>OW569321.1:23105332-25735372 GCA_937595015.1 Polyommatus icarus
ATATTTAACTTTTCATCGAGGAAACGGGAAAAACCGTTTAAAAACGTTTTAAGGATCAAAAACGAAAAAATCATTACGTTCTCAAATAATGTTCCGAATAGCGTTACGTTCCGAATGAAACCGAAACGAAACGTTCTTTAGGTATTTAAGGCGATAACGTTTCGAAAAATATAGAGCCCTGGCTGGTGTAGCCCGGGTGGAGAGAGGTGGTCTACGGATGTGGATCCGATTGAAGACGGGTGGCACATCAATGGGTGAACGGTACGAGTTTAAAATAAAAGGTCCAAAATGTGTCCAGGAGCTCGAGTTGGCGCTACTGGAGGAGTAGGAGAATATCCCACAGGGAATGATTGACAATCAAAATGCAAGCATGGAATGGCGTATCCAGACCCTCTTGAGATCCATAGAAGGCCATGACACTCTTTTAACATGGCATTTCTTTAATAAAAATGGAAAATTTAACTTAAAAACTTACTACTGAAATTTCAAAGATTTTCTTAATCTTCGATTTTTGCCGATTTTTTTCTAAATTTCACGTTTTTATGCCCTAAGTTTATATAAAATTGATTTTTTAATAATCAATAAATAAACAAATAAACAATTATATAAAAAAAAATTGAACAATATTTAAAAAAATCGAAATTTTGTTATGTTCCGCTAATTTTGCCGGTGTGTTTAGATAATTTACAAATAGAATGAGATCGCTTTATCGTGAATGGTGGCTTTATTTCATAAGCAAAAGAGTATTTACTCAAAAAGAGCTCTAATGGCTGGTTTACACGTATTAAGTTGATATGTAGTTAACTAAATTCAAAAAGCAATGATTGGCGTCTCTAACTCCCTACGTCGCCGCAAGCAGCTTCTAAACGCTGTAAAGTGCTGTAAACTGTTCTTGTGCTCTTTAACGACTTTTGAGGATAAATTTCAATAAACTATGAATTACAAATTTCATAAAATACATGAAATTATAATGATGCAAATTTTCGAGCAGATCGGACTATGGAATCGAGTTGTCCCATACTAACTTCATCCCCCCTTTTCACACCCTTAGGAGAGGAATTTCTAAAAATCCCTTCTTATCGCACGCCTACGTCATACGAAGAACACTCCCTCCAAATTTTAAGTATCTACAATCAGTGGTTTAGGCCCTAGCGTGATTCTATTTTCATGTCATTCAGGACAAAGCCTTTTATAATTATAATGCACATAATGATATAAGGGAAGAGACCTAATGGCAGACATGAAACATTTGAATATTATAAAATATATATTTATGAATATAAAGGATTGATAACTTCTTCCATGTCTTCAGTAACTCTTACAAAATAAAACTATTATAATTATTCTCTGACAAATCAATTAAAAAATATATTATTGGTCTTTTTGTAAACTTAGTCATACGAGTAAGTACTAATAGATGACATCACAAAAAACGAACATCACTAATAGCTACTCTGCTAATAGTAGACACCAATATGAACTAATAGTTGATATAGAACTTTACATTACATTTTACATTTTCCTATTATTAGGTCTTTATTTGCCATTTTTCAAAAGATTTCATTTACTTCATCATAGTAACTACATACATCAGAAATATTATCCACGTTGTCTCCAGATTCTATTCATTCTTCTTCCATACTGAAACTATCTTTCCTTTTATTTTTCATATTTTATAGTGAAAACTTCTTTAGCGGCGTTGAGCACTTAATTTGTGGGATGGGTAAAACTGTGTAACTCACGTCAGATTCTCGTGCTGATCGAAAAAACTTGGAAAAACCGTAAGACGGTTGGAGATGGAGAGTAGTGTTTTGTGTCGAACTCGAACTCGAGGTCGAATTCGAACTTGAACTCGAACTCGAATTGATTGTAAGGGTTTCGATGAATTAAAAAAATTGATTTTTTAAAAATCGATTTTCATAAAAAATTGGTTGAAAATTTAATCGATTATAAGGGTTTCGATTACTTAAAAAAAAACTATTTTTTTTAATAATCGATTTTCATAAAAATGGATTTAAAAATTTAATCGATTGTAAGGGTTTCGATTAATTAAAAAAATCGATTTTTTAATAATCTATTTTCATAAAAATGGGTTAAAAATTTTTTCGATTGTAAGGGTTTCCATTAATTTAAAAAATCGATTTTACCTCGAGGCTTGGTTTGAAGACATCCAAAAGCAACATGATGAGCATTTAAATATCCGGATAGTATTATCGGTTTTGGTAAACTCTTTGTTTAAGTTGTCTAGATTTGAACCTTCCTGGTCTTGGTGGACTATAACTACATGAGATAGACAAATTACCAATATCAGTTTTAAGAACTATAGCTGCAGATTGTAAATCTTCATAAAAAGGCAGATTGACAGTAATATATTTGAAATTATTCCTAATGAGTATGCCGACTCCACCACGGCCGTTAAGGCCATGTTGGTAAATAAAATTATAACCTGTTATTTTAAAATTATGATTTTCCTTTAAATGTGTTTCATTTAACAAACATATATCAATGTCATTTTGGTCCAAAAAAGTGATAAGAAGAGGTTTTTTGCTATTAAGATTTTCAACATGAAATTGGCATATTTTCAAAAAATTACTATCCATGTTTAAGGTTATTTAATAATACTTCCTTTATTACTGATGTTGTCATTTTTTTATTACTGTTACTTAAATTTACTAATGTAGCTACTAAAGACTTTAAAATGTTGTCGCTTTTTATTATACCTTGTATTAATTCCTCATTAGTTATCTCATGTTTTTTGTGTGGTAAAGCCGGGAAATCAGTACTGTAATGTGCCAAACTGTAAGTGTGGTCAGTGTTTTTAGTCACATTTGCGTATGCCATTTTATTTTGTTTTTCCAATATTTTCTTTTGCTTAACCGGACAGTTTCTAGATATAGCAAGATGTGGTCCACCACAGTTGGCACAATGCAGTGCCTGATCATCAGGGCACTTAGAATAATGATGTTCCTTTGAACAAATCGAACATTTTTGGACACATTTACATATCTTAGCATGGTGATTAAATTTAAAGCACTTATAACATTGCAGCAAAGGAGGGTTATATTCATATACTTTATAATTAAAAATATCTAATGAGACAGATTGTGGTATAGTATATTGGAGAGAAATGTCACAGAAACCGTTTGAAACGGTTTCACTTTGCCATTAACTTTTTTTGGTGAACCTTCTCACTCCAATAATTTCATAGGCAGAAGTTAACTTTTTGAATAGGTCTTCATTACTTATCCCAGTTGGTACATACCAAGTGGTTATGAATTGGTTTTTCACCAGTGCGCACTGTACACGCATATAATATAACTATTACGAGTATGACAACTTCGCTGGACCATCATCACTTATCTTCTCCCTCTAAAATAGTAAATGTTAAATTATAGTATAATATTATAATATTGTTAAAAATTCTTTATATTTACATATTGTACAGATTAGTTACCTTGTAAGTACATGACGTCAGCAACTTGACCTAATTACACGACACTCGAGGTAATAACTCAATATTGTTTTAAGAAAAATAATAATTTTTTACAAGCATAATATTTAAACAGCTTTGCTGCGTGAGTAAAAGCCCCCGTCACTCCGTGTGAGGCCCACGCCGCGGCCGGTGTGAGGCCAGCGGGCGGCGCGCGCGCCTGTATAGTTCGCCGTAGGTGTTTACCGCCAGTCTGGCGCCGCACCTCCCGCACCCCCCCTCGCCCTCGCCACCCTTTGTTATTATCTTAAAGAATCTACCGGTGAAGTATATTATTAAATTATAATCGGCCACCGCGATATTATAATATTGTTTCTTCACATGGGCAGTTTTTTTTATTTAACTAAGTATATTGAACACCTTTATATTTACACCAAATAAGTACATAATTCATTTTAAGTATATTTATTATTTATTATGATTATTATATGTAATTTATAAGTAAGTATATTATTTTTCACATTATTCAAAGACCTTAACCTAGTATTATAATATTATTTAATTGTATTTTACTGCTTGTTGTCTGTCAATCGCTTGACAACTACTCGGGATCCACAGAATACCAGGGATCACGGTACAGGTAATCGTGATCATAGCCTGAGTGGAATCCTTTTCAACGTTATATTCGCATCGCACCGCCTTACACTGCTACGACCTAGTTTATCAAGGCTATTTATTTTAAGTTTTTATGTCTTTTTATTATTATCATTTTTTTTCTTAAATTTTTTTTTTTTTTACCTTTTATTGTTGTAGTGTACCTTGTTCTATGTTTAATATTGTATTTAAGTGTAGTGTGGACTGTGGTGTGAATTTGTGTTGAATAAATGTTTTATTATTATTATTATTATTATTATTATTACTCCTATCTTTTCGATGCTCCTAGCTGGGATGAATGCTTTGAAATTATTTTTTCTATGGAAGTCTTCATTCAGCAAGTAATTATTGGTATAACTTGCCTGGGAGAATGCTATTGCTATTTTATTGGCTGCTACTCTTTTTATGCCGGTTATTCCTTTGATTTCTTCTTTGAATATGGATGTTAGTGTTAACGGATTTTTGTTGCCGATATTGCTATCGGGTTGGGTGGATTCGGTATATACGATATACTCCTGAGAGTGGGACTTCTCAGGGAGTAAGCGTCTGTAGCCGGGTTTACTATACGGGATGTAAAATGACTCATCTAAAACATCCCTGTCTTCGTCAGTATCAGGCCCTCGCGGCCTTTTTCTGCCGGGTTTCCCAGGGGCTGTCCCCCCAGGATCCTCCATTTCAACGTCTATTATTCCACCGTTTTGCGTTGTTTTATTATTAAAATGCTTTATATAAACTATTTTAAATAATTAATTTCGCAAAAATTGAAAAAATACGACTTCTCTTTTTAAAAAGCCCGCCAACTTTTTCCATGGTGAGATATTAGTTTACAGTGTCGCCAGAATTAGACATACTATTTCCTTAGTCTATGCAGTAGCCGATTCTCAGACCTACTGAATATGCATACTAATAATATTATAATATAAAATCAGTCAAGCCGTTTTGGATGAGTACGGTTTATAACTAACATTGTGACACGAGAATTTTATATACAGCGTGTAACAAAACTAAGTGATAATACTTTAGGGTGTGTACGTGTTCCTTGTAGAGAGTTCACTGTGAAAGTAGCAGCGCTGAAAGACGTTTTTCACTTTTGTATGGGCAAGGGCCCAAGCGTCACCAGTTTCCCCATACAAAAGTGAAAAAAAATTTTGGTCTTTCAGCGCTGCTACTTTCACAGTGAACTCTCTACAATATTATCTGTCTAAAGTATTATCACTTAGTTTTGTTACATTCTGTATAAGATTATTATTTTATGAGTAAATTATTGTCTTGACACTTGACTGACCTGACTAGCTGAAAAAAAAAGTAAGTAGCATTCTAAATTCGAAATTCAAATTGTATGCACAGTCAAACTCATTTTGAAATCTTCATATTTTATTTTTGTGATTTGCGATAACTTTAAAGAATTATATTTTTTGTATAATTATTAGGTATTAGTTAAGTGTAGGTTTTGAGTTTTTGTGTTCAATTTGTTAATTTAAGTATCTGATAATGATCGGATATAGATTTTTAGTATTGTAGGCTAACGGAGTATTTAACATGTATAATATTATTATTAGGTAAGAAAGTTGTTTTTTTGGCTAAGGTTCACAAACCTACCCCAGCAAGTTGCCGAAATGACTGCCGGCGCCGTATAAAGTGTATCATTTTTATTTCATTTCATTATTAATGAAAAGACTGAACAGAGGGCTACTTAGAAAGGCCTACCTTAGAAAGGGGGGCTCGGGGGGCACAGCCCCCCGCCAAAACAAAAACAAACACAATCAAGAAATTCCAAAAGTAGGTAAGGTTATGTTAGAACTTAGACCACAATACAGAGGAAGCTGAGCGAGCGCAGCGAGCGTGCTGCGGCAGCAGCCGGGGACCGTTATAAAAGAAAGGGGGGGATCGCAGGGGGCGCAGCCCCCCGCCAAAACAAAAACAAACATAATCCAAAAACGTGAAGTGAAGGATCATAGGCTATCGATTTTAATCATTTTTTCAGTGGCTATAGGTATATTTTATACCCGTGCGACGCCGGGGCGGGTCGCTAGTCGTACTATATAAATATTATGTTTTTAACCGACTTCCTAAACGGAGAAGGTTTCTCAATCCGATCGTATATAAATATTATGTATTTTTTAATGTTTGTTCGCGGATAATTCCGCCGTTTGTGGACCGATGTTCAAAATTATTTTGTTACAATAATATAATAAAATAATATAGTTGAAATTTGGTACTACGTATAACAGAAAAGCGATGATAATGCGATCCAATATCCATGAAGAATCGAGGGAACTCTTTAAAATTTATATTAATTTTATTTTGTTTATTATCTGTGGCTCCAATCTGTAAATCCAAATCTTTATCTATAAAATATTTGTACGTGAAACAACATGTGTTCCAATTTTTTCCCAGTGGTGGAGCATTCGCGACCGCGCGTGTGCTCGCTGCCGGAGAAGCCGTACAACCCGCGGCTGTCCGACGACCTGTACCGCCTGCGCACCTTCTCCATCACCACCAAGGGCGTGGTCAACTGCGGCGACTCCATCTGCAACCGCCGCAGCCGCTCCAACACCTCCGTCAACTCCACCAACAGCAGGTCTATACGCATAAAGCTGATCACACATTTGTCAGCACCATACGCGTCGAACGCACCGCATAGTACACGAAAAAAATAACCAAGTGTACGATGCGGACGAATATGCGAGGTTTCTGATCATTTCATACAACGAATTCTAAATTGCGGCGCGTACGGCGAGTGCGTACTGATAAAATATGTGTGATCACCTTAATGGATTGGTAGTAACTACAAATCTAAATGTTTATTTCAAGCAAATGTATCAAGATTCAAGTTTGACCAGCATGCTTGTTTTAAGTATGCTAATAACTAATAAGCATGCTAATTTTGAGCATGACGTGTACACTGCAGTACCTTAAGTGAGAGATTTGTTTTCGATCTTTATTAAGTAGTAGAGCAGCGGATTTTTCATGACGTTACAGTATATTATTAACTAAGTGTTCAATGAATTATTTGTTCAATGCCCAATTACAAACCGGCTTCATATTACCAAACTAAAAAGTATAGCCCAATCTGTACAGACGTGTGGTCAGTTTTTTTTTGTAATGAAAAATTAATGTGAATAGCTGTCTCTTAGTTTAGTATAAAGGCTCATCAAACAAAAACATTTGTGACTCATCAACTTAACTAATGTCTGAGACATGGTTATTGATTACTCATGATGATATATGGCGAGATGCCCATTTTTCTAGTAAACTGTAAGAGTGATACATAAGAAATGATACTCTTAAAGCTAATTTGCAACGTCGGGGGTCTGATGGTAATGGCTCATAAAAATATGTGACATGGTCGAAGATGAAAGTTTATAAGACTATAAAATCCATTCGTCTTGTCTCCAACAATAATTACCCGAAGAAAAAGCAAATAAAGCGCATCAAAAGAGAACGTCTCGTAAATTTTTATCGTTACAAGATCGATCTTCCCCCGGCAATCAGTTACGCTTCGAATATAGCGGCGATGGAAAAAGCGAGTTAGATGGAACTTTCGCGAAATAACGAACATGAATTTGGCTTTAAAATCCAAGACAATTGAATTCCGATCCGAGATTCTAACAAAATATTTGTTGTTCAATGTTATGTCATTTGTTTTTTAATTTTAGTTTTTTTTATTATTTAAGGCAAGATGTTGGATCCGAATTTGTTATGCTGACATTCCTGTTAAGTGAGGACTGTGCATTTTGCCGACATAAAAGTATCCTAAAGATTCTGTTAGGCGTGAAGATAAGCACACACTACTAAACAAAACTTAAAACCTATTTGGAAACTGAAGTAAAATATGAAATTGAAACCACTCTTTTGATTCTAAAGTCTGCCTGCTAAACAGTAATCAATAAATGAGTCGCTTATTTAAATATAATTTGGTAATCAAAAAGGCTTAGATGCCTACAGAGATTCATTTCCAACGATACTTTTCAGTCTCAAGGTTGAATAATCTAGTTATTTGTGGACCTGTCAAAAATATTAATTCGTGCAATGTTCGTAATTAAAAGTTTCAATTTACCCCTAAGCCCGAAAGCGACAGACAACTATAATAAAAACAAAAACGATAATTTCATACAAATTTTGACATTTATCATGAAGATTTATGCCTCGATACGCCGTTTGGTCTTCAGCAACAGAAATAAAATGTAAATGAAGAATCGTCACCCTCAATTGGAGATGGACCTCACGAGTTTCCTTGTTATGTGAATGTTAATTTAATCCTACTATGCGACTTGTTTAGGGGCGGGTGAAGTTTCTTTATAGGATGATTAAAGAAGGGTTAAAACTTAAAAGTATTTTGGTCCGTGGCTCAGAAGTATCGCCGCCATTTTGTATCACCGCCACTTGAAAGAAATTTGTTTGGAACCTTCGGGTCATAAGATTTTTGTAGGATCTATCCGGATAGATCCTACAAAAATCTTATGACACACACATCCAGGTGTTATTCACAACTAACAACTGACATGTTAATAACGGTACTAGAGGAAATAGGGTACATAGAGCGAAACGAAAAACTTTGCGTGTAAATAAAATAAGAGATGCGTATATATTACAAATGTTTTGTCTGTCAGTTGTAATGAAATGTTAATTGTAGCCCGCGGACACAACGCTGGCGCGTGACTTGTGTTGTTTACGTTAACTAAATTTAACGTTGTCTTCTTATTGATTAAGGAATTACTCTACAAAGAGTTTTCTTTATATTTCGTTTCATGAACGGCGATAGTTAGTACTTTAATTTTAAATATTAACACTTATTACATATTGCCCAAATATACTATATATTGTTTATTTAGTTAATAACTTATTAGATCTAGATCGTAGCAAAATAGAAATGTACAAACTAAAGTTTTAACCATCATAAATTTGACTACATGGACAAATCCTTATCAAGTTAGAACTTTAAGACCCAAATCAAAGACAAACAAAAAGTACAGTTTCAAACTCTCCAAAGTTTTGTCTGTTATTAGTTATTACTTATTCGTGTATTAAGTAATATCTGTAGGGATTAAAATCTAATACTGGTACAGAATAGAAAGAAATAGAAAAATATAATCTTTGTAAATAAAAAAATATTTTCAAATTTTGTTAGTCTCGCCAAAACCGGAGGACAGCTGAACTGAGTTGACTAGTCTTGAAATATTAATGGAAGTCCAGGGGAAGTTTTTATTAGGAGGAAAGAGATACAAAGTTCACCGGGTCATCTAGTTATTACTAATATTATTAATATAGATGTGTTCTGGAGCAGTGTTTTTATTATCAAACTTAGCAAGACAATCCGAGTTGTCTTTCTTTCTTGTCTTCTGTATCTGTTTATTCTGTGATTGTAATCTACTAGCGTCGGACTGATCACAGAATTGCGTGCCAGCCCGCCCTACTTGCTTTCTTTTCACGCATAACAAGAAATACCAAATTGATGATTATGCTTTATGTACTTTTTACGACGCCCTTCT
Source organism: Polyommatus icarus (assembly GCA_937595015.1). Lineage (NCBI taxonomy): Eukaryota > Metazoa > Arthropoda > Insecta > Lepidoptera > Lycaenidae > Polyommatus > Polyommatus icarus. The sequence goes on from OW569321.1 coordinate 23,114,909, forward strand.
ACAGCAGAATTGATAAAAAAATAGTCCATACTAAATAGCGAGTTTATCTTTGCGATAAATAATAATTTATTCAGACTACATAAATAGTAGCGGTGTTGAGTTCTGATTCGTAGTAAATAGCGTTTTTAACATCACGCTAAATAATATTCAAATGAATTGAATTCACAACTTGAAAAAACGTAGCAATTCAGCGTATTCCCAAGTTTCAGGCTATTCATAACCAAAATTATTGTAAGTAAATAAAACAATTAGCATTAGAACCAGCCGGCGTTAATTATTCTGTCAAGGTTATTATAAATGTCCCTTGATATCTCGTCTAAGCCAGCCCCTACTTACTCGTAGGAGCGGGCTTACCCACTCGCATCAAATTGCCCTGCAATATTTATAAACGCGGGAGAACGCTAAATATATAACATATGGAACTGGTGTAGAACACTTTGCATATTTAAACTAACTAATTTAGTATCAGGTTAACATATTAGATATAGTAAATTAAGAAACTAGACCTGTGTATTGTATCTTTACTTATGTTTCTTTATGTAGTAATATTATGTTTTGAGTATCTTTATGTTTTGATATAGTCCGCAAAGTATCAAGAAAACCTAGGCTAGGATTTTTCACGTTCACTCTGAAATCAGGCGAGATGAGATGCGACGCCGCAATGTATAATAGCCTATAATAGCGATACAAAATCGAAATTATCTTATATCTAAATCGCAAGGAACCCTGTAAAATATCTTTAAAAAAAGCCAAGTGCGAGTTAGACTCGCGCACGAACGGTTCCATTCCATTATAGAGCAAAAAAGGCAAAAATTGTCTTTTATTGTACGAGGGCCTCCCTCAAATATATTTATATGTATAATTTATTATTTGTCGTTATAGTGGCAACAGTGTAACACAAATAATCAGAATAGTAGCTAAAGTGGTTCTTGAGAGACAGACAGACAGATAGAGATCGAATTCTTCGTAATAGGGTGCCGCTTTTACCCTTTGGGTACGAAACCCTAAAAATCACGATACCAACGATTTTAATTTCACGTTTTCTTTTACCATTAAAAAGAACAAGGGGCATTTTTGTATGGAGCACGTACCCAAGCTCTCAAGTCTCAAAGTGCTATATTGGTGGGTACGATATGCCCTTCCTTCTTTAAAGGCTTCAAGGGTTAATAACGGTGTGTGATATATTTTAGAGCGTCCGATCGATCGCCGTTCGACGGGTCGTGCTGCTCCGGCTACCGGCCCGTCGACTCCGCCAGCCTCGAGACGCCCGACGAGGACGACTTGGATCCGGTATGGACATGCCTTTACATTTATACCATAGACCAGCAGGGCGATTCCCGTGGACACGGATTCGGAAACTGTATGTAATCACGCGTGATGAAGTTTCCGAATACGTATTGTGAATAACAATAGCCATGGATATACCTTTCCTTATTAAAATGCCACTTTTCTGAAGAATTATTTAGTGATGTTACAGATGTGCCAACAAATAATTTTTTTATTTGTAATCCTTACGCGTATTTAAAAATATAATGCCCCAAGCCTAACTTGGCGCTTTCGTAGAATAATCACTATAGTAATTTTGTACAGTAGTGAACTCAAAATTTTATGTCGCGTGCGACTGCCACTTCTGGCATGCGTGCCATTTCCATAGACAACGTTAATAAAATGGCTTAAAATCAACTTTGAGTTATGACAAGCTTTCTCTAATTCTACAGGCGCACTCAGAGATATTTAATGATTGCTTAGCTTTAATTTAATGAAGAGTTTGATGCAAAACATATTTTGGCGGTCATGGCATAAATCTTCATTCAATAAAAGAAAAGTAATCGCTTAATCGTGTGTCTAAATAAAGGTGTTTTTGACAAATACTTTTTAGTAATATACTCCTTCCGTTATGTAATGTAGCTTTTTTAGATTCCCTTTAGATAGTCATACAACGTTTTGCTTCTTGATATTTAATAGGCTTCTCTACAGTTTTAAGATATAGTCAGTCTGCAAATTCCCTTTCTAACAACATTCTACTTCTTACAGATACCAAAATACCGAGTGGTGCTTCTCGGAGACGCGGGCGTGGGAAAGACAGCGCTGGTCTCCCAGTTTATGACGTCAGAGTACATGAACACGTACGACGCGAGCCTGGGTAAGCCATACAGCATACGCCATGGTACCTTACAGTAGAACCTTCTAGACGTTAGACAGTTGGAGCATGGGTGCATGTACAGGAGAAAGCTTACCGCTTTTCGTGTAATTAAGACCAGTAGTAGAAGTAAAGAGGCACCTCTGTATAGTTACGTAATGTCACCTTTAATATCTTCAGTAATATTTAGCTGTAACAAACTGATAAGTATAAAGTTGAATTAGGTACATCAAAGGTTGTTTATATACTTACTAAAAATTACAAAAAATATTTGATAATTCAAATAGCAATATAGAAATGACATTAAATTATTATTTAAGACAACCGAAAGACATGTCCACCCGATATAATTATTACAAGAGGTCTATGTACATTTTTCTGAACATAATTACGGGTAAAAATGTAAAGAATTCATTCTGAATATTATCCTCCCTCGAAGCATTTTATGTTATTAATTTCTCAACTTTCCTAGCCGCGCAAAAAGAAAAAATAAATTAAAAACTTTGCTCAGCTTTTTCATTTAATTACGTCCACTAAATCTTACGTCGGACACTCGTTACGGATTTAATCTTATGGTTTGTGTTTTATTTTACTGAAACTACAATTTACACGAACACAAAATATTATTGTGTTTATTTAATTTACGTTTTAATCCATCGATCGCGGATTATTGGAAATCTATTGTTATTCTATTGTGTCGCGATCACCGGTGCTCTTATGGGGCTTGAAACGTTACATGTATAATAATTTGGTTCTGAATTGAAGGAAGAATTGCAAAATCATAAAAATCTATTCTATTTGGAGTCTTTTCCATTTTATGCTTCAGGCTGAAAATGACTGTCAATTAATTTTTCCAGTGTTAAATTTCCAGCCATTTGCGCTTAACTGCTGGGGAGGACGCCAATTGCGATGTCGCAATTAAAAAAGAAATAAAACTGAACGACTTTTTAAGTAAAAAAGATATTTTAAAGAATATCACTTGGAAGAAATATAGTTACTTATATAAATATTATGTATAGTTTTACGAGAATATTCTAAATAACGCTGGCTCTTACAAAACCAAATAACAGTTATTTGGTGTTTGTTTTTTTTTCTACCAAACAGTAATGTAGGTACCACTTTAAATTAAATTTTGAAAACTTTATTTTAAAAAAGAATAATTTTTCTCTCACTTTCTTGGCAGAAAGTGGGACCAGTGCGAGTTTCTTACGCTGGTTCTTCTCATCTGGTTAGTTCCCGAACCAGTGGTGGGCATCAGGTAGACATTCTCAAAAAAATTGATTCAAATTTACTCAGAAATATAACATTTTTTATTTTATTTTATTTTACTAACTAAAGTTAATTGGTCGGTCGGTGTCGCGTGTTGCTTCTGGATTAAATTGATTAATTTATTCGTGACTGAATCTTTACATTGTGTATGTAATAAGCAGGCTAAGCCTATAATCATACGTGTACTCAACGTGCACTCAAATCAACCAAACTGGACGTAGATAATTAAGGCCGTCCCCCGAGCAAGCCATACATTTGCCGCGTTGCCGAGATTGCGCCAAAACCCTATTATTTTTACTTATCTTAGTTCAAAATTGTCCTAAAAAAATTTAAAACGGCGAATATGTAGTTTATGATATTGTCGATCTATTGGCGTGAGTTTCAAATAAAAGTAATTTGTAAATGCTAAGGAGATGCTGAATGTATGCTCGAATTTTAACAAATTGGTATTATTACTTTGAAAAAAATAACAGGTCAGTAAAGCAGGGAATTGACTACCGGGCCGCCCGCTACGGGCTGCCCGTCACGCGCAGGTCTGTCGCATGTCTGCTCGTCAATACCTAGGTACGGTCACAGACATGCCCGCCGGCCCGTGCCCGCAGCCTGCCCGCGAGATCGCATTTTTCCCGCGCGGGCATGGGCAAGTCTGTACATGAATGGTCGCAACGGGCGGCACGTCGTCATTTGCGCCTTGGAGAGCGACTGGAGTGCACTTAAAATATTATTTTAAAACATATTATTGTAAACAATACAAACACTACACATAAGAAAAACCAACAACAACAATTTTGACATTCGTTTATTTCTATTTACCGGTCGCATCCTTGTTTGTGGAAAGTTAAAAGCAAGGGTAACATTCAAAACACCGATTAACGTAAAGCCGCTTACACCAAACTTATTGAAAAATCCAAAAAATTCAACGCCGATACTGATCTATCATATTTTGTTTAAAAAGAATATCGAGTTCATGAGTCCACGACCGAGCTGCCCTCTATCTATTCGACTGACTAGTCTGTTCTGTGTGTGTTCAATAGGGGCAAGCAACAGACTTGTGCCAGACCGGGCGGCCCGCGGGCAGCCCGGTAGTGAATTCCCCGCTTAAGGGTTGTGCTGCGACTTATTATTTTGTAATTTTGCAAATAATCTATATCAGAACATTCACTTTCACTATTTCTTTCTTGCTGCAACGATTATTCAAGCATTTTTCTACACTGTTTATTTGGCCGAGGTATTATTAATGATTTAAGACCAATAAAATATCTCGAAACGTAAACAAATAACTGTGTAAATGCACCATCGTACCGCTCGCGATAGTTACGTCACAACACTAATATGAACTAAACAATTCAATTACCTACACCAGTGCGGGGAGGGGTGGATCAACCCTGTGATCTATGACGGGTCTTTCGGCCCGTTACCCGCAAGGAATAGAAAAAAATATCAATCAGTGCGTTATCAGGTTGAAAGACCTTAGCATGATTTTAATGATTTATCAAGTAGCCCTTAAAGTCCTAAACTCAAACCTATACTTGTCTCCTTTTAACATACAAAAATACTCATTATACAGCCCCCGCACCAGGGGAAGTTCGCCGGCCGTTTTTCGCCTCCGCACAGAGCTCGCGTACATGCATCGGGCGTTTAAGCCTTATAACGCAGCGAACGTGTTAAGGTTAATTATTATTATAGATATTATCAGTGAAATTGACTCATAGGAAAATGGCGGCCCTTCGTAATTTTGTCAGGTTATAACAAACCCTGACTGATCACAACAGCTAATAACGACCTGCAATAATCCAACCAAGTAAATTAAATAGGCAGACGCCTATATGAAAAAATTTCTGTGACGGTACATTATATTATGTGAGTACTGTTATACTGATTATAAAATCAATAGAATTCGATGTTCGGAAGCGCCGAATGTATTTTCGATAACTTTTATATTTTATCGCGGTTCGTCAAGTATCCATTATAGTCCAGGATCCAGCGTTACAGATTTATGGCGGCCATTTTGAATGAATATGTGAAGGGGCGATCGTTGCCGCCATTTATTGTAAAAAATATGACCGCGCAATATTTTATGGTATTATAATATTTCTCCCGGCTATATCTTGTTACGAGGATTTCACTGTTTTCGCAATTGAAATGAGGGGAAAAAGATAAATTTCAACGGCGAAAATAGACGTCTTCCTTTTTAGACCAGTGTTTTTCGACGTTTTTTTATGGCGCGACCCCCTTGGTATAAAAAAATATTTCACGACCCCTTGCTTCCTTTTATTATCATAATTTTTAATCTTTATTGTTTTTTTACTGAAATAGTTCTCTCGACCTCTGGTAACCACTTCAGAAGCTTTTTAAGACATTAAAATTTACGATGCCTTAAACTTACTCATCTTCTTAAACGCGACATCGTGACAAACAAATGCACACATTAGTAGTTGGGATGATACATGGGTAGATTTACATATAAACTAGGTGGGATTATATCACGCCGCACTGAGCCGCTATTGTACAGACGTAATCTCCTCAAAACTTTTAATCCCGCCCCTGATACAAATGTAAAAATAATTCACGTTTCACGCGACGATTAATTACAGGTTTTACGTAATGTTTTACGTAACGTGTCAGATACTTTGAACCCTACTATGACCTACTATACCTATTATGATTCTGTCTTATAAAACAGTTATAGAGAGCAAGGAACCTAATTGGTATACCTAAAGTTGGAAAGTAAAAAAACTCATTTTGGCGGCAAGAAATGAAACATGTGCCAATCGATAGTATATAAAAATACAAATAGGACTCTTTGGTAAAATTTTTAATCGCGAATTTGTAAGTATACGGTTTCATACTAAAATGTCACAATATCTTCTTTGTCAATATCAAAAATTGTCTTTCTCTTTTTACTTTTAAAACTAATATAATACTGTAATAATTATTTATTATAACAAAAATAACAAGCCAAAAATTATTCGTAGCAAATAATATATTGCTATATTCACCGCTACGAATGCTACGGTGTGCTACAACTGTTACGGTGCTACGAGAGCTACGGCCATGGTATGCTACGACATACTTTTAACACGTGGGCTACGCGGGCTAATCAAACCGCTTGTTTATACGATAATCAACTAAATCGTCGCTGGCATAAGACATAAAATCGAGTGTCGTTATAAATGTAGAGCTAATGAATAAAGGCGCGTGCCCAAGTACACACTTCACTGTGAGGATGGTACTGATTCTGAAGCCTTCATACTTTAGTCCTAAGCTACTATCGATACTAATATTATAAATGCGAAATTGTACTAGCTGTTACCTCTTCACGGTCAAACCACTGAACCGGTTTTGCGGGGAAAGGACTCAGCATACTTTTTGTCCCGGAAAAAATTATGGTTCTCACGTGATGAAAGATTTTGGCGCAACGGTCGAGTTACGGGTGTCATCTAGTATTAAAATATTCTTATTTTTGTGTTGAAATCATACCTAATAATAGCCTTTACCTTCTATTTGATACACTCGTTTTCTGTTCTCACTTCACTTCATTTAGCGTAAGGGCACATCTGCCGAACGTACGGCGCGGCGGCGAAAGTTCCGCCGACGGAAGGACGCGGTAACTGAACGTGGCGTAATTTACACTGGGGGGTGAGCCAAAATCTTTTCGTTATCGCTTCGTTATAGAATCGCCGATGAAAATATTATATGGAATTGAACGAAAAGATGTTTTTGGCTCACCCCCCTTATGTGTTATAGAGAACTTGAAATTACATTGCGAGCGTATTGAGCCGAATGTTCAGCGCCGAACGTTCTGCAGATATTGTGTCACGACACTAGAGATTTTACTAAGCAAAACATGTAATTATTTATTGCTGGTATTCAAATATGAACTTTGTGTTGATATTTTCCTCCCACATACAATAAAGCTGCATATTTTATGTTATTATGAACTTTGGTTACAAAAATGCTACGTACAAGTATACATATTTTGAAATAATTTATGTATTTCTGCCTTTTGGTGTTGAAACATTAGGTCCGTAAGGGCCTGGCTCAAAAGCCCTTTTGAAAGATCTCTCCAAAAGACTGGTCGATAAATCAAATGACCCTAGGGCTGGCGCTTACCTCGGCCAACGTATTAGTTTGGCCATACAGCGAGGTAATGCTGCCAGCCTAATTGGTACTTTGCCCGTAGCCTCCGATTTAGATCAAATTTTTTACGTATAGTGTTTACTTTTTCTTATATTTATTGAGTACTTGTATTTTATATTGTATTTGTGTTTTTAAGAAGTTAATTGTAGTTGTCGAAATAAATTATTGTTGATATCATATTTTATAATATTAAATATACGAGTTCAGCTGTTTACAAGTGGCTTGTTACGTGCTAATGCATAAATTCTAGTGATCAAAGGCAAAAGTCAATTAAAATAATATGTGCTATTTAATGTTGAAAATAAATGTTTAATGGATGTCCTTTGTCGGGACAAAGTGTCCATGTCCTTTGTCAAAGTATCTGACAAAGCCCATATATATATATATATATATATATATATATATATATATATATATATATATATATATATATATATATATATATATGGGCTTTGGCTATACCCAGCAAAATTGCTTCAGCGGTTTAGGCGTGAAGAAGTTACATACAGGCAGAATCTTAAATACATTTTTGCATTTATGTTATACTAGATGACGATTGACGCCAGCAACTCCGTTGTGCCGAAATTCGTTTATTGCATGGAAAAAATCAGTTCAGCGGGTTGGGACGTGAATAGGTAACTGACAGACAGACAGACTCACTTTCGCATTTATAATATTAGTATGGATTAGAATGGATATGGGTATTTTGACAGCTACTATTAGTGCGTTTGTGCACAACACGGAATTTTACAGTCCGGCGTTCATAACTTTCACGTTTGCCATCTGTCTAATGTTTTTATGTAAGGAACCTGACAAATCTAAATTTTCATGGAAATCATTTTGGAAAATCAACATTTTATCGAAAACTCAAAGTCATCCCTCCGAGCTCTACTTTTCGTCATAGATAAAGTCGGAACAATATATTCGGACGACGTGTTTGTTTTATCCCTTAGCGAGTGTTTGATAAGTACTCAGCGGCCGTCCAAAATGTTGCCTGAGCAAACACATCCATCGTGTAAGAATAGAAATAGTTTCAGACAGGATTGTGTATCATATACTTACGGTGATAATATCCCATAAGTCCACCATAAGTCATTACTCAACAGAGGCTCTTATAAACAGTGTGGCACTATTCTATCTTTTTATAAATATAAATAAAAATGTTTTTTTGAATGATGTGGCTAATTTTAGTCTTGAACTGTTTGTGGAAGTCCAGAGAAGGTTTATAAGACGAAAGTGAATAGTGATACGAAATTCACGGGGTCATCTGGTCAATACTAATTATTATCATTAATTTAATTAATTACACATAATTTCGGCTACGCTCTTTTTTAATTAACTCAACAATAATCATCGCTATAATCTGACAAAGATTTCAGCGATATTCGTAAAAAAAATTGGCGTGTTTAAATATCGTATCGTATTACTTCACACAAACTTACAATACAGAAAAATGTCACAGTAGGTTTATAAAATCTCTGTTTTATATTTCAACACTGTCGACACGCTCTCCGGCTGCGGACATCGGAAACAAAGGAAATATCAAAGTGCATTTTATTAATCCGCCCGTCAGAGGTTTCAGTACACATTTCACTAACAAAGCTTTGTACTTCGGGGACTGGTAACACTGGTGAAGCTGGACAGAGCAGATGACATCAACGTGACACTTTAAGCCTGTAGCGCAATTTTTCTAACTTTACGATCCGATATTGGTTACATGTATAGCCGATATTTGATAGGAGCATGTGTGGCGGATGATGTGATGCAAAGTGACGGAACCGATATTTTCATAAAAAGTATCTACAATCGAAAAAATTGATTCATAGACTATCTACTCTGATACAACGTTTGGTCGGATTATTCAATTCAATGATCAGTCGGATGGATTTGACACAACATGACCAATGTTGTTCTGCCATCTGCCTGAAAATCAACTGTATCAGAGCAGTTGATATTTTATTTTTTAGAAAATTAACACGAGCTAGCAGATCCATCAATTTACGATTTTATAAAGCTATCACGAGATATTGAGCAGCTTTCAATTCCAATATCGGATCGGAAAATGAGAAATGTTGTGATATTGGAGTGTTCAATTTTTCGTCAAAGTTTAAAAGACTCTACAGACTTTAAAGACTCTCGCAAAAAATTGCGTTACTTATAGTGTAAAATGTAATTTTATTTTGTGCAAGACGGCATATTTTTTGCATATTTTTATCAGAATAAATAAATGCAATGTATTTTGATCATTTATACATAATCATAAATAAAACATAATTCAAAGATTAGTATAAGTTACTTTAGTATTATTAGCAAAAAGTAAAACTTTGTTGAAACTCGATTGGTTTAATTGCTTTCTCATTGTACGTAACGTGACTTTTATATCATTAAATATTTCAATATAAAAGGTTTTGACTTTCTTATCGTTTCACATTTAGTAATAACTTTGGTATAACCTTCACTAATGGAAATTTCTCTAAGTACTTCAATATTCACACATGGATGGGCTCATAAGATAAATTGTAAGCGCCATTTACTTTATTTACGAAGCACTTACTTGGTTTATTTTTTTCTAAGTACTGAAAGTATTCAATATCAATATTTATAATCGTGTTAACTTATAATATTACTAGCGACCCGCACCGGCGTCACATGGGGATAAAATATATAGCCACTGAAAAATGATTAAAATCGATAGCCTATGATCCTTCACGTGGTCTACTTTTTATCTGTGCCAAATAACATAAAAATTGATCCAGTAGTTCGCGAGCTAAGCCCTTTCAAATAATTTCCCCCATTTTTTCCACATTCTCCTATTAGTCTTAGCGTGATAAAATATAGCCTATAGTCTTCCTCAATAAATGGGCTATTTGACACTGAAAGAATTTTTCAAATCGGACCAGTAGTTCCTGAGATTAGCGCGTTCAAGTTAGCCCTTTCAAATAATTTTCCCTGTTTTTTTTCAAATTTTCCTCTATTTCTTCGCTCCTATTAGTCTTTAGGTGATAGAATATAGCTTATATCCTTCCTCGATAAATGGGCTATCTAACACTGAAAGAATCATCAAAATCCGCTGCGTAGTTTTAAAGATTAAAGGGAACAAAAGGACACGAGGGAAAAAAGTGACTTTGTTTTATAATAATAATTCACTACTCAACACTAAAAAAATCTGATTTGATACATATCTTTTCTTATCGAGGTTGACTACTAATAAATATATGTAGGCATTTTATTTCGATATCACATCTAGAAACTGAGAAATATAAATTCAAACTTTCTGTAACGTAGACGTAAGTTTGATGTTTATGTAGCATTTCGAAAATAAGATTATTTTATGAACAAAACTTACTTTATACGTTAGTTTAATTGATGAAATTTTATTTGATATGCGTGAATGTTAGCAGTCCTAACTTATTTGTTACATTTTCGGCGAACTTACGCCAAAATCTGGCCATCACGAAAGTCACTTGTACCGGGACATAAGATTGTTAAATTTGATTCATTGGTTGAGCTCAACTTAAATATTTTGCTACCGTAACACATAAAATGAGGTTTTATAAATATTTTTGTAAAATACTTGAACAAAGATAGTCTGCATTACAATTTCTCTAGCAAGTTTCCAAAGCTTAGTTAGGTGAAAATCAAAGTCAAAATCAAATCTTATTCGTAGGTAGGGTACAAGAAAGTCGATCGAAGATTCATCTTTTACATTAACTTACTCTTAATTATACTGAAAAACAAGCAGGGGAAGCTTTTATTTATGTGACAAAGAATTTTCTCGGTCACAACAGATCCGCTAACTTTCGCCAAAAATAAAACTGAAGTTGGACTTTAAAATTAAAAAGGAATGTTATATGTCATTTACTTAATTCGCACTTGGACTTTTTGCCCGAAAATATGGCATCAGTTAGCCATGAACATGGGAACCGCTTTTATGAAGATACGGCTGAATTTTTTTCCAAGATGGGGCCTATTATGCTAGCAGATTACTATTGGAGCCTTATTAGTGAATCTCCAGGATCTTAATACAAGCGTAAAGCCAGCTGCACCAAGAAATCTTCCCCTTTTTAATTAAAACATCAAAAAACCTAACGTATGAGCATGATTTTGCTAGAAAATCATATGTTTGAATACTTGCATTTATCTCGGAAATGAGAAGTGATCCAAAAATTTTATTTACACATTTATATTAGGCAAATAACAAGGAATTATAATTTTACATAGTAGAAACTAAGATAAAAAAAAAGTTGAAAATTTGTTGAGTAGTGTACTCGTAATATGTATAGATTCTACATGATACCACATTATTAAATGGACACTGTTAAGCATTTGTATATTTTCCCACAAAAAATACGTATTGAATTATTAATGTAGTCATGTTCTATAAATTATTTAGAACAAGACTGAATTCATAATTTAACACAAAAATGCTTAACAGCGACCAGAATAGGTCGCCATAGTAGCTGTAATTCAATTTTAATAATGAGGTCGAGTAAAAAAGACATTGAACGATGTAAAAGAGATTTTCAATTATTGGGTGGAGTGATTTCCTCTTTGATGTATGAGTTTGTTTTTGCTATGAATTTAAGGGCGCTAGGGTTCGCCATCGATTTAGGTTGGGGGAAGGTCATTCACCCCCCCCCCCCCCCCTCCCTCCGCCATTCGCCTATCGATAGATCTGCCGAGCTTATATTGTATTGTAATCGCCCGCAAAATCTAATTATTTTGCAACACTATACACACGCTAATTAATCGAAACGTAATACTTAATTGTTCAATATGATATTGTTACCTGAAAGCGGCGTTTGTGTTAATTAACATAATAGACAATTATAAAATTGATTGTACCATGACAATACAATTTCACGACCCTCAAATTTTTTTTGAGCCATGTTGGATAAGTATATTGCCACCATGAATGCGAAGCAGGCTTACTCGTAATGTTGATAATGGGGCATGGACAATCGTATAGGCTAATATGTCCTTCTACTCGAAACGCCTTGTATTTATTTATTTATTTAGGTACTAGAGGACGCCCGCAACTTCGTTGCGCCATAATTCGTTTATCGCGCTGGAACCGTACATTTTTCCGGGATAAAAACTATTCTTTGTCCTTTCTCGGGACTCAGAGTATCTACATGCCAAATTTCAGCAAAATCGGTTCAGCGGTTCGAGCGTGAAGAGGTAACAGACAGACAGACAGACAAACGGACAGACAGATAGACAGACAAACGGACGGACAGACAGACAGACATTAGTATGGATTTATTTAACGCCGCGCAGGCATCTTGGCCCATATTATATATACGTTATAGACTAACATACATACAATTATACTAAAAACTAACACTAAACACGTATTGTCTGCGACTTGGGGCGCGACGTGTTCGGAAGTCGTTCTCGGAACCTCGTGTAGACGACTCCAATCGGCCAGAACTCTTCCTACTCGAAGGAACGACAACGGAGCTAAAATTCACTTTGTGGCGGGACTTCAAGCGCTCGACCCTCAAGTATTGGTCCATATTGAGCCAACACGAACAGGCTGCATTATAATGACGCAACAAGACGAACGTTATCTTCATCGTGTTGCGAGTTGCGACAGAACTCTAGACCTTAGCATGTTTATGGGCGCCGCGCCGGCAGAAATAATTTCCGACGGGTGCAGATTTTAGTTTTCTTTCTTTTCTTTTATTTTTACTTTTTACGAACAACTGTGACTGTCTATTTACGTCAACAGAATACATTTAGGTGCCTAAACATTACGAACCGCAATAGACGAATTCCAATAGACGGCTTTTTATTTCAATAATTCCTGTCTATCCCGAGATTCCCAAGGGGTGCAACTGCACCATAATATGGCACGCCCCCGCTGCCAGCGCCCATGCCGATGTTTGAGTTTAAGTACGCCATGATATAATTAGTTTTTAAACGTAAAAGTCTGAAGTTATTTTATGGTTCAGTTTATATTACTATAAATACAGTTTAAAAATTAATCGGCAAATTGCTTGCGAGTCGACAAATCACGTAGCAAAAAAGTTGTGAAATTTCCGAAGTTGGCGAAACTTTGTCTCGAGATTTCATAAAGAAAATCCAATTGAAGTTTTCCGAAGGTCGAATTTTGTTTAATCGGCTTTCTTCACAGCTGATACTGAATGAGTTTGGAGTTAGCAGTGTGAATTGAAAAAAGATTTATTTGAGTTACGACTTTAATAAAAATGCTGAATACCAAAAAGTGGAAATCAATCGAACAAATAATTTGTAGAAGAGAAGTGAAATAAGAAGACCGAACAGAAAAACGATTTATTTCCTGTTATTTTTTTAAATGCGTATCATATCCAGCCTACCATTTAGAATAAGCTGGACAAAGCACTAACATGTCCAACTAATAATTGACGAAAATCTTATGCTTTTCCCGCAATTCCTCTGTAGCATTAATACAATGTAAAGATATTGAAAGTTCGAAGGTAACCCGAACTCAGTAACCCTACTTTGCAAGTGAATCAATACTAATTGTAAGGTCTTCTTATCTCTGCTTTCGTGTGACGTTATCGCTTCGGTTTGTAATTAAGTTTCAGCATGAACAAAGAGCCGAAATGTTGGCGTAAATTAAACCAGAAATTAGTTTCTTTTGCTAATAACGAACCAGAATTTGTGCTAGCAAATGTCAGTTATATACTTGTTTATCAGATACTTTCTCTTGTTTCAGTGATGGTGGGAGTTTAATTAATGGTTTACCTACTTATAATGTCCTACAATTTCAATATTGAACATTTGAAATTGTAGGACAGCGATGTTTTGACAATAATTATTATAATATTGTATTAACAAAGGTAGCAATAAAATAATTATATAAGTAGTAGTAGTATATAAGTAGTCAGTAGGTACTATCCTTCGATACAAAGAAAATGATATTTCTTTAAGCCTACCGAGTACCGCCATTTAGGTGTTAGTTACGTTTAAGTTGACGAAGAAGCGACCAATACACGTTTATCGCTAGTAATTACCCTATCGTTCCTGTCCGATATGAAAGATTAATATATTTTTTGGTTATTTGCCAAAATTTCCATACACTGTACCCACATTCTTTATATTATAAAGAAAACTCGTACAGCTATGAACACGCTGGACAACGTCAACAGCGCCAAATTTCATTTCAAAACTGTCCTGTAAAATGATATATTATAGAGATGCAAATTTAAGTATAGTATAAAAATATTACAGAACATTGTTAGAACCAGTTATCTACATGATTATTATTAGAAGTAATGTTTCTAATCCTAACTTTATTCGCGCCGTAGAAATCAGTGTTCCATTCTTCCCACATGAAAGATGATCTTTTTCCCTTTATCTCTCTTTTATTGGCGGGGGCTTACGTAAAGAGGGTGCTAATAAATTATCACTTATTCATAGGAGTAAACGGTGTTGTCGACCGAGTCGCGACCGGCCTGGAATACATTATACGGTTTTGATTCGTGCTCCAATTCCCTCGACGATATTAATTTTAACTTACATGGTGCCTCTTTACTTTGTTTCATTTCAGTGTCGGAAAATTCGATTGGGAGCTAATATCGTTTATGGGTTCTTTACCTTTTTAATATTAATGTTCAGCGCAAAGTGTGAAGTGACTCGTAGTCCGAGAGCCCGAGTACTCCGAGAGGCGAGGACCGGGGAGGCTGTGAACTTTGTCATCTCATTAACATACTAATGTAGTTACTATCGAGCAAATTGGGTTATTGACGAACTAGAAACTTCGAGAACCTACTCGACCGGCATACTCAATTTCACTGAGTGATTTTTAGTTACCTACTGTGTATGGATCCATTTTATTTCATTTATATCAAAAGTGTTCTTAAGCTAGCAAAAAGAGAACTTTTTAAGATTATTTCAAATTAAAAAAAACTTACAAAAAATTATACCTTTTTATAAATATTTATTAATTCAGATTAAATGTAAGTTATTTTAGATGATTTTGCACTTTGACAAATATTAATTAGGAACCTAAGTATGTTGTTTGTAGTTTAAGTATGAAGTTTTAAATAGAGTAGAAATTCTATCCACATAATACTTAGAACAAATCTGTTGTTGACTTAGTTGTATGGCTGCTAGTGCTGGATCTATTGTAAATAACATTACTTCTTTCCATTTGCTGTCTGGTGAAGCAAAACGTGGTAAGTTCACTTTTATATTAAACGTAGTATACACCCGCTTGATAATTTTATGGTGCATCTTTATTTAGTTTTTTTATAATTATTTAGATGATTTCGTATTAGGTAAATATCTTTAGAATAATATTAAACCTAATTCTGCAATCAAAAATTAATACAGCTTCGATCGAGTCCGGATCCCATCAAACGACAAAATTGTATTATCAAAATTGGTTTTTGGTGTTTGGAGTAATCAAATCGCGTTTGGTATTCGTTCGACATTGACGTGATACTAAAGGCTTTTATGGAACCGAGACTACGTCGGAAGTCTTTTAATATTTGACTGAAGAATCGGAAACATAATTGCGTGTGATAAGTCATTTTATTATTGTGCCGAAACTGATGTACCGAATAAAATATGTTTTTTGTTTATTTGAGGTCACTTAGAAAATAAACAATTTTCGTTTGTCGCGTCTTTATATTTTGCTTTTCTATTCAATTTCGTTAGCTTTTTACGCGTGAAAAGTGTAACAACACAAAAATAGACAGTATTTTAACGACAGAAAAACGTAAATACTTCTATAAGTCGCTATAGAGTATAGAGTCAAGTTGTAAAGCGCACGAACGAGACGAAGGCCGTACGTGAGGACTAGATAAAGGGTGCTCCAGCGTCCGCAAGGCCGTATAAAGGATGTCCTAACGTCCGCCAGGCCGTGATGAAGCACGTACGCGAGAAAAATGTTACAGCACTTCTACGTGTTGCTTATTTATTGCCCGCCGCGTGTGAAACATCGCCCTAACGAGGGTCGCCACCTGATGCTGAGATTTAATTGTTACAACATGATATGTAGCTGTTGAAACGAATGAAAGAAAAAAAATTGATTTGAAAATACACCAAGTAAGAAAGACCGGCCAAGTGCGAGTTGGACTCGCGCACGAAGGGTTCCGTACCGTTTTAGAGAGAAAGCAAAAAAGGCCAAAAAATTAGGTTTGTGTATAGGAGTCCCCTTAAATATTAGCTTTATTTTGTATTTAGTATTTGTTGTTATAGCGGCAACAGAAATACACAATCTGTGAAAATTTCAGAAGTCTAGCTATAGCGGTTCTTGAGATACAGCCTAGAGACAGACTGACAGACGGACAGACATGGAAGTCTCAGTAATATGGTCCCGTTTTTACCCTTTGGGTACAGAACCCTAAAATGAAAATAACCAACACGAAAAAGATAATTACTGTTTTACACAGTGTTCGGCAAACCACAGCCCACGATTTTTAAAAAATAAGTAATAGATATCAAAATAAATTGATTTTCTATGGTTAATATATACCAGGTGTAATCCACCTTTAGTTTATTTAGTCATATTGTGGCATTGTGGTCAACCACCGGTTTACCTAATATGTAGGTACATAATATTATAATGTGCTTTCATGTGACTTAAAAGATACCGTCATTTAATAGGCTACTTACATATTTAATATGTAAGTAGCCTATTAAATACATTACATTTAATAGGAAACATAGTACTTACACAGTTAATATTTTGACCGGTATAAATAATAGGCTACTTGACCTATATTAAATTTCATTGAATAAATGCATATTTCTAGTAGAACTTGGCCTAGGAAACCGTATTTCACCCTTATTATCAAATAAAAGCTTATGATTGATAAATAAAGTCGATTTGAAAATATGATTGTATGAAAATAGGAATTGTACTGACGAAAACGCTTTTGCGGTACTTCCGATTTGGATGTGACGTCATCCTCATACTAATTTAATCTTTTATTTATCGCGCTCGCTATGTGTATCTAAGTTTATTTGTACATAAATAATAAGAATAAGCCTATTATATATTTTCTTGAATAATTCAAATAAAACATCAGTTTTATATATATTATCTCCATTTATTGTAGACGGGAAATGAAATGGCCAAAACTTTTCTCCAAAAGTTTTCAACATTACAAATGATTTCTAATTTCTTAAATAATTATTTTATAATTTTTGGGCACTTTTAGACTCGTACATTTAGCATATTAAAAAAATTTCAATAAAGAGAGTTTAAAATACAAAGCGTATGACGTCACACTATGGCGGACAGTGTTTTCGGCGCCATTTAAGAGGCATATTTTTCAATAAACATTTTTATGGGTTTCTACTGTGTAAAATATTAACATATTAGTTTTTTTTTGTAAAAATGAATGATTATGAAGCGATTAGCATGAAGAAAAAAATTAGGTCAAGTAGCCTATTAGTTATCACATACATACAGAGACAGGTCCGCACTACAAAATATATGAGTGGGGACAGCTGTGACATACCTATTATAATGGAAATAAAACTGTATTATATAGGTAAAATAGCACGGTTGCCTCACGTCACCATTTCCTGAAAATATGTAAATTTTGTAATATAAAATGTAAATTACCAAGCCGAAAACAAAACTTTACGTAACTTCTATATTTTGTTGTCAAGGGAGCAATAATTGGAAAAAGATACTATTGTACTGTTTCAATGAATTTGTTAAAAGTTTATAAATAAGAAAAAAATAGTGGATCGATGCACACCGCGACGGGTTACAAGAAGGAATTTTGGGCACGCACTTAGCAGCGAAGCGTTTGTCAAACCGATGCAAAGGTTTTTCTTATAATATAAATATTTATAGTGAAAAAAATGTGATAAGATTTTTTGTCCGTGTAGCCCGCATTAGCTTTGTTAATCTGAGATTATCTCGAGCACAAGTGTAACTCTCTGTAACTTTGTATTGTGACGGTTTCAGAGAACTACAAAATACTTTATTCCCGAGAATTATCGGTAGGTACAATGTTTGCGGTTCGTATAAAAATAACTGTTCCCCGAGGATAAATAGAAGGGAACGAAGTCACAAATTCGCCAGAATAAAATATAACTTTGTTTTTATAAATATATCTCAAAGTCTGGCTACGTTTAACCTAAATTTATTATGCGTTATTACATCACACGGCGAATAAGCAATGTTCATTTTTATTTATTATCATGGCGCAAAGTTTATTAATAAATCTCACCCTCAACAGATAATAATTTATGTACTCGTCTACATAATGTACTTTATGATGTAAATACTCCCAATAATACAACAGTTTTCTACCAAAAAACAAGAGCATTAAAACAAGGTTTTTGACATAAGTATATCTTAATAATTCATAATAGATACGCAAGACTTCATATAATTAAATAATAGAAATGTATTAATTTAATTTCAAAATAGTAAACTATTTAGTACTTTTTCTCAAAATTTATAATATTCGCATTTGTATTAGGATTTGTTATCTCAAAATAATAACGATCTATAACAGAAATATTTTAACAACCTTCTCGCAGCTAAACTTTTAAGTGCTTCAAAGTTTTAATCAAAATGTATCGAGTGAATAAACAACTTGTATGTAAATAGTTTCGGAGTTTACAGGCGATGGGGTTCGTTCACCCCGTCTGGTCCGTATGTGTGTCCTCATCAGCCGTCACTATGGCCCCAATTAGTAGCTCGTCTAAGCACACTTCAGCTTTTAAAGCTCTGAGCTTTTTAGACGAGGCACATCTTGAATACAACGTACAAAAACTAACTGAAAATATTTAAGGGTGCGTATGACTTATGAGTCCCATGTACCTATAGTGTTCACTGTGAAAGCAGCGCTGAAGGAGCAAAGTTTTTTGTGATTTGTATGAGCGCTTGCCCATGCAAATTGCCCATACAAAAGTAAAAAAAATGCTCTTTCGCTGCTACTTTTACAGTGAACTCTATACATGCGTCACATACACAGGTATATATAATTCTAGGTTTCACGATTATAAAGGTAGGCAAACTAACTTTCTAGGAGTAAAAGGATGTATGAAATAGCCAGCTTTCAAAGAATATAGGTAGGGTTACGAATGTTTTGTTCTCAAAGCATATTGATTTAAATGTTGGCACTCCGTTCGGAAACTGTATTTGTTTCGTAATAGAAACTATACTTTATGTCCTTTTCCGAAACTTAAAGTATCTTTATCAGATCAGCATTTTGAGTGTTAAGAAGGCTTCTTATGTCTTCATCAGGCGACACATTTTCTTATTTGTATTGTGAGTACGGAGTTTTGTTAAGATTTTTAACCTTTACCTTAATAAAATCTCGGGAGAAATTATTTCGGAAATATTCACCTTACATGTAAGAATTTTTTGGCTTATTTATATCATATTGAGTCAATTCTTAGAATTTACTTGTGTACCCACCTCTCCCACGCTAATAAGCTTTCCGAAACGTAACGGTATACTTATCATCAGGCGGCTATTCAACATTTTACAAATCGTTTTACGAATAAAATATAATAAAAGTCAGATATGTTTGATACGCCTCTGGGTATATATCGATTTAAGGATAATTATAGAGGTATATACAGTTTTCTAAGGCTACAAATGTCAAGGTAACTGCTATCACGAGTACAAATATTATTGGTTACTCGCAAGCAAATATATATGTAGCATCAAAAGTATTTGCTGAGTGTCAATTTAATTTTGCACTCCACTCGCTTTGCTATGAATCCAAAACACCGTCTGATTTTATTATGTGCTTTGTCCTAAAAAAAATAATTTCCTTTTCTTAATAATGTTTTGTTAGCGTATATTTGCTTTTCATTCGATTAGGAAAAATCGTTATATTTTTACCAATGAAATAAAATTAATAGATACGATCGGTGCAATAATAATATATGCAACAAAATACACCATTTTTATACCCCTTTTACTAATAAAAAGATCATCGACAAAATTTCTTATAGCCATACAATGTGTTTTTTCTATCTGTTCCCACTATTTTACAGTATTATAAGGACAATACTATTAATTAAAAGCACTGTATACAATACGGATCTTTTCATTAGTCAATTAGGTTAAGGCATTTGTCATAGGTGCAGTTTTAAATCCTTTTTACACTACACTGCATGTGTCCAGCTTTACATAAAAAAAAAAACTGATGACACATTATTACATTTTGTTACAGACGACGAGTTCGGAGAAAAGTCGGTGTCAGTGCTTCTGGATGGAGAGGAATCAGAGCTGATATTCATCGACCATCCCAGTACCGAGATGTCGGTGAGTTGAGAAGCACAGAGATATATGGTAGCCAGCAAATGGTAAGCGTATTTCACGCAAAGATCCTCCTTTAATCATAAAATGAATTTATTGGGTAAATTACTAGTAGATTGGACAGTACTAGTCATTGGAAAAAGCACAAAAACACCATATTTATTAATGTTGCTTTAAAAACTGACTGTTTTTCTTAAAAAAAAACAGGCGTTCTTTTACTTTAAAAACGGGAAACTTTAAAAGCAACATTAATAAATATTGTGTTTTGTGCTCTTTCCAATGACTGGTACTGTCCAATTTACTAGTCATTTACCTTACTCAAAATAGTTACCGTAACTAAAAACTAATCTAACCTAACTTAATAATTGTTCCTGTAAAAACTTTATGTCATAATATGTAATACAAATTTTTATTTTTATATTTAACGTCTGATCTCGTGTCTCTTTATTTTATTTTATCGTGATTTTTATTAATTCAAACTGCATGTCAAATTAACAAAACGATTTCCCACAAAACATAAATTATGAACTTTTTGCTTTTTTAAGTGTTGTTTACAGTTTAACACCGGTTGTGACAGTTCTATGTTTCGTACAAACCCATTTATACCGAAGCAAAGATGAAAGTCTAAATAGTAAAACTTTAACGCCTCAGAAACTCGTTAAACGCAAATTAGATGTCGCTCTCTCAAAGGACACTAAACCGCTCAATTTATATTTCCTTCGATAAATGACTAGCGGACGGTAATGACTGGCGGACGGTAATGAGGCTGAAAAATACAAAATAATATCGAGCTGAAAATTATAAATTACAATTTAACCCTAAACGGCTCGTGGAATGAAAAACGTCATTCACCTGTCAAATAATTACTAAAGTAACGGACAGTTAATGACAAGGGTTTAATGATCGGTTTATTGCTTCGTTTTTAATAATGGTCGTATTTTATTACTCTGTAATAATAACTGAAATACTCTTTACAATATACATACTTAAAAACCGGCCAAGTGCGTGTCGGGCCACGCGCAATATAGGGTTCCGTAGCACCGCTAGTTTTGGAAATTTTTTTATGGTCAATGAACGTTTATTTATAGCGTGTTTTACACTACCAACTATCTCAGCTACTTTCAAAGGAATTTGAACGAAATGTTCCTTTATACTTCGCCGAATACATTTTTTTTTAGTTGATCGACTATTACTCAATAACTTATGAAGGCTTCTTAGCCGTGATAGTTTTCCTTTTAAATTCAGCATATTTCCTACTCCCGTGAATTTTTTCACATTTCCAGAAGCAACCGTTTAGCTGGTAGAAGGGGGGACACTGGACTCTAACGATTTTTTCCACTTTAAAACTTAATATGTCACGAACGGATCCCCAAATCGAAAAATGGTCTATGAATACTCGCAATATTTTTAAAAATCCTATTCAACGACACCCCACATGATGGGGTGGGCGCGAAAAAAATATTCATCCCCGCTTGATGAGTAGGGGAGGTACCATAAAAAAAATATTTTTTTACGATTTCACGTACCATTTTGTTGCCATCATTAATATGTGTATTCATGCCAAATTACAGCTCTGTAGGTCCTATAGTCTCTGAGTAAAACCGCGGACAGACAGACAGACGGACGGACAGACCGAAACTATAAGGGTTCCTTGTTGACTACGGAACCCTAAAAAGTAATTTCATTAGTAGAATAAGAATGTGTTGTTTTATGTGGTTGACTGTTGAGTTTAGGTAGGGCAAAAGTAAAATCATAGTATTTATCTAAAGTTTTCTAGCCAGCAGTATTTCTAGGGAATGCTAATTACATAGCTAAAGTTATCTAATTAGCATTCCCTAAAGCCTGGAAATGCTGGCCGGCTGACCTAAAACAATGTCTAGAATTAGGTGCGCATTGTTGACCTCACATTACGTACACTTTACGTTATTTTATTTGTTTACTATCCTAGAACTTATTATTTTAAGGCTTAGTCTTTTGTAAAAGCTTTGTTTTTTTATTAATAAATTATATCCTCCATAAGTTTCGAAGTTGCTATGTTTGTTAGGAAATTAGTATCGAAGGTTTATCATGTCCCTCATTTCTGGGAACATGTTATAATTTAGCCGCCATTCATACGAAATCAATCCGAAAATGAATCGAGCGCTTACCGTAATGAAAACATTACTTTGTACGAATTTCATTTGGCTTATTGAGTTTTAATATCGTACGTCGATGGAACGGTAGGCAACCTATTTACCGATCCATTTTAATAATCAGCAACAAATGAACGAATTGAATTGAATTTTCCAATTATTTAAATTTTGACAAAAAGATTCATGAAAGTACATTCACACCTCTCACCCGTGAATTAGATTACAATGTATTTATCATACATTTTTCATAAATTGTTTTTTTTTTTGGAGTTTACTCCTTAAGGATTTATTTTCATATATAAGGCGCCCGGTATGAGAAAAATCCGAGGGGTAAAACCTACTAACAAGTAACGAAAATATGTCACGTTTTTGGTGCGCACCTTTAGTGCGCAACTTTCTAATTTGGCTGTGAGTGTATTAAGACCATAAAGGTAATATACCTATCGGAATATGATATTATATAAAATAATATAATAATTATATAATTATATTATTTTATATATGTTACGGCTAATAGCCGAAGTGCGGCTACACCTAGTTTTAGCCGGCTACAACTAGGTGCAGCCTGCCACATGCGGTTAAACCTAGGTATATCCTACTTATCTTCGGTTACAACTAGATTTAACCTTTATTATAGCGGCTAAAACTAGGTGCAGCCACACACCGGTGGTTAAACTTAGGTGTATCCTATTTATCATCGGCTAGAACTAGGTTTTCAGTTCAGTCGTTTTGAGATTCTAATTTTGCGTATCCCGATCGATTCGATTACATGGAATAAAATATAAAAGACAGGGATGTTTAAGTGAAATTTATTATTTATTATTTGACAGAAAAATATCTTTTTAACAAAAAAGGCGTTATTACAAGTAATTAAAACACAAAATATTATAAATCTTCTCTTTATAAACATACCGAACTAGACATCTTTGGCACAAAGATAAAAAAATAAACATAATTATTATTTTTAACAAAAAATTAAAACCGACTTCCAAGGTAAAAACAATAATAACATTAATATGAACTAAAAAGTATTAAATAATTTTTACTATCTAATAGTGCCTTTTTCCGAATTCGGCTAAACCTCAACTATTTCTGTACTCAATCTTCATTATTTTGAAGTCGGTACCAGATAGCTGAATCTTCAGTCCTCTGACAGAATATTTAAAATTTTTTGAACTGGCACCGACTTCAAAATTATGAAGATTGAGTACAGAAATAGTTGAGGTTTAGCCGAATTCGGAAAAAGGCACTATTAGATAGTAAAAATTATTTAATACTTTTTAGTTCATATTAATGTTATTATTGTTTTTACCTTGGAAGTCGGTTTTAATTTTTTGTTAAAAATAATAATAATTTCACTCTTTTTAGTTACACTAGTACGTAAACCTTCGCGTATATTTTACGTATTTTATTACAATTTGATATGTGTTGAGATTTGCAAACTTTATATTTTCTAAGAAAATTTAGTTCCGCAATTCAACAACAGATGTCGTTGTTAAGCGTCTGCATCGCGGTATCGCTTACTCGACGGCATTTGATATAACTAATTCGCTACAATAATTTTTCTTCTCGCTCACACTCACTGGTTGTCTTAATTGATATTACGCCAGAGGGATTAACGTCCCAGGGTAACCCTACAGAACCATAAGACCAGTTTTAGGCGTAAGACGTAGACGTCTTTTCTTTACATTATGAGTCACAACTCACACTCACAAAATAATATATTATCAGTGAAGTGAACAGTAGTTAGTAAAGTATTCGATCTGTATAATATAAAGTAGTAAAATATTCGATCTGTCGTTTGCCGCCACGCGCCGCCCGCGCGACACCGTCGCCTCTGTAGCGCCGACCGCCGTGTATTAAACAAACAGGTGTTGTTATGTAACAATACATAATTATTATTACGAGTTAGTATATCCATACCTATGCCTTGCAGCACTACTATCTATTCTGTGCCATGAGACATTGGTGACCTTAACACGACGTGGTAATGATGATGATGACGATGATGATGATGATGATTATGATGATGAATATGAATTGCATAGTAGTTTATGCTTTCTGTTCTTAAAACAACGCCGAAACTCCCAAACGTGTATCTATAAGGAATCAGGAGTTCTCTCAGCATCATCGAAACCATGGTATACCTTGACCCAATATTTGACTTTTTGGTAGCGTATTCTTAGTACACTTCACATAAAACCAAAATCACCATATGTTTCCATATAAATTTCGAGGAGTTCCCTCGATTACTCATGGATCCCATCATCAGGTCACCACCTTTGTGAAAATGGGACCAAATTGGAGTGAAACCTAATACAACAAAACAAAAATTTCGAAAATCGGTTCACAAACGGCGGAGTAATCGTTGAACATACAAAAATAAAAAAAAAATAAAAAAAAAAAATATCCACAGCCGAACATATAACCTCCTCGTTTTTTGGAAGTCGGTTAAAAAATAAAGCCTTACTTCTTAGCTGTGAAAAAATCAACTAAGTCTCTGTTCTCTTCTCTTATACTTTTTAAACAAATAAGATAACTTTTTAACTCAGTTTTAATCATACAAAAATCAACAAACTCTCATATGTGATAGTATGTTGCAAGACTTACTTACTGCAGTTTTTACTACAGAGGGACTCTACACATTAAAAGACTAAATTTCATTTTAGTTCATAATACACACACCGGCAAAATTAGCGGAACATAAGTAAAAAGGGCCACAACTTGAATTCAAGTGGGTCGGGCTGTGTGAAATCCTTTTTTATAGTTTCTAAGCTCATTTAACAAATAAAATATTGAACAAAACTGGCAAGTTGACAGATTTTTATTGCAATTATGCCCTACTAAGTGTTTTTCGATGATTGACGTTGTAAGTGTTTCTGATAAGAATGGCGTTTTTAGCGGGGTGCAAGGCATGCCAGCTCATTTGATTGTTTGGTTTTTGGAAGAACACATTGCTTAGATACAAAATTAGTGGATTTTCCAGCATCTACGACAGCTAGAGCTGTAACCACGATAGGGAAAGGTCACACCTACCGTTCGGTCAGTCAGGCCTTAGGTGTGTCGGCTTTCGTGGTCCATCGTAAATTTCAACGCTACAGAGAGACTGGATCTTACGTTCGGAGACGAGAACAAGGCATATATCGGGTGGCAAAGGTTCAGGATAACCGTTTTGTAAGGGTACAAGCCTTAAGAAATCGACCTTAAACTGCTTTGCAGAGATGAAACCTATAGGAACAGGTCCGAGATGTACCTGTAAGTGATTGTACAGTAAGAAGAAGACTCAAAGAAGTTAAATTAAACTCAAAGGTGCCAGCAAAGGCACCAAAACTTGAGACAGGGCACCAAAGAGCCAGGCTAAGATTTGCGCGTGAACATCAAAATTTGACAAGTGAGTGAAATCGTGTGCTGTACAGTGATGGGAGCAAATTCTGTGTAAATTTTATTGACAGGCGATAAAGAATGTGGATAAATCGTAAGGAACGCTATAGACCATCAAACTTAACGGAAACAGTGGTATATCATGCAGGCTTCGTAATGGTTTGGGGTTGCATATGATTTGGAGCCCGCACAGAGCTGATGATTGTTAATGATGGTACTTTGACAGTACAGGGCAATAGCACAGACATCCTAGAACTGCATGTTGTGCCTTTTACACAGTTTTAGGTAGTAACTTCAATTTTTTGCGCGTCCATAGAGTAAAAAAATCGGGCATTATGACCTAAATGATGCTAGCGTAGCCCAGGTGGAGAGGTCAGCACGGTCTACGGATGTGGATCCGATTGAGAACGTGTGGCACATCAATGGGTGAACGGTACGAATTAAAACTCCAGCTCCAAAATGTGTTCAGGAGCTCGAGTTGGCGCTACTGGAGGAGTAGAAGAATATCCCACAGGAAATGATTGACAATCAAAATGCAAGCATGTAATGGCGTATCCAGACTCTCTTCAGATCCATAGAAGGCATTACACGCTGTTAACATGGCATTTCTTAAGTAAAATGAAGAATTTAACTTAAAAACTTACTACTGAAATTTCAAAGATTTTTCTTAATTTTAGATTTTTGCAGATTTTTTAAATTTTACACGTTTTTATGCCCTTAATTTATATTAGTTTTATTTTATAATCATCAATTATTAAATTAATAAATAAATATATAAAAAACAGCGATTAATTTTCAAAAAAAATAAAATTTTATTATGTTCCGCTAATTTTGCCGGTGTGTATATAATTCAACACAATTACGAGTATAAATCTTGTTTCGGACTGGCATGGCTTATGGCTTGTCTAGGATAAGATGTCTTATATCTACCGGGGTGATGGTACAAAATCGAATCAATCAGGAAACGCAAGATATGAATCTCAAAATAAAACCAAAATCCTTAACTGACCTAAAAACCTAGTTCTAGCCGATAATAAATAGGATGCACCTAAGTTTAACCACCGGTGTGTGGCTGCACCTAGTTTTAGCCGCTATAATAAAGGCTAAATCTAGTTGTAACCGAAGATAAGTAGGATATACCTAGGCTTAACCGCATGTGGCAGGCTGCACCTAGTTGTAGCCGGCTAAAACTAGGTGTAGCCGTAATTTCCAGTCGTACTATAGTAGAGTAAATTCCAGTCGTGCGTCGGAGCTGACACACTTTTTTCTTGATATTATTATTTATTAAAAAAAAATATGTTTATAAATTAAATAAAAAACCAACCAACCAACAAACTTAAGAGTTACCTTACTCAGATAAGAAGCTCAATAGCCATCCTATGGAAAAAATATACCGCACTTTAGGCGACACGGAGGGCCTTATCACACTGGCGATTAGCGAGCGATTTGAAAGCGACGCGATTGCGCAACGGCGTCGCGGCGTGGTAATGGCGTCCACACATTCGCGTCGCTTTCAAACCGCTCGCTAATCGCCAGTGTGATAAAGCCCTAAGTGCCTAAACACTGTAGGCTGAAATACGCGGCCGCAGTTTGGCATGATTACGCCTGCAATGTATTTTAAATTACCGTTTACACACCTTGCCGAAATTACGTCGCGTCACGTGGTTCCACTGCAGCGAAGTGTGGCCTAATGCGGTCTCACTTTTATATGGATACGGTCATAGGATACTTTGCTGACATCCACTTTCACTACTTAAATTGTCCCCCTCTTCGCAGGTTGAAAACTGTCTGTCGACGTACGAGCCTCATGCCTGCGTTGTGGTGTACTCCATAGTGGCGAAGAGCTCGTTCCTGCGAGCCGGGGAGCTGCTAGCGTACCTCGCGAGAGAGCAGTTCACCGCAGAACGTACCGTGGTGCTGGTTGGGAACAAGGCTGACTTGGTTAGAGCGAGACAGGTGTCAACAAACGGTTAGTGTTTTGATAAAAATGTAGTGGACTTCTGCGAATCGGGGAGCTGCTTGTTGCGAGAGAACAGTTCACAGCTAAGCACACAGTGATACTGGTTGGGGACAAGCCTGAGTTAGAGTGAGACAGGTGTCTAAGAATGGTAAGTATACTTTTAAACATGAAGAAGAGCTTCTGCTAGCCAGGCAGCTGCTGGCTTACCTAGCAAGAGAGCAGTTCACCACTGAACGCACCGAGGTACTAGTTGGGAACAAAGCTTTCCATTAGGTTTGTGTACTTATCACGGAAAAGAGACCTTGTACCATTGAAATGCTATAAGTTGAAAACGAATGACTTGGTTAGAACAAGACAGGTGTCGACTTATGATTAGTATTAATGTCTATTATGCAGGTTTTTGAATACGAGTCTATTTCTGGTACAACGCAACGCAGTAAATTTCTCGTGGCGTGAAATTGTATTTTGTGCGACTAAATGAGTATTAGCAATCAAACACTTTACACAGCTGTGATTACTAATCAGGAATTATTGACATAGCTTAGCGTTAAATAAACATTAAAAATAGTGAAAAGTTACAGTTAAATTTTTAATACAGTATTTTAATAATCTTTTTAGAATTTCGTACAAAATTCAGCTGATCAATTAAGGTAATTGCTTTTGAGAGTGTTTTATTTTTACTTGAAACGATCTCTCATGCTGTTATTGAATATTAAAATACTTTATAACAATTCTGAAATACATTGTATAACTTTCACAGATTAGGCGGGACCTAAATGTAAAAGGTCGTGATACAAAAGAAGAAAATAAAATGTTTTACTTTACCATAATATAGCGTTTATTGATAAAAATAAGATCCATAAAAACAGATGTTTACGAACTTAAGTACTATTCTCAAAGTAGACCGCAACAATACAGGGAGCGGGAACAAAGCACAAACAGCAGAAGTTGGAACTTTTTCAATAAAATGTTGTAAAATACAATGTTCGTGAAAGTGTTAAAACTTTACTCTTAAAATGGACTCTAGGTGCTCCTGTTTTAATTAGTCGGCTTATTTATGTTTCTGCTTATGGATTTGGAAATGAATATATTTCATAACGGCGAAGATAAATACCGGGCATCCATAACGATTATTAGCTATTCGGTGAGCTCAACGGCGGTTTTACGAGGAGAATCCCGCTTAGCCGCATTATTCATCTGCTTCTAAACCATAAATACAAATGCTGGCTCAGATTTGGCTTTACGAGCACACGTTTAAGTTATCGGACGTGGCCATATTGTGACATCAATATAATTAATTTTACTTTCGCATAAATTCAAACGTTGAAAAGTTTAAATGGAAAAAATGTTCAGTGAAAGCATCGATAACGTTGAAAGTTTACAATGTCATAAATCACAGTAAATTACCGACCGCTGGACTAGTTATTATCGAAACGACAGATCGCTGAAATATGCTGCTGAAGTTACCTCGGGTCCCCAGAGTATTGGTTAGGTTTACTGACGCAGACGTAAAGACAGGCTAATGGCTATTCCACAATCCACGTATATAAAACTTCCAATTAGAGTGCCCCAGTACGCTCAACTTGTCGAGATTCGGTATTTTATTATTGACTCGATATTTTACAATAATTGATAAGATTATCGCAAAATTAATAGTTGTTAATACAGCGGGTAGTACAATTTTACACAGAGGTAATTAACTACGTCCAAACGGACGAGACTGTCAATTTTTAAGGTAGCTGCATACGTTACCGTCTACAGTAAAGCATGATTACCTAACTGTACTGTATGAATGCAAATGAGCAATTTAAGTAACTAAAGGGACTCGTCCTTGCTTTCAAAATTACTAGCGCGTTTCCCCACTGTAATTTGCAGGGGCATTTTCGTCGGTCACGTTTTATTTTTAAATGGGTCATTACGCCGAATTCAATTTATCAGAAGAAGGTGTTGTCGATGGTAGAGATAAGGAAGTGGTCGATCCCGTCACGTACGTAAGCTGAATTTTAATTTCGAACTATTACGTTCTAGTCGAATTTCGAACTATTGCGTGTTACGTAGTATACAGTTTACATCCTCTTTGCTATTGCGTTCTAGCTCTTCTGGCTGAATTTCAAACTATTTTTTTACATTACGACTTATGAGGCAGCAGCTTTCCTATTCAACAGCGCTGTCGATTGGTTAATATTTTGACGTTAGTCTTTATGTAAACTTTACTCAAAAAAGTGCAAAAACCGGTGGAAATGAACACTACTAATTATTATTTTAAATTCAGTTTTAATTTTAAAATACTTATATTAAAGTTTAAAATTATGTTAAATTTAAATATATCGCAAATTTAGTTTCTGAGCTAGCATAGGTTAGCTCAAAATTTCTTATATTATTTAACGTAATCTCACTACGAAATTCCTTTTGCGTTAATATAACACAGATCTCATAGTACAGGCTGTATCAAAGCTTCAGCAAATATAATAGAGAAAGCCGAAATAAAGGCTAACACAAAACTTTTCCAGCGACTGATTTCTGGCTTCATAGAATATGGCTTCCAGAGATATGAGTTATATTAACTGAGTAATTAATTATTCTTAATTAATATGTAGTTATTGTTATGATTAAGTTGTAATAAATGTTTAATAAAAATATTTCGCTTAAGGAATTCATTGTATTTTAGAAGTTTATTATTTCGTTTTAATTTAGTGTTTAGAAAGTTTATCAATTTTACAGGTTCGACAAAACGGAAATTCGGAAAATTCGACAAATCAACTTCTTATGAATACAAACTAACTTTATAATTCACTAACAAAACGTAGGCGTGTTACAAGTTTTACATTTCTGTCCGTCGTATCGATGCTCCTAATCCGAACCGATTTTGGTCTAAGTATATTTTTTTCTAAGTAGACATGATCAATGGTGCTGGTGGCTATTTATCATCCCCTTTTTCAATGCATTATTTTCAACGGGCTTTGGTCCACGGCCCACCACACATTCCCACTGGGTACTGTATCGCACGCATACAAACACCATACCGAAGTCTGGCAACGCCGGGTATTTTCGTTACGGAATTTCTTGCTTTTGTCGCCGCGCTCAAAACAAATAGTTTAAAATATTGTTTGTTTAAACAGAGGGCAAGGCGCTGGCGACGTCGAGAGACAGCAAGTTCATAGAGACATCGTCCGGCATACAGCACAACGTCGACGAGCTGCTGGTCGGCATCCTCAAGCAGATACGACTGAAAGAGAGCAGAGAGAAGAAACAAGCGAAGAAGGGAACCAAACAGGTAAGGGTTGAAAATTAAAAAGTAACCGGTAGTTATAGAAATCATGGGAGCTTTTTTAAAGATGACTACTATAATTTTAAAAAATCCAACGGTCTTTGGTGACATGGTACTGTGTTATATAAAGACCTATACTGTTCCTAGAGCTCCTTATGACTTTGATGAAATTCTCTTCAAGCCCTATACTAACTAGGAATCAATCATTTTGACACTCACTCCGAGATGATTAAAATAGATTGATTACGACTGCGCCTGACTTGCATCCTACTAACTACTTAGGTACTAGTTACTGAAAAAATTATAGCTTTTATAAAGCTACAATTTTCATTATATTATTTACTATATTGCTTGGTTTATCACTGGGTTCAATCGTCTTAAATCTATATAACAAAAGAAGGTATTACCTAGTTCCATATTAAAGCTCCCAAATTATTGCTACAATTTGTACACGGCAACACTGATTACGCCCCTAGCTCACGAAAGAAATAACTAATTTCTTTCGACACACAATCAATGAGTTGTTCGTAACGTTAAAGGGATTGCGGCCGAACAAAAACTGAGTCCGCAATCATTATAACGTAACGTTACTTATATCTTACGAAAGATTTACTAAAATTGTTCGCAAAAACTCATTTTAAGTATTTAACTTTGAATAGAACTTAAACTATTTAAGATTATGCTCGAATCTTCTTTGTATATTCATTTGAAAACCGCCGAAGATTGCATGTTTTGAGGTCGCGTCTTGAAATATTTTCTGGTTTCATAAACTCTTAATTGAATTTGTTCAATACTCTGATTCCCCGATGTTCCCGAAAACGCCAATTATATAATTGTTTACAATCTTATGGCTGAACTGCGGCTAAGACAAAGTGAGCCGAGCGAGCTTTTAACTGAGTACTCGAGATTGCAACGGCTTAGCATATTTTATATGTTTTTATGTGAGCCACACATTTTTGTTTTAGAACCTTTTAGTACTGTGAATATAAAAGTTTTTTATTACTTTGCTTTTTTATACAGTGGACGTAAATGTCTGCGAATTGAGTGAAGAAAGCTTATAATGTCTTATGCTCTTTCCACTGGCAATACCAGATGAGTTTTGGCAACTTGAATGATGTTGCTGACTTGGGTTTCTTGTCCATATGCAGGGTGTAACAAAACGTAATACACTAAGGGCTGCTTATTTTAGAGTAGACACAATATGTATATAAGCGGCACGATTCAGACAGACACCTGACATCCTAGAGAATTATCACTTTGTTTTGTTACATCCATACTAATATCATAAATACGAAAGTGTTTCTGTCTATCCGCCTGTCTGTTACCTCTTCACGCCCAAACCGCGGAACATATTTTGCTGAAATTTGGTCATATACTTGTAAGTCCCGGGAAAGGACATAGGATACTTTTTATCCCGGAAATATGTACGGTTCCGGCGTGACAAATGAAATTGGGCGCAACGAAGTTGCGGGCATCAACTAGTTCTGTACAATTCCCAATTCTCTCTTGGGCATCCTTTATCATAAGAAGAATAATTTAGTCTAAAACATATTATGGCCTGTATTCACTTTGATTAGTGATAAGTGAAAGTAATTATTGCAGGTGATTAGTAATCAGGAGAAAGCAAGTGTGGACAGCGACTGATTAGTGCAAGTCATTCACTTTCTCTTAATCACCTAATCAAAGTGAATACAGGGCCAGACCGCCTTCACTTTAAGTCGCGAGTAGTGCAGCAGCCGCGCGGCAGCCGCGTGACCCTCTTTTGTATAGAAGTCGCGCGGCTGCAGCGCTGCTGCCGCACTGCTTGCGACGTAATGTGAAGGCGCTCTTAGTCGTAATGATACTTATCTGTTTCCACCAGGAGGCGAAGCCGGCTAAGCTGGCGAGCTCCCGCACGCACATCTCGCTCAGCATCGCCCGCGAGCTGCTGCAGAAGATCTGCATCAACGACATCTCCAAGTCCAAGTCCTGCGAGAACCTGCACGTTCTGTAGCTTCTTACGGAAAATTCCACGGTATCTCACTTATATTTGCAAAATGAATGATATTTTTTATGTTTGAGCGTTCACAATTTTCAATTGCAAAATAAATAAGTTATTCTTTGGTACCTTATAAGGTCTAAAAACACGACATTTTTCTAATGTTAGCAAATTTTTTCTTATTTCATCGATGTCTACACAGAGAACCGGCAATAACTTTTTGAGGGTAAAAAGAAGCTTTATTAGGCTATAACTGTTCGGAACTTCTCCCATATCTTATAACATGTAATTTTGTCTCCTCGTGTTCATATTTTTATGATATCCTTGTAGTAGAAATATTTTATCACTTGTACTTGAACAATGTAAAACAATAACTCAGTAAAATATTTTGTTGTGAATATTTGAATATAAAGTATGCTACGAGATCTTTTAGACTACTAATGCATTGTGCATCTTATTTTTCTATTTCGGCTCCTACCTTGACGTAGAATTGCATACTTTGATGTACAAATACACCGAGTTTCAATTTATGCAGCAGCGAGTAAATTTGAAGCCCGGGTCTGGTATTTGCCTGATGCATATGAATGGAGAACTAAGCTTGTTATGAAATTAGATCACCAGATAGAGTTTTGTTTGTTTAAATATTTTAATTTCATTGTGTTGGGCTTAATGTTAGCTTTTTAAATCGACGTATTATATTTTTTTAACCAAAGTTCTTTTGTAATAAGTTTTCTCACTTCTACAAGGGGGCAAAATTAATTCCTGGTCAAAAATTTCCATATTATGTGATGTACCATATAGATGTTGAATGTTGGTTATAAGTGTTATATTCCTAAGTCTTTTTAGTCTAAGGTTGTCGGTAAATACTTAATTTATAATTGTAATATCTAATTATTATTGTAGTTACGTTATGTTACGTTAGTAAGTTTATTGAAGACTATTTAAGGGTGGTCATCTATTCATATTTTTCATCATGTTTACTGTTTATGAAGTTCTAAAAATAAGAACATGAACCTATCAACTTTATAAAATTATCAATAAATCATTAATTTTTGTAGTACTAGTTCCGTAAGTTAACGTAATTTCTATGAACCATATCAAATTATGAAAACAAATAACTTTAATTTTTTTTTTTGTCACAAAGATTGTCCTTTACGGTTCTTTTATCACAGTTAAAATAACAGTAAATTTCGCTGTACTTTTAAAGACAATGTAGGCAAATTAATATCAAATGGGTCGACAATTTTCCGATAAATGAAAAGTTCAACGAACAAAAGCATCAAAGGTTGCCATTTTATCCCAAATTGTTTTATTTTAACATTGAAATTAATTTTTTCATTCCCTTTAGCGTTTATTTCGTCACTCAATAGACTGTAAAATATTTATTGCAGCGTAAAAGGTCCATAATAGTACATTTACGTTAAGTTTGCAGTGGATCATTAGAGCAAAAATCAATGTAAAGTAGGTTAGAGCTTTTAATAATTTTATTTATACTTACTTGTGAAAGTTACGAGAAAGGGGGTTATAAGTTAGATCCGTTCCATAACATAATATTATTATTTTCTTTTGCAATGAAAAAAAAAACGTAGTGGTAACGAACTATATTATATGGCTTTTGTTTCTCTTTGTTTGTGTATAAAGTTAACCTCTCACAGAAATATTTACTTACGTAACTTAATCAAGTCCCGCTTTCTAAGGAAGGTATAAGTTTTTAAAACCATTCCACATATTTTATCTTGCAATCAAGAAAAAAAAATAGTGATAATTTAATGTACTTTTTGGTGAATGTTTTTTTCTATGTATAAAACCCCCTCAATACTGATAATATTTACCTACGTATAACGTAGAGTATAACCATTTAAAGCCCGCTGTCTTTTTCTTTCATACGATGTTTCCAATATACTACTAACTAGACAAAGCTAAGCAGATCTTGTTCAATCATTCGCTGTGTAAATCTTTTTATTCCCTCGATCGTGGGAATACCAGATACAATAGAATTTCAATAAAATTGTTATGCGGCACCCGGGTGCCGCATAACAATTTTGGTTATTTGGTTATTTCTTTATTAGTAAGAGAGATAGCTTTTATGACAAAGGCTTTGGCGGTGATTAGGTTCTTGATTTTTAATTAATATGTACTTATTCTAAGTTCTGTACGACTAGAATTCGTTCGTTCGTTTGGTAATATTTCATAAGTGATCCCGTCGATTTTGATGTTTCCGTTTAAATAACTGTTGATTATTGTCAATACTTCCATAGGTAAGGTCTATGTTTTAAGTATATTTGTAGGTATTCCACTGTTTATAACTATTATTAAGCAATCAGTAAGATATAAGGCTCGTAGCGCAAAGAAACATGTACATTATCTCGATTAAAAAACAAGTTTTCTTTTGAATAAATAATAACATTTCTACTTCGTGTAAATTGTAATTTCACATTAATTTTATTGATTTTGTATATTTTTACCTAAATATATAATATAATATATACAAACATTGCCGCAGTCCGTTGAGAGAGACAAGGGAACTTTTTGCACCTGCTGTATATGAAATTTATTCTACACGCGCGCCAATTTTTATTACGCTTTGTAGGCTCTACCACAGCTGAACTTCGCAACACAATATTATGAGATTAAAAAAAATTAAGTTCTTCGCACTGAGTTGAATAAACGTTATTATTTGTTCCTATTAATTGATGTCTGATGCTGGTAGATGTAGTCTGTCGATAAAATAATTATTCTGAATGGATGTTTTCATTTTAAAATGTTTCTGTCTACGTAAGGGTCAATTCAGACCGCAACGCGACGCGTAGATGCATTTCATTTGTGTAGATTTGACAGATTTGTCTCACGCAATTGAAATTTATCAATCCAGTACAAATTTAGAAATGCATACACGCGTCGCGTTGCGGTCTAACCCTATGCTTTCTGAAGTTTCCGCGGCAAGAATCTTTGGTCTGAAAATTACCGCATTTCAGTAATTTATTTCATTGATATTTATAAATATACAAAGTATTCGAGTCGCTAGTTGCCTTATATCAAAGTGGTAGATCTTACGTCTACTTAGAGTAACTAATGTCAGTATTAAGTGTAGATTGTATATACAATACAGAATACGCTTCTACTTTAAGTGCATATATAAATGTTCGTGTTGTTGTTAAACTATATTTTTCTAAAGAACTTTCTACGATTTTATATATCGGATAGTCTATATTTGTATCTATTTCGTATGGAACTTTAACAACTATTTGCGATTGCGCGTTTTCACGTCACAAAACAATTGCGGTTAAGTTACCTTTCTCAATATAATATTATGTTATGATGTAATGATGTTGATATTGTATAAGTAATGCAGTAATGCGTGTGGTCTACTCTTTAGTCGCCTTTTAGTATTTTAGTATTGGATAAAAGAAAACTAAAAGTAGACCAAAATTAATGAAATACCTAAAATCTTCTTCAAATCTTCCTGTGCCTAATAACTCGAAAGTAGGTGTAACTATTTCATTTTAAGATTTTATAGTTTTGAAATGTAATATATTATTAGTTTAATCTTACTGTACGTATAAACTGTGTTTATCTGTCTAAAGTCTGAGCCTTCCTAGTCTAAGTTAGTTAAAATGTTATTGATTTTGTGTTTAGCGCTTAGTTTTAAAATATGTTCTGTCCGAAAAGGAGCTTCCACACAGCGACCATGTATAACAGCAGGCCATCTTATAAGTGATGTGTGGACGCACCAAAATATTATTTAGAAAACTATAATTATTATCTAAACATCTAGCACTATTTTCTATAACACACTCAAGTTGCTGTAAAACCAGTGCATAATGTTAAAATTGTAGCTGTACGTATAAACGTTGTCTAGTTTTCTACAAAAATGTTACTGTTTTCGGTGTTTTTAAAATTGAAATCTATGTGATCCATTTAAATACTTAGATAAATAAAGTATTACGATTTGAGGTGTTCCTTTCTTTTATTTAAGTGCTGTAGTTTTCTCATTAAACATTATGATACAACCCTTTACACATTTTTCAAAATTAAAATTTAATTGGCTCTTTTAAAAAGTCCACTTGTCCACAAGTCCAATGACAAAAGCATTGTGAAGGCGTTAGAAAACAGCAGAATTTTTTCCGTACTTGCAGTAAAAAATCATTTTCAATGTAAAGTTTCATTATAATATTGCTTTAAACATCGTTATTTCTTATTTTTCTTAGACGACTTTATCATCATTAGAGCAAATTGTTTTCTTTGCGCGTAGAATAACAAAGAGACGTTTTATTAAAATATGCAACGCGACATCTTGCATGAAGCTCTTATTGTTTTCATAAATTTTTTTTTTAATCAATTCATTTATTTTGATATGCAATGGGGATTGTCCATTTTTTTTTAATTTTGCTCATTACAAAAACATTTCGAGGAATAAGGTCAGTGATCGTTTTTCTGTATATAAACGAAAAAAATACCCATTAGTTACTTATATTTTTGAACAAATATGTTTAACCTTAGTTTGACCTTCAATGGCGTTAAATTAGCAATAAATTCGACCAACATTACGTTTCGAACTTTTGGTAAGCTTTTCGTATCAGCTTTCACATAATGAGAACTTGTATTTGACGAACCAGCCATTATAAATAAGATTCAAAGGGAAAAAAACATTCTGCAGAGGTCAATTGGCCGCCGATGATGACGTCAGAGCGAAACTTTAAAAATTTATTGAGAAAAAACTAGCCAATGAATTTCAAAATTATTGAATTTATATTCTTAAAATACCCTATTTTAACGAAAAAAAATATAAAAAGTACATGTAATTTTTTTGGACAATGCCCATTCTACCTACAGGCCTGTCTTTCAGACAGACAAATAGGTAGACAGGGCCACCCATGAGAAATAAACAATCTGGTACACAGTGGCGGGGCAAGACCAAAATTGTATGTGGGCGAGATACATTTTGCGAGGCCCCCTAGACCCAAATAAATTATTTTAAGACAATCATTTTTTTTATAAATAAAATTTGAGTCTCAAAACGCGTAAATTCCCAAAACAAATCCTCGGGGTCCAAGAGGCGCGAGGCCCCTTGGACCGCGAGGCCGTGGGAGGTCGCCCACACCGCCCACGTCTTGCACCGCCTCTGCTGGTACAGATTGTTAATTTCTCATGGGTGCACTCCTGAAAATAGACATCAAGGAACAATTAATAATAATAGTGAGAGCCAGTTCAGTCGCGACGACGCAACGTAACGTGCCGTGTGGACTACCTACGAGACCCTATGTACCCTACGACTCACGAGAGTCAAATTTTATGTTTTTATAAAACACAGTAATGAGTAAGTACTTGTCGGTCAGAGTACATCTATGTATTTGTTACACTAGCCTTTAGTAAAATAAACCTTATAATAATTTGATAGCAAACAGTGATACTAAGTAGCCATTAAGGAAAGAAAAGCCTACAATAAATAAAATACAATTAAGGTACCCGACAGAGCATTCCCGGATGATTAGCTACCACTTAAATATAACAAATTACTAGGAGCGCCTTTTGCTGTAAATATATAATGGACACCTACTCTTAATTTATTTAAGTCACGAACAAAAGAAAATATCGTAATTGCAATATATTTTGTATTTTAGAGAATCCTGCACGTCTTGTTATATATATATGGCCCGAAATTTTGGAATAAATAAAATTATTATATTTTGATAAAATTGGACATTATTCTTATGAATGATTTAAGGCTTAAACGTTTTGTTTTTCGTGCTCCTGATACATTATTCTTACACATTTTCACAAAGTGAGAGTGCTCGAGAGCAACAGCCACTTAATAATATAAGTGGGATATAAGAGCTCAAGACGCTAAAGTAAGTCCTGACACGTGTCCCGCCTACGTCCGTCTTCTTCTGTTCCGTGAATAGCGCAAATAATTATATTTAAACTAAATAGAAGTCTTTGGAATAGCGATCGATAACATATTATTTTGTTTCTAATTCCGGGGGAGATAAAGAAACATGCTATGGAAGAGTGAATACAATGCATATTTGCATGTTCTGGATGCATGAAAATTGTACCGAGTTTCAGAACATGTGCTTTCTTCGGTAAGGACTTAATAAGAAAAAAAACACAGTCAAAAGATGAGGGCAATGAGGAATGCAAAAAAGTACTGGCCATATCCCCCAGGCGATATATTATGCCCATTGCCCAACACTCCTGGGGCCTGAGTCAAGACGAATTCGTAATCTCCCCTGACTCAGGCCCTAGGACACTCTGCGAGAGATAGCCATTCAAAGTTTTTTTAAGTTGAATATTACGTGTTTTTTTATTACGTATAATTAAGTAATCCATCATAATTCCGTCACATTTGAGTCTCAAGTTAGTATGGCCATCTCTCCCGGAATTCAATATGAAAAGGCTTAAGACTTAATCATGATGGACTAATTGGATGGATCTGCTATGGAGGTTGGATTAAAGTAATAAGCGCTGTCAGAGTTATCGAAGAGCAGTCCTGTGTTAGACAGATCCGGGATTTCCCTCCGTTATACGGCTGAAGGCGAACCGCTGGTGGTTTTAGTGAGTAAGAGTCTCACATACCCCCGGGGTACCCAACCCGGGGCACCCATGATGGGTTTCCCCTGCGATATCAAAATAAAAAAAAAAGTATCGAAGAGCAGCGAAACAAAATTTTGAACTAATGCTTAATTATAATAGGTAAGTATATAACTTCGCTTTAATATGATTTTTTTTATTAGTCAAATAATGTAAACTTATCAATACATATCCATATTAATATTATAAATGCGAAAGTGTGTCTATTTGTCTATCTGTTCACGCTCAAACCACAGAAGCGATTTTCTTGAGTATGTCTTGGCAAAGTACATTTATGATATTTTTGATCTCGGAAAATTTTATACATAATATTTAAATTTAGTTGCGGACGTCATCTAGATTCTAGTAGTTTTGAAAATGCAACATGTTAAGTATATACTATTACTATTCCAGATAAAACCTGCACCCTCTTAAATACGTTTCTAACATCTCAACCACTAGGAACATAATTTATGATATTATCATTAAGTATGTTTGTAATATCACACTGTTAATAGGAATTAGAACAACAAAGCGTGTGACGTCAGATGAAGTTTTCGAGCCTGTTCTACAACGAGCCACCCAGGCGTGATGTTTAATTTAATTATTCGAGATAGTTGCGGTCATGTCAAAACTATGCTCCACTCACTCAATAACCTTCAAAGATAAAGAAGTATGAGAAATACATTTAAAACTCACATTTATACAAAAAAACTTTAAATGTTAATCTTTAAGAAGTCCATACACATTACACAGTGAGCTCTTGAGATTACAAGATAATTTATTTGCTTGTTTGGTGTGCAAACCAAATTTTCGATTTCAGTTACATCAATTAGACCCAACCTGCTCCAGGACCTTATTCTAAAAAATTATGGCAATAATTTTCAAACAAGAAATGTTGGTTTCATTGTTACAGTATTGCAATTTGCAATAACCTATAAAATATGAGCTATGCTATTTTATGTTGGAATAGCTGTACAACACAGAAATATGAAAAAAATTGTCGAAAGTCGCACGCAACAGAAAGTAGCCGTAAGGAACCAATTAAAGCCTAAAAGCCAGAGTGATAATAATCGTCATATTATGCGATTTTCTGTTTCCTTTGTCTCAAACTGTTGAAGTGGTAAATAGCGTTATACATATTTGAGAGGCGTTTACAACTTGGCGAAAGTCAGCCTTCCGAAGCCCACGGGGATTCCCCGAGATAAAATTGTGCTTAACGTCTTTTACAATATTAATTTTATGCTATAACGGAGTACCATAAAATTGGGTGTTTTATTGTATTTTTAGCCTTCAATGAGAAAATATTTCTATACTCTTTCTGACTTTGTTATTAAGTATTTTATAATATTTTAGCACCTAGATACAATTAGGAATTTTACACGTGTAACTTTTAAGTAAGTATAAAGACTATAATTTTTACTCTGCGTTAAATGTATCTATCCTCTCTGTATAGTGTATGTATTTACATAAATAGATACCACTCAAGAAATTTAATAAACTGTGAAACCTTAACTACTTATATCATTATAAAACGTAGATCTACTAAGACTGTATTTTAAAAAACTCCATCTATAAATGGGCGTAGGAAGCATGAAAATTGTATATGTACACTGATGAAGCCGAGCGTAAATAGCTTGTATATAACATTATAGTTCCGAAAAAATTATCAGCATGATGAACAGACTTCGCCGTACTAATCCCATGTGCTTATTTCTATTGTATGTAATAGTCCATTAAAACTTTTGTAATACGTTTATTGGAACATGACGAAACTTACTTATAATGCCTTGAGGACCAGGTCCTCCA
Source organism: Polyommatus icarus (assembly GCA_937595015.1). Taxonomy (NCBI): domain Eukaryota; kingdom Metazoa; phylum Arthropoda; class Insecta; order Lepidoptera; family Lycaenidae; genus Polyommatus; species Polyommatus icarus. Next base: position 23,156,790 of record OW569321.1, read on the forward strand.
TATCATATTATTATTATTATTGTAGGTAATAGGTACTTAGAATTTTGCACGGAAATAATGTTGCCTAAGCTTATCTTACAGTATATGTGAGTGTAAGTGGTTTACAAGATTTTCTAATGGTTGTATACCTTTTCCAATAGGTATTTTCAAGAGCAGACGGCAACAATGTCGAAGTTGAACATGGTGTTTAGCGAAATCACTAGATTGATACCCGACTGTTCACAATAAGCGTAACTGGGAACAATCTCGGAACTGATTATTGTCCTTCAAAGTGGCAAATCTAAGTAACGCAACACAAACTAAGGTCCACTTAGAAATCTTTGAAACTAACTTAATATTCACGTTGTTTAGACTTGCTCTGTTTTGTTTGTTTTGAGGTCCCAAGTTTGTATAGGCGTTTTGGGGGTATTCTCGCACAAAACTATCGTAATTGGGTGTCTTTCGGTGTCGATTTAACGCATAGAAATCGTACATTTTTTCCTTTTCCAATACTTATGTATGTTACAGCTAATGTAGATATTTGATATCAAATAACATTATAGGGTCAGTTCACAGCGACCCGAATCGAGAGAAGCAGCGACTATTATAGCGATACAAAATGCAAAAGTCGCTGTTGTCGTAGTTTACTTGGCGGCCCCTGACACATAGTGACAACATATTTTATGGACTAAAATATTACTTTACTCTTATGCCCGGGATACACGAGGCTAGTTTTTCAAGACAGGATAGCAAGCTAGTTTTTTACCAAACTGTCCTGACATGCTGACCTAGCTTGGAGCATGAGCTTACTAGCTTACAAATGAATATAGTTTTGTCTACACGAAGCCAGAACTACTAGCTTGCTAGCTTACTAACACTAGCTTCTAATTTCTTGTTATAGCGGCAGCAGAAATACACAATCTGTGAAAATTCCAGTAGTCTAGCTATAGCGGTTCTTAAGATACAGCCTGGAGATAGATAGACTGACAAATGGAAAGATATCGAAGTCTCAGTAATAGGGTCCCGTTTTTACCCTTTGGGTACGGAACCCTAAAAATACAGAGATCAATTATACACATATTTGGTATCACTCTTTAAAGACTAAAATAATAAAATATTGAAAATTAACTGACATTATATGACTGGGTCATAATTATAATTTATTCTTACAAATGAGGAGGGGTGATAAGTCGGTTATACCGTATTTTATTACTTTGGCTAACTTCGACCATCTATAATTATGAATAACATCCGGATAAAGTGATTAATTAATCACACATTTTAGATATTATTTAGATATCAATTTAGATATTATAATGACCAGACATTATGTATAATAGCTATTTAATCACTCTGACTGTAACATATCTATATGGCCAAAACGGCTGAATCGATTTTAATATTTTTTTCAGTGGATTTAAAAATCGTGCGGGTCGCTAGTTAATAATAAAATAAAAATTTAAAGAGGGCTCCCATACAAAAATACACAACTTTTGGCCAAATTTTTATCTATAACGGTACGGAACCCTTCGTGCGCGAGTCACTTGGCCGATTTTTGGTAGCATATTATGTTTATTTTACTTAAATTTTTATTTTTTAACAAAAAATTGAACCTGACTTCCAAGGAAAAAACAATATTCTTAAAATGATCTCAAAAGTATGAAATAAGTCTTATTCTTCATTAGTGCCTTTTTCAAAATTCGACTAAACCTCAACTTATTCTGTACTCAATTTTCATTATTTTGAAGTCGGTACCGGCTAAGTTCTATATCTCAGTTCTAGGCTGGTACCAACTTCAAACGAATGAAAATTGAGTACAGAATAAGTTGAGGCTTAGTCGAATTTTGAAAAAGGCACTAATGAAGAATAAGACTATTATTTCATACTTTTTGGATCATTTTAAGATCCATGGATCATTTTAAGAAGTGGACATGCACTAAAAATGTTTACAAACATTTTTTAACGGCGGTGTGGGAGCACCACAAAAGCATAATTTCAAAATAATATTAGCTCGATGCACTCCTTCACCATAATATTATTTAAAACTTTAATTACTGTGAGAAATTTCATTCACCCACGTTTCCCCATTTTTCGTCAAAAGGGATAAAAGGTTTTTCGCTCGCGTATAATTAATATTATAGAAAATATTTATGCAAATTTTCGAGCTGATCGGACTAAGGAATCGAGTTGTCCCATACTAACTTCAGCCCCTTTTCACAGTTGAGAACGAAGGAAGGAACGAAGAGAACACACAAATTGAGTTATTTTGTATTTCAACCTTGCCATTTTATTGAGGCCCATAAGGCATACTATGGAATAACTGAATAATAATAATGGAAGGCCACGATATTGAAATTATCATATCGACATATTAAATTATTTAAAAATCGGCCAATTGCGAGTCGGTCTCACGCACAAAGGGTTCCTACTGGCGTAAAATGGCGATTTTTTGTAAGGAAGCCCTAAGTTTTTTTTTTATTTTTTAATTATTAAAGTAGGAATACAAATAAGTATTTTACTAACTATTGCCATTATATTGACATCGAGCAAAAAATGAGAAAAAAAAACATATTTGTTGTATGAGAGGCATTTATTTAGTTTTGTTTTTGGTATTTGTTGTTATAGCGCCAGCGGCAATTGAAATATATCGTCTGTAAAAATGTCAACACTTTAGCTATTACCGTTCTTAAGATACAGCCTGGAGACATACGGACAGACATCAAAGTCTTAGTACCTAATACCTTTGGGTATAGGCACAGAACTCTAAAAACGAAGGTCAGATGTCGATACACTTGTACCAAAAAGTTTCTTCCGCAAGCATCGAAACAGAAACAACATCCTCGCCTTCCAGAATTCTTGCCGCCACGTCGACTTCCGATTGTGTAATAAATAATCAACAGTTTATTTGCTCATTATTGTACGATCATTATTTTTTAGCTACTGTCGATCGTAACACTTCGAGTTAGTGTGAGAAAAGCGGCAGTCGTGTTTGGCTGAATATGATTCGTACGAAGTTTTATCAGTGACTATTTTAAAAATGAATTTTTTGATTTCGAAACTTATGTGGAAAAATGGGACGAGGATCAATCAGTACATGTTTGCAATTCTAAGTGAGTACTTTGCATAATTTTTGCATTAAACGCTATTTTACTAACGCCTTATTGTTAAATATTAGTTAGATTTTTGTTATCAGTATCAGCTGCTTCATTACATCAGTAATTTCATAAAGTTTTTGAATATCTTAATTCTGATAAAAACTGGCCATGTCAAATCTAATCTTCTCACATTATTTATATAACAGCAATTGTTATAGATATTCTGTATTCAAGCAAAGAAATATACTTTATTAGGTATTTGTTCATAATGTTATTTGGTTCCTATATATACATACGAGTATTTCGATTTTCCGTAGAACTTGGCACTCATTTATATCTCCATTCTTTTTATGGCGAAGTGCTTTTTACATAATATTATTGTATGTTTTTGGTGGGATATCATTACTTTTTGTAAGGAAAACTTTCCGAGCAATTAGTGTACCTTTTTTTTTTTATTACGCAGGGGAAACCCATCATGGGTGCCCCGGGTTGGGTACCCCAGGGGTATGTGAGACTCCTACTCACTAAAACCACCTGCGGTTGCCTTCAGCCGTATACGGAGGGACATCCTGGTTCTCTCTACCACAGGACTCCCTCCACGACCGGCCGGTTTACCTCAGAAGGGACCGGACTTCCACAAAATTAGGGAACACTTAGGCAAGCTAAAGCGTTCCCCTCGACGCCGGGACTAGCTAAGCCGGGCAGGTACCCATCCTGACCCGGAGCCCTCGGAGACTTACAAGGTTTTTTTGCGTTCTAGTATACATAATATGCTTCTTATTAGACGCATTTATCGAATTCCGAATGTGACCGTAAAAAGCACTTTTGCAAAACGTTTTAACCCTTTTATAGGCATTCACATGTATAACAAAATATGTTTGAAATGCAACATTAAAAATTGTTCATATGTTTTTACCTAGACACTAAAGTTGAATGGGGATTGTCCATTTTTTTTTAATTTTGCTCATTACAAAAGCATTTCGAGGAATAAGGTCAGTGATCGTTTTTTTGTATATAAATGAAAAAAATACCCATTAGTTACTTATATTTTTGAACAAATATGTTTAACCTTAGTTTGACCTTCAATGGCGTTAAATTAACAATAAATTCGACCAACATTACGTTTCGAACTTTTGGTAAGCTTCTCGTATCAACTTTCACATAATAATAACTTGCATTTGACGAACCAGCCATTATAAATAAGATTGAAAGGAAAAAAAACATACTGCAGAGGTCAATTGGCCGCCGATGATGACGTCAGAGCGAAACTTTAAAAATTTATTGAGAAAAAACTAGCCAATGAATTCCAAAATTATTTAATTTATATTCTTAAAATACCCTATTTTAACGAAAAAAAATATAAAAAGTACATGTGATTTTTTTTGGACAATGCCCATTCTTCCCATTGTATACTTAATTCTAATAATGATTTTTTACTTAACTTTTATATATATGTATATATATATATAATAACGCTAGGCCTCACACATCTTTAGCCACTCAGCAAAAATTACGGGAGTTTGGCTAGGAGGTGTTAATGCATCCGCCGCATAGTTCTACCTTGCACCTTCAGATTTCCACCTGTTTCGGTCGCTGCAGAATTCCTTAGGCAGTGTCAGGTTGACATCACAATGGGACTGCCAAAACCACTTGTCGCAGTTTTTTCATCAGAAGCCCCAAAGTTTTTATAGCAATGGGATCATGTCCCTACCAACAAGATGGCAAAAAATTATCGAACAAAATAGCACCTATATACTTTAGTCAATTGTAAATAAACTTTATTAAAAAACCGTCTGAATTTTATATAAAATGCGATGAAACTTTTTCCCCAACCTAATAAAAAACTATTGATATCAATAATTACATTTGAATTATTAATAAATAAGTATGATTGATTAATCAATTAATTGTTAATTTAAAGTGATAATAATAATTAAGTAGTTATATTATGTATGTAAACTAATACATATTATACTTTTTGTTGTCTGATTATGTTTTCTAAGGTAGGGGAACTGCATGCAAAACGGACCATTATGTTTGTATCATGCGACCAACAGGAAAATATATCGAAAACGTGACCTATGACCATAATATCAAAACCCGTTTCAGTAACGATCCCGCTGCTGAACTTCGGCATGGTCCAGGGATGGCTGTCGCCCATGATATCGGCACTGCAGTCGCCGAAGGGCCCGGTGGAGGAGCCATTCACCAGCTCCGAGATCTCCTGGGTGACATCAGTGACGTGCATCACAGCCATCATCTTCGGTGCGCCCATGGGCTACCTGACCGACCGGTTCGGCCGCAAGAATATGACTCTTATGACTACGTTGTCATTAGTTGTGAGTATTACCCATATACTAATATTATAAAGTCGAAACTGTGTCTGTCTATCTGTTATCTTTCGCGCGCAAACCGCTGAACTGATTTTTCGTATGGAGATACTTTGAGTCCCCGGAAAGGAAATAGGATATTTAAATGTGTCTTCTCGCCGGGTTAGTTCCCGAACCAGTGGTAGGCACCATAATATTGTAGACATTCTGAAAATATTTATTTTAAAATTCAGAAATAAAACAATTTTGATTTGGATACTTTTTACCCCGGAAGAATGAAAAATTTTGTTATTTAAATGTGTGTTTTGTTTAGGTAGCATTTGTGAAACGTGCGCATACGCAAGTAGGTATGTGCCGGCGAAGGTACAACAACAATAATTAAGTGTATTTACTCTAGTTAAAATATTTTTATGACCGAGGCGGTTATCTTTCGATTAGTTCTTCATTAAGCACAATTACCTGGGAGGAGCATTTAAACAATAAATCCTTAGAAGAGGCTCTTAAATATTTTTTATGACACTATACACAGAACAATACTATATCTGCGATCTTCGTAATACTCACGTACGGCCCATAAAGACTTTTCATTCAACCATTATCCCCCATGTATGACTCTGCCCTAAAAAGAGTTGTAAAGGAAAAACATATTTAATTTACCGAAAATACAAACTGTACTCGTATGGGTACTATGGTGACTATATCTTTCCTTTTCCGTTCTAAGAAAGAGAGCCAAGGCATTAGAAATTTCATGTGCCACCCTACAATACATACATACTATCGTCGTAACTTCATCGATCTAGCATACAATTTAACCCTAGAACCGTACCCATCTTAAACTTTATCTAACGGTACCCTGGGGTACTAGCGCACAATTACAATAATAACACATTTTTAAAAAGATATTAAAGTTTTTATTATTAAATCAACTTACATAGACTTTTTAACAATAATCTCAGTCTTTCTGAACATAATTAAATCGAATTAATTAGGTACTATAAACAATTTTGGCATATTTTGTTCTGGTGAACAGTACAAATAAAAGTTTTGCACGTCTCACATTGCGTACATGATTTGCGGTCTTTGAACCTCGGGAAGACAAAACACCTTCCAGATTTGAAATTAGGAGAAGCTTTAAGGCGTTGGGCGTTTTTTTTCTCTCCAGTATATCACCAATACTTATTTGTAGATACGTTGGCAAAGTTCGGCATTGAAATCTGTCTTCTAAGTGCGGTTTTATGTAATCAAAAGCAAGAGTCTTCAGGTAAGTGCGCCTATTCTTGAAAAATTGCTTATTAGCAGCATCTGAAGAATGTAACAGTACCATGGAATTGATCCCCACAATATTTAGTATTCTCTCCAATACTCCAGCGGCGAGTTTTACGCGACACACTGTAGGTATGACAGCTTTACTGTTTTTTTTCTGCCTCTACCACGTAAAATATCTGGAACGCTGAGGACAGAGACTGGTTACGCATTAGAACAGAACTGCAAAGATACTTCTTCTATTTCTTCGTCTGAATCAGGAGGTGACTCTACTTCTAAAGAGTGAGGACTCTGAGATAAAATTACGTCATCGTGAAAATCTTGGATAACATCATCCAGCTCTTCATCAGATGCCTCACCTAAAAACAGATCTTCACCTTTTTCTACGTCTTTCGATTCCAGAAGAATAGTCTCTATTTAATTTTCACTCAAATTGCGTCTAGACGCTATCCGAAAAAAAGAAAATAAGTTAGGAGTTCGTAAACAATCCTATAATGCCATCAAAAACAAATAAACCCACAGCACAAACACTGCATGACGATCTCGATAAATTTTATGACGGTTTCTTCAAATTCATGCCCACAAATAACCAAAAAAACAACAAAACGATGAAAATGTTCAAACAATAATACTTACGTTTAAAGTACCGCAGTATCCCACAAGCAATGTACCGCTTCCACTTGCAAGCAGGACCGTCGCCCGACTGAAGTTTCGGCGCGTCCGCGTCACCCCGCCCCACGTAAATACACGGACGCGCGAAACAAAGTACCGTCGAACAGTAAAAAAAGTATAATGACATTTTTGTTTAATTTTTCATTTGTACCCCAGGGTACGGTGACTATTCATCGATAATATGAAGATGTTAGTACGGGAGCCCTAGAACATATTTTTTTTCGTGATTACTAACAAGCAAATTTTTTGTGAGTAGCTACATTTTCATAAGACGAACCATTTTTATTTTCGAAAAATCTCGAAAGTGGTAGTTAACAGAGATTGAAAGGATTTCATACTTTGACTTGATGGTCCTAAAATATAGATCATTTTATTTGTAGGATAAGGTTAAACTCTTAAATTATATAACTATTAACCTACCAATATACAAAAAATCAGCTAGTTAGGGTTCCGTTTTAGAGTTCTGTAATCAACAAAACTTGGTTGACTACTGTTGAGTTTAAATATTTTGTAGTACTGTTTATTTATATATTTTTTAGTATTGCACTATATTTTTAGTGTTTAAATATTAAATAGTAAATTTACTAGAAAATATTTAAACACTAAAAAATATTTTTTGTGTTTAAATATTTTGTAGTAAATTTTTGTGCAGGAACCAAGGTAATTACTATTTTAAGCTAAAAAATAACTCAAACATATTATTGTTCAATATTTTCGTATGAGAAAATGATTTTGGTATTACGTATGTATGAGAATTTCGATGGGACCCGGCCTCATAAGTGGAAACTTGTAATTGGCATTCCAAATTCTTATTTAAAGTAATTAAGGTTATTTTTATATTATGCTGTAAGTTTTCCAAATAAAATAAAAATATCATGTTATGTTTCTCCCCAGCTGTACTGGCAGATAAAGCTGCTAAGTCTGAAGCCATGGGCTCTGATTCTGGCGCGGGCCATCGCGGGCATACCGTGTTCCGCCTGCTACATCGTCCTACCCATATACCTCAAGGAGATCAGCGACATCGACCTACGAGGCGCGTTGGGATCTCTACTTATTTTGAATAGGTAGGTTTTTTTGGAGTTGACAAATCTGGGTACTTTTCTGGCTTATTTTCCGATAGAAATTAAATGTGTCACAACTCACACCTTACCTGATGACTATAATAAAATGTGTAGCGTTGTCACCTATGTATGGTATAGGTAATAATTATGAAAATATTATAATTTAAGAATCTATTATATAATTATATTAGTACCCGAGCGAAAAACTTTGGATCCCTTTTGACGAATAATTATGAAAGATCACAGCGATTTCGTAATTTCAAGAATCGATAACAATGGGAATGAATTCCTCACCTCGAACGTTTCAGAAACATCGGGTACTTGACGAGTTATGTGTTCGCGGACTTGCTGGAGGTGGCGCCGATGCTGTGGATGGGTCTGCTGGTCCCCACGGTGGTGTTCTTCCTGTTCCTCATCATGCCGGAGACCCCGGAGTTTTTGGTGAAGCAGGGAAAGATTGATGTAAGTATTGATGTAAGTTACTAAAATCCTAGAATAGATAGCGTAAAATGCTAAGAGGGGATGCGGGGTCTACTTTCATTATTACTTTTTTGGAAACTAAAATTTATCTAGCTTTCTTGCTACGAGTACCTATATGATCTCCTTTAGTTTCGAACATAGCATTTTTCCTTTAACTAGTAGTGGAGTACCTAGAGCGTAAAAATCGTGCAAACCTCCGATTTTTTTAATAGTGGATGAAAATTGAAAAGAACAAAAGGAATGTGTACCTAATTACATATAAATAAAAAGTTTACCTATTGTAAAGTTGTGCTTTTGATTTTAAATTAAAATTTTGAAGAAAATCTGCATATTTCTTTCTTTTAGTTGTGTAACAAAATAATAAAATATATTATTATTTTTTATTTGTATCGTTGCTTAAATTCGATAGAAAGAAAATAAGTTGAAAAAAGTATATTATTTAGATTTAAAATTAATATTTTTGTATCTAGATGAGCATACCTCCAAATGATATATTTTGTTGTGTGCTTCGGATAAATGGCGTTCCTATTTTTTATTGGTTTTAAATAGGAAGCTTAAAATTATTTCTTAGGCTTCACAAAGTCTTCTTTTCGTTACACTTATAGGAAAAAAATACAAATTAGGTTAAGAACTGATATTTTTTGTATTCAGGTAAGCTTTTTTCAAACATAGGTCGCAGCATGCGCTTTTAGTATAAACGTGAGATTTGTAGTAGGTACCCAATTTTTTTTTTGCTTTAATTAAGAAGTTTAAATATATTTCAAAGGCTAGAAAAAACCTTTCATTTGTCGATGCATTTAACGTTTTAGCTCTTACTTAAATAAATTCTCAACAAATGTGGAAAAAAAATCGGTCTATTTAACACATTTTTGGAGATATTAAAACGTTTTAAAGTACTTAAAACTTATCATTTCTCTAAAAATTAAATACGCACAATAAGTACTTGTAACACATTTCATTGCAACCCTTAAATCCACCCAAACCATTTTATCTTGGTTACGACGAGCGTTAATCTAACTTTGCAAAAATCTTATAGTTTGTATTTCACTTAGCAAAGCAAACTGTCTTTTTAAAAAATGTGTTTTTGGTTAATTGTCAATGTAAGCAGTCGGACAAGAGTCATTAAATAACAGGAACACGAATTTTTCTCTTGACTGGTTTTATATAACGTTTTAAAGAACTTAAAACTCATCATTTCTCTAAAAATTAAATACGCACAATAAGTACGTGTAACACATTTCATTGCAACCCTTAAATCCACCCAAACTATTTTATCTTGGTTACGACTTTGCAAAAATCTTATACATATAGTTGTATTTAGCTTAGCAAAGCAAACTTTCTTTTTTTTTAATTGTGTTTTTGGTTAATTTTCAATGTAAGCAGTCGGATAAGAGTCATTAAATAACAGGAACATGAATTTTTTTCTTGACTGGTTTTATATGGTGATTAGTGAAATATTAATTTTTAATAATTAATATTTAATAGTTACAAAAAAATTAAAAGCACAAAAAAAAATAGTAAACTTGTAAAGAAAATGACACCTCAAAAACAAAAACCCATTCACTATTACAATTTTCGAAGGTTAAAACCTCTGGGCGCTCCACTATAGGTTGGGGAAAAAGTTTCTTCGCATTTAAAAATAAAATTCAAAAGGTTTTCTTATATAGTTTAATTTACAATTCACTAAAGTATATCTAAGGTGCCATTTTGTTCGATAACCTTTTGCCATCTTGTTGGTGACATGATCCCATTGCTATAAAAATTTTGGGGCTTCTGATGAAAAAATAAGTGGTTTTGGCAGTCCCCAAGTGTGATGTCAACCTGACACTGCCTAAGGAATTCTGCAGCGACTGAAACAGGTGGAAATCTGAAGGACTATACGGTGGATGCATTAACACCTCCCAGCTAAACTCCCATAATTTTTGCTGAGTGGCTAAAGATAATAATTCTTAACTAGATCAGAACTTTCTACAATACATAAAGCAATAGTTACAAATGATAATAATTTTACACCGCTCAATTTACAGGATCTACATAGTAACAAACATAAAATAACTGATGATAAAACTAAACTTTCCGAATGGGCTAAAAAAGCTCTCCATGGTAGACATCTACACGACCTTTGCCAAAACAATGTGGACAAGGAAGCATCGAACGCGTGGCTGAGTCGTGGAGATCTCTTCCCGGAGACTGAAGGATTTATAATTGCAATACAAGACCAAACAATAGAAACTAGGAACTACCAACGATACATTACTAAGACCCTTACGACAGACAGTTGCAGAAAATGCCATAGTTGCCCGGAAACAATTCAACACATTACAGGAGCTCGCAGAACAATAGTACAGACCGAATACAAACATCGACATGACCAAGTTGCAAGTATAATCCATCAGAGCCTCGCCCAACAACGAAATTTTACTGCTGACCTAGAACCGTATTACAAATATAAGCCTCAAACTATACTAGATAATGCCGCCACCAAAATCTATTTTGACCGAACTATACTTACTGATAGAACTATACATTACAACAGACCAGATATTACAGTAGTAGATAAAAATTAAAATAAACAAAACTGCATATCTTATCGACATAGCCATACCTAACACTCATAACTTACAAAGTACAATAGCTGAAAAATTAACAAAATATATTGAACTTAAAGACGAAATAGCCCGCCTCTGGAACCTGCAAAAGGTAACAATAGTACCAATAGTATTATCTACTACAGGTGTAATCCCTATTCAGATATTTAAGTCTCTTGATACCCTCCAACTGCTCCATAATTTAGTCTATTTAATGCAAAAAACTGTAATATTAAATACTTGTCGTATAGTAAGAAAGTTTTTACAAACAGATGATGAGTTAACAACATTACATACACCACAAACACAACCAAATTCACACATTCATACATCACACATATCACAACCTGATCATACAATACATCACCCTTTGCCTGCCACACCGTCCCTTCATGCTAACAATTTAAATTTTTAAGTATTTACCTGGTATGTACTTGGCTTCGGCCCGTACATACTAGTTTGCCGGTGAAAACCGAGCAATTCAGAATAAAATAATAATGTTTATTTATTTCGGAGCACAGTTCAGAATCGATGGTCCTGCATGGCGGTAACAGCTCATGATGAATAATGCCCTTCACATCTCATCCCACACACAGCATCACCTTGTTGCGAGTTAACCCGGGTTTCGCCACAGTCTGTGAAGCTTGACCGGCCTTTGACCACGATCTCTTTGGCACGTTCTTGTCGTACGTGATCCACTTTTCATCACCAGTTATCAGCTTCTCCAAAAATGGTTCGGTTTCATTACGTCGTAATAAAGAATCACAAATGAGTACACGATTCATTAGGTTTTTTCAGTGAGCTCAGGAGGCACCCAAATATCGAGCTTTTTTGTGTACACAGCTTTTTTCAAATGCGCCAAAACCATTTTGTGGTCAATCCCCAGTTCTTCAGCTACATCGTAACTACCAATATGCCGATCTCGCTCCACTTTTTCAAAAATGGCATCAGTTTTGACTTTTGTCCATAACAGGGCGACCAGAGCGACGTGCATCTTTGACGACCTCCGTGGCTCAATTATGGTTGAGTGTGTGGCAGCTCAAGCCGGGGGTCGCGGGTTTGAAACCCGCCGACGGAACCAAAAAGTTTTTCAATGTTCCTGGGTCATGGATGTGTATTAAATATGTGTATCATATAATAAAAATCTGAAATATATGTATAGTATAAAAGTATTAAATATATTTCCATTGTCTGGTACCTGTAACACAAGTCCTTCAGGTACTTAGCAAAGGACCAGACTGACGTGGTGTGGAGCGTCCACAGATATTATTATTATGTAAACAGTTTGGGTCTCGGCTATTAGCCGGATAAAAGATTCAGGTACGGGCTGATGCCAAGTAACCTGATTCATAAGCAGAGTTATGATTGTGATGTGGTGAAAGATGAGGATGGGTTAAGAAATCGACGAACTATAGAGCATGTATCAATGACAATGGATTTTTGTATTTGTATGTATGAATTTTTATGTAAATCTATTGTTTTCAGGGCAGAATGTAGAGTTTTAGGGACGACGCCGGTTGAGGATATGATAACAGGTACTATTTTAACAGTATTCTGACGCCACATTTGCTTAATCTCGTCTGCGAGGGGAATGTATTTCTGTATTTTTTCACTATGCTTTTGTTTTAGGTTATTGGTGTTGGGGACGGCGATATCTATAAGGTATGTAGTCTTTTCAGATTTTATAGTGAGAGTTATATCCGGTCTATTACTGAGGATGGTTCGGTCTGTGACAATGTCGCGATCCCAGTAAAGTTTAACAGAGCTGTTTTCAAGCACATTACTAGGTTTGTACTTATAATACGGTGTGTGTGTGTCTATAAGGTTGTGCTTCATTGCTAGTAGTTGGTGTATTTGTTTGGCTACGTTGTCATGACGGTGTGTATATTCTTTACCAGCTAAAGTACTACATCCTCCAGTAATATGGTCTATGGTTTCGGTTGTTTGGTGACATAATCTGCACTTATTGGTTTCTATATTTTCTTTTAGTATATATTTGGAGTAATTTCGTGTTTTGATTATTTGATCCTGTATTGCAATGAGAAAGCCTTCCGTTTCACCGTATATATTACCTTTTGTTAGCCAGCTGAAGGATGCTTCTTGGTCTATGTGGTCCTGTTCTGTCTGATGTGGGAATTTGCCATGGAGCGCTTTGCCTTTCCATTTTATTATTTTATCACTATCTTTTACTATTTTATGTGTTGGATCGAATTGGTTATCATTTAGTTTTAAAGGTGTACCTGAGTGGGGAATATTTATTAATGCATTGTGTAATGGACTCGTATTGGCTTTAGTTAAAAAATAGGTTCTTAAGTTATGTATTTGATTATAGTGCAGATTTTTTATGTCTATGACTCCGCGGCCACCTAATTTTCTTTTTAGCGTAAATCGTTCGGTTGCTGAATGGATATGATGTATATTGTGCTTATAACTAGCGGTTCGGGTTGCGATATTAAGAGCTTCGAGTTCTGTGTCTGTCCATTTTATTATTCCAAAAGAGTATGTCAATATTGGTACGGCGTAAGTATTTATAGCTTTGATTTTGTTTCGGCCTGATAGTTGGGTAGATAGTATTTTATTTATTCTTAATTTATATTTAGATTTTAGCATATTCTTAATTTCCTTATGATTAATTGCTGTACTCTGTATATATCCTAGGTATTTATATGTTTCTTTCTCTTGCATGCTGTCTATAGTGCCTCCTTGTAGTTCCAGATTATGGGGTTCCGTTTGAGTGTGCTTGCCTTTTAGGATACAGTTAATCTTACATTTATCGGTCCCGAATGTCATTTTTATGTCTGTACTGAATTTTTCCGTTAGTCTTAGAAGCAGTTCTAGTTGTTGCCTATCTGTAGCATAGATTTTTATGTCGTCCATATATAGCAAGTGTGTTATTTTAATTTTGTTTGTCTTGTCTATTACATAACCGTGGCATTTATTTAGGATTTTGGTGAGAGGATTAAGAGCTAAACAAAACCATAAAGGACTGAGAGAGTCTCCTTGAAAGATACCACGTTTGATTTGGATGGGGGGTGTAGTGAAGGTAGTATCAATAGTTCTTAAATGAAGCTTTGTGGACCAAGTTGACATTAAATTTTGCAGGAACTGAATTAATTTACAATCGACTTTATATATTTTTAAAACATGTATTAGCCAGGAATGGGGGACACTATCAAAAGCCTTTTGATAGTCAATGTATGAGTAGTATAAGTTTTTATGGTTTTGTTTAGCGTGATTATGTACTTCAGCATCTATGATTAACTGTTCTTTACAACCCTTAGACCCTTTTGCGCATCCTTTTTGTTCTTCTGGTATAATTGTGTTTTGTGTAATATGCGTGTTAAGTTTTTGTGTTATTATGGATGTAAGCAATTTATATATGGTTGGGAGGCAAGTTATGGGGCGGTATTTCGTTGGGTCAGTTGTGTTATTATTATCTTTAGGTTTTAGGTATGTGATTCCCTGTGTTAGATATGAAGGTATTGTCCGGGGATCGTCTATAAATGTGTTGAAAATTTCTGCAATGTATCGGTGCGTTGCTGTGAAGTATTTTATCCAGTAATTTTGTATTTTATCCGGTCCCGGGGCTTTCCAATTCAGGGTTTTCTTTATTGCAACTGTAACATCATCTTTGTTGATTTTAATCTCAGGCATTGGGATCAAATTTTGACATTCCTGTATTTCAGAATCGAGCCAAGAAGATTGCATGTTATGATGGACAGGTTTGGACCAAAGATTTTCCCAGTAGCATTTTACTTCATCTATATTAGGCGGTTGTGTAATTTTAAAATTTTCATTAGTGAGATTTTGATAAAATATTTTTTGATTGCTATGAAATAGTATGTTATCTTTTCTTCGCGAGTTGCTGATTTTAAGCCGCCGCAATCGTTTTGATTGGGCTTGAAGTTTTTGTTTGAAGTTATCTAGGAGGTCTAGTAGTTGTGGTTTGGACAGATTTTTCGGGTTTACTTTTTGCTGCTTTCTTGGGGAGAGATTGCCTGCGAGATATTGAGTCAATTGTCCTATTTCCTTGCGTAAATTCTTAATTCTGTTTTCAATTCTTTGTTGCCATTTTGGGTTGCTGTGATCTATTGTTTTATTTGTGTTTGTATTTTCAGGTAGAGTTTTTATTCTGTTATGTAAACTTGCAGCTGTCATAGCTGCACTGTATATGGCTATGTGGATTTCATCTAGGCCAGGGAACTCTTTTCCTTCTAAATATTTTGCAATTAAGTTATTGAGTACATTAACAGTTTTAATTATGTTGCGCGTTATATGAAGTTTTGGGATGATAGGTCTAAGAGTTGGGTCTGTATCAGAATACTTTATTAACATTTCTGTAAAGATGTTTTCAATTTTTTGAGTTTCAGTGGAATCGGTATCAATATTTGTATTAAGTGACTCTATCGTAATGGTTTGTTCGAAGGTATCCGGGATATTTGGCGAGTTGATTGATGAATTTGTGGTTGCGATGGGAGAATGACATGGAATTATATCATTGGTGGAAGGATAACTATCTGTATACAGCGTGGTAGATGGTGTAGTTTGTAAATCTGAATTTTGTGTTAGGTTATTTTGAATGTTTAAATCGGTATTATTAATAATTTGGGCAACAGCTGCTTTTATTTTATTTCTTTCAGGAAGTGATATTCTGTTATTGCGATGAATGACTCGGATCTGGTCTGCTAGCCTTTGTTCGGATATATGACTTAATTCTGGGAAAACTTCTATAAATTTTTTATGCAGTGATGGTCTAAAAGCGGTGAGGTTTGATTCACATGATGTAATGATATAGTAGCAACGGAGAAGTTCTTTGTTGATATGATCAGTCCACTTCATCCGTTGTCTACTTTTTCCAGCAAGAGTGGTTGGAGGAAGCATGTCCTGCAAAACACTTCTTGCTGGTGTAATGTTGAGTTGTGGTTGAATGGCGATATTGTGATCTACGGGGTTTTGGTGAGTATTTTTTGAAGTACTCGTAGATGGAGTGCTGTCAGCGATGGGCACAGGATCATCAGCTATTGCTTCCTGTGTAACATCATCTGACATTAATGATAAAGATGTGGACCGTGATGAAGATGAATTGTTGAGCATGTATGACTGCGGTGACGAGTGAGGCGATGGAAATAAGCTGACGGATGAGGTAGGTGATGTTGGACACAAGTGTGTTGGGCTCGTTGTTGGAATTATGTTATCTGCAGCAGCGCAAGACTGGACAGAATTAAGCGATACGGCGCCCCCCCCAGAATACGTGGGGCTGCCCGGACCCGAAGGCCCGGGGCGGGATTCTCCATTGCTGTTCGCGCCGGTACCCGCCTGGGGTAGTATTTTTCTATTACGTAGTCGCATTTTATTCCTTAATATGATTAACACATAAAAATAAAAATATAAGAAGAGCTAACAAAAATGGAAAGATAGTGGGAGAAGAAACAAAGGTGGTGAAAATTAGACAAACCAAAAACAAAAACGATGCAAAAACCAAGAACTGACACATAAAAAGGTGATGAAAAGATAGAAACGAGAAAGAAAGAACCGATGATCAGCCACGTGAGTACCTCACCCCGAAGAGAGTGGGGTGGCGCACCCAAGTGTTGCCCGGGGACACCAACTAGGAGGGACCGGCTTCACCCCCTATTATTATTATTATTATTATTATTATTATATCAAAATTTCCGATTTGAAAACGCTTAAACCAATTTTGCGCTACTCTCACAAATAAATACATTAGGTCCATAAACATCAAAATTTTTTGCGGCTTATATTGCATTTTTTTTTGTAATAGTAGTATTTAAAATTGTACGTAATTAAGAATTAAAATTCCCTATGTCAAAAACTAATGAACCGATTTTTATGAAACATGCAGTATTTCCTAAGTTATATTTTATACCCGTGCGACGCCGGGGCGGGTCGCTAGTTGTTTATAAATAATTATCAGGGCGAGCGAAGCGAGCCCTAGTATATTCCACAACCTTTACATTTTGTGGTACACTTTACAGAAAAACTATCACGCCTATTGATTGGTGGTTTAACATAGTAATTTTTATGTATATGTATATGTAGATGTGTTTATATCATCAGTCACTCAAGGTTTTTTATAGTACCTATATCATCAGTCAACCAAGGTGTGACGTCGCGAGCCCTCACAAAGGTCAGCTTTTTGCTATAGTTTAATATGAAGCTAGTAAGTAAGTAGTATAATAATTTGTAAAAAGTGCAGATTATTACAATTCATACTGTTTCTTTTTTTTTTCAGGAAGCGAAAAATGTTTTAGCGTGGTTGAGGGGTGTGAGTCCCGTGGATCAGGGGCTGGAGCAAGAGATAGACGTCATAGTGAAGGCCGAGAAACAGACCAAGGCTGATAATAAATCCGTCTGGAATATTATTTGTAAGCGACATTTTACTCCTGTTATAAATCTATAGGTATATAATATACAAGTATGGATTTTCAATTGTGTTAGTCGCGCTAAAACTCGAAAACTCTTTTTTTGAGAAATGATCATTAACAGATGATAATTCTTATCGAAAAGGAGTCAAATCGAATGAAGATCAAAACCGGTCCTCCTATTTGTCAAAGATTCACGTCTATATATATATAAAAGAAAGTTGTGTTAGTTACGCCACTTATAACTCAAGATCGGATGAACCGATTTGGCTGAAAATTGGTGGAGAGGTAGCTTAGAACCAGGAATAGGATATAGGATACATTTTTTCCCGGAAAAATGTACGGTTCCTGCACAATAAACTTTAATGATTTTCACCTAAACTATTCAATCGATTTCGATGAATTTTGGTATGGAGATACTTTGAGTCTCGGGAAAAGACAAGGGATACTTTTGGTCCCGGAAAATGTACGGTTCCCACACAATAAACTTTTATCTCAAGAACGGATAAACCGATTTGGCTGAAAATTGGTGGAGAGGTAGCTTAAAACTAGGAAAAGGACAAAGGATACATTTTATCCCGGAAAAATGTACGGTTTATGCATAATATACTTTTATGATTTGCGCGTAAACTATTCAATTGATTTTGATGAATTTTGGTATGGAGATACTTTGAGTCTCGAGAAAGGACAAGGGATACTTTTGGTCCCGGAAAATGTACGGTTCCCACACAATAAACTTTTATCTCAAGAACGGATAAACCGATTTGGCTGAAAATTGGTGGAGAGGTAGCTTAAAACTAGGAAAAGGACAAAGGATACATTTTATCCCGGAAGAATGTACGGTTTATGCATAATATACTTTTATGATTTGCGCGTAAACTATTCAATCGATTTTGATGAATTTTGGTATGGAGATACTTTGAGTCTCGAGAAAGGACAAGGGATACTTTTGCTCCCGGAAAATGTACGGTTCCCGCACAATAAACTTTTATCTCAAGAACGGATAAACCGATTTGGTTGAAAATTGGTGGAGAGGTAGCTTAGAACTAGGAAAAGGACTTAGGATACATTTTATCCCGGAAAAATGTACGGTTACTGCATAATATACTTTTATGATTTGTGCGTAAACTATTCAATCGATTGTGATGAATTTTGCTATGGAGATACTTTGAGTCTCGGGAAAGGACAAGGGATACTTTTGGTCCCGGAAAATGTACGGTTCCCGCACAATAAACTTTTATGATTTTCGCCTAAACTATTCAGTCTATTTTTATGAAATTCGGTATGGAGATACTTTGAGTCTCGGGAAAGGACAAGGGATACTTTTTGTCCCGGAAAATGTACGGTTCCAGCACAATAAACTTTTATGATTTTAGCTTTAAAACTATTTAATCTATTTTGATGAAATTTGGCATGAAGATACTAATTTTAATCTAAGTATACTAATTATACCAATTCGAATTAAATAATCATCGTTAAGACAGGACAACGTCTGTCGGGTCAGCTAGTACAATATAATAAAACAAAGTGAAATACTGAATATAAGTACACCGGATCACCTAGTAATAAAATATTTTAGACATAGAATAGAAAAAGTTTAAAATAGCTAGCGCCTAAAATCTTTTAATGCACAAAGTAGCTAAAATATACCTGGCGTAAGCACAGCTAAAACTATTTAAATTTTAGCTACTTACTTATTAATCCACTGTAGAGGTGGATAAATAAATAGCTGTAGCATTTTGTAAAATGTATTCCTGTAGCATATTATGTAACTGGCATAATATATTTTATTATGCCTTTATTTTTATATTGTGATTTATTTCTGTGGTATTCAAGATGCACATCAACCAAAGCCTTTCAATTTCCTAGACTCTAGAGACTGTAACAAATTATATATTTCCAGTAAACGACAGACCGACGTTCAAAGCGTTCATCATAACGCTGGTGATAAAAATAACGAAACAGTTCGACGGCTACCTCATAGTGTTGATCTACGCCGGCTTCGTCTTCGAGAAGGCGTCCGGCTTCATCAGCCTGAAGCTCAGCCCCAACAAGCAGGTCATCATTATTGGGGTAGTGCAGCTGCTGGGGTCGATAGTCGCCACAACCATCCTTGAGAAGACTGGAAGAAAGGTAAAGTATCATCGAAGAAATTGATTCTTAGGCAGTTGACTGACTTCGTCATAACTATGGTTGAGTTATGTAAATCTATTATTTAGAATATTATGATATATAATATATAATATACAAGACTTATAATAAAATCGTAGAGGTAAAATTTTTGTACATTGAAAATAAACTTGAAAAAACGAGTCAGGGGCATGTAAGAAGAGTAGCATATTTTACTTTTTGTTGAAATTTTTGTTTCTCTGTCTGTTTGTCTGTTTGTACAGGCTTATCTCTAATCCGCTGAACCGATTTCAATGAAATTTTGCATGGTGATACCTTACATCCCTGGTCAACATCTTAAATGCTTTTTTTAACCGACTTCTAAAAAAGGAGGAGTTAATGTTTACTTTGCCGTTTGTGGTCAGATTTTCAAATATATATTTTTTATGGTATAGATTGTTAACCCGAATTTGATACCATGTTTACAAAAACGGTGACTTGTATTGATTTCTGGATCAGGAGGTATCGACGGAACTCCTTTACAATAAAAACATTACAGTAGGTAATTTTCACTTTTTATAAGTAAAATGAACATAACATGCCACCAAAAAGTAAGATTTGCACCAAGGCATATCCCAGGGTATAGGGCTTTCGAAGGTTCCGTTGCTGAACGGAACTCCTGATTCCTTATAAGAAGCTAATATTATATTATTATGTAGGTGGTTCAGAGTTGGTTAAAATACTGGAAGCACATGCCACTATGTCAATTATATTAATCATCATGATCACCACCATCATTACACCATCCCTAACCACATTTTGATGCTTTTACCTATTGATTTTTTTCGTATTCTTTTGCATTAAAAGGATCAGAATCGAAATTGATTATAGGTAATTATTTCGCCGTCTCTGTGCGATTTCTTTGTAAAATTATTCTTTAATTAATTTAAAAGTTATACCTAATTTGTATTTGATGCTATGGTTGCGAAAGTGGAAATTTCATAATGGGATCCATGAAGTATTGAAGAAATTCCTCGAATTTTAGAAAGTGTGACTTTCGCAGTTATGATCACGAAGGTGAAAATTTAATTATGGTGTGGCGGTACCCACAATTCGCCTAACAATCCTACATCGCGCTATCGAAGTTTCGGAGAACGGCAAGATATATACAACGTCTGAAATGACGTCAGTGGGCTTCGGCCTGACCGAGCATGCTCTTACTTGATAGATGATAGATCTTACTTTTCGGCCGCCACGAACAACCCGGTTGTGCTTGATGTCTGCTGACGAATAATCTTCAAATTATATATGTTACGCTCAAAGACCGAAAACGCTCAGTGAGCGAAAAAATAGCTCACAACGCGTTGTGGTCACAGTGAAACAGCCACGACGCGAAATTCGTGTTGTGGCTCTAATGAAAACGGCCACGACGCGTTCTGGCAATTACAAAAAGACCACAACGCGTTCTGAACATTTTACCTTACTTACCAAAATATCATAAATGCAATAGCTTAAAATTAAAATCCCTGATCGTTTTATGTGAATTATAAGTATTATTGACAAAATATTAACAATATTATTTTGTGTTCAGTAATTTGTTACTTACTTACTTCATATTATGTTGTTTTTTTTATATAAAGTAATCTTATCTCAATAAATAAAAAAAGTATAGTTTTATTTGAATTTATATAATTTAAATATAATACTAGTTAATAGTTGATGCCTGCAACTCCGTTGCAACTTGCGCTAGACAGACAGACAGTCGACAGACAGCAATAATATTAGTACGGATAGTAATTAGTATAGAATTATGCATATTTTCTAAATAATACTGATAAATACATTATGCAGTAATTTAGTAAAAGAAAATATATATTATTATAGTACGCGTGGTAATCGAAATATATAATCTTCCATACCTATGGACCTAATCTTCCACAACATGGATTTCGCTTTGTGGTCTTTTTGTGTTTGCCAGAACGCGTCGTGGCCGTTTTCATTAGGGCCACGACGCGAATTTCGCGTCGTGGCTGTTGTACTATGACCACAACGCGTTGTGAGCTCTTTTTTCGCTCACTGAGCGTTTTCGATCTTTGAGCCTAACATATATAAATATTCGCTTCCTTAACGCTTTAGAAGATACAGTTAAATCTATAAGAACAGCAAATCTATTCTTAATAGGTGATATAAATATCGATATAAAACCAGGGAACACTGATAGGAACAGTAACTCATATCTAAATATGATCAGCGAATTAGGTTTGATGCCAGGCCACACATATCCAACAAGATTTAATAATTGTTTAGACCATGTGATGGCTAAGACTATATTGCCAACTTCTGTCTTTGTTATGAATTCCACCGTTACTGACCACAATTCTATTTTAGTTAATGTAACCCTTAATAATAAACGTCAGTCACAGCGTCCTTCTCTAATAAAAAAAATAAACTTCAGTGAAGCAGTTAAATATGTTGAATCGGCTGATTTTACTTTTATGGCGCACACGAATGATGCTGAATCAGCTGCAAACAAATTTGTAGAAATATTATCTTCGGCTATAAATACAAATTCTAAAGAGATCCAGGTTCCCAGGCGTAAAAAGTCTCTTAAGCCCTGGATAACCCCTGGACTACTCCGCTGTATTCGTCATCGGGATAAGCTGCACCTTAGCTTAAAAAAAGACCCAAATAATGAGATCCTTAAAATATCCTACAAAAGGTACAGAAATTTTTGCTGTTCACTATTAAAAAAACTAAAACGAGAACACGATACATTTATTCTAAAAAGTGCAAAATCAAGCAAAGAAACCTGGGCCGCTATAAAAAATATCACTGATAGTGCATGTAAAAAATCTTCAGCAGATGAATTAATTAGAAATAAAAATGCCTTAGATGAAGTGGAGAAAATTAACACGTATTTTTCAAATATAGGCAGAATGTTGGCAGAAAAAATTACAGGTTGCGGTAAATATGACTTAAATAATCAACAAACAAAAAGTACCAGTAACTCCTTTGTTCTTTTGCCACCAGATGAAGCGGAGGTAGAATCTCACATTTTAAACCTGAAAAACGACTGCGCTACGGGCTGGGACTCTATACCGGCTAGATTTTTAAAGATGGTCAGGCATGAGATCGTACCACCACTCACGGTTTTATTTCGAAAATGTTTTGATGAAGGCTGTTTCCCTAGGGTCTTCAAAAGATCACTCATAACTCCAGTTCACAAGGGTGGGGTACGGGATGACGTCGCAAACTACAGACCGATATCTGTGCTTCCAGCTTTATCAAAAATCCTGGAAAAGATGCTAAATGAGAGACTGATAAAGTTCTTAAACCAGTATAATATTCTATCCAGTTCTCAATTTGGATTTAGAACGGGAATGTCGACCGAGGATGCCGTGGGTAGATTGACAGAGTTCGTAACCGAGAAACTGGAAAGTAAAAAAAAATGCCTTGGCGTTTTTCTTGATCTAGCCAAGGCATTCGATACCGTCTCGATGCCTGTCCTTGTGAACAAACTGGAGCGTATCGGTGTAAGAGGTTCAGCCCTGCAGATTTTCAAAGACTTTCTTAGTGGACGTGTACAGAGGGTCAAGATAAATAACTATATCAGTTCCGACGCAGATGTTTCCTTCGGAGTTCCACAGGGCAGTATTCTTGGCCCAAGTATGTTTCTTATATATGTAAATGACTTATGTAATATGGTACTAAGAAATTGCAGGTTGTTTGCATACGCCGATGACACGGCCTTAATATTTTATGGCGATACTTGGGCGGAAGCTAAAAATGTTGCGGAAAGTGGACTGCGAAAAGTAGCAAATTGGCTCAGACTGAACTTACTTACCTTGAATATTTCTAAAACATCATTTATTCAGTTTCAGACTCAAAATATTCAAAATTTAGACATTGACCTAAAAATACACACATGTGGCCAGGAACCTACTTGCTGTTGTGGTAGCATAAATAAATCCGTGACTATTAAGTACCTTGGTGTCGAGTTGGATAGTAGACTGAGTTGGCTTCCTCACATTGAGCTCCTAACAGCTCGCACGCGAAAATTAATTTGGACTTTTAAAAGATTGCGCTATGTTGGTGAGTTCGAATTACTCCGCACTGTTTACTACGCCCTAGGTCAATCGGTTATCGGATACTGTGTGAGCGTATGGGGTGGAGCATGTAAGACACATCTGATACAACTTGAAAGAGCCCAAAGGTCCCTATTAAAAGTTATGACCTTTAAACCCTATAGGTTTTCGACTGCACTTTTATACAAGCAATGTCAACTGCTCACAATTAGACAATTATTTGTCTACAGCATTATAGTCCAACAGCACGTCCACACCTCTTATAACCCAGAAATATGCAGAAATAAACGTCGCATACCTAACGTACTTCCCGTAGTGGATTTCCGCACAACATTAGCAAGACGACAACGCGCTTACCTCTCCGCCTATCTCTATAATAAAATAAATAAAAAGTTAAATTTCTACCCCCTTCCACTCCATGAGTGCAAATCAATTCTAAGAACATGGCTCTTGTCTTTAACCTATGAAAATACAGAAGATCTATTGAAACAATAGTTGATAATCGTTAGAATCAATGAAATTATATACCTGCTCTGGTTGTCAAAATCACAAAACATCTTAATATTATTAAATTATTGTAAGTAAGTACATATTATTTATTATATCTATTAAATATATAATATTATATACAAGTAAGTTTATAATAAGTACCGTACTACAGTTTGTAATGGTTTGCAATGAAAAATGTTACCTTAAACTTTTTCTTAGGATTTTAGTAATTGTATTAGTACAGTTTTAAATTTTAATTTTTATTTTAGTCGTAATTTCTTTTAATAAGATCAAAACGACGAAACTTTGTTTTACCGTATTTAAAAACTTTATAATTTATCTATTTTAAACATATTTATACACCTATTTACATTTAGAAATACTTTAGCGCACTGTAGAATTAAAATTTTAAATTAAAACTATTTTTTATATTCGTCTGTTAAACTCAAATATTGGGAGAAGCTACTGACTCCTAAGATACAGGCATTGCCTAGTTTGGGAGTCAGAGTCTTCATAGGATCTTGTAAAAAATTTTTAGATGTTAATAAAGATTATTATTATTATTATTATTATTAGCCATCAGAAAATAAGTAAAGTAAGACTCATTTTTTGCCCACTTTGGTACCTGGTACTTGACCAGGTGTCACACTTAGAGCTACACAAATTCGCAGGTATTCTAAGTACACGAGGCACTACCAAGAACCTATGGTTTCATCCATCAGAAAGTAAGTTATGTCTTACGCTTTTGGGATCCAGTACTATAAGTTATTTGACATTGCAACTTCTCCGCTTTGAATAGAAAGAGGAATTGCAATTCTTCATAGTTCATACTTCTATTTTCTTCTGATTAATTTCGTGCACTACGCTGCACGCACGTGCACTGCACGTGTTAGTGCACTGGTAGTGCTAATTAAAGGGGTGCTTGGGGCATCCTTTTTTGTTTGCCTTCGGCGCCCATGGCGGTCGCCCAACGCCACCCCCTCCCTAACGCCGCTATTGTTGATGAGCTAAACTAGATAAACCTCTCTAGCCGCTGCTGATCCTCACATCGTTCGCGATGGGCGTGGGCATGCTGGCGCTGGGCGGGTGGTTCTACGCCACCGGCGATGGGATATGGCTGCCGGGCTGGCTGCCGGTGCTGGCCATGTGTCTGTGCATCTTCGCCGATGCCGCCGGCTTCCAGCCCATCTCCTACATCATCATCACTGATCTCTTCAGCTTCCAGGTAAGAAATAAAAATCGAACTCGACTCGAACTCGACTCAAACTCGGTTGTCTGTAAAGTCGGTTTACTGACGATAGTTGAACGTGACAACGTCATAGCCTTAAACGGAACGCCTCAGAGCGAGGTAACGCCGCATATTGCGTCATGTTTTTTCGTACGCGCAGCCCATATCGAATTATAAGACATTGTCACGTCAATAAATTCCTTATTGGCACACTGACAACCAGCGAGAGGCTGATAAAGAAAACATCGCATTCTAATAGCTTTTCGTTCTGGACGAGTTCGGGCACATCGATCAAAAGGAGCCAGAAACAATATCAGGATGATTTTTTTTGACGTGATAACGTCTTATAATTCGATATGGGGTGCGCGCCCGAAAAACATGACAGTTCATGCGGCGTTGCCTCGCTGACAGCAGCTCTGAGGCGTTCCATTTACACTTTCAAGTCTTTCAACAACCGTAAGGCCCACCTGGGCCGCGCTCTTTGTTTCGATTATATTACGTATTTCGATGACTTAGAGAATACTTTTGTATGAAGAAGTTTGGTTAGTTATGACCTTTGATACATTGACCACACTCTGAATGAAAAATAAATAAACAATCTGTGAGCTATTAGTATTATTTCGGCTATTCAAAATTGTGGTCTATTTCCTACGTGTCAAGGTATGACTTGTGCTTTGTTCGAAGATTTTACTGGATTTCACGAATGTATGTAGCGTTTTGTATTGCGAATAGTTTATTTTACTCATTATAAATATTTTAAGACAATCATTTGAAAGAAATACATCGAAATAACTTTAGGTTACAGTCGAAAAAATTTGTTTCTATTTATAGAGATTCGGAAGCGAGGGCTAAGGGGTTAAGGATAGTTGAACGTGACAACGTCATACGTTGTCACGTTCAACTATCGTCAGTAAACCGACTTTACAGACAACCGATTTTTTTATTAAATAAGGGGGCAAACGAGCAAAAGGGTCACCTGATGGTATATAAGCAACTACCGTCGCCCATGGACACTTGCAACATCAGAAGAGCTGCAGGTGCGTTACCGGCATTTTAAGAGGGAATACGCTCTTTTCTTGAAGGTTTGCAGGTCGTATAGGTCCGGAAAAACTGCTGGTGACAGTTCGTTCAAGAGTTTTACAGTGCGCGGCAGAAACTTACGCGAAAAACGCACTGTGGAAGACTGCCACTCATCTAGGTGATGAGGATGGTATATTTTTCGCGTGGGACGATGGCGAAAAGTTGCAGGTGGTATGATTCCGAACAATTCCTCAGAGCACTCCCCGTGATACAACCGATAGAGGATGCAGAGCGAAGCTACATCTCGGCATAATTCCAAGGGGTCCAAGCTGTTCGAAACACTATGGCAGTCAACAATTCGAGCGGCCCTTCGTTGGATACGATCCAGAGGGAGCAGTTGGTATTTTGGCGCCCCTGCCCAGAGCTGAGAACAATATTCCATATGAGGCCGTAGGCGTTGGTCCGGACTGAAGTACTGTCTCGCTCTGTTAAGAATACCAACATTCTTCGAGGCTAATTTGGCCTTACCCTCTAGATGATATCGGAACTAGACTTCACTCGATATGTTGACGCCAAGTATACTCGTATCAATGCTAGGGGAGATGGTTAATGATGTGCCCTCGAAACGAAGATATACGACCATTGGTGACTTTTTAGAGGTGAATCATAATTCATAACGAAATCGTTCTAATTTAACCTACACATTTACTTTTCGAGTGACATAATATTTTGTATTCTATGCGTGGGCTTAGGCCCCGGCCCTCTTTTCCAGAAAATAATTGCTTAAAACTAAATTGCTTCGTAAGTGTCGCTATGAAGGAATGTAATTATTAGAAAACTTTTATATTTGAATAATTCGAATATTTTACAAAAATGTTCGAATAATTTGAATATAATCTGTTCTGACTTGTATGTTTGATTGACAAACATTGACAAAATTAGTTTATTGTGATTTGCTTGTGGGAACAAAGAGAATAGAAAAGTGAATTACAAAATGACAAAGCAAATACATAAAATATTAACAATTTGTAAGGTAGTTGAAATATTAATTGGTCGGTAGATAGAGAAATATTTTGTATTCTATGCGTGGGCTTAGGCCCCCGGCCCTCTTTTCCAAAAAATAATTGCTTAAAACTAAATTGCTTCGTAAGTGTCGCTATGAAGGAATGTAATTATTAGAAAAATTTTATATTTGAATAATTCGAATATTTTACAAAAATGTTCGAATAATTTGAATATATTCTGTTCTGACTTGTATGTTTGGCTGATTGGTAATTAAACATAGACTTGACTTTGACATAGAATTAGTTTATTGTAATTTGCTTGTGGGAACAAAGAGAATGGAAAAGTGAATTACAAAATGACAAAGCAAATACATATAATATTAACAATTTGAAAAGTAGTTGAAATATTAATTGGTCGGTAGATAGAAATGTTAGTGTGCCAGTGGTTGTAAATTTATTATGTTGCTATTTAAGAATCGTAGGCGCTCGAACATCCTCCTCCGTAGAAAGCACCGCTTTCAACTTCTTAGCTCGTCCCCACTTAGATGAGGGCAGAGCTTGGCCAATAGGTGGTGTCCGTAGATGTCCGCAGCTCTGCAACTCGTGATAAGGCGTCTGATCCGGGAAATAGACGTGACACTCTTGCCAGTTTTCAGGACAGTGGAAGAAAATTGTCCTCCATTAGTAGAACTAGATCTCCTTCTTGTAATTTTGAGGAATTAGTTTTCCATTTGCATCGCTGTTGTAGCTCCGAGACATACTCCTTTTGCTAACGTTGCTAAAAATGTTGTCGTATTTGTTCCAGCCTTGCATAGCGTTGAAGATGATTGGTGTTTTTATTCTTGAGTGACGGAGATGATAGCGATAGCAATGATCGACTTATCAAAAAGTGTCCTAGGGTTAAGGAACGGTAATCGTTAGGATTGGATGATAATGGACATAAAGGTAGTATTCAGTATTGTCTCGACTTGCGTAAATAAAGTAAGTACCTAATTCTTCGAAATTGAGATGGGTGTTATCCATAATACGACCCATGTGAAATTTGGCTGATTTCAGTCCGGCCTAGATCCGATCTCCGGTCTCCCAGAGGCCACCGAAACAAGGAGACTTAATTTAGAGTTTAGGATGTGTACGTGTATCTTGTAGAGAAATCACTGTGAAAGTAGCAGCGCTGACAGACCAATGTTTTTTTTTACTTTGTATGGGAAAACTCGTAATGCTGAGGCGCTTGCCCATACAAAAGTGATATCATTTTTTGGTCTTTTAGCACTGCTACTTTCACAATGAACTCTGCAAAGAACTCATACACACATAGGCGGTTAAGCAATTATTAGACTATAATACTGTCTTTAGAAGCCCCAAACAATTCATTAACGCCAGCAATTCGTTCCAGCTGCGAAGCACGGTGTCGTCGTTCGCTAATATCTGCGGGAAACTCAGCAACTTCGTGCAGACGAAGTGGTTCATGAAGCTGAGCGAGCTGATCAGCATCCACTGGACGTTCTTCTTCTTCTCCTCCGTGTGCTTCGCGGCGGGCATCTACACCATCTTCGCCGTCCCGGAGACGAGGAACAAGTCCGTCGAGGAGATCTACGCTAAGCTCTCCACTAAGAAAATGAAGAAGGAACTCGTTGAGACTATACCCTAGTGAAAGCCATAGTAAAAATCCCACCAAAAACATAACTGTAAAAAAGAAGAGCCAAGTTCAATACAAACACTATCCCATGGCCAAGTTAAATCTAATCTACTTTAAAATTCCACATTATTTAAATAACAGAAATTGTTTTATAATATACTATCTGTCCCGGTGAACTTCGTGTAACTATAAAACCTTTCCTGGACTTAAAATGTTAAGACTACAATTAGCCCAATCCGTTTAGCCGTTTTCGAGTTTTAGCGCGACTAACACATTTGAAAATCCATTTATATATATACAGAAGAAGAAGATTCAATAAAGCAAATAAAAATATACTTGTATACTTTCTTACTTTGCTACTATTTTATATTTAAGCACCTAGATAAAATTAGGAATTTGCCAAAATTTGTAAGTACAAAGGTAGGTACAAAGTATATTATGTTATCTGTACTCTGTGTAAAATGTTATCTATTATCTATGGATACCTACATCATAAAAACCACTTATTCATTAATCACATGTGATAAATTATCATCTGTATCTTTATACGTATACGTAGTCTGTATCTTTATAGAGGGAAAACGAAGACTCACTAAGACCGGATTTTAAAAATCCACCTCTAGGGGGTAAAACGGGGATTGGAAGTTTGAAATTCGTACCTATTTACGCTAGAGCCGCGCGTACTAATACTAACTATAATATAGCTTCATAACAAAAAATTAAAACCGACTTCCAAGGTAAAAACAATAATAACATTAATATGAACTAAAAAGTATTAAATAATTTTTACTATATAATAGTGCCTTTTTCAGAATTCGGCTAAACCTCAACTATTTCTGTACTCAATCTTCATTATTTTGAAGTCGGTACCAGATAGCTGAATCTTCAGTCCTCTGACAGAATATTTGAAACTTTTGGAACTGGCACCGACTTCAAAATTATGAAGATTGAGAACAGAAATAGTTGAGGTTTAGCCGAATTCGGAAAAAGGCACTATTATATAGTAAAAATTATTTAATACTTTTTAGTTCATATTAATGTTATTATTGTTTTTACCTTGGAAGTCGGTTTTAATTTTTTGTTAAAAATATTAATAATTTTACTCTTTTTAGTTACACTAGTACGTAAACCTTCGCGTATATTTTACGTATTTTATTACAATTTGTTAAGTGTTGAGATTTGTAAACTTTATATTTAATTATATATATATTTACTTATATATAATAAGTATTCGATCTGTATAATATAAAGTAGTAAAATATTCGATCTGTCGTCTGCCGCCACGCGCCGCTCGCGCGACACCGTCGCCTCTGTAGCGCCGACCGCCGTGTATTAAACAAACAGATGTTATGTAACAATACATAATTATTATTACGAGTTAGTATATCCATACCTATGCCTTGTACTACTATCTATTCTGTGCCATGAGACATTGGTGACCTTAACACGACGTGGTAATGATGATGATGACGATGATGATGATTATGATTATGATGATGAATATTAATTGCATAGTAGCATATGCTTTCTGTTCTTAAAACAACGCCGAAACTCCCAAACGTGTATCTATAAGGAGTCAGGAGTTCTCTCAGCATCTTATTTATTTATTTATTTAAAAACTTTTGCACATTGTAGTACAAAGGCGGGCTTAATGCCTTGTGGCATTTTCTTCCAGCCAAACCTTAGGGTGTTGCAGAGATAGTGAGGTAGATGCAAACATTTAGAGGACAGAGGGATTAAAATATCTTATAATTAACATAATGATAATATAAATAACATATCTAGGTACATCATAACAATATATACTTAATTCAAAATAAAATAAACATAATACATATTTAAAATATATACTTACTTACATAATATGTTACATAAATATGTATAAAATAAACTACTAAATATAAAATATAAATATATATCTATGTATAGATATAGATGGATAAAATAACTTTTGTTGTCTCATTTAGTTAATGATTTAAGGTAATGTTCATGTACTTTACGTTTGAACAATTCTTTAGTTTTGGACATCCTGATCTTCGAAACCATGGTATACCTTGACCCAATATTTGACTTTTTAGTAGCATATTCTTAGTACACTTCACATAAAACCAAAATCACCATATGTTTCCATATAAATTTCGAGGAGTTCCCTCGATTACTCATGGATCCCATCATCAGGTCACCACTTTTGTGAACATGGTACCAAATTGGAGTGAAACCAATTACAACAAAACAAAAATTTCGAAAATCGGTTCACAAACGGCGGAGTAATCGTTGAACATACAAAAATAAAAAATAAAAAAAATATCCACAGCCGAACATATAACCTCCTCGTTTTTTGGAAGTCGGTTAAAAAAAGTTATCAGCACGATGAACAGACTTCGTCGTGCTAATCCCATGTGCTTATTTCTATTGCATGTATTGTCCATTATAACTTTTGTAATAAGTTTATTGGAACATGACGAAACTTACATATAACAATGCCTTGAGGACGGTCGTCTATATCTTAATATATATATTTCTTGTGTTCGTGTGTATGTGACTAAACTACTCCTAAACGACTGGACCAATTTTGATGAAATTTTTTGTGTGTGTTCAAGGGGATCTGGGAATGGTTTAGATTCACAATTTTGTCCGCTGGACAATGTTTTTTTAATTAATTTTTAATTTATTAGTAGTTGTTGATTTTGGAATGTTTTACATTGGATCCGACAGTCGGCTGCCATCGCAGTGTCAAATTTTAAATAATATTCGAATTCGGATTTTAATTTTAGTCTGTCCGACAGTTAGCGCTTCGACCAAATTTAAAAAAAATACTTTATATACTTAATATGGCAAAGAAACGTTTGCCGGGACAGCTAGTCTTATAATAATAATTATTGTTGTTGTAGGTAATACTTAGGTAAGTACTTTGAATTTTCCACAGAAATAGTAATGCAGCTTATCTTATATTATTGGTTAATCGTCTTGTAGTTTTGTAAACATCAGTGAGAGTGTAAATAAAACCGGCCAAGTGCGTGTCGGGCCACGCGCAATATAGGGTTCCGTAGTACCGCAAGTTTTAGATAATTTTTATGGTCAATGAACGTACATTTAAAGCGTGTTTTACACTACTAACAACATCATCTCAGTTACTTTCAAAGGAATTTGAACGAAAAGGTCCTTTATACTTCGTCGAATACATTTTTTTTTAGTTAATCAACTATTACTCAATAACTTATGAAGTCTTCTTAGCCGTGATAGTTTTCCTTTTAAATTCAGCACTCCCATGAATTTCCTACTCCCGTGAATTTTTTGACATTTCCAGAACCAACCGTTTAGCTGGTAGAAGGGGGAGACACTGGACTCTAACGATTTTTCCACTTTAAAAGTTAATATTTCACAAACGGATCCCTAAATCGGAAAATGATCTATGAATACTCGCAATATTTTTAAGAAACCTATTCAACGACACCCCACACGATGGGGTGGGCGCGAAAAAAAAAATTCATTCCCGCTTGATGTGTAGGGAAGGTACCATAAAAAATTTTTTTTTACGATTTCATGTACCTTTTTGTTGTCATCACTATGTGTGTTCATGCCAAATTACAGCTTTGTAGGTCCTATAGTCTCTGAGTAAAACCGCGGACAGACAGACAGACAGACGGACAGACGGACGGACAGACCGAAGCTATAAGGGTTCCTTGTTGACTACGGAACCCTAAAAATGATCAGTCAGTATAAGGGAGTAGTGAGTGGTTTAATTGGAATATACAACCAACCATACACATAACATTGTCGATTCTGAACATGGTGTTTAGCGAAATCATTAGATTGATACCCAACTGTCTACTGTTCACAATAACACAGTAACTCTGAACATTCTTGAAATTGATGATCAAAGCGACTGTCCTTCAAAGTGGCAAATCTAAGTAACGCAACACAAACTAAGGTCTACTTAGAAATCTTTGAAACTAACTTAATATTCACGTTGTTTAGACTTGCTCTGTTTTATTTGTTTTGAGGTCCCAAGTTTGTATAGTTTTGGGTGTTTTCTCGCACAAAACTACCGTAATTGGGTGTCTGACGCGATATATCACATACAGAGGTACTATCTTCTTAATATAAAAACTTATAAAAATACATAATTAAATATTTTGCTATGAAATATTTTGGTATTTGACACTTTCGTAGCGGGAACGCTCGTAGCACCTCGTAGCTAGTTTATTATTAATTGAAACTTTGATGTCATACAGATTTAATAAGTAGAGAATGGACAACATAACTTAATAATAGACATATTTAATTATGAGTATATTATAAGTACTTACATAATGATGTACTTATTTAAAAATATAATACGCGGTCACTTAAATAATAGTCTAGACTCTAAATTATTGTAGATCTATTAATACTGTTTGTTATAATATTTCAACACTATAGCATGTCCTTTCATTTCGTAGCGAGTAATTATAGTAAAACTATTAGGAACAACTTGCTCTCAATACACATTTAACTCAATCTGGGCGTTGTTGGCAACTTGTGGCAACTTGCCGATATAATATTATGTCGCAGCTGAGAGCTTGATTAATTGCTGCCATAACTATGTTTTGTAATTACTTTTCTCAGTAACAACTGGATCAGTAGTTCTGTTTTATGAAACGACTAATAACTTAACAAACAAAACTTACTATAGGGTCTACCAGAATCTGATGGCAAAAACTGAGAAAATAAATTGAGTCTAGCCATAGAGTCTAGCAATACTAATAATTGGAATAAAACATTTTGATAGATAAGAATAGGTAAGTTGTTTGTTTATTTTGAAAATCACACGACACAATATTAAAAGACAATCTAAAATACATAAAGATAATAATAAAACAATATAGGAGAAGGTGGTAATATGGCCCCCCACTTTGTTTATCAAGCTTTATTAAAAAAATACAGGAGTCAGAAACCTAAAAAATACATTATAGTACTTCCCATTTATTTGTTTAAACATTTCTTATTAGGTAATAAATAAAACTCGTACAGGATTATCCAAAAAATTATTTATTCTTGACTAATCACATTTGGTATCTTGAGATCAAGTGATGGTAATGTGGCCCCCTGGGGGGTCACCTATTATACAGGTTACATAAGCCCGTCACAACTTTGACACTGTACCTACCCATGGCTTTCCAGCTCTGTCATTGGAACAAATTGTGTTGCAGAACATACATGGCACGTCCGCGTTTTCAGGAACCATTTTTGTATACGAGTCGTCATAATCGGTATTTACGGCGTCTTCAACACTTTCAGAGCAACTGCTGGATATTGTAGTGTCTCTCTGGCGTCAAACGGCATTCCTACCAAAGCCTTCTCCATAGTGGTTATGTCTTCCACGCCATGAAACTCTCTTACATGTAATGTGACCCCCGGGGCCACATTACGACCTATGTGAGGGGGCCAAATTACAAGTATTGCTAACATTTAAACAAACGTTCCAAAAATATTTATTAAATGTCTAATTTTATATTTACCTTTTAAACTCCGTAGGAGAAGAGTTTGATGTATCCGTTGTTCGAACCCAAAAGCCAAATCTTTCAATTTTTTAACAACTATCGAAACAAAATCACAGACACACAGACAGAAAGTTTCGCCGGTCGCAAGTTTGAACTCGATCAAATGACAATCGAACGTGACAGCCTCTGTTGGATTTGTACGGCACTAAATTAGCACTATTAGCAGCATGCCGCGAGCATCCCGTTGCACCAAAATTATATTAGATAGCGTTGGCCAATATATATGCAGGGGCCACATTATCACCTTTTCCCAATAAGTATTTATTAGTTATTACAATTTTATATTGTGTGATGCAAAAACTGGACCCAGCTCAGCATTAGCATTTAGCAGCAACTACGAGTTTGCTGCACTGATATTTTGATCCTTTTTTTCCTTATAGCGGCTGATTCTGTGTGTGAAACATGCAAATATATAAATTTATCCAATGATCAAGGATATTTTTTGAAAATCTGCCGTCAAAATTTGCCATCAGATTCTGGTAGACCTATAATAATGCAAGATGTTATAATATAAGTACATATTATTATATAAACTTTAAGTTTTCATTAAAATCAATGTTTCACAAAACTTCACTTTTTAATTATTATTGATTGAATAATATTATGTGGGAGCGAAAGTTTCTTGTATGGCTTATTAATGCACTCTTTCTGTTGAACCAGCGTGCGGTCTCCAGCTCAGCTGACATCGTTATAGGTCAGATGGCGTTCATATTGCGCTCCAGGAGTTCAATTCTTGTACTTAGGTATGCCTTAAAATTTTGGATCTTTCTTTTCAATAAACACGCACAGAGTAGGTATGAATAATGAAGATGGAGCAGCTACTGAGTAGATATGAGCGCCGCGCCGGCGCGCCGCCGCCGCCGCCAATTCCTCCGCCGCCGCCAATTCCTCCGCCGCCTCCGCCTCCGCCGCGAAAAGCAGCGGCGCGCCGAGCGGAGGAAAGATTTTTTTTCAAATCATTTAAGGTAATTTCAATACGAAATCAGTAAATCATTCAATACTAAGTCAAGTTAAAACTGTGACACAGCTCAAGTCTTCCACTCTGGAAGACAATTTTTATATCTGTAATAAGATTCAATGAATCAGTATTCAGTACGAACAAACTCGTTGTCATGGTAATAGCGCCTCTACACGATGGCCCGTCGTAGTGGACCATCACGAAGGTCCAGCGTGTGGAGGACGTAGTGGTGTCGGATAGCCGATGGCGCGAGCGATGCTCGTGGAATGGCGTCGGTGTTGGTTTTTCAGCCGCACATCAAAGGGAATGGCCCAGCGATGGCGCTACGCATCTACACGTGTGACGTGGCCCATACCACAGTCATTGAGTCTTGAGTGACGTCGTAGAATTTACGAATTTCATTCAAAATGACGAGTACGTAGTCTCAACTCTCATAATGAATGAAGTTTAAATATTTTAATATTATAAAGGCGAGAATTTATATGGATGTATGGATATATTTTGTTACGCTTTTACTCAAAAACTACTGAACGGATTTTAATAAAACTTTACAATGATATAGCTTATACATCAGGATAACACATAGACTACAATTTTCCCGATTTTCAAAATGAAGGAGGTGTTATATATTCGTTTTTAGGGGTCCGTACCCAAGGGGAAAAACGGGATCCTATTACTGAGACTTCGATGTATGTCCGTCTGTTTTGTGTTCAATGATTACTCCGCCGTTTGTGAACCAATTTTCAAAATTTTTCTTTCAACGCGGGTGGATTTTGACGCGCGTCACGGGCATGCCACACGTTCACTGTTGACAGCGCTATAAGGCATGCCCTTGTTGAACAGAAAAAAGGCACAATGTGGACAAAGCTAATGCTTACACGTCCATCTTGAAAGACAATTAGACCACAACTGAACGCGGCCATCATGTAGATACATTGCAACAATTGTATAGCCATAGCATGCGCCATATTTTGATGGACTAGCGATGGTCCATTGTGTAGAGGAGCAATATACGCTTGCATCAAAATGGCTACGTCTTTGTCGTCATCATTAGAAGAACAAAATGTTCGATGTGTCATGCACGAAGAATTCCGTACCAATAGAGAGCAAAAATATGCTGAAAATTGTGTTTTTGTATGAGAGCCACACTTAATTGTTTAATTTAGATATCGTAGTCTAAGTAATAGGGTCCCGTTTTTACCCTTTGGGTACGGAACCCTATAAACAGATGAAAGTCGCATTTGAGACACGCCGCCGACGACGCCGCCGCCGCCACAAAAAGTCGGCGCGCCGCCGCCGGCCGTTTACCCATCGGCGCTCATATCTACTACTGAGTCGATATAATAATCATAATATCATAACTTCGCGTTCATGATAATTAATATTAATAATAACTCCCACACCGGTTTCGGTGATAGTGGCCGGTTTCACTGAAACCGGGCCAGTTACGCAGGAGTGATTTTATAGTGCCCAAGTGTGTGCGCAGTACACAAGAGCACTCTCTATTCCTTTTACTCTCATAAGTTCATAACCCAGTGGGACAGAAGACCAACGTCCGACAGTCGACACGACTGGTGAGAGATAAAGCGCAGAACCGACTTTTTACATGCCCATCCGACGCTTGGATCATCTTACTTGTCAGATAATAATCAGCCATCAGGTGATCGGCCTGCATTGTTCTAACCAAACTTGGAAATAACATGTTTCCAACGCGGGAATCGAACCCGTGACCTCCGGAGTCGAGAGCCACGCTCTAACCACTAGACCACGGAGGCGTTATATTAATATTACTAGACATTCCGCGCGGCTTCGCCCGCGTAAATTAAATATTTCACAGACAAATTAGTCCAAAAAAAAGCCTATGATCCTTCACGTGGTCTACTTCTTAGTCAGATAAGCCCTATAAAAAAAAATCCCCGTTTTTTCCACATTTTCCTCTATTTCTTCGCTCCTATTAGGTTTAGCGTAATAAAATATAGCCTGTAGCCTTCATCGATAACAGGTCTATCTAACACTGAAATAATTTTTAATTCGGACCAGTAGTTCCTGAGATTAGCGCGTTCAAATAAGCCCTTTCAAGTAATCTCCCTCGATTTTTCCACATTTTCATCTATTTCTTCGTTTCTATTAGTCTTAGCGTGATAAAATATAGCCTTTAGCCTTTCTCAATAACTGGGCTATCTAACACTGAAAGAATTTTTCAAATCGGATCAGCACTTCCTGAGATTAGCGCGTTCAAATAAGCCCTTTCAAATAATTTCCCCCCGTTTTTTCAACATTTTCCTCTATTTCTTCGCTCCTATTAGTCTTAGCGTGATAAAATATAGCCTATAGCCTTCCTCGATTGGACTGAAAGAATTTTTGAAATCGGACCAGTAGTTCCTGAGATTAGCGCGTTCAAACAAACAAACTAACAAACTCTTCCGCTTTATAATATTAAGTATAGATTATGAACGCGAAGGTTGGCCTTACAAATAAATTTTCAATAAAAATGACTGGGCACTTGACATAGCTAGTGCATCTAGCTCAGTCATTTTTATTTATTTGAATGTTAAAAGAGATGTGTAAAGAGAGTGTAAATCTATAATAGTACCTACTTATATTAAAAATCGCTAGTCGAAAGCTTGAAATCAGTCGGCACTCGGCAGTCGGCACTCGATGACCATAAGACGTATGGCAAATTATGTCGTGGCTGAAATATTGCAACTGCACTAAAAAAAGTCAGCCAAGTTGACAGTTCAGATCTGTCATATGTCATTTGTCAGAACATAATTGTCAGACGTCAGTTGTTAGTTGTCAGTTGTCACTTGTTACTTTGTTAGTTGACGAATGACTATTGTCACTTTGCTTTTAGGCTGCGTGTTGGTTACAAGTGTTTGGTCTATCTGTAAAGTTTTCTCGCCAATTCTTTAGATTTTACTTGTGATTTTCTGTTATTATTGTACTTCTTGTGGTGTTATTGTGGTGTTTGTACTGTTTTGTCTTTGTAAGTAGTTTTTTTTTAACATTTCATAATGGATACCGATCCGCCGGACCCCGGTGGAGGTTATGTTTGTGTTACACCACCGAATGGTCTGAGCACTGTTTCAGACCTAGACGCAAATGTTCCCAACAAGAGACCTAGATACGATCCCCCCGCTTCCTCTACTAGTAATACCCTTAATGATAAATATACTTTTGCTAAACCAGAATTTTTAAACAAACGAAAATACTCCCACAATGATTCCCCTCCTTTTATTGTACACGTATCAAAGACAGAATCAAGTAGTCAGATCCGTCCAATGGAGTTCGGCCGCTACTTATTTCAAAAAAACATTACTACAGTTGCTCTTGGTGGGGTTAAACGTATAGGTAGAAACAGAGTCTCTGTGGAGTTCAAAAATGTAGACAACGCCAACGACTTTCTGGAATCTTCAATCCTTGCTGATGCTGGCTTCTCTGCTTCCATTCCGTCTTACAATGTCTCTCGCATGGGAATAGTTAGGGGTGTTGCAGTTGATATCTCGATGGAGGAATTTACAACAAACTGTTCTGTACCTACAGGATATGGTGACATTATCAAGGCACGTCGTATGTGTCGCAAATCCACAGATTCGAATGGCATTATTTCATGGATTCCAACACAAACTGTTGTGGTAACTTTTAGTGGGCAGAAACTTCCTCCTCATACATATTTATATTTCACTTCATTACCAGTCGAATTATATAAGCTCCCGGTAATACAATGCAATCGTTGCTGCAGATTTGGCCATGTAAAGTCATTTTGTAGGTCTGACCCTAGGTGTTACAAGTGTGCGCAACCTCATGAGGGTGACTCTTGTAATACCCAGGTGGTGTCATGTCTGTTTTGCTCTGGTGCTCACTCTGCCAACAATCTCAACTGTCCGGAGTACATAAGACAGAAAGAAATCAAGACTGCTATGTCGGAACACAACATTTCCTATACAGAGGCTTCAGCCAGATTCCCTAGTGTGCGAAGAGCTTACACAGATGTCGTGTCTACCCGTTCAGCCAATCCCGCACAAGTCCGCCATTCCACTCCTTCTCCTACTGTTTCTTATAGAAAGACAGTTTATACTCCTCGCCGTACTATTCCTACTCCTCAACCCGGTTATGACCATCTTGCTCATCAAGCTATTGTTCAAAATCCCATTTCTGAGTCTCCCAATGGATGTGCTTTCCCAAACAACTCCCTATCCAAGAACGACGATTTCCCAGAACTCCTTTCTTCCCTATTATTAAATTTATTATCCCGCTTCAGTGATACTGGAATGGGCATGTCTGATACCCTCCGTGAAAACTTGACTAAGCTTATAAACATTACAAAGATAAACACTAAACATAATGGGTCAGAGGACTCTAGTACAATGGAACTGTCGTAGCATTAGAAATAAATCTAATGATATTTTATACTTTGTAAATAAATTTAACCCTATTATTTTTGCCATTCAGGAGTCTTGGTTGAGGCCGGGTTCTCAATTCAGAGTTCCTGGCTTCTCCTGTCTCCGGGATGACAGAAGTGATGGAAGAGCTGGTTCAGCTATTTTAGTGTCTATGTCTGTGATGTTTAATTCTATCCCTCTCCCTCCACATAATAATTTTAACATTACTGCCGTTCGAATTCACAATATTTCCTTCCTGTCTGTATACCTTCCTGACCCCACCCCCCCAGTCCTTTCCGATCTTTTTACCATCATCAACCTCATTCCCCCTCCTCTCTTCCTCTTAGGGGACTTCAATTTGCAACATCATGCCTGGGGCTCTCATAATCGCGACTCCCTTGCAGATTTACTAATTAGTCACCTTGATGACCTTAACTTAGTTATTTTAAATAATGGAGCTCCTACCCGTCGAGTTCTCCCATCCCAGAATCCTAGAACGGCAGTAGATTTATCTATATGTTCCCCTTCCTTATCTTCCCAAGTCTCATGGTCAGTTGAGTCAAACTCCTGTGGCAGTGACCACTTCCCCATCATCATTACTTGGTACCTTTCCTCCATTCCCAATATAGTCAGGAATCCTCCTAGACTTAAATATAAAACTTCCGAGGCTGATTGGCCTTTATTTAAAATCCGTACTGAAGACCTTACTGCCTCTTTTCCTCCTGTTAACAGCAATAATGTTCATGTCCTGTACCCCCGGCTTACGCAGGCGCTTCTTGAAAGCGCGCAGGCTGCTATTCCTACACGTAGTTCTCATTTTGACCGTATCTCTTCTCCTCCATGGTGGGATCATGAGTGTACCTCTGCATGTAAAAAACGCAAAGAGGCAGAGAGAACTTTTTCATCCAACATGACCTTGGAAAACTATAATAACTACAAAAGAGTAGCAGCGGAAACAAAACGGCTGCTGTCTCACAAGAAGCGTCTGGGTTGGCATAATTTTTGTCAGAGCCTGTCTCCCCAGTCTCTCCCGTCTTTAGTTTGGAGCAATTTAAAAAAATTCCGTGGATCCTTTTCCCCCGTCTCTAATCCTCAATCTAATGATCCATCCCCTTGGTTACATGAATTTTCCCAAAAACTTGCCCCTCCTTGGGTTCCAACATATGAAGAGTCCCAAAAATTCATGTCTCCTTCTTCATCCCCTTCCACTGAATTTGATGCCCCATTTTCCTTTGAAGAGTTTAAATTAGTTATCAATTCTCTTAATGACTCTGCTCCGGGAGCTGACGGTATCCCATACTCTTTTGTTGTTAATAGCAGTCTTAGTACACAAAAATTAATCCTCGACTTTCTTAACTCCATCTTTGAATCAGAATGCCCGCCAGATGAATGGAAATGCCAAATTATTCTCCCTATTTTGAAGCCGGACAAGTCTGTAAATAATCCAACTAGTTATCGTCCCATAGCTCTTTCTTCCACCCTCTCAAAAATTTTGGAACATTTGATTAAAAACAGACTTGATTGGTTTTTGGAGAGTAAAGGTATTCTTTCTGGAAATCAATTCGGGTTTCGTAAAGGCTTTTGTACCATGGATAACGTGTGTACATTAGTTTCAGACATCCGAATTGCTTTCTCAAATGAAGAGACTCTGGTGGGGGTATTTTTGGATGTGTCGTCCGCATATGATAACGTCCTACTTACGGTGCTCAGGCAGACCATGTTAGAGCTGAGTATTCCTGTAAAGATAGCTAACTACGTTTGCAACTCCCTCTCCGGTCGGTCCATAGTCATTTCCCATGAAAATTCTCCTCCCATCTCTAGATTGGTTTGGAAAGGTCTCCCCCAAGGCTGGGTCCTTAGTCCCTCCCTATATAACCTTTACTCTTATAATTTACATTTATCCGTCTTGTCCTTTTGCAAAATCTCCCAATATGCGGACGACATAACCATTTATGCTTCTTCCAAAGTTGTTTCAGAGGCGGAGGCACGTCTTAATTCGGCCCTTTTTTACCTTTGCGAGTGGTTGACTGATCATGGTCTTAGCATTTCCGTGGAGAAGAGCAGTGTTGTCGTTTTTTCTAGGCGTAGGTCTATCCCTGACGTTTGCATATCTTTTGATGGTATGGTTTTCCCAGTTTCTAATTACATCAAATTCCTTGGGGTCTATTTAGATTCCAAAATGACAGGGGCTCATCATGTAAACCATATCATCAAAAAATGTGAAAAAAACATTAATATCCTCAGATGTCTCTCTGGAGTCTGGTGGGGTTCTCACCCTTACACTCAAAAATTAATCTATAACGCGTTAATTAGAAGCCACTTAGATTACGGATCTATAATTCTAGAGCCCTGTAACAAGTCTGCTCTGAAAGAATTGGACAAAATCCAATCTAAGTGCCTCCGTCTGATAGTTGGGGCGATGAAATCAACAGCAAATAATGCCCTTCAGGTTGAGTGTGCAGATCCTCCCCTAAGCTTGCGACGTCAATATTTATCGGATAGATTCCTCTTCAAGGCCCTTCAATTCGCCCATCACCCTCTCATTCCTAAGTTACATACCCTATCTCAACTGTTCCACTCTTCATCTTACTGGACTCGCAAAGACCCTCCCTGTTTACTTAAAAGTTATCAAAAATTCACTAGCTTACCCTGTCCCGTGTACCAAAATAAATTGCTCCCTATTTATGAAGTTCCTTATAAGTCCCTTATTAATCCTCCTTGTATTTCCCTAAGCTCTGGCATACATAAGAACTCTCCATCTGCCAACAGTCAATTTAAAGAGATTATTAATTCTGTATATAAAAATTGGTATCACATCTACACCGATGCGTCTAAACTTGATAATCAAGGGTGTGTAGGTTCAGCAGTGTGGATACCAAAAGTTAATGTTATTTTAAATTTTAAGTTGCCTGCTACATCCTCTGTGTTTTCTGGGGAAGCTGTAGCAATTCTTGAGGCTCTATCCTTTATAGAATCTCACCGCCTTAATAATTCTGTTATTTTTTCTGACTCACAAAGTTGCCTTCAGGCTATATTGGCTAACCCTTTTCGTTCTAAATTTAAATATCCATTTATAGTAAAAATAAGACATATTCTTTTTAAATGCCACTCACAAAATATTCGGGTTGAGATGGTTTGGATCCCTGGACATAGCGGTATAGCTGGCAACGAAAGCGCTGACTATTATGCAAAGCAAGCTATTTACACAGGTGGTCCTGGGCACTCTAAAATTTACTGTAACGACCTCATCCCATTAGCTAAAGAACATTTGCTAATTGATTGGAATGCGTATTGGACTGCATCAGGAAGGATTAAGGGAAAATTTTATTTTTCATTGCAAAGCCAGGTACCAGTTAAGCCTTGGTTTTTTAAATACAGGAAAGCTAAAAAGTCTACAACCTCCACAGTTTGTCGATTGCGTTTAGGCCACTCCTGTACTCCTGTTTTCCTCAACAAAATTAGGGTTAGAGATTCGTCGTTATGCGAGTGTGGACTTGACGAAGGCTCTACTGAACACATTTTCTTTAGTTGCCCAAACCGTCTTTCTTCACTGTACGATTCACTACCCGCTAATATCCCTCGCCCTACTGATTTCCGTTCCCTTTTATCCTTAGTTCATACTTCTTTTGTAGATATTCTGTGTAATTTTATTAACAATAATAATATTAAATTATAGATTTGTGTATGTATGTGTTAATACTAACAAACTAATTTTTTGCATGTTTTGTATTGTTTCAGATTTATTTTAATAAGGAAATGATTCACGAGTAGCGACTTGAACTTTTATACCTGGTTTTTATCGTCTTTCTCTACCTTGTACTTTCACAAACGCCATAATTTGAAATGCAAAGTTTTCACCACCGACAACAAAAGTCTTTCTTTTTTACGTCACCGAATTACTGACACTGGCTATTCCTCAAGGGAGGCCATTTGTAAAGAAGAAGAAGAAGAATGACTATTGTCGACTGACGTGTTTAAATTTTCAAAGTTGTTACTTGTTTGTGTATGTTTTCGTGTTGTATTTCTATTGTTTTCTATTCATCAAAATATTGTGATTTAAGTAATTTGAATATTATCAAATACGCACCATGCTGAAGGCTGTTATATTGATTGGTGGCCCACAAAAAGGTAATAATAATGTCTAAGCAGTCTACGTCACCGGCATTATCTTCTATAGGTTTTCAATTTTTTTCAAGCACAAATAAGTACTGAATATAATATAACCACGTTTACAATATAAGAGCAAACTTTAATTGGTGCACTCGAAATTGTATGTACTGGAATTTTTACTGTAACTTCGTTTCGTCCCCACAGGACAGGCATCGCC
This sequence comes from Polyommatus icarus, assembly GCA_937595015.1. Classification (NCBI taxonomy): domain Eukaryota; kingdom Metazoa; phylum Arthropoda; class Insecta; order Lepidoptera; family Lycaenidae; genus Polyommatus; species Polyommatus icarus. Next base: position 23,201,422 of record OW569321.1, read on the forward strand.
TAGTGTGGGGATCCGTCATCGCATATTATGTTAACATTTTTTGGTAAATAAATATTTGTATTTTAGGTCAACTATTTCTACTTACCATTCAAGCAGCTTGAGTACTCTCCACACTATGAGATCCTTGCAAGATCCTTGAATTTTGATTGAAATATTTGTCACCTAGACCTAAATCTTTAAATATACTAAGCGTGAAGAAATGGAAACATTCTAAAATTGATAACTTATTACAGTATGTCATAAAGTTACTTGTATTACTAAATATTTTTCAGGTACAAGGTTTCGGCCACTATCATTAGACACGCCCAAACCTTTGTTTCCAATAGCAGGATTGCCACTGATACAGCACCATATAGAAGCATGTGCCAAGTTACCAGAATGCAAGGAAATTCTGATTATTGGGTCATATGTTACAACTACTATGTCACAATTTGTTAGTGACATGCAGAAGGAATATCAAGTTATTATTAGGTATGTAATATGTTTCATTTAGTTTTGGAATATGCTCTCTTCTTGAAGGTTTGCGGGTCATATTTGTCCAAAATACTACTGGTAGCTAAGGAAAGAGGAGAGCATATTCCCTCCTAAAAGGCTGACAATGCACCAGCAGCTCTTCAAATGTTTCGAGTGTACATGGGCGACAGTAGATGCGTTCCATCATGTGACCCGTTTCTTTGTGTGCCCCCTTGTTTTATAAAAAAAATGAAGTAATAAAACAAACTACTTTGCTCTTAAGGGCTCTGTACTTGCTAAAAATCTGATTGTTAAGAAAATCCATAAAACTTGTTCAGATATAATATGTACTTCAAAATTATTTTATCATAATGCAATTCATTTCAGATACCTTCAAGAGTTCACACCACTGGGTACTGGGGGTGGACTGTACCACTTTAGAGACCAGATTCGAGCGGGCAGTCCTAGTGCCTTCTTCCTCTTGAATGGTGATGTTTGTGCCGATTTTCCTCTGAAAGAGTTGTGGCAGTTTCATGAGGAAAGAAGTAATGCTTTGGTATGAAATCTGTTTTATTGTGAATTTAATATTACTGACACTTCTATATTACCTTGTTTAATCCTTTGATCGCGGATTCTTGGAAATCTATTGTTGTCGCAGTCTCCGGTGTCCGGGTAATAACCATAGTAAATTTTCGAAAATATGTTTCAGGTCACTATAATGGGAACAGAAGCTACTCGACAACAATCTGTCTTCTATGGCTGTATGGTCCGAGAGGCAGTGACCAAATCAGTCACACATTACGTTGAGAAACCAAACTCGTATGTGTCAACACTGATCAACTGTGGTGTGTATGTGTGTTCAACACAAGTGTTCCAGATAATGGCTGAAGCTTTTCAGAAGAAACAAGATGGATTTTACAGGTTAGCATGACTTGACTACTTCCACTTCATACTCTACCTAAAAAAAATATATAGAAGAGTGCTTATTTGCTATCCCGATGAGTTTAGTTGAAAGCCACATGTTAAGAGGCCGGGTACCCTTGGAGTTTTTCATACAAACGTAATACCAAAATCATTTTCTCATACGAAAATATTTAACATGTTTGAGTTATTTTTCAGTTTAGAATAGTCATTACCTAGGTTCCTGCACAAAAATTTACTTCAAAATATTTAAACACAAAAAAAATTTTTTTGTTTAAAATTTTTTTTAGTAAATTTACTACTCAATATTGAAACACTAAAAAATAGAGTAAAACACTAAAAAATATATAAATAAATAGTAAATTTACTACTAAATATTTAAATACTAAAAAATATTTTTTAGAAATTAAATATTTTGTAGTAAATTTACTATCTTAATATATATATTTCTTGTGTGCGTGTGTATGTGACTGAACTCCTCCTAAACGACTGGACCAATTTTGATGAAATTTTTTGTGTGTGTTCAAGGGGATCTGGGAATGGTTTAGATTCACAATTTTATCCGCTGGACAATGTTTTTTTATTTACTAAAAAAAAATTTTAAACAAAAAAATTTTTTTTTTTTGTTTAAATATTTTGAAGTAAATTTTTGTGTAGGAACCTAGGTAATTACTATCTTAAACTGAAAAATAATTCAAACATGTTAAATATTTTCGTATGAGAAAATGATTTTGGTACGAGGGCTGCTATTTATGTATCCGGAATTAAAAAAAGAAACAAACATATATCATTTAATATGGTTTTATTGCTTTTCAAAATATTCGCCGCGATGATCGACACACTTTTGCATACGCTGGAATCAATTTTCATAGCACTTTTTCCATTCTGATTGAGGTATCTCCAAAACGTGCATTTTGAACGCATCAACAGCCTCTTCGCGGCTCGAAAAACGTTGACCACGTAATTTTTTCTTCGCGTATGGAAATAAAAAGAAATCGTTAGGTGCCAAATCAGGGCTGTACGGCGGATGACCAGTCAATTCGATCTTTTGACCCTCCAAAAACTGAGTTGTTTCAGCTGAGGTGTGACAGCTAGCATTGTCGTGATGTAATATGATTCTGCGTTGTCGGTTGTCCTTTCTTATTTCTTCAAAGACTTCTGGTAAACAAATGGTCGTATACCATTCAGAATTAACCGTTTTACGATTCTCTAATGACACTGTAGCCACATGTCCATTAATTCCAAAAAAACAGGCGACCATTTGCTTCAAAGTACTTTTTGCACGAGTAACTTTTGTTGGTTTCGGCTCATCTTGGAACACCCACACCGTTAACTATTGTTTAGTTTCGGGGTCATATGCATAGATCCAAGATTCATCACCTGTGTAGATATTATAAACGGCTTTTGACGTACCACGGTTGTATTTTTTTATCATTTTTTTGCGCCAATCGACACGAGCCCGTTTTTGATCGATTGTCAAGTTGTGCGGAATCCAACGCGAACATATTTTTTTACAGCCAAATGTTCGTGTAATATCTTATGTATGCTCGTCATACATATGCCTAAGGACGCCTCTATCTCGCGATATGTAACATGACGATCACGCATTATTAGTTCCCGCACAGCATCTATATTTTGTGGGACAACAGCTGTTTTTGGGCGACCTTCTTTATTTTCATCCGTGAGCATAGACCGCCCACGATTAAACTCACTGTACCAGTGATAAACAGTGGTTTTTGATGGTGCTTCATCTCCAAAAGTTGCGGTGAGTTGAATAAAGCACTGTTGTTGATTTAGCCCACGCCGAAAATCGTGGTAAATCATTGCACGAAAATGTTCACGCGTTAAATCCATGGCAAATGACGACACGCAATTTTCAAAATGACGCCACAATGGAAAAATAATTGACAGTCACATGAAACAAAATGTATTCTTCAACCAAAGAGTTCTATTTTCAAATGTTGTAATTACTTTTTAAATATTGTTCTTGTAAGTGGCCAGTTCCGGATACATAAATAGCAGCCCTCATATTACGATTGTATGAGAAATTCCAAGGGTACCCGGCCCCTTAAGGCATTTTTTTACATTGATGTCAACTGTTACACATTATTATTTGTTTTTAGTAGCAATGGCCAGAGTAGCCCGCACCCAGGCTACATGTCCTGGGAACAAGATGTATTGGGACCTCTGGCTGGAACTAATAAACTATATGCATTGCAAGTGAGTACTGCTCTTTCTATGTTTTATTATCATTGTGCCTCTATGAGTACTGGGACTATACTGTTCTCGGTGAAACATGGCGGTAGCGGTCATTGACTCCCTGTCAAAAACTTGTCATTTTCTATATAAACCACGATTGACAATGAAGTGTCAGATGTTGTCAATCGCGGCTTTGTATAGAAAATGACAAGTTTTTGACAGGGAGTCAATGACCGCTACCGCCATGTTTTGCCGAGTACAGTATAGCAATGTAACTATTTTCTGCCATAATATTATTGTCTTTAGACAAAATTTATTAAAACCCTTTGTTAAGATTTTAATCATTGTGCTATGCAACCACATATTTATGTTGTGTTCCAAAGTAATCTTTTTAGGGTTCCGTACCTCAAAAGGAAAAAACGGAACCCTTATAGGATCACTTTGTTGTCCGTCTGTCCGTCCGTCCGTCTGTCAAGACCCTTTTTCTCAGGAACGCGTGGAGGTATGAAGCTGAAATTTATATCAATTACTCAGGTCTACTGTCCCTTGAAGCTGTGAAAAAATCAAACTTCTAAGCCAACGCAATCAAAAGATACAGCCGTTTATGCCGCAAATTTTCGACACTTGCAAGGGAATCAAAACCTACAGGGTGCTTCCCGTGAACTCAGAATCTTGAAATTTGGTACGAAGCAACGTCTTATAGCATAGATAAAGGAAAAATTACGAAAACCATAAATTTTTAGTTACATCACATAATATATTTTTTTTTAATAATTTTAAACTTACTACCCATTTCCTCATAAACGCGTAGAGGTATTAATCGTAATGAACGAACTTTGTAAACCTTGCAGGTTTGTACGGAACCCTCGGTGCGCGAGTCCGACTCGCACTTGGCTGGTTTTTTTGACAAAATGACTAGCCATAAAAAGGTTTTTTGTGTACGAATGGGATTGTAAAGGCTCCATTCCACCGCGGCGCAAGCTGTGCACGGCCACGCGCACGCGTGGACGTGCACGGATTTATTTCTTTGACTTGAGACAATTCGTGCGTAGCGTGTCCGTGTATTGCAGTGGACACAGTGACATATATTTTCTTTCAAAGCGAAGCTTGACGCACGTGCGTAGCCTCTCCGTGCGCCGCGGTGGAATGGAGCCCTAATGTAACCAAGATAAATAGTTTTGGTTTGGTTAGGTAACCAACTGGTGGTCGCAAGTGAAGACGGCGGGCTCGGCGATCTATGCCAACCGCCACTACCTAGAGTTATACAGGAGCAGAATGAACAAGGGGCCCTGTGTGATACTGCCCGACGTGTTCATACACCCCACCGCTGTAGTCGACGAAACTGCTTTGGTAAATACTTGCTACTAAAGACTTAAGAACACAGTATAGTCCGTGCAATCCACGAAGACGCTCCCCACTATTCCTCCTAATCGTTTATAGTATGTGTGTGCAAGCTTTCGCCAATGTTTGAGTGTTATCGGTACACACTAATTACCTATGAGTGCACGCGCACACTACAATAAATAGACCAATTGAGAGAAAGCTTCACGGTCAAAGGGAAAGATGCTCACCCAAAAAGTGGTGGGGCGCGTCTTCGTGGATTGCATGGACTATAAATAATAAATACAATATAATGGCTTACTGGTTCATTACGAAACATTCACAATATAAAGGCCTGGTTGAGTCATGATGGGTATATTGTGTGCAAAGCTGTCCTTAGCATGTTAATTGAAAATATCAATCATGTGCTATCACAGACAAAACATGGTCAACATGTCCATAGCCGTGCTGAAGACGTTTGTTAATGTTTCGTATATTTTGTCCATAATTTTCATTTCAATTTTTTTTTAATATTTATTATTACAATCTGTCTCCTGACATTGAGTAATTGTTATGTTACAGTAGTTGACTTGCGCGTTACTTGACCAGCATCAAGTACGCTCTAGATTATACGCAGCCTACAGTAGGGGCTGCGGTAGTTTTCTTTTGAGTCGCCTTAGTGGCTCGTCATTGCTCATTAGGTCTTTGGCATATACATTCGGATGATTTAAAATATTCGAGTTGTACGTTTTTATTTTGTCTTTTATTTCTTATTTAACTGTATTTATATTGAGGTCATGGTGTAGTCTATCATTTCTTATGTACCAGGGAGCACCTGTTATCATTCTTAACATTTTTGATTGAAATCTCTGAAAAATCTCAATATTGGAGTTAGCAGCTGTACCCCACAACTGTATTCCGTAAGACCAAATTGGTTTTATTATTGTTTTGCATAGAAGGAGTTTGTTTGTCTATGGACCTGCTCTACTGTGCCATGTTTCTGCCGGTTACCGAACTGGTGGTCGGGTATGATATTTTTCTCCTTTATTATGGGAAGAAGTCTACTGAGAATTGAACTCGCCATTACTTTTGGTGTGATGGGCAGCAGCCAGCAAGCTTATCGGCCTGTACGATTTTACGTCGTCTGGATCTTTACCAGGCTTAGGTATAATACCAATAATAGTAGTATCCCAAGCAGCATCACAAGCTGTATAACAGCTGTATTAAAGGTAAATACAAGTTAATAGGTGTATTCCTTCCTTAGGCAGTTCTTTTAGAGTTTTTGCCGTTATTAAGTCATAACCCGGGGCTTTGTTGAGATCAAGTTTTCTTATAACTTCTTTAACTTCATATTTGGTGAAGCTTTTTATTATGGAATCCAATTGATGAGTTTGGAGTAGTGTCTCTTTTACAGACTCCGACATTGTCGAACCTTGATCAGGGTTTGGTTGAAACACTTTTTTAGGTGCTCGGCAAATGCTTGGGCTTTTTCAGAGTCATTTGTTGCCCAGGTACCGTCTGATTGGCGAAGTGGAGGGTGAGACACTATAGGGCGTTTCAGATTTTTTGTAGCCTTCCAGGGCGAGTAATTTGTGGCAGCGCTAGCATCTAAGTTTTCAAGGTAAGTTTGGATTGACTGATTTCTATTCTCTTTGAGTAATGTCTTTAGTTGGGCTGTAATCTTATTAAATTTCGTTTTATCGCCCGGGTACCGAGAGGTCTGCCACTGTTTTCGTGCTTTACGTTTTTCAGCAATCACCTCTCTAATATTAGCTGTAACTTCATTTCAAATGTCAAATTAAAGTATTGTGACTATTCCCATCCTGATAATGAAAGTATTGTGACTATTTACAGATAGGACCGAATGTGTCAATCGGCGCGGGAGTGCGGGTGATGGCGGGCGTGCGCGTCAAGGAGTCGATAGTGCTGAACAACGCTGCGATACACGAGCACGCGCTAGTTATGTACTCTGTCGGTGAGTTAATACCTCCTTGTGTATCTGAATTTATGAAAAATTTCGTATTTATTATACCAAGTCATGATTCACGTCATACTTCATGTCGCTTCGATTCCATCTCGCGCGTAAGGCTTTGTCCTCATCTGTATCATGATCGCGTATCAGATCTCCGTCGCGTAGCATCGAAGAGTATCATGATCGCTAGTGTGGACCCAAAATGGTCGCGATCATCGCGTACATGTCTAGCGATCATGATACGCTTCGATGCTACGCGACGGAGATCTGATACGCGATCATGATACAGATGTGGACATAGCCTAAGACATCATGTATTGAAACAGGCTGCGATCGAAGCGACATTCAAGTTATGAAATTATTAATAAACTAGCTGTCCCGGCAAACGTTGTTTTGTCATTTAAAGTATTTCTACTTCATCGGTTGATACAAAATCTTACCCCCTCTTTTGTGTCCTAAGAGGGGTAGGGGAAAAAAATTTATACACCTGCATAGCTAGCACGGCCTTCCCCAGTCGATTCTTCGGAAGAAAGTAATGGCAGTTTCTTTCCCATGTCTACATAACTTTTTCCCGAGCATGGCGCCACCCATCGACTTGAGTTTCAATGGACAAAGACAAGAAACTTTTCCATAGCAACGGCTATTTTGACAGTTAGTTTCTTGACTCTTTTTTTTAAATATGGCACTTCGGCTATAAAACCATGGCCAGTGTCGTGTAAATGGCGGCAAATTCAAAAATACGACTTGTAGCAATCCATAGTCGAAATTATAGTTTTGATCTACGAAATACGAATAATAAAACCTAAATAAGTTTATTACTCGTAGTTTGTAGATCAAAACTATAATTCCGGCTATAGACAGGGTTGCTATACATCGATATTTTGAATTTGCCGCCATTTACTCGACACTAGCCATGGTTTTATAGCCGAAGTGCCATATTAAAAAACAAAAAGAATCAAGAAACTAAAGTCAAAAGCGGATAAAATTGGTTGTCATGCTTGACATAAGTATAGATTCTCAAAAGCGAAAGAAATCGAGAGACGAAAGAAACTTTTTCTCCAATGTTTTTCCGATAAAACTGTCAAAATTTAGTTTCTTTCGTTTGTCTACGACGGTATGCTAGCTACGCAGATGTTAAGTTGGAAAAAACAGTTAATAATATGAAGTAAGTCTATTAAAGAAAAAAGTTTGATACAAAATCTGACCCACTCTTTGCTCCTCTTGGAGGGGTGGGGGAGGTGATTTTTATACACCAGATTTTGTGTTAGAAGAAGACAAATATATCTGCGAAAACCGTATGCAAATCGGATCAGTAGTTTTCGTTTTAAAGCAAAAGTCTTATACAAAATCTGACCCCCTCTTTCGTCCCTTTAGAGGGGTGGGGGGAACTTTTTTTATAGACAGGCCTGCCTAGCATACGCCAACGAGATATCTCACTCTCGAGATAATTAAAAACTAGTCTTCTCATAATGTCAAAATCTCGACAGTATCTCGACAAAACTTTATAAAAATGTATTATTTCGATGATAGATTTACGCGAGAAAAAATGTTTGTCATGCTAGGGTCAATAGAGATGAAGATACAAACTTTCAAACATCGAGAAACATGTAGAGTGAGATATCTCGTTGGCGTATGCTAGGCAGGCAGGTGTTAAGTTGGAAGAAGACAAATATATCTGCGACCGCATTCAAATCGGATCAGTGGTTTTCGTGTGATAGTGGAACAAACATACAGACAGACAGACATACAGACAGACAAAAAAACTAACCACAGTTTGTTGGCTTGTATAGCAATGTAGTAACACCCCCCGGTTACTATTTTTGAATATCTTTAATGTACAGAATTTTAATTTCTATAGTTTTATTATATGTATTAAGTATAGATTACTATATTATTAGTAATTATACTAGCAAATTAGTTTACAATTTCCGCTCGACTCGGATTTGAAAAGTTACTTCGCGTGTACTCGCGACAGGCGTCAACCAATGATCAAATAAATTGTCAATCCGACTCAAAAAGCATAGTCAATTCTACAGGATTAAGTTTAAAAAAAAAATAAAGTCACTGATTAATTAAACCTTACTATTATAACTACTTTTTACCAGTTGGTCAAGAGGCGACGGTTGGGGAGTGGGCCCGCGTCGAGGGCACCCCGTCAGACCCCGACCCCAACAAGCCCTTTGCCAAGATGGACAATACGCCTCTGTTCAACAGCGACGGACGGCTGAATCCATCTATCACAATATTAGGTGAGTTTTATTGGTATTTTACAAGCTTTTTTAATTTACAATGTTACATAATAATTTAAGAAATTATTTATAATAAAGTTGTATAATATAAAGTTTAAACTCCCGTTTTGATTCATTTTGAGCTATCAGTGTGCAACATCGTTAATACAGGGCAGATCGCTTCACCCGAAGGGCTAGCAAAGTAGGCTTGCCCCTCAAGGGGACGACCTGTACCCCTCAAAAATCATTTCGCCCTTTACGGACATAGCCAAGAATTACCAAGGCCCAATAATTTCCTTACTCAATAGATTGAGGCACGAATTAACGATGCTCACGATTTCATATAACACCGAGGAAGCAAATCACGCGATAGTTAGTATTTTTGCGGGATAGTGACATCTAGCGGCCGTTGTGGTAAACTTAATAATAAAGTTTTAACTCGTCGTTCATAGATGTCGTTTTGTCCCAACGTCCAAATTTTTTTATATTTAAATGCTAAAATTGCCAGTTAATTAAAGATAACAAAAAACCTATAAAATATATTTTTTTACAGGCGCTGGTGTCGTTGTACCTGCAGAAACAATTCTCCTCAACTCTATCGTATTGCCACACAAACATCTCACGCGGAGTTTCAAACACGAAATTATTTTATAGTACAGGTATATTTGTTTGTTAGGTATTTTAGTTATTTCAGTCACCATTATTAAGTACTTATAGTAAACTTCGTTAAATCTTATTTCTATTTACTTCCGCACCCAGAGACGAATAATTTGAGAAAAATCTTAATTTAATTACAGTTAAAGTATTTTAAAATAATTATAATAAGGTGGGTTGCACCAGAGGCGTGGTTAATGTTGAAGTTAAGGTTAAAGTTATGGTTATAGTTCGGCTAACTTAGCTTTAACCTTAACTTTAACCTTAACTTTGACCACAGAAATTGACAGACGTCTGTTGCATTTATTTTAAAAGCTACAGGTGGGATTGAGAGTATAAAAAATTGAATTAAGTATCCGTAAAAGTTGACAGGAAAAATATAACACCATGAAACATAATAAATTTTCACGAAAAAAATTAGATATAAGTATGAGCGGTTGTGGTTAAATATGGCGTCGGACGCCATATTTAACGGTAACCAAAGATTTGACATTTTGCACTGTAGAATATAGTTAAAGTTATGGTTAAAGTTACAGTTATGGTTAAATTAAGTTAGTGCAGCCCACTCTAAGTCGTCTCTGAGTGCGGTAGTTAGACCTAAACCCAGTGTTTTTGTGCAACTTTAATGCGGCTTCATCGCTCATTCGATCAATTGCCCATCAAATAGAATGGAAAATTCTTTATTTATACAACTGAAACTTAAAATCACAATATTGTAGGAAATCTATGTACAAATAGGCGGTCTTACTGCTAATAGCAGTTTCTGACAACCTTTACCCTCAACAATAATAATTATCGACGTAAAAATGGTATTCTTCAATCTCATTAAAGTCGTTTGTTGTTGGATTAATGATTATAGTACAAGAGTCCTAGACCTTATTACTGTTTATATTTTATGAACAATGTAGTGTCATCGGCGAGGCAATAGTTAAATTAGGATTTAAACACCTGTTGAACAGTTGATTAGAGAAAAATTCAGTACAAAATGATCTCAAAACAACTGTTCAACAGATGTTTAGTTTTTTGTGGTAAGACCGTTTGAGTTTTGAGTTTTTTTTTTACAGAAGTTTATCGAGTCAGAAGCATTTTTAATAATTGTATTACGTCAAAACCATAATCAATATACTATTGCAATGTTTAGATAGATTACTGTAATGTTTTCATGCTAGGGTCAATACTAGCTCAGACAATAAAGGCCGTCACAGACCTAGCTATAATATATATTAATATGTTTATAGCTAGGCATATTTATTATATATTTTCTATACTAATTTTCGCGTGACCACACACTCAGCTATAATATTATATATTTCTGTGACATGTGGATTTAGTATATATATATGCCTTGCTATAAATATATTAATATATCTTATCGCTAAGTCTGTGACGGGCTTAAACAAAAGTTTAAGTTCGACGTTTGATCATGTTTCTGTCAATATTCTGATATGTGTGTAACATTTCAGATTTTGGTCAAGTTATTTACTGTATGTGCTAATAGCAGTTAGCACCCTCTGTTCCGCGTATCCTTTCCTCCACCGTTTCGTTATTGTTACGCAACGGTAGAGGCGGAAAAACAATTTTCTGTCAAAAAACCTCAAAAACCAGGCATATTATGCTAAGTACGGTTTTGCGCGATAGTTTTACTCGAAATCGAGCAAAAACCACTGTTTGGACCACAAAACTCACAGCTCGAAGGCTCGAAGGCCAGTTTGAAGGCTCGAATCGAGCCGGCTTGACAAATTTTTTGACACTGGTTTTTATAATTTGTAGCTAATTTCCTTCGAATGGAGTAAAACTATCGAGCAATGCTGAATGTGTGGACGAAAGCCCGAGCCGTGGTTTGTACTCTACGTGATTGCTCGATCGAGCAAAACCGTATGTGAGTACTTACACTAATGGCTGGTTTACACGTATTAAGTAGTAACTAAATTTTAACTTTTTGAAGTGCCTGCCCGAAATGTGTCAAGTGACAAGCCCCGCCTGCCAACATAATAGAAAATAGTCAAATTTCTAATTTCCTTGTTTAGTACTTAACTAAATTTTAACTTACTACTTGCTACTAAATTTTGTGTTTACATGCAATTAACAACTTAAAATTTAGTTAACTACTTATCTACTTAATACGTGTAAACCAGCCCTTAGCCTTATACTGAACGCATTGTAAGTACCTACTATAATTATTTTTTAAATTACGATCCACTGCCACTGGCCAGTGATGTAGTGGTAAAAAGTGAACGTAATATTTAGCTGTCAGATTATGTTTTAAATATTTGATTATAAATTATTATAAATATTGTTTTTGTGTAATGTAAGTTTGTAAAGTGAATATAATGGAACCAATGAAAAATATAAATTTATTATAATTTTATCTAAGTACACTGTTATTATTTCATGGCCCTAACAATCAAGTCACGCAGTTTGGTAAAACAAGCGACGATCACCAGACTTAATATTACACATAATATTCCTGTTTCCAACAGTCCTGGATTTATAAATAGGCAGTATAGGCCGTGCCCTAGGGGTGGCACCGTCCTAGGGGGGCGCCAGATTTCATATACGGGGCGGCGGAAATAAAGTGGCCTACCTATACACTCCTACACTGATTTCCAACTGCCATAATAATAAAAAAAGGGAAAGTAAGTCAATTATTATTTGTTTTTGTTTGTGTTGTCGCTAATTCAGTATTGAAGTGACTTTACCCAAAATAGTGAGTTTTTTCGTCACAGAATGACTTATCATATTCATAAGGAATGTTATTATTCAAATATATTCGAATATTTCTTTAAAAATATTCGAATAATAACATTCCCTAAATAAGTATAATAATATTTTTTTCGATTAGCTTACTTCGCGGCATAAAAGATTTATTATCTGCAAGTATAATATGAACTGCTAGTATGGGGCAAAGCAGGTTTGGTATACTTAGCATTAGCATACGAGTTAGTAGGTATGGTACATCACATGTCTGTTTTTTAAGCACTTGGAACCTCGCACGACCGCCTCGTAAAAACTGGTCGAGCTGGCCGGCATGCTAAAAGGTTATTTATCACAAATTCCAGGAATACTGTTTGTACTCTTAAATATGGTTTCTGGGGGTTTTGAGGGAGGATCCATTCAATAGATTGCGCTTTTATGATGATCGTCGAAAACTAACCAATTAGCAACGCTGTTAGATAGATAAACTCCTTTTTTAAAACTTTATACGCGGGGCATTAGTGTTTGAGAACCAGTCCACACGGCGCGTTGCGTTGCCTTGTCGCAACGCAAATATTTTTACTCATAGCCGGCCACACGGGCGCTGCGCTGTCCGTAATGTGTGCTGTTTATTGGAATCAGGCGTTACTTTGCGGAAATCCGTAGCTTAAAATTTAGTTTGTTTATTTTTAGCAATATTCCGCGAAATAAACTTCCACCTTTAAGTAAATGAGTGAGTGCACGCATAGGCATGCGTACAGCACCTCCCTCCACCCACACTGCCTATGCGTACACTCGCATGCAAGAACTTGCAAACACCACCACCACATAGGCAATAATGTTGGCAAATCCGTGCAAGGCCCCTCACCACCATGCAGGTTGAAAACCTCGACGCGCGTTTCGCTCCAACACCGGAGCATCCTCAGGATGTGGACTCTACGAACACTCTGTGACTCTGTGACTTGACGGACGTTGTTCGTAGAGTCCACATCCTGAGGAGGTAATATGTGCGTTGCGACGACGCAGCGCGCCATGTGAACATTTTGTATGTAAAACAACGCTACGGCAGCGCTGCGTCGACGCAACGCTGACGCAACGCGCCGTGTGGACTGGCTCTAAGGGTCAATTCAGACCTGATGCTATTTCTAAATTTGTATGGATTTGACACATTTGCAAGACGTCTCACGCAAATAATCCTTCGATCGCGGATTCTTGAAAATGCTATTATCTCGAATATTCTATTGTTGTCGCGATCACCGGTGTTCTTATGGGGCTTGAAGAATTAAAATCTATCAATTCAGTATACATTTAGAAATGCATTTACGCGTCGCGTTGTGGTCTGAATTGACCCTCTTAGGCGCCGGGCGCCCGCGTCAGTAGGATGTGGACTGTAGTTGTTGTAGTACTGGATCAAAACATGTTTACACTTTACATACAGCTATAACTGGTAGACAAGTTTAGATACAGTGATTCAGCGCTGGAATCCACCGCTGGCGCCTGCTACCGTAATAATGTTAATCGTCACTCAAGAATTATTATAAAATAAAAAAAATATTGCAATTTGCAGTTCATTGAATACATGGATGACAATATCTTGACGACGGCAAGATATAGGAGTGATGTTTAAAAATTTTATCGTGATCGATCCAATATAATTACGTACGTCATTAGGTACCTAATTCATTTGGTAGTTAACTCGAATATATTTGATGTCTCAAATAAATAAAATAAAAAATAAGTAGAAGTTAATATGCCAGTTTAAGTGTTGATATGATGCTGACCGATTTTTTTTTATCTATAAGTATACTTATATTATAAATTGCGAAATTATCTCTGTCTGCCTGTCTCGCTGTCACGCCAAAACTACTGAACCGATTGTAATGAAATTTTGTACACAGATAGTCAAAAGCCTGAGAAAGGACATAGGCTACTTTTTAACTGGAAAAAGGGGTTGTAAGGGGCGGGTGTTTATGCGTAAAGTTCAAATTAAGTTAGTTCCAAAAATTCATAACAGTCGCCGACATCCATGCACAGCTGCTTTTGGGGTATTTTGATTTTGGGGATTTTGTAAAGGGTTTTAAAAAGCTTTTAAATTTGACACCAATTTTGTTGACACCGCGCGCTATAAGCTGAAGTCCACGCGGACGAAGTCGCGGGCAACAGCTAATTATAATTCTGGCTGGCGGCTTACCCCTGCTTTTACAAATACAATAACGAATCATAACTTGATAGTCGATAGATTTGCTGAACTAAATACATTTAGAATAGCCTGAGAAAGGAAAGTGGCGGAACCTCCAGCTTGAAATACATCAGAAGCACGGAGCACCTCGCTGCAGGAAGAATGTCGACACTCGACTCATCAGGTTGGCTTCGAACCGGCAACCAGAGGAACGTATACAGTATGCTCATATTGTAAGTAATAACTAATAATCTATTTGTTGAAAATGTTGGCTTAAGGTAGGTAATTACTAATTAGTAAGCTTTAAACACAACAGAACTGCGTCAGATAAAATTAAGCTGTTTATTTGGTGGACATGGTGCCTACCATAGGCACCATGTCCACCAAATAAACAGCTTAATTTTTTGTACGGGGAGGGCCCAGCAGGCAGTACCTACCCATTTCCCTACTAAAAATGGCAGGTACTAAAATTTTAGGTGCTTCCAGCAATGAGAGACTTCAGACTATTGATTACTTTAAAAAATTGGAACAGGCTCTCTTTGTTTACATAGTGGGCCAGTAAACTTGTTTATCCAAGAAAAAATTGTGGCATGTTCACCCTAATACTCGTACGAGCCGTTCATAAAACACAAAAAAAATAAGTTTCACGATAATTTCGAGATGATCAATGATGCCTAATATCTGTATGAGGAAGGTTTGAAGAAAAATATTATTGTTATGATAACATCTGGAAACCACACAAACGCATCTAAACAGAAATAAATGTAGGAACAAGTATTTTATTAAATAATAATGTGAAATACAAAACTCGATTCCCAGGGCACAAAAAATACTTGCGCAAAATCTCCTCACACCATGACAATATGTCATATTATCATGTTTAAATAATATTTTTAAAAAATAGGATAGCACCTGACTATGTAGTATGCTGTATGTGGGTACCGTAGGTCGTAATTCGCTGACACGTCTATATAATTCGCAGACTGCTGGGTCAAATGGAGCATCGAAGGCCGCGATACTGAAATTATCATATCGACATAAATTATTTAAAAATCGTTCAAGAGCGAGTCGGATTCACGCACGAAGGGTTCCGTAGCGTAAAATGGCGATTAATTGTATGGGAGCCCCCCTTAAATATTCTTATTATTTATTGTTGATTAACTTATTATAATATTAATGATACCTCAAGCCCCAAGCGGTCACCGGCGACCGCGAAACAATAGATAAGCTATTGTGTCTGGTTTTTCTGCGATCGAGGTAAGTAGGGATACAAATAAATATTTCACAAGTTCCTACCTATTGACATTTTTCGTTTGTTGTCTCAGAGCCTTTAATACGAGTATTTAGTACTGTTTTTAGTATTTGTTGTTTATAGTGGCAACAGAAATAATAAATACTTATCCTATATCGTTATTAATTTGTGAAAATTTCAACTCTCTAGCTATTGCCGTTTTTGAGATACAGCATGCCTGCCTAGTATACGCCAACGAGATATCTCTCTCTACATGTTTCTCGATGTTTGATAGTTTGTATCTTCATCTCTATTGACCCTAGCATGACAAACATTTTTTCTCGTGTCGATCTATCATCCAAGAACACATTTTTATAGTGTTTTGTCGAGATAATGTCGAGATTTTGACATTATGAGACGAGTACTTTTTAATTATCTCGAGAGTGAGATACGAGATATATCTCGTTGGCGTATGCTAGGCAGGCTGGAGACAGACGAACACACATCGAAGTCTTAGTAATAGGGTCCTGTTTATTCCTTTGGCTACGGAACCCTAAAAACGTAGGTCAGATGCCGATCCACTTCTTTCTGAAACATCGAAACAGAAAGAACATCATCCTTGCCTTCCAGAGTTCTCGCGCAACGTTGACTTCCGATTGAGTAAAAAATAATCAACCGTTTATTTGTTCATTGTACGCGCTTAATTTGTTTTTGTAGCCGATTGTTAGGGTAGACCGCCGTAATGAGCCCCGAGCGTTGATAAACGAATTATTTTTTAGCCAGTGTCGATCGTAACACTTCGAGTTAGTGTGAGAAAAGCGGCAGTCGTGTTTGGCTGAATATGATTCGTACGAAGTTTTATCAGTGACTATTTTTAAAATGAATTTTTTAATTTCGAAACTTATGTGGAAAAATGGGACGAGGATCAATCAGTACATGTTCGCAATTCTAAGTGAGTACTTTGCATATTTTTTGCATTAAACGCTATTTTACTAACGTCTAAATTTATGTCGATTATGTTGTATTATGTTGTGTTATATATAGTGTTATTGTTATATATCAGTTAGATTTTTGTTAAAAGTTAAAAGCTATTAGTTTTGAATTTAAATTTGTTTACATCTTTAAAATATTCTGATTAGAATATCTTGAGCGGAAGAGAAAACACTGGCTGAATGTAAAGGCTTTATTAGACTTTTCAACATTTCAACTTTCTTTAAAATACAAAAAAAATGTAAAAAAGTTTTTTTTTTTACTTTTCATTGATTCTTATTATAAAATACAAACGGGTATACAGATGGCATGTTTACTTTCTTATTTCAAAGGTGTTTTGAAACTTTTGTAGCCTTGATAATTAAAATAAGCAAATTAATATAATTAAGTACTTTACGACACTAAAATATCTGTTTAATATACCGTGTACCTATATCGCTAGATTGTGTATCTAATGTGTATTGTACTTTTGTACCATGAAATAGGCTACTGTCGGCAATTTCTTTCTTAAGACCTGAAATATTTAAGTAGTATTCCACAACCACTTCAATATAAATAATAAGTGCCTCCCTAAACTTGGTAGAGGGGTCCTGCCGGCTCCCACTAACAAGTGATACTCATTAGTCATTAACACTTAAAATTTAGTTTGTTATTATTTTTAGCAATATTCCGCGATTATTCTTATTTCGCGGAATATTGCTAAAAATAATAACAAACTAAATTTTAAGCTATGGATTTCCGCAAAGTAACGCCTGATTCCATTAACTCATTATCACTTGTTAGTTAACCGATTCATGGCCAATGCCGCGCCCAGCGCGTCATTCAAAAAGTTTTAGTGAGGCCGATGACGCGCCAGACGCGGCATATAAGAATTGTTAAAAAACACGTTAAAACTAATTTATTATACTATAATTACAATTCCCTTGTCTAAATATACATGTTGAACTCAATTTTATGCGTGGCCGTTTATTTTAGAATTAAAGGCTACTAGTCAGAGATCGTCAATCATTGGATCTTTTCTGCGATTAGCGTATTTATGAAACTTTTTTTTCTTATTAACACTCATCTTCATCAGCGTCAGTAATTTAGCCTCGATGCTACTGTCTGTTGAGTTATTTTTTGCGTCATGACAAATACGAGAACTTTCAATTACTTAATGTCCTTTTCAATGTAAAGTTTTGCAATATAGAGTGACTATATTCTGGAAAACTTTCATTCTCCTTATTGTCGTTTTCCAGGCAATTTTCATTTGAGTATGTTTGTAAATCGTGGCTGGCTATATTCAGGAAAGTCTTTATATTCCTGCTGATTATCCAAAATAAACGTATTTCATTTGTTTAAATAAACGATTTTCTGAGAGCTCTTAAATTTTAATACAAATTTATATTGTCATAGCTACACAACTACTCTAAGTTATTTATTCTTCAACTAAAATAGATGAAGTTGCTAGTCATAATAAATCCCACAACCTTTACGGAAAAACTATCATGCCTATTGATTTGTGCTTTAACATGTAATTAGGGTTCTAACTTCCGTACCCAAAAGATAAAAACGGGACCCTATTACTAAAGCTGGCCTCACACAGCCGGAACGTCTCTCTGAATAATTCATAATCGGAAATTCATAATCTAAATTTCGGCACCTTGCCTCACACACATCTTTGAAAATAAGATTGATCAGTAGTCTCATGATTCCTGGCACATATTTAAACGTCTTTATGGAAGAAGAATTAATACTAATAAATATTATTTTTCTTTTACTTTCGTTTTCACTTAATGTTTCCCAATTTGGAATTAAACTTTAAAGAATTTCCAACCACGCTATGTTTTTTTCCCTGTCATGGTAATCCTCAATGGATGTGTCCTATATTTCAATGCTTAAGATTAAATTTTTCGTGTCAGACATCACGCCAGCAGGTCACAACACGTCCAGGGGTTAGCTTCTTGCAGTGTCAACTGAAATAATTCATAATCTGATTCCAGTATGAGTGTGCCGCTCTATTAAAATGTATGGGAATACGCGCGTTATGAAATCATAATCTTAAATTTATCGATCCGGAATTCAGAACGCTCGCCAGTATCATTCTTACAGATCGATCTGAGAAACATAATCTGAAAAAAATCAGAATGTGTATGTGGAGCATACTTACTGATATTGTATGGAATTCCAGTCTTTCTGAATTAATAATATGAATTCAGAAAGACATTCCGGCTGTGTGAGGCCAGCCTAAGACTTCGTTGTTTGTCCGTCTGTCTGTCTGTCTGTCTGTCTGTCTCCAGGCCGCAACTCAAGAACGGTAATAGAATTGAAATTTTCACGGATTATGAATATCTGTTGCCGCTATAATAACAAATACTAAAAACAAAATAAAATTAAATAAATAAAATAAAAAATGAAGGGGGGCTCCCATACAAAAACATAATTTTCGGCATAATTTTGCTCTATAATGGTACGGAACCCTTCGTGCGCGAGTCCGTGTTATATGTGTTATCATCAGTCAGTCAAGGTGTGACGACGTGAGCCCTCACAAAGCTCGGCTTTTAGTAACCAGCACTAATTAAAATCATTAATACCTACATACTCGTATAAGCAAAATTTGTGCCAAAGGTTGACGACTACTTACACATTTTGTTAACAGTATGAATTACTACTTATATACGCCATATCAGCTTTGAATTACAACTAATACGAACACTGCACACAAAATTTATCTTTTCCCTCTCTGATTTACGCCTATTTACAATAAAATATGCATAAAACACAACCAGTGGCCAATGCCGCACGTGGCGCGTCATCGTTTAGCAGGGCCGATGACGCTTATGGTGCGTCATCGAACAAAGTACTTGGCCTGTCGTAAGAATTTGTTGAAATGAAGGTGGCAACGAATCGGTTAATAAACGGGATAAACCCATGGACTACTACCAGTTTTACTCACTCTCAGTTCCGACATTCACGTCGTCTTAAAATATCCCATAAACCGCTAAGGCCTTCCAAAGGCCGTCTGTATGCCACAGTTCGCGAACTATTAATATTATAATATTTATGAATCCTTGTGCATAAATCAATGAATAAAACATAAAATATTGCTAATAAAAAACCGTTATCAGTTCCACTTTCAAAACGTTAAATTATTGCAGAAATCGTCGACGAGTTTGTGCGACTGTTCGCGCTGCGGCCCGGGGGTTTCTTATAATTTATAAATAAACTATAAAAATATTTTAAATGCCAAAGGTTTTTGGCCCATGAGGCAGTCAAATTTTTATATTAGGTCATCCTTACTCGTATAAAATTAAGACGAAAATAAAAGCTTAAGAAGTATATCTCTCTCGATATTATCTGTTACATGATAATAACTATTTATCTTTACTACTTACTAGTATCTAGATTCTAGTAGTAGGTATATACCATCTAAGTAAACTAGAGCGCTAGGTACCAGACTAGCCTTATTAACAATTAAGTATTTATAACAACATTCAATTTAAAACAAGTAATTCTGATGTCTTATATAGCCTAAACTTAATAATTAGGTACATAGGATGTAGGATAAAAGGTATAGACGTACTTTATGGTAGTCCAACAATTATTGAGAACACTAATAAATAATAATAATACAACAATTACTGATTTTCTTTTCAAATTATGCGAAGATGAAAAAAGCCCGTAATGGTTATCAAGCCTTATGTAAACCAAGCTTCTATTACTTAGTTCTTATCCTACACATAACACACCCCAAAATTTTCATACGTGGCTGAGCATTGAGCAATACAAGTGGGTCTTATGCTAAGTACTCACATACGGTTTTGCTCGATAGTTTTACTCCAAATCGAAGGAAATGACATATTTGACATATTTAATTCCATCGAGCCGGCTCGAAGCGAGCCTTCGAGCTGTCAGTTTTGGCGGTCAACACGGTGGTTATTGCTCGATTTGGAGTTACACTATCGAGTAAAACCGTATGTCAGTACTTAGCATTAGGCGTTAATTTGAAGCACATTAAATGTGACAAATCTATTATATACTAGCTGCCCCCGTGAACTTCGTGTCACTTTAAAACCTTCCCTGGACTTCTACAAATATTTTAAGACTAAAATCAGCCTAATCCCTTCAGCCGTTTTCCAGTTTTAGCGCGACTAACACATTTGAAAATCCATTTTTATATATAACTAGCTGTCCCGGCAAACGATTGCTTTGCCATAATATTATAAAGTATTTCGCTCATATTATTTTATTGAAGTGACTAAATAAATATGTCGCCATGGCAACGTCGATCACAAACAATGGCCGCCGTCAGTCTCAGGTTCTAATAATTTACTATTATTTATTCAACAAATGCACAATTATCAATATATAAAGTACCCAGTAGCCGATTCTCAGACCTACTGAATATGCATATAAAATTTGGTAAAAATCAGTAAAGCCGTTTCGGAGGAGTTCGTGGACTAACATTGTGACACGAGAATTTTATATATATTAAGATAAAGAGATTATTCTATCGTTTTCATAATAATAATAATAATAATAATATTAATAACGGACGCTATTACTAAGACTTATCATTTATCTGTCCGTCTGTCTGTCTGTCTCCAGGCTGTATCTCAAGAATTAAGAAGCTAGACATCTGAAATTTTACAGATACACTAGAAACAAAATGAAATTCATATTTAAGGGAGGCTCCCATATTACAATCGTGATTTTTTTGGCCTTTATTGCTCGATATCAATGGTGGCAACAGATAAACATGAAATATTCACAAAATTATAAATTAAGTTTATTTAAACTTTAATAATTAATTATAAAATTATAATAAAATTAATATTTAAGAGCGGCTCCCACACAAACAATTTCTGGCCTATTTTTGCTCTATGACGGTACGGAACCCTTCGTGCGAGAGCCCAACTCGCTCTTATCCAATTTTTTATTACTTAATCAACTTTATTTTGCTCGTCCAAACTCTAGAAAATCTATAAACCCTAAAAGATCAAGATTTTCACTTCTCCCTATAACAATCGTTAAAAAATATTCAAATGGTTAAGTTTAATGGTAATATGTATATTCAAGTAACTCGCGAAATAGGAATTTTCCACTAAAGGACAAGTTTAATGTCTTCACAACTTTTTGTAACGTTATTGTTTTGTCCGACAGCAAAATATAGATAAGTTATACTATCTGAGAAATAGATGGACTACGTATTTTAGTAGAGTCACTATAGAGCCCACAGCTCCGTTATGCCAAAAGGTTATCGAGCGTGAACACACCAAAAAGTATACCTACTAAGTAAGTATGTCCTTTCTGGGGACTCAAATTTTAACCGGTTCAGTGGTTTGTGCGTGAAGAGAAGAGGTAACAGACAGGCAGACAGTAAGACAGGTTCATTGTCGCATTTAAATTTTACTAGCTGTCCCGGCAACGTTGTTTTGCCATATAAATGGCGCTGTATGTGAAAAATGATTTTCCTTGTTTTCCTGCTTTTCTCTTGAAGTTTTTTCTGAGTTTTTTCTAATTTGATATTTTCAATGTATTTTATAATTTTAATATATTTTAAGTTAAGTTATAATTAGTCTTAACAACAGGTTAATCTCATTTTCGTAACCTGCATTTCGACGTAAAGTTAGAAAACGTCCGACAAACTTTATATCTTTACATAATTATTTGTATTTTTCATCTTCACAAAATTACTTGTACCTAGATTGATCATAAAGAAAACTGTAGCTTAAAATATACATATAGCTTAACAAGGAAGAAATAAATATTGCTACGGGTGATAAGTGGTCATAATAATGAATAATTATTAAATCGTGAAAATCTAAGAGAGTACAATAATGACGGATCGGAGACCTTAAATGGTAAACATATTAAAAATTTTGACGCCAACACAAAACACAAAACACCTGTGAACAAAATAAGCATTAGGTACCTTTATCCATACTAATACTTATTGTAAATGCAAAAGTGTGTCTGTCTGTCCGTCTTTCACTTTGCCTGTAACCTCTTTACGCCCAAACCGCTGAACTGATTTTGCTTAAATTAGATATGGGGATACTTTGGGCCCCAGGAAAGGGCATAGGTTTCTTTTTAATTTTTATCCCATCCCGTGAAAATGTACGGTTCGCGCGCGATTAACTGGCGCAACGGCGTGTCTATAATAGTAAGACAATATTTATAAACTTTTATATTTAATTGTATTAATGATTATTAATATCTTAAGGTTGTTCTCAGAGTAATTTAATGAATGTTTTGACGTGTGGCAACTAACACTTCACACATATTTTGCACAAATTTCACACATTCTAATTTATATGGGCAAGCGCCCCAGTGCAGCGTCGTGAAAAAAAATTTTCTTTGACAGTGAATTGTATGTCAGAAATATTCAGTATTCAAAACTAAAGGACTTTTCGAAAAGATTCAAACGCGCGCGCGGCTCGAATAATAATTAAGTTCATACTATTTTTTCTCTGTATTTTGAACAAACGTAACTTCTTACTACTTCATCATCTACTTAATATATCTGGATATACTAAGTATATCTTCATCAGTCTGGATATATTAAGTAGATGAAGTAAAAAAAAACTGTGAATTTTATGTGTACCCAGCTGTCCCAGCTAGGTACACATAAAATCCACAGTTTTTTTATTTCAAATCATTTTTCCGGCCCTATTTGGTTCTTCCACTCACGTTTTCAGTTATTAGGGTACCTACTAAGATAATAACATAATATAAAATGTTATAAAACTATGTCACATGATGGAACTTAACACACGTTGTAAAAGATGTAGATCCTAATCTAGATCAAAACTATTATAATACTTTATTGAAATAATTTTATTCCAAACGAGACCGCATCGTTGCGGTCACGTGCTCATGAGACAACAATATAAACTAATATAATGTAAGTAGATAAATAATAATGTAAAACTGATGTAAATTATTCAAAAAAGCTCCCTGACCTTTTAATTAAAGGTCGGAGCAATCCGTTATTAACAGAGTATTTCCTGTGAATTGTGATACGACATACCTAATGTTGTGGTTTTCTTAATTTACTTTAAACACGTGCCATAACTCATGTTTTGTTGTAGGCTCAAACAGGCTTTGTTGTTACAGTTTATAATATTCTTTTTTTAATTTTTGATCTGTCTCAAAGAGTAAAGACTGTTTGCTATAGTTTTAAGGCATAATATTATTATGTATGTTTAGGGGAGCTTCAGATTACAGTTTATAATATTCTTTTTTTTAATTTTTGATGTCTCAAAGAGTAAAGACTGTTTGCTATAGTTTTAAGGCATAATATGTATGTTTAGCTTTAAACTTGAAAAGTGAAACGTTTAGGAGTAAAATTATATGATATTTTATTTAACTTTAAACTCTTAAACTAACATCTACTTCATTCAGTACATAAAAGAACCTATAATATTGTGACGACTCAAGTATTGCAGGCAATAATTATGACCACTACCTACAAACTTCTGAAAGTCTGTAAAGCTCGTTTAGTTACATCAAAAAGGGGAAATTTCAGTCGTACCTATATAATATTTGAATATATACATGATATCGTAATAGGTATACGTAATTGATTGATAATGACTTTTGTAAAATGTGCGAAAACGTGATGCCAGCGAAAACGGCATGTGCATGACGTTCTAAGACTACGTAATGTATTGTAATACATAATTGTTATTGGGTAGTATTTAATCGAGTGACTGTAAATTACGGTTTTAAGTGTCAAAATTAATTAATTTGGATTATAGAATTACTATTTGAGCGACTAACTGTGAGTGACGAGAAAATAACAAAACAGCAACTTACAAATTATTTATTTGAGTTACTTAAAATACAAAATGAGCAGCTTCATAATATTTGAGCGACCTTAATATCTGTTTGAGAGTCAATGTTATGTCCTGCATTTTTTTCAATATTTGGCAAATGTATTATTTCATTAGCATTTTTTAGCATTTATCATAAATGAAAGTTTCAAATACTAAAACTACTTTGAAAAATACACTAATGAGCTCATATTAAAACAAAAAAAATTAACATGAAATAACTATTTGATGAAATACTATTAATCAGGGAACCCTAAAACATTTTTTTTATTACTATCAAGCAAATTTTTTGTGAGTAGCTTAATTTGGCCTTTAATTTTATGACGGTCGCCGGCTGCTGCCGCAGCACGCTCACTACGCTCGCTCGGCTCCCGCTGTGTTGTGGTCTAAGTTCTAACCTAACCTAACCTACTTTTGGACTTTCTGGATTGTGTTTGTTTTTGTCTTGGCCTCCCCCCGCTTCGGCAACCTTGGTTAAGTAGGCCTTCTGTTAAGAACTAGACAAAAAATTTACTATAAAATATTTAAACACTAAAAATTTAAGCATACTTTCAGCATCTCCTTAGGATTTATAAATTACTTTTATTTGAAACTCACGCCAATAGATCGACAATATCATAAACTACATATTCGCCGTTTTAAATTTTTTTAGGACAATTTTGAACTAAGACAAGTAAAAATAATTGGGTTTTGGCGCGATCTCGGCAACGCGGCAAATGCATGGCCAAGGTTGTTTGCTCGGGGGACGACCTTAAACATAATATTTTTTGGAAATCGTAAACACGCAACACTATTGGTCCGCAGCCCAACTCACCTGACTGCAACGATTCGTCGCCCCGCTCCCATTCGAATTCGCGCGCATTTAGCAATCTGTAGTTTTCATTAAAACACGTATCAAAATATAAAATATAAATCCTCAAATATATTGTAATATCAGTAACCAATAATTATTAATAAAGCAGCTCACAAAAATTTGCTCAAAGTGAACTTTTTAGTAGTTCGTAATGTATAACCTCACTTAGAAAAATTGAATCAATCTTTAATATTGAAATTGCCCGCTATGTGTTTCCAGTCGCTCACTTAGTAATACAGTCGCTCGGATAGAAATTTAATATCTAAAATAGATTAATCACAACCCACTTTTTGTAAGCTCGTTCTGGATTTTATTATAAATCAATATTAGTCGTTAGTTTAGTTTATTTTTCGCTTACTCAAATTCATACCGCTCAATACAAGTTATTAAAACAGTATGTTCATCATCAGTCGCTAAGTAATTTTTAGTCGCTCGTTTTATTATTTCCCATTGTTATTTACTCCATTAGTATGTTCTACAGTTCAACAGACTAGTAAATAACCTTCATAAAGAAAGTACAAAATATATTAAGTACATAAAGTATTCTATGATAATGATCATAATTCAGTAAATGTAGCAAGAAAAAATGTTCTTTATGGTTATAATAAAAAGAGGGCACGCCGTGGCTAACAGATTGTTTGATAGTAAGGGCTTTTGCTATTAATATCCGGAATTTCATTGTCGTTCCGTCCGGAGATTCCGTAATTGACCGTATTTAAAACCTTATAAACTCATAATCTGAAAGCTACTTAAAAATACAGCAATAATCTTCAGTATATCAACATTTCTTTTGTAGTTTTAAATTTTCTATTTTTGTTTCTTATACGCATGATATCAGCTTCCAAAGTAATACCAATTTGTTAAAATTTAAGCATACTTTCAGCATCTCCTTAGGATTTATAAATTACTTTTATTTGAAACTCACGCCAATAGATCGACAATATCATAAACTACATATTCGCCGTTTTAATTTTTTTTAGGACAATTTTGAACTAAGACAAGTAAAAATAATAGGGTTTTGGCGCGATCTCGGCAACGCGGCAAATGTATGGCCAAGGTCGTTTGCTCGGGGGACGACCTTAAACATAATACTATATCTACTTCAACTTGAACGATCTGAACATTCTATTTAAGTACATTTAGCACCTTCAAAACTGTAGATAATATAATATTTATTCCTATTTCTTATGTTGACGATATAAAAATATTATCATATTTTTATATCGTCAACATAAGAAATAGGAAGAAATATTATCATATTAAACGCATGTTTAAATACCTGTTGTGTGTATTTAATGACCACTTCATTTCCAAGTCAGTTCAATTACCTATATCTACAGTTACTAAAAATAAAAAGTCACGTATTTATATAATCTTTTTATTACTTACTTACCTAAATAAATTCAGTAAATTTCGATAAAACCTACAAAACCGATAATTGCAGATAAAATATTTGTTATTATTTATTTCGCACGTATAGGTTCCTGCTTATTTTGATAATGTTGTATGAATGAAAATCTCAGTTCATACGTGCCTAATCTATTATATATAAATCTCCTGTCACGATGTTTGTCCGCGATGGATTCCTAAACTACTTAACCGATTTTAATGTTTTTAATTTTTAAATGTGTGCTTTTTTCCAACTTGAGAGATAGGATAGCTTAGATCTTTAATTATAGTCGCAATTTTATTTTATTGCAAATTATTTACAACCTGAGACTGACGGCGACCATTAATGTTTGTGCGACGGGATAGCGATCGACGTTGCCATGGTGACATAAAGTATATTTAGTCACTTCAATAAAATAATATGGCAAATACATAATATATTATGGCAAAGCAACGTTTGCCGGGACAGCTAGTGCCTATATAAAATCTTCTGCTACATTGAGTAACTGGGGTCAACTTATCTGTTGACACACGTTTACGATTAAAAAAACCTTTGATTGTTAATTCTCTGAATGCCTTTTATATCGGTTTTTAACACTTTTATAATAAATTTAAAAATCCACCAAAAATGTTACCTAGTTAGTTCAAAATGTTTGTAACCTAAATCCTAATTAATATACCTATTTAACAAATCAAAAGTTTGTATAAGGATGACCTTTTTTTGCTATCTTAGATTTTCTTCCATTTTCATTGCATTTTGCAAAATGTTCTACAGAACTACTTGCCTAGGTGTACCGCTGATATTAATATATTTCTTAGAGCAATCTATATAGAACCTATAAATAAAAAAACCGGCCAAGTGCGTGTCGGGCCACGCGCAATATAGGGTTCCGTAGTACCGCTAGTTTTTCACAATTTTTTTATGGTCAATGAACGTATATTTATAGCGTGTTTTACACAACTAACAACATCTCAGTTACTTTCAAAGGAATTTTAACGAAAAGTTCCTTTATACTTCACCGAATACAATATTTTTTTAGTTGATCGACTATTACTCAATAACTTATGAAGTCTTCTTAGCCATGATAGTTTTCCTTTTAAATTCAGCATATTTCCTACTCCCGTGAAATTTTTCACATTTCCCGAACCAACCGTTTAGCTGGTAGAAGGGGGGGACACTGGACTCTAACGATTTTTTCCACTTTAAAACTTAATATTTCACAAACGGATCCCTAAATCGGAAAATTACCTATGAATACTCGCAATATTTTAAAAAAACCGAAAAAAATATTCATCTCCGCTTGATGTGTAGGGGAGGTACCATAAAAAAAAAAATTTTACGATTTCACATACCATTTTGTTGCCATCATTAATATGTGTATTCATGCCAAATTACAGCTTTGTAGGCCCTATAGTCTCTGAGTAAAACCGCGGACAGACAGACATACAGACAGAGGAACAGACGGACAGACGGACGGACAGACCGAAACTATAAGGGTTCCTTGTTGACTACGGAACCCTAAAAATGCATTTTAAGTTTCGCTAAAACTCAAAACGGCTGAACCGATTTGGCTAATTTTGTTGAAATTTTCTTGATATTTTCTTGGGAAGGTTTGTACAGTGAGAAAATAATACTATGTTAGTACTAGAGTGATAACGAAGTTCAACGGACCATATAGTATTTATAAAATTGTATAAACGCTGCTACCTGCATCGTTTCGCATGGTGAAAAGTTACGTAATCCATTAGCTACTAATTTTTGAACGGAACTAATTTGGTAACTATTACTATTAGCTGGACAAAGCAAGCGAATAATTGTTGCAATTACAGCTGTCGTGATCTGCATTCATTACTAATAGATAACCGATGCATCGTACGACGCAGGTTGAATGACAACCAAGGTTGACCACGGTATGTCGCCGTATTTATTGTGTGACTAGATGACGCATGCAAATCCGTTGCGCCAAAATTCGTTTATCGCGCGGGAATCGAATATTTTACCGGGACAAAAAGTATCCCATGTCCTTTCCCGGGACTCAAAATATATCCACACCAAACAGCAAAATCGGGTCAGCGGTTTGGGCGTGTGGAGGTGACAGACAGACACACTTTCACCTTTATAATATTAGAATGGCAAAATAATTTCGCAATATGTACGAATTCTTCGCAATATAATATTACTTTTTATCGCAATTAAGTTGCGGGCGTCGTCTACTAATACCGTAATACTAGCAAAACCTTAAGGGTCGCTCGGCTGGTGATCTCTTGGCGTATCTGACTCATCGTTGGGCTCAGGCAATTGAGTCGAAGGGAGAGGCATTGGCTGTTAGTTTGGACATTGCGAAGGCCTTTGATCGGGTTTGGCATAAAGCACTGCTATCAAAGCTTCCATCATACGGGCTGCCCGAGAAATTATGTAAGTGGGTCACTGGTTTCTTAGCAGACGGAAGCATAAAGTTGACGGCGAATGCTCGGAGACTCACTCTGTTGATGCTGGTGTCCCTCAGGGCTGTGTGCTATCGCCTACTCTATTCTTACTGCATATCAATGACATGTTGCAGACCAGCGGCATTCATTGCTATGCAGATGATAGTACAGGTGATGCTGTATATACCGGCTCCCACAATATTTCTAGGCAAAATATCACTGAGAGTCGAAACGAACTTGTGTCTAAGGTGGAGAATTCATTAGAGAAGTTCTCTGAATGGGGTAGACGTAACTTGGTCCAATTCAACCCCGCCAAGACACAAGTCTGCGCATTCACCACTAAAAAGTCACCAATGGTCGTATATCCTCGTTTCGAGGGCACATCTTTAACCATCTCCCCTAGCATTGAGATACTTGGCATCAACATATCGAGCGAAGTCCAGTTCCGATACCATCTAGAGGGTAAGGCCAAATTAGCCTCGAAGAAGCTTGGTGTTCTTAACAGAGCGAGACAGTACTTCAGTCCGGACCAACGCCTACAACTCTACAAGGCGCAGGTTCGGCCTCATATGGAATATTGTTCTCATCTCTGGGCAGGGGCGCCAAAATACCAACTGCTCCCTCTGGATCGTATCCAACGAAGAGCCGCTCGAATTGTAGACTGCCATAGTGTTTCAAACAGCTTGGACCCCTTGGAATTGCGCCGAGATGTTTCTTCACTCTGCATCCTCTATCGGTTGTATCACGGGGAGTGCTCTGAGGAATTGTTCGGAATCATACCACCTGTAAATTTTCGCCATCGACCCACGCGAAAAGTATACCATCCTCATCACCTTGATGAGTGGCAGTCTTCCACAGTGCGTTTTTCGCGTAACTTTCTGCCGCGCACTGTAAAACTCTGGAACGAACTGTCACCAGCAGTTTTTCCGGACCTATACGACCTGCAAACCTTCAAGAAAAGAGCGTATTCCCTCTTTAAAGGCCGGCAACGCACCTGAAGCTCTTCTGATGTAGTTGCTTACCATCAGGTGACCCGTTTGTTCGTTTGCCCCCTTATTCAATAAAAAAAAAAAAGTAAGATGCAAAAGGGAGTCTGCTAAGTCAAGACTTGGTACTCGTACCCTGGTTGTATGAATCCAAGGAGACTTGCCACAAAATTTTCTGTTTCAGTTGTAGACTTAAAATAAATACAACTGAGAAGTGATAGAGGCTTACAGAGTTGTACGTACTGAACTACAATGGAGATCTCGTTTTCCACAGTCGGACACTTAATACAGAATGCTTTCAACTCAGCAGGGCTAGCATAACAACAGTAGACATGAGAAAGAATCGACATACTGACAGATTTTATCGACAAAATGGCGGATTTCCATTGTCTAACTGTCACTTTGTCTATTCTTTCGTAGGAAGATATCGTTTTTGTGGTGACCATGCTACGCCGGCTGGCAGAACATCTCAAAGACTAATATATATAGTATATAAAATAAAATACTTTAGGGGCGCGGACAGTGGAAAGAAATTGTCATACTTTATTTCCGGTAGTAGCAGACAAAATTTCTATAATTATAAAAAAATGACGACGTCTGCAGAGCCAGTAGGAGGAGGAATCCGGATGCTGTCAGTGGCGGCAATGAAGCGATAGCTCCTGAGAACAACGTAATTATCTAAAAGATTGGGATCGGACTTTGGTCCTTAAGACTATGGTCAAAACCCTGCCCAGACCACTGACCACATAATGAGGAAATAAGTCGTAGTAAATGTAGGTAAATAAAGAAAATTATTTAAATATGTATTAGTAATATCTATACTTATTACAAAACAAAGTCGCTATTTTTTCCCTCATGTCCCTTTGTTCCCTTTAATCTTTAAAACTACGCAACGGATTTTGATGATTCTGACAGTGTTAGATAGCCCATTTATCGAGGAAGGTTATAGGCTATATTTTATTACGCTAAGACTAATAGGAGCGAAGAAATAGAGGAAAATGTGGAAAAAACGGGGAAAATTATTTGAAAGGGCTAACTTGAATGCGCTAATCTCCGCAACTACTGGTCCGATTTGAAAAATTATTTCACTGTTAGATAGCCCATTTATTCAGGAAGGCTATAGACATAATTTTTCAGTGGCTTTATATTTTTATACCCGTGCGACGCCGGGGCGGGTCGCTAGTAATAAATAATAATATGTATATAAGGTAAAGCCTACCTCAAACAAAATATATAGGAATGCATGTCACCGGGTTTCAAAATTTCGTTTTATCAGGCCCAAAACTCGTTTTGCATTTCTTAGCTCCAATTTGTCCTGAAATTGACAAACCGGCTTCATTGTTTGTTAATATTATGCATGTAGGTCGAGATATAATATTATGTATACTGTATACAATATCGCAAATATACGTAGATAATATTATATTGGGTTGATATGGTAACATATACCTACCCTTGAAATGTATTACCTGCAGATATAATATAATACCAATGAAATTTGACAAGTCGACTAATGTTTTAGAGCTTGCTAAAGAAATATTATATTAAGTTGTAACCCTATAAAAGCAACCCTTATCTGGTACAGCCATTGTACACACAAGGTAAAACACATTACACATGAGTGACATGACACAAGTCACAAATTAACCGCCAAAGCCTTTACAGCCAAAAGATAAAATAACAGACGAGTAATTAATGAAAGCAGCACCTTAGATCGGCGTCGTACATGTTTTGTTGTATAAAATATGTTTGTAACTATCATGCGATCAACAGGAAAAATATCTAAAACGTGACCAACATCCTCAAAACCTGTTCCAGTAACGATCCCGCTGCTGAACTTTGGCATGGTCCAGGGATGGCTGTCGCCCATGATATCGGCGCTGCAGTCGCCGGAGGGCCCGGTGGAGGAGCCCTTCACCAGCTCGGAGATCTCCTGGGTGACGTCGGTGACGTACATCACAGCCATCATCTTCGGAGCGCCCATGGGCTACCTGACCGACCGGTTCGGCCGCAAGAATATGACTCTTATGACTACGTTGTCATTAGTTGTGAGTATGCCCATACTTTGTTATTATAAAATCGAAAGATTGTTCGGTTCGGTTTAGCGGTTTAGGCGTGAAAAGGTAACCCTTTTGACGCCCAAACCACTGAACCGATTTTGCTGAAAGGTATGGAGATACTTTGAGTCCCGGGAAAGGACATAGGATACTTTTTATCCCGGAAGAATAAACGGTCCCCGCGCGATAAAGGAAATTTTATTTTATTTATTTTATTTTTTTTTCTTTAGGTGGCTTACAGCTAACAATCTTATAACATGCTTTTATTAAAAAATTTATTAAAAATTTGGCACAATGGAGTTGGGGGAGTCGTCTAGTTTTGTTATAAATGTGTGTTGTTTTGGTATGTGTGTGAAACGTGCGCGTACGCATGCAGGTATGCGCGGGCGAAGATACAACAACAATAATTAAGTGAATTTTGGTTTCTGATGAGTGATGACATATCTGATCACGTTGGCACCCATGCGGCATGCTAATTAAATAGACCTGTCGAAGTGGGCATTGTCCAAAAAAAATCACATGTACTTTTATATTTTTTTTTCGTTAAAATAGGGTATCTTAAGAATATAAATAAAATAATTCTGAAATTCATTGGGTAGTTTTTTCTCAATAAATTTTTAAAGTTTCGCTCTGACGTCATCATCGGCGGCCAATTGACCTCTGCAGTATGTTTTTTTCCTTTCAATCTTATTTATAATGGCTGGTTCGTCAAAGGCAAGTTCTCATTATGTGAAAGCTCATACGAGAAGCTTACCAAAAGTGCGAAATGTAATGTTGGTCGAATTTATTGCTAATTTAACGCTATTGAAGGTCAAACTAAGGTTAAACATATTTGTTCAAAAATATAAGTAACTAATGGGTATTTTTTTCGTTTATATACAGAAAAACGATCACTGACCTTATTCCTCGAATTGTTTTTGTAATGAGCAAAATTAAAAAAAATGGACAATCCCCATTACAGTGGTAATATTACATAGGTAGTTGAATATTATTAATAGGGACTAAGGAACTAGGTAGGTAGTAGATGTTGCACGCAACTTCGTTTTCAAAGAAGTTTCTGCGGCACGGAAAGATTATATTAGTAACTAATTAATAATTTCCGTGCCGCAGACATTTCTGTGGAAACAGGGTAGTTGAATCTGGGATAATGTACAGGCTAACCTGTACATATATTATTATGCTAATATATACTATAAGTAATATTTTTCCCGGTACTAGAAAATATCTCCATTCTCCAAATTTTATGTAAATCGATTGGTCTATTCTGTGAAGACAGACATACAGACACACTTTCGCATTTATAATATTAGTGCAGTTTTAATCTTTCGATAGCGGATTCTTGGAAATACAATTGTATTCTATTGTTGTCGCGATCACCGATGCTCTTATGGGGCTTGAAGGATTAATGCTTATTTCGCCATTTATAGTCCTTTGGCCTATTATTTCTACTAAGACTTAGTACGAATAATTTGCTAAAGTTGTTTAATAAATATTTTTAGTTTGAGAAACATGCAATTTGTTGAAAACCTTGTAACTTAACGACAGCTATTAAACTCCATTCATTACTTAGTTTTAATTGAGCAAAGATCGAGTGTTAAGGTCAGTTCATCAGTAATTGTACAGTTAATAAACAACCAAAAAAAATCATAGCGGGTAGCTTCAAACATCACACATAATAGGTCCGCAATAATTCCCAGAATTTTTTTTAACGAAAGATTGTCTATTCAACAGATTTGTTCATAGGTTTATTTTTGACGCTAGCCAATCAAAAATAAAAATTAACTCAGTAAATTAATAATAATTAAAAGTTGTCGACTATAGAGGTAGAATGGACGCGAGTATCGCAGCTGTAAGCCAACGATATCCTAAAATTACTTTTTTTTTTACTTATTTTTAACGTAAATTAGTCATAGCGTTTCCAAAACGTGACACAAAAAGTAACCTTGCAAGTAGGTAGTTGCACCCAAACTGTTTTGTGTAACTTTTTGTAGCGTAGTTGACAAAGATGTTCCGTCTACCTACAATGATTGTCTAAGCACCCAATACATCTCTTCCTAGTTCCTTCCTATAAGATGATTGCTTGTTAATTAATTCTTACACCCGGTTTCTGAGTTTTTAGGGTTCCGTACCCAAAGGGTAAAAACGGATATCTGTTGCCGCTATAACAACAAATACTAAAAACAAAATAATATTTATATTTATCCCATACAAGAAACATGATTTTTTTAGCCTTTTTGGCTCGATATCAATAATGGAAACAGGTAGGCACTTGAAATTTTCACAAAGGCCTTATGTTATTTAATAATTCATAATAATATTTAAATAAAATAAAAATGTAAGGGGGCACCCATACAAAAAACATAATTTTTGGCCAATTTTTACTCTATAACGGTGCGAAACCCTTCGTGCGACAGTCCGACTTGCACTTGGCCGATTATTTTTTGACAGTAGTTTATGAATTCAACAGAGTTTTTGATTGGTTAATATTTTTACGTAAGACATCAAAATCGCTAGGTTAACATCTAGGTCAAAGATCCTCAGCATATTTTGTACTTCAGATAATAGAGCTAGCTTATATTACTTTATGATTACTATATTACTTAATACCTGCAATAACATAACTAAACTACATCATTAAATTTTAATTGTTAAGCACCCATTAGGGGTTTCCAACAGACGTTGTTAGATTTTTTGCGAACTCAGGTATTGTAAGTTAACTTAGGTCTCAATTCGTAGAATTACTAGTTTTATATTCAATATGCCAATTTCTCTGATAGCAGAGGGTGACAGATTACAGCATACATTGACTATCATTATTATGGTGGGGAGCCAAGAGTGCTATTCGTGTAGTTACTCAAATGTCATGGAGACCTAGTAGGTTTTTTTTAGATTAGGTAAGACTATTTAAAAAAATAAGAGCGCTTTTTATTTTAGCGGTGCATTCAGTCATTGCAGCCTTTTTAAAGTTATGAAAAAGAAAATATATTCAGAAAATTGCATATATAGGTAAATTATAACAAGATTTTAGACAACAAGGACAAAATCATTTAGTTGAGTGCACCATAAAATATCTTCGAAGATAAGTTAACAAAAATGAAGCTTATTTGTTAACTTATATTTTATAATGTCTTTACATGCTTATCCTAACTTTAAA
Organism: Polyommatus icarus; assembly: GCA_937595015.1. Lineage (NCBI taxonomy): Eukaryota > Metazoa > Arthropoda > Insecta > Lepidoptera > Lycaenidae > Polyommatus > Polyommatus icarus. Next base: position 23,236,946 of record OW569321.1, read on the forward strand.
TCTTCAGTGCTTTATTTGTAAGCTTCTTTGATGTATGCTAAATATCCCCTATCTTAATCTGACAGATCCGATGATATTTCAATACTTGAAAATAACTTTTTTTAAAACCTACCACGTGACAAATCTGATTTCTTACCAAGATAACTAGACACCATGTCAGAAGTCTTAATCTAACACGCTCGAGCAGTTCACAAAATTCCTTCGTGGGCTCCTCTACTGTATTAGATAATAATATAATAAGCTTTATGACTTAGCTTAGCCCTACGACCTAGGTACCAAATAAAAGCGGTCCGCACTCCGTCCGCCATCTGCCTATGAATTCACTTCCTGAGACCTGATGACTAGGCAAACAAAGATACTTATTATTACATACCTATTACCTACCTCTATCTTATATACAGGATGTCCCAAAACTCGATAATCTGGGACCGCATGAATGGCCAAGTGTCACCAATTCCAGGAAAAATAAAATAAAAATTCCATTTCACTCAGTTTAGCGATAATAGACAATTTTGTAAAAAAGTCGAAATTAGACACCCTTGGTCGCATTTTCAAGTCCTGTGATCACCAATGTCACAATTTTGCTGTATTTTTTTAAATTTTGAGGTCTTTATTAACAATGCTATTAATCGCAACTACAAATTAATTCAAAAAACATTGTTAGTTTAATAAAATAAGTTAAGTTTCAGTGAGTCATGGTTCACAAAAATATTGTTAGTTAACTTTGACACTTCATTTTGAACAAAAAATGTACAACACGTGTGTGGCAAGTTATTTCGAAAGTTGGCGCATTTTATCAAGATTTAAAAATGGTGCAACACTAGCCACTTTTCCTAACATTAAAATTTTTATTTCTCATTTTTTTCAAATGGAGCTCATTTTGAACAACTCAAGATTAGGAATTTTTGTTACTAAAATTTGTTATTTTATGTTTCTGGTCTGAAATAAAATTACTATTTTTAGTAAAGAGGTAATTCAGTCAGTTAATAACCAATCTTATTTTAAAAAACATAATAATAAATAATAAAATAATGAAAGAACCGTCGTAAAACTTTTTATTTAATTATTCTCCTTTAACTACAGTAAATTTATATTTTTGCTTTGCCATAATTTATATTATGGCAAAGCAACGTTTGCCGGGACAGTTAGTATATTTGTATATATAATTGGAATCTCGGAATCGGCTCCAACGATTTTCATGAAATTTAGCATATAGGGGGTTTCGGGGGCGATAAATCGATCTGGCTAGGAATCATTTTTAGAAAATGTCATTTTATTCGTGGTTTATCGAATACCGAGCAAAGCTCAGTCAAATATTTATTAGAAGATTACTTCTTGTATTAACAATGCTAGTATTGAAAATGATTCTGCATGAAAAAAACTAGATATTTTCCGGTTATACCAGTATTTCTTTTATGGTAATTGTGTGCTTAGACGAAATCTGCTAACACCTTTGACGTCAGCTCACCTTGCAAATTATGATGCATTTAAGTATAAAATAATTATATTATTTAAAATCTAAATAGAATAAAACATGTGAGGCATAGGTACCCAAAGTGTACCTTGTATTTTCCTTGTATCCGAGATTCCGTTGACACTTTTTGACTATTAATCCTTCGATCGCGGAAAAACGAGACACAATAGCCTTTCAATTGTTATCGCGGCCCACTTGGGCCTTACGGGAGTTGAAGCGTAAGTATATAGGTAATGGCAAACAAATATTTAAAGGGAACTTACCACAACATTTTTAAAACGATAATATACCAGCCGGCTGGTTTAATTATGATGAGTCTATGTAACTATTATTTTCTCTCCTTTTAAACCAAATTTTTATTTGAATCGAATTGGAGGGAGTCAGGAGGAGGAATGCTCTTAGATTTTTTTTAATCGATAATAGTCGACTGGTTTAATTATTATATTGATGTATGTAACTATTCTTTTCTCTCTTTTTAACCAAATAGTTATTTGAATCGAATTGGAGACAGTCGGGAGGAGGAATGCACTTAAATTTTTAAAATCGATAAGAGTCGGCTGGTTTAATTATTATTAGTCTATGTAACTTTTATTTTCTCTCCTTTTAAACCAAATTATTATTTGAATCGAATTGGAGTGAGTTGGGAGGAGTAATGCTCTTATTTCTAGAACATTCCTCCAAGAAGCTTAGAACTTACGGTAATGGACTAACCACATAAGAATATATTCATTTGTTTCTCCCCAGCTGTACTGGCAGATAAAGCTGCTAAGTCTGAAGCCATGGGCTCTGATTCTGGCCCGGGCCATCGCGGGCATACCGTGTTCCGCCTGCTACATCGTCCTGCCCATATACCTCAAGGAGATCAGCGACATCGACCTACGAGGCGCGTTGGGATCTCTACTCATTTTGAATAGGTAAGTTTTTTTTTTGGAACAAATCTGGGTACTTTTTTGGCCTTATTATTTCGCAATACACATTATATTATGTGGTACACCTTTTTTATCGTTGGGGGAATGCATTTACGCATCCCCGGGGCCCGGGGAGGATCACCGAGGTATGTGGGACTCCCCGGGGCGGACGTAGTACTAGTATCCGCACCCACTAAAACCCCAACGGTGTTCCTGCTCCTGAAGGTGGGACTACGGGAAACGCGTGATACACGATGACTACAATGAAACGCGTAGCGCTGTCACCTATGTATGGGATGAGTATAATATGGCCCGTATCACGTATGCGGTATGAGAATAGAATTATTGACATTAAAGATAATGAAAACTCATCGCACAATTCGTTCGTACGAGCCACCACGGTAACTCAGCAAGTTAATAAAATCGTATAATACCCGCCTTGGTCTCTTGTATCAGATATCATCAAAACAATACTTTTAGCCGCAAAAACAATTTATTATTAAGTTCAGTTCCGTTAAGCAAAAAAAAGTAAATCAACAATCCAGTTCGCTTGAGAACGCTTGCTATTGTGTTCGAAATAATCAGTATCATACGTATATCAATGTTAAAATCGTAAATCTTACTTTAAACGATTAATATGAATAACAATAATTATTATTACCTCAGGCAGTAAGTACTATAGGGTCAAACTACAAGTCAATAAACGTACTTGACCAGATTACGCGGCGCCATAGAACAAGACATGAATGGAACGATGCGCCGGTCTCATGAACAATCTAGAAGCCTAGTACACGCAAAGGAGGCACTATAAAAGCTAATCATTTAAACCAACAAAAAAAGAAAACAATAGTTATTTTAGTGAATCATGACAAAAAAAAATTAGGGGCAACACGAGTGCCCGGGTCAGACCGAACCGTTGCTCCTATTAATAACCCAAAAGTTACACACGGGCATAAATAAAACGAGTTTCGAATGGAAATCCCAAGTCTGATTGACGGCATCTTAGTGAGCCAAACACGCAAAAAATTGTGATATTTTATTTCTCGTTAAAAATATTAAAATTTGCTGGTTTCGCCCATAAAACGAGAGAATAGTAAGGATCTGGGTGCACGGTAGTGCACCCGCCGAGACGAGCCAAGCCAAGCGCAAGGGCACACGTACCTTTTCTCGAGGTGTTTCGCCGTTTTGTAATTACTTATTTGTCGATGATGAAACTCCAAAGTCCAAAAGCAGACTTCAAAGTTCAAAAAGTGGGTAGATTGGCTTCACCAACTTTATTGAAGTACCTACTTGGAATTGTCACCACTTAAATCATAAAACAATCTATAACGAATTTCAAATTCTAGCCCCTGAAAAGGTCGTTACTTGTTTCATATCAATAAAAGCAAAAAATTACCTTGATGAAGATGCTCCTCAAATGAAGGCAGAGACCTTGTTCATTACTTTAATACCTTGGAGATGGTTCAAAACGGTTCAAAACATCGGGGATTTACCTCGTTAAGACTAATTATTATCAAACAAGTCCGGACATCTTACTTTGTCAATTTTATTTTTAGTATTACATAATATTATGTATAATGATACCTGTTTAAGTAAAATTAAAGCAAAATCTTTGTCGAACAAAATAATAGGAAGTGTCTTAAATAATATATATATATATATATATATATAAAAAATCGAGGTTGCTACTCTAATATTTATGCCATAATACGTTCTTACTTTTTTAATGGTCAAACTAAGCTTCGACTTGGCCATTGTACACACGCCAAAGATTTAACTTGCGGCTGCCCTCAGGGCTCTGTTATCTCGCCAAAACTATGGAATTTCGGATTTGATGATTTATTAAGTCTTCCCCTACCACCGCTGTGCGTACTAGTTTTCTAATCGTTCAAGCAAATTCACGTTCCTAAATTGAGTCTAAAGCCAATGATAGTCTTAATTTAATATCGAGCTGGGGTAAACGTAATCGCCTGAAATTCGCCGCGCATAAAACTTACCAAATTCTTTTAAAAGGTTCCCTTATAATATCTTCCCCTAGCATTAAACTTGACAATATTAATGTTAAACGCAAACAGTCACTCTGTTATCTTGCTTTTTACTTGGAAAATAAATTTACATTTTTAGAACATATAATTCAAACCGGTGAGAAAGCGAAGCGCAATTTTTACTCCTTTACCAAAATATCTACGTCGACATGGGGCCTCTCTTTCAAAACCCTAAAATTAATTTACACCGCTACTTACCTAGGCAGCATTTGCTACGGGGCCCCCGTGTGGGCCGACAGAGCAACAAACGGCGCGGCTCGTCGCAAGTAACTACAAAGCCAACGTCTTGCTCTTATATTCTTATGCAAAGCTTACAGGACCACAAGCACCGAAGCCTTGCCTGTGTTAGCCGGAGTTTTACCCGTTACCTTGAGATTCAGCGTCGTGCGACAATGTATTATCATAACAAAAACATTGACAACCCGTTCTTTTTATGCGCTCGCGATAAAATTAAAATAGCAAGATTGTTTGAACCTTTAAAAAACTCTGTGCAAAGCCTAATCTCCGAATGGCAGTCGCGATGGGACTATTCCATGAAAGGGCGTCTTTATAATTTTTTTCCTAATATTCGTGAACGGCTATCCAAACATTGGATGGATATTGATCACTGCGTTTCTCAATTCCTGACCGGTCATGGAAATTTTAAGGCCAAACTTTACGGATTTAAACTAGTAGCTTGACCCATGTGTGAGTGCTCGACCGAAGGCAACATGTTTGAACAGACCGCTCATCATGTTCTCTGGGAGTGCAGTCTCTGGCAGGACGAAAGAACTACTATGCTAAACAACTTATTCTGTACATCTGGAGTCGCATACTACGGTGATCTCGTGGACAGCGCTAGGAACTTCCGTGCCTTCAAGCGTTTTTGTCACAATTATTATTGGCAACAATCAAACACAATAAACTCCAATATTAACTTAGCTTTAGCTTAGGAGTCAAAATTATTAACCTTATTTCCGTGGTGCATCCCCTTAAGTTCTTTGACTTTCGGTCATTGGAACTTTGTGCTGTCTCCCGCTTTTATGGGGAGGGAAATTGGAATCTTCCTACTCCTCCTATTTTCTTCTGATTAATTTAGTTGCGGGTTCCAAGATAGATTTAGCATGTCCCTCGGGCTCCCTGAGATGATATCAAAGGGTTTTCGTGGTTGGATACCGCTGTCGATCCTGGCGACACAGGAGATACAGTGGTGGGTGTGTGTGGTGGGCCAAAGCCCGTCAAAAAAAAAGGAACACGTACACACCCTAAAGTACTACCACTAAGTTTTGTTACACACTGTATACTATTTTCTTCTCTCTAACCATTCTCTTAAGTGGCACCGCAATTAAGAAAGATCACAGCGATTTCGTAATTTCAAGAATCGATAACAATGGGAGTGAATTCCTCACCTCGAACGTTTCAGAAACATCGGGTACTTGACGAGCTACGTGTTCGCGGACTTGCTGGAGGTGGCGCCGATGCTGTGGATGGGTCTGCTGGTCCCCACGGTGGTGTTCTTCCTGTTCCTCATCATGCCGGAGACCCCGGAGTTTTTGGTGAAGCAGGGGAAGATTGATGTAAGTATTTCGAAAGGGAACATGATAGGTGAAATTCTTAACTAAAATCCTAGGCGGATAGATAGTTATTACCTAAAAGGCAACCCCTTTTGGGGTCTATTTCTATAAAAAACTGATAATTCATTATCAGTTATTTTCTCTAGCTTTCTTGCTTTATCTCCTTTTTTCGGTCTTCGGACATAATATCTCTTTTTTTTGTAAAGCACTAATTTTAAGTGTACCTACGTGTTGTAAGATTTAGGCACTTAGGTGCCTATCTAAGGTTCAAAGTATGATAATCACTTGTCATCTGATCGACTTAATTATATTTTTATTGCTTAAGTACCTATAAATATTTATTTATATTTAGGTAGCTAGTAAGTAAGTAGTATACTTACGAGTAATAATTTGTAAAAAGTGCAGATTCTTACAATTCATACCTACTGTTTTTTTTTCCAGGAAGCGAAAAATGTTTTAGCCTGGCTGAGGGGTGTGAGTCCTGTGGACCAGGTGCTGGAGCAAGAGATAGACGTCATAGTGAAGGCCGAGAAACAGACCAAGGCTGATAATAAATCCGTCTGGAATATTATTTGTAAGCGATACTATACACCTGCTTTTATATTTATAATAACAATCAGAAAAAACAACCTCTAGTTTTTTTTCTGAGACTTGTGTGGACGTTATAAATTGTCATGACGTCAGTAAATTATAAAATATTTTGGTAATAGAAAATATTATAGTTTAAAATAGCTAACGCCTAAAATCTTTTAACGCGCAAAGTAGCTAAACACCTGGCGTAAGCGCAGCTAAATACTATTAGCTATTTATTAAATTAAACCACTGTGGTAAAAGATATAAAATATGTAGTTGTGAATTTTATTCATGTAGCATAATTGGCATAATATATTATGCCTTTATTTTTAGATTGTGATTAGTGATTACTGATTTATTTCTGTGGTCTCTAAGGTGCACACCAACCAAAGCCTTTCGATATCCTAGAGACCGTAACGAATTCTATATTTTCCAGTAAAGGACAGACCGACGTTCAAAGCGTTCATCATAACGCTGGTGATAAAAATAACGCAGCAGTTCGACGGCTACCTCATAGTGCTGATCTTCGCCGGGTTCGTCTTCGAGAAGGCGTCCGGTTTCATCAGCCTGAAGCTCAGCCCCAACAAGCAGGTCATCATCATTGGGGTGGTGCAGCTGCTTGGGTCGATAGTCGCCACTGCCATCGTTGAGAAGACTGGAAGAAAGGTAAAGTACCATCGGAAAAGATGTCCTGTTAATTTCAATCAGGTGTAACAATTCAAAAAGCTTATAAAATTCAAGCTTTAGGGCCGGGAAACAAAAACACGGCACGACGTCGAACGACGTGTCGTGGAAATCCACGACGCGCGTCGTAAAACACGCACGGCGCCGTACGGCGTCGTACGACATCGTGCGGTTTTTTTGTGTCCCGGCCCTTATTTAGCAACTTTTTTCAAGTAACGGTACAAGGTACTATCAGAGAAGTTGATTCATAGACAGTTGACGGACCTACGTCTTTGGTTGAGTTATGTCAATTCAATACCTATAACCTAATGGCTGGTTTACACGTATTAAGTAGATAAGTAGTAACTAAATTTTAACTTAATTTGAAGTGCCTGCCGGAAATGTGTCAAGTGACAAGCCCCGCCTGCCAACCTTACAGAAAATAGTCAAAATTCTAATTTCCTTGTTTAGTACTTAACTAAATTTTAACTTACTACTTGCTACTAAATGTTGTGTTTACATGCAATAAGTAACTTAAAATTTAGTTAACTATCTATCTACTTAATACGTGTAAACCAGCCCTAATCGTGATCTGTCGGCTTGGTTTTACATAACGCCAGCAAGTACCAACTTACGTATAGGTCCGTCGACCGTCATCTGCATATTATGATTTATGAATGAACTTCTCTAATAGACCTTGTTAACTTGAAAAAAGTTGCTAAAAAGCAACGCAAAAACAAAGCTCTAATAGCCTTTTTGAATAGTCACTCCTAATGAAAATTAACTGGACATAGATTAATAGTTAGTTTTAGTTGCTTTTACATTTTAAAAGGCACTAAGCTTACACGAGTTTGACATTGCTATTGAATAAGACAGGGCGTACATTTTTGCTACCATTTTAATGCGGTCTCCCTACGTTGCGTTACTGTGACGTTACTCGAAATGTGGAAAAAACGGCGGAAATTATATGAAAGGGCTTATTTGAACGCGATAATCTCAGGAACTACTGGTTCGATTTGAAAAAATTCTTTCAGTGTTAGATATCCCAGGTATCGAGGAAGGCTATAGGCTATATTTTATCATGCCAAAACTAGTAGGAGCGAAGAAATAGAGGAAAATGTGGAATAAACGGGGGAAATTGTATGAAATTGCTTATTATCTTAAGAACTACTGGAGCAATTTTTATATTATGTTATTTCATATTTGGCAAACATGAAGAATAGACCACGTGAAGAGACATAGGCTATTTTTGCGGAAAAATGTACGGTTGCGTGAAATTCCTAAATTACGCAAGCGAAGCCGCGCGGAACATCATGAAAGTCAATTCTGTACATTGAATATTTTTGTACAATAAATTAATACTTGGGATGTGTTCTTTTATGCTAAGGCGGACGAAGTTGCGGGCAACAGCTAGTTATAAAATACGGGGACAAACGAGCAAACGAGTCACCTGATGGAAAGAAACTACCGTCGCCCATGGATTCTTGCAATATTATTAGCTACAATTAGTGCGTTGCGACATAGGATAGGACAAGGACTTTTTATCCTGTTCGACCGCGTTTCCGTGAAGTCAGTATAAAATCTTATATATAAAATTCTCGTGTCACAATGTTAGTTACCGTACTCCTGTCTCCTCCGAAACCTTTACCAAATTTTATGTGCGTATTCAGTAGGTCTGAGAATTGGCTACTAGCTACTTTTTATATTGCGTTGCCGGCCTTTTGAGAATTAATATATTATAGATCTCTTGGAGTACCTCGTCCATATTACCTAGCCGCACCGTTTAAGTGTCGCGACACATCTGCAGAACGTTCGGCGCCGAACGCTTCAATACGCTCGCAATATTAATTCAAGTTCTCTATGACACATCAGCGTGAATTACGCCGCGTTCAGTCAGCGCGTAACCTTCCGTCGGCCTAATTTTTGGCGCCGTACGTTCGGCAAATGTGTCCTTACGATAAACCTTACAAACATTGAAGAGCTAAACTAGTTGAACCTCTCCAGCTTCTGCTGATCCTGACATCATTCGCGATGGGCGTGGGCATGCTGGCGCTGGGCGGGTGGTTCTACGCCACCAGCGATGGGATATGGCTGCCGGGCTGGCTGCCGGTGCTGGCCATGTGTTTGTGCATCTTCGCCGATGCCGCTGGCTTCCAGCCCATCTCCTACATCATCATCACTGATCTCTTCAGCTTTCAGGTGAGAAATAATAAGTTCCTTATTGGCACATTACCTACATATAAATAACCCATCAATTCCCAAGCGGCACCCGGCTGTCTCATAACAATTGAAAATCTATTGTGTCTGCGATTCCGACAAGAAAAAGGATCTCCAAATCTGAGTTCTCCGAATCAGAATTCTGTTTTACCCGAAGTATTGTTAATATGTAGTAATTTTTATAAACCCAAGCTCTACATTTTTCGAAATTGTTAAAGTCGAGACACTTTTTAAGGTATTTTTAAACTCTCTGGGAGGTCACATACATAATATCTTGTGATTAGAGATGTGCCGATCATGACTTTGGCCGACTAGCCGACTAGTCGGCCGACTATTCGGCCAAGCCGATCATGGTTTCGGAAGTTTCCGTAATGCTTTTTTACTGCTGTTTGCGCACATGCCGCCTGCAAACGTGTCATATCGTGTTTGGTAGGTATGTTTACTTCGCGTACATTACTTTATTTTGTTTTGATACAGTTGATGGATTTCATTAAATATTTCATGTATACAAAATCTCGATTTCATCTATATTGACTCTCGGGAAAGGACAAGGGATACTTTTTGTCCCGGAAAATGTACGGTTCCCGCACAATAAACTTTTATGATTTTCGCCTAAACTATTCAATCTATTTTGATGAAATTTGGTATGGAGATACTTTGAGTCTTGGAAAAGGACAAGGAATACTTTTTGTCCCGGAAAATGTACAGTTCCCGCACAATAAACTTTTATGATTTTCGGGATAGTTTGGGATGAGGATGGCACTCAAAAATATGCACACTTTTTTATTAATTATACCAATTCTAATTAAATAATCATCGTTAAGACAGGACAACGTCTGTCGGGTCAGTTAGTATTATGTAATAAAAGAAAGTAGGTAGTGTTAGTTACACTACTTATAACTCAAGAACGGATGAACCGATTTGGCTGAAAATTGGTGGAGAGGTAGCTTAGAACCAGGAGACAGACATAGGTTAGGACAAGGACTTTTTATCCTGTTCGACCGCGTTTCCGTGAAGTCAGTATAAAATCTTATATATAAAATTCTCGTGTCACAATGTTAGTTACCGTACTCCTGTCTCCTCCGAAACCTTTACCAAATTTTATATGCGTATTCAGTAGGTCTGAGAATTGGCTACTGGCTACTTTTTATATTGAAAAGTGCATTTTGATGAATAAATAATTGTAATCTATTACAACTCGAGACTGACGGCGACCATTTATGTTAAAATTATATTAATTACAAAAATATTATTTACTTTACTAGCAAGTAATTTCAGAAACACTTCATTTAATTTTAAAATGTGTAACACTGACTGAGTGTGTTTATGTACACATTATAAATATCAAGGTTTTCTTTAATGTAATTTCAATAATAGTAAAAAAGTAAAAAGCCGACTAGTCGGCGCTTTTTGCCGACTATTCGCCGACTACAAAAGTGGCCGGATAGTCGGCTTTACCGACTAGTCGGCACATCTCTACTTGTGATACTTTCATCACTGTCTGTTCATATTATAAAGAGTTATTTAATTATAGATTAAGGTTTAAGACATAACATGCTCCGGCGAACTTACTATCAAAGACGTTGACACAAGATAATTTAATCTCTACATCGTTAAAGTTATAACATTGACACTAGCAGCTAAGAGATAAAGCATTCGCGTTTCGTTGATATGGAACGTTATCTGTCTCTGCTGAGACAAGGTTACAAGGAAGGTATTTATTATAATTAGCAATTTTATACGCAAGTTTCCATAAAAACTCCGTAGGACTAATGATTGGCAATGAACAATCAAAGCGACATTCTTTTGACTTAAAATATTAATGGAATCAGGAATTGACTTCTCTCTTACTAATTGTAAAGAAAGAAAAGTAAAGCTTTTCTAAAATACAGTAGGTGGTAGTCGCTACAAATTATTGACAGTAACTTCAGGCCTCAAATTAATACAACTAAAGTTTTTAACTTGTTTGTTTAGCGCTTGGCCCGTAATAACATAGTTTATTGAATACAAGCTGTTTCCCGCCACTTCTAGAGGTAAAAGAAATATCAAAGTTCTCTCCGAAAAAGCCAATGTTTTTATAGAAACAAGCAAGCAATCGAATCTTCAATCTCTATATAAATTAGCGTAATCTGTCATAGCAAGGCAGCGGCTAGACTGCCAAGTGCCAATAGAAGCCTCAAACGATACATTAGGCGGTTCAACAACTAGACTATATCTTTAAGGGCCTGACAGACGTACGAACTTAAAGCACGCAGGTTTTAAGTTCGCGAACTTACTCGGCTCGCGTCGGATACACACGAGAATCGCTCACACTGGATTACCATGCCCCCAGTCTCGCGGCTCGCGGCTCTTTGCTGACACACAGGCGATTAAGATCGTCGAGCCATAAGTCCGCGTACTTACTCGCACGTCTGTTATCCCCTTAAGAAGCCTCAAACAATGCATTAATGTCAGCAATTCGTTCCAGCTGCGAGGCACGGTGTCGTCGTTCGCCAACATCTGCGCGAAACTCAGCAACTTCGTGCAGATGAAGTGGTTCACGATGCTGTGCGAGCTGATCAGCATCCACTGGACGTTCTTCTTCTTCTCCTCCGTGTGCTTCGCGGCGGGCATCTACACCATCTTCGCCTTCCCGGAGACGAGGAACAAGTCCGTCGAGGAGATCTACGCGAAGCTCTCTACTAAGAAAAAGAAGAAGGAACTCGTTGAGACCGTACCCTAGTGAAAGCCATAGTAAAAGATAAGGTACTAAGATAATCTGTTTCATAGGCAGAGTGGTGGAGCTACGTATACAGGGTGCAATTAAACCTTCCTGCCAAATATAAAAGAAAAAATACGTGTATTTTTATTTTTAACAAGGATCAATATATCAAAATTTGGCAGGAAGGTTTAATTGCACCCTGTATGTCAAAATATGCTGGCCGTGGATTATTGGCTAGGCTTGACAAGACCTTACCAAACTTCGCAAGTCCGCCATCTGCCTACGAATCAGTTTCTCGGATAGTAAATAGTGTATGCAATATAGAGTATGTAGAAAAAATATTAAATACCTTTAAAAGGCTTTTTGTTGAGCAACAAATGAAATAATGCAGTACACATTGTATTTCTTCGAAATCACATTCTATGCAGGCAAAGCCGCAAATAGCAGTAGTTATTCTTTAAAAATTGTTTTATGTTTTAACTTTTAAGGTTTCTCCCATTAAAGACGTAAGTGGATGAATTGGATAAGTAACAATTTGAATATTTCCGTTTTTGATTGAATTGACAAAAAAGTGTGGATTTTATGAGTAAAGCCAGTTATACTTTTTTGCTAGCTGATGATGAAGTAAGTGAGAAGGTTTGTTCAAATTATAAGGGAAAAATTAATAATTGCCCTTAAGTTATAAAATGTTAGTTATCCACTTCATCCAATTACGTCTTCAATTAAACCCTTCCATAGTACGGAGGCGTCATTGGTGAAATCAACATTCAAATTGGTACTGATAACCACTTTTAACTCATTCCGAATAGAGCATATTGTGCTCTATTATACGCTGTATATGTATAAGTACGCTGATAAATTGAGCGTAGCATTTATCTCAACTAGACCACAAGCCCATGAAGAAAATTAACCAGTTAATTGAACATATGGTTCAATTCACTGGTTAACAGATACTTTACTCATGAACGCCGTACATTTTTCCAGCCATGGGTCGCATTATCGCATAACACATTCGCACCTCATTTCTGTACCTACTGCTCAGAAGTCAGAAATGACGACATAGTGCTCAGAGCTATTTGCTGATATTGTGACAGCCTCCTTAGTGTTATTCACGTTAGTTCATTTCACCGGTTAATTTTCTTCATGTACTTATAGTCTAAACGTAGTTATAAGGAACAAAGTCATAACTACTTTTATTGTGAGAATTGACACTATTTTTAAAATAGAAATATGAAAGGTTGTATAATAAAGCCTTAAAATTATTGTATGTTAAGGATATCATAATTTATTAGTCAATTATTCGGTTTAAACTTACTTATGAAAATTATAATACAAATATTTTAATCTATTATGATAAGATATTTTAGTAAACTCTTAAAGAGCAGATAAACAAGAAAATTAGTCAAATTAGTATAAGTAATTATTACTTATAAGTATTGTCGACACAAATTGAATATAATAATATGTCATCAATACAAACATAAAAAATTAATATATTGTTCGACTATGCTTACTCGAATAACAATCGATTGTTTAAAGTGTTTAAACTAGTAAGGTCCAGTCGAAGACATAATATCCAAATTGTATCTATATCACAATAATTCACAAATCACAATTCAACATTTATTCAATCAATGCAAAAGGTGGTTGACAGCAGTTGTGTAATGTGCAGGCGTTTTGACAGCAATTTGTGCAATATCTTCTGTCAAAACGCCTGTTGCATTGCTGTCACAAAATACCCCTGCGGATCTGTTATTGACTTGCCACTTTGTTAATGTACCATCGAGGAAATTGATTCCTAGGCAGTTGACAGATCAACATTATTTGGTCGGATCATGTCAATTCAATGTTAATTGTTATCTATCGGCTGAGTTTGACGTAACGCGATAAAACTACGTAGGTCCCCCATCTGCCTAGGAATCAACTTCTCTGATAGTACATAACAGAGATTACGTATTATGATTTAAGAAATCAACCTTAACGAAAAACTTTTTAGGAAAACGCCTGAAGGTATGACAATGCTCTTTTAAATGTTCAAATCTAGTCGAAAAAAGTCCGTCCAATCTATGTTTCCAGAACAACAATAAATATCCAAGATGAAGCAACAGAATAAAGATTATCAAAATATTATTATATCTATCAGAACTGTAAATAAATTATATTATAACTTAATACTTAAATGTAGTGAAATATGATTATTTCAATAATAAATTATTGTTGAATGTGTCTATAATTGTTAAAATTGTGTTTTAGCCTCTACATTCTGATACTGAAAATAACTCTACGTAAAAATTGGGTAAAAAAAGCAAGTCTTAAATTTTTTTGTGTCTAACTCAATTTTACTATAGTACATATATGTATATTAAAATGCTATTTATCTGATATTCAGTAAACATTATCGGCAGCCTAATTTGGCTCGAAAGACCATAAAGAAGCATGTAGGAGTTAACGATGTGTTAATCACGGTAAGTTAACAGTCATAAACGGTAATAACATCCTGAACAAAATATACATTTTTGGTAAAGCATGAAACTATTCATGTTAGGCACTAACAAAGGATTTTGGTGCATACCAGTATAAAATGCTATTCCCGTTTTCACCAACCACATGCAGTGGGCACAGCAATGTTTACAATTACTGTAGGAAACTAGGATAACATCTTATTATTATTAAAAGCTATAGTTAAAAACCGTGTTTGTCTTATGAGTTAAGAGATACCATGACCCTTAAAGACTGCTAGGGGTAAAGGGTTAAGGGGACGCTACTGGCTTTAGAGAGCGGTTGGTAAAAAAAAAAAGTTTGCCTAGTTTCTAGCTACTGACTAGTTTTTTTTAACTATGGAAGGATTTTTATACTGACGAAATATCAAAATCAAATTATTTATTTCTAAAAAAACCGTTAACAAAGTTAACACTTTTAGAACGTCACGTGACGCATCTATATGAGGCCTACCACCGGTTCGGGAACTAACCCGGCGAGAAGAATCGGCGTAAGAAACTCGCACGGGTCCACCTTTTATCAAAAAGGTGGTAAATTACTATAGGTATGGATTAAATACTCTTGAAGCAATAAAAAAACATTTTAAATGGTCTCTTACAGCAACAACAAAGCATTTAACGGTTAGGCATAAACCACAAGTGCTTTACCTAACAGGTAATTTTACCTAACCTTACTCAGTACCAGTCACGCCTAGTTGCTCTCATATTATCATCTTGCTCGGCTTAAAATGTAGACAAAAACAAGCCTCAAATCAGGGGATATCTTGGTGACATTAAAATATGAATCAACGCAGATTCGTTGTAATTATTATCATGTTGTGCTCATACCAAAGTGACTTGTGACCTTTTACGACTGACGCTCAGTAACACGTGGTAGCAAAATGTTCATTTGATAAAATTATAGTGTGAAGTAACTTTTCATATTATATTACTTATTAGTGAGTTCTTGGAAACAGAAGGCAATAAAAATCGGCCAAGTGCAAATCGGACTCGCGCACGAAGAGTGTTGCCATTATTGATATTTTCGAGCAAAATAGACTTGTTTTTAGTATTTGTCAGTGGCAACAAAAATACGTAATTTGTAAAAATTTCAGTTGTCTGGCTATCGTTATTCGTGGTTCTCGAGATACAGCCTGGAGATAATATATATATATATATAGACACTAGACAGACAGCGAAGTCTATTACTAAGACTTCGTCCTACACTTTGGGTACGGAACCCTTAAAAACGGTAAGTATATGAAAGAGACACTAAATAATTTATATATTATTGTTATATTTATCTTTTCATAATATTACAGCGCCATTAGTATGACTGTTCACCAGTAAGTAGGTGTTTTGATTAGTAATAAAAACTGGAATTTTTAAAACCCCAATAAGTAATTGTTCCGACAGCCAGAACATCGTCAGCCACCGGAATAGATGACTATGGGAAAATGTAAAAAATTGTGACTGGTTATACATTATCATGATCAAATAATTTTAAGATAATATGCTTAACCTGCTTTAGAACAGCTTTTGAGCTTGAATTTAAAAGATCGTAACCAATTAAAAAAATGAGGCCATCCAAAAATTACTTCACAGGAGCATACGATGAATGCCCCTATAGTACCTATGCGGAAAACCACTAACAATGAAAGTTTCAACATACTCAACATACCATGATAATAAACTTAGTGTCACCCCATTCATTATATCATCACGTCCAATCACGAATTTAGATAATAGATTCTAAGCACATTCAGCCAACACTATAAAACGTAGAAGATACTGATTACGGAATGTTTATAAAACCGACAAATATGGTAATACCAATAGGATTAGTGATACAATGTTTAATTTACAAAAACGCTGTTATGGTATAGTCTTTATTAGAGGAACTTGACAAATGAGTATAATTCGCCAACATTACAGATATCTACTTATGATCTTTGATTCATAAGTAGATACCTGTAATGTTGGCGAATTATACTCATTTGTCAAGTTCCTCTAATAAAGACTACCATAACAGCGTTTTGACAGGTTTTTGTAAATTAAACATTGTATCACTAATCCTATTGGTATTACCATATTTGTTGGTTTTTGACTGTTAGAAATTGGAATTTACCGAACATTATAATACCTTAAAAGGTGCTTGCAATTGCATCAACGCGCAAAACAACTTGTAAGTATAAGTAGGTGAAATTTTCGCCAACTTAGGTACTGTATTTCGAATGCCAAATCACAAACACCTGAACTAGGTGTATCCACATTTATTGCTATTACCATTTTAACCTGCTTTCAAATGTTACAAACACAGTCTACACTCTACACCCGCTATCTCCAACCCGCGGACCACTCGGACTTTATTTGTGGCCCGCGTGATGCTAAATAATTTTGAAATTCACGCTCACCGGCAAAAAACGTAGTCTACGTGATAGTCGTTAAATTTTTCCACTTTTAAATCGTTAATTTTGAAGAATGTTATTTTTTAACCCTAAATTTTTGTAGCGGCCCGCGACACCAAGACCAAAACATGCTTGTGGCCCGCATGAAAAAAAGGTTGGGGACCACTGCTCTACACTGTTCTTAAGCATATTAATATTTTAAGCTTCATTTAATGAAGAGAATGACAACAGATTCTTCAGAAGTTCTTTAAAATTAAAAACCGGCCAAGTGCGTGTCGGGCCACGCGCAATATAGGGTTCCGTAGTACCGCTAGTTTCTGAAAATTTTTGTATGGTCAATGAAAGTACATTTATAACATGTTTTACACTACTAACAACATCATCTCAGTTACTTTCAAAGGAATTTGAACGAAAAGTTCCTTTATACTTCGCCGAATACATTTTTTTAGTTGATCGACTATTACTCAATAACTTATGAAGTCTTCTTAGCCGTGATAGTGTTTCTTTTAAATTCAGCATATTTCCTACTCCCGTGAATTTTTTCACATTTCTAGAAGCAATCGTTTAGCTGGTAGAAGGGGGGGACACTGGACTCTAACGATTTTTTCCACTTTAAAACTTAATATTTCACAAATGGATCCCTAAATCGGAAAATGATCTATGAATACTCATAATATTTTTTAAAAAGCTATCCAACGACACCCCACACGATGGGGTGGGCGTGAAAAAAAAAATTCAACCCTGCTTGATGTGTAGGGGAGGGGTACCATAAAAAATATTTTTTAAACATTTTATGTACCATTTTGTCGGCATCATTAATATGTGTATTCATGCCAAATTACAGCTTTGTAGGTCCTATAGTCTCTGAGCAAAACTGCGGACAGACAGACAGACGGACGGACAGACCGAAACTATAAGGGTTCCTTGTTGACTACGGAACCCTAAAAAGGAAGATTTGGAAAAAAACTGCTGATAATAGAGAAAAAGTGATATGGCTGCAGTTGCGCCGAATATGTTACAAACTCTGGAAATCTTAAAACTTTTTGGTTACCTTAAACATGTGCTTATGCCATAACCCATAAATTACAAATACTTTATACAACATCCAGCTACTTACCCCCAACCGGAAACCCGTAGTATGAAAAAAAGGTAACAGGTACGTAACCTGTTCGCTTTGCACACAAGTTTTGATTTTTTGTTAATTTGTTTATTCCTATCTAAAATAATATATGAATGGAGCTCCTCAGAGGCCGCCTCAGTGAATGGATCGCGAGTACACGAGACGCGCGCTTCGACGGTCATTAATTTTTCGATTTTTTGAAAATCGAACGCGATTGCTTTAAGTTTTTAATTAATTTCAAATGTGAGCAAGAAATCAAAGTTACGAATTCTGTGAAAGTTTATCATGTGGTGATTTTACGTTAATAAAAATAAAATTTGTTACTCTGTAAGTTCAAAGATTACCTACTTATTAAAATATATTAAATCTAAACTAATCATTTAAAAATTCTTAAAATAGGTAGGTTTTTTTTTAATTAGAACAATTTAAACATCGAATAGATATGAGGTATAGTTTTTCTCGTAAAATTAGTGCCAACATTTTTTTAGATTCATAATAGGGTGAACTCGAACATTACTAGACACTATAGTGATTGGGCAATACTAGTCGTTGGACAGAGCACCTGTTTTACCTTAAAAACAGGCAGTTTTTAAAGCAACCTTAATAAATTTTGTGTTTTTGTGCATTGTCCAATGACTGGTACTGTCCAATCAATTTAGTCATTTACCCTACTCTATGATAATTATATATTTTATGCCTACTTACTACCTAATTTAAAATCACTATGAAAGTATACGCCTACATTATAATAAATTATTATAGGACATAGGTATACAGTTGTTATATTTATGTACTTACCTATACTGCTTAATCGATAGTGTATTCTTACCTAATAGGTAGTAGGTCCTAGGAAGCCATTGACCTGAAGGCCAATCACATTCTAATATTTTTCAATACCTGCAGGGCCTGAGACTCGAGTGTAATAACGTAGAGTAAGTAGTTTGACATAATAAATTGCGAATCTGCGGGCTCAGCTGTGTACATAGTAGTTAATTGCTATCCTTCAAGAACTGGTATAAAACAGTAAGAGCTGCCTTTATAGTTTTGCTGCTTTTTAGCCGACCTTCAAAAAGGAGGAGGTTATATTATGTTCGCCGTTTGTCGACCAATTATTTTATTGTTGTATAGAGTATATTATCCGAATTTGGTAAATATGGTACCATGTTCATAAAAGTAGTGATCTTATGTACATTAGGCTTAATAAAATCACGTGTGTTACTTTCATTCATGTCATGTTACTGTGTGTTACGAGTACCATTTCACGAATGTTAATGTACAATAATTTTTGGCGGCCCTACTCAGATAACAACAAACATTATTTTTAAGCAAAAAATTAAACCCCACATTAATTCGCCTAAGCTATATATTATTTCGGTATTCAATCTTCATAATTTTAAAGCCGTAACCAGCCCGAAAAAAATCTGAGATCCTTTGGCATAGAACCTACGCTTTAGTTAGCTGGTACCGACTTCAAAATTATCAAGGTTGAATACAGAATTATATTATTAAGTATTCTGAAAAAGACACTTATTAAAAAATAAGAAATTTATAATGTTTTTACCTTAAATGCCAATTTTAACTCCTAACTCCTAAGTAGGTACCTAGAACCCTGTTAACACACAACTTATAAAAAAATCAATCGCATACCTTTGAATTCTATAGGTTCAGGATTATTTTTCTTGATTAAATTATATTTCAGTATGAAACATAATTGAATCAAGAAAAAGAATCCGAATGTTCAGCATCAAGCAAAAAAAAATTGGCCAAGTGCGAGTCGAACTCGCGCACGAAGGACTTCCGTACCAATAAAGAGCAAAATTAAGTCAAAAATTACGTTTTTGTATGGGAGGCGGGACTCGGAACCCCTTTAATATTTATTTTATTTTAATTTTACTATTAATTATTAAATTACGAACATAATTGAGGATCTTGTGAGTATTTCAAGTGCCTGTTGCCATTATGGATTCACAGGTCAACAGTAGTTTTGGTGCCTGAAAACTAAAAGCTGTTTCTGTAAGAACTTTGTGCCCTGATCACATGTTTCTCAAAAAATTTCTTTCTATCGGCTCAGGTTTTTAAGATATTTCATTCCAAATCTCGAATTTTAGTCTATTTCAGAATCACTTTACAACTATTGAAATAATTTATTTTCATGGGTTTTGATAAAATATATTTAGTAAATATACTGTTACGTGCTAGGGTTCGTTCGATTCGGAGAGAAAGACCTGGTGACTCTCTTGAAGACTTTATTCACAAACACTAGCTCACACTAATCACTGAGTCCAAACACTAAGCACTAGATCCAAATCACTGAGCATTATCACTGTCCTAGGTCGTAGCCGAGTCACTATCACAATCACAATCACTCACTATTGATCACTTGTTTTCGCTCCGAAGTCGCCTGGAAGATAACTCAGATAAAACTGAATTGCTGGGCCGTCTACCTGCGCTTATTTATATGGGCCGGATCGAATCTCAGAATATACCGGAACATCCCAGAATAACCCGATATGCGTAAACAAGTATGAGATATTTCTAGAAGCCTAACGCCATCTAGTATCGAATAGCGGATTTACACTGTCTGCGTTGCCTCGAGTAGTTCCGCTGGTTTGACGCTAGATGGCACTGGGTGTCCGTATCCGTAACACTACTCCCCTCTTAGAGATGCTCGTCCCGAGCATCGTTGTTACTGCCTCGCCACGCTGTTCCTACAACTCCTGGTCTGCGGTCCCTTCACATCAGCGCAAGAAGTACATTCGTGGCACCAATCCTGCACATCATCTCGCCAATGCAACCAGAAAAATCGTTCTCGCACTTTCCTTAGCATCCTCTTGACACCTAGATGACTCCCTGATACACCCTCATGTATCTCGCGGAGAACATCTGGTACTCTCGCCCTTGGGACAATGACCTGAAAGTAGAACTCTCTACCGTTAGCCAATTTCCGGTAGAGTATTCCGTTTTGAAGTATCAGACTGTCCCATTGCTCCCAGTACGCTTTAGTGACAGCGCCAGTGGGTGCAACCTCACTCCAGATTGGTTTTACGTCACCGCGTTTCTTCCATGTGATGATGTGCCGAAGGTCGTCATCTCTTTCTTGAGCCTTCCTCATAGCATCATTTTCCAAGAGACCCAAAGTATTTGTCTTTGTTCTTCCGCTCCGTGCCTGGGAAGTAACAGTTATTGGGGCTCTCTCCACATTGTCCAATACTCGCCACCTAGTCCTGGATTCTATTCGTTTCCCCTTATCCCGGGCAGGGGACGAAACTGCTTGCTTCCTCAGCTCCTCTATCTGTTCCTCAATCCTTTCCATCCTTGCCATCTGGGTCTTCTTCTGCGGGCAGTTGAGCTGAAGATGGCCCCTCTCACCGCACTTATAGCATATAGCTTCAAATCTTTTCCTCGTAGGAGCCTTAACTTCCTTGATTTCCTCAGAGACCCTGTGGATCTTATGGGTCTGCCGTATGTCATGGCGAACAGCCTCGACCTCCAAAGCATGCGCCAATGCTTCCTTTAGCGAGGCATGGTGACCAAGTCTTACTGCAGCTCTGACCTCCAGGTCTTTGATTCCGTCGACAAATCCTTGAACAATATTTGAGTCGACCATCTTGGTATCAGCTCCGGGGTACGCCTTCCTGACGAGTTTTTCAATTTCCAACGCCCATTGTTGAAGCCCTTCTTCTGAGCGTTGGACTCTATCACGCAGTTGGGCACGAAACACGTGCTCCAGGTGTCGCTCCCCGTATCTGGATTCCAGTGCCTCCATCAGGTCTTGGAACCCATTTCCCGTATGTGGCAGTGCCTCCAGGACCGACAAAGCTTGCCCTCTGAGTGCCACAATGAGAGCGGTCAGGCATTGCTCTTCCGTCCATCCGTTTACGGTAGCAACAGTCTGAAATTGCCGACGATAAGCGTTCCAAGAAGTAGTGCCATCGTACGGCGGCACCTTTACTCTTGGCCCTTGCATCACTCCAGTGGCTCCACTAGACACTGTAACTCCCGTAGTTTCAAGGCGCACTACTCTCTTCTGCAGTTCAGTGAATCCGGTTTTCAAATTTTCCACAACCGATTCTAACCCGGTAACTCGTTCTTTCATTACATCGACATCTTTACGAAGCTTAGTCACCGTGTCACTAACATCCTTTATAGCCAATAGCGCTTTTTCTTGGAGGTCCTTTTGTTGCTCTTGTGACTCTTGCAAGGCGCTGAGTTTGCGGTCTTGTGACTCCCTCATTGCCTGAATTTCGGCCCTTTGAAAATCTTGCAATGCGCCGAGCTTGCGGTCTTGTGATTCTTGCAAAGCGCCGAGCTTGCGGTCTTGTGCCTCCATCATTGCCATTTGAGAATCTTGTAAAGCGCCGAGCTTGCGGTCTTGGGCATCTTGCAAAGCCTGAATTAACTCAATTATGCTTTCTAATTGAGGAGCCATTTGAGGGGCCGTAGAAACTACGCGCGTGGCAGGATGGATGGAGCTAGTCGACGGAGCCTGAGTAGGCGGGGCCCAGTGGGCGGGGCCAGTGGGCGTGGCCTGGTGGGCGGAGCCAGTGGGCGTGGCCATGTCCAGAGTGGGCGGGGCCTGGGGGGCGTGGTCAGTGGGCGGGTCCCGGTGGGCGGAGCCAGTGGGCGTGGCTTCACCCGAAGTGGGTGGAGCTTGGTCCCCAGTGGGTGTGGCCTCCGCAGCTCCACCGCCAACTCCTCTCTCGGAGTCAATGGCAGCAGCTCGCTGCGCCCTTGTCCTGACACTCCCCTTGAAGTCCTCTCTCGGAGTCAATGGCATCTCCAAATCTCACTTCCGACACCAGTTGTTACGTGCTAGGGTTCGTTCGATTCGGAGAGAAAGACCTGGTGACTCTCTTGAAGACTTTATTCACAAACACTAGCTCACACTAATCACTGAGTCCAAACACTAAGCACTAGATCCAAATCACTGAGCATTATCACTGTCCTAGGTCGTAGCCGAGTCACTATCACAATCACAATCACTCACTATTGATCACTTGTTTTCGCTCCGAAGTCGCCTGGAAGATAACTCAGATAAAACTGAATTGCTGGGCCGTCTACCTGCGCTTATTTATATGGGCCGGATCGAATCTCAGAATATACCGGAACATCCCAGAATAACCCGATATGCGTAAACAAGTATGAGATATTTCTAGAAGCCTAACGCCATCTAGTATCGAATAGCGGATTTACACTGTCTGCGTTGCCTCGAGTAGTTCCGCTGGTTTGACGCTAGATGGCACTGGGTGTCCGTATCCGTAACAATACACATCTATTATTTAGATCTCAATTTAAATTGCATACACAAGAGAGTTGAAAACTAAACATTTTTTCTTCATACAAAAATTGATACTCCACGTAGTATGAGCTAGGTAAAGCATTTTAAAAACCGCCATAGCATTAGGGAAATTAGTAATAACTCATTGAAACAAATTACATTCTCAATAAGAAGTGTCTCTCTCTGGCATACATTTATCAAAACTAATAAAAATGAAAATACTTTCAACTGCAATGTGATTCTGAAATGGGCTAAAATGCGAGATTTTTGAAACTTTGGAATGAAATAATTATCTTAGAAATCTAAGCTGATAGAAAAAAAACTTCTTAGAAACATATATCGTGCACACAAAACTCTTATAGAAAGTGCTATTAGTTTGCAGGCAACAATTTTTTTTCGATTTTGTTGACCTGTGAATTATGAGCAAAAAAGCTGCCAAAAAAATTAAGTTTGTTGTATGGGAGCCCCCTTATATTATATTAATCTATTTTTGTTTCTTATTAAATAGCGGCAACAGAAATACACAATCTGTGAAAATTTCAGAAGCCTATCTTTAGCCTTTCTTGAGATACAGCCTGGAGACAGAAAGACAGACAGACGGACAGACAGACAGACGGATAGACAGACGGACAGACATCGAAGTCTTAGTAATAGGTCCCGTTTTTACTCTTTGGGTACGGAACCCTAAAAAACAATGCCTTTGCATCCAAGGACCGTGGCAGTATTGCCAGAGCAAAGTAACCAGTCTTCTAAATACTGTAGTGCCTGGTAAAAGATTTTAAATGTCCGTATGGTTGCCCAAGCGCTAGCTAGTCCAGAGGCAGGAAGGTCAATACCTACGTCTGGGACGTGCGGGTTTCCTCACGAATTCCTTCACCGTACAGAAGTTAGCACTGCTATGATTCATAATTTATGAATCAAATTCATGTTCACAAAACATCATTGATTAGTGTAAACTGTAAACAATACCGACTGAATCGGCCCCGGAGCGCGCCCGGTCGTGTGCGGCGTGCTCTGGTTATTGTTTCCACTGTCTGTTAACTGCATTTTGCTGAAATTGCTGGAATGGCATTATTAATGATAATTAATAAAGTAATGGTATTTATCAATGTAGGTGTTTGATGTGGAGTTATTGCCTCGTTTTATGATAATAATAATAATATCTATGGACGCTCCACACCACGTCAGTCTGGCCCTGTGCTAAGTACCTGAAGGACTTGTGTTACAGGTACCAGACTACGGAAATAAATTTAATACTTTTACACTATACACATATTTAAGATTTTTATTATATGATACACAATATATTTAATACACATCCATGACCCAGGAACATTGAAAAACTTTTTGTTCCGTCGGCGGGATTCGAACCCGCGACCCCCGGCTTGAGCTGCCACACACTCAACCAATTGAGCCACGGACGTCGCGTAGTGTATGTCATTAAATGGAAATATAATTAATTAACAATAATTATTTCGTTCGTATTTATAACGATTGGACTCTTGACTTGATGGGCATTTTTCTTAAAATTAGAATTTGTAGTACTTACTTATGTAAGTAAGAGAGTTTTAAGTCTCTATATTCTGCAGCTATGTTGAAGGTAGAGTTAAATTTTATGTTAGTTGAATATGGTAGAGTTTACACAAACACTCTCTACCAATACCTATTTTAATAATGACGTACAAAATAAGTACCTAATATAATGTTTTTAAGACAACTGTTTTTTGTAATAAACTTTCGCGCAAAAGGTATCATTACTCTAATAGTGTATGTTTAGTGTAATTATTTTTTGGTATTTGTGAGCAATAAAGTGTTTTATTATTATTATTATTACTCTACCTGCAGCAGCACTTGAATAAACAGTTATACTCTTAAAATATCTATAGGTATCACATTTAAAGTTATTGTTTTTAAAGTTTATTGTTCTCAGGAACCTACTCTTATCATTATGTGTTATTCCTTTCCAGAAATTGGTGCATGAAAAACACTGAAAAATTTGCAAAATGATATAAAACCAGATCGATTCTTGGCTTGGAGATATTGATTAGTCAAAGATCTAATCTTACATTTTTATTTTTTTTTTATTATTATTTATCAAAACTGCTTACGTAAATAGTAATTGTAGTGAATTTAATGTCGTATGAGAATTATGAGAGCTTGACACAGGCATAACCCGAATTACCCGAACAAATTGTGTAGGTCCGTCAACTGCTTGTGCATCAATATATTATCTGATAGTACATAATATTACTGATTGCAATAAAACTGAAGACTATACAATTCACCTTCGTACTTAGGTACTTACCTATTTGTGTCACTTCCTAACTCACACATATTTTATAAAACCTTCAGGATTTGACCACATAATATGATAATCGTAACAATAATAATACATATACTTACTCACTATAGTTATTATTATAATGACTATAATAGTTCTTAAATGATGAATGACTTTGCTAAGATTTGTATAGGTCATGCTTCAGTGATTTTGCTAGTCATCTAATAATTATTAAAAATATGATTGTGAGAATTAAGTACTTATTTAAAAAATGCAGATCAACAAAAATACGTTTATTTTTATTTCGTCGTCTTGCCAATAAAATATAGTCATACCTTTGGAAGGATTGTTTCACAAACGGTAGAGGCTATAGTTATAGAGAACTGTATTTAAAAAGTGGAAAGTGGCCATCAAAATATATACTCGTATTTTTCAACAATCATGCAATATTTTTATATTATTTTAAATGTTTGTTTCAGTATACAGAGAAAAATGTGCTAGAAGCAAGCAGACAGCTCCATACAGTATGCTCATTGAACAACCTCTAATATGGCTCGCGAAAATACTCAATGGCGGACTCACCAACCAATTCCTAATGGCGATTATGGGTAAGTTTATATTATTATACTAATAATGTTTCCATAAGCATAGGAAATGGGCATGAGGCCATCCTCATGCCAATTTCCACCAAGCGCACTGGTAAGTGTATTTACTTTAGACACTTGTACTAATATTATGTATCCCACCAAAAACATAAATGTAAAAATGCGGAGCCAAGTTCCATACAAACATTATATTTCTTGTCTATGGACTTTACCGCCGTAAAAGGATGGAGATCTAAATGAGTGCCAAGTTCCATGGAAAATCGAATTATGTACGTATAGGTACCAAATAACATTATGAGCAAATAATAGAGTCTATTTCTTTGCTTTATTGAATATCTATGACAATTAATGTTATTTAAATAATTTGAGATCTTAAACTAGATTAGATCTAACTTGGCCAGTTTTCATTTCATCAGTCATTTCATAAAGTTATTGAACATTTCAATTCTGATGAAAACTAGCCAAGTAGAATCTTATCTAGTTTAAGATCTCAAATTATTTAAATAACATTAATTGTTATAGATATTCAATAAAGCAAAGAAATAGACTCTATTATTTGATCATAATGTTATTTGGTTCCTATACGTACATAATTCGATTTTCCATGGAACTTGGCACTCATTTAGATCTCCATTCTTTTTACGGCGAAGTCCATAGACAAGAAATATAATGTTTGTATGGAACTTGGCTCAGCATTTTTACATTTATGTTTTGGGTGGGATATCGCTACTTTTTGTAAAGAAAACTTTCCGAGCAAGGGTAGACAACTTCATCTTCCCAGTTCAAACAATTCTATTCGCTGTGCTAGGTAGCTCCCGGCTCTGGGGTCTCGGGTGGCTTCAATAAGCCTCTTAGATATTTCGCTAAAAAGCTTATGTGTCCCCGGACCCCATGTGCGTAGGGTTTCTACCCCAAACTGTTCAAATATGTGATCTCCGCCGAGGTTCTCATATTTGCGCCGCTTGAGGTTCTCTGCTTGGTTGGCGGCAGCGCCCGCACAGCTCGAGGTGCCCTGAATATGAGACGGGGCGAGTGTGTCGACACAAGTAGCGTCCCACACAAGGGCCCGTCCCACATTCCAGGGAACCAGGGTCATTCCATCGGGTCTCTTGCCATCGTCGCGAACCAAACCGGAGGGCTCCAGTATCGCTGGCACGCCGGCAGTGACAAGAGCCCGACGAATGAGGTCGTTTAGGCTGTGATGTTGAGAGAAGCGTCCAGCGCTTCGCGAGCAACACAACCCGTGATGACCGTAGCTATCTACGTGCGTGCCGCAAACACATTGATGGGGGACGACGTGGGGAGCACCAAGACGCAGAGCAGTGGGAATGTATTTCGGTCCAGCAATGTTCCTGTGTTTTTGGATGGTAGTGCCTGCAGCCAAGCTCCCGACTCCCACCTCTCCACGGCCAAAAGGCGAGCCCGTTCTGCGACGCTGGTAGACGTGTTTAAAAGAGTTTATTACGCACCAGTTCGCGGACGGGCCCGTCCCAGAGCCTCTGTGAAGATGTGTTCACGGGGACCTCGCTGCCGGCACTAGCCGCTAGCTACTAGCCTATTTAAAAAATTAATAATTATTTTTTTTGAAATACTCAATTATTGTTAAATACGTCCATGGTTAAATACGTAAATACGAGTAAGATCATTCACAAATTCGTTCGCAAGAAAATCTACTGACTGTCAAACCAAACGTTTACGTAAGAAACCCACTATTTGAAAATCTCACGTGAGATTTGTGGGAGGGAAACGGAGGGGGGGGGGGGGTTGCATAAAATCTCACGAAATCTCACCAGGGGGGAGGGGGGTCAAAAAATTCAAAAGAACACCTCACGTAATTTGTAGACGCCCCCTATGGGATCCACGGTTGTATAGGAAAATTATGTCGGTTATACACACGACTTTGCCCTCTTAGGGTTCGCTAAAATTATTACTGCTGGTAAAGCAAATGCCCTGGAAATGTATTTTCTCCCACTTTAAGCTATACGTGTCTAGATTTTATTCTTTTTTGAATATAAATTGTTGAGAAAAAAATATTAAAAAAGATATAAATTATTGATATTTATAACAAAAAAAAATAATAATAATAAAACAAAAACAAAATAAAAATAATAAAAAAAAGTCTGGTTGAGTAGTGGTACTGTAACTTTATTTATAAACTTTAGCCGCCAAAGTACCTAGACCGCAGAAGTTACACAGGGTTATTTCCGTTAGCTGTTATAAACTTTGTAATACTTGCTGCTGTCTTTAATTTGGTAATTTCTTCTCAATAACCAAATTATTTTCATGTCGTTATTAAAGTTTCATTTTAATGAAACTTTCTTTTCTTTTGATTCTAATGAAATTGAAGAGCCAGTAGTTTACTACTGGTTCTACATTATGCTTAGGTACTCTACAAAATGTTTATGCACATAAATAATAGAACCATGTAATAGTAATTTGATCAACTCACATTTAGGTTAATAATAATAAAAATATATATACTTAATACAATAATTAAATAATCATTAGGTATTTTAATTGCAATTTAAACTAAATACTACCACAAAGACTTCCGCAAACTTTTAAAAAATTCATACCGTATCAATTGTAGTTATCATGATTTAATAAACATGATATTCAGCTATTAAAATAGTCGACATTTTACGTAATAAATCAACAGCTCTATTTTCTAGATTATAAATCTGGAATGGAAAAATCCACTCGCGTCTAGCCTTGAAAAGCTGGACACGATCTGTATCTTTACATCTGTTAATACACACAATTTTATGCATAAACCTCCAAAGTCCTCCCATAAACATATTTTATCTCCTGTCAAAAGGCCTCAAACAAGGCTTTTTAAACCAAGTCTCACTTGCCTCGGATTTATAATCTCAACCAGTAATCTTTTTTCGTCTATCATTCCTCATGTCCGTAAGTTACCGACAAGCGTCATTATCGTCATTTAACTTTAATAATACTGGGATTGCATACAAATTACAAAGAGTTTTTGATTTAGCCTTCGGATTAATAATAATTAAGTAATAGCTTTGAACCTTTGAAATCATCAACCAGCAATGATATCCAAATCCAGCGCTTATTTTTTTCCTTTTCTTAGTTCCTTAGACTTGGTGTAAACCTTGTTTTGTAATAGTATGTTTTCAAAGTAAACTAGTAACTAGGCTCTACTTGGCCGAGTTTATGTAGTAGACAAAACTGTTATTTATCTGCAATGTATCATTGCCCGTGATAGGATCATGAAGCCGGCCTCAGGCTGGCGTGTGACGCATACGTAGAACCTGTTTACTAACTTTCTTCTTATCCGACTCTAAAGCCGATAAGCTGTTATTACCGTACCTAGATTACGTCTTCTGTAGACTGTAAAGCCCCCAGAAATTACATGGCAAATATTGACGCGATAAAAATACATAAATTGGGATGGATTTTGGTAAAAGTTTACTATGTAACCGTAACCGTACGGCTTTACATACTTTATTTACTTTTAAGTTTGATACGGGCCCTCTTAGCTCGCTATCTCTTTATTTAGAGATTATAATATTTTGTATTAAATGACGTCTCTTTATAACTAGCCTCTTTTAAATCATTGATCCGAAATTCTTTCTCTTCCCAATTCCCATCCTGTTATTAAGTCATCAAAGACTTCGATAGATGACTCGAACAATTGATTCATTGTTTAAAATATTTGAATCGGTCCATTAAGTTGGTGTCAGCACGTGAGACGAATTATATTAACTCGGTATTCAGACCGCGTGGATCGTTATGTAAGGATCGCAGCAATGCGATGACATGTTGTTCAATAGTTTACACCTTTCTATGTCATCTCAATTCTCAATAGGTGATAGCAAACGCGTGTAAAAGCTCAAGGATTTTTTCTAAAGTATTTCTTAGTTTCTGAAGTCTCTATGTCTCTTCACTCTTGCACTAAACTACACTATCCTATCCTATCCTACTACTAACCACTAGCCACCGTTAGCCACTATACTATCCTTTGTGCGATTTTCGTGATGGCGCACCGCACATATTTTGGGCATAATCTGTAATGATGCCACGATCTATGGTTCAAATGCTCAGTTTCTCTAGCTCAAACTCTAGCGGTTATCGGCATCTCGTCTACCATTGCATTCTAATTTTACAGATGTAGCGATATCTAACGCCATTAACGCATCGTTTGTATGACATAATTGTCAAAAAGTTTCTAAATTCAAATGACCGCGATTTTCGTGGTAGAGCAAGCAGGAGGAAGCGTGACCCCGCCATTTATCACGAACCTTTTTTTCTTACGAAATATTTTTCGGAGAAATTATGAAGCTACTAATATTAATACTTATATCATTTATTTTAAATTACATTTTGTTATTTTTTTAAATTTTTATCAATTAAATCATGCTATAAGCAATTCATGTTTTAGAGTAAAAATAATATATTATTATTATATTATACCTATTCTATGTCAGCTTCTTATTTGGTGACTGCAGAATGTCGCTTCTTTAAACTAAGTTTATACATGAATCAATATAGATATTGATTCACGGAAGGTAGACCTTAAACAACGGTTGTTAAAATTGCAAAAAAAAATAGAACAATACGAGCATGAGCTATTCAATATTATAAACTAACGGACACAGATTACTAGTATATAATATTGTAGACTAACGAATGAGGTATAACACTTACATAGAAATATAAGACATTTACGCCACGACGAAGCATAATTTACATTTTAAAATGGTTATTTTTGTAGGGGCCATTTTATATTTTTAAAATGATGGAGACCTAAACATACATAATATTATATAACATTGTTTTTTATTTTGTGTGGAGTATGAAAGGGGCTGGGTTATCAGTTATCACTTAATAGGTTCATTGGGAAACTAAGGTATTTCTATTATTACTATTATTTTATAATTCTCCAGCTACTGATTTGAATAAATACTAGGTTTCATCTACTCCTAGTTTCTAATTTATAAATAACTAAAAGTATACAGTGAAATAAAAAGTCAGCGAAGACGTTTTTTGTGACACAACAAGATTTTGCTACTCGATAGGAAAAACACATTTTGTATTAATTAATTGTAATTAAGTAGATATCAAAATGTAAGTATATGAAATCGGTGAAAAGGCTGCTCCTGCGCGATTACCTTTGCCTGTTTAGAGGATATTATAATATAAAGCTGACCTTTATTCGAGAGGGGAAGAGAAAATACCTAATGAAGTAGAGCCTTTTATATTTTACTAGATGACGCCCGCAACTCCGTTGCGTCAAAACTCGTTTATCGCGCAGGAACCGTACATTTTTCCGGGACAAAAACTATCCTATGTCCTTTCTCGGGACTCAAAGTATCTCCATGCCAAATTTCAACAAAATCGGTTCACACACTTTCGCATTTATAATATTAGTATGGATTGATATATGAGAGAAATTTCGAAGCAGTGTGAAAAACGTGACGTTTTTTTTGTTTGCACTAAGTATCTTGTTTTTTGTGCAAAATATCACCATCTCGTTTAAGTACTCCTTTGAAGTTCGTGATAATAATTATTATTATGGTCTACGCGTATTCATGAAATTTTCTGCCAACTTGAATCTTGATCTGTAGAATATTCTAGAACAAAACATAGGAACAGTCCAATAAATATTTCGTTATAACTCAATTATTCGGCTTTTATATTTTTTTTCTTTATGTCTTGGCTACCTAATTTCATTGAAGTTGTAAATCTAATATATATAAATCTCCTGTGTTTGTCCGCGATGGATTCCTACACTACTTAACCGATTTTATTGTTTCTTTTTTTTTAATGTGTGCTTTTTCCAACATGAGAGATAGGATAGCTTAGATCTTTATTATAGTCGCAATTTTATTTTATTGCAAAATATTTGTCTATAAAGAGCGACCATTGTTTATGCGACGCGGGTCACGGGATAGCGATGGACGTTGCCATGGTGACATACTTATTTAGTCACTAATTCAATAAATAATACGGGCGATATACTATAAATAATATGGCAAAGAAACGTTTGCCGGGACAGCTAGTATAATATAAATATAAAATGTCATAATGAATTTTCACTTCTTACATAATATTATTATATACCACATTCGTTTTTTTTGGCTATAATTATAGGGATATTTTTAAATTAAAACCACAAATCACAATACGTTTATCTATTTTCTCCTACCTAAATTAATAGGAACGTATTTTGGCTTATCATGGCATATTAGTACCAAGTACCTACTAACCTGCAAATTAGTACCGACCACGTTTATTATAACTTAGACAATCGTTTCGTTTCGTCGTTCGAAAGATGAAATGGAATCGTTCAGCTTTTACTGAAGAATCAATTTATTTTATAAAACATTTTGTGTATAATATGAGTAATTTCTATAGTGAGCATAAGGAGATTCCGAGTTCAAATGCAAACATAAAACTGGTGACCAAAAATTATGTAACCCTGTCGTGAAAGGTAAGTTAAAGATACTTTTGACAAAACAGGAGTAACTTAATTTTTTGGATTTATGTAAATGACAGCTGGTGAAAAATATAACTTTTTATTTTCTTGATATTTTTGCGTAGTTTTCGTAAAAAAATAATGATTCACTTTTATCTGATGATATTATTTGCAAACTATTTAATTAACACGCACAAAACTTAGAGAAACCTAATATTTATAAAAAAAAATTGAAAACCGATTTTTTCAGAAAATATCAATTCTTATCATAATTGTGATAAAAATAACATGAATTTGCTGACAATATCGTAATTAAGGAAATCCAACTTCAAAAATTCCTAATTTCTCAGTTACGACACTACGTATTTGGATGAGGTATTATGAAACTTCTGTCGCTTCGTTTTCTGTCGCGATTTGATAGAAAATTGATAGAAAACGATAAATAACGCCAAGATTTTTGAAACATGGTAGTGGTAGGGTGAATAAACGCTAGAGACAAGATAGCCTGAGAGCACTATAGAAGCCGTTGCGTCGATAGATAGTTGGCGATCGTGACTTTTCTAATATTGTTGTGATTATATTGTTTTTTTATTCATATGCTTAGAATTAAAATTGTTAGGTTGTAGTTACTAGTTTCTACTTATAAATATACAGATACTAGCGACCCGCCCCGGCGTCGCACGGGAATAAAATATATAGCCACTGAAAAAATGTGGTCTACTTCTTATCTCCAAATAACATAAAATTGCTCCAGTAGTTCGCGAGATAAGCCCTTTAAAATATTTTCCCCCGTTTTTTCCACATTCTCCTATTAGTCTTAGCGTCATAAAATATAGCCTATAGCCTTCCTCAATAAATTTCAATTCGGACCAGTATAGTTCATGAGATTAGCGCGTTACAATTATTAGCCGTTTCAAATAATTTTCCCCGTTTTTTCCACATTTTCCTCTATTTCTTCTCTCCTATTAGTCTTAGCATGATAAAATATAGCCTATAGCCTTCCTCGATAAATGGGCTAGATCTAACACTGAAAGGATCATCAAAATCCGTTGCGTAGTTTTAAAGATTAAAGGGAACAAAGGGACATGAGGGAAAAAAGCGACTTTGTTTTATAATATTACTAGCGACCCGCCCCGGCGTCGCACGGGAATAAAATATATAGCCACTGAAAAAATGTGGTCTACTTCTTATCTCCAAATAACATAAAAAATTCTCCAGTAGTTCGCGAGATTAAACCCTTTCAAATAATTTTCTACATTCTCCTATTAATCTTAGCATGATAAAATATAGCTTATAGCCTTTCTCAATAAATGGGCTATCTAACACTAAAATAATAATTCAAATCGGACCAGTAGTTCCTGAGATTAGCGCGTTCAAGTTAGCCCTCTCAAATAATTTCCCCCGTTTTTTCCACATTTTCCTTTATTTCTTCGCTCCTTTTAATCTTAGCGTGATAAAATATAGCCTATAACCTTCCTTGATAAATGGGCTATCTAACACTGAAAGAATCATCATAATCCGTTGCGTAGATTTAAAGATTAAAGGGAACAAAGGGACATGAGGGAAAAAAGTGACTTCATTTTATAATAAGTATAGATATAGATGTATATTGTATAGAAATACGCACTTTCACATACGGTAGGATGGCCATCGAACTTCAGCTCTCTCATGTGTTCCTGGTAACAAGTCTCGTTGAAACCAGTTTGAGCACATGATTCACGCACAGAACTTGCGAAATATTCGCTTGATTGGTTTTATTTACTTATTTATACCATACATTATTTATAATAATTAAAAAATGTAGAGCTGTTGCTAACCATTACACATAGTTTTATCTGGTATCAACCAGAATTAACCGGTTAAAAGTGAATAACCTGATTTGTTTACAATCAAAGTAAATCGCTAACTATGTTATTGCATTTATAATTAAGTAGGTACTAGTTAGTACCCAATTAAAAAGCTAGGTTCACGGCTGAGTTCTGCCATAAAAACAAAATTTTGTTGCTTTGCAAGAACTCTATGAAATATTGCCTACTAAAAATATCGAAGAAGACACGACAATAGAACTGATTTTAATTTAAAGATAATTTATTTGATTGTATAAAATTGTACGTATTATTGGCCATTGTATTCAATACTTACCTACTATTATTATGTAGTAGTTTACACTTTATACTAAAGGTGATATTTAACACTATGTTTATATGATTTGCGAAGACAATCATCATTGTTTCAGAAAGAAAAGTGTAATTTAAACATCGATAATAACAATTACAATATATGGGTAATTATTCATACCTCAAACATTGAGATGCATTGTTGAATGAATGAATGAATGAATATACTTTATTGTGCACATCGCAGTAATTACAAACACACACATGAAATAAAAACACAATAAAATGATGAGAGTGCACAAAGGCGGCCTTATTACTAAATAGCAATCTCTTCCAGGCAACCTTTGAAAGAAAGGAGCAAATTGCTGGAGAGAGGGTGATGTGCTTAAAGTATTTAGAACTAAAATTTAAATAATAAAATAATTCTATCCTAAGTAATACATACATAATAGCTAAAATATACAATACTACATACAAAGTAATATAATAAAATAAATACTTTATAATAATAAAATAATACTATATTATAATAAATTAATATACTATACATACATAGTTACAAGTAACATAATTACATAACACATGAATTAATTATAATATAAGTGAAGTTCCAAATTACTTAATGTCGTGATAATTATAATGTTACTAACACTTATTGAGGTAATATTCTTTAAGGGAGGACTTGAATGTTCCTAATGTTTTTGAGAGTCTCAATCTTGCAGGGAGGGAGTTCCAAAGTAAGTGTTATGGAATACTGACACACTACAATTAATAACAAAATGTATAGATCTAGGTAGTGACTAGTGACTAGACTAGAGTAGTAATACACTATTGAACAAGCATTTACCTTGCCCTTAATTATTGACACAGATTAATAACAATCTTAGCATACAGGGTGTAATAAAACTAAGTGATACCTAATAAAAAATTTGGACTTTCAGCACTGCTACTTTCACAGTGAACTCTATACAAGGAACACGTACACACCCTAAAGTATTATCACTTAGTTTTGTTACACCCTATATAATATTATCTTCTTCAAAATTGCGCAAAATCCAAATTCCTAACTCTTGACTAGTATCATATCATTATAATATGAATTAAATTATTTTGTATATTTTTTATAAACTTGAAAAGTCGTGTAACTAGTTAGTAAGTCGCTTACGTGTGAAGTATTTTGCAGAGTTCGTGCAAAAACGCACCGGTTTATACAAAAAGTTTTGCATTTTAATTAAATTGATGAGTCACCCTTGTAGATTTTCCTCGTATGATCACAAAAAAAAAGTGGTCAAACCTTACACCTAAACATACAAAGACAACCGATTGGCCCAAAATGACAAAAAACCAGAAATAACTGACACCGAAAATTTGTATTTCATGGACTCAATAATTTTGTAATTTGTATGAATTTTGGAAGATGATATTTTGACGGTTACCTTTGCCCTTAGTCTTTACCTTTCATACGAACGGAAAAACACCGTCGCCTAATTGAACTACGAGAAAGCCTCGCTGTGCGCCCGCCACTAAGTAATCAGCAAAATTATGTACAATTGTATCAAAAAAACCAATTAAGATAAAAATACATATAGGTTTTTCCTGTAACCTATTTAATTTATTGAAATAGAATATTCTTCTATTTCATGATACATATATTATGATAAATAAGCCAGTTTGACGTGTGTTCTTGCGATAAATATTTTTGGATAACCTTTTGTTTTTGGGGTTATCAATATCGTTTTTCTCAGAAATGCGTTCATATTTTGTGCTAAAAATAGCATCAGTTAAAGCTATAGTCCCATAAAAATGTCTCATTTAACTAAGTAAAACACTATAATATACAGGTTGAATTGACATAATAATATCTATAAATCTACTTATTAAAAATAAAAATTAATTTTCAATGTTGTTAGACTTCTAATTCGAGAACGGCTGAACCGCCTTTATTTACCTAGCTGATTTTGGTCATGAAATACTCGTGGAATTCCAGGGAAGGTTTATATTCTAGTTTACTAAAAAAAATTAAAAATAAACAGATGAGAATGTTCACAGAGTAATATTAATGACAACCTTAAATTGTTTACAGCCGTAATTCGTAATCTATTGAGGCTCGATGTAACTAGAATTACTAGATATAACTGGGAGCCTAATAAGTCTAATAATACTGCATCCAGTGTGTTTGCTTGAGATACAATCTACGTACCTAGTAATGAAACGTGCAGTGACAATATGTTGAAAGAAAACATAATATGAGAAACTAAACTGTGAGGAACAAACGTTAGCCGTTCACTCAATCCGAATATATCTAATATTTGATGGCTATGAAATAATATCTGAAATAGTAAGTAATAAGTACATAAAAAAATTACAATATCAAACGTTTTGAGTTACTGTTAAGAATTGCCAGTTATGACTTACGAGTTACGACTCTACAATCATACTCCCGAAGGTGACATAAAGTTCACTGTTCAGACTTTGGAGCAGCAGATGGTAGCTATATTAAAGTAATAGAAGACTCAGTTTAAAACTTTTCCTGATTTACTAAACCTAACTCTGCAAGCAAGGAATATTTTAAAAATGTACCAGGTACCTAGGTATATCTATTATGTTAAATTATTATTGAAAGTATAATAGTAATACCAGACATCGAATCAATCATACCTATTTAATAGCATCTAATAAATCAATCTGCTATGGTAAAGGTGATTGCACAATAATTGTCAGCACCATACGCGCCGCATTTCAGAATGAAATGACGTCACGAAATGCGGCGCGTATGGTGCGGGCACATTTCGTGGTGCGGACGCATTCATCCGCACCGTACGCGTCGCATTTTGTGACGTACGGTCTACGAATAATAAAAACTACGTAGGTTGCTGACAAAATATATGCGAAACATTTTTATAACCATAATAATTTCGAACATTGTTCCGTCATTGTTCCAGTGACGATCCCAGTCCTGAACTTCGGCATGCTGATGGGGTGGCAGTCTCCCATGACGCCGCTGCTGCAGGCAACGGACGGGCCCGCTGGCGAGGCCATCTCAGATGACACCATCTCGTGGATGGCCTCCGTCACGTTCTTCCCGCCGATATTCTGCGGCGTGTTCGTGGGCAAAATGACCGACCGATGGGGAAGGAAACCGGCCACGATCCTCACGTCGCTGATGCTTGTTGTGAGTACTTTTGTGTAGGTCATGGTCACGCGGAACTAGTGGATGTCACAGATGACAGAACTGATTATTTTAATACTTGCATCATCGATGCAAGAAACACCAGAATTCGGAAATTTTTTAAAAATATAATGCATTAAAAGATATATCTATGTAATCAGTTCTCAGAAAGGATAAGGTCCAAATTGGGCTAATTTTATAAGTGCCGACCAACTCAAATAAACCCATTATTTAAATAGAACATAACCTAAGGAATAATTTTTATTATTACACTAAAGTTCTAAGTCAAGTGTCCGAGTTGTTATTCAAGGTCATAGTTTGTTAATAATATATGGAATAAAACTTATTTTATTAATTAAAATCAATAAGTAATCGATCCCAACGTCCCTATCCGAGTCATAGAACATATTAGAAGCCAAATACCTATAAATAATTTGGAAAAATTCAAAGGAAAGGGAATACTCTACGTGCTTGGGGTACGCACGGCATTTGCCTAGTATTCCAAGTAAGCAATGAGTTGTGCCCTGCAATGTAGAGGTTCCCTCTTCCTTTGAATTTTTCCAAATCATTTGTAGGTATTTAGCTTATAATCTGTTCTATGACTCGGATAGGGACGTTGGGATCGATTACTTATTGCTTTTAATTAATAAAATAAATTTTATTCCATATATTATTAACAAACTTTGACCTTGAATAACAACTCGGAGACTTGACTTAGAACTTTGGTGTAATAATAAAAATTATTCCTTAGGTTATGTTCTATTTAAATAATGGGTTTGTTTGGGTTGGCCGGCACTTTTAAAATTAGCCCAAAA
The DNA here is from genome assembly GCA_937595015.1 of Polyommatus icarus. NCBI lineage: Eukaryota > Metazoa > Arthropoda > Insecta > Lepidoptera > Lycaenidae > Polyommatus > Polyommatus icarus. The sequence goes on from OW569321.1 coordinate 23,275,792, forward strand.
TTGTATGGACGTTGGATCTTGTCCTTTGCTGAATAATAATTATTGTAGATTCATTATAATTAAGTATTATCTCTCTAGTAATTATAACATCGTGAAACCTATAAAAAGTCGAGTAATTCTGCAAAAAGTGCAGAAATATTCACGATTCTAATTAAAGTACCGGTTAATCGTATAGTTATTATAGTTGATACTTGATACTGAGTTTTTATGTCTTCATTTGTAATTACCAAGTACCTAATGAGTTAATTACTTTTGCGCATATCCTGATCTTGATCCTGCTGTAAAACTAAAACTAAGTTTGAAACAGATGGACCAAGGAGTTTAGATGTAGAACTTTTGTTAGGAAATAGATGTAAAATAGTTTTGGGTGCATACATTTTGTTTAAATTTCGTATTTTTTTTAGATAAGCTGGGTGATCACGATATTCTCCCTCAAGCCGTGGGCGCTGATCACGTCTCGCGCCGTGGCTGGCCTGGCCTGCGCGGGCTGCTACGTTGTCACACCACTGTACTTAAAAGAAGTAAGTTTTTGATGCTTTCTTCATAAAGAATGCAGATAATCTTTGTCCTCTTGCCTATGGTCAAAGGATTGGCCACACCCAGTGGGTTGCCATTGTGAACCCTGCAGGTAGTGTTAGCGACTTGACATAAAATATTTAAGTTCCTACTTAATAAAGCCTCTAATAAATTTGTCAAATATGCTGATCGAAATTCATTCAGCCACCCAACGGTCTTGTCCCTTTTAAGTTTTACCCACCCACAAATATTGTTGCTGTGCTTTTTTACCGGTATATAGCAATATTTTAAAGGTGGGTCAAGGGACGACTAGTTTCTGCCCTATGACCAGCTGCATTACTCCTGACAGAATCAGAATCGAATCTAGAATTGAAGGTTCGATGATCGATCTCAACTGTTTTTGCTACTTCCGACATATTATACTAGCGCAAAATCGTGCCGCGGCCTAATTTGGAACATATCAGATTCGTAAATAAAAATCGTTTCATTTCGGGTGTAAGTTCTGCTGGGCAGTATACCAGACTTTGGTATAAAATATGTTGTAGTATAAATTAACAAAACCCCTACTTCCAGATAGCATCAGACAACGTGCGCGGCGCTCTGGGCTCGCTGTTCATCCTGTCCCAGAACCTGGGCTACCTGATAGTCTACGTGGCGGGAGACGTGTTCTCCTTCGCCGCGGTCCTGTACCTGTGCACCGCCATTCCCGTCGTCCACACCCTGCTGTTCCTGGTGATGCCAGAAACGCCGGTCTTCTTGGTCAAGCAGGGAAAGATTCAGGTAATTTGGTTTTGGAAATTAAAGATTTATAGCAAAATATTGTGTAATGTAGTGTGTAATTTTACGGATACGCCGGTCTTCTTGGTCAAGCAGAGGAAGATTCAGGTAATTTCGCCGTTTTTTTGTTTTGGAAATTAAAGATTTATAGCAAAACTAGCTGTCCCGGCAAACGTTTCTTTGCCATATTTTATAAAGTATATCGTCCGTATTATTTTATTGAATTAGTGACTAAGTAAGTATGTCACCATGGTAATTAACGTCCATCGCTATCCCGTGAGTCGTGATCCGCGTCGCATAAACAATGGTTCGCTTTATTGCAAATTATTTGTCTATAAAGAAAGACAAATAATTTGCAATAAAATAAAATTGCGACTATAATAATTAAAGATCTAAGTTATCCTATCTCTCAAGTTGGAAGAAAGCACACATTTAAAAAAAGAAAACATTAAAATCGGTTAAGTAGTTTAGGAATCCATCGCGGACAAACATCGTGACAGGAGATTTACATATATTAGATATGCTGTAATACTGTGTAACTTGCTTCTATTCCAATATAATCTAAGTTTAGAGGTCAAGCGCGTGTACGAAACGCAATGTAGAGTCGATAAAGAGTTTCGTATTTATTACAAGGTTATAGTGGCATATTTCATGTCATAGGTTTATTAGTTCTTATTGGACTAAAAAATCTCCAAAAAGGAGAAGGGACCAATTATACAAGCTAAGGGTTAACGTAGCATAATACGTTATTGATTGTTACCTCTTTATTAGAACTCAAAGAGTCAAAATTGGTAATTATATTAGTAGTGATGCTAGTCTTACCTTCAGTGTACCACAAGGTAGTGTGCTAGGACCTACCTTGTTTCTCCTCTATATTAATAGCTTATGTAAAATGGTTATACCGTTCTGTAAAATTATAACGTATGCTGATGATACCGCTCTTATCAAACATGGCGATAATTGGGACCAAGTTCGGGTCAGAGCTGAACAAGCGTTGCGTGTTGTTACATCTTGGTTGGATTCTAGCTTGCTTACACTCAACATTAATAAAACCAAATACATAGCATTCTCACTAAGTGCTAAAACACTGCCTTCCACTGACTACAAGCTTCAAGCGCACTCCAGTGATGCTTGCAATCAAACTACCAGCTGTAATTGCCCCTCTCTCGTAAGAAGTAACACAATTAAATATCTTGGTCTTCAGATAGACATGCTGCTTAACTGGAGATTCCATATCACTACCTTAACAAACCGAGTCAGGAAACTGATACCCATATTTAAAAGATTAAGATATATATCGGACCGACAAACTATGCTTTGTGTATACTTTGCTCTTGTTCAAAGTATACTACAATACGGTATTGTGACTTGGGGCGGAGTCGGTACTACTTATTTGCTCCCTCTTGAGCGAGCTCAGAGGGCAATTCTAAAAGTAATGCTGGGGAAACCTCGTAGGTATAACACCGATGTGCTGTATAAAGAAGCTTCTGTTTTAACAGTTAGACAACTATTTATTTTGTTCACAATTCTGCGGAAACATAAAGACCCTGAATTAGGAAAAGCTGCGTGTCACATAAGGAGGAAGGCTCGAAAAGTGTGCGAGTTGTAAAAAGGCAGTGCAGAAATGGCTGTTTAATCTAAATTATAGAGACTCCGAGAGCATTATTTCTTACACATTGTAACTATGTATTTGTAACACTCTACCTTTCACACACACACACATAGTTAAATACATAAACTTAATTTAATTAAAGCGTATCTGCAATTAGAACTTCTGATGATGATATATTATAGTTTATAAGTATTATGTTTATATTATGTAATAATAGTTAATAGTTAGGTATGCATGTAACTAGAATTTGTAAATTTAGTGCCTTCACGTTTTTGTAACCCTGTTTTTATTTTGTGAATTATTATAATTTATAATGTACTTACCTGTGTAAATTGAAATCGTATTCCAGAGTGGGAAATGCTGGGAGCTGTGTCACAGTTATAACTAGTACAGCTCCCAACGCTAACTACTGAATTTGTACTGAAATTAACTAAACAGTGATAAGCTTTTGAATGTTACATATTATAATATCTTCCTGTTAACGCGCTTGTTACTTGTTAGTAAATCACACTATGTACTAGTATCATATTAATAACATTTATTTGAATGTTTACAATAAATCTATTCAAGTTGAATATAGATCATAAACCATGAACTAGATCTGATAATGTATTTCACAATCAGTGTCCAATTTAAATATATTAATATTAAAATATGTTCCTGTCAAATCACGTGTAACAGTCTAGAATCTAGATTATACGTATACTGTACACTTCCGTACAAGGTTCTAATTCTTGAGAAAAAATATCAAAAATATTTTAAACTAGATGATGCCCGCAACTCCATTGCGCCAAAACTCGTATATCGCGCGAGAACCGTACATTTTTCCGGGATAAAAAGTATCCTATGTACTTTCCCGGGACTCAAAGTATCTCCATACTAAATTTCAGCAAAATCGGTTCAGCGGTTCGGGCGTGAAGAGGTAACAGACAGACAGACAGACACACTTTCGCATTTATAATATTAGTATGGATATAAACCCTTAGAAGATCTACATCAACATAAACAAACTTTAGGGGAAGCCAGGCCCCCTCATTATTTATCTCCAAATCAATTAGCAACAGACGATAGCCACGATTAAACTACCATTGTCTTAACCAGACCTGGGGCCTTACCATGAGCTCTTATAGCAGTATTACTTTAATATTACTTTTGAATTTCGCATAAACAAACATGAACTCTATTTATATAAACATAGCTATCTTTTTTGTTTGTGCGAAATCTGAAAGTAATATTAAAGTAATACTGCTCTAAGATGTCATGGTAGGGGGGCAGTAGCTTAGACACTTTCGAAAAAAAAACCTAAACAATATCCATCGGAACGTTTATAAATAACCAATAACTTAATAAATAATACTGTACTATAGCCGGTTAGCCGCTCTACCTTTCCAAACTGTGGCATAAAGCAAGGTGCAGTCTCTTAAAAGTACTTACTGTAATAATTTTAATTTTACTCAATTAGTATAATAATTATTAATTAATATCTGTTATGGTTACAAGCGTGACAAGATGCATCAACCTTATAATAGGTTTTCTCTTCTTTACAAACTTTTTTTAATGTAAGTACTTATTCCCAAATATCCTGTTTTTGGTCAGCGCAACATTTTGGGTATTTCCTTGTTTGAGATCATACAATTTTCCCTAAAACGATAGCAATATTGTGTTTATAATATTATCGACTCAAAATATTTCGGAGAAGCAACAATTTAAAACTCCGGAATAACAACCAATAACATAATAATCCATGTTTATTTCTTTTTTATATTTTAACCTTCACATTTCTAAGAAAAAATACTTATTTTTTTTAGTCAACCGTTTCCGAGAAACCGTCTCAACTTGCAACGGTTGTTTATTGATGTATTTTGTTCATTATTGTACCTCACATCAATTAAATTATTTTCTACACGACCGAGCAGACAAAACATTAAACAATTTAAACTTTGTAGCTGTTTCACGTCTGACAAAATGTTTCTTTGATTTTGGTAAAAAATAAGTTTGAGCCTCAGTTTTTTGCAAGATAATACTGATGACGGCAGTGACACTATTAGCTTCTTTTTTGCAACTTTTATTAACTTTCACAAGTCGCGTGGTTTCTTTCTTCCTAATAATTGGTTTATTTTAGATGCTACATTGGCCAAGTTAACATAAAGTGTCTAACCAGCTGGCATTGAAATTTAGCACATGCCGGGTTCGTACCCACGACATTTTGATTGGGTGTCGAGGTCACGTAGGTCACATGTGTGATCTTCTGGTAAAAACTTCCTCGAACAATAAATATTCCGAACTCGTTTGATTGTGACCTTACGATCAAGCGGAAAGGTGATTCTTATCGTTTGATACGTTTGAGAAATTCCATTAGGCGTTTGAGGTGTAGAGCGCTCTATTTCCAAAAAATATGGTCCGAAAATAATTTTATTAAATTTTATCTATAATCTACATTATCCATTATTATTAATAACAAAATGTCTTCTCTAGGAAGCCCGCGCTTCTCTGGCATGGTTGAGGAATTCCTCAGTCGATGACAAAAACTTGGAGGAAGAAATCCAGCAGATGGAAAATGAGGAGCAGTACGCTAGATCTATGAAGAAGACAACGTGGAAGAGCATCGGTAATATAATACGACCTTTATTAAGGTTATAAATAATAATTAAGTATATTATTGTTACATGAGCATAATAATATATTTTATAGTCTCTCAAGATTGCGGTATCGGTCGATACTTGAGCTTTACAATAAGGATTTATCAACTACATAAATAACTAAATAAGTATTAAATCGGTCGTTATAGACAGTCGACGAATCATCAAGAAACAAGTAACTCTTGTTCCCAATGAGGATAATGACGGCAGGATTTTTGAGCATTACTAAATAAATTTTGCGGCCGCCAAAATATAAAATATTTCTCTTGGAAATTCTTGAATGCCTTATCAATGTAAGGTATATTGTCAATGCTACCTAATACTTATTATAATGTTTCTACCTCTAGTTAACCATGACTCATGAGTCAAGAGTCATGACTCAGTATACAAAAATTAGCACAATTATTATCTTCTACTTAATGACGCCCGCAACTCCGTTGTTCCGGGAATCATACATTTTTCCGGGATAAACGTATCCTATGTCGTTTCCCGGGACTCAGAGTATCTCCGTACCAAATTTCAGCAAAATCGGTTCGGCGGTTTGGGCGTAATGAGGTTACAGACTGACAGACAGACAGACTTTCGCATTTATAATATGCGTTGTCTGGTACCTGTAACACAAGTCCTTCAGGTAGGTACTTAGCACGGGGCCAGACTGACGTGGTGTGAAGCGTCCATAGATTAAAAAAATATATACTAGCTGTCCCGGCAAACGTTTCTTTGCCATATTATAATAAAGTATATCGCCCGTATTATTTTATAGAATTAATGACTAAATAAGTATGTCACCTGCATGGCAACGTCCACTACCCCGCGAATTTCGCGTCATGGCTGTTTCACTATGACCACAACGCGTCGTGAGCCATTTTTTCGCTCACTGAGCGTTTTCGGTCTTTGAGCGTAACATATTATATCTTAGATTAGTATGGATAGTATAAGTATGGATTTATTTGATCTCAATCACATAAAATTTCCTTTCTCACTCCACAGTTCAAGACAAGACCACGTTCAAGGCTTTCCGGATCTCGCTGAACGTGATGCTGTCGCAGGAGACGTGCGGGTACCTGGTGGTGCTGATGTACGCGGGCTCCATATTCGAGCAGGCCGCAGAGTCCATCAGCCTCACGCTCAGCCCCAACAAGCAAACCATCGTGGTCGGTGCCATACAGCTGCTCGGCTCCATCGTCGCTAGCTGCATCGTGGAAAAAACTGGACGAAAGGTAACATGAGCTTACAGTATCCAGGAACACCTAAAAGTCTGTTAAATTATGCAAACGTAGTTGCAATCTTGTTTAGTGACAATAGGTCACTAAACAAGATTGCAATATTAAACAAGATTGCAAATTATAATAGGTCACTAAACAAGATTGCAATATAATACCAGATTCACGGTAAAAGTGACATTGACAAAGTTTCCAGAATAATTTAGTCTCTAGGAGCCTCACGATGAACTGAACCATGAGAAAACACAAAGACCATACCAACTCAAATTCTATAAAAAACTGAAAATGTTGCACCATTGAATAGTCTACCATATTCAAATCCATTATCTCTTACGCCATTCCAACTTTTAACGCTTCCAGTGGCTGCTGGCGAGCACTTCGTTCGTGACGGGTCTGTCAATGCTGGCGCTGGGGGCGTGGTTCTACGTCACTGGCATGGGCGTCTGGCTGCCGGGCTGGCTGCCAGTGCTGGCCATGTGTCTGTGCATCTTCGCCGATGCTGCCGGCTACCAGCCTGTGCCTTACGTCATCACATCCGAACTGTTCTCCTTTCAGGTAGGGTATATACTGTAAAGTAGGACTTTATCTTTCCATTTTGAGCGAAGAGGGAGCTCACGGTCATATTATAACTGAGGTGTTTCTGTTATGGTTTTAATCAGTATGTTAATATTGCGCAAGTGCAGCTTCATTCCCCATTTGTTTAAGACACGTTTCCTTTTTCAGCATCGGGGCATGGTTACCTCCTTCGTGAGCAGCGTGGATGCGTTAAGCGACTTCCTCCAAACGAAAGCCTACGATCCTCTCCTCAAACTCCTGGGAATCCACTGGGTCTTCATAATGTTCTCCGTCGTATGTTTCTTGGGCACTCTCTACACCGTGCTCTACGTACCGGAGACCAAGGACAGAACCATAGAGGAGATCTACGCCATCCTCGACGGCCGGCAGAAGGAGAAGAGGAAAGACCCGGAGAACGGTAACGAAATTAGTAGACTGTAAATTGTGCTATACTGTACTCGGCGAAACATGGCGGTAGCGGTCATTGACACCCTATCAAAAACTTGTCATTTTCTATACAAAGCAAATACAAAGCCACGATTGACAACATCTGACACTTCATTGTCAGTCGTGAATCGCTGTTTACATAGAAAATGACAAGTTTTTGACAGGGAGTCAATGACCGCTACCGCCATGTTTCGCCGAGTACAGTATAATATTTTAAAACGTCAATTAAATTGCTTAGTAGATAAGTTGCTTCATTGTTTTTAACTGCTGACATCACACTGACCTCAGCTGAACGTGTTGCGTTTTTAGCTAGAAATGCGGTCTGCTTATAGAAACAAGCATTTCTTCTGTCCGAATTACTGGGTCTAAATCGGTTACAGCCGTACTTAGAGACATGGGTAAAGCCAAACGAGCGTCGAGCGTAAAGTAACTCGTGAGTCGCAGAATTTCGGTCGCTTAAAATATTTTAAAATTACGTTCATTTGGCTTCACCCTTCATGTTAATGGTAATTACCTTAATTTTAATTAATAGTTTGACAGAGAATGTATCTTGGAGTTTATGTCAGAATCTTCACTTAAATTTAAGTTAAGTAAACATGAAATGTCTCTGAGTGCGGCGGTTAATTAATGCTTCATAATAGTAATCGATTGAACAATCTAAAATGATTTATATCCCATCAGTTACCATAATGTACCTTGTATTTCCGTTTCAGACACCAAAATTCTTCAAAATTTAATCGAACTTCCCATATAAAGCATTTTATATGGGAAAGTCTTTTTATTAGAAGAACCGGAAGATATTACATTAGACATCATAATAAATTAACGCTTGCGCATGCGTCCGGTCTTAGTTTGCTGTTTTTGGTCATTAGTCGTAGTTACTTACAACTTGTAACCTAATAAGTAGCCTAATTAATGACGTAAGGAAGAAGATTCACTAAGAATCTTTAATCGTTTCAAAAATTGTAAACTAGATCCTAATAAGGAGATATTAATCCTTCGATCGGGGATTCTTGGAAATGCTATTGTATTCTATTGTTGTCCCCCCCCGATCATGGGGCTTGAAGGATTAATATTATTTATTAGTGACCAACTTCGCAGTCTAAGGTCCCTTGTTTGCGCAAGACCTTTTGTTATAACTTCTTTAAATAACACCTACCTCATGATCCAAATACCGACTCGTCAGAATATTGACGTTTTAAAATATCACGTTTCAGCTGTCTGCTCGAATGATTCTCATAATGCGGGTCGTACTGATTGCATTCTAATAATTCTTTTTCGAAGATATTTTTTAAAGATTTTTTTAACTACGTAAAGAATTATAATAATAATTATTATTATTGTCTAATAATCTAATTGGATGGTAAAGGGGAAAAGACTGTAGTGCCATACGTAGAGTAGGTATGTTCCTTTTCATCACACCTAAAATAATTAGTTTATATTATTATTTCTAGTAACATATAGGTAATAATATCTAATATTACTAAAAATTATAAAGTCAAAGAATGCTTCGGTATCTCCCGCACTATACCGACTGTGATAAAGGTGATATTACATGTTCTGTTAAATGTTGCTTGATTGTTGACCAACGATTGTGATATATGACGATATATTGTTTATGCACCGGTATTATTAGATTAAGTTATTTAAATAAAAATGTTTCTAAAAAAAATTTGTTTTCTTTTTAAACCGGCTCTACTCTACCTTTAAGATCAAAAACCCTTAAGATAAGTACCCACACTTTTTATGTATTTTACGAATAAATGATGAATCTGACTTTGATGATGACAATTTTAAATTTTATTATAGGTAGGCTATGGTACAGTACCCGGCGATAAATATTGCACATCGACCTTTGGAAAGTGACAGTCGGCTAATTTCGGTTTTGTAGAGCGTTATCTCTTACGCACGAAATACAAAAAGTCCGGTATATATTAGGAGCTGTTAAAACAATTATGGTTTGCTTCTTTTGACAATTTTATTATTCTTTGTATAAAATACACCAAATTTTCTATAAGTTATGGCTTTAGGTTCGGGGAAAATAAAATAAAAAAGGGTGTTCAAATTATATTTACGTATTTAAAATTCGTTTGGAAAATTACAGCTGTAGCAAATTTAGGGGTGTTAACAACTCTAGATATATATTTTGAACTGGACGCGACTGCACTCTATTGAATTTGAACAACGACTGACATAATGTCAAATAGGTGTGTGCTACAAAGATAACGCTCTATGAAACCGAAATTAGCCGAATGTCTCTTTCCAAAGGTCGATGTGCAATATTTATTGCCGGGTACTGTAAGTAATTCTGAAAATAATTATGAGCATTTTATTACACCTACATAAAAAGCTAAAAAATAGAGCAATAACGTAACATGAAAATACGAAAACAAACTGTAATAAAATTTTATTTGTTTCATGGTGTTATGAAAACTATGCAAAATTTTTATTTCTCTTGGTTTCAAATATGATTATTTATGTGTGTATTATTTGTTTTGTGTATAGTTCAGTCTCATATTGTTTTAATGCCCCTCGAGGTAGGTTAGTACTAGTATAATTAAAGCACAATAAAAATTTTGTTGGGCAAAGACTAGAAGTTTTGTGTATATCAATTACTTACTTAGTTGAGAGTTGAGACTCAAGAAGCTCCTAAGGGTTTGAATAAAGAGTAGAGAAATATTAATATTATGCTGTTGACGACTCGTTACTTTGCATAAGCATTTATTGCATACATGGTTAGAGTGATAAGACTCCACTCCACTCCCTTCTGATGAAATACTTAGAAATTACCATATTATTACTTTCAGTGAATTTCAAAGTAGATATCATAAGAACTGACATAGAGTCAGCCGAGACGAGTCGACGTAACTATGAGACTCCGGAACCGAAGCCCGCTTTGAGGATAATGGGCGGGAGCGACGCGGACATCAGCAACCATCCGTATGTGGCGGCCATCTTGATCCACGGCCGACTGTGGTGCGCCGGCTCCATCGTCGACGTCGACTGGGTGCTCACTGCGGCGCACTGCTTGAATTAGTAAGCCAATAAGAGGTCAACGTAAATGGTCGAATGCAAATATTCGATGATCCGGAATCTTGATCGCTACACTGTATCAGACAATGCCTTAGTCGCCTGCTAGTTTATTATGATATATATTAAGATAATATATATATTAAGGCGCTTTGCAGACGAAGGGGCGGAAAAGGATGTTAAGACGTTATTAAACTATAGTCCCAGTTTATTTCCAAACTAGCTGTCCCGGTGAACTTCATGTCACTTTAAAACCTTCCCTAGACTTCTATGAATATTTTAAGACTAAAATCAGCCCAATCCCTTCAGCCGTTTTCGAGTTTTAGCGCGACTTACACATTTGAAAATCCATTTTTATATATAAGACTAGCTGTCCCGGCAAACGTTTCTTTGCCATATTATATATAAATTATAAAGTATATCGCACGTATTATCATATTGAATTAGTGACTATAAATAAGTATGTCACCATGGCAACATCCATCGCTATCCCGTGACTCGCGTCGCATAAACAATGGTCGCTCTTTCTAGACAAATAATGTGCAATAAAATAAAATTGCGACTATAATTAAAGATCTAAGCTATCGTCTCAATTCGAAAAAAAATCACACATTTAAAAAAAACAAACATTAAAATCGGTTAAGTAGTTTAGGAATCCATCGCGGACAAACATCGTGACAGGAGATTTATATAATAAGTCACCGTAAGATTGTAAACACCGCGAGATTATAATATAACGAAGTGATGGATTGTAAAGAAACAGTTTTCCTGTGATTTTAAATTAATTATTTCGTATTTAAATTAACTTCAATTGCCTGAATATTTGATATATAACATTGAATAAAATATATTTAAAGTGCAGTTTGAATTATAAATTAGGTTAATTTTAATAACCGAACATTCTAACAGCACTTTAAATATATCTAAATTTTATTGTATGTTATACATCTTATACGAGTACCATTTGGCATTGAAGTTATTTTAAATGCGAAATAATTAATTTAAAATCACAGGAAAACCGTTTGTTTACAATCCATCACTTCGTTATATTACAATCTCGCGGTGATTACAATCTTACGGTGACATATATATATTAGATTGTTTTGACTTTTGACCTAGTAAGGTCATGCAATCCGTCTCACTTCTCAGGTAATATACTAAAACCAGTCCACAAAATCCAAATTAATCGCAAGATATTTCAGCGTCGATTAAAGATAAATCCAGTTATTAATTATGTCCACGAAGTCTTTAGTAAGTTAAACAATTTTCCAGTGTAATCTTCGTGGATCCCACGAGAGGATTGCAGGATTATGTGAAGGTCCGCGTGGGCAGCTCCAAGCCCCTCGAGGGTGGGAAACTGGTGGACATTGTGGGCGCCGTCACCCATCCCAAGTTTGAAGAGGAGCCGGTTCCTCACGCTGACATCGCCCTGCTCAAATTGGCTGAGAGGTTGAGTAAGTCAGTGGGCGATGTTTTCTTTTAAAGCAGTTTATGTCACTAAGATTCTAATTTCCAGCAAAAAATTGTTAGTCCATAGGCTCTTCTTGTTCTTCTTTCCTTCTATATAGTCTCATATTTAGCGCAAAACGCACTTTCTATGATTTTTTAAAAATATATTTTCAAAATTTTGGGAACTTATAAACGACGTCTGTATTTCAGGATTTAGCAATGCTGTAACTGCCATAAAAATATTCGAGGGCTATGTAGAGCCTTACCCTCAGAGCTTCGTTATGGTGTGCGGTTGGGGAGCCACTAAGGTAATGCTTACGTTACGAGTGTAAAATAATATCTTACTGAAGTCAATAAAAATTGTTACGTCTAGACTCTAGAGTCTAGACTCTTGGTCTAGAGTCTAGACTCGAGGTCTAGACTCTAGACGAAAGACGAAAATAGCTCGAAGACGTAACGTACCTATCTATTGCTTTTACAGCAAGGTTTAAGGGACAAAACCATATATTACAAAGGTTTGAATGCATACGCAAATCATTAGTCGTTACTTAAGGCCGCCCCCGAGCAAACGACCTTGGCCATACATTTGCCGCGTTACCGAGATCGCGCCAAAACCCTATTATTTTTAATTATCTTAGTTCAAAAGTGTCCTAAAAAAATTTAAAACGGCGAATATGTAGTTTATGATATTGTCGATCTATTGGCGTGAGTTTCAAAAAAAGTAATTTGTGAATGCTAAGGAGATGCTGAATGTATGCTCGAATTTTAACAAATTGGTATTAGGTACTTGGAAGCTGATATCATGAGTATAATGAACAAAAATAGAAAATTTAAAACGGCGAAAGGAATGTCGATATACTGAAGATTATTGCTGTATTTTTATTATAACTTTGTAGCTTTCAGATTATGAGTTTATAAGGTTTTAAATACGGTCAATTACGGAATTTCCGGACGGAACGCCCTTAATGTTTAGGACATGTTGTGAAATATCTACTAAGGGCCTGTTTCACCACTTCTTGAAGTGCAGGATAGGCTAGCTACCACTTAACTTGACAGATAAAGTATGGAGAATTGGAGAATCTGTCAAATAAGTTGTGAATAGCCTATCCGGCACTTTATCAGGAAGTGGTGAAACAGGCCCTTATAATGTCATTTTGTGTAGTCCAACGAAGACTTTGAGGAACACCCGCCGGACCTGCTGTCGGCTCGGCTCAAGGTTCGCACGCAGACGTACTGCGAGGACGCGTACGAGCTCGTCAGCGGGTTTCGCTACGACAACGACTTCTTCTGCGCTTCGCTGCGGAACGGAACTAGGGATGCCTGTTTGGTAATTTGGCTAGTGGTTTCTTCATTACTGCCTTTTGCACGCATCCTTATTCCTTGGTAATGTAGTGTTAGGAATAAAAAATGATCAAGAGTAATAACTCTTGAACATTTTTTATACCTAACACTACATTATACGCCAAAAACCTGAGACCTCTTACAGTTGCTAAAAACCCAACACTTTGTTTTACTTCCATAAATTATGGTAACTGCATCCATAGATAAATAACTTGCTCAAACTCACCACGTTCCATCAGTTCGACGCGGGCGCGCCGGCCGTACAGCAGAACCGTCTGATGGGCGTCATGAGCTTCGGCCCCAAGCGCTGCGGCGATGAAATACAACCGCCCGTCTTCATAAAGGCATACTATTTTAGGTATGTTAACCCAGCCCTCTGTGCAAACTAAAATGAGAACACAGTAAGTATATATTATGTATTGGCTTTGAATGATGCTATTTCTTTAACAGTTATTTTAAGTTCCAAAAGCTTTTACAATATTTGGTTCCAGTTTGACCAGCCTAAGCAGGCTTTTCACTTCGGACAGCTATTACCTTCTCTTTGCAATTCGGATATTACGTACAGCAACTTTAAAAAGTTACCTTCCTCGATTGAAGAGCTCAGTTTCTCTAGAGCCATATTATATGTTGCTAAATGTAGTATGGACTGATTACTAAATTAGTTTTATATAAATTTACCCTATTCATTAAAAATTGTAGGGAATTCGTAGCGCGTACAATAGCATCGTACAAGACGACACAGGAGCAGGCCGACGCGCTGAATGCTGTGGAGTTTGAGTCCACCCTCAGTTGGAACACCACGACGGAACCAGAGGACGTTAGAGAATCAACCGAGGAAGATTTTGGTGTAGATGATGAGTGAACACGCTGAATACTAAACACAACTGGCGTTTAACAACTGTATATGTTTGCTTTATTTCATGTCAAGATACTTTATTAAAGTTACTAAGTCCTTGTGGTAGTTGTATTCTGTTAAAGGGGTAAAGAAACCCTGTATTTTTATTTTAAAAAGTCATTGACCAAATAAATCTTTACAATACATTACGTGGTAGACTGTACTGCGAGTTGCGACATTTGGTTTATAACGTTATAAAATGCAACAATTTACTGATGAATATAATATAAGAATGGTATAATAGACATTCGCAATAATTTCTTACTGCAAAAGTTTTACTATTTTCGCCTACTACTATCTTACTCTTATCTCCTATTCCGGCCGAACTATCCTAGTGAGCGGACGTGTTTTGCGCTACGACAAATATTTAAATTTTATTTTATTTCTAAATTCCTTGTGCATCGGAGCCCTGTGAACGTGGAGTCCTCGCCCCTTCAAGAGTAGGGCTTCGGACCGTTGGTGTGGCGCGACCGGGTGCTGCTGTAAGAAATTTTAAAGTTTTAAATTGTTGAGGCGCCGGCGAGGCTTGAACCCGGGGTCCTTGTGTTGTGCGGCCGCTACCTTACCCGCTCGACCACGGCGAGGTGAGCCGCCGACGCTAATTTACCCTTCGCATTCGACAACCTGCAACGTCACATCATTACTTAGAGTTTGCAACTCTAATTATGTCCCTGAGACGTACACCTCCAAGAGCTCACACTCCGTCAAAGAGTGCTGAAGACAATTCTGAGATGCAAGGCTACGAAGATAACATCAACAAAGTTGGTTTGAAAAGGAAAAGGGAAAATGAACTAACAGAATTTATGAATGATGTACGCTGTATGTTTCAACAATTTGTTACGTCGCAGAACGAAAAATTTGATAAGTTTGTAGCCCAACAAACCGAAAGACAAAAAAATTTTGATAAATCCATATCTGAAATAAAACAACATTATAAAAACCTAAATAAATTGGAGAAATCGTTAACAGAAATAAAAAAGCAAAATGAAGAAATAAATACATCAATTTCGTTATTGTCGGCAAAGTACGATGAAATTCTAAAAGATATAATAGATCTTAAAAAGTGGAGAAATGAACAGACACTCTACATCAAACAACTAGAAAATAAATTGGAAAACCTTGAGAAACAGTGTTGCGTAACTAAACTAGAAATAAGAAATATACCAAAGCTGAAAAACGAAAACAAGGAGGGCTTACTCGATACTGTGGTGAAAATTAGCAATGCTTTAAATATTCGGTTAGAGAGCTCTAGCATTAAAGATGTTTATCGCCCCTTCTCAAAAAAGCCTGAGGTCACAAAGCCGATAATAGTGGACTTTACAACAGTCCATACAAAAGAGAGCTTTATAAACAGAGTGAAGAAACTACCAATAGAGGACAAACGTACCAAATTAAATACCTCCGTCTTAGATAAAGACCTTCCACAGAGTCCAATCTTTATCTCTGACTACCTAACTCCTAAAGCAAAGAGGCTACTCTTCCTTTCAAGAGATTTTGCCACCACCTACGGCTTTAAATATTGTTGGACGGCATACGGAAAAATCTATCTTCGCAAAAAAGAAGGAAGTCCCCAGTTTCGCATTGAAGAAGAGGCAGACATCGCTAAGTTGAAAAATAAGATAAAAGAATGACTAAATTCAGCATGCAGCGCAACTTTTTCTTTGTCTTTAGTTTTAATTTGCATGTTTAAACTAGTATTACTGCCTAATAATTATCTTTTACATAATAACTTCGCCACTTATTTCCTTTTGAAGATTTTTAATCAAGGTTTTATATTTCATAGTATAGGATATCGGTCTTTACATTTTACACCTTTAATCTATGTATTATTTAATTTAATGTACATGCATCCGTCTAACAATTTTGTTTGCTTAAATTACCAATTCAGGGATATTAAAATATTATTGAACTTAATACTTAAAATGTCAGATGCATATTTATCGAAACTACTTTATTTTTATATTAGTATGTGTGTTTTCGGATGGGGTCATTATTTGATATTGCTGTTTTTTAATGGCTAGTAACGAAATTTTGGAGGCTATTGACGAAATCTCTGTATCAGAACCTATAAAATGTGACGTTGAGGAATGCAGCAACATGTTAGATAGGGATAACTGCTTAAATGTTTTGACTCAAAATATCAGGAGTATATCCCGAAATTTCGATAGTCTGTTGGTAATGTTGCATAGGTTGAAAACAAACTGTGATATAATTATCCTGACAGAATGCTGGTTATCTTGCAATCCGATTATTCCTACTTTAGATGATTATAACTTTATTACCTCGGAGAACACTTCCAGTCAAAATGATGGAATCGTAGTTTATTATAAAACCCAACTGAATATTGTTTGTGAGTTTCCGGCTTGTCAGGATTGCAACTGTATGGTTATTAAATATGGGAATGAAACCGCTTTTGTTGCTATATACAGATCTCCCTCGTATAAAAATATCGATAACTTTATTTCCTCACTAAATTATGTTTTGATTAGTCTCTCCTCATATAAAACCATAGCAATAATTATTGGGGATATAAACATTGATATAACTGAGAGCACAAGGGATCTTCGTTCTCAGGACTATTTAAATCTGTGCAGTTTCCACGGCTTACTACCAGCTCACAATATTCCAACCAGAGATAATAAAACTTGCCTGGACCACATCATATTGAAAACACAACGACCGTCAAAAACTCTGGTTTTAAATTCTTCCATCACCGACCATCAGGCGGTATTACTTAGTCTAAAATTAAAAGAAAAACGAGCTTTTTACTTTTCTACTTCTCGAAAAATAAATCAAGAAGGGATAAAAACGGACCTGTCATCTACAGATTGGAAACCTATTTACGAACAAAATGATGCTAATATTGCCATGCATTATCTTGTAACAAAAATCCAATCTGCTATCCACTCAAATTCGGTAGAGATTACTCTCCCTAGACGCAAAAAAATAATTAAGCCGTGGATCACCCCTGGCCTAATGAAATGTATTAGACACCGTGATAGACTCCATGATAGATTGAGACAAAACCCAAACAACAACAATCTTAAAATTACCTACACAAGATACAGGAATTTCTGCAATAATTTATTAAAAAAGATAAAGAGAGACTATGAAACAAACTTACTAGATAATGCTAAAAGCAACAATAAAAAATTGTGGGATACCATAAAAAACTTAACCTACACAAGTAAATGTAAACAGCATGCATCTTACCTACTAAATTCTCGTGATCCTAAGAAATCAGTAAATAAAGTCAATGACTATTTTGTATCAATTGGGAAAAGGTTGGCTGGTAACACTACTAAATGCAAAGATAAAAATCATAATAACGACTATTGCATAAAAAATAGTTGTAGTACACCAATCAATTCTTTTGTTTTGCTCGAAACGGACATCAATGAAGTTGAGTCTCAAATTAGGAGCTTAAAAAACGCTTGCGCTGTGGGATGGGACTGTATTCCGAATGTCCTTCTTAAAGACAATATACATACCCTCTCCCCATTGCTTACACACATTTTCAATTTATGCTTGATTCATGGTCAGTTTCCTAACGTTCTGAAAAAGTCAGTAGTTCATCCAATATATAAAGCAGGCGAGAGAGACCGTGTCACAAATTACAGACCCATTTCCATATTGCCATCGATGTCCAAAATTCTAGAACGTATAATAAATACACGACTTGTAAAATATCTAGAACATAATCATATTCTTTCACCAAATCAGTTTGGTTTTAGAGCTAATAAATCGACTACTGATGCGGTTCATGAAGTTGTAGACTTTATTATTAGCAGTATGGATGTGGGTAGCTCAACTTTAGGTATATTTTTAGACCTTGCAAAAGCATTTGACACGGTATCTACAACGCTACTTTTAAATAAGTTAGAAGCTATAGGAGTTAGAGGTAAACAATTACAACTCTTCGAAGATTATCTCACGGATCGATCCCAAAGCGTGAAAATTGGAAATGTAGTAAGTGATGATTTGCCTGTGAGCTACGGCGTTCCTCAGGGAAGTATATTGGGTCCAACCTTATTTTTGATATACTTAAACGACCTTTGTAATCTTAGTTTACTGGGTGGTAGAATTATTTCTTATGCGGATGATACAGTCCTTCTATTTTCTGCTCAAAGCAAAAATATATTATTCAAGCTTGCTCAAAGAGGTCTCAACTTTGTCACCCACTGGTTGCAGAATAACTTCCTAACTCTCAATGCAAATAAAACACAATACATAAGTTTCTCTATGCGAAAACAAAAAGAATTAGATACCACCTTTAATTTAACTGCCCATGCTTGCTGCAATGAGACAAAGTGTTTGTGCTCTCCCCTAAACCAGGTATCATCTGTTAAGTATTTAGGTGTCATTATCGACAATGCATTGTCTTTTAGTGACCATATTGATATGCTCACGTTAAGAATTAGAAAATTAACCTATGTTTTTAAAAATCTTCGACATATAGCGGATAAAAGTCTAATGAAGCATGTTTATCAAGCACTAGGGCAGTCGATAATCCAATACTGCATCACGATCTGGGGAGGCACCTTTAAAACAAAGATGAAACCTCTTGAAGTTGCTCAGAGATCGCTTTTAAAGGTGAGCAGCTTTCGTCCCTTTTTGTATCCTACTTCCTTACTATACCAGTCCTCCGAAGTCCTGTCAGTCCGCCAGCTGTACATCATGCAGACAATCTTGAGGCAACACACTAAACAACATCTACATAAAGACCTATACGCTAAAAAACGAAACAAGGCTATAGCAGAATGCCCAAAACATAAACATGCTTTTGTCAATAAACATTATTGCTTCCTAGGACCATTCCTGTATAATAAAATGAATAAAGAAATAAATATACACCCTCTGAGCAAATCAAGATGCAAACAAAAACTATTTAAATATCTACACCAACTCACGTATGACGAGACGGAAAAACTGCTAATAATTATGAAATAACTCGTAAATTATTTAAATTAAAGCCAATTATTTTTATTCTTAATTATTTATAATTATTATTTTTCAATGGTTGTATTATTAATTTTATTTGTGATAATTTACAATATTTTATTTACTTAAGTCCTTAATTTTGTAAATTCTTTAAGATTTTAAACTATACTTAATCTTTAAGCTGTAAACATAATATTCATTATTGTAGTAATATATTTTTAGAAAATTAATTAATATGATTTAAATAATGTAGCTTACAGTTCGTTTCTACTTAAATATAGAGTCACTGCAAACTGGAGAGCACTGTGGTCCGAAATACAGATTTATCTAGTTCGGACACAGAAGAATTATATTAAGTGTACATTATTAAATATCAAAATTAAGTTTGTCAAACATATACCTGTAAGTTATCTTATGAGCAATGTACTGTAATTAATTTTGATGATAAATAAATTATTATTATTATTATTATTATTATTACTAAAAGAAGGTTAGAAAAATAAGACAAGTAGTTATGTATTTATTGTTTATTTAATACATAACTACAGAGAATCATCACTGCGACGGACGCGCGAACCCCGCCGCCCGCGGGTGGCGCCGACGCCCCTATTTTTGGTACACTTATAATAAAGTCAATAGTTTAACTGTGGACATCGCAGTGCTAATAAATATCCAAATAATTTACCATCTAACTACATATAAAAGAAAACAGCGAGTGCATGCTGGCTATTACCGAAGTTGCATTGATGTATTGTTTTTAAATAAAGAATTGTCGACACTACGATGTCCACACACATTATTAATTTAGTCCGCGAAAAACAATAATAAAATAAAATTGAATACACCCAGACGTATGCTCGATAGACGAGTTTAAGGGTACACATAATTTTATAAAGAACTTCAAAAATACACAAATCACAAATAACTGGAACCTATAATATAGTCCGATGAATAAAAAATCTTGCATAATGGGAGTTATTACAAAAACGATTGGCCAGTACAAAAATAAACTCAAAATCTACGTGTATTCAATTCGGACATGGAAATGTTGACAGTATTAACCAAAAATTAAATAAAGTAAAAATTATATCGAAAATAATATTACAGCTAGAACAACGAACAAACGTATAAGCTTACGATTAAACTATAATACACCAGGATAATTCGTATCCGTTTTACAACCCCACCTTACTTTCTCAATAGAAATATAGTTTCGATGAAGTTGTAAAATGTTTACTTCGATCCACTTCGGGCTAGACTCCATAGTAAATGGTGATCCGAAGTACAAAATGGGCAATAAAGTGACAATAAGACGTATTTACGAAACCTTGCCGAAATGTCTTTTTAAAATCTATTTTACTTACAATATTTGTAGTATAGTATAGAGACCGGGCAAATGGTTGGGTAGATGAGGAGAAAAAAACTTTTATTTGTCACTAAATCTATTTTTGAGAGCATGAAAACGTCAAGATAAATTTCAGGTTTCACTTTCATTATTTCATTTTTGTGACAATATAAGAAAAATCTTGCCTTTCTATTCTATTTATCACCCAAAGATGAATAGGTAAGTATAAATAATATAATTTAATCTGTTTGGTGAACAGAAAGGATTCAGCAAGGACAAAGCATGGCAGTTATTTTACCTGTCCTCTTCTTTTCGTTTGATAGTACTATTTTTGTTAGAAAGAGAAATTTAAACATGTTCTTATATTATCCTTCCTGTTCAGCTATCCTATACAGGGTGCAATTAAAACTTCCTGCTAAATTTTGATATATTTGATCCTTGAAATAAAAATACACGTATTTTTTTTCTTTTATCATCACGCGCGCGCGCCTCCCCCCGCGTTACCCCCGACCATTCCCCCGCGCCGCGAGTGACAGTTCTGCAACGATTTTAAATGGGATAAAATATGTAATTAAAAATTACACCCATTTTTTTTTTGGTTAAATGGACTCTCCTAATGATACCGAAAGCCCTGGAAAAAAAGGTTAAATTGCACCCTGTATAACTTCGCATTTTGTATGTAATTTGCTTCACATAATTTTGTCTCCTTGGACACGAAACATACGAGTATAACATGCAATGGCATAATTTTGTACAACCAAAAAGCCAATTAAATATTTAAAATCTAATTTTAATCAATGCTCCTAGAATTCTGAAGTTACATTGGATGCAGATTTTCTTTAACATTCATCTTATCGTCAGCCAGCATTGCTGGTAATATAATAACAAATACTGAGTAATGTTGAATGTTGATACGTCTATACAAGTATAATATGAACTAGAAGTTAGAACCTTCTGTATAAGGTGGCAATTTTTCATCTGTAGATAAAAAGACTTGAAAACATACAAAAAGGTTGATAATCATCAAAATTTACAGAAACATCACAATTGAAATTTAGTGATCGATTTTTTTGACGCTAGAACTGTGTAGACCTTGACGCCATTATAAAAATTTATTGAACCAGGGGCTTAATTCTTTTACCCCGAATGTAGCTTCAATTCCATACGAGATAAAAGAATCGGACCCAGTCTTTTAGCACATAATGTTGTTCATCTCATTAAAAATATAGTTACGAATGTAACTGACTACAGAAAATATTATATCTCTACGACAGAGTGGTACGTCGGATGTTCTACATATAAGAAGTAACCAGTCTTAATGTGTTTAAGCGTAATGTTACCTGACTGGGTCTCGCGCTAGGAACATTGGCGAGCGTGTATTCACATCATTGTATACGGATAGCCAGCAGCCCCACAAATTGAGCTGCTACTCTCTAATTACCAAGAAAATTCGGACATTTTAATACAATATTTAACGGAAATAAATAGAACGAGTATATCGTATGGCAACATCGATACTACACCCATTTAAGTATATAAAGTTCCATGAAATATGTATTCTCCATATATTTTAAACACCTTACTCGAAACGTTACACTTTAAAGTTAACTATTTTCCGTAAATCGTTCGACGATAAACACTGTATAAGTAAACTACCGGTATATTGATACTCCAAATACTGAGACGTATGTTTGATGCCGGTAATCGTTGCGTTGTCAATGACGGGATGTTACCCCTTACTAATAAAAATACACACAATTGATACGCTATACAATATTTACTTAAAGTTGAGATCGCACTAAGCGTAGCTTTGTAGCGGAGCGACACGACACGTCACGCCCAAATATGCCTTGTATTGAATCGTACGAGCTAAGCCGCACTACGTTGCGGCGGCACTACGCCACACAAAATTCAATACTTTTAACGTAAAGTGTCGCGTCGCTACAGCGTAGTATCGCTTAGTGCGGTCTCACTGTAGAAGCAGTATCTTGACAGACAAGAACAAAACATAGTATAGCTTATTCATTGTGTATTATCAGTAGGGGAGTAAGTGAATACACGAGGTGCGGCGACGCGGTGATGCTCTCAGACCGCGGGATCACCGAGCGGGTCGCCGAGCGGATCGCCGAGCGGCCGCTTGGCGAGCGGCTCATCGAGCTCGCTCTCGGGCGGCTCCTCGATGCCGGGCAGTATGATCTGAGTGTCCGACGCCTCCGATGGCTGAAAGTAACACCATAATATAAGCTTTTTTTTGGCCTGAAAGCAGGCCATTGTAGCCCTGAGCTACTAGACATGTGGCAAGCTTTTTTTTAGCCAAGGCAAGTGGCAAGCGTTTATCGTAAACGCCAACAAAATGTATGCGATTTGACATAAGTCATCACTTCGCTAGAGAATACTAATGTCAAATCCAATACATTTTGTTGGCGTTTACGCTTGCCACTTGTCTAGGCCCTCTGATGTATCTGCGACCCTCAAGGATATATTATTGTGACTCCTTCGCATTGGATTACCGTCCCCAACCCAATGCTGCTATAATTATATTATAAGCATGATGGGTATGTCATCAATTTAATCCCTCAATTCAATTCAAGCCCCGTAAGGCCCATATGGGCCGCGACAACAAAAGATTTCCTGGAATTGGTGATCAAGGGATTAAAGATAGATACTTGGAATTTAGCCGTAAGTCGACTGGGCTTGACATAACACCAGAACAAATGACGTAGGTTTGTTAACTGCGTTTTAATCAATTGCCTGATGCTATGATACCATTAAATTTAACTAATTTAATGTACTATCAGAGAAGTTGATTCCTAGGCTGATGGGGGACCAACGTATTTTGGTCGCGTTATGTCAAACCCAGCCGACAGATCACAAATAAGTAATAACATTGAATTGTCATGATTCAACCAAATTACGTTGGTGTGCCAAGACGTGTCAACTGCCTTATGCCTAGGAATCAATTTCCTCGATGGCACATTTACTTTCTTAACAAAGCATTTTATCTTAAGTTCTAAAGTTACATCCTAGTTCACCTAGTAAAACAATTAAAAATGTTTTGTTTTGATGGGTGCAGAAGTTTGAACCCAGCTGAACCTATAGTCCAATGTATTTATATTAATAATTAATCGATTGAACACGTAAAATAAATAATACGGTGATGACACAGCAACTTATTTTGTTGCCTTGGCTGACTTAGTTATAATTTATTACCAGTCAATGCACAGACTATCGTTCCGTTACACGCCTCTTACTCCACAATAAACCTCACGCACACTACACAAAAAGCGCTAACTCTTAAAACAAATTGCAACAGAACTTGAAAGACCATTCAATGCTAATATAAACACAATTCGTACAAACAAATTTCACAAAACACCTCCACGTCTATGTAAAACCAATAAGGAACATAACATAACAAGCGTTGGTAATGCTCGGTCGTGTTTACCTTAGCATCAATGCTCCTCCGGTCGACGACGTCAAGCTTGTAACAACACAATACATATATTATGTCACCGTAGAATCGCAAATACCGTTAGATTGGGAAATAAACATTTTCATTATAAATTCGCGCATTTTTTATATTAATACTAGCTGTCCTGGCAAACGTTGCTTTGCCATAATATATTTGCCATATTATTTTATTGAAGTGACTAAATAAGTATGTCACCATGGCAACGTCGATCGCTATCCCGTCGCAAAAACAATGCTCGCCGTCAGTCTCAGGTTGTAATAATTTACTATTATTTATTCAACAAATGCACTTATCAATATATAAAGTACCGAGTAGCCGATTCTCAGACCTACTGAATATGCTTATAAAATTTGGTAGAAATCAGTTAAGCCGTTTCGAAGGAGTTCGTGGACTAACATTGTGACACGAGAATTTTATAACGAGAATATATATATATATATATATATATATATATATATATATATATATATATATATATATATATATATATATATATATATAAGATAATATACTCTTAAAACTGTTAAACTAATCACTTCACGCATTATATTTATTAAGAAACATTATAATATAATATTTACAATCTAACGGTGTTTAAAATTTTACGGTGACACATACTTCACGTTCATACACACAAAATGACAGCAACTCATTTAGTTGTTACTGAAGAAATGGTATACGGAGAGATCACACGAAAGATCTTGACTCGGTTTTAAGTTTGATGTTTTTACTTTTTGCAGATAATATTGTAATGTTGCGTCTTTACGTTTACTAAATTAGGATAAAACCATTGCTAATTTTTATAACTACTTTTGTGCGCTTCGACAAACCTTGATTCTGATTCAATTCAATTAATTAATTTTTATTTTATATCACGTATTACCCGCGAGTTTAATTTAAATTATGTGAAATAAAATTCCAAAAAGAAGATAGGGTATACAAGAAATATAACTGCAGTCTGCACTGTACACAGGCGAGAAAATAATGCAAGCACATTTGGCCGGAGTGTCTGTAAGCGGCTTTACGATGAAGCAGTATTGTCGCCAAGCCAGTGAAACATTGAAACATGAACATTGAACGTCGGAAATTACTATGCAAAATCTTTTTGAAACCTTAAGTTTTCTGCAATTAGTGTCCCACACTTGCACAGAGAAATATAAGAATAAAGTCCTCCCCTAGTTTTTGTATGACAATCATCTTACATCCTTTCATTCAATCCCTCCAACATTTAAGTGATATGTCCTACCTCGACGTCGTTCGTGAACTGCTGTTGCTTGTCCTTGTCCGCGCGGGCGCGCTTTTTGCCCCGGGGTGCCGGTTCGACCGCCGGCGCCTTTTTGGGTTGTTGATACTGAAATTACATTAACATATTAAGAAACTTAACATCCGAGTCGTCAACAGTCGTCAGTAGACAAAGTGTGACAAGAGTAAAAGCAAAGACAGGTCTTTGCCTGGAATTTGGTGACGGCAAAAGCTGAGATCACATGCGCCATAGTTTTCGCTTAATAAAAGCGCATTTACAAGCAGCGATCGCACCGCTAAAGCACAACTCGCCACAAAATCCTGTTAGGTAATACACAGGCCACAGCTATCAGAGGTTTGAGTACGAATTCCTAAGGTGATAGTAGTCGTCACGTTATCTTAAGGGGCTTCACTACGTGAAAATACCATATTACCCGCAGAGTTTTTCTTTATTGCTCATTCAAATGTAAAGAGAGTACTCAATAAAAAATACGCAATGATAGCTAATTTATTGACCTTCATTTCCATTTTTAAAAATTCTAATTTAGAAGTATAGTTGCTTTCGTATCGAAAGGACATTTTAGCAGAACGCCCTATTAGCAGATCATCCTAAAAGCAAAACGGCATATTAGCATAACGTCCTACTGGCAACATGACCTCGTAGCAAAAAGTCCTAATATCAAAACTACATGGACAGTCATGTACACAAGAAGAAATGAAAGATTTTAATAAAATGTACCGTCTAAAATTTTATTTATGGCTGATTTTTCAATGGGCTGATAGGCAATCAGATGAACAAGCCAAAAAGTTTCTATTCTTAACCCTTAACTGGTATCGGGGGTCAAAAATTACCCCAGGCGTTTTTTACGATATCTTTGCTATATAAACATGTACGCTTTTGTGCTTCCGTGTAATCTCGTTATGTCGGATGGTAAGGCGGGTGACGGAAGTGCATCGTTCTGCTGTTACTGGAAGCTAGGATACATACACTGCTGGGGTCAAAAATTACCCCCAATACCAGAAGTGTATGTATTTCTTCAACGGTACCTTCTTATAGTTTTTCATTATTTTTTCAATATATCGAGAATTTGAAACAAATGTAAGCTTTTATAAGATAAGTACTCCACATCTGATTCAGAAATCACCCAGAAGACTATGATAACAGTCTGCGACGTCAAACAGTTTACTATCGTAAGGAGTAAAGATCAGTCAGTTGTTCTAGTAAAATTATATCAGGTATAGATTAGGAATCTTACAATTGTTGCTGCTAGGAAGATGTAGCAAATATAGCAAATGCTTACTATTTTATATGTAAAGAAAATTTTGCGAAAATCACTTATAAATAGTAAAATGTTATGAGCAGTTTTTGGTCTCTGGTTTAGCCCTGTCATTTTTTTTATTTTTAGTTGATATCAAAAGAAGTTTGTGTGATTTATAATTTAAATTATATAAGAAGACAACATAAGAAAAGAAAAACAAGATAGGTTTATGTTTCAATATGTTAAAGGACTCCTAAAGTAATATAAGTTGATATTTTTTTTTATGCTTCATTGCAGTGGAGTCACTTTTTACCCCCGATACCAGTTACGTGGCCTTTTTTAGCGATACCAGCTAAGGGTTAAATTTCTCGCAGCAAAATGTAATTGTTCGAGCTGCTAAGGGGAAAAACCTCTTTGAAGTACTGGCCACTTAAGAAAAAGATTACAATGTGTTAACACAATGACAAATACCATTCCGGATTCTTAAACAAAAACTTCTTTGTAAAAACAATATTCTTGCAATGGATAATGGTGCAGGACCGAGTAATGCCGCCTCAACAAATGAGCTATTTGTATATATAAAGTCACAAAAAGGAAAAGATGTTTTGTTGCACGCAGGTCACCGGTACAATTTCAAAACATTGAATAAAAAATCTGGCTCAACCAACTGGAGGTGTAGTAACAGAGATGCATGTAGCGCAAGTATTACTATCGATAAAGAAAAATCCGCGGTTTTGTATTCGTCGGCGCATACGTGCAGAACAAATTTTAATAAAAATCGAGTAGACAGCGCTATCGACGAATGCAAAAAACAAGCGTGCAGAAAGTATACCTCAATACAGAAAATTTTCGAAAAGGAATTTTCCAGAGAATGTAATTCAGATATTGAAAATATACCAGCGTTTGTAAGCAAAAAAGACACATTGTACCGCGCGAGAAGAAATTTTTTAAAAATTCAAAAAACGGAATTTAAAAACCTTGATGAAGTGGAGGTACCTCATATTTTGGCTGACAAATTTTTGGTGTGTGCTGACGGAAAAAATGCCAATAAAATTTTGTTATTTGCCACCCCAATGGGTGTTCAACAAATGAAAAACCTCAATTCAAATGTTAAACTTTTTGGAGACGGCACTTTCCATGTGCCACCCCCCTTTTACCAACTATATACCATACACATTGACGTTGATAGTTGTAACGAAATGACCAATATCGTGCCGTTGTTGTATGCGCTTTTACCTGATAAGTCACAAAATACATATGAGAGATTATTCACTGTAATTAAAGACCAGTTTGGATCAGATATTCCGTATTACAAATGTGACTTTGAAGTAGCACAGATGAATGCTTTCAAAACTATTTTCCCAAAATCGCACTTGTCAGGATGCTTTTATCATATGAACAGAGCTGTATGGCGTAAAGCAGCCAAAATCAAAGTTATAAAAAATGATAAAAACATGAAGTTAACCGATATTCAGTTTGGTAGAGAAATAGTAAGACTAAGTGCTAATTTGCCTCTCCTTCCGCCCGAATCTATAAACATTGTCTGGGCTAATATTAAAGAAAAAATACAGGATTCCGTCAAATATAATGAACCTTTGCGGGAATTTACAGCTTATTTTGAGAAGCAATGGATGAAGATGTCGCCAGAAGTATTAAGCTGTGCAACGGAACGTCATCGCACCAATAATGGATTAGAGGGTTGGAATCGACGATTCAATTCGAAGATTAGACCAAAACCGACATTCATATCGTTTTTGAACTCTCTCCGCAAAGAGGCCAAATGGCAAGATTTTAGATTGCGTCGAGCACTTTTCAAAAGAGAGCCACGCAGAAAGAACCAACTTATTTTCGAATCAAAATTTGAAAATGAATTGCAGAAGCTGCAAGAAACTAAAATTTCTGCATTTGATTTTTTGAAAAAAGTGACTCATTTAAAAAGAATTATATTCGATGATTATTGATTGCAAATAGGTAACATTTGTACTATCGAAAAACCTGGTATTAAAGATTTAAGTTCATGAATTTATATTTGTTTGAATATGTATAATTTGTATTGAATTGTACTAGGCCATTCAGCTAAGGTGTCAATTTGATATTAGGACGTTTTGCTACTAGGTCATGTTGCTAGTGGGACGTTATGCTAATATGCCGTTTAGCTTTTAGGATGATCTGCTAATAGGGCGTTCTGCTAAAATGTCCTTTCGATACAAGAAAAAAAAAATTTGAACGCAATAATTTTCCTACAAATATTGTTATAATTCCGTTGTTTCAAAAAATATTGCCAGAAATTTTGTCTCAAATTATGAGTATTTATGTTATTTATAAATTTGCCTTTTTACATTTTTATTTAATGCAATATTTTATAAGTTATGACAACTTATAGCTGTTTTTGAGGAGAGGGGTCGGAGCGGGACGCGGGCGGCAGACGGCTGCGCGCCTTCGTAGGAGGAGGTTGTGTCGCTTCGTGTCGCTGCGCATACGATTTAAATTACGTAAAATAAGGCACGCCATCTGTCCTCATCATTCAGAACTACAATGAACTTGTCTTGTCTACAAGTAATACGCACCGAATAGACGGCAGCGCCCGATTTCAAGGTCACAATTTATGCACTGTGATTGCGATGCAAAATTATTTAAAAAAAATATTATAATAAGTAATGAATACGTGCAAAATATTTATCTGTACAAATAAATAAAATTGGAGTAAAGAAATAACTGTTTTTACTACATGTAAGTATATTTATAATATGATTAATAATTATTATATAGACATATAATAATAATAAATAATAATAATAATATTAAAAAAATATAATATAATAATATAATTATTATATTATGTATTTATAATATTATAAATACATGATATAATAATAATATTATTATATTATATTTTGCACGTATTCATTACTGTAGGTATAATATTTTTAAAATACAAACAGACAAAAATTGTAAAAAAATATATTTTGATGTATACAGTAACGTATATTATAGGTAAGTACGTTACATACCTACATCAAAATACATATTATTTTTGTACAATTTTTGTCTGTTTGTTACGGCAATCTCTGTAATGCTTAGACCGATTGAGACTTTTTGGCAGTTCAGACTAAATATTATAATACATAAATTATATTTTAATTTTGTAGGTAGGTGATCTGTTTTAAATAATTGGCCAAGTGCGAGTCAGACTCGCGCACAAAGGGCTCCGTACCATTATAGAGCAAAATTAGCGTGGCGTGGCGGTCGTCCAACGCGTGTGGCGTTGGACGACCGCCACGCGCCGCCGCGCCGCGGGCCACGAATCCGCGAGCGGGCAGTGGGCACCCGTCGCATGCGCCCATCTGACATCTCATTTATGATTTAGCGCTGCTAGTATAATTTTGGTCTCGAGCGTGTACACTGTAACATTTTAACTAAAGGTATTTTAAAACAGCAATTTGAATAAATAATATTTTGAAGAAATTACATTTGTTTTACCCAATTAATATTAAAATAATAATATTCCAAAAAAAGTTGTAAAATAGAAAACCAAATTTCATCGCGCAGCGAACCCGAGATATTGCAGTGTAGACCTCATGCTTCTATCCATTGCGCTACCATGATTCAATGAATATTTGTGAAATAGGCAAACTATCTATAATAGTTTTTCTCTTTACATTCAGACTGCGTTGTTGTTGATTGTTCGATATTGAACTAGATGTCGTTATTTCAAATGGCGCGGGGGTGAGGTAGGAAGTGGAGTGCGGAAACACTCGTTTGCCCAAGGTCGTTCGCATATTGAAGCCCCTTAAGTGATTTGTATGTAAATATCTACAGCTCCCGTATAATTGACAGTAGATATTCGATAACGTTGGCAGGAACTGTCTCCAGGAAGTCATGTTCACCACTCTGATACTACTATGTATACTCTGATGACGATTTTAGTGTTTACCAATAACATCTAATATCCTATTAGATTATTGCCAACAAACTGTTCAAAAATCACATACAGTTTGGGGAATTAAGGTTTAAACTTTAAAGCTGCGCGTTCAACGGATCGGAATCAGAGCGTACGCAGCGGACGGATGGAGTATATAGAAATCAATACAAAGCAACAAATCCGTCCGCTCCGGGCGATACCGATTCGGCGGACGAGCACCTTCAGTGGACGCGCAGCTTAGGAGAATATAATGTTTTAATACTTATAAAAAGTATACCTGTAGCTCCGGCGGCAGGAAGACGCGCGTGTTGACGAAGAAGTCTGGCTGCGGCGCGAAGTACATGGTGGGTATGCGCGCGTCGGACGGGAACTCGCGCATCTCGAAGGTCGTCGACCGCGACCAGATTATAGACATCGCCAGGTCGCACGTCGCCCATAGTTTCTGAAATATCATCATATTTCGTTATCTTTGCATTGTTATTTAGACTCCTTACTAGAATACTTTACCTCAGAATAACTTTAATGCCGTGAAAAACATTAGGTTGATATTTAGATAAGTTTCTCTTAATGTGGACAATGAATTTTGACTGAGGCTTTAACTATAAAAGTATCTTACTACGATCTAGATCTCGGATCACAATATACCTACTTAACAAATTTTTTAAAATTATTATCTAAATTTCTAAAATAACATATCGAATAAACTCTCGATATAGGAAAACTCCAGCCATTTTTTCAATAAATGAGTCGAACTTAAAGTGTAAAATGCCGCGAGTGGTATATTTTTTATAGAGATTATTTAATCTTGACATTAAAATATGATGCACTACTTACATAATTTGTCACATCATCTGTTTCGTTTATCGCGTCCTTGTGGTTCTTCATTCGTTCTACTAGGCTCTTGTAAAATCCGTAGCAGTAGAAGTCATTTCTAGTGATCAACGGCTCCAGTATGAACCATAGGCATTGTTTCACCACCTAATAAAACAATTTATGGTATACCAATACATAATAAACAAAAAGCCACAGCCCTTTTCTGACTATTAATCCACGACGCGACTAAATTAAAATTAAAAACTATTTCTCTTAAAAAATTACAGAAAGCTAAGTTTATATTTATGACTTAAATTTGGTTACGCAAGCAGTCGCTTTTTTGACGCTTCACAAAACACAATGAACAGCTCTTATCTATACTAATGTTATAAAGCGGAAGAGTTTGTTTGTTTGAACGCGCTAATCTCAAGAACTACTGGTCCGATTTGGAAAATTCTTTGAGTGTTAGATAGTGCATTTATTGAGGAAGGTTATAGGCTATATTTTATCACGCTAAGACTAATAGGAGCGAAGAAATAGAGGAAAATGTGGAAAAAACGAGGGGAAATTATTTGAAAGGGCTTATTTGAACGCGCTAATCTCAGGAACTACTGGTCCGATTTGAAAAGATAAGAAGTAGACCACGTGAAGGATCATAGGCTATTTTTGGTGAAATAATTTGTCCGTGAAATATCAAATTTACGCGGGCGAAGCCGCGCGGAACGTCTAGTAATATTATAATTATATATGTAATGGGGATTGTCCATTTTTTTTAAATTTTGCTCATTACAAAAACATTTCGAGGAATAAGGTCAGTGATCGCTTTTCTGTATATAAACGAAAAAAATACCCATTAGTTACTTATATTTTTGAACAAATATGTTTAACCTTAGTTTGACCTTCAATGGCGTTAAATTAGCAATAAATTCGACCAACATTACGTTTCGAACTTTTGGTAAGCTTCTCGTATCAGCTTTTACATAGTGATAACTTATATTTGACAAACCAGCCATTATAAATAAGATTGAAACGAAAAAAAACATACTGCAGAGGTCAATTGGCCGCCGATGATGACGTCAGAGCGAAACTTTAAAAATTTATTGAGAAAAAACTAGCCAATGGATTTCAAAATTATTTAATTTATATTCTTAAAATACCCTATTTTAACGAAAAAAAATATAAAAAGTACATGTGATTTTTTTGGACAATGCCCATTGTTGTTGTAAGTAATTTTCAGAATTCCTTTACCTGGAGGTTTAGCACGGCTACAGTAGAAATGTGAAAGAATAGAAAGGCTGACTATTTTTGCCTAGTTTCCCGAAAAAAAAACCTTTCTATGGTGACCATAAGCCTGCTGATCAAATGATTGGGCTCAATTTCACAAGGTAGTAATACCTTGAGCTGTGCGACGTTGTCGTACGATGTGAATGTGGGGTCGTGCGCGAGGACGGGCACCGCGAACACCAGCATGTAGTCCGGTAGGATGTGCGGCAGCTGCGACACCGCCTTCTCCACTGTGACAGGAATGTTATACATTTTATTTGGATGTGAAAGCATATTTTGCGAGCAATATACATCGCCAAACGTATTAAGTACGGTAACGTGCCAAACAGAGCTGCCTAAGACTGCCTTCACATCAAGTCGCGCGGCTGCCGCACTACTCGCGACTTAATGTGAAGGCAATAAAACTAGTCTGCATGATTATACGTAGATAGCTCTTTTAATTTGCGTAGTTGGGTGGATAATAATAAATATGCGTTGCTGTACCTTTAGTGCCGACGGTGATGTTCCGCACGTACTCGCGGCGTCGCACGACGTCCGCCAGCATATAGTGTCGCACGACGGAGCGGATGCGCTTCACCGGCTCGCGGCCCGCCAGCGCGTACATGCCCATGAAGTCCAGTGGTAGGCACTTGTTGGGGATGCCCTGGATATAAAAACGGCATATAGAATATGTAGAACTTAATCAACTAGTATATAGTATTATAGCTTGCCTCATATCTTAAAGATTCTTGAGTTCGATTTAAAAAAAACTTTCCATTTCAGAGGTCATAGAACAATCTACTAAAAATTGATCCTTGCGAGTTGCGTGGCAGGGATACATAAAAAGGGCGGTACTGGAGGCCTACTACGAAACCGTTTTGAGGACGCGGCATTCTCGTTCGATTGTTTGAGTCTCAAAACGGTTTCGTGGTACGGACCCTGAGTCTAATATCTTGCCAGTCATATCAGTCATGTCTGAACAAAAACAACATTAGTCTTACCTTTGATAATCCTTTGTGTAGTTTAGCGGCAAACGCTTCTCGTACTTGGGGTACGTCATCCTGTAAAAATAGTGTTTGTCAGAAAATAGTATTTTTTTCGTAATGACATGAAATTCTGCAGAGTACTACTATTCATAATAATCTTTGAATTTTTTTGCGTTGTAAAAGGGCTTTTACACAACCCGAACATGGACTGAAAACACTCTTATTTCTTTACGCAGATATGATATTTATTATTATCCTTTTCATACCTACGCACTTTATACAAAACGGGATACGATATCGCAGCACCATGCGATATCGCATCGGGTAACATAAAAATTAGTCACTCACAATCATGAGATGCGAGAGGTTGTAGAACTGTTCTGCGGTGAACTGGTCGCCGACGCCCTTCTGTTCGCAGATCTTGAGCATCGCCGCGCCCGCCGCCAGCCGCAGTTGCGCCATCTCCGCCGCCGACAGCTGGTTTTGCTGAACAATAACAAATAGGATATTAAACACAACGCACCGATTTATATTCATATTTAAAAAACGGAAAGTCAATATGTAACGTAATAGATAAAACATTCCCCAATTTAAATAAGTTAAGTAGAAATGGCTTTGTATAAGTAATTATGGAACATGAACGTTTGGTAGCGTCTCTTACCGCGCGAAATACTTAACAAATAATTATTGACTTTCTTAACATCTAAATTTAATTATTGACATTCCCTCTCGTATTAAAAACCTACAAAAACGGATTTAAAATTTTAAACGAAACTTGACACAATACAACTACCTCGGTATTTTTGGATAACGTTGCGACAACACTTGATATGCAAACTACTTTACAACGTATCGCCAATACTAGAAATTGCCTGTAGCAAATCGCCCTTGTGCACGATAAACGCGTTGAGTATTCTAAGGTCGTGTTCAAACCAAACTGACTGTCAGCCACCGAATGTGAGCGAACGTTACGCAGTTTATTGTATTTCCATACATATTCACTTTTTCGTTAACACCTAACCGACAACCGGCTTACAGTCAGTTTTGTTTGAACTCGGCCTAAACGCCTTCTGTGCGCACAGCTCGTCCTTCTTGAGGCCGAGCAGCCGCGTGCAAACAACTTTACAACGTGTCGCCTATACAACAAATCCTCACCTGTAGCAAATCGCCCTTATGCACGATAAACGCGTTGAGCATTCTGAACGTCTTCTGTGCGGACAGCTCGTCCTTCTTGAGGCCGAGCAGCCAGCGCGCCATGCACTTGAGCCCCTCGAGCTTGCAGCGCGTCTCCTCGGGCAGCTCGTGTTCCTCGCACCACTCGCCCTCGGGTGCGTTGGGCCCGCCCCCACCCTCACGGACTAGCAGCTCTTTTACTATCTGCGGATAAAAAAAGTTTATCTATACATATTATAAAACAAAGTCGCTTTTTTTTTCCTCATGTCCCTTTGTTCCCTTTAATCTTTAAAACTACGCAACGGATTTTGATGATTCTTTCAGTGTTAGATAGCCCATTTATCGAGGAAGGTTATAGGCTATATTTTATCACGCTAAGACTAATAGGAGCTAAGAAATAGAGGAAAATGTGGAAAAAACGGGCTAACTTGAACGCGCTAATTTCAGGAACTACTGGTCCGATTTGAAAAATTTTTTCAGTGTTACATAGCCCATTTATAGAGGAAGGCTATGGGTTATATTTTATCACGCTAAGACTAATAGAAGAATGCGGAATAAACGGGGGAAATTATTTGAAAGGACTTACCTCGCGAACTACTGGAGCAATTTTTATGATATTTGGCACAGATAAGAAGTAGACCACGTGAAGGATCATAGGCTATCGATTTTAATCATTTTTTCAGTCGCTATATATTTTATACCCGTGCAACGCCGGGGCGGGTCGCTGGTTTTAATATATAGAAACCGTACAAAATGCAAATCTTTTGCTATGAAAGTCTACCGAGATCTTATACTCGATCTAGTACTTACGGAGTTGCTGATATCTAATACATCAGTATCAGCAGATTTTGTGGTAGTACACATAGTACACGATTTACTTAACCTATAAAATAAGTAGTTAAAAATGAGACAAGAAAGTTTCTCGCGACTCGCGGTATGCGGTCATAAAATCAAGCTCACAGACATTCTTAGCTATAATTGGTACTGTTATTTCATCTCGACTTATATAACCTATTACTTATGTAACCAACCACATACGCTTAAAAACCCAATATCCTGACCTTTCTCGACACGATGTTCTTGATATGCACTGGGAAGTTGTCG
Organism: Polyommatus icarus; assembly: GCA_937595015.1. NCBI lineage: Eukaryota > Metazoa > Arthropoda > Insecta > Lepidoptera > Lycaenidae > Polyommatus > Polyommatus icarus. Next base: position 23,311,796 of record OW569321.1, read on the forward strand.
GGCAGGTTCTGCGCGATGTGGCCGAGCGTGACGATGGCGGTCCGGTAGTGCTCCGAGTTGGGGTTTAGCGTCGTCTTCAACGTCTCCAATATCTCCGTGAAGATCTGCGCTCTCTGATCCGGTACGTTTACGAATAGACATCTGAAATATAACACAAAGTTAGTATACTAGTTTTAGCCAAAGGCTGCGTTTCCACTGAAGCGGAACGGATCTTAGCGGCGCCCGAATTGATCAATCGTGCTATTCCAGCGGAATGACAGCGAAGCGGAGCGAAGATTTCGAGCATGGTGATTGGTCAATTCGGCACCGCTAAGCTCCGCTCCGCTTCAGTGGAAACAAAGCCTAAAACTCCCCCTGAATGTTTAAATGGGAAGCTTTATAAGCAAATATCGAAACACATCTAGTAGTTTTGATGTGAACAAATAATAAACAAATATTCATTCATTCTTAAATACTATACTACTACATTTATAACAGCTATAACTTGCTTACACTTATAAAATTACTTTTACAAAGAAAGTAAGAATACCTGACAGCGTTCTTGGCTTGTTTCGGTGTGCCAACTTCGGCGTATGCTTTGCAGAGTGTTATCAGTTTTGGGAATAATGTCGGGCAGGCTTCACCTAAAACAAAAAAAATCGGAACCTTTAATACTAATAAAGTTAACTAACTTTCTTTAAGTTTAAATAAAAATAAAATATACCGGTGGTGCATATGAAATATGAATGCACCGGTATAGTTCATTAACAATTACATTGAAATATCAGACACTTATGCAAAAATATTTTTAATTTTCTAGTACCTATCTCACGCCCGCTTCTGTATGAAACCAGTGTTAACGCTGGTAAAATTGGTAGTAGAAAATTAGGTAAAGTATCTCTACGATAACTATCTTCTATACATATTATAAAACAAAGTAGCTTTTTTCCCTCATGTCCCTTTGTTCCCTTTAATCTTTAAAACTACGCAACGGATTTTGATGATTCTTTCAGTGTTAGATAGCCCATTTATCGAGGAAGGCTATAGGCTATATTTTATCACGGTAAACTAATAGGAGCGAAGAAATAGAGGAAAATGTGGAAAAAACGGGGAAAATTATTTGAAAAGCGCTTGAACGCCCTAATCGCAGGAACTACTGGTCCGATTTGAAAAATTATTTCAGTGTTAGATAGCCCATTTATTGAGGAAGACTATAGGCTATATTTTATCACGCTTAGGGCCTGTTTCACCGCTTCCTGATAAAGCTCCCATTATCTATTTACCACATAAAAATATCTGCCATATAAATCCACCTGATGTATTTTTTGGTTCCACCACGTACGTCTCTGTTAAATTACGCGCCAGATAATTAACACTAACCTTATTTGACAGTCGGAGTGGCAACGTCGCAATTTCCGTCGTACGTTCCATTTTAACCCAACCTTTTATTGAAAAGTACAATAGTTTCATAATTTCACATAAATATATTAGAAAAAAACAGCAACAAAAATAGAGTTGACGTATGTATTGATGGATTTACTAAAGTTTTACAAAAGATTTGTTTTAAAAGAGTCAAAAGGTTTTGATTCAACAACACACATATATTAATATGCAAGGAATATGAAATACGTAAAACGAATCGTAAGTGACACCTTTCAAGACATTTGAAAATATTTCAGTGTTCTATGGTTCTATAAGTAGTTTCTTGAATAATTTACCTAATATTTTGTGATTTGTATTATAGAATGTAGACTAAAAAATGTTTATATACGAGACGCTATATTAGACAACGGAAAGAATCGCGAGAGAAGTGTAAATTTTCCCATGGGGATTGAGGATACTATACTACTATAATAAAAACACGATTTCGTTGGAAACCTTGTTTCTTTGGTCTGAGTTGGAAACAGACAGTTAAGACAATCAAAGAAGCCTCAAGGAAGTTCTATTGAACTAGTGATACATGTCTAAAGATTGAGGTTAAGTCGAATAAAGGAAATGATAAGGAAACGACTAAGAAGATGGATTTGTGTCTCCAATCTCTCCAGCATGCTGTGCTCTGTCTCATGCATGATGCAGTTCAGTCTTTAGTTGTAGATTAGGCAGCTGTTGATACCTATGTTTGAATAAGCTCTCTGTAATCTGTATTATCTGATCCCAATGACAGCTAGTGATACAGTGAATGGTAAATATTTTCATTAGATAAAATCCTTAATAAAAAAACATAATGTAAATTTATAAGTACATATGTTGTTTGTTTCCAGATTCCAGAATAGATATTATTGTGGCTAGTACTTCTTGCCAAGATGATATAGTTGTTGTGGAACCTTCACCCGGCAGCCGGCTGTTGCATAACAAATGAAAATCTATTATGTCTGTGATACCCACGATTGAGGTGCTACTGATCAAAAAAACATCCTGCTCTGTGTAAGTTTTCCTGATACTGAATAAATATTTAATCCTTCAAGCCCCATAAGGACACCGGTGACCGCGACAACAATAGAATACAATAGCATTTCCAAGAGTCCACAGTGGACTTTTAGAACATTTACATTTACTCAGTATTATTAAAATCTCAAACATCATAATCTGTGAAATTAGTAATGACTCATAAGTCATAACTCATAACCCAGAGGTAACAAGTTCAACCACCCAGTGTACTTAACATTTTTGTGACATAATTATTATTGTATCTGATCTGACTTTTAAAAGTTGATCACTTACCAGTCTTATAACCTACCTACCAGTATTTGTGTTCAGTGCAGCTGGTTGATGTTGATCTTGGGCAGATTTGCCTCCCTAGCTGAAGTTTGCAGGATATCATTATTTAAGTATTTGTTATGAAATACTTGCATATTAAAAATATGTATTTCCTTACAGGTAAACCCGAAGCAAAAAGATCTTTTGATAAATTAGCCGAAGAAAAGTTCGAATTTGTAAAGCTACAAAAAACCCTTCTTGAGGAAGAACTCCAGGATTTTTTTTTAAGGAACAGCTGATGTTGAAGATGGAAATGCGTTATAAAAAAGAGTAGATAACTTGAAATGGAGAAGGAAGAAAGGCTATTCAAATATTTAATATTATACTTATTTTAATACTTTTCTTCCTCCTCCATTTCAGTTAAGTGTTAACTCTGTTAGTTTTAAAATGTGAATAAGAAAATAAAAAGTAGTAATTATAAAACTTAATTTTAAATATTTCAATTGTAACGGTGATTGAATAATGAAGGATAATAATATATACTTTTTGCATTAATACTATTATTTCTCTCTTAAATTTATTGACACATTCTATTTTTAAAACACAAACATTATTTTGTTACATAATAAAACTTAAATGCCATTAACCCTTATTCTCATCAACTCCCAAGCGGCACCCGGCTATTCCGTCTGTCTGCCTGTCTGTCTGCCTGCCTGCCTGTCTGTCTGCCTGCCTGCCTGTCTGTCTGTCTGTCTGTCTATCTCCAGGCTGTAACTCAAGAACGGTAAAAGCTAGAGATATGATATTTTCTCAGATTATGTATATCTCTTGCCGCTATAACAATATAAAATTAATATTTATGGAGGGCTCCCATACAACAAACATGATTTTTTGGCCTTTTTGCTATGTATAAATAATGGCAACAGGTAGGTACTTGAATTTTTCACAAAATATCTATATATATATATATATATATATATATGTTACGCTCAAAGACCGAAATCGCTCAATGAGCGAAAAAATAGCTCACAACGCGTTGTGGCCACAGTGAAACAGCCACGACGCGAAATTCGCGTTGTGGCTCTAATGAAAACGGCCACGACGCGTTCTGGCAATCACAAAAAGACCATAACGCGAAATTCGTGTCGTGGCTGATATTCGTTTTTCTTGATTTGTTCTTGATTGATTAATCGTGGTATGGAAGATTATAATATTTGAATTACCACGCGTACTATAAAATTTTAACAATATTAGTACGGAATACGGATAGTATGGAACTATGGATATTTTATAAATAATAATGATAAACACGTTATGCAGTGATTTAGTAAAAGAAAAAATATTTTGTTGTATATTTCAAATAAATATAATCTTCCATATCTATGGACGATTAATAAATCAAGAACAAATCAAGAAAAACGAATAGAATATCAGTCACGACACGAATTTCGCGTTATGGTCTTTTTGTGAATGCCACAACGCGTCGTGGCCGTTTTCATTAGAGCCACGACGCGAATTTCGCGTCGTGGCTGTTTCACTGTGACCACAACGCGTTGTGAGCTATTTTTTCGCTCACTGAGCGATTTCGGTCTTTGAGCGTAACATATATATAAAACTCAAAGGTGACTGGTGATCTATCAACGCACAGCCCTAACCACTGGACGGATCGTGCTGAAATTTGGCATGCAGGTAGATGATATGACGTAGGCATCCGCTAATAAAGGATTTTTATTAATTCTACCCCTAAGGGGATAAAAGATTGTATATATAATTATACTTCTTAATGAGAAGGAGAGCCGCGGGCAAAAGCTAGTTTAATTATATGTGTTCTTTTAATAATAATATTAAAATAAAATAAAAAATTAAGGGGCGCCATTCCCATACATAAACACAATTTATGGCCTACTTTTACGGAACCCTTTGTGCGCGAGTCGGACTCACACTTGGCTAGACAGATAAAGACATACAGACAGACAACGACGTCCAATGAGTTTCTTACGTTAGTAACATAGAATATCGTTGACGAAGTCTCAGTAATAGGGTCCCGTTTTTACCCTTTGGCTTTTGGTTGCGGAACCCTAAAAATCATCTAATTCATCTTCTAAAATCTCTAAAAGATCCATGTTTATTCAAAATATCATTATAATATTATATTAACTTGAAGAAAGTTCACACAACACTGAACTGCATCATTACTATAACTGGCAAAAATATAATAGGCTGCAGGATGGCTGCAGGCTGGAAATATTTTCGCGATCTCAAAAAAAAAGTTTTGTTATCTGACAAATAAAACCTTTAACAGCCACATGATCGGGCTGATAAGATATCAATGATTTTATCTGCTTGATTGGCTTATCAGACACGTGTGGAACAGAATTTTTTGCATTATCTGTCAAATAGCCTATTTGGCTCTGTATCAGGAACCGGTGAAACAGGCCCTTAGACTAATTATAGGAGAATGTGGAAAAACGGGGTAAATTATTTGAAAGGGCTTATCTCGCGAACTACTGGAGCAAATTTTAGGTTAATTGTTATTTCATATTTGGCACAGATAAGAAGTAGACCACGTGAAGGATCATAAGGCTTTCGATTTTAATCAATTTTTTCAGTGGCTATACATTTTATACCCGTGCGACGCCGGGGCGGGTCGCTAGTTCCATATATACGAAGTAACTCACTGAGCGGTCTGTATTTGCCGAGGAAGGTGAGCGCGGCAAGCACGTGTGGGGCGACCGTCTCCTCGTCCAGCTCGAGCAGCGAGATGAGCCGCTCCAGTACGTCCAGGTGGATGAAGTGCGACGGGAACACGAACGACAGCATCACCAGCAGTTTAAGCCCTCGTTCCACCGCCACGTTTAATTCTATACCTGCAAATTTTTAAACAATTTTTGACGTGACAACGTCTTATATAATTCGATGGAGCAGGCTACACGCACAAAAAAACATGACTCATGCGGCGTTACCTCGCTCTGAGGCGTTCCATTTAGGGCTTGAAGTGCAAGCGAGAGCGCGGAACGAGCGACAAAGAGGCACGTTGTCACGATCAACTATCGTCAGTAAACCGACTTTACAGACAACCGTTTTTTCAAATTAAACTCGACCCAATATAATGTGTCTATAGGTCTACCAGCATCAGATGGCAAAGGGCCATCCTTTGCCATCTGATGCTGGTAAGATTCTCAAAAAATATCCTTGATCATTGGATAAATTTTTATATTTGCATGTTTCACACACAGAATCGGCCGCTTTTAGGAAAAAAAGGATCAAAATATTTTATTCCCATTACCCCGGTATTGCTAGAGACAATTTCTTTTCTCACTTTTTGCCATCAGATCCTGTTAGACCTATACATTTCTACATTGCGCGGTGAATAAGTGACACTTGAATTTGTAGTTTAAGAGGTTCCAACAAAAAATTCATAAAAAAATATCGAAATAATCCGCGAACAAACACAGCATCCATATTCCATACTAATATTATAAATGCCGAGGTGTGTCTGTCTGTTACCTCTTCACGCTCAAACGCATATTTTGAGTCCCGGGAAAGGCCATAGGAATCCTTTTATCCCGGAAAAATGTATTAGCCCCGCGCGATAAATGAATTTTTAGCGCAACGGGAGTCATAATCTAGTCTAATATATATAAATCTCCTGTCACGATGTTTGTCCGCGATGGATGCCTAAACTACTTAAACGATTTTAATGTTCTTTTTTTGAATGTGTGCTTATTTCCAACTTGAGAGATAGGATAGCTTAGATCTTTAATTATAGTCGCAATTTTACTTTATTGCAAATTATATTTTGTCTATAAAGAGCGACCATTGTTAATGCGACGCGGGTCACGGGGTAGCGATGGACGTTGCCATAGTGACATACTTATTTAGTCACTAATTCAATAAAATAATACGGGCGATATACTTTATATAATATGGCAAAGAAACGTTTGCCGGGACAGCTAGTTATTTATATATTTCGGTCCCTAGAGAAACCATTTTTTATGCCGGTTAAAAATATAGTAACTTACCGCACTCCTCAGCTATAGAAGGGTCGGTGCCCTTGACGGCGCCCTCCACGTAGCCCACCAGTATGAGCAGCGACTCGTGGTCCACCATCACCGAGCTGACGCGCTCCAGCAGCATCTTCACCGTGTTATAGTACAGGTTCGTCATCACCGGCTGGCCCAGCTTCTTCAGTACGTTCGACTGAAAAATTAAGTTATATAGTCGCCGTATCACGTATGACATTAACTTAACATGAAGTTTTGTTGTATGCTGTGACGTGAAGTTTTATGAATAATACTATGTGACGCCGCAATTTCGTTGTATTTTAATTTGACGTGATAAGAACTTTGTCCATTCCCGGGACTTAAAAGTATATCGCGCCAGAACCGCACATAATAAATATCTCCATGCTTAATTTGATCTAATTCGCATTAATTATTATTTAAAAAAATATATCTCACCGTTGTGCGTACGCAAAGTTCACAGCTAACATTCGGATTCAAAATAGTTTCCATTCCCTGTAATAATTCCGGTGCCTTTTTCATGTGATTTGAGAATTTGTTGAGAAACTCCTGGGCCTTGACCGACTCGGGCAGGAACTTGGAGCTGATGTGCAGAACCTTGGCGATGAGGTCCTTCTGCACGGCCGGCGTGGGCGGCTTCGTGTGCAGTTCCACCCACTCCGCCACCGTCCTCCGCACCGCCAGCTGATGCTTCTGCAGCTCGATGAACGCCTTGGTCGCGTTGTCGTCCACGTTGGCCATGAGATAGTACAGCTTCTTCATCCGTATCTGCGGCGGCAGCGTGTAGGGGACTAGCGACGTGTTGAGGAGCCGCTCGACGAGCAGCCTGTCCTCGAGGGCCGTCATGTAGTACCCGTGGAGGATCTTGTCCTTGATCCACTGCACCGCCTTCTCCGTCGCCGGCGGCACGCTCTCCTCCGTCAGGAACTTCTTGTATATCAGCGCTAAGCCGGACATAGCCTCTTTTCGGATTTTAAATTTCTTATCTAGGGTCCTCTCCCGGACGAAGTGCAGGAGCGTCTCGGACTCGGCGACGACCTGGAAGTCTCGCTGGGCGGTCGCGATGATGGCCATGACGACCTCGTAGCGGACCTGCTCGTTCGCGTCGTGCTGCCTCATTTTCAGGGTCTCTGTTATGTCTTTCCTTAGATCCGGATGGTGCACGAGGAAGTGCATGCAGTACTGCACGCATTTAATGCGGATGGGCACGGAAATGTCGTTGAACCGCCCCAGGAACGCCCGCCACAAAGCCGGGTACTGCTTGGCGAGCGTAGAGCCGGGCTCGGAGAACATTCTGGCGAGGAGAGCGACCGCGCTCAGTCGCTCCTGGAACTGCGCGGACTTGAGCTTGCACTCGAGCTGCGGCAGCACCGCGAGCAGCACGTTAGGGCTGCACTGGTTCAGCTCGTAAATGAGCTCGTACACTTTAGAAAATATCAGTAGATTCTTCTCTTCTTTTCCCAGGATTAGAACGTGATTGAAAAACTGCAACAAAACATTTTTATCAAACATAAACGTGGTTAATAGCAAACAATTCTAATGGTGGTTTTATTACTTGTTTTAATGTATTCTATTTTGTAAATATGTTCCGCGACGTACTTTGCAATGTGATTGCAAGTTGCGGGATTTGCAGTGTTTATCTTTCGGATTACGTACCCGAAATAGGTCAGGCCTTGACCAAGAATCGTTACGAGCACTGCACATGCTGGTTCGGATAATCTAATCGACCTTCGCATTAGGCTTAAGCGTACCGTCTATGTACTATGTAGTTAATTTACATATCAAGTTTTGAATACAATTTTTAACAAAAATATTAAAATAGTTATTTATGCATACAAACCTTAACTAGTAATAAAATTTAAGATTGTATGGAATGAACGGAATGGAATGCTTCTGCTGTGTGCTTAGACCTAAGCTACATAACTAGTTTTAATGCCGCTTTTAGCATTGGATGATAGACATGAAGGTAATAGATACGCACAAAAATTTTAGGCCACTTGCCGATGTTACATTGGCACCGTGCGAAACCGGAGCTGGTTACTATATTTTAATCTATTGACTAAGGCCGCGTTCACACCAAACCGACTGTGAGCCGCCGAATGTGAGCGAAGGTTACGCAGTTTATTGTATCTCCATACATATTCACTTTTTCGTTCACACCAAACCGACATTCGATACCATATAACTATTTTCACATTCACACTGGGGCTCACAGTGAGCCTGCTCACATTCGGCGGCTCACAGTCGGTATGATGTGAACACGGCCTAATACTTCCTACATCACAGTATACATACAGCCTGTATATACGGTTCTAACGTTTCACTGGTCTTGATGATGAGTTCCTTGGCCAAGGCGTATGCGTATTTGTGCTCCCTCTTGTTGGGTTCCACCAGGTTGGCCAGGATAACGTTCATGAGCTCGTTGGAGACGACATCCGACTCCGTGATGAGCGGACACAGGACATCCAACATGAATGATTTCACTTTGGAAGAGTGTTCTGTGCTGTAAATTGAAATTTAATAATTAGAAGTGTTACTCGTATTAATAGTAATCTGGTGTTAGAGCATTATGGGCTCCCAGTTCCCACACAAAACTGCGAATTCGCATCGCATAGTAATGTCATTTTTATTATGAATTTTGTCGCAGATAATTTCGATGCGATGCGATGCGAATTCGAAGTTAAGTGTGGAAGCCCTAAAAGCGGAAGATAGGTTCTTCGAAAACTGATTATGGGTGGTTTCACAAAAATATGGAAACTTCGTTTCCGCAGCACATTTCAGTTAAAATTAATACTAATTATTTACTACCACAACTGCTAAATGATAGTTTACAATGTGTTTTATTTATCCCCCAAATTATGTTAAAATTAACAGTATATTATATATTTAAAATCTGTTTTATATGTCCCAAATGTCAGGCCCTAAGCGTGTCCGTTCTCCGAAATTTTGTGTTTAGGAATCCATATTTTAAAAAGTACTATGTATGTATTTATACTTATTTTTTTTATTAATATTTTTTGAAATGTTTAAGTACTCGCAGCTAATTATGTGAGTATTTTGTAGTTAAAATAAAAAATAATTATTTTTTCTCGAATGAGTTAAGACTTAAAAGTTGAGGACACTTAATGTCCTCAACTTTTTTCGCCAGGCCCTAGCCACTTACGAATTTTAAAATTTCGCGACATCATTAGAATGTGCGTTGAATATTGTTGGGGAATTCCAGGGTATTATATGAAGATATTCTCTGACAACACTCGCTCTGCAGTGGTCATTTTATAAATCAGTGCAAAAATGAAAGTTTGTGGGCCACCACGTGGTAATTCCAGTCACTTGTTCAATCCCTAGATAAGTAATTTTGTTGTTTATTGATATTAAATTCTTATGAATTAATCAATATTTATAAGTAATACGTCGGCATTGTTCGCAATATCATATTAGACTTTATAATGTTATTTGCAACAGAATTTTATTTAAAAATATCAGTCCCTAGGGCCTAGACCATCAGGCCCTAGCTTCTAAAGACGCTCGGACTGACGTTTAGTATGAAAACATCAGTACTTTAACGAAATACATATATTGTTTAAGCCTTCTCAACTGAAACAATATAATAGACTTAAGAAAAACAATAAGTGAAAATATTATATCAAAAGCTGAAACTCATCAAGAGTCAAACAAACAGCTTTTTTCTGGCCCAAATGTTGAAAAATACATACTTTGGTGATACAGTTTCACTCTTTATATATCCTACTAGCGACCCGCCCCGGCGTTGCACGGGTATAAAATATATAGCCACTGGAAAAATTATGCCTATAGCCTTCCTCAATAAATGGGCTATCTAAAACTGAAAGAATTTTTCAAATCGGACCAGTAGTTCCTGAGATTAGCGCATTCAAGTTAGCCCTGTCAAATAATTTCCCCCGTTTTTTCCACATTTTCCTCTATTTCTTCGCTCCTATCAGTCTTGGCGTAATAAAATATAGCCTATAACCTTCCTCGATAAATGGGCTATCTAACACTGAAAGAATCATCAAAATCCGTTGCGTAGTTTTAAAGATTAAAGGGAACAAAGGGACATTAGGGGAAAAAGCGACTTTGTTTTATAATAAGTATAGATAAGAGGTTTCGACCAAGTAGTCCTAAAATAATATAAAATCGGCTAAGTGCGAGTCAGACTCGCGCATGAAGGCTTTAAAGTTGTCAGTCCCTCCCTAGATGCGTAAATCAGCAAAACTCTAAAAATTTCCTAAAATAATGCATAAAGTAACTGGCCCTTTTAGATAAGACACAATTAATTGATCACCTATCATGTACACTAACAGGGAATTTAATAACAAATTAAAAATGATGAGGACAAAATACCTTCAAAAGTTGCCCTATTTTTGTGAAAGCACCCTTATATCGCAATTAATTTTACTATAGCGTTTATTTAATATGTTTTCTGAAGTACGATTGCTTCTCGTGTCCAAGACCGGCAGCAACATTTGCTGCCGGGTTCCAACGTCAATACGCAAGAGTGAAAGAGACAACTAACTATCAATGGGTCAATGTTCGAATTTTCATGTGCTCTGCCACCAGACTGTACTACAATAATTTCACCTATTTCCGACGTTACACTTGTTAGATTGTAAATAGAAACGATGTATTATAATTTCTATCAGTAGAAGTGTTAACAGAAGCGGGTGGTCTTTATTAGATCACACGCTTGACTACAAACACTACTATCAAATGACAACAACGATAACAACTATCAAATATCAATTACACTTGTCTACTCACTTGACTATCTTGAACATGAGCGAGAAGAGCGCGCAAAATATCTCCTGACAGTCCTCCAGCTCGAAGCACATGTTGAAGGACTTGACGTAGGCCAGGTTCTCCAGCAGGTAGAAGTAGCGCTTGAACGCCGGGTCCTTGGGGTCGCGCAGACCCTGCAGCTGGTTGATCAGGAACAGGAATATCGTCTTTACCTGTAACGAGTGGGGAGTTTGAGCGCACGGGGCCAATAATTCTTGTATCGCAAATCGTGCAATCACAATGTTTATTTTAAAATGAGCAGCAATGGAACCCCAGGTTTGGTACCAGTAGGCCTACTATGAAACTGTTTTGAGACTCAAATAATCGGACGAAAATGCTGCGTCCTGCTCTAACAACGTCATTTCACGTTTGTTAGAGTAGGACGCAGCATTCTCGTCCGATTATTTGAGTCTCGAAACAGTTTCATGGTACAAGGCCTGATTGCAGAAAATCGACAGGACCTACACCATTATTATTATTTGAAATGCTTCCCAGTACCTACTTCATTTTAAGCATTTTACGTTGTCATCATAATAGTGCTCCGAAACGTTTTATGGACGTTTTTAAAAAATATTTCAATAGTTATCATTACCTAATATGGCAAATTGGGGCGCCATATCATTTCTTCCTTTAGCATTGTAATGAGTCATGTGGACGCATGCAGTACAGTAGTGTATTAATAGCCTATATGTATTTACAAGTGCTTTATCAGCGAGCCCTTGAATTACTTCGTGTAATTGAATTACATCAAACCTTACGAACAGTTGCGTAAAAAACTTAAATGCAAATAAAACTACTTCTACGGATTTTATCGCAGTTTGTGTGAGTTTAGTTTTCTAGACGTTTCGTGTTTGTTTCCAATGTAAAGTTTTCAGCAATTTATCAATTCTTCGTCATATTTTCTACATCCTACAACTTTACTAGACCCTTCACCCTGTCAGACTCAGAGTAGACAGAGTTATAATGTCTATTGTGAGTTGTGACCCTGTACCACAGACTAGTAGTCATTTACAACGCAACGTGCACAAAGAGTCGAGAAGATGTCAAAAGGAAACCTCGACACCTCTTCAAGATTTTTACGGATTAAATACACCTTGACAATTATGCGCTTTTGATAAAAGAAAAAATATAATACAGCTAAAACTAAATATACTACATTTCACTTGAGACAAGACGTACCCTCTAAATACTGCGAAAAAATATAAGAAATAAAAACATAATTTCAATTAGATTGCCATCACATGAAGTTGTTTTGCGATCTAACTTCAATTGGAATAAGAATGGAGCACAAGTCGTATCGATTTTGTTCGACTATGAGCTGTGACCTATCTTCAATTTGCACGCGCGAAATTACTACCACTGTTATTACTGAGAACTATGTTATATGTACTTTAACTGCATCAAATGTATTGACAGTTTAAATATAGTATAATCGTTATTTGTTATTTAAGCGTTAATATTAATTGACATTATGTTATGAATGGTTTATAACGAACTTATCTAACATGTTTGTAATTTCTATTTCTAGACTTTATATGCATATTTTCCTCTCTCATTAATGTCTCCTGTCCTGTCTGTCGTTCCTTCGCATTTTACATTATATTAGTATAGACTTACTTATAGTATACAGGATATAGCGGCAGTTAAAGATTGATAAAGAAAATCTGCTTCGTCTTTGCAATTTCGCAATGACTGCCCATTCGTGGACAAAATTACGCTTCACTTGTACGACTGAGTTTCCTTCTCATCTAACTTCACCGTAACAGCTGAGAATCGAAGCCAGTATGAGGTAGGTATGTAATAATGTATTAAGAATTTAGGCCCATTGATATAGAAAACTATATCGGTTTACAGTTTTACACGCATTTAATCATTTCTAGGAAAACTTTTGCAAATCACAGGCTCATTGGCTCATCTCAACCATATCTCGATGACTTCTAGCTAGGACACATCCTGCACGGTTGCTGCAGTTTTCGTCTCAGGCGGGTCCAGCGGCCCAACACAAAGTGAAGGAGAAGGCATGGACGGGTTTTAGTGGGTAGACCGTAGAGTTGCGGAAAACTTACCATCTTCTCGGTCCGCTGCGAGTCCCACATACCTACCTCGGTGGTCCTTCCCCAGTGCCGCCGGGAATGCTTAAGCGCATTTCCCGTCTTAAAAAAATGACACATCCTGCACATCAATAGCCTACCTGCTCCTGATCTTTGTACGGCGCCTCCGGTGCGTAGACGCGCAGCACGTCGGCGATGCAGCACGCGATGAGCAGCTGCACGTCACGTGACGGGTGCGTGAGGAAGAAGTCGTCCGCCAAGTGCAGCGCCAGCGGTATGTACTGCTGGTACATGCCCTCATCTTGCCCGAGCCCTTGTAGAGTGTGTGCTAGGGCCTGGAGGAAAAAGGAAGATATTAATGTTATACTGTTAGGGAGTTGTCTGGAACTTCGAAGAAACTGCTGTGATGCCCGGTTTCTAAAGGACTTTTGATAGGTGTTTATCGATTCACTAAAATGTTTAATTATTGTGTGACATAACCATTATCCAATCAACAACGCTGTACAATAACGATACATAACCTCCAGCCACAAAACTTCAGAAAGGGCATAAAATTTAGCCAAATGCAGCTTGGCTTGCGTATGACTCAAGTTTCGGTGGAAGCGCACCTAAAACCACGAATTTCTGGAACTCCTTCACTTATCACTGTAAGTATTATGTTTTTATAGACAGCATAAATTAAAGTAATTTTTTTTTCGTATATTATTAACCGAACTACCCAGTTAAAATGTTGTCTGGATTATTATTATTATTATCATCACTTATCGGATGTGAGAAGAGCCTACAGATTTTTGGACAGATTGTAGATTATATTATGGCAAAAAGTATATTATGCTAATATAACATTACTCAACATAAAACCCTACTTCTAAAGCCAACTTAAAAAGACTGTATAACATCATGAATGTGGTACAAATATAGGACACAAATAATATTTAAATGGGAAATGCTTGTTTGTGGTATTCAAACGAATTAGTCTGGCTCTGGCGTATACTCCCGCAAATGTTTTAAACTTGGGGGGAGGATAAATAAGAAATATAAAAAGCGATCGTCGCAACAGATGTGTGATGGGCGCACAATGCAAGCGCAATTGCAGCAATCGGTAGCATAACATGTTTTATCACAACAAAGTATGAGAAATAAACGATTATTTGAGTCAGCTAATTATTCAGTATTAATCTGCATATCTTGCAGATATTGCTTAAGTTTATATGCGTGCAGCTGAGATAATATCTAGACCCTTTGAGAGCTAGAAGAACAACAAAATATATTTCAAGTACATTTAAATTTCATCGCATTTGTTCTATAAGAAGTTTGGTAATCCTAATCGAATATCCAAAAAGACTAGGCCCTCATAATCGGGTCTCTACCATTTCTAGTCTAGACTCTACCACAGCGGTTCTCAAACTTTTTGGTGGCGCGGCGGAACCCTTTTCAAAAGTGACATTTATGACGGACCCTTGTCTTTGAATGAATTGTCTCCATGCTGGTGTCTGCTGGTCCCCAGAGCCCCAGGGCTCTGCAGAGCACACTTTAATAACGACTGCTCTACTGTATGATCTAAATGTCAATTATTATTATTAATTCGATCATGGAAGACAGTAGATATACGCGTACAATAGTAGGTAGGTAAGGGTAATATATTACATATCAATCATGTATTATTTACTGCTGTATTTTATAAGCAAACGTGCAATTTCAACGAAATAGGAGTACCTACACAGTCAGATATAAAATATGCAACAACAACTCGACGTATTATGTTTCACAGTTTCGAGCATTGATGCAACTCACAATAAAAGATTCAATACTCGACAAATTACATCATATTAGTTGTTTTATACATTTACTGGGTTTTAGTTGGCATTTGGCACAAAATATTATGACACTCACTATGAGTCATTAGTATTCACATATTTTGCAATTACATCTCGTAAATGAATAATTAAAAGATAAACATATCGACAAAATTAAAATGATTTATTATTATAGTATAACTGAAAAATTAATGAAATTAATATCTGAGCTGAGCGCAAGGTACATCGTTTTTCCCGCAAAGTCTATGATTTTATAGTTTTTTTTTATTACAAAAATTGGGGCCGATTAAGGGCTGTTCGCCCATATCCTTTTTTTTATTTATTTATTCTATAGATTTTTCGCACCAAGGATAATTGAAATAATATTATTAAGTAATTTATGATTTTATAGTTGACATATTAAAGTTATAATGTAAATAGTACTTAAAATAAATTTCAATATTAAGCGGGGACGGGAGCAGACTTCTTCTTTGACCCTTTTAAAATTAAAACATTTTATTTCCTTTCCAGGTGGGTTATTATGACCTCTTATTTCCAGCCAGTTTACGCCCGAAAACGGTACATTTTGGGCGTAAACTGGCTGGAAATAAGAGGTCATAATAGCCCACCTGTGGCCTATAGTGTCTAGTCACACTAGGCCGAAGTCACGCGGCGGATATTCCGCATTATGACGCCCGCAGTGTATTTTAAATTACCGATGACACACTATTCCGTCGCGTTCCGTCCGTATAATGTATGCGTTTGACATTGCGGGCGTAATCATACGGAATTTACGGCCTAGTGTATTTCACATAGACCATGCAAATGTTTAAGATCACTCATATTATGTACAAAGCTATAATTATGTGACCACTGTTTTCAACATTATTTTTATGACCCACCCCCAGGGGGTCGCGCACTCGCGACCCCACAGTTGATTTTTATCATCTTAAACTTTTGAGCGGCATTTAGTGTTGTAAACGACAACGGTTATAAAATCTAGGGCGCTGGGCGACAGAAGTAATAGAACTTGTAATTCAAAACATTGAAAATCAGTGTTGCGGATCCGTTGCTAAACTTAATTTAGTATTTATTGTTATTAGGTTTTAAAATGTTTTAAGTAGATTCTATTTTCTAAATAATTTTTTCTATCTTTCTTTCTTTCTTTATTGCCTTACAGGGATAGCATTTACAGGTTTATCGAATTACTGACCAGACCTGTCAGTAAAAGGAAGTGAATATCCTGTTATTCCTGTCAGATAATATTGCACTTCCTGACAGTAGGTCAGTGTTACAATCGTTCACAACTTTACAAAAAATATCTGATGGTATTTTTAAATATTTTGTAACATGGTTGTTCAGAACAATGAGTTTCTTCATTTAAAATGATGTAAAAATAGCCTCTTGAAATTGAATAATACGCCTAAAAAGCACAAGGTCAGGTCTAGTGGTTTGGGCTGTGCGTTTAAATATATCACTATGTCAGTCAGTCAGTCAGTCAATCAGTCAGTCACCTTTGAGTTATATTTAGAATTTAGATATTATAATAGCTGTTCATGAAAACATAACAAAAATAACGAAACTTACCTTTAATCTTCTAACAAGTTCATCTGGTCCTAGGTCATCGGTAATTGGTCGGCAGCCTTGCGGGTACACTATTTCCGCCATGCTGCCAATCTGTAAAAATTATCAAAATTAGTTCATCTGTTTGAGCAAAAACAAGTTGTCAATATAGGCACAAAAAACTTAGATATTATACATATCAAACATATTAACATGTTGAAAGTTAAGAACAATACTACATAACAATAAGGAGGCCATCAAGCAAAAGACTAGGGTGGCATTGGATGCCAAAAAATCTTAGTTTATAGTTCATCATCATATCAGCAAGTTTATAGTTATAAGAAATAAATGCTTACATTATATAATTTTATCATGTACAGGAATACTTCGCTTTATGCGACCTCACTTTGCGCGATTCCGTTATAAAGCGGTTTTTAAAATTGTAATGTAGTAATAAAGTAAAATCCATTACAATATTATACAGAGATAATGTTGCATTGATCATGATTAATTAGATCTAAAGTAGTGGTTTAGCCAATTAAAGATCTATATATATCTTTGTCCACTCTGGGCAAAGATCATTTTCACCACCTTTTACATATACATATAGAAAACATTTTATTGGGTAAAAAGGGGAATTATTTAACGCTTCAACTCCCAAGCGGACTGATCAGTTAGAGATAATAATTGAATAGCTATTGTGTCTGGATTTCCCATGATTGAGGTATTAAATAAAATACTTAAATATATCTCCACCCTCCAACCTAAAGTTGGTTAGAACTTAGAAGGTAGAATTCTCTAACTTGGGAGGTGGAAGATAATTTCAGCTTAATATTGGAATGAAATAAGTCCATTCCATTTCGAAGATAGGAATAAGTCAATTTTGGCACCCCTCATTTTTGCCGCTCTGGGCAAATGCCCAGCTCATCCCCCCTTTGATCAGTCCCTGATTATATGGCACTAGGATTTCTTTTTGTTCATATACTAGTTGCAGGTAAGTAAGTAATATATATTTGTACTTGAGAATTTACATTAGGATTAAAACCGACAAAATGTAGTAATAATAAAGCTTTTTCAATTAAAGGAGATATTACATTTCCTATTTCAGACCATGTCAGGTTTACAAATTAACTGAAGTTAAGATAATACTAGTAACTATTATTTTTATTGAAGAATATAATAATTCAGCATTAGCATAGCCATTATCCTGCTTCCTACCAATTTATATTGTTTATAAATATTATTAGCATATTTTGTCAATTAATAACAAGATTTTTCAGAAAGTAAGCAAGAAAGGGCTGAGTTAATTTGGACACCAACATAAAGTATTATGTACCAGATGTGTCTTTGGTTTACTGAGACCTTTTATATTTAATTTCATGTATTGTTTTGTATTTCGTGTTAATTGGCATCAAATTGAACATTATATCTATTAATCCTTCGATCGCAGATTCTTGGAAATATATTGTTCTCGTGGCCATATGTGGCCGCTTGGGAGTTGAAGCATTAAAATGTTAATTTGCAACTGGATAGCTGGAAGGAAGTGTGACTAATTTAGACAAACAGAAGTTTAGTATTTAAATAGGAACCCATTTTACCTGTTGGGTCCACTATTTTTGATAGTTTTGAAATATAACCAGCACATTTTTTGTTACATTACTTTCATTTAGGTCAAAAATTAATCGCTCATTGTTTATTTGGTAAAACTATTTATATAATTAGAAATAAGATTGGACATATACAAGTGTTGAAGTCTATCTCTATCTAGAATCTACTTTTTAAACCCTTATTTTATATTACTTACACAAATTTTTGGGTATATTTCTACAAAATAATACAAACGCAATCTGACTACATAATATGTAAGTATATGTAGGTCATCCAAAACAATAAAAATATTGCATCTCTAATCTATTATGTATATAGCTCTTAAGATTTTTTGTTACATCCTCATAGATTTTGTGTCATTTAAGTAATGCGATGAAAACTGCTATTAATGTATTATATAGTGTGTTTAGAAAGCCAATATAAGTTAAGAAAACGACTAACACCGAATCTTGTTTTTGTCTACAAACATGTCATGACAACAAATATTGGAGTCAAAGCGCATCATTTAAACAAATTAAGAATTACCTACTTGGTTGAAATTATCAAGTTATGATTAGATTCTCGGGGAAGACATGTAGGTATATTGTGAAGTCGAATAATATGTCATTTCATAAACTACTCAATCACTTCTCTGAAGCAAATGTGGTTCTCTCTACAGTTGATGGATATTGTTAATCTGGGTACTAAATGTTTTGTCTAATTAGTACTTCTAAGCAGGAGCAATACTATAAAACTAGAACAATAATGGCTAAAATACAAAATACTCACAAGAAGTCATAGACGTGTGGCCTGCGTTCCCGATGTTTACAATAACCACTTAAAATGTATATTTATCATAAGCAATCACAAATATGGCATGTTAAGCTTATTAACGCATCACTCATAAACAATTTTATGTGAATTAAACAGTTTTAATGATCTAAATACATAGAAAAACTCTTAAAATTTTTTTGTCAATCGGTAGACGCCAAACTGCGGGAAAAACTATAGCGAATATAGGAGCAGATGGCGTCGCAATTCAAGGTTATAAATATAATCTGTGGCTTGGGTTGCCAGGCGTCCGGATAAAGCCGGACACAGTAGTCGTGTAACGTGTTCGTTTGCTTTTTAAACTGCGCATGCGCGGCTTTTTTGTGTGTCAGTGTGAGTGTCATATTCTAAAATATCTTGTCATGTTCTAAAATACCTGTCAGATTTTCTAAAATTTGACAGAAATTGATCGGTATTTTACTAAAACCAATGTATTTTAGAATATGACACTCACACTGATGACACTGACACACAAAAAAGCCGCGCATGCGCAGTTTAAAAAGCAAACGAACACGACTACTCACTACTCAGGCTTTTTGGTTGCGTGTCCGGCCAAAATTAGGGGGAGTCCGGCTTTTGTAGAGCTCTGAATGAAATTAGTAGGATTTTATATGAAAATCCTACTAATTTTAGACTGTTTGACATTTAATTAGATGTAAAATCTATTAGATGTGAACTGAAAATATGTACACGTGCTGCAAAACGTGTTGCTTTAGCCATTATAGAGAATTTATAATAAAATTACTGAAAGACGAAAGTTTCCTACTTTTTTTACAAAAATGACCGGGACTGCTTTGTCCGGCTTTTCGGTTAAGCGACCTGGTAACCCTATCTGTGGCACTGGCAGCGCGCTAGATTCCAGCTTGATTCCAGGCTCCAGTTAAGCGCTTATTCCACTTATCCTAGCTAGGTTCCTAGGTAGGATCCTAGCTTTCTAAATGTTATTCCACTTGACTAAATCGGAAACGATTTAGGATCCTAGCTTTCTAAAATATGTTATTCCACTTGACTAAATCAGAAACGATTTAGGATAAGTGGAATAAGCGTCTAAGATTCCACTGCAGGTATCGAGTACACGCTTAAAACCACATTTTTACGAATATATTTTATGATAGGGAGAACATAATATTTCTACTGGGGTGCCATGCCAGTCCAAATGTGGCCGCAAATATTTTTAAATTAAAAAAAAATGAGTTGGCGGGATAAAATGTAATCATCAGGTAGGTACTTATTGAAAGCAAATATCGTTCATTTCATGGCAATGAGTATAGAGATTTAGAAAAATCCGGTGTGCCGTTGGGCACCCGGCCGCAACTCTAGTTGTAACCAACTACCAAGTGTGAACAGGTACTTACCATTCCGATACATTTTTGCATTAAGTATATTGGTCTTTTATAATATTATTATATCTAATGGAAGCTTAGGCTGTGTTTCCACTGAAACGGAGCGGAGCTTAGCGGTGCCGAATTGACAAATCACCATGCTCGAAATCTTCGCTGTCATTCCGCTGGAATAGCACGATTGGTCAATTCGGGCACCGCTAAGCTCCGCTCCGCTTCAGTGGAAACGCAGCCTTATTTTCCTCTTATTATTATAATATAGGTGTGCCCATTAATTAAATCTGGCCGCAAATAAGGGGTGCTGGCTGTCAAAGATGGCAAACTATCGAAGGTTGAGGGAAAGGGAGCTAGCGCGTAGGTAACATTACGGGTCGTAGTTCGTACGAACATAACGAGGATTCTTCTAGGGGATAGTGATAGTAGGTACATCATGTAAGTGTACTTAAACATCGGTTCAAACAATAGTAAAAATCGGCCAAGTGCGTGTCGGACTCGCGCACGAAGGGTTCCGTCCTATTATAGAGCAAAATAAGGCCAAAATTTGTGTTTTTTTTTGTATGGGAATTGGGAGCCGCCCTTATATTTAAATTTAATTTTATTACTTATTAGTAAGTACCTAATTAATTTCATTTTTTCATTTCATTTAATTTTTTCCGATTAAACATTCAAACCACAGATTTCTATCTAATTAGATCCCGCATGTGTATGTACTTCGCGTGCCATCGCGTTCCCAAAAGAGTATAAACTTTATTCTTTCGAAAGTCTGTTCTTTAGTCTGCGCTCCACCGTTATCGGAATCGGACGTCAATCGGAATTCTAAAAATGCCTAATTGTGCCGTATTGGGCTGTGGAAATTTGAATAGAAACGTTGGTATAAATAGTGGACACGTTTCTTATCATCAGTAAGTAATTATATTATTTAATCATGTGTCCTTTATTTTAAAATCAATTATTTAATGTAAATCGTGTGTGACTGTTATAGTTTTTACCATGAAATCTACGTAACTGCGTGTGTATCGCATGATTCATAATACATTGCCGCTTTAGTTAGAAAATTATAGAGCCCGTTCTGTTAGTCCGCTATTGAGCGCGCAATGGAAATAAAACAATCGATACTTTCACTCATGGCTTAGTTTCGAGGTACAGTCAATATTCTCATTTTTCTGTCAAATGAAGCAAATAGTGTTGTACATATTCTCGATCTAATTAATCGATTTTAGAAACATACATGAAACAGAGGAATGATAATGTTCGTTTTGGGATATTTTGTGACTCGGTAATTATAATATTTCTATACATTTTCTATACATATTATAATAAAACTGTAGAAATAAAAATTCTGTACATTAAAGGTATTAAAAAAATAATAAGCGGGGGGTGTCACTACATCGCTATAGAAGTCAAAACTGTAGTTAGTTTTTTGTTTACTGTATGTCTGTCTGTCTGTATGTTTGTTCCACTATCACACGAAAACTACTGATCCGATTTGAATGCAGTTTTCGCAGATATATTTGTCTTCTTCCAACTTAACATCTGGTGTAAGTATAAAAAAAATTCCCCCCACCCCACTAATGGGACCAAAGAGGGGGTAAGATTTTGTATCAACTGATGAAGTACAAATACTAAAAATGGCAAAACAACGTTTGCCGGGACAGCTATAGTCCGCGCGCAACTAGTTGGCCGCTCTGCTCTTATACTCACATACCGGCAGAGCGGCCAACTAGTTCCGCGCGGACTATAGTTATGTAATATGTGTTTATGTTCCTGTTTAGTGATTTAATTTAGAATAATATAATATATTACTAGCTGTCCTGGCAAGCACGTATCTTAAGATTTATCATTCCTCTGTCTATGAACTCGAATAATAATCGATTAAAAATCGATATACCTATTAAAATGGCAAAAGAGGCGGGGCGCGGCGATTCCTTTGAATCGATTCCGCGCGTACGAGTATTCCCATCACTAAAGCGCTCTTGTGACGTCACAGTAGGTATGAAAAAAGTGACACGCTCGTGTTCATACAAATAGACTATGGAGCGACATAGCGCTTCTATCTAGATATTATTTCTGTAATTCAAACGCAGGCTGAACCCTACAAGATTTATCATTAATGTTTAAAAAAAAGACTGGTTGCACTCCGGGAGTGCCGGCAGCAGTGAAAACTTTTTTTTTAAATCTTTATTTAGGACTTGGAAACTTGATTATTAACGTTGTGCATTTTTTAACCCATTTTTTATGAAAATCGATTTTTAAAAAAATCGTCAATCAAGTTGTTTCGATCAAGTTTCGATCAAGGTTTCGATCAAGTTTCGATCAAGTTTCGATCAAGTTTCTATCAAGTTTCGATCAAGTTTCGATCAAGTTTCGATCAAGGTTTCGATCAAGTTTCGATCAAATTTCGATCAAGTTTCGATCAAGTTTCGATCAAGTTTCGATCAAGTTTCGATCAAGTTTCGATCAAGGTTTCGATCAAGTTTCGATCAAGTTTCGATCAAGTTTCGATCAAGTTTCGATCAAGTTTCAAATTGAGTTCGAGTTTGACACAAAACACTACTCTCCAACCGTCTTATGCGTTTTGTATGGTTTTTCGATCAACACGAAAATCTATCGCGAGTTTCACAGTTTTTACAAAATCCCACAAGTGCTCAGCGCCGCTAAAGAAGTGTTCACTTCAAAAATTAATAGCTTACAGCACAAAGACATAATAGCGGCAGCAATTTCCACGTCCATAGTCTCGTGAGTCTTCAGTTCAAATGTTAGAACGAATGTGTACAGGCATGCTCTCGACAAGAGCCGTCTCGGCCGAGGATCTCGGCGAGAGGCTCTCGTCGAATGTGTACACCAGGGATGTTGCGGATCCCGATTTTTTCACATCCGCGGATGCGGATTTTTAGAGGTTCACATCCGCGGATGCAGATGCGGATGCGGATGTCCAAATATATGCGGATGCTCCGCATTTGCGGATGCGGATGCGGATATTCGCAACAGATCTGTATTACAGATCTGTTACGTCCTGGATACTGTTTTCCGGCTTAAATCTCTTCCGAACAATTTTCAAATTCAAAATTGCAAACATTGACAAAGACAGATAAGTGAAACAAAAGATACAAAAAACCATTTACATAAAAGAGACAGTTCTATTTTTAAACGTCGAATCGTATCGCTGTCTCTTTCTTCGCCCGAGCAGCCTGAGCTATGACGAAAATTCGATTTTTTCCAGATTGTTCGAAAAAATAATTGAAAATGTAAATAATCGAGGTATTTATTGCAATCAAGACATGTGGTATAAGATTCCATGTGTTTTGTTTTCTTTTGAGTCATAATTGGTACATTTTCGAAACACGCACTCGGATCCTATATAAATATTGTATATAAATGAAGAATTAAAACATCTGTCTATCTGTGGCTTTGCTCAGTACGCGGGGATGATTATTTTTTTCGCATTCAAAGATCGTTTTTCGGGTTAGGTATCCATATTTTGTGAAATATTATGAAGTTTTAAAGTGGAAAAAAATAGTGTTTTGTGTCGAACTCGAGCTCGAACTCGACTCGAACTCGACTCGAACTCGACTCGAACTCGACTCGAACTCGACTCGAACTCGACTCGAACTCGACTCGAACTCGACTCGAACTCGACTCGAACTCGACTCGAACTCGACTCGAACTCGACTCGAACTCGACTCGAACTCGACTCGAACTCGACTCGAACTCGACTCGAACTCGACTCGAACTCGACTCGAACTCGACTCGAACTCGACTCGAACTCGACTCGAACTCGACTCGAACTCGACTCGAACTCGACTCGAACTCGACTCGAACTCGACTCGAACTCGACTCGAACTCGACTCGAACTCGACTCGAACTCGACTCGAACTCGACTCGAACTCGACTCGAACTCGACTCGAACTCGACTCGAACTCGACTCGAACTCGACTCGAACTCGACTCGAACTCGACTCGAACTCGACTCGAACTCGACTCGAACTCGACTCGAACTCGACTCGAACTCGACTCGAACTCGACTCGAACTCGACTCGAACTCGCCTCGAACTCGACTCGAACTCGACTCGAACTCGACTCGAACTCGACTCGAACTCGACTCGAACTCGACTCGAACTCGACTCGAACTCGACTCGAACTCGACTCGAACTCGACTCGAACTCGACTCGAACTCGACTCGAACTCGACTCGAACTCGACTCGAACTCGACTCGAACTCGACTCGAACTCGACTCGAACTCGACTCGAACTCGACCCGAACTCGACTCGAACTCGGTTGTCTGTAAAGTCGGTTTACTGACGACAGTTGAATGTGACAACGTCATAGCCTTAAATGGAACGCCTCAGAGCGAGGTAACGCATATTGCGTCATGTTTTTTCGTGCGCGCAGCCCATATCGAATTATAAGATGTCACGTCAAAAAGCTAAGCGGCTACTTCTGGAAATGTGGAATTATTTATTTATTTATTTATTTATTTATTTATTTATTTAGGAAAACTTACAGCTAGATTAACAAATAGTTTTAAAATAACACAGGAAGGCCAATTACAAGTTTTCACACACATAACATACACTAGAAGAGTTAAACAAAGAGACATACAGCAAACAAAGAATAGAACATTATCAGATTTACAAGTACATAATATTATGTTAAGTATATTATTTTAATTTATTTAAAAAACGGGTCGCTAAGGCTCTTCTTTAGTCTACCAATACTGGTACAGAATAAGTCTAGTTCTGTGCTCCGAGTCACCTCATTGTACGCTCTACTGGATCTAAAAACATAGGAGTTTCGACGATAGTTTGTTGATACTGGGGGAACGTACAGAAGTTGATGACGTCTAAGTGATACTGATGGGACACTGATACTAAATTTTTCAACGAGTTCGGGACAATCTATAATGCCGTTGAGAAGTTTAAATAGGAAGACTATGTCGGCAATTTTTCTGCGCTCAAATAGTGGAAGAATATGAAATTTTTTACAACGCACTATATAGTTCGATACATAAGTTCTGGATTTAAATTGGACAAGTCTTAAGAATTTTTTCTGGATTTTTTCTATTCTGTCGATGTACGTATGATAATTGGGGTTCCAAATTTGAGAACAATATTCTAGGTGAGTACGGACGAAGCTACAATATAGTATTTTTAAAGTTTTTACATTATTAAAATCTGATGCTATTCTAGAAATGAAGCCGAGTGATTTAGATGCTTTATTAATTATATTATTTATGTGTGTGTCAAACAGAAGCTTGGAGTCAAATATTACACCCAAGTCCTTAATAGCGTAAACTCGTGCTAAAGATGAGTTAGCTAATTTGTAGTCGTACGTTAGAGGATTGGGTTTACGACTATAGGAGCAAATAAAGCATTTGGAAACATTGAGATCCAAGCGATTGGATTTGCAGTAATTAGAAAAGTTGTTAATTTCATTTTGAAGCAACACAGCATCCTCAATGCTTTTGATTTGTTTCAAGATCTTCATGTCATCGGCAAATAGTAAGACCTTAGAATTAGAAAATTGTGTGGATACATCATTAATGAATATGTTGAATAACAGAGGGCCCAACAAAGATCCCTGTGGAATACCTGACGAGATGAATGAAGTCCTTGATGAAAAGCCGTTCAGAACCACTGTTTGACATCTGTTGCGAATATATGATTTAAACCACCTAAATAAATCACCCCTTATTCCGATGTCTAGTAATTTACGCAACAAAATAACGTGATCGAGACGATCGAAACATTTAGCGTAATCAGTATATATTACATCAACCTGCGTTCGTTCTGACATACACTTATTATATAAATTCATGAGAGTAGGAAATATGCTAAATTTAAAAGAAAAACTATCACGGCTAAGAAGACTTCATAAGTTATTGAGAAGTGCAAAGGAACTTTTTGTTCATATTCCTTTAGACGCAATGATATGATATTGTTAGTAGAGTTAACACGTTATAATTATTGTATATTCATTGACCATACAATGACACGCACAATAGAGGGCTCCGTCCATACGACGGAGCCCTCTATTGTGCGTGGCTGATACGCACTCGCCCAGCTTTTTCGCTCCCATTAGCTTTATCCACACTGTGTCTTTTTTTGTTCCTCAAGGGCAAGCGCCAAACGAAAGATGAATACAAAGAAGATGACGAAAATTGAAGATGAAAACGCATAGTGTGGACATAGCTATCGGTCATATTGTCGCGCAAACGGCACAGGCTATTCCCGCTTTTTTTCTTGTCGAAACTCGTATGACATTCGCATCCGCAAAAAAATCCGCATTGATTTAATGCGGATGCAGTTGCAGTGTCCAAATCTATGCGGATGCTCCGCATTTGCGGATGCGGATGCGGATGCGGATATTCGCAACATCCCTGGTGTACACTGTACAGCCACCATTACAGTTAGAGGTAATTATGCTTATATCAAACGAAGAGAATATAATCACTACGATATCAATGAGGATATTATTGCAACTGAAAAGGAATAGGAAAAAATAAAATTTAAATGGAATAACTAAGCCTTTATTTCGCTATTTACAGAAATGTTACCTATGAGCCTAGGTACGACAAAAGTTTATCACGGTAATTATAATTAAGTTAGGTATATTGTTCATGTGAAGGTACAGAAAACTCAATCATTCTTATAGCGTTTCCCTAGATTCTAGAATAACCTATTTAATGATTTGTAACGTCGTAACTGTGCGAAGGTACTTTTTTAACAAAGACTGTGACTGAGAAATTTTTCTCTGTATTTATTCAACCATTTATAATAATAATTATTTGCACGAACTAAATTAATTAAATTAAAAAAAAACAACCTTTAGATTATTAAACTAACAATATAAGGTACTATAGATAAAACTACGCAACTATATTATCGCAGTTACTTTAACGTAAGTATTTTTATATCGCAGCTGTCAGTTCGTCATATAAACTATTTTTATTGTGTTTTTATGCTTATACAAGCAAAACCAGAAGCGGCACGTAGTATTGTGAGTGAATATTATGAAAATTTTGTGCTTCGTCTCATGGTTTTGACAACGAATAACACGCAGAAGTTAACTGCGCACCTCGTTCTAAAAGGAACAACATTTAGTGCCAAATTAATTTCTGTGAGTTATAACAATAATTATTAATTAAGTACCTACTGTAGGTATTTACATTAACGATGATTGACGATATTAATAATATGTTTGTCCATTATATGGTAACGCGACTCCACCAACGGCTGCCAGATAGACCATTAAAATTATTTTGCCTCTTAGAGCGATCCATAACAATTTCTTTATGTATAAGTAGGCCTCCTTTCAAAGGTAAAAAAAATCGGTTGTCTGTAAAGTCGGTTTACTGACGATAGTTGAACGTGACAACGCCATACGTTTTTTTTTCTTAATTCGTCCCGGTCGGGACAGGCAAAGGGAGCGTTGCCCATACAGCCATTTCTATGTTTTCTCTATTTAATGAATGATATGGTAGTGAAGGCCTTGTCACGTTCAATTATCTTTAACCCCTTAACCCTCGCTTCCGAATCTCTATAAATAGAAACAAACTTTTTCGACTGTCACCTAAAATTATTTCGAAGTATTTCTTTCAAATGATTGTCTAAAAATATTTATAATGAGTAAAATAAACTATTCGCAATACAAAACGCTACATACATTCGTGAAATCCAGTAAAATTTTCGAACAAAGTACAAGTCATACCTTGACACGTAGGAAATAGAGCACAATTTTAAATAACCGAAATAATACTTATAGCTCACAGTCTATTGTTTATTTATTTTTCATTCAGAGTGTGGTCAATGTATCAAAGGTCATAACTAACCAAACTTCTTCATACAAAAGTATTCTCTAAGTCATCGAAATACGTAATATAATCGAAACAAAGAGCGCGGCCCAGGTGGGCCTTACGGTTGTTGAGAGACTTTAAAGTGTAAATGGAACGCCTCAGAACTGTCAGCGAGGTAACGCCGCATGAACTGTCAAGTTTTTCGGGCGCGCACCTCATAGCGAATTATAAGACGTTATCACGTCAATAATTTTCAATGGTTGTTACTAATTAAACATAACTGTACATATATCACGCGTCGACAAACATTAAGTTTTTGATTTATGTCAGCTTAGAATGGCTTAGACGATATGTACGTATAAAATAATATAATACAACACATGAACACGCAATGGCGGTGTCCCTTTGCAATACAATATGATAAGTATTATTAATTAAAAATATTTGAAAAAGATGAGGAATAAATTGATATTTTTATTCCAGGCTAATCTGCAGTACCATTGTAGAAAATAAAACACTATATTATTTTGTCATGCGCTTGAGAGTTAAACGTTACCTACTGAGTTTAATCTATAAAAACCTTCGATCAAATATATACAAGATACACAGTCTCATACAAAACCTCTCGAAAATCTGTCGCCGAGTAATTGAATTTAAAAAAGTATACATTTATCTAAAATCAACCTTAATCATAGTAATTATTAAAGATCTTTTTATAAAACAATGTACATTTGTGTTTACAAAGCAATAAATTTTTACGTCCGATGCACGGTTCATACTAAATTCAACCATCCGCGTGTATGTCTTAAAGTTCAAATTATTATAGAGCCATAAAAGCATTCCAATTTTATGGCCGAAATTCGCCGCTGGAACAGGGCGAAGTGAAGTATGAGAGGAGTCGAACTGTTCAACATTTTTTTGTTGATTGTAATAATTTTAATAGTCCATTTTTTAATTTTTCCGAAGTTTAATGTATAAAGTGTGGACTAATTATTTTTATATGTAATATTATGTTGTTCTAATATGTCTAATTTTATAATTAACTAAAATATAAAATTAGACATTGAATATAAATGCTTAGAACATACAACGCTCGCTAAAGTCGGCTTGAAAAATTCTTCGCATCTTTGCCGTGCTATAACTGATATCCAATTTCCACATCTAACTGGATCTCGAGGAAACCTAAAAAAAAATTCCTCAATAAAAAAAATAACAAATAATAGCGACTCCATCAAATGGAACAGAAACACAGCTTATAACCCGAACATTTCAAGTGGGCATGATAAACTACGATAAGTACCTTTAGTATGAGTATTCGCAATTGAGATGGTTTATACCTCGTGTTGATTTATTTACAACTTAATTTTAAAACAGTTTTTTGGTGATTTCTTAACGTAATACTAATATTAACAATACAATTGTAAGAAATATGTTAGGATAAAATTAATATTTACCGGAAATATAACATTGCATCCTTTTTTTGCGTTTTAGACGTATGATTTTTACAATAATTGAACGAGCATTAAGGCATGTTTCCCGGCGGAGCGTTCGAGCACTACTAAATCAAAAGTCCACCAGAATGTTGCGTTTGGTGCTCTTTTAGTGAGGTCGTTTTTTGCCGCGGACTGTGTATCTTGTATATTAGTGATCGAAGATAAAAACAAAATAGAAACATACTTAAACCAAATTATGTTGGACCCTAACAAGAAAATAATATAAAATCGTATGCACATCATAGTTTCTAGGAATTAGGAAATATTATTACGATCTTACTAGCACGAGCGTAACAAATCCAATTTTACTTTGTTTTGCTTGGCTTTTCACCAATAGATGGCGCTAAGCGAATTTCTTTATAATATTATACTTCAACACAGTTGCTTTCTCTATTAACTCTGAGAAAAGATTTGCGATTAGAAAAATAATCGCTATTACAAAGCCATTACAAAATTATAATATAATCACATTCTTGTTGACAACTCATACTTCTAGTTCCTTCCAGATCTTCTACTAATCCAACTCAAGTTTTCTGAAAGATCCTGCAGTTGAGTGTATGTCCTGAGTCAGATCGTTCTTCTCCAGCGCGTGCAGATCGACGCACATGTCGTCCAAAGCCAGCAGGTCTTGCCTGTGCTTCAGAAGTTTTCGCTTCAACTCTTCAATCATTTCTTTGAGGGGAACAGTGCCACCATACTCCTTCGGCAGAATAGATGCGTCCACGTATTTAGTCAGATCCTCTGAAGTTCGATGGAACTGGAATAAAAAAAAAAGGATTTAAGTCAAAATTTCATTTCTTTGTCTAGAGCTGACTACATCGAAATTACGATGCTAAAGTTCTAAAACAATAAAGTACCTATGGGCCATGGCTCATGTGGTATTAGGGTATCGCCAAGTGATAATATAATTTTAAGTATGGACAATTTTATGTCCCATGCATTGGCTACTAATACTTCGAAAATTTAATAAATTTGAATTACCATCACACGATCCTTCAGCTTGTCACTCAAGAGGGATACGGCGAACTCAAAGAATTTCACGCCATACTGAGGGATGTTCACAAAATGGGTTTGCTTGTGCCGCATCGGAGTTGAGTTCTGTAAATGATAAAAACTTTTAAACAAAAGAATCAACCAACGATAGGTAGGGATCAACATTTTTATTAATAATACAAAAATAATGGATCACAACAAAAAAAAACGCAAGAAATATTAAGGCCGTCCGCCGAGCAAACGACCTTGGCCATACATTTGCCGCGTTGCCGAGAGCGCACCAAAACCCAATTTTTTTACTTATCTTAGTTCAAATATGTTCTAAAAAAAATTAAAACGGGGAATATGTAGTTTATGATATTGTCGATGTATTGGCGTGTGTTTTAAATAAAAGTAATTTGTAAATCCTAAGGAGATGCTGAATGTATGCTTGAATTTTAATAAATTGGTTTTACTTTGGAAGCTGATATCATGAGTATAATAAACAAAAATAGAAAATTTAAAACGGGGAAAGGCGTGTTGATATACTGAAGATTTTTGCTGTATTTTTATAATAACTTTGTAGCTTTCAAATCATGAGTTTATAAGGCTTGAAATACGGTAAATTACGGTATCTCCGTAAGAAACGCCCTTAACAAGTCTTCCACTTCACACTTGAGAATTATCTTGAAGCTTAGACCTTCTCAATATTTAATTAATTATACATTACTAGCGACCCGCCCCGGCATCGCACGGGTATAAAATATACATATAGCCACTGAAAAAATGATTAAAGTCTATGATCCTTCACGTGGTCTACTTCTAAAGCGCATCACACACGGTGAAGATAATATAATATTTTATCTTAAGATGCCCAAATATAAAATATTATAGTATCTTAGCTATCACACACGGCTAAGATACGATAATATTAAAAATATGTTCATTTCCTTACGAGGCTGCGTTGGTGATTGACTATGAGTGATAACTAATAACTGATACTGCCTTACTTCTTGATTTGTTAGACAGCTTCTCAGACGATGATTCTGATATAGAATGTGAAATGCAAATTGCAGTAGCACATTCCAAAAGGAGAAACATTTGGATAGAGCCTCACATAAAAAAGAGAAAAACCTGCGGCGAATTTAACTTTTAGGGTCTACACAGACGGACTGCATTTCAACTGCAATCCAATTGCAAATTGCAGTTTGAATGCAGTTGACACGACTGCAATAGAACTGCAAACCAAACACGCAGTCGGATTGCAGTTCATTTGCAGTCGGCGTGCAGTCGTGTGAACTGTTTGGTTTGCAGTTCTATTGCAGTCGCATTGCAGTCGTGTCAACTGCATTCAAACTGCACTTGAACTGCAATTTACAGTTGGACTGCAGTTGAAATGCAGTCCGTCTGTGTAGACCCTTGTCAATATCTGTCAACGAAGAAGTTTCAGGAGTATTTTAGAAATTCAAGAGAAACATTCATTTCGATTCATGAGCTTTTAAGCAATAATAATAATAAAGCAATAAATTTTATTTAAAATTATCCGAAATGTTACTTTTTCCCTCAAAATGTTACTTTTCGAATGAGAGTAGGTATGTAACTTTCTAACATACAGCACTGGCAACACTGCATCCACTAGTGCGTCCGATCACCGATGAGCCCGCTGCTCGACACAAAAACACCCTGTACCTATTCATAAAGATATATTTCGCATCTTAAGATAACATATTAAGATACGAAATATATATTTCGTATCTTAAGATAAAATATTAAGGTACGAAATATATATTTCCATATCGCTCGGTATCTTAAGATATAAAATATTGTTACGAAAAAGGACACGTAGTGCCATCTAGCGTCAAGCTAGCGCAACATGTAGAGAAAACGCAAACGAATCCCCTAATCAACACAAGATGGCGTAAAGTGTACGATTGCATGCTCGAACATTCCGCACATGTTTACGTAAACAAGTGTTGCTTACGTGTTTATGCGAATGTTCTCGTACAGTCTAGGGCTCGATTCGCCCATATAAATAGGCGCAGGTAGACGGTCAATCAATTCAGTTTTATCTGAGCGGTCTTCGAGGCGACTTCGGAGCGAAAACAAATGATCAATAGTGAGTGATTGTGATTGTGATAGTGACTCGGCTACGACCTAGGACAGTGATAGTGCTCAGTGATTTGGATCTAGTGCTTAGTGTTTGGACTCAGTGATTAGTGTGAGCTAGTGTTTGTGAATAAAGTCTTCAAAAGAGTCACCAGGTCTTTCTCTCCGAATCTATATATATATATATATATATATATATATATATATATATATATATATATATATATATATATATATATATATATATATATATATATATATATATATATATATATATATATATATATATATATATATATATATATATATATATATATATATATATATTTATATATATATGTATATATAATATATATACACTTGAGAATTATTATTATTATATATATATATATACTACTTAATATTATAAAGGCGAAATTTAATGAAACTTTACAATAATATAGCTTATACATCAGAATAACACATAGGCTACAATTTTAACCGACTTTCAAGATGGAGGAGGTGTTATGTTGGTTTGTTTTTATATTTAACGATCACTCCGCCGTATGTGAACCGATTTTCAAAATTTTTCTTTTGGTGTATAGGGCATTATCCCAATTTAGTACCCCGTTCACAAAAGTGGTGACCTGATAAAGGGATCCATTAGTAATCGAGGGAACTCTTCAAAATTTATATGCAAACATTTGATGACTTCGGTTTCGTGAGAAGTATTCGAAGCATTAGTAAGCGAAGCAAGTAAGATTTTGCACCGAAGTATATCATGGTTCGGAACGTGCTGAGGGAACTCCTGATTCTTTATAGATACAAGTTTGGGAGTTTCGATGTTGTTTTAAGAACGGAAAGCAGATGCTACTATGCAAATTTCGCTCATCATCATCATCGTATTATTAAGTATAAAATTGCCCTTGCATTTATTTTCGATATATCGCCTTAAGATATTGACCCGCTATATCCTTTTTATTGCAATCGCGACAGTGTTTTCGACAACCACACGAACAAAGTCGCGGGCACTGCTATAATTTATATGGCAAAACAACGTTTGCCGGGTCAGCTAGTATATATTATATGTATGTATATATATATATATATATATATATATATATATATATATATATATATATATATATATATATATATATATATATATATATATATATATATATATATATATATATATATATATATATATATATGTATAGCCAGACGGACGGATAGAACAACGTTTGCCGGGTCAACTAGTATATATATATATATATATATACTAGTTGACCCGGCAAACGTTGTTCTATCCGTCCGTCTGGCTGCTATTCAGCCATCTGGGGATGGAGATGACTTAGTCTTAACGCATGGTTCCTTCAACCACGTGTAGTAGACCATTCCCGTTTGAGCTAATCTCGCCCCATGGGGCGACACGACATTACGACATGTCGTAACCGACGAAGGAGGTTTTACTCGTTCAATAACACAGCTTTTATAAAAATTTTCATGTCGCCTTCGGTGAACAAACTAGGGATTGTCCTGGAGGATCTGAATCAATTGGGTCATATTAAGGTAAGGTCACGCCTTTATCTCCATAATAAAAAAATGAAATTAAAATAACTTGTTCTCCTCCTTTCAGTATTCCTCAGACCAGTGTTTTTACATTGTACGCCAATCGCTTAGGA
This sequence comes from Polyommatus icarus, assembly GCA_937595015.1. Taxonomy (NCBI): domain Eukaryota; kingdom Metazoa; phylum Arthropoda; class Insecta; order Lepidoptera; family Lycaenidae; genus Polyommatus; species Polyommatus icarus. Next base: position 23,346,482 of record OW569321.1, read on the forward strand.
TGCATGCATCTGGGGTAAACTTAGGTTTTTCGAAGGACGGAAACAACTGAAATTCTGTTTCTTCAGTTTCGCCTTAGCATTCTGTTAGATAAAGCTACGCCAGCATCTTCTAACAAAACTTTTATGACTTTCAGGGGTTTTCTTCTGTTCTCAACAATAAAACGTCTTGTTTCCTGTCCTGTTCAAGCAGTTGAAAGACGTTTTCTACCACATTTATCAACTCGCTATGGGGACAAATATTTTTTTAGGTTCATCACTTTTTTATATTTCAAAGTGTAGACTGGGAAACGCCTACTAATCTCGCAATTTCTCTCCGGGTTCGAGTCATATCAATCATTGATATTATGACTCAAAGGTGTTTAAATTTTAGATTTATTTCTAGCTGAAATGTCTGAATTCTTTCCCATGGCTACATCTTTCATTATTTTAACTGAAAATTACATTATCACAAAAAATAACCATGAAAAACTAGAATCTTGTGTTAACCCTGTTAAGTGTTATCACCTATTATTTATACATTACATATAACAAAATAGATAAGACTTAAGTGTTGCTTTTTATAACACGTTTCACGCAAAAATCTTTTTTAGCGCCTGTGTCTAACTCTCTATTGCACGCACTTAAGACAGGAAAATATGGCATAAGTGACTATGTCGTACTAAATGGTGTTATTATTACAAGATTATTATTGAATAATAAATATTACTGACTCACAAAATGTAGAAGACAGCCTAAAGTAACAAAAAATAAAAGAAAAAACTAAAACTAACAACACAAAACGACTAAACAATCAACCAATACGAATCTATGTAAAAATCTCACACTGAGTATATTAATTTGGCCACACACTGTATATATATAGATTAATGATTTTGCTTTTCCTCACCTGGATACAGTTCAGCATGACTCTGACGTCGTTGAGAGACCACAGGCTGACGTGAGGCATCTGCATGCCGGCCTCGTCGTTGACGTGTGAGTAGCCCAGCAGCTGCGACCGCGGCTCGTCCAGCAGCAGCTCCACGATCATGGAGTGGACCCGCGCCATCGTGGAGCTGTCGTAGAGGTAAGGGTCGAAACGACCTGGAAGAGATTATTTTTGGAGTTTACTCCTTAAGAATCGATTTTCATATATAAGGCGCCCGGTATGAGAAAAATCCGAGGGGTAAAACCTACTAACAAGTAACGAAAATGTGTCACGTTTTTGGTGCGCACCTTTAGTGCGCAACTTTCTAATTTGGCTGTGAGTGTATTAAGACCATAAAAGTAATATACCTATCGGAATATAATATTATATTAAATAATATAATAATTATATTATTTTATATTATATACGAGTATAGTAGAGTAAACTCCAGTCGTGCGTCGTAGCTGACACACTTTTTTATTTATTTATTCATTTCACTCAGGCATCTTGGCCCATATTATAAATACCTTAATTTATTATTATATGATATAGATTATGAGCACGGTAAAGTAGACTATGCAAAATAAATACATGCTGCGGTCATTGGGAGCTGGTCTTAACATTTCGGTAACGGGCTGATCGCGTAGTTCCATTTGCACACGTTATTTGCGTATGTTCCGTACCTAGAGTAGAGGGACACCAAACTCCAAAATCGTAAAGTTTCAAATAAGGAAAATAGTATATGGCGACTATTATTATGCAATTCGAAATTGTAACTTCACATGAAATTGCATTGTAATGGTGGGTAATCAAAATATCGTTACTGTGACCACTTTCTTGTATGAAATTACGAAATGTTGTGGCGTGAGCGAGGAAAGGAGGAAAATAGAACTTACCCATGCAGGACAACACGACTCTACGACCTTCGGAGTCCCGTTTCGGCAAGGGAACCAGGTACCCAGCGTCGATCACGGCAGCTATCTTCGGGTCCAGGGGATCCAACTTCTGGAACCAGTTTGGGTGCATTTGCCGGATGGTCAGGTATCTCTCCAGCATGGAGCAGGCTTGTGGAACGGAGTATTTTTTGGTCCGAAGGAACCTCAGCAAGAATGGTCCATCTAAAAAAATAATAATTTCTCATGTATCTAACCTTATCAACCTTCTGTAAAAAATTATCAGTGTTTAGATAAACCGGTTAGTGTTCTTGGACATCTTATCCCACTGTCGGTCAGTGTTAGTCATTGGTCCGCAATGACTATAATCTATCAAAATGACAAAGAAAGATCAAAGATACTGGACACAATATACCTGTCCTGCACTTTCTGATGGCCGGATGTTTGTCAATGAAGTGTCTCATCTGTGCGAGCGCATGGTCCCGTATGGCGGGTTCCTCTCGTATCTCCACCCTGGCTCGCTCCTTCAGATCAACGGGCAGTTCCCCGGTCTCCCGCTCGTTGGCCTCCAGGATGCTCAGCCTCTCGTCGTCGGTCAGGCGCGGCGCGTCGGGCTTCGGCTCGTGCTCACGCCGGCAGTCTTCGGGCTGGAGAACTGAGGTTGCCATGGTTTGGTGTCTGGAAAGAAGCAATCATTTAATGCTCATTATTGAGAAACCAAAATGTCATTCGCTTAATAGCAGTTTACGAGATAATGCCAAAGGATGGCTTATGGCAAACGTTGAAAAACATTTTTCTCACCTCCGGGAGGAAAACGTCAACTTTCTTCCCGCTGCGCTTACCGATATTGCCGTCTGTCTCCGTCGATGAGAAAAATAGTATACGCACCATGGGCAGTAAATAAGTAAGCCTCAGATCACATGTTTGTTGACCTCGGGGCTCGCGGCTTCGCCTCATGTGATCTGAGACATTTCTTATTTTCCTGCCCTATAAAAGTACATTACGCACCTAGGTGCGTCATTACGCATTATAGTAATAAAAAGTGCGTTTTTTATTTTTTCAGCAGATAACTAGAGAAATTACTTTTGAAGCAAATATTTACTTTTGCTGCAGCAACAATAATAATATCTTTTAACAGGTACTGTAACTGTGTCAACATTTTAGTCGGTTTAAGGTTTATCATAAATAATGCTCTACTATCAGGCATCTTACCAGGTTAATAGATGATGTTATGCAAGACGGCAAACTACAGACATAAACAGGTTGCGAAACGAAAACGAAAATGGTAATTTGAAATTTCAGATTGCCATTGTAATCACATAACACGTTTACTATGACGTGAAAGGCGGGAGAAAGTTTGGATGCCTGTGTACAGTGTAGGCACCGAGGTCAAAAGCTAGTATCAAAATATTGTAAACGGTTTAGAAATCATTTTATACTAACTACGTAATCATTAAGAATAATCATATTAATTCAAAATATAAAATTTACTTCCATGGCAGTGGCGTAACCATAGGGTGGCAGGGCTGGAAAAATACCACGGGCCCCCGACCCAAAAGGGCTCTGGCCCAAGAGGCCGCGAGCTAGCCTAGCTCTAGTGAGGTCAGAAATTTTTCGTCATTAACGTGACGATTTTTACTGATTTTTACTGCCACGGGCCCCGGATGTTATAGTTATGCCACTGTCCTATGGTTATTCTATGTATTCCTTAGACCTAAAATAATCTTTATTCTAATTTTTATAACTACTAAAAATACGTAAGAATGGAACAAATGCGGATGTATAAATATAGAGCAGATTACTATCAGCTATCATTTAAATATAATGTCTTAAAATATTCACGTATGTACTACGTAAAATACATAAGCCTACTTTTACATGACATGAACGTCACTCTTTCATAAAAGTTTGACTGATTTGTTTAAAACAACGCGATGCAACGATGCTCGCTCTCTAATATTTTCATGCGTTGAAGTCTTTTGTACCGACACGCTTATTAGGGTAACACTTTTGTTTGTATAGTTATAATAAGTAATTAGGAATCCGCAAGTTTTTGTTTCTATTTAATTCAGTTTAATATAGGTTCGGAAATAGGTTCAAAATTTAATTTAATTTATAAAAAGTTTCATCACAAAAATAAAATAATTTTCAATTTTAGGGAAGAAATTGTTATTTTTTTTTAATCGTGTATATTTCTTTATCATTTAAATAATTATAGGACTTACTGGATGCTACATGTCTTAAATCTGGATGCACGTCAGGTGGGAAGGTGTGGCGGGGTCCGACTGGCGGTCGTTGCCCTACCGTTAGCTCCCGAAATATTGCGACACGGCCCTTAGCGTACTTTTTTCTCACAGGTTACTGGCCTCGTTACTGTATGTAAATAAATACATCATGGTCCCTATACACTATAATCTATATAGTATATCAGCTGAGCCATATGGCCTACGTAAGGTTATACAGGGTGTCATAAAATTAAGTGATAATACTTTAGGGTGTTATGTATGTGTCATGTAAAGAGCAATTTTTTTTTGTGATTTGTATGGGCAAGCGCCCGCGCATTTTGAATTTTTCCATACAAAGATGAAAAAAGTTTATGTTTCAGCGTTGCTACTTTCACAGCGAACTCTATAATATATGTATAGGGTACCTACGTCCTATACAAACAGTAAACACCCTAAAGTATTAATATCACTTAGTTTTGTTACACGCTGTATAAAAATGTTAACAAGTGTTCTAGAAATAACAGATATAATATCAAAATTAAGACGTCAAAAAAATTAAGACGTCATTCTAGGTTTAAAAACGCTAATTTAAAAATGAAAAAGTTTTGGCTTTGTGGTAGTCGGGTGAACAAACGAAACTTTGGAACCCTGGAACAATTGTGGCTACTGTATTACGCAACCACTAGCTTCAGTACAAGGTTGCATGAAAAATGTTAACAGAATTCGCTAGAAATAAATATGCTAAAGTAGTATAGGTGAGGTTCCGTTCTACTTTTGAAACCCGTTAAAAAACCAAAACGTAATAGAGTTTTGTCATCGAAGTTACAACACGGCTATCGTAATCCTATACAAAATATATATGCAGTGATTGCGAGCCCGCTAATGACGTCTATAATGGCTGGTCGCACTTGTCAAATAATTTTATGTTTGTGGCGAAATCGTATTCCCTTTTCTGGGTTAAATCTAGCACTTTCGCTACAATGGTAAAATAGAGTATATCAACCCGCATGTAATATCTTGTGATGTTCGCTGTTTTACGAATACATGACCAAACAATGGTTAAAATGACGTCATAAAATCAGGTTCCTAATATGTTTTCCGTCTTTAGAAAAGTTTGGTCAAGCTAATTCTAGACTCTAGACTCACGACTCTAGAGCATCCCTTAGCCACAAAATCAGGGGCCGGATTCACAATGCATTCCACTCAAATCGAAATCTGCGGGGCTAAAATGGTCACATTTAGCAATTCCTCTCAATATCGTTACGTAGTATCTCTTCTTAGTCTGTGCTCTCAATCAATTCAGCAAATGAATTGTCAAAACTGTCAAACTGACAAATGTCAAATCAGTACAAAAATACAGAAATGAATTGCAAGCAGAGTTGCATTTTGCGATTTTAGAAAAATGAATCATATTATGATTCATATCATGATTCTTCAAAGCGACTGTTTTAGCCCCGCAGAAACCTACCGCGGTTATTGGTCAATGCTTAGTCGCGGTTTAAAGTTGACCTTAGATAGCCACAAGATAAGTTTTAGAGTTAAAGTTGAACGGGAATTGTAAATCAATGGACAGAATCAAAGACAATCCCCGGCCCTGACATAGCAAGTATGACACTTCATTTCCATATCAATGGATTTTAAACGATGACATCTGACTTCATCGGTGTATACTGTATCCCATAGTTGATGAAGTCATTCAAGTGCATAATCCTTTATTTACAGTCATTTGTGAAGCAATAACACCTAACTCGTGATGTGGAAACAATGGACCGTGGCAGCAATGTCACGGAGGTAATTAGGAGCGCGCTGGTAATAAATCACACCTTTTATTAGAGACAAGTGTTAGCATCAACAGCCGTCGTATATGGATCATAATGGACCATGTTACGAGATTACAATTTATATCGGTTAATTAATATCGCGAATGTCTTCAACAGCGTCACCAAACCTATGACATGTGTATGTTTGTGACACGTCACTTCCTAGACAAAATATGATAATGACTTTAGAGCTATCAACAGTATTTGAGTCTATGGACTGTAATTATCATTTCTCATGAAAAAGCGCACTCTTCTGTCATTTGTTCTGGGCTCTGGCACTATTCGGAGCAAAGATCTCTAAAACCTACGGAGTGTAAAAAAAATTGGCGGTCGTTGCAAATTGCAATTCCTTTCTTTGCGTGTACGCATATCCTACGCTGAAAAGGTCTATCACGAACAACGGCTTTCAGCAATCTCAGAAAGTACCGCCCAATGGTGGCCACTAATCGTGTAGTATCTTGAAATTAAACTCGTTTAACACAAAGAAGAAACTGCATTCCTTGACTATTTCGAGTTCTCTAAAGTCCGTTTAATGCATACATGTACCTGCCCGATTCAGTCTGACGATAGTCTATACTGTATATTACTTATATAGATGGTCAGACATATGCCTGTATTTTGTAATATTCTGTAAGTATGTTTACATATACACAGATATTGCAATTTGCAGCAGAGTGCAGACCATAACGGCTGCGCGGGCGCAGACGCGCTGACTCACTCGACCCCATTCTGCTCGGCTGCACAGACTTTCCCCGCACCGAGATTCATCTCATAGCTGCGAATGTTTATTTTATTGACTAAGTATATTTTTTTATCTCATTTCAACTGATAATATACAAAATATGTAACTTTATGTGTAACTTATTTTTGGTACAAAACGGAAAAGCTTGATGCATACCAGAAATTACCTACTTTTTTTTTTATCCAGAGATTAATTAGTTATTAAGACGGACATTCTCGTAAATTTTTTTATGGTTCTTTAAAAAAAACAAGTCTAGTCTTATCCGTGCAGTGTAAAATCTAAAACTTAGAACTCTACCACCGTCAACCGCATTGGTTCTAAACTTCTTACAATTCCCTGAATTTTTATCCTCCTTGAGACTCCAAAGTAAATATAACTATGCTAAATATGTGTGCAAATACATTTTTCCTTGAAAATAGCCATCAAACATTGTGCAGTGAGTACAATCCATTATCGCTTCTGTACTTAGGAGGTTAAGGTCGACATCGGCACAGATTTCCCTAATATTTACACTCCTAATGTGGTTATCACAAGCACAACCTATAGCAAAACATAGAAGATAATATGATTAAGGTACCTATAAGTTTTAATGGTTTTGGTGAAAACAAAGAAGTGACAAAAAAGTACAAACTTTTTGGGATTTTGGGAAATACAATCATGTCAGCTCGTGCGGTCATTTTCAAAATTTCAAAATTATTCATAATCGCTGTTTTAGTACATAATATGTTAGCACGATAACTTTAGGACTGAGGACAAATTATTGAATAAATTGGCAAAATCCTTCGAATTTTGGGAAATCGCGAAACTTATTGATATTTTAGGACTTTTGGCTTGGCACCAAGTTCCAGACACTACACCTATTGATATCTTTAAAGTACTTACTTTATAGTTTTAATTTACTTACGAACTATAAGATTCTGGTCCAGCTTTGTTAACTTATTCGGATTGTGAAACGATTGGACTTGAATGTTAAGTGGGTCATTTTGGTGAGGTCACAAAAGACTTTAAAATTCGACCTTACTGGAAAATTTAAACTTGAAACTGAGTACCTCGGTCCTCGGGTTTACCCTAAGGTTGCGCAAACTGTCTCTTGATGAGTCTTGACCCTAGCCCTAGTATTATACACGATAACACGACAAAATATGACCATAATATTATTTTATTTTACATATTTTTAGGGTTTCGTATCCAAAGGGTAAAAAAGGTATTACTGAGACTTCAATGTCTGTCCGTTTGTCTGTCAGTCTTTCTGTCTCCAGCCTGCCTAGCATACGCCATATATATATCTCACTCTCGAGATAATTAAAAACTACTCGTCTCATAATGTCAAAATCTCGACATTATCTCGACAAAACACTATAAAAATGTGTTCTTCGATGATAGATCTACACGAGAAAAAATGTTTGTCATATAGAGATGAAGATACAAACTATCAAACATCGAGAAACATGAACATGTAGAGAGAGATATCTCGTTGGCGTATACTAGGCGCCTGCCTGGCTGTAACTCAAGAACGGTAAAATCTAGAGAGTTGAAATTTTCACAGATTATGACTGTATTTCTGTTGCGGCTTTAACAACAAATACTGAAAACAGGACAGTTTTAATAATTAAAAGGGACTCCCATACGCCAAGCCTGATTTTTTCGGCTTTTTTGCTCGATATCAATAATGGCAACAGGTAGGCACTTGAAATTTTCACAAAGGCCTTAAATATATGTGAACCTTAATAATTAATAATAATATTTAAGTAAAATACAAATTTTAGGGGGGATCCCATACAAAAAACACAATTTTTTGCCTATTTTTGCTCTATAGCTGTACGGAACCCTTCATGCGCGAGTCCGACTCGCACTTGGCTGATTATTTAATTTTTAACCGACTTCTAAAAAGGATGAGGTTTCTCAATTCGACCGAATATAATATTATATTCTTTGTTTTACATATTTTGTACACACTACACAGCCTATGCAAACAATATATATGCTACTACCTATTATAATATTTTATAGATATTGTTCAAGTTCTTGGTACGTTCTAATATGAAGCATAAAGATGCATCTACTCCAAAGACATCTGTTATGTGCAGCTTTGCTGCTTCCGGGTGTAGCGGACCTAACACAAAACTGATCCGAAACTCGAAAGTATATTATTATAGAGTATCTACTAATAGAGTACTAAAGGTGGACACACGTAATTTGATCGCGTTATTACAGCCCAGCCGATAAAATATCACGAGTCACCACCATTATAATAATCATTGCCTTGACATAACGTAATTCGTAGGCTTGCAGTCAATAATTTCTCTGATGGAAACCATCTTCTTCAGATGATTTAAGTTATGTAATTATTTATCTACCCGAACTCAACTACTCACATTTAAGTCAGTCATACGGATGCTCCATAAAACAACTGACGAACTTGACGTCCGTGTCATCATGTTATTATGCGCATCACGACTCCATGCATTGTTTAACATTATTGTTCTGTTGTTTATACTTCTCTATATCGCCATTAAGCTGAGCCTTCATCTTTTCCTTGTAAAACTAACACTTTTCCTCGTTTTAAGGCATAGCGTACCTACCTACTACTTTTAAGCGAATTTTCCTTCCTCCCTAATTATTATTTTTGACTTGTTCATGATTAAGGATGATATTTTTATCGCTTTTAAATTAGAAAATCACTTTTTATCACCTAAACTTATGAAGTTAGTATTTAAAACTATAGTAAGTATTTGCATAAAAAATGGTACGATGAAGCTTTCTTCTGCATCTGCAGTAGCGCTGACTGTCAAGACATTAGACAGGTAGTACCATCCAGAGGTATTTTTCATAGAGTTTTAAATAAGAGAGACCTTTTTTTTCATCGTTGGGGGAATGCATTTACGCATCCCCGGGGCCTGGGGAGGACCACCGAGGTATGTGGGACTCCCCGGGGTGGACGTAGTATCCGCACCCGGGATTACCCACTAAAACCCCCTGCTCCTGAAGGTGGGACTACGGGAAACGCGTGATACATCACAAGCAGGCCCACCACCTCTGCCTCTTTGGGCTCTACTCGTGGAAACACAGGAAACGTGGTACAGTTAACTAATTAATGTTTCTTTCTGAGTCTGAGTTATACATTTAACTAATAAATGTTTCCTTCTGAGTGCGGCAGTTATAGGTATTCAGATCCAACTAGGCTGGTATATACGTCAGTATGTCACCACCACTTAGCCATGAAGGTACTAGACGGTCGGTAGAACCAAGCAGGTGTGTAATTGACCGCAAGTTTTCAATAAAGCCGGCAAACGTCGAGCATACAGATCACCTGATAGTTAAAACCACTAATACGTGCCGAATACACATACACACGTGACACACTTAACTCTTAAGAAATATAACCCTCCTCGTCTGGCACAGTCGGGTTTAACCGCCGTAAGTTATATGATCCACTCCATGAAAAGTTTTCTTATCGTGAAAAGCACTGAAAAGTAGATTTAAAATATTTTACCTGTTTTACTAACTGCAAATATCCAACACGACTTAATTAACACTTATTCACTATATTATTATTAAAATTAATTTACGATATTTATTTAATGTGAATTGTGAGCGGTGAGGCGATGTTACACCTCTTCGAGTGCCGCAGCGCTACTAAGTTACTAATGTGAAGGGAGCCGAGCCTCTGGGTCAATTGTCAACACCACCGTATTTCTTGGACTTTCTATCTGAAAAATATAATACAACAAGCAAATTAAACATATAAATAGGTCGGTTTAAAAAAGTGAGAAATCTCTTTATTTTGAATGATTATTGTAGAGATCGGCGCGGACCGGTTGCTCTCTAGTTTCGTTTTTCTAACTTTCTTTGACCTCGTTTGTGTTGCGCGGCGTAGTTACAATAATTTGTGATCGGATTTCATAACTTAATGCTTGTATACTAAAACTTTTACGAAAAATAATTAGTACTTTATTGTATATGTAGGTAATTATCGTTAAAACAAAACTTGTATATTTTTCCTACATTTGAATGGAGTAGTGGAATATCTCTACATATCTTATTTGTTTAAATCACAAAATATATAGATTTTAGAGTTAGAAACAATTTTACGCCCAGTAATGAGTACGGCCAGTACGGGGTACCTACGTAGTTAGGTACTTACCTTTTTTACACGGGGAAATGCTTTGCGCATCCCCGGCGGATTGGGGCATCGCCCATCGGCCTTTATATTAGCTCCGTGTGTGGGACCCTCCGAGGAACTACCCACTAAAACCCCATGGTGCTGCACTCTCTACTACTATGATGTCTATGATTACTATTTATGAAAACTATGATAACGTATGTAGGTACCTACCTACATAATAATGTTATTATCTTAAAGCAGAATTAGGATTCCTATTTCAAATTTCTCACGTACCGAGGTATTTGTAGTTTATAAACTAATGTGTGGGAATTGATGCATTTTTTATGGGTCCCACAGTCTACACCCATAAAAATGCATCTATGCCTTTAGGCCTTCAGCGCCCACAAGCGGGCGTTATCGTCCACTTTGGGAAAGGCTTTAGGTAACTAGTAATTACATAATTTGTAGGAAATATGAGATAATCTCTTTGTAGGGACATTATAATTTATAGTAAGGACCTACATAGTTATTTATTATTTATGTATAAGTATTTATTATTATACCCATAAGTAGGTGACATAATTTTAGTATATCTATCCAATTTTAAAAGATTCTTTCTTACTTATTTTGTATTCATGCTATAGCCTATAAAATTACAATATTTATGTAGGTATAAATTACATAGTGGTCGTCGCAGTCAAAACGATGTCTTTACGCAACCACTTATTAAAATAATAAGAAGCTGTATGCGAATCGGCCTTGTAACAGATTTTTCTTAAACTCAAGGCTTTAATTTCCATCATTTGTATATAAATAATAAAGAAATTTTAGTTTCTGGGCTTTTCTTGAGAACATGACGTAAGTATAATTTTATGTCCATTCCTAATTCGGTCTGTGCCCAGTGGGTAATTACTAATTACTAATTAGGTACGGTAAGTACCTAATAGTTCTTAAATTGGTCGACGATTTCATTGACACCGAAGCTTACACCAGCTACATATTTATTAAGTAAGAGCGTCATAATATTATATTTTATCTACAACAAAATATAAAATGTATTTCCGACCTACCTAGTAGTTTAAGAGGTAAAAACAGAATTTTTGGCAAACTAGTGATAATTCATTCCGCTTTTTTAACCGACTTCCAAAAAGAAGCAGGTTCTATGTTCGGCTGTGGATATTATTTATTTCAACCTGAGTTTTGACACGTCTGGTCTGATGGAAAACGCGTTGAAAATTTTAGTAAAGTGTCCTAGTACTTTATTAATTAAGTACACTGACTTGAACAGGTAATCGACAACAATAATAATTTTAAAAGGTGAATGCCCAAAAAAAACCCATAGTCAATTAAAATAATGTATATACAGCAAAGTAGACCATTAATAGTAGATTGTAAATATATAACTCATTTTATTTTGTGTCTAAAATAGAAGCAGTTGGCTGTGCGATAAAAGAGGCATTGATTTTGAGTTTTTTTTTTTTTTTTGAGGGGGTAATATTTTTCCGCAGTAAAAAGTACGCTATCCTAGAGATAAAATTTTCTTTTTTGTCTGCGATGGTCAAACGCTTGCACAATGCATCCAAGTACTGGATGAAAAAGGTCTTATCCATACTAATCTTACACTCATTTATGAAAATTTTAGCATTTTTGCAAGTTTTCTTTTCATGTTTCTACTCAGTTTTCCTTTAATTCATGTAATTTGGAGGATTTTATTTTGTACTTTGTTAATTATAATTATAAGAAAATCAAACTTCTGTGGATAAAAGTTACTACTTATTTTGTAAATTGCATTAGTATCAAAGTAGGTTTTTTCATGAACAAAACAGATATCTTTTTGTGTAACTCCTACATATTATTTACTGAACCTACAATATTGATACTCTTGTACCACCCAGATAATAACCTTAATTTATTGTTTATGTAGTATTGTAACGCCTAGAGTATGAAATTACTTTAAGATATAATGTAATACACAGCCTACTTGAAGCTGTTTGAAAGGCAGCCTCCATTTTTGTTCTGTACTTAAATCTTTGATTTTATAAAATATTTGTATGAGAGTCATGACTTGAGTGATGTTATTTTGTAAGTAGTACTATAAGGTTATAAATAAATACTCTTGGCTCGCTACATAGTGGTTTATTATTAAATTATGACCCAAAATCTACTGAACATTTTGGTACCCAGTAATTATACCAGCTGTATAACATTATTGCCGTCAAAAATAACATAAAAGTACTATTTTCTAGGTATAAAATTTAATTAAAAAATGATTTAGATCCTTTTATGGGCTCCTGCAAGACCAAGGAACAAGAAATTGCAGTTTTAGTGTATGCTGGTCGTGTAGGAACCTCGGACTGTGCGGAACCCCCCTCGGGGAGCCACAGATGTGCCAAAATCTGCCATTTTGCATGCCACTGGTGAGGGGTTAAGCGTCTTACTTTCAAAATGTCCCCACAACCATACGGTAAAGTAATATTGGCCAAAATGTCATCTTCAGACCAATCAGCTGGAATACCTCTCACCAAGCCAACACGACAAACTTGAAAATATGGAAGAAAAACTTTGTAGTTGTTCTGTTTTAGATTCTCATTAGTAATAAAATTATTTGCATCAGAAAATACAGAGAAAGATAATGACAATCTATTCCGGCCAATTCTCTTAAGGCTATATAGGTTTTCTATATTCTTAATATTATTCATTATTGTTTTTAAGGAAGCGACCAAATTCAACGGTATGTAAGGTGCAGTTTCCATTAGGAGATGATATTTCTTTTTGCACATGTACTACATAAGGTGTAGAGTCAGTGTCGGTGTACAGCATACGACTAACCCGAGGATTCACCAAGCCCTGATGTTTCTCCATGATGCCAGCTGTATGTACTTCTTGGATATTATTCAGGCTTTCTTTATTTTCCGTGTCACTCAAGCACATACAGTTGATATCAGGTTTTGTTTTGTCGGGATTTTTCTTAATCTTTTTATTACATTTTCTGCATACTCGCCTAGATGCTGCAGGGCGTTTGCGGTTTGTGGATTTGTTATTAACGGACGAATCTGTGCCCATACTTGAGTCATTTAGATTTTCACTAGTATCAAGTATGTATAGTAATAAATTGGCCAACAGGGGGGCCTTCCAGCCCCCTGGGTCCTCATCCATATTTACAGAATATATACAAAAAACTTACCAAATAGTATGCACAAATAAAATAAAAACTAAAAGAAACTAAAAATAAGATAAAAAGAAAACTAACGAAGATATTTACAATAAATAAAACAAAACATAAAAAATTCCAGAAAACACGACCGCCCTTTTCGAAGATTCCCGCGCTTTTTTTCTCCGTGTATTTTAGAAATGTCAATGATTGGAGTTTTGGCATGGCAAAGAGTGCTGTTGTGTTTTTGTATTATTTTCCTAAAATTGTGTTAGCTGGGTTTTTAATGTGTAATATTGGTAGAATATTAACCATTAGATATTCGTGTTCATGCACAAGTGTAGGAAAGTGATGTAATATCCAGAAACGTGCTATTTTGTGTTCCCTCCAAAACTCCATCGAAAGTTTCAGTAAAGCGTCTACCACTTTACTGAATCGACCGACTTGACTCCTTAACTATATTGACTTTTACTTAGACTTTGATAATTCTTTAGACCTGACGATACATGAAAACGATGATGAAAAACATAGAAATGGCTGTATGGGCAACGCTCCCTTTGCCTGTCCCGACCGGGACGAATTAAAAAAAAAAGTCAATGATTGTCAAATGTCAAATAGCTTGCAAATAATTACGAAAATGGCGACGATACCATTTGGGCTAAAAACTCATGCTCAAAAAGTTTGCAGCTTGTATAAAAGAGCTTTGAGAAATTTAGAGGCGTTTTATGATAGACGGTAATATATTTATTTATATTATTTATGAAACTCCGTAAAGAAACAAACGAAACAATTACGTAATGAATACTGTTTATATGCATTGTTCCTAATTTTGGTTATTTTTGTATTTCCATTCAACACAGCTATTATTTTGTAGTTTTATACTGCTAAGTTTATTTAAATAAAAGAGCTCAAACTTATTCATGCTAATAATGTATTTGTTTGCTGTCGACTGTTTCTTGGATCAGCTGACTAGTTTGTAGATAATGTTGAAATTTATCTTTCCAGACATGTATACCGTTACCAGGCTGTCTTACTAAGAGAGCGCTTCGACAAAAATGCCTCCATAAAGGATATGCGTAAAGCTGTAGAATTACTCAAAGAAGGAGAAGAGGAACTGTTTCTACAACAGCATCCTATTCCTAGAAAATGTAAGTTTAATAATTATTGAAATACGTACTAAGTCTAATTTTACCTAGTTATCTAATGTGTGGTTTACTTAGGGAAGTATCTTAGATATAGTATCAGTGTTTAACATGCTATTATTTGTATTTTTCAGTCCCGATGAGTCCCGGGGGGGTGGCATATGAGCGTGTTGTGACTCCGCCAGATTGGGTGCTGGATTATTGGCATCCACTTGAAAAGGCTCAATATCCGGAATACTTTAAAAGACGTGAGCAGAGGAAGAAAGAGTTCATTGCTAATTGGGAGAAAGAATTTGGAAAACCAGATCCTAAAGATATGCATTAAAAACATTAAATGTATAGTTGTAATATAGAAAAGTAATATAAAAAATACTGTGTTTAAATTATAATTTTTGTTTAATTTAAGATTTCAAAAAGTAATAAAACTCCACATGTTATACTTGGGTTTATTATGTTTAACATATACACAATGTACACATACACAATGGTATATACACAAAATATTAAAGTTCCTCTCTTAACACAATATCAAAAATATGCATGGTGTGCATATTATAATATAATATTTATTGACATAATATAATATTGTGGTGATTTGCCACAGGAGCCTGACGCTTATACTTCGTCTATAAAGTGCAATAACACTTTAAAAGTCTCACCACAATACTTGGAAAACAAGCAAATCACCCACATTTTGATATTTTTAAATTGCTTTTAACCTATCGAGCCCCCGAGCCCCGAGCCCCGGTGACCGCAACAACAATAGATTCACAATAGATATCCAAGATTTCATGATCGAAGGATTAAGTGATGTTCATAGTTATTAAATTAAAAATATAAAAATGAAACCAATGCTGCAATACATAAAAAATATTATACTAGTTATTCAAAAATTTATTTAATCACACAAGTACAATATTACCAACTAAGTATATCCTACATGTTTATTATAATTTATATGATAATTTATAGAATCATTCTTTTACTGAGCTTTCTTCAATAAAACCTATAAAGCTGATAACTAAATATTATGTAAGGTTTTTTATGCTTTGCAAAATAAGAAATATCATCAGTTGTTCTATGGGTTGCTTCTTATTTTGGACTAACAAATTGTTAACCGATTCAATGCGGCGCTCATTTTTGAAGACTTTCAGTCGTGGCGGCATACAATTTTCTCGTGACACGTTAGCCGTGTCATACGCCATAGAAGTAGATGACACGGCAACCGTGTCACCCGCCACGTTCAGAAAGGTTTATGGTTTTTTTTTGTTTTTTTCGCTTGTATTAACTTGATTTATTTGGTTGAGCCCAAATAATTGATGTTTACGGAAGGCTACACTGTTTTGAGTTGATTTCGAGTAGGTCTACTAAGTGTTAACCTGAAAATGGCAGGTAAATTATTTTTTTCTCAGATGTTGCAAACCTTTTGTAGGTTTCAAGGTTAGAAAAATGAGTTTATTAAATAGATCTGGGTTTCCGATGTAAATTATACGTTCGTAGATAAATTTAGAGAAGTTCGTTGTTAAGTTTTTTTAACCGACTTCAAAAAAGGGGGAGGTTATACGTTCGGCTGTGGATATATTTTTTATGTGTGTTCAACGATTACTCCGCCGTTTGTGAACCGATTTTCAAAAAAAATTTTGCTGTGGTATTTGTTCCGATGTTTTCCGGTGGTCTGATGATGGGAACCATGAGGCTAAAAAAGGAAACATCCCCTACTTTTTTCAATTCACAAAATATTCAGAAACGAAGCCTATAGGCTTGTTTTACGTGGAAAATTAAGACTGTTTTGTTCAGAGTAAAATCTTCCAAAGTTCAATTTGAGGGAGATACAATCGCTTTCTAAATGACACGGCTCACGTGTCATACGCCACACATTAAAAACCCATAAGACGCGGCTGCCGTGTAATACGAAATGAATGCACCTTTAAAAAAAGGTTGGCGGCCCCTAATTTTTTGCAATTCCCAGAATATTCAGAGGCGAAGCCTATAGGGCATAGGCTTGTTCTACGTGGAAAATTAAGAAGATTTTGTTAAAAGTAGAACCTTCTAAAGTGTAATTTGAGGGAGATACAATCGTTTTTCAAATGACACGGATCACGTGTCATACGCCACACGTTAAAAACATGTATGACACGGCTCCCGTGTCATCCGCACTGAATCGGTTAACATAGTTAAAGTGCTTATTGAGATCTGAAACACATAGGACATGTCACATGAGTCATGACAAGAACAAGTACAAAACAATCATTCACCATTATAGTAGTTATTCTTTTATTTATAAATCTATTTGATACAGCGACCACTTATCCCAATAGACGCCTAATGCAAGGCAAATACTGTCTGGCAACATGTAAGACTAATAGGTCTTACTTGAGACAATTACAGCGAAATCTGTCTCATTATCGACCACTTCCGTGACCTATGTACATCTCATGCGTCTACTACTAAATAAAATACGATAAAGGCGAAATATGGCTCCCTGTACAGTAAAATGGTGTGGAAAATGTAGCCAATCGTCTAATTTTAGCAAAGACGGCATAACTTTTCATAGGTAAGCCAATTTTAAGATTTATATTGTCAGGAATCAATTTCTTCAGAGCTCAACTTACGCTGGTCCGAATACGTCAAGGAAAACGTTTGTTTATAAGTATTTCCCTTTCTATCATACACAAACTAGTAATCCTTATCCTTTCTTTCATTACTGTCAAGCCGAGTCAAGCGTCACTAGTGATGCGATGATTGACTTTTTATCAGTTAAACAAATTGTTTTTTTTTCATGTTGTTGAAAAAGAGTAATATTTTATGAATTGTTTTTGTAAACGTGTGTAAGTATGTGTTTTTAAATTTTTAACCGACTTCCCCCCGACCCCAATTTGGTACCATATTCACAAAAGCGGTGACCTGATGGGATCCAGGAGTAATCGAGGGAACTCCTCGAAATTTATATGGAAACATATGGTGATTTTGGTTTTATGTGAAGTGTACTAAGAATATGCTACCAAAAATTCAAATATTGGGTCAAGGTATACCATGGTTTCGAAGATGCTGAGAGAACTCCTGACTCCTTATAGATACACGTTTGGGAGTTTCGGCGTTGTTTTAAGTACAGAAAGCATATGCTACCACGCAATTCAAATTCATCATCATCATTACCACGTCGTGTTAAAAAAATATTGATACACACAGAACTGGTTGAAGTATCTACGGGTAACTGCATACCTTTAGAGAATATATCAATTCTAAACTGCTCATCTGAACTGCAAAGAATAAATTTGACTACAACGGCAGAAGATAAGAGCGAAATTCAGTTCGGCACCGAAAGTCATCAAGATTTAGACAGTGCCATAGAATCAATTTGCTTATCTCAGTTTGCTGAAAATACTATTGAGTACATAGCAGGTTTTGTTGCTAGCTCTTTAATAAAGCATTTGAAATGTAAAACCTGCATAGGGGCATTGATTACTTTAAACGAAAATGCTAACAGTTTTATAGCTTACAGAGACATGGGTGGCTTAATCTACCCATCACAAAGTGTTGTTAAAGCTTCGCTTTGCGTTGCCGTCGCTGTGAAGTTATCATGAAATTGTATATTGGAGGCGTAAAGAAAAGTGAACCAAGCAGAGTTTTTAGTCAATAAAACTTCAAGCAGCTTTATTGGTGAACAACTTTTTTCAGAAATAAGTTTCCATCAATTTCATTATGAAGAAACCAATCATGTGGTGGATTTAGCAAATAGTGTGATGTATAAATACATAACTACAAGATTGGTATTTCTTACAAAATCTTCGGTTCAGAAACCTGCAGTTCGGAGAATTTATACGAAGTTAATTCATTTTAAAAATGATTAAATATTAATTTATAAAAGTCTTTTCTTCATTCTACACTTAAAAATAAAATAAATATTATGTACTGTTTTTTTTTCTTTTGGCCAGCGCTTCTCGTACTTCCCATCACTAGTTATGATTTATGACATGCCGTGAATTTGAATTGGCCAATCGTAATGCATTTCTTCCCTCACCCCGCGCGTCGCTTACCTCAGCGCATTGACACAATTATTTGTTAAGAGAAATCAAAACATTAGGCGTCTTTGGGATAAGTGGTCGCTGATTTGATATATAGCAAAATTTTGCTAAACACTTCATTATACTTTCTTAACCTTAGCATAATATTATTTTGTACAATTTAAGACAAAGTTTAATAGTTTTAAAACCTCAAGATCAGTAACAGCAGAGAAAATCTTTAGATAAAGAGACTAACACTGATCCAGTGGAAAAAAGCCCGACCAAGTAATTTAGAAACCATAAAAATGTAAAATATTATGTTCAATCAAATTGTTACTTGTACCTACTAGAAGTAAATTATTGTGTAAGAAAAGCAGTTCAATATTTAATTAAAATATTAAGTTACTGTTAATGTAACACAATAATGTTAAAATACGCCATAATATTATTATTTATCACAAAAAATGCTCAATTTCTATTTATGTCCAAGTAATTTTTTGTTCCACTTGCAACACATTTTGGTTTCAATTACCACCTAGAGTTTGTCCCCTGCCCCAGTTGTGGCCACCGAAGACTGTTCCCGCCGGCCGCGTACCCGTAGGAGCCCTGGATTGAGGTGCCGATCCAAAGCCACCCACATACCGAGTATCGGGGAAAATTTGTTTCCTGAAATGATTGAGAGGTGAAGGTTAACAAATTATAATAATAATAGGCTACTTGACCTACTTTTTTTCTTCTATTGTGCTAAATGTACGAGTCTAAAAGTGCCCAAAAATTATAAAAGAATTAAATAAGAAATTAGAAATCATTTGTAATGTTGAAAACTTTTGAAGAAAAGTTTTGGCCTTTTCATTTCCCGTCTACAATAAATGGAGATAATATATTAAACTGATGTTTTAAGCAAATTATTCGATAAAATATATTTTACAAATCTTTCTAGGCTTATTCTTATTATTTATGTACAGATAAACTTACATATAACGAGCGCGATAAATAAAAGATATTAAATTACTATGAGGATGACGTCACATCCAAATCGAAAGTACCGCAAAAGCGTTTTCGTCAGTACAAATCCTATTTTCATAAAATCATATTTTCAAATCGACTTTATTTATCAATAATAAGCTTTTATTTGATGATAAGGGTGAAATATGGTTTCCTAGGCCAAGTTCTACTAGAAATATGCATTTGTTCAATGAAATTGAATATAGGTCAAGTAGCCTATTATTGTGTTAGATTTTAAATATTTTATATTTAATAATGTATAAAATATTTAATTATATAACCTTTCACCAGGCTTATGTTACTTGAATACTATGTTAGCTCTCTTGTTATTTATATTGATCGAAGGCAAGATATTTATGGCCTGTTTCACCGCTTCCTGATAAGGTGCCCAATAGAGTTATTTGACAGATTTTCCATACTCCATCTGTCAAATTAAGTGGTGGATAGCCTTATCAGGAAGCGGTGAAACAGGCCCTTAAACAAATAACTTACATGTGATCCTAATAGACAGTCCACACGGCGCGTTGCGTCAACGTTGCGTCGACGCAGCGCTGCCCCCGAGACGAAGTGGGAGGGGGTGTTGTTGCAGCCCCCGAGACGAAGTGGGAGAGGGTGTTGTTGTTAGGAGTGCTTTGTAATAATGCTGCGTCGACGCAACGCTGACGCAACGCGCCGTGTGGACTGGCTCTTAGTATTTAATAGTCAATACTTACAAGAACGCCGGTGGAGTCAACAGTGCCGGGCCACCAAACTCTTGGGGATACTTGAACAGGAGGAAGAATGATAAATGACCCACAAAGATGCCAATTAATTCCATAACACCCCTGAAAATAATTAAGAAGATATTGAGAGTTGCACAAATATACTGAAAAAACAATGCATAATATTATGTAACTATCATACTTATTATTTTACATACAAATTATAAGGTTACAGTCGGTCCAATTACATGTATTATAAAAAAGGTATCTGGAAAGGAATTTCCTCCTACACTTAACATTCCAATATACACACTCGACCTACAATAACCATCCCCTATTTTACATAATATACAATTTTAAAAATAAAAAAAAACTCACCCTCCACTGATGACAAGGTTAAACGCCATGAGAACCCATGGAAGGTACATAGCTTTGAAGCGGGTTCCAAACCAGAAGGTGACTATCACATCTTTGTTCAGTTGACACCACACATACAGTACTGACATCACCATTGGATCCATGAGAATCTGAAACATATCATTTAACAAATTAATTATAATTGTCTTATTTTATAAAACTAATAATATTTTTATTATACAAAATTATAAATATATTATAATAATTACTATAAATAATGCTAAAATATAAAACAAGGACTATATATAAAAAACTAAATCTAAGTCAGAGGCTGCGGGAAAAGTACCCAAGAGGCTGGCAGCATTACCTCGCTGTATCGCAAGACTGATACATTGGCCGAGGTAAGCGCCAGCGTTGTTCGTTAGTTTTCTCAACCAGTTTTTGGGATAACTCTCTGAACATTTGTTTGGCACCAGGGCCCCACGGACCCAGGGTTTCAACCCCGAAAGGTACAAAAATGTAATCATTCCCCAGTGCTCCATATTTTCTTCTTTTGTTTGTCTCTGCTTGTGCCGCCGCAGCTCCCGCTTCCCTTGTTGTGCCCGTCACATGCGACGCCGCTAGCGTGTCCACGCAGGTGGCGTCCCAAACAAGAGGCCTCCCGCGGCTCCACGGAACGAGCGTCATACCGTCGGGCCTTTTGCCGTGGTCACGTGCGATACCGTTCGGCTCGAGAGTGGCCGGCACGTTGACGGAGGCAAGGGGGCCCTGCGGATCATGTCGTTCAGGGAGGCATGGAGGGACTGGCGACCGGCGCTGCGTCGACAAGACAGACCGTGGTGACCCTGGCGGTCTACTGCGGCGCCGCAGTGGCAGCGGTGGGGTTCGCTGATATTGGCTCCTAGTCGCAAACTGACAGATAAATTGAATGTTTGGTTGTCTAAGAGTGTTCCGGTATTGGATGATGGGCTTGCCTGGAGCCCGTAACCTGATTCCGGCTCAGCGGACCCTAGGAGACGCGCGCAATCTGCAGTAGTGGACAATGAATTTAGGATCTCTCATTGTGTTAACAAATTAACACAATTTAAATTCACAACCTTTCTTGAGTCTCCATTATATATCTACATTTACATTTTCATTCTTTATTCTCTCTATAATCTATATTAATAAATTTTCAAATACAAGCAAAACTCATTAGAATTTACATTTTCTTTTACAATATACTCCATATTATAATCAAAACACAGTTACAGGAAATTCAATAGAATATCACTAATTAGTAACAAAAACTTTATAACAGTGATTGCAACTGATCAGTTAAAATACTATACACACCGGCAAACTCATCAACAATCCAATTATGACACAACAGAGCCAGTTGAAGAGCAGCATGTAGAGATAATCAGCAGGTTTCCCGGCAAACATGCCCATCTCCAGCCTCTGAGAATAGTTGTACATGAAGTAGCAGTTGATCAAGAAGTGGAAACCGGTTCCCGGGGTGATGGGATAGAAGAAAAGTGCTGTGATTGGTCTCCATATCTGAAAACATTAATAATATATTTTATAGTGATATGTCAAGTAAATGATTCATTTATTGTAGATTTAAATTAAATGTATGACCTTAACATACTTCAAAGTATCCATACTTCCATAATATTATCCATACTAATATTATAAATGCAGTCTATCTGTTACCTCTTCACACCCAAACCGCTGAACCGATTTTGCTGAAATTTGGTATGAAGATACTTTAGAGTCCCGGGAAAGGATACAATTTATCTCGGAAAAATGTACAGTTCCCGCACGATAAAAGAATTATTTTTGGCGCAACAGAGCTGCGGGCTTCATCTAGTATTTTCAATTTACATTCGATGAAGTATAAAGATACTAAATCCAATGTAAATTGAAAATATGCATAATATAATTATCATCTAAGTACCATAAAATTTAAAGTAAATAAAAAGTAAAATAGGTAGGTACTGATAATACAGAGGTTCGTTATTTTGGCAATGTTGCATTACAACAAGTAATTTATCATAATTCTTCTGGAGACCTGACTAATGATGAATGAAATATTTACCATAGGAAAACACTTAGGTAACTTATTTTAAAATTTCACTTTAATTTCTTACCTGAAATTGGTGAATAAAAGGGTGGTAGTCAAGAACTAAATAGTAGTAGTTCAGTAAACCAAATCTGCCAATTAAACTCAGTCCAATAGTACAAGCAAGCCAGTATCTCGTGAAGAAGGGTACACTATTAAACCAATCTTTGAATTCAGACATTTTGCTGTTTTCGACACACAAGAGCACCAAGTGCCGCTTGTAACTTTAATTCACAAACTGTTGAATGATGCAAGATATGTTAATCAGTATTTAGACACAATAATAAACAAAATACTAATGAGTAAAGTACACGTGTCCTAACAGAATTTGTTGAAATAAACCAAAGATTCCAAAGAAGTAAGAACCAACTATAAAAATACGATGATCGTCAAAAAAACAATTTTTATTTGCATTTTGACATAAATGACGTTGTCAATTGTCATTTGTCAAATGCCACTTGCCGTTTTTTTTTTGGCATTTCGGCTATAAAACCATGTCCAGTGTCGAGTAAATGGCGGGAAACATCAAACAATGAATTTATGGCTCATTTTCACTGGTCGATAGGGCCCGCATGCGGGGTGCGGGAGATCATGCCTCGACCAATCAAAATGCGCCATTAGTTGTCATAGACTCCCCGTATGCTGATTGCTGTATACCGCACGAGTTAACGACTAATGAAAATGCGCCCTTATTATAGTGTTGGGTAGGAGGTAGTTTACAACAAGAGGCATTACAATTTATTGTCCGGGACAAGAGTCAAGACAGCAAAATATGTAAGAGCGTCACAGCAACATAATATTATGTAAGTACCACTTCAAAATGATTGTCGCGGTGGTCTGAATTTTTTTAGGTGTATTTTCAGGGATTTTTTGACTCTTTAATTTTTTTGAATTTATTGTCCGATTTGTAACATGAAATCGAAATGATGGATCTATTAATAAAATAATTCACCTCGGTATTTTGTTGATTTAGATTTCAGACTACTCATTGCAGATTAGTCGCTGATCTCCATTATACAAGTACTAATGGAGGTCAGTGAGATTCAGGGATGGGTAACCTACTGAGTATTTACTCAGACCAGAGTAAATACTCAGTAAAAATGATTTTAGCCACTCAGTATTTACTTTTAACTGAGTATTTATGTTTTACTAACCACAATTGAATTATTTAAGGTTTTTCTTTATTTATTATTTATTTGTATTATATTTTAAGTATTATAAGTTAATTATAAGCTATGTTCTTTTTAAGTATAACCAGTATAAATGACAATAAAATTATATACTAAATGCAAATTATTTTAAATATTTTTTGGACTTAGTAACGAAAAATTTGGTACCTCAGCTATAGAATACCTAATTTTGATGATAGACTACCTAATTTTGGTACGTAGGTAGACGATTTTTACAGTGTTGGTGTTATAAAAAAAATGTCATAGGTAGCTATATACATAACCTACTAATATTATAAAGGCGAAAGTTTGGATGTACGGATGTTTGTTACTCTTTCACGCAAAAACTACTGAACGGATTTTAATGAACCTTTACATTAATATAGCTTAAACATCAGAATAACACATAGGCTACAATTTTAACCGACTTTCAAAATGGACGAGGTGCTATATGTTCGTTTTTTACGTTCAACGATTACTCCGCCGTTTGTGAACGGATTTTCAAAATTTTTCTTTTGGTGTAAAGGTCATCATCCCAATTTGATACCGTATTCATAAAAGTGGTGACTGGTGACCTGATGAAGGGATCCATAAGAAATCGAGGGAACTCCTCAATATTTACATGGAAAGATGTGATGACTTCGGTTTCGTGCGCAGTATTCTAAGCATATGCTACCAATAAGTAAGATTTTTCACCGGGTATACTATGGCTTAGAAGTTGCTGAGAGAACTTCTGACTCTTTATAGATACAAGTTTGGGAGTTTCGACGTTGTTTTAAGAACGGAAAGCATATGCTACTACGCAAATTACATTCATCATCATCATCACCAATCACTACTATACACCATTAAAGAACCATGTGTCGTCCCGTTTTGACCATATTATTGGTACTTTTCAAAGTTTTTGGTGCTATGAAGAAATTAAGAGAAGCGAAGGGTCGACATATTGACAACCTTTTACCCATTCAATGCCACCAATCCACCTGTAACATACCGGTGGTGCCACGTCTTGATTTTTTTGTTTTTTCTAACTTAAAATACATTGTTTAACGTATTTTATATATTAAAAGATGTAATAAATAACGAAAACCTCTCTAAATACGATAAACGCACCAATTGCGTTGGTGGCACTGGTGAGACAAATCCAATCACAAGTGCCATTCAACGCACCACTTACGTTGCCGCTTTTGTTTTAATTGAACTGTGTTATGCAACATAGTGGGTAGCTGAATAATTTTTAAATATAGGTAGGTTTTTTTCTACATACAGTTAACCGCTTATCAAGCTACCCATGGTAATTCAAAGTCCTTTCTCCCCTTCATTCTTTGTAAACAAAAACTGAAAATTGAAATAAAATCCTTATAAAATAAATAAAATCCTTACTTATTTGAAATATTTTTTTCCTAAATATTGAAAAATACAACTGGTTAGCAAGTAAAAGATTTTGTATCAATTTAATTATAAATACAACGAATGGTTGGTAAAATTTACTAATTTGAACATAGCAGTGTTGCGTCATGCATGAAACCATCCAACAAAATTCGCCGTTAAAATGCCATTGAACGCACCATATTTTGCATTATGGTAATTATTCTTAAAATATACCATGAATCGAAGAAAAATTGTAATATACCTAAATATATTGCTTACTTTTATGTTCTTAGTCAAAAACTTCTCACTATAATTCAATAAAACTCAAAATATGTTCAATTGAAATAAGGCAGTTTTTGGGCTAATGGTTTTTTCGCTGTCAAAAAAAGACTGTCGGTTTTTGGTCTGGACCTCCCCGGTCCAGACCAAAAACCACATGTAACATGACAGTGTCACCACATGTAAAATATATCTCCAGTAGCTAATGAGGCCAAAGATTCAAATTAAATATAGCCATTAAAAAGAAAAACCGGGAAAAATATCAAAGGTACCTCAACGCATATGGTGCGTTGGTGGCACCAGACAGTAAACTCGCAAAACGCAAATGGTGCGTTGCTGGCACTGAATGGGTTAACATGAAACTACATTAGACCAAGACAGATAATTTTAAAACAAAAAAAATATGGTAGGATGAAACCCATGAGAAAAGGAGGAGAATATTATAAAAATTATGGGAAAAATAATAGTCGTAAAAATAGTCTTAAGAGGGAAAAACGCTTTATCTCGATTTCCGGCAAAATTAATATTCCAATGAAAATATAAAGTCAAATGGCAAAGTTGTAGGTAAGAAAAAAATCTAAAACTTTAAATTTTGGAGTCACGCCTTTATCACATAACCTCAAAATATATGTGAAAAATTAAAAAAAACATGTTTTTGGTTTTTTATTTATTCTTTAACAAAGTCATGAAATTCGGTGAAAACTTACCTTTAATACTAATAAAACTTACCTTTAATATTAACCCTAAAATTAAACCTTTAATAAACTAACCTTTAATTTATTTGATAAGAAATATTAATTTTTTCACCTTATTACGAATTTATATAGAAAAAATACCCTAATCAATGATATAATAAATAATAGAATATCATTGACCCTAATTTTCAATCGAAAATAATTCACCCGTCAAAATATTAGCTTTTTTTAAAAAAAGTTGGTAAGTATGCTTTCTATTCATTGAAATCTCTACTTTCCAATGGTGAAAAAGTATACACATTATACTGTAGTAAATCTTATCAGAAAATGCAAAGAATCGAAAAAAAAACAAATTTGAAAATTCTTTATTAATTTTATTTAAAAATGTGATTGCTGCAATTTGTTGTAATTAAAAAGTTGATTTATTTAATTATAATTACCTACATTTCTGTCATAGAAAATCTCATCTATACTTATAAAATTACATGTCCTGACTGACTGTCTGATTCATCATCGCTGAGCAAAAACTGTTAAAGTTACAGCCACGAAATTTGGTGAGTAGGGTTGTTTTATTGAGTAGACACCCACTAAGGCACGAATTTTTAAAATTTTACCCCGAAGGGGGTGAAATATGGGTTGAAAGTTTGAATGAAAGTCCGTCATTTCTTGAGTTAGAAACATGAAAGTTTATTGACGTTTGCGTTTGACGTTTGCTTAGATAGGGTCCCGTTTTTACCCTTTGTATATGGAACCACAAAATGGGGAAAAATATCCATCTTTGTTATTATACTATGCTAACGCGGACGAAGTCGCGGGCAACAGCTAGTTATATATAAATATGACTTTAATTGAAACTTTGAACCCCAATTTCAGCCCCTTGGGTGTAGAACTTCCAAAAGCACTTAAATGCGTATCCAATTATTTTTAATCAGCAGCCAAAAATAAACTTTCATGTTTCTAACTTAAGAAATAACGGACTTTCATTTAAGCAATCAACCCCTATTTCACCCTCTTGGGGGTATAATTTCCAGAAACGCTTAAATACGTATCCATTTATTTTTAATCAGTAGTCCAAAAACAAACTTTCATGTTTCTAACTTAAGAAATGACAGACTTTCATTCAAACTTTCAACCCCTAATTCACCCCCTTCGGGGTAAAATTTACGAAATTTCCTTTTTTAGTGGGTGTTTACTTAATACAATTCAGCCCTACTCACCAAATTTTGTGGCTGTAACTTTAACAGTTTTTGCTCAGCGATGATGAATCAGTCAGTCAGTCAGGACATATTATTTTATAAGTATAGATTTTCATTTTTATTTATATTTAATGAGATTTTATATGACAGAAATGTAATTATATTTTGAGTTTTGACGGGTGAATTTTCGATTGAAAGTTAGGGTATTTTTTGATATAATTTCGAAATAAGGTGAAAACATAAAATATATTTCTTATCAAATAAGTAACAGCGTATTTGGTACAATAAAATGTAAGTTTTCACCGAATTTCATGAAAAAAAAAATTTTTTTTGTAAGATATTAATAAAAAAACAAAAACATGTTTTTTTAATTTTTCACATTTTAAGGTTATGTGGAAAAAGCGTGACTACAAAAGTTTTAGATCTTTCTATTACCTACAACTTTGCTATTTAACTTTTTTTCATAGGACTTTTAGTTTTACCGGAAATCGAGATAAATCGTTTTTTACCCTTAAAAACCCACCCCACACCCCCCACACCCTTCCCGAACTCAGATCGCCCGTAAATTATTTTCCCTTAATTTTTATATTATTCTCCTCCTTTTCGGGTTTCATCCTACTATTATTCTATTTCACTTTTTATTATTTTTGAAGGTATCGGCACTGGTCTACATTGTCTTAATTTTACTTAAAATTATGAATCTGTTAAATTATAAGTATTTTTTATTATTCTGTAATGTTTAATGTAATTAGAACCTAAAATATTGAATAAAACGTTTTTACTGTGTCCAATGAGTAAATACTCATACAAAAAAGTAAATACTCAGTATTTACTGAGTCTGAGTTTTTACTCTGACTCAGTTTTTATTGCCTTACCCATCCCTAGTGAGATTAGTATATAATATATGTCATACATGGAAGAGCCACAGAGTACGTTTATATAGGAAACGACGAGCAAATATAGCAATAGCGAGTTTCTGCATTCTTACTTTATGGGTTTGAGCCAAAATAAATGTAAATTAGCGATGTCCACCGCCTTCAACCCATAATTGTGGCTATGTTTATTGTATTAAACATCTTTATTTTTATTTTTTAATTACACTGGACCATGTATAATAAAAATTAGATGTCCTTTTTCACCAACATGCATAGTTTTTTTACATAGTATTTTATATTATTTTTAATTTTTTGTCCATACAAATGAAACATGTCCATTTCACTACCTCGTTACGATAATAGCTCAAACTTTCCAAAATTTCTTAGGAAGCTTAGGATTAGAATTTTATAAAAGGTTCGTGTAGTACCTGGCCTTCTCTTTTGTTGATATTTTACCGCCTAGCTGATAAGCTAAGTATATAATATATCAAATAATAAAAATAAAAATTGTTTATGAGAGCATCCTAGATTTCGCCCTGTGAGAAACAATTTGTGAGAAACGCTATTATATTATAGAAACTACCACTTCTCTACATTTTTTAAAGCTAACAACATGTGACATCATTTATAAAAAAGAAAAAGTGTCAGTTTCCCTCTGTGTCTTGCTGTGTTGGTGATTTTATTATGGTCGTCCCATAAAGGTAATATACCTATCGGAATAGAGAAACAATCCCGAGCTGTCAAGCTTAACCAAAATTTGATTTACATCTGTGTATACAATGGGAAGTTTTCTTTTTTAAATCTCCACCAGACGGCGCGACGGTAGACACTTCTAGATTTTCTATTGGTTCCCCACCCATCTAAAATAATCTGCAGGTTGGCATCACTGACAGTGTTTCAAAAAATATCAGTGTACTGTCAAGTGTGACGTTAATCAAAATATCTTAAATCTAAGCCATCATTGGCCTAAGCGATTAGGCCAGTATACTGGTAACAGTTTAGGAACACGCAAATTGTCAAACTGAAAACTGACAACTGACAGAGAGTTTTGGCGGGCATGTCACTTTCAAAACATCTTCTACTTTTTATTGTTGGTGTGGTTTTTATTATTTTTTCCCAAATTGTGTTATTTGTGTTTTTGATGTTCATTATTGGTAAAATGTTAGCCACTAAATATCCGTTATCTTGCACAAGTGCAGGTAAGATGTTGTCAAAATCAAAATGTATATTTCCTGTGACATTTGGTGTGAATATCAGTAAACAGGGCTATTTCTTCCGTGAGTTTTAACTAAAACATCGTTTTAATAACTCTATTATCCTATTCATTGGAATATTATTGCGTCTTTTTCAAATTGAAATGTATCAAGTTTTATATTCTTTTGCCCAGTTTTGTAGCAAGTATTGATGGTATTCCCTGGTATTACCGATAGTTGTCTACCCGTACGCCATCTAGTTACTAAAATGGAAGCTGTTTGACAATCAAATTAAAAAGCTAAGAAAATCCCTCATTATGTTTACGTGTGCGTGTCAGTGATGTACAAACATCTTGTAATTCGACAAAATATCGATCATGGAATAATAATTGTAAGATTGTAAACATAATGCCGGCTGTACATTCTCGCCGAGACACAGCGAGGCGGCCCGGGTGCGAGAGTGTAAATGGGTGCGCTCGCCTCGTCTCGCCTGTCTCGGACCCTCTCGGTCCGTTGTCGGTATTTTGCGCCCGAGACAAAGGGTCTCGCGAGGAAAACGAGCGCACTACTGTACACTCTCGCGTCTTTCACTACTAGTCCCGCCGTTGTTGGACAGTGTAGAACAGAAAAATAACAATAATAAACGTCATTATCAGTCATCATATATGAGAAATAAAATTAAATATGATTATAAATCTTTGGATTACAATGATATCTTTCGATGCATGGTGAATGGTGAATGGTCGTTTTCCACCATCTTCTCTGAGTTCTTATCTGCGATTGAACTAAGCAATAATGAACATGATCGCACTCGGGCAAGGGGCTCTCGCACGAGACTCGCCCGAGAGCTCTCGGCGAGAGTGTACAGCGGGCATTATAAAATGGGATAAAATAAAACTGCATATAATATAATAAAATTGTAATTTTGAAGTAAAATGTGACTTTTCTTCAAAATGCTTGCTGCATAATTAAGTACTCGTATGCATGATTTTTTCTTCGGAGTCCAGTTTGGATGGTTAATTATTTTAAGTCATGAATTTCTGGTATCCAGGTCAGCAGGAAATCTGAAAAATTGGCCAAGTGTAAGTCGGACTCGCGCATGAAGGGTGACCGGTTTCAACCGGGCATTTTCTAAAATCCGGTACGATACGACACGACATGTCATGACACGATTCGACACGACAGGTTACGTCACGTGACATCAGTACCTACACGACACGACACGACTTCACTAGACCCTATTAATTTTCAATTCACTCTCAATGAGCCTACTGAGCCCTTTTATTTGATGCCCATCTTGCAGAAGTGCTTTCAACTATTTCCCTATCTTGGATGAGCAGCCGTATTGGATGTAGAATGACATTACATCTGTGGAAATTTCAGAAGTCTATTACTATAGTGGTTCTTGTTATACAGCCTGAAGACAGACAGACGGACGGACGGATGGACAGACGGACGGACGGATGGACAGACGGACAGGCAACGAAGTCTTAGTAGTAAAGCGGGCTGCGGGACCCCACTACTAGGACTTAATTTTTACCTTTTGGGTGCGGAACCTTAAAAATGATAAATTATGCATGATAGTATATAAACTAATTATAAACTACGGATGAGTATGTTATCATTTCAACATTCCTAGATAATTAGTATACTTAACTAAAAATATTTTCATATCGACACAACTTATCGATAACTTGATGCAGCCCTAGTGTAAAATAGATGAAAATTGTTTACACAAAATATCTTTAAATTGTGCACCATGGCTAGTCAAGTTATGTTTTCCATATAATCTATATATATAAAAGAAAGTGGTGTTAGTTACACTACTTATAACTCAAGAACGGATAAACCGATTTGGCTGAAAATTGGTGGACAGGTAGCTTAGAACCAGGAAAAGGACATAGGATACATTTTGTCCCGGAAAAATGTACGGTTACTGCACAATATACATTTATGATTTGCGCGTAAAATATTCAATCGATTTTTATGAATTTTGGTATGGAGATACTTTGACTCTCGGGAAAGGACATGGGATACTTTTGGTCCCGGAAAAATGTACGGTTACCGCACAATAAACTTTTCTATTTCAGTCTATTTTTATGAAATTCGGTATGGAGATACTTTGAGTCTCGGGAAAGGACAAGGGATACTTTTAGTCCCGGAAAATGTACGGTTCCTGCACAATAAACTTTTATGATTTTCGCTTAAACTATTTATATCTATTTTGATTAAATTTGGCATGAAGATACTAATTTTAATCTATTGTTTTCTTAATTATACCAATTATTATTCGAATTAATTAATCATCGTTAAGACAGGACAACGACTGTCGGGTCACTCCGAGACAAAAAATATCCCTAATCCTTTCCCGAGACTCAAGGTATCTCCATGCCAAATTTCATAAAAATAGACTGAATAGTTTAGTTTAGGCGAAAAATCATAAAAGTTTATTTATTTTGTGGGAACCGTACATTTTCCGAGACAAAAAGTATCCCTTGTCCTTTCCCGAGACCCAAAGTATTTCCATAGCAAATTTCATCAAAATAGATTGAATAGTTTAGGCAAAAATCATAAAAGTTTATTGTGCGGGAACCGTACATTTTCCGGGACAAAAAGTATCCCTTGTCCTTTCCCGAGACTCAAAGTATCTCCATACCAAATTTAATAAAAATAGACTGAATAGTTTAGGCGAAAAATCATAAAAGTTTAATGTGCGGGAACCGTACATTTTCCGGGACAAAAAGAATCTCTTGTCCTTTCCCGAGACTCAAAGTATCTCCATGCCAAATTTCATAAAAATAGACTGAATAGTTTAGTTTAGGCGAAAAATCATAAAAGTTTATTGTGTGGGAACCGTACATTTTCCGAGACAAAAAGTATCTCTTGTCCTTTCCCGAGACCCATAGTATTTCCATACCAAATTTCATCAAAATAGATTCAATAGTTTAGGCAAAAATCATAAAAGTTTATTGTGCGGGAACCGTACATTTTCCGGGACAAAAAGTATCCCTTGTCCTTTCCCGAGACTTAAAGTATCTCCATACCAAATTTCGTCAAAATCGATTGAATAGTTTACGCGCAAATCATAAAAGTATATTGTGCAGTAACCGTACATTTTTCCGGGACCAAAAGTATCCCTTGTCCTTTCCCGAGACTCTAAGTATCTCCATACCAAAATTCATCAAAATCGATTGAATAGTTTACGCGCAAATCATAAAAGTATATTGTGCAGTAACCGTACATTTTTCCGGGACAAAATGTATCCTATGTCCTTCTCCTGGCTCTAAACTACCTCCCTGCCAATTTTCAGCTAAATCGGTTCAGCCGTTCTTGAGTTATAAGTGAAGTAACTAACACGACTTTCTTTTATATATATAGATTAGCTGACCCGACAGACGTTGTCCTGTCTTAACGATGATTAATTAATTCGAATAATAATTGGTATAATTAAGAAAACAATAGATTAAAATTAGTATCTTCATGCCAAATTTAATCAAAATAGATATAAATAGTTTAAGCGAAAATCATAAAAGTTTATTGTGCAGGAACCGTACATTTTCCGGGACTAAAAGTATCCCTAGTCCTTTCCCGAGACTCAAAGTATCTCCATACCGAATTTAATAAAAATAGACTGAAATAGAAAAGTTTATATTTTTTGTTTATTATTAGTGCAAAGCATTTTGATAGTAAAGTGATCCAGATACAACAGGGTCACGCTTTCGTAGCATCCGATTTTTAGCTTATAATCAAATAAAGTGATTTAAAAGTTGCATGTTAGCATCATGTTAGTTTTGTTTATTATTAGTGCAAAGCATTTTGATAGTAAAGTGATCCAGATACAACAGGGTCACGCTTTCGTAGCATCCGATTTTTAGCTTATAATCAAATAAAGTGATTTAAAAGTTGCATGTTAGCATCATGTTACGTATGCCTGTGAGAAACGGTCGAACAAAAATGTAAAACTAAGGCACGTTTATACTGGTCATATATCTCACATGTCCGTTTCTCAAAGTATTTAATTATATTCCTATTTACGTACTTTTTTGTCTTACATAAAAATGACCGGAATGTGATATATTTTTACCGGACTTCAAAAAAAAGGAGATTCTCAGTTTGTATGTATGTATGTTTAGCGCGTTTAGGCTGAACCGATTTTATTGTGTTTTTAAAAAAGAATTTGTTACATATCGAAGAAGTTTCAAAAAGTCAGTCAAAAGGTTGATTGTTTTTTGAAGGTGGTTTTATTTTTAGCCGACTTCCAAAAAAGGAGGTGGTTCTCAATTTGTCGGATTTTTAAAAGTATGTTCCTCAATTACTGGAAGACGCCTGAACCGATTTGAAAAATTATTTTTTTTTTTGAAAGGGTAGACCTACAGATATACTTTACAGATGGTCCCGTTGTCACCAAGTCTCTGATGATGGAAACCTAGAGATATCGAGGGCGACCCTCAAATTTTATAAACACGCACCCCGTGTTTTCAAGTATTTAATTAAGTTGTTCTGGTATTTAAGTCTGATAGCTATCATGTCATGGAGCTAGAATATGATGGAAGGTCCAATTCCTAAGAAGTTAGGAGTTAGGGTACAACAACAACATAATATTAATATGAGTATACGTATACGCATTATATTGGCCTAAATATCTTCCTTAAACTAAACACAAAATATCATGTACATATTTGAATCCTATGTTTATTCCTGTACATCTAAATCATAATTCATAATATGTCATAGGTACCTATTTGTTCATCAGTAAAAAGTTACCTATGTGAACGCATCTTTGTGAGAAATGTTTTGATTTTTGTGAGAAACGTGAGAAATGTTTCTCACAGGAGTCATGTGAGAAAGGTACATTTATTTTGGCTCAAACCCTTATATTATCAGGGTTTCTTAGAAGTCAGTGCAGTTTAATATAAAAGAGAAAAAAAAACTATCTGTCAATTATTATTGTCAAAACTCAAAAGTCATAAACATAACCTCAATTTGCAAAAAGTGCAAAAAAATTTACTCTAAATATTATAAAAAATAATAAATTTGGCGTTAAATGTAATATTCTATTACTCCATATCAATCCCCTTAGTAGTCTGAGCTCCATATTAAAAATGAGTGTTTTCGTCAAAAAAATAGTATCTGCCAATAATTTATCATTTATCCGATTAAATGCAATTCGGCTTCTCTCATCCAAAAAAGATGCGTCTAAAAAAGATGATACCCAAAAACCTACAGAAGATATTAAAAAAAGTAAGTTAGAGCATTTGGATTCAAATACTTTTGATCAATGATATTGTAAGTTACTAAATGCTTTTGATCAATTGATTGCTGCTTCTGTGGTACCGTACTGTTAACTCAAAAGTCTCAAATTCCCAGTTTAAATATATAATAATAATTATAGTTATTTTATCAGCTAATCGTAATTACAATTATAGATATTTTAATTGAAAAATATGGGGCTATAACTACACTAAACATTGATCGTCAGAAGACTAGAAATAGCCTGGATGAAGCGACGTTACGAGAAATGGCAGATGCAATAAATTCCTTCGACAAAGACCCAGAAGCAAAGGTGCTAGTATTCAATGGAGAAGGAGGTTCATTTTGTTCTGGGTTTGACCTGGACGAAGTTGAAGCCAAAGGATATAATACACTTCTTGATGCTGCGGTAAGCCTTGTCATATTATGGCTAGTAATAATAAGAGCTTAAATTGAGTTAAAATCCTTATTTCTGGTTGTAGGCATACTCACTACCTGGTAATATTACATTATTAGTAATTTAATTTATGTGCGTCACGATTGCTCCGCCACTTTATCTAAACAGAAAGAAATTTCGCCAAAAAAATTGTCGAAATTTGTCAAAATCGAAGCGTACAAACCAAAAATTTGTCAAAGTAGAAACTAATAAGTTACAAGGATTTTAAGTTGGCCGAGCGAACGTAACGTGGACGATTGCGCGGCCATGAAGATCTCAGGAATCACGTAGGTCAGAGATCTTATTTCTTATGTCATATAAAGACTGAATTTGTCAAAAATTGTCGAAAAAGGAATTATAAACTCTAATTCGATATTTTAAGAAATATTTACCTAAGAAGTTCTGGCCGCGCAATCCTCCACTTGTCGTTTTTTAATGTGGATTATATCTTTATAACTTTCGACTAAGTACAAAAAACTGTTACAGGAAGAAAGGTCTTAATTTGTCGAAACTAATGAAAGCAATAAATACTACAAAAGCTTAGTAAAACAGACAAATCAGTCCGAAACAATAAATACATGGCCGCGCGGTCGAAACGTTACTTTGTACGCTGATATCTCAGTATCTGTAATTGCTAGGATTTCGGTGTAAATATCCATTTATTCGACATATTAACCACATTAGAATGACATATCGTTTCACTCTCAGAACAGTTATAAACGCATGTAATCTCGAAAAATATGTTCTCTCGTACAATTTTCGAGTAGGGTAACCATAATTTTGATTTGATTTGGGAATACCTCTAACTGGACACTTACAATTATATTGAACAACATCTAACTCGATTTGCAAAAGTATTAAATAAAACTAAACTTGTATATTTCAATATTTAGATGTATTTATTCATCACAGCTTGCAAAATTAACAACAATAGACATGTTACAAAAATCAACAAACAAAAAATAATTTGAAAACCACTACAGAAACATTTTAAAGAAAATAAAAAATCATTAATTATTCAACAAAATCAACAAATCAAATAACACAAATAATAATATTGGTTACACATCTACAAAACCATATGTTAGAAAATGAATGTAAACAGGGTCTTTTGTACTGTCACATATTTTGGTTATATTATCGTCGTAACAAAGCACTCTGTCATTTCTTGTAAAATGGCATTTGTAGTGACCTATTGCCCCAAGAATTGGAGGAATATATTCAATTGCACCTAACAATTTATAAATATTTTGTTTTAGTATAATATTTTGAGGTATGTCCTGTAACATCATCATTTGTGTACCGTTTAAATCAAACGTTATTATTTTAGATAATGTATAAGTAAATTTGACTAATTCATTGCATTTTCTACATCGTTCATTTTCCCATTCATTTATAAGAATAGCATCTTCTAAGTTGTGAATGGAAAAGATGTTTATTACATCTAAATTCAATGGTAGAAATACATGTTTTCTCTCTAATGGGCCCGAATTCCTGCACGTACTGTTTAAACAATTACTAATAGAACTCGCGCTGAAAATAATGTCATTTATAATGTGTTCATAAATAAATGCGGCGTTACAGTCGCAACTATATCCATTATTTTTGAAAAAATTCGAAGCAATTTTTATTCTAAGCCTGTAAGCTTCTATATAGTTATCAGAATCGCTTATGAGTTTTAAAAACGTTGTAACGTCGTTATTTCTACAACCGTCAAATATTTCACGTAAGAATTTATTTTCTTTATATCCGAGGGCCAGCAAAAAAAACGGAATCAAAAGCACATGTATTTGTTAAAGTTATATTTTCAAAAAAAATATTTGTTAAATTGCCATTTTTTAAAATCATAATATTCAGACTGTCGTCATTTTTGGTAGAAACGCCTTCGCCTCTCCAGTTTTCAATATACGAAGGTATTTCAGAGAACACTGAATCGTTTGAAAACGTTTTCATTACATCAATTTTTTGTTTTTTGCTACATTTTTGTCTTGATATTAGTTTTTTCCTTTTTTTTTGTTTTTTCCTGTTTTTGTTTCTCTCTTTTTTTGTCAATTTCTGAGGTAATATTTAAACAGTTAAGAGCAATTTTCATTTCACCTAATAAATAATCATGATGGATTTTTAGATACTCGTCTATGCTGTATTTTTTTAATCTTGTTGCAAATAATAAATTTTTCATTGTTTTGAAATAGCTTTCTATAGCTGAGGATGTTGGTTTTTTATTTTGAGACTTATATAGTGGGCACATAACATTACTCCATAGCGATAACTAAGTTAATGATTTTTTTTGTAGCTCATAACTTACCAAATTTGATTTTACGAGTAAATGGTCGAAATTGGTATTATTGATGAAATAGATACATTTTCGTCTAGTAGAGCAAAAGATCAAATCCAACCAAAACCAAATCAAATCAAAATTATGGTTACCCTACTCGAACATTGTACGAGAGAACATATTTTTCGAGATAACATGCGTTTATATCTGTTCTGAGTGTAAGACGATATGTCATTCTAATGTGGTTAATATGTCGAATAAATGGATATTTACACCGAAATCCTAGCAATTACAGATACTGAGATATCAGCGTACAAAGTAACGTTTCGACCGCGCGGCCATGTATTTATTGTTTCGGACTGATTTGTCTGTTTTACTAAGCTTTTGTAGTATTTATTGCTTTCATTAGTTTCGACAAATTAAGACCTTTCTTCCTGTAACAGTTTTTTGTACTTAGTCGAAAGTTATAAAGATATAATCCACATTAAAAAACGACAAGTGGAGGATTGCGCGGCCAGAACTTCTTAGGTAAATATTTCTTAAAATATCGAATTAGAGTTTATAATTCCTTTTTCGACAATTTTTGACAAATTCAGTCTTTATTTGACATAAGAAATAAGATCTCTGACCTACGTGATTCCTGAGATCTTCATGGCCGCGCAATCGTCCACGTTACGTTCGCGCGGCCAACTTAAAATCCTTGTAACTTATTAGTTTCTACTTTGACAAATTTTTGGTTTGTACGCTTCGATTTTGACAAATTTCGACAATTTTTTTGGCGAAATTTCTTTCTGTTTAGATAAAGTGGCGGAGCAATCGTGACGCACATATTTAATTTAAATTAGATATTTTAAATCAAAATATATTAGAAAGTAGATATTATCTAATATCACCCTTAAAACATAATAGAAAGTGTATATTAATTACACCTTTCCAGTCTCGTCTTTTGCGTCGTCCCCTGTGTGATAAAACCACAATAGCAGCTGTGTCAGGATATGCCGTTGGGGAAGGTTTTGAGCTTGCCCTAGCTTGTGATTTGAGGGTGGTTGAGGATACTGCTGTCCTAGGTTGCTTGGGCAGAAGATTTGGTAAACCATTTCATTATGTAATTACTATTAAATATTATTTTACAATTTGTAATGTTCATATATTACAAAAATTTGCAATTTGAAGTATCAGAATCAGTGTCACATCTTAAGTTATAATATTTTAAACAATTTTTGTAGGTGCACCACAGAGTCTGTATGGTGGAAGACGGCTTACATCCTTAATTGGTCTATCCAGGGCTCTAGATCTGCTTATAACGGGACGTCCAATCTCGGGAGTGGAAGCTCACAGCATGGGACTAACATTGAAAGTTACGGCTACTGGTACAGGTGAGTCTGAAAATATATTGTTGACTAATTTAGACGTGTAAAGGTCTGTATCATATTTTCTTTTTCCTCTTAACAAAAAAAAATACCTAAAATGTAGAACATAATGAATAGAATAAAAGAAAAGTCAGTATCTAAAATTGAATATTGAAATTAGTAAAGGTTTTTTGGCTTTAGAAAACAAATTTTAATGTAAAGTATTATTTCAGCTTTGGGAGAGTCAATAAAACTAGCCAAATCTCTACTGAAGTTCCCACAGAATGCTTTAATTATGGATAAGTTAGCCGCAGTGAACTCCCAGTTGAACCCAAACAGTGAGGAGAGCATGAGAGATGAGGCCATCATGCAGAGTCTTATGGGGCTGGCTATTGAGGACTTACAGAAGGGAATCAAGAAGTTCCAAGGAGGTTGGTCTAAATAAATTTTTCATATTTGGTGTTTGGTCTAAATAAATTTAATTAAGAAATTGATTTGAATTGGTTTCGAAATAGAAATACTAAATCAGAAATAGAGAATTTTTTTAAATGCAGATCACGCAATGTGAACATTTAAATTTATGCTTCTATCGTCTAGAGCCGCTATCCCCAACCCGCGGCCCGTCGGGACTTTTTTTGTGGCCCGCGTGATGTTAAAAATTTTGAAATTCACGCCCACCGGCAAAATAACGTAAAGTCTAGTGGGCATGAATTTCAAAATTGTTAAACATCACGCGGGCCACAAAAAAATTATGACTATACAATTTACATATTACATGACTGATATTATATTAACAAAAATGATTTTACAGGCATTGGAAAACATGGAAAGTTCTACAAGCTGACTGAAGTTCCACTCAAGGATTGGGAAATAGAGGATTCAACAGAAGAAATCAGTATCAAAAAAGATGAGGACAGTGATAAAGATGATAAAAAATAAAGTATTATTTAGGGTTAGCTCTTCTTGTTAAAGTTAAGGCAAAAATTAAACTTCTAGTCTGAATTTGCTGTTTTATTTAAAAAAAAACAATAATTTTAAAACCAATTTCACTGATGCTTGTTACATAGCTCTAAATTTGCGCATGCAGGGCGGCGCGGCGGCTGGCGCGATAGTTTGCATTTATTTATATAGACGTCGAAAACCGCATCGCAGAGACGCGGCGGCGTATAAGTGGTGATATGCGACATCTGTTGATAAAAGCCCTGGAAGCCTGTGACCAGTCCCGCAGTCACAATATTAGAAATAACAGCCATAAAAGTATCCTTGGATTAGTATTACGCTATCTCCCGTTTTTATGCTAATGTATCAATTTATGTCTACTCGGTATTTGGCTTATATATTTTTTGTAAGCTTGTTTTTAATAAAACAATATTTCATTATTGTTATTTATTTAAAAAAATACTTAATACATAACTCATTCATCGGTGATGCCCTTTTCGGCCTGATATTTATAATGCAGGTCGGAGCAGTCTTCGTTGGAGATGTTGACCCAGCCCTGGTCGTTAATGTGGTAAACTCGGATAATACCGCCGGAGTACGCGTCTCTGTGTGTAGCGTGGTAGATGGCACGACGACCCAGCTCTGTATAAAAATGTAATAATGTTATTATATGTATTAAGTTTTAAAACCATTTGTGTTAGTTATTATTAACATTTTTAAGATAGTATGTCGAATTTTATTTATTATATTTAATTTTATGATTCTGTTTCAATATATTCATCAATATAGCTTTTTGACAAAGGCCGCTTTTTATAAAGGTATTTACAAGATTACAAATTTTGATTTAATGCAATAGTTATGTAGCTAAATAGCTCTATTTGATCATAAATACATACCCTGTGCCTCTACATCTTCCAAATCCCAGTGGTAGCCGGAATCAAGGACACCAAAGGCGTAGACAGATCCAGATCCCACTGAGAATACTTTGCCAGGTGTGCGAGTACCCTCACTGTCCACATAGTAAAGTTGGGCACCCTGAAATCACAATAATGTAAAATATAATATAAGTTCAGGCATCTAAAACTGACTTAAATTGTGACGGTTTTACTAACAATTGTGTTTGTTTTATTTTAGGTGAATCAACTCCTGTAAATATGAAATTCTTTTTGTAACCGTACCCTTGTTACTTCAACAGACCTCACTTCAGTATAGAGCAGTGTTTTCAAAAAACTCTGACACAGGCAACTCACCGAGTCAGCCATTAAAAAGAAGAAGACTGGAGCTGTTTGTAGGTACTCTAGGTAGGTATCTATTCCAAAATAGGGTATTTTTAACACTAAATCAGTAGTTAAATTAGACCACTACAATATACATCCATAATATATTGATTGCTATTTCCCAAGATAGTTATTTTTATGGGGAGCGAATTTAAAAGAATTTAACCAACTACAGCGTAACATTATTATAATAGAATGAAAACTATAGGATACTTTTTTTGGTGATAAACTTATGATTAACCCATCAAGCCCCATAAGCTCATTGGTCAGTGAGACACAATAGAATAACAATAGATTTCCAAAAGTCCACGATCAAAGGATGAGGAAACTCAAACCTTATTCAGCTTTACATTATCTTTCTATCCATACTGATTGTGTAAATGAGAATGGGTTTCTGTCTATTACCTCTTGGCATTAAAACCACTTAACTTATTTGGATGACACACTGCACACTTTTTATTGTGATAATTTTTATAGAACTGCTTGCGCATTAAGGTACCTATTACTTTCTAAATTTAACAAAATTACCCTTTTGTCAATTCCAGCCAACATCATTCCCATGCTTAAACCCATGCCCTTGTAGTTGTAGACCATGTTAGCCATGAGTTTACTGGCAGCGGCTACGGAGATGCGTTCACGGTTGCGGAGCTCGTACAAGCGGCATTGCTTGGCCAGTACTCTGTCCCAATATACACAGTCAGCTGCACCACCAGCAAGAGTTCCTGGAAAATTAAGGTGCGGTGTTAATAGTGATGGTTGTTAAGAAGGAATCCGCAAGTCATGGTTACTTTTAATACGATAATAAAATAAAATTTACATTTTTAAGTACATTGAAAAAACCTTTGTGTGTTATAACTCATACATATAAGTTACTTTGATTATGCTAATATTTAAGTAAACTACAAAATTCTTAAATACTAAACATAGAAATGAAACTTACCAAGAAGATAGTCATTTATTTCCACAATCTTCTTCATGGATTGTGATCCAATGAACTGACCTCCTGTTGCTCGTGAGTCCACAGCAAGCAGCACACCACCCTACGAAGTACACATACATTTTTTAATTTGTATGAACCATGTTTCTTTTAGGAAGGGATCCTTATATTTAGCAGAGTACTAGTTGACAATAATGGAATAACTTACTTTGTAACGGAATCCCAAAGTTGTGGTACCATGATCGAATTCGATTTTTATTTGCCTTCCTGTCTCGTCTTTGGTGTTGAATTGAGCGAGTGTGTCTATCGGCTGTAAAACAAAGGTATGAACCAATTATTTGATACATTTGTTATTACATTTCTAAGTAATTTAACCACAAATTATGACCACTTACATTGGCGAATGGTGGAGTAGCGAGCTGAGCACTATTCATAAAGTTTTGAGTGTAGCCCAGCACATCGTTGTTAATGGATGCCAGGGAGTCCACAGGTTTAAGATTGATCTTTTCATCTAAGCGACAAAAATCTAGCAAAGCCATTATTTAATTTCTTAACTGGAATAACTTTTTATCAAAAAGCCGAATGATGACAAGCGAAAACAGATTTTTGAACTGTCAAATGTGAAGTGGAGTTTTGCCGGGAACACGAAAGAGTGATGTTGTGTTTTTGTATTATTTTCCTAAAATTGTGTTATTTCGGTTTTTAATGTGTAATGTTGGTAGAATATTAACCATTAAATATTCGTTGTCGTGCACAAGTGTGGGCAAGTGATACAACTTCAAGAAACGTGCCATTTTGTGTTCCCTCCAAAACTCCATCGAAAGTTTTAGTAAAGGGTCTACCACTTTACTAAAACGACTGACATGACTCGTTGACTATACCGACTACTTTTTAGACTTTGACTAGACTTTCGACTTGACGATAATCTGGAAGAACGACTTTACGAAATTTTTTACGAATTTTTTTTTTCCCGCCAATACTTGACACTGGCCAT
Source organism: Polyommatus icarus (assembly GCA_937595015.1). Lineage (NCBI taxonomy): Eukaryota > Metazoa > Arthropoda > Insecta > Lepidoptera > Lycaenidae > Polyommatus > Polyommatus icarus. Next base: position 23,389,870 of record OW569321.1, read on the forward strand.
GGTTTAAAAGCCAAGCGCCATAACAAGAAGAAAAAAAAATGTGAAGTGACTGTCATCTGTCAGTTAAGTTTTTTTCTTTTTATTGCGCTATGCTTTTTTAACCATGGTGTCAAGTAAATGGCGGGAAAATAATATTTTTGTATACAGAGTCATGCGGGTCAAGTGTGCGCATTTAAACTTTGATGATTTAAAAAAAAACTCAAATATTATTAGTACAATGAAACAAAACATTGTTTATTTGTAAGACTGTTTATTTGTCACCAACTTAAACACAACAAAAGTATTTTTCAATAGCTTACATTCATGGGCGCCGGCAGGGGGGTGCCAGGGGGTGCACTTGCACCCCTTGGGAATCTCGGGATCAACAGGAATTATTGAAATAAAAAGCATTTTGTAACCCTATCACCATGCCGTACAAGGATAGTTCGTAATGTTTCGGCACTGTATTAATATGTTGACGTACATAGACAGTCACAGCTGTTGTTCGTAAAACGTAAAAAGAAAAGAAAAGAAAAGAAAACTAAAATCTGCACCCCTTGGAAATTATTTCTGCCGGCGCCCATGCTTATATTTTAATTTTTAAGAAACTTTAGAAAACCATAACCCTTCCATTTGCGCACTTTTACCCCAGTATCGGGATATGTGGACGCAGCACTTTGGGTAATTGTACGCAACAACAAGACGATTTTGTTGATTTCTTATTTTAGAACATAAAGAATATTCTTTTATAATTTTTAATTTGTAAGTAACTATATAAAGAAATCAACAAAATCGTCTTAAATCTAAATATGAGAACAATAATTTTCACTTAGAAATATTTAGTTACTTCGTCATACATGTAAATTGTAATTTAAAAAAAAATGCCGTGTGCGGAGCTGATGCGCTGTTTTTGCCACCAGCCTCCACAAAGGCTTCATTCAATCCAATCTTCAGCCGGTGGTTCAGAATACTGTTCGCCACATAAGGGAAAAAGCTTCTGCGCACACTTGACCCAAAGCCTAGGAACTGGGTTATACAAATATCCTTAATTCCTGCATCATCACAATATCCTAAACACTGGCAAATAGCAAACTTGATAATATTATGTAGCACTCGATAGCAAAAAGCTTATTTAGAAAAAAAATCGGTTGTCTGTAAAGTCGGTTACTGACAACCGAATTTTTTTCTAAATAAGCTTTTGACTACCGGTAGCAGTTGTTAAAATCGAGCAAAAAAGGTCAAAAATTACGTTTGCAAATTTTATTATTATTACCTATAGCGTTCTCTGTGGAAATACAAAGAGAAAAAACCACCTTTTGAGCGTGATTACAGAAAATTGTATACTGTGTCTACTTTTTTTGACAGACTGTTTAGCTACCGCCGCGCCGCGGTGTTTGCGATTCAGCCTAGACTCTAGAGACATGAACACTCGCAATATTAGAAGAGCAGCGTTGTCGGTATTTTATGAGGGAATACGCTCTCTTCTTGAAGGTTTGGAGGTCGTATTGGTCCGGAAATACTGTTGGGGATAGTTTGTTTTAGAGTTTTGCAGTGTGTAGCAGAAACGCACGTTGGAAGCAGAAGAGTAGCGTGCCTTACTGGGGTTATTCCATGTGTGCGCCTTGTAGAGTTGTTAGTAGGCGTTGGACGGGATTGAAATACTGCCTCGCTCTGTTAAGAACACTTGCTTTTTCGTGGCTAACTTGGCCTTTCCCTCTAGACTCCAGAGTCTAGAGTCTAGATGACATCCGAACTGGACTTTTCTTGAAATATTTACATCTTATACAGGGTGTAACAAAACTAAGTGATAATGCTTTGTACATTTTGTCCCTTTTCACTGCGAAAGTTTCAGCGCTGATATAACAAATTTTTGCGTGATTTGAATGGGCAAGCGCCCGAGCGCGCCTCTTGAATTTTCCCATACTAAGTAATATGTAATTACTAAAGTGAAAAAAAACTTTTTCAGCGCTGCTACTCTCACAGCGAACTCTACGTAGAGTACCCGTACATACCCTGAAGTATTATCACATAGTCTTGTTAAACCCTTTAAAGTAACATCCCGTTTTACCCCGGAATGCACTAGAATGCAATTCAGTGCATAACCGTGCCCGTTTACATTATTACAGTAGCAATCCATTATCCAGGGCTGGGTTGATTACTGGATTAGAATAATGTAAACCAGCCATTAAACTTTACTTCGGCGGCGTACGAAAGCTGTACCTAATAGCCGTTCCCAACTCCCAAGCCGCTCCTTGCAGCCTGCCGCCCCATTGGTAATATTATCTACTAATAAGGACGCCATTAGCTGTAAAGAAAATAACATTGTTCTACGTGCTTAGTATCCTACATAGGTTGCTACAAACAACCCAGTGTTACAACCAAAGTCTAGATGTATTTCAGAAAGTATTTGAAGGCATTAATTAAGGCTGTACAAAATGTATAATTTTTGGCGGTCAAGGGCTCGGTCACTCCCACACATCCTAAGTCCACGTCAAACAAATTCAAAAGTCGTGAATCCGCAACACGACTGTTCCAAAGTGCATATTAACAAATGTTAACCTAGCTCCACGAAAATGATAGCCTAAAAACTCATAATTGCAACTTACGGTGGCGGTCGCTCACACCGTAAGGTAATATTCGCATATTGTATTGGGAAATGGGGCTGCTCTTATATTATTTCCTAAAAAATTTTATTGTTAGTAAATTATTAAAAGACAACTTACCAAATTGTATTACGATAGTTTTAAATAGTAAGTAGGAAGAAGAATAACAACGGTGAATTACCTAATGAATAACTGAAAAGATAGAAATAATTAGTATTTATCTTTTAGCTTAATAACATGTAACTTTTATCTACTAATTCGATATTTTTATGTTTCATTTAGTTGTGTTGCCGTTAAAAGCCTACTGGGTACTGACCTATTTAAGTAGCTAATAAATACCGAACTAAAGAAACACACCTAAAGTGTTTTGCTATGTTATACGTTACAGTTTGGTGTAACGGGCAGCATCATTTTGAAGTTATTAGCACATTCTTGTAAGAAATCCTTGCAATTTATCAGCAGATTTAGGGTCGAAAGTATTAGGATCGGTTCCCATAGGAATCTGAGTACGAACTGAAAGTGGCCTTCTTTGTCACGCGATCAGTTTCTTTCTGGGATTTTCGTACTGGGTCCATGATTTTGATTTTACTAGAATTTTAATTCTTAAAAAGTTTGCTTATCTACCTATGTTTATTTTCAATGTTTAGAACGTTAAGTTAGAAAAGCCTTTCTTACGTTCTAGACATTCGCTAAAATATGACGGGATAGCTGGATTTTAGGCCTATTCTAAAAACCCCAAGATATTTAGTCATAAGAAAGATTCACAGTCTTAAGGCTCCTCTCGCGAAAAAAGCGTGCAGATGAAACCACTTTTCATCGGCATTAACAGAGAAATTATATCTGAAAAAAATTATTAGTAATCTACATGATATGATACGTAACGTGGTTTTGCCATATTTTTTCTATCGGTATCACATAATAAAGAAATAAAAAACCAAATCACCCCCAAAATCCAAATCGTTGAATGAAACCACTTTACTCCTTCATTATTTATCAAAAGATTATATAAAAAATATCTACTGCTTTGCAATACATAAGTTGATAATTTGGTATTTTTACTTTTTTGAAATATGTATTATATTAAGCTTTAAAAAGGTTTTTTCTCCTATTTCGCCCTATCATGGACGCGGCGAGCGTCGTAACCGCCACCGTACAAGGCGCGTTGTTATGAATGTTATTTTAATGTCATTTACGTCGATATTCGCACTGACAGACAATGATCAAGGTCATTGGCGGATATAGAGGCCTTAAAGGGTAACAACGTTTAAACGTTAATAATATTTTATAAAACGTAAAAATTGAAAAAAATGTACAATTTTCAAAACTTCTCTTATTTTATCTAAGTATAAAAAAAGAAATACTTCTTTTTTATAAACTTTTATTTTTAAACATTTCTTTTTCAATTTTATACATTTCATAACAAACATATAACATATGCTTCCAAAAAATAACACAAAAACAATTTTAATTAAATACTTTATAAAAATAAACGCAAATATTAGTCCTGAAAATGACCAAATTGCTGGTGAACCTAGTATCTACAGTTAAGTATTTAGGAGGTAGGCCCGGGGCTGTCACATAATGTCATATATTTCGGTGGTATTCTAATGTGCCTCAAGTCCACTTACGGTTCTGACACTAAAATTGTCCTCATTATCTAGCTATCAATACTCACGCTATCATAAACAAAAGGTTTAGGGAATTCTCATTTCTTCTAAACGAAAGGATAGGAGTAGGTAGTTAACTACTCAGACAACGACGCGATCACGCAAAATCAAGTGTACATGTACTCCATTATTATTATTTTTAACAAAAAATTAAAACCGACTTCCACAGTGCGTTTCTCGCGTAACTTTCTACCGCGCACTGTAAAACTCTGGAACGAACTGTCACCAGCAGTATTTCCGGACCTATACGACCTGCAAACCTTCAAGAAAAGAGCGTATTCCCTCTTAAAAGGCCGGCAACGCTCCTGCAGCTCTTCTGATGTTGCAAGTGTCCATGGGCGACGGTAGTTGCTTATCATCAGGTGACCCGTCTGCTCGTTTGCCCCCTTATTTAAAAAAAAAAAAAAAAAAAAAAAAAAGGTAAAAACAATATTAACATTAATATGAACTAAAAAGTATTAAATAATTTTTGCTATCTAATAGTGCCTTTTTCCGAATTCGGCTAAACCTTGACTATTTCTGTACTCAATCTTCATTATTTTGAAGTCGGTACCAGATAGCTGAATCTTCAGTCCTCTGACAGAATATTTGAAACTTTTGGAACTGGCACCGACTTCAAAATTATGAAGATTGAGTACAGAAATAGTCAAGGTTTAGCCGAATTCGGAAAAAGGCACTATTAGATAGCAAAAATTATTTAATACTTTTTAGTTCATATTAATGTTAATATTGTTTTTACCTTGGAAGTCGGTTTTAATTTTTTGTTAAAAAGAATAATAATTTCACTATTTTTAGTTACACTAGTAGGTAAACCTTCGCGTATATTTTACGTATCTTATTACACAGTTCACACTCACAAAATAATATATTATCAGTGAAGTGAACATAATATTGTACTAAGTAATTTAACAATTTTAATACTTCAAACCCCAAGCGGTCACCGGCGATTGCGATTACAATAGAAAGGCTATTGTGTCTCGTTTTTCCACGATCCAAGGATCTATCAGATAAAAATTGTATAAACTTGCATAGGATGTAGCGTAGCTATTCATCTAATATATAAAATTCTCGTGTCACAGTTTTCGTGGCCATACTCCTCGGAAACGGCTTGACCGATTCTCATGAAATTATGTGAGCATATTGTGAGGATATTGGTCTGAGAATCGGCCAACATCTATTTTTCATACCAAAAATTATTTATATGGCAAAACAACGTTTGCCGGGACAGCTAGTAATATAATATAGGTAATATTATCATAATTATTGACAGCTGTTCTTGTAATCAAGAATTCAATTTCAAATCCATTCAAATCGATACTTAGTGCGCCATCTATCGATTAATAAGTATAACTAATTAAAAAGACACCTATTGACTTTGTTTAGTTTAAATGCTCTTTTTAAAATAACTTTATTTTAATTCTATATTTTGTCTATTAAAATTTTATAAAGTAGTTAGTATAGTATTCGATCTGTATATAAAGTAGTAAAGTATATTCGATTCGGCGTATTCGGCGTATTCGGCGCTGACCGCCGTGTATATTTAAACAAAGTGTTGTTATACAGTATAAAATTATTATTATTATTAGTATATCCACACCTATGCCTTGTACTATTATCTATTCTGTGCCATGAGACATTGGTGACCTTAACACGACGTGGTAATGATGAAGACGATGATGATGATGATGATGATGATGATGATGATGATGATGATGATGATGATGATGATGATTATGATGATGAATATGAGTTGCATAGTAGCATATGCTTTCTGTTCTTAAAACAACGCCGAAACTCCCAAACGTGTATCTATAAGGAGTCAGGAGTTCTCTCAGCATCTTCGAAACCATGGTATACCTTGACCCAATATTTAACTTTTTGGTAGCATATTCTTAGTACACTTCATATAAAACCAAAATCACCATATGTTTCCATATAAATTTCTAGGAATTCCCTCGATTACTCCTGGATCCCATCATCAGGTCACCACTTTGTGAACATGGTACCAAATTGGAGTAAAACCAAATACAACAAAGCAAAAATTTCGAAAATCGGTTCACAAACGGCGGAGTAATCGTTGAACATACAAAAATAAAAAATAAAAAAATATCCACAGCCGAACATATAACCTCCTCGTTTTTTGGAAGTCGGTTAAAAATAATAATGCGCATGAGTGACCGTGAAAAATTATCGTATTACAAAAGCTACAGGAATATCACGACGAACTTTGACTAATACATGATTTAGATTTTTTAGATTTATTTATTTATTTCCAAGAAATTCGTACATATAGGTCTTACAATTTAGTTTGTTCACAATTTCTGCCACATGGGCGTGGAAATATTGTCATGCTATGTCATACAAAATTTCTAACATACAGTATTACAATAGTTCGGATATTAAGGAATCAATTTTTTATCAACATTACAATATTATCAACACAATTTATACTATAACAAATTTTTGAGAGAGAAAACTCCATTAACATTGATGCAATATCAATATAAATATAATCATGTCATACAATAATAAATAAATTTAAGTAAATAAGTTCATGTCATGTCAATTTAATCGAATAAAATATTATGATAAGCAACATAGTAATTGTGGTGTTTTGTCTTAATATAAATTTATTTATTAGAATACATTTAATGTCAGAGAGTACAAAATAAATAAATCAATTTTAATAAAATGTCATTTAAACCTTTTTGAAGTTATTACGGGAAAGTACCTAATAATAATCTATTAGTTCAGTGTCTAAACACTGAACTAATAGATGACACTTATGACAAAAATACCATAAAAATAAGAATTAGGTACTCTAATTATGTCTCACCACTGTAAATTTTATAAGCTTCTCAAGCTATCTGTTGAATTGAAAAAATATATAAGAGACGCCTTCGGGAACAAAATTTTAGAATGGGATCAGTTTTCGTAAATAATATGACCGCGTCAACACGCGCTCGGCAATTTCTTAGCAAATAGGTTAAGGAAGGCGAAATTTTGCACGTAAGTTTTGAATACATTTATTTGATTTTTGTAATTTCTATTGATTTCATTGGATTAATGGTCATGTTGTATACACTAATTAATGTTTATTTAAGATTTTTTATCAATTTTCCCTAACAATATAAAGGGTGTCTACTATTAGTTCTTGAAAATGTAAAAAACCTAATAGATGACATGGATCTCATCTTTGAGTTTTGCAATACATACTAAAGTTATTTTGTACTTTATTCTACTGCAAAAATCATCACTATTCTCTGAAAATATAATTCTATTAACAATCTAAGAACTTAGAACTACTGCACCTAATTATTATTTTTAACAAAAAATTAAAACCGACTTCCAAGGTAAAAACAATAATAACATTAATGTGAACTAAAAAGTATTAAATAATTTTTACTATCTAATAGTGCCTTTTTCCGAATTCGGCTAAACCTCAACTATTTCTGTACTCAATCTTCATTATTTTGAAGTCGGTACCAGATAGCTGAATCTTCAGTCCTCTGACAGTATATTTAAAATTTTTGGAACTGGCACCGACTTCAAAATTATGAAGATTGAGTACAGAAATAGTTGAGGTTTAGCCGAATTCGGAAAAAGGCACTATTAGATAGTAAAAATTATTTAATACTTTTTAGTTCACATTAATGTTATTATTGTTTTTACCTTGGAAGTCGGTTTTAATTTTTTGTTAAAAATAATAATAATTTCACTCTTTTTAGTTACACTAGTAGATAAATCTTCGCGTATATTTTACGTATCTTATTACAATTTGTTAAGAGTCACAACTCACACTCACAAAATAATATAATATTATCAGTGAAGTGAACATATTGTGCTAAGTAATTTAACAATTTTAATATTTCAAGCCCGAAGCGGTCACCGGCGATTGCGATAACAATAGAAAGGCTATTGTGTCTCGTTTTTCGACGATCGAAGGATCTATCAGATAAAAAATTGTACAAACTTGCATAGGATGTAGCGTAGCATAATATTTAATATTATCATAATTATTGACAGCTGTTCTTGTTATCAAGAATTCAAATCGATAGGTACTTAGTGCACCATCTATCGATTAATAAGTATAACTAATTAAAAAGACACTTAATGACTTTGTTTTGTTATATGCTCTTTTTAAAATAACTTTATTTTAATTCTATTTGTCTATTAAAATTTTATAAAGTAGTAAAGTATTCGATCTGTATATTATAAAGTAGTTAGTAAAGTATTCGATATTCTGTCTTCGCGCGGCGGCGCTGGGCGGCGACCGACGCCGACCGCCGTGTATTAAAAACAAACAGGTGTTGTTAATTGTTATACAGTACATCATTATTATTATTAGTATATCCATACCTATGCCTTGTACTATTATCTATTCTGTGCCATGAGACATTCGTGGCCTTAACACGACGTGGTAATGATGATGATGACGATGATGATGATGATGATTATGATGATGAATATGAATTGCATAGTAGTTTATGCTTTCTGTTCTTAAAACAACGCCGAAACTCCCAAACGTGTATCTATAAGGAATCAGGAGTTCTCTCAGCATCATCGAAACCATGGTATACCTTGATCCAATATTTGACTTTTTGGTAGCGTATTCTTAGTACACTTCACATAAAACCAAAATCACCATATGTTTCCATATAAATTTCGAGGAGTTCCCTCAATTACTCATGGATCCCATCATCAGGTCACCACTTTTGTGAAAATGGGACCAAATTGGAGTGAAACCTAATACAACAAAACAAAAATTTCGAAAATCGGTTCACAAACGGCGGAGTAATCGTTGAACATACAAAAATAAAAAAAAAAAAAAAAAAAAAATATCCACAGCCGAACATATAACCTCCTCGTTTTTTGGAAGTCGGTTAAAAATAGACATGGTGTCTAATATTAGACCTTGTACTGATCTAAAAATCGATTGCTTTAGTTTTTTAGCAGTAAAAAAAAAGAAAAAGGAGAGCTGAGAAAAGAAAGAAGAAAAAAGAAGAGACAAAAGAAGCATGGAGACTAAAGACTGAAAATAAATTTGCTAGGAAAAAAGACGGGTTGCACTCCGGGAGTGCCGGCAGAAGTGAAAACTTGTTTATTAACGTTGTGCAATTTTTTTAACCCATTTTTTATGAAAATCGACTATAAAAAAACGTTTTTTTTAATTAATCGAAACCCTTACGATCGATTAAAATGTTTAACCCATTTTTTATGAAAATCGATTTCAAAAAAATCGATTTTTTAAATTAATCGAAACCCCTACAATCGATTTAATTTTTAACCCATTTTTATGAAAATCGGTTATTAAAATATCAATTTTTTAAATTAACCAAAACCCTTACGATCAATTAAATTTTTAACCCATTTTTATGAAAATCGATTATTAAAAATCGATTTTTGTAATTAATCGAAATCCTTACAATCGATTAAATTTGTAACCCATTTTTATGAAAATCGATTATTAAAAAATCGATTTCTGTAATTCATCGAAACCCTTACAATCAATTCGAGTTCGAGTTCAAGTTCGAATTCGAGCTCGAGTTCGAGTTCGACACAAAACACTACTCTCCATCTCCAACCGTCTTACGGTTTTTCCAAGGTTTTTCGATCATCACGAGAATCTGGCGCGAGTTTCACAGTTTTTACCCATCCCACAAATTAAGTGCTCAACGCCGCTAAAGAAGTTTTCACTTTAAAAATATGAAAAATAAAAGGAAATATAGTTTCAGCATGGAAGAAGAATGAATAGAATCTGGAGACAACATGGATAATATTTCTGATGCATGTAGTTACTATGATGAAGTAAATGAAATCTTTTGAAAAACGGCAAATAAATACCTAATAATATGAAAAATGTAAAATGTAATTTAATGTTCTATGTCAACTATTAGTTCAGATTGGTGTCTACTATTAGTGATGTTCGTTTATTGTGATGTCATCTATTAGTTCTTTTGACTGAGTTTACAAAAAGACCAATAATATTTTATTTTATTGTTTTGTCAGAGAATAATTATAATAGTTTTATTTTGTAAGAGTTACTGAAGACATGGAAGAAGTTATCAATCCTTTATATTCATAAATATATATTTTATAACATTCAAATATTTCATGTTTCCTTATAGTGTCTGCCATTAGGTCTCTTCCCTTATATCATTAAAATATTCTTGTACCGTGTAGTGGTTGTTAGAGAAATCTCTAACAACCACTCAGAAAGAGCTTTCTTAAATGTATCATAGGTAGTGTGGTCTTTTTTAATTTTATCGGGAAGATTATTATATATTTTTACTGTCATACAATATGCATTTTTGCTGTTTAAAGATTACATGTTACATCTTAAACGCAATGTAATTAGAAAATGCAATATCGTCTACCGTCTCTCAGGAAATACGACCGTTGTCGGAAAATTACGAAAATGTCCATGAGCATTATCACTTTTGGAGCAGTGTAGGTACTTACTAGCTTTTTTTAACCCATTTCTAAAAAGAGGTTTACAATTGAAATAGTATTCTATTGTGTTTTAAATTAGTGTTTTTAAATTTTCTAATTCCTTGGAAAAACAGAGACGTGAAAAATATTTGACATAAGTATTATCCGTCTAATCCTGTGTCTAGACTTCTCGAGTCTAGGCTCTAGCTCACCCAATCTAAAATGAACCTATTTCGATTCTATCTTACTGCTTGACAATAACTGCTGCTTAAATGTTGACTAAAGTTCTGATAGAGTAGACTAACGAGTTCCTATACCTAGCTTTATAACAATAGATTTCATTAAAATTTTCCTTCAAGCAGGAAGATTAGTTTTAACTTTATAGCAGTAAGAAAAAGCCGAGATGTTACTTGACGTAAAAAATAGCGTAATGTTGCACGCTCCTTATTAATATTCGAAAAAAGAATGTTACCATTTGCCCGCAGGTTAGGGGAGTAAATTCTTGCATTAGAGAGGTAACAAGAGTATCGATAACAAAATAATTATTATGTATGCATTTTTCTTTTCACATGAATCAATTAGTGATTTTTAGGAAGCGCGTGTTCTATTTCCAAACTATACTAATAATATTATAAATGCGAAAGTATCTCTATCTGTCTGTCTGTCTGTCTCGCTTTCACGCCAAAACTACCGAACCGATTGTAATGAAATTTTGTACACAGATAGTCTAAAGCCTGAGAAAGGACATAGGCTACTTTTAAACTGGAAAAAACCCGCAAGGGGGTGAAAATGCGTAAATTTGTTCAAATTAAGTTAATTCCAAAAATTCATAATAGATGGCGCCGTGCCGTCTCCTTACTCAAACGTGTTACTATAAGAAGTGGTAAGGATGAATCATTTCTTATGCGTTTTTTTTTAAGTATTAAAAGAGTTGATGTTCGACTTCGACCCCACTCCCCAATGGGCAAAACTAGGGGCGTTTTATGTGTGACGTGTCTGTCAGTCTGTAAAGTGTAAACATTGAAGTTTGAAATAAGCGTACCGCGGAAGCACCTCTGTCGTGGTAGCCTACATGGTTCAACGGGAACTACCGCGCGCTATAAGCTGAAGTCCACGCGGACGGAGTCGCGGGCAACAGCTAGTTCGCTATCAAGATAACGTATTATCTGCCATCAATATTCAATAAACTATAAAGTATTCCATAAATGAACTAGTACATCAGTCTTCTCAAACTACAATGCGTTATGCGACCTTGCACTGGCACGTCCTAAGCAACTTCTAAAAAATATTTTTTAGTATTTAAATATTTAGTAGTAAATTTACTATTTATTTATATATTTTTTAGTGTTTTACTCTATTTTTTAGTGTTTCAATATTGAGTAGTAAATTTACTAAAAAAAATTTTGAACAAAAAATTTTTTTTTTGTGTTTAAATATTTTGAAGTAAATTTTTGTGCAGGAACCTAGGTAATTACTATTCTAAACTGAAAAATAACTCAAACATGTTAAATATTTTCTTATGAGAAAATGATTTTGGTATTACGTTTGTATGAAAAATTCCAAGGGTACCCGGCCTCTTAATTGTCAGACAAGAAATGTGATCTATGCATCGGATGTACACGCCCGCCGCAGGACCGACTGATCTCTTGCAACTTGCAAGTTTTACATCGACTCAATAAAAGTTTTATTGAGATTTGAAACATAATGGTAATATAAAAATTTAAACATCGATAGTGTGGAGCACACACGTCACATCACTAGTGGCGGTGTATCCGATAGTGAGCGATAGTAGTGATCGCGCCCGGGGCTGCGTGTGCGCCACCCTTTCATTTTCTAATTATATAACTGGCAACACCGGCCCGTGCGCGACCGCCGACCGCTGTGTTCATAACTTCTTCAGTTTTGAATTTAGAACCATTATCTTGCATTTTGATCTAGACTGCATCAGAGAACGGACGTGCATATTATTATGTGCGCTATTTATTTTTATGTTATTTATTGATGGTGTACTTTATTGTTAAATATTGTCCTGTTTTAATCGATACCTAAATGCTACATTTGCACCAATAATTACGACTACGAGTAGTATAATATATTACATATTTTGTCTCTACCTTAATTACATTTTACGTTCTACGAATAGAATACCATTCATACAAAATACCTAAGTATTACGCAATTAAGTAATGATGCCGTCATCTTAAAAGTCGATGCTATCCATAATTCTAAAACCTTCTATTAAGTTAATAAAAACCAGGCTTTATCCATCTTAATCGCATCGAATTAAGAGATAATATCTTAGATCCGACGCTGAGATCACAATTTTTTAATGAAGGATTTTTAAACTTGTATCCTCTACAGGTTCTAGCTTAGAGATTTCTGCATAAAGTATGAATTAAAGATAAGGTTTCGAGATATGTCATATGAGGCATCGTCGGCATATGGAAGCGGGGGCAGCCGCGGGCCGGTCATTTGAATAATGTCTCATTATTAGCCGATTAGCCGTGCAGATTTTAATCGTGAATGCATGTAAATGGACATCAAAGCCATAAAGTTTGGTTATGAGGAAGAATAATTTGACCCTTGTAATTTTACATAATATTCATAATTCAGTCATAGGTAATTGTAGGAATTACTTGTGCTACTACTAATTATAATAGTCGATACAGACAATTTTAACGATGACGGAAGTTCATAATATTCAATCCGAAACTCAATTTTCAAAGCCTATTGATGGTATTCACTTTAGTCAAATGGTTTTAAAATAAAAATAATCAAAAAGTCTTTTAAATAAATCAAACAAGAAATATATTTTTTTTCAAAAAGGACATTCACAATTTGACCTGTGTCCGCGGACCGCGATAGAAAAAAAAATCAATAGATATCAAAACGTCTGCAGGCTAAAGCCATCACCTCGGGGACTAATTTGACGTTTTAGTGGCATCAATTTCAATAACTTTCTAACCTGGCATCATATCGGTGTTTAGTGCTAATCGCTTGCCTGCGAGGGCTGTCTGTCAGCGAATTGTTCACTATTAACTAATTACGCTGCGCCCATTAATCAATGCTTTAATTGAGACTTCATCAAAGGCGCTGAAGGTTTAGTTAATTTTTTAACAACGCAATAGGTTGTGAACCCTTGATTGCATTTCGTAATGGTGTTTTAGATGTATTTATATTATGTAGATGCTTTAGCGTACCGGAATTTGTATAAGGCATGGATCTTGTGGCGCTTGGATGACATTGTCCAGGGGGCAAGGTCGTGCAAGGGCACAATTAAGGCGCAACTTTGTATACAAACACTCTGTACAAGACATTTTACAAAACGGTGGTATTCGTTCCAAATATCACCGCGAGCCAAATAATTTATAACTCTAGTAAAACTACGTCTCACCTAAAAGTCTATATCATCATCGTCAATGGCCCAACAAAGTCGTTACTATTAAATACAAAAAGGTTTGATGAAAGTCGCTTACAGCTTTACTTGCTCTTCATCCTAGAAAAGCCATGCTCCAACTCTAGTGAAAGAGATAAAGAAGCTAATTTAACCCACAACTGGCAGTTGCGGGATGAGGCATAGACAATTTCGCGCGCCAGAGATCACTATCCCGCACGTGACGGCCAGAGGGCGGTCACGTGGCCGTGTTTGCTCGGAGACGTGCCCTCCCGTGCCCTCCTGTGCCCTCCGCCGACCCCGGGCTAGGTGTTCGGATCGATAGAGGAATGCTTTATGTCCCTGCTAAGATGGAAATAACGGATTTTGATTAGATCCTAAGGGTTCGTTCCGAGCTATAAACGCGGCAGCTGCCATACACTCGACGGCGTGTTGGAAATGATAGTGATAGCGCAGTTGCAGAGGGGCACAATTCTCCAGTAAGAGAACGTAAACAAATTATGTGCACTTCGTGCCAACATCATTTCATCTTACTAAACTAAATTCTTTTCGCTATGAATCGTGTCCAGTCTGCTCACTACATTCTCTACATGGTTTCACGAGCTACCCGGCTGTTTGTGTGGTGTTAGCCAGAAAGGTGACTTATTAGGGTAAATTCAGACCACAACGCGACGCGTCCATCAGAAATGCATCAACGCGTCACGTTGCGGTCTGAATTGACCTTTATTATGTTACAGATGGAAGTAAAAAGCAGCATTACCTTGTAGTGGGCGGTATTCTATCCGTCATTTATCGTTTATGACATGGCCCATGGGCTCAGTTTTAGGCCTGAACCTGTGTAAGTGCCAAAAGTAGAGACAAAAGTTTTTACTTTTTACACTTTTTGTGCGCTCCTATAAAATATTATTACATTGTGTGCAGTTTTAGCTGACACTGAGTTTTTTTAAGTTTGCATTTAATTCTTACAAATCTTTTTGCATGAAAGTCTCTAATTAGAAAACTATTATGTATATATGAATGTATTACTTAATGCTTTTGGAACTAGTAAGATAACAGGTCTAATGATGACGATTCTTCGGTAAGTTTACAGTTTTAACACCAACAAGTTGCAAAATCAATGTAGTTATTGAAGAAGTTTATTCCAATTTCGAAAAGTACGTAACACTCGACCTCACATTTCACATTAATATTTGAAATATCAAGTATTAAGTTTGCACTAATCAAATATGAGTGTAATATTGTAGGGCCGGGCTAATAAACCGTGGTGCGGGGTAATCTGTAGTGTCAATACGCGCTGAGTGACACTTGACGTCCGACTAATCCCGCGGGACTGGACAAATTGGGGAGGATGCGGCATTTCCAGTACTGTAGTTAAGAATTGTTAAGTTGTTTAATTAAACCTTTCTCTTCAATGTAAGCTTTTTTCTGCCAGGTATATTTTTAAAGTGAGTTGTATTCAAAACTTGTTTTTAAATCTTATTTTATGTCATTCTTAAGATAGTCCAAAACTAAAAATTATAAAGATTCCATCAGATATTCCATCGTAATAATAATAATTATGGTTGTTAACATTCGTGGTATTTTGTTTGTAATTGTTTTTATTAATATAATTTGTGTTAATAGCCAACTTCTATCTATGCTAATTCTACACCTACCCATCCTGAGCAGAAAATTCACAAATCCTTCACAAAAATCCCACGTGAGACAACCTCTACTTTTAAAAGTCGGTTAAAAAAGCCACATCCAATATTTCCGACTCGTGGCCGATTCTCTTAAAATGAACAACTGACGGCGTTGAGTGTTGATTTTTGTTCTCAACAGCAACGCGACAGTGTCGCTGTTCCCAGGCGTCCTCCAGGGAACGAGGCAGTAAGCTCGTTACCGCCCTTTGGGAAACTGTACCTAATTAACTATTGCGGTGCATTGCCGGCATAATAATCAACAGTGGACATATTACAGGATTATCGAAACATAAGACGCTACTCTTATGTTTGCAAACGAAAATAATACATTACGCACCTATGGCAGGAAAATAAGAAATGTCTTAGGTCACATGTAATTGTTGGCCGAGGCGAAGCCAAAATTAGCAAATATGTGATCTGAGGCTTTCTTATTAACTAATAGTATAACTAATAGTATACGCCAATGGTGCGTATACTATTTTTCTACGGATATATTTCGATGGAGGCGGAAAACGGCAACATGGAAGAAAGTTGAAGTTTTCGCCCGAAGTTGATAAAAATCCTATTGTTTTACGCAGCAGCGCGCGCAGCTGATGAATCTAGATTCTAGATGAATCTTGCTTTATCTATTGCGATTATTTATTATTAAAATTCACCGATGTTAACAAACAAACCAACCGAAATGAAATAACGATGCGTTACACAACAGACGAGGCTTACAGTAATTTGTAGTAGGCTATTAGAATATGTAGTTTCAATTTATACTTCTATGCAACCCGAAATTTTATTGGGCTGGTTTAAAGCTCGTGGTCCGTGCGTTTTCCCGGGATGAAAGTATCTTATGAGTTATGACCTTTCCTAGAACACTACTTTCGGAATACAAAATTTTGTTAATATCGGTTAAGTTCTTTAAACAGAGAGGTATCAGACCTAGGCGCACTGTCGCATTTTTAACATAATTATTATAGGCCTCGCTTTTCATATTCAGGACCACATTAGAAACAATAGGAACTAAACAAATGATAGTAATTTCATTGTGTCAAACATCTAGTAGATTAGATGTTGCTAACAAGGCAATAAATTGCTAGCAGTGCGTTTAGCTAACGATGGCAAGTCTGTAATGGACTAACAACGCTCCAGGTTACGCGGACAAATATTCCAATTTGAGTTTTTGAATAGTTCCCGAAGGAGTTTCAATTTTTGTTTTTATTAACTTTGGATTATAATGTTGTGAGAAAGATATCTCTGGTTGTGCCATTTGAGCTTACGCATTGAGATTTTGTTAATCGTATTATAAAGATAATTAAATAATTACAAGGAAAATTAATGAGCTTTCATTTGAAATCCTTCAGCCCCAGTTTCTTACAAAATATGGTAGGTATATGGTTTTTATGATGAAGTTCATAATTCTCGCTCCAAATGTATGAACCGGCTTCTGAAAATATTTTTTTTATCGGACCATATAATTATTAATCTCAATACAGATAGCTCAAATTATTTATCTACCAGATAGCGTAGCTGTCCATTATTCATGTCGAATTAAAACCATATCTGCAAAATAAACAGACGTCACTTAAAAAGACCGCATCATCAAAACGCAACGTAACTAGCATCATTACGAAATCTGCATAACCGCGTTTGTCGCGGGACTTCCCCTCCCCCGGGGACCCTAGCCGGGATAATAAAATTCGATTGTGCTGCCAACACTATAGACATAAAATCTCAGAGCTTTGCAAACGATTTTTTACCCTATTGAGTTATTTCAGGGTCCAATTTTGAATGAAAACAAGGCGTACAAAGATTATTTTTGACCGATGAAAAATTGGTCACCCCCGCAGTTATTATATGCAAATAATAGGAATAATTTAGGGTTTGCCCTATTCCGTGTTTTATCTACTTATCTGTGAAATGGCTCAATTAGGTGAGCGTGCTGGTCTGCGGTCGAGGGTCGGGGGACACCGCGCCGCCGCACGCCGCATGCAAATCATTGTGATATCTATGCAATATGTAAAATGATTTATCGTTATTTAAATACTCTCAAAGGGGATAAGTGATAGGATGCTCGTTCGAGGCTGTTTGTCACCTGAATTAAAAATCGACGTGTAATTTGAGATCAAATCCAACCAAACTATTTCCTAGTCATACATTATTCCTGCATGCTAAGTGCTTAACTATAGACTCGGAAAAGAAGCTAAACAACTAACGGTTAATACATCTCGATTTTCGATATACTGTGCCATACCTATAGTTTACCCAATGGATTTCCTTGAATAAATCCCTAAAAATCCTTAAACCATATCAGATTAAAACGATAAAATCACATAGAACCATAAAAGTTAAACACCGGTCACACACATTTATTACCATTAGCGCACAAAAAACGCTCACAACCGCTAATCTATAAAACTAAATAAATCAAGAAAAAAGCAAACACACGACTATTAATATCTCTATCCTTATACTTAAGTTCGGAAACGCGAGCATAATTACAGCACGAGAGCGCGGAGGTAACGTTCGGAAATTAAAAGAGTTGGGGCGATCCCGACGCCACGTATCATTATGTTTGCATTAAAAAACAAAAGATTTCGGGGCGAGGTTAAGCCGGGTCACGACACGTCCCAATTAGAGGTGATTAGGCTGGGTAATTTATTGAGTGCGGTCCGCGACGCCGCACAGTGGTCCGAAATCGCTAAATAGTGGACATTCGCAAAAAAGTTGGATTTTGGTATGGAAAAAAATACCATTCGATAGAGTTTAAGAAGAGTAACAATAAATCCTTAATAAGTTTTTTACAAAAATGTGTTTTTTAAGGTGAAAAAAAATAATTACGAAAATGTTGTATGGGAAAGAATCTATAAATAGATTTTTTGCAAAAACTACTAGGGCATTCTGGTTCATTCTTGAAACAAGTAAAGTTCTAGTGGTATTTAAGGTTTAGAAAAAAAAAATACGCAAATTTACGTGCAGCCTTTTGCAGTAGAGGGGTTCAAAATTTTGAAATAATTTTACTAACTTTTTAGGTATGGAAAAAATACCATTCGATAGATTTCTTAAATAGTAACAATAAATTCCTAATAATTTTTTTACAAAAATATGTTTAATGTGAAAAAAATATATTACGAAAAATTCTGAATGGAAAAGAATCTACAAATCAATTTTTTGCAAAAACTACTAAGCCATACTGGATCATTTTTGAAACAGGTGAAGTTCTAATGGTATATAAGGTTTAGAAAAAAAATACGCAAAATTTACGTGCAGCCTTTTGCAGTAGCAGGAGTTCAAAATTTTGAAATAATGGTACTTACTTTTTAGGTGTGGAAAAAAATATCATTCGATAGATTAATAAAAAAGTAACAATAAAATAGACAATAAGTTTTTTACAAAAATGTATTTTTAAGGTGAAAAAAAATAATTACGAAAATTTTGCGCAGGAAAGAATATATAAATAGATTTTTTATAAAAACTACTGGACCATACTGGATCATTTTTGAAACGAGTAAAGTTCTAGTGCTATATAAGGCTTAGAAAAAAGTGCGCAAATTTACGTGCAGCCTTCTGCAGTAGGAGGGTTCAAAATATTGAAATGTTTGTACTAACATTTTAACGATTTTTTGCTATTTCTTTAATGGCTGTTGTGTTCATTGCTTAGGTTTTTAATAATTTACTTATATCATTTTTGTACAGATTTACAAACCAACTTCTGGGTCATGGGTCAACCCGAATATTTTTCAGGCTATCATGAACACATTGGTGAATAGGCAGATCCCTACAACCCCTAATTGAAATCCCCTAGGGAAATAGCAGAGCTGTATGTAAAGCTTTATCCATGATACTACATGCCTGCAAGTGTTTACAAACTCCTTATATATGGTGCTGATATTTGTAAGCATTTTGGCTTTATTCCAATTGGCTATTTAAGTGAAGAAGCTTTAGAGGCAAGCCATAAAGAGTTTAGAAATACTAGTGATACATACTAGGAATATGAGTCGAGCAAAAACTAATGAAGATTTGTTGCACAACTTTTTAATAAGCTTTGAATTTTGATCCATATTTGTCTTACATTCGACCAAAGTTATCTAAAAATAAACACCAAGAATTTCATCCAGGCACAGTCAACCAGTTGCTTGAAAGACTTTATAAGGTCTCGTTTTATATAATATTATACCCCAATTAGTAACATAGAATATCATTGTTATACCCATACAGTTCTGTGAATGCATTCTATAGCGGTACACAAAACTCAAAAGAGGTAGGTATTATATAATATTTGGATTTTCTGTTTAATTTTCAATTAGGGGTTATAGGGATCTCTGACTATTCACCAATGTGTTCATGATAGCCTGAAAATATCCGGGTTGACCCAAGCCCCAGAAGTTGGTTTGTAAATCTGTACAAAAATGATATAAGTAAATTATTAAAAACCTAAACAATTAACGCAACAGCCATTAGAGAAATAGAAAAAAAATCGATAAAATGTTAGTACAAACATTTCAATATTTTGAGCCCCAAAATTTTATATAATATTTTATACCACTGCAGAAGGCTGCACGTAAATTTGCGCACTTTTTTTTCTAAGCCTTATAAAGCACTAGAACTTTACTCGTTTCAAAAATGATCCAGTATGGTCCAGTAGTTTTTATAAAAAATCTATTTATATATTAATTATTTTTTTTCATCTTAAAAATACATGTTTGCAAAAAACTTATTGTGGATTTATTGTTACTTTTATATAAATCTATCGAATGATATTTTATTCCACACCTAATAAGTAAGTACCATCATTTCAAAATTTTGAACCCCTGCTACTGCAAAAGGCTGCACGTAAATTTTGCGTATTTTTTTTCTAAACCTTATATGCCACTAAAACTTCATCTGTTTCAAAAATGATCCAGTATGGCTTAGTAGGTTTTGCAAAAAATCGATTTGTAGATTCTTTTCCATTCAGAATTTTTCGTAATATTTTTTTTTTCACCCTAAATATATATTTTTGTAAAAAATTTATAAGGAATTTATTGTTACTATTTAAGACATCTATCGAATGGTATTTTTTCCACACCTAAAGAGTTAGTAAAATTATTTCAAAATTTTGAACTCCTCTACTGCAAAAGGCTGCACGTAAATTTGCGTATTTTTTTTTTCTAAACCTTCAATACCACTAAAACTTTACATGTTTCAAAAATGAACCAGAATGCCCTAGTAGTTTTTGCAAAAAATCTATTTATAGATTCTTTCCCATACAACATTTTCGTTATTATTTTTTTTCACCCTAAAAAATACATTTTTGTAAAAAACTTATTAAGGATTTATTGTTACTCTTCTTAAACTCTATCGAATGGTATTTTTTTCCACACCAAAATCTAACTTTTCTGCGAATGTCCACTACTTAGCGATTTCGGACCACTGTGCGCCGCGGTGTGCTTTGTTCCGAATGTTGGCGCCGATAGGTGTTGACTTCGTATGGCTTCCTAGTATCGTGCAAATAAAATGTATTCTTTACGTCCAGTGTCCTAATAAAATTTAAGACAAAAAATGTTCATACAAAAAATGTTCATAAATCTGCATCGTATTTACAGCTGTTAAAACTGGAAATCGGACCTGCGCCCTCTAGGGTGCCTAGTAATAATAATCAATGGCAGTATTCAAAAAAGTGTTAAATCGTACATTTACTTCAAAATTACTTTCAGCCACGCGTAGCTTCTACGAAAAAGTGTGTAGAGATTCTATGGTCGAAACCACTAGGCAAGTCAAAATTAAGCTTCGTGGTTCATAGCATACTACGAATAGTATATTATTTAGTAAATACATAGTTAATCCTATCATAAAAATTGACAGGTTTATACAGTTTTTAGCTCTGTCATATGACAGCTTCATATGGGAGAGGCGTGGGCGTTATTAATATTTCAATATCGCCTACGAGTCGATAAGTATCGGCTAACGGTCGCATAATCACCGGCTGTCCGTCCGGACTTGGCCTGACTTCGGCCGTGCTCATTATTAGTTATTAGTCTATTGCCTATCCAGCGCGTGCGCACTTACCCGGGGGCACGCGGCTACTATGACTATGAACTTGCGATTTGTATACGCATTTATATATTAATCATCGAAATCTAATATATAGAAACCGGATTATATGCAACATAAAAAGCTTGTTATATGCATGCAAATATGCATAAAAAATGCTAGAAATATGCTAAATTATATGACAATATGCAAATTCAAAATCTGCTGACAATTAGTAAATTATTTTTTGATAGGCGGTAATAGACCGTACAGTAACATTATAAACATAATGACATTAAAATTATTTAATTTTTTTGTTAAGGTAAGCCTAAGCAATCAAATATTTTTCTAAATTTTCAGTAGTAAGATTGTGTCTATGATAATTTAGAATATTTTTGTAAATAAAACTGGTTCGCTCCACATTCACTGAGGAAACTGAGCAGAATTTGAACTTGGTTGCTATGTAGCACTTACAGTTTCTGGCAAAAGTTCTGCCGTTTAATTTGTAGTTAGCGAGCGCGACTTTCTTCTGTCTCTTTCATTTTATTATCGTAACTGTCAAAACAAAAGATGCGCACGGCTACAGACTGCATTCGAAATGCAGTAAAAAGTCACAACTATTACTCGATAGCCCTTATGTTTTGTAACTGTTATTGTAATTTGCTATATTATGGTCACATTTCGCATAAAAATGTTGTAAATGTACCGATAATATGCATCATAACCAGATCTTAGGTAAAATATGCTATTACTGCTGAGAATGGCTAAAATATGCAAATGCATATGCAAATATGCAAATGCATATTCAAATATGCAAATGCATATAATCCGGTCTCTACTAATATATATAAAATTCTCACGTCACAGTGTTTATGCGCGAACTCCTTCAAAATGGCTGAACCGATTTTAATGAAATTTTGTATGTACACTCGGGGAAGTTGATTCCTATGCAAATGGGGGATCTACGTAGTTTGGTCGCATTACGTCAAACTCAGCCGACAGATCACAATTAATATTGAATTGACATAATCGACCAAATGACGTTGGTCTCTCAACTGCATAGGAATCAACTTCCTCGATGGTACATTCGTTAGTCATGAGAATAGGTTTTTATCTACTTTTTATAATATTAAGGGCCTGTTTCACCGCTTCCTGATAAGGCTATCCACCACTTAATTTTACAGATGAAGTATGGAAAATCTGTCAAATAACCCTATCGGGCACCTTATCAGGAAGCGGTGAAACAGGCCATAACACTACAAATAATTTATACAGCAAAACAACCTTACCGGGTCTGCATTGTTTTGAGTGCAAATAATAAAATAATCGGGCAAGTGCGAGTTGGACTCGCGCACGAAGGGTTCCGTACCGTTATAGACGAAAAATTGTGTTTTTGTATGGGAGCTTACTCTCGTCTCGTGTGAAGCCCTAAGACGGACAGACAGACGGATAGACAGACGGACAGACAGACGGACAGACATCGAAGTCTCAGTAATAGGGTCCCGTTTTTACCCTTTGGGTACGGAACCCTAAAAACATATATTTAATTTTGAAATAGAAAGTTCATAAATTAGGACTCGTCTCTGTTTCCTAACTTCGCAGTTTATGTAGTTTATCGATAAATGGTCTGATGGCCACATAAAAATATCTCTTTTCTGAAGAGTTACTTTGACCTGGCTTCGACAACGCATCATTACTTATTACATGAACTATTATTTCCAATGTTTGAAATCAAACACGGCCATTACGCTACATAAGCCTAATTGGTATTACTTTTATTATTGTTCTTAAATAAGTATCAGGCGTTTCGATAGAGTTCCCGTTGCTCTTCTATGCACGGAAGTCTGTCATTCGCAGGGGTTTTCGTGAATAAAAATTCCACATGTCCTACCCAGGAATCTTTTTGAAGATTAATTAATCATTTTAAATATAAATTTCAGTGTTCTTTTACACACTATGTCATTTTCAAAGAAGAAAATGATGAAAATGTATGAAATTGTATCAATGTGTCATTTCCCAGTGGCGACTATAATTTGTGTGCAGTGATTATTGGCCTGTACGATCATTCATCGAGGTTAAACGAAAATTGTACTTCATTTTGTAATTTCGCCATTATGAGGGGTGGAAAATAGAAAAATTGGGCTAATTAAAAAAAACTGAACAATTTCTTTTTGCCTTTACTTGTAGGTTAGGTATGTATTTTTAACCCCCGACAAAAAGAAGGGTGTTATAAGTTTGACGTGTCTGTCTATCTGTCTGTCTGTCTGTTTGTCTGTGTGTGTATCTGTCCGTGGCATCGTAGCATCCAAACGGGTGGACCGATTTTGATCTAGTTTTTTTTGTTTGAAAGCTGACATGATCGAGAGTGTTCTTAGCTATAAGTCATCATCATCAGCCTGCTCAGTGCTGGACAATCAGGGTTTATCTGGTTCATGTCCGTAGCATCGTAGCATCCAAACAGGTGGACCGATTTTGATCTAGTTTTATTTGTTTGAAAGCTGACATGTTCGGGAGTGTTCTTAGCTATAAATCATCATCATCAACCTGATCAGTGTTGGAAAATCAGGGTTTATCCAGTTTATGAAAGGCCGTTAGCAACTTGTAGTCATTTGATGGGTTTTATATTTCATTCTTATAGTTCGTGAGTCGTGACACTTGTGAATATACAATATAAGTATACACATAATAATGGAAAGTTGGCCTGGTGCTGCACCATCACCTGGTAATCAATAGGATATCCAACTCCTCGCCAACTTAGAGTAGGTAGAGGTTTCGTGTTTGGGCTCATTTTAATTGCGACAACCAGTAAGAAGTAGACAAACAGTAAATATTTACACGCTGCAGCTGCAGCATCACCTGGATTCTATAGGAACCGAGCTTCGTATGAACCCAAAGTGGAGGTTTCATGTATGGGCTCAAATTAACAGCCTCATCGAAAAGGACATTGATAGATGGTAATCATGAGAATACTTATGATTCTGTTGATAGGAATTATTCTGCACTATAACCAACACAAGTTTAAAAAGTATGAAATAAAATTAAATTAAGAAATTAAAAAAAAACCCCGCCAAACTACTTTAAAAAATAATGAAATAATATTTACTGCCTTTAAGCTCAAATAATTTCTAACTTGTGTAAAGTAATATTTTAGTCCATAATTGTTGTCACGGTGTGTCGGGGGACCGCCAAGTAAACTACAACATACAACCGCCAAGTCGCTGACTATCTCGATTCAGTTCGCTATGAATTGAATGTGAAATGAAATCAAACATCTACATTAGCGGTCCCCCGACACACCTTGACAACAATTATGGACTAAAATATTACTTTACACAAGTTAGAAATTATTTTAACTTAAAGTCAGTAAATATTATTTCATTATTTTTTAAAGTAGTTTGGCGGGGGTTTTTTTAAATTTCTTAATTTAATTTTATTTCATTCATCCATTAAGGATGGTTTTTAACTTTTTACTTTGTAGGTATTTTCTGAGAGATGAAGTTAGACAAAACTGACAAATACAGTCAACCCAGAAAAATCATAAGTCAGTATGTCTCGGAATTCATTCACTAAAGAATGTGTTTGGGATTGCACAATCATGGAATTGCGAAAACGCACAGCGTATAATATGACTCTACCTGCAGCGTCCAATTTATAATGTAAAATTTCCATGCAAATATTTTATAGACTTTATGACCATATTCTTCTCTATTGTAAACATTTTTGTATCAAGAAATAAAAATTCTAGATCCAGTTTTAGTCCATCAAGTCTTAAAACTTTTTATATTATCTGGCTCTATGTTATTCTGTTAAAATGTTTCCAAATGCCAAATTTGAATTTGGAATGCTCAAATTATAACAGAGTTACGGTCAGATTATTATTATTAAAACCTTTTCGTGTCGGCGGGTAGTCGATTGGCAAAATTTGTCGTCCCCGCGTACGAGGGGAGTTATTGCGATACGGGAGATGTTTAAATGAAAAAACCATTGTTTGTACACCGCAGCCCTTTGCGCTGAATTATTTAGGGTCTGTGGACCTTGGCGCTCCTTCATTTGTCTTTCATCACGCATACAAGGGGTTACTTTGTACTTGTTTCCCTCAAACGCGCAGACAATCGAACATGTGTGATTTACTGGAATGAAAAATGTTGATACGATGTGAAAATTATTATGGTCAAATAGAACCTATGAAGTGCTTGACCTACTATAGTCTTTTAGGAAAAATATCACGTATTTGTAGATAAGCACTACTCATTCGGAAATTCTATTCGAACACTCATGCTGCATACAGCAGGAAAGAGTCTATACTCTATCTTTCCTGCTAAAGTTACGTTTTCGTTTAAGTTACAAAAAAAGTTTAATACATTTTGACGAAAAAAAAAGTTTTGAGTAATATAAAAAGTCAAGTTAATGCCATTTCAATCATCCGATACGACATAACTACATCACTGAAAAAAATAGACCAATTAAGTATGTAATTTAGATAATCGTTCAGTTTAGCTCGGATTGCGAGACAGTTGCACTTTGATGTGCCGGCGATTAGCATGGTAATGCTGACCCTCGAACATTCACTTCATACCTACTCGATAGGGCATGGCCCTTTGTTTGACTATTATGATGTAGGGATGTGACGTAGCTAATATCGATATTATGCTAGTTTTGCTAAAACCGGATTTCTAGTCGATTTAACAAACGACCATGAAACGTACCATGCTGAAACCAGCAGTTCATTTTTTCTATGAGACTTTTCGGACATGGTTAATTGTTACTCCTTAGCTTCATTGACAGTGTTACGGCAATTCAAGTTTTTTAAAAATATAGAATTTTATAATTCTAAAAGGGCCCATTCTCTATCCTGCAAGCCGCCGCAATGCAAAGTTAATTTTAGTTCCTTTGTGGTGAGAGTGCCGACTCAAGTTTTACCCATCTTCGAGGCGGAGGAGTTCTGGCTCGCCGATGTAGTTTACCGAAGGTTCCGGGGGAGGCTCCCGAACGAAGCGCGCATCACGTCGCCGAAAGAGACTTTACGTGATAAAGTATAGTGTGATTGTGTGTGTGAATGTGTAAATAATATAATATATTGGGATAAAATTGTTCGGCGTGCATCCGTTGTCTGATTGCCATAACACAAGTTTTTACTTAGCATGGGATTAGACGACGTGATGTACGCTACCTAGCTTTTATACTATTGTATATTATGGTATGGTTTATGCAGGATAGTGAATGGGCCCTTTAAGAGATATTACTGTAGGAAAGAATAATTTTTTACTTATCTACAAATTAAGGTGATATAGGTTTTAAACGATACAGGTATAATATTTTTTGGTTTAGAAAGGTTAACGAATTTCTATGTCTTATAAGCAAAACTGTTCGATTTGATATCGTACCTTTTTTTCCATTTAGTAATATCGATAGTATGTAGCACATGCACACCACACCCCTAGTCACTTACATTAATGTAATACAATTTTAGACTTGTAAAATCACTCCTTTGATGTCTTAATAGAGTATTTATAAAAACTATATCGCTCTATTATACTATCATTGTAATAAAAGTAGGTACATTGTATTGCCATAGTTTCTTAAATAATAGAGATGTATATTTTGTCTCAATGATGGTAAACAGTAAAAAAAGAAGAAATAGTTTACATTATATCGGAAAATAAAAATTCATATAACGTACTTATTACTACTTATTACATTTATTTTATTCTCAAACCAAAATGACATGCTTAGGTATATTCATAATGTAAAATAAATGACATGGAATAATTCTTGTTTATAAAGAGGGATAATTCTTTAAACATATGCTATGCTCGCAATGACTATCATGGGTCATCAAGAAAGAACAAAAGAAACCATAAGCTCGAAAATACGAGCGTCGTAAAATGCTTTAAATTTCAAAATGCGACCAAATTGCCGGGGCGTATGCGAGGAATGCCTTAAACAGCGGAGTTAAGAAAAAAGTATATATTTGGTTCGAAAGAGTCGTGATAGTTGTTCAAAAAAGGAATGTTTTGCAATTACTGGCACGCGAGCGGACAGTCGCGCGCCACTCGCGCCGGCGTGCATACTGGTGCACACTTTCCGCGCGATTCTCACTACGCGGTTAACGATGTGAGGAAAAGGTAAGCTAAGAGAAGGCATGGTATAAAAATATGTCATAGGAAATGCTTTATTGCATAATTTTAGTCACACCTCTACGGCGTAGATCGTCTACGCCGTAGCAGCTACGACTACGCGAACTCGCAAATTTTCGAATTTTTTCCTTCATAAAATACTAAACGAGATTTTCTTTAAAATTTGACAGCACTGACTTTAGTTACCCATATAACGCGTCCTTAGCGCGTCGTGACCGCCGCGAGCCGCTGATGAATAGCCCCCTCCCGCCCCGCACCTCCCCATATACCCCCGCACCTCGTTGATGCCGGACCTAGGCTGTGTCGGCTCCGTGCTGAAACTACACGTGCCGCCATTTGTCAAACCATTTGATGGTTGGTGAAGATCGATAATTTATTGTAGAATTTTGCTATAACCTAGCATGTTTGGATAATAAAAGTAATTCGTCAATAGTGCAATTAGGCTTAGAACTATACCTCTTAAATATAGTAATATTAGTATCCTAGCTCCAGCTGAATGATTGATTAATGAATGCGTAACAGCAAAAGAATTTTAAACGATCATGATATATATAAAAAGTTAAGTACGTCATACGCAACAGGATAATATTTTAAAGAACAACTTTTTAATTAAAAGTCTATACGACTAGAAACATGTTTCGAGCGATCATTATAAGTTTTTTCGACGGGCAAAAAAACAATTTTTTTAAAGATGAAAGGAAAGATTTCGGAGACGCATAACACCGGTTTATGTACATCACAATGACGGGGCGTACGATACTCTCAAA
The DNA here is from genome assembly GCA_937595015.1 of Polyommatus icarus. Classification (NCBI taxonomy): domain Eukaryota; kingdom Metazoa; phylum Arthropoda; class Insecta; order Lepidoptera; family Lycaenidae; genus Polyommatus; species Polyommatus icarus. The sequence goes on from OW569321.1 coordinate 23,418,531, forward strand.
GTGCTCATTGTTGCCGAGCTATTTTAGGGGGCCAGATTGTCTTACTCCAATATGCCTACTCGTCCAAAACCAAATACCTCGCGGCTACGTTTCCCCTTCGCCCTCCGCTTCCTCAAAAAAAACGTATCGATTGATCCGCGCGAATATGTTCCAATTAAAAACATAACGTATTCTTTATTGGAGCCCGACGGCGGAGCAGACGCGCGCCGCGCTGCGGGAACTCATTTAGCCTGAGCTTAGACAATAGATTATACACTTAGACTTGAGTGTCATTGATCTCGATAGGTAGACGCAAGATTTATGAGTGTATAATAACTAGGTTCTATACTTCGTCTGCGTTTCTGATATATCACGAACTCTTACACTTAAGCTTCAAATTTTTTTTTTTTAAATCTTTTACGCGTCAGTTAAATTTGTTTTCTGAGTTTTTTTCAGAAGTGTTTCTATTTATTAGCGCTTTACATTGAATAACGCCATAAACTTAGGCTATTAACATTACCGTTGATAAGAAAAACTCAAGTCAAAAACCAAAAAAATGGACACTGAAGCTACGTATTTAATTCATAAATTAGGTGCATAAAATGTACAGACTATCTCTTACAATGCACGGTGTAACCCAAGCTAGTTAAGTCAATTCGATAAAGACTCTCCAAGTCCGTGTGCTGAAAGCGCAATAGCTTGTTAACTATATAAGCAGAAGTTTTCTCTCAGCTGCTTGTGTCAAAATTTTTTGTAGATTATAATACTGAATAGACTTCTAAGCCCCGAATATATAAAACAAAAATTTAATTTCAAATTTGTAATCCCCTTCGAGTTGCGATACATTCGCTCGCGGCTATTTACGTTGCAACGCACTACTTTATAATGCTCGGATTACTACGATCTTTCATTATCTAATGGCATCAGGGGTGGATGCCAAATCGCACGATTTGGTTTTAACTTGAAGGTAAATAAGGGAGCTTATTATCAACAAAGTGCATGTATTTAAAGTTGGGTGTAATTTGAATTTCAAATGTAAAATTATTATACTATTACTTCCCTTATGTAACATAATATCAGTTGTTGCATAGAATCGTAAGTTAATGAACTAATTTAAATTATAGTTACTGCCTCTACAATCTCTACATGGTAGCGATAATAATATTTTAGTCAAACCATATTGCGGTGTTATCGTGGTTGTACGCCATAAAAATGTACTCAAGGTAGTCTGCTTGTATTAACATGTATCGCATGATTTCGCGTGTTTTATGCGCTATAAATATTGTAATATGATGATGGTATTGCGACCGCGCGCACGCAGGGGCACCAACGTAGCGCGGTGCGACCTGACGCGCAGCGGGGGTTGGTACCTGTGGAGAGCGTTTAAACGCTACCGAGTTGTTTTTTTGAATTTTAAAATATAAGTTATGGAATTGACAGATGACATCTTAATTAGGAGGCGCCAAGGTTGACCTTGCTAATGAATTGTTAAATAATGGTGTGAGCTCCTTAATATTTTTTTAGTTTGTTTCAGTCGCATTCAGTCGAGAATAACAAACTTAAAAAGCCTTTTGGCGGTTACGAACAAATATGGCCGTATCATGTTTTGATTGAAATCTATTTTTTGTCAACAAATCTTTTGTTTGGCTTATCATTATTGTTTGCACGATAGAGACATATTTTTTACTCAGAATGGTTATTTAAAGACGACGCCTTGATAATTTTTCTGAAGCGATACACTGAGGTAGTAAGTACTACGTACTAGAGCAGCTATTGCAAACAAAAAACATGTCGCACTTGAGGCATGAGCGGGGTGGGAGGCGGGGCGGTGATTGCTATAGATCAGTACCGCAGAAGTGACACAGTTTTGTGCCTACACTCGAATTAATGCAGAATCTATTTGAGTAAGTGGATAAAATAAAAATAAAAATTAACTTTTTTATAAAATTTATAATTAAGTATGGATCCATAGTCCAATATAGCTAATTACCTTATTTAAATTACTTAAATATTTTCAAATATGTACCATAATAAAATTATTATAATGTACGCATGTATAATTTACGTAATATTTTAAATATCACCAAAATACAAACTCGTCTACGTGAGTAAGTACTTCATTCAACGTCGTCTTATCATAGATCTGTATTCTGCCTACATTCCCCTCTGACTCTACTACTCTATGACAAAGCAAAATGGCGCGCGTCTTCGCCTAGTAATTGAATGTTCGTATTTTAATTGAAAATAATTAAATAAGAATGCTATTACCGATGAAATGTTATTTCGTTGCATTTGGAATAATTTTTGCAGTATCTTAACCCACAACTAGGCATTTTTGCGACTTTTTTTGGTTTCGTTTTTAATAATTGTTGTACGTCTGGCTCGCAGAAGAGCTCGCGGGCGACTAAGTGCACTGCTGCTATATAGATTACGTTGAATGTGACCGAGCACTGCGTTGCGTTGTCGTGTCTAGTACGTAGTACATACTATGTCAGTGTAGCGATATCGATTTTTCTCAGCAATGACCAAAGCTAAGAAATTAAAGTTCATTGTCAGTATTCATCATGTCTTTGTATTTGAATTACCCATGTAGCATAATACGATTGGTTAACTTATATAACACAGAATAATCAATCAAAAAGACCTCTGTAAAAAAGGGATTCCCATTTTACCAACAGAGGAGAGTGATTTAACTTACAGTACTTACAGTTAAGCTTCCAAAATTTGTACATAAATTGGTTCAAGCAAACACTTTAATTCGCTCATAGCTTAAATGAAATGCATTAAATATTTCTGGTTTTTACATTACGCGACAAAAACCATTTTGTCGCTAAGCCCTTTCTATTTTTTGCTGTTCGATTGCTTGCTTTCTATGACAGGCCGAGCCGGCCTCTCATAGAAAACAAGCAATCTAAAACATATCCAACACGGTTTTTTACTTTAACGCAGCGTCACCTTAAGCAATTAATGTTAAGGGCGTTCCGTCCGGAGAGTCCGTAATTGACCGTATTTAAAACCTTATAAACTCATAATCTGAAAGCTACAAAGTTATAATAAAAATACAACAATAATCTTCAGTATATCAACATTCCTTTTGTCGTTTTAAATTTTCTATTTTTGTTTCTTATACTCATGATATCAGCTTCCAAAGTAATGCCAATTTGTTAAAATTTAAGCATACATTCAGCATCTCCTTAGGATTTACAAATTACTTTTATTTGAAACTCACGCCAATAGATCGACGATATCATAAACTACATATTCGCCGTTTAAAATTTTTTTTAGGACAATTTTGAACTAAGATAAGTAAAAATAATAGGGTTTTGGCGCGATCTCGGCAACGCGGCAAATGTATGGCCAAGGTCGTTTGCTCTGGGGACGGCCTTAAGTAGGTACTTCTCTTCTTTCCTTAACCATAAAGTGGCAACAAAACATAAGTTATAAATTCGACATTAAAACATATTTGAATGCTCAAGATAATAGCAAACATGGACACATATGGCACTATACTCTCTACAGTCTACACTCTACAATCTGTTCACAGTTGTTACGCCTCTGAATTTGTATGAGAATGGTCCGTATGCCATTGACATAAAGGCTCCAAGAGGTAAATAACTAAGTGGGTGCTCTATGCGAACATATTGTTAGACTATAGGACAAGTTGTAGCACCTTACAAAATGTTACATACAGTAGACTATTTGCATACTAGACCGAATCATATGCACTCACGCTTATTTCAGATTACTTTAAAGTCTATTACATATTATATAGAACACGCACGTACGCGCGTACGCGCGTACGCGCGCACGTATTAAACATGTATAACATGTTTATGTCCACGAAACTTTACAACGAACGAATTAGAGTTGATATACATTAAGGCCGCACTCAGGTTAACTCAATTTCATTAAGATTTTGACTTATGCTCCATAGGTTTTCTTTCAAAATCTTTAAATTAAGTTAAGTCATCATTAAGTATCTCTTAGTGCGGCGTCAATTACACTACTGTATACAATTATAGTGTGGTTGTGGTGTGATTGATTGTGTCGTCGTGGGGAGGGACAGGCGACAGGCGACGGTCTCAATACCTCGTCAAAATGATCAACTGACTGATAGATTTGTGGAGGTATTGTACTGGTGTTTATTACTTTTATTCGGAGTAAACTGTGGAGTCGTAGTATAAAATGTGAAGTAGCTGACTTTATGAACTTTAAAACTTTCGCGTTGCATTGTATTTGATACATTATTATTCGGGACTTAACGCGACTTATATTAGCTGACTTAATTATAAGGTGACTATTTTTATATATATTTTTGCATTGAATATTATCTGTTTGAGTTAGATAGTGGTAGAAATACATAATGTAAAAAAGTACGTTGTGATGCCACATGTATTAGATGTGATCCTGTCCTAAAGACGACTTCGACGACCTCTGTGGCGTGGTAAGCGCGTTGGACGCTCAAGCCGGGGGTCGCGGGTTCGAATCCCGCCGACGGAACAAAAAGTTTTTCAATGTTCCCGGGTCTGGGTGTGTATTAAATATGTGTATGATATAATAAAAATCTTAAATATATGTATGGTATAAAATTATTAAATATATTTCCGTTGTCTGGTTCCTGTAACACAAGTCCTTTAGGTATTTAGCGCGGGGCCAGACTAACGTGGTGTGAAGCGTCCATAGATATTATTATTATTATAAAATAAGTATTTGGAGTAATTTTATTTTATGATAATAACTTTTATAATTACTATTTGTAGTCAGTAAAAAATCTAGTTAGATTCATAACATTTGCCAAAATACATCGCTCATTTTTTCAGCGATTATAAAATTATGAGTGGCCTAATAAAATTAATGTTATATTAATTAGCAATATTATATCAACACAATATGATGCCAATTTGCGTCGATCTTCAGCGTCCCTTACAAATCGCGGTACTAAATTATTCACCATGTATTTCTTTGCTCATCACTTGTCTGGAGCGCGACAGATGGCGCTGTTTGCTCGATTACTTGTCAAATGGTGCACAGCTTTGGTATGTTTATATTGTAGTTAGAAGTATAACATAAAGAGAGAAAATATTTAATTGTGTATTTGAATTTTCTATTTTATTCATTATTTCTAGTTTCGTTATACCATGCAAGCATCACGCCGAAAGCTATATTAGCCTGTGTTACAACTTACAAGTAGGTACACATAGGCACTGTATTAAACAAAATTATAAAAAGAAACTAGCAGCGCACTTGCAACTCACCAGCGGGGCTAAAATGGTCGTTTTGAAGAATCATGATATGAATCATAATATGATACATTTTTATAAAATCGCAAAATGCAACTCTGCTTGCAATTCATTTCTGTATTTTTGTACTGATTTGACATTTGTCAGTTTGACAGTTTTGACAATTCATTTGCTGAATTGATTGAGAGGAATTGCTAAATGTGACCATTTTAGCCCCGCCGATTGTTTTATTATATTTATTGATTGTTTATCTAATAGTTAACAGATTGTAACAGATAACACTTATTGAGTCATGCAAATGTTGTCTACGACTCCGTTAAATAAGTGCCGATTTGTAGCTTAGAGTAGTGGGCGCTAGATACCGATTCTGGACTAGAATTCTTGACCTCTTGTACTGACTGCTGACATGAATTACTCATCTGTGACATGTACATTACAACAACTGAAAGCTGAATATGTTAACATTGCGAAAATCCTGATCCAACATCTGAATAAAGTACTGCGACATTCAAACTACTAGATGCTGGAAAATCTCATCCGCCAACAAAATGAAGTGCTGCAGATGGCTACCCACTGTATAAATCAGCATTAACGAATTAATTATAATCCATAAACTTAACATTATAAATGCGAAAGTGTGTCTATCTGTCTGTCTGTTATCTCTTCACGCTTAAACCGCTGAACCAATTTTGCTGAAATTTTGCATGAAGATGAGTCCCGGGAAAGGACATATGATACTTTTTATTCCGAAAAAATATATGGTCACCGCGCGATAAACGAGTTTTGGCACAACGGAGTTGCGGGCATCATCTAGTCCAGTTATAAAAATATCTATGGACGCTTTACACCACGTCAGTCTAGCCCCGTGCTAAGTACCTGAAGGACTTGTACTACAGGTACCAGACAATGGAAATATATTTAATACTTTTATACTATACATATATTTAAGATTTTTATTATAGCATACACATATTTAATACACATCCATGACCCAGGAACATTGAAAAACTCTTTGTTCCGTCGGCGGGATTCGAACCCGCGACCCCCGGCTTGAATTGCCACACACTCTAACCATTGAGCCACGGAGGTCGTCAAAATATTCATAGATGAGGTGATATTATGTGGTACATGTAATGATTACAAGAAGATGCTGGATATTCCGATCTAGCATCGGATTCAAGTACAGCAGCTGGCTACTGTATAGATAAATCAGTACTAAAATTCTATAAAACTGGATTTCAATTAATTCAATTGAAATCAAGTTATAAAAATATTCCTAGATGAGGTTATACCTGCTACAGCGCGAGCGCCCCACTGCGCGCTGATAAACTCCGCGCGCTCACGACACCACACTGGACTCTGTAATTTAATTACCAATACACTTGTAGGTATAATATTATCGATGTTATATGCAATAAAAGATGAAAATGTTACACATCCAAACTGGACTACCTTCCAAAAGAGTATCTGGGTTAAGACATTTGTTACCTTTAGTTTCTAAAAACACTATGGCGCATTTACGCGACGCGACGGGAGCTCTTAGGTTAATTTTACCTTTATTTGGCTAATGTGACGAACCATTTGTGCCAAATTTGTGCTTATTTACTAACAGAAACGAGCTTGCCAAATTCAAAAACTAACGTAACTTCGGGATTAATATTCGTTTTATCATCAATTCAAATATCATTGCAAGCCTAATCATGTCTTTGAGTTGCGGCCGTGTCTCATAGACTCAGCTACTAGGTAAGAATAAGAATACGTTTATTTTGTCAACACACAACATACACAAAACAAAAAAAAAGATAAAAAGGATTTATGCTGCATCAAAATAACATATTAGGTATATTGTGATGTCAAAATTGGCCCCAGCTCAGCTATACGCAGCAAGCAAGCCTGCTGCACTGGTATTCTGCAGGGGCTAAAGAGTAACTTCACAACATAACAAACAGGGATAAACAATAAATCAATTTGCGCCATCAGTGCGAAGGTACATACGCAATACGCATCGTCAATAAAATCTCAAACACTTTTACACCTCATACCTAACCATGATGAAGTCCGTTGAAATGTTCCAATTAATTAAGTCCATGTTAGCGGCACGGCGTGGGGCTATAATCCACAAAGGGCTGTCTGTCGCAGGTCGCGTTTGATCCCCGGCCTGATGACGCTTTGTGCCGTCAGACCTTGTTGGACCTATGTCATATGTACTAGAATTTCGTTTATCAAATGTATGAAATGATATTACAGTGTTTAGGTAAAATATTTATTGCTCTACACTCGAAGGGTGAAATGAGATTCCTATTTTATTATAAGATCAATCGCCTCGCTGTCGTTTCCAAAAATATATAATATAATTAGGCTTTACAGCAAAAACATTTTTAGCTGTTTCCACGGAACATTTGCTAAGTCCATTTCTATATACCTACCAGCCTACGTCCATAAGTTCTATCCGAATCAACTTTTAACTACGTCGTGATTGTTAATTGTTATGTGTTAGAGGAGGTTCATAGACAATATAATATTATGGCGAATCTACGTAATTTGGTTACGTTATGTCAAACCCAGCCGTCAGATCACAACTAACTGACATAGTCCGACCAAATGACATAGGTCCGCCATTTGCTTATTTAAAACCTATTTCTTCGATTCTCTAAGTGATTCGATTCATTTGATAACTTAATTTCATTATAACGCGTGGTAATCATAATATGCGTGTTTGATGGTAATGAAGTAATGGCGCAAATTGATTTGTACGGCGCGCGTCGTCGGCGGGAGGTTGTAATTTTCGCGCGTCGCATCGGCACGCACGCCCCACGCTGCGCGCCGACCGGAAAATATACCGGTGTTGCCACACGAGAAAATACTTCATTTGTACGTTTTTTTAATTGAAAAAACGTTGATAAAGAGTATTAAAATATTTTTGGAGTTTACTCCTTAAGAATCGATTTTCATATATAAGGCGCCCGGTATGAGAAAAATCCGAGGGGTAAAACCTACTAACAAGTAACGAAAATGTGTCACGTTTTTGGTGCGCACCTTTAGTGCGCAACTTTCTAATTTGGCTGTGAGTGTGCTGTAAGACCATAAAGGTAATATACCTATCGGAATATCTTAATATATATATTTCTTGTGTGCGTGTGTATGTGACTGAACTCCTCCTAAACGACTGGACCAATTTTGATGAAATTTTTTGTGTGTGTTCAAGGGGATCTGGGAATGGTTTAGATTCACAATTTTGTCCGCTGGACAATGTTTTTTTAATTAATTTTTAATTTATTAGTAGTTGTTGATTTTGGAATGTTTTACATTGGATCCGACAGTCGGCTGCCATCGCAGTGTCAAATTTTAAATAATATTCGAATTCGGATTTTAATTTTAGTCTGTCCGACAGTTAGCGCTTCGACCAAATTAAAAAAAAATACTTTATATACTTAATATGGCAAAGAAACGTTTGCCGGGACAGCTAGTAATATTATATAAAATAATATAATAATTATATAATTATATTATTTTATATAATATATAGTAGAGTAAACTCCAGTCGTGCGTCGGAGCTGACACACTTTTAGAATCAAGAATCAAGATCATTTATTCTCAGATATGTAGTCAAAAGGGTAACAAAGGTTATATATCCTACCATAAATTTACAGTGGTGTGTGAATGTCATTCCTGTATACAGAACAAATTAAAATAAATTTAACATTCTTCATAAATTAATAATTAGATATTTTCATTAAGTACATTGTATACAAAATTGTTTCTACATATTAACTAATCCAATAAGTATTTCATTTTAGTCAAGAGTATCACATTTTAGGTCAATATAAATATACATGTCAACTATTAAATTATAAATGTCAGTTTAGATTAGATTACAATTAATAAAATTTCAAGATTTAATTTAGGTCAGGTAATGTTTTTGTTTTGAGTATAACATGTAGTCGTTAAGGTTATAAAAACAGTTTTCTAAGAGCCACATATTTAACTTTCTTTTGTATGAATTAAATGACAGAGATTTGAAACTGTCTGGTAAATTATTATATAATATGTCAATGGCTTGTATGAATGCATTATTTTTATAGATATCTAAATTACATTTTGGACGATAAAGTTTATATTTAAATCTTCTGATTTTAATTCAAAATATTGTGGATGAAACTTAACAAAGATACATATTTCTTTAATGTACAAGCAAGCTAATGGCAATATGTTGTATTTTTTAAAAAGCGGTCTACAACTGTCCATGGGTGAGGCGCCAGAAATAGCTCTAACACACTTTTTTTGCACTCTGAAGACTTTTTCAATTTCTACCGAGTTACCCCATAGCAAAAGACCATAGGAAAGATTGGAAGAGACGTAGCCGTGGTATGCCGTTAGAGCCGCTTCAGTGCTCACAGTTTGCCTTAATTTTTTAATTGCGTAAACAAAACGGTCAAGCTTGTCACAAATGTATTCTACATGGATCTTCCAATTGCAATATTTATCTATCATGATACCTAAGAATTTTGCGTTATCTACCTCACAAATTTTTTTGTTGTCATATTTTATGTCTAAATTTATTTTTGCTCTTCTATAGTTTTGAAATTGTATAACTTGTGTTTTGTCAGTGTTTATGTGTAGGTTATTGTCATTAAGCCATTTAACAATATTTTTAAGTGCTAGGCTAATATCTTCTTCGTATGTTTCCCTGTTTTCACATTTAATGATTAACGTCGTATCATCGGCAAATAAAATTGTTTCATGGTGGGTGACGTTGGGGAGATCGTTAATGTATAGCAGAAATAAATAAGGCGCTAATAAACCTCCCTGCGGTACACCATATTCGTTTAGTTGGTATTCAGATCTACTAGAGACTTTGACATTTCCGTCCATTTTAGTTATTTCTACACACTGAACGCGACCTGTTTAGATAGCTTTTGATCCAATCATAGTAAGCAACACCTCTGATCCCATATTTGTCTAATTTTTTAAATTAAGAGACCATGGTGGACGAAATCAAAAGCCTTACTCATATCGAGGAATACGCCCGTTACTGGTACACGGTTATTAAGAGACTCGGTAATTTGTTTTATAAGATTGAAACAGGCCAAAGATGTGGTGCAGTTTTTTCGAAACCCAAACTGTACGTTGGTAATGATGTTTTGCCTTGATATGAAATTCTGGAGTCTTATTAACATCGCTTTTTCGAAAATTTTTGAGAAGATAGGGATAGGATTTTTTTCTTTTCACCTTCTTGTGTAAAAACAAGTACTTAAACAGTTATTAAGCAAGAATATTATATGTCTGTAGCATACCCAACTAGCAAATTTCTCTCAACCTACGTACATTATAAGAGTACTGCACTTGTGTGCTAAGTGTTATGCTGTTTGCACTATTAATAGTTTTGAAAAATGCATTTTATGCTCAAGTCAGTTTATTCTTACAATTACATTTATAAGCCTTTATGAGTATGAAAATTCTAACCCTTAGTAGTAAACATACTGAAGTACAGTTACTCCTATAATAAGCTCTTGTAGTAGCTTATAAGATGACAGTTATACATGTCGAAAAAAAGTTACTAGACTTAAGAGTACTTACTCTAGTTATTTGTGCTTGTAAGCTATTATAAGACAACATGTTTTGGCTTTTATAAGTTCCATCAGCTGTATTGGTAAGAGCATTATGCGAGAGTATTATTAGTACAATTTATCTTTGATCGTCTCCACCAAAACTCTTATAAGGTTATTTAATCTTCAATTGTGCTTGCTAGATCCACTTGTCAAATCAGGAGTTCTCATCTGACAAGTGGATCTAGCAAGCACAAATCTTTCGAAGTGATGAGGGTTCTGTACAAAATTATAATATAAGTGACAATTGTGAAAGAACTATAAACAATACTTATATTTATTTATATACTTATATTTTATTACTTACTAGCGTACCGCCCCGGCGTCGCACGGTTATTAAATATATAGCCACTGAACAAATTATTAAAATCGATAGCCTATGATCTTTTACATGGAAGATTTTTAAGATTAAAGGCAACATAGGGACATGAGGGAGAAAAGCGACTTTTTTATAATAGGTATAGATATTTTATTACTTGATTTTCATATTTCACTTACAATACAGAGACATGGGTTGTTTGGTAAATATTTACTGCAGAACCCTAATCAATCGCTAATTCGCAACATGGCGGGAGACAGTTTTGTAAGACACTAGTGAGTAAGTCCCTATAGAACTAGTTTTTCTGATAATATACTTATAACACTCTTCAAAATGATAGTAGAAACAATATTGCTGATAGTGCAATTGATTCTGAATAATTGAATAAATATTTATTGTAAATATTTCGAATTAGCGAGGCGCATTAAAATTTTGGGCTATACCCTAATATACTTTACAATAAATTCCCGTTCCCCTACGAACACACTTAATGTAAAGCAACTATCGACAATACAAAAGAAAATAAAAATATTATTAATTAATAATACATAATATTGTAACCTTTGAAATGTATCTAAATTTTAATCCTGTTCCACTTGACAAGTGCAAAATATTCTCATTTAGTTTTATCACTCGCTTGCCTAAGTTTGTTATAGTCCGATTCAGTTTTATAACACACTAGTTTTTGGTTATACAAGGTCATTACAAGTGTAAATCAGATTGACCAAGTATTCTATTAGCATGGTATAAGAGCAAATAGTCTAGTAAAAAGGGCCCTTTTGGGGTCGTGGAGATAGGATTTGGTGTTTTCTAAGTGTAAAATTTTTTTGTCTTGAGATAATTATAAGAGCACTTTTTGCTAGTTGGGCAGGTTAACCGATTCGTTGCCACCTTCATTTTCATGAATTCTTACCACTGGCCAAGCAGTTTGACTTTGTTCGATGACGCGCCATAAGCGTCATCGGCCCTGCTAAACGATGACGCCCCACGTGCGGCATTGGCCACTGGTTGCGTTTTTTGTGCATTCCGACTAAGGAATTGTAATTAATTTAATTTTAACGTGTTTTTTAACAATCCTTGTATGCCACGCCTGGCGCGTCATCGGCCGCACTAAATTTTTAAATGGCGCGCTGGGCGCGGGAGTGGCCACGAATCGGTTAATGATATTATCATGATTTTCTTAAACTTAATAAGTATTTTACAAAATTTATTTAATTTTTAAGTCGGGTCGGATTTCCGAAGATCTTTTCTATGGACTATGACGTAGCACTGTCGTAGCAAAGCTACACGTCTCGTAGCAGTGCTACGAGAATTAAAACAAAGCACCGATGACGGCTACGTGACAGCTACGCGCATAGAATTGATTTGAACCAAGTTTTTGGAAAAACTATACTTTAATTTCTTAAAGGACTAGGTATATATATTACTGGGGTATTTTTATACCACCCTCATTAAATGAAAGAACTAAAAGAGCTAGAAATAAAAAAATGTGTGTTTGTCATTTTTTTATCTATACTCTATACAATCGTGAATTTTTTTCTCCCATGGTTTGCAGATTTTTCTCCCATGGTTTGCAGTATATTGTGTTTCAAAGTGCTATAACAGTGGTGCGTGCGATATGCGAGGGCCATTTAATTTATTTACAATTTTTGCAATGATTGCAATAGCCTATTTAGACAATACGCAATATGCAGCAAGTTACACGAAACTTGCTAAGTTATATGTGTCGAGTACGAGCCTTGATATGTATAAATTATGCATAAGCCCACCTGTTACTATGCGCAGGTATTATGTAGAAACTTGGGCAAACAAACACTAGAGAATCTGAAATACTGAACACCCATGAATTTTGCACGAGGTGACAGTCTACGTCAAACGGCTCAAAGCAAACAGAGCCGGGTGAAAGCTAGCGCTAATGATGCCTGAATTTTTTATACAACCTTTTTACAGCCTTTACACGAACTTTATAGGCCGAGAGGTGACTGAGAATTGTTGATGATGTTTTGAAAGGCGTCGGCACCTTCTAAGATGCTGACCAAAATTTTAAAAGGTATTTTTTGTTTAAGCAAAAAGATCTCAGCATTGCTACCTTTTTTAGTTACAATAGTGTTGACTGTTGTTAGTTATGTTAATAATATAATAACGGTGTATGCTTTTAGTTTAGATACGATATATAGGCAAACATGCTTGTAGCATGAAGCCTAACAGAATTTTGTCTAAGAGAAATTTTCTATCAGTTTAAGACTTATATGAAAACTTGCACAGTCTCCACTTTCATAATATATTAAAGGATATCGTGAGAAAACTGAAAAAACCCCAAGAAAAAAATAAGTCCAGGTTAATAAAAGTAAGGAAGACGCGTGAAATTGTAATTTTATGGAATTCTGAGTACAATAGACACCTGTACACTATACACCATAGAATATAGAGTACAGTCGGTGTATAGCCGTAGACAAACATTTGCACAAGTATGTGCGGAACTAATTTAATCTGACAATTTCATCCTTTTTAAAGTAAACAACGATTGCGCAGTTCGAAAAACACTTTAGCTGATATTTTTTGCTGCAAAAGGTATTTTTAATTCCAGTAAATGTGCATACTTGAATATTGACATGTTATCGTATTACATTTTTTATGGAGTGTAAAGCAATTTTTAGGGAAGTTTTGTATAAAATGTAAAAAAATGCGAGTAAAACATAAAATTTATAAATGAAATCTAAAACATATTCTCACAAAAAACTATGAAGGAGTAATTGTGATGCTTGATCAGTAAACTAGTAAAATAAAAGAACATCGTTTCTTTTCCTGTAATAAGAAAAACAATAAGATTTTCTCTTTGAATTAAACATTTTATAAGAAATCTTTACATAATGTATACCGTTGTCGGAGGTATGCACAAAGGGAGGGCCGAAATCAAACCGACTTGTTATTTCAAATTACATTTTTCTGAATTTCTTTAGGGGAAGATTGTTTGCCGGAATTCTTAATAGAAACGCAACATTGAGTCGAAATACACAAGGGAGACAAGCAAAACTCAACTCTACTCCATTGATGTAAAGATTAAAATCACTTATTTGGAATTGTTAGAAATCGGGTTCCAAGCTCAAACTTTTATTAATTTACTTTTTTATTAACGAATTCGAACTGATATTTTTGTTTTCTGCGATTCTCGGGTTGAGGTTTTCCCGAAATTGTGCTTTTGTTTCTCCTGTTTAAATTTCCTTTATTATGTATATTGTACCTAATATCCATTACGTTTTTGAAATATATAAAAATGTGTTTTGAGAATCACTAATCTATCAAATAGATAACTATCTGTAATCATCAAGAAAAATCTGTATATTCTATTTAAGTATGTTGTGTATTAGTTTTATGAGTTTCTTAATGTTTTACCTACACGACGAAAAAATTGTTAAAAAGTATATCAGTTATAATATATAAAATGCAATTAAGAAAATGATTCATAAATATTCAGTTATCATTTTTACTGTAGTTTAAGTTACGATATCAAATGCATAGGAAATTCCTAATTAACCGATAGGTGATAACGCCTATAATTATTGGCACGATATACATAATATTACATAAGTTTATCTACACATTCATCCATATAAAGACATAATATTAAGCTATGTGAAATATCATCGTATACCTACGTCATGGTATTTTAAAAATCTAAACAAAAAACATAAAGCCCGAGCTATAATGTTTTTTATTAATAATGCAAATCAGCCTAATTAAAGCTCAATTTTCTGTAACGTCTATCTGCCTCGTAAAAAGTTTTATTTAATGTAATCTCCTTTATCTCGATGGAAAGAAATATAGGCTTCGTTTTATTACCACCATAATTCCGGACCTTATCTGTTTAAATGTGATGGAGGGAACTACAAGTCGGTGTTCACGAATTTCGCCGGTGCTCCCTCCGACAGCAATTCCGTTTAGAGCTTTAATCCCGACTCTAGTACGAATAAAAGGCATATTTCGTTCGCCGACGCTCGCAAAATTGTCATCGCAAATAGCTTTTGCCCCGAGCGAAACGATCGCCCAAAACTATAACGACGCAACTGCAAAACGACGACTGCGAACTCTTCCCTACGTCGACGGCTCAAGGCTCCTTCTGCGATGCGACGACGCAATTCAGAAGTGTAACAATGAAAATGCCAGTATTGCACACGTAAATACGATTCGTCAAAACGTTTCCCCGTGTTAGGTTTAATGTTCAAAAGAATAAGGTTCATAATCAATTGAGAGGGAAATCTGAACTTGAAAATCGTCGCTCGCCTGACGCTCGATATCAAATAAACAATGCCACGTCGGATAACGCCCGAAGCGCCTAAAGAATCGGCAGGGGAAACTCGATCCTAGCTTCATCGCGGTAAGGTCAAATCTTTGGAAGTGAGCGGTTATTGCTAGGATTTTCGCCGGGGGAACAGAAAGAGACACTTTGATAGGGTATTTATATTGTGTGATAAGGACGGAGATATAGCTCGAAGCGCTGTGATTGGTCAGGAAGGCCGCAGGCTGTGAACAGTAGCCCGCCCTATGTCTACTGTAAACTGCGACGATCTTAACGAAAAATGTCGCATCTAATCAAATTAGGTTTCTTCAGATTCTTTAAATATATTAAACGTTAACATTTTATTGTTTTGTTATTGTAAATGACTAAATATGACATACCTATAACTTATCTGTTAACATAAATTATGACGCCTATTGACAGTATCATAATTCATAATCATTAATATATTATACTATAATAATATAATATAATATCTATGTCCGCTTCATAATCATTATACGTAGACTGTAGAGAGTGATAAGACAGTAGCTTTCAGACAGTAGCTTTCATTCGCTTTTCCAAGTACGATTGATATTTCTATAGTAAAGGTTGCTTATCTTCAGCACTTTACTCGATATGAACTGTTACCAGTTCATATCAAGTAGTAAGTTCATTGAGAACACAATAATGCTTAGCACAAATCTACGCGACCACGCGACTGGGTAGCGGGAGCGTCAATACAAAACACACATTTGTCAAGTTGTCAAATGTGTGTTTTGTATTGACCTCCAGTTTCACAGTCGCGTGGTCGCGTAGGTTTGTGCTAAGCATTAAGCTTTTTTGACAACCCATACCAAGAAATCACGTTTGTTTTAAATAGAACTAGAATATATTTCGACAACTGCGCTTATTTACATAATTATTATTAGTCAATGACAATAATTGGCGTATGAGTAATGATGTTACATTAATTCAGTCCGAGATACCTTTAATTTGACTGAAAATCTAACTGAAATTGGCACTTGCGTCGCTCTAGGCGTCGTTTGTTCCCGGCGGCGTCACCCTGGGCGCCGTCTTGCGTCGCTCGGGGCGGGGCAAACACACAAACACACACACACACATACAACATACCCATCTTCTACCCTCTGTCCTCGCTGGAAATCTCCACATAAAACTGTACCAGAGCTATATATAAACTTCAGTATTTTATTTTCCTTAGAAATACATAATGGCTGTATCTACTGTTTGTGACTAGATATCCGCGAGCTATGGATATTTCTCTATCCATCCTTACATAGACAAGTCCTTTCATTCATTTTAATTCGAACGTTATTTTAAAACATTTAATTTTCAGAGTGTAAAGATAGATGATTGCAAGTAGAGATGAAAAATAATAATTATCTAGGCACACGGCAGCGGGCCGAGCCAAGTTCAATATAATTATAAAATATATCTATTCCAGCAGTCAACAACCTTAAATATGAAGATGTTTTCAACGAACAAATAACATACCCATTTCGTGCCTGAAATGTGTGTGATAATTTCAATAGTACTCTGAATATAAATAAAAATGACATACTGTAAAATTTGTTAGCAGTTTTTATTACTACATAGTGAATTAAAATGATTATGACTCCACTTTAAGCACTCGCGGGTCGTCTGTGTAGGTATTTTAAGCTCATTCAGTAGACTCTGACTCTGCTGGTCTTATTAATAAATGCGGCGAGTCGGAGTTTCGTCGCTAGATAATAATTGGCTTCTTAATTAGGCAATAGAGACAAAGAAACAATGTCATAATAAGATTACAAATGGATTTAAACAACAATAATTTTGGCGAGCAACTGGATACAATTAATAAAGCGCTCATCCCCTAATCTCGTTAGCAAATGTTTGTTTCAGATAAAGAAGTGTAATTATTTAAGAAAGTCGCCAGGTACAAGGGGCTGCGGTGAACAGCGACTTTTAATTATTTTTTCCTCCGAAAACTTCGCAAAGTTTAGCCGTGGGTGGAAAAATTGGGGAACTTTCCCGCAGTGGATGTTTTTGATTAATTTGTACATAGTTACTGTACACAACAGGGGAGCTAACTTTTGTACACTTTGAAATTAAACATCAGCACGCTGATACGACCTTTTAACATTTTTGTTGTTTTATTCGTCTTTTATTACTCGGTGAATTTTATCTATGTATTCAGTATGGAAACTGAATACTGATATTATCTAGAAACCGGCAAAGTTTGTTTTGTTTATTTACATTGAATATATTTCAAAACAGCTGAGGAGTTTTGATGAAGTTTGGCACAGATATATACTTGTAAGTCGTACCTAGAGCAAACATCGAGGAAGGATATAGGCAAATTACAACTCGGTAATGTACGATTCGAGTTCTGAAGCTCTGTATGCGCATACAAAGTAGCAGAAATCACGAAGTTTTATAAAAATATTAGCTTTGGAATAGTCTAATCTATTATATATAAATCTCCTGTCACGATGTTTGTCCGCGATGGATTCCTAAACTACTTAACCGATATTAATGTTTTTATTTTTTAAATGTGTGCTTTTTCCAACTTGAGAGATAGGATAGCTTAGATCTTTAATTATGGTCGCAATTTTATTTTATTGCAAATTAAGTATTTGTCTATAAAGAGCGATTTTTTATGTTTATGCGACGCGGGTCACGGCATAGCGATGGACGTTGCCATGGTGACATAGTTATTTATATAGTCACTAATTCAATAAAATAATACGGGCGATATACTTTATATAATATGGCAAAGAAACGTTTGCCGGGGCCCGGGACAGCTAGTCATTAATAAAATTTATCTTCTGAATTTCTAGCAATTATGGAGCACTGAGTAGTTAACAGTAGTACGGTCATAGGAGCATAGTTAATATATTTGTATGACTCTGACGCTAAGACCTTAGTGATACACCTGAACAAATAAACAAATCTAAAATATTTATACCTCTGTAAATTAAAATTCTTGACCTAGAAATGTTTTTTTAACTATTCCACCGATCGCAATGTTCTTTCAGTATTACAAAAAGATTTAAGTAGACGAATTTAGACGGTAATTTTCCTCCTTAGGCCGAGTTTTCCAAGTGTAAGGAGTGAAGTGAATAGTGGCACCTGGCCGGAAGTGGGCTTCATTGGCGGAAATGGAGCGGCCGACCGGAAATACCAATTTACACCAACTACTACGCTCGCCTTGTTGCGAAAATTCGTTTGAGGAAATTTATTTAGGAAAAGTTCGTTCTCGTGGGCAGGGAATGCTGTTGGAAATAAAAAGTGATTGTAGGTGACTATAATATTATCATTTATCAGCATTTAATCTTTCATGCCCCATAAGAGCACCGGTGATTGCGACAACAATAGAATACAATAGCATTTCCAAGAATCCGCGATCAAAGGATTAAAGTAGACAGTCAACGACTCATAATAAAATCATCATCATTTTCTTATCCAATAATATTTTGTGACAGTCTTGGGTTTAAGAAATTCTATAATCAAAATAATTTCAGGTGGCACCAGCGATCATTAAGACCTAGTCTTTTTTTTTGTTGACGCAGGGGAAATCTTCAAAAATATTCCTGAGTAGGATATTTGGGACTTTTACCCACTAAAACCCCTGCGATGGACAGACTACCGCACATACTCTATTCCCTCTTAAAATGCCGGCAACGCACCTGCAGCTCTTCTGGTGCTGCGAGTGCCCATGGGCGACGGAAGTTGCTTTCCATCAGGTGACCCGTTTACTTGATTACCCCCTTATTTCATAAAAAAAACATAGAAGAGCAACGGGTACTCTATCGAACAACTTCCGCTGCTCTCCTAGCACATTGCTCTAGCAGCTGCTCTTCACGGAACTACATTCGGAAGCTATCCCGGGGTACTATATGTCCCCATATTATAATGTAGCCCTAGTAGCAGAGAGTTGACTTGCGGCATTATAAGACCTTTCTAGTCTAGGAACTATGTGAAAAATACTCGCGCCGTACCTATTGAGTAAACTTAACAAAAATAAATAACTCTTTTAAAGACACAGACTATTGATTTATCGGAAAACCTCTTGGTAAACTCTTATTATAATAATCTCTTACGATTTATAAGTTTGAAGTGATATACCTACCTAATTCATACTCAGTAATCAGTTCACATCGAGTATGCAAAATACGATTTCGCCACTAGAAACATCTGTCATTTCATTGTCAATCGCGGTTTGTACAGAAAACGATGAAATATGACAAGTTTTTGACATGGGTTTAATGACTGTTACAGACAAAACTCGGCCAGAGAAGACAGAATTATAGAGTATGCCGACTTAGAACTGATGTTGAAATTTTTAAATTTGACGTATTATGACGAAAACCGCCGCTAGGGTTGTTGATTTGTTACGTTACGTGCTTGTTACCTACGAATTTTAAACTATGACATATTCACTGGTCGTGTTCCTCTTTGGTAGTATTGTTGTTTGTGTTTTGACACATGCGATTAAAATTGTCAGAATCCAATTTTGAAATCTTTATTTTAAATATTTAAAAATAAATTATATCAGCCAGCGCGAGGCACATTTCGTTCATAATCCACTAGAAACCCGACGAATTTGACAGATATTGAAACCTGTCCGTTTCTTTGCAGTCGAACTACTGGTAGTTATGTCTATTGTGACTCGGCAATTTGGGAATAGTGTTGTTACCGAATGATTGTTTTATAGGCCAAATACGACTGAAATCAATTGCAAAATAATGCCAGCGTTAATTTTAGTTTAGTAATTTGTTTATTTTATATCTTCTGATATCGGAACTTAAATCTGTTGTGAAGTTAATCACAACAAAGCTTAGCATAGAAGTTTATTTCTACGCAAGAATAGACATAAAGTCTATCCGCATTTCTATTCTTTCGCATATCTACTATAGTCATTTTAATCGCAGTATCATGATCTATTATCGCAGTATCATACTGTCTGATGAGCTATTTCATGATCACAGTATCTAAATGCATTAAGGGGCAAGGCACGATACCTACTGTATAATACTATTCACCTAACAATCTCTATAAGAATATAGAACCAATACAGGCAGAGCGCTTACTACATTCAAGCCTTATCGTTACAAATACCCACGATCGGTGGTAATTGCTTATCAGGTGGTCTGCCTGCTCATTTACCCAACATTGCATAAACAGAATAATTAACACTGCATTTATATAAATGAAGATAACAAAGTATTTTTCTACACAGACCATGGTATAACGCGCCTGTCAAACTGTCACCCTTAATATTACCCTTAGCCACCTGCCTCGCTAGGAGGCATAGCCGAGTTTCTAAGCTATTATTATGATAAATAAAGATATACACAACTACAGCATTACCTATACTAAAATGGTTCATTACGCGTAACTTTCATTTCTCGGCGCAACAGGCGTACACAATCTCCTTACTGCGCTGACCGGTGTAGCTTGGCATTTGGGGTGCCTGTTGTGAGCTTTATTCCAAGTTCGTAGGGTTTATAATGTATTGGTGGTAGGTCTGCCGTGGCTGGTTGTCCCGGCGCATCATCAAGCGACTTCTCGGTTATTTTGCCGCGTTACGGCGTTGGCGGCTGACTGTTTGTGGGGTAATGGGTGTGCCAATGACATTTGACAGCTCGTTATCGCCTCAAATTCGATCATCGCGTACCTCTAGCGGAACAACTTTAAATTGATTTTTTTCTTAAGACACGTTGTGTAGTGAAAAGCTTTTATGACATATTGCATGTCTGGTTTGATTTGACTGCAACAGAAGGATGATTATTTTCTTAGCATAATAAATCTTCCTCCAAGTTAGGTATTATTGACGTGACAACGTCTTATAATTCGATATGGGGTGCGCGCCCGAAAAACATGACAGTTCATGTGTCGTTACCTCGCTCTGAGGCGTTCCTATAAGGCTTAAAGTGCAAGCGAGAGCGCGGAACGAACGACAAGGAAGCACAATCGGCCTTTGCGTTCGGCAGCCTTCGATATCCGTCTCTCTCCTAAGTCCTACTTGAGTGAGCGATGCATCTGCGTGGACAGCTGCTATATTATATACTATAGTTATAGTACAATTACAATAATATGTTTTTTAAAGACAGCGAAATGTTTGTATTGCTGCCGCGTGGACGCGATCCTGGAACTTGGCGCTGTGATATCTAGCTTGTCCCGCTGGGCCAACAATTGTCGATATCTTGCTACTCGAAGTTGGTAGTGAGGTGACACTTGTAGTAACTATTGTTTTTACGTAACATTTTTAAATTTTAATTTTTTTTATAAAATGCAGAGGTCCGATACCAGCAAAAAGTATAATAAAAGTACTTTGGTGATATATTCAAATAGAACTTTGTTTGCATAGGTCGATTTGAAAGAAATACATCGAAATAACTTTCAACAGTCGAAAAAGTTTGTTTCTATTTATAGAGATTCGGAAGCGAGGGTTAAGGGCTTAAGGACAGTTGAGCGTGACAACGTCATACGTTGTCACGTTCAACTATCGTTAGTAAACCGACTTTACAGACAACCGATTTTTTATATGAATTAAAAACTTTTGTGGAACCTTACCATCAGATATTTGGCGAAACATAAACCAGCGTCATTTGACATCAGTTTACTGGAAAATTTAGTTATTTTTAGCCAAAATGCGATCCTGCCTTCAGAAACATGCTTTCTTCTAGAAAAATCTATCATCAATGATCACATTATTATTCTTGACTAGGTGGCTTCGTGTCAAATAACTCCTTCTTACCGTATAAACCTTCCCTGGTACTGGTTTCAAGACTAAAATAAGCCATATCGGTCCAGCCATTGTCAAGTATTAGCGAGACTGACGAAATTGAAAATTAATTTTCTCAGCTCCGGGCGGAAAACGTCAACTTTCTTCCCGCTGCGCTTACCGATGTTGCAGTTTTCCTCCTCCGTCGATGGGAAAAATAGTTACATATATTACATGTGATCTGACACATTTCTTATTTTCCTGCCTTAGGTGCGTAATGTACTGCGGAGTTGAAATGCGCTGTGGTTCCCGTCCCTCCCGCACTAGGCGCATGACGGAGGGCTGGGGGGGTTTTAGTGGGTAAACCTTGTAGGGAGTCCCACATACCTCCATCGTCTACCCTCGGCGCGGCGGAGGATACGTAAAGTATTTCCCCTCCTCAAAAAAAGGTCCGTAATGTACTACTTTATTTGTATAGATTTTTGGTTTTTTTTATATAGATTTTTGATTGGTTGTAGTTGTAGATGTTTCTAAAAGAAAGTTAGCTTCACACACGTAGAAGCTCCACAGTAATATTATCTGCCTAAACTCTACCAACTACGAGCGAGCGTATTATTATTTAAGCCGCGCTATTGATCTAACAGCGGGCGAGGGTTACCTACTGATGTTATACCTAGTCAGAGCTTAGAATCGTAGAGCTTACAATATCGTGAATATACTTGTAGATTACACATTTTATTTTGAATTATGTGTGAATTTTCATGTAATGAATACTTATAGAATGTCTTATCCAGAGCGTCTAAAATCAAAATCCCTGTTGTTTTGTAAATTTGCAAAGATTTTTGTTTGATAATATATCGTTTGCTCAACGTACTAACCTAACCGAAGCGAGACCATGAAGCTGAAAGCTGCAGCTTGTGTGATGAAACTTAATTATAAGAACTATAGGATTCTTTCTCATAGGGACGACAATAATTTACATTATTTGATTTATTTCCGTTTTGTTAAGTTGAGTGTTCGCCATTAGTAAGAACTAGTACATAAATATTATATCATCATTTATTTGCATATTATTTAAATATTTTAACTCGCTACCTCTACATCTTCGAAGTTCTATGGTCATTGAAGGGTAAACAACCCTTTCCCTCTCTGTCGGCCATTACGCCGCGCCAGCACGAATGCCTATACTCTCATTGTACTACCAAATTATTACAATTTACTACTGAGTATATCTTACACTTTATTTATAAAGGATCCCAATTTTAAACGTATTTTGATAGTATAATTTTAGTGTTCATTATAAATTGAGGCTGGTTATTTAGATAGTACGAAATTAAATATCATATAGTTCATCTTATAAATTGTATTATACTAGTCTATTCAACATTTCGCTATAAATCTATAAAGTCAGTTTTATACGTCTTGTGTTCATCCTACGTACGGTATTGTAAGCGTAGTCTAGAGTCTAGATCAGAATTTAGCTACTTATCTGTCTAGCTATAGTTGTATAGTTACGTTCATTCTGGGTAGGACCAATTCTCATGACTTAAATAGGTATTTTTGAGTCGAAAAAATCGATACCGCGCGATATACAGATTGAGATCCAAGCAGACACAGGAGGTACGAGAATCAGGCCTGCAGGATACAAAAAGTAGGCTCCATACTCCTTCGATACCGCCTAATTATAAAACATCGACCAGGTGCATTAAACAATGCTTTTATATTATAAAAAGATAAATGGAGCGATTTGCGAGCGAGCGTCATCCGTTCGGTTATAAATCCGTGGGCCCGCGGCGACGGATCCGCAGCCGCATCACGCCACGTAGCGCAGCGCCACGACGCGTCAGGTACGGCACATGCACAGGACGTTCCTGCAAACTTTACACCGCCAGACTTAAGGCGGTAAACTTTTAATTGCATATGAACACAACTCTGAAATCCAGCTCAAATATAATTATTACTGTTTATATAATATTAATTATTTATAAAAAATAAAAATAATAAAAAAAAATTAAATGATGCACAAAAAAAATATTAGGAAACGATAAAAGGAAAGTCACCACCAACTTTTTACTATGCCTTTGAAAAGGTTTCGTTCCGATCGGTTCCGTCCCGTATTTCAAACATTTTTTTTAAATACTAGATGACGCCCGCATTGGAGTTGCGCCAACATTCATTTATTTTGTGCGGAAACCGTCCATTTTTCTGGGATAAAAAGCATCCTATGTCCTTTTCCGGAACTTAAAGTACTCGTATCTCCATGCCTTTCAGCAAAATTGGATCAGCGGTTTAGGTGTGAAGACAGACAGACAGACACACTTTATTAAGTATGGAAGTGTAGATATTAGTATGGAACGTTACTGTCCGATAATCTTAAATGCTCACCATACCTGCGCCTTCCTATAAAAGTACCTTATTGTATCAACTTATCACGCAATTTTATCAAATTACAAGAAAAACAAACGAAAATGTCGTACATCTTAAGTACACCAATAACATCATGATACATTAAATATAATTACGGAGCATCCTGTAGATGCGTATCTTAACATATGCACCATAATAAATGTATCCGCTTAATTATTATTTTGAAAATATCCGCGCCCGCGGCCGCTGGTCCGGGGCCTCCAATAAGACTACAACAGTATGAGCTAGCCGCGGGGAGAAGAAGGGGCTAACCGAATTGACATTTCCATCTTGTGCACTGTCGGAACCAGTAATTGTATAACTTCAAAAAGAAATTGTAAGTTATACTTGTATTATGTCCAAGAATTAGATACGCTATACCTACAAGAAATTGGAATTTCTACAGTATCAAGTTAAGGAACCCTTACATTGTCTTATTTTAAGGTTAGCGATTTGTTAGGGTGCGTCTAGATTAGCTTAACTATGTTAGGTTAGGACACACGGTTTTGGGATGGTTCGCTCGAAAATCGTATGTCGTATTTCTTGAAGTATGCTGTATGACATTGTATGACATACGTATTAGTACGTACACACAATAATTCCTAAATATCAAGGTCATGGTTACGTCTAATGGTAACGTCACGTTCTAATGTGGACGCTCATGCAAGAGTAGTTTTTACGCTGCTATGTATTCTGCACACACATAACATTTGCTATAAAATATTATATTTCTGATGTGCGTCAACATGGTGAAAGTCATTAACATTCGTGTGATACAAAGGCGTTTACAGCAAATTCAGATTTTACTCTCAAGGAATCCTAATTACCGAGCAATTTTTTCTGAACTTATCTGTTTACTGTGGTAAAGCTAGTGGCCGGACGAGATATTCAATAATTACTTAACTTTAATTTCATGAAGAGTTATGTATATAAGGTTTATGTCAAAAACTTTATAATTAGAGTAACAGTAATCATTCAATTTCTCAGAGTGCACCCGCAAGGTACCAAAGGTCATAACTAATTCTTAGATCGCAAATTTTATGTCCCAAAATGAAAGCCATATTGCCATTTGCCTTACTAGTAGCTAAAAATTGGAATAGCTTCTACGAATAATATAATATTATTCATAGAATAGCTTGAAAATAAATTATAATATCATGAAATAAAATGATTAGGTATAAAGGTATAATTATTGGCTGGTGATAATCATTGTTATTAATTTGTAATACAGCCACGGACCTTGTAATCATGGTTTAACACAGCGACTGACGTGTTGTTATATTCTATAGTGCTCTCAGCCTATCTTGTCTCTAGCGTTTATTCACCCTACCGCTACCATGTTTCAAAAAACCTTGACGTAATTTATCGTTTTCTATCAAATCGCGACAGAAAACGAAGCGACAGAAGTTTCATAATACTTCATCCAAATACGTAGTGTCGTAACTGAGAAATTAGGAATTTTTGAAGTTGGATTTCTTTAATTACGATATTGTCAGCAAATTCATGTTATTTTTATCACAATTATGATAAGAATTGATATTTTTCTGAAAAAATCGGTTTTCATTTTTTTTATAAATATTAGGTTTCTCTTAGTTTTGTGCGTGTTAAATAAACAGTTTGCAAATAATATCATCAGATAAAAGTGAATCATTATTTTTTTACGAAAACTACGCAAAAATATCAAGAAAATAAAAAGATACATTTTTCACTGGCTGTCATTTACATAAATCCAAAAATTTAAGTTACTCCTGTTTTGTCACAAGTATCTTTAACTTACCTTTCACAACAGGGTTACATAATTTTTGGTCACCTTTTTTATGTTTGCATTTGAGCTCGGAATCTCCTTATAATAATAATAGCTCCCACACCGGTTTCGGTGACGGTGGCCGGTTTCATTGAAACCAGGCCAGCTACGCAGGAGTAATTTTATAGTGCCCAAGTGTGTGCGCAGTACACAAGAGCACTCTCTATTCCTTTACTCTCATAACCCAGTGGGACGGCAGACCGACACGACTGGCGAGAGATCAGGCGCAGGACCGACTTTTTACATGCCCATCCGACGCATGGATCATCTTACTTATCAGACAATCAGGTGATCAGCCTGCATTGTCCTAACCAAACTTGGAAATAACATGTTTCCAACGCGGGAATCGAACCCACGACCTCCGAGTCAAGAGCCGCGCTCTTTACCACTAGACCACGGAGGCGTTAAGGCGTTCCCAATCTCCTTATGCTCGCTATAGAAATTACTTATTATAAGACACAAAATGTTTTATAAAAAAATTGATTCTTCAGTAAAAGCTGAACGATTCCATTTCATCTTTCGAGCGACGAAACGAAACGATTGTCTAATAATAAACGTGGTCGGTACTAATTTGCAGGTTAGTAGGTAGGTACTTGGTACTAATATGCCATGATAAGCCAAAATACGTTCCTATTAATTTAGGTAGGATAAAATAGGTAAACGTATTGTGGTTTTAATTTAAAAATATCCCTATAATTATAGCCAAAAAAAATGAATGTGGTATACAATAATATGTAAGAAGTGAAATATCATTATGACATTTTATTTTTATATTATATTTACAACTTCAATGAAATAAGGTAGCCAAGGTATAAAGAAAAAAATATATAAAAGCCAAATAATTGAGTTCTTACGAAATCTTTATTGGACTGTTCCTATGTTTTAATCTAGAACGTTCTACAGATCAAGATTCAAGTTGGCAGAATATTTCACGAATACACGTAGGCCATAATAATAATTATTTTCACGAACTTCAAAGGAGTACTTAAACGAGATGGTGATATTTTGCATAAGAAACAAGATACTTAGTGTAAACAAAAAACGTCACGTTTTTCACAATAAATTAATATAAAAGGCTCTACTTCATTAGGTATTTTCTCTTCCCCTCACGAATAAAGGTCAGTTTTATATTATATTATCCTCTAAACAGGTAAAGGTAATCGCGCAGGAGCAGCCTTTTCACCGATTTCATATACTTACATTTTGATATCTACTTAATTACAATTATTTTTAACGAGCTTTTGCCCGCGGCTTCGCTCGCGTTAAAAGGTATTATTAATATTATTATATACAAACTTTGATCTCGTATTTTAACCCCTTGGAGGTAGAATTGAATATTGATCAAAATCCTTTCTTAGCGGATGCCTACGTCATAACAACTACCTGCATGCCAAATTTCAGCCCGATCCGTCCAGTGGTTTGGGCTGTGCGTTGATAGATCGCCATGTCAGTCAGTCACCTTTGAGTTTTATATATATAGATACAAAATGTGTTTTTCTTATCGAGTAGCCAAAATCTTGACAAAAAACGTCTTCGCTGACTTTTTATTTCACTGTATACTTTTGGTTATTTATAAATTAGAAACTAGGAGTAGATGAAACATCATTAGCTGGAGAATTATAAAATAATAGTAATAATAGAAATATATTAGTTTCCCAATGAACCTATGATAACTGATAAAGTGATAACCCAGCCCCTTTCATACTCCACTCAAAATAAAAAACAATGTTTTATATTATGCATGCTTAGGTCTCCATCATTTTAAAAATATAAAATGGCCCCTACAAAAATAACCATTGTAAAATGTAAATTATGCTTCGTCGTGGGGTAAATGTGTAATATTTCTATGTAAGTGTTGTACCTCATCCGTTAGTCTACAATATTATATTATGTACATATTATACTAGTAATCTCGTGCTCGTATCGTTCTAAATTTTTTTGCAATTTTGACAACCGTTGTTTATGGTCTACTTTCCGTGAATCAATATCTATATTGATTCATGTATAAACTTACTTTAAAGAAGCGACATTCTGCAGTCACCAAATAAGAAGCTGACATAGAATATAATAATAATAATAATATATTATTTTTTACTCTAAAACATGAGTTGCTTATACTACTTATAGCATGATTTAATTGATAACAATTTTAAAAAATAACAAAATAAGTAATTTAAAATAAATGATATTATAATATTAGTAGCTTCATAATTTCTCCGATAAATATTTCGTAAGAAAAAAAGGTTCGTGATACATGGCGGGGTCACGCTTCGTCCTGCTTGCTCTACCACGAAACTCGCGGTCATTTAAATTTATAAACTTTTTGACAATTATGTCATACATACAAACGATGCGATATATATCGCTACATCTGTAAAATTAGAATATAATGGTAGACGAGATGCCGATAACCGCTAGAGACAAGACTGAGCATTTGAACCATAGCACAAATACTATAATATTAAAGTACTTATCCTTTAATTCGCATTTATTTCTTAATATTATTAATTATCTGTTCTTAATTATTGGCTGTTATTACCTGAAAACAAAGATTTAAATAAATGAGACCAATGATATTCACTTTGAGTTTTTTTATATAATATCATTGAATGAGACTCTATTCGTAGTTGGAACATGGGTATTATTATCTGTAGAAATATTAATTTGACTGAACTCTGTATGTGACAGTCGTAAAACTATGGTTACACCATAAAGGTACACACCTATAGGTATATTAACTTTATGGGTTACACGACCAGTCTGGCATTAGTTCAGTCCTTCAGTCTTAGACTGATGCCGGATGGCTAAAAGGGCATAACAAAATCAATCCGTCAATCAACTGGTTACACGATCATCTTCCCGTTATTCTTGACCAAATTGATGGACTGAACTGATGCTAGATTGAGCATGTACATTTCTATACAAGCCAATATTTGTGTGGACAATCGAGGTATTTTACCCACTTCGCCTATATCTGTAGGCCTATCTATTTGACATCACTCGTACTATCAGTGCAGGGAAGTTGATTCATAGTCAGATGGTGGACCAATGTTATTTGGTCGCGAATCGCGATATGTCAAACCTAGCAAACATATCACGAATTACATTGAATTGACATAATCCAACCAAATGACGTAGGTCTAACAACTACCTATGAATCAATTTCTTCGATAGTACCTACACTCATATCAAAACGAGTCCTTTACATCCGTTGTGGATGATTTATACAGTATTTTTAGAGCGAAGTAACCACTCTTCAAATACTGTAATGCCTCGGACAAGATTTTAAAATGTCCGTATGTCTGACATACCAGCGCAATACGTATTGCGTGTACGCAAAGATTTAGACGAATGTTGCTCAATTCTCGGCAAATCTCGTCATTACCGAGGGAGGCGAGGAGCATTACCGGTGTAACCACTCGTATTAACTTTGTTGCTATCGTTTTGTGTATGAAATTGCCGCTGTCTACTGCGGTGTACCTAATTGGGCATTATTGTTGTGTCTCCCGGCAGTCATGACTAGCCCCGGCCGCACGAGTCGCCTCTGGCGTACGTTCATAATTTAAAAAACTTGCCCTAAGACCTAAGGTATTTAAAGGCAGGTTAAACGTTGCGTACTTTTCTTAAGGACCTTTTACAAATTAAAAAGTTATTCGTATTTTTCGTTATTTATCTTTTAGTTTTGTTCAATTGATTAAGGAATAATTTGGTCACTTAATCCAGGACTTGTTTCTTGTTTTGGTCCGTTATTTAGAAACGCAGAATTATATACTACTACATGTAATCCACAATATTACTGTGATATTACTGGGCAGCTATTCATTTATTCGAAACCGTAAATTTTATCCTACATAAAGACTACCTTATATTGCTGGGACTCAAAGTATCTAGATACCAAATTTTATAAAAACTCGTTGAAAACACACCGACACACTTCCGCATAATCTTATAAAAGCACGGATTATGCGATAGCCCCACTAGGTCTGGTCATCAAAGTTTGACACGTTTGGGGAATCGGAACATGGGAAAGTACCTCACTAATTGGATAATTCTAGAAGACGGGAGAAATTCCCACCCTTCTGAGAAGTAATAAGCTCCCGAACGTATCACGAATTTGAGACGTGACGGTCGGAATTTTTGCCAATCGTGAGTTTTTGGTTTAGCCTTAGGGTCAGGGCAATTAGACGTGTGAGTCGTTCGGACCTCCGGTACTCGGTGTTACTGACCTTTATTTGTTTTTTATCGATAAACTTTCACGATATACGTTGGTGTTAAATGATTAATTATGTAAATACATGTTTGGTTTTGATTTATTGTTTTCAACACTTGTTAAAATATTTTGATGCAACTTAATTGTAGATGTTGTGCAAATTTGTAAGGTAATTTTGTATATTTTTACAAATGAATAGAAAATAGACGAACATATTATCTATAGGTACAATTATGCTATTATGGATAAGCAGTAGTTGCTTTAATAATATGCGATGGCCTTGCATTGTTCAAGGATCCCATTGTTTTGCATTGCTATGTCTTACTACAGCACATATCCACACGAACGAGCCAACCGGGTGTAATCATGTAAAGTAGATTAACTTGTTACATTGTGGATAATAATATCAGCTGGCTTTGTATATAGGTATCCTCGAGTCCTACCTGAATGCAACATGCCTAGCAATATAATACTCTAGCTTTCTAGCCTATTCCTTTGCCATTATGCATGATGCCCCAAGAAACTGAACACATTTCTTGGGGCATCATGCACTCATTGTGAAAAATAATTTGTGAAAAAAATATCTGCGTTCTACCGCGCGTCGAAAATGTATGACCATTTTCACTTCAGGAGTGCAACCCGTTGTTTTTTTTTATGAGCCAGAGGGACTGAACTGAATTCTGCTGGCCGAAGGCGAGCCTGCTCTACCATATTTTGTGCCCAATGTCTATTAATTGGGTTCTGCTTAGTTTTATTCAGCATTCTAACTTAGCCTAGGCACGCTTGTTTATCCTTTTAAATTGGATTATTGTTCTAATATTCATGTTTTACTTTTGAGATTTTAAGATAAAAATGTACTGATGATGTATTTGTTTTACTATTTCAACTATATATTGTGTTCCTATAGTGGCAAATAATAAAACAGGTAATCTGGTTAATCCTTATATTTTGTTGTAATAACGAACAAGTAGGTAATAACCCTCAATTTATTTTATTTCTAATAAGTAAGCAATAACTCTTATTCTAAAGTCTAACTCCAAGGATTTCATACATCAAACATGATTTTTTTGATAATAAATGACTATAATATACCTAGTAAACAGTAACAGGTCCAGACTCTGAATAACTACAAATTGCTACAAATACATTTTAGAGTACAAAAAATAAAAAGTAAATGATATAAAGGTACAAACGCCTTTTCTGATGGAGAGTCGCCGCCCATAGCATTATCAGGAGGCTAACAGATGTACTGCCTCTTGCAGGTATTCTTTTGTGAAGGCTCCAGATGAAACAGGTTTATAAGTACTGTCTTTCATATACTCGCAATTGTTTATATAATATGTATCAGCGGGCGGGGCAGGCGGTTACTTGTACCGGTTAAGAAAGATACCCATTAGTGACTTGTAATTACATGCAATAACATACATACGTGCCAATTTCTTACAATACTGTAAACAATAACCCGGAAAAAAACAGTTTTAATATATGGAAATTCGCCTATTTATTCATAGATAAAGGTATATTATTAAGAAAGAGAGTAATTTAACATAATATTATTGTCCGTTTATCTAAATAGAGCAAAAATATAGAATCAATTCTATATTTATAAGCAAAGAGCAGTTAGAAATGAAACTGTGCAGATTAGATTTGTAAATAAATTATTTTTCCTCTTTAAACGTATAAGAAATAAGAGGTAGCTTATATTTAAATTGTCTTAGTAAATGGCGGTCTACCTTTTGTCGTAACAAATAATGAAAAATAACTTTA
This sequence comes from Polyommatus icarus, assembly GCA_937595015.1. NCBI lineage: Eukaryota > Metazoa > Arthropoda > Insecta > Lepidoptera > Lycaenidae > Polyommatus > Polyommatus icarus. The sequence goes on from OW569321.1 coordinate 23,450,868, forward strand.
CCTGCGCATTATAAATGAGTAGTTAATTGCTAAATGCTCGGTGCGTACAGATGAAAGCGGTTTATTAATTTACCATTTAAATGACTCTATCTAACCCCGCGAGGGTCCGGACTCATTTCGCGCCCAATTTCATCTCGATTAAAAACGAATTTCTATCAGAAGGCATTTGTGTTTTAATAGGGCTGTAAATTATTTACGGCGACGTTTGTTGTCGATGAAAAATGCCATGATTTACGTACCGTGGTTTATTTATGCGATTCTGTTTAGGGGCAAACGAGAAGCTCAATTGCCTGATTGGAAATATAAATTACTATGGATTCTAACGTACCGCTTCATTTAAAAAGTAAAAAGTGAACTAAATTTCTCATTATAATAATTTTAATTGAAGACAGTTTTTAATACGTTCATAGGTAGGTGTTACATATATGACTATTACGGTTACCCATATTTAGGTATTTTTAGTCTACGATATTTGGCTGCAGCTTATTAATCCAATTGATAACATAGAAAGTAAAAAAATGTATTTGAACCATTTTTATAGCTCTCCTGCTTTATTCCTCCTTGAAGCAGAGAAGTAATGAATATTTAATTTGGACCTCTTTTATCGACAATGGCGAGGATCAACACTATCGCCGCGTCAATGCTTTGCCATATTGAGACACCCCTCGCGCTGGCTATTTCGATGACACAGCTCAAAACTTTGCGTGGAAAATAGGTACTTTGAATTTTGCACCCCTTTTTTAATGGTAAATGGTTATTTTAAAAAATTCATGCTTGACTTTGCTCTTTGTTCTCTTGTTTTTTCATTAGGGATATAAAGGATTTTGCGTTTTGCCGAAATCATATAAAATCGTTCCTTTGCGGCCAAGAGCTTTCTTTGAGATAATAATATGCGCTATCTTTGATTAAGATATATTTTAATCTGCGGCAATCAAGCTTACTGCTTACTAAATAGTAAATATTACATTTTCTGGTGCAAGCAGAAATAATCAGTATTCTTAATTTGAAAAAAACTTATTTTTACTGGGTTACACAGTAACTTATTTCAATTTATTCTTCAATGTCCTAAGCTCAACAAAAGCTCGCCACAGATAATTAAAAAGCTGACCATAGAGCCGTGATTGTTTCCCGCCTAAATCTGACAGCTCAATTGCATTCTCCATGACGAGTGACATTTGTTCAAATTGCCTATCATTGCGCCGGCAAACTTACTACTTCACATCTTAAACTCTTATTGCGTGTACATAGAGCACTAAATAGCATAAATCGTGACAATGTCCTCTAAGTGTTGTTTTTTACGTTCCATTTCGCGGTTAATACGGCGTGTAAATGAGTTCTTTATCGTAGTTTGTTTTAAATACTGTTTAAAAAGGGAAAGAGGGTGAATAAATTATATCACAACTGTACAACTGTTCAATTGAGAAACTCACAAAAACAGTGTTTTCGTTCCACTGTCGCTTTTGATTTATTTCACCAAACATTCGATTTGTGGTCTGGATCTATACAAAAATATAAAAAATATACTTAGGTGTATAAAGTGGTGTATCATAAATATAATATTTAACGTTTTAGTCTTATGGACACAGTTTTTATCTTTGTACGAGTATAATCTTTTTAATATTAAAATTGTATTATTACGGTATCTATAGATTATAAGTGCACCATAAACACATACCATCATATTATGATCATACCATACCCGGTAACAGCTCCGCGGCCGCCGGCCAGCTCGAACAGATCGAATAGCTCGATCAGCTCGCGTCACACACCTGCCATTCTACACCGCCTACCGCATTACCAATTTTACTATTCATTTACAAATAAATAACCCTGTCGAGCGATACTGAACTTTATATCTTCAGCGTAGCATCTTAATTGCTTCGAAATACTCTCTCCTTATGTATTGATGAGGAAATTTCGCCAAAGAGTATGAGCCTCAGATGTGCCAGTTGGAACCATTTTATATTTGCAATCACAAATGAAATAGTTTCAATCGAGTGCCTCATTATCTTTAAACGATTATCCATGTACTAATAAAACCACCATCACAATATAATTTTATTGTTACCGGAGGGGAGAAAGCCAGACACGGATTTCAGCGCTGTCAATAAATAAAGCTAAATTACTCATTTTCCATTCTAATCGCTGAAGCGTCGATTCGGCCTCTAGAAGTCTACAATTTGCGAAGTAGGTACGGACCTTAGACGTTTATCACGGGACTGACAAATCTCTGATTACTGGACATTATATACGGAACCTGAACGATTTTATCGAGTAGGCAATCAATAATCGTGAGGTACATTGACAGAGGGTTGTATAATCTATGGTCGGCAAGGAGTTACCGAAGTGGCAGCGCGGCCGCCGCGAGCCATCACGACCGCGGCTCTACGCACGCCTTTTGTTTTTCCACTCGCGCTCAACCGCATACAGGTGTCGGGCGACACAAAATAATACAATATATATTTTTATGTTTTACGTTGGTAAGGTATTTCAACATCGTCTGAGGTCTTATTATACATCACATGTCCAAAATATGTCAATAAATGTTAAAAAATATATTACATAATAATTATATCCTTAATCCCTTTTTGAAATCTTGTAAACTTTTACATTAACTAATTAACAGCATTAGGTTCAACCTAAAAAAATATTACATGGTTACTTACCGACTTACTTTTTTCTCGAAATACAATTCTATTATAGGTATAAACCTATAATAGAATTGTATTTCGAGAAAAAATAAAACTTTATAAACAAAACAGTAATCCATTGGACAATGGATTACGGGTACGTAAATTACGCCCCCGTGAGCGCAAAACAGCTTAATAGCGAAATAACAGCAATCTCGATTGTTGTGGAGTTTAAATTAAAAAGAAATATGAGAGCGGTAAGGTAGTATATTTAAAGTATTCATATAAATATACGAGCCGACCGCAAGTATATAATGGTAATAGTCCAATAGTGGCCGAGCTGTGGCAGATCGTAAGCCGCGCCGCGGGCCGTCACGCCGCCTGCGCCGCCCGCCCATACAACAGCGCCGGCGCTCTTTTTACTTTAGAGAACGCGCTTCTTTATACTCGTATAGCAATAAGCATACCATAGTGATGCTTATACTGTCTTGGATATAGTAGTACATATATGAACAAATAATAAACGTTCAAAACTTTCCAAAAGGTGCTTTCTTAAGATAAAATAAAAATACTGTTTTGTATTTCATTCCTGTCGATTAACTAGACAGTGGATATTATTGATTTCAAAATAATTGATGCTTATAAAAGTCTGCTCAAAAACTCTCCTTTGACAAGTTAACATGTAAACAAACAATTTCCAAACTATCACTTGACGCTTGGCAAAAAAATAACGCTGGGGAACTCTCGTCGTCACAGACCCCAAAATTACGGGCCGGCGGACTGTAATTACGGCCCTATCGCATTTTTTACCGCGCCCATATCGGCCACAAATCTAATATGTCTAATGACGGGATTCGACTCGCATCTAAAGATCTATTACTTTATGGATGTTAGTGTGGTGGGGATGGGGAGTCGTAACTATGTTAAAAATGTTTGATACGGTCTATTTTTGGAATGGATAATAAATGGGGTAACTTTTAGATTTGTATAATTTTATGAAATTTCAAAGATTTCTACATAAATTCATACTTATGAATGCGAAAGTCTGTCTATTTCCACCAAGATTCACGCTTAAACAGCGTTAGGGTACGCCCTAACGCTGTTTAAGCGTGGTTTGGCTACGGCCAAACGATCTTAATTTGTGAGTTGTGAGTCGCAGAATTTCGGTTCAGCAGAATTCTGCTGCATTCAGTTTCATACAAAAGTCCTGTTTGATTCACACGAGCGTAATTTTGTGAGTCATGATTAGCAATATAACAAATTCTGCGAATCACAACTCACAAATTACGTTCGGTTGGCTTCACCTAGGGAATGCAATCCCACAAGAGAATTTCAATCCTAGTATTTACGGGATTGAACCATCACAATCCCGCTGGATCCCGGTATTTCGGGATCCCGGTATTGCATTCCCTAGCTTCACCCTAAGAGATTTTGATGCGTTTGAAAATACTTTGAATCCTGTAAAAAATATCCCAAAAATTATCGCCTGATAAACAAGTTACGTCGCAAATGCAAACACATTTAGCCTCTACATATTTGTAAGTTAGGAATTTGGATACTATTTAAATCACTACTTTTAAACAATTAAGTATGATGTTATATTTTTTTCTGAATAATTATATATACATACACACCGTTAATAAGCAAGTTAACCCGACATTAACCTGTGAATCCATCATCAATCAGAACGAACACAAGTATCGGGGACGCCGCGGGAGGCCGTTAGCGACTGTCACTGCGGTCTGTGCTCGTCCTTTTGCACCCGCCGGCCTGACGATTGGAATATTTGGTGAGTGGAATTTGTCACTCTATGGAATCATCATGAGACCTTGTGGTTTTTATATTGTGGTAAAGTACTATACCTAGTACTTTACCACAATATAAAAACCATATAATTACCACAATATAAATACGGCTGATGGTGGACGTAAGTTTTTCCGGGTTATCAAGAGTCAAGACAATAGGCATCGTTTTTTCTATCAGCTAGGTTTGACGTAGCCAGATCATAATATTAGAGAGGTCATAGGTCATCTGCCTATGAATCAATTTCTCTGATAGATAGATATATTAGGATTTGAATTTATTATAGTAGACCACTTGCCTATGCATGTGTGGGAAAATAAAAGTTGTCAGTGGTTGATGCTAATAAGTAATAATGGTTATAATAGGTAATATAGCTATACGAGTAACTCTATAGCGAGTTAGGATAATTATTCGACTCACCACACTAACAAGCTAATGCGGAGTGCTGTCAAAATTAATAAAGTACTGGTATCGAGTGTTGCCGCGTGCCGGCGCGCGGCGCATGTTTTTTACCCTGGCCGCCCTAATGCACCGATGTTTTTTAACCTGGCCACCCTAATGCGCGGCGCGTGGCGCTGGAGTAGGTATTGTGCGCCCACGACCAGTCGAGGACCTGAGAAAATGCTATAATTTGATTGTGTTGCTATTCATTATAATAGCAAAATAGTACGAGGGCGATTTTTGATACTGTATTATGATACGTCCTCGTGACTTAAGTTTAATAGGCATAAAACCTGTTGAGTATATATCGGATAAGCAGCTACTGTGCTTAAAGTTAAATAAATTTAATGTACTTAACCAAATTTTAAATTTTAATTTTGCAAAGTAAATTGGATATATTTTTTCCGGGTCAATTGTATGATTATGCTGAATAACAATATTACGAACATTGAACGCGAAATGCTGATGGAAAGCAGTGTGGAAATCTTAACATTGTAAATTGAACATTTTCTTTTACAACACATTAGCGTAATTTTTAGTGCTTGTTATATCGACACTAATTTCTAGTAACAACCGATTTCATATCTCTACAAAAGTTTTTTTTTAACTTTGACTGTAAGCCTCATTTTATGATTGTACTTAACAGATAATACAAAAGATTTGTGCCATAATTCCCTCAACCCAAGCCAAATAATTTGTCAATTTTTAAACCAGCAAACTCTAAGCTTTGTAACGTTCATACTCAGCACGAGGGGACAGAAATGAAAAGATTATTGCATTCACATTTCGTACACAATTTAAATCGATTTTATAAATCTTTGATGTTATGAAGTTTGCAAAAATGTTCATTAATTACAATACTTAAGGGTGTCTATATTCTATATAATATAGAGGTAGATTTTACTATGAAAGGAGGAGTTTAAATATAGAAATAAGGAATTTGAAATAGTTATATGTAATTCGTAATAAGAAAAAAATCAGAATAATTATATCAAACTAAAAAAGTTACTTTCGCGCATTTTACCTATGCAATAAATAAGAAAAGTAAGTTCTTATTGCTTCTTATAGAAAGAACAAAAGAAACAAATACACACACTGAAGTATTTACACACCAAATGAAGTATCTTAGCTAAAATATTTGAAATGAAAATTAATAATGCAAGTTCACCTGTAAACAATAATTTGTAGAAACCTTTAGGCTATGGGGTAATCCGTCATTTCGACAGACGCTATCCGTACGAGTAGGTGGTGGTAGAGTGACCACACCTGACACCTGCACGAAACGATCTAACGACTAACACAATACCAAACATATACTACATTCTTTTTTAATACTAAATATTGCGTGCAATCTTATTTGCGCAACAATACAACAAACTGATGGAGCAGGAACCGCGCATTTTCCGTCTGTCAATACGAGTATAAGCAGTACCTACGTAGCGCGTTCCGTCCGGAGATTCCGTAATTGACCGTATTTAAAACCTTATAAACTCATAATCTGAAAGCTACAAAGTTGTAATAAAAATACAGGAATAATCTCCAGTATATCAACATTCCTTTTGTCGTTTTAAATTTTCTATTTTTGTTTCTTATACTCATGATATCAGCTTCCAAAGTAATACAGTTTGTTAAAATTCAAGCATACATACAGCATCTCCTCAGAATTTACAAATTAGTTTTATTTGAAACTCACGCCAATAGATCGACAATATCATAAACTACATATTTGCCGTTTTAAATTTTTTTTAGGACAATTTTGAACTAAGATAAGTAAAAATAATAGAGTTTTGGCGCGATCTCGGCAACGCGGCAAATGTATGGCCAAGGTCGTTTGCTCGGGGGACGGCCTTATGTATATGTCCTTTCCAGTCTACACTAAATCTGCGCTAAGTCAAAATTGTTTAAAAGCTTATTCGATGCATACAAACAAGCAATTATTTATATTATAGTATTACATTTACAAACAGTAAATTAAATATTATGTATAAGCTATTACTATCCCAAATTCTTCAAAATTGGATTAGAGCGCGTGTCGGAAAACGATCGTGATTTCCGCGGCAAAATAATCAGTTTCCTCCACCTGTTCCTGGATAAATATTCAGAAAGTATTCGGAATTTAAATATTGATAATATTGCATTATTCAAACGTGGAATTCTGAGATAATCGCCCTCGGTGATCGATGCACCTGTTCCGAGGTTCCGAATTTATTTGCATATAATGAGTATGTCGAGAGTCGAGACACGCCGGGAACAATATGGGAGATTTATATTTCGCTTTTTCTTAATTTACAAGAGAGAAAGAGAGAGAAGAGGGAAGAAAGTGTCTGTAACAGGGCTGGGATAGGGATGATGCTTGATTGATAGGTGATAAACTACGATAACATGGCGCGCCCCTCCAAATTACTGTTTCAATGTGTGTAGTCATATCTTTATGAAAGAGTTTGTATGTAGTAAGTATATTCAACCAATCATCCAGTAGGTACTCATAATATTTCACTTAATGTCACTTATTACCAAGATTTGTTGGTCGACTAATCATAACTGGCTGACCGCGCAAGACAACGCACTTCAAACGTTTTGAATTTTGGAGGGGCGCGCTAAAAAAAATTTCCACTATCTATGTAATAAAGCTACATTATTTTTTTATTGTTGAATATGAACTCAACTTTACACGTTTTTCTTTGTTTTCATTGTGGTTTTGCTGTTTTGCTTGCATCAAATAAAATTGCTTTAATAGCTAGTCAGCAATCAGTCTTTTTCACCGTCCATCACAGGAATATTGCTTCCAATAAATCACAGAACATAATATCTGCGAATTTTGTACTATTAAATTTTAATGTAACTTAATTTTGAGTCATAAATAACAATTTTTGTATACAATCTACAATATTTTTTCCACGATTACAATCCAAAAACGCTCTTAGCTTAAAACATACGGTAGAATATGTTTGACAAAAAAAAAAGATTTTAGCCATACAATATATTACGATCGCACTTTGAGAGATTTAATGATTATGTATTTAAATTAAAGTAATGATGATTTTAACAATATAATAAAAGCTTTATTCATTTTCAGTTAAACTTTATTTAAAATAAAAGATGTCATCATCTCATCAGAGAGAAACAAATATCTGTGAATGTGTTCGACTGTCCTAGGTCAGTTCTAGGACCTAGGACAATAAGTGACCAATAAACGGACGATTAAAATGTCGGACCTATCTAACGTTCGTGAGAAAAAAGGTCCCGTTATCCTAGAAAATTCCGCTAAATCCCTAATTCCTGTCTCGTAATCTAGAGCATTCCTTTGTTTCGGGCGATTGCGTGTCGGCCGCTCGGCCGTCGCGGCAATCAATCAGTCAAATTATATTGTCTTAGAGCTCGCTCCAAATTGTCCCGAAACTTCGACTGATGCTGCGCGATTGATGTAAACGGTCCATTACATCCACAGATTATCCTAAACGTTTAATCGAGTCTTACTAAAGGGATTTTAAACGCGTTTTAACCCCATCACTCTTGTTACAATTATTTTGGTCAACATTTATCTCTTTCATGAAAGAATTTGAGCTTTATCACTTACACGCTAAGCAGTTGAAATTTGATATACAATTTTGATAATTAGGTGCAATAAAAAATAAAAATATGTTCTATAATAATAATGATTGAACTATGGCACAGAATACATATTAATAACAAACTATGGTCCAAACTAAGAGCCGAGTCACAAAACTTCAGATAAAGTATCACATATAAAATGTGATGACTAGTGTAGTGTCGTGGTTTGTACCATGATAGACGTGTGCAGAAGGGCAGTAAAAATGTACCTATTTCTTAGACAAACTTGGATTTCATTGTAAATGTAAATTAATTGTTAAAAGATCTGGAATAATCGGGAGAGTGCGAGTAGGACTCTCGCACGAAGGGTTCCGTACCGCTATAGGTACCGCTATAGGTATAGGTATCATTTAAAAATAAGCAAATAAAGTTGTATGAAAAAGTGTGTGGATCACGAAAGGGAATCATAATTTGGTACGAGGATCATCGCCTGTAACCCCATAATCGTTTTGGACGTCCGCTTTCGTTCTGATTTGAAAATTGTTTTAATTCAGAGACAGTCACGGAAGATATCTCACGAAAGGGTGAAAAGGAAATGTTTGGCATCCCACTCTTGGTAGATGATTAACATAGTTATAATGCTCATTGATTACGAGACAACAAAAAATACCAAATAACAAATTTTTGTACTAGTTGACGTCCGTAACTCGGTTACGCTAAAATTCGTTTATCGCGCGGGAAACGTACATTTTTCCAGAATAAAAAAATTTTGTTCTTTCCCGGGACTCAAAGTATCTAAGATACATTACAACAGCAGTAGACAGTTGTATTCCGAACTTCAACAAAAACGGTTCAGCTGTTTGGGCGTGAAGAGGTGACAGACAGATAGACACACTTCTGCATTTATAATATTAGTATGGATTTGGATCAATCCGTAGTATTTAGCCCAGGATTAGCTATCCTTCTTTTATCATTTTAAAAATCAATCTATCAAAAGACATATTATTAGGACGATAGTTGTAGGTTACAATGTATATTATTAATTTTGGGTAATTAATAACAAAAAATGGTCGAGAAACCTCCTAAACCCCGAACATTACATTTAGCGGTAATAAAATATGGAACGTTCGGGCATTAGAGTTGACCGCTCGCCGGTAACGTACAATTATAAAACGTTTTGTGATATACGGAACAGGGAACGCCGCCGGTCAAACATGTCTTCCCAGAAACAGGTGAATAATTTTACTTTTCCAGAGAAAACTGTTTGAATAGCTGGAGGATGCGTATTCAGATTTTCTCTGGTATTATGTAATGGTTCTAGTAACGTCTTTAGCAATTACTCGGTACTCGAGAACTATGTGATATTTTCACAACATTGTTAGAAATGTTTTGAAAATAGAAAATAGTAAAACTCCTGACGTGGACGTACTGGGTGTTAGCAATAAGTTATCGTTAGACTTGATTAAGAAAATCAAGATAATACAATTTACAATTTAAAGTAATTTATAAGTTAAATGTTATTAATAATTATATATTTTTTTGGTATATATCTCGTCTAACATAAAGTTACCACAACGTATCTCGTGGTTAGATAATTTCTTTATAATATAAAATCGTCTAGATAAAAGATACTTGCAATACCAAAGTTATCTTTAATGTTGAAAATTCCTTACATGCCGTGGGCTTTGTTAAGGCCGTCCCCCGAGCAAACGACCTTGGCCATACATTTGCCGCGTTGCCGAGATCGCGCCAAAACCCTATTATTTTTACTTATCTTAGTTCAAAATTGTCCTAAAAAAAATTTAAAACGACAAATATGTAGTTTATGATATTGTCGATCTATTGGCGTGAGTTTCAAATAAAAGTAATTTGTAAATCCTGAGGAGATGCTGAATGTATGCTTGAATTTTAACAAATTGGTATTACTTTGGAAGCTGATATCATGAGTATAAGAAACAAAAATAGAAAATTTAAAACGACAAAAGGAATGTTGATATACTGATGATTATTCCTGTATTTTTATTATAACTTTGTAGCTTTCAGATTATGAGTTTATAAGGTTTTAAATACGGTCAATTACGGAATCTCCGGACGGAACGCCCTTAAGTCATAATCTTAAATCCTGGTCGGTAACTACATGATGCCGTCATCGTCATAAACAACGCCGAATCCAAATTACAGTAAATTTTACATTGTAATTCGGGACAAAAATTCCAAACATTCGTCTCTATTACAATTACTGAGGCATCTCATAAGAAACAGGGCACGCGAGTCGATCTTGTGGTGACTATCATTTTGTACGATCAAGAAATTCTTTGAAAACCTAGAAAAATATGTATTAATTTTTTTTATTATTATTGATAAGTATTGTAATCGAAATAAGGTAAATGAGAATATGGTTGTGATGAAAATCGTGTAGATACAGAAAAAAGACGTGTACCTAGTACGGACGAAGTGTAGTAAGTCTAAAGAAACGAACTAGGTATATACATATCACAAAATCTTTAAAATAATAAGCGTTATAGTATAATATGTCCAGATTTTTCTGAATATCATTTCAAGTCATAAATCATATAGTGTAACTCACTTAATAACATTAGATGTCTACCTGCATCTTAAATCGGTTACAATAAATTTTTCACTCTACTTTTTACAATACGTGTGGTCACCCCAGCTATAATATGCTATAATTTCACCTATTCATCTCTCATCATTTACATATTAGGGATCGATTTGGTCTGGAATTCCCTCGACGTCGTCGATGTAAGTAGAGTATACTCTGGATGTCGTGTGTGATGTGACCCTAATTATATTATTATGATGTTTGGACTCAAGAGACAGTGAGTAAGAAATGCAATTGTAATTATGAGGTGAATTAGGAAACAATGTTTCCATAGTGTTGAAGTTATTTTCTAATAATATGATCGTACCTTTAAGGACGGCATTATCGTTTTTAAACGATAAAGTCCTTTTTTTGTCTAGATTAAAAAATATATGATCGTGGTAGTAGATAGTGGTAGTACCTGCCATTAAAGGGGTAGGTAAAAATACAAACAATTTATTACGTATAGCAATACAATATAATATATTATGAATGTGGACGTGTCATACATATTATATCTGGGCAAGGACATTACTTACTATTAGCAGTTTTAGGGCAAGCACTCTCTTGAGAGACATCATGGCCTTAACTCTTAATACAGTATAAGCACGTCTTAAGATACACCTAGCCACACAAAAAAAAACAAGAGCTTGAAACAAAACGCAGAAACACAACGCAGTAGCCACATGACTGTTTAATAAACGTGCTAATGGGGATTGTCCATTTTTTTTTAATTTTGCTCATTACAAAAACATTTCGAGGAATAAGGTCAGTGATCGTTTTTCTGTATATAAACCAAAAAAATACCCATTAGTTACTTATATTTTTGAACAAATATGTTTAACCTTAGTTTGACCTTCAATGGCGTTAAATTAGCAATAAATTCGACCATCATTACGTTTCGAACTTTTGGTAAGCTTCTCGTATCAGTTTTCACATAATGAGAACTTGCATTTGACGAACCAGCCATTATAATAAGATTGAAAGGAAATTTAAACATACTGCAGAGGTCAATTGGCCGCCGATGATGACGTCAGAGCGAAAGTTTAAAAATTTATTGAGAAAAAACTAGCCAATGAATTTCAAAATTATTTAATTTATATTCTTAAAATACCCTATTTTAACGAAAAAAAATATAAAAAGTACATGTGATTTTTTTGGACAATGCCCATTGCTAGTTAAAGTCTAATTTATAAAGACTCAAGACAAAACTGTCTCAAGACTGTCGCGTTATTACGATAATATGTCACGATAGTAGGTCTACTGTTTTTTTTTCTTATTCATTAGGCTTGTGTCGAAACCGACAATGCCAGCCTCATAAATTACATCCAAATTATACACTTCATTGTTAACAATTTGCAAACAGATACTAATTAGCTCTACACTTAATAAAATTCCAATACAAATTCACTAACTCCCAGCAAACAGGATCTTTCGGCTGAGCGAGAATGGCGCTCACACAACCGAGCTGTGTCAGCGCCACCCCCGCATCAGCCTCAAACCTGCGCCTCTCTGACTCCACCCGGGCACACTCCACCAAAGCATGGTAAAGATCTTCCCGCTTCTTACACAAACTACAATCTGGCGACATGCAAACTTTCATCATATATCCAAATGCATTGAAGGTCTACTGTTAAGAGTGAAAGAATTAATTATTATGTAATAACTTTTTTGTAGTTTAGCGAAAGTACCTATACTTTCGCTATGAATAAACTATCCCATTTGCAGTTATGTCATCAATTTCACACTTACAAATTAGTAAAAAAGGATATCTCCAAATGCAGGTAGATTTATCCAGGTACCCTTTAAAAGAATGCAAATTAAAAAAAACATTCGTCATAATGCCAAATTAGGTACCGTTAGATCTAACAAATGTGATATTAACGGCGACCATGTCAAATCGTTCGGGTTATACGGTATAGTCTCGACTCCCGAAACCGAATATATCAAAACTGACAGTTATAATGTTTAATTAATCCATCCCGTGAATTTATTACAAATTCGTTGCTAATGCTTGTTTTAATTTGTTTTTAATTTCCGTCAAAATAAGTAAGTTACGTTACCACTTAATGAGTTATTAAAACGCGTTTTCAAACACTTTTCACAATGGGCATTGTCCAAAAAAAATCACATGTACTTTTTATATTTTTTTTCGTTAAAATAGGGTATTTTAAGAATATAAATTAAATAATTTTGAAATTCATTGGCTAGTTTTTTCTCAATAAATTTTTAAAGCTTCGCTCTGACGTCATCATCGGCGGCCAATTGACCTCTGCAGTATGTTTTAATTCCTTTCAATTTTATTTATAATGGCTGGTTCGTCAAATGCAAGTTCTCATTATGTGAAAGCTGATACGAGAAGCTTACCAAAAGTTCGAAACGTAATGTTGGTCGAATTTATTGCTAAATTAACGCCATTGAAGGTCAAACTAAGGTTAAACATATTTGTTCAAAAATATAAGTAACTAATGGGTATTTTTTTTCGTTTATATACAGAAAAACGATCACTGACCTAATTCCTCGAAATGTTTTTGTAATGAGCAAAATAAAAAAAAATGGACAATCCCCATTCTATTAGATAATACCTTGATCGCAGATTCTTGGAAATCTATTGTTATCGCGGTCGCATGCGACCGCTTATTTATCAAAAACATTTTTTAAGGCCTCTATATCCGCTAATAACCTTGATCACTGTCTGTCAGTGCGAATATCGACGTAAATGACATTAAAATAACATTGTTATGAATGTTGCGCGCCTTGTACGGTGGCGGTTACGACGCTCGCCGCGTCAATGATAGGGCGAAATAGGAGAAAAAACCTTTTTAAGGCTTAATATAATACATATTTCGAAAAATTAAAAAACCAAATTATCAACTTATGTATTGCAAAGCAGTAGATATTTTTTATATATTCTTTTCATAAATAATGAAGGAGTAAACTGGTTTCATTCAACAATTTGGAGGTGATTTGGTTTTTTAATTCTTTATTGTATGATACCGATAGAAAAAATATGGCAAAACCACGTTACGTATCATATCATGTAGATTACTAATTATTTTTTTCAGATATAATTTCTCTGTTAATGCCGATGAAAAGTGGTTTCATCTGCACGCTTTTTTCGCGAGAGGAGCCTTAAGTATAATTTTTCTATTAGGATCGCATATTTTTATTTGCGGACTTAATTTTTTTTAGGTTTTTCGATGCAGCTTCGCTGGCTCTATGTCAGCTATATAGGTTTCTAGCTATAGATATTACCAGCAACCATATTAAAGTCCACCCATGATTTTATTTACAAGTTACAACTAAATTTTTTAACCGCAAATCACAATAGACCTATAATATTGTGTTTTGACTGTAGGTAGGTACTATTCTTTTAAAACTATAATCTTGTACTTAATCTTTAATATATACCTAATATTATGTCCGTTGCAAAAATTAGTTAAGTACTACATTATATTTTCTTCTAGAATTTTTATAGGCACTCTCTTATACACTCAGAGATGAAAATTAATTACCTAACTGTAATTAAATGAAGAAATTTTGAATAATTGAAGTTTAATCATCTTTATATTATGTCTCTGAGACCGGCAGTTAGTCTATGATCATGTTTAATACACCACTTAGGTATGCCGTATGAGTGGCAAATAACATAGCTGTACGTTTTGGCTCGATGCTGACATCGCATCGTTTGCTATAGGTACTTACTAAAAACACTGTCCAAACTTCTGGATAAACTTTTCATCATCTGTGAAAGGCTACTTAGAGCCTTTTTCACCACTTACTGATAAAGTGCCGGATAGGCTATCCACAACTTTTTTGACAGATTCTCCATACTTTATCTGTCAAGTAAAGTGGTGGATAGCCTATCCGGCACTTATCAGGAAGTGGTGAAATAGATCCTTATGGCCTGTTTCACCGCTTCCTGATAAGGTGCCCGATAGGGTTATTTGACAGATTTTCCATACTCCATCTGTCAAATTAAGTGGTGGATAGCCTTATCAGGAAGCGGTGAAACAGGCCCTTAGTCAAGTCCCATTCGACAGTTTTGACAACGAAATTACAAATAAGAAATATGTATTATGTCTTTTAGGTGCGTTATTTTAAACCAATATATTTTTCGATTTTACCTTTGCTTTCAAACTTTGCTAAAAAAAATTAAAATAAAAAGCTAATAATAAGTAGCTGTTGAAAATGTCTCTTTTCAAGATTATTTGAAACAGAATGACAGCTGTGTTCCTTGCAGCTATTGTGTGGTCTAAAAATGGCGTTCCTTAATTTATCATCCTCGAGCATAATTCCACATAATTAAATTGGAAAGGCTCCTTCGATATTTCCGTGTATTAATAACCAGCCTGAGGTGTTGCACATTTGGCAGACGGCTGGCCCGCGGTGGGTAAAACTTTGACGTTCAATTTGGTACTACAAATATATTATATTCTGTGGTTCAATCGAAACTTTTTGGCCGTCTTTGTGTGTAGTGTCTAATTGCATGTTCCCTTTTTAAAGCCCCAGAAATTAACATGTGACTTCACCACAAACATACAAAATAATGCTCATAAAAATCCTCCTACAAGTAGAAAAAACCGGCCAAGTGCGAGTTGGACTCGCCCATGAAGGGTTCCGCAGCATCGATAAGAATTATTTCCATGAAATTATAAGGTTTTTGATTTATTTTAATATTTCATTTTTGATATAATGAAAGTCAAATTAAGGTTTATCATTTATGACGTATAAAAAAAGTACTGGCTAGATCTTGTTCAAACCAATTTTCGTTGGTAGTTTTTATATTAATGTACATCATATATTTTTTTTAGAATTATCATGCTCCTACTTTAGAAGTTAGAGGGGGGGACACACATTTTGCCACTTTGGAAGAGTCTCTCTCGCAAACTATTCAGGTTAGAAAAAAAATGATATTAGAAACCTCAATATGATTTTTGAAGACCTATCCATAGATACCCCTCACGCATAGGCCAGATGAAAAATTTTTTTTTTTGTTTCATTTGTACCATGGGGACCCCTAAAATTTTTAATAATTTTTCCATTTTCGTATCAAAATCTTAATGCGGTTTACAGACTACATCTTCTTACCATGTTTCAATAGTATAGCTCTTATAGTTTCGGAGAAAAGTGGCTGTAACATACGGACGGACGGACGGACGGACGTAAGAACCTGAGGATGATTTTGTCGATATGTCGTGTAAAACATTTAAATTGTAACAAAATATAATTAACAAAGTGGAGCGTGCATGAAAAGTGTATAATAATTACTGTGAAACAGAAATTTCCACCAAGAAGTTACAGTAGGTACATACACATACATTTAATATAACAAATAAAAATACAGTTTTGTACGTCTTACTGGTAACATTTTAGCAATTTTTAAGTTTATTCACCATTGTAATATTATATTATACAGGATAATAAATAAGTGATAAAACTTTATGATGTGTATGTATCCTTTGTGTATCGAGTTCAATATCAAAATGGGAGAACTGAAAGAGTTACTGTCGACTTTCATGTTTAAATGAAAATTGCCCCAACATCACGAATTTGCTTAAATACAAAATTTGAAAAAGAAAAACTCTTTTAGCGCTATACTACTTTCATGGTGAACTCTATTCAGATTACAGGGTTATACATCCTATGTACACCCTGAAAGCACGTATTACTTGTTATACCGATGCATCCGTAAGCTTATCTCTAAATTTATTGTAAAATATTTGTTTAATTTGTTAAAATTGTTGAGACCTAAGAATTGATAAATTATGAATAATATTATTACAAAATTACTTACTTTGATTCAAATCCTTATTTTATAAATGTCTTAATTATGAGACTGGCTTATTGAAAATAACTTACATTTATTTAAAAATGAACTGACACTACAACAAATAAATTGTAGAGAACTCAACATTTTATATTTTCAGTTTTAATTATTATTGTCTTCTTTTTTATGTTGGTTGTGTAAATACCTTAATAATTGCACCTACCTATTATTTATTTGTGTGTTAGTATTAAGCATGTTTCATCGTTATAATATGTATTAAACAAAACAAATACCTGAGCCCGATTCACAGAAAGTTCTGTTTATTGAATATTCAATTACCTACGATTTATAAATGTAACAAATTGATACTACGTTGTAAAAAGGTATATTTGCAGACTCCAAATAAAGTAACTAAAACTAAATAAAATTGTGGACTCGAATAAAACTGGTAAGTACTTTTACTATCGTCGAAATTAACAATAATAATATCATTATGTTTGGCATACCGAAAGGGTAAAAAAAACTTTATTCTACTCAAAATTAAAAGATGATTTCACTTTGTATTTTTTTACGTGAAGATATCTTATTAAACGAAAAAAAAACAACAAAAGGCTTTAAAAAGTCCACAATCGATTGAACAATAACATAGTTCACTTGATTCTTTGTAAAACGCACAATACTTACTTTTTGTAACAAAACGATACATTTAAACGCAAACTCGATCGAGTGGTGCCTCTGTCAGGGCGCAACGAATTCTATAATTCCACGATCAACGAGCATACCTATGCAAACAGTAAACAGACGAACAAAGGCTGTACAGTCGCGAACCGACGCACTCACTATATCACCCGTCACCGCTCAGCTAACCCTACAATAACCATAGAGAATCACAATTAATCGCTTCGATGAGAAATGCCACCGCGGTGAAAAAACGTCAAAATATTGTCCGCGGATGCGACGGGGCGCCCCCGCCGGCTCGGGCCGGTAGGAGCCAATGGAGAGGCGGCCGAGCCGTTCTCCTCGCGGGCCGGGCCAATGACGCACGCCCGGGGCGGAGCCTCGAGCTATGCTCGGCGTTTCGCCCCCAGCGAAAACCTTTTCGCCTGCAGTCGTTTACAGATAAGCCTCCGGGATGGTCGATTATTATTACATTGGAAACGCGTGATTCTGTGACCTACGGATCGGCCCCGGGCGTCGGCGATCGATCGAGTATGAGCAGTGTGTGCCGTAGACATACGAGCGGGCCGCATGTGATACTGACTGTGTTCTGTGATATGTTTGCCTTATAGATTACGGCATGAACCTTTATATGCAGTGCCATCGCGAGGTATGAATTGTTTTGTCGGCTGATATGCGACTTATTAAAATTATTTGCATACTTGTATAATAAAAGTCAGATTGTTTATGATCTTCGATGTTTGTTTATGATGCGGTATGATGACACTTTGGTTGGTGTGACCTTCCGCAAAAATCAGTTGGGTTTTCAAGAGGCTTTCATGCTAACACTTTAGTTGGCGCGACCCTTGGAAAAAATTAGTTTGGTTTTTTGAGCGGCCTTCACGACTAATTTTTACTATTTCCTATTGCTGTCATAGCTATTGCCACTTGTGTTTTCAATATTCATGTATTAGTGAAAAGTTTAGTTTTTCAGGTTCGTTGTATGATATCTTTTTATACTGCTACATGTATTCTTAAATCTTCTTAAATGTGAAAACAGCTCTCAATATTTTACAAGTTACTAAAATACGCCGGTAAATAAGAATGACAAACATTACCCTTCCGCCTATCTATTGATACATCAAAGCAACTCAGCTGAAGCTCCATTGATCAATTTTCAAGACTAGAATTAGATAGTATCTTAGATTTAGTGCTACAATCTCAAATCTAGTTTTGCCGGCTTAGGTTTGCGTGTGTCTCAATTAAACACGATTAAAATCGCTCGTGATGGAGTGAGACAGTCACAGTGCGCAAACTGAAAAAGAATTTTACAAAACTTGTGAGAAATATAATGTTTTTGTACTTAGTTTAATTAATTATTAAAAGAATTTACCTTTTTTGATACCCAGTATTTAGAGTTTAATAATATTAATTATTAAGAGATTCCGAGGAGGTAGGTGCTGCCTATATTTATTATTATTATATATTATGTTAGATACATAATATTCTTTGTCAAAGTTGTGAATTTTTTACATTATTAGGGACATGATTTCGACCAAGCTAGCTAGCGAGGCCGATGTTATTAAGTACACATCTTATATATAAAATTCTCGTGTCACAAAGTTAGTCCACCAACTCCTCCGAAACGGCTTTACTGATTTTTACCAAATTTTATATGCATATTCAGTAGGTCTGAAAATCGGCTACTGGGTACTTTATATATTGATAAGTGCATTTGTTGAATAAATAATAGTAAATTATTACAACCTGAGACTGACGGCGACCTTTGTGCGACGGGATAGCGATCGACGTTGCCATGGCGACATACTTAGGTACTAATTTTTTCACTTCAATAAAATAATATGGGCGAAATACTTTATATTATGGCAAAGCAACGTTTGCCAGGACAGCTAGTAATATATAAATGTCTATATTTCGTTCTACCAGAGCACCTAAACTACTGATTTTAACTAAAAGCTGAATGTAACGTGGTCTACTGTGCCGGTCTGATTCAAAGTGTCGATTACTAATATCATGGAGTATTATATTATAAAAAAAACATAATATTTCGTTGATAAAGTATTAGTACTAATAATTAATTTAGAATAAAATATGACCCTAAGTAAATAAAATAATAAAGGATTAACGTACTCTCTACTTGTACTAACATCGCCTCCGTGGTCCGAGGTTAGGTATAGAGCGCGGCTCTTGACTCGTCCGTCGGTGGAGGTCGTGGGTTCGATTCCCGCGTTGAAAACATCTTATTTCCAAGTTTGGTTAGGACAATGCAGGCTGATCACCTGGTTGTGTGACAAGTAAGCTGATCCATGCACCGGATGGGCATGTAAAAAGTCGGTCCTGCGCCTGTACTCTCGCCAGTCGTGTCGGTCATCCGTGATCCGTCCCACTGGGTTATGGGAGTAAAGGAATAGAGAGTGCTCTTGTGTACTGCGCACATACTTGGGCACTATAAAATTACTGGCCTGGTTTCAATGAAACCGGCCACCGTCACCTAAACCAGTGTGGATAACATACCTATTATACTCTCTCAAAATCAATTATATTTTTTTGTAGAACATAAGAACCGTGTTTACATTATTATAAAGTTGGTAATTACGAAACTAAACAAAAATATACCAATATTTATAACAATGTTCTTCCGATGTACCAAAATAAAAAGTAGGCGTAGAGCTCTGCGCGTCTACGCGCTACGACGCGCCGGCGCGGCGGCGCTACGTCGAGTTATAAAATTGGAAATACGACATGGTTTATTTGTATTGTAACATTGTATTTAGATCTTTCCTCTCCATGAAAAGGTGTATTTTACGGGGATTGTGTTCTTACTTCTTACCCCCGAGTATGTTGGAGTCTGCTTCGCTCACACACACACAAAACACAACGCAAGCGTCGGACGGGTTAAAAAAGTATTAATTCGCACCCATTTTCACCAACGATGCTTTCTTTTTTAAACCTAAAACAAAGCCACACTTTAGCATCATTATTTAATTCGATACATTTTTTTTATAAAATAAGGGGGCAAACGAGCTAACGGGTCACCTGATGGAAAGCAACTACCGTCGCCCGTGGACACTCGCAACATCAGAAGAGCTGCAGGTGCGTTGCCGGCCTTTTAAGAGAGAATACGCTCTCTTCTTGAAGGTTTGCAGGTCGTATAGGTCCGGAAATACTGCTGGTGACAGTTCATTCCAGAGTTTTACAGTGCGCAGATAATAATATTATAATGGAAGTCTATTTATTTCCAAATAAAATTATGTTTTAATAGTATGTTTTTAATGAGATTATTAGCGCCGCTGTAAGCTGCAGGTAATAGTTACGTGCAGCCACATTCTTGGCGATTATTTACTTCTAAAAAGTTGATTACATGGGGGTTCTTTTACTATAAACAATGTAAGAAGCGGGCACTAATAAGGTATGGCGTGATAATATAACTTAAAATTAACATTTAGTTACGTATATCAAATTTAATATCATATTTCACAACTATCAAAATAAAATCAAACACAATTAATTGAATTGAAATAACTCCCGGCGGAAAACTTTTAACACATGACGGCCAATTTAAAATGCAAACAAATAAACGATACATTTAAAGTAAACAAATTTAACTGCAAAAGTAATGTTCATCAAAAATGATTACCTGCTGTTGGATATTATTGGTTTGCTTTTCATGTTACGGGCGAGGTAAACATCAATCCAAATTTTCATTTTTATTTAGTTTGACGACCTTTGTGGCTCAATTGGTTGAGTGTGTGATAGCTCAAGCCGGGACCCGGGGGTCGCGGGTTCGGATCCCGCCGACGAAACAAAAAGTTTTCAAAGTTCCCGGGTCTGGATGTGTAATAAATATGTGTATTATGTATGATATAATAAAAATATTTGAATATGTATAAAAGTATTAAATATATTTCCGTTGTCTGGTACCTGTAACACAATATGTCCTTAACGGTACGTCCACATTTGTATCATTTGCGCGATCAGATCTCCGATCAGATTTCCGTCGCGATCATCGCGTCGTATTAAGTATGCGTGTCATAGTGTGGACGTCTATTAGATCATTCTGCCGATCATGCGAGTATTTGGTACGACATGCCTCAGCTACGCGGTTAATAGCGATCGGGGCGTAGCATGATACGCGTATCATTTTGACACGCTTCGATGATACGCGACGGAGATCTGATTGGGGATCTGATCGCGCAAATGATACAAATGTGGACGCACCGTCAGGTACTTAGCACGAGGCCAGACTGCCGTGGTGTAAAGCGCCCATAATATACACACACTGGCAAAATTAGCGGAACATAGGTAAAAAGGGCCACAACATGAACTCAAGTGGGTCGGGCTGTGTGAAATCCTTTTTTATAGCTTCTAAGCTCATTTTAGAAATAAAATTTTGAGCAAAACTGGCAAGTTGACAGATTTTTATTGCAATTATGCCCTTATTAGTGTTTTTCGATGATTGACGTTGTAAGTGTTTCTGATAAGAATGGCGTCTTTAGCGTGGTGCAAGGTATGCCAGCTCATTTGATTGTTTGGTTTTTGAAAGAACACATTGCTTAGATACAAAATTAGTGATTTCCCAGCATCTACGACAGCTAGAGCTGTAACCACCATAGAGAAAGGTCATACCTACCGTTCGGTCAGTCAGGCCTTAGGTGTGTCGGCTTCCGTGGTCCATCGTAACTTTCAACGCTACAGAGAGACTGGATTTTACGTTCGGAGACGAGAACAATGCAGATATCGGGTGACAATGGTTCAGGAAGACCGTTTTGTAAGGGTACAAGCCTTAAGAAATCGACCTCAAACTGCTTTGCAGACACGAAACCTATCGGAACAGGTCCGAGATGTACGTGTAAGCGATTGTACAGTAAGAAGAAGACTCAAAGAAGTTAAATTAAACTCAAAGGCCAGCAAGGGCACCAAAGCTTGAGACAGGACACCAAAGAGCCAGGCTAAGATTTGCGCGTGAACATCAAAATTTGACAAGTGAGTGAAAACGTGTGCTGTACAGTGATGGGAGCAAATTCTGTGTAAATTTTGTTGACAGGCAATAAAGAATGTGGATAAATCGTAAGGAACGCTATAGGCCATCAAATTTAACGGCAACAGTGGCCTATCATGCAGCCTTCGTAATGGTTTGAGGTGGCATATGATTTACAGCCCGCACAGAGCTGATGATTGTTAATGATGGTACTTTGACAGTACAGGGCGATAGCACAGACATCCTAGAACTGCATGTTGTGCCTTTTACACAGTTTTAGGCAGTAACTTCAATTTTATGCGCGTCCATAGAGTAAAAATATCGGGCATTATTACGCAAATTATGCTGGCGTAGCCCAGGTGGAGAGGCCAGCACGGTCTACGGATATGGATCCGATTAAGGACGTGTGGCACATCAATGGGTGAACGGTACGAGTTACAACTCCAGCTCCAAAATGTGTTCAGGAGCTCGAGTTGGCGCTACTGGAGGATTAGGAAAATATCCCACAGAAAATGATTGACAATCAAAATGCAAGCATGGAATGGCGTATCCAGGCCCTCTTGAGATCCATAGAAGGCATTAAACGCTTTTAACATGGCATTTCTTAAGTAAAAATGGAGAATTTAACTTAAAAACTTACTACTGAAATTTCAAAGATTTTCTTATTTTTTTATTTTTGCTTATTTTTTTCTTTTAACGCGTTTTTATGCCCTTTATATAAGTTTTATTTTTGATTCATCAATTATTAAATAAATAAATAAATATATAAAAAACAGCTAATAATTTAAAAAAAATTAAAATTTTGTTATGTTCCTCTAATTTTGCCGGTGGGTTTAGATAGAAGTAATTGCGAATGTGTGTGTATGTTTGTTTGTTATCTACTTCTTTGCGTTTAAGCTAATACACAGATTTTCAAAGTTGCTATCGAGATAGGTACTTTGAGTCTCGAGAAAGAACATAAGGCATTTTTACGGTCAAATGTAGGCCCTTGCGTAGGAATTTGCGAACGACCAAAATTTAGAGCAGGATCTGATATTTTATATATTTGCATAGTCAGCTAGTGGTATAGGTATGAAGATTTATGTTCAAAATGATAATTTTACAAACAATGAAAGTTGATAAATTATATGATAGAGACTCTGTAACTGCAGGTTACAAAACAAAACAGCAAAAAGGACTGACACCCAACACTATATCCATCCTTAACTAAAACTTTGGCTGAAAAATCATTGCAGTAGGTATATTTGACTACGGAGAACAGATACAGGTCACGACAACATTTACAGTAATACCTTAGATTAATAAATGTATATTGTATGTGTACCATTGAAAAAAATTGTAATAAGACAAGACGTTTGTTTTATGCAACATAATAAGAAAAGTAAATATACTACTAAGGCTCGGTTTCTGAGATTTTTTGACGTTGAGTTTATAATAAACAGCGTTGTTGATTCATGATTGGTTAACTTATAGACGTTAAAAAATCAGAATAATGAAGAGACAAACTTCTGTCAAAATTCTTAGAAACTTTAGATTGGACATGACACGGTCCTTTAGTAAACTTCTGGAAGGAACTGTCGTCAGCAGTATTTCTGGACCATTACGACCTTCAAACCATCAAGAAGAGAGAGTATTCTCTGTCGAAATACCGGCAAAGTACTTGCAATTCTTCTGATGTTGCGAGTGTCTATGGGTGACGGTGGTTGCTTTCCATCACCTAATGGAAAGAAACTACCGTCGCCCGATTGCTTGTTTGTTGTATGTTATAAAAAATAGACATACAAAATTTTGTCGCAAGATTTTTCCAGTAAGAGTTGTTTTCTGTAACAATATATTATTATTGGACTTCGAAAGGCTTCTCAAGAGTCAAATCTTTTATGACCGTTTAGTCACACACAACACTACTTTAATCAAGACTATTTTACTGTTAGATTTGTGCGCGGAGTATAATTTAATCGTATTATCCTTATTTATGTTAAAGCATTACTTAGCTCTGTATTTTCCAACATTTTTTATGGTTTGGCCCCCTGGTATAAAAATACATATAGCTATTTTGCAACCCTTTTTCTTTTCATACTATGTATTGCATATTATGTTTATTGTTTTTTAAAAAATATTGCATTTTATTAAAATTCTCCAACCTAATTAAATATCATGTCAAAGATTTTGATCTTTATTTTATTACTGAAATAAATCTTTCAACCACTGGCGAACTGACGAAGCATTAATAGCGACCCATAGATTGAAAAACACTGAGTTAGCTGATATTGCGATTCGCGACCAAAGAGGATATTAAACTACGTAAGAACCGATACTTTGCAGTTTGCACGCGTTTATGTCTTTTTCAATAACATTCAATAGGTATACAAAAAAAAAGTAAGGAACAGTGCCTAGTGTTTTTGACGTTTAAATTTTTTGTAGTGTTGTTTTTAAGAAGCCAATCTCAAAGTCAAAGTGCCTACGAATTCCTTGGTTACGAATACATACCTTGTTGCTAGGCTATGTTGCCACAAAAAAGACATCCCTCGATTTTATTTGATAAATATTAAAAGAGCTCACCTCTATCCTGTCCCTAACAATTTGTCCGAACCTAATTATACATCTTAACCCATAAGCGCTCCACATTGAGATAATTACACTGTTGGTGTGTTCTACACGAGTTTTTGTGTCTGTTATTTTGTTGATATTTAAACACAGTCTCTCTAGCGGTAATAATCTCTAATCATCAATAAAACATCATATAATACTTTGTTTTAATATTTTGTTGTGTTACATTTTATTAGGAACCTCATAAGTCATAACATACCTACTGTTAAAAGTATATCTATTATCTAAATATATATATATATATATATATATATATACTGGGATATATACCACTGGACGGATCGGGCTCAAATTTTGCATGCAGGTAAATGTTATGACGTAGGCATTAGCTTAGAAAGGATTTTAATAAATTCCAACCCCAAGGGGCTAAAATAGGGGATGAAAGTTTGTATATAATAATACTTCTTAACGCGAGCCAAGCCGCGGGCAAAAGCTCGTATTTTATAATTTAGGTGTTAAGTCTTGTTAAGTGTAAAGCAGGCTTTGATTCAATTTCAAAATAATTGTAAAATAGAATCACAGTGGTATATAGTCATAATAAGCGATGAAGTTTTCATTATTATCTACCATATTTGATTCATCCAAGTTTTTAGTAAGACACATACCTCAGTCCTCACAATACTTATCCACTGTACCTAATAGGTAGCAAAGTGCAAATAATTAATTAGTAGTTAACCTTAACAAAAAATCGGTTGTCTGTAAAGTCGGTTTATCATACGTTCAACTATCCTTAACCCCTTAACCCTCGCTTCCGAATCTCTATAAATAGAAACAAACTTTTTCGACTGTAACCTAAAGTTATTTCGATGTATTTCTTTCAAATGATTGTCTAAAAATATTTATAATGAGTAAAATAAACTATTCGCAATACAAAACGCTACCTACATACATTAGTAAAATCCAGTAAAATCTTCGAACAAAGCACAAGTCATACCTTGACACGTAGGAAATAGAGCACAATTTTAAATAGCCGAAATAATACTAATAGCTCACAGATTGTTTATTTATTTTTCATTCAGAGTGTGGTCAATGTATCAAAGGTCATAACTAACCAAACTTCTTCAGGCAAAAGTATTCTCTAATTCATCGAAATACGTAATATAATCGAAACAAAGAGCGCGGCCCAGGTGGGCCTTACGGTTGTTGAAAGACTTGAAAGTGTAAATGGAACGCCTCAGAGCTGTCAGCGAGGTAACGCCGCATGAACTTTCATGTTTTTCGGGCGCGCACCCCATATCGAATTATAAGACGTTATCACATCAAAAACTAAAGTTTAAATAAAAGTAAATAATATTAGCAACAAATACTTACAAATATATTATTCCTACTACTAATCATAAAAATTTAAAATATGATGATTGTTATTATTAATTATTGCATTTTTTCAAAATATTATGAAGATTGTTATTTATTTTGATGCACCATCAGAGAAATTGATAGGCGGATGGCGGAAGCTATTTTTCCGGGATATGTCAAATCTATGTTGGTCGTGATCTGTGGCTGGGACTTGATATAACCCGACATAATTACGAAGGTCTGCCACCTGCCTATAAATAATAGTACAAAATCATATATTATGTACTCATTATCTTGTAATTATTAATTACTGCTTTGCATGTCAACAATTACTATCTAATTATAAACGGATCTTTTGCTAATTGATTGTAATTGCTGTAAAACTTACTTTTTGTAGTTTTGTGTTTCACCATCCGTGTAGTTTCACATCATTATTACACGGTTTTATAATACCTAATAGGTATATAATGATGACGCATGAACACTGCTTCATTACCAGATACCTACCAATAATTTAACCATAAACTATAAGCTGTGGAGAAGTTTTACTTTACTACACACAGTAATATTATGCGGGCATACTATTTGACTTCGACGCAGAATTTCTGTGACGGGGAATTGAATTCGAAAAAGCTATAATTATGACACATTCTACCTAAAAAGGGCTTTGTGCTTTTCTTAACACGGTAGGGTAGTTTTTGCACGTTTCCTCAGTAACGCTAACGCACACTATTATGACAGTGAACCCAGCAGCATATTTTAATATAAAACAATTATTTCGCGGAGTTGTTTAGTGGCGGTTTGATTTATGAAATTGTTCGTATATCTAAAGTATAATGCCCGGCTCGTACGAAATAAAAGAAATTTCTTTAAAAACAACCGGTGCGATCCATTAAGCCGCTGTCATCGCTACGTTGATAGGATTTAAATTAGCCGCACAATAACGCTCCTGTCAAATCGGCCATTAATTTCGAATTTTGAATTTGGAACGGGAGCGGTGTTGCCAAAGCAAGCCATTCACCCAGTATCATTGGGATTTAGCTTATTGAATGGAATTCTGACAAATTAATTTAATCCGCCAGGAAATTAAAATTAAATTGATTACGTATAAATGATGATTATAAAGAAATTAACAAGAAGACAGGTGAATTCCATACCAACAATGAAACCAATTGACTGTAGTATTTTATATATTAAGTCCAACCTATTGTGCTCCCGACGTTCTGTAAGGCAGACAAACCTACAATATACAATATAATTTAATACATGGACCTACAAAAAAAGAAGGTCTTTTTTTGTAGGTCCATGATTTAATATTATTTCAGAAATAATTAAAGTGTTTATTTTTGGCATAATTAAATCTTCATAGAAGAAAAAGAAAAAAATTAAATAGACTAATAAAGCAATTATATGGGTTAACATTTTATATTTTGTCAGCAACTTTTGGATCTGTTGATTACATGATAAATTATCGAAACCCAAACTATTAAAATTCTTTGTAGGTATTAAATTAGATATCATATTTCGCAATTTGCAATATGACTTCGTTAAAAAAACAATGACACGTCAGATGCGTTACGCCCCCATATCAATTAATGAACGTTTTAAATGTTATTTATTTAATTATTACAAAAATTCGAATTTAAATTAGTATTTATATTTATGGCTCATCGAAATAATCGCCCACTAAACTATAAATTGTAATCATCACGTTTGTGTAAAAATAATATTATTTGACATTATTTTAAGGTTTTTCAGTTTAACAAACATAATAGATAGGTACTTACTACTTAACTAATCTGAGGACTACTTCAACCATATTATAATATATTAATAATTGGAGTTTACTCCTTAAGAATCGATTTTCATATATAAGGTGCCCGGTATGAGAAAAATCCGAGGGGTAAAACCTACTACCAAGTAACGAAAATGTGTCACGTTTTTGGACGACGGAAACTTTCTAATTTGGCTGAGTGTATTAAGACCATAAAGGTAATATACTTATCGGAATATAATATTATATAAATTAATATAATTATGTAATAATATAATTATATAATAATATTATATTATTTTTATTAAAAATCTTAAAATGGTTAAGACATTCAATTCCACTAAGGGTCATCCAGGATAACTGCAGAAGCTTTCATGGTGCTACTGGAAAGTCTATATTAAATTGTAATATCTGATATCTACCGATGTTTTTAGTATTTAGTAGTAGTTAGTAGTATTTAGTAGCGAAATTTTCTTACAACCCTAAGGTTGTATGATTATACCTATTAAGTATTAAAATATTTACACCACGGATAATATTCTTGGTATAAATGAAATTTCTGAATTAGGTATCTTGATTCTTGTATGATCACTGCTGCGCCGTATAAATATTATCTTTATATTTTATAGTTTTTATTATTCTTTCTTTCTTTTTCTTCTTTTTTGGCAACTTGTCACAAAGGATGTGTATGTTGTGCCACAGACAAAGTAAAATGGTAAGGAATATGGCGGGAAAACCATATTCCTCCTATTATAATTTTCATCACCGTTTTCATGTATCGTCAGGTCTAAAGTCTAGTCAAAGTCTAAGTAAAAGTCAATACAGTCAAGGAGTCAAGTCGGTCGATTCAGTAAAGTGGTAGACGCTTGGCTCGATGGAGTTTTGGAGGGAACACAAAATAGCACGTTTCTGGATATTACATCACTTTCCTACACTTGTGCGTGAACACGAATATCTAATAGTTAATATTTTACCAATATTACACATTAAAAACCCAGCTAACACAATTTTAGGAAAATAATACAAAAACACAACAGCACTCTTTCACATGCCCGCAAAAACTCCGTTTTTATTATTCGTAGTTTATTTATAAAGAAAGTTTTAGCC
Organism: Polyommatus icarus; assembly: GCA_937595015.1. Lineage (NCBI taxonomy): Eukaryota > Metazoa > Arthropoda > Insecta > Lepidoptera > Lycaenidae > Polyommatus > Polyommatus icarus. The sequence continues at coordinate 23,480,106 of OW569321.1, forward strand.
CATTTCATATTTGTATATTACATTAAACAAGATGTTTAGCCGAGACAAAAAACGGCGAAAATTACTCGAGCCCAAGAGAGAGAAAAAGAAGCTATCAGAGTTAATGAACGCAGTGGAGCCAATTCCTCTTTCAGGTGCTAGACTGCCAACGTTCAAAAATATAGTTCGGTTTATTCTTGTTGCTACAATCGATAAATATCATTTTAATTGGCATTCTCTATGGTACAACGGATAACTACAGAAAAACGTTTATTTATTGGCAAACTTTCATGTGCATATTTTGATATTTAATAAATATGAAATTTAAATTTGGATATGGTTACTAAACCTTTAGCAATTTTAAAAACTTTTGTTTTCAAAATAATTTGCATTAGAGGAAGAAATTCTATCTAAGTAATTAATAATTTCAAGCGTATACCACGAAAATCTTTATTTCAGGGTCCAGCACAAGTCACAACGGTAGTATTTTTATAGAACAACATAGAAAACGACTTTTCATTTCTTTTTTTAGGCCATTGTGCGGCGATCGTAGGCCAGGTTGCAGGCAGATCGGTTTCTAACCCATAACCGGAATTTATATCTGACATTATTCATATTCCCGTGCGGTTGTTTTCCTAATTAGAATCCATTCAAGCGTACCCCATTAAAACTCGTCTAAATTAAAATTCAAATAACTTACTAACTAGATGTATAAATCACGCCGGAAGACAATCGAATATATTGTCCGGTCTGACAATCGACCGAGTTTTTGGCTGGTCACTGATTGTTGGATTCATTACTATATTACTAGGGATATTATTTCTGGGATTGCTTTTGTAACGTGTAATATTGTATCATTGCTAAATACTAATTATGTCTAACTAAATGTAAAGCAATTTTGTTAAAGTTTAGAATTTTAATTGTGGAAACATGTTAATAGTGCTTAGATATTAAGCAGCATTAATTTTTAAATTAAGTTTATCACTGTATGTTTTCCTTTCAAATAAAAAATAAAATAAAAATAAAATAAAATACTGGATATAGACAAATGAGTATTTGATGACTTTGATGTATGAAGCTTAATAAATTAAATTAGTCTTTGAATTTGAAGTAATTAATCCCTTTTACTTTAATATAAAATTAATTTTATTATCTTTTAAATACTTATTTTGAAGTTTTGTTATTATTTTTTAAACATTTCCAAACATAATAAGCATAAAAATATAACTGATCTCCCGGACCTTCAACACCGGATAATCTGCAAGGATTACCTAACCGTCTAATCGTTGGGAATTTGAATTCCCAAAATCATACCAAAAATCCTTTCTCACGCTCAACTTTCCTACTCTCACAAATTAGACTAACGACTTACCTAAAGGTTAGGATACACCGAAGAGCAAATCGACGACATAATAACAACCCACGTACGAAATTTGGAAGGAATTGGCGGCACCGCGTGCACGGTAGCAATAACATGCAATTTAAATGTTTCAGATTTCGAATACGATTGTGTTTTTTTTTAATCGACGTTCGTGAAAATATGCGGGTCTCGTTGGGAACCTTTTCAGAGCAGACGAGAAGTTTTTTTTTTTTAATTAAATTGAATAGGATAGTATGAAATTGAAAATTAACATTAACGCTCATGTCACTGCATTTTTCTTTTTTAATGTAAATTCTCTTTTCTTTCCCATTTCACATTTATACAAATTATGTCAATGTGAAAAAGGAGATACCTATTTATAAAAAAATACGAATCCGGGTGAGTAAAGCCGCACAACTTTGGACGCGAGGCGCAAATCGAATGTCTAAATGGCAAAAAAATTGCCATCTTTTTGCCATTAAGACGGTCGATTTTCTCAGCTTTCAGCCAGCTTTAAGCCAGACTGGCACAAGTACCTAAGCCTTACTCAAGGTATTAAAATGATGAAGATTTAACATACTTAACCTATTGACTAAAACTTACTTTATTTTTGAAATTAATTTACTCTTTGAAGAGTGGCTTTCACTATGATATTTATTTATCGACAATGCAGAGGTGGTAGAGCCAAAAACAATTTTACAGGGGAGCGGGTTTCATTGATGCAAATGATTGTCCATTAAATATCTTGATAATAATTTAACGTATTAAATTATGGATATCAAATCCAATTTTGACAAAAAAACGGGTTATTATACCGACAGCGATATCGCTGTCGGTACAATATTAGGTACCGTATGTGACATTAACCCCGCGTTCCACTTAGCGGTAAAAACGATCAAAACGCTCAAAATAGGAGGCATTTTAAACGTTTTGACGCTAAGTGGAACGGGGGGTAAATAACATTAATATTTTTAGCTACCCTTATATCTACTTTCTATCACAATCCACAATAAGCCTTGTATAGTTACCGGAAACAACGACACCTCATGATTTACTACTCATTATGATAATAATCGATTATTTCTCGAACCGGGCGCGTTCTCTCTTTTCATTATTATGGTTTATGTTCGGAGATGTTAATTATACGGCCGGCCGTTTTAAACAACGACATAACTCTTCCCTTCCTCTCGTCATCAGAATATTAAACACATTGGCTTTCCGAATTTATTATTTGATTGTTCGTAATGCATTATATGATATAGAACATAAGGAGAGCACATCTATATCCTATATATTATTTGCATTCACATACTTTTAGTCAATTTTAATCTCAAATGTTAATTGTCAAACAAAACAGTAAACACTAACTCTCACAATCAATATTTCCTTTTTGCTCGGTCAATAAATGATATCTACTTGCACTGGTAGCATTATAGCAGCTTATGCTTTGCATTTAGAGCAAACAAACTGATACTTTATAAAAGGGTCCATTCACTATCCTACTTTGCAGTCCGCCGTGCAGGCCTGCAACACCATTAGCCGCGTACTGACCAAGCGAGCCGCCTCGCCGCGGCAGCCTCGCGCGCAGTTGCTCGGTCGTTCAGTACGTGTAAGTGCGCGGCAAACGTCCGAGGCGCCTTTGAGCATCGACCAAAAATCGACAACTTTTGGCTCGGCCGCGGTACGCTCGGGCGAGGCAGCGAGGCTGCTCGCTTGGTCAGTACGCGGCTATTCACTATCCTGCATAAGCCGGCGGACTGCACGCAGGATAGTGAATGGTGTTGCAGGCCTGCACGGCGGACTGCAGCAGGACTGCAATGCAGGATAGTGAATGGGCCGTTTTAAGTAGAAAATATGATATTTTTAAATAGAGAATGTAATAAGGCAAAATAAATAATAATCTTAATCAGCTACGACTTACGAGTACAATAACAATTTCAATTAATAATACTGGATTTGAGTCCAGTATTATTAATTGAAATTGTTACCTGAAACCACTTTAATTCTTGATAGGTCTAAGAAAAGAAATACAAAAACAATGTCCCATCCACAAAAAAAAACATACCAACTAGTAAAACAATGCAAAAAATTTTGCCTATTGCGTAGCAAATACAATCCGTAGCAAGATATTTATCACTTCCCTAATCACCGTGAGGGATGGTTAATCGTTATTTTGTAACGTGAAGGCAGCTACCGGAACGATTACGAGGTATTCCGCCCAGTGTGGGATTAACAGTAATTGCCCAGTAACCGTGTTACGGCGAGCGCGGGCGCAGGCACGACTCACGACCACGCTACTGTTCAGATATTATCTCGAAATTTGAAATTTTAATTATTTTTCTAATGGCCGGGGATGGGCGTTTGAAAAAAGAATTCAATCTATGCTGCCGATCGCCGAAAAAAGGTTTGTTGAAATAGTAAAAACTTTTTGGGCATTCAAAATCCCTAAAATATAAAATGAGAATTTAAAAAATCAGAAGCTTCTTGTTTTATAATTTAACAAATATAAAATAAGTCGCGTAAATAATAAATACTTTTTTTAAACTGATAAATCTGATTTTTTTGTTTACTGTCTGTGCTGGTGCTGACATCTACCGTAAAACATTGCAGTATAATATCCTATTGCGTGCTTAATCGTAAGTCGCGTGGATAGTTAGTATAGTTTATTTAGAGCCTAACAACTTGTTTGTAGACACTTTTATTTCTTTTGTGGTTTTAATTTCATCTTTCGCATCCTCTGGAACCAGTTTGATTTACGACACGTAGACGTGTTTGGCCGCCGTTTACAGCTCACTCTTGGTTGTGGCGATGTCGTCTGTAATATATTGATTTTACCGTTAAATTGGGAATCCTTAACAGAATAACAGCGATCCGACACGATATTGCGCTACTTGTCTTTGTTGCTGCGGTCTTGAGCAGTTTCTTACCACTCTTCGACTTAAACATCGCGCAGAACTCAATATAAAATTACCTTCTACTTCTACAACCTAAAATTTCTATATCCTTTACCGGGGCTTCTTTAAAATAAATATGCTCAGTGACACCTAGGAAACAAGCATTGCTCTTGCGAAGGCTCAAATAATATGTTCAATATTCATATTAACTGTAAAAATTACATCAACACATAAGTATTCTATATACTCGTACTTAAAAGATCTTTCGTACAGTATTAGGTACATATTATGTATATTGAAATTAAAATCTATTTTTAACATAAGATATTATAATAAAAATGTTCAAAGAAACCTATTCTCTACGAATTAACTGACCGATTTTAATTATTTCTGTAGACTGCAGCTAGCTTAGTAGCTAGCGATCGACTTTCAAGTCTCTAACTTATCGACAGGCAGATTATTATATTTCTTTGTGGTTAATTAGTTTTTCATATCCATAACGAGTTTATATTTTGTCCATTATCTACTCTCGTAATAATATTAATATAATGCGTATCTCTGTCTGTCTATATGGGACCTCATAATTTACAAAACTAAACTTGGTACCTATGAAGATAGACTTCAAGTCAAGGAAAGGCCTCGGGAAGGGACATAGCAGAGTTTTATCATTAAAAAATCTATAACTCCCAAGCGAGCATGCATTATACAACTAAGTAGTAGCAAAATAAATGTAATAAAACGGTACTAACTGGTTGAGAAATAATTTTGCCACCGACATCCGCTCAGCATGGGTCTGGGAGTAATTACTCACTGAGTCCCCGCACTCCGCTGCCTGCTGCCTGCTGTTTGCTGCCTGGTACCCGCTGTCTGCTGCCTTTTGCCTGTTGCTCGTTGCCTGCTGCTTGATGCCTGCTGAGTTTAACCTCTCAGTGGTCAAAATATTATTTATTTCTCGATAATTCGTTTTACATTTGCCCTCTATGCATTTACTTTCGAAGGATGTAGAGAACATGCTTGTTACTATTTCACTCGGCTCCTAACTTTTCTCTTCATTACAATTTGTAAATGTGAAATTAAACTTTCCTAATCCGTTTCAAAAACATGTTAAAACAATTTTAAGGTCTTAAATTCGACCAACATACCACTGCTGGCTGGTTCATCTCTGTCGTGTCGTTATAAAGTTTTTAATTGCATCTCACTTGGCGGAGGGCTGGTGTAGGACATTCGATCAGCGCGCGCGGGCATCCATCACGCAGCCCCGCCTCCTCGGCCGACGTTTAACCGAGGTCAATTATTAAAATCTCCAAACATTTTAAAAGCTCCAACCAACTTTAACAGCGTCTAATGTGGTCGTTGAAAACGATATTAAATATTATGGTGTTATTGGTTTTATAGCCATTTGGTCATAAATTATCAACTACTATCTAACATTGCGTATAACTATAAAGTTTTCTACAAAAATCATATCGATTTCTTCTAGGAATAATAAGATACATAGATCGATGTAGATGCCTAAGCCAATTATTATGATTAGTAGAAATAAAATATACTTTATAAGGGAGAAGACCTAATGGCAGACACTGTAAGGAAACATGCAACATTTAAATGTTATAAAATATATATTTATGAAAATAAAGGATTGATAACTTCTTCCATGTCTTCAGTAACTCTTACCAAATAAAACTATTATACTTATTTTCTGACAAATCAATTAAAAATATATATTATTGGTCTTTTTGTAAACTTAGTCATAAGCACTAATAGATGACATCACAAAAAACGAACATCACTAATAGTAGACACCAGTATGAACTAATAGTTGACATAGAACATTACATTACATTTTATATATTTTTTCCTATTAAATTAGGTCTTTATTTGCCATTTTTCAAAAGATTTCATTTACTTCATCATAGTCACTACATGCATTGGAAATATTATCCACGTTGTCTCCAGATTCTATTCATTCTTCTTCCATGCTGAAACTATCTTTCCTTTTATTTTTATTTTTCATATTTTTGAAGTGAAAACTTCTTTAGCGGCGTTGAGCACTTTTGTGGGATGGGTAAAAACTGTGAAACTCGCGTCAGATTCTCGTGCTGATCGAAAAACCTTGGAAAAACTGTAAGACGGTTGGAGAGTAGTGTTTTGTATCGAACTCGAACTCGAACTCGAATTGATTGTAAGGGTTTCGATTAAATAAAAAAAACAATTTTTTAAAAATCGATTTTCATAAAAAATGGGTTAAAAATTTAACCGATTGTAAGGGTTTCGATTAATAAAAAAAATCGATTTTTTAAAAATCGATTTTCATAAAAATTGGGTTAAAAATTTAATCGATTGTAAGGGTTTCGATTAATTAAAAGAATCGATTTTTCAAAAATCGATTTTCATAAAAATTGGGTTAAAAATTTAATCGATTGTAAGGGTTTCGAATAATTTAAGAAATTCGTTTTTTAATAATCGATTTCACAAAAAATGGGTTAAAAATTTAATCGATTGTAAGGGTTTCGATTAATGAAAAAAATCGATTTTTTTAAAATCGATTTTCATAAAAATTGGGTTAAAAATTTAATCGATTGTAAGGGTTTCGATTAATTAAAAGAATCGATTTTTCAAAAATCGATTTTCATAAAAATTGGGTTAAAAATTTAATCGATTGTAAGGGTTTCGATTAATTAAAAAATCGATTTTTTAATAATCGATTTTCATAAAAAATGGGTTAAAAATTGAATCGATTGTAAGGGTTTCGAATAATTTAAGAAATCGGTTTTTTAATAATCGATTTTCACAAAAAATGGGTTAAAAATTTAATCGATTGTAAGGGTTTCGATTAATTAAAAAATCGATTTTTTAATAATCGATTTTCATAAAAAATGGGTTAAAAATTGAATCGATTGTAAGGGTTTCGAATAATTTAAGAAATCGGTTTTTTAATAATCGATTTTCACAAAAAATGGGTTAAAAATTTAATCGATTGTAAGGGTTTCGATTAATAAAAAAATCGATTTTTTAATAATCGATTTTCATAAAAAATGGGTTAAAAATTGAATCGATTGTAAGGGTTTCGAATAATTTAAGAAATCGGTTTTTTAATAATCAATTTTCACAAAAAATGGGTTAAAAATTTAATCGATTGTAAGGGTTTCGATTAATGAAAAAAATCGATTTTTTTAAAATCGATTTTCATAAAAATTGGGTTAAAAATTTAACCGATTGTAAGGGTTTCGATTAATAAAAAAAATCGATTTTTCAAAAATCAATTTTCATAAAAATTGGGTTAAAAATTTAATCGATTGTAAGGGTTTCGATTAATAAAAAAAATCGATTTTTTAAAAATCGATTTTCATAAATAATGGGTTAAAAATTTAATCGATTGTAAGGGTTTCGATTAATGAAACAAATCGATTTTTTTGAAATCGATTTTCATAAAAATTGGGTTAAAAATTTAATCGATTGTAAGGGTTTCGATTAATTAAAAGAATCGATTTTTCAAAAATCGATTTTCATAAAAATTGGGTTAAAAATTTAATCGATTGTAAGGGTTTCGATTAATAAAAAAAATCGATTTTTTAAAAATCGATTTTCATAAAAAATGGGTTTAAAATTTAATCGATTGTAAGGGTTTCGATTAATTAAAAGAATCGATTTTTCAAAAATCGATTTTCATAAAAATTGGGTTAAAAATTTAATCGATTGTAAGGGTTTCGATTAATAAAAAAAATCGATTTTTTAAAAATCGATTTTCATACTTCTTATTTCGATTAATGAAAAAAATCGATTTTTTTAAAATCGATTTTCATAAAAATTGGGTTAAAAATTGAATCGATTGTAAGGGTTTCGAATAATTTAAGAAATCGGTTTTTTAATAATCGATTTTCACAAAAAATGGGTTAAAAATTTAATCGATTGTAAGGGTTTCGATTAATTAAAAAATCGATTTTTTAATAATCGATTTTCATAAAAAATGGGTTAAAAATTGAATCGATTGTAAGGGTTTCGAATAATTTAAGAAATCGGTTTTTTAATAATCGATTTTCACAAAAAATGGGTTAAAAAATTTAATCGATTGTAAGGGTTTCGATTAATGAAAAAAATCGATTTTTTTAAAATCGATTTTCATAAAAATTGGGTTAAAAATTTAATCGATGTAAGGGTTTCGATTAATTAAAAGAATCGATTTTTCAAAAATCGATTTTCATAAAAAATGGGTTAAAAATTAAATCGATGGTAAGGGTTTCGATTAATTAAAAAAAAACGATTTTTAATAATCGAATAATCAAGTTTTCACTTCTGCCGGCACTCCCGGAGTGCAACCCGTCTTTTTTTCCTAGCAAACTTATTTTCAGTCTTTAGTGTCCATGCTTTTTATGCCTCTTCTTTTTTCTTTTTTCTTTTCTCAGCTCTCATTTTTCTTTTTTTTTACTGCTGAAAAACTAAAGCAATCGATTTTTAGATCAGTTATACAATGTCTAATATTAGACATGTCCATTTTTAGGTGCAGTAGTTCTAAGTTCTTAGATTGTTAATAGAATTATATTTTCAGAGAATAGTGATGATTTTTGCAGTAGAATAAAGTACAAAATAACTTTAGTATGTATTGCAAAACTCAAAGATGAGATCCATGTCATCTATTAGGTTTTTTACATTTTCAAGAACTAATAGTAGACACCCTTTATATTGTTAGGGAAAATGGATAAAAGATCATAAATAAACGTTAATTAGTGTAAACAACATGACCATTAATCCAATGAAGTCAATAGAAATTACAAAAAATCTAATAAATGTATTCAAAACTTACGTGCAAAATTTCGCCTTCCTTAACCTATTTGCTAAGAAATTGCCGGGTGCGTGTTGACGCGGTCACATCATTTACGAAAACTGATCCCATTTTAAAATTTTGTTCCCGAAGGCATCCCTAATATATTTTTTCACATCAACAGATAGCATAAGAAGCTTATAAAATTTACAGTGTTGAGAAATAATTAGAATAATTCTTATTTTTATGGCATTTTTGTCGTAAGTGTCTTCTATTAGTTCAGTGTCTACCATTAGCGCCTTTCCCTTAATTACGATTGGTATTTTTACCAAAACATTAGAAATATAAGTCTGCAAGGTACTCATTTTACCTCCGATTTCAAAACCAGGTGCATCATATCAAAATAATTTAGTCACTATACTTACTGGCACATTAGAATTTATTTCAAAAAAAAAACATCTCGCTGGCAATTTAATACGAACCCGGAGTTTAAAAAAGGAATACACCAGCATGGAATGTTGAAAAGTCAGAGCTACCAATCTATTCTACGCTTTCGGAGCTCTCCTCAAATTAATTCATTATTCCTTGGATGGTAAGATTGTATTTCAAACATATAATACATGAGAAATAAGACCATTTAAACCTCCAGAAGGTTTTACGAGTAAATTACTGGCTTCCGTTTTTCGGTATTTCAAAAATGCGTTTCATCAAAATCAAATGGACCACAATCTGGATTGCTTCGTTTTAAAAAACGAATAAAGATTTGACCACGTGCTCTACCTTATTTCCTTTTTCTAAGATCTCTGAAACATGTGTTAGTATGCATTAATTTTGTATGGCGATGATAAAGTTTAATGTTAAGTGCTGTGAAAAATAATACACTATTTTCTTTCCCGTTATTCCTTTTGCTTGCCAAATTTTCCGATAACGACACTCGTTATATAAAGAGAGTTTGCATCAGCTTTCGACTTGTATAAAACAACATGAGTCACCGAAATAACTAGCATACCACGTGAAATAATAACACGTCTATCGCTATAGAGTATAAGAGTAAAGGTTGTGTTTTTTCATCGCGTCGGAACCGGCCGAGACGCCCCAGGCGTGGCACGGGCGCGCAGTACCTAGAAATTATCGTGCTTAATCTCTGCTCCATCGGCGCAGCTTAAACATAACTGTCAATAAAAATTGAGCGTTTTAATGTGGCAACACTTGACTTTCACCCGACAACGGCGCTGCATCGTCGCGATTTTTTATCTTTTATGTTAAAACTTTTCGTCGGTGAACTGCAATCGAGATTGACGACTGTTTGCTGAATATTTACGTACAAATGTGTGAATGCTAACCATACTAATATTATAAATGCGATAGTGTGTCTGTCTGTCTAGGTTACCTCTTCACTTCCAAACCACTGAACCGTATTGCCGTCGGTATCTAGACATACTTTGAGTCTCGGAAAAGGACATAGGGTACTTTTTAACCCGGATAAGTGTACGGTTCCCGCGCGGTAAGCGAATTTTGGCGCAACGGAATTGCGGGCCTCATCTAGTTAAAACTCATAAATTTTGACTAAGTTTTAGCATAGACCAAGAGCCTTCAACGGCCTGACCTTCCTCAGTTTAGGAAAGCGGAAAGTTTACCTGTTTGTGACCTTTACAGAGGTAAGTACGACCAGCAACTATGGAGTTTCGGTCACGGTTACTAAAGGAGGTTCCATCCAGTTCAGAGGGTATTCGTTCAGGTAGACACCTGACCTTCTATCTACCTAATTTCATAGCTTATATTCTTCGCGGTAAGTGGAGGAGTCTCGTCTTCCAGTGCCGGACATTTTTGACAGTTGTTTCCTGCTGCTGGACATCCTCGAAGTTAAACTTTAAGAAAGTTTATGGGTTTGTTATTATTATTCGGTTTATTTTATTATATTCAATAGGTATATACCTATTGAATTAACGTTACCATAAATGGTAACGTTAATTCAATAGCTGATAAGGAAAAGCCTTACAAGAAAGCTTACATAGAAACGTAAAATAGAACAGAGAATTGAAAGTAAGTTAGACCCATATTTGATTAAACATTACACATAACTCCGTAAGTGTAGGTTCTAGTGATTTAGATGCGTTATTGACAATTTAATTGGCGGCAATTATTGTGTTGGCTGTCAGAAGTGAGTGATGGTCTATATTACAGGTTTCCGGTCGAGCTAAATACTTACGAGATGTGTTGTGTGCGCCTGTTATCCTGGTACTTTGTTATGACGTGCTACATTTAAAGATTTGATTGCTCGAAGGATGTACGGAAAACTGTATATCTGAGGCTTCACGCGAGAGCGAGATTTTTCTCGTCTCGTCTCGTTCTCGTCTCGCTTTTACGAGACGAGAACGAGACGAGACCTTTTGGAAAATATTCTCGGCGATACCGAGACTACATACCGGGTAACCGAGAGTCTCGTTTCGGGTCTCGTTAATATTTTTTTATTAAGTTTTTATTCGAAAAATTAGAAAGGTCTACTTAAATTCAATATATATTTTACAAAATATAAAGTCTGGTAACCATCCAAACTGCATTTTATCATATAAACACGTTAGGAAGGCTAACAATTCGTCTTTTTTTTCCAGGTAAGCTGCGAGAAGAAAACACCTAATTGATGACAGAAATAAGGATATTATTTAGAAGAAAATGACTTTTCGTTGTGTTCCAACATTTCAAACGGTGTCTAACGACAGTAACGCCACCTGGGTAAGTTTAACGAAAATATAATTTTTGAAACGTTAAAGATTATTGCCGCTAGATGGCAGAACTGAGGTTATTTAATTAAGAAATTGAACACAAAATGTTAACTCAAAAACAATGGTGAAACGTATAGTTTTCATTTAAAAAATATAATAGTTTAATAAATTAATGTTAAAATATATTTAAAATTAGATAAAAAAGAAACGAGCCGCTTTTTAGAGTTTCTTTAATGAATCGCCCTCTATTGATAAAGAACTGAAGCTAAACGGTCATTGTTTGAGCAAGTAGTTCAGATACTCAACGCTAAGTGGCGCTCCGCTCAAGTTTCCCAAAAAATTCAAGCGCCTTGTTCGGATTCTGAAATGTATTTTGCAATAAGTAAACCTCGATTAATCATGCTATTAAATGTTTAGAATCTTGAGACTTTAACCGAAAGACGATAGACCGAATTTTAATTTAATTCGATATGAAACACTACTACTTCTCCTAATTTTAACAGTACTGCTTACTACATTTTAGTTTAATTACTTAGTTAAAATCAATAATTATAATTACGAAATCATTTAAGTACAAGTCGTATTTGAAGGGGTACGTAGGTGGCGAGTATCGTTAGCGGAACAGTTTGACAAGTCATTGACTTGTGCCTGTTGACATGTCAATAGACCTGGCCTGACCCCACTAGGTCCGACACCCGGCTTCGCCCACACATACATACTTGAGATTTCCTCATTCATTTCTCGACCATTTAAATATCAATTAAAATAGATGTTGCCTGCTTTGTAAGTGCAAAAATTCGTTTATTCCGTTACTATACATTTTGAGGTAATCAAAACTATCATGACCTTTCCCATATCAAAATATATCATCTTAAAATGTTAGTTTGTATGTTGATATGAGAGTACAAAGGTAAGGAAGGAAAATGTGTCATTTTCGTATAAATTATAATATCAAGTGAGTAGGCAAGTAGATACTAGAGTATAGACTCTAGACACTACAATAAACTATTTTAATAACAGGACCTGGCCATAGTGCCCGGGTTTTTGACAGTGCTAAGTACTTAGTATATCTTGGTATTGTTGATTGGTTAACATGTTCAACATTTGCCTATAAAAATCGCTAGAGAATAATACTCTTGCCAGAAACTGCAGAAATAATCATAAATAAATTAAGAAAATTTTAATTATTATTCCAACCAATTACCTAGTATCTTCGACGAACAATATATTTAATAAACATTATTTTCTACATCATTAACTGTTTCGTAGCGTAGCACCGTAGTCCGTAGCACGCGTTGAAGTCTTTTGTGCGCAGTCTCTATATTATTGTTTGTTGCATAAAAATTCCTTTTATTTTGTTTTTATTCAGGAATATAATAACTTATCCAATTAGATCGATACTTTAGTAGACTTTAAATCTAAAATCAATAGTAATTGTCTCAGTATTACTTCATCTCAGTAGTACTTACCTAACCTTGTACTTAGTAAGAAGTAAGTATAACTTATCACAAAAAAATAATAATTTAAAAGTTATATTCAGCAGAAGTTATAGTCAATTAAAACATTAATAATAATTTCCATTCATATAATCTGTTTAGAAAAATATTTTAATAAAAATTCGTACAAAAAAGTAATTACTAATTAGATAAATTACGTTCGACCAGCGTCCAGCCACACGCATCTCCATCCGGACACCAACAAAACAAATGTAGATCTTATAAATATAACAATAGGGTTCAAAATAAGTGCACTGCGTTTGTCATACAATATACATACATACAAGCTACAGCGCAATCAAGTGGATGTATGAGAGGAACAATGTTATAGATTCGCGACGTGGTGCGAGGAGGAAGCTTTTTGTGTATCACACCCAACATGCGCAGATAAAACAAAAGCTCGATCGCAGCTTTCAAACTTAAACTTAAGTTTTAACTAGATTAAGATATTTTTTGTTATTATAGAATACTATAGTAACATTAACTTTAGGTATTAGCTTACGATATTAGTTATTTACTAGAACACTGTAGTAATAGTAACGTAGATATCAGTACACAGTAATAATATGTTATTTAGTTGTGCTTTAGTGTTTTTTAAATAATTTTATAAACTTTAATTAACATTGTTATTTCGTAAGCCATATTAGAAACTTCGTAGCGTCTAATTTATGACTTTTTCGGGATAAAACTATCCTTTACCTTTTTTTTTGGATTCAAAGTATATACTCCGTCTTCATTATTTTTTTAAATAAAAAAAACTTTCCATAAAATATAATGTTTTATCTGCGAGTTTCGTCGTCCACACATTCAATCCCCATTCCCCGTCTTTATCATGTCCGGCGGCGCTCACTCCATGTGATAGCCCCGAGCGACGCGCCGCCCGCGACCGCTCACGTGCGCGCTCCACGCCGCGCCAAATTCGAATTAAAAAAATTACGCGCCACTAATTAAATTTTTGAATTAAAACTTTTGAATTCGGAATGTTCAAAATTATTTTGAAAAAAAACGCGATAATCTAGTTACGTAAATGAGAATCCAAATTCTGTGACCGAAGCTAAGGTTTTCGTTTTGTATATGGATGGGTAAAAAGTAAGTGTGAATATTGCGAATAAAGATATTTTACACAAGTGGATAACGATCAAAGAAAAGTGCAACAATGAAGTTCTAAAGGAAGATTTGTAGGCCACGAATCCACAATACAAAGAGGCAAGTCAACAATACAACAATTTTAAATAATCAGATGTAAATCGTCGAAAAGAAAAAAAGACACTGAGAAAATCGAATTCTCATACAAAACGTAATCGTACCAATAATCGTGTAAAAGTTCACTATAGTTACCCAACCCGGTTACAATAGCCGGACCGATTCGAGTTGAGCTCGGGCAGATCATCGGAGTACAGGCGTCTGTTTGGGGCCGAGGTGTCAAGCTAAGCTGGTCCTCGATAGCGGTCATCTCCAGATAATGATCTGTCGATGATTTACGCCGCACAATGGAGCCCGATAACCCGGCGATGTGACCAATTACACCACCATGACCAAAGACGACCACCTGCTCGTTGCGGAGCAGGACCTGACAGTCGACGACATACTAAACGGAACAGCTAAGAGACAGAAGTACGACACGGAAACGAGCAGGAACAACAACAGCCTCCCAAATAGAAACCTGAAGAGGAAGGCGAGGGAATACTTTGACGAGAAAATGGTGCAGCCCAGCATCAATATTAGCATCAACAAGGATTCCAACAAAACAATCAGACTGGAGCTCCGTCAGCCGGACAATCAGTGCTCGATCACGGACTTCAAGATCAATGAAAATGATGCTGAGGATAGCAGTGTGCTAGCGCTGGTTAATGATAGCCTGAGCGATTACAACGTGAAGGATGGCCTGGATGAAGACAAAACTAACGAGCTCAGCGTCGAACAAGAGTACGCCAATGGACAGGAGAAGGTAAGTTCCTCGAATAGGTATATTGTATTGTATGTAAGTTATTTTAAAAGAAGTTAGTACGTTGTTTGTGAGACAAATTGATAGAGTTTTGTTTTATCTTTGCTTTCTGAGGTGCTTAGCAGGGTTCATCTATTCACTAGTTCTTATGGCGCATTTTCACTGGTCGATAGGGCCCGCATACGGGGTGCGGGAGATTTCTAAAATGCATACCACGACCAATCAAAATGCGCCATTAGTTGTCATAGACTCCCCGTATGCTGTATATCGCACGAGTTAGCGACTAATAAAAATGCGCCCTTATGATCAGCAAACTTCAAAACTTTAAGGCTGGCTTCAAATCTATCCGTTTTAGTGCTGTATTGCCAGCCCGTAAGGGTGTCCCGGATAGCTGTGAAGCCAGCCTTGACCACACTATTGAAAATACTCCTATCAAAAACCGTCTTATACTGTGGGCATAATCCAGGTTATTAATCCCTCGATCGCAGATTCTTGGAAATCTATTGTTATTCTATTGTTATCGCGGTCGAATTCGACCACTTGGGGCTTGATAGGTTAAACGGGACTTGTTGAAATTATCGACATGTAAACTACGTATTTTTGACGTTCTCAAAATTATCGAAAGCAGTTTTCCTCGTCTTAATGTACAAAATTGTTGTCCGTTACACTGATGGTATCAGAGCTGACCTCCAAATGTTCACAGTGTACCGGCGCGGAAGACACGACCGATGTCCAGGTATTGATACAACATTACTATATTATCTGTACAACACGAGGTATCCGCTACCATTGTAGAAACTACAAGAATCTTTGACAATCGAGTACTAAATAATAATACTAATGGCCTGTTTCACCGCTTCCTGATAAGGTGCCCGATAGGGTTATTTGACAGATTTTCCATACTCCATCTGTGAAATTAAGTGGTGGATAGCCTTATCAGGAAGCGGTGAAACAGGCCCTTAAAGAACTACTGGTATTACAAGATATTGCTATCTTATATTACCCTATATTGTTACTATAATATACCTAGTACACATAATATCAGAAATAGGCGTAGTTATAATAAAGACTTATGATAATGTTTATTCATTGCGCATACCTATTGTTTAATACACGTATAACATTGAAGTACATTAGTAATGTACATGTCACACAATCATCCCAGCCGAACCGTGATATGCGTTTAGAAAGTCACGCGGCGTAGGAAACAAATGATTGATGAAACAATATCTAAATGAGACTTTTCCCAATGCTGATTATTTCCGAACGTCGTGAACGGTCAATGATAAAGAGAGAGCTGACCCTTTAAAAAAAATCTAATTGCAATCAAATCACAATTGTTAAAAATATCTTTGTTAGTATCATAATGAGAATAAACCAATGAAATATTAATGTCCTGTGACGAAAATCATTTTAATCCTTCGGTCGCGGATTCTTGGAAATGCTGTAGTATTCTATTGTTGTCGCGATCCCCGGTGCTCTTATGGGACATGAAGGTTTAATAATTCACAATATTATGTTTTTTAAAGTGCGGAAAGGAGGGCATTATTACGGAGCTTAACTTTAAAAAAATCATGCATGCAATTTTCTAGGCTAAATGACGTGTTCGCAATTTTTTTTATTAAATAAGGGGGCAAACGAGCATACGGGTCACCTGATGGTAAGCAACTACCGTCGCCTATGGACACTTGCAACATCAGAAGAGCTGCAGGTGCGTTGCCGGCCTTTTAATAGGGAATACGCTCTTTTCTTGAAGGTTTGCAGGTTGTATAGGCCCGGAAATACTGCTGGTGACAGTTCGTTCCAGAGTTTCACAGTGCGCGGTAGAAAGTTACGCTAAAAACGCACTGTAGAAGACGGCAGTCTTCCACACTCATCAAGGTGATGAGGATGGTATGCTTTTCACGTGGGACGATGGCGAAAAGTTGCAGGTGGTATGATTCCGAACAATTCCTCAGAGCACTCCCCGTGATACAACCGATAGAGGATGCAGAGGGAGCAGTTGGTATTTTGGCGCCCCTGCCCAGAGATGAGAACAATATTCCATATGAGGCCGAACCTGCGCCTTGTAGAGTTGTAGGCGTTGGTCCGGACTGAAGTACTGTCTCGCTCTGTTAAGAACACCAAGCTTCTTCGAGGCTAATTTGGCCTTACCCTCTAGATGATATCGGAACTGGACTTCGCTCGATATGTTGACGCCAAGTATCTCAATGCTAGGGGAGATGGTTAAAGATATGCCCTCGAAACGAGGATATACGACCATTGGTGACTTTTTAGTGGTGAACGCGCAGACTTGTGTCTTGGCGGGGTTGAATTGGACCAAGTTACGTTTACCCCATTCAGAGATCTTCTCCAATGAATTCTCCACCTTAGACACAAGTTCGTTTCGACTCTTAGTGACATTTTGCCGAGAAATATTGGGGGAGCCGGTATATACAGCATCACCTGTACTGTCATCCACATAGCAATGAATGCCGCTGGTCTGCAACATGTCATTGATATGCAGTAAGAATAGAGTACTGAGTAGGCGATAGCACACAGCCATGAGGCATACCAGCATCAACAGACTGAGTTTCTGAGCATTCGCCGTCAACTACGACCTTTATGCTTCTGTCTGCTAAGAAACCAGTGACCCACTTACATAATTTCTCGGACAGCCCGTATGATGGAAGCTTTGAAAGCAGCGCTTTATGTCAAACCCGATCAAAGGCCTTCGCAATGTCCAAATTAACAGCCAATGCCTCTCCCTTCGACTCAATTGCCTGAGCCCAACGATGAATCAGGTACGCCAAGAGATCACCAGCCGAGCGACCCTTACGGAACCCGTATTGTATGTCGCTTAGTAGTCCCTGGCCGTCCAAGTATCGAAGAAGCTGGCTATTGATAATGGATTCCATTATCTTCGAAAAGAGAGAGGTTATAGCGATTGGTCTGTAGTTGGAAGGATTTGAGCGATCACCTTTTTTGGAGATCGGGTGCACCAAGGCTGTCTTCCAGGAAGCCGGGACGATGCCAGTGGAATAGGAGAGCCGAAAAAGACGCGTCAAGACCGGAGCCAACTCTGGAGCACACTTTTTCAACCCAATAGGCGGGATCCCGTCAGGCCCACTCGACTTTTGGATATCAAGGGAACGGAGGGCTTCTCGCACTGAGCGCTGATGAAACCGAATATCCGACATGATGCTCGTGCATCGCGGTATGGTCGGCGGTTTCTGCCCCCCGTCATCCAGGGTCGAGTTTGACGCAAAGAGCTTGCCCAGAAGATTGGCTTTGTCTTTTGCGTCCTGGGCGAACAATCCATTTCCTACGTGCAGGGATGGTAGAGTTGGCTTGCAGAAATTTCCTTCAATAGCTTTGGCCAGAGACCAGAATGCACGGGTTCCCGAGGGGAGGCGCTCAGGTTTCTTGCCAATTCTATTGACGTGCTGTTGTTTTGCCCGAGTAATCTCTTTCTTGAGGGACCTAGAAGCAAGGTTGTACTCCTTTTTATATGTGCTGGTATTCAAATCCCGAGCAGACACTGCGTTGGCCCAGGATTGGTAAGCCTCCTGCTTCCCGCGAGAAGCTCTTTTGAGGGATGAACCAAACCAGGGACGAAATCTACCGCCAGTTGGCACTACAGAGGACGGAATGAAAAGTTCCATCCCCTGCACTACCACATCGGCAACAGAGTTGGCAGTGTTGTCGGGATCATCCGGCGAGAAGCACACGTGCCCCCAAGGATAGGATGCAAAAAACGACCGCATCCCATCCCAGTCTGCTGACTTGTAGTGCCACACACGACGGTATTTTACAGCACGCTGTCTTAACACCGTCGTAAGTGGCACAGAACTCCTGACAAGGCAATGATCCGATGTACCAAGTGGTGTGGTTACGGATATTTGGTAGCCGTCAGGATTTGAAGTCAGCAGGAGGTCCAACAAGGAAGGATTCTGACCATCCACATCTGGGATTCGCGTAGGCGTAGTAACCAGTTGTGTCAAGTCGTTCGCAAGGGCAAAGTTGCAGACAGATCTCCCCGCATGATCAGTTAAAAGTCATTCCCTACGAATAATAAAAACTATCCTAAAATATATTTTTTGAACCGCCGACCGTTTAAAATCTTAACCCTATTTGATATGGAGTGCAGCCAAATAGACGGCTGGTGTATAATCAGCTAAAGTATTTCAAAGAGGTCATACCCTACCATGATCACCATTATGGTAATAGACAACATTTAAAGTCTTCATCAAACTCCTGAGTTACACAATTAATAAAACTGTAGCTACTTTATTCAAACTTATTTTATCCCTTAGTGGCCTTAGTCCATATTATAAGTAGTTGGAATAAAAGTCTTATTACTGGTAAAAGAAATCTGAACAGAGTGTAGCATTACACAAGTATTAATAAGTCGTTATCAGCCATCAGGAGCCGAATGCTGTGATTAATAGATTTATTCAAATAGCTGTTACGTGCTACTGTTACGTAAATAATTTGAGTACGGTCATGTAGTAAATTTTGTCATCTCAAATAAAGATTCGATATTTCTTTTGGGCATAAAAATATCTAATAAAGAAATAAAAAATGTAGAGATATACCTAGTTTTGGCGTAAAAATGTTAGTTTCTACATTTATTTTTTCTTTTAAATTCTTTTTAAGGGCGTTCCTTACGGAAATTCCGTAATGTGCCATATTTCAAGCCTTATAAACTCATAATTTGAAAGCTACAAAGTTATAATAAATATACAGCAATAATCTTCAGTATATCAACATTCCTTACCCCGATTTAAATTGTCTATTTTTGTTTATTATACTCATGATATCAGCTTCCAAAGTAAAACCAATTTATTAAAATTCAAGCATACATTCAGCATCTCCTTAGGATTTACAAATTACTTTTAATTGAAACACACGCCAATAGATCGACAATATCATAAAATATTACATATTCCCCGTTTAATTTTTTTTAGGACAATTTTGAACTAAGATAAGTAAAAAAATACGGTCTTGGTGCGATCTCGGCAACGCGGCTAATGTATGGTCAAGGTCGTTTGCTCGGGGGACGGCCTTAACAATAAGTGCGAAAGTGTATGTATGTCTTATACCTCTCCATGTTTTTTGCAAGTGACAGGCAATACCTAGTATTACATATTGTATCATAGTGCATATAATAAAGCTCGCCTACACCCTACATTCTAGACTACACGTACTCATTCTAAATGCTAATTCATGCATACAAGTTTTTATTGCGTAAATACTAAATAGTACTACAAATATTAATTAATACAAAATCTTACATAGATGAATTTGGTAGACATCACTGTATTCTTAGGTATAACACTTGATAGTAAATTACAGTGGGGTCCTCATATTGTTAATCTTGCTGGTAGGCTCAGTTCTGCGGCATATGCAGTAAAAAAAATCAGAGAAATTTCTGATGAAGACACGGCACGATTAGTATATTTTAGTTATTTTCATAGTAGAATGTCATACGGAATCCTTTTATGGGGAAACGCTGCCGACATAAATACAATATTTGTGCTGCAGAAGCGAGCCATACGTTCTATTTATAAAATGTCTTCTTTTGAATCTCTGAGAGATAAATTTAAAGAAATTGGTATTCTAACTGTTGCTTCTCAATACATTTTGGATAATGTAATATATGTTAGAAAAAATATAAGTAAATTTAAAACTAAAAGTGACATTCACTGTAGGAACACCAGAAATAAGCACAAGCTGGATTTGCCGATGATCAGACTTAGTAAAGTTAGTAAATCTTTTAAAGGTCAATGTATACGCCTGTACAATAAAATCCCAAAAAACGTTCAAAATCTTTCGATTAATAAATTTAAAAAAGTAGTCAAAGAACGTTTGTGTGCCAAAGCCTATTATAAGGTCAATGATTTCATAAGCGATGGCACATCTTGGGAGTAGGATGGCTGCTTGCAAGGCCACTTCTACATGTTATATGACTTACAATTATGTATGGATATTGACATTGTATAATTTTAAGTTACAATTGTAAATTTTATTTTAAAAGATTAATTTTTTTCTCACTTTTTTGGTAAAAAGTGGGACCCCGGCGAGTTTCTTACGCCGGTTCTTCTCGCCGGGATAGTTCCCGAACCGGTGGTAGGCACCAGTAGTATCAACATTCTGAAAGCATTTGCTACAAATCTATTCGGAAATAAAACAATTTTTATTTATTATTTATTTATTTACAGTTGAACTTTCATGGAATTACAACAAATTCACGCGTTTTCAAACAACTTCATTGCGTATCAAAATTAGTCTACTTTTTAAAATTATTTTCCACAATTTTTATGGTTTTACTTACTGTTTAACTTACTCTTAGGCTGCGTTGCACCAAAGGCGTGGTTAAAGTTAAAGTTAAATATGGCGTCCAAACATCCCATATGCTCATACGACATCTGTCAATTTTTTCGGTTAAAGTTAAAGTCAAAGTTAGTTCATGCAACACACTCTTGATCATTTGCTGTCAAAAAAATGAAAAGTCTGGTTTTGTAACAGTACATAGTGGTGCACCACATTAATATCGATAAAAAATAGTAATGTGCCAACTAGCTAGTATAAATGACGCAAGCTGTCAATCCGACGTGTTTGACGTCGCGTGAGTGATTGTTTCGACCGTCGCGGCATCGATATGACCCAACACTAGTGGTGGTCTCGGGTTTCAAACAAAAGTACTCGATAATGTTCGAGTAGAAAAATCATAATCATTATCGGCGTTCTTTTTAAGAAAGTTATATCCCCTACTATATCTAATATATATATAAATCTCCTGTCACGATGTTTGTCCGCGATGGATTCCTAAACTACCTATCCGATTTCAATGTTTATTTTTTTTAAATGTGGGCTTTTTTCCAACTTGAAAGATAGGATAGCTTAGATCTTTAATTATTATAGTCGCAATTTTATTTTATTGCAAATTATTTGTCTATAAAGAGCGACCATTGTTTATGTGACGCGGGTCACGGGATAGTGATGGACGTTGCCATGGTAACATGCTTATTTAGTCACTAATTCCATAAAATAATACGGGCGTTAAACTTTATATAATATGGCAAAGAAACGTTTGCCGGGACAGCTAGTATATGGTGCGCTTATACGGGCAACTAAAATTGCTCAACTCCAGTCAACTTTGATGTCACGACTACATCAAGCAATTTGCGGCAACAAGCAGGAATATTGCGCACTACAATCCATACTAATATTATAAATGCGAAAGTATTTCTGTCTGTCTGTCTGTTACCTCTTCACGCTCGAACCACTGAACCGATTTTGCTGAAATTTGGCTTGGAGATACTTTGAGTCCCGAGAAAGGACATAGGATAGTTTTTATCCCGGAAAAATGTACATTTCCCGCGCGATAAACGAATTTTGGCGCAACGAAGTTGCGGGCGTCATCTAGTATTGTATATGCTCAATATTGTATATGACATTGAGCTATATGAAAGAAATTGCTCCATATTGCTCCACTAATTGCTCCAGGTCGCCTCATACGTGTCGCCGAGCAATTATTGTCGTAATTATTGCCCGTGTAAGCGCTTCTTGATAAAAAGATCCACATTCTGTGTAGAGACGCTTAAATAGAGATCCAATGTTTTTCCTTGTTGGATTCTTTAAAAGTTTGGAAGTAGGTAGTATCGAAAAACGTTAATATCTGTATACTGTATTTATACACGCTTAGCGAATCTTATTAGTAAGGAAGTAAATAAATAATAGGAACATTTGTAAAAGTCAATCGCAGAAATGAGTAGCTGACAATGGGCTAAGAATAACGTTAAACTTAAATAAATAATGAAATATTGACTTTTTCGTTGAAAACCGGTTGTTCAAAAATATTTAATGGACTTCACTCAAGTGTTAATAAGATAGTAATCTAGGTTAGAGTTAAAACACTAAAACGAAAACTTTATGTTTATTTCCGTATACTTAATATTTTCACATGACTAACATTAGACTGCATTTTATTATTTTTTACTTTAGGAGTAAAAAAATACTGTGTAACACAGTTTTTTATGAGCATAGGGCTAATATTTTAGAGTTTTAACTTTACGGTAATATTTTATTGTTACATATTATGATTGTTTTCAATAATGAACATATTTTGTTTATATTTCTTACTTATTTTTTTATTTCGACCTGAGGAGAGACAGATCTGGCAAGGTCTGTTTTCACTTCACCAAAACTTTTTTTAATGAAGCTTATTCAAACTTTATTTTACGCCGATTTTTCGATCACATACATTATACCAAAGCATATCTCAGGCACTTATGTCGCGTATATTAATCTCTCGTTACGTAAAACATGCGTGCTACGTCACCACTCACAAGAGAGGGCGCGGCGGCGGCGCGGGCGGCGCGGGCGCAGACGCCGTACTTGGCGCAAAGGTTGCCGCAACTGGGTCACTGTGATGGGACATCAAGTTAGGGCTCCGTACTGGTGTGTCCTTTTTTAAAGTATGTTGATGTTAATGAAATTGTAAAATTAGCGTGCGCCTCTATGCTAGTTTTTGTAGCGAGCGAGGTAAACTTTTTTTGTGGATTATAGCCAGATTTTATAACAAAAAAGGCTGCAAGATTAAACACAACTTTTAAATTAATATAAATTTATATATTATGTCACCACGACATATCTAAATCATTGAGATTGCGTCATTTGAAATAATTCTATGCGGGGGTAGTGTTCAAACAAACAAACGTACGACGTATACGATGTATTCGTCGTACTTCAAGGAATAGTCTAAAAAAAGAATTTGCGAATTCGTTTCAGCCGTTCTAGAGATTAGTTCTTACCTACACTGTACATATTTAAGCGATTCACTTTCAACTGACTTCCAAAAAGAAAGAGGATAGAAGATTAATTAGCAGAATATTGCAGCAATATATTGTCCGGAACCCGTGCGGCTGTTTCCACTTTCGACTACACGGTACACCTGTACGTAAAAAGTGCATGAGGCGGCTCCAATAAAAGTTTGACGGTATCGTTATTCACTTATTATCGCAAGGATCACGACCACCAACGACGTTACATAAAAGATAGAACTACAAAATGGACATAATAATACTTAGGAAAAATTATAAACAAAAAGTTTGGTCTGAGCAAGACATATAAAATTTTAGACTGTAATAACTTTACCATATAGTTTAAAACTTTATTTATTCAAGTTTAATGTAAGTATATATTTTATGCGAAAAATTTAGGTTTAGTACTTTCCGAATTACATACAGAGTTTGTACATAGAATTGTATATATTTTTATGGTACCCATATTACATACTAAGTTACTAACTGCATTCTAAACACTACATTTTAAAGTATGTGTCATTGTTATCAAAGCTATAAGCGGCCCTCAGGAATGAAGTAGGCCCATAATATGGCGTGTGCGATGCGATAGCTATAAAAAGTTATTGCTCGCTCGACACCTTGGCATCGCATTAAAATTTAATGCCCCTCTTAAAATACTAAGTATACGTTTAATTAAGTTCCGTATACACAAACAACAAATGAAAAATTGCTTGATAAGGATATTAACACATAAATATTATGTTGGATAATTTTTATGGTTGACAAGAAGAGTAAGTACAACAACAATTGAGCTTTATACTGTTATTTTTTGGGGTTCCGTACCCAAAGGGTAATAACGGGACCCTATTACTGAGACTTCGATGTCTGTCCGTCTGTCTGTCTCCAGGCTGTAACTCAAGAACGGTAATAGCTAAAAAGTTGAAATTTTTACAGATTATGTATATCTGTTGCCGCTATAACAACAAATACTAAAAATAAAATAAATATTTAAGGGGGGCTCCCATAACAACAAACGTGATTTTTTTGGCCTTTTTTGCTCTATATCAATAATGGCAACAGGTAGGTACTTGATTTTTTCTCAAAGTCCTTACTTATATATGTTCTTTAATATTTAATAATAAAATAAAATAAAAAATTAAGGGGGGCTCCCATACGAAAAAAAAACAACTTTTGGCCTTATTTTGCTCTATAATGGTACGGAACCCTTCGTGCGCGAGTCCGACTCGCACTTGGCCGATTTTATTTTTTAACCTAGATTTTACTAAGATTATGGATTACCTTTAATATTTAAATTTCAGTTAATAAGTCAAAAAGGCATTTATCAATATAAGTAAGTATATGTATATAAAGAAAACGTATATTCAAATTTCAAACTTTATAATGCGGATCGCAGTTAGCACTAACAAAAACAAGGCATTCGCATCCACTGTGGATGATTTATACAGTATTTTCAAAGCGATATAACCACTCTCCAAATACTACAGTATAACTACAGTGCCTGGGAAAAGATGTTTTTTTATGTCCGTATGGTTAACACGGTACCTGTGTTTAATCAGCGGTAGTAAACAGCAATCTACTGTTGTTTATATAATAAGGACAGAGCGTAATACGTTTGCGTGAATTTTTATATGTTCACGCGGTCAAAGTTTGTCGACCTTTCCGAAATGTGCCAACTTACTTGACGGGACAGTTTTTGCTTCTGGTGCTGACGAATGCCGAATCGATGTGAATTTTTACTTAATTTCACGTTAAAATACATTGTATTAAAGTCGCTCCTATTTTAAGCTTGCATTTTCATAGGATGAAGAATCGTTTATTTGTCAGTTATAACTTATCTTACTTAACAAACTATCATGGACAAATTATACATGTATGCTTCCTCCATGAAACTACTCAAGTACTACTAACTACATAATTCACAAAACAACCAAACATATTTTTACAGTGCAACATGTAACCTAAAGTAATACCTATATAATATTGATAAAAAATCATTTTACTTTGCGATATTAACGACCACATTGTAGGTCAAACGTGAAAAATGTGTATCAAAACAAGCGCTTAAATCAGATGAGATTTAAAAATTCGGTTTGTAATCAATCCTAGTTATCTGTACTATAGATAGCAATTATTCAAGACAAGTCGTGTTGCAACAGCTCTCTATCGCACTAAAGGTCAGCTTACACTGGCCGTCGCCCACGCGCTACGCCTCTACTGTGTAATAACTTCTTAACTGTTATACCCGCTAACAAGGGTTCTCGACGGATTGATTTCCGATGTTTACTCATTGTAGTTGAGTATTTTATACCGGTAAAAGATATTCCGATATTACGTTGGCGGATTTTAAAGGTATCACTCATATTTACGTACTCAAAATATTGATTTGATGGAAGATTTGATGACATGAGCTTTTATTAAATTATTGCGATGGACGATTTTTTTTAGTTTTGTACGCCACATAACTTTAGATGCAGATTATATTTTTTAAGTGTATTTCAGAAAAAAATACACACGGCTAAACTTTGAGAGATTATAATATATTATGATAGCTTAACTTTTACTAATGAAAACTTTAACAGAAAGTGTTACATGGAGGTTATGTCAAAACATTATATATTAAAATAATCATTAAATATTTTTAGGCACAATCATTAGTATAATATTATTTTTAGTTATGATCCTAATCTATACTAATATTATAAAGCGGAAAAGTTTGTTTGTTTGTTTTGTTTTAACGCGCTAATCTCAGGAACTAACTACTAGTCCGATTTGAAAATTATTTCGTTGTTAGATAGCTCATTTATCGACGAAGGCTATATGCTATAAATTATCACTCTAAGGGCCTGTTTCACCGCTTCCTGATAAGGCTATCCACCACTTAATTTGACAGATGGAGTATGGAAAATCTGTAACCCTATCGGGCACCTTATCAGGATGCGGTGAAACAGGCCATAAGTCTAATTAGAGTGCTAATTTATAGCCTATTTAGATAAAGAAGAAACAGAGGAAAATATGGAAAAAACCGGAAAAATTTTTGAAGGCGCTCATCTCGCGAACTACTGGATGAATTTTCAAGTTATTTGGCACAGATGTAGAGTAGATCACGTAAAGGGATATAGGATATTTTTGGCGGAAAAATGTACGGTTTCTGTGAAATTCCTAATTTATGTGGGCGAAGCCGCGCAGAACGTCTAGTTAGTAATAACTCTGATCGGTACAACTTTTCGACTCGAACTCGATCATTTCCTCGCGAGATGAGTTACAAGCGAGAACTAGTAGTTATGCCGTTTGTTAATAGACTATCGGGCGACTAACAATAATATATGGCCAGTTCATTTCGTATACGCCATTGTGTTTTTTACACATAAGCGGTCACGTATTTTGATAAATAACCTAGCTGTATCCCATCTGCCTCACAAAAGAATGTTTGCTTACACAGATAAAAAATATTCTTTATTGGACTCATCATATCTGGTTTTAGAAGATCTTTTGATTTAGGGAAATGCTGTAATTTATGTGGGCGGCTAGTAACTGTAATTGATGGAATAATTCTTATCAGTGGCTTTATAGGCTCAATTAGGCTTAACTTTATATTAATATTTAAGTTAAGAACTTAAGACGCATGAACAAAGACTCCTATTTTAATTTCTAAGCAGATTACCGCTAACTCAATCTCAAGTAACATTAAGCTGGTAATCAAGGCGACAGAATCTGTAATAATAAAGGTAACGACTCTAGACTAAGATGACTTGAAATCACAAGTCACATACGGTTTCCCAAATTATCAAGAGTATTAGGGTAAGAGCCATCACTATAAAATCTTATATGTTCCTTATCCGACTTTTACGCAATAATTTAATCTACTGGGTGCTAAGTGCGTCACATGCCACATCATTAATCAGATATATAGAGCAAGAACAAGCAGTAGTTCAACATCTAAGGCGTAACTTACATAATTATTGGCTAAACTGTAATAAATAATATGTAGAGCACATTTGACAATATCTTAGACATCACGAGTTCGGAGGATAATGGTTCTTTTTCTCTCCACTTAAAGACTATATTGCTATAGACAATTAAATGTAATGGCACATATCGGCCAGGTGTACCCGCATATAACATACTCGTTTGTATAGAAAGTTGCTCCCAAATCATTCTCGTTATCATTACTCAATAACTAATACAATTTAAGACGCAGAAGTCTAAGCCTTATTAGCAGGCCAGAGAGCTTGTAATCACTTAAAACATTAAAGCTACAGTAGCCTATTTCATCGACACCTTACGCATATTCCTACACTATTTTTCAAACGTCTTATCAATTACAATATATAGTTTTAGAAATAGTTAACTTGGCGTGGAGCTGGATGGAAAGCATAAAATGATAGGGTATGCAGGTGACTTAGCCCTGTTTGGTGAAACTCGTGGAGAAGTCATAGAGGCCATCATAACTTTGGAGACTGAAGCGAAGAAGGCAGGGCTCAGGGTTGGCCACGATATAACGAAGTATCTCCACATGACTCATGAGACGCTACAAAAACATGCGTACACCTTGCGAGTTGCGAAGACCTACATGTTGAAGATACAACGTGTACACAAATTTAAGTACGGTCTCCGGTGTACTGTGACTGATAGATACAGTCGAGACTCGAGAGGACGAAATTGACATTCGCGTTAAAAATGCCCTGCGATGCAGCGCAGCTCTTCACAAGGTACTCGTGTCCAAGCTTCTCAGCAAAAATACAAAAATCCGAATCTATAACACGATTATTCGGCCTATACTAATGTATGGCTGTGAGGCTTGGACGCTGACACAAAAGGAGGATAACAAACTTCTAGTCGCTGAAAGGAAAGTCCTCAGAAAAATCCTGGGCCCAGCCAAAACAAAAGACGGCTGTCGGCGAATCCGGAAGAATGCCGAAATTGAAGAAATGGTGGCCCAACAAAATATAGTCTAAGAAATGAAGGCTCACCGACTCCGTTGGCTGGGCCACGAGGAAAGAATGGGAGAGCATCGCGGTGTAAAAAGAGCGTATAAGGGCCATCCAACAGGACGTCGTCCTGTTGGACGCCCCAGGTATTGCTGGAGAGATACTGTTATGGCTGACCTTCGTGACTACGTAACTACTACGTAACTGGTAGGAGGTAGCGCAGGACAGGGCTCAATGGCGAAAGCTCATTTCGGAGGCTAACAGCTAAGATCCACTACGGGTCGCTGAGCCAGCGGAGTTAGTTAGTTAAGAAATAGTACCTACGTCTTAAACTATACTTAATACCTAATATCGAAAATATTAATCAAATATAACCTTTACATAAAAAAGCTGCTTCTTATTTAAAAACTTAAAATAAATAATTTTGCAATATCAAGAGCGATTCACATTGACAAGTGTTTAAACATAAAAATATTGTGATCAAAAATTGTTACAGACCTTCATAAAAATTCTTCGTTGGTATGATGTAATTCGAATTAATTTTTGCTATACTTATATAAACATAAAACAGCAAACATATTTTATAACATAAATTAAACGTTAATTATTACAAATTGTATTCAAATAGGACCAACTCTTTTTAACAAAAAATAATACTGTGAACAGTACTCTACGAATAAAGTCAAAATTAAAAATTGTTTAGTAGATTTAAAATAACATGAAACAATACGTACTAATGAGGAATTGATACAGGCGAACAATTTCATTCATCTCGCGCATATTTGTACGAAATTAGTACCAATTGAATAACATATAGATAATTCTTCTCATTTTGTGTACACATTGAAATATTCACCTAACGTTCCTGAAATAGAGCATGAATTAGCTTGCAAGGGCACAGCGAAATCAGCTGTAATAAGGAACACCTGACCACAATGGGCGGTGGAATCAATCACATACTTCCACGAACATAACGGATTCCTGAACATCACTTTAAACTTTCTTATTTTGTTGCCTTGAATTTAATTAAATCCTTTTTTGCAAATGTCCAGTTCCGAATTCGTACAGGGTGTTAGCTGAAAATGAATTGATATTCATTGAATGAGAAATGTAAGTATTTCTAGAGGCAAATTAAATCATAAAATTTTTCATTACGTCATTTCTGAATAAACGTTTTCCCAAAAGAAAGAAATGCATTTGAAAAAATAAGCTAGGTACTCATGTTTTTTTTCGTCGTATAGTTTTAGCGAAATATTGAAAAAATTTTGAACAATGAAACTCAAAAAGTTTTGTGCTTTTAATAAGCTTGCAGAATGCGACTTTTGAAAAGCAATTAATCTTCGTCGACGGTGTTGCTCACTTCACTTTTCTTTGCCGTCGAATGCTTTTCAATATGCACAATTGGCATTCCAATTTTAAAACCTCAGTAGCTCCAGCACTGAGGTCGTCACCCTTCTGAACTCTCACCCGGCGAGCCTTATATTAGTTGCCAGCACTTTTGTGTGCACACAAAGCGCCCGTCACTTCTATTTTATGTCAGCCGGGAGATCGGAAAACGATCTTTCGTATAAATATTAATTTAAATTTTCATTGTTTCGCTGCCATCCGCTACTTGAGGCCGCCTCTATCTAGTAGGTTATCGGAAATAAGTAATATTGAGTATCAATATAATTAATCATAACTTTATCTCCGTCGCTCGCGGCCGCGACTACTATATACATGTCGATTCTCATATTTCAGCTAACTGGAATGAATCAGATGTAGGGATAAAGATTTTTTGTTTACAATTTGTGAAACACGTCGGGCGTATTACATCATAGCGTAGTTTAATTAATGTAAAAGTTTTTGTCAGCGAAACCCGTTGTGCAGCTTTCCTGGCGTATTTAGAACGAGCTACAAAAAATTACACAACATCGAGTACCAAGGTTTGATATAAGATCAGAGTATTGACACACATATCTTAAAACGAGTTTGTTTTATCATCAGTCTCTAAAAATCGGGGCTCGAACTGAAAAATGCCGTAAAAATACCAGGTCTCCGTAAAAATCTCAGGTCACGACTTCTGACCTCAAAAATCTTGTAATTTTTGGCGCAAGTGTAGCCTGTTTGAGGTACTTGAACACGTGATAATTATCATCTGGCACGATTTTGTTGCAGGCGATACACTCAATATAATTTTATAAAAAAGTCAGTGACTCTACATTGACGCTTCACACTTCCTAATTAGGAATCAGGCGGATCGTAAGGCAATATCATATCTAATATAGCAATAACGAAGGTATTGTTTTATAATGCATATACAAATAAGCCATTACACGTGCTCACGACTCTCCCAGTGACCCCTGCTACCATTGTGAGTCTGGACTCAAATTGGCTCACCTTTCACCGATTTGTGTTATACATAATACTCATATTGTTATGTCCCGTATGGAATGCTTCGATTTCAATTAAATTGCAAAATTGAATCGCCGTTTCTGTCCATTTTAGAGTAAACCTACATCATTAATGGCCTTTAGGTTATTGAATACATAAAGCTTTATTACTAGCTCACTTTATTGCTAAAGTTTTGACCGAAATCAACTCTATGATTTCGGTAAAAGGCTTATTAATATAGGTGTACCAGAATCTTATGGCAAAAAGTGAGAAAATAAATTGACTCTAGCAAAACCGGGGTAATAGGAATAAAACATTTTCATCCTTTTTTATTCCTTTAGCGGCTTATTTTGTGTGTGAAACATGCAAATATAAAAATTTATCCAATGATCAAGGATATTTTTTTAAAATTTGCTGTCAAAAATTGCCATCAGATTCTGGTACACCTATAGTAACGTATTTTATATTTATTTTCTAAATACATCCGTCATCCACACTACATAATATTACAAATAGCAAGTGAAATTTTGATGATATAAAGGTATGTACTTAGAGTGTCGAAGAACGATACAGGATAATTTTTATCTCGGGACTAGAAGTTTAGTCTTCTTGTAGTATTAATTATTTGAATCATTATAGTTTTTTGACAATCACAAAATAATTGCAAAAAATGCACAATACAAAATACACTTCCATTTGAAGTACGACTCAATAGTGAAGTCATTAGACAAATGAAATTATTCACATTTCCGAACGAGGAGCTGGCAACATTGGCACCCCGCCATTTTGCCCGAGGCGATAGGACCAATTGGCGCGCGTTCTTTATTCAAAAAGAAACTACTGGCACAAATCACAATACACATTTATTTTTCTATTCATTTGATATTTATTGTGTTCATTAATTGAGAAGTGATTTCGAATTTATTGAATGGTTTTTATAATAATATACTTCTTTTGATCAAGGAGATGTTGAGTTTTGATAACTTTACTTAGCTTTTGAAATCTACAAATTAATATCCGTACAAAAACTTTACAACCTGGATCTATGCGTCAGCGAATTAATATATATAATATATCACGTTTTCAATAATATTGTGCCTTTTAAATTAATTCTAATAACTACACAAGACATTTAGAAGATAAACTTCTATATTGGGTACCAAAATTAAGGCACTCTCTCCTGGTAATGTATGTATATCCAATCAATAAAATTGATCATAATATGAAGTTCTTGTAGGGGTATATAACAGGATTGTGGGGGTCCGGTAGCCTGAGGCGATGTAAATCCACATAAGGGGGACTAAATAACGGATATTGAACAAAAGTGAACGAATTCGGAGATCCAACCGTCCTGCGTGGGGACCACTCGGTGTTGCTATTTTATAAAACATTTTCATTTGCTTTTTCGTGATTCAAAATGAGTTTTAAATATTTTTTCAATAGTAGAGGAAAACCTAAAATAATAATTAAAAAGAGTTAAGTTAAATTATCCTATGCGCAATTGTATAGGATACCTCGGATTTATCGTTGATAAAATACAGAAATATAAAATAACAATATTATTATAGCTATAGTCACATATGACATAAAAGTACCATCTTCGTTAGCAGTTAGTACTAGGGTAAATGACTTGTAGATTGGACAATACTAGTCATTGGAAAAAGCACAAAAACACCATATTTATTAATGTTGCCTTAAAACTGACTGTTTTTCTTAAAAATCAGGCGTTCTTTTACTTTAAAAACAGGAAACTTTTAAAGCAACATTAATAAATATTGTGTTTTTGTGCTCTTTCCAATGACTGGTACTGTCCAATCTACTAGTCATTTACCTTACTGAATTGTAAATTAGTTTTCATTAAGCCTCGATAAGTAATGTACTACGAATAATAAAAACCAACCTAGGTAAGTATATTTTTATTTTTTATTATAGATTTACCTAAAAAGAACACTGTACAATCTTTTGGAATAAAAGCCAATCTTGACACTTCGTCTTTCCTTGGAACTTAAAATAACTCAGGCTTATGTACGAAAAGTAATAATAACAGACAGACATTTTTAGTTTATTATATAATACTAGTATAGTAAAGAGAGTAACTGATTGAAAAGCAATTTTACATAGTATGTATTAAAGTTAGAGGAAGCCCAGTCATGTGTGAGACGTCTTTATTGTAGCGATTACACATCGTTCGAATGAGTGATCGCCAATCGGAAAACGCTTACACTACCTACTAATTAGCGAACTCAGGCCTCAGGGTGGGGATGCCGTACTACGCGTTCTCGACTAGAACTCGAATTAAAGGCGGATTTAAAGATTTCTTAAAAATAACATTGTTTACTTATAGAAAAACATAATATGATCTTGGGTTACAATTTAATACTTTACGCTATTCTTCGACTTCTTTTCCAAATTGGGTTAATGTGATTAAAAGACGTAATGTTTAAGTTATTATGCCAAATGTTTAAATTCCATTACATTGCAGGATTTGAGTGGATTTTAATATTTAGTTTGGTGATTTGAATTGTCTGTAAGTTGTGACTGTTTTGAGTAAGTTAACCAAATCACAATGCTTAAAAATTCACTAATTGTGTTATTTTGATACATTTAAAGTAAATAACTATTTATTAAATGTAAGTTCTTGAACAACATAGCTTTCGTTGAAATAGGATATAGAAGTAGTATAAGTTATTATTCAGAGCTATCTACACTTCTAATTTTATTTTAATAGAATACATTTCAATTCTTCAAGGTAAACGGCTAAGAAAATTTAAATATACTGAAATTTATAGAGAAATGACAAGTAAACTGTACATTGTAAGTCGATCAATCAGTGTGCAATTAGTAGTGGATTTATGGGGTCACGGAGATTCGTAAGGCCGAGAGCACATACCCCGGGGGAAGACCGCCCTCCGGCAGTTGACTTTGAACGCGCGCCGCGCACGACCGTAGCGGTCATACGACTTTTGCTACTACAAACTGTGTAAAACCGTAAAAAAAATGAAAATTTGAAAATCGAAATTTTTGAGGGAAATTTCGGCGCTGCAGCTTTTGCCTACACAAATATTTTGTAATTATTAAAAAAAACTTAAATTTATCCTGCGTTTATTAGAAAATTACATTGAATTTCCGAAATATTTGTTATTATGATTACCTAATAGCGCTTTATTGGATGTTTATACTTTGTAAGACGCTTTTGGAGTTTTGAATCTTAACTACTTGCAAAACCGTTTTAATTTTTTCTCTAATTAAGTATTATTTTTATTATCTATGGAGCAATTTGAATGACCGTACAAAATCGATTTGATGACGATATTAGCATACAAAATTTTATCGTTTATCGCTTTGTTAATTTTATTCAATTAATATTTACTTTCATTTATATGCTACTTTAGCCACTCGAAAAACCAAAAGAGTGCCATTATTGTAAACTTTTATGTTTTAGTTTTATAAGCAAATTAACTTAATGAAATTGCATTTTCAAATACACAACATTGTATGCCTAAAAGGCAACATCAGTTTTAAGTAAAACTTTGAAAAGAATAAAACAATGTCTGCAATATTGTAAAACAAGAATACGAGTATGTAACAAGTTAAAAAGTAATTACAAATACTCAAGTGTTCACTTTTTTTTCTAATTTGTGAGTGAAAAAAGTGGCGGTGGCGTACGTAGACTTGTCCAGTGTGATCGAGGTGCAGGTGAGAAATGCAAATATTTTTCTTACTTCTCTGCTAACTCTATCTTACTAAGTTTTTGTAGTAAGTACTAACTAGTACTAACTACAACTACTACACTCAGCAGTTCGGTTGTCGAGGTGAAGTAGCAACCTTACCATAATCTAAAAATAATTCTGCGATTTGTGCAGTCTATTCATTCAAACCAAAATTATTATTTTTTTATATCTATGGCCGCTTCACACCCCGTCAGTCTGGTCCCGTGCTAAGTACCTGAAGGACTTGTGTTATAGGTACCAGACAACGGAAATGTATTTAATACTTTTACATTAAGTATACATATATTTAAGATTTTTATTATATGATACACATATTAAATACACATCCATGACCCAGGAACTCTGAAAACTTTTTGATCCGTCGGCGGGATTCGAACCCACGACCTCCGGCTTGAGCTACCAATAGTCTATCGACTGAGCCACAAAGGTCGTCAATTATTATACCCATAACCCATAATCATCTTCTTAGATTTAGCCGTTAACGCCCTGAAGATTCCAAATAAATAGATATTCATCTGCTCTGTATCCTAACTGGCAAAGTCAGGTAAAAATAAAACCTTAGTACAATACTTCAAATTTATACAGTACTATAATAACTTCACCTGGGATTCGGATTACCGAATCTGAACGGTTGAACTTAGAGGCAAGAAGGATATAACAATTAACAACCCAAAAGTCTATATAATAATAATAACTCCTACACCGGTTTCGGTGACGGTGGCCGTCTTCATTGAAACCAAGCAAGTTACGCAGGAGTAATTTTATAGTGCCCAAGTGTGTGCGCAGTACATAAGAGCACTCTGTATTCCTTTTACTCTCGTAACCCAGTGGGATGGACGACCGACTGGCGAGAGATCAGGCGCAGGACCGACTTTTTACATGCCCATCCGACGCATATGGATCACCCTTCTTGTCAGACAATCAGGTGATCAACCTGCTTTGTCCTAACCAAACTTGGAAATAACATGTTTCCAACGCGGGAATCTAACCCACTACCTCCGAGTTAAGAGCCACGCTCTAAGCAACTGGACCACCGGAGGCGTCTATATAATATTAATATTAGCACGTTATCTGCTTCCCTTATGTCAGTGTTTCCTAACCTGTGTGTGTCATCTCTGGACCATACATGAATGCAAATAGCTCGTAATCGCTACGCTTATTTATCATGGCGAATCCGATTTTTTTGCTGTTTATTTTATTAAGGGAAAACTGTGAACCGTCCGTACCGTCAAACTGTGAATGATTTTTTAGGGGTCCGTGGCTGAAAAAGTTTGGGGAACATTGCCTTATGCTATACCTTTATCTAGAATCTAGATGCTAAATGAATGTTAAATAATTCACGATCTTGTCATATAATAATAATCCGTCTAAGATTAATTTTTTTCTACTCTTACCACTAGAAAAAAAATCTCTGCTAATAAAATTTCCATTCGCTAATAGCTGTTTGTCTTGTAATGTTGAGCTAAATACACTTAATTTTTTACAGCAGCATATGTAGATGACATCGCATGTTCTCTTGATTGGTAATTTCGATAGCATCCGATACACTCATAATTAGAATACATTATATTCCATCGTGATAATAAGAACATACTTTAATGTACCTAAACATACAGTTAGGTATAACTTATAGTCAGGGTTCCCTAGAACATTTTTTTATTACTATCAAGCTATTTTTTTGGGATGAGCTTTATTTTGATAAGACGAACAAAGTGGTAGCTAAAAAAGATACGGATGTTCCGTTTTAGGTAGTGTCCGACCGAAGCTTCGGCTTCGGCTTCGGCTCCGGCCGCCTTCGGCCAAAAAAACCACCTTCGGCGAAGCCTTCGGCTTCGGCCGGGTTTTAGGCCGCTTTGCCGTAGGTCCGAGCAACCGTCGAAATTGAACGAACTGTAAACTGTTACGAAAGACTGAGTGAGTCGTGAGAGAGCGACGGACCAGTCGTGTATGCAGAGGCCGCGGGGAGTGACTGTCAAATACAATAAAGTATACACAAACACTAACTTCTTAAAAAATAGTTTAATTATTTATTAAGAACTTAGTGTTTGTTTATTTTATTTATTAGTCTAGTTTCGGTCTAGTTGAATAAAACAAAGACTGATTGATTGGTCTAATTATTGTGATTTCTGAAATAATAAAAAAATATATTTTTTTACAATAGTTCAGTCAATAAAGTAGTTGTAGAATGCGTCAGCGGGAGAGATTTCTGCTGGAACTTATTTAGGGTGCTTAGGGATGAATCATACTAAAAGTCCTGAAGTTTAGGAGTTGAGCCTGGGTGAGGGGAGAGTGCCAAAAGCCTCAATTTTTGGTTTTTGGCTAATAACTAAAACACGATGCGTTGTAGCAAAAACATTCTACGATGAAAAAAAACTTATTAAATTGTCTATAATTTTGATTCTATACACTTTTTCCGAATGATCATCCATTTTCGAACTACACATTTGAGTCATTCCTTAAACTTTATTAATTAATATTTGTAGTCCACAAATTATTAACTAATAATTATAAATCACGAAATTACAAACTTTTATTACCACAGCTCTAAATCAACTTCTCTATGATACAGTCAATATAGAGGTAAACCTATACGACCAGCAAACTTTCAAGAAAAGAGCGTATTCCCTCTTAAAAGGCTGGCAACGCACCTGCAGCTCTTCTGATATTGCGAGTGTCCATGTGCGATGGTAGTTGCTTACCATCAGGTGACCCGTTCGCTCGTTTGCCCTCTTATTTAATAAAAAAAACCTTCAATATTGAAGTTTTGAAATACTTAATTTTAATATTAATTGTAGCTTGTAGACAATATTGAACATAATTATTGTATTTAGAAAAACCGGCCAAGTGCGTGTCGGGCCACGCGCAATATAGGGTTCCGTGAATTTTTTCACATTTCCAGAACCAACCGTTTAGCTGGTAGAAGGGGGGACACTGGACTCTCAACGATTTTTTCCATTTTAAAACTTAATATTTCACAAACGGATCCCTAAATCGGAAAATGATCTACGAATACTCGCAATATTTTAAAAAAACCTATTCAACGACAACCCACACGATGGAGTGGGCGCGAAAAAAAAATTTCATCCCCGCTTGATGTGTAGGGGAGGTACCATAAAAATTTTTTTTACGATTTCATGTACCATTTTGTTGCCATCATTACAGCTTTGTAGGTCCTATAGTCTCTGAGTAAAACCGTGGACAGACAGACAGACAGACGGACAGACGGACGGATAGACCGAAACTATAAGGGTTCCTTGTTGACTACGGAACCCTAAAAAGATAAAACCAACTTCAAAATTATATGTAATTGAGAAATAAAACTCCGTATCTCCAAATTACTGAACCGATATTGTTGAAACTTGCACTATTCCCTAAGTAGAACAAGTACCTAGTACAACAAAAAGAATTACTGAAATCGGAATGATAGTTCCAGAAATATGCGAACACAAATATAAAAACATACATACATACATACATACATACACTTGTAATTTGGCACATTTGTTCAGACGCTGATACAGATTACAGACTAATATATACAAAAATTAGGAGTTCTGTAAATATTATTACTATTTATTACATACATACGCGTCGAATTGATAACCCCTTTTTTTTGAAGTCGGTTAAAAATTAATTACTGAGTCGAGCGATTAAGATTATAAACCTTCGGCTTCGGCTTCGGCCGAAGGTTGTGGCGATTACCGATTAATCGGCTTCGGCTTCGGCTTTGGCCAAAAATAGACCTTCGGTCGGACACTAGTTTTAGGTCCTGTGATAAAAAATTGTCATAGCGCACCCGTGGTCGACTCTATATTGTGAGACAATTTTCATCTACGTATAATTCTATGTTGATCCTTCTAGTTGTAGAATATTTAAAATAAAGAAAAAACATACACCAAAGCAACATAATATTATCTGTATAATTCATCAAAAATACTATTAAATAAATTGCAGTTACTTTCAGATGTCACTAATGTACCTAATTATTAAAAATATATAATTTTTCAAATTCTAACCTTTGTTCATTTCATTTGTTAATGAGACAGCGCACGCCAACTATACCCACGATTGAGATAGCTGAACGTCCCAATGTTGATTAATTAAATGTTTGTAACTGTAAAAGTCTACGATTTATCATATCGCCTAGTATAAGCAACAATTAATTCGTTTATAATGTTTAATGGAACCAAATGATTAATTTGTTGGCTCACACATCATCAGATTTAAATGTATTATTGAATGATAAACAAGTAACAACCTAACTTATAATTTAAAAGTAGTTTTATACTCAGCTTTACACCACCTTCAAACCTACATATATAAATGTACGGTTACTTAAATTCTGTCATTAAAATCGATGTCAATTATTTTCTAAAAAAATTGTAAAAAGCTAATCTCTTCACTCGCAAATCACTGAACCGATTTTACTGTTTTGTAAAATATTAATTAAGAAATACCTTGAGCAGGTACTCAAGAATCCTTTCCAGTAAAAAGTATCCTTTCCAGGTGGAAAAGATACTTTTTATCCCGAAAAAAAAACTGTTTCTGCGCGGTAAACGTATTTTGGCACAACAGAGTTGCGGGCGTCATCTAGTATTGTTTTTTTTTTTTGGCACTAGGGAGGCAAAACCACTACAAATAAGCTGACTGTATATTATACCTAGTAGTGTATATACGAGGGCGGGATGAGAAGTAACTAGCCTCTGCTATTTAAAAAGTTAAAATTAAAAAAATATGTACCTATGCCATTTTTAAATTCGTTCTCTGGAAACCTGTGTTCTAAATTCCAATTTGATGGCGTGAAAATTTTATTATTTTTTTACATTGAGATGTATGGAGTTGACACCGCAACGCAATGCTTGGTCACATTCAAGAGATGCTATATAGCCGCAACGCACTTAGTCGACCGTGAGCTCTTCTGCGCGCTTGACGTATGATAATTATAAAAAAACAAAATAAAAGTCACAAAAATGGCTTGGTGTGTCTTATGATATTGTTAAAATAATTCCAAAAACACTTCCAATTGCGACGGCACAACATTTTATCGATTAGTATTCTTATTTAATTATTTTCAATTAAAATACGAACATTTAATTACTAGGCGAAGACGCGCGCCATTTCGCATTGTCATAGAGTAGTAGATTCAGAGGGGAATGTAGGCAGAATACAAATATCTATGATGAGACGACAATGAATGAAGTATTCAGGTAGACGAATTTGTATTTTGGTAATATAAATTATAAATACGGTATTACGTGTACATTATACATGCGTACATTATAATTGTATTTATAAATATTTAAGTAATTTAAATAAGGTAAGTATGTAGTGGACTTTGAATCCATACTTATTATTATATAACTAGCTATCCCGGCAAACGTTGCTTTGCCATAAAATAAAGTATTTCCCCATTGTATTTCGCCCATATTATTATATTGAAATGACTAAATAAGTATGTCACCATGGCAACGTCGATCGCTATCCCGTCGCATAAACTTAATGATCGCCGTCAGTCTCAGGTTGTAATAATTTACTATTATTTATTAAATAAATGCATTTATTAATATCGGGTATAAAATATATAGCGGCTATATATTTTATACCCGTGCGATGCGACGCCGGGATCATTTTTTCAGTGACTATAATATTATAGCCACTAAAAATGATTTATATCGATAGCCTATGATCCTTCACGTGGTCTACTTCTTATCTGTGCCAAATACCATAAAATTGCTCCAGTAGTTCGCGAGATAAGCCCTTTCAAATAATTTACCCCGTTTTTTCCACATTCGACTTGTTATATTATTTATTTCTGCGTTACTTAAAAGTTGGATTTCACATAACTATTTTTAACTGAAATCCAATTCTTTAGTCATGCAGAAATAAACGAAACTTTGTTTGTATTCCCCTATCTTACATGAGCCGCCATATTGGATGTAGAATGACATTACATTCGTTTCAGAGTTATTCTCAAAAAGTTCTTTCATTCAATATCCATACTGTTATTATACGACGGCATAGAAAATAACTATACCGCTATCTTGGATGGTCGGCCATTTTATATTTATAGTGATGTCACATACTGTATCGTGCATTGTCATTCAAACCAAACGTGTATACAAAATTTCAGCTCAATCGGTTAAAATATTATATTATGTACATACATACTTCGAAATTGAGTTCAAAAATTCCACCTGAACTTACATAATAATATGTACTGATATATTTAATAATATTTGTAAATAATAATATACAGAGCAAGTTAAATAAAATCTTTGAATAATGTTTAGTAAAAATTTTTGTTTTATTTTATCCACTAACTCAAGTCTGCGTTCATTCAAGTGTAGGCACAAAACTTTGTCACTTCTGCGGTACTGATCTATGGCCATCACCGCCCCGCCTCTCACCCCGCTCATTCCTCAAGTGTGACATGTTTTTTGTTGGCAATAGCAACTCCATACATCTCAATGTTTTTTTATCATTTGAAAAAAAATTCGTCAACTGTTTTCAAAATGGATAAAATTGAACAAAGAGCGCCGATAAAATTTCCTCATATGAAGGGGATAAAGGGGAGATATACCTGTGACGAATAAAAAAGTGTTTTGGATGAATCTGCTTCTTCTCATGCCACAGTAAAAAACTGGGTGGCTGAAGTTTAAACGCGGTCGTTCATGGGTCAAAGATGAAGCCCGCCGCGAACGTCCAAAAAGCGTCACAACTCCGGAAATGGTCGTGAAAGTATATGATATGGTTTTAGTAGACCGACGATTGAAGTTATCTGAAATAGCAGACACTATAGATATCTCAAAAAAATGGGTAGATCATATCCTAAGTGAGGAACCAAATATGAAAAAGTTATCGGCCCGTTGGCTGCCGCGTTTGCTTACGCACGATCAAAAAAGAATTAAAGAAAATCAATGAATTAAAGTATTATTTTTTGCCCCATCCACCTTATTCGCCTGATCTAGCGCCATCAGATTTCCATTTATTCCCTAAGCTCAAAACTTTTTTGGGTGGACAGATATTTGCCACAAATGATGAAGTCATAGCACTCATATAGCCGCTGTAGAGGAGTATTTTGCAGACCTTGAAAGAAATCATTTTATGGAAGGCAAGGAAGGAGGTTCACAGAGACTCTATCAAAAAATGAAAATAATGTTATCACGAAAAGTTAAGTTTTCTACTATTAGGCTAGTTACTTATCATCCCACCCTCGTACCTAGTATAATTATAATATATTATAAGTTCACTGGCACAAAAATTTATTAAAGTAGAATATTGTGAAATATATGTGTAATTTTAATAGGTAAGTGCTGTGGCCGTGATATGAATACGAGTACATCAGCCATCTTATTTATAACCTTTAATGCAAAATCATTAATCTACGAAGCCTTGGAGAAAATTACGCAACACTAAATTGAAAATACTACGTGTTAATATGTAAATGATTTGAATTAAGAAACGATTAAATTAAAAATAAATCAGAGCTGCAGACAGGCATAAAGAACGTGCTAAATCGTTCGTGTTATGTCTTATAACATTCATATCAGTATACGGTACTTTGTTTTTTATTATCGTTTTTGGAAAAATTTTCTTCTCGTACAACTCTATACATGCAAATATTTGTGACATTGAATTGAAAGTTAATTAGAACAGTTTGGTACAAAATTAACACATTTATATGACATGTTTCACTTTATAAAGATTTCGCTGGCCTTCATAGTTTTCTCTCAACATTTTCACGGGAATCTAGTATTTTAGAGCAATTATGAATCAAACTGTTAACACACTAACACATATAATATAAGTAGAGAATATGCTACCATCATAATTAAAACCACAACTCTTACAAATCATAAAGAAAAGCACCCACATTCGCTTTATGTAGTGTTACTTTGCTGATCATTCAAATCTCAACTTTTTTCGAGATAACTACTTCACTTGACATCGGCTTCGTCAAACGTTAATTAAAAATAAACATGCGTATCTCATGAATACCGTTAATACATTATATTTAATTCATTAGCTATCTGTATTCACACACCTTTTAAATTTTATGTTTTAATCAAGTTATAAAAGCGTTAACAAAATTTTGTATTCATAATTCTTTTATACGATTAAACTGAGGATTTTAGGGTGAACTATAAAACATTTTAGTAAGCATTAAAATTAACGCCTAAGAACAGTAATAATAAACAAACTAACCAGTAATTTTATTCAACTGTTATAAAAAAAATATTCACTTAACAAAAATCACAATATATCTACAACCAAATATTTGGCTGTAGATATATTGCCTCCTCTTTTTTGGAAGTCTAATAAAAATCGGTGTGAAGCGACACGAATTTAATACTTGAATAAGACGTGAGATAATGTAAACCTGATGTAATTAGTATACCCCCATACTTTCATACGAGATAAACCACATATTTACCACATCCGGTGCATAAATTTAAAAACTAGATCAAATGTAATTAGACACAAGCGACACGACGACGTGTGAAGCAATCAAAGTGTTAAATAAAAGAAAGACAAACGTTAGAACAGCAATTATTGCATAAGCTTAAATATTTAACAATCTTTCTCACTCTTTATTTATTTTATTAGCCTTAACAATTGTTTTCCTTAATATTTATACCTGTATAACAGTTAAAATTCTGTAAAGCATGTTGAATAGTCTTGGTGAGCCCCATATTAAAAAAGAGTCCAAAAGTAAAACATTTTTAATCTTCACTTTGACATTCTTATTTTAAAATTCGAATTTATAATAATTTACCTAGTCGTTAAGAGCTATTATTTTAAAATTGTTACTTGAGTATTATAAATATACGAGTTTCTATAATAAGGTGCTACGCCGTGCTACGAAGCGCTACGCGGCGCTTACTTTGTCTTATTTCTCAATTTTTTTGCGGGCTTTGGCCCACCATACATTCCTACCACTGTATCTCCTGTGTCGCCAGGGTTGACAGCGATATGCAACCACACTCTTTGATATGATCTAAGCGAGCCCGAGGGACATAGGTAGGTAATCTATACTTTATTTAATATTATAATTGGGAAGAGTTTGTTTGTTTGTTTGAACGCGCTAATCTCAGGAACTACTGGTCCGATTTAAAAAATCTTTCAGTGTTAGATAGCCCATTTATCGAGGAAGGCTATATTTTATTACGCTAATACTAATAGGAGCGAAGAAATAGAGGAAAGTGTGGAAAAAACGGGATAAATTATTTGAAATGGCTTATTTGAACCCGCTAATCTCAGGAACTACTAGTCCGATTTAAAAAATTATTTCAGTGTTAGATAGTCTATTTATTAGGAAAGGCTATAGGCTATATTTTATTACGCTAATACTAATAGGAGCGAAGAAATAGAGGAAAGTGTGGAAAAAACGGGATAAATTATTTGAAATGGCTTATTTGAACGTACCGGAGCAATTTTTATGTTATTTGGCACACATTAAG
Source organism: Polyommatus icarus (assembly GCA_937595015.1). Taxonomy (NCBI): domain Eukaryota; kingdom Metazoa; phylum Arthropoda; class Insecta; order Lepidoptera; family Lycaenidae; genus Polyommatus; species Polyommatus icarus. The sequence goes on from OW569321.1 coordinate 23,524,565, forward strand.
AATAGACCACGTGAAAGGACATAGGTTTCTTTTTTTTTCAGAAAAATGTACGGTTTCCGTGACATGCCTAAATTACGCGGTCGAAGCCGCGCGGAACATCTAGTTAGGTATACATAGAAAGTACTTTCCGTTCCTATGAAAACCGGCAGTGTATAACTTTGTATGAATGACAAATTACTGTATTTTGCAATAAGTGTGGCTTTTGACATAAATCAACCATACTTTTATGTTTTACCCATAAAGGTAATATACCTATCGGAATAGAGAAACAATCCCGAGCTGTCAAGGTTAACCAAAATTTGATTTACATCTGTGTATACAATTATGTTTACGTGTGCGTGTCAGTGATGTACAAACATCTTGTAATTCGACAAAATATCGATCATGGAATAATAATTGTAAGATTGTAAACATAATGCCGGATGTACATTCTCGCCGAGACACAGCGAGGCGGCCCGAGTGCGAGAGTGTAAATGGGTGCGCTCGCCTCGTCTCGCCTGTCTCGGACCCTCTCGGTCCGTTGTCGGTATTTTGCGCCCGAGACAAAGGGTCTCTCGAGGAAAACGAGCGCACTACTGTACACTCTCGCGTCTTTCACTACTAGTCCCGCTGTTGTTGGACAGTGTAGAACAGAAAAATAACAATAATAAACGTCATTATTAGTCATAATATATGAGAAATAAAATTAAATATGATTATAAATCTTTGGATTACAATGATATCTTTCGATGCATGGTGAATGGTGAATGGTCCTTTTCCTCCATCTTCTCTGAGTTCTTATCTGCGATTGAACTAAGCAATAATGAACATGATCGCACTCGGGCAAGGGGCTCTCGCACGAGACTTGCCCGAGAGCTCTCGGCGAGAGTGTACAGCGGGCATTATAAAATGGGATAAAATAAAACTGCATGTATATAATATAATAAAATTGTAATTTTGAAGTAAAATGTGACTTTTCTTCAAAATGCTTGCTGCATAATTAAGTACTCGTATGCATGATTTTTTCTTCGGAGTCCAGTTTGGACGGTTAATTATTTTAAGTCATGAATTTCTGGTATCCAGGTCAGCAGGAAATCTGAAAAATTGGCCAAGTGTAAGTCGGACTCGCGCATGAAGGGTGACCGGTTTCAACCGGGCATTTTCTAAAACCCGGTACGATACGACACGACATGTCATGACACGATTCGACACGACAGGTTACGTCACGTGACATCAGTACCTACACGATACGACACGACTTCACTAGACCCTATTAATTTTCAATTCACTCTCAATGAGCCTACTGAGCCCTTTTATTTGATGCCCATCTTGCAGAAGTGCTTTCAACTATTTCCCTATCTTGGATGAGCAGCCGTATTGGATGTAGAATGACATTACATCTGTGGAAATTTCAGAAGTCTATTACTTTCAGATGGACAGACGGACAGGCAACGAAGTCTTAGTAGTAAAGCGGGCTGCGGGACCTCACTACTAGGACTTAATTTTTACCCTTTGGGTGCGGAACCTTAAAAATGATAAATTATGCAGAATAGTATATAAACTAATTATAAACTACGGATGAGTATGTTATCATTTCAACATTCCTAGATAATTAGTATACTTAACTAAAAATATTTTCATATCGACACAACTTATCGATAACTTGATGCAGCCCTAGTGTAAAATAGATGAAAATTGTTTACACAAAATATCTTTAAATTGTGCACCATGGCTAGTCAAGTTATGTTTTCCATATAATTAAACATATACAGAAGCGAACACGGACGTAAAAATACCAATAACTCGTAGGGAATTGGCAAAAATAAACTTAAAACTAGGTCCTGTCGATGTAGAATAATTCACCTGTGAAATGAATATTTGTCCGGGTTTTTTCGATGTGTGGATCCAGAATCATTCCACAAACACTTAACCATGTTTCTAGAGCAGTATTTCTTAAAATTATTCATTATTTAACTTAAAATCACAATTTTTCTGAGAGCCCAAATTGACAACTATCGGCCCAGGGGCAGACAGACTGTCAAACAGATGAAAAAAAAGCTATGCAACCTCAAATCACGCTTCTCTTTCTACCACGCAGTGTTACTGATAGTGACATCTCGCTTGCTCAGGCCTTTGTTTCTCTATTCCGATAGGTATATTAACTTTATGGTTTTACCATACCAAATTTCTTGTTGGTTATTAATTCTGTAAGTTCATCATAATGATATTTCTTTCTCAATGCGTGATGAACAAAAAATTAAAACAATTCTAAACAAATTGATCTCAAGATGGCACGTGCTTTAATTCAAACATTGCGTGTCCGTATGATTATAAAATCATTAAGCTATGAGTACTATGACCATCATATGTTACGTATCATTTTCCATTGTAATTTAAATTTAATTTAAACCATCATTAATTTACACAATGCACAAACAATAATTACAAAACTTAAAAGTATCTGAAAAGTATAATATTGCGTTTACTTTAATGATGATTTCAATGTTAAAAGAAGACGTTTGTTTTTTTTTCGCATAATAACATAAATTCAGAAATGATAAAGTTGGCCCAATGGCCATTAGCAATTGGCCCAATGAGCAATTAATTTTACATGCCAATGCATGTAAAATTAATTGCTCACTGGAGATGTGACTATATAATTTAAAGTTATCGTTTTACTGCAAGTAATAATATACGCGTTCTTGAGTTTTCCTCAACCACTGGCTCCTTTCGGTGGGAAATATCCCAAACCTATTCTATAAACTAAGTATTGTTTAAAAATTTGAAAAATTAACTTTTTGTTAAATTTTATTTCAAGAAAATCACAGATTTTCTGAAATAACGTAATTCTTGATGAATTTATGATCAAATTGTAATAGTTTATCATACCACACCGCATTTATCATTACTTAAGATTCTATTACAACAGAAATCAGAAATGAAGCTCTATTAACACCTTAATAACTACATAATTAATCTTTTAACGCGTCTAAACGTGATATTATGAATACACCGTGTGTAATTAGTGTTAATTACTCATTAACGATTCAAATAGGTCTTTCGATTGGTATTTTAAACGTACCACAAAAACAATCTATTGTAATCAAAGTTTGATGAGGTAATTTTGATTTGATACACATAATGTAATTTAAATTGATGGCTCGGACTACGGGAGAAATGGTAATGTTGAGCCAGACTAGTTGATAGGATCTTTTACAAGTTTAAATTAAAGTTAACTTTGGTGTCTACTTAGGTTTTAAATTAATAAATTATATTAATAAAATAAAAATGAATCAAAGACACATGGTAAAGTAAATTATATAATCAGAATACACAGTATAATGTCCATATTGCTGATTCCTTCAAAACCGAAATAAATGAACTGCTTGTATTTAATTTAAATCATCTAAAAAATCTTTGCAATCTGGCGGTGCCTATACACTATTATTATATATATAGATATTTGCATTTGGTAATTTATACCACAGCGCTGGAAAAACTTTGGCAGCTATTGTACGTTATTGATAGATATTGCACCATCGAGGAAATTGATTCCTAGGCAGCTGTCAACGGACCTACGTCACGTGGTCAGCTTATGTCAATTCAATATTAGCTGTGATTGGTCGGATGGGTTTGACATAAATCGGCCAAATTATTTAGGTCCGCTATCTGCCTAGGAATCAACTTCTCTGATAGTACATACGCTACGAATTACGATAGATCCCTCCAGTTTAGGCGAGCAATCTGTATGAGTTTTTTTGCCGATACCTAATAATAGAGTAAAGAATAGTACTCTAACCTCTGTCTGTTTGTCGGCAGGAGCGCCTCGGCGGTGGCGGGCTGGGGCTGGGCGGCGGCGGGTTCCGCGGCGGCGCGCAGCCGTCGCTCGCGGACTTCCAGCCGCCCTACTTCCCCCCGCCCTTTGCACCCGCCGCGCACCCCGCCAGTCCGCACCACCAGCAGCAGGTACACTACTTTTTCATTTATATAGGACACATCACACAGGCCTTACGTAGTGCCGTAACTGTCTCTTGCGACGTCGTCGCCTGAAATATTATAACAAAAATAGAGTATGTAAATTTTTTGACCGGGCTAGCTAAGTGCTGCCGTATTAATTATGTCTTAAGACTAACCGCGTAGATATTGCAGCCGGTGACGTCACAATGGCGTCCTAGGGAGTAAAGGTTGAGAACATGAGCAACGCGATACGCTTATGACGACCCTCAAGCTGTGGCCCTCAATGCTAGCTACTTCGACTCGATGACACGGCTGTACTTCAGGTCGTTGTTCTGAAAATCTGAGTTTCATTTTTAGCCTTTGTCCACGTAGCGTGAGTTACTCATAAAGTCTGTGTTGCAGGGCCATGGCATGGAATACAACGGCGGTGGCGGCGAGTACGCGCAGCACTACGCGCCGCAGCAGCTACTGCCGCGACACCACACACACCACGAGCCACACCCGCACCTACGACACCGCGACAGCCATGACGTCATACACTCGCACCACGTGAGTATACAAGTATACACCCCCGTGACGTCACACACTCGTACGCATCACGATCCGCACCCGCATATGCAACACCGTGACAGCCATGACGTCATACAGTCGCATCACGTGAGCATACACCCCCGTGACGTCACACACGCGTACGCACAACGAGCCGCACCCGCACCTGCAACACCGCGACAACCATGACGTCACACACTCGCATCACGTGAGTACACACCCACGTGACGTCACACATTTGCAAAGCGAGTACACACTAAAGGCTCCATATACGGGGAGGCCGATCGTTCTACAATGCAAAATGCTCAAAGACTTGAAACTATTAAGACCTGCAATTTGCGACCGTCAGTCTATTTTACCCACCACAATGGTCTATTTTTGTAGAAAATCCACAACATTATTTATTACAGGCTTCAAATTTTAGCTACAACATAATAATGCTGAACATTGCTGTTAATAAACATTGTTTAAGATAACATTTCTTAAGGGCCGAGATATCGGTACGTCATAACATCTTGCCGAAGTATGTGCCCCATGCCCCAGCCGCGGGCCTGGCATACTTGCCGACCCTCGCTTATTATGTTATTGGAAGACCCTTTATAAATTGCCTTCATTTTATTAGCCCTAATGTCTCAAGTAAGAGAATGTTTGAGTATGATGTGATTTTGGTTAATTTTTCAATATTTGCAGTAACCGTAAACAGCTAGTAAAAGATCTTTGACAAAAGTTAAAAATAGAAGTAGATCTACCTATATACACTTAATTATTATTTTATAAAATTATAGTTCTTGCAATCTACGAGTGCGCGTCGCCCTTAGTTGTCTGAGTGACCATATCTATACACGCGTACATGGCTCGCTCGCTACTGACTGCTCCGTCGGGTACGCACACTAACGAAAATGTCTATTCACATTTCCAACTACAAATAAAGGCGACGCGCACTCTTAGATTGCAAGAACTATACATATAACTTACTAATACTGGTATTAATTCTATTTCGCAACAAAACATACACTATCTCAACTCAACAGATTATATTCATCAACTAAAATCCTCTTTCACAATATCAAATAGCAAGTGTATTGGAGGGATCAATAAATACCACATTATTACTTTAAGTAAAAATATGACGGTCCCACTTTAGAAGATTAGCTGTGCTCTATGGTCCATTGAGGGCCCACAAAAGGCGCCCGAGGACGGACGCGATAAGTTTATAATGGTGTAATAGCAAATTTTAGTACCCAATAAAAATGTAGAGAAAATAAAATGTATGTTTATTTTTTTAAATAAACATAAAATTGTTTACGGTGCTGGCGCATTCAAAATACTGTTGAGGAGATTATCGTTAAAACTGTATATTCGACTTTTTTTTAACATACTGGTGTTTATTGGATAAAAATATTAGTTAAATACGATTGCTTATTGCTTGCATAAAACATTCGATCCACACGGTAATCGTACCAAATCTAGCATTTTATTATCTGGGGTAATAAAGTTTTTCTCTTTATTTCTTTTATGCAATGAAGCTATCTACTTCAAACAAATAAACAAATTATTAATATTTTCGTTTCGTTCACTTTGCTCTACATACTCGTAAGTGTAAAAAATATGGTTACGAGTTAACTTTAATAATATTTATCTGATATACCTACGTATATAACAAGTAAGTACATATAATTTTGTCACATCTATTTTTGATTTAAATGCGTCGACCTGTGTACTGTTTTTAACCGACTTCCAAATAGAAGAAAGTTAATGTTCGGCTGTTATGTGGATATTTTTGGGTTACGGGTTCTGTCCGAAGTGGACTAATTCCAAATTTGAAAATGCCACTGTTGATAACATGTTTTTTGAGTACTGAAGCGTGAATACAATTTCAGCTGTCCCATGGCGGATTCAGCTACGGCGGCGCGGAGCGGCGGGCGGACTACGGCGCGCGGGACCAGCACGAGCTTGCCCTACACCATGCGCTGCACTCCGCTGACGAGACACAGGTATGGCTGTTATTACTAGAGGTATAGAGGGTGGAGACACCTCCATGGTCGAGTGGTTTAGAGCGTGGCTCTTGACGGAGGACGTGGGTTCGATTCCCGCGTTGGAAACATGTTGGTTCCAAGTTTGGTTAAGACAATGCACTTGCTTGTGTGACAAGGGACGTGGGTTCAATTCCCATGTTGGAAACATGTTATTTCCAAGTTTGGTTAGGACAATGTAGGCTAGTCACCTGACCACCACCTGACAAGTAAGATGATCCATCTTCCGTCCCACTGGGTTATAAGAGTAAAGGAATAGATAGTGATCTTGTGTACTGCGCACACACTTGGGCGCTATAAAATGACTCCTGCATAACTGGCCTGGTTGCAATGAAACCGGCTACCGTCACAGAAACCGGTATGGGAGTTAGTTACTATTTCCTATGAAGGGCTAGACAGGGTGTTCAAACACAGCGTAAGTTTGAAGATAATTCAAGTTAAGGGATTTCGTAGCCCGCGCTCGGTACTTCTTTGCGATATACCGTCTTGTTATGGCATTGCGCACTATCGTGTTACTTGTTAGATAAAAAAACACTTGCCACTTTAGTTGTTTATAATATTTTAAACGATAAATAACTTTTTAATGCGGCTAATGTAACAAAAATTTTGAATTTGGGAAAACTAGCTCTACACTAGCAGATTTCCACATCTCATTTTAAATTGCGAGAACATTTCACAACTGCTTTAAGATCAAGTTGTTTCGGTGTTGCTTTCGAAAATAAAATGCGAAGTATTTCCAATATCTTCCCGGTATTCGTTATTAATTTTGATGCAAGACCCGATACGGTATTTCGAAAGTCTGCGTTTTTCCCCCACGCGGTATACATTTAGTGGAGAAACACTTTTCAGAATCAGTATTTTTTTAAAACCAATGTTTTTTAAGTGCTGGTTTGATAATATTTTTAAGTGATAACAATCTTACAAAGATATTTTTATATCACTTATTTTAATACTCTATTGTCGCAGGTAATACATATAATAGCTAGTCTATCTGAATAATTTTAAATCCAAAAAAACTTGTAAGTTTTTTTAGGAGTAACTTGTAACATTCATACTTTTTTTTCAGAATGCGGGCATGGATGATACGAGCGGTTTTATGACAGATCTACCTCTTTTAAAAAGTGAGTATTTTTAACTAAGTACAAGAACCATAACTCACAATAATAAATTAATAACCCTCACAATGGGATTTCTAAAGTAATTCCACAATATTCAAATCAATTACAATAAATAAAACCGTTTATAATTCATTCTTATGCTTTCTATCTCTAATGCGGCTTCTAAAATATTAGGTAGATATGACATATCTCTTGGACATTTGAATGAACATATTTTTATTCGATATGGCGTAGTAGGTTAAATTAGATTGGGAAGATTAACGCGGCCATTGAATACATGAGTGAACGAAGTGGCTAACTAACATTTTACAACATTAGAGCAAATACTAATTTTTTCCTTATAATTTGGACAAACATTACAACTTATCTGATTAATCATCTAGATTCTAGCTCATATATCTAGCTATACATACTATCCACATTTTTATTATTTCAAATCATTTCCCAGTCCTGAAGCCTCCATTAATTTAAAAAAAACGTCGTTTTCAAATTGTTAGTTACCCAGTTCATCCAGTCATGTCTTCATTTGTGTGTCTATACCAAAGATAGTCTTGTCTCTGGTCCATACTTTATAGGAAGTAGCCGTGACGTCGATGACCCGGCGGTCGCGAGATAAATCAGTAATTAGACTTCGTAAAACAGTTATCGAGTACGTGTATCGAGTTTTTTTCATGTCCGGCCTGAATATCATATAAAAAATAGATATAACTAGATTATGATAAATACATCTCTATATGAAAGAAAATTAGAAATACCACTTACACTTAAACATATACACTATACAGCTTATACAGCTTTTGTAACTATGAAGATAGAGCAGTTTCCTAAAAATTAAAGTAACTTTTTACAAACTTTCAAATGCGTATGAAATATTTAGAACTCTTTGATTAGTAATTTAATTTAACTACTTGTACCTACATATTATACATTCTAGAGCCGTGTTATAATATCAACGGGTATAACTATCTCATTCAACGTCCGAATAATCGATATCGAGAAAATAAGAGTTTCGATCAATCATTCGATATTTAAATAGCGTAGGTGGCATGATACGCGACTCATTATAGCGTGATTACAGTTTTGAATTAACGTATTGTGAGTTTTAGCACATCATTTCCTTCAATAAAGATTCCAATCTCACTCTCAACTTGATTCGAATAAGTTAATGATTTATCCCACTTTTGAAACTTGAGTATATAATTTTATAAAGTTTGGTAAAAGAAGAAAGACAAATATTATCATTATAATAATTGTATGAAAATCCTTCGGCAGTCGTCCACCATGATAAATTTGGGCGGGCTTTGAAAGTTAACTAAGCTTATAGTTAGTGATTTATGTTTCGTTTGTGGCTATTATAATTTATTATACCTAGGTATAATCTGTAATTCTTATGTAAAAAAAATACTTCTTATTTTAGTAGCTTTCGATTTTTACGATACGTTAATGATCTACCTCGCGGTGCATTATTTGAAATTGTAACTCGCATAAAACGTAATTGGCCACTGATATTATTTTAATGTCACGCTGATTCCTTTTTCAAAAGGTGTTAATGTAACTTGGCCAGCGTGGTGCCACCTAATAATACTTTAATGTTTATTGTATTAGTGTTGCCATACAGAAATATTACAATAAGAATAGCTATCACGCTGGGCGAATGTTTTGGGCGTGGCTCACAGCTCTTTGTTAGTTTTGAACGTGGAGAATTTCGTAATCGCCTGTACCTTTATAAAGGTGTCGTGCGGAACTTTCTTTTGAGCGTTTATTAAATTTTATACGGCCAATTTTGATATCGAATGTACGCAGTAATAAAATACGTATACCGACTGAAGCAGGTGTTATAAAATTCTTTTATATGCAAACGAGATGTTGCAAGCTTATTGTCATGCGAGTTTATATAATCAATTGATTTATCTACACAAACTTAACGTGAGTTATCAGTTATCAGTTATGTATAAATTGCAAATACTTTCATTGGGTAGCCTGATTTCCGATATATCCTGACAAAAAAAACACTGTTCCTTGTAACAGAACGTTATATTTCTGACCTCATAATCCATATTCTTCAATGTAACCTAATTATGTAGAAGTTAGATAATTTCTACAGTTTGTACAGAGTTAACCGATTCGTTGCCACCTTCATTTCAACAAATTCTTACGACAGGCCAAGTACTTTGTTCGATGACGCACCATAAGCGTCATCGGCCCTGCTAAACGATGACGCGCCACGTGCGGCATTGGCCACTGGTTGTGTTTTATGCATATTTTATTGTAAATAGGCGTAAATCAGAGAGGGAAAAGATAAATTTTGTGTGCAGTGTTCGTATTAGTTGTAATTCAAAGCTGATATGGCGTATAAAAGTAGTAATTCATACTGTTAACAAAATGTGTAAGTAGTCGTCAACCTTTGGCACAAATTTTGCTCATACGAGTATGTAGGTATTAATGATTTTAATTAGTGCTGGTTACTAAAAGCCGAGCTTTGTGAGGGCTCACGTCGTCACACCTTGACTGACTGATGATAACACATATAACACGGACTCGCGCACGAAGGGTTCCGTACCATTATAGAGCAAAATTATGCCGAAAATTATGTTTTTGTATGGGAGCCCCCCTTCATTTTTTATTTTATTTATTTAATTTTTTTTTTTTTTGTATTTGCTATTATAGCGGCAACAGATATTCATAATCCGTGAAAATTTCAATTCTATTACCGTTCTTGAGTTGCGGCCTGGAGACAGACAGACAGACAGACAGACAGACGGACAGACAACGAAGTCTTAGGCTGGCCTCACACAGCCGGAATGTCTTTCTGAATTCATATTATTAATTCAGAAAGACTGGAATTCCATACAATATCAGTAAGTATGCTCCACGTACACATTCTGATTTTTTTCAGATTATGTTTCTCAGATCGATCTGTAAGAATGATACTGACGAGCGTTCTGAATTCCGGATCGATAAATTTAAGATTATGATTTCATAACACGCGTATTCCCATAAATTTTAATAGAGCGGCACACACATACTGGAATCAGATTATGAATTATTTCAGTTGACACTGCAAGAAGCTAACACCTGGACGTGTTGTGACCTGCTGGCGTGATGTCTGACACGGAAAATTTAATCTTAAGCATTGAAATATAGGACACATCCATTGAGGATTACCATGACAGGAAAAAAACATAGCGTGGTTGGAAATTCTTAAAAGTTTAATTCCAAATTGGGAAACATTAAGTGAAAACGAAAGTAAAAGAAAAATAATATTTATTAGTATTAATTCTTCTTCCATAAAGACGTTTAAATATGTGCCAGGAATCATGAGACTACTGATCAATCTTATTTTCAAAGATGTGTGTGAGGCAAGGTGCCGAAATTTAGATTATGAATTTCCGATAATGAATTATTCAGAGAGACGTTCCGGCTGTGTGAGGCCAGCCTTAGTAATAGGGTCCCGTTTTTATCTTTTGGGTACGGAAGTTAGAACCCTAATTACATGTTAAAGCACAAATCAATAGGCATGATAGTTTTTCCGTAAAGGTTGTGGGATTTATTATGACTAGCAACTTCATCTATTTTAGTTGAAGAATAAATAACTTAGAGTAGTTGTGTAGCTATGACAATATAAATTTGTATTAAAATTTAAGAGCTCTCAGAAAATCGTTTATTTAAACAAATGAAATACGTTTGTTTTGGATAATCAGCAGGAATATAATGACTTTCCTGAATATAGCCAGCCACGATTTACAAACATACTCAAATGAAAATTGCCTGGAAAACGACAATAAGGAGAATGAAAGTTTTCCAGAATATAGTCACTCAATATTGCAAAACTTTACATTGAAAAGGACATTAAGTAATTGAATGTTCTCGTATTTGTCATGACGCAAAAAATAACTCAACAGACAGTAGCATCGAAGCTAAATTACTGACGCTGATGAAGATGAGTGTTAATAAGAAAAAAAAGTTTCATAAATACGCTAATCGCAGAAAAGTAAGGATTCTTCGAGTGAACCAATGATTGACGATCTCTGACTAGTAGCCTTTAATTCTAAAATAAACGGCCACGCATAAAATTGAGTTCAACATGTATATTTAGACAAGGGAATTGTAATTACAGTATAATAAATTAGTTTTAACGTGTTTTTTAACAATTCATATATGCCGCGTCTGGCGCGTCATCGGCCTCACTAAAACTTTTTGAATGACGCGCTGGGCGCGGCATTGGCCACGAATCGGTTAAACAAAATCAGATTTAGGGTACCGTACCGTATCACAGTCCACATACACATTACACATGAACACACAAGCGTCAAATTAAGCACAAGGCGTCAATTAAGAGGCCGACCGCCATCGACTAATTAAAATTTCTACCTATCAGCTGATGACATGCCAGGTCCCAGGTGTTAAACATTAATGTGTATGTTTGTCTTTAATTATGTCTTCAGTCGTTGCAGTTCCTTATAGAATAACCAATAGAAAGAACATTTTCCCATGAACTAAGTAATGTTGAAAATTTCTGACCTCATCATACTTATTCACAAGCTCTTTTATTGCGTTCTGTTTTTATTACCAATCATAATTTAGATAAGATGATATTTATATTATTACTTAATATAAATCCATTATGATAAAGTTATAGGTACAGTAGCTATCTATAGTAAAGAAGTTGTGACCTAGCAATCCATCAATGACATAATATTATTGTAATTAGTAAATAAACCTACCCAAAAACAAATACCTAGACTGTAGGTAATAATTATTGAAAGTTAACTATTCTTCTTTCAAGGGTCAAGAACTGTATGATAATAATATTATTATATTTAATTTACTATACATAATTCTTCTGTACAGCGATGAAAGGTCGTGACGGTCTGGGCGGCGGCGGGTCGTGTGCGCCCAACGACGTGTTCTGCTCGGTGCCGGGGCGGCTGTCGCTGCTGTCGTCCACCAGCAAGTACAAGGTGACGGTCGCGGAGGTCCAGCGCCGGTTGTCGCCGCCGGAGTGCTTGAACGCGTCGTTACTCGGAGGAGTGTTAAGGAGGTAAGATCTTAGTTGTTTTGCTGCGGTTGGCTAGACCAGCGCAATGTTTTGAACCTATACCTAAAAAAAATGTGGAATGCAGCCTCTACCCACTAAAAACTCGGCGGCACTCCACTATACACCACGGCTACGTCGACGAGTGTCTTCTGGCTGCAGGCTCCTCTCTGTGGGGGCCAAGGACCTTCCACGGCCGAACAGAGACTCTGTTCGGCCGTGCTGACATTAAAAAGCCATTGCTTTTTAATGTCGCGATGCACAGGAGAACATTGTGCATCGCGACCACAAAGTTTTACAACTTTTTTAATATGTCAATAGACTGGGCTGACGCAATGCTTTAACTCAAAGGTAGTTGCTAATTACTATCGAAGATTAAGTTTGAAGAATGAAATGTTAACTAAAATTGGAACCGCGAAAAAAATGGAACGATATCGCTATTCGTTCGTCGCAAAATTGTTATTCAAAGATTAACTTTGTAGTTTATAAACTTTACAAAATTGTAAATAATATTTCAATATAACATCATCATACTCTACATCTCTACATAAATTATGTGAATCGCAGTGCACTTTGATATACTTATATTAAAAATAGTAAACTGTATAAATTATTATTTGTAGTAATAAAAGTTCAGTCTTGATAATTTATTACATCTTCTTTTGATGTGACTTGACCCTAAAAGACAATCGTACATTATATTACGCTGCCTACTCAACCAATAGACTAATAATAAGTTATCAAACTTTCATATGAAATCCGATTGCAATCGTCAATACTATTTCTACGATTAATATACTGCGGCTTAGAAAGCTTTAATTGAAAACCTCTGTATAGTAATATTCTTTATCGCGAACAATAGAGCGCCGTCCTTATTTTCTCTCTAATATCTTTGTCTATTTAGAATCACAAAGAAATACAAACAAATACAATAATGTATCTTAGCTACTTTTTTATACCCAATCAAAGAGAAGATATTGTATGGAGAAGAATAAAGTGTTATTTTCTGCTTGAAATACTTACAGCCAAATTAACAGCTCTTCTGGTAGCAACTAATAGTACAAATAGGCAGAGCCACTAATATGATTGATGACAAACGAATTCCCAATCAAAACCACATTAGCTGGGTATGGTCAACTAAGCTGCATGTACACTGTAAACCATCCAACGGTATCTCCAATAATTATCTTTTGGAAATCAAAGACGTGTACTTGATCGATAATCTCTCTAATCGGCTGGTACCAGTGCCGGCTTTAGCGCTACAGCGCCCTGGACGAGATTGCTTCGGTGCCCCCTTACAACAATTTAAACACATGCGCAGTGGCGCATTTATCCTAAGGCCCAGTAGGCCCGGGCCTAGGGCGGCCAGATATAAAGGGCGGCAAATCGTGCAAATTTTTTTTGTAATGGGTGCTTCTGCAGTCATGTGAAGCTAGTGGGAATAGGCGCTATATTGTGATAGTGAATAATAGGTCTCAATATCTGAATCTCCATATTACGTCAATAAATAAATCGTACTGGAATCTTCGATCACTAATATACGAATCAAGTTTCATTATAATATATATTTTTGTTTTTTAACAAACGATTAAAGTTGTGTGCAGTAAAGATTGTATTGGGCGAATAAAGAAAAAAATTATACATAACTTCCTTTTCTCTTCACACTCACGCCCGACTTTCATATTATGCCGGGTGAAAAAGGACGACGCAGAATCATTGCAAAGTTAGTTTTTTATGGTTCCGTACCGTAAAAACGGGACCCTATTACTAAGACTTCGATGTCTGTCCGTCTGTCTGTCTGTCTGTCTCCAGGCTGTAACTCAAGAACGGTAATGGCTAGAGAGCTGAGATTATGTATTTCTGTTGCCACTATAACAACAAAATATATTGAAAAGAAAATACAAACCAACTGCAGGTACCTGAAATGTTCACAAAATACTCAACTGTGTTTTAAATACTTTAATAATTTATAATTAAATTCAATTAAAGTGAATAGAAAATATAGAAAATTATAATTATTATTCTACGAGAGTTTATATACACTATACAGGGTACAATTAAGGTTTTAATTGCACTCTGTATGATGTTATAAAAATGCAGAAAAATGTTCTTTTGCGTTTTAAGGTTTAACTCTGTTTGGTTACATTGGCTCGTTTTGTTGTATTAAATATGTTTTTAAATAAAGCCAGAAACGATGATTGCGCCATCTATAAATAGCTTGCTTTTCGTCCACGCAATTTTGTATGGGACTCAACAGACTATCTGGTCTTTTTAAATGTTTTATTTAAATGTCCATAAATATAATTCTAAACTAGCTTTATTAAGCTAATTCTTTTTGTTAAATAATTTTCGGAATCAATTAAAAATGGGACGGGTGCTGAGAAAGGGGCGGCACATGGCCTGGGGCCTACAGCGGCCAGGACTGCGAATCCGCCACTGCACATACGACAAGAATTTTCGCACGGAGGTTCCATATCATTATTAACATCGACGCATAAATAGGCGTCGGAGCAGAGGGCGATAGTAGTTCATATAGTAAATAATAATATAATCCACAGAGAAATATATGATATAATCCAACATGTTGCACACGTTAAACTATATCAGAATATTGACAGAAACGTTGTCATACGTCGAACAAAACTTTTTGTTGACTGTCTATGCTGGTGCTGAATTCTAGCGTGAAAACATTGCAGTAATATAACCTATTTACAAAAAAAAGGACGCCAAAAAAAGGCGGCGCGTGTGACGCCTCTTTTTGTGCTCCTTTTACTCCGGCGCCCTGAGTCGCCCAACCGCGCCCCCCTTAAAGCCGCTACTGGCCGGTACGATATCGGCCGCCTATTACCGGCCAATGTGTCGATTCATTCGATTTAGTTTTCCATTGATTCCGAATATATTCGGCTCGTTAGCTCTATGATTCTCGCTTCTTTTGTTATTGCTTAAGCGTGTGAAAATTCAAACCGAATTGGCAATCGACTGACGTGTTTTGTAATTGATTAGTTTGTTTTCTTTGTGACTATGCGGCTTTTCGAGTATTTGTGCTTCAGTCAGAGCTGTTGTTAGTATAAACATGATCTGACCACTCATAAACCTTCTCCCTACTGTAGACGTATATAATTTACATTGGCAAGAAGCGTCGTCACTTGATAAGCCCCACTTTAGATTTTTTGGGGTCATTTAGACATTTGGGATGAATTTTTCTTCGACAAAAATTGTTATGTCAAACACCTTATAATATACTTCCTGCCATAACCTGAGTTAAATAATCACTCAAGTGCGGGTAGGATTCGCGCACGAAGGGTTCCGTACTGTTATAGAGCAAAAATAGGCCAAAAATTGTATTTTTGTATACATAGGTCTTTTGTAGAGCCTCCCTTAAATTTTTATTTTATTTTAATATTATTATTAATTAATAATTATTTATTAAACATATTATAGGCACTTGAAATTCTGTGAAACTTTCAAGTGCCTATAATATGTTGCCATTATTGATAACGAGCAAATAAAATCCAAAAAAACACGTTTGTTGTATGGGAGCCCCCCTTAGATATTAATTTTATTTTGTTTTGTTTGTTGTTATAGCGGCAACAGATATACTGTATACACAATGTGTGAAAAATTCAGAAGTGTAGCTGTAGCGGTTCTTGCACAGGTACAGTCTGGAGACAGACAGACGGACGGACAAGCAACGAAGTCTTAGTAATGAGGTCCCGCTTTTACCCTTTGGGTACGGAACACTAAATAATTAGTAAATTCTATTTCCAATTCGGAAATAGAATTTACTAATTTTTTAAGGTGTTGGTTTAAATGAAACATCAGTGTTGGTTCAAATGAAACGGCGAAGGCCTGACTTGTAAAATTTTGCTCGTTACCGCAGTCGGTTTGTCCATTTCATAACTTCGAAAGTTTTTAATGAGTCTTTCTAAATTTACGTAGTTATCTCAAGAAATAAGGATCTAAATTGTAACCGTTACCTAGTCACACAATTTATATGAAAGTCTAAGTCGATATTTTGCATAAAGAGACAATTCTTCACGAAAAAAACAGGACTTAACAAAGATACAAAATTCTAAATTAGAAATGATGTAGCAAAATCAACATAATATTTCATTGATACTTTCTTAAATACGTCGTTTAAATCTCTACAGCTCTATCCATAATATTACAACTGAGTTAAAGTATTGATATTACAAAACAAGCCTATAACCCACTAATATATATGTCCATCTGAAACGGTTACTGCTGGCTACTTACGGACCTTTATCATACCGTGTGTGATATCAAAAATGTAATCGATGCATAGTTTTATATACTTTGCTACCTTATCGTGCAAATAGGAAATTAAAACCGCCCAATCAAAATTTTAATCTATCAATATGATCGAACATACTTAACCGGTTGAAACTTAAACTTTATTAAAAACAATTTGTTTAACGAGCTCCCATTTTGTCTAATACGGTAGCGTTGTAACAAGTATTTAATAAATAACTGTTTTAGTTACGAAATAGGAGGGTCCGTAATTATTATGGTGGTAAAAAAGTATCGAATACTTTCTATGCGTCAATCACGGCGTGGCGGTAATCGATATGTTATCTGTGGCGCAATCTACCGGCCGGTAGCGAAACTACACGCGCGCTGTTTTTTTTTTAATGATAAATATCAGCAGATTGTAAACTTTTGATGTTATTTGTAACATTAAAGCGATGACGCAAATCTGTAGTCTGAAAAGACTGTGGCGGCCATACATATTCCCACATTTATGTGTTACTAGATGACACCCGTAACTCCGTTGCGCCAAAACTCGTTTATCGCGCGGGAACCGTACATTTTTCCAGGACAAAAAGTATCCTATGTCCTTTCCTGGGACTCAAGGTATCTCCATGCCAAATTTCAGCAAAATCGGTTCAGCGGTTTGGGTGTGAAGAGGTAACAGACAGACAGACAGACAGACAGACAAACACACTTTCGCATTTATAATATTAATATGGATTCACAAAGTTTTTCAATATGCCCTATGCTAAAACCTAACCGCAGTGAGCTATTATAAAGCTTCGTCAATTACACATGGGTACACAGATCACTTGCATTCGGTATTTTTTATTAATTAACTAGCGACCAGCCCCGGCGACGCACGGGTATAAATTATATAGCCACTGAAAAAATGATTAAAATCAAAAGCCTATGATCTACTTTTTATCTGTGCCAAATAACATAAAAATTGATCAGTAGTTCGCGAGATAATTTTCCCCCGTTTCAAATAATTTCCAACGTTTTATCCACATACCCCTATTAGTCTTAGCGTAATAAAATATAGCCTATAGCCTTCCTCAATAATTGGACTATCTAACACTGAAATAATTTTTTCAAATCGAACCAGTCGTTCCTGAGATTAGCGCGTTCAAGTTAGCCCTTTCAAATAATTTTCCCCGTTTTTTCCACATTTTCCTCTATTTCTTCGCTCCTATTAGTCTTAGTGTAATAGAATATAGCCTACAGCCATAAATGGAATATTTAACACTGAAAGAATTTTTCAAATCGGACCAGTAGTTCCTGAGATTACCACGTTCAAATAAGCCCTTACATATATTTTCCCCCGTTTTTTCCACATTTTCCTCTATTTCCACGCTCCTATTATTCTTAGCGTGATAAAATATAGCCTATAACCTTCCTCGATGAATGGGTTATCTAACACTGAAAGAATCATCAAAATCCGTTGCGTAGTTTTAAAGATTGAAGGGAACAAAGGGACATGAGGGAAAAAAGCGACTATGTTTTATTATAATATAAGTATAGATATAGATAATGTACGGGATTTGTCATACTTAAGGTAATTGCAATTGTCATACCAAATAATCGGTATCCGTGTCAACGCCCGTCTCCCATAGGTACATTTTTGATATCTAACTTCGCTCATCTATACACTTTAATCTAAGTATCTTGATCGGTGACGATAATGATGAACATTTGCCTGGTTTGCCGCTAAATTAAATTGACATCTTATTTTTTGTTGGGGCAACAATGACCATTCTTATTTCGAACTGTTGATCAGCGATCAATGCAATCAAATTAATTTCATTGTTCATGTTTCCTCATATCGTGCTAAGTAACTATTTCATGTTAAGCCTTTTGACCTTTCAATTATTATGAATGCATTGATTAAGTCAAGAGGTTTAATTTAAACTATTGTGATGGTCACAGTTTTTAGAACGTTAGGGCATAGATTGTGGCACACAGGAGCTAAAAATAATGTAGAGATTTAGTGCGGCTATTCTGCTATGCTCGGAAAATCGGTCGTTTTCGTCTTGTTATTCAATACTTAATGTTGCAATAACTTTCTTTAATCGAAATTCGTTTGTAAAGCGGTAATCGTAACCGTTTTAGTGGTTGAAGTTTGTAAAGCGGTAATCGTAACCGTTTTAGTGGTTGAAGTTTGTCAAGCGGTAATCGTAACCGTTTTAGAGGTTGAAGTTTGAACATTCAGCACACAGACACGCTTTAACATTTATAATAGATGTTAGTATGGACTTTCTATAACACGAGCTATTGCCCGCGGCTTCGCTCGCGTTAAGAAGTATTATTATATACAAACTTTCATCCCCTATTTTAACTTCTTGAGGGTAGAATTGATCAAAATCCTTTCTTAGCTACTATAACTGCGTCATAACATCTACCTGCAAGCCAAATTTCATTTGATAGATCACCATGTGAGTCAGTCACCTTTGAGTTTTATAAATACAGATATTGTATTTTCCACAGGGCGAAAAGCAAAAACGGCGGGCGGTTACTTCGGGAGAAGTTAGAGAAAATCGGTCTCAACCTGCCCGCTGGCCGGCGGAAAGCCGCCAACGTAACGCTACTCACCTCACTAGTTGAAGGTTAGTTAGATTGAGAATCTTGATTTGCTTTGGTATCGATCAGAGACCTAACAACCCAATCTACCAAAAGTTTTACGAAAATATTCCTGCTGGTGCTTTATAGGGCTCTACTTCCCAATTTGATATTTTTTAAAACTTTCATCATGTTCATAATCAAATATTTAACACTTGTTGGATCCTATTCGACAGAGATATTGAAGGACAAATATTAACAATTGTATTAAACAAGATTCCCCGTCAGCCACAAATATACCGGAGCATTCGGAAAGAGTACTTATTTGGAAATTTGGAATGACTTTCTTTGATTCCTTTATCAGAAAAAACAGAAATCGTCAATAACGATTTTGCTTTTAGCATTTGATCCGTATACATAAAGAAAAATCTGGCAACCCTATATATCTCTACTACTTCCAGCGGAGGCAGTACACCTGGCGCGGGACTTCGGCTACGTGTGCGAGACGGAGTTCCCGGCGCGCGCGCTGGCCGAGTACCTCGCGCGGCAGTACGCCGAGCACGACGCGCGACGCCGACGAGACCTGCTGCAGGCCACCAAACAGGTACACCACACAAAATATTCCTGCTCAGCAATCGACCAGTTTCGTGACGAAAACGAGAACGCTTGATCAGATTCAAACTTTGCCTTACCACTAGAACGCCTCTAAGTATTTGACACGTGACTACAGCGAAATATTGAGCAAAAAATTTCTATGCATTTACCACCAACGAGCCATAACTGCATATATTGAAGAAGTACCTTTACTTCAAAAATTAGATGTCTTTACACTGGTGACTTAACTGGCCTGTTTCAATGCAAAGACTCGAATTCAACAACTTCCATGCGTGATAGCCAATGAACGCTCTTAATGGCTAGCTTTGACAAATTCAAAGAGGTTTTCATTCAATATTAATCCTTATCTTCAGGTGATCAAGGAGCTGATGGACCTGCTGAACCAGGACCGGTCGCCACTGTGCAACACGCGGCCGCCGCACCTGCTGGAGCCCGCCATACAGCGCCACCTCACGCACTTCTCGCTCATCTCGCACGGCTTCGGCGGGCCCGCCATCGTCGCCGCGCTCACCGCCATACAGGTACTGTGATACTCCACCTCCAGGTGATCGAGGAGCTGATGGTCCTGCTGAACCAGGACCGGTCGCCACTGTGCAACACGCGGCCGCCGCACCTGCTGGAGTCCGCCATACAGCGCCACCTTACGCACTTCTCGCTCATCTCGCACGGCTTCGGCGGGCCCGCCATCGTCGCCGCGCTCACCGCCATACAGGTACTGTGATACTCCACCTCCAGGTGATCGAGGAGCTGATGGTCCTGCTGAACCAGGACCGGTCGCCACTGTGCAACACGCGGCCGCCGCACCTGCTGGAGTCCGCCATACAGCGCCACCTCACGCACTTCTCGCTCATCTCGCACGGCTTCGGCGGGCCCGCCATCGTCGCCGCGCTCACCGCCATACAGGTACTGTGATACTCCACCTCCAGGTGATCGAGGAGCTGATGGTCCTGCTGAACCAGGACCGGTCGCCACTGTGCAACACGCGGCCGCCGCACCTGCTGGAGTCCGCCATACAGCGCCACCTCACGCACTTCTCGCTCATCTCGCACGGCTTCGGCGGGCCCGCCATCGTCGCCGCGCTCACCGCCATACAGGTACTGTGATACTCCACCTCCAGGTGATCGAGGAGCTGATGGTCCTGCTGAACCAGGACCGGTCGCCACTGTGCAACACGCGGCCGCCGCACCTGCTGGAGTCCGCCATACAGCGCCACCTCACGCACTTCTCGCTCATCTCGCACGGCTTCGGCGGGCCCGCCATCGTCGCCGCGCTCACCGCCATACAGGTACTGTGATACTCCACCTCCAGGTGATCGAGGAGCTGATGGTCCTGCTGAACCAGGACCGGTCGCCACTGTGCAACACGCGGCCGCCGCACCTGCTGGAGTCCGCCATACAGCGCCACCTCACGCACTTCTCGCTCATCTCGCACGGCTTCGGCGGGCCCGCCATCGTCGCCGCGCTCACCGCCATACAGGTACTGTGATACTCCACCTCCAGGTGATCGAGGAGCTGATGGTCCTGCTGAACCAGGACCGGTCGCCACTGTGCAACACGCGGCCGCCGCACCTGCTGGAGTCCGCCATACAGCGCCACCTCACGCACTTCTCGCTCATCTCGCACGGCTTCGGCGGGCCCGCCATCGTCGCCGCGCTCACCGCCATACAGGTACTGTGATACTCCACCTCCAGGTGATCAAGGAGCTGATGGTCCTGCTGAACCAGGACCGGTCGCCGTACTTGTGATACTCCATACTCCGGTCTTAATCACGGAGTAGAGTGTCGACGAACAGGTAGAAATTCGTCCATTGGACCCATCGCTATTCAATGCCTCCGTCACTTTTAAACTTTGCTACCTCATTCTCGTACTCCACGATCGGCTATAGAGAGCTATGACAGGATGTCAAAGCTCAATTAATCAACCGACATAATATAATTACTGGTCTGCAGATGACCAACTTCCCAATATGCAGTATATGTGATATGATATGACACAAATATCGTCAATACAATTCCTGCAATTTTATCTTCGTAAAATCCATCGGCTGGGAAAGATAGTGCCAGCGATCTTTACATTATACTATTTTGTAATCGCTCCGATAAAATTTTGAAAACATCAGCGAAGTTCAAAGGTGTTGCGCAACTTTCTTAATATAAGGATTATATTATGAACTTCGCTTTATCACAATAATTACAATATAGAATACACAACAAAATGATTACCATAACGATCCTGGCTATTGCATCCTGTTATATTAATAGACGCATTTTGTTACAGAATTTCCTCAACGAGTCGTTGAAGCACCTGGACAAGCTGTACCCTCAGAGCGGCATGGTCTCCTCCTCCATGGACAAGACCAAGATGGACCCCGACATCAAGAAGTAACACAAGCGCTACCTCCACACACCATATGTTATAACTTGCAGGGTATTTGTTTAAACTGTTACCGGATCTGTATTTTAGGCACTACTGTAAAAATACGTATATTATGACGTGTACTAGAGACCCCCATAACTCCGTTGCGCCGAAATATGAATCTATATCAGCTGTTTTTGTACTGTCATTTAAATTCGTTTAATTTTGATTTTGGAGTGACTCACATCGTGTTTTGGACCATTTGCGCAAAGAAAAAAAAATCCACAGCCGAACATATAACTTTTTTCTTTTTGGAAGTCGGTTAAAAATAATAAGCACCCTATTTTTGATAATTATTATCTACTTACTGAACTTATTACCTACCTACTGCGCGGCGTAGACGTGCTACGCCATGGTCACACGTGGCTACGCTACGTCGCGTCGGTAATTAACTTACATAAGGGAGATCGCACACGTCACACTTTTTGTGTGATCGAGTCTGCGGCTTCCATACATTCTGATGCGCCATCAGAATGTATGAAAGCCGCAGACTCGATCACACAAAAAGTGTGACGTGTGCGATCTCCCTAATAAATATTATTGATCACTACTTTTTCTTATTCATTGATAATTTTTTCAACTTGTGCCCATACAATATTAAATACGATAGTGTCTGCCCGTAACCTTTCCACGCTGAACAGATTTTGATGAAATCCTGCCTGAAGCCTGAAGGCTGAAAGCCTTTCTCGGCGTCCAACAAGTTTAAACAAATAACTGCAACTGAATATTGTATTGCGTATTTATTTTTATGATGTTCTAGCCACATACAAATAAAGTGCAATTATAAAATACTGAATATTGTGAGAAATTTGTAAATATAGCTATAAATTAATAGTGTAATTACTTTTTATAGTGCGTACAGCTTTTCACTCATTTTGTATTGTCGGAATTTTTTATAAGGCTGATTTTAGTGTCGAGCTGTTTGCTCGCTGACCGTCGGCGCCGACACCGAGGTGTATGGAATATCAGAGCCCCTAGCAAAGACGTTTCCTTTATCGTTTCTTTAAAGAATCGCCGATCAAAATATATGGAGTTGACGTAACATGACCTTGAGTCGTATGTCGACTACGCTTATGTCAATTTCATTCATTTTGACCGGAGATTCAAGATTGTATAAAGAAGACATAAGGAAAACGTTTTGGCTAAGGGCCATAACTCACCGGGACGCTACCGTGACGTAGCCAGTGACGTTACCATGTGACCTCTACTTCGCCGCAAAGCGGTGTTTTTAAACTTAACTTTTCTTGAAAAACAGCGCTTTGGTGCGACGTAGAGACGCCAGACTTTGCTTGGACGTTGCCATGGTAACGTCACTGGCTACGTCGCGATGGCGTCCCGGTGAGTTATGGCTCTAAAGGGCCAGCGCAGACCGCTACTCGTTGTACACGCTGACGGTCATCGAGTGGTTAGCATGAGACTAAAATCAAGCCAACAGTGATCCACCGCAATAAATAGACATATCAAGTGTTGTACATAATCAATTCAAAATCATACTTCTGTAAGTTTGTCGGAACCTCTTTAGTTGTTAATTTGTAATTAGGTATAGATTTGCTAGTGACATTGTGAAAGTGTGCCAATTAGTTTTAATACGAAAATGATTTCCTCACAACTATTTATAGTGTATTTATATCGAGCGTATGTAAAAATGGGGTCCATGAACGTACCAATATTCTCCAGAATCTGAAACGCCGAGAAGAAATTAGAGCACTGCAATTAACAAGAGGATCGAAAACAGAGTTCGAGTCGAGCGAAATTCGAAAATTTGAATTTCACTCTGGAACATCTTACAATTTGGTGAGAGTGGAGACCGCTCTACTCGACATGAGTCACGACACGACGCGATACTTCACTTTCCATAGAACTGATGTTTGACTAACTCTATCTGATGTTTTACAAATGTCAGTTCTATGGTTCTTCTCGCCGGGTTAGTTCCCGAACTGGTGGTAGGTCTCAAGTAGACGACGTTCAGTTTAAGGCCGGGCGCGCACTAGCGGCCAGGCTGCGGCGGCCATCGAGATAGCTACGCGCACTTGGCCGCACGGCGCGGCGCTCAGCGGCCACACCACACTTTCGATAGCCGCCGCGACCTGGCCGCTAGTGCGCTATTGGGCTTAGGGCCTTTTTTACCACTTCCTGATAAATGCCGGATAGGCTATCCACAACTTAACTTGACAGATAAAGTATGGAGAATATGTAAAAAAAGTTGTGGATAGCCTATCCGGTACTTTATCAGGAAGTGATGAAACAGGCCCTTAACTTTGTTAACACATTTAGAAATAAATAAATTTCATTAAGGAAGTGAATTCGTGTCGTGTCGCTTCAGTTCGGTCTCGCCTTACCTTTATTGTAGTGTGCCCATATAGTTACTATTTTCAGGGCTCCTTTTTCAGTGTCAGTGTTGACGCGATTTGACGAGTACAAAAGATTTGACACTGGAATTTTACAGAAAAAAATAATGTAAAGGAAAAAGGAAAGTAAAATAAAAATAATTTTATTTCTTTTTACCCAAAACACTGTGTGTAATTTTTTCATGAACGTTAATCGAAAATGTTTCTTAATCCGCAAAGATTTTAAGTATCATTTAGATTAGCAGCACAGTGTAGAATCTTCAAACAAAATAAAAGCGACGTGATCAGTGATCACTGATCGACTTGAATGTTTGTCCTGTCGTGCTAACATTGCTAACAACACTTTGAACGAAGATGTTTTACTGTTCTATACTGTGAGTTGTGATAAAGGTCAAAGCTTACAGAAAATGTGTTTTGGAACAATTAGAGCATTTTCTCATTTTTCTAATCTGTTATTTATTATTATTATAGAATGATAGTTATAGTCAGTTGGTGCAACCCACCCTTAATAAAATAATGATGTCATCCAATAACCAAAGTCAAGAATTCAAAAACAGTCACATTTCATATATTTTCGAAAAATAATAACGAAACCTACGGACAGTGTGAAAATGCTCTAATAACCGTCGGTTGTGAGAACTTAGCAAAACTTGAGCAAAACAAAAGCAAAAATAAGTTCATGTAAAGTGCCAAACTTAAACATTTGATTCTTGAACCTTTTACATACGGTTTTAATTTTTAAATTATTATAAACGTTTTATGTAAATATGTATGTTAATAAAATAATTAAAATATAAATAAAATATAAACTTTGTTACTTGTTTTATTTTTAAACTGTTATATTATAACAATATACATAATATTATTATTATTATTTACTATCCCTTCACGTTAGGTGTATCTACTTGCTTGCGGTTGGTTGATCGTGCCCGTAACTATGCCAAGCGGGGAGTGGAGCACCATGGGGTTTTAGTGTGATAGTCTCTCAGAGAGTCCCACATACCCCGGCCGATGCCCCAATCCGCCGGGGATGCGCAAAGCATTTCCCCATGTAAAAAAAGGTGTAGATAGCTGGTAGAGTGCGTTTCATCAATTATAGCATCATGTGTTTATGGTCGAAATAGTTCCTTTGCCGTCATGTTGGCACTAATGCAAATTAATGTTGCCACATCACCCTTACCAGAGTAGACAGAATGTCTATTGTGCCCTTACTATGCTACCTTATATTAGGGGAGATAATATTGTTATCAGTTATCACAAAATGCACTTAAAGAAAATTGTACATAATTCTAACAGATTTCGCCCGCGGCCCTGCCTGCGTTAACGTCTATACCGGACCGTTCTTGTTCCCGGGATAAAAGGTCTATAGGCCTATGTCCTTCTCCATAACCCGGACAACGTGTACCTATGAAAGTTTAATTATGATCCGCTTAGTACTTTAAGTGTGAAGGCGTAACCACCAAATTCACTTTCGCATTTACTAGCTAAAAGCCGAGCTTTGTGAGGGCTCTTATCATCACACCTTCACTGACTGATGATAACACATTTACATGTAATTCATGTAAATACTATGTTAAAGCACAAACACACACACACACAGTCCGTAAAGTGTACCACAAAATGTACAGGTTGTGAGATGTACTAGGGCTCGCTTCGCTCGCGCTAAATGTTTTCAACTAAACCGCAAGTGAAACTCGGACGTTGATCGACTTTTGGAACGATTCGGTATCGCGCTAACGTTTTGACAGCCAGTTGAGACGTTACTGAACCTCAGCCCAAGCGCAAACGCTGTCAAAACAAAAAGTTGATACAATGCAACTCCTACTCGCACACCAAAATAAGAAACGTTTCGATTCTTATTTTGGTGTGTTAAATTGACAAAAATCGATGGAAAAATACAACATAGGCTATGATTAAATTATAATATAATGACAAAAATCGATGGAAAAATACAACATAGGCTATGATTAAATTATAATATAAGCAAAGTTATTATAACGATGTTTTCGTTAAAACTCACGGAAGAAATAGCCCTATTTCACACCAAATGTCACAGGAATTATAAATTTTGGTTCTGACAACATCTTACCTGCACTTGTGCACTATAACGGATATATAATGGCAATTATTTTACCAATAATAAACATCAAAAACCCAAATAACACAATTTGGGAAAAAATAATAAAAACCACACCAACAATAAAAAGTAGAAGAAGTTCCAAATTAACATGGCCGCCCGTAGATAGATTATTCTATTGGAGAGTTCTGCCGGGGATGTAAAGTGTGCTGTTGTGTTTTTATATTATTTTCCTAAAATTGTGTTAGCTGGGTTTTTAATGTGTAATATTGGTAGAATATTAACCATTAGATATTCGTGTTCATGCACAAGTGTAGGAAAGTGATGTAATATCCAGAAACGTGCTATTTTGTGTTCCCTCCAAAACTCCATCGAAAGTTTCAGTAAAGCGTCTACCACTTTACTGAATCGACCGACTTGACTCCTTGACTGTATTGACTTTTACTTAGACTTTGACTAGACTTTAGACCTGACGATACATGAAAACGATGATGAAAAATATAATAGGAGGAATATGGTTTTCCCGCCATATTCCTTACCTTTTTACCTTGTCTGTGGCACAACATACACATTACACATCCTTTGTGTCAAGTTGCCAAAAAAGAAGAAAAAGAAAGAAAGAAAGATTATTCTTTGTGGCCGCCACAAGGCCGTTCGGTGTCAGTTGTCACTTTGACAAGTTTTTATTTTAACAGCGTGTTCCTAAACTATTACCAGTATAGTGGCCTAATCGCTTAGGCCAATGATCGCTTAGGTTTAAGATATTTTGATTTATGTCATACTTGACAGTACACTGATATTTTTTAGAAACACAACCAATATGTAGTCAGTGATGCCAACCTGCAGATAATTTCAGATCGGTGGGGAACCAATAGAAAATCTAGAAGTGTCGCGCCGTCTGGTGGAGATGATAAAAAGAAAACAACCCATTCGAATTGGCGTAATTAATAAAAAAAGTTTTTATTTTTTAGTGCCATCGTGCAGATTAAAATTAATATCTCCATGCCAAATTTAACTAACTTGTGGAATACATTATATTTCTCTATGTGCAATACGTAGTTTATGTTTTTAATTTAAACTTCGGCTATGCCCGTATCCTGTCAGCCTACCCTTAATGGTGATTGGTCCACCCTGCCCCGGGGTAGTTCAGATGCCGAAAACGATATTCTCTGGCTAGGACTTTTGGGCTATTCATAAAAAAAATGCGTGTCCAAATGACATTGTCACTGTCACACTTTATACAGCTGTCAAAACTTACCGGCGCCACAGTATAGCAATCAAAGAGGATGTAAACTGTATACTACGTAACAAGAGGTCGGACTTAGAAGAAAAAAAATAAACATTCGTTATTTTTTTAATTTAAAACTAAACGACAAAATTTTAAGTGCAAAACCTTTCACTCTAAACATACCAAAAATTAAAAAAAATAAAAATAAAAAGAAATGAGCTCAAATAAATGTTTTATTTCAATAAAAATTATTGTACATGGCTAAATAAATAGGCTAATAAGGTAAATTAAACAATAAAACAGATTTAATCCACAAGTTTTTGTTGATTTCTATTATTAAATATTATAATATTATTACAGTACAGTTTTATGTATTTTATTTATAAATATGATAGAATAGCTGTCTATGCTACTCTACTAACTACTTGATTGGCTTAAGCCATTATTCCACTTATCCTAGCGGCTAGCTAGGTTCCTAGGTAGGATCCTAGCTAGGATTCTAGCTTCTAAATGTTGTTCCACGTCTTGACTAAATCGGAAACGATTTAGGATCTAGGAACCTAGCTAGGATAAGTGGAATAAGCGCTTTATACAGTAAACTCTATATAGGGAGGGGATTAAAGCTGCGCGTCCACCAGGTTGGAATCGGGACATACGGTGCGGACGGTGGCACCACGTGTCGTCATATACTTGTCAGGCGCAGAATGATGTTCCAGTACTTCTAGTGCAGTTCATAGTAGTCAGTACCATACATACAAAGCAACAAATCCGTCCACTGCGTACCTGCGCTCCGATTCCGATCCAGTGGATCGCACCTTTATACATACACACTTTGTTTTGTTACACCCTGTATACGACAGCTGAAATCTATGGCGCGGGTTCAGGCCAGCTGCATACCACCTCACTTGATCAGAGGATTTTTCCTTGGTGGCCGTACCACTCATAATCCCATACCTTCCTTCTCCTAAAATCTCCTTGCATTGAATCTCTTTGCTGCTTTCGTTCCCAAGCGGTTGCATGCGACCGCGAGAACAAAAGATTTCCTAGAATCCGCGATCGAGTTAACAGCTATTGCTTGCAGACTAAAATGTTGCAAACTAGCTGTATAGGGACCTAAAAATCTGAAATTAATGAAACATTTTTCATTTATATTCCATACAGTTTACATAAATTATAGTAAGTATAGTAATTAATAACCTTATGTATTGTTACAATAAAACAATATACACATGATACACATTTCATCATTTTCCAAATTAACTGCATACTGATACACATTATAATAATTTCTATGAAATAATAATCTATCTTTTTCATATTAATATAGTTTAAGTTCTAAATTATTGTACAATTATGCAAATAATACTACGACATACTTTGTATTAGAACATGGTATGATATCGTTATGTTTTGCTTCAATTTATCAATTTACGGTTACAT
The DNA here is from genome assembly GCA_937595015.1 of Polyommatus icarus. Lineage (NCBI taxonomy): Eukaryota > Metazoa > Arthropoda > Insecta > Lepidoptera > Lycaenidae > Polyommatus > Polyommatus icarus. Next base: position 23,554,189 of record OW569321.1, read on the forward strand.
TTACATTTTACAATGGCTTACCTTTCGTTTTTCAATAATTAATCCACTTAATTTACAATTTTTGTATTTTTGTAATAAATAATTTTCACAAAATGGAATTCGAACCTTGAGTTTTAAACTTCATCTTCCTCTTTTTTCTCATGTAGTTTATATTCTCTATGGTCTTTTTTATCAACCAATCACAGTCGACCGTGCTTAAAAATTGTACAGATTATGCGATTTACTTTAGTAGCTACGTTTAAATTTGGAACCCAATTTTTTTTTGTTCGGAAAGTTTCGTCCACCTGATAGCAATATTGAATATGGCGCTGTGTAGGTACCGCGGTTTTTAAATAAATTTTGAAAGTTTTATTTTAATAACAACAATGGACAATAATAATCGTTACGAAGATGAACAAAACAGAGGATGTTTTAAAGTTCCACATAAAATATACGGAAATTTATACATTACATATAGTGAAAAAAGTTCGCTTACGGTGTTGTGGAATGCTTACCAAATATTTGTTTACGACGACCTTTTATTTGAGAGTCCTAAAGTATTCATTCCGGAATTCAACATTTCCAATGTAATCGTATGTAATAATTATCTCATTTGTCTAGATGATAACGGTAATGTTCACATAACACCACTTAAATTCAAGCACTCAGCACAAAAGCGGTTTAAAAGTAGTTTTCAACCCAGAGAACAAGGTGTTAAATGTATTGAAAACTTTAATGAAAATGCTATTTGTATAAAACATACATCTTTCAATTATTATTTATGTATGTACAAAGTAAGTACCGATTTTATACTAGATACTGAACATAAAATTACGTTTGACACACTATCACTGACAAACTTAGAAGCCAAACCTTGGATTTTCCATGCTTACTCAACAACTTCCTCGGAATATGATAGGATAAAAGACTACTACCAACAAAAGGAAATTTGGAAAGACCATGTAATTGTTGTTTTTAGTATAGATAGAAAAAATGTGTTCAGTGTTTCATATAGCAGCAAAAGTAGTAACGAGACTTTGATTCCTATCAAACTGTACACATGCCCTTCGGAGATAGCAGATGCATATGTTGTAAAAACAAACAACATTCATTTTATATTAGGACTGACTATTGGAACTTTGATTAAAATTTCACTTACCAACCCAAAAAATGATGTTAAAATAATCCATTTAAATGCTGCTATCAGTAAAATAATTTCCATTGAAGATGGTGAGGTATACACAGATGGAAATGCTTTGTGGAAATCTGAGGAAACATTTGCAGATACTATAAAATTTAAGAAATGTTCAGTTGCACAAGTTAAAGACTTTGTTGTGATAACTAATAAACTATTGTGCACTACATTCAGCAATTTAATATATTTACTTTCAATAAATAATAAGCTATTTGAAGAATTACCCCACGACAAATACTGTCCAGCCAGCAAAGTACTTAGTAATGACGATTGCCTTGCAAAAATTATGAAAGAAATTACAAAATCTAATGAAATAGTGAAGAAAATCAAAGATGAGGAAAGGTACTTAACAATATTATCACTGGCCAACAGATATGATATTCTGGATGAGGTAATTGTCTATAAAGTAGACGTTTATGAAACATTCGGTGATGTACCAAAAGAAGATTTAACTTTAGTTGAAAATATTGAGAAGTATTATTGTAAGGATACACTTTGTTTTTTATTAAATATTAATATAAAAACTCTTAGTAAATTTGTTGAATTGTTATCTAATATGTTTGGCAATCTGATGATACATATAGCCATATCAACTCGCACAAATTGCATTAAAACCTTAAGCATTAATATTGAAGGACAGTTGAAAAAAGCCAACTTAGCAGTGCCAGTTTGCACGAAGAAAACTGATTTAAACAGAGTGTCCATTGAAATTAAATTAATTACTAGTATCACTGAAGTATTCAACTCTACACAAAATATGTGGACAGTTCTTCACAGCAAGATATTTTATTTAAATTCTGAATACTTTATCAAAACTCAGGCAAACCACATTTATTCTGAAGTTGAAGAAGAATTAGTTGACCCATTATATCAAGCCGCAGTTTCTCATTATGGGCATTTATATAAATTCAACAAGAAGAAAATAAAAACCATTGAGTGGTTGGTGTATGCCAAACTAGCAGAAAACTACCAGGATATTATCAACAATGAAAGTTACTTACATTCACATTTCAGTACAAGAAGAGCTGATATTATATTAAAACAAATTACCTCTGATGAATTTTTAAAATCTAAGTGTGAAGTCGTATTTGAAATCGGAGACGACAAAGTTCTACTAGAAATAATAAACGATGGATTTTCTAAGCCTACACTTAAGATTAGATGTACCAATGTTGAAAAATCTTATCACTTAAGAAACTTTTTGTCTCAACTGGTAAATAGAAATTTCAATGACTTTGAACCAAGCAAAGAATTTGTGGACCATGGGTTATATTCAACAATAGAGGTAATTATATACTGAACTCTTTGGTGTTAATGCTCAGTTTAACGATTATAACAATCTAAAACTTTGTTGCAGAAGTTTCAGAGAACTCTTCAGGAAATATCCAACAGACCACATTCAAATACTGAACTTATGAAAGTATTCGAGAAGTACCAGAGAAGTGTTATTGGAAAACTGCCTATTTAATATTGTTATTAATTATTGTTTGTTGAATAAAATTTATTACATTGTTATTGTTGCCTTAACTAAAAATTTAATTAAAAAGTTACAAATCTAAATTACTTCAATTAAATTATCTCCTTATTCATGTATTATGTAGGTTAATATATTATAGAGTAAATAAGAAAACTGAAATATATTAAAATCTATATTTTAGACCATTCGCCTCAACAGCTCATTGATCTTGTCTTCACGGTTGCCAAAGTCACCACCGTCCACATAGTGGATGGTCTTCTTGCGCCAGCCTCCGGTGGGGTTGTTCAGCTTGAATGGCCACAGGAAGTTGCTGGCGTACTATAAAAAAAAAAAGAGATAAATTACATATTATTTGTAAATATTTATTTGCTTAGCTAGTTCTGTGATGATTTTTTGACTTGACAGGTGACAAATACTGTTCAAGAGGGTATTTTGTATTACTTTTTAAATATAAAAAGGGGTACTATTTACCTTGAATTTGTCTCCAACGGTGAAGATCTCGTGAATGAGGTCCTCAATACAGATGATGTTGGTTTTGCCAAGCTTCTCCTCAATGGTCTTGTTTGACTGGATGGGTACTCTCTGACCATTGATCTTAGCGAAACCGCGTTTGTAGATAAGCTGAAACAATAATTTGATGAACACCTTCTATTCAACAATCTTCTACAAACATAAGCAAGCACACACGCACACGCACACACACACACACACTTTGTAAACATTAATTCATCAAGTCCCAAGCGGCACATCCAGCCGCAATAACAATGGAAAAGTTATTGTGTCTCGTTTTGCCACGATCGACGGGTAAACTTTCAGCAACACATTCAGCATCAGCAACAAAACAGCAAAAGATTTTTTGGTAAGGTTCATTCAAAATTACAGAAATATTTAAGAAAAAAATATGATTACCTCTCGCACGCTCTTAAGGTTAGGATATCCCCATGTGATGTAGGGCTCGGCAATACGGAGCATGTTGATGGTGGCCTTGTTCAGCTTGATGAATACACCATTGTTGATTTGACGCAGCCTGAACAGCTGCAGAACTTTGCGGACCTACAAGAAAATAAAAATAAGCTTCAATTGTTTTATGACAAAAAAAAATATTATAACACTTTGTGTTATGTACACATCACCCAAAAGTTTATCATTTTATCAAAAATATTAAACTTTTGGGGTGATTTGGATCACCAGTAAGATAAAAATAAAATGATTATCAGAAGTGAAGACTGATTATTCAAAAGGAAGGCCTAGTCGGTATTATACCAACTGAAGTATCAATTTGGATGTATTCACTTACATCTTCAAAATGTAAGGGGTGGAAAAATATCTTAGAATCCTAGATATTATTTTATAGACAATATTATTAACTTACCTTGGGTGATACCTGGTTGATACCACGGATACGAATGACGAAAGCAAGCTTAGCCTCTCCGGGAACATAGTAGTTGCCACGGTTGCGTGCCTAAAACCAAAAAAAAAAAAAGATATTCAATTCTATTTAATCCTTCAGGCCCCGCGCGAGCACCGGTGATCGCGAGAACAAAAGAATACAATGGGAATTCCTAGAACCTCCGATCGAAGGATTAATTTAGACAAACATTTTTCTTATTATTTTTACAACTTTTTATGGGTGTTGAGTAACAAATATAACTATCCTTACCTGTCTGACTAGCCTAATTTCATCACGCTCCTTGATGCGGTATTCCTTAACATATTGTTCGGCCCTTTTGAAGATTTCTTTCCTCTTCTTGACAGCCGCTGAACGCCTTTTGATGGTAACCTGCAGCAAATCTGCTTGTTAGACGGGCTCTCTTTTTAAATAGGCTTCAAGTTTGTAGTTCAATATCAGAAAATAAAATGTAACATCATATTCTTCAGATGAACTATGCCTTTATTTTGCTATCATCATAAGTGAAATTAGGAAACAAAAGTTAGGAAGAACATACTTTAAATATAGAAAATGTTTATGAATCAAGTTTATGATAACATTTTGAAGAGTCCAATTTAGACAATACTTTCAATGTTCAATTTTATTCATTTTGAATTTAATAAAACAAAGGCCACAAAGCAATAACCCTCACCTGGATGCGGCGAGCGCGGAGAGCCTCCCTGCGTTTGCGGTGCTTGAGCACTGACTCTGGGACAGCGGGCAGCTTCTTGCTGTCCTCCTTACCCTTCACAACTTTCTTCTCGGCCGGAGCCTTTTTGTCTGTTGTCGCGACCATTGTGCTAAAATAAAGTGAACGATAAAATACTCAAACTGTTAGAATCCCAACTAGGTTATGGCAATGTTTGGGTCTCGACTACCTTCTTGAAAAGAATAAAATAAAGAAGTTCAATGTAAATAAAGAGTGCAGATTATGTGCAAAAACCTTATTTATTTTAATTGGTAAATTGAGGCGTGGTTTTCAATTTAGTTTGTAAAGTATTTAAAAATTGACATCAACATGATGCATGGAGCCATGCAAAAATTTAGGTTAGGTAAATTGAAATTACAAATTGAAATGTGTAAATTGGTTCTACGGTTTACTCAATAAAGAGAAGAGTAGTTATAGGCAATACACAATAAAATGTGGTCTTGAGAATGAAACAAGGACCACAAAGATAGGCACCATCAACCACGACGGTGTCACCGCAACACAAAAACAATCACTCACAAGTTTGTGAACAAATTATATGAAAAGAAACACTGTAAACCTATCGCATATTATATTTAGCACATATTTATATATTTTCACTAGTAATTTATTAAATATTTTATTAACCTGCGCGACAAAACTCCACGCGGCACGTGTGTCAAATTCTAAAAAGGAGGAAAAAACCATAAATTTCCGGTAATCGTCGCAGACCATAGTCAAAGATAATTTTCGTACGTGGCAACATAATTTAGCGGGAAAATCAAGTTTTCTGTTTCTATAGCGACAAATTTTGTTAAATCATGTTAAATCAGCGATAATCAAGCGTATCGTGTATTATTTTCCTCTATTTCAAGCGTTCAAGAAGATAATTCAGAAGCAAGGGCGCATTCGACATTTATAGTAAATTAAGCATTACTAATGTACTGCAAAATGGTTGAAAAAGATACTCAACTAAGCGCTCTCGATGTTGGCGAGCTGGATCTGTTTGTACAAAGTATGGAACCGTGGCCTATAGAGGCTATTGGTAATCAAGCGTAAGTCAATTGATTTTGATAATCTTTACTGAAATCATGCATTTCATTCTATAATAGGTACTTATCTTGTTTTAACTTTTAAGGTGGTTGGACTGGCATATACGATTACAAAAATTAAACCAACAAGCTGTTTTGGAAGCCTCTACCATGCAAGAAGAACTTACAAAAGAGACCTTAATTTCATATGGCAAGGTAAGTAAGTCCTTTTTTTTTGTTTTCTTGGTAAAATTATTATGCCCGCTGTACACTCTCGCCGAGAGCTCTCGGGCGAGGGTCTCGTGCGAGAGCCCCTTGCCCGAGTGGGATCATGTAGGTACATTCTCGCTTAGTTCAATCGCAGTTAAGAACTCAGACAAGATGGACGAAAACGACCATTCACCATTCACCATGCATCGAAAGATATCATTGTAATCCAAAGATTTATAATCATATTTAATTTTATTTCCACAGATAATGACTCATAATGTCGTTTAATATTGTTATTTTTCTGTTCTACACTGTCCAACGGCGGGACTAGTACTCAAAGACGCGAGAGTGTACAGTAGTGCGCTCGTTTTCCTCACGAGACCCTTTGCCTCGGGCGCAAAATATCGACAACGGACCGAGAGGGTCCGAGACAGGCGAGACGAGGCGAGCGCACCCATTTACACTCTCGCACTCGGGCCGCCTCGCTGTGTCTCGGCGAGAGTGTACAGCCGGCTTTACTGTTTATTACCTATAGGTTTATGTAATTTAAATATTTTAATAAATTATACTTAATTTTTTTCAGTTGCCCATTTTAGTGCAAGAAGCAATATGTATCCAGGTATGGCGCTTAAAAATTTACCCTAAAATACTGAAATCGGAAATCCCCTTAGCGAATACATTTGGTATCTACATGGTGGTAAGTTTACCAGCGTTAATTTTATGTACCAAGAAGCAAGTCATTCCGCATTCGACTGGCTTGCTCTAGTCTAGTTGTCTAAGGACTGAGTCTTTACTTAACTTGTATGAAACATGAAACCTTACTCCCTGAAATTTTCAGTTGTACCATGAAGCAGCCACTGTAGGTCTTCTAGAAACGGTATTATTTCACGAGGACGGTGCTCAGTGCATAAGCGAAGTTATAATAGATCTGCTGCATTACTCTATTGAGCAATTAACATCGCTTGTAGCTATTCTAAAGTAAGTGCAATCGCTTCACCAATCTTCAGAATTTACTACAAATAAAACGAATAATATTATATATATAGTTAGTTATAAGAGTAGGTATAGGTAACTACCGACGAGAAATCTTTTTACAGTGATGGCTATCTGGGGTCGGACACTAAAAATACCGAAGGAGAATCCATACTTGAAGAGTTGGAACGCCAGAAGCGCGGTTTGCAATTCGATATAAGCATGAGATGCATTTCTATTGTGCGGTAAGAACAATTATAGTGTTTTCATGAAAATATATTTCAGTGTTGCCATTATGCCATATCCCATTTAAATTTGAATTTCTAACTGTTATCAGGTACCTAGCTGAGCACATGGAGTCTACAGGAGTTGGTGCGTCTTTATCGACTAATATCTACAAAACTCACGATGTGCCATCACTGCTATGCCATCTAATACAGTTGCAGCCATGGAGAAAATTTGACGACAAAGGGAACCTGCTCACGTTTAATTGTGAGGAACTGAGTATAGACTATCCCACCAAAAACATACCTGTTAAAATAGGGCCTAGTTCCTATAGGCTAACTGTTGGTCTAAAAAAAGAGTTGAAATCCAATCCAATGCCAAGTTCAGATGCACTTCATCGATCATAATCATCTTTATCAACAGCCTGATCCATAATACTTCTAATTTGAACTTGGCAGGTTATTTAAATTCTATTAATATTATCTAATTAAATAATTAATCAAGTGTAACGCATAGCACAAAAACCTGCCAAGTTCAAATTTAGAAGTATTATGGATCAGGCTGTTGATAAAGATGATTATGATCGATGAAGTGCATCTGAACTTGGCATTGGATTGGATTTCAACTCTTTTTTTAGACCAACAGTTAGCCTATAGGAACTAGGCCCTATTTTAACAGTTTTTGGTGGGATTTCAATACTTTTTTTCAAGAAATCCTACCTATGTTTTCTTTTTGTGCTACGCCCGATATAAACAATACTTTCAATAGATGCCTCATTATATCACTGGTACATAAGAATTTTTATCTAAAGTTCATAGATGAACTGACTCACGCTTGACGATTTCTTAAATTTCTTAATTTATCGTTAATCTACATAATAATATAACACACGACCTGTGTGCTAAATTTCATAACGCTAGGACATTTGGAAGTAGCCTCTAAAGTTCGTAGATCGGCCGACTCACGCTTGACCGATTTCTAAAATTTCTTTTTTTTTTTATCTACATATAACACACGACCTGTGTGCCAAATTTCATAACGCTAGGACAATAGGAAGTGGCCTCTGAAGTTCGTAGATGAACCGACTCACGCTTGACCATTTTCTACAATTTCTTAATTTTTCGTTAATCTACATATAACACACGACCTGTGTGCCAAATTTCATAACGCTAGGACAATTGGAAGTGGCCTAGAGGTTTTGATTACCGGTCAGTGAGTGAGTGAATGAGTGAGTCAGTGCCAAAATAAGCTATTTTTACAAGGACATATCTCAGGATCTACTGAAGCTATATCGATGAAATTGGGTATACTGCTTAAGTACTCGTAAATAATTACGTAGGTATAATTTTATCTTTGCACTCGCAATAGACACTGAGCTACAGGGGGGTCAAAAGTACGTCGAAACGGTTCGTGTAAATAGTGCACGGCATGTGCGCGGCCTGCTGGAACTAGGCCGCGCACTTCCGTGCGCTTTGATCAATACTTTTTTTCAAGAAATCCTACCTATGTTTTCTTTTTGTGCTACGCCCGATATAAACAATACTTTCAATAGATGCCTCATTATATCACTGGTACATAAGAATTTTTATCTAAAGTTCATAGATGAACTGACTCACGCTTGACGATTTCTTAAATTTCTTAATTTATCGTTAATCTACATAATAATATAACACACGACCTGTGTGCTAAATTTCATAACGCTAGGACATTTGGAAGTAGCCTCTAAAGTTCGTAGATCGGCCGACTCACGCTTGACCGATTTCTAAAATTTCTTTTTTTTTTATCTACATATAACACACGACCTGTGTGCCAAATTTCATAACGCTAGGACAATAGGAAGTGGCCTCTGAAGTTCGTAGATGAACCGACTCACGCTTGACCATTTTCTACAATTTCTTAATTTTTCGTTAATCTACATATAACACACGACCTGTGTGCCAAATTTCATAACGCTAGCACAGTATAGCAATATATCCCTACAGTAGTGAAACGAATGTACTTGCGCAGAGCAACAGAGGGGTACCCGCGGGGAAGCGGGCGGCGCGGATCCGCGTACACAAACTCGCGGAGTTTGTGTACCTGCCCGCGCAGGGGTGACGTTGGCGCGTTGTCTACGAATTTTGTGTTGTGTGGAATTTTGTGTTGTAAAACGATAACTTATCTTATAAACATGGGATATTATAAGGTTTCAGACTTCAGTGTACGGATGCAAATCTGATTAAAAAACAAAAAGGGTTTAAATTTTTATAAATATCGGCTCACAGCTGTTAACACTAATATTGTGTTGATCTTGGCGGCATTTATTTGCATCTCTGTTTAATTGTAACTCACGTTGTAAAAAGTGTAACTTGAAGAGAAACAATATAGAATACATTAAAAATTTGTCAAATACCCTGTTACAACTTACATACTAATTAGTACCTACCTAGCGAGGTACACAGGGCCACACATCAAGTGTAACATGTTGACCTTTGGACCGCCCTTACCGCGCACGTAATATGAGCGAGTTTTGAAGCGTTTCTGAGTTCTGTTACACCTGATGTGTGGCGGCCTGGCGGGTGGCCTACCGTACCTATCAATTATGTGATTTATAAATAATTATTGGATATTTTATAGAATGCGTCTTCATTATTTTAATCCTTCGATCGTGGAGTCTTGAAAATCTATTGTTATTATATTGTGTCTCGCTCACCGGTGAGCTTATGGGGCTTGATGGGTGAATTAAATTTTTAAATAGAGAACTAAATCATCTAAAAATAAAGTTTCACGTAAATATCTGGCAGTACGACTTATGTAAATATAACACGCTGATTATAATAATATCTATGGACGCTTCACACCACGTCAGTCTGGCCCCGTGCTAAGTACCTGAAGGACTTGTGCTACAGGTACCAGACAAAGGAAATATATTTAATACTTTTATACTATACAATATACATGTATTTAAGATTTTTTTATTATATCATACACATATTTAATACACATCCATGACCCAGGAACATTGAAAAACTTTTTTGTTGCGTCGGCGGGATTCGAACCCGCGACCCCCGGCTTGAGTTGCCACACACTCTAACCATTGAGCCACGAAGGTCGTCAAATTTATACAGATTATATATTATATGATAACATTACAAGCACAATATTTTATTTTTATTTTCTTTCCCGTTTCGTGGCAACCCTGGCATATCTGCTCGGTACCTACACCGGTGGCGGCATCGTGTGACATCAAAGGCGTTTCGTTACTGTAGGGATATAATATTGCTATACTGTGACGCTAGGACAATGGGCATTGTCCAAAAAAAATCGCATGTACTTTTTATATTTTTTTTCGTTAAAATAGGGTATTTTAAGAATATAAATTAAATAATTTTGAAATTCATTGGCTAATTTTTTCTCAATAAATTATTAAAGTTTCGCTCTGACGTCATCATCGGCGGCCAATTATTGACCTCTGAAGTATGTTTTTTTTCCTTTTAATCTTATTTATAATGGCTGGTTCGTCAAATGCAAGTTCTCATTATGTGAAAGCTGATACGAGAAGCTTACCAAAAGTTCGAAACGTAATGTTGGTCGAATTTATTGCTAATTTAACACCATTGAAGGTCAAACTAAGGTTAAACATATTTGTTCAAAAATATAAGTAACTAATGGGTATTTTTTTCGTTTATATACAGAAAAACGATCACTGACCTTATTCCTCGAAATGTTTTTGTAATGAGCAAAATTTAAAAAAAATGGACAATCCCCATTGGAAGTGGCCTAGAGGTTTTGATTACCGGTCAGTGAGTGAGTGAATGAGTGAGTCAGTGCCAAAATAAGCTATTTTTACAAGGACATATCTCAGGATCTACTGAAGCTATATCGATGAAATTGGGTATACTGCTTAAGTACTCGTAAATAATTACGTAGGTATAATTTTATCTTTGCACTCGCAATAGACACTGAGCTACAGGGGGGTCAAAAGTACGTCGAAACGGTTCGTGTAAATAGTGCACGGCATGTGCGCGGCCTGCTGGAACTAGGCCGCGCACTTCCGTGCGCTTTGATATTAGAGAGCTTTAAATTACATAATATTATGGCTTCGAAATCTTAAATTCTTTCAATACCCGTTTCAGTACCTACTTAATCATTTGACAAACTTTTAATTTCTGCTTGTAGGCTTATGTAGATATACTTAATATAGCCTATAGGCAAGGAGAGCTTTCTTGTAGAACAAATTGTCTTTATTCGTTCTGTAATGCTACAGACGGTCGCTGGTCGAAGCCCACTGCGGAGGAATTGTCCCAGCTGCATCGAACGGAGGCGCAGCTTTGGCTCTGTTTTCGGCAACTACTGTTGGAACCTCGTCTCACTCATTATTATACGATCGAAGAATGTCGTCGGGCTGCTTTTTGTAGCGTAAGGACTCCGTCGCTTTTTTCCTTTTGATAAGTGCATGAATAAAACAGTTCCATCAATTTAGTTTGCTCCGCGACGATGCTTGAAAATGCGCGCAGCGCGCTGCATCTGCTATATTCAATGTGTGGGAATATGTGCGTGTAGGCCAAAGGAAGATCTTCCGACCGAGCGAGGTGGTATGCCCGGTCAGGCCGAAGCCCACGTGATACATTTCAGCTGTCGTATATATACCGACGCGCTCAGAAAACTTCGATAGCGCGATGCAGAAATGTTAGGCAAATTGTGGGTACCGCCACAAATGTAATACTCGAGCATCGTCTCGTTGCGTATCTGATCGAAACAAAATAAGATTATTACTAGCTGCCATTTTGGATTTAATTTTGAAAAATATCTCTTTCATTTAGCTGGAAGCAAAAATATCTGACTTGATGTTGGACCAGATTCCACCGTTAGGGGATCTTAAGATGTTTTTATGCAGACTTGCTGTAGGGGACTTTTCGAGTCTGCACAACCGCGCCAATGGAACAAAAAACCCTGGTTGTACCCTTATAGAGGTAGTCCCACAAGTAAGTGGAGTTTGTCATTAACTTGCTTTATGTATGTAGGTACTGAGTTTAAAATATATAGCTTAATATAATAATTTGTATAATTATTATCTTTGTCTCCAAAATAACAATGTATTTTTTAATTTTAGATAAAAGAAAATTATTTGAAGGAAGTTCATAAACGATCAAAGGCCATAAGTAAAGCTCAGATGAAGAACTTTCAAATGGATGGTTGTGATGAGTCGAGGAACATGGCAAAAAAGCTACTGGAATCATACACCAGCGATGCTGCTCTAGCGCTCGACAGTGGCGGTGCTAAGTGCGCTAAATGTGGCGACAAGGCCAGCAAAAAATGTTCCAGATGCAAGACTGAGTGGTATTGTGGAAGGTAATAACACTTTTCATGAGACTTCTTAGAAACGAACGGCACTTGTCGACGGCAAGCGTGGACAGCAGTCGACAGCACGCGTGGGCCGTGGGCATGATGAGCGCATTCGACGGCATCCGTTCAGTGTTGACGGCTGCCAACCAATTGTCTAAATTCTAAAACACAGCACAAAACAGACTACAATCTCGCACTGCTCTCACCTTGTCTTTCGTTGGTGGAGATATTTTCAGGAGCACTACCAGGTGCTTAGTGTGCAAAGTAAAAATTAAGATGTTCTGCAGTTTTATATTATGTTGCTGGCTACAGTAGCTGGCACTTATTCCAGCAATATAATATGATGTTAAAACAAATATAGTAGTAGCTATAAACATGTTGAACTCTAGTTTTCGTTCAGTAGCTGCTGGTGCTTGCGATTTCACTTTTATAGGTACCTACTCAATTTGATGGTTTTCTGTTTTAGGGAATGTCAAGTGCAGCAGTGGCCGAAACACAAAGACATTTGTGACCAATTTGCAAACCTATGTGTGTAATTTTATACTAGGTCATAATAAAACTACTAAGAATTTTTTTGGGTTTTATATTTTCTTACATTACACCTATGTTTAGCTTGATGACTTAAGGTAATCCTTCAGCACATCCAAGGCGGGTGTCTCCTCTCCGAAATCCTGAAAAGAACAAGAATAATTTATTAATTAATCGATTCGGTGTTTTAAGCAAGCGAGTTCATAGCATAAACATCTTGAAGTTGGGCTAGATGTTGTGGAATCGCCTCCCATAATTAGGCCAATGTTAAAAAGCTAATGCTAATTATCTAAATACTACTATTATAAAAGCGAAAGTTGTGTCTCTCTGTTACCTCTTCACGTCCAAACCGCTAAAGTCTAAACCAATTTTGCTATTTGGTATGGGACTTTGAGTCCCAGGAAAGGACATAAGACACTGTTTGTTCCAGAAAAATTTATGGTTCCCGCGCGATAAACAAATTTTGGCGCAACAACACTCATCTAGCAGAATAATATTTTTTTTATAGAAATAAATGTTTGAGTGATAGGAAAGTTGCCTGTGCAAGTGGCACGACACCATAGGGTCAATCAAGTTCACTATAGCGCAGTAATGACACTTGTAACTCAATTAAATTGTTACAGTGTTCGTGCTTGCGCAAAAAAGGACAATGACATTTGTATTTGACACAGGGTGCTACGAATAATAAAATCTATTAGGAAACGTAACTCTCATACTACAACCATTTTGAATTTGGTTCCTCTTCGAACCCTAAATGATGACAATAGCTACAAAACACCAACACTCAAATTTACGTAATAAAGCCGTTGACAATTATTGTCACTTCTATAAATACACAAAATTGTGTAGGTACTGAATACATGCATAAAGTATGCATGTATTTGGGTCTTATTTTGTAGACTCGCGGAACAAATTTTTGACGCAGTTACTCTTCCTTAGTTTTTATTACTTGTAGATAAAGACTGTGTACAAGGAACACGTACACACCCTTAAGTATTATAACTTAGTTTTTGTTCCACATTGCATGTGTCCCTTATATTGAGCTCCCTGTTAAAGTAGCAGCACTGAAAGAGCAAATTTTTTTTGTGATTTGTATTGGCAATCGTCATGAATTTGCCCATCAAAAAGTTAAATAGTTATTCTTTGAGTGGTGCTACTTTTACACTTACTCCGTTACTACAGTCACAAGTTAACAACTGTATTTTATACAGTAAAATATTTATGTCCAGCTTTGTACTCACTTTAATGACTACACATGAGCATCCAACAATCTTTCTGGCCTTGCCGTCTTTGTCGATTTTGCAGAGTCCAGCCCATTCACCAAGCTTCTTGTTGTTGTCAACCTGTTAATACAAGAAGCAATCTAGAATCCCCATTGTCACACATTTGCATACACTATTCACATATAAAACAGTAAATGTCTGGATGCTAGGAAAGTTGACTCATCATATTGTGAGGCACCATAGGGGCACACAAGTTTTTCTACGCTCATAATGTGCCACTTATGCTATAGAAACACAGGGGCTCGTGCAGAGCGTTTATTTTGTAAAACATAGTCAATGTTGCTCATCGTTATCATTGGCATTTTATCTTTGAAAAGAATAACAATGTGTTTTACCTTAACAAGTGGGATTCTGTGTTCATTGCAGAGGGCCTGCACAAGCTTTTTGTATGCAGCCTCATCACAATTCTCAGCCAGCACACAGAGAACAGCTTGCCTCCTGTAAATTATGATTCATTATTTTATACCTTGATTGTGGGAATTGCACACAATAGATTCAATAGAGTCAATTATTGTTATGTGGTAGCCGGGTGCCTCTTGGGGATTGATGGGTTAATAAAAGTTACAAGGGGTTAGGAAATTAATATTTGTATAGTATTAGTAAAAAAATAATTTGGTTATTTAAAACATCACTAGTTTAAAGGGTCTCAATTGATTCAAAAGCAATTGTTGCACACTTGGGAGGCCACAACCTTTATATAAAGTGAAATGGTACTATGTGTATGCATTTAGTATTGGCTACAATAATGATCACACCCTCCTCATGAAAGGTATGATATTTCCACATAACACTAAGCTAGAACAGCCCAATGTTACATGAATATTGATTCGAGTCTCATAGCCCTTTACACAAATATGGTTAACCTGAAAATTATGCTATTAATGCTCTAAACTTAGAATGAAGTGGTTATAAAGTTGTTGAACTTACTTGTCGAGAGCCTTGGCGGCTTCGTGAAGACCGTGCACCAGTCCACCGTGGATTAGCGCGGTTTTCAGCACCTCTTGAAGGGCTGTGTTTGCGTCCATAGCACCACCGCTCAAGACGGGGTTGTTGGGTGCTTCACTAAAAGAAAGTTTTGATTTAAATATAGAGGAAACAGATTTAGTTAGAATTGTAATTTATGGCTTGAACTCGTAAGGAGTCACAAGTGAGGTTATGTTGACATGAAACACTAACCATTAAAATGCCATGATATGTACAAAATTACTACGACAATACATATTTATGTTAATAATTATCAATTCGTGGTAAAAACTAAATGATATGAGGTAGTCTTAACCCAAAAAATATACTTACACTTCGACATCGGCCATGGTTAAGTTTATGTTTTATAAACCTGAAATACGTAAATATACGGATTAGTGTAACTTTACTCATTCTGATATTTAATACTTTGTTCACTAAAATTAAATGATTATGGAGATATTTGAAGATTCAGAAAAATTAAATACAGGCACTTTTGACACATTACCTTGCGTCTCCAAAAAAGACTTTAGTTGCCATTTTGACAGCTGACATTAAATTAGTCACAGATTACAAATTAGTGTTGACACTTGTGACTTGACACTTGTGTTAACATTGAAAAGTTGTAAAAAATATATTTAATGTTGCCATAACACATTATAATGTGTTGCGATTTGCGACTTGCGGATGCGATAAGCGTTAGGCTGTATTTCCATTGAAGCGGAGCGGAGCTTAGCGGTGCCGAATTGACCAATCATCATGCTCGAAATCTTCGTTGTCATTTCGTTGGGATAGCACGATCGGGCACCGTTAAGCTACGCAGTACACTCCGCTTCAGTGGAAAGTGGAAACACAGCCTTAAAGCGATTGCGAAATGCGACAACTGCCAAGAGATAAAAAAGTAACTTTTTCCGTGGGCCGTCGGCCGTCGCCCATGATTCAAAGTATTTCCAATCTCCATACTAGATATCAGCAAAATCAGTTCAGCGATTTGGGTATATAATTTTAATATTATTTTATTTATTAGTATTTAGTTATTTACTATATAAGCTGCGCGGTGTAAATAATGTAATTAGCTGTATTTTATCTGAAGAGGAAAAGAGAAATAAGAGGAAACGAAAGATATGGGTTCATAATATAAACTCAAAAAGATTAATTTTCGGATAATTTCATACGTTATATCCTGATTTATTAGAAGATGAAAAAATGTTTTTTGGGTAAGTACATAATTATTTCATAAGAGTCGAAAATAGTTCTTTTGATTAGATTGTAAAGTTCTTCATATTTTTGCACTAAGGGGGATATTACATTATCATTTAATATTGGATCATTTATAGGATCATATATTATAGGATCCAATCAAAAATCATTATTTGATCAAATAATCATTTTTGATTGGATCCTATAATTTAAGATCCTATAAATGATCCAATATAAATGATAATGTAATACCCCCCTAAAGTAATTAAAATGTTGACGACATTCATCGCGAATAAGTATTTAAGTACCTACCTAAGTATAGCCGTCGCGTTGTCGGCTATCGCAAACACGTCAGTACTTGAAACCTTCGCAATCCGAATGACGCGTTCACTGCGGATGACGTCATCGGCATAAATTCCGGTCTCAGAAGCAGAAATGCCGATCCAGTGCACGCAGTACCATACAAATCAATACAAAGCAACAAATCCGCAGGGCTTCAAATAACGTTATTTTTTCATAACGTTACTGCTTCAAGGGCATAGATAACGTTATGAAAATTTACCCGATATAAAAAATAACGTTATAAATTGATATTAATAACGGTTAATGTTATAACGTTATATATGATTAATAACGGTAAATGTTCTTTGATAACGTTATATAGTCCGTCCCATTTTTAGTCCAAAACAATAACTATTATTTTTATTATTTCTTTATGTATTAAACTCCTAAAAGTAGGTAAGCAAAAATCTCGCAAAAAAAGTGGGCTGCGAGTGAGATTTAGTGCACCGTGCACGATTGCATACCTGATACCAGAAAATAACGTTATATTTACCGTTATTATTATAACGATATTTGTTCGTTTATACATAACGAAAAAATATCAATATAATAACGGTAAATATAACGTTATTTTACTAGATATCGTTATAAAAAATAACGTTATCTGACAACCATTATGAAAATAACGGTACGTAACGATATTTTTTCTGTTATTCGATAACGTTATGAAGCCCTGCAAATCCGTAGTCCGTACGCTCCGATTCCGATCCAGTGCATGCGCAGCTTTAGTATGGATGGTTACAAGCTTTGGCCTAAATATCTTCTTTGAAAAAAAAAGTTGACACATTTTTGAGTTTGACTGTTGACAGCTAAGCTAATTATGAAGGAGAAGAAGTAGATGCTTTTTGTTTCTTTCGGCTTCTGCTTGTATCCAACCCATATTGTATATCAAATAAAATAAATATTTCTAATTTATCATTAATGAATTAAAATAATAACGACACAACCTAGTTTCGTGATAAAGATAATATGCAACCAATTTTTATAAAGTGTAGTGTTTCTTGCAATATGTGTGTACACCTATCGTAATATTTATGTTTGTTATTCGTGAAAACTAATCATGTCTGATGCTTGGGAAGAAATTCAAGCTGTAAAAAGCAAACGAAATAGCTTAAGAGAGAAATTAGAGAAAAGAAAAAAGGAGCGGCAGAACATTCTTGGGACGACCTTATCTGCCAGTGATAAAGTTGAGGGATCTTCGTCTAGCAAAGAAAGAGCTACCGGGAGCCCGGCAAAAAGTGATGGTAAGTTGTTGCTGTTCAAATCGTTTAATTTGAGACATTTTGAAGTATTAATTTAGTATGATGTTATCTATTTGCAGTGCCACCTGCAACAGAGAAAGCTAAGCCTGTTCCATCGGCATCACTGGAAGTGAGACTATTACAAGTGCTCTCAGACATGCAGCTGCAGCTCCCAGCCACTGCCAGTGCTCTGATGCCTGGCCTTGGTGATGTAGATGCAGGCATTGTAGCTAGCTTATTACAAAAATTTGCCACTCAGAAACTAATCAAGTCAGTTAAGTTTTTGTAACTATAATATTTTTTTAATAGAAACCAAAGTTTTACCTCCATGATACTATGATCATAAAAGGTCTATGTTTTTTTTATTAGAGAATTCTAAACATAAAATAAATGAATTAGTGTTAAGTGTATAAACAGGACTGTATTTGTTTTAATTCTAGTATAAAAGAGCGAACTGAGAGTACAACAGATGCCAGTATTGAGGTGGTCAGTGCAGAGTCAGTGAGGCTGGCGGCAGTGCTTGCAGCTATCATGGAAGAACAGACAAATACTTCAAATACTAGTAAAAGAAAAGGCAAGAAAATGTTATAGATTGCAACATTCAAGGGTTTTTAAAAGATACATAATATTAAATGATTAGTTTTTAAATTGTGTAATTTTTTATTAAAGGTGAAAAAGTTACAGAAGAAGGTTCAAATCCTAAAGTATCTAAATCCAACACAGAAGAGAAGAAAGCTGCAAAAAGTGATACTGACATAATGGTAATTTAATTCTTTATAATTTTATGTATTTGTAACCAATAGGCTACTTGACCTATATTCAATTTCATTGAACAAATGCATATTTCTAGTAGAACTTGGCCTAGGAAACCGTATTTCACCCTTATTATCAAATAAAAGCTTATGATTGATAAATAAAGTCGATTTGAAAATATGATTTTATGAAAATAGGAATTGTACTGATGAAAACGTGACGTCATCCTTATACTAATTTAATATCTTTTATTTATCGCGCTCGCTATATGTAAGTTTATTTGTACATAAATAATAAGAATAAGCCTATTATATATTTTCTTGAATAATTCAAATAAAATATCAGTTTTATATATATTATCTCCATTTATTGTAGACGGGAAATGAAATGGCCAAAACTTTTCTCCAAAAGTTTTCAACATTACAAATGATTTCTAATTTCTTATATAATTATTTTATAATTTTTGGGCACTTTTAGACTCGTACATTTAGCACATTAAAAAAATTTCAATAAAGAGAGTTTAAAATACAAAGCGTATGCCGTCACACTATGGCGGACAGTGTTTTCGGCGCCATTTAAGAGGCATATTTTTCAATAAACATTTTTATGAGTTTCTACTGTGTAAAATATTAAAATATTAGTTTTTTTTGTAAAAATGAATGATTATGAAGCAATTAGCATGAAGAAAAAAATTTGGTCAAGTAGCCTATTATAAAAATATTAGTTTACCGTAAAATGAATCTAATAATATTCTCAATTTATCACTGACCTCCATTATACAAGTACGCTGGACTTATGGATACCCTTTGAAATGACAGCTGATTTTGTGCCTATTTGAAGTGGAATCAGTACCCCAATGCAGGGGAAGAGAACTAAATCTGATGTAAACATGACGTTTAAGAGTCGTCATATTGGCACTGATAGCAGTAGTGGGAGTACTTGGAACTAATGCTAGTTTCTACCACCTTAGCGATTATATTCTCCTGGTTTCTACAACCAATATCGATTGAGCGGCCATTTGCAAGTTACATCAGATTTAGTCCTCTTCCTCCGCATTGGGGGCGCAGATTCCGCTTCAAATAGGCACAAAAATCAGCTGGGTATCTTATGACCAGTCCAGCGTAATTGTATAATGGAGGTCAGTGCAATTTACAGATGACCAGATTAACCTGATGCTTTCTTAACATGTTTTTTTTTTATTCCAGTCATTATTAGCAATGCCATCAAGTAGAGAAAAAGCCGTAAAGAGAGTTGGAGAAGAAATAATGGATCTTCTTAGTAAACCCACTGCAAAAGAGAAGTCCCTAGCTGATAAATTTAAAAGTCAAGGAGGTATGCAACAATCTTTTGACTTGTTATAAATCCTTTGCCTTTTAATTCTTCGATTGGAGGTTCTAGGAATCGCGATCACTGGTGCTCGCGCGGGGCCTGAAGGATTAATGTGTACTTTGTTTAAATTCATGTCTCATGTCAAGACTATTATACTGCTTAAACTTTTGAATAACCTGAAGCATAAGGTACACAAAAAGTGTAACTAAGCATAGAGCTACTCTTTTTGTATTAACCACACTTAATCTGTTCTTCCTTTATAACATACATTGTTAAATATAATAATGCAACAAAGAAATAGATGAAATCGTTTTCTTTTTATGGTATGTAAAAAATGTTATTAGTGTCCTGAATAAATGTTTAGTTTACTATCTTCATTGACCCCAATGTATCTGTAGGTGCCCAAGTAATGGAGTTCTGTCCGCACGGGACGCGCGCGGAGTGTGTGCGGCTTGGCGGGCGAGACGCCGGCTGCAAAAAGCTGCACTTCAAGAAGATTATACAGTCACACACTGATGAGTCACTCGGAGACTGTTCCTTCCTGAATACATGCTTTCATATGGACACCTGCAAGTTAGTATGTCATGTGGGAAAGTGTGGGAACCAAATTTAGCTGTGATAAAAACTGTAAGGTCCTTTGCTAGGACTTAAAAATATATCTCCATGCCAAATTTCATCTATTAGCTATTAAGATAGGACAGGTAGACTTTTGCATTTATTATAATATTAATATTTAGTATGGATTTTAAACCCATATCCTAGCTCTACTATTTGGAAATTTTGATGTGAAGGATGTTCTTTATAAAGTACAATATGCGGGTAGTTTCAGATACTGAAATCTTAACGTTACATTTTCTTTGCAGATATGTTCACTATGAAGTGGATAATGCAGACCCAAATGTGACAGCACACAAAGCGTCCACTGAAACCTCTGTTAAATCGGGTCAAAATGGTGAGAACATCAGTGTAATTTCTCTTAATAGTATAGTGAGTACTTTAGTCATCGTTATTCCAATTATATTATAAAATTCTGCAACTGTTTTCAGGTTCAAATCCCGTGACTAAACCAGACGGAGTTTTGACGCTCACCCCACCTCAGTGGATACAGTGCGACTTGAGATATTTGGATATGACGTTTTTAGGTAAGTTGATAAAACATCAATCTATACTAATATTATAAAGCGGAAGAGTTTGTTTGTTTGTTTGAACGCGCTAATCTCAGAAACTACTGATCCGATTTTAAAAAATCTTTCAGTGTTAGATAGCCCCTTTGTAGAGAAAGGTTATAGGCTATATTTTATCACGTTAAAACTAATAGAAGCTAAGAAATAGAGGAAAATGTGGAAAAAACGGAACGGAAATATATTTGAAAGGGCTTATTTGAACGCGCTAATCTCAGGAACTACTGGTCGGATTTGAAAAATTCTTTCAGTGTTAGATAGCCCATTTATCGAGAAAGGCTATTGGATAAAGGATATTTTATTACGCCACAACTAATAGAAGCGAAGAAATAGAGGAAAATGTGGAAAAACGAGGCAATTTTTATGTAATTTGGCACACATGAAGAATAGACCACGTGAAAGGACACAGGTTTCTTTTTTTGTGGAAAAATGTACGGTTTCCTTGACATTCCTAAATTACGAGGGCGAAGCCGCGCGGAACATCTATCATATTATCATAAAAGTATATTGTCCCACTCCCACACAATATACTTTTATGATTGGCGCGTTAACTATTCAATCGATGTACCTACGGGAAAAACTATAAACTAAAGTCCACGCGGACGAAGTCGCGGGCAACTGCTAGTTGAGCTCTAAGAATACTTCACGCATCATGACGACCTCCGTGGCTCAATTGGTTGAGTATGTGGCAGCTCAAGCCGGGGGTCGCGGGTTCGAATCCCGCCGACGGAACAAAAAGTTTTTCAATGTTCCTGGGTCATGGATGTGTATTAAATATGTGTATGACATAATAAAAATCTTAAATATATGTATAGTATAAAAGTATTAAATATATTTCCGTTGTCTGGTACCTGTAACACAAGTCCTTCAGGTACTTAGCACGGGGCCAGACTGACGTGGTGTGGAGCGTCCATAGATATTATTATTATTATATTATATTATCATTGTAATAGTCGAGTCTCGAGAGCTTTGTATTAGCTCTGTGCTCGAGAGTCAACACGATTCGTCGTTACAATGTTTCGTATTTTTCTGATGGATTAGAGTTGCATAACAGAAAAAAATAAAACATTGTATGAGTTATGACTATATTGTAATTTCTGTAAACAGTGTATATCTTTTTATTATTAATGTTTTGCTGTCAAAACTCAAAACAGTAATTTTGTAGGCATACATAATTATGCCGTATAACCTTTATGTTAAATATTAAATATTAAAGCTGGTAAAAATATTAGGTAAGTTCGCGGTGATAATGGCGGATCCGCCGTGGGACATCCACATGGAGTTACCGTACGGTACGATGTCGGACGACGAGATGAGGTGTCTGGGAGTGCCGCAGCTGCAGGACAGCGGACTCATATTCCTCTGGGTCACAGGCAGGTAAACTATAGTCATTCATACTATAAGAAGGCATGTGAGTTTATAAATTATAACAGGCCTTGTTGGAGATTGAAATCTATTGTTTACACTTTATGCAATCTTCTTCTTCTTCTTTTGGCGTAAGCCCACTTAGGAGTTGCCAGCGTCAGAGTTGAGGCGAAAAATATGTATATTATTAAGCTCAGTTATAACGCAAACTGATTGCCATGCACTGGGCACGGATGAGTGATGACTTCATGCGACCATGCAAATACAAGATATAATAATAAACCAGAAAAAAAACCAGAACAAGCAAATATGAAGCAAAATATTGTTTCTTAACCTTTAAATATACACGAAATACATAAACATATATACAATAAATAATTTAATATATAAAAGGAAGAGAATTCTAACTACAACTAGAGCCTAATGTGATTATGAGCAATGAACGAGCTTAAGGTGTCTATAAATGGAGAATATACTAACGATAAAATAGATTTAAGATTAGTGGGACGAGGAATATTAGGAGGAAGGTAATCGTACAATGAAAGGTTGTTTTCGCAAGCAAAAAATATATGATCTGGAGAGCCTTCATCCAAGCCACATTCACACAATGAGCTATCCCTCACCCTTATTTTAGCTAGAAATACCGGATTACAGGAGTGCCCCAGACGTAGCCGACAGATAGTAGAGCAAACAGGCTTATTAGCTTTCAAATATTTATAAAACCACGGTCGACTAGGTACTGAATCTTGAACTTCAGCGTAAAAACGTCCTTTATTTCTACTCGACTCAATCCAAATAGTATTCCACTCCAAAGTCAAATGCAACTTGGCCAGAGGCAAAAGATCCTGACAAAAAATTTTGAAATTGCTTAAACCACCAGACTTTGCAGCTTCTTTGGCATATATATCCACACATTCATTTCCTATAATCCCGCTATGACCAGGAATCCAAGCAAGTACAACCTGAATGTTGCTACAATAGCATTTAAATAGTAGCTCCCTAATTTTAAAAATTAAAGGAAACTTAAATTTACTTCTAAAGGGGTTTGACAAAATTGCTTCCAGGGAACTTTTACAATCGGACATAATAATTGCCTTGTTAAGCTTGTGCGATTCTACAAATGAGACGGCATCAAAAATCGCTAGAGATTCAGCATTAAAAACCGAGGAAAGCGAAGGCAATTTATTATTAAGGATGACATTAAATTTTGGAATCCACACGGCACTACCGACACAAGAAGTATCTGATAGTTTTGAAGCGTCCGTGAAAATCAAAGTCCAATCCTTAAATTTATCACTTATAATGGTATTAAATTGGTTGTTAGCAACGGGGGAACCCTTCACTATGGGTAAATTTAAAATAACATCTGGAGAAAATACAAGAGAGGAAAATGAAGCTTCAAACAGCGGATTAACTGAAAATTGGGCCACAGGACATGAAAGAGATACTAACTTTTGATAACTTTTCATAACACAGGGTAAACTTTTATGCGTCCAATAACTACTAGTTGAAAGATGTGAGAGAGAAGACAGCTTATTAATAAGAGGGTGGCAAGACCACTGGTAGACCTTAAATATGAACCTGTCAGACAAATACTGTCGACGTAGAGATAAAGGAGGTTCCACACACTCCACTTGGAGCGCATTAATGGGGGATGACTTCATTGCACCTAAAACTACCCGTAAACATTTTGCCTGTAGCCTATCATACATTTTTAAAGCAAATTTGCTACAAGGCTCCAATAAAAAGGACGCATAATCCAAATGGCTACGAATTAAAGCATTGTACATTAACCTTTGGACGTATGGGTGAGAACCCCACCAAACTCCTGATAATGATCGAAGGATATTTAAATTTCTTTCCGCCTTTTTTAAACAATTATTAATGTGGCTTGTACCAGACAAATTCGAATCCAAATAAAGGCCTAAATATTTAACAGAATCCCTAACGGGAAAAACTTGGTTGCTGTAAACTAAAGAAATATCCGGGATATACTTAGCTCTTGAGAAAACCACTACAGAGCTTTTTTCTATGGATATTGAGAGACCATGATTCTCCAGCCAGTCGCTTAAGTAGGACACTGCAGAATTTAATCGATCACAACCTTGAATAATATCCTTACAGATAATATACAGAGCCAAATCATCAGCATACTGGAGTATATTACAGAAGCAGCTTACAGAGCTTTCAAGGTCACTGGTATAAATATTGTATAGAAGTGGGCTAAGGACAGAACCTTGAGGGAGACCTTTCCAAACATACCTCGGAGAGACGGATATATTCTTATATTGTACATTAACAATCCTAGACGATAGATAATTACAAATATAATTAACAATTCTTCTTGACACACCTAATCTGAGTAATTTATGTCTAAGAACGGGGAGGAGAACATTATCATAAGCTGACTGTATATCTAGGAAAACACCCACCACTGACTCATTTTTAGAAAATGCCAAACGAACATCGGTCACAAAGGTTGCCAGACAGTCTGCAGTACTTAAGTTTTTCCGAAAGCCAAACTGATTATATGGAAGAATATTTTTACCTTCCACAAACCATTCTAATCTATTTTTAATGAGATGCTCCAAAATTTTCGAAAGGGTGCAAGACAAGGCAATGGGACGGTATGATGATGGGATACCGTCAGGTTTACCGGGTTTCAGAATTGGGATAATAACTTGAGTCTTCCACTCTTGTGGAGGAAGACCTGTCTGAAATATTACATTGAGAGCCTCTAGAAGAATTTTCTGCGTTGAAGTTCCGCTTTTAACAATAAATGAGTACGGTATCCCATCAACACCGGGGGCAGAGTCCCTCAAGGCTTCCAAAACCAACTGAAATTCCTCCCATGAAAATGGAGCATCTAGGTCACTATTCACAGTACCAGAATTTTCATATACCATTAATTCCTCCTGTAGAGGAGCTGAAGGAGGAGCCAACCTTTCTGCAAAGGAATCAATCCAACACGAAGGATCACTACTAGAATCCCGGATCTCACAAGAAAATGACCCGCGATATCTTTTTATTTTTTGCCATACCAGGGAAGAGTGAGATTGGGGGGATAAACTTTCACAAAAAAGTTGCCACCCAAGTCTTTTTTTCTTAGAGAAAAGCCTCTTAGCCTGAGCAGCAATTCTTTTATACGTAAGAAAGTTTGACAAAGTCATTGATAATGAGTAGGCTCGTTCTGCCTCCTTTCTATTTTTACAGATCTCTGTACACTCCGCATCCCACCAAGGTGGAGACGGCATTCTAAATGGACCATGCTTTTTGACGTGGAAAGATTTTTCAGCGCTTCGTAATAAAGCCAACTTAATGGACGGGTAAATATCATAGATGTTATCCGTTGAAACCTGAGGAATAGATTGAAACTCCTCATCCGTTGTAATAGAATACAGATCCCAATCAGCATTTGCCAGGTTAAATTTCTGCCTCGGGGGGATGTCAACGGAACAAGGTCTACTGGAACTTTGAAAATATATAACAATTGGAAAATGATCACTTCCATACGAATTAGGAAGAATAGACCAAGAGCACTGCAAAGAAAGAGCAGAAGAAACAAATGATAAATCGACAGCGCTATTCGGATTCTGTGATGGTGCAACCCTTCGAGTTGGGGATCCGTCATTAAGAATGACATAATTACGGTCATCAATAAAATCTAACAAAGAACTAGACAAATTATCATTGAAATGGGAACCCCACACCATGCTGTGAATATTAAAATCTCCCAAAAACACAACAGGAGGTGGTAAAGGGGATATAATTGAAAAAAACTCAGTTAGTAAAGAAGCGTTAGGATTCGGAATATATACAGAAACATATGTGACATCCATAACTCGAACAGTAACAATATTTATCCCAACACTATGGGGAGGTAATGCAATGAGTGAATATTTACAAGTATTACGAACTAAAATAGCCGATCCAGCCTTTGCATCACTCCGATCGTCCCGGAAACATGAAAAACCTGGAATTCTAAAACGAACACCAGGTCTCAACCATGTTTCCTGAACGGCCATGACTATGGGATCAAAATTTTGAAGTAGAGTCCTAATCTCTTGGTTTTTGTTTTTCAAACTACGACAGTTCCACTGGATAATTTTGAGAGCCATTTTGAGGTATGAAAGATGAAAGCTTAGATAAATGATTTAGGATATTGTCCGGTAAGCCGTCACTAAACCTAGAAACAAAATTGATGATAAACGCAAACATAAACTCGATCATATTGTCATTAGGTGACAATTGTGTAGGGACAAAACCTTCAGTGGACACCTGGGATGCCTGTCCCTGACTAGGAAAGGCACTTCCATTTTGCGAGAAAAAATTTGGGCTTCTTATTAAATCCTGATGAGCGAGATGGTCATAGCCTGGAACCGCTGGAGGAGGAGTACGGCGAGGAGAAAGAACGGTTTTGCGATATGAGCGCTGAACCGTAGACGCTTGGGAACTCAGATCGGCATGATGCAAAGGTAGCGAGGAGGACGGAGACTGATAAGTTTTCGAGGCATCAGCGAAAGAACGACTTACCTTGGGGAGCCTTGTAGAAGCCTCCATATAAGAAATGCTTTCCTGGGACATTAACAATTTAATAGATTTTTGCCTAGAATATTCGGGGCAGGATATAGAGTTAGCCTGGTGGAGACCAGAACAAAAAAGACAAGATACAGACTGCACTGAACAAGTCTCACCTTCATGAGTTCCAGAGCACTTAAAACATCTTGGCTGGGATCTACACAACGCCTTTACATGCCCGAATCTACAACATTTGTTGCATTGAATAGTCGGTAAACTATAAATTTGAACCGGCAGCGAATTGTAAAAGCAAAAAACTCGATTAGGCAGCTTTTGCCCAGAAAAAGTTAACACAACTGATTGCGTAGGAATCCAAGTCGGAGAATTATTGACAACTGATTTCCGGCTCAGTCTCCGTGCCCTCACAACCTTACCAAAACCATTAGGGACTTCTATATTTTCCACTAATTCCTCCATGGCCCACTCGACGGGGACATCGCGGACTATTCCCATGCGGAAAACGTTGTATGCGGGAATCGTTGCAGAGTATCCATTTTCTTGTAAAATAGGGTTAATAACAAAAGAGTTCGCACTTTCAAAATCTTCAAACTCTATTGCAACCTTATTCCGACCTAATCTTTTAATGCCATCTGTCACAATTTTTTTTATATTATTTTTAAACAAAAATTGTCCGAAATTTATAGGTTTTAAAACCACCCCAGAAGCATTATTCGGTTCATTCCTTGAAACCTGGACAATAAACGGGCCAACATCGCCATCAGAATATTTTTTATCAGCCATAAAGTCCGGATGATTGTATATAAGCTGAATCGATGTATTAACCGCTGTATTTCTTTTGGAGTTAATAATTGGAGGAATACTGTCCGCATTTGGTCTTTTTCTAGCAATTATAGACCCGTCCGAACTAGTGTCGGGCATATTCAATAATAAAATATCCCCACCACCAGGATCCGGCGGATCAACATCCATATTGACTAATTATTATAAAAATACACTAAACTAAATACTATCCTACGTATATTTAAGCTAAAGGTTAAAAATAACTAACTAAAGAAAGGAAAGAAACAACCAAACCAGAAAAAAACTACGTAACCTCAAAACCTTGTATCATACATTCGAGAACGCAGCTTGAAGTCCCACTTTATGCAATCTCTTGTGCATTTTGTCTAAACTAGCCAGAACTGTCAAAATCAAGCGCCCCCGCCTCTCCGTCCCACCGCTCACATACCTAAGGCGCGGCCAACTAGTTCCGCGCGGACTATAATCCATCACTTTTTTACTTTACCGTTAGAATAAACCTTTATACCTATAGTTGCCATGCTAAGCCTGCTGGTGGCAAATAGAATGTCAAACACCTTCATTTATAACAACTACAGGGCGATGGAGCTCGGTCGCGAGTGCCTCAAGCTGTGGGGCTACGAGCGTGTGGACGAGCTGATCTGGGTGAAGACCAACCAGCTGCAGCGCATCATCCGCACCGGCCGCACCGGACACTGGCTCAACCACGGCAAGGAACACTGTCTTGTGAGTACTTGGATACAATGACTTAACTCTACGAGCTACGACTGCTAGAAAAAAATGCCCCGAGTAATTGACAGCAAAGACATAAACGGTCCATTCACTATCCTGCATTGCAGTCCGCCGTGCAGGCCTGCAACACCATTCACTATCCTGCGGACTGCACGGCGGCTTAAGGGGGATAGTGAATGGCGTTGCAGGCCTGCACGGCGGACTGCAATGCAGGATAGTGAATGGACCCTTTTACGTCCATATCATTAGTCGTTTCGTCATAATTTTAAGGATTGAGGTTCAGTCGAATGGAGGAAATCTTGAGGCAATGACTAATGATAAGGTCGTAAAGGCGCATCCACACTCGGACCGCGTCGCTAGGCGCTTTCAAGGCACGGTTGGCAAGAATTTAGAGAGTGCCTCCGCTGCCGGCGCCGGTTGCCGAAACGGCTGCCGTCGCCGGTTGCTGAAATGGCTGCCGGCGCTGTTTTCCGAACTCCGAAGTTTGCCGAAGTCACGCGATGTTTTCCGAATAGGCTGCCGGCGCCTATTCGGCAAAATTCGAATAATGATCAAAAACATCAGTCTTGAGCTAAAGGACTATGAAAAGAACAAATAATAAGGTCATAAAATATAGTCATATTGTACCTAATGATGCATATTTGAATCCTTCGATCGGGGATTCTTGGAAATGCTACTGTATTCTATTGTTGACGCGATCACCGGTGCTCGTATGGTGATGATGATGCTGATAATTGTGATCTGCATAGTAGCATAATATAATATCTTTGCCTTTTTTGAACAACGCTGAAACTCTCTAATATATTGTATAAGGAATCTGAAGTTCTGTTCAGTACTTTCGGATACCACGGGGTTTATAACTGTAGCTGTGGTGCAAAATCTTACTTTTTTGAAAAAAGGTAGCTAAGGTAAAGCTAAGCTAAGAAAATGCATCACAAAAAACTAAAATATCCACAGCCGAACAAATAGGTACCTACTTAACTAACTTTCACCTTTGGATGTCGGCAAAGTCGAATATATTAATTGAGATTATAATTATTTCTTTTTAAAATTTGTGTATCGGGACTGGAACCTTTTTTTTTTTTTTTTTTTTTTTTTTTTTTTTTTTTTTTTTAAGGAGGGGAAATACTTTGCGTATCCCCCACCCCTTCGGGGAAAGGGGCGGGGGTATGTGGGACTCCCTACAAGAGGTCTACCCACTAAAACCCCCCCAGCCCTTCGTCATGCGCCTAGTGCGGGAGGGACGGGTACCACAGGGCAATTCAATTCCGCCCCTTCCCGCGCGCAGCCGCAACCGGCATCTTCTTCCAGCGGCTTTGACCGCTGACCTCACCGAGAGCCCCCTGGGCTATAGGGGGCTGTCACCTCGGGACCCTTTATGCGGGCGGAGATCCCCCGATCGCCGCCCGCGGGTCTAGGCCTCCGTCTCCATAGTGGCAGAGACAGGCGGAGCCCGCACGCCCTTAGGCTTCGGCTTTTGCCGAGCCTTGGACGGGGCCTTCTCTTCTCGGGGGGCCGGCTTTTTCACGGCAGATGGACATCCTCTGCCGCCCAGCACGTGCCCCCTTTCTGCCCTGCCAGCAGCTTCGCACAGGGCGCAGTTTGGCTCTGCAGCCCCGCACTCCGCCGCCTTGTGGCCCGGTTTCCCGCACCGGAAACAAGTCCGGCTGCGGTCCACCGGGCACTGGCACTTGGCAGCCACGTGGCCAGTGTCCTGGCAGCGGAAGCAACGCGTCGGCCTCGCGGCCAACAACGTCACTCTCGCCGACACCCAGCCAACCCGCAACCGCCCAGAGCTCGAGAGCTTCTTGGCGGCTGCGGCTGGGAGGCGGATCCAACACGACCCATCTCCCCGTGGCCCCTCCCTCATAGGCCCCACCCGGACATCGCCGGCCAGGCACTCTCCATTAAGTGCGACCGCTTCCATGATATCGGCGGCCGTCACAGAGTCGTCCAGGCCGGCGATGCGCATCTCTGCGCAAACAGCCGGCCGTCCGACCCTTACCTCTTGTGGCAAGACAGCCTTGAGCCTTGCAGCAAAGGCGTCTGCCTTCTTCTCCGCGCCCTCACCAGCTATGGTGAGAAGGCACCCTCCAGTTCGGGCCCGACGGAAGCGGACCTGCGGAATATCAAACTCCGCAATGCTCATCGACCGCCGGGCCGTCTCAATAGCCTTGCCGTACGTCAAACCCGCCTTCACGGCCGACTCTTCAATGGTGAGAGCGACGGCCGCAGTGGCGGGGACGCGAAGCCTTGGCTTCTTCTTCTTCTTAGGGGCGGCTGTAGATGGTGTAGCCGCCCCCTTCTTCTTCCTGGCCTTGGGACCAACTGTGGTCCATGGGGCCTCAGTACTGGGGGAGCTGGTGCTCGTTCCCCCTTGTGCCGCCTCCTGAGCTGCCATTGAAGGCCGCTTCTTCTTTCTCTTCTTCTTGGCCTTTGGAGGCCCGGGCGTCGTGGGTGCAGCAGGAGCCTCTGCAGGGGCCGCTGCAGCAGCGGGCGTTTGCGTCTTCTCCGGTTTGGCCGGTTTCCCTTTCGCCTTTTTCGGCCGAGGGGGTCCCAGCAACTCTTCTTCAATGGGCGCAACGACGCTCGCGGAGACGGTTGGGAAGTCCTCAACCCGAACTCCGTCCGACGCCAGCGGCGGCCTCCGTCTCGGCTCCGGCAGGAGGCGGTCCTCCAGCCCGGCGAGCCTGGCGTTCAGCATATTGCCGAAGGTTTCCGCGTTCGCACGGGAAACCTCGGTCAACAGCTGACGCATGTCGCCTCCAGTAGGTTGCGAGGCCCTCTTCCGCACCTCGTCCAGCTCCTGGCGTAGCGCCGCCACTTGCCCTTCGAGGCGCGTGTTTCGGGCCTCCAGGTCCTTCACCTGCTCTGTTGTAGAGAGGTCCGCCAACTTGTTGAAAACCATCTTTATGGTCGCCACCGACTCCTTAAGGTACTTTTGATATGTTCCCTTAAGGTTCGTGGACTTCGTGGCGACCATATTGATGGTCTTCAATGTCTCCGCCACCGTATTGCTGATATCAGCGCCCGTCCACAGCCTCTCAACCTCTTTTCCCGAAAGAGAAGAGGCGGAGAGCTCGGACCCTCTGAAGGCGGCGCTGAGACGCGCACTCGCTAGCCTCGCCTTGCTCATTTGTTCGGCAATCATGACTTCTTCGGCCTGAAGCCGGAGAGCCTCCTCCCTTTCACGGTTGTCGGTCTTAGGAGGACGGCCACGTCCTCTTTTGGGTGCCGGCACCGTCAACTTGCTAGTCAGCGGCGCCTCGTCAGTCTCGTCCAGGTGTCTCCTTTTTAGAGGAGTCGATCGTCCGGATTGTGCGGGCAACCCCACGGAGTCCAGCGACATATTGCTGCCGGACGCCGAGAAGCAGACCTCGCTGTCTCTATCTTCATCGGTAGGCGGCTCTCCCTCCGGTACGGTTAGGTGCACCGGCTTGGGATCCGCGCGCTTCTTGGCGCTTCGTGTTTTCCTCCTCTCCTCCTTCTCCTCTTCCTTCCTCGCAGCAGTTGGCCCCTCCGTATACACGGGCCTGACACTGTCCGTAGACAGTGTGTGGGATTCTCCGGCTCCTGAAGAGCCGGGACCCACCCGGAGAATACTTTCCCTGTTGCGATCTGCCATATCTTCAAACTCCGACACCCCGGGTCGCGGGCCTGTTCGTCACACTGCAGGCTCAGCCAAACACACACACAAACACTCGCACATACCGGCGTTCAGCCACCCCTCCCGTGCCACCGCGAGAAGGCTCACGATGACACGGGGGAGGTGCCCAGGGACACGGCGTGGACGGACCGGTATCGCCCCCATCGGGACTGGAACCTAGCGCTTTACGCATTATCACTGGCTCCCATTTTGAGTGCCAGCACCGGCAGCCGTTGTTTTATATCTCGGCTGCCGGCAGTGTACTTACCACCGGCTCCCATTACTGATATTTTTGGGAGCCGGCGCCGACAGCGGAGGCTCTCCCAAGAATTTATTGTTTCTAATAAATCTTATTCGATCGCGATTCGCTAAGCACATTTTTGAATGTGCGTATAACAGAGAGAAGTAGCTATAACTCAATATACGAATTATTGCTTCGCGATCAGGTTCTACTAGAACCTGATCAGCGCCATCTACTCATAAATTATTATACAACATGCATACAACATCTAATATTTAATCCATACTAATATTATAAATGCGAAAGTGTGTCTGTCTGTCTGTCTGTTACCTCTTCACGTCCGGACCGCTGAACCGATTTGGCTGAAATTTGCCATGAAGATATTTTGAGTCCCGGGAAAGGACATAGGATACTTCTTATTCCGGAAAAATGTACGGTTCCCGCGCGATAAACGAATTTGGCGCAACGGAGTTGCGGGCGTCATCTAGTATAAAGTATCTAATATATTTAACAAGTTCCTAATAGGAGCTGCATTGCAAAACTTTAGGCTTCGTCCACATTTGTATAATTTGCGCGATCAGATCTCCGATCAGATCTCCGTCGCGTATCATCGAAGCGTATCAAAATGATACGCGTATCATGATACGCCTCGATCGCTATTAACCGCGTATCTGATACGTGTCGTATCAAATATGCGCATGATCGGCAGAATGATCTAATAGGCGTCCACACTATGATACGCATACTTGAGTCGGCGCGATGATCGCGACGGAGCCGAGATCTGATCGGAGATCTGATTGCGCAAATGATACAAATGTGGACGCACCTTTGCAGTATTTTTTTCACATGCTTTAAGTAACTAAATTTGTATGAACCTAGTTTTATATTATACTTATTGCGATCGGCAGGTAGGGATGAAGGGCAACCCCGAGAACCTGAACCGCGGGCTCGACTGTGACGTCATCGTCGCCGAGGTGCGCGCCACCAGCCACAAGCCCGACGAGATATACGGAATTATCGGTAAATATCAATACATTTACATATAACATAAAGTAATTATAAACATTAAATACTTTTCTCTGTAAACTGCGCGGTGATACAGCATTCAGCAACATCGCCATTACGTTTATACAGGCTGTAACAAAACTAAGAAATAATACTGTAGGGTTTGTATGTGTTCCTCGTAGAGAGTTCACTGTGAAAGTGCAGCATTTAAAGACCTAATTTTTTTTTCACTGATAAACAAATTTGGTCTTTCAACGCTGCTACTTTCACAGTAAACTCTTTACAAGGAACACATACCCTAAGGTATCACAGTTTTGTTATACCCTGCATTAGTAAGGGCCATAGCCCATAATCATAAACAGACTATAGTATACTGTACGCCAAATACTTCTATTTAAACTTAATAGAAGTCTTTGGTTTACTTTACACACTGCAGGGTGCAAGATTTATTTTAAAAAAATGGTGCGTTCAGTTACGTCCGTAACAACCTCCTTGCAATAGCTATTTTTTTTTTATTTCAGAGCGACTAAGCCCAGGGACTAGAAAGATAGAATTGTTTGGACGACCCCACAACGTTCAACCCAATTGGTAACATTATATTATTTCTAATTATTTTGCATTACCCTACATTCTACATATTATTATTAAAGAAAATAAAATAACTAAGAATATTATTGATTATAAGTTCTATCTACACTAAGAATGTTTTAATATACATCAATTAATCATACAATGAAAAACATGTAAGTTTACAAGATTGCTTCATTACAATAATAATGTTATGATCAAAATGCTTTAAAGATTATTTTACTTATGTTTTTCTATTCAGGATAACACTTGGCAACCAAGTAGACGGCGTGCGACTGGTGGATCCAGAGCTGATAGCAGCGTTCAAGAAGAGATATCCCGATGGAAACTGTATGGCCCCCCCACCACCTGACCCTGGTTTAGCATAATACTTTCAAGATAAGGACATTTAAGTTGAATATTTTGTGGATTAAAAAAGTGAATGAAAGGCGTTGTAACAAAAACAGTTTTTAAAGGAATTGAGCAAGAGGAAGAAAGCATAATTATTATCTTTTTATGACATGGTAAGTGAAAAAAGTTGTAATTTTAAAGAAAATTGAAATGTACCTATTGTTGACATGAATAATTATTTTATGACAGAAATGTTTTGACTGTGCATATAAAAATCCATTTTGTTGGTCAAATATATTGTATTTTTGCAACATGATAATTTTTTATTCTAAACAACAACAATATAAAAAATATTAATATTCAATAAAATGTAGTTAGGGCTGGTCGTCTAATTTTGGGTGAATTTGCACGACTGTTTTGCTTCACAATATTTCCTTGCTGTTGTGGCTTGGCCCGAGCTATGGAAAAATTGTATTATTTCAATATCAATAGATATAAAATATATTTATTTAATTCATTATTTTAAAAAAAAGTTAGGTAGCCTGTAGCTACTTTTTTATTGCTTCTTTTATTTTATAAAAAGTTAACTAACCCTTTCTTATTTAAGTTTGGTTTTTTAGTAGTGCTAAAGGTATATTCGTGAGCAGGTCCCCAGGCAGCTCTAACTGGTGTCATGGAACTATAAATACAATAGTTAGACATTATACTATTAGATCCGACCGCAAAATTCTGCATGAATCGTTTTTTTCGATCAAATATATTTTAAAATAATCTTTAGAACGTATAGAATTTATTTATGTTGGGTTGCCTTGTCAAAAGTAGCCGCAAGTACCTCTAATTAAGTTTAATGTTAATGACATAAATGCATAAATTTGCATGTATCTTTTTTTTCAATAAATTTTACATCATTTCAAAGAAAATGACGAGACAAAATAAGGTATAAATGGTTGCCAGCTCTAAGTCAGCCGCAACCTAGGGTTGCCAGCCCGTAAACAGACAGTTCTTCATCAAAATAATTGAAGCATCGATTTTTTAAATAATTTTGATACAAAATTAAAGTTTTATGCATTTTGTACATAAATATCCATATTCCATGGTTGCCATCACTTTTGTATAATGTAACAAATGTTCAGGCCTACAATTATTATTTGAGGACGTCGAGAACCCGCAAGATTGCTATTTTTATGTAACAGGCGTTTTTCTTATTATGCATAGTGTCCTGTCATTCCTCAATGTCATTGCTTCTTAGTTCTTATATTTCTATTGAATACACGCAAGTTTGTATTACGGGCTTTCATTTTGCTCAATTAGAGGTACTTGCGGCTACTTTTAACAAGGCAACCCAACATTAATCCATTCTATACGTTCTAAAGATTATTTTAAAATATATTTGATCGAAAAAAACGATTCATGCAGGATTTTACGGTCGGATCTTAGGATATTACTATAAAATGCAAATATGTATGTAGAAATATTTTAGAATTTCATGTATGTATTCACCAAGTTTTACTTAATCCTTCAAGCCCCATAAGAGCACCGGTGATGAACAATAGAATACAATAGCATTTCCAAGAAATCGGGGATTCTTGGAAATGCTATTGTATTGTTGAAGGATTAAAATATAAGACACAATATAAACCTTTTATCAAATGTTTTCAAATGGTTTTCTGCTTTGAGTGATTCTTTGAGTCTCCTTGAAAACTGAAACCAGAAATAATAATAATTAATTTTTGTCTTTTTTTATTTTTTATACTTATCGTGAAAAATTATCTATTTACAAAATATGATTTATCTACTGTACTCCCTCTATCTACCTAAAAGATAAGAAATGTAAAAATTGTTTTATTTTGGAATAAATTTAAAGAACATACTTTCAGAAAGTCTACGAGTTGACCTACCACCAGTTTGGGAACGACCTACCACCAGTTTGGGAACTAACCAGTCTAATATCCTATAGTAAATACCTTAATGCCATTAAGCAAATCTCCCTGTGTAGCAGTTGGTCTTTCATCTGATCTCACTGAAGATGCTCGGTGTTCCATTGGAGCACTTCTTTGAGCATCAAGAGACACACCACCCACAGAACCTCTTCGATGGTTTGATACTAAGCACAAAAGTATTTAAAATTTTTAATACATCTTAGAATTAAAATTAAACATAGGCAACATAATAAAATGGGCTAACTAAAGAAATAAAAGACAACATCAACAAATAACTTCTTTACTAATATCTATTTTTTCATAATGTTGCATCTCAACATTTAAGCTAAAGAAAATATTATCACAGTACTATACTGTACTTTAAACATAAACTGCTTTATACTGCTTTATGCTGTAATACATTATACATTTGAATTCCATAACAATGTGGGAACACCTTTACTCAAGATAAATATGTACATTACATTCCATCGCCTCCTGTTAACCACTCCTTATTAAAATCTAAACTCTAAAGAGTAAAATTGTAATAGGGCTTATAATTTGGTGAAAATAATAACAAGAGATCTCTATGTTGTTGACGTAGTCTTTGTAGCAGGACTTGAAGGCTTCTCATTCTCTTTAGAATTATCTGTATCTCCGAGTTGTTTTCTTGTTGTGTCATACAATTGTTTTCTCACTCTACTTGGTCCAGCAAATTGTGCTGGCATGTTTTTAGTAGGAGGGACATATATTTCATACGTTTTAAAATACTTGAGTATAGTTTCAACATCCTCCTCTCTCATTTTGTACTCGAATGCAATCTTTGCCGCCGTCACCTCCTCTGGATTCACTTGGTGAGACGCAAGATATTCAAGTACTTGTCTAAGAGTGTTGCGACCGTGTGGAATCTTGTCCGGCTCTTTTAACCCAAAGTCAAAGTCGTCTATTAACTTTCGATCTTGAGGTAGCGGTCGGTCAGTATTTTTGTTTTTAATTTCTTTAGTAACGTCGTCTTCTGGGCGACCGAACGAAGTTACATAAACATTTTTTAGCCTAAGATCGAGTCCGGGGTCCTTTTTGTCTAGCTTGTCATCAATATTCGGATCTATTTCACGCACTCTCTTTAGCTCCTCAAGTGTTGATGGGTAACTTGGTGCAGGAGTAGGTTTTTCTTGTGATATAAGTTTGTGGGCACGGTTCTCAATGTTAAACGTTTTGACAGGCCTGAAGGCCTTAGTCGCTAAAGCACCCATCTTAGGTGGCAATAGAACTAAGTAAATAATTGTATTTATGTGTATTTTACATATATCTCATTATTTTTTATTGGGTTTGTTGTAATTTAGAGGTTATCCGTTATGCCTGGCTTGACAGCCAATTGACAGATTTTCAGCAAATTTTGACAGTGACGTTTAAGTGGCATAATTTTTTTTAATAAAGAGGTTTTACTGCACAGCATTATAACCATAGAGTACAGACAGACCAACTTATCTCATATCTGAGTGATAACCAGTGCTTCATAACGTTATCGAATAACAGAAAAAATATCGTTACGTACCGTTATTTTCATAATGGTAGCCAGATAACGTTATTTTTATAACGATATCTAGTAAAATAACGTTATATTTACCGTTATTATTATAACGATATTTTTTCGTTATTTATAAACGAACAAATATCGTTATAATAATAACGGTAAATATAACGTTATTTTCTGGTATCAGGTATGCAATCGTGCACGGTGCACTAAATCTCACTCGCAGCCCACTTTTTTTGCGAGATTTGTCCTTACCATAAAGGTAATATACCTATCGGAATAGAGAAACAATCCCGAGCTGTCAAGCTTAACCAAAATTTGATTTACATCTGTGTATACAATTATGTTTACGTGTGCGTGTCAGTGATGTACAAACATCTTGTAATTCGACAAAATATCGATCATGGAATAATAATTGTAAGATTGTAAACAAAATAAAAATAAAATGTAGGGCTGCTGGAAGAGATTTCTATTAGAAATAAGCAGACCCTTTGTGTCGTTTTACTGTGTATATTGTTATATTGTAATTGTTTCTTGTGCACAATAAAGTATTAAATAAATAAATAAAATAAAATGGGATAAAATAAAACTGCATAGATATATAATAAAATTGTAATTTTGAAGTAAAATGTGACTTTTCTTCAAAATGCTTGCTGCATAATTAAGTATGCATGAAGTTTTCTTCGGAGTTCAGTTTGGACGGTTAATTATTTTAAGCCGTGAATTTCTGGTATCCAGGTCAGCAGGAAATCTGAAAAATTGGCCAAGTGTAAGTCGGACTCGCGCATGAAGGGTGACCGGTTTCAACCGGGCATTTTCTAAAACCCGACACGATACGACACGACATGACGTCATGACACGATTCGACACGACAGCTTATGTCACGTGACAATATGAGTACACGACACGACACGACTTCACTAGACCCTATTAATTTTCAATTCACTCTCAATGAGCCCTTTTATTTGATGCCCATCTTGCAGAAGTGCTTTCAACTATTCCCCTATCTTGGATGAGCAGCCATATTGGATGTAGAATGACATTACATCTGTGGAAATTTCAGAAGTCTATTACTATTATAGTGGTTCTTGTTATACAGCCTGGACACAGAGAGATGGACGGACGGATGGACAGACGGACAGGCAACGAAGTCTTAGTAGTAGAGCGGGCTGCGGGACCCCACTACTAGGACTTTTTACCCTTTGGGTGCGGAATCTTAAAAACGATGAATTATGTATGATAGTATATCAATATACTTTAAACTAATTATAAACTACGGATGAGTATGTTATCATTTCAACATTCCTAGATAATTAGTATACTTAACTAAAAAATATTTTCATATCGATACAACTTATCGATAAATTGAGGCAGCCCTAGTGTAAAATATATGAAAATTGTTTACACAAAATATCCTTAAATTGTGCACCAAGGCTAGTCAAGTTATGTTTTCCATATAATGAACCCTTTAAAGAAGAGAGTTCTCAAAATCAATACCAATAACTCGTAGGGAATTGGCAAAAATAAACTTAAAACTAGGCCCTGTCGATGTAGAATAATTCACCTGTGAAATGAATATTTGTCCGGGTTTTTTCGATGTGTGGATCCAGAATCATTCCACAAACAATTAACCATGTTTCTAGAGCAGTATTTCTAAAAACTATTCATTATTTAACTTAAAATCACAATTTTTCTGAAAGCCCAAATTGACAACGATCGGCCCAGGGGCAGACAGACTGTCAAACAGATGAAAAAAAAGCTATGCAACCTCAAATCACGCTTCTCTTTCTACCACGCAGTATTACTGATAGTGACATCTCGCTTGCTCAGGCCTTTGTTTCTCTATTCCGATAGGTATATTAACTTTATGGTCCTTACCTACTTTTAGGAGTTGAATACATAAAGAAATAATAAAAATAATATTCATTGTTTTGGACTTAAAATGGGACGGACTATATAACGTTATCAAAGAACATATATTTACCGTTATAAATCCTATAGAACGTTATAACATTAACCGTTGTTAATATCAATTTTTAACGTTATTTTTAATATCGGGTAAATTTTCATAACGTTATCTATGCCCTTGAAGCAGTAACGTTATGAAAAAATACCGTTATTTGAAGCCCTGGTGATAACTATTAACTGAACGGCGGCGCTAGCAGTCATACAAAATTGTATTTCTACCAATCGCAGCAGTTCTGGAATTTGACATTTCCGTATTAGTGGCCGACGCCCGTAGTTCCAATAATGACCGTGTTGGGTATGTTCTAAGGTGATTATAATAGAAAGTTCGTAGGCTCAGATAAATGTTTATTAAAACACTACACAAAGGGCACAATACTATACTTAGCGGCTAGTACAATATATTGCGCGCGGGTACGTTCTACAGCTGCTTAAAACATACTGACTTCAAAAGTTAAAACTCTAAAGGAGCATTGTATTTAGCTCCGTGGTGTGAACTTTGCACTCTACATGTTACGACTTACGTCATAACGACCCTTACAATATTCCCCCCTTTTTTTAAATAAAGGAATACAAAAAGAAAATATTAGCACAGTACTATAACTGCAATAAATCTGCTAATCAGTAACGACACAATAGTCAATATGTCATGTAACATTTTTACGCGGTAAGTGCAGGTTCACTCTTGAAAAAAAAATCACAAAAAATGGTTGTTATACTTGAAATAGCGGCTCGTGTTCACACTTCACACTTCACTTATGTGTTGGCACTTGGCGGCATTTGTTTGCCTCTTTGTTTAAGTTGTAAAAAGTGTAACAATTAACAAAGGATTGCTATACTGTGACAAAGGAGAGAAACAATAATAAGCTGGCTAATGGCTTACAAATTACAATGCTTACTTATATTAGGTCGTGTTACGAAGTTTAAATTGGGCGTTGTGACTGACGAGAGGTTACAAACAACAGTATTACAATAATATCCCTGTTACAAAGTATATTTAACACTCGGGTACTAACCACAAAAGTAAAAGTAAACGTATACAGTAATCTAACTCTTAACTACACAATACACAATAGAAAAAAAAATTTTTAAAGGTGTATAATACTTATATCAATGTATAAAAATAATGTGTTAAGTACATATAAAAATGTTTTTCTCTTAATCTTAGGTACTTACTTAATTAAAATTTTTAGGTGTTAGGTATAAATGTATTACATTAATTGTTAGACTATAATTGTTACATTCAAAAGTCAAAACGAACTGGTCGTCTCACTGTCCGACCACTCCTCGTAATTTTGTTCTGTGGCACGGATCGCATTACCGTGGCGTTACTATTGTTTTCTGAACTCGAATCTAACTCGTTACTAAGTGCTAAATTACCCTTACTATTTTCGCCTAAACTCGAACGTAAATTGTAACTACTTTCACTTTCGATATTTTCCTTTAACAAATATGCAGGTTTTAACCTGTCAATAGAAATATTAACTTCTCTGTTACCTTTCAAAATTTTGTAGACCTTTAAACCCCTATCGAGGACTCGGTAAGGGCCTTCGTATGGAGGTTGTAAAGGCTTACGAACATGGTCAACTCGCAAAAAGATGTGACTACACTCCTTCAAATCCGGATGCACGAATAAAGTTTTAGAACTAGGATGTTTAGTCGATATAGGCCTTAAATCGTTAAGCGTATCGCGTAATTTTTTGACAAAATTATCATCCGAATGAAAATTCTTTGACGTACTATAAAAATCGCTAGGTAAACGTATGGGGTGTCCGTAAGTCATTTCTGCGGTACTAATGCCATTATCGTGTCTAGAAACTGCTCTCAATCCTAACAAAACTGTTGGCAACTCTACAATCCACGATGATGATGATTGCAAACGGGCAGTCAGGGCTGCCTTCAATGATCTATGCCACCGCTCTACTATCCCATTGCTTTGCGGGTGGTAGGCTGTGGTACGTGACTTCTGTATACCCAAAATTTTCATGAGTTGAGCGAACAGGCTGCTTTCGAATTGCCTGCCTTGGTCGCTAGTTAACTTTACAGGGCATCCAAACCTTGCAATCCATCCTTCGTAAACTACTTTCGCTACTACCTCAGCTGTTATCTCTTTAACGGGAAATGCTTCCGGCCACCTCGTACGTCTATCTATCATAGTCACAAGATACTTATATCCATCGCTAGTTGTGGAAAGCGGTCCCACAATATCGATGTGGACGTGTTCTAGGCGTTCGCATGTTGGAAATTCTTGAATATCTGAAAATGTGTGTCTACCTATCTTAGCTTTCTGGCACTGCACGCATGCTCTAGTCCATCTACTTACATCCTGATTCATGCCTGGCCAAAAGAATTTATCTTGAACCATCCTGCGAGTACAACGGATGCTAGGGTGGCTCAAGTTATGAATTGATTCGAATGCAATTCTACGAAACGACTCTGGTAGATAAGGTCTAATATTGTCAGTAGACATCTCGCATAACAAAGCTTTGTTGCAAAAGGGAAGCACAACCTTTTTTAAGTGAACGCTACAACTTTTCTTATTAGAAATGTTTAATGGTTCTTTTTCTTGTTCTAATGCTAATTCTTCCCAATTAATAATACTTGGGCAATCTAT
This sequence comes from Polyommatus icarus, assembly GCA_937595015.1. NCBI lineage: Eukaryota > Metazoa > Arthropoda > Insecta > Lepidoptera > Lycaenidae > Polyommatus > Polyommatus icarus. The sequence goes on from OW569321.1 coordinate 23,596,816, forward strand.
AGTTTCTATACGCGACAAACTATCGGCTACTACATTCTGTTCTCCTTCAATATGCCTTATATCCGTCGTGAATTCGCTAATAAAAGATAAATGCCTAGTCCTTCTGGGAGATTCTTTCTCAGGATTAACGTTGTTAAAAGCATAACTAAGGGCTTTGTGATCAGTATATACAATTAATTCCCTACCTTCTATCATACCTCGAAAGTGTTTTATCGCTAAATAAATTGCTAATAATTCACGATCGTAGGTAGAATATTTTTGCTGCGCACTAGTCATCTTCTTAGAAAAGTAACCCAATGGTTTCCAACAACTGCCTATACGTTGTTGTAAAACTGCACCTACTGAAAAGTTTGACGCGTCGGTCATAAGTGCATATGGCGCATCGTCGCATGGGTACGATAACGTGACTGCATTCTTGAGTGCTAGCTTACATTGTTCGAATGCATCCTCAGCACTTCCTGTCCATGCTATGAGGCTTTTGTCTTTTCTTTTAGAGTTATGCAAATAATTATTTAAAATTGACTGATATCTAACTGCATCTGGAATATGAGAGCGATAAAAATTGATCATCCCTAAAAATCTGCGCAATTCTTCTATAGTTTTAGGTAGAGGGACTTCCATAATTGCTTTAATTTTATCGTCAAGGGGTCTTAAGCCTTCTGGCGATACATGATAGCCTAGAAATTCTATTGAAGACTGATTGAAAGAACATTTTTTTAAATTTAACGTGATACCGTACTCTGTAAATTTATCGAATATCTTTTTTAAATGTAATTCATGCATTTCTGCGCTAGTACTCGCTACTAATATATCGTCTATATAATTAAATAAACAAGAATTTTGATTTTGATTTTGACCTTTGTTTTGACTAGTTAAATTGTCTATTCCTTGTAAAACCGTGTGACTCATGAATCTTTGAAACGTCTGAGCTGCGTTTCGCAGTCCGAACGACATTCTGGGAAATTCGTACAAGCCAAAAGGCGTTATGATAGCCGTTTTTTCTACGTCACAAGGGCTTACAGGAATAGCATGATAGGCACGACAAATATCAATTTTAGAAAAGATAATCTTACCTGTCAATAGGTTCGTGAAATCCTGTAGTCTGGGAATCGGATATCTGTCAGGCTTAGTAACCGCATTGAGACGCCTGTAGTCGCCGCATGGGCGAAGCTCGCCGTTCTTCTTTACGACGACATGCAGCGGGCTCGCCCACGGAGATTTAGACGGGCGACAGATGCCCATCTCCTGCATGACCCTAAATTCTTCCTTAACTAACTTATATTTATCTATGGCTAAAGGACGGGCACGCGCATGTACCGGCGGACCTACAGTCTCAATGTGATGAAATATCGAATGTTGGCTACACTCTTTAAACGAAATTGGCCTCGTAATTTCAGGGTAACAGGAAAGTAAATTATATAAAGGATGCGAATCATCTAAAGTCTTAATACTAGGTTGATCACAATTAATTAATGAGCCATTAGTTTTTAAGTTAGTTATGGTGTCTAACAATCTATGCGACTTAATATCTACTAATAAACCATAATGACTCAAAAAATCGGCTCCAAGGATGGGCTGCTTAATATCGGCTACAACAAAAGTCCAACGGAACGCTCGTCTTAAATTTAAGTTTAACTCTAGAGTTCTGAAACCGAACGTTTTAATTTCCGTTCCGTTAGCTGCGTACAACTTATAGTCTAAACTTACGCTATGATCTTTTCGCGAGGATCTGGGTAGCACCGAAACGTTAGCACCGGTGTCCACCAGGAAACGTAAACCACTTTTTGAGTCGGTTACGCACAGGCGGTGAGACTTCATACCGGCACAAACTTCCGCCTCCATTCGCGCCGGAACTAGTTTTCCGCGGTCTGCTTTTTGCTCCAGCTGCACGGCTCGACGCACCGATGGGCTCGCTCCTTGTATCTGAAGTGGTAGCTGCAGAGCCAGTCAGGGCTCGCAGGTGTCCGTCGGTGTGTAGACGACGCAGACTGCCCACGGTACCTCGGACGTGAACGAGAACGGGAACTCGAACGTCCTCTTCTCCAAGGTCGACACGAACGCTGCAACTGCTCGAGCTTCGCCGTCAACTTCGCGATCTCTCTTTCGAGATCGGCAGGATCTCGACTGCCAGGTGAGGTAGCAGAAGTCATTGATATTTCTGCCATGTCGATCGGCCGCATAGTTTCGACGATCTTATCTGCTATCGATGCCAGGTTATCCGGATTTTTGGTATCGGTAGCAGCTAAAACGCCTCGGACAGACGGAGGTAACTGTCTTAGCCATAACATGCACAATGTTTCCGTGCTGATCTTGCCGTTGGCCAAGTCTTTCATACGCCGAAGAAGCTGTGAGGGCTTCTGCTCGCCGAGCTCCATCTCCATGAGCAGTTTTTCAAACTGCCGGCTTTCGCTCTCTTCATAAACAGAAATTAATCTGTCTTTCAGAGCCTGGAACTTATTAGTTTCGGGCGGGTCTCGTAGTAGATCACTGACCTGCTGTATTATTTCTTTGCCCAGTTTTCCGACGACTAGGTTAAATTTCGTCACATCGTTCAGTTTTTGCGTCGCCAAAATAGCCTCGGTGTGCACGAACCACAATCGAGGTTGGTCAGTCCAGAATTCCGCAATCCTACTTGCGATGGTGACCGTCGCCAACTCGTTACTTGTACTCGATGGTGGCACTTGCTGCTTCTCTTGTTGCTGCTCCATATCGAAATTCGAAATTTCGAATTTTATTCCGCGCGCACTTAACAGTTTATTTATAGAAAACACTGAGCCTAATATTCACGCGTCCGGGGTCACCAGTGTTGGGTATGTTCTAAGGTGATTATAATAGAAAGTTCGTAGGCTCAGATAAATGTTTATTAAAACACTACACAAAGGGCACAATACTATACTTAGCGGCTAGTACAATATATTGCGCGCGGGTACGTTCTACAGCTGCTTAAAACATACTGACTTCAAAAGTTAAAACTCTAAAGGAGCATTGTATTTAGCTCCGTGGTGTGAACTTTGCACTCTACATGTTACGACTTACGTCATAACGACCCTTACAACCGTTTCACAGATAACTTGGTAGATAGCTCTGTAATAATGGTTTTAATAAAGAAAAACTTAGGGCGTGGACCGTGGTAAGGCTGTGTTTCCACTGAATCGGAGCGGAGCTTAGCGGTGCCCGAATTGACCAATCGTGCTATTCGAGCGGAATGACAGCGAAGCGGAGCGAATATTTCGAGCATGGTGATTGGTCAATTCGGCACCGCTAAGCTCCGCTCCGCTTCAGTGGAAATACGGCCTAACACGGTACGGTGCCGCGTACGGTGTGCCGACCCGTGACCCTATTCAGTCGATATTTGTGTTCGAACGTGAGTGCTTGTCTGGATAGGGATCGCGAAAGAATTATTTTCTTGTTGTTACTATACATATTAAGGCGAAGATTGAAAAAGAAACAGAAATAAAGGCCCTGAGCCGATTTTTGCTACTTTTTGCTCTATACCAATAATGACAACAGATAGACTTGAAATGTTCACAAAATGCTCAATTAAATATCAATTACTTTAAAAATTGATGGTAACATTAAAATAAAGTTAATAATTAGCCCATCAAGCCCCGTAAGATCACCGGTGATCGCGACAACAATAGAATAACAATAGATTTCTAAGAATCCACGTTCGACTAAGTTTGTACACAATTTTTGTTCGGAAGGTTTACTCAGACTAGGGGCGCGCGGTACACCGTTTGCGGCATCGTGTCAGTGTCACGGACTACGGTGCATCGCGATGCACCGTAGTCGTGTACGCGTACCGTGATACGGTGGCGGCGCCGTGCCGTAAGAGCGTTTTCACACGAGACCCGACCCGACACGACAAACTGCGGTGACGATTCCGTGCGCCATACATTTCTATGTACCGTTTTCACACGGAACGACACCGCACAGCACGACACACGATTTTGAGACGACAATCCGCTATGTCGTCCCGTTTTTTAGCACAGATAAAAAAATTACAAAGATATTATGAAAGTTGTCTGTGGTTCATTGATTCAGTTTGAATTTTGAACCAGGCCACTAAAATTACTGCCTTAAATAATACAATATGCCCCGCGTACCACTTGACGTTAGAAAGGATCATCGAACTATCTTTTAAAATTATATTGTACAAAACCCAACAATAGATGACATAATATTTTTAAGTACTAATGGCTGGTTTACACGTACTAAGTTGATAAGTAGTTAACTTAATTTTAAATTTGTAAATTGTAAACACAAAATTTAGTAGCCAATAGCAAGTTAAAATTTAGTTAAGTAAGTATAGGGTCATAAGTTAAAATTTAGTTGACCATTTATCTACTTATCACGTGTAAACCAGCCATAAGTGAATGCGGTGTCGTCGCAGAAATCGTCGCTCGTGTGAAAACGTTCAAACGACACGGTTCATAGACAATTTATATTTGTCTATGAACCGTGTCGTGTCGTGTCTCGTGTGAAAACGCCGTAAGTCGTAACACGGTGACGGCGCCGCGCCGCGTCTGATGGGGACGCGCCCTTATGCTAAGTACTCACAATTCACATACGGTTTTGCTCGATCGAGCAATAACGTCGAGCAAAACCCACGGCTCGGGATTTCGTCCACACATTCAGCATTGCTCGATAGTTTTATTTCAAATCTATATATTTCATTCCATCAATCCGGCTCGATCCGGTTTCATCAATCCTTCGAGCGGCTCGAAACGAGCCTTCGAGTAATTATTACTCCACACAGTAATTATTACTCGATTTGGAGTATAACTATCGAGCAAAACCGTATGTGAGTACTTAGCATTAGAGCGCTTTCAGATTTCGCGATACGATATTTTAATATTTGATTGATAAAATTTTTATCATGTGCCTACTAAGAATACTTATCAGAAATATTCTGTTATAAAGCGGGCCCCTAGACCTACACGGTTATTTACTTTAACGCGGCGTCACCTTAACGTGAAGCACTTAATTGATGATCTGAATAAAAAAAATATCTTAAAATTATTGTTAAGTAGTAAATCTACAATCTACAAACATGCTTACCTTTAGGTTTGTTCAATTTTTTTTCATTTGTATTAGATTTTCTAGATTGATGTGCACATAAACTATTTGACGCTAGATTTGGCTCATTTATCTTGCGGGTTACAGGTGGACTAGGGCTTCGGCCAAGACGGCGGCGAAATTGAGGTTGAAGGTCCTTAGGTTCTTTTTAATCACAATTTTATATTGTAAGTTAGTAACCTAAACTTTAGATTTAATAATGTTATAATAATATTATTATAAAGCTTTGCGGAGTTTGCGGAGGCAAAACACGGCACGGCGCCGTACGACGTCGTACAACGTCGTGCCGTGTTTTTGTGTCCCGGCCCTAAGACCGAAACGGTCTATTTTGCAAATACATTTTAGTTTTATGCTACGAATTACGAAATACAGTTTTCAATTAATTAATAACATTATTTTACCTTTTGCGAATGTGTTCGTTTTTGTCAGTTCGTATTTGAATTCAGATAATCTATACTGAGCTGGTGTCGATATTTTAATAAAGTTTTGTAGTTGGCACTGTCGATTTTGTTTTGTGCAACTATATTGGACATCTCTCTAAAATAAAAAATAACTTTTAAACACTAATTCATGTAGGTATTAGTATTAAGTAATACATCTGCGAATAACAGGGAAAATAAAAAAAATACATACGTCAGCCGCTTTATCGTCGTTTCTTCCATTTGATTTTATTGATTTTAAGTGCTTCGAAAACCTGGATGGTCTTGAGCTAATAACATGAGTCTCACAATCATTGATGTTTTTCGTTTTTGAAAAATCTTTATTTATTGCGTCTTTATAAAACGATTTTCTTAAAATAAAAAATATTTGTCTTTTTTTTATCTGAATTTTTCTCTCGTTAACTGGACTAAAAAAATTTCTGAAGGACTTACTCCTTATTGATAATGATTGTCTGATTTTGAGGAAACGACTTTTGGTGCCAATTGCAATCCTCCCTTTTAATGTTCTTCTCGACTTCTCCTTTAAATGAATTCAGAAATTATACCGTTACTAGCTGTTGCCCGCGACTTCGTCCGCGTTAGCATAGTAGATCACATCCCAAGTATTATTTATTATACAAAAATATTCAATGTATAGAATAATTGACTTTCCTACGATTTTATTATAATTATATATATACTCCGCGTGGCTTCGCTTGCGTAATTTAGGAATTTCACGCAACCGTACATTTTTCCGCAAAAAAATGCTTATGTCCCTTCACGTGGTCTATTCTTCATGTTTGCCAAATAACATAAAAATTGCTCCAGATAGTATTTCTTAAGATAATAAGCAATTTCATATAATTTCCCAGTTTTTTCCACATTTTTATCTATTTCTTTGCTCCTATTAGTCTTCGCATGATAAAATATAGCCTATAGCCATCCTAGATAAATGAGCTATCTAACACTGAAAGAATTTTTCAAATCGGACCAGTAGTTTCTGAGATTAGCGCGTTCAAAAAAGCCCTTTCAAGTAATTTCTCCCCGTTTTTTCCACATTTTCCTCTATTTATTTGCTCCTATTAGTCTTAGCGTGATACAATATAGCCTATAGCCTTCCTCGATAAATGGGCTATCCAACAGTAAAATAATTTTTCAAATCGGACCAGTAGTTCCTGAGATTAGCGCGTTCAAACAAACAAACTCTACAGAATTATAATATTATAGTATAGAAGTATAGATTACCCAAACTGCACGTCTTAGAGCATGGTATTGAAATGTAGATATTAAGCCTTATATTATGTACTCAGAATTAAATCTGTTTACTTACGAATATGCCTTATGGCCTACACGACCAAGCGTTGTTTACAAGTTTACTCTTAAATAGCTCAACATCAAGATATTAGATAAAGCTTAAAATATCATACAGTGAATTTATTAATTAATGGGCTAATAATACCTAAAAGTTGTTAGTTGATAATACTTAAAAGTAGTAAATACATTCTATTAGATATAATACATACTTATATTATTATAAAAGATTATGTGAAAGTTTGTCTGTCTGTATGTTACCTCTTCACGATTAAACCGCTGAACAGATTTTTATAAAATATACTTAGGGCCTATTTCACCACTTCCTGATAAAGTGCCGAATAAGCTACCCTCAACTTTTTTGACAGTTTCTCCATACTCTATCTGTCAAGTTAAGTTGTGGATAGCTTATTCGGCACTTATCAGGAAGTGGTGAAACAGACGCAGACGCTGCGACAACGCGGCGCGTACGTCGCGTTGTCGCCGCTTCTCTACTATACTGGAACATCAGTACGGCAATAAGAGACGTCTTACCGAATCTTTTTCTTGAAATCGCTCGTGACCCTGACGATAGTTCTGAAGGACTTAGCTTTCGTCTGGAAGTTAGAGTCGGTGACTTACTGAGCATCGCTTTTTGTAGACAATTAGTTTTGACGAAAGAATAAATTCCATATTCGTGCTTAGGAAATCGGTTTACATTTTGAAACATTCGCCTCCTGAGTGACAATAATTTTTACATTACCTAGTGTCTTCCTCATTACTTATTAGTTATTACAAAAATATTTTAGCTCGAAAAGATTATTGTAACTTACCGGTAGATATTTCCTTGTTTTATTAGCCACGGTTCAATTTTCTCTAACCATTCCTGTTGTAAAAAGTATGTTTTTAAATAATAATAGTCACTTCACTGGACTGCGACTACTATTATTTAGAAGATATAAGTACCTGCTGATGGCCTATAACAGATCCAGGCCTACAAATCCTCATCCAGGCAATAGCCTCGTGAGCTGACATTCGGTAATGCTTTATCAGATAGGAGCCAATTAATGTTCCAGTGCGGCCCAAGCCTGCCTAAACAAAAATCCTTATAATATTGTTTTTTCGTTGAACATTAAACTTTCAATTAAAATATTCGAATGAATATGGTACCGACCGGGTACGTTTTACTTCATGGGATAGATGACAAACCTTGCAATGCACTGCTATTGCACCTATTGTCTCTTCACTGATTTCCAAAAATTTCATCACAATGTGTTTTTGTGGACACGAACCATCCGGAAAATATAAATCGTAGTGTAAAATTCCGTTCGACGTAAATCTTAAAGAAAATTTTATTTTTAGATATTTAAGAGATTGCGATTTGCGGCTACCTCGGTAATGATATTGAAATATACTTACATATTTATTAATAAAAGTACCAATGCTAACTAGTAACTACAAGTTAAATTTTGATTCTTACGTATTGCTATCGTAAAGCTTTTTGTTGAGTCTTATAACAACTTTAACGTTGTTCTGAATGAAGTAAGCCACGTACATCTCCGGAGGGTTATACACCGAATAAGTATTATCAACTGGTCCAATGAAAGCCAAAAATTTTTCTATAAAAATAAAGCTTTAGGTGCATTTTTACATTACAGGATACGATATCCTATACCGCACCGACTGATTACATAATAATTTATAAAAGGCCTCTTTTTCGTCTCCAAAGGGCAAGTGAAATTATTATAGATGTGACAGGGGATAACTTTTTGTTGCTTGTGTTCTTGAATAAACGGATCAGACTCATAATATTATGAGCGTTTGCAATTTTTTACCGGATATGGGTGTCGCGTGATGTGAAAACGCTTTATGGAGATACAAGTATGCGAGGATGCGGGACTTGGGAGCAGTGGCGGGGCAAGACCTAAATTTGATGTGGGCAAGATATATCTTGCGAGGCCCCCTAAAATATATTAAGAGAGGCCCTCTAATGGATGACGCTAAATGACGGATTTGTTGAGAGAAATAATTTTGTTATACTCAAAGTTTAATTTATAAAACTTTTTATTTATGAATATTTGAGATCTAAATCGGAAACAATTAGTCAAGTGGAATAACATTTAGAAAGCTAGGATAATAACAAATACCTTAAACCTTAGGATCCTAGCTAGGATAAGTGGATTAAGCGCTTTAGACCGCGAGGCCGTGGGCGGTCGCCCACACCGCCTACGCCTTGCGCCGCCTCTGCTTGGCAGTCCGAACTTGGAAGTATAGGATCTTTCAGGTTTAAGGTGTGTGTACGTACTGGTTGCTTCGCAGAATTTACAGTACATTTTCTTACCTGGAATTATCCAGTTTAGATCACCTCCTTGCAGTTTATCTAATTTGATATACTCTGCGACATTGAAGTCTTGAAAATTGAAGAAATTGAAATCGCGAGCCTTGACAAGGCCTTCTAAGCAATCCAATATTGTTATAGTGTATGGTGATTTTTGCTGGCACGCGTCTTGAAAGGGTCTTTAAAAAAAGCATTTTAACAATTTGGTGCATTATTGAGCATAATTTTAATTCCTAACCAAGTCCTAAATAATTTTTTCTAGTTCAATGGTTATACAATTATACGGTACTCTACATAAAATTTAATTATTGGCGATAAATGTAACGTATTAAAAAATAACTTACACAAATTGCTCACGTAGTAAAGGCTTATAAGCTTGATCGGCTGACATAGATAAATATAAAACCCCAAAGCAGCTTATCAAAAACGCAGCATTGGCTTTTTTTCTGGAGTCTGCACTTGTGTAATGTATTAGTATTTGATTTTGCGAGTGCAAGTTTAGTTTATCATTTAGTAGTTTACAGTACTTGTAGACGCAACCTAAATTTAACGGTCCAAAGTCTAAATAGTAATTTTCATAAATTAAATCTTCATCAATGCAGAAATAATGAGTATTGCAACAATTTACTGGAACTCGGCCTGATTTAAACACTGCGAAATAGAGTACGTTTTTTATATATTCTGTTAGGAAAATTATATCAGGATTTTGACTCATGATATTTTATCAATAGAAAATAATAAATAATTATTATTTTAAACACAAAAACGCATTTTTGTTGAGTGAAATCAGAAACAGCACATTTTAAAACTCATGTGAATATTTTTGATAACTATTTGAAATTACTTTTTATAATTTTGGACAAGGAAAATGCAACAGGTTTTTTTTTGGAAATGTCTTATATATTTATATCACAGTAGTGAAACGAATGTACTTGCGCCACAGTATAGCAATATTATCCCTACAGTAACGAAACGCCTTTGATGTCGCACGGTTCCGCCACCGGTGTAGGTACCGAGCAGATATGCCAGGTTTGCCACGATACGGGAAATAAAATAAAAATTAAATATTGTGCTTGTAATGTTATCATTTAATCTGTGTAATCTATATTTACGTGAAACTTTATTTTTAGATGATTTCAATTCTCTACTTGATGATGCCCGCAACTTCGTTGTGCCAAAACTCGTTTAACGTGCGAGAACCGTACATTTTTCCAGAACAAAAAGTGTCCTATGTCCTTTCCCGGGACTCAAAGTCAAAAAAATCTCCATGCCAAATTTCAGCAAAATCGGTCCAGCGGTTTGGGCGTGAAGAGGTAACATACAGATAGACGCACTTTCGGATTTAAAAATTTCATTACCCATCAAGCCCCAAAAGCTCACCGGTGAGCAAGATACAATAAAATAACAATAGATTTCCAAGAATCCACTATCGAAGGATTAAAATAATGAAGACGCATTCGAATATATTATCTACGAATAATAAAGTAGGAATATATAAAGTATCCAACAATTAATCATATAACAATTGGTAGGTACGGTAGGTACAGAAGCACTTCAACACACTATGGCCCATTGACATAAGAAACTAATTTAAAGATCTTTGCTATGGCCGCTAATTAGTACCTACCTAGCTAGGTACACAACCTAGCTAGGTAGGTACTAATTAGTATGTAACAGGGTATTTGACAGATGTTTTTAATTTATTCTTTATTGTTTCTCTCCATGTTACACTTCTTACAACGTAAACAAAAAAACAGATATGCAAATAAATGCCGCCAAGGCCAACACAATATTAGTGTGAACTGTGAGCCGATATTTATGAATATTTAAATCCTTTTTGTTTTTTGAATCAGATTTACATCCGGACACTGAACACATATTATATCCCATTGTTTATAAGATAAGTTATCGTTTTACAACACAAAACTCGTAGACAACGCGCTAACGCCACCCCTGCGCGGGCAGGTACACAAACTCCGCGAGTTTGTGTACGCGGATCCGCGCCGCCCGCTTCCCCGCGGGTACCCCTCCGTTGCTCTGCGCAAGTACATTCGTTTCACTACTGTAGGGATATTGCTATACTGTGCTTGCGCAGAGCAACGGAGGGGTACCCGCGGGGAAGCGGGCGGCGCGGGCCCGCGTATACAAACTCGCGGAGTTTGTGTACCTGCCCGCGCAGGGGTGACGTTGGCGCGTTGTCTACGAGTTTTGTGTTGTAATTATTGTAAAACGATAACTTATCTTATAAACAATGGGATATAATAAGTGTTCAGACTTCAGTGTACGGATGTAAATCTGATTCAAAGAATAAAAATTTAAATTTTCATATCGGTTCACAGTTTACACTAATATTGTGTTGGTCTTGGCGGCATTTATTTGCATCTCTGTTTTATTGTAACTTACGTTGTAAAAAGTGTTACTTGGAGAGAAACAATATAAAATAAATTAAAAATCTGTCAAATACCCTGTTACACAAAAATTTGTACCTACCTAGCTAGGTACACAGGGCCACACATCAAATGTAACATGTTGACCTTTTGGAACGCCCTTACCGCGCACGTAATAAGAGCGAGTTTTGAAGCGCTTCTGTTACACCTGATGTGTGGCGAGTGGCCTACCGTACCTACCAATTAAGAGATTAATAATTATTGGATATTTTAATATATAATAATGCGTCTTCATTATTTTAATCCTTCGATCGAGGATTCTTGGAAATCTATTGTTATTCTATTGTGTCTCGCTCACCGGTGAGCTTATGGGGCTTGATGGGTGAATTAAATTTTTAAATAGAGAACTAAATCATGTAGAAATAAAGTTTCATGTAAATATCTGGCAGTATGACATAATATGTAAATATAACACGCTGATTAAGCAGATTATATGATAATTGATTACATTACAAGCACAATATTTTATTTTCATTTTATTTCCCGTTTCGTGGCAACCCTGGCATATCTGCTCGGTACCTACACCGGTGTCGGAATCGTGCGACATCAAAGGCGTTTCGTTACTGTAGGGATATTCAATATTGCTATACTGTGTTTATATCTAGTATTTTGTAACCATCTCATTCAGTAAAAACATGTAAACGTCATTTTATTTACTCTATGGCATAATGTGACGTTGGCAGTTGACATTTGACATTTGACAATGAAAAGTAGAAGATTTTTAAAAACAAGAAGTTAGGTATTTTCTCATAATTGTAACTAAAATACATTAATTTAGGATATTTCTGAATATGAGTAAAAACAAAGAAATTGAAAAAAAGGTTCCTATGACAGATGAAGAAAGGCTAGCCTTATGTCAAAAACTAGACCAAGAGTTGGATGAATTTATCAATAGCTTAGAAAGAAAAAGGTACACAGAAGGATGGCCAGAAGATCGATGGGAGGTATGGTTTCTTACATTAATATTCAAGCCTAAAAATGGACATAAATTAGAACTTGACTCCGTGTTTTTATCTCCACAATCAACACCTTTATATGTACATAGGTTAGGTTAGGAATCTTAATATTTTTTACTAATTTTTTAGTAAACATTTGATAAATAAGAAAGTAAAATATATAATATAAAAAAGAAATATAATCAAATATATCATACTATTGTTCTTTTTCATACAGGAAGAAATGGACAAGCATCCATTTTTCATGAAGTCTGCACCTGAAAATGGAGAATTGTCACCCTTGGCTGAAGGCTTGGCTAAGCTCAAATATGACCCTGAAGAGAATACCCCACTAGAATTAGCCACAAGCTACAAAGACGATGGAAATTTTAATTTTAAACACAAAAATTACAGACTTGCAATATTAGGGTAAGAATTGTTACATTTAAAAAGATTGGATAGCAAAATAGAGTAATTTGGGAAACTCTTATTGACAAACTTTTTAATATAATTATTAAATTGCAGGTACACAGAGGGTATTAAAGTAAGATGTGATGATCCAGAAATAAATTCCAGTTTGTACAACAACAGAGCGGCCGCACATTGGTTTTTGAAAAATTACCGATCAGCCTTATTCGACAGTGAAAGAGCATTATCATTCAAACCTGATCATACCAAAGCTCGAGTGAGAGCAGCAAAAGCTGCCTTAGAGTGTGCCAAGTATGACACATGTATCCAACACTGTCAAAAACTTTTGGAAAATGATAACAAGGAGAAAGAAATATTAGATCTCCTAAACACAGCTAAGAAGAAGAAGGCTATTCTAGAAAGAGATGAGAGAAGAAACAAAAAAGAAGCTTCCAAAAAGAAGGACCAAAAGGATGCCATTGTAAAAGCAATCATAGAAAGAGGTATTAAAATTTCAAACTGTGAAGATGAGGATGATATTGATCTATCAAAACTAGAACCCAGTTTACCGGGAGCTCAAGATTCAATTGTGCATATTGAAGATGGTGTTCTGAAATGGCCAATTCTACTTCTGTATCCTGAGTACCAGATGACCGATTTTATAAAATCATGTCCTGAGAATGTTCCCCTGGTGAATCAGCTGCAGCAACTGTTCCCGGCACCCTGGGATGAGAACAACAAGTACAGTGTAGGAACAGTCAATGTGTATTTTGAAGGGTACGACAAAATGCCTCATGTAGTTGATCCAACAAAAAATTTAGGAGATCTACTGCTGTCAAAATATTTTGAGCTCAAAGCTGGAACTCCTGCATTCTTTGTGCTGCCTCGTAAAAGTCAGATTGAAGTCAGGTTTCTGGAAAGCTACCTGTAAGGTAGGTGTAATATGGTTTAACCTTAATAAACTTAAGTCTATGTAATAATTGTTATTATTATGTTTAAATATTTATACAAGTATTTTTTGTACATTTGTTTTAAAAAATGTGTGTATTTGTTGTTAAACATGTAATGTTGGTGTAAAATAAAACAATATTATTCACATTATTATAATCATTTTAATCTACATTTACGTCATCAATCATCAAAATCATCTCTCTCAGGCGAGTAGACCCCCCCAGGTGGCAACTCAAAGGCGACTACCGGTGGATCATCAGGATTGTTTGTATCTGTTTCTACTGCAGGGGGTATCGGGCCCAGCCATTGGGGATACCAATAAAGACCCTGAAACATTGATATAAGTTAGACTTTGGTTACAAATGTCGGAGGGCATTAGTTACCTATTGACAACTTAAAGAGTAACAAAGCTTAAGCATCATACAAACCATTTATAATAATAATTATTATGTTACTATTATTTTCTTTACAGGAAGTTCACAATATTTATCTGAATACAATTTATGGGTGCTTTCACAAAAATAGGGCAACTTTTGAAGGTATTTTGTCTTCATCATATTTAATTTGTTATTAAATTCCCTGTTAGTGTACATGATAGGTGATCAATTAATTGTGTCTTATCTAAAAGGGCCAGTCACTTTATGCATTATTTTAGGAAATTTTTAGAGTTTTGCTGATTTACGCATCTAGGGATTGACAACTTTAAACCCTTTATGCGCGAGTCTGACTCGCACTTAGCCGATTTTATATTATTTTAGGACTACTTGGTCGAAACTTCTTATAAGATATAGAAAGAGTGGAACTGTATCACCAAAGTATATATTTTTCAACATTTGGGCCAGACCAAAGCTGTTTGTTTGACTGCTCTTGATAAGTTTCAGCTTTTGATATAATATTTTCAATAATTGTTTTTCTTAAGTCTATTGTATTTTTTCAGTTGAGAAGGCTTAAACAATATATTATGTATTTCGTTATAGTACTGATGTTTTCATACTAAACGTCAGTCCAAGCGCCTTTAGAAGCTAGGGCCTGATGGTCTAGTCTAGGGACTGATTATTTGGAATAAAATTGAACTTAAATTCTGTTGCTAATAACATTATAAAGTCTAATATGATATTACGAACAATGCCGACGTATTACTTATAAATACTGATTAATTCATAAGAATTTAATATCAATAATCAACAAAATTACTTAACTAGGGATTGAACAAATGACTGGAATTACCACGTCAGACCACGTGGTGGCCCCCAAACTTTCATTTTTGCACTGATTTATAAAATGATCGACGCAGAGTCAGTGTTGTCAGAGAATAACTTAATGTAATACTCTGAAATTCACCAATAATATTCAACGCACATTCAAATGATGTCGCGAAATTTTAAAATTCGTTAGTGGCTAGGGCCTGGCAAATAAAGTTGAGGACACTAAACTCATTCGAGAATAAATAATTATTGTTTATTTTAACAACAAAATACTTAATTAGTTGCGACTTGCGAGTACTTAACATTTTAAAAATATTAATAAAAATAAGTACAAACATAGTACTTTTTAGGGTTCCGTAGTCAACACGGAACTGATTGTAAACTATTGTTTAGAAATTGTGGTAGTAAATAATTAGTATTGATTTTAACTGAATTCTGAAATGTGCTGCGGAAACGAAGTTTCCCTATTTTTGTGAAACCACCCTTATATACCTACATAGAGTTCTTGTTTGAGCCCTAACAATCTAAAGCTCTAAATTAAAATAATTATGATCTTAGATTCATTTACCATTTTATTGTTAAGTACTTTAAATTATGTAGTCTTATTTCTTCATTCAATTATTGCCTTTTTTCTTTTTTAGTGCCTACTACCACCATTTCAAGTGGACAAGTGCAAAGTCCATTTCGGCACTTTGCCAGCGCTATAATGTGATGTATGAATATTGAATTATGATAATAATCATGTAATGTAACTCACTTGCTTGTTGTCACCAACGTTACACCTGTATCTGTTGTCGTGCAGTCTGATGCTGTCCAGGTAGCTCTTCCCATCAATCGAGCCGTAGTTTGGCGGGTACATGTAGAAGCAACCGTCCAGTTTGTCTAAAAATAGTAGATGGCGTTAAAATGGTCTCTTGTATTATTTATTGTCTTAACAAAAATCCTCCGCGTTCCGAACAGCACCTAATCGAAAGGGTTTAAAAGACCGTAGTAAAATAATCTAAATTAATAATAGAACTTGATGTTGCTCGCATATCCGTTGCAAAGAAGTTCGTTTATCACATATAAAAAAAATCCATACCAGATTTTATTAAGTCTGTTCAGTAGCTTAAGCGAGAAAAGTGTTACCAGTCTGTTTGAATGTTACCAACATTCAAACAGACAGATAAACTTTTGCATTTGTAATAATGAATGCTATGGACAACTAGAGAGTTATGCCTTAAAATAGAATCTAGCGTATTACTATGAGTTGAAATTTTAAAATTTATATGCTTACTAGCTGTCCCGGCAAACGTTTCTTTGCCATAATATGTAAAGTATATCGCCCGTATTATTTTAAAATAAGTATGTCACCATGGCAACGTCCATCGCTATCCCGTGACCCGCGTCGCATAAACAATGGCCGCTCTTTATAGACAAATATAATTTGCAATAAAATAAAATTGCGACTATAATTAAAGATCTAAGCTATCCTATCTCTCAAGTTGGAAAAAAGCACACATTTAAAAAAATAAACATTAAAATCTGTTAAGTAGTTTAGGAATCAATGGCGGACAAACATCGTGACAGGAGATTAATATATATAATAGATGTACACCTACAGTCAATTATAGTTGTGTTGTCTTCTTCTACGGGAGTTTTCGTTGTCGTCTCCACAAACACTGGTATTGGAGGAACCTTGTCAGACGGCTCCCCTGGTATTGTGATTGGTCCTGAAAAAAGAGTGATGTTAATTTTAAATCCACGCCTTATGATCGAGTATATCCGTCTTCAATCACATTTGATCTAACATCAGGTAAAAAATAAATTGACAACAGATTATTATGTACCTCCATAGTGGTTAGTGTAGTTCCACTCACAGACGTGGTGATCACATATCAATGGTGCGCCATTCTCTTTCGTATAGAATGTATTTCCGTTTGGGGTAAACTGTGAAAAAAATTATTCAGATCATATAACATGGACCATGTCTTTTGCAGCCATATATAAAACATATTTATATTTCCCACAAAACTCACAAAATACCAATTAATTAATTGTTCATTATATATTCTCTATTAACCAATAAATAATCGTGGTGTCGGTACCGCAGTCCCTGTATGTTGAAATCCAAAATGAATGACCCGGAGGTAATGATACAGGAGGCCGCCGATAGTGGGGGTAGTTTGTACATGACCAAACCGCATTTGACGATCGCCTTCGGTAGGGTGATGACGTCTCTATCTCGCTGCAACAATTTTTTGAACGGAAATCTGAAAATTTGTTTGCCTTCATCAGAACTTTGCTGTAAAATACTCAAGAGTTGCCTATTTCCTACCTATTTCTTAAAAAAATATATCAAGTATTAAAATTAAGTGTCAGAGAAGGTCAGCAATACTCATTACTAGGGGGATAGTGTAACAATACTTACCGAAACATGCACACTTGATTGTGGCACTCTAGACCGTGCAAGTAGTTATCAGTGGGAAAGGCAATGCTTGGATCTTCTAGAAGATAGTACTTGCTATCGTCTTGACGATGAAAGAAGCCCAGGAAGTAAAAAGTAGTATCCTGGCAATATGGGGCAACATCGCGACCCATGTTGTAGATGTCGCTGTACGCCTCCGAAAGGAAGAGATACACATTTTTTCCGCAGTAAAATTCTAAAAAATAAGTGTCGCTGGTTTGATCGAGAATATCAAGATTTCAATAAGGACTTAAAATTTAAGTTAAAAACACCGAAACAAAACTTAAATAGGGTTTACTGTGGAAATAGCAGCGCTGAAAGAACAGTTTTTGGTAATTTGTATGAGCAAACCTACGAATAATAAAAAAACTCACCAGCGTCATGAACTTGCCCATACAAAAATTAAAAACAAGTTACTCTTTCAGCGCTGCTACTATCACAGTGAAATCTATACACACCCTAAAGTATTGTCACTTAGTTTTATTACACCTTGTATATCATTGTGATTGTGACTATTTTAAGTGGGTACAGTTTACCTGAACTAATATAAAATTCCATTGGCACTGGTCCACTGGAACACGATTTCCTTACAGCCGCTATAGAGTTGTGGTTCTCATACATGGTCAGCATGTTGTCTATCACGTCGTCCAGTGCAATAAGTAGTACCTTAACCGATAACATTTTCTCTTTTGCATATAGAAAGTCGCACATTCAATGTTTTTCTATATATGACATTTCTATATAATGACATTCTATAAAATGACAAACACAATAAATTATAATAATACTAGCAACCCGCCCAGGCGGCGCACGGGTATAAAAAAAATGATTAAAATCGATGCCTATGATCCCTCACGTGATCTACTTCTTATCTGTGGCAAATAACATAAAAATTGCTCCAGTAGTTCACGAGATAAGACCTTTCAAATAATTTCCCCCGTTTTTTCAACATTTTCCTCTATTTCTTCGCTCCTATTAGTCTTAGCGTGATAAAATATAGCATAGCCTTCCTCGATAAATGGGCTATGTAACACTGAAGGAATCATCAAAATCCGTTGCGTATTTATATAAATCCGTTTTAAAGATTAAAGGGGACAAAGGGACATGAGGGAAAAAAGCGACTTTGTTTTATAATATTTATAGATTACATCTGTGTACACAGTGTAGATATTTTTAGTAGTAGGGTAAAGGTATATCGTTACGATCAACGAGGCAAGCCACATTATGACATAGGTCACAGGCTATAGGTCACATTTTGCTTTACGCCATTACAAGCAGAGGCAGCATTGTCAGTAGAAAATGAAAACAGCATATGCCAGAGGTTCTCAAACTCTTTTGATGTGAGACGATTTTTGACATGAGAAATCAAGCCAACAATT
The DNA here is from genome assembly GCA_937595015.1 of Polyommatus icarus. NCBI lineage: Eukaryota > Metazoa > Arthropoda > Insecta > Lepidoptera > Lycaenidae > Polyommatus > Polyommatus icarus. The sequence continues at coordinate 23,615,713 of OW569321.1, forward strand.
TAGTTCTTCACTGTAAACTATATTAATTTTTATGGACCACCTTACCTTTAACTCTTTAATATGTAATGTGATAAACCTCGAAAGATGATCGGTGGCTATGTGCACTCGCTCGTTGATTTTATACTGCAAAAAACGATAACATTCAACTGTTTACCCAAGCTTTTGAATATCGAAAAAAAACCTTTCTGCAATACTCAGAGACGAAGTTTAATTAAATAAAGATTTTGACATATTAAATGTATCGGGTCGAGTATGTCAAAATCTTCATCATCATCTTATAGTTGCGTAACTAGCAACCAGGGTGCTGGATAAAAAGGCAAACAAAAAGAAGCGCCCCAGACACCCCTTTATTTAGAGCTGCCAGCACCCTGGGCGCCGCGCCGAAGAAATCTCTCCCAGGGCGCTGGTAGTGCTAAAACCGCCAATGCTCATGGGCGGCGGCAGAAATAATTTCCAAGGGGTGCAGATTTTAGTTTTCTTTCTTTTTACTTTTTACGAATAACAGTGACTGTCTATTTACGTCAACAGAATACATGTGCCGAACTATCTTTGTACGGCATGGTAATAGGGTTACAAAATATTTTGTAACCATTTTGTAGCCCTATTTATTTCAATAATTCCTGTTGATCCCGAGATACCCAACGGGTGCAAGTGCACCACCTGGCACCCCCCTGCCGGCGTCCATGGCAATGCCTATAAACTAGTTTTCATGAAACCAACTAATGATATTTTATGTAAGTTACCTGATCCTCTGCAGTCTTAACTCTCATCATTTCGTTTTGATACAGCCACAGATTGTCGAGCTTATCAGTAGGATCGTGGCCGTAGATCTCAAAGGCATCAATCAACATGGCCAATGTAACGTTCTCACTAGGTTCCAAGCAGCAAGGGTGGTTCTTGTACATGTATGGTTGCTGTATGGATGCAAAGGTAATGTAAAGCTAAAAGTATACTCTAAGGCCGGCCATACACGGACCGCATGGCGATCTGCAATTTCCATACTAAATTCATATTATGTGCAATACACGGACCGCTCGAGCAGTTCTTGAGCTGTCGGTACGAACTTCAACGCGACCGCTCTAGAGCAGTCGGTCCCGACTGCAACTTGCGGTCCGTCTATGAGTTATGACCAGTCTAATTTAGCATTTTAACCGTAGTGGTTCAATTGTCTCATCAATAATTAGACTCATCTTTAGCCATAAAATTGGAACATGGCATGGCAATTTTTGAAGTTTTTTTTATCGATGTCTAGTCGTCCAATAATCTGGCGTGCACAAATACGTCAAAAAAAATGTATACTTACACAAATCTGTGAATAAATTAAACATATCGCTACTATGATTTGCGCGCGGAAAAAGACGCCCATGTTTCCAACATGGCTGCTATCGTTACGTTTGTAACGACTAAAAAACTAATTGCAATTAGCCAAAAGCGATTAGTGCTATATAACTAGAGTGTTAAAAATATCAATCTCGGAAAAAGGATTTTTCCGTATAATAATAATTGGCTCTATATTAATCATTAACTTATTTCAAATAATAAATGTCCATAAAAATACTTATTTATACTATTACCATTCCGGCTATTACCAATATGAGCATCTTTTATAAGTATTTTCAAATTGTAACTTCCGAAAGACGGCATCTAATAATTTTTTTCCCCTCGCTACGACTGCTGCTACGGGCTAGTGGCTACGGGCTACGAGCTACGCCGTAGCCCGTAGCAGCAAACTAATGAAGATAATCTTTTACTTTTATTAAAAACTTTCATACCATTCTACATATTATTTTATACTAAGATTAATAAATGCGAAAATGCGTCTATCTAATGCCTCTTCACGTTTAAACTGCTGAACCGATTTTGATGAAATTTGGTACGGACTATGGAGATACCTTTGGTCATAGGAAAGAACCTATTTATCCCAAAAATATGTACGGTTCAACGCGATAAATTGAATTATGGCGTAACGGAGTCGCGGGCGTCATCTATAGTTACCTAATAGTTATGTTAAATAGTAAGTGCTGAAGTGTGGCAAAATAAAACAAAATTATGGAATAACATTTTATATTATTTAAAATACACACCTAATATTTATAACGTATTGTAGGTAAAATTATTGCACTCTTTATATCTAATCAATTTAGTTTCAAGCGGAAGTGATACAACTCATGCTTAACAATATAATTTTTATCAATATAATAATATGTATGTAACTGGCGATAGGTAGGAATTTATATTTTTTTATAATCACATACTAAAATTAGATATTCTGATGAACCCAAATGGTTTTAAACAAACTCCGGCTCATTTCAAATGCTTATAATAAATAATTAAATATTATACATTTTTGTAATGGTGCTCGTTTTTTGTAATTATCATTGCAGTTGGAATAGCGATGCTACCCGTATATATTTTTCAAGTTTGTATTGTAAATTATAACAATCTATAGATACTTAACTCTAAATAAGTTATTAGTATTTCTGATTTGCATAGATATAATATAATAATATTAAATAGGTACTTTGTTCAACAATCATCAGGTATCTATAAGGTTGTCTATTAAAACAATACGTGTATAATCACAACAATAAATTGCTAATCAGAGCTGATTCAGGGGTAGCGTAGAAAACCCAACCAGAGACGAAAACTTCTAGCTCACTACAGCTATCGGCAGCTTATCAGTTCTTTGACCAAAATTAGCCATTCACGAAGTCTAGTCAAAATATTTATAAGAGACGAGTCGGTTGATCTCTCGAAGGCTTCCGATACGAATACGCACTACACGACTATTTATAATATTGTATATAATATTCTCCAAACGAGGAAATCGAATATATTATTGAACATTTACAACATTAAGTATAACATTCTTAGGCATATTTTTGTTGTGGAACATATTACGACATCTATATTATAAGCCGATATAAATTTTTCGAGTCAATTACTGGAAGACTTCGTTGTCGAAGAATTTAATCTTGGAAGACTTGGATTTCATCTTACGACCTATATTTATACATACATAAATCTATATTTGGAAGACGTGATATACATCGCAACAGTAAATATTATTGTCTTTACGTATCCTAAGTGATCTAAGTTTACAAAATCACATCAGACTAAATAATTGGCGTTCCAAAAATGTGATCACCAATCGCGATATTTACGAAATATATGCATAAATCTAAAAATAGTTCAACAATTATCTAGAAACGCTAACATTAAAACGGCAAACCTATCTTGTACGCTTTGATCAAGGCCGAACCGGAATCGTACATCCCGATAACGCCGAACAGAACACCCAGGCCGATGATGAAGTAGTCGTACGCGATGGTCTTGCTCTCCAGCTGATTGCCTTTCAGTTTGATGTGGAAATACGCCGGCCATATGAAACTCAACATGGTTCCTGTAAAACTCCCGATAAATCCCATCAAAATAGCGAAGTGCGGAATAAATATTGCCATCAAAATAGTAAACATTATGACTCCTAACCTCCAAGCCAGACCCCACACCTTGAGCTCGCCGTCTAGAGCGTATATCGGTGGGAAGAGTGTTTTCGGTTTCCCTCTAAACAGCACTCGCTCCAGCAGATCGCAAGCTGCATAATATGGAAGAGGATAGCTCAGAATCGCTTTCATCACTAGGAAGAAATTGACCAGCCCTTTGAATCCAGCCGATCGAAGGTTATTCGTGATCACTTGCTGGGTGTCGTTTTGGAATGTTAAAAAGCAGATGTATCCGAATATGGATTTGAAAGCGGCCGCGGCTATATGTGACCAGTTCAACATCCACTCGAAGCGAGACCGATCCTCCATGTTACCTTCTAAAGTGGGAAGGAAAATTTGGGAGGTGTAGGAGAACACGATCACACCTAAACTGATCGGGAAATTTTCGAAGTCCAAACTCCATTTTACTTTCGACCAACCCCAATCCCCGATGTACAAGATGCAGTACCCTATCACGACGGCGTTGATGATGAGATGGCTCATAGTGCACCAAAACGACAGCATGCTCACACTTTTCAACGATTTCAAGAAGCCCAATGGGAGCAAAAATATCCCAATGAGCATCATCCAGGATCGAGTATCTATAGAGCCGTCTGGAAAAGTTCCGATCATCAAGTCGCCGCAAACGACGACGTACAATATGCACGTCATGAGAAGCTCAATTATTTGAGCTATATTGACGATTTTAGCTCCATACTTTTTCCCGAAGCATTCTTTGGCGATGCTCACGTAGGAGTCGCGAACTCTAACCTTCTGTCCGGAAACTGGATCGTCCTCGTACAAGCAGTCGACGAGGATCTTCCCGGTGTAGCAGCAAATGTGGGCGATACCGATCATGGCCGCTATGGCCCAGTAGCCGCCCTGGAGTACAGCGAACGGTAGCGATACTACGAACATGCCCTGCAGAAAAGAGAGAAGGAAAATGATAAATTCCTGTACTCAACATCAAATACCTCAACAAAGTAAGCTTAGACACCATTTTGTTGTAATTACCTGTATAGCATTTGTGACGTTCCAGGCCGCTTGGAATTCGTTAATTTTGGCGCCTGGTGGACCTCCTCCCTCCTCGAACCCTCCTTCTTCTGATGATGCGTAGAAATCAACGCTTTGCATGCTCTGTGTCCTGAAGTCAATGTTAAAAAATTATCAGTGAGTATATTGTATAAAGTAGGGATTTAGACTCAATTTATTGTATAAAATAGCGAAAAGATCAAAGTTTCATATTTAATGTTTATTAAAATATATTTTCGATGTTGAGTTGAAATGTGCTCCTTAACAATAAAACTCAAATATAATGTCTGCATATTAAATGTCAATAAAAATATTATTGTCTTGATAAACATACCTTGGTGCTCCATCCTGCTGCGGAAAAGTATTCTGGTAGCTGGTGAAGGACTCCTCGGCCTGCAGGTTTCCGCTGAGGAAGGGATTGGTTGGGTTGGTGGACTGATAGGTCGGTGACGTCGTCTCGTGCATGGTGGACAGCTCGCAGCTCTCGTCCATTTCTGGATAATATCATACAAATATTATGTCACCCCCGGGATAAATTGACCATTTATTTAGCCTAGTTATTGATGGAATAAAATAATTTACATAAACGAATCTGACTAAAGCCTATTTGTGCATCGTAGAAAGAAGGATCTATTATCTTATTGTAACTGTATTAAGGAATAACATCTGATTGAAATGGTATAAAAACTTTTCAAAGAAGATGACCAACATTCTTTAGTACAGGGAGCATCTTTGCTCAAGTTCTTACCCATATTAGCGAACCGGACATTTTGTGGCGGACGCGTGGAAGTGCCAGGTTTGTCCGGCACCTGCTGCCTCACCGTCTGCATCGCCACGTCCAGCACATTCTTCAGCGGCGGTAGCTTGATGCGCCCGAAATTCATCTTCGACAATTTTCACTTCACCTCGGTGTATAATAAATGGTATATAAATAACTAACTTTATCTAACTGGAAGACTTCTTTACTATACTAGAATTTTACATTATAAACTAAAATCAGGCAGCCATTGCCCAATTTTTATTGCTTTCTTTCAAACCATATTTGCGGCGATCGATCTGGATCTTTCAACACTTTACGTGGAGCACTGTTTTGGGGGTTTTATTGTGTAGTACGGGCGAATATTATGTGGTTTTGTCCATTTTGGGGGTGTTTTTTGGGTGACAATGGCTGCTGATGCTGTACTGAGCGCGGTGTGGCGGGCGCGGAGTTGCGCGCCAAAACGATCAATATCGCGTACGGAGAGCAAATCTGTGTCTTGGCAGTTGGCACCTCGATCATGCAATTTAGGATTATGATATTAGAAATATTTTGTAGGAGCCTAGTTTCCTTTTATGTTTCACTAGTTTATAATTTTCTTTAAGTTTTTGCACTAGTATCGATGATTTAATTGTAGCTAGTCGTTGATTGTAATAATATATATGTAACAGTAACGAAATAATAGATAGAATGAAAGCTTACAAAAAGTAGATTTTCAAACATTTAGGTCAGACAATTTATATTGTTTTGTTCCACTGTATTCCTGCTATTTGAGAACAAAAGTTGTCTTTTACAAAGCGGTACAAGCTGTAAACGCGGCCGCAGACCGTGTTAAAATACTAAATGGGCATACACCTAACCATTCCAAAAGATTTCAAAAGGAAAAAAGAACTTATGATTTTGAAATTTTAAATTTATTCCAGAACTATTTTCCACCTTATGTGTACCTATAGTTTAAGAAGTATTTCTAACTAATTGGTCAATTAATTTAGTCCATTTTATGGTCGGGCTGGTTGTTACTCGAAAATGGATTTACGCTCGTGCGCGTTTGCTGTTTTGTTTTCGTTGTGTTTATTTAGTTTAGCAGTAAGTATTGATAAAACATGTATAAGTATTAATAATATCGGAAAGGCAAGAATACAAATTCGGAAAGACTAGAGTACAAAATATGTTAGTTACGGTCGAGAGAGTTGAATGTTTAGCAAATTGCAAAATGCTTACAGTTACTTTTCCGGGGTAACAAACATTATGAGGTTCTTAATATTTACTCTCTTTGACTATGTCCTATGTGTGATTGTAGATGTATTATTTTCTACGTATTCAAACCTTCGTTGCCTCACAGTGTAAGAATGGATCTGCTAATCTTACGATCAAGCTGCTGTGTTGTAGCCAAGATGTAGTTAATTAATGATGATTATTGAATAAGAAAATCGTTTTATTTATAAATAGGCTAGAATTAAAAAGTAATTCTTTCCGGGAGTCTACGATGCCTTATACCACCGCACGGGCACCAGTTTGGAAAGCAACCTGGTGAGAAGGGCCGGCGTAAGAAAGTTAAAGAATACACTCTTGGGGCGCATTCAGACGTACACGTGTTCTTCGCGTAAGCGATTTGTTGAAATGTATGAAAATAATCTTTATGTAATTTGGCATAGAACCTCAAACTGCTATAGAGTTTGAGAAAACACGCGACGCGCTGAATACGCCCACGCAGAAAACGCACACGTCTGAACGCGCCCTACTCGCTCTCGCACGGGAAAATGGTTACCACTAATCTTCCTATCCCCTATAAGAACCCGTACATCGTCCGCAACCACCCATGCTGCCAAGAGCCGGCGGAGAACGTGAGCCTGGCGCTGCTCATCGACGCCTTCGAAGTGTACGGCCACGACCCCACAGACAAGCTCGACCACCTCGCCCACTACCAGATAGAGATGATGAAGGTCAAACACGCGCCGGACCAGGTAAGGGACACCAAATAATTTAAATGTTAATATTATAACGTTTGCTTTTATTTAGCAAACGTTATAATATTATTATGAGCTTTCTAGCAAGTCGTTCTTAAACTATTTACAAGTAAGGAAACATCCAATAAAACTACGGAATCCTATAAAGTATAAACGAAATCTGCTCAAAATATAATTGATTGGTTCGTAGACGTGCCGTAGCCCGTAGCCGCTACTACGTTACACCGTAGCACTGCTACGCCGCTGCTACGGACATGCCAGGACACCATACTTTTACTTTTTTACTTTCTAACTTAAATGCTGTTTTTGGTTTTATAATTTTATTAGTTTTAATTTTATATATTACTAGCTGTCCCGGCAAACGTTTCTTTGCCATATTATATAAAGTATATCGCCCGTATTATTTTATTGAATTAGTGACTAAAATATAAGTAATATATATGTCACCATGGCAACGTCCATCGCTATCCCGTGACCCGCGTCGCATAAACAATGGTCGCTCTTTATAGACAAATAATATGCAATACAATAAAATTGCGACTATAATTAAAGTTCTAAGCTATCCTATCTCTCAAGTTGGAATAAAGCACACATTTAAAAAAACAAACATTAAAATCGGTTCAGTAGTTTAGTAATCCATCGCGGACAAACATCGTGACAGGAGATTTATATATATTAGACTAGCGACCCGCCCCGGCGTCGCACGGATATAAAATATATAGCCACTGAAAAAAAAAATTAAAACCGATAGCCTATATAATCCTTCACGTGGTCTACTTCTTATATGTGCCAAATAACATAAAATTGCTCCAGTAGTTCAAGAGATTAAGCCCTTTCAAATAATTTCCTCCGTTTTTTCCAACATTCTTCTATTAGTCTTAGCGTGATAAAATATAGCATATATTTTATCACGCTAAGACTGTTAATAAGTGGGCTAACTAACACTGAAAGAATTTTTCAAATCGGACCAGTAGTTCCTGAGATTAGCGCGTTCAAGTTAGGCCTTTCAAATAATTTTCCCCGTTTTTTTCCACATTTTCCTCTATTTCTTCGCTCCTATTAGTCTTATGGCCTGTTTCACCGCTTCCTGATAAGGTGCCCGATAGGGTTATTTGACAGATTTTCCATACTCCATCTGTCAAATTAAGTGGTGGATAGCCTTATCAGGAAGCGGTGAAACAAGCCCTTAACGTGATAAAATATGGCCTTTAACCATCCTCAATAAAAGGGCTATCTAACACTGAAAGAATCATCAAAATCCGTTACGTAGTTTTAAATATTAAAGGGAACAAAGGGACATGAGGGAAAAAAGTGACTTTGTTTTACAATAAGTATAGATATAGATAGAATATAGATATAGATTACTGAGGACGCCCGCAACTCTGGCGCGCAAAAAGAACAAAGGCCATTCGTCTAACATGCTTGGACTATAAAAATCTTATAAAACGTAACTTGATGAAACATCTGTAATTTCAATTGCCTATATAAATGTAACATAGCACGGCATTCAATATAATTTTAAAAGCTGGGAGTTTCAAGTAATTGTGTATTAAGTTTTTGAATTTTGAGGTTATAAAGATAGTTAATAATAAGCTGTACTATCATTTTGAGTTATGGTTTTAGTTTAAATTATATGAAACACACGTCAGAGTTTTTAAAAATAAAAGTAGGAGGCAAACGAGCAAACAGGTCACCTGATAGAAAGCAACTACCGTCACTCATGGACATTCGCTAAATCGGAATACGCTCTGTTCTCGAAATCCTCAAGAAGAGAGCGTATTTAAGCAGGTTGTATGGGTCCCTTTGAATGACAGAATATGCGTTCAATATAAAAAAAAACATTATCCTGCGTTAAAAACACAAATTCAATATTCATATTTTTAGAGCCGATTATCTTTGTTTTCCCAGCTTCTAAAAATCAACTGTTTTTATTTAATTATAGCATTTTACCTAAACTACATTTTAGTTATAGTTCCACCTAGGTAACAAGAACCTTGTTTTTTTAGTCCATTTTGGCCATTGTTCTTTATCGTGCCCGAACCGTTCATTTTTCCGGTTTAAAAACTATCCTATGTCATTTCCCGGGACTCAAGGTATCTCCATGCCAAATTTCAGCAAAATCGGTTCAGCGGCTTAAGCGTGAAGAGGTAACAGACAGATACACATATTACACTTTCGCATTTATAATATTAGTATGGATAATACTAGATGACTCCTGTAACTCCGTTGCGCCAAAATTCTTATCAAAATTCGCGCTTATCGCTCGGGAGCCCTACATTTTGCCGGGATAAAAGGTACCCTATGTCCTTTCCCGGAACTCAAAGAATCTACATAGAAATCAATATTTTTATTTTTTTCAGTACATAATAAATGAGCATATCCACATAGCAACTGATCACTTGGGAAGGTTTATCAATTTGCACATAAAAGAATTAAAGGTAAGCAATAAGAATGAAAGAAAAACAGATAATTTTATTTTATAAGATACGCTTAGTACCAAAGCCTTACATAATAGCGATTTAAAATAAAACTTTATTCACTACATAACGCAATAGTACAGGTTCCGTAGAACATTTTTTTATATGATGTCTATCAAGGTAATTTTCGTGAGTAGCTTTATTTTGATAAGAAGAAAAACAATTTCCTCTGTAATCAAATGAAAAAAATGTTCTAGGGGACTCGGACTACTAGTCACGCTTTTAAATTTTCACAACAAGAATTCGGGTACAGCGTGAGAATTGCTACATTTTCAACAAAATTTTATGATTTTTGTAAATGACCCAGGTGCTCCTGATAGCGCTGGACGACGTGATCGACAACATGCTGACGATGTACGACAACCACAACGCCATCAAGACGGAGCGCGTCGCCACATACAACGCGGCCGGCGGCGGAGCCGTGCCAGCCGAGTTCTACATCAGCCAAGGTCAGCTCTGGATTTATGTAAAGGCAGACCCTGGCCTATAAGCGGCGGCCTACTAGGCTCCCCCCCACCCCCTAGGCAGGCGGCAGCGTCTTAGGATGGTGGCAGAGAATATTTGTCTGTCTGCCCGATCAAACAGTTAATTGTAAATCGGGTTAGTAGAGTACGGAGGCGTTTTGAATCCGAAAAAGTGGCATAGTTTTTATCAGGGGGTAGTAGGATTTTCTTGCAATAAACGAATTTCTATGCAACTATGTTTGCTGGAAAGTCTAGCGATTTATAGGATACGCAAGTCTATTATGCATAATATTATTGCAGCATACGTACGGTGAAGGAAAACGTCGTGAGGAAACCCGCACTGCGCACATAGTTGATCCCAGACGTATTAACTAGTTCTTTCCTCTGAACTAGGCCGACTATGTTGCGAGATGTCGTATGTGCTTGGGCGACCATACGGACATTTGAATCTTGTCCCAGGCACTACAGTATTTGAGGAGTGGTTACTTCGCTCTGAAAATACTGTATAAATCATCCACAACGGATGCAAAGGCAGCATTTTTAAGCATCGTGATTTGTGCCTCTTCACATAATATGAACCGATATAGATAAAATTTTGTATTTATAGAGTGGCGATATTTTGAGAGACGGGAAGGGACATAGGATAGTTTTTGGTGCGAAAAAACTATCCAGCGCGTTACACGAATATCGGCGCAACGGAGTTGGGAGCGTCTTCTAGCAAATACCTAATTATGTATCCTTAATATTATACAGGACGTAACAAAACTAAGTGATAATACTTTACAGTTTGTATGTGTCCCTAATATAAAGTTTACTATGAAAGTAGCAGCGCTGTAAGAGCATATTTTTGTGATTTGCATGGGCAACCTCGAGCAACATGAATTTTTCCCATACAAAAGTAGAAAAAAAAGTAACTCTTTCACAGTGAACTCAACATAGGGTAATCATAGGTACACACCCTAAAGTATTATATATATAACTAGCTGTCCCGGCAAACGTTGCTTTGCCATAATAATATAAAGTATTTCGCCCATATTATTTTATTGAAGGGACTAAATAAGTATGTCACCATGGCAACGTCCATCGCTATCATGGTCGTCGTTTTTCTCGAGTTGTAATAATTTATTATTATTTATTCAACAAATGCACTTATCAATATAATAAGTACCGAGTAGCCGATTCTCAGACCTACTGAATATGCATATAAAATTTGGTAAAAATCAGTAAAGCCGTTTCGGAGGAGTTCGTGGAGTAACATTGTGACACGAGAATTTTATATATAAGATATATGCTTAGTTTTGTTAAACCTTTTATTCCCCAGAGTTCTACTGTGGCAAGAACGTGTACTTATTCTTGTCGGAGCTGTACAGCGACATCTACAGCATGGGTCGCGGTCCGGCGCCCTACTGCAAGGACCGCGGCTTCCACTTCCTCGGCTTCGTGCACTTCATGGACGACACCAAGTACTACCTGGAGGAGGACCCCAGCGTGACCTTCCAGATGGATAATTATATGCATGGGCTGGAGTGTCAGTTGGACGTGTGTATATTCAGGTAGGCGCTTATTATTATTTATTACTTTTGTTAGTTTTTGGGACAGATAATACCTATGCTTTGATTTTGATCCCCAATGGAATCGCCTTTACTTAACCAGACGTATAGTTTGTTAGAGTACATTAAGGTGAGGTCGCACCAGCCGTAACAACACCACCGCGTAGCGACGCGACACATCATGGCTAAGTATTTTTAACCGACTTAAAAAAGGAGGTTATCAATAATTCAACCCGTATGTATTGTAATATTTCCAGAACCGCTTAGTTTTCGTATATGTTAGTCTATATCAGCGTCTTGAACAAATGTGGCTTTCAAAAGTGTATGTATGTTTTTATGTTTGTGTTCGCATATCTCCGGAACAACAAGTCCGATTTAAGTGATTCTTTTTTGTTTTACTAGGTATTGTTTAACTTAGGGAATACTGCAAGTTTCATCAAAATCGGTTCTGTAGTTTTTGAGATAAGGAATTTTAATTCTGAATAACGTACAATTTTGAAGACGGTTTAACCTTTTTAGGGTTCCGTAATCAACAAGGAACCCTTATAGTTTCGGTCTTTCCATCCGTCTGTCTGTCTGTCTGTCCGCGGTTTTTCTCAGAAATTATAGGACCTACAAAGCTGTAATTTGGCATGAAGGCACATATTAGTGATGCCGACAAAATAAGGAAATATGCTGAATTTAAAAGGATCTATCACGGCTAAGAAGACTTCATAAGTTATTGAGTTACGCCTATATATCCTTTAAATTCCCGCAGGTTCCCGTTCAAGAAGGGTCTCCAGCACGTCCGCGACGTGTCGACGATGCCCAAGGCCATCGTGAAGTGCGGCACGGAGACGTACAAGCTGCCGCCGCTCACCGCCGCCGCCTGCCTCATCACCTCCGGCAGCTTCATACTGGACTTCAACATCCAGGGCATACGGTTCCGGCATTACGATTATATGCTGGTGAGTACGGTACGGAGCCAGAACAAAACGGGTACCGCCGGGGCCGGATTTATATTTTTTACTAGCGACCTGCCCCGGCGTCGCACGCGTATAAAATATATAGCCACTGAAAAAATGGTTAAAATCGATAATCTATGATCCTTCACGTGATCTACTTCTTGTCTGTGCCAAAGAACATAAAAAATGCTGCAGTAGTTCGCGAGATAAGCCCTTTCAAATAATTTCCGTTTCTTCCACATTCTACTATTAGTCTTAGCGTGATCAAATATAGCCTATAGCCTTCCTCGATAAATGGGCTATCTAACACTGAAAGAATCATCAAAATCCGTTGCGTAGTTTTAAAGATTAAAGGGAACAAAGGGACATGAGGGACATTGTTTTTTTATAATATGTATAGAATGAGTATCTAGACTATAGGCCACTTTGATTTTGCCGCCCCTATGTATGAACTCTGCCGCCATCCTACGACGCTGCCACCCCCCCTTACGCCCATAGCCCCCATAGGCCATGGCCTATACATAAATCATGAGTTGGGTACCGTTTAACGTTTTAAGAGTGCCTTCACATTAAGACGCCAGTGGTGCAGCAGACGCGCGGCTTTTATACTAAAGCAAGCAGCACGACAGCCGCGAGTGACCATTTATTCTGATCGAAATGTAATCAAAATATCAATAAATTATAGGTAATATTTTCCATTGTATTTTTTTAACTACTTTTAATAGGATACACATGAATAGTTAGCATTGAAAATGAAGGGTAGGTTATTTCGAATGCCTGCCGGGTTCGAAATAACCTACCCTCCATTGTAAATTGGGTTCCAAATAACCTACCCTTCATACAACGAATGCCGGGCTCAGCCCATTTGGCATATTAATTTTGTTTACATTGAAATGGGGTATTATAGCAACAGTATTAGTCATTAGTCTGCAGCGATACTATGGTATTTTTAACGGGACTTTTTAATTCAGTTCCTCCCGAACGGCCACTATTACTACACGAAGGAGAGATATTCGCCTCTCATGTGCGACCATCACGTCTGTGAGTGGAATAACACTAACTTCTTCGGTGGTAAGTTTTCAAATTTATTCCGAATTGTTATTTAAGACCTATCGCCATGCGCCAAAGCATCCTTGTAGCATTGTATCAAGAACTTTTAAATCATATTTATCACATGATTCCACTATGCTTGCCCAGCATAACCTAGGGGTTACGCGCAGGTCAAGTTATACCTAGCTAGTGAACCCTGCACTGTAATGAAACGTACTATCAAAGAAGTTGATTCCTAGGCAGATGACGGACCTAAGTAGGTAATTTGGTCGACCAAATGACGTAGGTCCGTCTCCGTCCGACTGCATAATATTATGAATCAATTTCCTCGATGGTACACAGCCGTCTTGAATCTTTAAATCATTCAACACATCAGTTAAGCGGTTATGCTGATGAGTGATGTGACACCAGTATAGCCCCTATAACTTGCTCCAGGTCCGTTCATCCCGCCGGGCGAGCCGGGCTGGGGTCTAGCGCCGCCGCCCATGTTCGTAGAGCGCACCACGGAGTACGTCCGCCCGCCCGCCAGTGAACGACCGCCTTCGCAATATGACTACGAAAATATTACTTGTGAGTCATAATATTATATCATGAAATCAGGATAAGCCACTAATTGCCGTAATTTATTCCATATTTGTTATGGTATCTTGATTAAAACCAGACCCGCTAAACAGTAATTTTATACTGGTTAAGACGCGTGTACGCACATTGCACAATGAGCTCTTCGCAGGCGCATATGCACTATAAAATCACTCTAACACTCTATTTGCCTTTGTTTTTGTATCCCAGTGAATAACCAACACGACATTCATCTGACAAAAAGTGCGTTTCGCGAGTTGCGCCTCATTTCTCGCCAAACAAGAGGCTGACAAGTGGCAAGCGATTATCGTAAACGCTAACGCTACAAAATGTATGCGATTTGACATAAGTCATCGCTTCGCTGGCGAATACTAATGTTGAATCCATACATTTTGTAGCGTTAGTTTTAGCGTTTACGATAATCGCTTGCCACTTGGCTATCCCCCGCACCCCCTGACCGCAGACGGACTTTTTACACGCCCATCCGAGCTATGGATCATTTTGTTTGGACAATTCTACATTGTCCTAATATACTCTTAACCAAAAATGAAACAAAAACAACACGGAATTAGTAGATAGACAATGGCGTCAAAATAATACTCGCGACCTGTGGTACAGACTCGCTGGACGGCTGCTGGTTCATGTTCCCGCCGAACTACGGATCCATCGCCGGTGTAAGCTACCTCGACCCGCTCACCGTCAACGAGTACCGGTACACCTGCTCCGGCAACACCAACATCAACAAGGTACTATTAGTATACTTCAAGTACATAGTTGGATGACATAATGATATCTACATATAATAATAATAATATCTATGGACGCTTCACACCACGTCAGTCTGGCGCCTGGTAAGTACCTGAAGGACTACGGCTACCAGACAACGGAAATATATTTAATACTTTTTATACTATGCCTACTTAAATTTAATATTATTATTATAATAAACACATAATTATCTAATACACATCTATGACCCAGGAACATTGAAAAGTTTGTTGTTTCCGTTGGCGGGATTCGAATCTGCGACCCCCAGCTTGAGCTACCAACAGCCCACCAACTGAGGCAAGGAGGTCGTCATATAATGCCTGGTTTCTGAGAACATTTTTACAGGAGTTTGTCTATTTACTAGCGCTTTCGACTGGTTCATCAAACTATAACTAATCAATATAATAATCAACATTGCTGTTATATAAATAAACTCAAAAAATCAGAATCCCATCCTTCAGAATTATTAATGAAAATATTATAATCTTATTTCCGATATATGCACTTACCGCATCACCCAGTGCTGTGTAAGGGGAGTATTAGTTATTACATTATCATTTATATTGGATCATTTATAGGATCCATTTAAAAATGATTATTTGATCAAATAATCATTTTTGATTGGATCCTATAATATATGATCCTATTTAAATGATCCAATATAAATGATAATGTAATACCCCCCTAAAACATATCTGTAAGTTTTTGCGGTTGGCGGCGACAATGAGCAACCAAAAAAAATCTTTACAATAAACAGTTTATAAACAATAAATCAAGTTTTCCTTTAATTATTATATTGCTATATTTCCTTCGAGCCCCATAAGAGCACAGGCGATCGCGACAACAATAGAATACAATAGCATTTCCAAGAATCCGCGATTGAAGGATTAACTCTTAAAATTTCCCCTAAGGTACTTTTTCCCCTAAAAGCTGGCTCTTTTAGGGGAAAAATTACCTTTTCCTCTTGTGAGCTGTATTTCTTTTATTTTCCAGGGTCTATACTGGTACCCGCAATGGATGGGTGTACCGCCGCATCACCCGTACCCGCAGGCGGCGGACATGCCCCTCAGTGGCGGCAACGGAGTATACTATCCGCACCTACAGCAGCTTATTAATGAGAAGATATAACCTGACGAATAAAACATTTACTTTGTTGCTAAGTTTTTATTTGGGTAATGTACGTATTTTATCTTATTGGCCTACTTGCAAAACGAGATGAGTAATTCAGGAGTTATTCTGTTCTTTTTTTTAATTCCTCCCCATTCTTCTGTTCTTAACCAGAACATTCTTAGTCCTGAATTGAATAAGTATGATAAAACATAATTAAAATTAATCGATTGCAACATCCGAAATACGCTTTGAAAACTTCGTTTAAAATTCTTATTTTTTCATCGTCATCTTATCTGAATTATTGATTTATTGTCCTTGGAAAGGTTTTTGGAAAACCTTTTTTAGGGTTCCGTACCCAAAGACCCGTTCCGGACATATATACTACATAGAAGACCTATACCAGCATCCGTTGTGGAACGACACTTAGTAAAACCGTATTGATTTTCGTGTAATAAATTATTATTTGTATTAAAGTGTACCAATAGCTGTTTTAAAATTATTTTTTCAAATATTTTGCTAAGGGTCGGTAAAATCGATATAGGCATGTAATTTGTCGGATCAGACTCAATTCCCGCTTTAAATAAAGGTTTAACCTTGCTGTGCTTCATTAAGTCAGGAAAAACACCATTCTCTATACCGTTATTAAAAATCATTGCTAAATGAGGAGCTATGATGTCAATTATTGATTTAATAATTTTTGTAGACATGCCCCAAAGATCAGTGGTGTTCTTAATGTTTAATAATTTAAAAGTATCAATAATGTCTTTTGGGTCAATCTCTTTACATTCCTTTACATTATCTTTGAGTAGTTTTTCGGCAGCTGCAGGTGAAGAGTTTAAGTTTTTTGTAGTTGAGACCGGAATGTAAGCAAAGAACTTTTCAAAGGCCGTCGCAACTTCTAAATCATTGGTAATTTTTTTATTTTCAAAATACAGTTGAAAATCCGAGCTACGACAGGTGATGTTTCCAGTCTCACCAGCTATTACCTTCCAAGTAGTTTTAATTTTATTTTTGGAATTTTTAATCTTTTTCTTTATGTAATTTTTTTTATATTATCGCTTTATGTTATGTCAAATAAATTAAAAGCCATGCTACAGTTATATTTAACTTTATTTATAGTCCTTATACTAGTAATTTACACAAACACAACGAAATCTAATCTAATTCGAAAAGAATTAGCCGTCATAATATATTTCTAATTTCAGACTGACTAGAAAAATAAAAATCAATTTATGTAACTTTTTTAAACTATGCTGTTATAAAATTATTGTAAACGAGCAATCGTTCACCTGATGCTAAGGTATAGCCGGCGGCCATTTATGGTAAGCTTAGCGATATAGTCCGCGCGGAACTAGTTGGCCGCTCTGTCGGTATGTGAGTATATGGGCAGAGCGGCCAACTAGTTGCGCGCGGACTATAGTAATAATTTATATTGGCACAATGGACTTATATTTTTCTAGCCAGCCTTAAACTTAACAAGTGTAACAGTATATGAAAAGCAAAATATATTGCACTAAATTATTTAAAATTGTAAAATATACTATGTATTGTCTTAATAAAATACCATGAAAATATGTGATTACCGTACTAAACATTTTCAAACTAGTTAAAAATTAAATAGCTGGGAATTTTGGACACACAAAACAGACAATATTTTTTTGTTTGTTAATTTAGTTTTGTTTTAAAAGTTTAGAACTTATTATGTTCATTTTAGCTCAATTTGTGTCTATTTTGTCCAAAAAATGTATTACCGATGGGTATAATACTAATATTATAATTAAGGTTTTATAAACTAGTATTATATTATAATCTCCTTACTAATAAAAATATCTACACTGTATGAAGACGATTTAGTTATACATACAAGTTTTTGTCTTCTGTCAAGTAATTTCTAGAGGCTAGACTCTAGAGTGTAGAGCATTAGATAAAGATAAAAGATTGTCACTGGCATAACTATAACGCTTGCCCACTATCCAGTGTCCACATTGTGAATCTTTTTATTTGTAAGGGATTATGTTTATCTTTAGTACAAGTTACAACAGTTTCAGTGAACACCAAAATTATAATTCAAGACGTGAGTGGAACAATAAAGTAAGTAACATGAAAAAACTTCCCGTTTTTTTGCTTAAATGGAGGCTTTAGGGCCGGAAAAATAATTTGAAATAGTAAAACTGTAGATTATATGTGAAGCCAGATATATTAGCTAGGTTGTGACGTAGGTAAGTTACAAGTTTTATGAAAGTAATAAGGGAAAAAATTAGTTATTGTATGTATGTTACGAAATGTTACTTGTTCGATTCTTCCACTCATGTCTTCAATTATTATAATGGATACTTTTTTTTTTCAATATTAAAAATATGCTGTTTTTATTAGAATATAGCTGATGGGTTTTTTTTGCTTTATTTTATATTTTTATATGAAAACATCACACCGTAATATGATTCATCCCAAATAATTGTTTAAAATAATAAATCAAATGAATAGAAATTAAAAAATGATATTATATCAACATTCAGAACAGGTATACCTAAGGTAACAGGTATAACTCTGATACGGGAATGAAAACAACAAAATATATTTTATAACAAACATTAACAAGTGGAATGGACAATTAGTCTAATGTAAGTAAACCTTTAAAAACAGGAACGGGGGTTAGGAAATAGGAGGTTAGGCATAGGAGTGATCCTACATAATTTTTAAAAATGATACAGCAAAATCCGCAAAGTTAATATAAAAAATTAAGAATCATTAATTGAAATATAGAACTTTTAAAATCAATACCGAAAAACTTTTAGAAAAAAGAAATTTGAAATTAAAGTTTGAATTTATATAATTTGCTTATTTGTATGCTTTTTAATGGCAGTATGCCGATTTGGCTATTCTTATAAAGATCAAAAATTAAGGCGCGGACACAAGGCTATTTTATATTTTATGTATTAACTAAGTGCTCCTTTTCGAACATAAACTTAAGGGTCTTTTCACACTGGCGATTTAGATTCGCGGCGATCGCTAGATGTTTGATGCACAATCTATCGGAATACGTCAGTGTGGTAAGGCCTTACTACCAGCTGCAACTCAAGTTAAACATTTCATCAAATACATTTTTCATCACAGTAAACTTTACACTCTATGGTTTAATTAATTATTCTTATTTCTTACTATGCATCTACTTGCTTTAAGTATGCAGAGAGTCATTTGCGTAAATGGCAAAATTTACCAATGCAATGTTGCCTCTATAATGTTATTTAAAAAGTATAGAGGTTTTACTTTAACCGACACTTTCAATTTAGACGTTTACACTGATGATTCGCTACAAACTCAACGCTTATAGACTATAAAGTGTATATGTACGCAATGTATATTATATAATCAGTTTTAATACATCATAAGCTGTATTAAGGCATGATTGTAAATAGAAATGCATTGAACATCTGCTTATATCTATACTATAGTCCTCAAGCGAACATTGTTTATAGATTCTGTCTCTGTCTAACATATTGTTGTCGCCTTCAAGTAATCGGTGGTGCGAACGGGACAGCAATATCTTTAACTCTGCGTTGATGCATCGTTTCAATTCGCAAAAGAACTGACATAAACTGGTTTCTCAGAATGAAAAAAATATAAGAAACTAGTTTATACCAGTTTGGCTCGAAACAAAGCATCTCAAAAAGTATTCGTCGTAAAAATATAGGTGGTACAATAAAATATATTTTCAGGATTTGTAATTCATCATACATCCGAGGGATGATTTAAAATTTCACAGTAAATATCTATGAACAATGTTCGTCGACTGGTTTAAATAATTTTATTTATGGACATTTGAGTTGGGCTCAACCGTTGGGCGCTACATCCAATCGGCCATGGCTAGAAGTCAGGCTTTCTGCTTACCCGTCTCCTCTATTTCAAACTCTTTCTCCCAGCTCTCATCGGAGTTAGCGCTCGAGTCGTCCTTTACTTCTTTATCACCAAAGTAATCTTCAACTAAGTTTCCGCACTCATCCGCCTTTTTCGGTGACTTTACATTCTTCTGTGTCGCCAAAATTTTTTGTGACGTCACATTTTTCTGTGACGTTGCATTCTTCTGTACCGTCACACTTTTGGGTGTCTTTACGTTTCTGTTTATCTTGTCCTTGTTTTTGTCCTGATTTTTGATGTTCTCATTTTTGTTTTTGTCCTGAGTTTTGCTTTTGTTTTTGGTCTGTTTGTTTGTTTTCTCGTTGTTGTTAGTAATATCCTTTGTTTTGTTCTTTTTTGATGCTATTTCTCTTTCGTATTCCTCTAATAGTAGTATCTGCTGTTCCTCTGTTAATTCAACATCGTTAGCGAAATCTTCTGTAAAAAATATAACAAGTACATAATATAAAGCACCTTCTAATATACATTAGAATATGTATGAATAATGATGGTTAAATAAATTTTCTGTAACATAATATTAGAAGACGAAAACACTGAACAACTAAAACATCTGCCACACGGCACACCTGAAGGTGTTAACCTAATCTTACTTTTGTTATTTGTAGTAACACAAATTTAATTTATGCGATCACAGTATTAGGATCGAGCTTGTTATGGGATGAGAGGATTCACACTTTTTAACATAATACACGGTGTTCTGTCGATGGACTTACATGTGTGTGTGGGATGGGAGTACTGTGACTTACCATCCTCCCAGGCGACCTCGACATCCGGTTTCTCCAGCTCCACTTCCGGTTCCGGAGTCTCGATGCCGGATAGAACTTTCTTCGGGCTTCTGAAAAAATAACAAATAGAAACTTAGTTTTTTTTAATTAAACCGAATAATAATGTATTACTTATAATATTGATATCGGTAAACACACGTAATATACTTGTGTCCATTATTTTCTTCTTTCTAGTAACGTTGCGAGTGTCCATGCTCGTTTGCCCTCCTTATTTAATAAAAAAAAAAAGACGGGTTGCAGTCCCGAGTGCCGGCAGAAGTGAATACTTGTTTATTAACGTTGTGCATCTTTTTTAACCCATTTTTTATGAAAATCGATTATTAAAAAATCGTTTTTTTAAATTAATCGAAACCTTTACAATCGATTAAATTTTTAACCCATTTTTTATGAAAATCGATTCTTAAAAAATCGATTTTTTTAATTAATCGAAACCTTTACAACTTTCTTAACCCATTTTTTATGAAAATTGATTTTTAAAAAATCGATTTTTTTAATTAATCGAAACCCTTACAATCGTTTTTAAAAATATCGACAATCGAAAAAAACAATCGATTATTCGATTAATCAATTTCGATGTTAAAACACTACTCTCCAACCGTCTTACGGTTTTTCCAAGGTTTTTCGATCAGCACGAGAATCTGACGCGAGTTTCACAGTTTTTACCCATCCCACAAAAGTGCTTAACGCCGCTAAAGAAGTTTTCACTTCAAAAAAGACGGTTGGAGAGTAGTGTTTTGTGTCGAACTCGAATTCGATCGACTCGAACTTGAACTCGACTCGAACTCGGTTGTCTCTAAAGTCGGTTTACTGACGATAGTTGAACGTGACAACGTCATAGGAAATAGCATTAAATGGAACGCCTCAGAGCGAGGTAACGCCGCATATTGCGTCATGTTTTTTCGTGCGCGCAGCCCATATCGAATTATAAGACGTTGTCACGTCAAAAATAAGAGAAAGAGTCACTAATCAAAGTAAAGAACGCCTTATAAAGTTTATCTTCCCTGTATGAACGTAGTCTAGCTTGGCTTGGGATTTGTGAAGGATGAGCTCTGACAAGGACACTTACTCCATGATCGGTCCCTGAATGGGCAGGTGGGCCAGCACGGGGTCCGTGGTGGGCTCCTCCTGGGGCTGCTTGCGCGACGCCGCCGCCAGACGGTCCTGAAGCAGTGCAACACGGAACAAGTACCTACAAATATGAAAAGAAGCGTTATGTTAATAATATCAAACTATAGGCCGCGTAAAAAATTAAAATTTGTAGTTTGTTTGGTGGGGTAAGAAGTTAGCTGGGAACTGATGTACTAACATATCAGTTACCTGACAGCTCGTGGTTGGTTGATATTTGACACCTATTTTTTATCCGAGAAATCTTAAAGTTATGCATAGATTATGTTTGGGAAAAAAAGTATCTAGAGGAATGGATGTACCATCATCACCATACCCACCATACCATGAAATTGATTCCTAGATGGTTGACGGATCTACGTCATGTCTTTTGTCAATTCAATGTGAGCTGTGATTGGTCGGATGGTTTTGACTTAACACCACAAAATTACTTAGGGCGTTCGCTGCGTTGAGCGTGTGCCCGGCGCGGGCGCCCGCGCCATATGGGCTAACCCGCCTCAACGCAGCGCTGCTCTATGGGATGACATGAAACAAGCACGCCTCGCGGGTGGCCACGCCACGCGCACGCTTAACGCAGCGAACGCTCTTAGGTCCGCCATCTGCCTAGGAATCAACTTCTCTGATAGTACATATAACAATTATTTTCAAAAGTACCTCTCCCAGAAGTCTTCATGTGAGACGGCATAAGGCACCAACTTCTCGTACTGACTCTTCAACACAGGGTTAGTTTGTAGTCTCCGAATAGCCGAGGCACTGGTGATGACATTCTCCGAGTCCTCTAGGCTGGACTTCCACGCATCGAACTCTGGACTGTTGGCAGGCACTATGTATGTCGCGTCCACTCGCTGCAGTGCTTCAAGTTCTTTCTGAAATTCCATATTTGATAATATTAAAGTTCCTATTTGTGGCAATTGCCATTATTGATATCGAGCAAAAAAGGCAAAGAAAAAAACAGGTTTGTTGTATGGGAAAATTAAAAAATTTTTTTATTTTGTTTTGTTGTTATAGGGGCAACAGAAATACACAATCTGTGAAAACTTCAGATGTGTAGCTATAGCCATTCTTGAGATACAGACAGACAGACAGACATCAAAGTTTTAGTAATAGAGTCCCAGTTTTACTCTTGGGCACAGAACCTAAAAAAGGTGTATAAGTACCTTGTAAGTTGACAACATTGTTGTATCACCAGATGACAAAATAACCTCTGTATCATCTTCATCATCAGGTTCTGGGTTCAGAACTGTGCTCACTTGACCTGTTATAGCCAGAAGTTTTAATAATTATATAATCAATAAGAAATAACATACGAAGATACACAATAATATTATTATGATGTTGCTTTTTATGTTATTGTTCTTCTCTGATAGTACAAACAGTAAAAATTTTAAACTTTAGGCTACTCCTTAAAGTTTTTGTAAATAAGTATTTTTTAAATCTATTATATATAAATCTCCTGTCACGATGTTTGTCCGCGATGGATTCCTAAACTACTTAACCGATTTTAATGTTTGTTTTTTTCAAATGTGTGCTTTTTCCAACTTGAGAGATAGAATAGCTAAGATCTTTAATTATAGTCGCAATTTTATTTTATTGCAAATTATTTACAACCTGAGACTGACGGCAACCATATTGTTTGTGCGACGGGATAGCGATCGACGTTGCCATGGTAACATACATAATATTTAGCAACTTCAATAAAATAATATGGCAAATACATAATATATTATGGCAAAGGAACGTTTGCCGGGACAGCTAGCCTTATATATAAAATTCTCGTGTCACAATGTTAGTCCATGAACTCCTCCAAAACGGCTTTACTGATTTTTACCAAATTTTATATGCATATTCAGTAGGTCTGAGAATCGGCTACTGGGTACTTTATATGTATATTGATAAGTGCATTTGTTGAATGAATAATAGTAAATTATTAGAACCTGAGACTGACAGTGGCCATTGTTTGTGATCGACGTTGCCATGGCGACATATTTATTTAGTCACTTCAATAAAATAATATGAGCGAAATACTTTATAATATTATGGCAAAGCAACATTTGCCGGGACAGCTAGTAAAAATATAATAATAATGAATATTCTTACCAATAAAACTGCTCAGACTCTTTTTCATAACATTTGCTGTTGACTCAGGTTCATCCAACTAAAAAAATAATATAATAAATATGAATTTACAGTCTTCTTCTTCTTTTTATTATGGCGGCCTCAGTGAGTTAATTTACAGTCTATTTTTTTAAAGCTTAATACAAGTGTTAATATGTGTAAAACTCATTTATTTTTACTTAGAAATTTATGATACATTAAAAAAGTAATGACCCCTTCTTAACATTTCAAAACTTCCTAATAATAACTTTCACACTGTTATAAAATATAAAATTAAAAATTAAATAAGGAAATATCCTCTTTCATTTAATCCTTCGATCGGAGGTTCTAGGAATTCCCATTGTATTTTTTTGTTCTCGCGATCACCAGTGCTCGCATGGGGCCCGAAGGATTAATTTACTTTTAACATACTTTTAAGGTTTTTCCAATAGCATTTGATGTGGAATTGATAACATGGCTTGCTTCGCTCTTCACTGCAGTTCCTATTTCATCCAAATCTTTTTTCACCATAGAGTAGACTTCTGCAGACTGAAAACAAAAGATCAAGAATTTATGTAAATAGGGAATATTGTGCAAAGGTTCTGAGTTCTGACCTTTTGCAGAGGGTGCTATAGCACATACAGAAAATAATCTGATTAACACCTCCATCGTGGGTATCGCAGACACAATAGATTTTCAATTGTTATGCGGTAGCCGGCTGCTGCTTGGGGATCAATGGGTTAAAAGCCAATGTGTAGTACATGTCATTGCATAATATTACCTTAGATTTAGCTGATGAAATCCATGAGTCCCACCAGTTGCCGGAGGGCTTTTCCTCTTCCTTTTTCTCTTGTACATCCTCACTTGGATTGGAATTTTCAGCCCTTTAAATTATTAGAAAAAAACGAATTAACCTCACACATTGGCACAGATTGCGTGTATATTAGGGCTATATATTGCAAGGTCTTTATGCCAATCAACTGGTGATCTATTTCATTGCAACTGTATCTATAATCCTGTTCAATTTATTCAAAGTAGAAACAACTAGTTGTTAAGTACTAGTAATTGTGAATTACCAATTAACCACATCCTCTTTACACATGTCTACTTCAAACTGTTGAGAAATATAACCAGATAGAAGATTTTCTAGAGTATTCCGTAAAGATTTCTGTATCCGAAATCTTAACTATACTTAGGTATTATACTGAAAAACATATTTCAAACTGATATTCTATATAATAAAGCAACAATTTAAAACAAAACCAAACAGGATACAAAATGTAATCTTAAAAACATTGATTTTATCAAAATGAATAAATTTCTTATATTTAAAGTTGACCGTAAAGGACAAATATGACACACGTGAGGCACCAAATCTAAGATAATGCGGAAAAATCCGCATAACAAGTATTAAGCTCCAAGATACGTCGGAAAAGAGGTCAACAACTTAATCTTGCCACAGAGAGAATACTATAGGGAATAGTATTTCAAGAAACACGTCTTGTTCTTCTATATTTTGATCTACCACATTTTTCTGGTATGTTATTAATAATAGAGTTTCGAACTTTGTTCAAGAAATATAGAGCCTTGTTTATATTCATGTCGACATAAACAAATAAATCATTTATACTTTTGTACTTACTTTTCCGCCATATCAGTTGTTGTGAATTTTCTAAAACTTTCGTGCGAAGATCATGGATATATAAAATGAATAATTTAACTTACTATTTAATTTTGTACACAATTTATTACAGAAAATTTGGATATTTTTATACTTTTGTTTGCGTGACATAAGCGTGACACATTTGACATAAACACTTTTTTAAAATCATTTTTTTAGCGGTACGGCTCAAGGCACTTATGCCAGCGTCAAGTAAAAAGCGGGAAAATTAAAATTTTATTTGTTGTTCATTTACAAGTTTAGTCAAAGTCTAAATATAATGCATCAGTATAGTCTTGGTATAGTAAGTGACTCAAGTAGGTAAGTCGAGTCAGTAAGCATGAATAAGGTTATATTCTGGACAGTTTTCCCAATGGTAACGCCAACGCGAATTTCTAGAAGAAGACGAGTCTTAGTGTCTAAACATACTAGGCTGAAAAAACGCGGCCGAAGTTCGGCATGATTACGCCTGCAAAGTGCAATGTATTTTAAATTGCTGATGATAAACCATGCCGAAATTACGTCGCCGTAAAAAAGAACAAAGGCCATTCGTCTAACATGCTTGGACTATAAAAATCTTATAAAACGTAACTTGATGAAACATCTGTAATTTCAATTGCCTATATAAATGTAACATAGCACGGCATTCAATATATTTTTAAAAGCTGGGAGTTTCAAGTAATTGTGTATTAAGTTTTTGAATTTTGAGGTTATAAAGATAGTTAATAATAAGCTGTACTATCATTTTGAGTTATGGTTTTAGTTTAAATTATATGAAACACACGTCAGAGTTTTTAAAAATAAAAGTAGGAGGCAAACGAGCAAACAGGTCACCTGATAGAAAGCAACTACCGTCACTCATGGACACTCGCAAAATCGGAATACGCTCTGTTCTCGAAATCCTCAAGAAGAGAGCGTATTTAAGCAGGTTGTATGGGTCCCTTTGAATGACAGAATATGCGTTCAGTATAAAAAAAAAAACATTATCCTGCGTTAAAAACACAAATTCAATATTCATATTTTTAGAGCCGATTATCTTTGTTTTCCCAGCTTCTAAAAATCAACTGTTTTTATTTAATTATAGCATTTTACCTAAACTACATTTTAGTTATAGTTCCACCTAGGTAACAAGAACCTTGTTTTTTTAGTCCATTTTGGCCATTGTTCTTTACGTAAATACACAAACACCTAGGTACTTTGCTTGCAAGTTGCAACCCCAAGAAAAATAAAGCGTGAGTTAAAAAATCTTAAACAGAAAGTCTAAAAAAGAGATTTAAAAATTAAAATAATGTATTATGATTTAAAATTAAATATTAATATGCTATTTACTGTGTTTTATTATTTTTCACCTTTATTTATGAAATTGCCTTTTTCCAAAGAAAATTAAAAATTAATAATTGTTTAGTTTAAAGTAAATAAAACATATATTTCTGCTTCATATTAATGTTATTTAATTTCAATAGTCGTATTTTCATTTCAAATCTTTCAAAGTTGGCGGTAGCGGTTGTTGACCTTACTAGTCTAGTTGCTCAGTGGAAAATGCCTTCACTGTGTTAACTTTAACCAAAAATTTTACTCTTAAAGAGACACAGGCTATTATAGATTGAAAGAAAAACCTATGGCCTATAATGGGTAACTCTTAAAATGATAATTTCCAACTTTTTATAAGTTCGAAGTGTAACTTCATATTCAGTTCACATCGAGTTAAGCAAAATACAATATAACCCCAACTATAAACATATTTTGTCACTTTATTGTCAATCGTGGTTTGAATAGAAAACTAGGAAATATGAAAAAAATTGACAGAGGGTTATTGACCGCTACCCTATGAATAATAAAAAAACTTCATTATTCGTAGCCGCTATCGCCGAGATTGACCGATAGGACAATTATAGGCACTGCATTGCACTTGCATTATAATTGAATGTCCTACAGATAGGTCATAGGAATGGTTACACTAGTCAGAGAGAGACGGACCAAGGTTTATGACCTCTCACTCGGCACGTGCTTAGATGCACAGTGAGCTTTCCAGTTATACGTAGGCTGCGTTCCAGATGACGTTAATTTTGACCAAAACGCTCAAAACGTCCCCTTCTGCCGTTCCCTTTGGCGACCGGGGTCGTTTTGATAGCGGCTATGACGTCACTCATGACGTCATCAATTTCGCTCAAGCAACGCTCAAAACGACCCACGACGAAAATGGGTCGAAGTGGGCGTTCTAGTTTTTTTTTATATTTTAACGTAAAAATATTGCAAAGACCATATTCGGAAAGTTTTCAGGAGCGAGTAGCGACAAAAAAACTTCATATAATTTCATTGCAAAACATAATATTTTTAATTGAAATATATTAAATATAAATAAGTAAAATATTTTGATTTAAAAGAAATTGTTTTAAATGAAAGATCAAATATTTTCCTATAAAATACTAAGTAATCGTCTCTCCTGGTCTTTTAAATTCTTCATTAGAATAAAGATTGATTACATTTTCGTAGTCATTGATTCGTGGTCTAAACTTTCGCTTTTCGCGATCATAATTGTGGAAAAGTGCATTCCACTCTTCATCTGAACTAGATTCACTAGAAATGTCTGAATCATTATTCCGACGCACCTGCAAAATATGTCTAACTGCCGTAAAAATATCCATTTCGATAATCGATAGGTACCTAAATATTATTCAAATAAAAGCGGTAGACTCGAATTCTAACTTAACCTCTTTCAGCTGTCATCTGTCACTGTCACCTCGCCAGAGCGCTCAAAACGCTCCATAATTCCGTTCCACTTGGGTTTGTGACATTGACGCTCACATTTGCTCACATGCTAATGGAACGGGAGAAACGAAGGTCTTGAGCGTGAGCGTTATTAACGTCATCTGGAACGCAGCCGTAGTATATATTAATTCCATGTGTTAGACCTAAAACCAAGTATCTAGTAGACATGACACGGGCGTACACCCGTAAGGGATGGATATAAAGTACCAACTTTGTCTGGTGTTACCAGACTATACAAATCTTATTTATTTTCCCCACACCAAATCATTTTTTTTATCATTTTTTCAGATGGCAAAAAATACCTTTTACATATTACCATTACTTTTTGTATTTTTATTATTAGCAATCTTCCCGTGAGTTCATCCGCGTGAGGGCTCCATTCCACCGCGGCGCACGTGCGTCAAGCTTCAAAATGTTTAAGCCTTGAATGTTCTCTCAATGTTAGGGGTAATTGTTATGGATTTTAATCTTTGCACTTAAATTATAATTTTACTTACTACACTAATTGCTGTTTGCTAATTACTACTGTACCTACTTGCTATACTATTTTTATTTTATTTATTTATAATTTATTGTGCACAGGAAACATTATATAATTACAGTTAACACAGAAAGACGGCAGAAAGGAACTGCTTATTTCTAGATAGAAATCTCTTCCAGCAGCCCTACGGAGAGATAGGATTAAAAACAGCAGATAGGACGTGCACAAATATGATTACATTATAATATACAACAATATTATGTGCTCATCGAAGCAAAACTAATATTATACTAATATAATACATAAAAATTACAAGTCAGTAAATAATAGATATCAATGTTATAATTTTAAACGCTATATCTATAAAATATAGTAATACTTTAATAAATACATAAATACTATATGTAAATTTAATAACGGTATTTAAATGGATTGAGATTTAAGATCTTACTAATAATATTAAAAACGGGAAAGTTTGTCAGGATGAGTCAGGAGGATAATTTAAGGTGGCACATAAACATAAATAATAGACAAAAGAACTAAGAAAAAAGGATTCCGTATGACATTCTACTATGAAAATATATTAATCGTGCCGTGTCTTCATCAGAAATTTCTCTGATTTTTCTGACTGCATATTCCGCAGAACTGAGCCTACCTGCAAGATTAACAATATGAGGACCCCACTGTAATTTACTATCAAGTGTTATACCTAAGAATACAGTGGTGTCAACCAAATTCATCTTCTCATCATTCAATAGTACATTGGTTTGGACTTGCCTAACATTGGGCAAAGTGAACTTTACACATTTAGTTTTACCTGAATCTTTTTCTGCTCTTAAGCTTTTAGTAAAAAATTCTAGAAAAAAATTCTCGTATCTTAGTAATACGTCTTGGTTATATTTTCGTATGATAATCTCCAACTATTTATGAGTTTGAAGTGATATAATTAATACTGTGTTTACATCGTGTATGAAAAATACGCCTGTTGTCTCTTCACTTTAAAAATAAGTGAAGTGTCATCAGGAAAAAGTACTATCTCATTATCATTTTCCTTAACAAAGTAAGGTAAGTCATTAGATGAGAAAAAGAAATGGGCCTAAAAAAGATCCCTGTGGGACACCTAATTCTATTTTGGTTCCATTGGACCTGTTACCGTTTACTTCAACCCTTTGAGTCCTGTTTATATATAGGTATTTAGGTTTAGGTTATATTTAGGTAGTATACTTGGTTCAGCATAAATACTACTAGTTGTAATACCCTATATTATAATATATACTAATAATGTTCAGATATTGTAGATTGTAACCTACAATATCTGAACAAATTGTTGAAAATGTACTTACTTGGCTCGGTTCTGTATCCATTTCGCCTCCTGTAGTTACAGGATTTTCAGATTTAGAGCATTTAAGACTGTCATCATGTCTCTGTAGACTCTGAAAAGAATGATCGATAAATTATCTCCTATTTTTTATCACTTTGTTTTATAAAAACTATGTGTAGTATTTTTTATGTCATGACACATGACCATATTTTATCTCTAAGTTAAATTACATAATATTATACAACTTTGTGATACTTTGATGTTGGAAGTCTACAGCTGGACATAGTTTTCGGTGGATGATAATACTCGAATATGACTCGAACGAAAGAATTTACCTGATCAGTACAAATGTGTAGTGTTGGCACTGAGAATTTTTCCAAGATATTATTTTTAGTTCTCTTTTTAAAACACCTTTTTTCAAAGTGTATAGAGCATATTTTTGCATATTTGTTTAGAATCCAGCAGTTGCCTCGTCCTGTTGACTGAATCCATAAATTTTTAGTTGTGGAGTCCTTTGGAAATCTAAAATAAATAGTTATTTATTTTATTATAATTCATAGAATGTAAAACATACAATGTAAGTTAAAAGTATGTTTTGATCTTACAATAGAAAGATAATAATATTATGTTATCTGATGTAGTATGTTTAAATTCATGTTGGATGACAATTGACAATTCAATATAATATTATTCTTGAATGATTTTTAAGTATTAAAACTTATAATATTTTTTGTAAAAATAATAATTATTAAACATGAACAAATAACAATTCTAGGCAATTCTCCAACACTAGCGCTGGCAACCCTTGCAATCGTTTAACGCGACAAAATCAAAGAGTACTAATAAGCTTTGGTTTGCTGTTGAAATAACGACCTATAGAATTTGGTTGTGTATTACTACAATAACAATGTTTTTTAAATACTATTTTACGCTGTAATAATGTAATTAACACATCATTCCTCGTGTAATAATATTCTTAGATAATCATACAGTCAATATTACTGCAAACTGAGAGATGTTAAATGCAAAATATCGTACTTACGAATGAAATGTTATGTTTTCATATTTCCGCTCACTACGGCTTTTACAGCCTAAAACGTAACAA
The DNA here is from genome assembly GCA_937595015.1 of Polyommatus icarus. Lineage (NCBI taxonomy): Eukaryota > Metazoa > Arthropoda > Insecta > Lepidoptera > Lycaenidae > Polyommatus > Polyommatus icarus. The sequence continues at coordinate 23,647,148 of OW569321.1, forward strand.
ATCACCATGTTTAGCAATAAATTTAACACACACTTTAACACTGTCAATATTGTTTTTCGCTAAAAAAACACAGAATCAACGAATATCGCAAAGTACAATATGAGCAAATCTTTTGTTGGTCAAAAGTGCGATTCTTGACCAACAACAAAAAGTGAAACTATGACAAGGACAAAAAAAATGTTACTGACTCTATTACTCTTATGAGTTTATGTATAGCTGCGTCTTTGTCAATCTCGGTATTATTATTTGCTTGACAAATCCAGTTTGATCCTTCATCCAAGTGTTAGACAGTCGAGTGGTTTTGACACTTGACAGTTGACATTTGACAGTTGACTGATCACGTGATCAAAGTACTGCGAGTGCCTTACCTCGGGCGCGTTCCATTAAGCGTTAATTTTGATCAAAACGCTCAAAACGTCCCCTTTTGCCGTTCCGTTTGACGACCGCGGTCGTTTTGATCGCGGCTATGACGTCACTCATGACGTCATCATTTTCGCTCAAAACGACCCTCGACAAAGATGGGTCAAAGTGGGCGTTCTAGTTTTTTTTTTTTTAATTTTAACAGAACAGTATCGCAAATGCTTTGTTCGGAAAGTTTTCAGAAGAGAGTAGAGACATAAAAAACTTCATATTATTTCATTACAATTAATATTTTTCATTGAAATATATTAAATAACATTTAATAAAATATTTTGATTGGAAAAGAAATTGTTTTAAATGAAAGGCATAAACGTTAATAAAAATGTAAGTAAAAATAACAGTATAAAATATGTAATCCTAATCACGAAACATATATATTATGTATTTTATATGTAAAATAAATGTACTTAACTATAAATAATTATTGCTTTAATGTACGACTTCAAGCAAAGGATCAAAATATTCAAAAGTTGTGTTCAATGTTTAAAATAATATTATGTTCTTTTTTTTAACTTTTCTCAAAACGCTCAAAACGCTCCATAATCCGTTCCATTTGAGTTTGTATCACAGACGTTCACATGCTTATGGAACGGGAAAAACTATGGTCTTGAGCGTTAGCGTTTTTAGCGTCTAAAGGAACGCAGGGCTCGAAAACGCCAGTACTCACAGTACAATATGGCGACGATTGATGACGTCATATAATATTTCACTAGGGAACTGCCACAATAGACATAACTACCAGTAGTTCGACTGCAAAGAAACGGACAGGTTTCAATATCTGTCAAATTCGTCGGGTTTCACGCATAAAGTTAATATACCTATCGGAATAGAGCAACAATCTCGAGCTGTCAAACGTAACCAAAATTGGTTTTCATCTGTGTGAAAAATATGTGTACGTATACACTTACACAAGCATGATTGAACATGAATTCTATGAGATTATATTGACAACGTGCGGCACGTGCCGACTGGACGTCAAAAAAAGAGTGCTGCTGTCATGTATCAGACGTCTCTTTTTACCACGCGGTGTTACTGATAGTGGCATCTCGCTTGCTCAGGCCTTTGTTTCTCTATTCCGCTAGGTATATTAACTTTATGGTTTCACGGTGGATTATGAACGGAATGTGCCTCGCGCTGGCTGATATAATTTATTTTTAAATATTTAAAATAAAGATTTGACAATTGGATTTTGACAATTTTAATCGCATGTGCCAAAACACAAACAACAATACGACCAAAGAGGAACACGTCCAGCGAATATGTCATAGTTTTAAATTCGTAGGCAATGATATTCAACTAAATACAGATCTGTTACGTTCATACTATTTTCCGGCTTAAATTGCTTCCGAACAATTTTCAAATTCAATTGTCAAATTTGACAGATAAGTGAAACAAAAGATACGAAATGACATTTACATAAAAGAGACAGACTAGACTTTGCTCTTACTTCGAGTGCCGTCAACAAGCGTTTTTTCTTCTTTTAGTTTTTCTAAGTGTTTTTCAGAATTTCGGGAGGTTTTTTATTCGCCGGTTGATTTATCTTACTAATATTTTGTGTTGTGTACTAAAATTTGTGTTTGTGAGGTAGTAAGTATTTAGTTTTTATTCATTGTTTGTTTTTTAGGTTAGGTTGTTTTTTTAGAGATGGATCTGGACACAGATCCCCCTGACCCTGGTGGAGGGAATAGAAAAAGGCCGAATAAGGACATTCCTGAGCCGGCAGCTAAAAAAGTTAGTAGCAATGCCCACTCAGTACCGTCTATTCAACTTCACTATGTGAACCCTGAATTCGCAAATAAAAAATTATACGGTTCCGACGATGCTGCGCCGTATATTGTACACGTGTCTAAACCAGAGACAGATTCTATCCTTAGTCCAATCTTATTTGGTCAATTTTTATTCAAAAATAATGTACATAGTGTAAAAATGGACGGAATCAAAAGGATTGGTCGTAATAAAGTCTCTATTGAATTTAAAACACCACAAGACGCTAACTCTTTTATCGACTTGCCTGCAGTTGTAAGTGCTGGATATACTGTTGTGATACCCTCATACAGTGTATCCCGCATGGGCATTGTCCGCAATGTCCCTGTAGATTGGTCGATGGAAGAGCTTGTAGAAAACCTACAAGTTCCAGTTGGTTATGGTAAGGTAGTGAAAGCGCGTAGGATGAGTCGCAGAACCTTGAATGAGCAAAATTCATCCATTTGGTTACCTACCCAATCAGTGGTTATAACGGTCACTGGTCAAAAATTACCATCGCATGTTTATTGTTTTTATAATTCTCTGCCAGTAGAAGTATACAAATTACCTACTATACAATGCAATAACTGCTGTCGTTTTGGCCATGTAAAAGCACAATGTAGGTCCTCACCCCGATGCTACAAATGCTCACAAAAGCACGAGGGAACAACTTGTACAGCAACAACTTTTACTTGTCTGCACTGTGGTGGTCCGCATGCAGCCAATGATGTCTCCTGTCCGGAGTATTCTAGACAGCGGGAGATTAAATTGGTCATGAGCCAGGAAAGTATCCCTTACTCGGAGGCATCAGCCAGATTCCCCCATGTAAGGCGATCCTTTGCTGATTCAGCTAGGACTTCTTCCTCTGCTTTTGCTAGTATTTCAAGACAAACTGACCGACAGACTAAATCTCCAACAACCACATCCTACAGGAAAACTGTATTCATCCCCCGTCGTCCCATTCCGCCTAGGTCGCCTGGCTATGACCATCAGGCCCATAGAAACCTTATTGAGGAGCCAGTTTCCCAGGCCCCCAATGGGTGTGCATATCCTATCCCTTCTGAAATTCCCACTATTTCCCCAAATGACAACCTTCTCGACAACTTGACCCTGTTCATGATTGACCTCATTTCGAGGTTCAGCGACTCATTGCCAAACAAAACTCTGGCTAACCTGACCCAGCTAGCAAATTTACTCCCTAAAGATGGCTTACACTGTGATACAGTGGAACGGCCGCAGCATAAGGAATAAAAAACATGAAATCCTCTGGCTAATAAATTCTCATAAGCCATCAATATTTGCCGTCCAGGAAACGTGGTTGGTGCCTGGTTCTCGTTTCCGGGTTCCAGGTTATGCATGCTTCCGGGACGACAGATCTGATGGTAGAGCTGGAGCAGCCATTTTTGTCTCCAGCCATTGTACATACTCTGTATATACACTTCCTGTACATAGTAGTAATTTTAATATTGTAGCTGTCCGTGTTTTAGATATTGTTTTTATGTCGGTTTACATCCCCCATCCCAATCCTTCCGTATTTTCCGAACTTTCTTCCGTTTTAACCTCTATTCCTTCCCCCTTGGTTGTGTTGGGTGATTTTAACACCCATCATACATCTTGGGGTTCCCATTCCAATGACACATATTCCTCTGTCCTGATTGATCTTATTGATCACCATAACCTAGTTATCCTTAATGACGGAACTCCTACTCGTCGGGTTTCTCCATTGCAGAACCCGAGGAGTGTGGTTGATCTGTCATTATGCTCCCCATCCCTTTCTCCTTCATGTTCCTGGACAGTCCTTCCTAACTCTTGTGGTAGCGATCATTTTCCCATTATATTATCATTAACAAACAGACAGACTAGACAAACAGCAACATCCCCTTCTCCCCGGCATAAGTTTAAAACAAATAATGTAGATTGGACTCGCTTTGCTGAAGTCACTGATTCAGAAATCGCCAACATTAATGAGAGTGACACATTATCACTCTATCATCATTTTAAAAATGTTATTTTAATGGCTGCGGATAGGACCATTCCGCGTAAATCTACAGGAGCTAATAGAACTCTTTCTCCTCCATGGTGGGACTCAGAGTGTACAGCAGCCTGCAAACGTCGCAAGGAAGCAGAGAAATTGTTTTCGAGATCAATGACACTTGAAAACTACTTAAATTACCAAAAAGTAGCAGCTGAAGTGCGACGTTTACTTTCTGAGAAAAAGAGGAATGGTTGGCGCCAGTTCTGTTTAAGTCTTTCTCCTTTTTCCCGTCCCTCGGTGGTATGGAAAAATATTAGAAGATTCCGTGGTTCATTGGAAAGCAATTACCAACAGTCTAATGACCCAACTGAGTGGATAGATGCATTTGCACAAAAACTGGCACCTCCGTCAGCTCCATCTTTTGACGAATGTCAGTTTTATGTATCTTCCCATTCATCAACCAATGATTTGGATAGTCCATTTACTCGGGAGGAGTTTCAATTGGTTTTAAATTCATTAAAGGATACCAGTCCAGGCAGTGATGGAATACCTTACTCCTTTATACGTAACAGTGGTCCTACTACTCAAGAGGTGTGTCTGAACATCCTAAACCGTATTTTCCAATCTGAGATTCCCCCTGAGGAATGGAGGACACAAATAATCATCCCTATTCTCAAACCTGGAAAACTAAGTAATGAACCATCTAGCTACAGACCCATCGCTCTATCGTTAACGTTGACAAAAAATTTTGGAGCATTTAATTAAAAACAGGTTAGAATGGTTGATGGAAAGCAAGGGTATTTTATCTAAAACACAGTTCGGTTTTCGAAAAGGCTATAGCACAATGGACAGTCTTGGTAACTTTGTGACTGATGTACGCATAGCCTTTTCGAAAAAAGAACATGTTGTGGCAATGTTCCTTGACATATCATCCGCTTACGACAATGTTCGTCTTCCGATACTCAGGCAGAAATTGCTTAATCTGAGTGTGTCGTTGAAGATGACGAATTTTATATGTAATCTCCTATCCGGTCGTTCAGTTGTAGTTTCCACTCCAAATTCTACCCTCCCTCCCCGTATAACGTATATGGGTCTCCCCCAAGGATCTCCCCTCAGTCCCCTCCTTTATGGTTTATATACCCATGATCTAGATTTATCCGTATTAAGTTTTTGTGAGATCCTTCAGTTTGTGGATGATTTGACAATTTACATTGCTTTGAAGGATATTACCGAATGCGCTAGGCGGCTTAACTCTGCCATCCGATACCTTACAGAGTGGATGGATAGACATGGTCTAAGTATCTCGGTTCCCAAAAGCTCTGTAGTTGTATTTTCTCGGTCCAAAATTACACCTCATGTCGATATCCAAATTCATCAGCAAGTTTTCCCAGTTAGGGATAAAGTGAAATTTTTAGGTGTCTATCTAGATTCAAGACTGACTGGCGCCTATCAGGTAGCTCATGTTTCGCAGAAATGTGAAAAATATATTAATGTTTTGCGGTGTCTCAGTGGTGTATGGTGGGGCGCTCACCCATCTACCCAGAAACTCCTATATAATGCTCTTATCCGCAGCCACATTGATTATGGATCCTTCTTACTGGAACCATGTAATAAAACCCCGTTAAAGGAACTAGATAAAATTCAAGCCAAGTCCTTGAGAATTGTAGTGGGAGCAATGAAATCAACACCAATCAACGCCCTTCAAGTTGAATGTGTTGATCCTCCACTCCATATTAGACGGCAATATCTGGCAGACAGGTTCCTTTTTAAAGCATTTCAAAATTCTTCTAACCCCCTTTTAGGCAAATTACACACCCTAAATCAATTGACCTCTTCATCCAGTTATTGGCTAAATAAAGATCCCCCCTGTCTCTTGATCAGTTACCGTAAGATTACCCAAATCCCTTGTCCAATTTTCCAGTGCAGACTCAATCCTCTCTATTCCATTCCATACCATGCATTAATAATATCTCCAGACATTATCCTTAACCTTCCCATAGACAAAGGTTCCCCACTAGCTAACACTCAATTCAAAGAAATTATTGATTCACATTTTAGGGATTGGCTGCTTATTTTTACAGATGCCTCTAAGCTTTCAGCGGATGGTTGTGTTGGAGTAGCTGTCTGGATTCCGAGAGTAAATGTGATCTTGAACTTTAAACTACCACCCACCACCTCGGTTTTCACAGGTGAGGCACTTGGCATCTATGAGGCACTTTCGTTTATCGAATCTCATGGCCTGAACAGATCGCTTATACTTTCGGACTCCAGAAGCGTATTAGAGGGTATTTCAGCCAATCAGTTCCGCTCTAAGTCCAAGTTCCCATTGATCTTGAAAATAAGACAGTTACTCCTTAGGTGTCGTGTTCAAAATATACAGGTTACATTGGCATGGATACCTGGTCATAGTGGAATTATTGGCAATGAGAGTGTGGACGTTTATGCTAAAGCCGCCATAACATCTGGTGGACTCAGTCACTACCAACTCTATTGTCATGACTTAATTCCAGTAGCTAAATTTCAGCTTTCTAGCAAATGGAATTCAGAATGGGCCAGCTCAAGTACCACCAAAGGTAAACACTATTTTGATATTCAAGGTAGTGTACCTGTTAGACCCTGGTTTTTAAAATACTTACAATGTAGCAAACCAATTTGCTCGACAATTTGTCGTCTTAGACTTGGGCATTGCTGTTCGCCAGTTTTTCTTGCCAAAATTCGGATTAGGGATAATTCTCTTTGTGAGTGTGGTTTAGATGAGGGTACCTTAGATCACATCTTCTTTTGCTGTCCTAGAAACCAACCATCCCTATATGACTGTCTTCCCAATTACATCCCTCTTCCTATCAATTTTAAATCGGTCTTAAGCTATGTAAATACCCCTTTTATCGAGATTTTGTGTACATATATACGTGTTAACAATATTAGATTGTGATGTCTTTACTAACACTTGTTTTTGTTTTAGGTGAATCAACTTGTAAATATATATTATTATAATTATTATACATAGTAACCATACCCTTGTTGCTTCACCAGACCTACATTAAATAGAGCAAAGTCTATCCAATACACTCTGACATTGGCAACTCACTGAGGCCGCCATAATTAAAGAAGAAGAAGAAGAGACAGACTATATAAAAGACGGGCCAATTGGCCCGTATTTAATGGCTTCACAACGCGCGCGGTAGTAACATATCTGCTTTGAGTTTTTTTATATAATATCATTGTTCGTAGGTAACAAGTCAACAACCCTAGCGACGATTTTCGTCATAATACGTCAAGTTTAATAATTTCAACATCAGTTCTAAGTCGGTATACTCTATAATTCTGTCTACTCTGGTACTGCGGCAGTGTACTGCAACTCCATTCCGGAACGATTTTTCTACAGTGATAGCAATGTGCAGTGGTCGCAGTACCATTTCGGAACACAGCCTTAATCGAAACCATGGGAAACAAACAAAAATTAAATAAACACACTAAAAGCAACCTTTACAGAAGAAAACGGGAGCCGATGAACAATTGTAGAAGGATTTTTAATTTAAAAATGCAAAAGAGTTCATCTAACGGTCTGCTACTTACGTACTTACTTGTCTGTCTCTCTGTCAAGGTATCTGTTACCTCCTTACGATAAGCTACTCAATCGATTTTGACGAAATTTGTTGTGAAGATGGTGAACATACTTTGAGTCCCGGGAAAGACATAGGATCGTTTTTATTACGGGAAAATATTCCACGCAATAAACGAATTTCATTATATTAAATAATTCAGTAACAATATTAGTAATTTGTACCTATTTTAACCCATCAATCCCCAACTCCCAAGCGGCAGCCGGGTGCCGCATAACAATTAAAAATCTATTGTGTCTGCGATACCTACGATGGTGATGCTACTTTACCTTGAACTAAGGCTAAAACCAGGATAAGATTGAGGACTAGATGACTAGTTGCGGGGCAAATCCGTTGCGCAAAAATTCGTTGATCACGCGGAGACAGTAAAATTTTCCGGGATTAAATGTACCAATCCTATGTCCTTTCCCGCGTCTCAAAGTATCTCCATACCAAATTTTAGCAAAATTGGCGGTTTGGGCATGCAGAGGGTTACCTCTGCATGCCCAAACCGCCAGAAAGGGACAGGACAGTTTGTGTGTCTGTCTGTTAAGGCTCCTCTCGCGAAAAAAGCGAGCAGATGAAACTTTTCATCGGCATTAACAGAGAAATGATATCTGAAAAAAATAATTAGTAATCTACATGATATGATACGTAACGTGGTTTTGCCATATTTTTTCTATCGGTATCACATAATACAGAAATAAAAAACCAAATCACCTCCAAATCGTTGAATGAAACAACTTTACTCCTTCATTATTTATCAAAAGAATATATAAAAAATATCTACTGCTTTGCAATACATAAGTTGATAATTTGGTTTTTTTACTTTTTTGAAATATGTGTTATATTAAGCCTTAAAAAGGTTTTTTCTCCTATTTCGCCCTATCATGGACGCGGCGAGCGTCGTAACCGCCACCGTACAAGGCGCGCTGTTATGAATGTTATTTTAAGGGCGTTCCATCCGGAGATTCCGTAATTGACCGTATTTAAAACCTTATAAACTCATAATCTGAAAGCTACAAAGTTATAATAAAAATACAGCAATAATCTTCAGTTTATCAACATTCCTTTCGCCGTTTTAAATTTTCTATTTTTGTTTATTATACTCATGATATCAGCTTCCAAAGTAATACTAATTTGTTAAAATTCGAGCATACATTCAGCATCTCTTTAGGATTTACAAATTACTTTTATTTTAAACTCACGCCAATAGATCGACAATATCATAAACTACATATTCGCCGTTTTAAATTTTTTTTAGTACAATTTTGAACAAAGATAAGTAAAAATAATAGGGTTTTGGCGCGATCTCGGCAACGCGGCAAATGTATGGCCAAGGTCGTTTGCTCGGGGGACGGCCTTAATGTCATTTACGTCAATATTCGCACTGACAGACAATGATCAAGGTCATTGGCGGATACACAGGCCTTAAGACAGACACACAAACTGTCCTGTCCCTTTCTTCCTCATTTATAATATCCTGGTACCTTAAACTACCTATATTGAAGTATGGATTTTCTGAAACGCCATCTCGAGTAGTATCTGTTTATCAAGCTTTAAAATAGAGGTAATGTTATAGGTATATTCTAATAATCATAATTAAATAATAATTAAGTACTAAGAAACACAACTAACGAATCAATTTACCGATTATTCATACGTATTATTAATAATATCTCAGGGGATCTTGTAGGTGGATTATTCAATATTACAGTATTGGAGGTAACATAATATTTTTATTAAGACTCAGTACTTAAGATGGCAGTGGTAAGATAGCTGAAGGAGTGGCGTGTTTGTTTTACAAACTACACTCGGCCACATAAACTGCGAACTTTATTAGAATCCCTTATTCTATTTAGCTATGCTAAGGCCAATACTTAAGTAGCTATCATACGAGTCGAGGGTTATATTCTTCAAGAATATGTATGTGTATACATAGCTGTGTCATTGGATTCGTGTTTACTGTGAGAGTGACACTGGTTTAATTCTTCGATCGCGGATTCTTGGAAATCTTTTGTTATTCTATATACATAATTATATAATATATAATGTTATTCTAATATATAATGTTTTGTTGTTGATAGGTTAAATATCATCAAAATGCAGTTGGGTAGTGTAGTGTCGGTGTAGGTTTAAAAATTATCGTTTTAATTAGATAAAGATTAGATTTTTTTATCACAAAATTAAACGTGCTGCCCGTAAGTTCATTGTACATTTTCCGTGTCTTTTTTTATAATAGGTAGATACTCGTATCTCTACGTTTCATTAAAATCAAATCATCAATGTTTTAGTGTGAAGAGGTAACCAACAGGTCAATTAAATTTCTTGTTTTAGTATAAAATATACTTATTTTTAATAATATTCCAAATATTATTAAAAAATATGTTGCCGACTGTACAAGCTCGGAGCACTCCCCCGTGTTAGTTTTTGATCAGATTCTGTGCTTTCTTCATATTATTAATAAGAGCTTGTAGTTCATATTCAACATTGCTTATACAGGATGTTCAAAAAATGCAACGAATATTTTTAAATTTACACCTACCCCCTTTTTAAATAAGTAGGTAGGATTAGTTAGAAAGTGGTCAGAATTCTAAAATAAAATAATAAATAGTTTAAGCATAAGATATTATTTTAACTTATAGAATTATCTTCTCTGATGAGTATAACGGATAACTTAGATGACTTAATTTGATTAATTTCTTATTAACATCTAGTATACCTACCAGTATTTAACATTGTAATTTGTAGCCTGGGGACCATGGGATGCAGAACTATGGCACTAGAGTCCACAATTTTTTTATGAAATAAGGGGGAAACGAGCAAACGGGTCACCTGATGGAAAGCAAGTACCGTCGCCCATGGACACTCGCAACATCAGAAGAGCTGCAGCTGCAGCATCAGAGGTGAGTTGCCGAACTTAAGAGGGAATACGCTCTCTTCTTGAAGGTTTGCAGGTAGTATAGGTCCGGAAATACTGCTGGTGACAGTTCGCTCTAGAGCAGAGGTTCCCAAACTTTTTTTTGTCATAGACCACTTTTAACATTTTGCTGGATCCGGTGGACCCCATAGCTAAAAGTTCAGGCTGATCTAAAAAGCGTATTCATCCAACAGTTGGACCTTTGTATTCTAAGTTTGACTCATAACTTCATAAGTCACAGACCACAGTAAACGCAAATATTTTCTTGTTTTGTAGCTATTTAACACAAATATAACCACACTTTCACTTATTTCTACATCTCCTCGCTCTGTAATATTTAATCTGCTATTAATATGATATTGTCTGCCTATATTCATAGAAGAAGTCAAATCGGGTCACCTAATTTTCATGGACCCCCGTTAACGACTCGTGGACCCCATTTTTTTTCCACGCAGGCGTAGACCCCTATCGGGCTCCCGTGGACCCCATGGGGTCCACCTGGACCACTTTGGGAATCAATGCTCTAGAGTTTTACAATGCGCGGCAGAAAGTTATGCGAAAAACGCAATGTGGAAAACTGCCACTCATCAAGGTGATGAGGATGGTATATTTTTCGCGTGGGATACAACTGATAGAGGATGCAGAGTGAAGCTACAATTGTACATCACGTTATCAAATTTTTCTAAGTGTAGTGCGACAGCTGAAATTAATTATTATATGAGCGGGTAACAGCCCGGCCGAGCATCCATTTGCCCAGTTCGAAGAGCACAATCTATATAAAATATTATATAAAACTCAAAGGTGACTGACTAACATGATGATCTATCAACGCACAGCCCAAACCACTGGACGGATCGGGCTGAAATTTGGCATGCAGGTAGATGTTATGGCGCAGGCATCCGCTAAGAAAGGATTTTGATAAATTAAATTTGAGGTTAAAATAGAGGATGAAAGTTTTTATATAATAATTCTTATTAACGCGAGCCAAGCCGCAGGCATAAGCTTATTATTCCTAAAGAAGTATGAAATACAACAGCCTGTATTCCGTCAATGGATAATCCCGTGTAATAAGCCGGCGTGATCGGCAAAGTTCATCTCTCAATCAGTGACGTTATGACGTAGCTCGTGATCCGCCCCGCCCGCCGAGAGATGGCGCTCGCCGATCACCGCCGCACACCGCGCGGGCGACGAACTCGCTGTTTGTTATATTTTGAATAATTACTTATTAATAATATCCTGTTAAGGTAAAATACCTAATGCTAGACACTGAACTAATAGATGACACTTTTGACAAAAATACCATAAAAATAAGAATAATTCTAATTATTTCTCACCACTGTACATTTTATAAGCTTTTCAAGTGTTGAATTGAAAAAATATATTAGAGACGCCTTCGGAAACAAAATGTTATAAAATGGGATCAGTTTTCGTAAATAATATGCCCGCGTCAACACGCGCTCGGCAATTTCTTAGTAAATAGGTTGCGAAATTTTGCTCGTAAGTTTTGATTACATTTGTTTGATTTTTTGTAATTTCAAATTAATGTTTATTTAAGATTTTTTATCCATTTTCCCTAACAATATAAAGGATGTCTACTATTAGTTCTTGAAAATGTAAAAAAAATAAAAATAAAAGGAAAGATAGTTTCAGCATGGAAGAAGAATTAATAGAATCTGGAGACAACGTGGATAATATTTCTGATGCATGTAGTTACTATGATGAAGTAAATGAAATCTTTTGAAAAATGGCAAATAAAGACCCAATAATAGGAAAAATGTAAAATGTAATGTACCTAATATTCTATGTCAACTATTAGTTCATATTGGTGTCTACTATTAGTGATGTTCGTTTTTTGTGATGTCATCTATTAGTACTTATGACTAAGTTTACAAAAAGACTAATAATATATTTTATAATTGATTTGTCAGAGAATAATTATAATAGTTTTATTTTGTGAGAGTTACTGAAGACATGGAAGAAGTTATCAATCCTTTATTTTCATAAATATATATTTTATTACATTCAAATGTTTCATGTTTCCTTAAAGTATCTGGCATTAGGTCTTTTTCCTTAATTATTGTTTTTAGTACATTTTAATTATTAATATGAGTCCAAAGATTTTTGTGTGTTTCAAATTAATAATAATGTTAATTGATTTTTTATTTAGATACAATATACAAAACAAGACTTGAGTTGGTTTTTGTTTTGTAATGTTGGCGTTTTGACGCAATATTTTATATCTAAAGGTGCTCCCAGACAAAAGTTATATAACGTTATAAAACATTATGTAACACGATAACATTTTATAACATCGTGTAACATAGTACGCTACAACATGTAAAAAATGAATGAATGTGTCTTTTGTTATAATCTGTTAAAAAAAATGTTAGACAAAAATGTTATCTAACGTTATATAACTTCTGTCTGGGAGCACCTTAACTATTGGTACTGCATAAAAAAAAATTAAGTAAACTGTAAGTACTTACCTTTATTTAGTTTACAGCTTTCCTTTAATTATTTAAAATAAAAAAATAGCATCATTATATCAAAAATTATTAAATACAAAATATAATATAATCGATATTATTTAAATTAGTTAATATTGAGAGCAAGGCCAGATAGGTACCTCGTACTAAAAGCGATGTAAAATGTTGTTCGTTTGTAGATCGATTCATTGATTGCTGGCGAAATCGTGCCTCGAAAATTAGCTTAAGCCACGTCTATCTAGAATTACATAAAAGTTTATCAGTTATCAGTTAATTGGTAAAATAACAAAAAAGGTTTTCAGAATATATTCTACAATGTTAAAAACTTCAGTGAAAAATCTAAAACTACCTTGCTAATTGGTTTTGGAAACAACCTTGTTTTTTTCGCAAAAATAAGCTTGAAGAATATTACTTATCTCGAAATATAATGTAAATGACTCGAAATTCTAAATTTCGACGATTCTGTAATGAAATGATTGCATATTCAAATTTTTCGTACGCGAAATTGTAATCTTTTTTGTACGAATGTGGTTTAATGTGATGTGGAATGAGATTTAGTGTGTATTGTTCCACCGGACCTGACCGGAGAGACTGATATTATCTGCCGGAGATCATAACTTACCGCAGCGCGCCGGAAGCCAAATACTCTTAAGTAACTCATTTCTGCTAACGTGAAAAATACGGTTGCGATTTCGTACCACATTATAATAAATTTATGCCCATCGTATGCAAAGAAAAAACAACGTAAGTTGATTTCTATCTAACACGAAGGATGGCGAAGGCATGGCGAAGACTAGACGAAGAGTAGAAATATGTTAGCTTGTGCCCAAGATCGTCAGTTGTTTTTACTATATTTTCTCATTTCCACTGTACTAAAGCTGTACCAGCAGCAATACGTAATATAACTGATGTTAAATAACATTTACCTACGAACCTCTCGGGTCAAATAAAACTGAGTTCTCTGAAACACAAACTGATGCTGGTCAAAGTACCTATAGGCCACTTTAATTTTGCCGCCCCGAACGAACTCTGCCGCCCAACTGCCGCCATCCTAGGACGCTGCCGCTCTCCCTAGGACGCCATAGGACGCTGCCACCCATAGACCATAGGTCATGGCCTGTACTTGCCTATACATAAATCTAGAGCTGCCTGTCACATTACACATACACGCATACATGCAACGAAACTGCTCCTCACTTTTTGTGTGACAAATATTATCATCTTATTTGGTCTGAAACGAAAGTTTATTTTCAAGTAGCTCTACCAACTATTACTTACAGATACTTACTTAGCTACTACAGCTGGTTTAAAGTAGTCTGTAGTTGTTCGTCGGCAAGTCTGAAGTCTGTGTAGTTATGCTAAAACGCCGCACGGTCGGCTAATAAACAAATGATGTTGCACAGCAATTATTTCTCTATTTCTTGCGCTCTGCGCCGCCTCTGTGCTCCGCCGCCCGACATACTTTGCTAAATTTTTATTGTCTATGGCAATGGATATTCCGTGTTCAGCCATGAGCACTTGCATCATAGATACGTGAAATATTCGACTATAATGCGTATTGTAAATTGTAGATCACTGACGATCACGATAGGAATAGGTAGGTACGTCACTTGGGTTTGCAAAAAGACATGGAAGTACAGAAAATACACATAGGTAAGGTTAATCCATGCAAGATAATTCTGTAAGCAATCAGAGCAGTGACTTGTTTGGTTTAAACTCTAATAAAGATTTAAAAAGAAACACGATTTTTAATATTTAACTACTTATTACTACAATAATGTAGACTAAAAAGATTTTTTAAATTTAGGATTTCACTTAGTGATTTTATTTCACTTAGTGATTTATATGACCATTCAATGGGAAAATTGTGTACATATTACCTCTTACCCATCGCCACGGCATTGTGTACCGTCAAATCAGTGGGAATTGAGATGTTGATAGCTAGTTGATACGTGGATGGCAAGTGGCAAGACTTCCTGAATTGTTGCAAAATTGATGCCAGAAAATCCTATGTTTTCAAGGGAGAGACAATAAAGGCAAAGACAAGGCAAAGCAAATAAAGAGATGCAGACTGTCGGCCTGTGCTAATTCTGATGGGTCGGAAAAGTTACGTTTGCTGGTGATTGGTTAAAGGCGAAAAATTCACGTTGTTCCAAAAACGTAAAATCGCTTCCTGTAACATATTATTATGATGCACATTGCACAATCTCGAGCTTGGATGACCGGCATTCGTTTCATCTATTGGTTAAAAGCTTTAGAATCTAGATGATCACTTCCAGATTAAATGTAGACGCATAATTAGGTATCTTCATTGCTAGGAACACCTACATCCGAAAAAACATAATAAATATTAATACATAAGTAGTGTGTTTTCGTGCAGGTTCGTTTTTCCTATATCCCGCATAATACGCTTTCCCGCTTAAAGCGCATCACAGACGGTGAAGATAATATAAAATATATATTATCTTAGAGCATATTTTAGAATATCCCTCACCATAGAAATCCTATGAACCATCACACACGACGAAGTTAATTTATATTTTATATTTAGTATCTTAAGATACCGAGCGATATGGAAATATATATTTCGTACCTTAATATTTTATCATAAGATACGAAATATATAACATCATATTGTACCTTATTTAAGCAAATAAATGATTTCTATTTCTAAAGTGTTTTACACTACATGATACTAGTTCAGAACAATAATCTACAATATTAGCCAATATTAATCTACTAAATATTAGCCATCAGAAAATAAGTAAAGTAAGACTCATTTTTTGTCACACTTAGAGCTACACAAATTCGCAGGTATTCTAAGTACACGAGGCACTACCAAGAACCTATGGTTTCATCCATCAGAAAGTAAGTTAGGTCTTAGAATCCAGGTCTATTTATTCTTACGATTCCTTGTAAAATATGACCAAGTCTTCGTAGTAACTTTTAAGCTGGTTGAATTATCCATTAGTACCAACAACAAAACGATAGTCAAATTAATGAAAAGGCGTAACTTTGTTGCCCAATTGTAATGTAGAGCTATTTTGTTCTACTCAAAATGTAAACTACTTAGATATGATTTATACAGGGCATAAATTATATTCTTCAGTTGGTTCGTCAAAAGTTATTTGTCAAGAGATGACGGGAATGTGATAAGTCCACAGGAAATTGAAATCTGTATCACTGCTCATCACATCGGGCGCGGCCGGGATGCTAATCGCCAGGAATTTGAATATAGAACTCTTTATTCATATTTTTTTTCTATCTTCTGTGAGATGGTTAAAGCTTGATAATGTGTAGTAATACTTTACGCGTAGTTATTATGTAAAGGGAATAAAAGTCATATCTGTCTATAAAAAAAAATAAAAATAAAAAATAAAAAAAATCCACAGCCGAACATATAACCTCCTCGTTTTTTGGAAGTCGGTTAAAAATCAAAATTGTTAGTCTCGCTAAAACTCGAAACCGGCTGAACCGATTTGCTAAACTTTTGTCTTCAAATATTCGTGGAAGTCCAGCCTCCAGGGAAAATCAAAGACTTCTATTTAAACTGACCTCAGTTAGCATGGTGTGTTAGACACTTATTCTTCGTAGCTTGTGTCTACGTCATCATAGAGTTCAGACAGAGTTTCTTAACTCAATTTTAGTGTCGTAGCTAGTGATTACACGGAATTTTATTGAATTTCCACACATGACACAATATACATATTATTATTATAATAATGTCCTAATCTTCAACATTATTATAGCTAAGTTAATTCGGAGCTATCTTTATAATTCGTATCTTTTCTAACAGTGAGTTAAACAAATAATAATGTGTTTTCGTCTACACTTGCCGCTTGTGGATACGAAAAACATTCGTTTAATGGAAAATGAACTTTCAATACTTATTATAAGTTTGATAAGATCTTGATAGTATGTCTTAGTAATTCAGCAACGCTTAATCTAAATTAGCTTCAAATATTCGGCATTAGAATTCAAATTTCCAAGATATGGGAATGGAGTAAAGGATTAGATAGTACAATGCCGTAGATGGGACCTTATAGGGCGTGTAATGGTCAAGGAGCTATAAAGGACCATATCATGGAGTATTCCGATATGATACTGAAACTAATCTGCCTCCTATATACGATTTAGTGTTAGAAATAAGGAAACTTTCTATTCGGCTACTTATCAAATATTTGTAATATAAGTGGAATATTTTATGAACCTAGATTGGAATATTATGGATTATTGTTTTTTTATTAAATAAGGGGGCAAACGAGCAAACGGGTCACCTGATGGTAAGCAACTATCGTTGCCCATGGACACTCGATTGCAACATCAGAAGAGCTGCAGGTGCGTTGCCGGCCTTTTAAGAGAGAATACGCTCTCTTCTTGAAGGTTTGCAGGTCGTATAGGTCCGGAAATACTGCTGGTGATAGTTCGTTCCAGAGTTTTACAGTGCGTGACAGAAAGTTACGCGAAAAACGCATGGTGGAAGACTGCCACTCATCAAGGTGACGAGGATGGTATGTTTTTCGCATGGGACAATGGCGAAAAGTTGCAGGTGGTATGATTCCGAACAATTCCTCAGAGCATTCCCCGTGATACAAACGATAGAGGATGCAGAGTATAGCTACATCTCGGCGTAATTCCAAGGGGTCCAAGCTGTTTGAAACACTATGGCAGTCAACAGTTCGAGCGGCTCTTCGTTGGATACGATACACAGTTGGTATTTTGGCGCCCCTGCCCAGAGATGAGAACAATACATCATTGAAACAGCCTTGTAGAGTTGTAGCTTTGTAGCTGTAGTTGTTGTACTAAATATTCCAATAGACTGTGATAATAATAATAGACACCATTACGATGCTGTCTACAGGGTGCAAATGAATGTGATTATACTTTAGAGTTTGTATGAAACTCTTTTATAGAGCTCACTATGGATAAAACAGAGCTGAAAAAGTAACTTTTAGATTTGTATGGGCAAATCCATGACACTCTGGGGTAATTTTGTAACATTCTGTATATGTCGATGTCGACCATAGGTAGTCATCTACAAAATATAATAGAAAAATTGCTCCAGTAGTTCGTGCTTGCTCCCTTGCTTTGCTCCCTTTCAAATAATTTCCCTCGCTTTTCCACATTTTCCTCTTTTTCTTCGCTCCTATTAGTCATAGGACTTAGCGTGACAAAATAATTATAGCCTTCCTCGATAAATGGGATATCTAACATCGAAAGAATTTTTCAAACAAACAAATAAACAAACTCTTCCGCTTTATAATATTAGTATAGATTCATTAAAATGGATAATACATAATAATATATTTAATTTGTCAATAAACTTATCTACACGTACTCGTAATAAAAGCTATCTGGCTATCTATGGCATATCAGCTATAGAGCTAGCTCAGCAGGCTTTGCCGCGCCGCGCAGGTGCTATCGACGGAATTAGCGAACTAGCATACCGTTCTACGCCTGGTCACATCCTATTGTAATGTTTAAACTTTAAACGTCGTTTAACGAATGATTAGAGAAATAATGCAGCGCGGTGAGCTATTAAAAACTAAGAACTCTATTTTATGCAAAATGTTATTAAAGCCATGCAGTCCATGCACGTAAGTGAAGTAAAACTGATATTTAGTATTCAGAAGATAATAATGGGCATTGTCCAAAAAAAATCACATGTACTTTTTATATTTTTTTTCGTCTAAATAGGGTATTTTAAGAATATAAATTAAATTATTTTGAAATTCTTTGGCTAGTTTTTTCTCAATAAATTTTTAAAGTTTCGCTCTGACGTCATCATCGGCGGCCAATTGACCTCTGCAGTATGTTTTAATTCCTTTCAATCTTATTTATAATGGCTGGTTCGTCAAATGCAAGTTCTCATTATGTGAAAACTGATACGAGAAGCTTACCAAAAGTTCGAAACGTAATGTTGGTCGAATTTATTGCTAATTTAACGCCATTGAAGGTCAAACTAAGGTTAAACATATTTGTTCAAAAATATAAGTAACTAATGGGTATTTTTTTCGTTTATATACAGAAAAACGATCACTGACCTTATTCCTCGAAATATTTTTGTAATGAGCAAAATTAAAAAAAAAATGGACAATCCCCATTCAGATTTCAGACTGTACAGTCTGAAATATGAATTCTGTTGAATCAATATGTTTCATATAATCATAATGTTTTTCAGAACTTGCCTTTGTTGAAAGTTTTTGATCATGTTAAAATAAATGCGTATTACGGCGATAACATGAATAATGAAGAACGAATTGAAGTTACAGTTAAATTTTAAACGTTGCTTGATGGTTAGTTTCAACAACGTTTAAATGTCCACGAGCCACGACATAAGCGGGCTGCAGCTAGTAGGGTTTAATTAGGAGCGTTTAATTATTTACGTGGTCACGACGCTGCGGGCGACCTCTACAGAGCTTTGACATATGTGTGTATGTTGACCTATGAAATTGCTGCATTTGGCATACGGCACGCCGTATTGTGTACGCTTATGGTAGTTGAATCTTAAATATTTAAGCTAAGGTTAGTTTGAAGAAGAGTTGACGTGGGCTAGAGCGCTATGTTAGCGAATTAGCGACGCTTATCAACCAATCCCTAATAATATATCGCCATCGTCATCAGCAAAGGCTTGTTGGCTAAGACCGTCAGTATTGAGGTTTCACCTTTAGATTAGTAAACTGCCACAAAATTGTAATTTAAAATTTTTAATAGAACATCCAATACAAAATCACTTTCCTGGTAGAATAACTAAATTTGTTTTAATAACTACTTAAATCGTTTGTAAACAACAAGGTAATGCACAAACTGAAACGCATTTAAAATAAAAACAAAAGTATTTCATTTTACATTTAAATACAAATTAGTAATGAAAGAAATTTAGATTGCTTACCTCGCAAATTAACGATCGTTAATGTGCAACGAAAATATTTAAAGAAGTAATATTGTGGACATGACTTTGATTAAATATGTTTCATGTTTAGTACACTATCCTCATTGGCAATAATTATTGTATGATGTTTCATCAAAATTACTGATATATCTTGGTTCAAGACACATAATTTCAGACTTGAAATAAGTTTTGTGCTTAGATTTACCGATTGAACAATGATTTGAGAAAATCGTGCTATCGGGCATTATTTATTTCATTCTTTCAATGTATTTAAGGTCTGTATGAGATTATTTCACCACTTGTATCTAGTGCAAGTCTATCAAATATTCTTACCTACAGCAGAGATTAAAATTTTCCTATGTCCTTTTCCGGGACTCAATGTATCCCCACACCAACTTTCAACTTAGAAATCGGTTGGTAGAGAAGTAAGTAGAAGTAGGAAGAGGTAACAGACAGACTTTCCCAACAGACAGACATATGATATTATTATGGAAGTATCACTACATAGTTTAACAAAGTCTTTTTTCGTCCGTCCCTATGTTATATACATCAATCAATCAATATAAGATGTCTTCAATAAACAGAGCTATTTAACTTGACAGTCTACTACTTCTTAATGCTAAAAAAGCCATTGAAATAAGGGGTGAGGCTTATGCAAGCCAAGCTCATGGGTCGACCAGTGAATAAATGAATTCTTGTCCACTTTAGCTAGCGGGTGTCGTTACCGTCGGGTCGGGATGCGATCAGCGCGACGATCAGGAAGGCCGATCCGCGGTCCGATACGCATTAGTAATTAGTTCCGATGGACCCAACCGAAACGAACAGATTAAACTAATAGTAATTACATCGGCTCGGAGTTTAAAGCTTTTGTTTTTTTACGGAGAAAAAGAGGCTGTGACCGCACTGCTGCAGATTAATACATGAATAATTAACGAATTATGTAAATCTGAAAGTTTGTCTGACTGTTACTTTGCCACGCTTGATCTACTGAACCGCAAAACCACAAATTGAAATTTGGTTTCAAAATATTTTGAGTTCCGAGAAAGGAACTAGGGTTATAGTTTTTTTTGAAAAAATTACGTTTCTCGGGTAACACGCCCAACGAATCTTGGTGCTACGAAGTTGACCGGACACATTTACTCTTGATCACGAATCTATAGGAGTTATCAGTTTCCCTGTCTTGGCTATAACATTGCATATTATTGGCAGGGATCATTTGAAATATTCCAACTTATCAAGAAACTTCAAGTTATATTGGGAAACTCAGAGCTCGTTTGACCTTGGATCTCTCAAAGTCAGGCTGTACCTACCTTCATGGACGTATATTAGGGGGGGGGGGTCCTGGGGGTCCGGATCCCCCTAGATAAGTCCTTTCAAATAATTTCCCCCGTTTTTTACACATTTTCCTCTATTTCTTCTCTCCTATTAGTCTAAGAGTGATAAAATGAAAGAATTTTTCAAATCGGACCAGTAGTTTCTGAGATTAGCGCGTTCAAACAAACAAACTCGTGCCAATTATAATATTAGTATAGATTAAAGTACATATAAAATTGAGGATTTTGTGAAATTTTCAAGTGCCTACCTGTTGCCATTATTGAAGCCTCCCTTAAATATTCATTTTATTATGTTTTTAGTATTTGTCGTTATAGCGGCAACAGAAATACACAATCTGTGAAAATTTTAGATGTCTAGCTAACTAGCTGTATCTCAAGAACCGCTGTTCTTGAGATACAGCTTGGAGACAGGCGGACAGACATCTAAGTCTCAGTAATAGGGTTCCGTTTTTACCCTTTGGGTACGAAACCCTAAAAATACTTTTGTTTTCCTAAACACATTACCTATTTGCTGCTGCGGAACCCTTCATGGGCGGAGCCAACTCGCACTTAGCCGCTTTTTTACATTAGTCCCCCCCCCTTTTCAGAGCTATATATACGCCCGTGCCTACCCTGCTGTATAGCTTATAGCCTGTATAACCTATAGTCGGTATAGCTCTATACCCTGTACCTATAGCTTAAAGCCTGTGTATAGTCCCCCGCGCCGCGACAGGCGTGTGCTACCGGCCGTCGCCGCTCGTCGATACTAAATAAGAGTGTCACACTGCCTTTGCCAGCGCCGCGCGGACCGCCGCATGCAAAATTGCACTATTTAAAATAAGTACACGAGACGGAATTTTCATTACAGTTGATTTTTTTATTAATCGGAAGGATCAAAGATAGCAATATCTTTAACGAATGTACACAATACGAATAATGTCGATGGCTTTTACAACTTAAAACTTTATAGTTGTTACGTTTAATCCGGAGCCGTCTAAAAATAATTTCGCCTGTGCAACTTACAAGTTACATAAACTGAAAGTAGTTAAATATATTTCCTTTTTGATTTTTCTTAATTATTTTTGCTTTTAAGATATTATCTAACATCATAGTTAAATCCTTCATCAAATTCAGTAAGGCCAGCCGCTAATTCCGAAAGCTACAAGCTACGAAACAACTAAAGCTTGCAGCATTCCGCATGTCGCGGTCCGCGGGCGCCTTTTTGTTGGATTCCGTATTTCGGCTGCGCGGCCGTTTATCTGAGATACGGCTATCCGCATCTGAGCTTGTATCAGATAGCGGGAGATACGCGCAAAGCCCGCTGATTAGCCGATAGTACTGATAGCCGCCCCGCTCATATTTTATAATGATATACTTATGTCTCGTTAATTCTATTTCGCCATATCTGGTGAGGACGATGGGCCGAGGAATGCCTATTGACGGACCTTTTTGCATGCGAGATGAAATGGAAAATGCCAAACATGGCTGATGGCAATGAAATAAAACGCTAACCCTCTCACTAATAAAAAGGTCGACGCTGTTTAAGAATGATTTACAATGTTTTTCTCTTGTCTGATAGGCCAAAAATTAAATATGAGTATAATACTATACCGATTATAACAATTATTAGTTTTACGAACTTGGGCACCAAATATTGTGTGTCTCTTGAATCTCGATACAAACTTATCAGATATGATATGCTTACGTATCAAATCCTATGAAGCAACTTGGCTAATAAGCTCTGTTTCTGGAATCCATTCAGTTCTGCGACAAGTAAACTGTACATAAACATTTCGGGTATTAAGACACTTGAAGCTCGATGTGCAGATTGATCGGCGGGTGACAAACAGATTCGATCGATCGCGGGGCTTATCGCGATCGGTCGTGTGCTCCTCCATCTCCACGGCGCACAATTAAACTTTAATTGAGGCAAATGCACAATAGCCCGCGAATCGCGATCGCTGATAAATGTATGTGGACTGTGGAGCAAATTGTTTGGAAGTTAGGAGGTATTTAGGTGCGCTTAGCGAAATTTTAATGAAATTCCCTTCATTTTAAAAGGAAAATTGTGCTATATAAACCACTAGATGATGCCCGCAAATTCATTGCGCCAAAAATTCGTTTATGGCGTGGGAACCGTACATTTTTCCGGGATAAAAACTATCCTATGTCCTTTCTCGGGACTCAAAGAATCTCCATGCCAAAGTAACAGACAGACAGACACACAGACAGACAGACGGACAGACACACTTTCGCATTTATAATACATATTAGTATGGATAGAACTAAGATAATGGAGAGCTTTAAAAACCAGAAGTATCTGAAACAAGAACAATCATTTCATCGTAAACAAAATATAGTTTAAAGGTCAACCAAAATCTCAATTTCACTAATGCACGGTTAACCGTTTGACAAAATACATTTTTTATGGTATAAACAATATCTTTGGGTGGTGGAATTGTCTCTAAGAGTAGATATTAAAGTATGGCAAAATTTTGCTTGGCAGTTAGCCATAAATTACTATTCCTCAGTCTTAGTTTTAATTTAGCGTGTATGAATCTCGGCGCACAATGGGGTAAGTCGGGTATCACATGCGGTGTATCTGTGTATTCTATCTGGCGGGCTGGCGGGCTGGCGGGCTGTCGTCGGCCCTTTGTGGCACCCGCGGCGAGCGTGTGTCACTATATACCTCCTTACCGGGATCCACGATTCTGTTATTAAATAACGAATGTCAAACTCGAGCTTTGAATGGAAATGATATCATCTTTAAACTCTCCGTTGGGAACTCTATGTGGAGAACGATTTTACGTTGAAGGTGGTAATGGTTTTCATTTATTTGTCACTCAGGTGTCTATTGCGACCTTGTGCTGGTTTATTTATTAGCATCAAGACAAACTAACTCCACTTAAATCAAATTAAAAACAACATAAAAAAAGAACACAAAAAACTTCCATGTTTCACGCTAATGCTACACTCGCATTTAAAAAATAAAAAGTACAAACGAGTGGAAGATATTCGGTGATTACTGCGGCATTTGTCGCGGTGTCTGGCTGTACGTCGCTGGTCGCTGGAGCCTCCGATTTATTGCATAATTATTTCCGGTGAGCCTCACCGTGTACGGAGCTGTTGTATGCCTAGAATTTCTGCAGCTTAGGAAAAGTTAGAAGGCAATAATTACAAACTTGTTAAATTATTTAAATAACGAGATGTGAACTGCAAATGCGTATATCGCGTGGGAACCGCACATTTTTGGGCAATAAAGGTGCTATCCTATGTATATTTATTAGGTTGAATTTCGTTGAAATTGGTCCAGCGGCTTAAGCAGGCAGCTGGCAGACAAATAGATACACAATTTCGCACTTGCAGTTTTTTTCGCTTGTGATCTGCATAATTTCTCTACCTATAAAAGACGAGAAGATTTTCGCTCGGAAAATGATATTTGCGATGTTATCCTAGAAAAATTCTCGTGGGTGTAATGAGTGGGGCTGCGGGCCGGGGCCGGGGCCGGGTATAAATCAGGAGCAGCCTCATTTACCTGCGCCCGCGCCGCGCTATCGCCCGCCAGATATCACCGATAGCGCAAGCCGATAAATAAAATAATGACGCGCACACCGGCAGGGGGACGTGGATATACTACAAAATTTTGTTTGTATGAAAAACGGTACTGCACTGGCTAAGCTAGCTAATGTTCATTGAAACTCCACTTGTATATACACGAGAAAATGAAAGTTGGAACTTCTAAAAGAAAACTTAAAAATATTGTAGCTGTGCTTCGAGTCTATTTTATAAGCACCTAAGGGTGCGTCCACATTTGTATCATTTGGGCGATGAGATCCCCGATCAGATCTCCGTCGCGTATCATCGAAACGTGTCAAAATGATACGCGTATCATGATACGCCCCGATCGCTATTAACCGCGTATCTGACACGTGTCGAATCAAATACACGCATGATCGGCAGAATGATCTAATAGGCGTCCACACTATGATTACGCATACTTGATACGGCGCGATGATCGCGACGGAGATCCTGATCGGATCGCCCAAATGATACAAATGTGGACGCACCGTAATAAGTTTTGACCAGATTATACGACACTTTTATGAGATTTCGTGACAAATCTCACGTGAGAAATTAAAATGTGGGTTTCTTACGTAAACGTTTGGTTTGACACTTGACAGTCAGTAGATTTTCAAATTCAAATTCTTTATTAAACATGCAATAATACACTTTTACATTTACACTTATTTAAATTGCGTTAGGAATTACAATATTATTACTTAACTTGGGGACCCCAAACTAGACAAAGCCTGTATCTTGGTGGTCCGTTTTATTTTATTACAAAATATGATTTAACGTGAATCTGTGCAAAAGAACAACCATCATTAAAATACTACATTATTAATTATGTTACAATTGTTACCCATTACATATCACATAGTACAGTACTCACTTATTGTAAATAATTTAGAACAATCAAAATTATACATTAAATAAAATAATAATAATAGTAAATAATGGTCTGTGAATAGTACTAGTACAGCTGTTGTTATATTATAGTTAATTTGAATAGATACATTTTTTTAATTTAATAGTATAAAGATAGTATTTTAATAAATTGGAGTTTGAGATTTACAATTGCATCAAATTTTCTTTCGAACGAATTTGTGAATGATCTTAATCGTATAACGATTACGCTTACGAGTACAATCTGGATGAAATGGTACCAAAATAGTATTATTTTATTGAGAAAAAAATTACGTGAGATTTGCCGAGACCCCCCCTCTCCCCAACGTGAGATTAGATGAGATTTGCCTCGACCTCCTCCCCTCCCTGAACACCTCACGTAATTTGTGGACGCCCCCTTATATGATTGGCAAGTTATAGGCAAGCTCGCATACCTACCTACCCGCGCCGCAGTCTTCGCAACTTCATAATAATATGAAGAATTACGAATGCGGCGACTGCGGTGCGTGCGGTGCGGCCAAATCTGCGTTCACCTTTATTGGAATAATGCTAATCAAGCCCATAAAACATTAAAATATTATGTATTCGATATTGCGAGAAAAATAATTACGATTTCATTTTTAAATACTACTTTACCAATGATAACTTTTTTAGTAATATAATTGGAAAGTTCTATCATATCGTATTTTATGCATAGTTGATTCTACAATTTAAACAATTTGAAAACCTTATAAGTTATAACTTATAAAACATCAAATCTAACAATATATTTTAAATCCATGTCTCCCTGTACGTGTGCTGGCGCGTCCAGTTTAAATTAGCAGTGGCTTTACGCAGCGGAATCTGCGGTGACCATTAACATAGGAGGGATGCTCGGGGCACCTCTTCGCTAAAAGCCGGCAATTAGCCTATTGATAGCCTACACGTTAATTGCCTAGGAATTTCAGAAAAACGTCTTAGAAGGGAAGTACTTTTAGCGCAACTAGACATTTTATCACTTAGTTTTTGTATTGCGAACGCTTTGAATTTTCGTTTCAGATTTATTACGCTTGAAGAGAATTATTAATGTAGAATGAGATTTCTTTCACTGGAACATTCCGTCATGTGTTGGGTTTGATTATGATGTTAGGACACAACAAATTTATTCGTAACTAGGAAATATTTGTGATTAAGTCAAGACCCAAAATAATTAGTGTGCTTAGATAAATTGCATTCCAAAATTAGGAAAACAAAATATACGTCTTATAATATGGAATGAGATGAAATTGGACATTATTGTCATTTAACAGCTAGCAACGCGTTCCTTATGAATCCATCCATCGTCCATCAGTCTTCCATACATATAACATATCCCATAGGATTTGTAACATCGCTCTTGACAGTTGACATTACCAAATTATGCAAGTTAAGTTAAATTACCTGATCTTCTTCTTATATATAAAAATGGATTTTCAAATGTGTTAGTCGCGCTAAAACTCGAAAACGGCTGAACCGATTGGGCTGATTTTAGTCTTAAAATATTCGTAGAAGTCCAGGGAAGGTTTAAAACTGTTTTAAAGTGACACGAAGTTCACTGGGACAGCTAGTCTTATATTATATAAAAATGGATTTTCACATGTGTTAGTCGCGCTAAAACTCGAAAACGGCTGAACGGATTGGGCTGATTTTAGTCTTAAAATATTCGTAGAAGTCCAGGGAAGGTTTTAAAGTGACATGAAGTTCACCGGGACAGCTTGTATTCAATAATAATTGATTGACTTGGCAGGTGTCCCAACTCACGTGCAGTGACTAGTGATATAATTTTCTACTCTCTCTTATAAATTACTCTAAATTATATTTTCACAGTGACGAGTTGTTTTGACAATTTTCATAGTAGGTCATATATTCTGTTATATGTGTTAGATCGTATAATATTTTTCAATTAATGTGGGAAAACTCCTAATAAACATACAATAGAATGATGCAAAGTCCACATTTGGACTGAGATTTATGCAAGCTATATTAAATATCTTTAGAACATATAATTATGACATTAAAAAGGCAAAAAAGTAATTAAAATAATAATAAAGATATAGCAAAAAACTTTCAAATCTGAGCAACACAAGTGTTTTTGCTTCACATTTTGCTTGTTGGCTTACAATCGTTCTTAAAAAAAAAAACAAAAATTTTTTGAAATTAAAATCTTTCTGGAACCATTTTGAAATGATATTTCGTTTTAGTGGATATATTCTGTTCAGCTTTCAAATAATTAAAAATTCTGACGAATACGTCGTAGCGAGGGTGGTCTTTGAATTTGTAATTTATTTATGAGTTGAAGGGTGCCATATCGATATCGGAATTTTAAACAAGGTTTTTACACTTTTCCATATTCAAACGCTACAAGTGTTTGTAAATTGTTTTTGTTCATGTCTGCACTCAGTGGGGTATATTAAACAAAAAGTACCGGACTGCTGATTAAGACGAAATCATTTGGAAGTCGGTCAGATGCGCGACTTGTGCATTTATTCATTAACGTCAATTCCGTTTTTAAAACTTTCTTACTTTGTTTGACATCCAACCTTATAGCAATCAAATTAAAAAAAACCTTTAGATTTCAAAAATCATCACTGAAAACTTTGTCATCATTAATCAAAGAGTATTTGTAATGCTAAATCTCAGCCCGTAGACGTAGAGCGAGCGTACGACGCAATATTGCCAGATAAAAAATATGACTAAGTTGTAGTTTATGCTAATGTGACGTGAGTGACAGGCGGGTGAGACACGACACGTCGCGTCGCGTCGCGTGGCGTCGGGCCGCGAGGAGGACAGGATGTGGATGACTGGCGCTTTTTACGCCTCGCCTCTATGATTGGAATTACTTTTGTTGTGTAACTTACATTTTTTGTATCGTACGTTTATGTTATTGAAATTACAATCTGTTGGCCATCTTGTAAACGTCATTTCGAATTAAGTTACCAAAACGTTATCAATCACTCGGTAAATTATCATTTTAATTTGTGAAACTCATTCGCGAGACGAGAAACTTTGGAATTACTTTGACAGATTACCACTTGCGGACGCTCGTAGTATTGTAACGAAATTGGTAGTTATAATTGCAAATAAATAGACTATTAATGAATTACATATTATATATTAACTAAAAGCAACTTCATTACACATATCATTGGGCCCTGCCGCTGGCCAAGTTGGAAAACTCCACAATTTCTGCAAAACCGTCGATAAACCTTAACGAACCATGGATTCATTTAAGTCCGGCCCATGCGCAATAAAATAAGGAGGAGAGTATAAATATATTATATCATTGCCCAGTGCTGGGCCGCGTGCGGGAGCGATGCGCCTTTGAAGATAGCGCCGATACATTACTCCAATGGTTTGCATAGCGCGATTTGGAGCCCATTCAGCCGGAGCACAATGATCAAATTGTTAATTTACTGAAAACAGCCGCGGTAGCGAGACAATAAAATTAAAACGCTCGCGAGTGCTTTATAGTTGACCAGTGCATGCGTATTGACAGTCGTCCGTGGTTTAGTCTTGGAACCTATAGTTACGTCCGTCTTCGGTCTATAAAATGATAGTCCATCTAATGAACTTTCGTGGAAAATTATAGAGGCTTACATTTATTAAAGTGAAGCTTAGGGGTCACTTGAAAACTTCATTAACTACGGACCTATTATATACGTGGCATTCTCATGCACTTGACCGTCTTTCATTGAATAAATAGGTAGAAAAAAGGGACTGAAAAGGAGAAGTCTCTACAGTTTGCAACTTGGATACATGACGATAGAGCCAAGAGTAAATACGAAGCTCTGATTTTGCCCTTTCGCACCCTAATCATGGAAAGTAAACATTTCCTTATTTTCTTTTACACAATTTTTAATAATTCTGTGTGTGTTATTGAATCGTTATCGGTACGTTATCTACATCTCTTTTATTTGCTGCGGTCGCGGTGTTCGGTATCGCGGATTACGTAGAGCACAATGGGTCGTTATTGAAATGTTTTGGTTAGCGCGGAACTGGGTAAAAAGGACACCTCGTGATAATACACGTGGTGCAGCCATCATGGCCGTGGAATTTTTGAATGCACCGGTTTCGGAGTCCTATTTCTATCCTTCGAATGTCACTTAAATCGCAGCCCATCTCATTCACGCGTAAGGCAGTATATGTGCTCGTGAGTTGGGCAGCATGGGATCGAAGCGAGGATGGTTGAATCTCATAGCTTGAGGATTCAAGGTATGAGGATTCAACCATCGGGTCTTTAGGCTCTGGAGCTCTATTGTCTTAATCTTGGTTCGATTTTAAGCTGTATCGAAAGTGCACGCGAGCGGGACAGACTACAGAAAATTGCAGAAAATGTTTCTTTATTCGAATCGCGGTTGGTATTTCTGAAAATGGGAAAACCTTTTTTTTGTGACCTTTCTGATTCTCATCCAAAACGATTGAGTTCTCAATATAAATATATTTAGAACTTGCAAGTTGTACATGTTTCCAATTCCTAGTCTTATAAATAACAGATAATTAAGTATCTAACTGTCACGACGGCCTCGTCTGGTTCCCAGCCAGACCTCCCATTTCCTAAATATAAATTGATTCGAGCAATTCTAGCTGCAGCAGTAAATAAAGATATTGAAATAGCTTATAAACAGTTCTGCGAGTTATATATTAATAGTAGGAACAAAGACACTCGGTCATTCTGCGCCCATTACTCGAAACGCCAAAATAGATTTAATTACTCGCTTTTAGAGTTTAAAATCGCGAGGCAGTTCTCGATAAAATACCACCAGTTTGCGCAGATTTATTAATAGGCTTAACTTCTGATACACTTTACGACATTATAGCTTTAACTGAATTGTTAAGTTCGATTAAGTAGGTAAATATTTTATTAACGGTTTCACAAGATAAGGAATTTTGACGGATCAAAAGCTCAAATGCGACGAAATAGTGTAACAGCTTGTGACTAATTAGTAATTAATACCTTTATAAAATAGTATTTTCTAATCTTCAGTTAGCAAATCTGCAACATAAAATGAGCTAATATTTTCTGAATCATCATAATCAACGGTCTCCAAAGTCGTGGGAGTTTGTAAGGTTTGAAACTAAACTCACCACAAAAGTCTTCTACTCTATAAAACAGGCTAAATTACTTATAATATACTGCATCATAGGTTTATGGATAAAATGTTCGCAGGTCTGACAAGCATTTTTATTGTACTTACATATTAATTTTGCCGGGAAACAAAAAAATCGTTCTTTTTTTCTCGATATTTTATTTTTACTTTCGATGATGTTAATAATATGTTCTTGATCCAAATCTGAATATAAGTAAAGAAGATTATCAGCAAAACATTCAAGTATTAAACCACAAAGACGAAGATAAATTTAATTATCACCTATTAAAACACACGCTATTTGACCAAAGTGATGTACCCCGCAATCTTGTTTTTTTTTTTCAATTGACTTGCTATGATGCGAATTTCGCAGCAAAGTGATGCATACGAACATTATTGTAGGAAATATAAGATTTTTTTAAAGTTTAACTGTGTGACACAATATCTTTTCTATCGACATCTTCATGATTTTTGTTTTAAGTGTGACACTTAATTTTTCATATCGGATTTTTTCGCAGATTCTCGGTATCTTTACTTATCATCTCTTCCTCGTTCATACTCGTGTTGGTATTGCACGCGAAATTAATTAAACACACATAGAGTGTTCCTTGCGGGCCGTCGATACATCAATATGTTGTGGGTCGGGCGGCGGGCGGACATAATTACAGGCGCGCGCCGCCGCGGCCCGCGGCCCGGCACATACGTGCGCAAATTATTTAGTAATTTTAATTTTATTTGGACTTATGCGCTTTCTGTTAGGGGGCGTCAATTCGCCCGTAGTTTAGCGATTTATTTAGCCAAGTGTGAGGTATTGCGCTTAGGATCGTGATTAATACGTTTATTGCTTGGTAATAATTTATTTTGTCTTTGTGTTTTGCGTTATGTAAATTAGAGGTTTAATGTAGTTTATTGCTTTTTTAAGCTTTATTTGTTGTCGTCTAGTAAAAGGATGCCTTTCATTATAAAATTACATTAAAATTTACACTTTTATATTCTCTCAGTTCTCTTTGAGCTGGTGGGTGCGGTGAGAATTTCATAAAATTATAATAAATGTACATGGCAATTTTACATCTTTGCGTTTTTCTTTCTTGTCTCATTTTTAAATCGGTCGATATTATATTATTATGATTATGTTTCTAAAGTTTGAAAAATATATCAGCTATCATTAGCTAGTAAATAGTAATGTTTCAAATCCTAGCCAAAAAATTTATCTACTTTCCCACGTTGACGTGGTATGCTTTGTCTAAATCTACTCATAAATAATAATTTATTCAATTAAATTAAAATAAAACTCATTTTACGAATATATTTTTATTAATTATAAATTTTCTTACAAGGAAGAACGAAGTTCGCAGTGCGAGTGTCTTTTCATTATTCTAAGGAACCAAATTAACTAAAATTAATACAAATTATATTATAGCTATGAGATATTTTCAAATTCGTACATTTTATACAAACATCGTAAGTCTAGCGCTACCGAAAATATTAACGACTTACACGATATCTACAGGCGTATGGAAGAACTTATGATAAGCTTGATTTAAAATATACAATAAAATACAAATAAATAATCTTTCGCGAGAGAAAAATCTCGAAGATTCGGGTATTATAAAATAACAAACTTTAGGACCCCTACACATAGCACCAATTTATTTCACCATCCACAACACGGGCATGTCGATACAGTCAAAGCTACTGCTTAATCTCAGTATTCACAAACTTTAAAATTATACGGTTAAAATACAGTCAAATTTCATCTGAAATTTAATTTAAATTTATTTAATTACAAATAATAATATATTTTTATTTACACATTTTAAAATTGCTTCAGCTGTGGCAATTTTTACATTGGATCTTTTTCGGAATATGATAAGTCAGTCGATAGTGTAGTGTAGTAGTGTAGTAATACATGAGGTAGTGCCAGATTTGTAATAATATTGTTTCTTAGGGAGCTTTCCTATTTTCCGATTTGATAACGGCCTTGCAAATATTCGACAGCCATTAGGAATAAAATGATATTGTATATCTGGTCGGGT
This sequence comes from Polyommatus icarus, assembly GCA_937595015.1. Lineage (NCBI taxonomy): Eukaryota > Metazoa > Arthropoda > Insecta > Lepidoptera > Lycaenidae > Polyommatus > Polyommatus icarus. The sequence continues at coordinate 23,680,107 of OW569321.1, forward strand.
AATTTTAAAAATAACAGCTTATACTGGGGTTTCATACATTTTACTTTACCTTGGCTTTCGAATATCGGTAATCAGTTTTCGATACCGGTATTGGATCGGAAGGTGACTCTAATTTACTTGTTGACATAAAGAGCATTATTTGATCTTTGTACAAACTACTTGAGATGGCAAATTTGATCATTCAAAGAAAAATCTCTTTATTATTATCTATTTGTGTGAACACTTGTTCGATTGCTATACTCCAAGCCGAGATGTTCTTGTTAAAGTTTTTCCTTAAGGTTCACACAAATAGGAAATAGAGTCTGGCCCTGTTCATCATGTACCTACTGATTGTTATTAATCATTAAATTATGAGAAATAAAACACTGTTGCACAGCACATATGTAATTGGCAGCAGTGTTTAATTTTATTACACACGCCTCGGTTTAGTTAAAAAAAAACCCTAGAATTGCACTACTATGAGACCACGGTTTGGAAGTTTACTCAGAAATCTGTTAACAATTACAACGATTCGACAAAACATTTCAAAAGTCTACTAGTCACGTTACATATAGTTACAAGAATAAACGTAGATACTCTTTGGGCTACATCGGGTTTAGTTGCTGTAGCAGGTCTGGCGCACGCCGGCGAGGATCACGCTGAACTCGTCGTCGGGGCGCGCGTCGGGCGCGGCCGGCGGCGGCGCGTACTGCGGCGGCGGCGCGCCTGCGATCACGGCGGCGTACGGCGCCGGGTACACGCGCTCCCCCCCGCAGTACTCCCCCCCGCCCGGTGCCGCCTCGCAGTACGGCCGGTACTCGTACCGGTACTGCTCCATCGCCCCCTCCGCGCCGTAGTCCAGGTACTTGTCGAACTCGCGCGCGTCCACGTCCGACTCCGGCGACCCCGTCCGCATCTCCGGCCGCGGGCCGAGGTACTGCTCGCCGTCCGGCCCCTGCGCCGGCTCCTCCGAGAAGTACGCCCCGCCGTCGTACTCGGTCTTCGGCTGGTCCGGGTACTGCGCGACGTAGGTGTCCTCCGTCTTGTAGATCTGCTCGTACTGCTCGTAGGGATGGTACTGGATGCCGTACTCGGCGGCGAGGGGCCCGCTCGGGGCGGACGAGACGCGCGGGGCGGTATTGCCGAGCGTCTGCTGGTCCTGCGACGTGGCGACGGGCGGGAAGAAGGTGCCGGTCACGAGCGGGGGCTGCTCGGCCGCCGTCCGCTGGGTGCACATCACGTACATGCCGTTGGCCATGCCCATGGCGGCGACGGGCGCCGGGGAGTACGAGCCGGTCCGGAACTTGTACGAGTACGAGTCGTTGAGGGCCGCGGCGTTGATGGCCCGGCGCCGCTCCTCGTACTGAAAGTTCTCCTTCTCGTTCTCGACGGGCGAGGCGTCGGGCGTCGGCAGCGGAGCCTCGGCGGGGGCGCTACGCCGGCCCTGGGGCTCGGGAGAGCGGGCCGGCGATGACTCGGGCGTCTGGACGTGGCCGTTGTACTGGTTCGATTGGTAGTCGGAGGCGAGCGGCGAGGTCCGGTAGGGGGAGAAGCCGGCGCCGTGGTTGTGGGAGTAGCGGGCGTCGGGGGAGTCGGTGGCGGTGCCGTAGGGGGAGCCGAGGGCGGCGGACGCGGAGGGCGGGGCGCTGGAGGGCGCCGAGGGCTGGTTGGGCCGGGCCTTGTTCTGTTTCCGGCGGCGCGGCCGGTACTTGTAGTTGGGATGCTCGGTCATGTGGATCACGCGCAGCCGCTCCGCCTCCTCCACGAACGGCCTCCGGTCCTGCGGCGTCAGCGACCGCCACTTTTTACCTAGAAAAGAATAAAATGGCTTTAGTATACCGACTTCGACGTTATTGTAACTTTTATATCTGATATAATAATAATATAATGGTTCAGCTGCTACAATATTACTAATATCATAATTCTACTGGAATTTTTTGATGGTATAACTGATAAATTTCGTTAGTAACATCAAAACAGGCATATTAATAAAGAAGTATTTTTCGATCGGTAGCTCTTGTCTCCTATTAGTTTCTTGCATTGGACGTGACATTATTGATATCGTGTTTCGAGGCCCGTAATATATCCAGGGGCTATTTTAAAGGCATTTCTTGACAAAATGGACACCAGCTGTCAAAAACTCAAGTTAAATAATCACGATAGCGCTTTATCAAATAACTATAAAACACCTACCGAGCGTCTCATAAATAAAAGCCTCTGGTTCGATCTGTGATCTATTTGCATCGTATATTGAACTCTATGCTCTCGCCTTAGAATATATTTTTGAGTACTGGCACAAATGTGAGGCTGGCAGAGGAATTATCACGAGAGTGAACGATCTTCAAGGATATTTATCAATGCGACACTACTTGCTACCGGCGCGCGTCGAACAGTTTACTCTAGTGATGGGGCGATGTACTCGAATATTTTTGTCGATGGAATATTTTTTAAATAAAAAAATATAATGTGTCATTTTTTAAGTATGAATTGTAAGTAGTTTTGTTTTTGACACCACAGGTATATAAAAGTACTGGTACTTTAAGAAACCTTTCAAACTTGATGAACGCCAAAGACTTTTTTGCTTGAGTTTACATTTATTAAACATAGATATGTTTTTTGCATTAATAATTTTTTGCTATTAGATTTGAAGCAATTATGAGGGTGGAGTCAGGTAAGACCCGACATGAAGCTTGACTGATGTCCGGTGTCAAACAGACTAATGGCAGGAGGCGTCCTGCTCTGTTCGCCCATTAGTGGTCGCGTCTCCAAAACTTTATCGATAATTAATAGAGCTGCCAACTATCGATTATTTAAGGAATTTTGTCATTTACATCCTTTTTTCTTTCATTTTATTAAGGCTTTTACTAATCCACCACTGGACAAAATCATATAATGTATTTTCTTTGTCTTTCAAACTACTTTTTCAAAGTATTATAGAAGGACAAAACATTGTAAGGGGGTTATTCTTATGATCCTATTCATCTCTATATTTCAGGAGTAACTGACGATAAGTCTTTTGTCTGACTTTTACAATATTATGACGATAGCTTCTTTCACGATACGATTTTTCCTATAAAACCCAGTGTATCTCGTGGCCACGTGTCGGGGCATTAATATCCCGACTTCCGCCGCTACGCACGTCTATCTGGCAGATAACGCGTATAATATTACCATTACGCTACCGGTGGTCCCTCCACTTTTTATCGCACTCGAGACAGAGACAGATTTTTAATCAGTTTTAACAACATTTTTAATAAGACACCTAAATATTTATAAAGTTGAGGCCTCATAATTCTGTCAATATGATATGTCGCATTATAAAAAGTTTGACGAAGCTCGTTTGCTAACAGCTGATTGTTGATATAATCGTTTGCGCAAAAATTCGTTTATTGCTCAGTACCTGATCTTTAGCGATTTTTCCACAGTAAAAACTATCCTATGCTCCTCGGGAAATTATTCTAAATTGGTTCAATGGTTTAAATAACAACAGACATACTAGCTTAGCATTTGTAAAAATAATAAGTATGCATGTGTGGACCCATTCAACAGAGGTTGCTTATATGCAAGACTCTGCCGTGACAGCTCCTACTTAACATATTATAACAAACTTGTATCAGGAAGGTACAGTGTAGTAATGGTCACGTTTTTACGACATTTAATCCGAATTGATGACTGACATAAATCTCAATATTGTGTGTGTCGTTCGTGGAAACACAAAAACTGTTATCATATTATGAGGGATCTCGTTATCCCGCGGTAATGGGGCCAATCCATCTGACGTGACAGTGTCAATCCCGGGTCCGTCATTTTTTTACCCTGACGGTCATTTTTTAGTCCCGGTGGTAGCCGGCGTCACGCGGAGAGCATCAATACCGGTCAATAAAGACATTCTGCAAGTACAAAGAAGTGGAGTAAAAAATATTATATCGTGAAAAACTTGAGCTGGCAATGCAATTCGAAGATAGGTACAATAAATGATTTGATTGGGAGAAAAATGATCACCGAATGAAACTTAAGTAGCTTAAATTCTTCGAATGACAAAAAATTTCGTTCATTTCTTATATTGTGTTAAAAACCCTAAAAAGGGGTTGGGATCCGTGTCATTGCCAGCAGAAATGGAAACTTGAACACGTATTGTAGAAAAAGGAAGGAGCTTCCTCTCCTGCGCTGAGTCAGCGGTCTACCTTCGTTCCTTTATGAATTTCCGATCAGGTCACTTGTTTCGACGCAAAGAAAAGCACAATGCCACAAAAGTATCTAGTTCTATTTTTTTAAGTAAAAACTTAAAAAAATAGCATATCGGAAATGTTTAGCAGTAAAATCTACGTTATATTTTGAAACTTTTTAGCCAAAGAGAAATTGTGTGTAACAAATTATATTTGATACTTTTATCACCGAGCGGGAAGTAAGTAGTTTAGTTAATGACAGCGATCGATCAAACTCGTTACGGTGGTCTCACCGTTAATTAGATAACCATCATAATATGTATTTAATTATACAACTACTGTGCTATTATTTAAAGACTTTGACGTTGGTTTATACTTAGTACCTAAATCGCACTTAGTGAAAGAAATACATAAAAAGCGACAAATAAAGGATATGAGCGAAAAGCCCATAGATGACCCTAATTACTAAGTAGGTATAATTTAAAAGAAATCCCTCTTGGTAATTTTTGAATCAAGGACTTTCGTATGCTATAGTTTTCTGGCAACAATTTAGTAAAAAAACTCAAAGATAACGACTTTCTACTAGCCAAAAGGCAGGATATGCAGGATGCTAACTTAAAAGCTAGTATATTATTATACCCGGTAATATATTGACCAGTATAGAAATCTCAATTAGTAGGTAATAATAATGTTTAATTACGAATCTATCAGGCGACTTAATTACATACTTTAAAATGTTGGCTCTTCGCCGCTATGGCTCGTTACCATTAAATCTGGAGCTAAAGTTCCAAAAAACTGTAGGAAGAAAAAAGGTTTTACGATAAAGGTTAAAAATCAACGAGCCGTAGTGTCATCGGAGTTCGATAGATGGCGGCCTCGTTTTTTTGCCGCAACGGATGTCCAACGCACGCGCTGCATTCTAAATTCGAAATTTCTGCCATTCCACTCTATCTGGAACGGTGTATCTACCTCTCTCTTTCTCGCGACATTTTTTTGCATTTCGATTCCAAGTGCGTGGTTATTTTTGTCGTTTTTTTATGTTGATACGGCCGCTTTTCTTATGCGGTGGCCGGTGGCAACGTTCCTTGTTTTTTTATTGCTTATAAAATATTCGCAATAAACTATGTTGTCTCGGGTTATTAATCTAGCGTTTCGAGACGATGTTTTATATTTGGTCCCATATCGATACTGTATCTTATGTTTAATGTATTATTTTGGTGACATGTAACATATTTCATTCGACGCCCGACAACTTAACGAAATGATAAAAACGTAGGAAGAAAATGATGCTAAATATTATGAAATATATATATTGTCAACACAACATCACATTCTTGTTATTTTACACCTAATTATAGCACAGTAAATATTAGTCTTAGTAATAAAGTAAATGGACGTGCCGCAGAAACATTTTAAAATAAAGAAACGGTAAAATTGAAAGACGACGAGTCAAACGGCATAATAAAATCGGACGTACCACGCTGAATATTAATATTAGTATGGTTTAACTCGTTTCGCTGTAAATTGCCTTACGTCAGTTCCTTTACACGTACTCAGAACTACAAGCGTTCGAATATTAGACAATCGTGAGCAACATTTCCCTCGCACTAAACAGTAGTGCCAACATTTTAAACTCACAGCTCCGACCATAAACGCGTCCTTTATTTTTTATTCGCGGATTCTGAGAAATGTTCAAAGAAATAAATTTGATGCCGAAATCCATAAAAGACGCTTTTCGGTTTCGAGTTCTGCAGGACGAAAATATTCATCTTGGAATGGTTCAAGAGTGGAAACACTGGCTGTAGTCTATGAGGGTGAATATTTTGTATCATTGTATTTGCCTACGTATAAGGTGTCATTAGGAACTGAGGTTAAAAATTAATCCTTCGATCGCGGATTCTTGGAAATCTATTGTTATTCTATTGTTGTCGCGATCACCGGAGCTCTTATGGGGCTTGATAGGTTGACTTTGTTATCCGCAAGCACACAAACGTGATCTCTATCACAATTAATCTACGGGTGTAGTTCTAGTAGTTAAAATCATGATAGTAGTTCTTCTATTGTTGATTCTACTATTAGTAGTAGAATCAACAACAGAAGAAGGTTAAGGGTTGTAGGAGAAATTTCTTGAACGGTTAACCGAAAAGGATCTAAGAGACGTTTTTCCTTTAACACACGGTGAAAAAAAAAACGAACCAATTGTGGACAATTTTTTCACTTGCACCATATCCCCTCATATACTAGCGAGTAATTCTCGCGCATACCCACCGGCTACACATTGTGCCTAGTCCGGGGCCCATTCACACCGCCCTTGGCCGTTCCTGCCTCCGTAATCTATTTTATGTACAGACAGATTTCCTAAGTGTGTATTGTATTCGCGCCGTTTCGCAAAACTCTGAAAACTGCGAGGCGATAAAAAATTCTATGATACTTTTACTGCTACGAGTCCTTAAAATATGACGAGTCGTTTTAGCCCAAGTAAGAGTGACTTTGACTATACGTGAAAATATTACACGCGCACTTCAGAAACAATGAGGTGTAGCTCCCATTTTTCTATTAAATGAGTCATATCGGAGCAAGATCTCGACAGCGATCCTATTCTTCGTCTCTCAAAGTCGAGGATCAAATGAAAAGCAAAGAGAAAGTAATGACGAATGAGGAGGAAACGGAGAATCGAACCCGTCATATAATTACGGCGCATAATTCCCCGCGCCCACGTGCGCGCATTGTGCTCAATAAAACCTTTTTCGAACCTATACTTAGCAAATAATTAGGCTTTAGTTTGTTGAGGCGATGAATGCTATCATGAAATCTGAAGACATTATGAAGTTTGTGAGTGAATTATTGTGCTGATATAAACTATTTTCAATGAAGTTATTCATAATCATAGGGATTGCAGAATAATGATTTCTACTATTCCCGACTATAGCATACTTTCTGCACAAAACGGCACATCCAATAAAATAACTCAACAAAAGCAAAACAACTGCAAATTTAAAAAAAAGAATGGATAACATGAAATGCCGCCGATAAAAATGAAATGTGGGACAAAACCGTTTGAATTATCGGCATATTTTCAAATATTCGGTACGATACCGACATTGATATTTAATTCTTCTAATTTGACTGCATTTCTCGGTTGTCGGTCGTGCCCATTTATCATATGTCTATCTCACTCTCTCCCGCAAGTTTGCTATAGCTCTATCCCTGTCTGGCCAGTTTGGATGCTATGTGCGTACAGGGTAAGACCGCGCGTGCCGAGACGTCGTTGACTTTTTTTCGATTACAAGAAAAACTATAAAATGAAGTGATTGTTAAAAGCTATTCGTTTAAGGAATAGTTTCCGTTTATATAAAGAGATCAATATGAAAGTTTATCAAAATGTAGATGATCAGTGTTGTCTCATGTGTGATTTGTTTTATTAATATTTCTGATATTTTTGTAGGGGGATTTCTAGGGGTTGTTACTTTGACACCGCAATTGTTTGTTCTTTTCCTATTTTCAGAATACAAATCGGCTTTCAGATTTTCAGAGCTTTCATTTCTCACGTTTGACGTAGAAATAGTAGCCTTCAGTGAGACTGCCTAACATACACAATACACATGACAATATTTCTGTAAAGTACCTTGCACTTGTTGCTTATATTCTATGGTTTTCATAGATCATGGTTGGCGTTTTGTTATGTGAGTGTAACTGTACCCATTCATTAGTTCCTCTGGTAACGCGTCATAAAAATCCTTAAAGTATGGGCAGATACCCTTTTCTTTGGTGGAAGAGGTAAATTTGCAGCAATTTTCTTTTATAAGAAAGTTCTAAATAGTCAAACTAAACTATCAAGAACTTCACTGCAGAGTACACTAAGGGTCAATTCAGACCGCAACGCGACGTGTAGATGCATTTCGAAAGTATGGATTCGACAGATTTGCAAGACGTCTCACGCAACTGAAATCTATCAATTCAGTACAAATTTAGAAATGCATCTACGCGTCACCTTGCGGTCTGAATAGATCCTAAGGGTATTCACAGTATAGTTTCTAACACCGGGGTCCAGTATCGTGTAAAGGCGCGCACACACGTGCTCATTAGGCGCGCGGCTATTCGCGCCACGTGTGACGGTCACGTCTGCCGCACGCGCCGCCGCACGACTCCGTTGTCGCACGACACGGCATTAACAGATAATATAATAGCTTATTAGTTATTTAGGTCTGTGACGGCGAAGATCAAAGCGACGATAGGCTCGATATAACGGCATGATTTGTACAAAGTAATTTTTTTTCCAAGATGCCATTATCGAGGTGTGTTTTGAATTTTGCAAATAATGAGTTTCGATTTATTTAATCTTTACTCCACAATCATTATAATTCTGTGATTGTCATTACCTGTTAAGATGATCTTCCAACAATAAGTTGAATTCACAAAGATACACTTGGGTTCGAAATAATGAAGAAGGTCCACAATATATTTTTACGCTAACACGGTACCTTGTGATATTGCTAAATTAAATTTTATTAGTCGAATAATATTATGTTTTCGTTAATGAGTAATGACTCTTACATGGTGATATTTAAATGTGATCAAAATATAATAAAAGATTAGTAAAATATTCATATTAAGACAGTACATTTTATCTTGGTTACGTTGCAATCGTATCTATGAAACCGTAAATCATGAGTTTACCTTCGTTGTTAACTCTACTTTACAAAGTATATCATTACTTAAAGTTCAATATTTGTAATTAGAAATTGAGTAAAATTAAATAAATTTACATTTAAATATCTGCTTTAGTCAAAAAATATATTCTTTTCCTATTTTATGAGTCGGTTGAAATATTCACCATACGAGATGCATATGACAATGGAGCCGCGCGGCGGGAGCGGTCGTGGTGCGCTCTAAGTTATTATTACCGTCGCACGCCTGCACGCTAATACCTACTAACTCTTGCCAGATTCTTCCTCGTCTGCTAATAAAATCATTATAATATTAGCAGATAAACAAAAAAATCATGCCAGTCTTAGATGCCTTAAAATTTTGTTTGGGTCGTTCAAGAAATAATTAATATGAAGAAAACTGAATTTCCTTTTATCAAGAATCAGTTTCAGACCTCACGTATTACTATAAAGTTTAGCTTGACTAACAACCGTGACGGTAATTGGCGAAAGGGGATGAACACTGGAGCGCGCTTGTAAAAGACATCAACGAGCGCACATGAAGAACTTTTATTTTTATTTTTTTTTCCAATTATTATAGTTTGTGTGATAACCACTGACATTCTGTTAATTAGTAATGATTTATTTTTGTTACTTGATAATTGTGTCAATAATTATAGTATAAAGCTTGTTTAAAGCAGCATCAGCTGTTTTAGATTTTTATTATTCATCATACGAGTAATTTTAGATAGTTTAAGACAGTAGGTATTGATATCTAGATAGATTATAGATAACCTAGGATATTGAATATTCCGTCTAGGCGAGCTACGGTGATCCTGGATCAATATTCGCGGGGCGGCAGTTCGGCGAACGGCGACCACAAAGGTGGTATTAGAATGCGGCAGGCGACTGCTGTGGATCCAGACGGACAAACAAATAAGTAGAGATTTTATGTGAATCTAATCTCGGTACAGTAAGTTACCATACAAATTCACAACGAATATAGTCTGTGCGAGATTTCGAAGAATCACCTCTTTTCTTAATCTGAGAAGTATCTGAGTATCGGGTAATTTACTGAGTAATCTGAGTAAGTACTTCATAAATTGACAGTAACAAGTAGCCACAGCAATTCACAACATGTCACATGTTACCTCTGTAGTGACTAGTGTACAAAGCCTTTTTTATACTATTTTGTGCGACTCTATAATTTATGATTTTTTGACTTGTTTACCTTTTGATAGATTTTGTCATTTTATTAAAAATAATTAAACGTGAACATCGAGTGCATGATTTCCTAAATTTCTCCTTTGCACCTTCCAAACTAGAAAGCTGAGCAAGCGATTCACCTCGCAACGACGCGAGGACCTTGCTCACTTTACCTCTATTAGAAGAAGTTTAATGAACTTTATCTTCATATTTTTAGTTTTAGTCGTAAACTAGATAACCCGATGCAAATTGTATCACCTCCTGATATAAGCCTTCTCTAGACTTTTTCACTTTTCAGCTAGCAAATCAGCTCAACCGTTCTCGAGTTTAAGTAATATTTACGACTTTTAATTATTATTCATTTCATTTTTATTTTATCAGATAAGTTTCAGTAGCAGTACAAAGATTAAGTAATAGTAACTAAAGGATTGGGTATAAGCGTTCTTGTAGGAAATAGTGTACATTGTACAATAGGCACGTGGTTTTGAATGAAAGTCCGGCTCATATTTAATTCAGCAGAACGATTCGTCTCGCCTCATTCACGGACCCGTATCGCGCTTCATTCACGATCCCGCACTATTATGGTATTTTATAATATACCTACGTCATTATACATGTATAAGAAATAAGAAAGTTTGTCTGTCCGTAACTACCTCACGCTTAACCTTCTGAAATAATTTTGACGGAAATTGGGATGCTTTTAGTCCCGGCAACATGTACGGTTCCCACACTATGTTGTGGACAACATTTAGTAGATACTTAAGGTAAGTAAGTATTGAACACTCGGTCGAGACTCGATTTAATGTAGACCCCAATTTCAAAAGACTGATATCGAACAATAAAGCACACATGACACATACAAACGATGGGAAGATATTCCCATACTCTGTATTTCAGAGTCAATGACCCTAAAATTCTACAATCCCAAACAAAATTACAGGGCAATCGTTGGTCGTCCAAATGACACCCCGTGACAAGCAAATGACATAATTGTCAAAATAGTCACTACGCTGAGAATCGCACGTGACATCGCGCGCCGAGAGAGACGGCCGCATGCGGAGCTCCGCGCGATGGACCGAGACAAAAAGTGACGTGTCAATGTCAATTATAGGCGGGAAATCGGAATTAGAGACTACGATAATGACGGTTTCAAATTTGGAACCGTTTTGTTCTAAAAACGATAAATCGATCGATTCTGTTTCAATATTGATTGCGTGTGGTCGAAATTCTAAGAACAATAATCGAGAATTAATACATCGCAATGGTATACTATTACGTCGATTACAATGTATAAAATGAATGAGATCCATCCGATTTCGATTTGGTTTTGTTGCTATTCGCGTGCGAAATGCGATTTAAATATTCAATAAAGACGAGACATTATTATTTAACGCCCGAGATTTTACGAACATATTTTACGAGTGTCGCAACAAAAATCGGTAATATATTCGCGTGGCACGAGCGAGCCCTTTTCAACGCCTGTCGCGTGTAAAATCCGCGATCATTTCTCCTAATTATACGTCGCCGGCCGATGTGGGTGTTCGAAATATGAAATTACGCTAATGTGAAAAGTAACAGTTATTTTTTTAATAGTTCGCAAATCGCACCAGATTCAGGTCGTGCGCCGCGACATGTTTATACATTTCGCCGATGAAACATTTTAGTTATTTATAACGATAACTGGGCGATATTTATGGGACGCAAAAGAAGTATCGCTAAGCAGATGTCACGCTCGGTGCCATGAAAGGGCCTTAATGTTATATATTACTTTTTAATGAGAGGATTTACTGAATATAAAATTAAGGACATAGAATTTATATGCAATTGCTCGGATAAATATTTAATTTACTGAATTTATGCTAACGCGATGGGTAACTGTGTTTGCAATTTGTTATTTGTACATTTTATTTCGTTTAAATATGTACTTCATATTTGGCTACACAATGTCATGTCTATTATTGGCTTGTCACACTTACATTATAAAGATCATAGTTTATAAGTATAGTTCTTGCAATCTACGAGTGCGCGTCGCCCTTAGTTGTGTGAGTGACCATATCTATACACGCGTACATGGCTCGCTCGCTACTGACTACTCCGTCGGGTACGCACACTAACGAAAATGTCTATTCACATTTCCAACTACAAATAAAGGCGACGCGCACTCGTAGATTGCAAGAACTATAGAGAGAAACGATAAAACTTTTAATATAGAGTTAACCCTCCCTTAAACTTTCGATAATAAAGTCTCATAGAATAACACACAGATCGCTCGTCCAGCGTAACACGTCGTATTATTACGAGAATATTCTTTAATTAAACACCAATTACCCGTACAAGGCGGAGTTTTTACCGACTGTGCATAAGCGCATTATTGTGAAATGTTAGAAGAAAGTTGACCCCGCGTTTCCCAGGCCTCCATATTTATGATGAGCGGAATGGATCGTCATAAAATTATTTTTTCACCCGATAATTGCTGACGCTTCCGCGTCAGTTTTTATCGATTCAAATAATCGATTCGTATTATTTCAAGTATTAATTAATGTGGCCGGTTCTGATTGCGATTGAGAATGATGGCTGTCAGTTTTTTGCTGAAGTCACTTTTTCTGCTTTTGTAATAGTTTTAGCGATTTTGCACGTACTTATTTGTTTTATACAGAGCTCTATCTTATATGTTCACCGCAAACACTTAAGTAAATGTTTCCTCATAGTTTCTGTGGTTGGTAGAGAAAGATAGGACACTTTTCATTGAGCAAAACTTTAAGTGTCATCGTAGATCTTAGTGAATAATGTAATGTACAACTTTTATGTAAATATCTTTATACATTTGAATTTTGAATTGCCATACATTCAGAATCATTGGCTGATTAGAGCTTACACACTAGTTATAAAGTAGTACGGAACTTAAAACACATGCGATTCCGCTCAAAATATCTCTTACTCCCGCGTTTTCAGTCTCGATATTTCGCGAAATTCGAAATTCAAAAGTTTCTTAACACCTAATGGCAGCATCGAATCACGTCGGCAAAGCAGTTAACCGTTTATACGAGTGGGCGCGCATGTGTTATACCTAGAAAGAGTTTTCGTAAGAGCGCGCGGCGACCCGTGACCGTTTCCTGCCGGGTGCTATGACCCCGAGCCCCCCTCTCCCCTCTCGACCTGGCGAACTTGGCGTTTTATGTTTTTTTAATCGACAGGAAATTAGTAGATTTTCGGCCGGGACCCATTTAACGCTCCAATGGCACTAGATTTAATCGATGGTTAACGTATCTGTATCCTGTTTGGAAGTTTATAGCTTTTTATTTTGATGTCCTTGACGGGGCACCTACAATGAAGAGTAAAAAGTAACTTACTGTAATTGCTCATTTATTAATTTAAGAACTTTGTTTGAAAATTATACTATAGCTAGGTAGGTGCTAAGGTTTTCATGACAGATAAGTAGGTTTAAAGTTGTAAGGGAGTTTCACAAGCAAATCCCACCTGTATCAACAGTCAACACACATTATGTTCACCTTGATATATTCTCTTTTTTAATTTCAACAACATACAGTCTACGTTAGGAACATTATGACGTAAGTTGGATTCATGTTTTTAAGAATATCTGAAGGAAGATCAACACGAATTCAGCTATCATTTTCTAGTTTTCTCAATGACAAAGATACGATGCCCTCGTTGACAAGGTGAGAAAGCGAGATGTGGAAAAAAAGAGAAATGTACGCACCGTACATACATAACGCGATAATTATGGCAATAAAGCGTAATATTAACATGCGCGAAGTAGTGCAATATGTATGAGAGGCGGTTCCCATGACGGTAACTGTAAGCCGTGATTGAGTTTCATATTCCTAGTTTTTGCGCATTAATTACTCAAGGTCAGTAACCTTTGACCGTTTTTTTTAACTTTGCTTTTGCTTTGCTCAGGTTTGGACTTGCTGTTTTAGTCTATGTTTAAGTATTTTTCGTAGTTTATATTTATTTGGTGTTTCTATGTTTGCGTTTAGCGTGCAGACTTGATTGTTTTGCAGAGGAAAACTGTAGGAATAATCTTCAGGTTGTTTTTGGGGTTTTTCTGCCTTCTTGACTGTTTATTTTTTAAATTTTAACTCAACACTATTATTAAAGCCGTCCCCCGAGCAAACGACCTTGGCCATACATTTGCCGCGTTGCCGAGATCGCGCCAAAACCCTATTATTTTTACTTATCTTAGTTCAAAATTGTCCTAAAAAAATTTAAAACGGCGAATATGTAGTTTATGATATTATCGATCTATTGGCGTGAGTTTTAAATAAAAGTAATTTGTAAATCCCAAGGAGATGCTGAATGTATGCTTGAATTTTAACAAATTGGTATTACTTTGGAAGCTGATATCATGAGTATAAGAAACAAAAATAGAAAATTTAAAACGACAAAAGGAATGTCGATATACTGAAGATTATTGCTGTATTTTTATTATAACTTTGTAGCTTTCAGATGATGAGTTTATAAGGTTTTAAATACGGTCAATTACGGAATCTCCGGACGGAACGCCCTTAAGCTAGGTACAATATGTACCTACTTTTTTTAAATTTCATTAGTCACTTGTTTATGTTCATAATATAATATTTGTAGATATAACTTTAAGGTTTTTACCAACCTACGTAAGTTGTTTTTATTGCAAACCTTGTCTAAAATAGTTTGAGTTACTTACGTAAACAAACTACTAAAAGCGTTAACTACAGGTAGAAAAAGAAATAACCACTACAAAAATCTGTTTAACCACTACCAAAAACATAAGGAATGGTTCCAGTTAAGTTTTTCTGTTAACAAATACATATGTATACTCTATGATAGAGTAACTATATGAAATGATAACGTAGGGATATCTGACAGACTGAAACACAATCACTTAAGTCAATAATCATAACGCATATAAACCCAATAAACATAAAGTTGAAATAACCTTAACCCACAATTCCCAAGCGGCACCCGGCTGTCGCATAGCAATTGAAAATATATTGTGTCTGCGATTCCCAGATTGAGGTATTAATAGACAAAGTTATCCAGGAAAACCGAGAAAAACCAGGATGACCAAAGGTCACAGATTCCTCCGAAAATGCCTTTGTTCTCCCATACCCATAAGAATAAATACCAAGTCAGAAGCGATTGTCGGCTATTACTGTGTAGTGGGCGTCGGCGGTGCGTGTCGACCCCTGTCCCATTACCGCGGGGGGAGGGGGACCGGGAACGTTTCCGTGAGGCCAGGGGAGAAGAACGGGGAGCGATTCTCATAACTCGAATGTCACTTCGATTACAGACTATTCTTCTCGACATATAATATGTAATCTCTTCTGATTAATTTCGTTGTGGGTTCGAAGACAGCTTTGGCATGTCCCTGCCTGAGGTCTTAACAAAGGGTTTACGCGGTTATATACTGCTATCAATCCTGGCAACACAGAAGATACAGTAGTAGCAAAGTGTGGTGGGTCAAAGGCCGTTAAAATAAATCATTCTCGTGCGCACACATAAGAGGTAAAAGAATCGGGACCCTGGGGAGAAGTGCCAGGGAATAGAGGAGACAGGGCTTCCGTGATGCATTACGCATGTGAACGCGCTTTAATTGCAGTCGCAAGTAATTACTCGTCCTTAGTATTAGTACGGCAATTTGTGTGAGTAGCAGGACCGGTGTGAAATCTCTTATTAACCGACGGACCTTTGACTTAATGCTAATATACGTACTACGAGTATCAGAGAAGTTGATTCCCAGGCCAGGGTGGATCAGTAATTTGGTCGCGTTAAGTTAAGTCAAACTCATCCAACATCACAGCTAACATTATATTGACACAATAATATTAAGCCGACCAAACGACGTAGGTCTGTCAACTGCCTAGGAATTAATTTCCTCGAGTATACATTATACAATGTTTATTAATTATTATAATGTTGTTTACGTTTGTACTAAAGGATGCCGAATGATGTTTAATTACCTACTTCAATTAAAATGAAGTAAATAAGTGGAGCTTAGCTCGGATTTGGAGTTGAAATGACAAATAAACGTAAATAAGTCTAAACCGCGATAAGATTGGTTAGATCGTTTTTTTTTTTAGTGGGTAGGACCCATCATAGCACCCATCATGGGTGCCCCGGGGTACCCAACCCGGGGCACCCATGATGGGTTTCCCCTGCGACATCAAAAAAAAAAAACGATCTAACCAATCTTATCGCGGTTTAGACTTATTTAAGGTTATTTGTCATTTCAACTCCAAATCCGAGCTAAGCTCCACTTATTTACTTCATTTTAATTGAAGTAGGTAATTAAACATCATTCGTCATCCTTTAGTACAAACGTAAACAACATTATGATAATTAATAAACATTGTACAATGTATACTCGTTTTTCCTCTCCTAAGATATATAAAGAAACATACAAAATTTAATGCTTGTAGTCGTTACTTCTAATTGTCTTATTTGATATATGTATGAGATTCATACTATTGCAACTAATATATTATATTCTGTGCTATTGCAAAATAAATCAGTTAAAAAATGAAGTAACTAATGAGTTGTGTGATTACCAGTAGCTTAATAACACAGCTCCGCCCTCTCATACGAAACATCATAAATTATTATGATAGCTATTAAATAATTAACAAATTGTAAGCGAGGTGCGATATTGTTTTACATAATGTACGGTCACGGCGTAGATAGCTGATATTAATATAATTATAACATCGCCAGCGTTTTAACACCGGCCAAGCGGGTAATTTCATTAGTCCCAACCCCGAAAGCTATTTGAAATCCTACAACACTGATAATAAAGTCCAAATTTGATTACCGCGAGCCGTGCGCTATGGTCACTAATGAATTACTAAACCCAACGCGATTAATGTAAATTGAGCTCTGTGCTGCTTTAATAGGTTTCGTTTTGGTGTTAGGCTGTTGTAATTAAATGTTAAATGGGTGGTTACGGTCAGTTAGTGTTTTTAAATGATATATGTCGAAAGAAATGTGTAATAGTTTGTTTTGATTATATCTTTATTTGTTTTATCAATGAAAATATTTTGATGTTTATAACTGGCTGATCTAATACGGCACTAGGGAATGTTATTATTCGACAAATTTACTATTCGAATAATTCGAATATTATTCGAATAATTCAAAATTTTTGAAAAATGCTGAAAACTGTGAATGAAAGTAACAAAAAGCTTCGTACAACCATGTACAACCTATTTTGTTACTACTATGAAGTAAGCAATTCTTATTTTTAATTTTATCAACATAAAATATGTAAATGACATTTGATTTTTATTGTTAAACACTTTAAAATAATATATATATATTTTAAGGTTTTTTTTCTTATATTAATTCCTTGTCCCCCTAACTGTGTCAGGGGCCAAGCTCGTTGCTATCTTATTAAATTATTTTAACATAAAAATGTTCTTTTTACCCCATAAAAATCCAATTATTATAGTATTACACTACATTATTAAAAGTTCTTATACATAAAAATTCTAATTAATTATTAAATACTTAAATATTAAATTTCGTTCCATATATATTTTAAGGTTACAGCCAGGCGACAAAAGAAAGACTGTAAAGTGTAAACCGCTTTCGATTGTAACACTTTTTACTTTTCTCATGTGATTATGCTTAGTATTGCTAGGCAGCAGTTGAGACTTGAGATTAAATAATATTATGATATTCGACGCTATGCAGCTCACTCGTATTTTTGGTATTTTCGATCCACGTTCACCTAGTTCACCTAGTCGGCTTCACCTGTATCAACGTGGCTCGAAATTATAAAAAAAGGCCACTACAAAACAAATACCACAACAAAGAAAAAATTGCAACGGAGCCTTGGGGGAGGGGAAACAATCCTAGAGCTGGTGACTTTAGTAACTTGAAGTTTGATAACGCCAATAACATGATATTAAGGAGCCATCGACATTTTTTTATACTGTACTAACTGTTTCAATTATTATCAGTCGAGGACTGCCGCGGTAAAGCTATTGAATAGCCAAATTTTTATCAACTTGTCGAATCATAGATCACATATCACAGCTTCAAGCCAGAAAGGCGTATAGAAAAATGATCTTTGGTATTTTAACTACATATTTTGAAACTCTCAATATTGTACTTACATCTATTACCTTCTCAAAAAACGAGTTTGTTTTATATTATACACCCTTCTGGCGTAATACCTCGATTGTGGAAATCGCAGACACAATAGATTTTCAATTGTAATGCGACAGCCGGGTGCCGCTTGGGGATTGATGGGTTAAAGACTGTGATATATAGTCATCACGGTAGACAAAAAATTTGAGAAAGCTTGAAAGAAGCCAATGGATACAGATCGTGAGCGACCATTACTGACGATACTGAAATCCATGCCTGAAAGGATCATTTTCATGTCTTTAGGCAAAATAACGTTTAAAACATGGTCAACGGCGACGATGAATGGTCACATTATACTCATTAGTTCGACTAAAAACAGATTTACATATATTATTAAAGATGTAGAATATTCGTAAATAATATTATTTTTCTGAAATAAACTTAATTATGTTCTTATTACATGTTAATTTCATGTTAAATAGCATTTAAAAAAATATTTTTAATATTCGAATTATTCGAAAAACAATTTTACGAATATTCGAATAATAAAATCGTCGAATATTCGAATAAAACGAGTATACGAATATTCGAATAACATTACCTATACGGCACATACGTATAGACAAAGCAATGCTCAAGCAAACAGTGTCAACTGAAAGGCCCCATTTAGGAGTTCTTCAGATCCTTTTTGACATTTGAGAATCAAAATTAGATTTTAGCTAAATATAAGTTACAGCATAATAGCATCCTGACTTTTTAAATATTTAAACTGCGCCTGGAATTATTACCGTGACAGTAGGAAGGGCTCCGGGGTGTATTGGCCGGAAAGGTGAACGAATTTCGATAGCCGTTTTATTTACCGAATTCATTAGACTAAGGGCCTGTTTCACCGCTTCCTGATAAGGCTATCCACCACTTAATTTGACAGATGGAGTATGGAAAATCTGTCAAATAACCCTATCGGGCACCTTATCAGGAAGCGGTGAAACAGGCCATAATACTTTTACTTTATTGCTTTTTTATCAAAAAGGAATAATGTTCAAAAGAAATACGAAACGTAGGGTTAGGGCCTGAAGTCTGAACATAGTGCCCGCAACTTAAAAAAAAGTCACTTTTTAAACAATCATTTTTAAACTAACACTGGCACTGGTGACTTGTTTACTTGATTATATACTCTATACATGAGGTCGCATGGCCCGGCTATTTAGTAAATTAATCACGCGATAAAATCAAAAGTAATTTAGAGAGCACCGCGATAACCGCTATAATTGTTAAATCTCGAATTAATTATCATTAAGGTGGTTAAAATTCGCGACATATATAATTAAAATATTTGTGAAAGTCACGAACAATGGTGGGACCGTCCCACGGCAGACTCTTGTCACCTACATAGCACCGGTAAAATCTGGATCATGGTCTTAAATATTTATTTTACAATATTCCATTTACTTGTAACAGTAAAATTTCTAATGAAACCGTTTTTGAATCTCTCATATCGATAAATCTAAAGATTTTCGTATCAAATGGCTCGACGAATATTTGACAAAAAACATCCATAAACGAGGAAAAAGTACGCCAATGTCATTCAATGTCAAAATGGGCTCAAACCAAAGGCTCAAACAACCCTAAAGGGGGGATTTCTCTTCGGTCATCGGTGTTTTTTTATTACAGTTCTTGTTATGACACTTTGTTATTGCACGGTAAGGCGTAGTTTTATCCACCCTATGTATTCTGAAATCTGGGTTTCCTTTTTACTTAGACTAAGGTGCGTTAGAAAAGCCGCTAGATAGACAAGGACAAAACAGTTTATCTTATTCATTGACTAAGTGTGTTGTAGTGTTCTTTCACTATATTAGCAAGAATGAAAAGGATAGTGCAGAAAACTATCGATATTAATCACACAAAATAAGTTTTTGTCGATATTTTCTTTGTTTGTAATGCCCTAGTCGAGCGCGATGGTGCGTCCGTCACGGGTGGGCGGGCTCGCAACTGGAGCAAAGGTGAAAGAACATGTACTCGTGAAACTACCTACCTATAAATTTTATCGACATTAATTATCGCACCCGTTTCACAGCTCTAATGGTTGAAAGGAACGATGTTGGTGAAATTAGAGTAAATGAACATATTTCACTTTTGAAAAGAATAATAACTTAGTGGTTTAAAAATGGCTAAACTGTCGATAAGTTAATCTATAGTTTATTTAACTATTGAATAAAATATGTTTGCCCATCTGATATTTTCCTCTTTATACTTACTTTAACCTTATCATAACTGATTTTAGTAGTTTTCATCGCGGCAGAATGTGCAGTTCCAATACACGAATTTCCACGATAACGAATACAAGCAAGTGGTAACATCTAAATTAGATGTTACCACTTGCTTGTATTCGTAAATAGTAACAGGGATAATAACTAGATATACTTAAAATCTCTGCAATGACGTTAGTAATTATGATTTCCATGTAATCTAGAAGCGAGTTGTATTTAATTATGATCCAATAAAATATGAGACTTATGTTTATGTTGAAATATAGGACCGATATAAGATATGCACTTTATCTCTGAAAGACTTACGGCCAGCAATTAAAACACTGTATTTTCGTAATTTATGAACCGAAAGATAAGTATTTCAGTGTTTTTAACGATCACATTACGAAAAAATATGGGATATTTAAAAGTATATAAAATATGATATGTTATGCATGCCGTATGTAAAAGGAATATACTATGTACTTATGAGTAGTAGGTACTTAAAACTTGTGACGCGACCAAATATATGGCTTCCTAGGAATTAGGTACTTCGCTAGAAGATTTGTAATTAAAATAATTTTATTTCAGATACGTATCACGTTGTCTGCAATAAAATAAAATATTTTAACATAATTATACATACCCACCTGAAAATAATTGCTCGAATAATTAATCAAAATTAAGTATAAAATTATGAAAATACGAGATAGCGAAACAAAGAAAAACGTAAATTAAAATACTTTTAAACTTTTGATTTATATTCATTTTTTGGAAAATCCTTACAAACAGTAAATCAAAATAAAAATTAACGCATACCTATTAATCAATCATGTATATTTTGTGGTCATTGTAGACCAATATATTCCTGTATATATGTAACAATACTAAGGGATAATACTTTAGGATCTGTGAGTGTTCCTTAAAGAGAGTTCATTGTGAAAGTAGCAGCGCTAAAAGACCTTTTTTTCACTTTTGTATGGGGAAATGCGTGACTGGGCCGCTTACCCATACAAAAGTGGAAAAAATTGCTCTTTCAGCGCAGCTACTTTCAGAATGAACTCTCTACAAGGAACACGTACACACCCTAAAGTATTGTCACTTAGTTTTGCTACACCCTGTATATAATATATAGTATTAAAAATAAATACTTCTAAAAAAATGTAAATTATATCTTTGTAATATTCATATCAAAATTAGTGTAAAAGCGCGAACATAGAGGCTCAAATTTTGTATGGTGAAAAAGACATCAACGCGAGCGAAGTAGCCATTTTGGCACTGTTTCCAAAATCAAATAAATTCTTTACTCGCCACACGAGAAGTGCGTTTTAATTCGGGTAAGTAAATATATGAGGTGAATAATCAGGACGACACCGAGTTATTCGGGTTAGGCAGCGAGCAGTAATTAGCATAGGTCACCGCCTCGCCCCACTTACAACCGAATATTTCACTAAATGTTAATGAAATACGATAAATTAACAGCTTTTGTAACTCGTGTCTAGTCCACGATTACTCACTGAGCCCAATGTACCAATATAAAGATAATACAAATATCTAAGTATTTTGTAGGTTTCAGATATTCGTTTTTTAGGAAGCAGTGGCTTACATAATATTTAATGGCTAATATCATTTAGGTATGATAGCTACTCCATAGTTTTGATATGCCATATTGATACTCTACTTCTGTTGGAAGGTGAGCGCTACCTCCGTTCTCCTTTGTCATCTAGAAGACAGAATATAGAATCTATATTATAGATGTCATTCATTCGTCCATATGACATACCGACTAAGGGCCGCGCTACACCGGAATGGTAGCGGCGCGGCGAGCACTTTCAGTGTCTTATGATTTTAAATTTTATCTTCATTTGTATTATATAGTATCGCTTGAGAAGTCTACGGCCGCCCGTGGCCGCTCGTGGCCGCTCGTGGCCACTGGCGGCCGCCGGCGACCGCGATTTCTCAAGCGATACTATGTATTACAATAATGAAGATAAAGTTTAAAATCATATTATGACACTGAAAGTGCTAGCCGCGCCGCTGCCATTCTGGTGTGGTGCGGCCCTAAGTGTCCAAACACACTATACCGAAGTTCCGCGGCGGAAGTTCGGCATGATTATGTCAGGAATGTCAAACGCATACAATATAACGCAACGGAATTTGGGCATGGTGTGTCATCGGTAATTTAAAATACATTGCAGGCGGAATCATGCCGAATTTCCGCCACGGAACTTCAGCATGTTGTGTTTAGATACTAAAAAACGTTCGGGGCACTATTCATTTCATAGAGCTATCAATATAAATACTACTTACTTCAATAAATAAAGACATTTCCAAGTAAACACCAATTTGTAAGTCGCAATTAACGAGCAAAAACCACGCTAATTTTCCGCCATTACTCATAATAACGTCCAACAAAGGTTCAACAAAAACACAACAATGATTCGGCCCTACGTGGTGCAACAAGTTTGCGTAAGCGCAGCAACAGCGTGCGAACATTTTTCTTGTTACCCCCATATTGTTGGCACTGGCGATCAATGGAGATTGGCTGTTGCGACACTAAATCAGGCAAAACATACACACGACCTTCAGATTAATTAGTCTGTGTCTGACTAAAAACACCCATTATATCTAATACTGATTTATAGTACAACAAAATATTGCAAAATATGTACGGGGTTAAATGGTTGGAGTAAACACTGAAAAATAAATAAAGAACAACTTGCTTAATCATTTTTAAGGGTAAAGTCCCATTGACTGATATGGTTTAAAAACCAACTTACATTAACTTACAAGACAACCGTATACATAATATAGTATTGCTAACCATCACCGACTACTTACTCTTCAAGTATAAGAAATAAAATATTGATGAAATTATAATTATGGTCTAGTCCTAACTCATAAGTTCCCGATGAAATAATTTTATAATACGCGTCAAAATATTTCAGGCTAATTGCCTCTTACTACTACTACCAGTTAGTAGTAACTAAAACTGTACTACTTGGTAGAATTGTAATTTATTTGTAGAGATTTGTAATTGGTTTACAATTAATGGTGCTCCCACACCGCAGTTAGAAAATGTTTAGTAACGTTAGTAAACATTTCTTAGCGAACATTTAATCACAAATGTTAAAAAAATGTTTAATATGTTTTTATGTTAGAAAATGTTTAGTAAACGTAAGTTAACAAATTATAGCAAAACAAATTATAACAAAATAAAACATATTGCGTTACCCTTTGTTAGTAAACCTTTTATAAAGGACAACGGGGTATGCGGTGAGCCAATACCAGATTTAAATGTTATAAAATGTTAGTAAACATTAGTTAACATTTTCTATTAGCGTAAGAGCACTTATAACATGTAACAGTTCCTAACAAAATGTAACAATTAACAACATTTGTTAATAAATGTTTTTAAATTAGAAAATGTTTACAAACATTTTCTAACGGCGGTGTGGGAGCACCATTAGAACCAATTACAAGTCTTCATAAATGAATTACAATTCCTTCTCAAAATAATTGTAATTCATATTTTGTGAAGACTTGTAATTGGTTCTGAATTGTAAACTTATCTTGCTATTATTTTAACTTTCAAAGAACTGTAAGTCTTCCTTACCAATAAAATAAAATAAAAGAAAATATACAGATTAAATTTTGGTATAAGTAGAGTTAGTACTCTATCGTAAGCACAAAACACATCAAGATTAAGCAAATCCTGCAAATGACCTCTACATTAGAAAGGAGAGCTATGATGGACGAAGCGGGCCATATACCGCTATTGTTCGTGAAAAATATTCCTATACATCGTGTTATCAGATTTCACACGCCTCTAACTGTACTATATACAGGTTGATTTATTCTAATACATGCATATGGGTTAAGATTTTCAAGTTTTCGCCTCAAAGCTTGATGCAATCACACTTGAACTGTACAACCCGAAAACCTAATTACAGACACAATTTTTAGGCCCTATCAATATTACGATACATTTTTAAGTTATGCAAACGAAGTGTAAGTAGTAAACTTTAACGTAATGATCACGCAGTGTACAGTAAAAATATAATTTTATTTAAATGCCTACAATTTTTTTTACCGATTGTTCAAAACTTAAAGAATGGAAGATCCATACTTCCGTACTAATATTATAAATCTATTACATTTTAAATAAATGCGAAAGTGTGTCAGTCTGGCTTTTCTCTTCACGCCCAACCGCTGAATAGATTTTGCTTAAATTTGGCATGGAGATACTTTGTGTCCCAGGAAAGGACATAGGATACTTTTAATCCCGGAAAAATGTACGGAACCTACGCAATAAACGAATTTTTGTTGCGGGCGTCATCTAGTAATTAATGTGGATAAATATGACCAGTGCCTTATTTTCCTGAACAAGAAAACAAATACACCTCTTAGCTCATCTCAACTCTGTTTTATGAACATCCCGTAGAATAATCTCCGCTGAAGCAATTAATATGTTAACAAGTGTTGAGCCACCGTTGCCTTGGTGGTTACCAAACATTGCGCCAATACAAATTAAACCATTTTTACTCCAATCATCGCTTATATCTCTTGGCCTTCAAATAAAACATCTAACAGCTCAGTGATAAATCTTAAAATGGCGTAATCTTGTACGAAACTCCTTTTTCTAAGTGAAGAGCTCGATAGAGTAAGTTTAACTGGGCGTTTAGTCAAGATATTGTGTACTGTCGAGGTTGATGTAAAGTTGTGAAAGTCCTCTCTCTTTGGATTTCGAACTTCGCTGTCGACATTATCAAATGCATTTAGGCTTAACTTTTTTTGCATATTAGGATTAGAGAAAATTGTTTAGTACTGAATTCTTAGGTTAAACTTAGTAGTTGGAAATATTTTGGGTTATTAGGATCCTGAGACAGCACCTGTTAGTAAACATTTCTTGTACGATCTTATAGTTTATCAACAGTTTTAACGCTTGACCAGACTATATAATATGGTCGCTATTAAGCATTTGTGTACTATCCCACAAAAAATACGTATTGAGTTATGAATGCAGTTATGTTATTAAGATCATTAAGAACAACACTGCATTCATAACTCAACAAAAAAATTCTAGGGATAGTACACAAATGCTTATCAGCGACCAGTTATGAGTTAAGAGTCGCTTAACAGCCGTTCAACCGCACGCAGACGTTGCCTTTTCAAACGTTACGTCACTTTTTGTGTTATAATTTTTATGCTTTGAATGTTTGACCAGTCTAAACAAAAACTTTTGGATAAGGGGGCAAAGAAAATAGTAGAAAACTTAAAACGGCCAATAGTGCGTTCTCGGATTTAAGGCAGGTAGGCATTCCATAAGAAATCAATATTCCAAAAATCCTACTGTCGGCCATTTTAATTGTGTGTCCGTTATAGCGTTTTCCATATCTCATGCCCGCGACTTGAATACCAAGCCTGCACCTGACACCGCTTCCGCTCTATGGGAGTTGGGAATCTATGGACGTTATAGCTCAAAGATTTTAAAACTCAGGACATGGCTTTACGTATATTTAATTTAAAAGGTACGTATAATTGAAAAAAAAAAACTATATTAAGAATGTGTCATTCTTTATTGCTACAGACTATACTGTACTCTTTTTTTTTTATTAAATAAAAGAACAAACGAGCATACGGGTCACCTGATGATAAGCAACTACCGTCGCCCATGGACACTTGCAACATCAGAAGAGCTGCAGGTGCGTAGCCGGCCTTTTAAGAGGGAATACGCTCTTTTCTTGAAGGTTTGCAGGTCGTATAGGTCCGGAAATACTGCTGGTGACAGTTCGTTCCAGAGTTTTCAGTGCGCGGTAGAAAGTTACGCGAAAAACGCACCGTGGAAGACTGCCACTCATCAAGGTGATGAAGATAGTATATTTTTCGCGTGGGACGATGGTGAAAAGTTACAGGTGGTATGATTCCGAACAATTCCTCAGAGCACTCCCCGTGATACAACCGATAGAGGATGCAGAGCGAAGCTACATCACGGCGTAATTCCAAGGAGTCTAAGCTGTTTGAAACACTATGGCAATCAACAATTCGAGCAGCCCTTCGTTGGATACGATCCAGAGGGAGCAGTTGGTATTTTGGCGCCCCTGCCCAGAGATGAGAACAATATTCCATATGAGGCCGAACCTGCGCCTTGTAGAGTTGTAGGCGATGGTCCGGACTGAAGTACTGTCTCGCTCTGTTACGAACACCAAGCTTCTTCGAGGCTTATTTGGCCTTACCCTCTAGATGATATCGGAACTGGACTTCGCTCGATATGTTGACGCCAAGTATCTCAATGCTAGGGGAGATGGTTAAAGATGTGCCCTCGAAACGAGGATATACGACCATTGGTGACTTTTTAGTGGTGTCCGCGCAGACTTGTGTCTTGGCGAGGTTGAATTGGACTCGGCGTAACATGGCGGTAGCGGTCATTGACTCTCTGTAAAACACTTGTCGTTTTCTATATGAACCGCGATTGACAATTAAGTGTCAGATGTTGTCAATCGCGGCTTTGTAAAGAAAATGACAAGTTTTTGATAGGGACTCAATGACCGCTACCGCCATGTTTCGCCGAGAACAGTATAGTTATTTTAAATATACCTATAGTCAAATGCATAATAATTTATAGGCCAGCGTTGTTTTTATTTACATTCAGATTAAATTGGGTACGTCCGTCCGTTTGTACGTCCAGTGCTGCTTGTGCTAGAGATGTGTCAATTGATATCACTAGCTCGCTTGAACTCGAGTCGAGTTAAGCTCGAGTTGAATTTGCGTTAACTCGTCTATCAACTGGCGGTTAAGTAATTTTTAGCGAAGTTGTGTAGAAAGATTTTAAAATATTAAAAAAATGAATATGAAGCGTTTAGATTTGTTACGAGATTCAAAATGTAGTAATTTAATTACATTTTATGTACTTAAATGGAGCTGTTTACTTGTAAAACACAATTCAAATCGTCTGAAAAAGTAAATAGCATAATACTCAAAGTATCAGTGAACTAACTAGTAGTATTTGTTTATTTCAAGCAAATAGCGGCAATGCTACTGTATTATAATTATCACAGAATAATAAACGAGTACTTCCGATGAACTGCACCTTCCACGTAAACCCTTAATTCCGACAGTTATTACACTAAACACCGTTAATTTACCTTCCCCGACCACCGCCAAAACGAACTCTACTCCCTTTTAATAAAGCACTGCGAACCGCAAGGTAACCTTGTAGTTTTCTACGCGGTCTCATTGTGTGTACGTATGGTGAAAACGGGTAAGATTTTCCCACGAAAAAAGGAAAACTTACGGTACACGTATGTCGAAACTTCTTGTGACACGTCGCATGATACTATATTGCATGTAAGGTCATGATAGCTTGTATAAATAGCTGATCCCTCGCCCGCTTCGAGAGGAAATTACCTATGACGTTTTGCGTTTGGAAAACGTTTCGATTTTATTAGCTAAAGTTATTCGCTAGGCGTTTTTAATAACCCTTTGATCCAGCAAAAATTCAAGTGACATTACATTCAATATCGTATCTAAAAATTCTCATCACTACAACTCTAATGCCAGGAGAACCCAATTGTAGATTATTTAGGTACAGAATCTGAAGTCATTAGTATAGGCAACTAAGTTTTCAGTGCATGATTCTTGTACTATGAGTATCTTCATTACGTAGAATAATATTGTAATAGATTGTAACTTACATAATATGAAACCCACATGGCATCGAATGGTATGTAAGGTTAGCCAAACTAAGCTTTATTTTTAACCGACTTCCAAAAAACGAGGAGGTTATATGTTCGGCTGTGGATATATATTTTTTTTTTATTTTTTTTATTTTTGTATGTTCAACGATTACTCCGCCGTTTGTGAACCGATTTTCGAAATTTTTGCTTTGTTGTATTTGGTTTTACTCCAATTTGGTACCATGTTCACAAAGTGGTGACCTGATGATGGGATCCAGGAGTAATCGAGGGAACTCCTCGAAATTTATATGGAAACATATGGTGATTTTGGTTTTATGTGAAGTGTACTAAGAATATGCTACCAAAAAGTCAAATATTGGGTCAAGGTATACCATGGTTTCGAAGATGCTGAGAGAACTCCTGACTCCTTATAGATACACGTTTGGGAGTTTCGGCGTTGTTTTAAGAACAGAAAGCATATGCTACTATGCAACTCATATTCATCACTTAAACTAAGGCTAAACCTCAACTATTTCTGTACTCAATCTTCATAATTTTGAAGTCGGTGCCAGTTCCAAAAGTTTCAAATATTCTGTCAGAGGACTGAAGATTCAGCTATCTGGTACCGACTTCGAAATAATGAAGTTTGAGTACAGAAATAGTTGAGGTTTAGCCGAATTCGGAAAAAGGCACTATTAGATAGCAAAAATTATATAATACTTTTTAGTTCATATTAATGTTAATATTGTTTTTACCTTGGAAGTCGGTTTTAATTTTTTGTTAATAGTTTGAAAGTAGCTTTCAGGTTAATTACCATATTAGTATAGTAGCTTAGAATTTAGATACAAACTATTATAGAACTCATATAACGTGACAATGTAATAAACTTGCCTAACGCACTCATTAGAGTCCTTATCTTGAACTGAACTTCTGTCATAAATTTGCAATATTTTTCACTATCTGTCTAAACAAATGTTCTTCGCTGCAATCTTCACCGCCCATTACCTCCAGATTCGTAAGAATTTCAAAACGTACCGAACGCCAGAAATACCTAGTAGCTAATTACAAAATCCTTCGTATACATAAATAAGCTCTTAAATATTCCGTTTTTACTGTGGGAAACACAATTTCAAATTTTATTATTGCAAAATAAGAACGTTATTAATAATTGTAAGTTGTAACTCTACGTTAACGCACGTGAATATACTTTTCCATTTTGCAGGCTTTTGCTAATAAGTATTACGTTATGAAATATACCAGTATAGGTAATATAATTATAAGTATATAGTATTTAATATCATATGAGATGTAATAAAGATTTAAGGAAGATATTATGTATCAACTCGATCTTTGGATTTAGTTCTGAAAACGTCATGTCCTCGACGTAGAGGCAAAAAAAATATTTTTTTGTTATTGCAAAGTAAAATCAATAAATTAACTTAGCTGTACACCAATTTATATGTTATATTTTGCCCTGTGATCTTAGAACTCTGCGCTACCTTCAATTCGAAATATGTAGCCCGTCTCTCTCATTCGGATATTTCAGGCGTTCATCTCGGCGATGTTAGCGCAACTGAACCGCGACCGGATCTTGCCTCAGCCTCATTAAAGATTCTAGGTCGGTCTGCAATCGTTAATTAGCCGAGATAAGTGCGGTATTAATTGTGTTCGCCATTGAGGCGGCTATCGCGCCATCTCGCGGGGAACACTTGTTTGCGTTCCGTTTTACGGATGTATTAAACGAAAATTCGGTTTTGTATGTTTTTATTCGAATTGCAGCTTTAGAAACGTTTGAATATTGTTGTGCGCTTTTGCGTTATTGTAAAAAATAATGTACTTGGTAAAAAAATGGCACGGTGACTGCAGGAAGTAAAAAAATTACCTATCTATATTCTATATACATATATAAAAGAAAGTGGTGTTAGTTACACCACTTATAACTCAAGAACGGATGAACCGATTTGGCTGAAAATTGGTGGAGAGGTAGCTTAGAACCAGGAAAAGGACATAGGATACATTTTGTCCCGGAAAAATGTACGGTTACTGCACAATATACTTTTATGATTTGTGCGTAAACTATTCAATCGATTTTTATGAATTTTGGTATGGAGATACTTTGAGTCTTGGGAAAGGACAAGGGATACTTTTGGTCCCGGAAAATGTCCGGTTCCCGCACAATAAACTTTTATGATTTTCGCTTAAACTACTCAATCTATTCTGATGAAATTTGGCATGGAGATAGGTACTAATTTTAATCTATTGTTTTCTTAATTATACCAATTCGATGATTAAATAATCATTAAGATAGGACAACGCCTATCGAGTCAGCTAGTTTTTCATGTAGCAGCTGAGATGAAGTTTATATTTTTTTAAGCTAAATTAATACTTATCATAGCAGTGGAACCAGCTAATTCCTCAAGTGAAACTTACCTGAAACAAAAAATTTAATAATCAATATTTTAATTTTTAAGGCATTCGACGTATAAAATACGAAAATATAGCAAACACAAAGTACATAGTATAATTTTCGACTAAAAAAACTTATTTTAAGTTGTTCTTGTGTTCTTTTTCGATCCGCGATTTCCACAAATACTTATTTATCTTCTAATTATATTATTACAGATGGGAAAGTTTGTCTCTCTGTCACACCTTAATGCTCAAATTAATGAATTTAATTATTTAGTTTAATCATGAAACTGGAAAATTTTCATAGGTAAGAAGTTGCAGGCGTCATCTAAATAGTTAATAAGCATAAGTAAACTTGAAAACATCGTTTTAATTGTCATTGCAATCGTTTAATGGCTTTGGAAGAGTTACGACTTACGGTTTGCAGACATGTTCAGTGGAAAACACGAAGATTGAGGATAATAATTATTATCAACTTTAACTTGCTTAGTAACAAATAAAACATAGTATTTTATTAGCATAATATAATACTTTATGACGCGGTAGTTACTATAACTATTTACGGACTTATGGCAGCTAGCTTTAAGTTATATATTTCAGGATTTTCATTTGCTTATGACATTAGAATAATTTTAAATCATAAGTCACCAATGGCGTGTTAGTCCAAGGGGCTGTTTCGCCACTTCTTCCACAACTTAACTTGACAGTAAAGTAAAGACTTGAAAGTTAAACGAGTATAGAGCATCTGTCAAATAAGTTGTGGATAGCTAATCCAGCACCTTATCAGGAAGTGGTGAAACATCATGCCATAATGTATATTCAATCAATGACTAATAAAATTGACATTAAGGGCCTGTTTCACCGCTTCCTGATAAGGCTATCCACCACTTAATTTGAAAGATTTTGGCCTGTTTCACCGCTTCCTGATAAGGTGCCCGATAGGGTTATTTGACAGATACATTTGACATACTCCATCTGTCAAATTAAGTGTTGGATAGCCTTATCAGGAAGCGGTGAAACAGGCCCGGAGTATGGAAAATCTGTCAAATAACCCTATCGGACACCTTATCAGGAAGCGGTGAAACAGGCCATAAATCTACATACTTTAAAGCAATAAGCGTTCACCTATATTTCAAAGCTTTTTATCGAGCTTGTGAATAAACCTACATTTGAGGTAGCTCTGATTGGTGTCACTGTTATGAAATTCAGTACAAAGGTCGACAAATTTCTAATTTAAGGCGTATATCCGAGTGGCGATTCGTAATTGTAACCGTGAAACGAAACGCACCAACGCCTCGCTGTTCGATTGCGAAAACGGAACGGATATAGCCGTTCCCTCCGCCATTGGAGCAAAATTTGAATTTTGCCGGTTAACTAGCCACTTCCGGCCGATAGCTTTGTTTCAGTTGGCCAACCGGATGCGAGATGAGGCTCTGAGGCTGGATTTTAAGTGATTAATGATGTTAAGTTACATAGTTTCAAAAGAGTTCAAGTCGTTACATAGATTGAAATGTTCAAAATTCAGCAAAGTCTCAGGAAACTATACAAGTAGAAAAAAGAAATAATTTTAAGTTGTACTTAGTTCACAATACATTGTAATACCTACATTGAAACTAATAAATGCTGTGCTTGCCTCTATTTTCATAGGGTGCAGTCAGCAGTAGCAAACAATTGTTTTCTTCTTTAAAGGAAAGCCCCATTACCTATAGTCTGCATACTCGTAATAATGTAGAGATTTAGGTTAGATTTAGGTGGTGGCATTCAAGGTGATTGTTACAGACTGTTCCAATTAAAGAGGTTCAAACCAAGTTTTAAAAACCTTAATATGATTTAAGTAGATAGTTTTAGGTCCAATTTCTCAGGTTTATGAGTGATTTGTAAAAATAACGTCAGACAAATCCACAAACCACAAGAACTATGCAATAATTCTATAAGACTGAACTAGATAATGTTTCTAATATAGTATGCCGTGATTGAGATCGTCGCGGTCAAGAGTCGTCACGGGTGAGGTGGTTTCAGCAGGCGGCTAGCTACGAATTTTACTTCTCCATCGGCTACGTCATGGTATTTAATCCGTTTCTCTATGTATGTGCTTGTCATTATCAGAAATTTAGATTTTCTTGTAATTCCTAAAAATGAAACCGAAAAATTTCAGAGTAATATTGATTCGCTATGTAGCATATTTACAAACGTTGTTTGTTCTAGCTGAAAATTCGTTTCTTGCCCGGTAACAATACGTTTTGACACGCTAAAACGACCTTACTCTCTTTTATTCAAAACCAATTTCATTCTAAGTATCTCCTTACCAATTCCATCAAGATTTCGTTTCGAACAAGCCTTAAATAGCTAACAAACTAATACTTTCGCATTTACATTTGATGTACAGATTCTTTAAAAATTTTAAAATCTCTCAATCATAAAAGTGATGACCTCTAAAAAGACCACGCGTTGGCAGATCTTCCTCTTTGACTATTTTGGTAATTAACTAATGAGTAATGAGGGATTTGTAGATTCCGTTTTGGTCAGATTTTCGTTCTGGTCAGACTATTCTGGCTAATTTTGTATTAGATTCAGCAGCACAGGAATGAGCTACGTCATGTCTAACTAGAGTGCTGTGAGGTTGCCGTCGCGGGTGGCTGCGCGGGCTAATTGCGGCCCGCGACCCGTGACCGACAGTTACGCGGGAGCGGCCCGCCGCGCCGCTCGACCCGGACACCGTATTAATATGTACTTACATTTATTCACAGAGATTCAAAAGATTCCATGATGTATCCCGTATGTAGCCAATGCTAAGGGCCTGTTTTACCACTTCCTGATAAAGTGCCGGATAGCCTATTCACAACTTATTCGGCCGATTCTCCATACTCTGTCAAATTAAGCGGTGGATAGCCTATCTGGCACCTATCAGGAAGTGATGAATCAGGCCCTAAATCTTACAAAATAACATGCTCAAATTGTAGACTCTATATTGAATCAAATTTGCTCGAGCGTATTGATGGAAGATTACTTAAAATTACTTTTTAAACTATTTAGTAATATATTTTATTAATTCCTTAAAAATAGTAGTATTCCTATTTAGTATTTACCTTTTTACTGAAGCGAGAATATTACCTAATGTAGAGGAGCATCTCACATTGGTTAATTACACATAAAGTGTACATAGCGAATTACTCATATATCACGGAAAAGCGTTAATTACGTGTTATTAAAATGCAAATGAAGTTTCAAAAGAAATAAAAGTATGGCGCCCGCCCACCGACCACTCCTCATATCGCACGCCCCGCTCTAGCGCTAAGTAATTTACTAATTACACTTTTTGTTGGTTTTTAACAAGCTTTTAATGATCGTTTATCGAAGGTGTAAACGGAAGTATCAATAATTTATATCATCACACAGACTATTATAACAAATTAGAACATCGTATCTTTAGCTCTACATTTCATATTAATAGTTCCTGTAATTTGTTAAAATTGCATGTTGTGAGGTGTTATAAAGTAAATAATTTATCAAATTTATTCATCTCTACATCTAATAGAGTCGTGCAATTTTATTTGACTACATAATATATTATGATGTGTCTACTTTATATCTCTACATTTTACAACGCATACCTACTTGATACTATGAATTAGCAAATAAAGCCAAATTTGTGAGTAATGACTGGGTTACGTATTAGTTATTATAATTTATTTTTTCAAACGTAAGTACAAGTGCCTAGATACTATTGCGTGATACATAATTCATTTATATGACATGCGAATTATACATAATGTGATAGAAATTACGCCTGTTTTACATTGCTTTGTCCGACAACATAGATTATTTCCATTAAATAATAATCAAAATATTTGCAGTACATATCAATTTTCATAATTCGCCTACGTGTCGTAGATCGTATTTCGGAGAATTTCGATAGTGCAACGGTAAACCAACTTTACCGTTCGTTCATGATTTGACAAAAAATTAATGATCGCGAATGAAATTCTAAAATTTTTGGCTTGTAGTCAGCTATAATGTCAATGTTGTTGTGATTTTTGCTCGTTTTTGCTACTTGTTTTGTAAAATTTATTAGCCAATGGTAGATTCTCAGAGCCCATGTCATTTTCTATACATATCGTGGAATTTTATCCAAATATGTAAAGTATCAAAATATATTAAAGATATACAGTATTCTTGTGTTAGGAAAAAGCAGATGACAATAAAGGTTAATGTGACATTTTACTATGATCTCGTGAATCAAACCTACCTATTGAAAATGATCATCAAATAAGTTATGAACTTTTGTTTCTAAAATCCAACATTCGGTGAATCCAACAGGCAATGGCAAAAGCAAATAAAATATAAAAACACAATCTTCAATCCAGAAGTCTATAGCGCTTCTTGAGATACAGCCTGAAGACAGACAGACGGACAAACATCGAAGTCTAAGGGCCGATTCACACCGGATCGGCAGCGGCCGGCAGCGGCCGGCAGCGGCGCGAAGAGCACTTTAAGTGTGAAATAATTTTAAACTTTATTTACATACTTATAACTACTAGTATCGCTTGAAAACTTCTAAAAAGGCTCGAGGCGCCGCTGGCGGCCGACGGCTTTTAGAAGTTTTCAAGCGATACTAGTAGTTATAAGTATGTAAATAAAGTTTAAAATTAATAATTATTTCACACTAAAAGTGCTCTTCGCGCCGCTACCGGCCGCTGCCGATCGCGCCTCTGCCGACCGCTGCCGGCCGCTGCCGATCCGGTGTGAATCGGCCCTAAGTATCCTGTTATTACCCTTTGGGTACGGAACCCTAAAATGTCGTTAGGTATAATGAAATTGGCAACATGCATGGAAGGTCACCACCACGGCCACGGCTGGGTTGGTCCGCACCCGTCCGGTGAGATCAGCACCGGTGATATTTAGCTCATGTGGATGAGTCGCTAATAAGATGGGCAGAGGAGCTGACATTATCATGTTAAGTCAAGTCATTATTTCCAGGTGTTTTTATGTGCGACGGTAAAAGGACGTATGATTGTATTTCCGTATTTGTACCTACTTGTAGTAACTTTGTTAAACAAGCATCACGATATTTTCAAAGATACGAGATTAATAATTACAAAGTCTATAAAATAAAGTACAGAAATTATAAAACGTGTAACTATATAACTGGATACCTAAAAATAGTTTAGATTCGAAAGCAGAATACGAAATACTATTTTTTACAGGTTACTTTTTATCTATCCGACTTTGGAGAAGTAAAGGCAGAACTATTATAGCTAACACAATTTGTCTGCTGTCTCAAATAGAAAAGGCTGCCGAAGATGGCCATAGTATTGCGCAAGCTAAAATCTTATTACAGGCAAGTTCATCTGGTGTGGGAGGAAATTTGACAGAAAGATAAATTCCAGTTAATTTATCAAAGAATTGACAGGAGCTTAATGATCCGTGATGTATTATATTGGCAAGTATGTGCTCTATCGTGACATCGAGCTCATCATTATAAAGCTACGCACCTGCTCTAATGGTAACCTTCGTCGTATGTATAAGTATAGGTAATAGTACTTTTAGACGCCATTTTTAAGAAACATTTTGATCATTCAACAGTTTCTCTAACAGATAACTGAATGCTAAAATACTTTGACAATAAAATACTAAGGGTATGCGCGCACGGGCAACTTAGTTGCTCGGCGATTTATTTGTCTCTTTGGAAAAATAAATAAAAAACCGAAGAAAGCGTCGAAAGAGAGAATATTGGGTTTCGGATTCTCGGGAAATTTCATACTATGTATATGAAATTTAGAGCATACCCAAAGACTTGATCGAGAGACAAATAAATCGCTGAGCAACTAAGTTGTCCGTGCGCGCATACCCTTAAATAAATTGCCAATTATAGCTTTGTTCACATTTTTCTGTTCGTCAAGGGCATGCGTTATAGCGCAGTCAACAGCGAACGTAAGGCATGCCCGCGACGCATGCCCTCTGACCCTATCCAAAACTTCAAAAATGACAATGTTGGCGTTGCGTTCGTTGACGCATTCAAGTTGAATGAAAGAAAATGTCGAAAATTGAAAACGAAAGCGCATAATGTGGACATAGCTAATCAGAGATGTTGCATAGTAATACATAATATTATTATTGAATTACCAAGCAATAAAATAAATAAAAGGCATAATAGAAATTAGTTTTATACCGAACGCTTATATTACAACAGATAAGTTTTTTGTTCGCGAACCGAGATTCGACATCTCGATTAATCATCTGATATCGATGTGTGATCGACTAATGCTGGACAATTATTTTGACAGTAACGCTCACGACTGCACATCCCTCAGTTATAATTACCACGCTCTTAACACTGTAGTAATAGAGCTCTGAATCGCTTGAGCTCTTTTCGGAGAGATCTACGATTTTGTAATCGTGTACCGTTCGATTCATTCACAGACAATATGAACACGTGACGAATGATTTAAACAGTACAAGCAATAAAACACTCTAATCGGCTTATACTAAAGGCTTAATTTCAGTTATAAGCTAATCTAAAGAACCAAAATTTAACAAAGCCAGAACTTAGCAAACTATTGAAGTAAGAATTATTTTTTTGTGTAAAATATTTAATTTTATGATAAATTATACCCTTTCAAGTTACGCCGTAACTAACAAGACTAACTAGCGTTCGATTTATTTTGCTATGAATAATACCGTTTCATATTATTCATAGAAAAATAAATCAAATTGTAATTAACTGATAGTTAGATACAATTACCAGTCTGCAAGCCCATCATCAATTTCTTATTATTTCTACAGATTAAATTGTTACCAAGTACTAGTGATACCTAATATTCAATACTTAAAACGCAAAATCTATATTTATAAAATTACATGTCCTGACTGACTGACTGATTCATCATCGCTGAGCAAAAACTGTTAAAGTCACAGCCACGAAATTTGGTGAGTAGGGTTGTTTTATTAAGTAGACACCCACTAAGGAAGGAATTTTGAAAATTTTACCCCGAAAGGGGTGAAATAGGGGTTGAAAGTTTGAATGAAAGTCCGTCATTTCTTGAGTTAGAAACATTAAACTTTATTTTTGGGTTACTGATTAAAAATGAATGGATACGGATTTAAGCGTTTTTGGAAATTCTACCCCCAAGGGGGTGAAATTAGGGTTGAAAGTTTGAATGAAAGTTCGTTATTTCTCGAGTTAGAAACATAATATTTTATGTTTGAGCTACTGATTACAAATGATTGGATACGTGTTTAAGCGTTTTTGGAAATTCTACCCCCAAGGGGGTGAAATAGGGGTTGAAAGTTTAAATGAAAGTCCGTCATTTCTTAAGTTAGAAACATGAAAGTTTATCGACGTTTGCGTTTGACGTTTGCTTAAATAGGGTCCCGTTTTTACCCTTTGTATAAGGAACCACAAAAAGGGAAAACTATCCATTTTTGTTATTATACTACGTTAATGCGGACGACGTCACGGGAAACAGCTAGTATTATATAAAAGTATAAAACCCGTTTTCACCAACACTACCTAAAATTTAGGTGTCCTTTAAGCCATAAGGGGCACCTAACGTTAGTTTTGTTTTCACCGACGTTTAAGTGACACCAAAACCATTATAATTTAGGGGGTGGATTGACAACCCCGTAACTCTTAGGTGACGTATATTTTGAATAAAACAACCTATTATGCGATTCATCCGTCAAACCATTAGGTGACCCTTATAATTTACGGGATGAATTGACGACGTGACGTATGTGGCGACAACGACGACGTTAGGTGACGGTTGCCTTGACAATGAATCTGTTATAGAATGGCCGTCTGATATTTTATTGTAAAATAGCGAACTCCCAACAATATACAATATATTTATCCCAAACCTTCCTCTATAATCACTCTATCTATTAAAGAAAACCGCAACTAAAGGGAACAAAGGGGCATGAGGACAGAAAAAGCGACTTTGTTTTATACTATGTAGTGATAATATACGTCGCCTAAGAGTTACGGGGTTGTCAATTCATCAAAAACAAAACTTGCATTAAGTGCT
The DNA here is from genome assembly GCA_937595015.1 of Polyommatus icarus. Classification (NCBI taxonomy): domain Eukaryota; kingdom Metazoa; phylum Arthropoda; class Insecta; order Lepidoptera; family Lycaenidae; genus Polyommatus; species Polyommatus icarus. The sequence goes on from OW569321.1 coordinate 23,718,544, forward strand.
CTTTATGTTGGCGCTTAAGGGACACCTAAATTTTAGGTGTTGTTGGTGAAAACGGGCATTAAAGAAACATAGGTATCATTAAAACTAAAATAATCATACTTGGCTTCCATAACAAATTCTTTACACTTATCGAAGTAACCTTAAGTTAGTATGTACTATTTATTAGAGGAGGATCAGTTAAGAAAGGTCAGAATCCGTAATGTCGAGATTTATGTAATTACATTAGAATAACAAACAAGTCTAAAGGTTGACGTTATGCTAAACATCAGGTGGAATTTTGAAGTTTGGTCTTTGCCGCAGCTCGCGACCAGAAAAAAAACAGCTGTCACATTTGGCGCGAAATTAAAAACAAAAATTCATGGTGTTTATCGTTTTAAACATATCATAGCAACGGGATTCGTTTTTGTAGAATTTCATCAAATTATTTCCATAAAAATCTTGGAAAAAAAAACTCTGAAATCGTCAAGTCATCATCACATAAGATTAAGGTGCGGGTAAGTCACATCGGGGGTCTCAATATTGACAGTCATGCACCCCAGCTGAACGAGTTATAATTTAAATTAACTCCTGACAGACTAAAATATCGTATCGGACATCGCATTATGTAATTAATTGATTAATAGACTTCGTACAATCAAACATTTTTGATCTAGTATTCATTTTACAAGTTTTTCAGCGGCGACAAAATTTGCCAATTGCTATGGTTCTATTTTCAAATGCGGTCGGCCAGCAACTTTTTTTTAATTTAGATTATGAAATGATGCATAGCGCCAGATTAGGAACCGGTCAACGGGTCCGGTGCAAGTGGACTATTACAAATGATGGAGCGGTTAATAAGGTAGCACGTTTATCTTATTAAGTGTCCAGCGCCCGCGGCCTCCGCCGTGTGATGGATATGCGAGCCTCAGATACCGTCGACAAATAATATCGTCTAGTGTTGGTACTCTCTGCTTGCTATTGTCGATAGTTCTGGATACTTTGTTTATCGAAATTTTCGAAAATTCGTAAGCAGTTTTGAGGGTTTTTAGAAAGATGCTCTAGTGTTAAACTTTTATTTTAATTATTGGGTTAAATACAAAAATACTGAAATGTTTTCTCTAAGGCGAAAAAGTCCTAAAACGGTAAAATTACATTATAATTTTGAAATAAACATATCCAAATGAGGCTATTGTTTCGTTATCGATACACGTACAACACTAATACACGGCATACCGATACAATTAGCCGATATCGAGCATCGGCCGCGCTAACTTCACATTCAGAACATTTGTCATACCCGACGCGACGCGACGCGAGGCGACATTCCTCTCATTGTGTTTAGGTGCTACTTACTATAAATATTACGCTTCAAAAACCATGGCACACTTTAATACAATTGGGTGATTGGTATTGTCAATCTATATCATTTAAAATTACTTTGATAGGTGAAAAAATATACATGGTAAGAGTACTTGCATGGCTAATGTTTCATCAGCTTTTTCAGAATCAGAAGTTAAAACTTTCGACGATGTTGATTGCTAAGTGACAACGCAACTTTGTATTCTTTTCTTTCGTTAATTAATGCCATTCCCATTCACTCCCTTGATGTTAGTCTTTTGGACTGAATCGAAATGGCCTAATTTATTAAAAATGTTTAAAATCCGCAAAACACAAAAAAAATCGAGTCCGCAGGTGCAAAACTGTATGTCGTTAACGTTTTCACAAAAATAAAGGCATTTTTACATTTATATTATTAGGAGGATTAATGATCGTTAGAACGAATAAAATACTGATTAAAAACCTTAAGTAAGTATCTATAACTCCACTCGGGCTAGCTTGTCGCTAGCGGTCATTGACTCCCTGTCAAAAACTTGTCATTTTCCATATAAACCGCGATTGACAATGAAGTGTCAGATATTGTCAATCGTGGTTTTATATGGAAAAAAGACAAGTTTTTGACAGGAAGTCAATGACCGCTAGCGAGAAGCTAACCCGAGTGGAGTATAAATACCTAATAAAAATACATGGAATAAATTATTATGCAAAACTTTTTTGAAAACTTATTTTTCTAGAATCAATCACTGTTTAACGAAAATTGTGCTCTAAAGAACGAAATTAAATAAAAAATGTCTCTGTCCGTCGGGAGTTGGACGTATTAAATCCACATAGAAAGCTATTACTGAGAAGTGTTATCTGGTAGCGCGCCCATCTCTCATATTGGGACCGCACGGGAGGCCGAGGCGATAAGAGCGGATTAACTTAAACAATTTATCATTCCTTTTTTGTTTACTACTGTTCGACTATTAAGCTAAAATGCAGGGTTTAATGTTTAAAGATTAACAGTTCGGTGACGTTGCTAAAATATTAGGGTTCGTTAGCCACTTATAGATTCGTCATGTCTGTCTGTCCGCCCGTCTGTCACAGCCACTTTTCTCCGAAACTATAAGAGCTCCACTATTGAAACTTGGTAAGTAGATGTGAGACTCTTCCAAAGTGGCAAAATGTGTGTCCCCCCCCCCCCCCCCCTCTAATTTCTAAAGTAGTAAGTATTTCATGATAATTCTAAAAAAAATATATGATGTATATCAAAAATGAAATATTAAAATAAATCAAAAAACCTTATAATTTCATAGACATAATTCTTATTGCTGCTGCGGAACCCTTCATGGGCGAGTCTAACTCGCACTTGGCCGGTTTTATTTTTAGGTCAAAATCAAATCAAGTTATTGGGGAAGTAGTATATTTGTCATTAACTTCATTTTCTACTACTGTTTCATCAAAATCATAGTTTGATTTTGATGAAACAGTTTGACCGTATATACCCTTTCAGACTCCAGTGCTTCAATGAAAACTTACTCGAGAAAACTGTGTCGTCATAACCCAGCGTCAAATGCAGGCGCGGGAAAAAATTCGTTCCGGTGCTCTACATGGGAGATGAATGATTAAAAACAATCAAACGAAAGCCGGAGTGAATGAACTGTGCACCTTGAGGTCCTGCGCGAATAAAGAACAATGCCCTATTGTATGCGACGTCATAGACGGAATATAGGTCGGCCGAAACACAGCTGATCGCCCGCCGTCCGCCGCCCGCCGGTCGTGGGAGCCAACCTCCCCTCTGTTACTGTTCTTGTATGCACTAATTACTTTTTTATGGAATAGAAGCGGTTGTTTTTGTCAGTTTTTGTGATGCCGAGGAAGCAGGAGGACTCTTGGAGAAATTGACACCGGATTTTTGTGATGCTGCGGTCCTCTGTCTGGGGAGTCGTTGGTGCGGTATGATCATGATAGAGTTGCAAATGTTTTGGGGATCTTTGGAAAAAATAGACTCCAAAACAAGAAAAAACATTTTTTAAGAAAGTCATGTTTTTGTGATAACATAAAATATGTTTAGATAACGAGGAAAATAAGTATAATGTGTATTCATTATGTGGTAACTAGTTGTTATAGCGCTGCAAATACAGCGCTGAAACAAAAAATATGCATAAAACATTAACTGCTACTAAATCATATTATGTTTTACGTGTACATAAATCGTCCATAACTATAATTTATACCTGTGCTTGTAATTTGTAATGTATTATTAGTTATTACTTTTTACATAGTTGGGTAGGTATATAAGACTCAAGCATAAACTTGATATATTTGATATTTAAATTTTTTTGCTTCCACGCGGAACATTACAAGTTTTTGCTAAGAGCAAGACAAAAAATATATATTTGCTTATTACCTACCTACCGATCTACCTAATTACAATTAGTTATAAAGATTTTGAAAACACCGTAAGGTAAAGTTAAAATTCTACCTTCGTCCAACCGCACAAATTGTAGTAACTACATTTAAACTTGCTCATTTTGTGCATATATAAAAGGTATTAGGTATGCTTTAAACCACTATACAAGTACTTAACAAAATTTTGAAATGTGTGTAATAACTAATAACTAATAAGTTATGTGCCAAATCTTTTATTAATAATTTGCTATTGGATATTGGCTTTTTATTACATCAAAACGATGAGTATGAATACCTCTACAGGTATTCATACTCATCGCTTTGATGAGTAAGAATACCTGTACCTGAAATTATCCATATGGTAAATTAACTACGTACAAAACACTAAACTTATTAGCACTAAAATGGTTTCGGTAGACGGTGACGTCAGAGGTCGAAGTGGTTCACAGAGTTCAGAGAGTGGCGAGGTCGGCAATTAACATTATATTACCTCTGCGTATTAAATATGCTGTTTTTCTGTAACCGTATAATAATGTTACATTTTAAATACCGCAGTACTATTCCATTCATGTAAATAGATTTGAATAAGGTTTGAGGCTTAATTTTTTAAAATATAATCCATATTTAAATTTTGAAAATGTTTCTCAAAACTAAATGTATCTAGCGAATATGCCTGTACGAGTACCTACTGAAATATAAATTAAAAACTCCAAAGAATTAAATATGCGAAGAGATGGAATCATTCAGTACTCATATGACATAATATCATTGTTAGGTTCAAAAATAAATCATCAAACTTCTAAGTTCTATCCCATTACCTACTAATAATAAAAATATCTACACAGCGGACAATAATAATGCTAGGTCTATTTTTTTTGCTTGAAAATGATCAAGACAGACAAAGAAAGGTGACCTTGAATACGCTGCTTAATTAATCATGATTAATAAAGGGGCTGAATTCTTCATTTAGAGGTACACATACATAGTGGACTACCTATGTAAGTTCATCTATGTACCATCGAGGAAATTGATTCCTTGGCAGTTGATGGACCTACGTAATTTGGTCGGTTTATGTCAATTCAATGGTAGCTGCAGTGATCTGTCGGTTGGGTTTGACAAAACGCGACCAAATTTCGTAGGCCTGCTTTCTGCTTATGAATCAACTTCTCTGATAGTACATATACCAACTCTTTTCTCTATGCATATGTAAACAGTGACAGGTGATGTTTCAGCTACAAATTCGCCGCGGGCGCTTTGAGTCGCAATAAATATGTGCATCTCAAGTGCAGTTGTCGCCGGTCGCGATCGCCGGTCGCCACATCGCGGTGTGAATCTGAATTCCATTTGAATATCTTAGTCTGGTAATTGCTTTGGGGTTCTGTTTTTCCATGTCTGTGTTTTTGTGCCGTTGCATCAAAACGTCTACTGAATATTACAATCGATATACACTTCGGTCATGTTTTCAGTAGTTTTCAAACTCTCGATGTTAATCTTTGGTAAAGCTTGTTTACGTTCTTCTTGGGAAATCCCTGTAGGTGACACTTTGATTCGAAAAAGAGTTAGGTCATAACCGTTTTTGAGCGTTTACTAAATTCGGAGTTGTTCAAGAGAGAAGTCATAATAAAGATTTAAACGAGCGCGCGGTGCGTCATTACGACAAAAACTTATTTTTATTTTTCTTCTATGAAATGAGTACCTAGAGTAATATTTTTATAAGTAATATTCCATCACATTTGAAAATATGTATAGAATTTGAGAACAAAAATAATTCTAAAGTGCGTAATGAGAAGCTACAGAAGATTCTGTACAGATGGATATATTCTAAATTTTCATGAGAAATGCAATCAACCAGTACTCAGTAGCAACATTATCGGAACATAAACAAGGACCACAATATAATTATAAACAGTAGTGCAACTCTGAAATGTTCTTGCAATCAAATTTATGAAGCAGATATAAGTTGCAGTCGCTTACGGCGTGATAATATGCATTAATGTGTAACTGGAGGTATCTGAAATAGCACACACGAGAGCCCCCATTTTTTTTATATGAAGAGTGAAGACGGTCTACGTAGACTACTGTATATGATTCATACTACGTCGGAACTTCACGAGTGCTAAGGAAAGTGCATTAGACGATACAATACAAAAATGTAAAATGTGAACGGCCTGCAGGAGCGGACAATGTGCCATTGTTGTTGGCAATTACGCGCACGTGCCCGCTATCTAGCGTCCTTGGGACGATCCACGATTGTTCCCATTGATCTTACGACTCCATTGACGGAACGTCACCCAAACATCGCTGTCATGAGTGACGGAGGTGGTGAGCACGGAAGACGAGTTATGACGGAAGAATATAAAAGATGGGGGTAAGTATGAAGAGGACATTTTTGATATGTTATTTTTTGATTTATATTAAGTACAAAGCTTTTTTTAATCACGAAATCGTACTTGGATAAAAAGGTCTCGAAATTTTTAATATGTGCTCTCCTCACAGAGACGCTGTTTGTTGCTCATTCTGTGTTTACTACGTTAGATAGAAATATGATATATAATAAAAATAAAAAAATAGATCTAGAAAAATATCGTTCACATCATTGTTCCAGATTCTCTAAGCAAATCAGGAACTCAAGCCACTTAGGAACTTATGTTAATTAATTTACAGTTATAGTTGAAAATAACCTATTAACTCTAATTACTTGTGTCAGGGGCGAGATAAATATCGGTGAAATATTACAAATGCCACCGTGTTGCAGGTCGTGCCGACGTAAAATGTTAGACATGGCGCCCTGTCATTTAGCCTGAGCTAGGACTAGGTCACAAATAGTAAATACTAGCGAAATTAACGGTGTGCGGTTACGGGACCGGTAGCTCGTGTGTTCGCAGCTTTATCACTTTAGTCTCGACATAGACAAGCGTGAATGGACCATAAACAATATAATTTAAATTTGGAATAAACTTTTCTTACTGGCCAGTACAACAGGTACAATTTTACACACATGGTTCATTCAACTAGCACTAGATAAAGCCCGCAACTCCGTTGCGCCAAAACTCGTTCATAGCGCGTGAACCGTACATTTTCCCGGGACAAAAATTATCCTATGTCCTTTCCCGGGACTCAAAGTATCTCCATGCCAAATTTCAGCAAAATCGGTTCAGCGGTTTGGGCGTGAAGATGTGACAGACAGACAGACAGACACACTTTCGCATTTATAATATTAGTATGGATAGGTATACATTTATTGGCATCAGCATGTGTCAGCATTCAGAAGCATATAGTATTTATGACGCAGCTATTAACCGTATGTGTTGCACATTTTTCAAAGGTAACAGACAGACAGGCAGACAGACAGACGGACAGACAGACAGACACACTTTCGCATTTATAATTATATTAGTATATTAGTATGGATTCTATAATCGTTATAGTCACATATAACTCAAACTCTAATGTTGCTACTACTCATGATCGAAGGGCAGTGGCAATTGCTTAAGCGATGGCCGATGAGACGTTCTGTCTGCTCGTCCTAGTCTGTTTCGTAAAATTCCCAAGTTGTAAAGCGTAATACGTTTTAGGTGTTAATAACACCTCGTAACTTAGTAGGTGACGGGGAAGCGCTTAACGCTAATCTAGAGTGGCCCTTAAACCCAAAACCGTTCGCAGAACCGATCGAATTATCTTCTGAATGATTTTATGTGTGGTTTTACGAGAGCAACAGTGTTGCCAATGCGCGCGCATGATTTACGCCCAGTTTCATGTGCGAGCCGCGAGTTTTGAAATGGCAACACGCACTGACAATTCCGCTCGGTACTTTGTACGATATGCTCCGTGTTTTATTGCGGATTTCTCGCAAATTCGAATTAGGAGGCGTTAATCCACCTGTCAGGGAAAACATTCTAAGCACGGTGGTCGCACATAAACGTTGCGATTTAATTTACGAGGGGATAAATAATGAATTAGGGAAATATTAGGAGGTATTAGCAATGTTTGTAACATTAATATGAACTAAAAAGTATTAAATAATTTTTACTATCTAATAGTGCCTTTTTCCGAATTCGGCTAAACCTCAACTATTTCTGTACTCAATCTTCATTATTTTGAAGTCGGTACCAGATAGCTGAATCTTCAGTCCTCTGACAGAATATTTAAAATTTTTGGAACTGGCACCGACTTCAAAATTATGAAGATTGAGTACAGAAATAGTTGAGGTTTAGCCGAATTCGGAAAAAGGCACTATTAGATAGTAAAAATTATTTAATACTTTTTAGTTCATATTAATGTTATTATTGTTTTTACCTTGAAAGTCGGTTTTAATTTTTTGTTAAAAATAATAATAATTTCACTCTTTTTAGTTACAATTTTACGTATCTTCTTACAATTTGTTAAGAGTCACAACTCACACTCACAAAATAATATAATATTATAAGTGAAGTGAACATATTGTGCTAAGTAATTTAACAATTTTAATACTTCAAGCCCGAAGCGGTCACCGGCGATTGCGATAACAATAGAAAGGCTATTGTGTCTCGTTTTTCACGATCGAAGGATCTATCAGATAAAAAATTGTACAAACTTACATAGGATGTAGCGTAGCATAATATTTAATATTATCATAATTATTGACAGCTGTTCTTGTTATCAAGAATTCAAATCGATAGGTACTTAGTGCACCATCTATCGATTAATAAGTATAACTAATTAAAAAGACACTTAATGACTTTGTTTTGTTTAAATGCTCTTTTTAAAATAACTTTATTTTAATTCTATTTGTCTATTAAAATTTTATAAAGTAGTAAAGTATTCGATCTGTATATAAAGTAGTTAGTAAAGTATTCGATATTCTGTCGTCTGCGGTTTGTTTTTAATTCACGGCGACGCCGACCGCCGTGTATTAAAAACAAACAGGTGTTGTTAATTGTTATACAGTACATAATTATTATTATTAGTATATCCATACCTATGCCTTGTACTATTATCTATTCTGTGCCATGAGACATTGGTGACCTTAACACGACGTGGTAATGATGATGATGACGATGATGATGATGATGATGATTATGATGATGAATATGAATTGCATAGTAGTTTATGCTTTCTGTTCTTAAAACAACGCCGAAACTCCCAAACGTGTATCTATAAGGAATCAGGAGTTCTCTCAGCATCATCGAAACCATGGTATACCTTGACCCAATATTTGACTTTTTGGTAGCGTATTCTTAGTACACTTCACATAAAACCAAAATCACCATATGTTTCCATATAAATTTCGAGGAGTTCCCTCGATTACTCATGGATTCCATCATCAGGTCACCACTTTTGTGAAAATGGGACCAAATTGGAGTGCAACCTAATACAACAAAACAAAAATTTCGAAAATCGGTTCACAAACGGCGGAGTAATCGTTGAACATACAAAAATAAAAAAAATAAAAAAATAAAAAATATCCACAGCCGAACATATAACCTCCTCGTTTTTTGGAAGTCGGTTAAAAAGTAACATTTAAAGCTATTAAGCAAATCAATACCTACACGTTATAGCCCATTTTTGAAGGCTTACTTGAAGGTACAAATGCATATTATGCAAAGAATGTTTAAAATATAATAAGGTCGTTGACTTGTCGCTGAAAAAAATGCAAAACCTTGGCAACCAAGTGGTGCAGTAAAAGTGGTATATCACCATCTTTTATGTTCATGCAGCGATTTATATGGGCTTACGGGGTTATGACGTAAAGGTAATTTCTTCGACATGGCATCGAAGCCGTACCTAATCGCTGGAAAGGCGATCGCTCACCGCAGTTATGACTTATACCTGTGCCCGGACCGAGTGGAATACACGGCCTGGGAATTACGCGAACACTCAACGCAAACGAGTGTGTCATCAAATAATATTAAGGTTTGATGAAAACATGAAAATGAACATTATAATATAAGAGATACGACAAGATATTTTTATGGGAATATCAATATTTCACTAGAATTTATCAAAATACAAAAAAAAATAAAAAACTGATTTTACAAACAGCGTACTTAAACTTTTAATCTGCGAAATAAATTATAGGTTGAATACATAGACGTCTTTTTTTTAATTCAGGTAAAATAACAGTAAACAATTCATGAAAGCAAAATTATCGAGTTAGGTAAATGTATTAATTATTATCCAGCGAGCGACAATAATCTTATTTATTTATTCTGATTACGGTATAATTTTTTTACGTAGCTATTATTATAATAATTGTGGTCATTATTATAATACTTCGACTGAGATACCTAAGGAAATGTCTAAAGTTCAGCGCGTGTTCGGCGGTTTTACCGCCCGTGTGTCAACTCGAACCGAGAAACATGACGCTGCCGCCGTTTTTGAGCAAAATATTGTACGTTAATTTAGCACAGGCTGGTCATTTATGGCGCTGCATTTTGCTCTTTTTGACCCCCTTAGCGTATATTCTCGAAAATTCTCCAAACGTTTTAAAATCACCTGGGGAGAGCGTGAATTTTCATTTTATGACTTCAGAATACTAATGTGAGTGTGCTTTGCTTTATGCGACACCTTGATGTGCTAAATAAGTGTCAAGAAGAACCAGCAAATACGATGTTATATTATATAGAGTGGGGAAAAGTGCGCCCACCCTTGCCACAGTCACTATACATAAAATAGTAACCGATAGACATACTTAGAACAATAAAAATATGATGATGAGCATTATATTAACATTTATAACAGTTTCAGAATTTCTTCAGCTATACGTAATTTATTTTTAAAAGTAACTTTAAGAAGAAGTTGAGAGTTTTAACCAAAACAGGAGAAGAAATTAGAAAGAGAAGAAATTACAAACAAAAAGTGAGTAAGCAAAAGGCAGTTGAAATTTTGGTTAGCAAACCAGCAACCTCCGATATTCCCTACATCCTATATCGCTTGAATGAAAATTTTAATATAATAAAGTTGGTTCATTGAGATCAGTCTAAACACGGGTCGTGTTACCGTCGTCAGTGTTATAGCTCCCTGTATAAACATCGCCGTTGATATTGAAATACGCCCGTGAGACCGCAAATCCGCACTTGTATTATAAACTTCACTTATTTGTTATAACTTGTGCAGGATCAATCGATCGGGCAGATAGTGCGACAGAATAATTCCATGGGAACCATATTATGTTTCCCCGTAAAAAGCAAGTGCTTTCCCGTGCCTCTAGTCTGTGCTAGGTTTCATTAACATCTACAGCAGACACCAAAACCTCTTTTCTGTTCATTATCTATAATCTAATCCATCCATCCATCAATCCATCTATCTTGTTATATATAAAAATGGACTTTCAAATGTGTTAGTCGCGCTTAAACTCGAAAACGGCTGAACGGATTGGGCTGATTTTCGTCGAAGTCTAGGGAAGGTTTTAATAAAGTGACACGAAGTTCACCGGGACAGCTAGTCTATATATATTTACTTAATTAGTTTTGCTGCGAATTATTACCTCATTTAAAATATATATTGGCGTTCATGCCAAATTTCAGCCCGATCCATCCAGTGGTTTGGGCTGTGCGTTGATAGATCACCATGTCAGATGTCAGTCAGTCATATATATATATATATACTAGCTGACCCGACAGACGTTGTTCTGTCTTAACGATGATTATTAAATTCGAATTGGTATAATTAAGAAAACAATAGATTAAAATTAGTATCTTCATGCCAAATTTCATAAAAATAGACTGAATAGTTTAGGCAAAAATCATAAAAAGTTTATTGTGCGGGAACCGTAAATTTTCTGGGATCAAAAGTATCCCTCGTCCTTTCCCGAGACTCAAAGTATCTCCATACCAAAATTCATCAAAATCGATTGAATAGTTTACGCGCAAATCATAAAAGTATGTTGTGCAGTAATCGTACATTTTCCGGGACAAAATGTATCCTATGTCCTATTCCTGGTTCTAAGTTACCTCTCCACCAATTTTCAGCCAAATCGGTTTATCCGTTCTTGAGATAAAAGTTTATTGTGCGGGAACCGTATATTTTCCGGGACCAAAAGTATCCCTTGTCCTTTCCCGAGACTCTAAGTATCTCCATACCAAAATTCATCAAAATCGATTGAATAATTTACGCGCAAATCATAAAAGTATGTTGTGCAGTAACCGTACATTTTTCCGGGACAAAATGTATCCTATGTCCTATTCCTGGTTCTAAGCTACATCTCCACCAATTTTCAGCCAAATCGGTTCATCCGTTCTTGAGTTATAAGTAGTGTAACTAACACAACTTTCTTTTATATATATAGATATATCAACGCACAGCCCAAACCACTGGATGGATTGGGCTGAAATTTGGCATGCAGGTAGATGTTATGACGTAGGCATATTATAAGCACGATGACTCTGATTGTTATTTAGACTAATAACCTATATTAGACGACATAACTATTGAGTCTCATTATGACGAAAACTTTTCTACGTCTTTCCCGTGTTCAGCCAGCCTAAAGTCCAGTTTATCATTTTTACTCATCCCAAATAAGTACTGCTTAAGAAGTATTCACTTTAAGAAATACTTATTGTACTCATTGAGATTATTGTAGTCAGTAGTTTTGTTATACATCGTACAATTGCTTATACATGTGCGACGTAGGTAAACACCGCGGGCTAGTAATTGCGCCAAATTATACAGCGCATTATGATCGCTTCGAGACTGTATCAATCAATTCAGTACGCCTAGAATTATTCCTCGTTAATTCTATCGGGAGCGTTACTACGGAAACTCGATTGATCTCAAACTCGGACGATAAACGAATCGATATCAACGCGAAAACAACTTCGAATTAAAAACACATAAGTGAAGATTTCTAGTAAACTCGCGGATATGAAATTATTGTTACTTATATCGTTTTGTAAGACAATAAAAAAGTTGAAATAAATATTTTAAGATATTGAAGCGATTTTTATGTTAAAATCATAATATTATGTGTACCTACAGTATTTTGAAATGGTTTAGAAAACGATCAGACCTAATAGCTTAAATGGTAAGCTACCGCACATGGACACATCGCACGAGAATATTTTGTGTGTATTTTTTATTTTATATTTTTATTTTATTTGTATTATAATGTATATGTAACCTGTAATCTGTACCTATTCATAACAACTTCCGAGGCATATGAGAATATATTATAATATCCCCAAAGAACAAAGAAAGAACGAAGAAGTTATACGTGTAATTTCTTTAGTAAAACCAAAAATATAAGCAAATAAGTGTGTACTCTACATGTAAAATAGGCAAGTTTTGTGTACCTATAATTTGAGATACTTCTTTTCTATATTAGTACAATAGTAAATTTTGATAAGGTTGATATTAAAATTCATTCATAGTTAATATAATATATTAAATTTACTATCGTATATAGCGTATCGAAAACACATAGTAACGTTGTAATCTAATCGTATATTTAAGCAACTGTCACTAACGAAGCATGCGTGATTTATTTTATAGTGAGATAAATTAGTGATAAAACATTTATGCCAGCAGAATTACATTGAGAGCTGTATAATTTTTTACAGATATTGTGTTGCGATCGTGTGCCACTAAAAATATGGCAAGTTTTTAAGAAATAATTCAGCTACGAGTTACGAGTAATTTTGGAACGTTTTTTTAATATGTTAAGCTAGATTTTTAGTTTGTAGGTATGACTAAAATATAATGAATACTACCTACTGCTAGAGTCCAATTATAGGATACTATAGACTTAGAGTATAGACTATAGAGGCCCATAAAACTATAGCCAAGTCTCAAAAACGCAAACATTAACATTTTTGTAACCGGCTTAAATAGTAACGGATCTATACTAATATTTTCGTGTGAGTGAAAGAGACTAGCAAATTATTTTATCTCGTGGCCATACTATAGCTGACATAATGCCATGGCACAAATTAACTATTCAGTCTCGTATATTACGTAGAGACGTAATATACGAGGCTGAATAGTTAATTTGTGCCATGGCATTATGTCAGCTATAGTTTCTTTACTTAAGTAGAGACTTAAGTAAAGAAAATCAACTTCTTAACATTTTATATTTCTCAACATCAACAAAAAATAAAATGATACTCGTATAAAGTGTAAATTAAGATGGCTGCTGCATACCTATTTTATTTCACAACCGACATTGGCCTTAAGAAATACGAAGACTTAATTAGTTTTGCTGCGAATTATTACCTCATTTAAAATATATATTGGCGTTTATGCAAAATTCGACTCATTTGCAATCGTATAAAGTTTATTTTGAATTTTATTAGCGAACTGTAAGGTTTGCTGACGTTTATTCTGCGGAGGCAATATAGGTGACGTTGTATTAGATTTATAGAGGCGAATACTTAGCTTTAAAATATGATTAGTGAAAATGACGGTTAAAAAAGTTGTAGTTGCAGTACCTAGTCAGATTTTACGTGAAGTCTTCTTCATGTAATATCTGACTACTGTAACTTTTATGAAATATACCTAGTTTAGTAACAACGTCGTCTAAATTGCTGCTTGAACTGTTTAAATTTTAAAACCTTCACAACTCTACACTAAGTTGCCTGAAAATTAGTGTATAGGATCTAAATTAACGGTATTCTTTAGAGCATTTCCATGGCATAAGATCATAAGTTCATTGTACAAAGTAGCGATGCAAACTTATTTTAAATAGTCAATCAGAAAACAATCTTCTTAAGTGGTCAATATAAAGGCAGCGCACATATTCCGCGTCGTATTTAAAACCGATTCATCACTAGTACAAATACAAGAACATTTTAACACTTCAGAGCATATTGGCGGTCAAACATGGCCAGCTATGTATAATGCTGCGTTTTGTATGCGCCGCGCGCGCCTTTCCCCGTATGGCCTGATGGACCCCAAGTGTCAAATAATAATAATGAAAAACCCATTAATTATCACGTTTACTGCTTTTGAATTGTTCAGTTTTTGCGAGCCAATTATGCGGGGTTTGGAAAAAGGTTGCAACTTTGTTCGAACCTGGGAGTCAGGTTTGAGACTCAATGTTATTGGTGATGCAAGGAATCAAACTCAGGAAAGTCCGTAAACACTAGCGATGTAGCACTATTTTTGGCCAAGCCTTTTCCCTCGACGTGCTATGTCTGTAACTTCTATGATTTAAATTTAGATATTCTAGAACTCTGAGCAAATAAGCTACATATAAGTACTCTCATAATATAATATAAGAAATGTAGTTTTAATATCTTAAAGTTAAAGTATCTATTATAATATTATGTATACACATGTTTATACATCCAAGTGGACTCCGACCAACAAAAACATACATAGGCCTCGATAAACTCGTCGTTGGCAAATGGCAAGTGTTAATGTTTGCAAATGCGCCATTTATTATCCCCTGCTCATTGGCTCCAAGGATCATTGCCGGCTTCCAAACATGGGGTCTAGTTTATGACAAGGAATTTACCTCCATTAAGCAAAAGTTTGAGTTATGCGATAGCAGACATGAACAATAAAATGCATGTTCTATCCCTTTTATATGTATTATTATTTGAAGTAACAACTAATTTTAAAACCACACTCAATTAAGATAGTCAAACTATAATTGCTTATTAACCGATTTTCAGTCGGAAAAAATGCTACTGGCTGGAAATTCTTCGCTAATTGTGGCAATTTTTAAACGATACGTCAAACGTCGCTGTGTTCTATTTTCGAAAATTAATTACTGGCTGGTTAGCCTTTGTTAAGGC
This sequence comes from Polyommatus icarus, assembly GCA_937595015.1. Lineage (NCBI taxonomy): Eukaryota > Metazoa > Arthropoda > Insecta > Lepidoptera > Lycaenidae > Polyommatus > Polyommatus icarus. The sequence goes on from OW569321.1 coordinate 23,733,966, forward strand.
GGCCATTCACGGTGATTGGCGTATGACGTGTGACGCGCGTCGCCGCGGACGCGCCGTGAATGGCGGCCCTTTGTGCGCCTCTCTACGGTGACAGGAACCCGCGTGTTAGACATTGTATAATGAACTAGAAATATGGCCGCCCGTTTTTTGTCGCACCGAGAATTCACTGGAATTCAATAACTGCTATAATAATCCATCTGCGACATGACAGCTTGACACTATACGCAGTAACACAACATTTTCAGTTATTTTTTAAAAACTCTACCAACCAAGTATTAACTTTACTGTTTTTGATTGATGAACTTCATGATACTAGGCATAGTTAATTAATTATTCGCTTTCTTATTATAGAAAACAAATGCTCTACATGTGCTATATTATATTATAATGTATAGCTCTACGAGTAGGTACAATCATTTCCCTACCATAGACAATAATTATAGCTTTTTGTATGCTCAACGTAAGATTCATGATTCAGGTTATTAGGCTCAGAAAATACTCTTATTTTTAGTTGTCTCTACTTAGAATATTAAACAGAGTGTAACAAAACAAAGTGATAATACTTTTTAATTTACAGGGTTATGACTTATGAATGAGTCCCTTGTATAGAGTTCACTGTGAAAGTGCGCCGCTGAAAGTGTTACTTTTTTTACTTTTGTAGCATTTTTTTTGGGATTAGTATTGCCCATACCAATCACAAAAATTGCTCTTTAATCGATATGGACCAAGAGCCTGCGACGGCCGGACCTTCCTCAGTTTAGGAAAGCTGAATAGTTTACCTGTTTGTGACCTTTACAGAGGTAAGAACGACCAGGATCTATGGAGTTTCGGTCACGGTTACTTTAGTAGGTATCAAATTCTGAAGGTCTACCTATCTTTCGAGATAGAATAAAGCTCAATTTTATAGCCTATATTCTTCGCGGTAAGTGGAGGAATCTCATCTTCTAGTGCCGGACATTTTTGACAGTTGCTTCCCACTACCAGACACCTATAAACTTCCTTAAAATATTAGACATTTATTGTTATAAAGGTCACTAACCGGTAAACTTTCTGCTTTCCTAAACTGAGGAAGGTCTGGCTGTTGCAGGCTTTTACTCTAATATACATCGATGTAATGTGATAGGTACCAATTAAATATACTAAAAATACAGTAGATGCACCAGTTGTAGCAGAATATTCTGCGGTGGTTTATTTGCATCTTATTATTTGTGATTAGCGTGACTGATAAGTTAAGGTCACTCTTATTATAACTCTTGAGGTCGTAATAATCTGTAATCCTTGAAAATAATGTGTTTAAGTGATATTAAAAGATTTGATATCTTATGCTCTACCTTTTTAAAAACATTTTTATGTTTTTAAAATGTCAAGTATTTTTGCTTAGTTTATAAGGACAAATTTTATTATAGACAGCTATAGTTAAAACAGATTCGATTTACGATTTGAGCCTTCTTTCCAAATGGGGTCGAAAAGTGGTATTAAGCTAGATTTGACTTCAACTGTACCTACAGGGTGTAATATAACTAATTTATAATGCAGTAATAATATACACTTTTCATGCACATTTTCCAGATTTATTAATTTATTTTATTAAAATTAAGCTTCACACGACCGGTTTCGATAAAACTCTACAAATTTTATACTTATTACTTAATTTTGATTTAAAAAAATGGATGGTCAATTTAAGGACAATAATTAGAAGCAAACGATCGTATAGTAGTTTCACGGTAGAGTACTCTACGTAATGTGGATCTCGGCGGAGTATCGCTTTACATTCAAAGCTAATGGGCCGTGGCACAACTTTCCATTCAATTATGTTATTCCTTTTTTTTTTCTTTTTTTTTTTTTGGTCGAGAAATGCTATTAGGCATCCCCGGCAGCATTGGGGAAGGGGTATGTGGGACTTGCTACGGCCGAAGAGATGGTAAGTGGCCGCAGCTGTACCCACTAAAACCCGACCGTGTTCCTACTACCGCGCAGGACGGAGACACGTGGGTCTATTACAATATGTCTTCCGTGTGAATTATCTTATGCCTAGGTTTCTTAAGTAAAAAATATATATTGGAAATGTGCTTTATGTGCTTTGTAAACCAATTTATAGAGTTTTTGAGACTAGACTATTCGGGGGTTAAAAAGGATGAATCTAACTTTTTGTCACTTTACTGATTATAATATTACTAACATCTTGTGAAATTTAGGTTTTTAATGTTCCCACATTCTAGATTGACATCTCATTAAGGATAGTCATAACTCATAACGTTCAAATAATGTACGATAATTCCTTTAAAAGCAACCCCAATTTCAGCGTAATGTCGGAATAACGGAATAAATTAAATCTCGACACCTTTCTACAGCTTTACAGTTAGGGAACCAATTGCCACGCTAATTTGAGACTTATAAGCATAATAATAAAGCGATCTAACGGTTTTGGGACTACTCTGAGATATAGCTTGGCTAGTCGTACTTGTAATAAATAAGATTCGTTAAACCGACTCCCATTCGAACCTCCCACTTGGTAAGTGGTAACGGTACCGATTTTAGCGATCCGTTAAGGAAATTCTATGCGAAGATTTGATTTAATTGCATGGAAATCAGAAATACTGTAGGTAATTATATAAGAGTTGTTGCTACACGAAGAAAAGCAATCAAATATCTAGTAATTATTAACAAGACGTACTAAAATTGAAAAGTTTTTTTCGACAGAAGTTTTGATTAGCCATTGGCAAAAACGTGAACTAATGAATGCCAGTGCTGCTAAACAGATTAACTTCTGACCAAAAATCCTCATAAGCCTGGCATTAAGTATAGAACTCTAAGTACCTACTACACAATAATATAATGCTACATAACTCTAAATAATTTAATGCAAAAACGACAGTATCGAATTAAAGATTAAATCAGAGTAGCACCAGTGAACAAGTTCGATAATCTTTGGCTGCTGGGATGATTGCCTATTACTTTTCGTGATGACGTTGAAAAAATCAGGCGGCTCAAACGCTTGACGAACGCCTACGCAGAGCTGTTCGAAATTCAAAATCCGAGCTCATTTGCAATTCAAAATGGACGTCGAGTGACGTAGCAGGAAATCAAGTTACTCTGATAATAAAATATTAAAATCTTAGAATGTTGTCAGTGATTCTGGCTTGGAATTATTTTTAAAGAGATTTGTCGTTTAATAGTTTTTTTAACGTCCTTCTTTCCTGCCGATTTTAATTTAAAAATGTTTCGATAAAAGTTCAGTGAATTTTCTCACACTGTGTTTCAAGTTGTCATCATCTGCATGACAGTGTATAAAATAGAAAACTCTAAAAATTTTCATAATCGAGAAGCCAAGATTTGGATTTTCCTTTTGTAGATTTGGAAAAAACTCATTTAGTTAAGTTTTTTTTGTACTTATAGAATACAGCGATAAAAAACCGTAAGACCATAACCGTTTTTAAGAATACTACGCCTGGAGATAGTGACACAAAATTCTTGGTGATTTGTACCAGTATGGCGGTTTTACAGGGGTATAATTACGTAAAGGCAAAAAGGAAAATGATGGTCATAGCGCTCGCACTGGCAGCCCAAACGCGTGGGCGTTGATCGAAGGTGTCGGATAAATAACGAGTGTCGAACGATTTGTTCCACAAAAATGCTTGTATTTTCAGATAGTCGAAAAAAAATAAGTAGGCGAAAGCGTAATGCCATACTTGTCGGGTGCGGCTTACAGCCCGCCATACCGACGCGAATACGTTAATTTTAATAAATAAATTGAACCATTTGTACCAGGCTAATTTTTGCATAGCTAATCATCGTCGAGTAGCCATTCACGAAAATCACCTTGCCATACTTTTCCGACAGCGCCCAATGGCCGCCATACCACCGCAAAGGTGTAAGTTTTTTTTTTTCGCCAAACGATTTGTACCACCCTGAAACTTTTTTTAACAATTCCCTGTATGATCATAAATAGGAGTCTGATAATGCCATACCTGTGGGAGGCAGCGAATGTGAATAATATTTTTTTCAAAATCCTAAGATTTCATACGTAATTCAAACGGTTTTTCATGTATGGCGCCACTTTTTCCGTCTACTACAAGTATGGCAAATATAATAATAGTCACATTGTATCGTATAATTTCCAAAAATCCAAATGCCATACTGGTACAAATCGTCCAATTTTTATCATTTTTTTGCTCAAGTCCGATAGTCATCCCGCCCCATGGTTACAATATGTAACAATTTTTTTTTGGTACAATTGTCAAATGACGAGACTACAATGATGCCCTGATGTAAAAAATGATTTTACGTATCTTATAGTCGTATTTTTAAAACGTGTCAAATAAATAAGTATTTCAAGTATGGCAGCACTTTTTCCGCCTACTAGAAGTATGGGAAAAATAATAACGGTCATATTTTGTCAAATACTTTCCAAAAATTTAAATTCCATACTGGCAAATCGTTTGGCGAAAAAAAAATCTTACACCTTTGCAGTGGTATGGCGGCCATTGGGCGCTGTCGGAAAAGTATGGCAAGGTGATTTTCGTGAATTAGCCTGGTACAAATGGTTCAAATTTTTTATTAAAATTGACGTATTCGCGTCGGTATGGCGGGCTGTAAGCCGCACCCGACAAGTATGGCATTACGCTTTCGCCTACTTATTTTTTTTTTGACTATCTGAAAACACAAGCATTTTTGTGGAACAAATCGTTCGACACTCGTTATTAATTATCCGACACGTTCGATCAACGCCCACGAGTTTGGGCTGCCAGTGCGAGCGCTATGACCATCATTTTCCTTTTTTCCTTTACTTAATTATACCCCTGTAAAACCGCCATACTGGTTCTAATCACCAAGAATTTTGTGTCACTATCTCCAGGCCTATACGTACTTAGTCAAGAAAATGTAAGCTTAGAGCAAATATTTTCCCAATTAAAAATTTGTGTTTAAAAACATCGTGCAACAACTTATAAGGCAATAGGTAAAAATGCTGTTAATGAATAGATTCTAGACAGCACTAAAAACGTAATGATATCAGTTAGGTATGAGAATTCGAAACTGGCCATAAATTATTTTTAATTAATTTAATTAATTAAATTTTACGTAAGAAAACGTGATTCTGACGTTGAAATTAATTAAAAAGATAATATATATTTACTAGTCAGTCGTGTGAAAATTCATTATAAATTGCTAATTTATTTTGTTTTCATTTGCAGCAAAGGTAGATAACTAAAAATTTTCCAATTTTTTTAAGTGAAAAAGTCGCGCAGATAATGTAGATTAGTCTGACGGGTTTTATTTTCATCGATACGGGGACACAATTAGTGTCGGGACAGTCAAAAGGCCGATATCGATAAATTAACTCGACATACGAAGACAAAACGCGATGCTATCACTCGCACCGCTTTTGCGACTCCTTTTAAAATTCAATTCTATCTCGGATCGAGTCGGTACAAAAAGACCAACATTTTTAATGCTATAGTTGATATGGATGTGCTTATTTATATAAGTGACTACAGCCAACAGTAAAGAGGTGTCAGTCTAAAATGTTCAGAGATCTTTGCGTAAACTATTTCATTAATAATACTAAAGACCCTGAGCCATGTAAGGCAAATCTAACGGGAAAATGCTTGTTATTCGTTTATTAACTAAATAAATTAAGAAAACAAATTATCAAGTAATGCTCTGTTTCATAAGGTATCATATTATAAATCTTTTTTTAACCTAGCTTCAATAGCCATTCAATAAACTTAAGTTTTGTTTAGGCACTTCCAAATGGCCTTGCAAGGAACACAGCTCCAAACTAGGCCAATATTATACGTCAATCGTTTAACTTGAAAATAGAGTCACAATTATTTATTTATTTGCTTTTACTAAAACAACATTATAATTTCTTTCAATTAAGCAACACATTAAATGCTCAATATATTTATATCATCTCAAAAAACTATGACGAACATTGCTTGAACATCATCTTATAACTAAGAATATATAAATGGAAACTCTTTAAAAATAGTAGCAATGAGTGTCATATTGACACCTTATAACTAATTGCCAATGCGTTTTATAGTACAAACAAAAAAAAATTTAATCTCAAATGGCCTTCTTATGGGCCCGTTCTTTATAAGGCCAAAATGTTTAATATGCGTGTATAATTTTAATAATCCTAATAAGTAAAGATGTTATAAAAAAAAAATATTTTAATTGTTACGGTACGCATCTATAACTAAAATAACTGTTTATATGTTAATGATGTTTAGATGTTCCTTGTAAAGTTTATGTTCCCTAGCAAGGCCAACTATCAAATCTTTGGTTGGGCCTTATAAGGAACCACTGGTCTTCCTAGGAACATTACCAATATTTTAACATAAATCGAGGCATAAGTAGATTTTCTTTTATTAGCACCATACATATATCCCTATACGATAATGCCTTGTAATAAAATTTGAGATAGATATAGGTTATGTAACTAAAAACTAAAGTTTTTAAGGGTGCGGAAATTACAATAGTAGCCTCGACAACCAAAGTCTACAAACAGTGAGATCTCACTGCCACAATAGCAGCGCGATAGACTCGCCGCCGCGTTTGTGGTCATAAGTTTGATGGATCTAATTGTGTAGTAGAAGGAAAATGTCTTTACATGACGATAACTGTGATTTTTTTGATAGTTGGCCTTCAAAGGAACATGGCCTTACATGGCTCAGGGTCGATATTTTAGAGACAATAGAATGTAACATTTCAAAAATTCTTATTAATTATTAATTAACGTTTTGGGTATTCTATTCACTACTAGCCAATTATACCTGCATCTTTAACTACTCAGCTTTAACGACTAAATAAGTTCAATCATCAATGGAATCAATAGTCATGGGAGAAATTCTGAGGGTAGTTATATTTTGTAACTCTAAATCCAAGATTAGTCATGTGGGGCTTTCGTGCCTTAAATGGCAAAAGCCTTCTTAATAGAATAAAGGTATAAAATTAAATGAAAATTTAGATAGCATGACTTGACAACATCGAAACAGTCTCTCACACAGGAACTTCAGACTATTGTTTACCAAACCTTGCCTACCTTGCCTACGCTCTTTCTAATTAGAATATTTTGACAGGGATATCGATTGCATCCCTATCAATACGGACATAAATGGTTTAATTCGTGCGCGCGCGCAGGGCGGTCATTGGTCGGCGCGCGCGGGCGTGATTGGCCGAGCGCGCGGCGGCGAGCACAAAGCGCGGAGAGGCGGCGACCGGCTACAGAGGCTGCAATTGTCAATTTACCTGTCCATTGGACACTATGAATATGGATGCGCACTGTTTATGCGCCCGCTCATTGACAGTATTCAAATGTTTCGAATATTTAAGTCGCTTTTTAATGCTGCGCCCGATGCAATTTATTATGTAGAGCGCGTGACAGCTTTATATTTTTCGTACATAAACATTTTCCGGTAGTCAGTGGCAGTCAAGATGTATTGGCGTTTCCTACCAACCTTGTGGAATCTTTAGTATACTGTATACTTACTATGTTATTATGCGTAGAAATTTTTTAAATAAAGGAAAAGAAGATGAGCTCTTCTTACGCATCAGTAACTATTTAGTAATTTTTTGCTCTACTTCTGTATAAATTCAATATGGTAAAGAATTATGGAAGGAAATTGATTAAATCTGTGAAGCAAATAGAACCATATACAAAGGCAAAAGAATCTTTATAAATCAGGAGATGAATTGCTTTAGAATTTAGATAGGTAAACAGGAAGGTTTCACAGTTCACTTATCTTACAATCATGAGGTAAATCGAACAAGAGTTACACCAAAGTTTAGATAAATGCAATTCCGCAATTATAGATAAATGGAGTAAAAATATACGAACAACGTACGAAAGACCAAATTCAGACAGATCAAAGAGAAAATAATAAGCTTTCAGAAAAAATCAAAATCAAATTCCAAACCATATCTCTGTGTTGATACATGCTGCTCTGAATGTTCTGGTAGGTATAATATACTTCCCATTACAATTGTTATTCTATCCTTAATTGCATACTAAATAATTATGTTTAACAGCCGTCATTGATTGAGGAAAATCCTGCCTACAAGAAGTGTTTGCAAAATATTTAAATTTTAAATTCGAAAATTCGTGGAAAACATTATTATGATGCACGATCAATCGAACGTCAATAACTTATTAATATTCAAATGAACCCATAACTATATTAATGAATACTGGTTGTATGAAAAGAATCATATTATTATGCTTAGCTGAACAATTTTAAATAAGTAATATCCATACCTATTTTTTACAATCAAATCTGGTTAAAAACAAGACTGTAGGTATCTACATTGTAAACGAACATAATATTATAAAAAAGTATTTTTCTTAATTGAAACTTTTAAATTATTGCAAAGCACTCATTTGGCTGTTTGAAAAGTTAGCTTAATACTATTTGTTACTCCTGCTCCTGGTGAAAATTGTTAGCTTACAAAACCTGACCTAAAAATTAGCTGTTGCTAAGCTAAACATGCTGATACTGATAATAACATAATGACGTAGATAGTGAAAAAACATTTTTCAATTAATATGGAACTTGGAAAATGATGATTCACCATTCGGTCAGCAGTCAGCATGCCTCATTGTAGGACATTGTTTGACGCTGCCAATGTTAAACATCGGACACTTAAATTATACAAAACAATTTAATATATTTTTATAATAAGCTCAGCTTGCTGGCTGTGAAACTAAAAATAAAGCTGAAGAAATGAGAATATAGAATCAAGTAATTACTCGTATGCACTTAAATTAAGTAGTACGTCAGTTAATAAAGACTAAGATATTACTTTTTCTAATTATTTTATTTGCTTATTCTGATACTGGTCCTCAGTGGCGATGATTGATTCGTCTTCAGAATGAAAAAGCCGCTCTATCTTATACCATATTATGGATTTCGAAGAAGATAATATTATTATATTAGGAGGATAGCTGACAACATAATAATGTAAGAAATAGACGAAGACGATAAAAATAGAACCACATTGTTGGAAGACACCACTGTTAAGACTATTGGTAAACTCGTCACCATCTAGATAAGAATTCGTGTTGACAACGCATGACAAAATTCACGTGTGAAATCACGCAGATTATTTTGAAAATAACGAGTTCTGAGAAATCGGCTGATCATATACATATTTAGAATCAATACACACAGTTTAACCGGACCTACCTTTAATCAAAGCAAGTCCTGTGCAGATGCTAGATCCTGTCTAGTTAGGGTAACCTTTAGATCCTAACAACCTGGATGCTAAATCTTGTTAAAGTGACCAGCTAGGATAAAAAAAAATAGACACTGACATGGTACAAACAACAAAATATGCAGTTATTCAAAGAGTGACAATTTATATCTTATTTTAAAACATTAATATTTAATGGGACGCCATGTAGGTATGTGAGTTGCCAAACATAAACCGATATGGCAAAGCGACTATTCAGACTTGTAAATTAGTAGTATACTTTAATATTTTAGGCACATTAATGTATAATAAATAAAATATCCACAGCCGAACATATAACCTCCTCGTTTTTTGGAAGTCGGTAAAATTGGGATGTCCTATCCTCCTTGTTCCATACTTGTGTATGAAACTGTGTTGTTTCCTGTCCATACTTGTGTATGGAAACAGTCAGACACATGAACAACGAAGATATTTTACCTTATGTGCCCGGTTTGTATTGACCCATCACCTATGTCCCAGGATAGACCCAAAACAAACGAAAACGACCGTGTAGACAAGTGACAACCATTATATTAGTTTATTATTGCTCATGATCGACTTCAGGCTGTAAACAGCTTCGCAAATCGCAATCATCGCTATCTTATTGTCAATTTCTTCGTCGTCTCATTTTTGTGTTTAAATGCTTTTTTCCTTATCATTGCTTATGTGGATGTCGTGTTAATTCTTTGTACGTATGCATGTGGCTAGTTATAACTGAAAGCACTTAGTCATATAATGTGTCACGCCATGAAGCCACATAAAATCGATCAAAGAAAACGTTGCCCATGAGTAATTGATCGTTTATCTTCTTGGAAAAGTATGACATTACACACGTCAATTGTCACCAAAAGCAGCTCCAACGGGGACCGAAGACGACCGAACAAAGCCGAAGACGAACAAACATGGCCGCACGCATTCCGATTGCATCTAATAACCTCAAAATCAAATGCAAAATGGCGTATTGAAATCACGCCGCTTCGTTTAGCATTCCGACATGCCATAACAGAATACGCATTTTCATTTGGGGCTATTGTCTTCGTAGATATAAGTATCGATTTCAATAAATAAATTAATCGTATTCCATTGCAAATAGCATCAGTTTGGCACGCGCCGGCAGACGGCCGGTGAATCGATAAGTCGGTGTACTTGTACGGTGCGTTTGGTTATTACTGACTTTATTTCGTTTGACTCATGTCGCCGTACGTGAGCTAGGGCATTAACTTCTATGCGATTTTTATACGCCATACATATAATATGTAATTGAATCGTTTTGTTTATATGCAAATTCGTTTGAGCAAGCGCAGAATTTATTTGTAGTACCTGATCTAATTGATAAAACAAAGCGTACGAGTAAGTACAAATGTATTGGACATTTCAGACTATAAAATTCAAATGAGATCTTTATTATAGGTACCTATAAGATTTGCAATCCTGATACCGACGTGTATGCAGCCCTATAAATAAGAGTAAGTACTAGCTGTGCGTCTGCCACTTGAAGTATGGTCTGGAACATAATCTAAAATATTAATATAAAAATATTCAAGGTGAAACAACTCAAAAAATATCTACTTAATATTAAATACCAAAATAATAATAATAGAACACAAAATTAATATCCAAAATTTTGTTTATAAAATAATTTGTAACTTTGACATTAGCACTTGATATTCTTCAATAATTACCCAATGGGCATTGTCCAAAAAAAAATCACATATACTTTTTATATTTTTTTTTCGTTAAAATAGGGTATTTTAAGAATATAAATTAAATAATTTTTAAATTCATTGGCTAGTTTTTTCTCAATAAATTTTTAAAGTTTCGCTGTGACGTCATCATCGGCGGCCAATTGACCTCTGCAGTATGTTTTTTTTCCTTTCAATCTTATTTATAATGGTTGGTTCGTCAAATGCAAGTTCTCATTATGTGAAAGCTGATACGAGAAGCTTACCAAAAGTTCGAAACGTAACGTTGGTCGAATTTATTGCTAATTTAACGCCATTGAAGGTCAAACTAAGGTTAAACATATTTGTTCAAAAATATAAGTAACTAATGGGTATTTTTTTCGTTTATATACAGAAAAACGATCACTGACCTTATTCCTCGAAATATTTTTGTAATGAGCAAAATTTAAAAAAAATGGACAATCCCCATTGGAAAGTCAAAAGAATTAAGTCATAACACTTCGGCTGATACACACAGTCTATCTATGGTATTAGAGCTATAAATAATTCTGAATAAGTTGCTTAACAAACGTAATATTGTCTCAGAGTTCTGACAAATTATATACAGTGAGACAATTTTAATGAGTCACGTTATAAGTCTAGACATGGTCGTCTATTTAATTAAATCGTTTTGAAAAACGAACACTTTTTCATTAACACTGACGCGGAGGGAATGTATGATTACCGAGAAGGTTTGACGCCAGTCTGCCGCTGGCAACACTACCTGTCGACGATCAAGATTGTGCAGACGCACTACAACTAGATTGTTTTTTTTTATTGTCAGGTGAAAAGTAATTAGAAAAGCAGTAATTCAAAAAGCGTTTGTAAACTTCATAAATTATAACTGTTATAAAATAGAAAAATAAGAGAAAGAAGAAGGAAAGCAGGATAAGTAACATGACTTTATTGAGCTTGGCTGAACCGCTTGGGTCCCTAGACCAGAACTTAGATAAATACTAGTTATGTAAAAGGTATAATCATGAATTTTCATTTGGTGACCACTTACTAGGAAGTTTCGAAATTAGATTGTTGGATGTGATGCTATGAAGTATTAGCATAAATCGCTTATTCTGATCAGACATAAATTAGATTGGGGCAATCGACTGCGTCGATTATCTCTCGATCAATCGATCGGCGGTATCGATTAATTCGCAATAACAATTTGTCGTCGGCACTCATATCTATCGAGTATTCGCCTACTTACTACAAAATAATGTATTCGACGCTCGAACCTTCGTAGCGGCACTGCGTAGGCGCACACATACACCGATTTGTCAATCTTGATCATTTCTTATATTTTTTATGTTACGTGTGCTTTTTGCATTATTTTAAAATTAAAAAGAGTGATCATATTTTACAGTATAATGTGATTTAAAATCTATAATTTTATTGACTGAATTGTGAATCTTAATAATGTTATTATTTATCTTCATACAATTTTAAGCACATATTACTGAGGAAATACTAAACAAATAATTATTTAGTTTCCTAACTAATTTAACGACAGTCAAAATACAAATTGTGACGTCCTCTAACAGTCTTTGGTTTTCCCCGTTGTGAATGAGACGTTCGTTTTCCTTCTCCTACATTTCATTCAAGGCCTTTCAGGCAAGTGATAAATGATAATAAAGTACATTAAAAACAAAACCATCAAGACTATTCAATATTTTACAAGCACAATCAAAAGTTGGCGCAGCGTTATGGATATATAAATATAGTAGGCCCGAGCAGTCGTGACCCTATTGCGTCTGTGACTCATAATCGAGGCGCGTGCGCAGCTTTGACGTTTTCCATTTTGCATGTCTGCCATCAAATTCTACTTTTAATATTTTTTACCATATAGGTATTTTATATATGTATTTTAACTTGCAGAGGTTGTCAAGTCTTGCATAGCCTAATTCGTTAGATAGCAGATAATAATATACCTGAATGAAATGCGGTAGTAAAAGTAAAACTTAATAATTTAATTTGACGTTAGCAGCTGATAAAATATGTCGTAAGTGGACGAAAAAATAATCTAAGTTACTGCAAGTAAATAACATTATATGAAAATATAATCATAGATGCAAATTATATTGATAATATTTGATGAAGGCGGCAACCGAAGTCTAAGAATTACAGATACTGATATCCTATCTCAGACACTCAGATCCTACACTCCATTTAATTATTCATTCGGAACAAAGCTCGTATAGACTTATAGGGTTCACATCAAAAATGGTTGCGCGACAGGTTTGACACATAATTTGCCTAATTATACATTAGAGTGGTATTCTGGTAATTTTAGTCAGAAACGTCAGATGTAGTTGGATTAACGAGTCAATTATACGCGGCGTGGGTACGGGTCCCATTATTGGGTAATTACACAGTGCTAACTGATACCTAGTTAAGCGTTGCGCTTGCATACATTGTGTTAGATGAGGCAATACTGTCAATCAACCGCGAGGCGAGCCGCGAGACGAAGTATCAAAGTTGTTGTAGGAGTTTATCGTGTACTTGAATTTGGAACACAGTTTTATTTATTGCATTTTGAATTTCGTACATTTTTGCTATCATAAATGACGTTTGGTTTGTATGAATGCTTTTGAGACAGAAAAAAACATTGCATAAAAATGTCCTATACTCCAGGGGAGTCAATAGAAGTTTAACCTCAAGTTTGTGGGGTTGCCACCCTTGTCCCCCGGCCGCCATCTTGAAAATAGGGATGACAACACTAAGTATTATCGCAATAAGTATCTCGGAAAAGCTATAAGCTTGTACCTACATCTAAAAAAATTGAAAATTTTCTTTTAGCTCTTTTAACTTATAATACATTTTACAAAAAAAAAAAAACCTCAGACCAGGCAAAATAATTTGCAACAAATAATGATTTCACAATTTTTTTGTAAGACGTATAGTTTCCGAAATATCGCGAAAATAGTGGTTGTCACCCGTTTTTCCAAGGTGGCGGCCGAAGGACAAGAGTGGTGAGTGGCGACCCAACTAACTTGAAGATAAGCCTATCCTAAATATCCCACATATTATAAATGCAATTTTCGGTCCTTAAATTTTCAATGGACTAATAGTTTATCAAAGGATCAGATACAAATAAAAGATTCACTAAAATATCTATCATGTGTAATTGATCAAATGTTTAGTAAACGAAAGTTTTATGAACGAAGTTCATTCCATAATTTACAGTGAGTAGAAAGTTGGCATACTGTTAACGGTTTCAAATGCGGTCATATCACATTTCTCTCATTACTAAATTAAACAATGAACTCTTGATTAGCTTACTACTCGCTCAACCTAATTACTTTAACTGCTAAACTTTAAACTATTTACTTTGTTATTATTATTATCTTTAATTATTATCTTTAATCTTGTTTCATGTCTATTTTTATTTTATTTAGCGAAGAGTTTCAGTGATAACTGATAATAATCTTATAATTATGCCATTTTATCATTGGACAGACGGCGCGCGGCGCATAGTTTATCTCGTCGCAAACAATCTGCGCAGATATTTTCCTCCGGGATAACCTCCCAAGTTGATGTGTCCTCATATCAGATTTTCATATATAGTCAAACCGATTTAATTTAAATCGAGGTTGGGCGATTATGATCCGTACGGCCTAGGTTATAGCGCGTGTGCAGGCGCACTGGATAGCAGCGGCAATCGTTATCAGATGTGACACACGGAATTAATTGTATTATTATTGTCAACGTGTTTAGAATTATTATTAGCTGGTCGGTCGCTTTTTGTCCTGTTTCCGAGAACTTAATTCGTGGCTATTCTACTGAGTGCGCTAACATTCGAGGAACTGTCTCACTTGTCTAGTTCTTCTTAAAAAAGTTTCGCTACTGGAATAAGCACTAGTACTTTTCCGTTACGTTAATCGTTGAAAGCCGAATCTTCTTCTTTCTAATTTTTAAATGCAATATTACTACAAAAGTTATACTATTCTTAGTATTTTGTAAGTCGGTGTTCAGTTAAAGGTACAATACACAAGACACGTTAAAAGTAAAACAATATCTAAAAGTGTCCATCTGTAGGTATCTTCCGTAAGAAAGTGTCTCACTTTCAAATATCAAACCATTTAAGTTGAGGACAAAAAGGATGATTTATTTCTTGTGTTATACACATCTAGATAATATTAACATAAGCCGAAGTGGTCGCCATATTTAGAGCGGCGTAAAAAGTTGCCAGCCTCCAAAAACGGATGGCGCTTGCGCAGACCAAATGCTATAGTGGGAAATACTTAAGATATGCTACTGTAGTGATTTTAATTACTCGGACATTGTAGTGAAAGGTATTTTTCCTACTCTGTTGTTGTTATAATACTCAACATGTTATTATGTTTTTCCTTCCTCTGACGTCTGAATAACCACATGGTGGCATGCGTAGAAAATGTTAGGATTTGTATTAAATATTTGGTGACATACTTGGTTCTTATCCATACCAACTAATATGTAATATTTTGTGTCCATATCTAATATTATAAATACGAAAGTGTGTCTGTCTGTCTGTTACCTCTTCACGCCCAAGCCGCTTAACCAATTTTGTTGAAATTTAGTATGGAGATACTTTAAAGTTTAATGAGTCTCGGAAAATGTCTCGGGGTTGTCGCGCGATGAACGAATTTAGACGCAACGAAGTTGCGAGTGTCATCACTCATCCAGTACCTAGTTACATTTTAAAATTAAATGCGTATATGTTTTATTGCTACATCTTATGTAATAAAGTCAGTAGCACTTATTTCACCATAAACCTGCCGCCTATTTCCTATTGTCTGATACCCTACAGTCTACCAAGCATCTTATTAGAGCTGGTCTAGTATTTACAATATAATCTACAAGGGCAGCCGGTGGTGGGGCGGTGACACGCGAGATTTTGTGCGCAGTCACTAATGCACGATCAAGATTACATCGTGTCCAACTTGAAGGAGTTAAAACGATCTCTTAAAAACTGGATGTTACTTGTAACTTCCTTAGTATAAATAGAAGATTTTTCTGAGGGAAAATCACTCTGAAGTCGTTTAAAAAATTTGGGAGATGCTTCTGAGGGAAGGCCTCCCTCACGACGCTTGACAAATTTTTGGAAGACTCCTTTGATAAAAGGTCTTTTTTAAGAGGTGTGAAAATTATAGTAGTCATGCTAAACTCTCCAATATCGCCTTTTGATCGCCTTTTTAAAATGGCTATGACAAAATATTTAAAAAAAATCTTACAGATGTTTTTACTTAGTCAAAATTAATTACAGTCTTATCTTGCAGTAATACTAAGATTTAAATGATAACTGAAATAAATAATGACTCAATCACCAACGTATCAATTTAATACAGGATAGTAATACTTAATACTAAGTAGGGCTAAGGAATTTTATGAAAGAGAATTGCACACATTCTAGCACGCACAACGGTTTTTTTAATTGAAATCATGTCATAACATTTTTTATTAAAATAATAACTAATAATTATTATAAGTATTATAATAGATAAGTGCAAATGCTTAACATTTTAAAGAGTAATCATAACATGACCTTTTCTTGAAATTGCTAATAAATCATAGCAAATAAGAAGTTACGACTTCCTTGCATAAGTAGTTAATGGAGATGTTATTGTTTGTTAGAATACTTGCTTTTCTTTTTAATTTTATATTTTAACTATATTCTGAGTTTCACACTTTTCTGAGTCTTTCTGTTGCTGGCTGCTGCACGTCCGTGGCCATACCACACACAACTTTGTCTTTCTTTTTCACACTTTGTTACAATTTGTTAGATATTTGTTATTAGCTGTTTCCTCCTACTCTCATTATAATTTTTCTTTCCTACTGTCAGCCTTAGTGTATGTACTACTAGCTATTATAGTAGTACTAATCTCAATAATTTATTAATTTAAATGAATCGTGTCTCGTACAATCATGTACTGAGTATGTGCGGTGGTGTGTTGTCAAGGATGGTTGCTCTGCTCCCGTATAAGGATTTGGTTATCACCAATTAATAGTGCCGATCAAGGTCAAAACGTGACCGTTTTATCATTTTGCTGATTATTTTCGGGACTATAATATATTATTTTTGAGCTGTTGACTAGTTGTTTTGATATCAGTTATTACAAATGGTAGCTAATGGTACCTAGCTACTATTAACTATACTAGTAGCTTAATCGTAACTAATACCCAAGTAATGATTTCATTACATTTTATCAGATTAATAGAGATGTTTTTATCGTAATTTTTTGTCGCGAAAGTATCGTAAGTTTTTTTTTTATTAATTATTCTTTAATAGTTTGTCTATCTCTAAATTATTAAAAGATTCAGAGGGTTATAACCTTAACCAATCAGCAACTTATTATAAATTTAAAATTATGAATACATTTTGCAAGGCCTACGCCTTGCAAATTATTTTTTTAACTGTACCTAATTGTTACTCACGTCATAGATGATAAAGGGGAATGCCAGCCTGTTGACAAGTGAGCGATATAGCTATTTGCGTCAAACAACCACAAATCCATATTTATTGACATCCAAGTTTGCTGTAGCCTAGATTTTATTATTCATAGCTATAGCCATTAGAAATGTTAGTTTGTCCAAAAAAATATCAAAAGTTTTTTGACTTTGGATTGTTTGCACTGTGTGTAACTTTTAAGCTCTATTAGTAACTTATGGGATATTCTCTCAATTATAAACCGAAAAGTACCTTATTGTCTGATGAATTTACTTCTTCTTCGTTTTGTTAATGGCTCCTTGGTGAGTTGCCAATGTTAGGATGATCTATAACATTTTGTGTCTATTTACAAAAAATTGTTCGATATTTAAAAAATTATAACTATCGTACTGTCAATAACATAGACTTATAATATAATACTGTCGTATAGACCACCTGACAACCCGAAAATGCGTGATGATTTTTGATCTGTAAATGTGTGCGTGTGCTAGTGATGTAAGTATATTTTACTATCGATATTCTTATATATCGTTTGAGTTATTTTACCTGCGTTTCTATGAGAAATAAATAATATGCAACTTTGAAAGATTTTGTAATTCAAATTAGGTAAGTATCATTTATTTTATTTCACAGAAAAAAGATGACGATTGAAAAGTACGTACACATTTTTGTTTGGGGTGATTTTTCAATCGTCAGATGTGTTATAACATGAGGTTCTTAAAAGGGTAAATAATATACACATTTTAAAGTTACTTACTATTATTCAGGTAAAAGCTATCTGACAAATCAGCCCTTACATTAATAGAAATGCAAATATAAAGTTGAAAGTAAACGACAAACATAGTATATTTTGTCTTTATTCTTAAATTAAATACATAAATCATAATACCTTTACAGCCCCATTACATTTTTAGATTAGTTTTATGTTCTTGTTAAATACCGATAGGCATATCGATAAATTTGATTCAAGCCCTAGCGTATATGTAAACAACTTTGATGAAATTTTTTTCTTCAAAAATTGTGTGATTTAAGAACAATAGTACCTTTAGTTATGCAAAATATGAAAGTAAAGGGAAGGATTAACAATATTTTATTTGAAATAGAGAACTAAAGACAGAATATAGCGAAAATAAACACATCGTAGCAATTAGGACATGAAGATTAATTACCTTTGAAATGTATATATTTCAGGATTACTCCAATGATTTACACTGCAATCACTCACAGAACAAGTTACCATTGTTATATGTAATAATATTTGTCGAAAATAATAAAGGATTTAAACAATAAATTGCAAATACCGAAAGGGCATAAAAACGGTTGACGACTTGTGGACGACCTGTCAAATGAAAGTGGTTACAGTTATCATGAGACTGCCTCTCTCTTTTTATCTTGTTATAATTCCATAAAGGATTTTCTTCTCTCTCGCACTCTTTGTTGGTCTTTTGCATCTTAAGTTTATGGTCAATAATAATAATTTATTTTTATCTATTCGTTTGTCCATACTGATTTAATAAATTAAGTCTTAATCAAGAAATACTTTGTAAGTTTTACATAGTGTTACTTTCCTTGAGCATAAACTATTTTACTTTACTTTTACTAGTATTTTACTAATATTACTTCGTTCTACTTATAAGAGCCGACTGGACTGTCACCTAGGTGACACGTAAGTCGGCGGTAATCCCATATTTTGGCTGATAAACCCTATTCCATTACTCATTGGTAACGCATGAATAATGCCCGCAAACCGCAGTCAACCTGCAACTCTATTCCCCCGTGATAAAGCAGGGTGTCTTATCATTCTATAGTACGTTTGTGATGCTTACTATTTACGGGTACACGGTTATGTTTTTTTTTTTAGTTTTATTTCATTAAACGCGATAGCATCGAGCCACCCACGCCGCGGCTGTAATGACTTGCCATATCTGACCTCTGCCAGGGACAGTCGGAGGCTAAAGTGCTTATTTGTACCGTTAGATACAGTAATTGTAATTATTATTGTAGGCATTGTAATATATCCATAATCTTTAGTGATGTTTATTTGTGTGTGATATAGCTACATCAAAAGCTATATAGCTTATGTTAAAGCGTAGATGCAAATAATCTTCTGTGAAATTTTGCAATATTCCAGTGAATATCCTAATTTTTGTATTTTAATTAGTAATCACTGATCGTCAATAGGTAGTAGGTACTGCACTGATAAACAATAAATATCCTAGGACTATGGCAACAATAAATGCTAGCTCCACTACTAAATAATCTATTTCTACTTTTAGAAATGTAAACTTAAATCCTAATTATGTAACTGGAGAGTAACTGTAGTGATCTATTAATGTAAGAACTTGTCGTCGCCACAGTACAGGCAGAGTTGCGTAGAGTCGGGTTCAGGTCGGGAGAAAGTTATAAGGTCGTGCTAATTACTGATCTCACTGCGTCACCAGTGCCATGGCTCCCGGGCCTCGGCTGATGACTCATTCGTGATATACTAAATACAAATATTAATATAATTGCGAAAGTCTTTCTGTTTCCTCTGCGTTTGCAGAAGGAAATTGGATCGATTTTTATGAAATTTGGTATCTGATAATTTTATCCCAGTGAAATGTATAGATATACTTTGAACCTAGGAAGGGGTAAACATTTTGATCACGGTAGAATGTAAAGTTTCCAAGCAATAAAAGTATTTCAGCGTCGACGAAATTGTTAGTACTTTAACAACTCGTGGACAGGTATGCACAATTTTGTTTCAAGCATTTACTCTAGTTTGACGGAGGTACCTACTTGGGGTATTTTTTTATGAAACCTATGATAGTACAAAGTAATTAATGTCATCTTTATACACGTTGGTAAAGCTTCAAAATGACTCTCATCATAAAAAACTTCAAGAAAAACTTTTTCCAATAATCTTCGTAATAGTTATTGATTTTTTAACACTTTTCAATAGGTATGGTATGACCTATTGAAAAGTGTTAACAAATCAATAACTATTACATTAGCAGATTGTTATAGCTCTACTTATTCAATCTGTAACTAGCTATTGCGATACTATGCAATTAAGTTGTTACTTTAGAATTCCTTACCATCTTTGTGATCATGGACTGTTTATGTCAATAAAATCCGCCACTCTATTCCTAACATTTTCTAAAGGATAAGGTCCAAATTGGGCTAATTTTAAAATAAATCCATTATTTTAATAGAACATAATCTAAGGAATACTTTTTATTCTGACACCAAAGTTCTAAGTCAACTCTCCGAGTTGTTATTCAAGGTCAAACATTTTTTATAACATGTAATAAAACTTATTTTATTAATTAAAAGCAATAAGTAATCGATCCCAACGTCCCTATCTTAGTCATAGAACAGATTAGATGCCAAATACCTACAAATGATTTGGAAAAATTCAAAGGAAGAGGGAACCTCTACGTACCATCGCTTACTTGGAATACTAGGCAAATGCCGTGCGTACCCCAAGCACGTAGCTAGTATCCCCCTTCCTTTGAGTTTTTCAATCCATTTGTAGGTATTTGGCCTCTAATCTGTTCTGTGACTCGGATAGGGACGTTGGGATCGATTACTTATTGCTTTTAATTAATAAAATAGGTTTTATTACATATCATAAAGTCCAGTAGACATATGCGTCCAGTTTTTGTGGCGTGGATGCGCCGCAAGAAGAAACCCCTCACCTTCCGCCTTACGCAGGTAATCACCGGGCACGGGTGCTTCGGTGAGTACCTGTGGAGAGAGCCAACGCCAGCCTGCCATGAATGTGGCGCTGCGGAGGACACGGCCCAGCATACCCTTGAGGTGTGCGATCGTTGGGCCGTGCAGCGCCACGATCTCGTGGCGGTGCTAGGTGGAGACCTCTCACTCCCGAGTATGGTGCGCTGTATGCTCGAGAGCGATGAAGCCTGGCAGGCGGCGGTCTCTTTCTGCGAATTTCTTATATCGCAGAAAGAGGCCACGGAGCGGGACAGAGAGAATGATCCCACCTCTCTGCCGCTCCGCCGGCGTAGGACGGGAGTGCGGAGGCGTTGCTACGCGAACCTCCTAACTCTTGTCTAACGGGGCTCCGGGTCAGGATGGGAACCTGCCCGGCTTTGTCAGTCCCGGCGCCGAGGGGAACGCTTTAGTTTGCCTAAGAGTTCCCTTACTTTGGTGGAAGTTTCCCCTGCGTAAAAAAAAAAATATCCCGCGCTCGGTCCTTCTTCTTCTTCTTCGACATACCCCCGGGCGTTGAAAATTTAATTTTCAACCCATAATAACTGGGCAGTGGACATATCTTGCTGAAGGCTCGACGGATGACTCCAGCAGAGGTGCGGATGTCGGCCACTCGAGCAACGCCGTCAGATCCTGGGAATATTGCGACGATTCGGCCCAAACGCCACTTAAGAGGCGGTAAATTATCGTCTTTAACAAAGACCAGAGTGTCGAGTTTAAGTTCCTTCTGATTGAGTATTAAACAGCGATTGGTATTAAACAGTTACAAGATAGAAAACGCAATTCAACTGTTTAAAACAATTTGTTAAACAGTAAATTTATAAAAAATAAATTGCATGTATGCCCTATTAAAAACCCAAGATTGCAATCCTAATGAATATTGCATGTACTAAATTTAAATACAGAATGAATGGTTATACCAAATGCGATCGATCAATATGGAAATACGCTATTTAATTAACCAAATTAGCATATATCAGAGGAAGGGCGAGAAACATACTATAAATCCTTAAAATGTTTGCTAAAATACGCATATTTGCTACGCTAGCTTGTAAGTACTTATTTTGATATTTACATTGAACAGCCTATAAGAACAGCCTTTTGAATCCTGGCCAAAATATAATAAGGTATTATTTTGATGTTGATTTCTGCTACCGTGCATCACTCAGAGAGTTTCCTATAGTAATTCTCTACATATTAAGCTACTATTACTATAGTTATTTGTAAGTGTATTACTTAAATTGGATAAGAATAACAAGTAACTAAAAATAATATCAACACAATGTGCCTAAAATTAAGTTCTATTCCACTTACCTTCGACTTCTTCAATTGAAAGCAGCACAAAACAAATAAATAATTTTTAAATCGTTCAAATTAATACAAGATGTGTGATCGTCAACAAGTATCTTTTCTCACCTCCGGGCGGAAAACGTCAACAGCTTTCTTCCCGTTGCGCTTACCGATGTTGCCGTTTTCCGCCTCCGTCGATGAGAAAAATAGTATACGCACCATGAGCAGTAAATAAGAAAGCCTCAGATCACATGATTGTTGATAATTACATGAGACATTTCTTATTTACCTGCACTAGGTGCGTAATGTACTATTTCTATACCCGGGTAAAATAAAAAAAACTTACCTAGCATTTTACTTAAGTCCGCATTATGTAGATCTGGATTCTCATCAGCTAGCTTCTTCCGCTCCACCTTGGCCCACACCATGAAGGCGTTCATGGGTCTCCGTATCCTTGCCTCCTTCAATGCTTTGGCCTGGCCCATCTTCGTCGTGAAGGGCGCCCGGGCGTACTGCTGGGAGGAGTAGTCCCTCGACGCTTCGTAGGGACTCCTGAAGTCGTACGGCGCCCGGTACATGTCCCCGTAGGGTATGGAGGACCACACCACCAGCTCTGGGCTGGTGGGGTCCTGGCCGGAGTCGGTGCTGTTCTCGACGGCTCCCTGGACGTACTGCTCGTAGCTCCTGTGGTAGGTCGGCGGTGACTCGATGCCAGCCCCTCCTGAATCCATCATGCTGGAAGGAGAAGAATTTCAGATTAATTTCGTTACAATAAGGCACTTGAGCAGTTATGTATTATCACTTTTTTGGAAGACCGATTTAATATAAACATCATTTCCCATGGTCCCGCCAATAGCGCAGATAGAGCATTGGGGATTTTAGTAGGTAAACCAGGTATAAATACCTGGTATAAATTGGACTATCCACTACCCAGTGCTAAAGCACTAGGTAGTGGATAGTTTAATTTAAAAGATTCTTCAGGCCCTATTCCGGGGTCGCTGTTAAGTAAAATGCTTGAAAGAAGTTTCAATATAAACAGATATTGTCAACTGAAATGGACGCCGTACAATATTCTATTATATTGTATGTATACTTAATTTGTAAGTTGTGACTTATGACTCATAAGACATGATACCACATAATTATTAAGTAACATGACCGATACTATTATGGATCATTTCTTTTGAAGAGACAAAATTCGGTGTCGCCTGTCTTGCAGGTTGTACTTCCCCCAGATAAAGAGCGGATGTGTTCTAAACACGTACGTTCTTTATTTGGTCATCTATGAATACTGAATTAAAATAATTGTTCCATTTTTTTCATTTAAACTCACACTCTAATTCAAACAATATCACACAAAGCTTCTCAAAATTGACAAAATCGCTCGCACAAGCATTTACTGGAACGGATATGTAAATCGAGTGTGAGGTAATAGACGTAAAATGCAATTCGTTGAACGATCGGTGTCCTATACCACAATTGTTCAGCGGACTCCATGTTCAGGGAAGTGCAAAAATCTGCGAGTGTCAGTTGCCCGTTAGTAACGAGAACGATATGAGGAAAGTGAACCGATATTGGTAGAATTAGATACCGTCTGCAAACGATAGCTTGATTTACCTAGGCCTTAGTAGAAACTAAGGCCTAGGTAAATCAAGTTTTTAAGTTCCTAAGTTTGTTTACGGGCACAGCTAGAAAGCTAAGCTCGTACACAATTCACAAACTTAGGAACTTTAATCCTTCGAGCTCCAAGCGGTCGCACGCGACCGCGATAACGATAGAAAGGCTATTGTGTCTCGTTTTTCCACGATCGATGGCCGCACACAGAGACACAGACGAATCAATGATGGTTAAACTTCAATTTAATGAAAGGATTGATATTTATACTTAACTAGCGACCCGGCCCCGCGTCGCACGGGTATAAAATATAAAGAAACTGAAAAAATGATTAAAATCGATAGCCTATGATCCTTCACGTGGTCTACTTCATAACTGTGCCAAATAACATAAAAATATCTCCAGTAGTTCGCGAGATAAGCCCATTCAAACAATTTCCCCCGTTTTTCCCACACTCTCCTATTAGTCTTAGCGTGATAAAATATAGCCTATAGCCTTCCTCAATAAATGGGCTATCTAACAATGAAATAATTTTTCAAATCGGACCAGTAGTTCCTGAGATTAGCGCGTTCAAGTTAGCCCTTTCAAATAATTTTCCCCGTTTTTTCCACATTTTCTTCTATTTCTTCGCTGTTATTAGTCTTGGCGTGACAAAATATAGCCTATAGCCTTCCTCGATAAATGGGCTATCTAACACTGAAAGAATCATCAAAATTCGTTGCTTAGTTTTAAAGATTAAACGGAACAAAGGGACATGAGGGAAAAGATCGACTTTGTTTTATAATAAGTATAGATGTAATATGTCAAAATCTTAATTTAATTACCTACAGTTAATTTATTAACATACGTCTCCTAATGCGGCAGTAACATTTAGAAACAAATAGGTATAAGATTAAAAATAACATTGAGTACCGAAGGTGAAACGAATGTTGAAACTTGAAGTAATTTATAGAAACAAAAGCGATTTACTTAATCCATGGCACAACCAAAACTCTGCAACCAGCTTAGGTGAACGTGTGACTAGAAATGTGGTTTATTCCGGGTTTTCACACGATGAGTATACATTTGGAAAAGTAGTTTATTTGTAAGTAGCTAGTCATTTTGTGGTACATTTTACGGAAAAACTATCCCACCTATTGATTTGTGCTTTAACATAGAGTATTTTTTATTTGTACTTATAAAATAGATGTGTTATCATCACTCATCAGTCAGCCAAGGTTTTTTATATGTAGATAAATATGTCATCATCAGTCAGTCAAGGTGTGACGACAAGAGCCCTCACAAAGCTTGGCTTTTAGCTAGTCAGGGCGAGTGAAGCGAGTCCTTTTGTGGTACGCTTTACGGAAAAACTATCACGCCTATTGATTTGTGCTTTACCATAGTAATTTTTATTTATATGTAGATGTATTATCATCAGTCAGTCAATGTTTGCTTACTATTAAAGTATAAAAAACTGTCTTAGAGATTACCATGCAGAAAAAAGACGCGAGTCCTCACAAAAGCTCGGCTTTTAGCTAGTCACCAACTAAACTAATTATTTACTTGGCAGGTGACCTTATTTTCCAAATATTTCACTATATTCACCTTACTTTCTATGCAAATGTTAAATATAAAAAGCGATAGAGTGAAACCGTGCAACAATACATTCCCACACAGTGGCGCCTCTAGCGTCGTTCCGGGAAACAGTGGTGTCGAGTGTGCGAGCTTTCTTTTAATTTCGGAATCGCGTCGAGTTACTCTATGTGTGGCTACTGTGGTAGGTAAAGTGTTACGTTGCATCACTCGAGTTGCGATAAAATCGCTTTGTGTAACTACTGATTGGACTGACTTCGTCTATTTTATGCACTAAAGAAATAATATAGAAGTGGTATTAATTTCCAATGAAAATAATTTAGTCACACCTTTACGCCTGGTTGCAGAGTTTTGGCAGTAGGTACGATGTGATAACAAAAATCGCTTTTCTGAATAAATACATAATTTATTACTTCAATATTTGTCTCATTCACTCGAATGCTTTTAATATAGTTATGGAAACAGACGTACAAGTATATCCATATCCATTATCCATATTTGTAACATTATAAATCTGAAAGTGTGTCTGTCTGTCTGTTACTTCTTTACGCCCAAACCGCTGAACTGATTTTGCTGAAATTTGGTATGGAGATACTTTGAGTTCCGGGAAGGGACATAGCATACTGTTTATCCCGGAAAATGTACGGTTCCCGCGCGCTGGACAAATTTTGGCACCACTGACTTGCAGGCGTTATCTGGTGGTGGAATATTTTGAAAATACGATCAAATATAGCTACTGTACTCGGCGAAACAATATGTCGGTAGCGGTCCTTGACTCCGTCAAAAACCTGTCATTTTCTATACAAAGCCGCGATTGACAAGATCTGACTTTTTATTGTCAACCGCAATTTATATAGAAAATGACTAGTTCTTGACAGGGAGTCAATGACCGCAAGCGCCATGTTTCGCCGAGTACAGTAGCTATAGCAAGTAGTTTATAAGAGAATGTTAAATATTTAGAATTTAAAGAAACAGACGTACAAGGATATTATATAAATTATTAATTCGGTTACATTTATGATTCCAAAAAATCCTTCAAGTGTATTCTATACGAAATAAATTTAATTGAATATTGTAATAAATAATCCTGTAAAAAATATATAAAGTGCAAAGGTTGCCATTTTATATTCTGCGCTATATTAAGTTAATGGAAATCACAGGAAAATCTACATTCAACGTCATCATATAATTATCTCGGGCGAATGAAAAAAGCTCGCGTGTCATATTTACTTAGCAGTTGCAAAATGACGGACAGATCAGGTGTTCATTATCAATAATTATAATAATTATTTACATTAAGTCACATTAGTGAATCGAATCAGTTTTCTAGCGTCTTCTATTATACCTACCCTGATAACGTTACAAAGTAACATTCATTTATTGTTGCATTGATGTCACTATGTTATTCTGTATTAGGTAATAGATTGAGTACATAAAAATATAGGTGCACATTAATTACTTTACCATAAGCACATAAATATTCCAAAATTGTCTGTCACCTCTTTACTCTGTAATGTAATATGTGGTATGGACTATGGAGATACTTTGAGTCTCGGGAATGGACACAGAACAGTATATTATATTCCGAAGAAATGTACGTTGTTTTAATAATAATAATAATGTATCTTAATCAATTAAAATAATGATATGATCATATTATGAACCCACGTTATAATTTTACGAGCAAAATAAATAGCGTCCATCACAATTCACAAGATAAGCATTCCACTGTCGCGATGCGAACATCTCCGTGAGTCAATTGTTTCTCTAATGGTTCTCATGTAAACATAAATAAAAAACACGACGAGTTAGAAAACGCATTCCAACGCAGCTGTTTCAACAAACAATATCATCTTCGCAAGATCTAGCCATGATTTCCAATGAAAAACTTACAGCCTAAAGTACTAAAGTGGGCCAGTATGCAAATTAATCTAGATAAGGTCAATCGTAGGATAGGTAAAAAACTCTACAAGGCACAGGTTCGACCTCATATGGAATACTGTTCTCATCTCTGGGCAGGGGCGCCAAAATACCAACTGCTCCCTCTGGATCGTATCCAGAGAAGGGCCGCTCGAATTGTTGACTGCCATAGTGTTTCAAACAGCTTGGACCCCTTGGAATTACGCCGAGATGTAGCTTCACTCTGCATGCTCTATCGATTGTATGACGGGGAGTGTTCTGAGGAATTGTTCGGAATTATACCACCTGCAATTTTTCGCCATCGCCCCACGCGAAAAATAATACCATCCTCATCACCTTGATGAGTGGCAGTCTTCCAATCCAACGTGCGTTTTTCGCATAACCCTCTGCCGCGCACTGCAAAACTCTGGAACAAACTGTCACCAGCAGTATTTCCGGACCTATACGACCTGCAAACCTTCAAGAAGAGAGCGTATTCCCTCTTAAAAGGCCGGCAACGCATCTGCAGCTCTTCTGATGTTGCGAGTGTCCACGGGCGACAGTAGTTGCTTTTTATAAGGTGACCCGTATGCTCGTTTACCCCTATTATTTCATAAAAAAAATAAACACTAGTCTAAGTTACTGAAACTCGTTTTCGAAGAACTCGACATGACGTATTCAAACCATACAAACGAAATCAATTTAGCGATTTAAGCAAAAAGGGATGACGGACAGACAAACTTTCATATATATTTGGGGACTAAATGACACCCACAGCTTCGTTGCGCCAGTTTATCGTCATTTTCCGGGTTATAAAGTATCCTATGTCCTTTCCCGGAAATGGAACATGTCCATGCCGAAGTTCAGCGGTTTGGGAGTGGAGAGGTAACAGACAGACAGACAGAAACAATTTCGCATTTATAATTATTAGTAATGGTTAATAGTAAGGTATCTATCATCCCGTGGCTCTGCCTAAAGCGGAAAGTAGGAACACTCGTTGGGGTTTTAGTGGGTATGCCCGGGCGCGGCTTTCACCATCCTGGGGAGTCCCACATAGCCCGGTAGCTATCCCCAGACCGCCGGGGATGCGCAATTCCCCAACGATTAAAAAAAATGTATCTATCATATTTTACGAGTAGAGATAAACTACGATAACATGGCGCGCCCCTCCAAAATTCAAAACGTTTGAAGTGCGTTGTCAAAACGTTTGATGTGCGTTGTCTTGCGCGGTCGGCTCGTTATGGTTAGTTGACCAACAAATCTTGGTAATAATTAGTGACATTAAGTGAAATATTACGAGTACTGGTTGATTGGTTGAATACTTACTACATACAAACTCTTTCATAAGGATGTGACTACAGACATTGAAACAGTAATTTGGAGGGGCGCGCCATGTTATCGTAGTTTACCCTACGATAAACATTCTACAGGGAATCAGTGTAGTAGCAAAACAGTAATGCTCTTAATATTCACTCGTTTACAAGTTGCATTATTTCCAAAGCAACGCGAGACAATAGCTATTGTTGACAAAACGATCTGTCAGCGCGCGTTCTGCGGGCGAAGGATCCGATTCTTCTCAGACACAATCGATTTGATGATCACCTCTTCCGACTTCCGGAAAACTCGTTCGGACATCTCTCTGACTCATACGTACTTTTCTCACGTCTAATCGCAATCGTGGTCGTTACAAAATCCATACTGATAATAATAATAATAATATCTATGGAAGCTTCACACCATGTCAGTCAGGCCCCGTGCTAAGTATCTGAAGGACTTGTGTTACGGATACCAGAGAACGGAAATATGTATATTTAATACTTTTATACTATACATATATTTAAGATTTTTATTGTATCATACACATATTTAATACACATCCATAACCCAGGGGCCAGGAACATTGAAAAACTTTTTGTTCCGCCGACGAGATTCGAACCCGCGACCCGCGGTCTGCCAAACACTCTACCCATTGAGCCACAGAGGTCGATTATGATTGCGAAAGTGTGTCTGACTGTCTGTTAACTCTTCACACCCAAACTGCTGGTTAGGGTTCTGTAATCAACAAAACTTGGTTGACTACAGAACCCTACAGCGGAACCCTAGCGAGTTGATTTTTTGTACATATTGATAGGTTATTTTACAATTTAAGAGTAATACAAATTAAGAGTAACATTGTCCTACAAATAGAACAATCCATATTTTAGTACCGTCAAAGCAAAGTATGAAATCATTTCTATCTCTGTTAGCTAACACTTTCAAGACTTTTCGCCGATACAAATGTTGTTCGTCTTATCAAAATGAAGCTACTCACAAAAAATTTGCTTGTTAGTAATAAAAAAAAATGTTCTAGGGCTTCCTCACTACTACTCAATAAAAACATTTTAGAAAGAGTTGTACTGACTTCCATAATAATTCGTCGATATTGTCAACTTACCGTAGTTTTATTGGAGTTAAATCAAAGCACTGGCTTGCTAACTATACTTACTGGTTACTTTAGAAATGAAGACATGAGTGGAAGAAGAGTATAACAAATAATTTGAAAATTATCTTTTTTGCATAAACTTTAGGACCGAGAATATAATTTGAAATCAAAAAAATGTGTATTTTAAGTGTAGCCAGATGTATTAGCTAGATGATAAGGTAGGTTAAATTACATGGTTTGTTCAAAGAATAAAGTAAAAAGTGACTAATTGTCCTCATGTTATAAAATATTAGTAACCCTTAATCCACTCATATCTTCAAATATTATTCAGCATTTTTGTACAACTTTGTCCTACCGTCTCCTTCAGGCTTAACCGCGATACCCAAAGTACTAATCTGTCAACAACTTAAGTAGTATTATTTACACGTGTTTTCGTGTTAGCTATTGTACACAACATGTAGAACACGCAGACAAATGAACTGTGGAGTGCATGTGCAACTGATAAGGCCGTCGCGAGATAACAGATCTGATATCACGCGCGGTACGTTTAATACCTAAATTGTATCTAAAGTCTAGACTTTCTGAATTATATATTTACAAATCATTTAAATTCATAATTTTGATAAAAAATGGTGTCATTTTCAAGTGACACGGGAAGGTTTTTAAGTGACACGAAGTTCACCGGGACAGCTAGTCTTTTATAAATTAGTCATAAATACCATGTTTAAATTTAAATATTTTTTTCAACTCTACGTTATACTATAAAGAGCTTCCATAAAAGTGAGACGATGAAGAGATTATATTATTATATTTAAAAATGTCATTAAATCTAAAATTGTATCAAAAATAACCGCGAAGGTTAGTTGCTAGTTGGAACACACCTACCTTGGTGTATAGTTTGGTAATAAATATTAAATGTACATTTTAAATTCGCCTGGGAAACATAATTATTGTGATGATAATTATATTTAAAATAATAAAGTGACTCTACGATAGAGTTCACAGGGGTTCATGGAGATGTTGAGGATGTTCCAATAAGACTAATAACAGTAACAAGGCAATCTGTTAATAAAGTCTACTCTTAATTAAATAAATACTAACAATGAGCTACAATCTTTAATATAATAATATTATAATGTTTGTAAAATTATATCTTAATAGAAAATTTCAGTACGAATTAATAGCACTGCTGAACTCTAAGCAAGTTAGAAGTTATTAAAAGCTGTTAGGTATCGCACTTTTGCTTATTATGGTACTAGATAGTAGAGACCGTTTCGCCAAAATTAGTATATAATCACGGCGGAACCCTACATTTTTCCGGGATAAACAGCATCCTATGTCATTTTCCGAGATTCACAAGTATTTCCATACCCAGCTAAATGAAAACGTGACAGACAGAACCACTTTCGTATTTATAAAATAAGTATGGATACATATTTTATTTCTTCCGACAAACTACAAAGTAAAATAATTACACTACTATGTTGAAAAAAGTTGTAGTAACCAGACATCTTGACAAAGATAGAAGGTACTAGAAAACCATGAATATTGCAGATTAGTAACAGGATCTATTAAGTTGCTAACACTAGAGCTAATGGGCGCAGCGGGTGGCGTCGGGTCGGGTAACTCCTAAAGGTGGCTTTCCGACCCTCGGCCTCGCCGCAAGCGACCGCGAACGACAAAAATTCAAATAATAAATAATAAAAATTGTTTTATTTCTGAGTAGATTTTTAAACAAATATTTCAGAATGTTGATACTATGGTGCCTACCACCGGTTCGGGAACCATCCCGGCGAGAAGAAATGGCGTAAGAAACTCGCACGGCGCCCACTTTTTACCAAAAAAGTGAGAAAAAAATAATTTTGCTCTACCACCTCTACAAAGAAGCGACGGCGTGGGTCGCTAGACAAAATATGTCGGCCGTAGAAAATGAAACCTATGAATTTCAAAATATGAAATGCTACTTAATGACGTAGGTCGTAGACTATAGGTTTCATTTTGTTCTAAGGTCGCTAGACCAATGTCGGTAGAAAATGAAACATGTAGCCTACGTCGTTAAAAGTGGCATTTTATTTGAATTTTTGTCGGTCGCGGTCGCGGGATCGGAGGGTCACCTTAAAAAAATATAACATGATCCGAGCGATTTATAGGAATTCTCATGCTGTGCGTGTGTACAGTGTGTAGTTGTAGTGTGTACAGAAACACGGCATTGTGTGTAACAACATCGACAGTACTGGGAGTTCTCCTCCAAACAAAACATTTCCGAGAATATACTCTCTAATGTCAATAATTTCACTTTCTAGAGACTAATTTATAGCTCATACTAAGAATATTTGACTAGGCAGACTAGGTAATCAGAAGAAGTACGTTTTATATACTTAGTATATTGATCGTGATCAATCTATCTTTGTACCTTTCGAACTTAAACGCCGACAACCAAATACAAGCCTCAAAAAATTAAAAACTAACATAATAATAATAATTATAGTACTGTTACCTTGCCTAGGTGCTCATAATATAACGTATTTAAATAGTATTAACGTGACAATATTTTATCATAGACATCTCTTTACTTATTTAATTATTATCATCCTAAGATTAGGATTACAGTAATATGTTCCACACCATTGTCTGACGGCAACTCTTAAATAAAAGCCATTTTAAGGATAGAGCCATTGTTCCTCTCAAATTTAAAAAGAAAATAGGCTAAACAGCATTTCTTATTTTTCTCGTCGCGTTGCTACCATAAACCAGTTTTTTTATTTGAAACGTATTTAATATTAGTCATATCGTAAATCCTGTTATCAGTAAGGACGACGCACTTGTACTCTTGATAGTGATAAGAAAGGCATTTGGTAACGCTTTACCTAGATCTAGACAGAGTAGAGAAAATGCAACGAACTCTACCTGAGATAAGACGTAGAGTGTACTAAAGTCCAAACGGCAAAGCGAAGCACAAAACTTAATAGAAAATGTCGAAATTTGTATTGAATTAGGTATGTGCCCAATCTCAGTCATTTTCGTTGAAGTTACGAGTAATAGCAAAAGTATAATCAGAAAAGTGTACACTGCAGTCTACAATTAAACTAGACGTAGCCCGAAATTTTTGCATAGCAATTTTTCAGTGTTGAAACCTGTACTATAATATTCTTTCGCTACACTCAAAGTAGCTTCGCTATAGTTTAGAGTAAAGAGATAGAAAGATACAATGCCTACCAGACACGTAAGAATAATTATAAAGATTTCAGCCAAGGAGCCAAGCTTCACTTTCCATAAATTAATGCACTGAAAAATTATGAAGAAATACAAACAAAGATTACGAAAAGCACACAACCCCTTTTCTATGAAGTCGGCTAAATATTATACAAAGATCAATTCCTCTCATATCAGGTCATAAAATGAGGCAGAAACAAAACGTATTGAAGTAACCGTCGAGCGATGCTATCACAAAATTATTTCCAATTTCACCGTTTTGCGTCTCCGTTCCGAAATCTTTTTCGTACTTTTTTTCGTGCGATGGCCGTCGCGGGGCTCACTCCCATAAATTATAGTTCGGTAGCTCTTTTAAAGGGGTTTTCTGGCTTTTTATTTTGTTTAGCCCTTTGAAGAATTTATGTCCCAGTCTTACTTAGTAGCGGTCAGCCGAGTTGTCGGGTTTGGCTCGGATGTTTCTTGTATTTCGTCGATATGTGCGCTACGTATATTTGTATAGCGATGCGGTCCTTATTTTCATATTTAATTCGAACGCTGAGTTAATTTTTTTTTATTTATTTATTACTTTGTGTAAATATATTTAGAAGTTCTACAAAAGTTAATTTATAAACAGTAGATTAAAGCGTTTTTGAGTTTTTCTTTACAATTAGAAGCTACTTAATTGTAAAGAAATTTTCAAAAACGCTATAATCTTTAATCTTACTCGTAGTTCTAACTTCTAACTATAACTTACGAGTATAACATATTATTTTTGCTTACACTACAGAGTAATGTAGAGGTTTATTTTAAAAGTACCCATTTAATATTTATTTTATCTTACAAAATTGCACTCATATCACTAAAATTTACAATTTATTATATTTTTTTTAGTTTAAAGTCTAGAACTAAAGAAAGAATCGGTTGTCTGTAAAGTCGGTTTACTGACGATAGTTGAACGTGACAACGTATGACGTTGTCACGTTCAACTATCCTTAACCCCTTAACCCTCGCTTCCGAATCTCTATAAATAGAAACAAACTGTTTCGACTGTAACCTAAAGTTATTTCGATGTATTTCTTTCAAATCGACCTATGCAAAGAACAAAGTTCTATTTGAATATATCACCAAAGTACTTTTATTGTATTTTTTACTGCTATCGGACCTCTACATTTTATAAAAAAATAAAATTTAAAAATGTTACGTAAGTTACTACAAGTGTCACCTCACTACCAACTTCGAGTAGCAAGATATCGACAATTTCATCACTTACGTCAGCGTCTTGTTGGCCCAGCGGGACAAGCTAGATATCACAGCGCCAAGTTCCAGGATCACGTCCACGCGGCGGCAATACAAACTTTTCGCTTTCTTTAAAAAACATATTGTAAATGTACTATACTCTATAGTATATAATATAGCAGCTGCCCACGCAGACGCATCGCTCACTCAAGTAGGACTTAGGAGAGAGACGGATGTCGAACGCTGCCGAACGCAAAGGCCGATTGTGCTTCCTTGTCACTCGTTCCGCGCTCTCGCTTGCACTTCAAGCCTTATATGGAACGCCTCAGAGCGAGGTAACGACACATGAACTGTCATGTTTTTCGGGCGCGCACCCCATATCGAATTATAAGACGTTATCACGTCAAAAACATATATTATAAAAGATAGAAAGGTTCGAAGGCAACCAAAAAACAATTTAAAAGCAAACGTTAGTAAAATAGTTCAGTACTACTCGTAGGTTTCATGATTGCAGACACAATTTATGAAAAGGAAATACAATATATCGAAGGATCATACCTACGGAATAATATTCGAATACTCGACATCGCAATATGAATTTTTATGCAGCTTCGATTTGGTCCCGACGACAAAAAATAATTCGTGGTACGCCGGCATTTTATTATGAAACATACGTTTAGAAGTGTGAGGACGGTTTTTTGACCGCTCCTCAAATCGTGTCATGTGTTGGCAATGAAATGCACGAAATGCTAAAAGTAAAACAGCACCTCGACTTAGTATCAACATGGTAGACAAAACGGATTCCGAATACTGGCAATTGGAATAGTTTTCAGTTTTTTATCTCATTTTAGGCACCGAAGGCATCCTAACGGTATTCACCAGAGACATAACTTCCAGACGGACCGCCAACAAAACTTTTTGTTTATTTTATCTAACCTTACATTGTAAGTTTCGTTTTTGAAATATAACCTAAAGTACTATTTATATCAGGACCAAAATTGTTATTAGGTACTGTTCTATGTTTCAAATCTGCATGAATTCATGGTGGATAATAATCTGTTTTATTAACCTTCGACGAAAACAGAGTTGTTACAATTTTAGATTGTGAGGATTACAACCTGAACCCTTCTCAGCTAAGTATTTCATCATCATCACAATGTACCTATTTGCCCAAATAACATTTTTTTTTTGGTTAATCTGATTAAGCATAGTTTTGGAAGTTGACCATTGACACTTCAGTCTTGAATCGTATAGTTTAACTTTTTGTTCCGAAGTGATAAACATTTGACAAAATTTAATAGCGTTAATTAAAAGTATTATACCCTTCTAATTACCTTCATCGACAGCGGTAGAATTGACACAAAAACCATACCGGCGACTCTAATTACGTGCAACGTTGGCCGAAATTAAAAAGAAAAGTCGCACAGAAAGAATCCCGCCTATTTTTAAAAATGGAACCTGACGATGATTCGCCTAATTAATAAACCAATCACGTACAGTCGAGACGCGGCGTCGAGGTGCGGCGGACGTGCGGGCGCGGGGGATGAACGCTCGGAAATTCGAATTCTATATTTTTTCTGCACTCCGAGCATCATGATGTTACATGTAATTGGCTTGACGGCCGATGACAACAAATTTAGAATTAAATTAATTGCTAGCTGGGCTACGACTGGCGACGTCTCTAAGCTAGATAAGAATGCCGCAAAAAGCGGTTCCTTCGTATTAAATGAATCATTAAGAGATACCAGCGCACGCCAACCTGCTATCGATTTTTAAAATAATCAATTAAATTGGCTAATCTAAAAATTAATGTCATCAATTAACGTAGACGCGCGAGCAACGGGTGCAAGGACATATTGCAATTTGCAATGTGGACGTGCATGTATCGAATACCAAAATTTTTTACTCGACGAACTAAGTAAGCTCGAATTTAAACGTCGACACCGCTAAATTGTTTAAAAATCAAGCTGTAGAGTTTTGGAAAAATACATCATTGATCAAATAAATGCATTCCCGGTTATGTCCTTGCCCAGCATGACTGCAAAAACTGGTGGAATAATCAATGCTCTGGTTGGCAGCACTGGGCCCGAGGAAACCCGAAGCGACGCGAAAGACCGCGAAGATTAGCGAGCGCGCGGTTTTTGCTTGCATCAATCGATGCGCTCGCGCATTCGCACAATGAATTATTCAAAAATTGACATGAAATGGCGTATGGTTCTTTTTTTTAAATGAAAGGTGCCCGATTGAGGACTGTAACCGCCTGACGAATTCATTGGTCGACGGCTTTTTGCATTCAGTAATTGTTGTATATTTATTTAAGTAGCGAAATAATAAAATAATTGGCTCCTTAATTGCTTCGATAGTGTCAACTTTTCCCTGATAATTAAGTTTCTCTCATGCTATACACCTATTACGATGCTGCAAGATTCTAGGGATCAACATATCGAAGCAGGCCACAGACATCAGACAGCTATAAAACAGATTTACTGACAAACCGCAAATAAAATTTTGCCTTGAACGATTCTACGGTTAAGCATTATTATAAGATTTCTACTATGTATCGGTACATCGGAGACGAGTATATTCATAAAATAGAAATAAATTACTGAAAAGACAGAGCACACATAATGTAGGTAGATTAAGGTGACACAATATGATGATGCAGTTGGCAAATAACTGTTCAGAGTTCAGACAACACGCGCTTCTAGCAGATAATCATCGAAGATTCTATTGTATTAACTTAAAACATTTTACATAATTAATATTTAATATTATTAAAATAAGTGATGATGACAAAATACACTTTACTAATTTGGGTAATCTGAATTATTATTGATGAGTGATGAGTGATGACATAAGTATAATATGTAACAACTTATGAATAGGTACCGGTAAAACATGCCAACTTTGCCACATAGGATAACTTTGCCCTAAGATCCATTCTTAAGCAAATCTTTGATGTACGGAGGTATTTTAATATTATGGCAATATTTGTTTAATTTGGCGGAAAATAGCTTATAATATGACTGATAACATTGACAATACCCCGTAGTGCTAACTTTATTCAGTAACTTGTTGGAACTTCTGAAAAACGGTACTTACGTATTTTTGCGGGCAAATTGTGGTGCAGATTTGTGAGTAAATTGTGCGTGATGGTGAAACCACAGATATAATAAAACTTATGATGGTGGGCAAACTAACCCAGCAGTGTTTCGATCATCTATTGACAACATTGCCCGGTATCAAAAAATTCTTAGGGTTGTCAAATAGGACATTTTTAAATACTTTACTAAAA
The DNA here is from genome assembly GCA_937595015.1 of Polyommatus icarus. Classification (NCBI taxonomy): domain Eukaryota; kingdom Metazoa; phylum Arthropoda; class Insecta; order Lepidoptera; family Lycaenidae; genus Polyommatus; species Polyommatus icarus. The sequence continues at coordinate 23,771,576 of OW569321.1, forward strand.
ATCGATGTCATTTTTTATTACTGTATGCCTTGCTCAGCCAGCCAAATAATATAATGATGATAATGGGTTTATAAATAAACAGAAGCAATTTAATATTTATAATATATGCCTGATAATAATGTAAAAGATGATTAAGTAATTTTATAGATATGTGGCAGCCCTAGTACTCTTACAGACCAAAATGCAAATTGTATTGAAAAGGAAAAAAATGTAAGGGTAACATTGCCCAGTCAATTTAGTAGGATATTATTCGCGTTATCGTTTAAATGTTTATAGTAAACGCCATCTTTTCCAAAATTATTTCACTGGATTTTAATGCCACCTGCGCAAAGTTCATATTTACGTCAAAAATCAAGGTGGGCAAGGGCAATGTTGGCTACAAGTCCAGGTAACTTTACCCGGCATGAAAATCAATCATAAATAGAATTAAATGAACAGAAGTAATGTTTTTGACATTCCTACACCTGTACATGATGCCTTGTAGTTGCAGAGGGCAAAAAAAACTTACACTTCCATACATTTTTTTACAAGAATTAAAATTATTCGAAAAAAGCGGGCAAAGTTGGCATGTTTCGCGGTAATTATTATTATTGGATTTAAATTGCAAAGTCATGCAGAACATTTCTAAAACACATACTTACAAATCGATTATGAACCGTGTTACATTAAGAGGTATATTAGGTTTAATAAGATCACCAATTAGAATATTGCATAATATTCTTATTGGTGACTCTTACATTTTGTGTAGTGCTAGTACCAATAATACCTATATTATATTCTGTGCAACTACTTCAGTCTGCAATAAGAATTAACATGCCCAAACTCCGCTTCCTAAAGTACCTACTAAGGTTATTCCATATATTTCCATGATCTCCATGTGCCTCTTGAAAAGGAACATGGAGTTCATGGAAATTAATAATACCACGTTGCAAATCATTGAAATCGTCTAGAATTCGGATGTTCGCAAGTACGGGTAATTAATAATTCCGGTAATGCTGTTAATGAAGGCGGGGAGTTGCCGCCATTTCCAAGTATAAGTAATCATCTGAATTCTGCTTGCGATTGTCAAAATTTCTTACGTGCGGTTTTTCAGCAAATGGCTTCATCTCGTGCCGTCTGTCAGCTATGCATATTGTGTCTTTACATGGCGCTGCTACAAGTATTTGATCAATTAATATTATTCAGTATGGTCCGGCGGCACAGCTTTACCGGTTGAATTTGGCCAGACCGATTTCTTGCGCGCCGTGTAATCAATTTGTCATTGTCTCATTAAAGTAGTTACTAAGAATTTTGACAATGCTGTCACCATAAAGTCTGTATCTTCCCACCACGTCAATTTTCCACAGGCTTCCTTACTTGCGCAAGGATAATTGCCTTACCCCCACCCTGACTACTAATGGTTCCTGTTTTTGTAACCTTCCTCTCATCAAGGGTGATTCTATAATTATTATAATTTAAATAATTAAAACGTAGGGGACTAACTAACGTAACTTACTTATACGTTGCGAATGACATGTTGCCATCCATCTGCTGGTCATCTACTCCGCCCGTCGTCAGCATGAGTGTGTTCATTCGTAACCTTCCGTTTTATGATCCAATAATCGAATGTCGATGATCGATATGTCACAACACTAGTCCCTTATAAAATGATTGCGTCCGTATGACGCAAATTATTGTTCTTAGTCGCATCACTGGCGCAGTATGTTTCCTCTTTTCATACCTGAAAAAAAAGATTCCATAATTAATAAATGATGATTTCACAATATTTTATCACTTAAAAATTTCTTTTAACTACGCTCGTATACCTACTGTAACTTGTAAGAATTACCTATGAGGTATGATTGTCACTTTAGTGTGAACTACAAGCACAAAAAACATATTCCTCATCAATAACAAGGTAATTGACTGTTTGAGTCATAACATAACTATGATTAGTTATGTATTTGAATCAAGTTATTCATTTCTACATATTGATTTTTTCTATCAAATTTTTAAAATTTATATATATAATAGGTATTATGTATGTATTTTATTGAAATTAAATTTGGAGTTGTTCGTTGTAAGCCTAATTTAATAAAAGTTTTTATGGTTAATCTGTATTTAGTGCACAATGCACATAATATTTGAAGACTCAGGATATTATGGCACAATTGTGAATTTGTGTTTTTGTAACGCTTATTGTTCCGATGTGCGATGCATGTCTGATGTCTCTTATATTAGGTATATGGTATGTACATAGGCAAGACCTTTTGACTTTTGAGGCAAAAGCCGCTTAATCTTCTTACGCCATATCTTCTTAAACCTTCACCTAACATACATCTTCTTCGTTACTATCTAACACATCTGGAATTATGCTGGTATCAGATCCGAGATACAGGCTCCATGTGTACGGCGGGAACCGGCACCGCGGCCATATTGGATCTGATTGACAGCTGTCAATGTTGGCGGCATTGTGACGCGTCGCCGCGCCTGCTGCGCCCGCGCACACCGCACCTCTGGTTTAGGTGTCACATGCTTTGAAAATTTTTAAATTTTTAAACCTAGGAACCAGAATTCCTAAATGCGGTGACAAAACACCAAAAATAACTTAAAACTTACATGTGACTAGTCTATTCCCATTTTATGTGATAGAAGAAAAATGTAAAACTCATACCAAATAAAAAGTCTGTAAAATTACGTTTTAAATATTTTTATAATACCTAATTAAAATAAGTATTATTAAACTTAGAACTTAAGACAAATAAGTTGTTATTTAATATTTAACAATTTGCTTTTTTATGTACCTAACTCTTTGCCCTTGACCTCAGAATACCTCCTATTAGGTTATTTAACTACCATTTTTTGCTATACATTATTATTATTATATTTTATGATTATTATTTACGTCTAGTAACCTACGGTAGATGTCTTGACTAGTTACCAATGGTGAAACATCTAGGTGCACGGTAGTACACCCGCCGAGACGAGCCAAGCGAAGCGCAAGGGCACTAGGTACCCACCTTTACTCGAAGTGTCTCGTTGTTTTTAAACCCTCATAGAGTTGGTTTCCGATGTACCAGATAGTTCATATTCTCAGGATATTATGCCAATACTTAGTTGACTAATTAAACATACAAAGTCTCTCTTATACTTTAGATTTTATATATCTAAAATACACCGTTTTCGTCAATGACACATTTAAACACTGACTCACTGATGATCATCAAAATGTTTGGCTACTTCCTAAAGTGCTAAAAAGCTGAAATTTGGTATGTTATCTTAGTTTAGTAAATAACCAACAAAAATCATTAAATTATAACTTTCGACCTACCCCTATCCCCTAAAATGGGGGTGGGGGTTTAAAAAATAATATGAGAGGTAAAAGATAATATGAGATCTCATGTTGAGCCTTATTATATATAATATATAATAAGGCTCAACATGAGGTAAATATGGCTCGGCTGTTTCGTTACTATGTATTTACTAACTTCAGATCATAAACTAAATACTAAATAGTCGCATCGAGGCGACGGTAACGAAACGGCGAAGCCATACCTACATATTTACTGGTATGTAGAATTTGTTGAACTTAGGGTCAGCAGAGTTAGGCCGTGTAGATTCAGAAGCTTGGTTCTACATGAGATCTCATATCTTTTCACGGGGTAACTTATGTGGTCATCTCGGCAACATTTTACACGAAATGTTTTTGGTTATTGTTTTGGATACTCAGCTTGTAGGCTTTTTGCGTCATTAATGCAAATAGGCAAATAATTTAATGAGTAATGTGTATTAACTGTAGGTACAATTGGAACTAGAACGTAGGTATTGAGTAGGTATAACACATAAGCTATACATATACGATATTATGTTGCTATGTGTAACTTTACAATTTTTATTTCGAAATCATTTGGTGTGCCTATAATGTTCACTATTTTCAATTAGGTTAATAATAGTAATGTCGTGAACAATGAACATAATTATATATTAGATAATGTTAGTTGAAGAAATCGTCCAAGTGCGAGTAGGACTCGATCACGAAGGGTTCCGTACCGTTATAGAGCAAAAGTTGGCAAAAAATTTTGTTTATATTTCATTTTAATTTTATTCTGAATTATTCAATTATTTCTTATAAATTTTATTTCAATTGTTGATTATGAGCAAAAAAGGCAAGAAAAATTACGTATGTTGTATAGCCTCCCTTAAATATGATTTTTAGTTTTTAATCTTTGTTGGTATAGCGGCAACAGAATTTTTGTGTCACAATCTGTGGAAAATTAAGAAACCTAGCTACAGCGGTTCTTCAGATACATCCTGGAGACAGACAGACAGACGGAGAGATTTTACGTACTATTACTGAGACTTCAATATTTGTCCGTCTGTCCGACCCTATGTGCCGTTTTTACCCTTTAGATACGGAACCCTAAAAATGATTATTATGAATTATAATCCAAATGATTTAGAGAGATCAGAGTACCTATATAATTTCTATTATCTAATCATTTAACTATATCCCGAAAAAATTTAAGTTTATCCTGCATTAAAATGATTCGATACTCTCATTAAATAGTCTGTGACCTTTTACTTTTACCGTTAGATTGATCTGTTACTTTCAATTTTCGTTACAAACATCGATATAATCTCACCACGACTTATCGACAATCTCTGTCACAGCACTAGACGGGTTTTTTCGATAAAATCGGAGCGGCACGACAGATTCGGTAGCTAAACAAAATCCCAATTAGGAAAGATAAAAGCCAACCTTAATTTTAAGTGTTTTATTTTCATACTGTAGTCTAAACGAGTCACATAAATTCATTTTAAATATCGTCTGTCGTGGTTTGGGATAGGTATAGACGCTCACTAGCGGCTATACTTTATTTGTATGGAAAATAGATAATAAAATAAAATAGTATACACACTTGTTTAAATTCAACATATTGATATTTATTATCCTTTTAACATTACAGAAATTATTCCTTTAATTAATTTTTAACCGACTTCCAAAAAGGAGGAGGTTTGTATGTTCGTATGTAAATTTTTTTGTATGTTCAACCATAACTTCGCCGTTTGTGGACCGATTTTCATAATTCTTTTGTTGTTGTATAGGGTTCAATCCGAATTTGGTACCATGTTCACAAAAGTGTTGATCTGATGATGATGATCTGGTTCCGAAGGTACCGAACAGAAATTTTGAATCCTTATAGATACAGGTTTAGGGATTTTGGTGTTGTTTAAACAACTGAAAGCATAAGCCAATACATCAATTTGATTAATCATCATCATCACAACCATAATAATTATACCATGGGTCATCAACTCATCACATTATGACCCAATTATTGGTACTTTTCATGAAATTTAGCATCGAAACACATGTTTTTGATAATTATTTCGCTGTTTGTGGACCGATTTTCAAAATTCTTGTGTTGTTGTATAGGATATAATCTTAATCTCGTATAATGATTACGAAAGTGGTGGTCTGATGATGGGATCTATGAGGAATCGAGGAAAATCCTTGAAATTTATTAAAACACAGATGGTGGTTAAGATATTGTTTCTAGTAACTCCAACATATGTTACAAATAAGTAAAATTTCATACGAAGGTGTCTCTGGGTCCAAAGACACTAATCAGAACTCCTGAACCTTTAAAGATAAAAGTTTGGAAATTGCAGCATCGCTTAGATGACTGCTACTTTATTATTCGTAGGATAACTGCAAGCATTTACCACAATTTTTCTTACAGTAATATTATGCTAATATAGTGTGAATAGTTAACTTTCGTAGTGGTTATCTACACTTACAGCCTTATGGTCTAGTAGATAACTAAAAAAAGAGTAATTATTATTTTTTAACAAAAAATTTAAATCGACTTCCAAGGCCAAAGCAATATTCTTAAAATGGTCTAAAAAGTATGAAATAATTCTTATTCTTCATTAGTGCCTTTTTCAAAATTCGACTAAACTTCAACTTATTCTGTACTCAATTTTCATTCTTTTGAAGTTAAGAGTCCGTATACGAAATTTTGCCGAAATTGCAAAGGTTCGCTACAGAAATATTATTGGGTTTTTTCCCCTTATTAGACTTAAAAATATATATATTAATTATTAGATTTAAAATATATTTAAGCGCGGAAAGCCGACTCGAACTTGCGGCGAGTTACGAGTAATATAATGTGAGATTTAGGTTGTTTTGAATTGTGTTTTTTGGCACAATTTGTTTTTTTTTCTTTTTTCTCGAATTGGATAGAATTTTATCTATAGATTATTTCTGTCGTTTTCTTTTTATGAATTACAGCTCCAAGTTGCCGAAATTAACAGCAATTCTTGCCCATTTTCTCTAAAATTTTGCCGAGTTACATATTTTTTTACTCAACTATTTCATATTAAATTGGTAAAAAGTAATTCCAACATTTTATAGACGACTTTCTCAACAGTAGATTGTATTTTTTTCATACCGTTAAGACGTCAATACAATCCATAAACAGGTGATATTCTAAACCTTTTACAGCAAAAATCACAAAACTGTCGCGGGTTTGAGTTGGATTATTTAAAAATACTTTAAAAAAAATAAAAAATCTAACTCCAACATTAGATTATAATTGAAATGATCTTACATGTTGTGCATTAAAACTTATTGAAATACTGTATTTTAACTGTTAAATCACGTCAGCGAAATCGGCAAATTTCGTATACGGACTCTTAAGTATCTCAGTTCTAGGCTGGTACCGACTTCAAACGAATGAAAATTGGGTGTAGAAGTAGTTCAGGTTTTGTCGAATTTTGAAAAAGGCATGAAAATATATATACGTCTTATTCTTCATTAGCACTAATGAAGAATAAGAATCATTTCATACTTGTTAGATCATTTTGAGAATAACTAATATTGTTTTTACCTTGGAAGTCGGTTTCAATTTTTTGTAAAAAATAATGTTTCTTTAAAATATTTAACGTAGATAGCTGGTCGATACTATTGTCCAATTTATTACTTTTAATGAATTCTGAATGTTAATAATTATCCAGAGAAAATTCTTGAGCGTTGTATTTAAAAGTTTATTTTCTGAAGCCTTAGTTAACTATTTAGATATTCTTCAGATAATTCTTCTAAGCTTCTTCAGATACTTTAGAGAATTCATTATTACAACAGACTCACAGAAGATTTTTTATTACCTGGTATTAGGTAACCAATACCAGGTAGGTAATTGTTAAAAAGGGATTTTTTATTTCATTTTTTTAATAGGTATATATTCTAGATTCCATGAGGTGTTCGGATGTACAGGTAGCCCTAAGTCCTAACTCCTAACATCCTATAAATTTTATTTAATACTTAGTTACATGTTATAGCAGTGCCAGATGACGCAAACCAAAAACTAATAACATGCCAAGAAGGTACCTACTTATGGAGATAATATACAGTACCTACCTATAATCCTCAAAACACAACTCATTCCTATTAATTATTATTAATAACGAATTTATAATTACACAAAGATTAATTATTTCGTACATTTTGTAAATAAATGTGCTGTAAGTACAAAGATAATTATTTTTTGTCTGTGGGTGTTACTGGCGTTGCTTCGGTGTTTGACCTCCGACTCTGAGCCACACCACAACTCAATAAGTTATGTAATATTTCCTTTACTGAGTATATTAGAATAACAATTAATTTTATTCTCATATTAGGTATAGCCGGTATAGGTACCTAAATGCGGGCGTTTATTTTTAACCCCCGGCGAAAAAGAGGGGTCATCATCAGCCTGCTCAATGCTGGAAAAATCGCGGTTTATCTGGTTCGTGAAAGGCCGTTAGCAACTTGCAGTCGTTTGATGAGTTTTATATTTTGCATTCTGGTTCGTGATATTTATGAATATACATACACATTAATGGAATGTTGACCTGGTGCTGCAGCATCACCTGGTAAACAATAGGATATCCAACTGCTCACCAACTTAGAGCAGAGGTTTCGTGTTTGGGCTCATTTTAATTGCGACAATCAGTAAGATGTAGATAAACAGTAAATATTTGCATGCTACTGCTGCAGCATCACCTGGATGCTATAGGAGCCGAGCTCCATATGAACCCAAAGTGGAGGTTTCATGTTTGGGCTAATATTGATGGGCTTATCCAAGAGGACATTCATAGACGGTATTCTTTGCATATTATTCTGCACTATAACCAATAAAAGTTTAAAAAGCATGAAATAAAATTAAATTAAGAAATTTAAAAAAACCCCCGCCAAAAAACTTTAAAAAGTAATAAAATAATATTTACTGACTCTAAGTTTAAATAAATCCTAAGCGTAAAGTAATATTTTAGTCCATAATAATTGTTGTCAAGGTGTGTCGGGGGACCGCTAATGTACATGTTTGATTTCACATAACATTATAGTTTAAGGCAGGGGTTCCCAAACTGTGCGCCGCGGTGCCCTGGTGCGCCGCGGAAAGGCGAGAGGGGCGCCGTCAGTCGATCCTCCATCAATATCCACAACCACAAATATTATAAAATAAAATTATAATATGAATTATACAAAGCAGGCAGATGATTAAATATTTGTTTATTATTATTTACTTGCTCAACCTATCTATAATAATCATTAAAGGTTTTTATTTATGTATCTTTTTGTAATAGCTAGGTACATATAAGGTAAAGTAGGGCGCCGCGGCAAAATAGTGTTTTGTAAGTGCGCCGCAGGCTGAAAAAGATTGGGAACCCCTGGTTTAAGGGTCAGTTCACAGCGAACCGAATCGAGACAATCAGTGACTTCACGATACAAAAGCAAAAGTTGCTGTTGTCGTAGTTACTTGGCGGTCCCCCGACACACCTTGACAACAATTATGGACTAAAATATTGCTTTACACTTGCTTTACACTTAGGAATTATTTAAACTCAGTAAATATTATTTTATTACTTTTTAAAGTTTTTTGGCGGGGGTTTTTTTTAATTTCTTCATTTAATTTTATGATTCACGTTTGGTAATAAGAAGTACAATCCATATTTACTATACCTACTTACTAATATTTTAAATGTCTGTCCGTCTGTCTGTCTGTCTATCTGTTAACTCTTTACGCTTAAACTGCTGAATGGATTTAGATGGAATTTGTTATGGAGGTATTTTGAGTCCCGGGAAAGGACATAAGCTTGTAATATTATGATATTTTTGATCCGAATGAATAAAATGAACTTTGGCGCAAGGGAGTTGCGGGCAACATATTCTAGTAAGTAGGTAGTTAGGTAAATAATATTATTATGTCAATATTTAATGGAATCAGGCGGAAATCCATAGCAAAAAATTTAGTTTGTTATTATTTTCTGGGAGAAGGTGCTGTACGCATGCCTATGCGTGCACTCACTCATTTACTTAAAGGTGGAAGTTTATTTCGCGGAATATTGCTAAAAATAATAACAAACTAAATTTTAAATTATGTCAATATATCGTTCTGACCAGCCAGAAGATTGTAAAATTATTGATAGTCTTGGCACTGTCAAAAAGTAATTAAAAATGTATGTAGATTACAAGTAGGTACCTACTTGTATAAGCTACGGCTCTGGCTCTACATAGGAACATCAGAAATTTTACAAGGACTTGCAGTGCTCAATAGCTTGTGCTGTTAGTCCTTTAACCATTAAAACTTTATTTTTCGATTAAAATTTAATAAACTGGCAAACCCGTTATTAAGTTTAATAACCATTCCATGCCTTAAATAGGCCGTTGATTTATGCAAGTTTGTGCAAATAACTAATTATCTATAGGTATTCTATGGACGCTTAACACCACGTCAGTCTGACCCCGTGCAAAGTACTTGTGTTACAAATTTTTATAACAATTTTTTTAAATTGAAATTAACATGGAGTGATTTCTTTTACAGAGTTATGATATTATAGTTTCTTTTGTACAGTACCTATAGTGATGACGTGTAACGAAAAAGCCAGAAGTCACATTATTATGTGACTTCTGGCTTTTGTACGTAGAGTTTGCAAGGTAACTGCCACACTCAGATTTTGACATAAGCTCCATACATTATCTGTCAAACTCTTCATTAAAATTAAGCTCTCTGAATCAGCAAAGTGCGAGTTATACTCAGGCGAGTACTTATAACTCATACACACAACATAAGTTGGGCTTCTGTCACCCTTCATGGGCACAAAGGGTGGCAGAATCCCAACTTAAAATTTTAACTCTAATTCATGTGGCTGCTGCGAGTTTCTTACGCCGGTTCTTCTCGCCGGGTTAGTTCCCGAACCGGTGGTAGGCATCATGTAGGCTTTCGGAAAATATTTGCAAAAATTTATTCTGAATAAAAAAATTTGAGTTTGAGTTTTTTGAGTTTGTCTTTGTGTGATATGTCGGAATTAGGACATTGACAACTACATAGCGGGCACGTTGAATATATATTTTAATAAAGAACAGTAGGTACTGTTTTCCAAAATAATAATATCTATGGATGCTTCACACCACATCAGTCTGACCCCGTGGTAAGTCCCTGAAGGACTTGGTTTACGGGTACCAGACAACGGAAATATATTTAATACTTTTATACTATAAAAATTTTGGTTTACTATCTGTGCTAGTGCTGCACTCTAGCGTGAAAGCTTTGCAGTAATATATCCTATTAGAATTTAGAAGCGAGGACAATTTGAGTGTTTACTGACTCGTTTCATTGCATGTTTCCACAAAATTGTGTGTTCCGAAGCAAGTTGTACGTCCGTATAAATATTCAAGGGGTCGGGAGGTCGGGTATAGCTATTTGAATGCGTGGTTCTCAGTTCAAGCCCAATCAAGAAATGATGTTTATTTCATTGTTTTATCATAGTATTTTACTGTGGTAATGCGCTTTTAAACTATTACGAGTAGTGAGTACGTACCTACCTCTGGCGCTTGAAAAAATCCTTTAGAAGATCTGCGTGGCTAAAATGGTCGCTTTGAAGAATCATGATATGAATCATAATATGATTCATTTTTCTAAAATCGCAAAATGCATCTCTGCTTGCAATTCATTTCTGTATTTTTGTACTGATTTGACATTTGTCAGTTTGACAGTTTTGACAATTAATATGCTGAATTGATTGAGAGGAATTGCTTAATGTGACCATTTTAGCCCCGCAGAATAAAGACTTTGGTATTGATGTCACCCGCGCAGAAATTTGTTCATCGCGCCGGCCATTCTCCGGTTTGGCATTATTTGCCTCATTACCGTAACCATTTTTTTTATTCGTCGATTTGACTTAGAAACATTGAAATATTAAAGAAATGAAAGATACGAACAAAATAATTAATGTGGCGTGAAACATGTGGCGTTTAGTTAAAGTTTTTTGGATAATGAGACTTAAAATTTTTTGGGTACGGTAATTAGACAAATGTAGTGTTTTACGTAACGATACAACGACACAATTGACAAAAAATAGCTTAAGGCAACGTACGTAGGCCAAATTATGTAACATAAACATAATATATATAATAAAAATCTAATTTAAACATAATTGAAAAGTAACGATTACGGTAATTAGACAAGTTTGTAACCAAAGCTACGGTAATCAGATACTAACGTGCTTTATCGGCGGCACACTAACATTAACGACGTGGGACCGCTGATGGGCCATGGCACACACTTAGGAGAAGCAACCCGTGCACTCGTAATTTGCCAAATCCTGATATTTTTGGATGGGCATCCAAAAACAGCAGGTGTTACGGTAATTAGGACTTTTGATCGGACAAGCGACTATTTCATGATAACTATTTATAGGCTGGGCCTATTGAGTCGATATTTTGCAATGCGATAACCAATGTTTATAGGCGTTTAAGACCATGAATAGATTAAATTAAATAGGTACGTTATAAAAATTACAAGCAAGTTTCGAGATCAAGTTGGCGTGGGGACACGTTACGGTAGTTAGAAAAACATGGTTTTTGAACACGACTTCAATTAATTTAGTTTGAATTACTTAAATTAGAAGCCTGTGTTTAAGTTTGTAGCTAGATACTGATGCTATCTACCATTTAAAAATATTACATACCTGAATAAGATAATATTACAGAGTATACAAGCCCGGGACACGTAAATTTTGCTGTCCTGAGAATGGCCGACGCAGGAACTTTTACTAGCCCTAAACCTCTATTCAAGACAGACACACTTACACATTGACTATATTAGTAGATGTGGATTTTCTTTAATAATTTCCTTATTCGGTGGACTTTACGGCTAATATTATGCTTGACGGCTGCAGCTGTAGGTACTAGGTATATCTACATAAAATGCCGAGTAGTGTAAAACCACAATATTATAATCCAAATCGATAACCTTGTGTTTAATTTGCCTTCTATAATTTCAATAATTGAAATTAGAAAGTAAATTAAACAAGGGTTCCGTTATAGGGTTCTGTAATCAACAAAACTTGGTTGACCACTGAACCCTAAACCGGAACTCTAACAAGCTGATTTTTTGTATCTTAAAGCATTGTCCTACAAATAAAACAGTCCATATTTTAGGACCATCAATTCAAAACTTATGAAATCCTTTCTATCTCTGTTAGCTACTGCTTTCGAGATTTTTCGCAAATAAAAAAAGGCATGAAAACAAAACCATTGAATATTTTTTTAACTAAACTCAATACGTACACTCAATATAATATATTTTTTAAGTATACCTATTAAGGGCCTGTTTCACCACTTCCTGATAAGGTGCCGGATAGGCTTATTTGACAGATTCTCCATACTCTATCTGTCAAGTTAAGTGGTGGATAGCCTTATCAGGAAGTGGTGAGACAGGCTCTAAGTATTCTAAAAATAAAAACTAAAAAGTTAAAAAGCATTAAGGGGGGAATCAGTGCGCGAAAGAGCCCAGAGGATCAGAGACGCACTTGAAACTTCTTTGGTAGATACAAAGTTTGGTAGATACTAAATAGAGCGAATGTTAGTTGTATGATGAAATTATGATGATCTGATATCTCCTACTCCTCCTACCTTTCTTCTGATTAGGTAATTTCGTTGCAGACAGATTTGGCTTGTCCCTCGGGCATACCTGAGATCATATCAAAGGGTTTTCGTAGTTGGTTACCACTGTTGATCCTGTCGACACAGGAGTTGCAGGGGTGGGAATGTGTGGTGCCTGGTGGGTCTTTTGCCCGTTTAAAAAAATATGATGATGATGAAACTTGTGGGTAGTACGAGAAAACATTGTGATAATGGTGATTGACAGCAAAACAATGCCTATTTTCCTTCAATTTAACATTTAACTCATAATTTCTATACGTCCTATTCCAGAAGAAATCCAATTTTTTTTATTGTTCTATCAACTCTGGAAGAGTCAAGACATAGGTAATATATTATTAACCTAATTAATTTAAGAGGCAGGTATTGCACACCTTTTTTCATTACGCGGAGATTTAGGTATATTATGATGTTTTACTGCTAATCAATATTTGATCGCAAATATACTGACTTATATTCGCGATAGTTGCACAAAGAAGTTCTTTATCGGTATCTTACTCAATGGATTCGGATATAGGAACTACCCAGTACCCGAACTAGTAACTAATGTATTAATTAAATGCAACAAAGACTTACCTATCGATATGTCTATAAATTACCAAGAATTCGTTGCCAAAACAGTTCTTACACTACACAGACAGTTCGAGGAACCTCCTTCTGTGCAGTCGGGTAAAATTGTAATAACAACTTATAAGTAATATTCGAGTACATAGGCCGAGCGTACTGAACTTTAACCGCAACTTGTCACATAAACTTAATACATTTCACATTTTCATAAATACAAGGAACACCGTTTTATTAGAGTACACTGGTAATACACAACACTGAGTTTCTTACAAGTTCGCTTATGAAGAGTTTGACGTTAGTTTTTTTTCGGAGTTCGAAAAAAGTATTTTCGAATTTGGAACGCAGCGCTCTCTATCCGCGCCGGCGGGTGAGCACGATCGACTGGAAGCGCACGCGCACCTCCGAGCGCGCGGGCACTGGTTTCAGGGGTTACAAACCTTTTTATTGCTCATTACTTACTGTATTTCCTTAGATATTTTATTCATAATTTCAAATAATGTATTTGGAATATCAGCTTAATATGTTGTGTTGTTAACTTGTAAACAATAGATTTAGATTAATTTAAAATATTAACGGTTAATAACTGTTTCAATAAAATTATTTTGTAATTCGTACTGTAATGGAATAATGTTTAAATAAATTATAAAATAATTAAAATAATATTACATTTTTTCTGTGATTATAATAAAATAATATTTATTGACTTACTCACATTAAAATATTATTCTAGTTGTAAGTAAAACTTCAGCAGCATTTTGACATCTGAATCTACCCGGGACAAGGTAGTTTTTGTGCGTTATTCAATTCTTTTCGTGTATAAATAACAATTTCAAACCACAGACTTCTTCATACGGCAGCCTTAGATAACTTGCTGGAGATCAATTTCTTACTAAATATATTATAATCATACGTCGCTTTATTGAAAGGTTGAGCACACAGGCAAAACCTGTTAACTCAACAATTCAACTTATAAACTATCTTAAGAAACAATAAACGTATATCTGTCTCTGTTTTACTTATACGCAAACCGCTTGAGAGTAAGAAAGAAGACTGTATCTTTTACGAGGTTAATTTTTAAGAACAATTTTAATTGTAATTGCTAAAGATCGTATGTTAAATCATAATATTTAATCCAAAATGAACATTAATGAAACGGAATAGAGCGTATTTCATTAAAAATTTATCTCAAATGGTAAAATTTTTGTAATAAGAGATACTAAATTATCAAGAAGATTTGTAATTACGACTGTATTTGATAATTATAATATTTTCTAACACACAGAAGTCGAAAACAAATACATATAAAGCAAAATTCGTAAAATTACTAAAAATTCGAATGCGGAAGACCATTTTAGAGTCGGATGCGCGTGCGCAACTGGACACTGGACACGTTTGATTAGTTACGAACTGCATTCTATAGCTTCGTCTCTGTCTGTCGTGCGGAGGTAGCGCGGGCGGGAGGGGGACGACTGATGTTTATGGACCGAAATGTAGACGTGGCCGTAATGGGATCTTCCCAGACGGCGGCCAGTTTCCGTGGGTAGGAGGAAATTACGGACTTTACATAGCGCTCTCGTTTTTGTGTTATTTATTACCGCGATCATCTGTGTAAATATAATTATTAATTAATGATAAATTATATACTTACTATCGTTTATGTTTTATTTTGTACATTGTGGTGTTTTATTTATTATGTTTTTAATAAAATTTTTCGTTATTAAAAAGAGTCCTTATTTCAATTAGTAAGTTTTTAATTACCTACTACATACCAACTGTTAACTGTTGTGTTATTATATCCAGGCGCAGTTGCAGCCTATAATTTGGGAGGGCTATGGTCTATCATGGATCCTTTCCCGGGACTGAATTAGATAGGTATATACCTAGGATACTTTTATATCCCGAAAAAATGTACGGTTCCCGCGCGATAAAACTGTTTTTGCGCAACGGAGTCGCGTCCCCCATCCAGTAAGAATATATTCTCGTAGGAAAAATAATTTTTAATGCTCGTGAAATATGTTTCAGATTTCTTCATTGAAGTAGCCATTTGATCTCATTTATCTCGATAACTAGCTATTTGACCGAGCTTTGCTCGGTATTCGATAAAACACGAATAAAAATGTCATTTTCTAAAAATGATTCCTTGCTAGATCGATTTATCGCCCCCGAAACCCCCTATATACTAAATTTCATGAAAATCTTTGGAGCCGACTCCGAGATTCCAATTATTTATGTAATATACAAGAATTGCTCGTTTAAAGATATAAGATATAGGATAATACTACAACATTATCCTAAGTTCTGACTTCTGACTGGTTATAATATTATATGCATTGCCTGATGACTAGTAAGGTACAGTCGCCAAATATAGTCCCCTTTTTTTTTTAAAACGTTCTAAAAAAATAAAATAAAATACTACAGTTATAAATCAAACATCAAACTTTATCTTCACTATTCCTTTATTATTAAAAATAATCAAAAATGCGTTAACGTTTTCAGGAAAAGTTTAAAAGTAAATTTAACAAAGATACTCATATTTTCATCAACATTTATTTTTGGGCTCCTAATTCCGTCCCTTTAATATTTAAAATATATTAAAGGGATAAATATAATATATTTATTTTTAGTATTTGTTGTTGTAGCGGCAACAGAATATACCTATTATGTAACACAATTCCGGAAAATTTCAGAAGTCTAGCTATAGCGGTTCTCGAGATAGAGCCTGGAGACAGACAGACAGACGGACAGACAACGAAGTTTCAGTAATGGGGTCCCATTTTTACCCTTTGGGTACGGAACCCTAAGAAAACATATTTTTCTACAGTTTCAAGCAAAAAGAAGTGATATGAACGTTCGAGATCAATTCACTGTTTGAGTACTAAGTAGAAGATATTTAAGTTGTAGGTTACTTAATTTTCCATTGTAGCGTTACTTATAATTTATATCCCGTGAAGCTGTGTTAGCACAAGCCCAGTATGGGCTTTTTAACACTGATATTTGTTAACTCTCTATTCATTTTTGTGTAAGTATCAATAAATAAATAAAAAAAAAAAGATCGTAATACCGTCTTGGGGTTGGTACAACTAATATATATTCTGTGCTTGGGGGACGATATTAGGTTCATGTAAGGGGACGATATTAGGAAATTTTAATTTTTTTTTTTTGGTTCATCTATTTAAACAAAAAACGTGTTATAATCTCAAAATGTTACTTAATCGATTAACATCTGAGGTAATAATAATTAGTTTTACAAACAAATTGTATCAATAAGTCAGGCATCTCAATATTTTATGGTATCCAAGAATATTTCAATGAAAAACTGACTTCGAAAACTTTTTTGATTTTCCAATTCCTGCCGGTACGGTACGAAAGGCGTGATGCCCTCACTTCTTCACAATGACCGACTGATACAACTAGCTCCTAGCTCGTGCCACTAATGATAGATGGCAGTTTTTAAATAAGTAGATATCGAAGGGGACGGAATTAGGTTTGGGGACGAAATTTGGCGACTGTACCCCTACTTATTGCCGCCCATGAACACACCCTACCGTAAGCTACAGGCTGTAATATAAGATTTGACCCGCAATATAGGTAAACATAATACTATGTAGTTTTTATTATTTTAAATCAAAGATCTCTAACTTGTTTCTTAAGTCAATGTTTTAAAATTTAAACTATACCTGTTGGGTTCGGAAGCTTACCTAACTAAATGGCGGGTATTTTTGACATTTTTAAAAGAGGAAGTAAATTAGAGGAAAAATTAATAAAACAACATCGTTCTCGTCCTGTTGAGGAAACCACAGGCCGTGAATATACAAACATAGTTTTTACTACTTTCTCAAATCTGAGCTTGTAGTTCGTAGTTTCGTACTCAAAGCAATTTTCCACTTGAGATTCACCAGGCGAAACAACATTTTTATCAACCCACTAGCTGTTACCCGCGACTTCGTCCGTGTCAACACACAATAACAAACATGAATATGTACTTAATTTTTTCCACGTTTTCCCTCAATACTTTGCTGAGGCCGGGTACCCTTGGCATTTCTCATACATACGTAATTCCAAAATCATTTTCTCATACGAAAATATTTAAAATGTTTGAGTTATTTTTCAGCTTAAAATAGTAATTATCTAGGTTCCTGCACAAAAATTTACTTCAAAATATTTAAACACTAATTTTTTTTTGTTTTTAATTTTTTTTTTTAGTAAATTTACTATGTACTAAATATTTAAACACTAAAAAATAGAGTAAAACACTAAAAAATATATAAATAAATAGTAAATTTACTACAAAATATTTAAATACTAAAAAATATTTTTAGAGTTTAAATATTTTGTAGTAAATTTACTATTTCGAGGGTACCCGGCCCCTTAAGAGACTAAAGCCCTCCTCGATAGTAAAAACCTTCAAAAAATATAATTCATTCGAATTTTGAACCAATAGGTACCTTCGGAAATAAGCTGACGTGTAAACAAACTCTTCAGCCCGAAAAGTCTCTAAAGTTGCAAAGTGCAATAAAATAAATTAATAAAAGTGGAAAAAGTGTATAAAAAGTGTAAGTTATTACTCTAAAGTTTGCACAAGGGCTCTTAAAGAGTAATGACTACAACTGCAGACGTAAATACTTAGTTGTATTTAGGTACATTATAATATACATATAGGTACAATATGTGTGTCACGCAATTCAAAGGCACTGTTAAGCAATTTGTACCTATGCCTGATAACGATCGAAGATCGGAAGATCATAACTCATCATTCTTAAGTAGTTATATTTTCGAAAAAAACTGTAACCTTATATGAATTAATACTTCGATCGGGTATTCTATTGTTGTCGCGATCACCGGTGCGAGCACCGGTCCATCATGCCCCATACGAGTATGGGGCATGATGGATTGGAAACCAGAAGTCAGCCCCAATTTCACTTCTTGTATTGAATAATAAGCTAAACATTATCGAGCGAAGTCCAGTTCCGATGTCAAGTGGAGTGCTCTGAGTAATTGGACGGAATTATGATACCTCCTGCAACTTTTCGCCATCGTTCCACGCGAAAAATATGTGGCAGTCTTCCACCGTGCGTTTTTCCGGACCTGCAAAACCTTCAACAAGACAGCGTGTTTCCTTTTAAGGCTGCTCTCTCGAAAAAAGCGTGCAGATGAAACAACTGTTCATCGGCATTAACAGAGAAATTATATCTGAAAAAAATAATTAGTAATCTTCATGATTTGATACGTAATTTGGTTTTGCCATATTTTTTCTATCGGTATCACATAATAAAGAAATAAAAAACCAAATCACCTCCAAATCGTTGAATGAAACCACTTTACTCCTTCGTATTTATCAAAAGAATATATAAAAAATATCTACTGATTTGCAATACATAAGTTAATAATTTGGTTTGGTTACTTTTTTGAAATATGTATTATATTAAGCCTTAAAAAGGTTTTTTCTCCTATTTCGCCCTGTCATGGACGCGGCGAGCGTCGTAACCGCCACCGTACAAGGCGCGCTGTTATGAATGTTATTTTAATGTCATTTACGTCGATATTCGCACTGACAGACAATCGACCTGCTAATTTAGGGAGAGAGGGCCCTTAAAAGGCCGGCAAAGCATCTAAGTACATCTTCTAGTGTTGCGGGTGTCCATGGGCGACAGTAGGTTTTGTTGCTTTCCATCAGGGGACGCATTTGCTCGTTTGCTCCCTTATTTTATAAAGGCTCTAGATTCAGTTGAATATTATGGTGATTTCCCTACTTAGATATTATTTATCTCTAGAGAAAGTAGGAATGTCCCAGGATTTCCGTTCCCGAGCCATACGATTTACAGGCTTTAAAATTTCCCAAACACCTTACAATTTACAGTGAGCATCTAGAAAGCTGAAACACTATACGAAGAAATCATCTCAGACAATCAAGGAAGAACACGTATAAAACGGCGATTTATGTCTATCATGAAGATCACAGGTTCATACACCTCTGCGACAATACCGAAGGTGACGGTGGGCAATTAAAGCGAAAGGACGACGTCACGAGTGGCGACGCGCGACGCCGAGAAAGCAAGAGTGCGACAATTTCACGCCTCGGGGCCGCACGCGTCTGAGCTCGGATGCGCTTGCGTTTCGGGGACCGACAGAAAAAATGACACCATAGAATTGCTTAAAGATGCTGTAAGAATTTCTGCTGGCGAGGGTCATATATGGTGGCTAAATTAACTAAAGGCGCTGCATATCAAGGGCATCGCCAGGGGGCCAGTTGCACGTTGCGTTAATATTGATATTAGAACCGTTCTTTATATTAGTTTTTACAATCGTCATCGAGGCAAATACTTCCAAAGTTATAATATTATTTAATATTTATCCTCCATAATATCCTAATTATCCTCCATGCCCTTGTGGGGTTTGTCAATCGCTGGACAAGATACGGTGTCCATTGAAGACAGTACTTTAGAGCAAAATATTTATTATAGTCACAGAAGAGTTAGATACTATACCTACTTACTCTGAAGTCTGAGCCGGTATGCAATAATTCCATACCGTTACCATACTGCTTTGAGTTCACCATCAATAAATTATGAAGCTTATTACTTAAATTGATTTAATAAATTGGCAGAAAAACTTAACCGCACCACCAATTTTGAAAAACTTATCTGATCAAGAAATTCAGCACATCGTTGAATCTGGTGGTGAGGAAGAACTATTATTTCTAAAGCTTCTCTGCCACACTCAAGCTGAAAGAGCTGTAAAGGTTGCGACAGAAGCTTCCACATCTCAGTACACTAAAAAGTCTCGATTAGGTGCAATAAAAGCCAAGTTAGAATCGCGGAAAGTAATGCCTAAATTTGAGACGAAAAAGGATTTTAAAGCTAAATAATAATTATGTATAATTTGTCAAGATATTCTTAAAATTCCAATATTTTTTACAGTAATACCTTAATGAATGTCTCAATTATATATTATCTATAGTTTAATATCTATTTACTAGTAAATTAGGCACAATGTGTTGCCTTATGTATACTATATATTTTTTATATCATTATAAAACTTTGAGGTCACTGCGGAGGCTGAAGATGTGAATGAAATTGGATGAAAAATTACATTTATTTTTACTTTAATATAAGGCACCATTCCCGCACTATTAGAACACTGAGTCTTAAAAAAATTTTTTGCATACATCCGTGCTCCACCCTACTGTTTATATCGGGGTTTATATTTCATTTACTGCCAATGAAATCGTAATTAACCACTTGATTACCTACCTACTCTTTACCTTATCAGCAAAAATTCTATAACATCAAATTCAATTTGTTTACGTTGTAAGAATTAGGTACCTTTGAATCAGAAATAACATACATTTTGGGGAAAACTGGCTTATAATATGGCAAGGAAACAAATATTTTAGGTACTTACATTTTAGTCACGTAGGCAAAAATATTGGGCTATCATGGAATATCTAATACAAGAATATTATCTATATTTTATGTGACTATTATAATATACTTACCTACTCGTAACTATTGATTAAAAAATATAATATCATAATAATTATCTAATATGGAGGTTGAATGAAAAATGAAAATGATGCTGCAGACGGTACGCTCGCGACAGTGAAGCGTGCTCAAATCTCGCCAAAATTGTCCTCGCACAATTTCCCTCCGCTTTCCATTGCTCGTTACGACTTACGACACACTGCTTGTAATTCGATTATCTAACCTTACTCCCTGGAGATTTTCATACTCGGTTTCAAGTAAATTTACTCACTGCGGCGCAGCGACCCAAATTGAGTCTTGGCCAAAGACCTCAAGCACACGCCATTTCGTCCGATCATGTGCGACATCTTGCCATATTTCAGCTTATTCTTTCAGCAGTATCTGTGGCGGCCCACCGGCAGTGCCGATGGGCCGCCGGGTTTATGAGAGTAGGCACTAGGCCACTTATTTCCGTCGCCCCATGGAGCTGCATGGCTAACGTGACCATACGTCCCGCTTAGGGCGCGACAGTCCCGCTTTCAGGCAGTCTGTCCCGCTGTCTCCCGCGAGGCCGAAATTGTCCCGCTTTTGCAAACAGACCAAACGACAATAATTTAAAAGTATTTTTTTTTCATTTATTTTTATGTTTGAAATGCCTGTGCAATGCCTGGAAGTAACGCATACATTACAACAAACGTGATTATTCTGCCATATTGTGCCAAATAAAATAGAAATTGGTCCAAGTTCGTGAGAAAAACCCTTAAAAATAATTTTCCCGTTTTTTCCACGTCTTCCTCTATTTCTTCGCTCCTATTAGTCTTGATTTGATAAAATATAGCCTAAAGCGTTCCTCATTAGACCAGCCGTTCCTGAAATTAACGCGTTCATACAAACAAACTCCTCCGCTTTATAATATTATAGTAAAGTTAATAATAATAATGTAAGATAGGCACTTTGAAATACAGAATTATTCATAAATATTTTGGGGGAATTCTGTATTTGTCCCGCTCTGACAAGAAAAATAAATGGTCACGTGCATGGCCCAACGATCACACACCTCGCTGGTGTGCTGGGCCGTGTCCTCCGCAGCGCCACACACATGGCAGGCTGGCGTAGGCTCCCTCCTGGTGACCTTATACAAGTACGCACCGGAACTTCCATGACCGGTGAGTACATGTGTAATGCGGAAGGTGAGGGGTTTTCTCTTAATGCGACGCATCCACGCCGCAAGAACTGGACGCAGAGCCTGAGCAGTATGTTGACCGTACTGGGCCTGCACCAGGTCCTCACCCCACCTCCTGAACAGCCACTGCTCTCCTAGCCTTTGGACCCACCGGAGCTCCTCCCATTGCAGGTCTTCGCCCCGCGAAGAGGTACTGTGCAACTCGGCGAAGATCCTTGCAACCAGCTTCCACGGCGGGTCTCCCGCCAGGGCAGTAGCTGTCGCCCAGGAGACACTTAGCCGGCGCTTAGACGATCAATTAATGTATTGTGCATTATCACGCTTCAAATTTATTGAACAGTTTACATATTTGAAAATTAGATTGAAGTTCAATATCAACCCTAGACGGTCAATAATTTTACCTACGCAATACGTAATATTGCGCAAAAAAATTGCTTGTCTAGGGGCCCGCTAAATATTAGGTCTGCTAGAAGTAGGTATTTTGTTCTGTCATAATTATCAGAGAGGGTAGAAATAGCCCCCACTCCTCAGAATAAAATTGAGCGATTGATGTCTCAGGTCTCAAAAAAAGGCCTCAGGTCTCAAAGTATAAGTATACATTTTCAGGTTTCTAATTAACCTTTTTTTTTTAAATTAAATTAGGTAGATAATTAGTACTTTTGTAGAACTTTAAATTAAGGGCCTGTTTCACCACTTCCTGATAAGTGCTGGATAGGCTAGATCGACCACTTAACTTAACAGCTGATAGTCGATAGAGTATGGAATATGTCAAAAAAGTTGTGGATAAGGCTATCCATTCGGCACTTTATCAGAAGATTGTGAAACAGGCCCTTAAACTTTTGTACTGCCCATTACCTACGCCCCAAGAATAGCAATGTCACAACGGCCAAAGCACAAAAAGAATAATTATTATGCGTAGCCTGTAAGTAATTTCAAATTACCAAGTATTTTCCTAGACACAGCCCCAGTCCCTTCTTTTCGTCCGTACCAAGGAAACGGGGAAAGTCAAATGACGTAAATACTCTGAGATTTAATAGGTGTATTATAGATGTATCCATGTATATTTATCACGACATGTACCAATAAATTGAGCCTTCCAATCCCTCGACCACCCCTAAGGCCCATCTCCGTAATACCCCATTCGCATGCACACCGCGCCGCGCGCGTCATCGTAAAATTGAGCGAATAACTTTATAATTGTGAATAAAAATAAAAAGGGGTTAACAGGAAACGGAAATTGCCTTCCGCGGCGACCCCCGCTTCCGGAGCGCTGCTGGAATCCTTTATTAATGCAGATATTGCGCCTGGTCAGGTGTATGACGTTTCTGATAATTACGGATGCCAAATGAAGATTTCTTGGTTTTTGCGATTCGGAATTTAATTTTCGGGGAGTTGTATAAATATTTTATTTGCCGAATTGAAAAAGATGAGGTTACATATTGTTTCCAGCAGGTCTTGTAGAAGAAAATGGCGGGATTAACTTGTGCAAGAGTCCATTGTCGAAGTTCAAAAGTTTATTCAAAAAATATTCTTAATTAAGCAATAAGCACACATCTTATATATAAAATTCTCGTGTCACAATGTTAGTCCACAAACTCCTCCGAAACGACTTTACCGATTTTTACCAAATTTTATATGCATATTCAGTGGGTCTGAGAATCGGCTACTCGGTACTTATTATGTTGATAAGTGCATTTGTTGAATAAATAATAGTATATTATCACAACTCGAGAAAAACGACGACCATGATAGCGATAGACGTTGCCATGGTGACATATTTATTTATTCACTACAATAAAATAATACGGGCGATATACTTTATAATATTATGGCAAAGAAACGTTTGCCGGGACAGCTAGTTATAATATACTAGCTGACCCGGCAAACGTTGTTTTGCCATATAAATAATTTTTGGTATGAAAAATAGATGTTGGCCGATTCTCAGACCTACTGAATATGCATATAAAATTTCATAAAGATCGGAGGATTCGGAGGAGTACGGTAACTAACATTGTGACAGGGAAATTTTATATATAAGATAATTGTAATATTACAATAGTGTGCGGTTATATAACCCGTGTAGTAGTAGTAGTAAGAAAGTTCAGAGATGATCACGTTCTCTGAACTTTCTTACTGTCCTTATTCGCGCTTATTCCACTTATCCTAGCCAGGTTCCTAGGTAGGATCCTAGCTTTCTAAATGTTATTCCACTTGACTAAATCGGAAACGATTTAGGATCTAGGAACCTAGCTAGGATGTGGAATAAGCGCTTTACTATGGCCACAACCCATCCAAGTCAGACTCCCTACCTATCCCGTTGAGTTAATACCTACTTTATAATGTTCAATTTTAATTAAGGTTGGGTTGCACCAACTAACTTTAACTATAACTGCAGTAACAACTAAAACTTTAAGGCTGCGTTGCACCAGAGGCGTGGTTGAAGTTAAGGTTAAAGTTAAATATGGCGTCCTTTTAGCTTTAACTTTAACCGGAAAATTTGACAGATGTCGTATGAGCATATGGGGTGTTTGGACGCCAATCGCCATATTTAACTTTAGCCAGAGATTTGACATTTTGCACTGTTGTCAAAGTTAATGCCGCGTGTGAACAGTTTGGCCTGGCTTGAAAAACTGTTCACACGCGGCATATACCAAGCCAATACTGGCTGCAAGTCTTATTGGCAGCCAGTACTGGCTCTGTGTAAATTATACTTTAAGGTTAAAGTTAAATTTAGCCTTAACTATAACCATAACGTTAACCCTAGCTTTAACTTTAACCACGCCTCTGGTGCAACCCAACCTAAGTGGTGAATTAAGGTTACTAATGTAATACCCACGTTAAATACAACATGAAACAGATAACTCATTCAAAATGTCCAGTTATCATTAACCACCGACAACATGATGACAGATGATGATGCCCCCCGCTTGGATTTTTGCAAGAAAAAGGAAATACTTGGTGAAAAAAAGCAAACAGTTGTAAGTAATCGCCAGTATATTTTCTTTAACAATTAACATAATTTAATATACACTTTCAATATATCTTTACTGTTTTAAATATAAAAATAATCTATTAAATAAGTACAGATCGTTCAATACTAATAAATAAAAAAGGTCAGAGCCTCACTAGTAATATAAAACTGGCCAAGTGTGTGTCGGACTTACGCATAATAATTATGGTGATCCATAAAGCTGATCGAACATATTTTGTCAGCACCGTACGCGTCGAATGTGCCGCATAGTTTATGAAATGCGGCGCGTACGGTGCGGACGAATGTGCAAGGTTTCCAAAGAGGTTTCACATCATTTCACACAACGAATTCTAAAATGCGGCGCGTTTGGCGTGTACGTGCTGATAAATGTTTGATTAGTGATCACCTTAAAAACGTCTAAAACGCGTTTGTTGTATCGACCCCCTTACTAATAAACATAATATTTACGCAACGTAATATAACTATTCGAAGTTAACTTTGACTGTCAAGTAACTTTTCTAATATTCCAGACAAGACAAGCAAACTTATATTTACACAGCTAATAGTTGTTAGCTGTATAATAATTATTGTAATATGTGTTATGAATAAAGGGGTTGGGGTGCAACCATAATTTATGAGTCATATTTGTCTTAAACGTCAGTTTATAAGCAATAAAACCATTAACAAATCACTCTCGTGCACAAACAATAGAACACCAATGGCAGTCGCAAGAATAACGGCCAATCAAAGCAGCTACGTGATTTTCAGCGTTTCGGTGTAATTACTTTTCGTAACACATTTAAATATTATTAAATATTTGCACGATGGTTGTATAGAAGCCCTTCTAAAATAAGCAGTAATTTATTTTATGCACTTGTTAGTATAATAATATTATATTATATTTTAAGATTTATATACTTAGTTGCATAAGGCCAAGAAAACTTGAAAATTGCTTATAACAATTTTTTTCTGCCTTATGGCAGATAGACAATTTGCCATAATCGAGCGCGGTCCTATACCCATCGCTTTGCAGATCCTGAGACCTCGGAGTGATAAAATATAAAACCTTACGATTGTAATTTCGATCTTCGCTATTTTTTCGATCTTCGCTATCGTAATCATTTTGACCCTAGTTCCAGGCGTTTTTTATATTACTAGTCAGTTGTATTTAATCTTTTTTTACGGTGGCCTTGCAGACGTAGCCCTTGAGCGCGAGCACTCCTCTACACTTGATGTGAACCTGGTACCGCGCGCACCAATCCAGCCGCGCGCCCACCACGCCCGCGTCGGAGAGTGTCTTCACAGCCGCCACTGACAGTAGATCTGAGGAAACAAATAAACTTGTCAATTTTACTTAGAATACGCAATTATTTTTAGTGTAAAAAATATCAAACAAAAAAAAAAACAAAATCAAGGTACAAATTGTGTATGAAAAAAATTATAAGGTTCTAACAAGGAAACTAAATAGGTATCCAATCCATACTTCCATACTAATATTATAAATGTGAAAGTGTCTGTCTGTATGTCTGTTACCTCTTCACGCCCAAACCGCTGACCTATGATATTGAATATTGATGTTTGATACTTAAAGTCCCGGTAAAGGACTACTAGGATACTTTTTACCCCGACAAAGTACAGTTCTAACTCAGACACTATCCCACAGCTATCTTATGTTCAAAAAATCTAAGGTTGGTAAACTGTGTATGAAAAAAACCTCCCTAAACGTTCTTAAAGCGCGCACGTGTCGTCCGGAAGTGCGTGTGTGTGCGTGTCTGCCCGCGCGCTTGCATACAAGCAAACGTACGTGCGCGCCTGTATCTGTAGTACTATCGAGGAAATTGATTCCTAGGCAGTTGACAGACCAACGTCATTTGGTCGGATCATGTCAATTTAATGTTAATTGTGATGTGTCGGCTGGGTTTTAAGAGCGAGCTGTCAAATTTTGTTGTGTTTTCTAAAGGTGAACGCAGATTTGGCCGCACCGCACGCACCGCAGTCGCCGCATTTCGAATTCTTCATATAAAGAATGTAGAAGTTGCGAAGACTGCGGCGCGGGTAGGTGTGCGAGCTTGCCTATAACTTCATATAAAGAATTCGAAATGCGGCGACTGCGGTGCGTGCGGTGCGGCCAAATCTGCGTTCACCTTTATAAGTACTTATTACGATCCCGGAAGACGATTGACTTATATGAAATTGAGATTTATTTAATCATTGTATAATTATCTGATACTAGCCTAACGGAAAACACGATTCACTTATTTTGACTCGATAGTTTTATTTTTCGAAATTATGAATATTTCTGGGCTTTTCAACAAATATCTGTTACACTTATTCAGTTACTATCATTGAATAACTTGCACTACTACAATCATACACTTTGTAAAATCATAGCTAAAGGAAATATTAGTATTGTATTTAGTTTTTAAGTAATCATCAAAAAACTGTTTTGGGACTTACGACCTTTACTTTCATGCTATAATGCGGGAACCCTTGTTACGTGATATTGTTCACTACTAGCTGCAGCTCGAGTACAATTTGTGAGGGCACGATTCATGGTATCATTATATCACGATTGGAGGATAGCGGGGTATGTAGGGCGGTGCTAGCGTGTTTTGATATTTTTGGCAGCCCGGTCTTAACGTAACGCGACCAAATTACGTAGATCCCTCATCTGCCTAGGAATCAACTTATCTTATAGTACTTACCGGGGGGATCGGCGTGTGTGAGCAGCTGCATGTCGTTGGCGCGGCAGATGGCGTGCGGCGCGAGCGGCACGACGCAGCACGACGCCAGCCCGATCTGCGCGATGGTGGGCTTGACGTGTGCCCACGCGTGTGTGTGTATGTGTAGTACTCACCGGGGGGATCAGCGTGTGTGAGCAGCTGCATGTCGTTGGCGCGGCAGATGGCGTGCGGCGCGAGCGGCAGATGGCGTGCGGCGCGAGCGGCACGACGCAGCACGACGCCAGCCCGATCTGCGCGATGGTGGGCTTGACGTGTGCCCACGCGTGTGTGTGTATGTGTAGTACTCACCGGGGGGATCGGCGTGTGTGAGCAGCTGCATGTCGTTGGCGCGGCAGATGGCGTGCGGCGCGAGCGGCAGATGGCGTGCGGCGCGAGCGGCACGACGCAGCACGACGCCAGCCCGATCTGCGCGATGGTGGGCTTGACGTGTGCCCACGCGTGTGTGTATGTGTAGTACTCACCGGGGGGATCAGCGTGTGTGAGCAGCTGCATGTCGTTGGCGCGGCAGATGGCGTGCGGCGCGAGCGGCAGATGGCGTGCGGCGCGAGCGGCACGACGCAGCACGACGCCAGCCCGATCTGCGCGATGGTGGGCTTGACGTGTGCCCACGCGTGTGTGTGTATGTGTAGTACTCACCGGGGGGATCAGCGTGTGTGAGCAGCTGCATGTCGTTGGCGCGGCAGATGGCGTGCGGCGCGAGCGGCAGATGGCGTGCGGCGCGAGCGGCACGACGCAGCACGACGCCAGCCCGATCTGCGCGATGGTGGGCTTGACGTGTGCCCACGCGTGTGTGTGTATGTGTAGTACTCACCGGGGGGATCGGCGTGTGTGAGCAGCTGCATGTCGTTGGCGCGGCAGATGGCGTGCGGCGCAAGCGGCACGACGCAGCACGACGCCAGCCCGATCTGCGCGATGGTGGGCTTGACGTGTGCCCAGGCGTGTGTGTGTGTATGTGTAGTACTCACCGGGGGGATCGGCGTGTGTGAGCAGCTGCACGTCGTTGGCGCGACAGAAGGCGTGCAGCGCGGGCGGCACCACGCAGCACGACGCCAGCCCGATCTGCGCGATGGTGGGCTTGACCCGCGCCCACGCGTGCAGCCGCCGCAGACACCCGCCGCCCACGTCCGCCACGCCTAACTGCTGCACACGACCTGCGGATCAAGGAAAGCAATTTGTTATTTCCAGAAATGCATAAAAATATAATCCAACTGCCAGACATACTTTGCCTTCGAAGTAACATATCATTCTTAAACGGAGAAGCGTAAAGAAACATAAGATACCGCGTGTGTCTAGCAAACTTTACATCCCTTTCAGTGTCATTATCTATGAATTTCGTCGCCGTAATTAGCGGCAGCTATTTGGCTAAAAATGTATTTTTAGAAATAGACAGCTCCTCAATTATTGTCTCGTCTTTCAATATTAACTGTATCATCATATTTTGTTTCATGTGTACAATTAAGTGTTAAATAATATAAAACTCAAGGTCGACACTGACAATAATAATTAATACAAGTTTTGTCACTATCGAATTGGCAAAAGGATCTAGAGGAAAACACGGGGATTGCTGTGTTGGTGGAAAAATGCTACTAACCTTCTTGTTCGTATTTCTCGAGCACCGCCCACAGCACCTTGATCCCGGGCAGGATCGCCTCGCACTTGCGCGCGTCTGCCTCGCTGTCCGCCTCCTCGCTCGACACGCGACCTGAAACGTAACATGACACGTTAAAATACATTCTAATAATCCTTTCGAATAGTGTCCGGAAATAATCAATAAGTTTCAACAATATTTGGTTCCAAAAATACGCGAAAGCAAAATCTAACACTCTTTTTCATTATTTTTACCATAGATTTTAGAAGTATTTTTACGCGCCACAAACTGGCGTGTGTAAATAGTTACACACGCCAGTTTGTGGTGCGTAAGCCAGACATAGGTCTGGCTTAACATCGCTATGTACGTAGTCACACGCTTGTGACTACGCATTAACTATTAAGTAATCTGTGGTGTGACTACATTCGCACACGATGTAACGAAACTACGCTAATCGCTTTTGCTTAACAAAGCTCGGATTGTGGCAAAAGGTTGCACTATCATCGAACAAACATGCGCACGCAAAGTGCGTACATGTAGGCGTGGCTTGCTGCGTCGCGCCCGCAATGGTACTCTGCTCACACTTTGTAGTACTCACCGGCGTTGACGTTGTTGGCCACTTTGCCGTTGACGTCGTCTTGCGTGTCGTCCCGTGACGGTACGTCAGGGTTGTACGCCAGGATCACGTTGTCGATGCGGTCCGCCCGTAGCGCCGCAAACACTGGAAAAATAAAATATTCATTAGTTAGTAGAAACATCGTTATTTTCGAAACCGGCTGCGATTGATAATACAGTGGA
Organism: Polyommatus icarus; assembly: GCA_937595015.1. Classification (NCBI taxonomy): domain Eukaryota; kingdom Metazoa; phylum Arthropoda; class Insecta; order Lepidoptera; family Lycaenidae; genus Polyommatus; species Polyommatus icarus. The sequence continues at coordinate 23,801,848 of OW569321.1, forward strand.
TGTCCAAAAAGGATATTAAGGGCCCATTTCATCACTTTCTGATAAATCCCGGATAGATAATTCACAACTTATCTAACAGATTGAATATGACCTTATGATAAATCCCGAATAGATAATTCACAACTTATCTAACAGATTGAATATGAAGTAAGTTGCGGACAGCCTATTCGGCGCCTTATCAAGAAGTTGTGAAACAGGTCCTTAATATTCCAATTCATTAAGACCGGGCTGCCAAAAATATCAAAACACGCTAGCCCCGCCTACATACTCCGCTATCCTCCAGTCGTGATGATTCCATGAATCGTGCCCGCATGAATTGTACTTTGAGCCGCAGCTAGTAGTGAATAATATCGGGTAACAAGGGTTCCCGCATTATAGCACGAAAGTAAAGATCGTAAGTCCCAAAACTGTTTTTTGATGATTACTTAAAAACTAAATACAATACTAATATTTCCTTTAGATATGATTTTACAAAGTGTATGATTGTAGTAGTGCAAGTTATTTAATGCTAGTAACTGAATAAGTGTAACAGATATTTGTTGAAAAGCCCAGAAATATTTACAATTTCGAAAAATAAAACTATCGAGTCAAAATAAGTGAATCGTGTATTCTGTTAGGCTAGTCTTAATATATATATTTCTTGTGTGCGTGTGTATGTGACTGAACTCCTCCTAAACGACTGGACCAATTTTGATGAAATTTTTTGTGTGTGTTCAAGGGGATCTGGGAATGGTTTAGATTCACAATTTTGTCCGCTGGATAATGTTTTTTTAATTAATTTTTAATTTATTAGTAGTTGTTGATTTTGGAATGTTTTACATTGGATCCGACATGTGTCAAATTTTAAATAATATTCGAATTCGAATTTTAATTTTAGTCTGTCCCGACAGTTAGCGCTGCAATCAAATTAAAAAAAATTAATATGGCAAAGAAACGTTTGCCGGGACAGCTAGTATCAGATAAATATACAATGATTAAATAAATCTCAATTTCATTTAAGTCAGTCGTCTTCCGGGATCGTAATACTTATTAAGGTACAATTCCGTGCATCGCGATCGATCGCGGTCGCGCACGACCTACGACTGTCGTCGGCCGCTCGCGACCATAGTCAGCGTATGAAAATGTATGGCACCGCTTCCGAGGCCCGCGACTGACGCGCGCGGCCTACGACTGTCGTAAGCCGCGCGCGACCGTGCCATATAACTTTGACACGGTCGCGCGGGTCCTACGATTGTCGTCGAACGCGCGCGTCTGTCGTAGGCCCCGCTCGACCGTGTCAAAGTTATATGGCGCGCGTGGTCGCGCGCGGCTTACGACAGTCGTAGGCCGCGCGCATCAGTCGCGGGCTTCGGAAGCGGTGCCATACATTTTCATACGCTGACTATGGTCGCGAGCGGCCGACGACAGTCGTAGGTCGTGCGCGACCGCGATCGATCGCGATGCACGAAATCGTACCTTTAGAAAACACAGCAAAATTTGACAGCTCGCTCTTAAGATATGCGAGGACTGTAAAGACGCATCACGCGGCAGACGAGGAAGCGGAAATAATGTTGCTTCGTTCGTATTCTCGAGAGGTGTAGTTTGTTTTGTTTTATTATTGAAAAGGGTGTAGTTGCTTTAGGGGTAGAGTTTCTGGTGGTATGGTTTGTGGTTCGTTGGTTGAGTTTATGGGTCACACGCGTGGTAATGTTAAAAGATGCAAAAAAACTGGTTTTAACTATTTATTTGCTATTCACTACACTGGTTATTACTTATTAGTTAATTATTATGGTTTATGGTAATACGAGCGTCTCGGACGGCGGACTGGTTGGTTGACGGTTAACAATTACTGTTCGACTACTACACGACGACTGTCGCTCGCGAACGCGAAAGCGATTAATGTAAGTAAGGTAAAATGCTGAATTTACAAATGTTCGGCGTACCTCGAACATACTCCCGCGCCTGAGTTGAGAGGGAAGTAAACGTTAAAGCTCAGACAACTCGTAAACCATAATCTTACATTATTAAGCAGTTACTGTATAACAATGGTTACTGCTAAACATATGTCAAGAAAATAAACAAAAGTTAAAAGTACAATGGTCAAAAATAATAAATTCATAATAAGTACATTAAAAATGGTAAAATAATAGAAGAATATAAACTAAAACTATGCACAAAATTATGCAAAAAAGGCCTGATGGTAAAAAGTTACAATAATCAATAAAGGTATACAAAATAAAATTATGCTCAATGATTATGCAAAAATCTAAACTAATAGTAAAAACAATAAAAGTTTGAGCATCAATATTATGCACAACAATTATGGAAAAATCTAAACTAAAGAGTCCTCAAAACTAACTCGATTTTTACGGATTGGTGACGTTTGCGCGTCCCTTTTGCCCGCACTACCACTTGGACATTGTCTAGCAAAATGCTGTAATCGCACTCCGACACTACTATCACATTCATGACATTTTAAATCATCAACATTAAGTTGACGGAACACTTCACTGTACACTGGGCCTGGTAACACTGGTGGTGACGGACTAGTGCCCGTTCCATGACTCGAACTCTCCTCACGGCGACGGGGAGGCGCGGCGGCCGCCTGCGCGCAGCACCGGCGGCGTCTCCAACACCAGACCACGGCGGCGACTAGTGCCATGGTCAGCAGCACGTAGCTGGTAGAGTAGTGATGAATGTCGTGCGTCGATATATCATCGACTTCTGCTTTGCTCATCTTCAAGTCTTCGATTTGTTCTCCGAGAATGGTCAGGGACGTATTGAGTTGCTGGTTATCTGGTGAATCTTGAGCATCCGAAACTTTCAGGTTCACGATATGGTTAATTTGGTCCAACTCTGGTATAGTAATAACTGGTGAATATCTCAGCTGATTAGATTGTTGTCGCAGGGAATACAATGTAAAATCTTTTCCCTTAACGATGCAATTCTGATCCATGCTAATGACCCCGGAGCGACTCAGCTGTTTGACGGTAACCCGATCGTCACATATGATTTTAATTGTGTCAATATTACAACAGAAATATAAGTATTGTCTCGGTGTATGTAATTCTGTCCATTTGTTCGTACACTTTGTTTTCTTAACTCTGCATGACGTCTGGTTTTGCTCGCTTTTTTCGCAGAAACATTCATCTCGTTCTATTGTCATTACAGGTTTTGGTAGCTGACACAAATATGCTTCATTATGGTATATGCAAGTGTGCAATTCATTAATGGTTACAGGAAAGTATGTATTTTGCTTCAGATTAACAGCGACGTAATCGGATACGGGAACTATGGTGACCATATTACTCTCTTTTTGGTGAGGTACTGGTAAAATTCTGTACAACTGATAGCTCTCTCTACTGACCAAAGGAAATTTAATTTCAAATATGATGTACTTTTCTGTGACTCTGGTTTTAACCTTCATTAATTTGTAGACGTAATAGAAATCTGAATCGATATTATTCACTGGTAGGGTGAGATCTTTAGGCATCTGGCCGTAAATAGTACGTAACTCACTTTTCAGCTGCTCTGGTTTCAATAAATGAACACTAACTTGACCATGGAAAATATCAGTAATTGTATCTAATAACGCGTCTTGATGTCTGTGTAAAGTTTGGAGCAGACTACTGCCGGCCATCGAACACAGGGTAAAGTCTTGGATGTAGGATAGATTTTGAACTTCCCGCTGGACGGTGTTGGTGTTCATCTCCAAATCATTCAACTTCTTGTTAATAAATTTGTGCTGCTTATCAACTGATTCCTTCATCTGCTTCATAAAATTAAATTGTGTTTCTATGACTGACGTCTGGTTTCTCCATAAATTAGATAAATGTTTTTCATTTTGTCGAATTATATCTATGTCCCTGGTATATTGTTCCGCGAAACGGGAGTCTAGTACGCCGAAGAGGTCATTGGCAATATACCCGACCCCATTGATAAGACCTCTGCGGCGCCGACGCCGTCTGGCGTGAGCGTCAAAGTGTTGAGTTAGCAATAATTCATTGTAGTATTTTAGCTCCTGGAATTCGTTATGTAATTGTGTAGTTATCATACGGCAGTGCGATTGGTTTTCAATTGTAGTACATAATTTATCTAAGTAGGATTCAATTTTAGAGTAAGATTTTATGCCCTCCCAGTAGGGCTCCATATCATAATATAACACGAGGGTCCACTTGTCTTGAATAAGTTGCATCTTAGTTATTGGATCGAAATATAAAGTTTGGTTTAAAGACAGTTCTTTGACATTATGGTAAGTAGCATTGGTTGGTAAAAATAGCGTCATAAAAAATAAAAGTGCAGAGGCTACTGCAAAAAATCTATTTGGTTTTCTCCTCACTCTTCTCTTCTTCTCCTCTTCTTTTTCAGGTTCATCATCTTCAGGTATCATTACATCCGGAGGCGTGGTTGGGTCGATATCTGGTTGCTGGTTATGGCTGTTAATTGGTAAAACAGACAGCTTGACTATTGGTCGTTTTATGATACCATTCTTGGTTTTGAGGGTGACTACACGAATCAGCCCATCTTCTCCCGGATGCGTCTCTATTACTCTCCCCATGGCCCATTTTCCTGGTGGAATATTTTCTTCATGAATAACTACTAAATCTCCTATTTCTGTATTGGTTTTGGTCTCCTTCCACTTATTCCTGGCTGATAACATAGTTAAATATTCTACTTTCCATCTTTTCCATAAATCTAAAAATAATTTGGACGTTAAGTGCCACCTGGTTCTGGCATCCTGTTCGGTCTCGATAATGGTTAATCCTGGTCTGGCATTAAGAAAATGAGCTGGTGTCAAGAAATCGAGATCCTCGGTATCTTCTGTTAACGCACATAGTGGGCGGGAGTTGAGGCAAGCTTCCACCCTTGATAATAATGTAGCGTACTCCTCGAATGTTAATTTCTGGTTGCCCACAACGCGTTTCAGGTGGTATTTGAGACTTCGGACGGCTCTCTCCCAAAGGCCACCAGCATTTGGCCAGGAAGGTGCTATAAAATGCCATTCGATGCCCATTTCAGCGATGTCAGACAAGAAGTTACTGCTGTTGAAAAGTTGTAAAAGATGTTCGAACTCCTCCTGTAACATCCTATTAGCGCCGACGAAATTAGTTCCGTTATCGCTGTATAGATGGCGTGGGCTACCTCTTCTGGCTGACATTCGTTGAAGAGCTGCTAAGAAAGCTGAACTGGTCAGGTCGGAGACTATTTCTATATGAACTGCCTTGGTCACCATACATATAAATATAGCTATATAACCCTTATAGGTTTTTATTCCTCGTCCTTTACTGGTTTTCACATCTACAAATCCCGTGTAATCAACACCACAATGGTAATAAGCATGTTCGGGATTTACCCTCGCCTCAGGTAAATCTCCCATTAGTTGACATTGTTTCAATGGTTCCCGTTTCCTACATGTAACGCACTGTCTGGTACACTGTTTGGTCGCCCTATATCCACCTATTATCCAGTAATTATGCCTTAAGTGTGCTAGCGTAAGCCTGGCTCCACCGTGAAAAGTTAACTGGTGGGCTTCTTGAATCAATAAAGTGGTTAAACGATGGTTATGGGGAAGAATAATAGGATACTTCATATTTTGGTTGATTTGAGCGTTACGTAACCTACCTCCTACGCGTAAAATACCGTTTTCATCAATAGTGGGATTTAAATTTAAAAGTTTACTTTTACAATGTACTTTACTGTATTTATTTAAATATTCTACGTCGTCACTAAATACCGATTGTTGCACACATTTGACGATCAGCATTTTCGCGCGACGTAACTCATGTAACGTGAGATAGGGTTGATGAACCAATTTCCTGTAAGTAGGAATTCTTAATATCCACGATAATATACGTATGATTTTATTAAAAGAACTAAATTTATTTAATAAGTAAGTTATTATATTAGTTATAGTTTCATTATTTTGGTTTATAGTTACTACATTAGCTTGCCTTAAAAATGAAGTCTTAAATTCTAAGTTAGTTTCATAAGTAACATTTTTATTGGTATTATCCTTATTAAATAATGACAGCCACGACGGACCACACCACCAGGACCCGTGATTGGCTAGCTGTTTTGCTGTCAAACCACGACTAGCGCTATCAGCCGGGTTTTCCTTAGTTTTTACGTAATGCCAATTGGACGATGGTACTATAGCTGTAATTAATTTAACACGATTAGCCACAAACGGCTTCCACCGGGTTGGATCGCCTTGCAACCAACCTAGTACTGCTGTAGAGTCAATCCAGCAGTATACTTGAACATTATAATCTGGTAAACATTCTAAGACCTTTTTAAGTAAATTTGACAATAAGACAGCACCCATTAACTCTAGCCGGGGTGTGGATATGGTTTTATACACGGATGCGAGCCTACTCTTAGCCGCAACTAAAGTAATATGGTTTTGGTTATTGTGGTTAATCCTACAATATATCACGCATGCATAGGCTTTATCCGACGCATCACAAAAGCCATGCAATTGGATAGTCTGGCCCCTTTGTACTATCCCTAGCCATCTTTTTATCTCAATAGTATTAATGGTATTTAAATCATCCCTCAGAGTTTCCCATTTAGATTTTATTAATTCTGGTAAAGGCTCATCCCACTCGATTTTTGATAAATATACATCCCTAAATAATAATTTTAAACTAGTACTCAATGGTGTAAGCCACCCTAAGGGATCAAATAATTTGGATATATCCGACAGCAATGATCTTTTGGTTTTCGGCCCCAAATCAAATTGTAGCTTTGAAAATACAAAATGGTCTTTATGAGGATCCCAACCTAGGCCTAAAGTTTTAGCAGATTCTGGTTGTTTAAATTCATACGTATGTTTACTAGTATCTCTTATCTCTAAATTATCTAACAATAACCGTGGTTCATTCGACATCCATTTACGCAAATTAAAACCACCTGATTTGAGTAACCTAATTAAATTAGACTTAAGTAATAACGCCTCCTCTATCGAAAAACTGCCTCCGCAATAATCGTCACAGTAAAAATTATTTTCTAGTGCTTTAGCTGCTACGGGAAAATTATGCTGCTCGTCCTTTGCTAACTGTTTTAAACACATCATAGCAAGGAACGGAGCTGGTTTAGTACCGTAAGTTACAGTAGTTAATTGGAATGACTGAATTGGTAAATACGGAGAATCGCGCCATACAATTTTTTGATAAGTTTGGTCATCTTTATGTAACATGATCTGACGGAACATTTTTTCGATATCCGCTGTGTAAGCATACGGATATTGTCTCCATTTTAAAATTAACTGCTGTAAATCCTGATGCAATTTAGGCCCGGTATACATTATATCGTTAAGTGTTACACCCGTTGATGACTTCGCGGAAGCGTTAAAAACAACCCTAAACTTATCTGCTTTGGTCCCTACTTTGGTCACGGCATGGTGAGGTAAATAACAGTCGAGTGCGGTAACGGAGGGGGAAACAATCATATGGTTTAAATCTAAGTATTCTTTCATAAACTGCTGGTATTTAACTTTTAACTCACTATTGGTCTCTAGCTTCCTTTCCAAACTACGAAATTGCGCCAGGGCTGTTGGTTTCGTAGCACCCAACTGGTTTCTGGCCTCTGGTTTAAATGGTAACCTAACCTCATACCTTCCGTCCTCGAGTCTTTTGGTAGTCGACAAAAAATATTCTAAGCATTCATTATCCTCAATCGACATCTCTGCTGGCTGGTTAATATCCTCGGTCTCCCAAAACCTACGTAAATCGTCAGTGTTATGTATGACGACATTACACGAATAATATGGTGTCATAGACCCACAGAGCAGCCACCCGAACTGCGTCTGCTGGGCTATAGGCTGGTCATCGCTATCCCCTCGCAATATACCTCCTAAAATAATCCTACTATACAAATCCGCTCCTAACAGTAAATCTATTGGTCGACTCTCATTAAACTTAGGGTCCGCTAAATTAATATTATTTATGTGTGACCACAATGGTTTAGAAAACGTTTTATTTGGTAAGCTCTTAACTAAATTATTCATTATAAAAACTTTAGTTTTCACCGAAAAGTCACTATACATAGATTTAACCTCAATATCCATCGTTCCCTTACACTGGTTCTCCCTTTCTCCTACTCCAAATATCTTACCCCTACATTGATTCCTCTTAAGACCTAAAGTTTGAGCTGTATGCTCATTTACTAAAGAAATTTGAGAGCCTTGGTCGATCAAAGCTCTCATGGTATGTTGTGAACCGTCTACACCTATGACACGGACGACGGCCGTAGCTAGTAAAATCTCTGGTATATCATCCCCGGACACGTGGCTAGAAGTTGGCACGTGCTCGGCAGAAGGTAATTTATTGGTATACCTATTACCTCTTGTTGACATGGCAAAAGGTTTCGGTTTTACGAACGCCTCATGCATTAAAGTATTATGAGCACCTAGACACTTGCGGCATCGTTTACTCGAAAAACAGACTTTATTATTATGGTTCGTAAGGCAGTTGCAACATAAATTACACTGGTTAATTGTTTTCAATTTTTGTTCGCTGGTCATTTGCAGAAAATTATTGCATTGCCATAATCCGTGGTCAGCATTACACAATATGCAGGTTATTGTTCGCGACGCGTGGCAAGTATTCATGTTCGGTTTCATGTTACTTGCATTGTATCTGGTTAATGAACTATGGTTATTGTTTAAGTTAAATGGTTTTTTATAATTCGATGATAAATTATGACGCGGAGGATTATACGAAGTATTTAATTTTGGTTGGCCTAAAGGCTCTTGTTTACGACGAGAAGCTTCCAAGGCTGTAAATTTGCACTCTAAAAACGACAAAAAATCTTTTAAAATCGGTAGCTCTCGAGGATTCTTTATGGACTCTATATATTCTGAAAAAGACTCGCTATCTAATTTTTGACCCAACAGATGTACCAGAAGTGGGTCCCATGTGGTAATATCTACTCCTAAATTCTGTATCGCGTGCAGACTTTCTTTGGTAACATCGTGTAATTTTTTAATCAATGCTGAGGATTGGTGTTGTATGTTGGGTAAGCCTAGCAAGGTGTTAATGTGAGACGTAAATATTAGTCTCGTATTGCCGTACCGATGATTCAGAATCTCCCAACATACTTCATAGTTATCCGAACTAATCTGAAGATGGTGAATTAGTCGCTCAGCATCTCCCGTCACCCTACTCTTTAAAAACTGCATCTTCTGCGCGCTACTCAGAGATGGATTTTTATGGACGGCCTCACTGAAAAGATCTTTGAAAGATACCCAATGGTGGTAATTGCCACTGAACACTGGGATTTCCATTTGTGGCGTCGATTTTTCTCGATGGGATACCGACCACATTTTAGTATTTATGGTTTTCTTTAAATCTAAATAAATTTTTTCATATCTACTAAACTCCGCCTGGTACCAGCCGTCTTCCTCATCACACTCTCCCTCGATCTGCCAATGTAAGCTGTCTATGGTAGCCCACCGAGCCTGAAGAGACTTTAGAGTGTCTTCAAACTCCCACCTATTCTCTAATCCTTCTACCTATATCGCCCCAACCGTATGCATGAACGCTTTAAAATTAATGGTTTGTTTCTTAATTAATTCATCCAGCTTGCTGAAGCCGCCTGATGACCTATATTTAACTTCAGAAGAGGACGTTCCTGGTTGACTCCTTCGTGGTGCGGCTGGGGTACGTCCTTCTTGAAGAACCTGCTGCTCCGCCCTACCTACACTTTGTCTCCCTACTAACTGGTCGAGGGTTTTGGTAATTAAATCCTTAGTGGTTAGATATATTTCTTCCGTCGTCTCGAAACAATTACTGGTAAAGTACTCATGGTCAAGAATATCATAATCCGAGAGCTTTCTATGGTTTCGCTGAAACTCCACCCAATACTCCTCAAGCGTGTTCAACTTACGTTTACAATAATCAATAGTTTTTCGCTCCGCTCCATCTTTCTTAAAGTTAGTCAAAAATTTGGACAGATATTCGCTTATTTCAATTTGGTTCGCGTACAACTTCTCCATTTCGATAGCTGCTATTTGGTCAGTCAAATAAATAAAAAATAAATGGTTCGATCTCACCTGAGTATCTCCTTACACAGGTACTGCCGTACTCTCACCGACACCCGAAATGATGCACAGGTCACTTATGGTCACTGGTCACTGGTTTTTATTAGTTCCCGAAAACACGAAATTTACTTAATGGTCCAGTAAATCGCGTCCCGAACCTAACTCTACTCGAAGGACCATGAAAAGGGTGTAGTTGCTTTAGGGGTAGAGTTTCTGGTGGTATGGTTTGTGGTTCGTTGGTTGAGTTTATGGGTCACACGCGTGGTAATGTTAAAAGATGCAAAAAAACTGGTTTTAACTATTTATTTGCTATTCACTACACTGGTTATTACTTATTAGTTAATTATTATGGTTTATGGTAATACGAGCGTCTCGGACGGCGGACTGGTTGGTTGACGGTTAACAATTACTGTTCGACTACTACACGACGACTGTCGCTCGCGAACGCGAAAGCGATTAATGTAAGTAAGGTAAAATGCTGAATTTACAAATGTTCGGCGTACCTCGAACAATTATAATTAAAATTTATTAAGAATGTTTTTGTCATGCCAAACTCTTATTCCCAGGAAGCATTTTAGCAACGAAAGATAAGCTCCTAAAAGGATGATTTAACAAGTTACATATTAAATCATGTTTGACGCGCATCCGATAAGTGGTAAAAATAACTAGATTATAAGTGCCATATTATCACTACAATACTTATGATTGTGTGCAGGAGGTAACGCCGTATCAGAATGATGAAAATTACGTCACTTATCATTATTATACCTACAAACATTTTATAAACACAAGGCGTAAGTATGATATTATATTTAAGTGACTTTATGATACTCATCATAATAATATTATCATATTATTATCATTACGAAGCTTAGGATATTTTAGCAGTTCATTTTCGAACGTGTGTAGGAAAATAAACTGCTAAATCCTAAACACCGCAATGTCCGTAAATTCATAGTTTGAAATTAAAATCTTTTAAAAGAAACTCCCTCACAGTGGACAGTGGTTCTTGCTACTAAGTAACTGGCTACTTGTACATACAATAAAAATTTAAAAACAACAATATATTATAAGTACATATAACAGTACATTATAATACGTATTGTTTATTAATCTAATTGTCTAGTGACTAGCAATAATGGACAGACAAAAGCGAATAGAAACGTCTAACTCTAGTACATAATAATATCTATCTGCACATATACGGAATTAAAATAAATATATTTAGGAAATTTCTGTCCGTATTTAAACATTTTTAGCATTCCTAAGATAAGAACACGTTTCTGACATTATCTAATACATAATTTCACTGAGTAATTTTACCGACTTAAGTTAGAAATAGTAACTGAACTATTTCTTAAATACACTTGTTTTATGTTAATGTTGTCTTTATTACATGTATTTTATCCCCATTAAAAATGTCTAAAAACCTAGCTAAAACAATTTAGACAAACTATTATTTCGGTATGGAGATGCCGGGAAAGCGGCAAAATGTACGGGCTTGGCACGATAAACGAATTTTTCCGTAACAAAGCCGCGAGCAACGACTAGTGTTTGGTGAATAGGTATTTGCATATTTTGTAACTTAATAATAAGCGATTTTAGTTCTCAGAAGGCTTAGGCCCAATTTCACCAACGTCTGTTAGTGCTAGTGGTAACCAAATGCATGTGTACACGATTGTTTTAACGCGCAGCCGAAATCAAAACTTGCGCATTTAGGTTTACGCTCTTGGCAAATTATATCCAAGTACCTATCACTTTAACCATAAGCTCACCGGTGAGCGAGACACAATAGAATAACAATAGATTTCCAAGAATCCACGATCGAAGGATTAAATGTGGCTGAACTTTTGCTGTTATGGCGAATTTGTTTGTTCAATTCACTCCTTAGCCAATACCAATAAAATAGTTCCAAAATAATTTTAAAACATAGGACGTATACACGTATTCTGGAATACATCGATGTACTCATAGTGTACGTAATTTGGAACACATCGGCCGTGAATTATTATTTATTATTTATTAATCACGTAATTTTACACACGAATCACGATACGAAAAAATACCAACTCATTCCACACACCTATACATATAATAACAAAACAGCGTAGCATGATAGTATGATGTCATACGATTTTAATCTATGATATTGATTTACTATCTTTGATGTTATCATTGTATCGATTTTGAATTGCTAAGGATTTGTACATAACATTCCCGGAAAGGATAGTTTTCATTGCGAAAAATATAAGGCTTCAGGCGTCATACACGAATTTCAGCGCTAACGAAAATGAGGATAACAAAAGTACCTATTTTTAACCGACTTCCAAAAAGGAGGAGGTTATAATATGTTCGGCTGTGCATTTTTTTTTATTTCTTAAGTTCATACCCATAGATCTAGTATGATTTGTCTGTTACTGGTGCTCTGAAGCGAAGCAATGCTCAATCTATGCTAAATTGGATGACTTCCTAGTTCCTACTCTTGCTATCTTCTTCTGATTAATTTCTTTGCGGAACCCAAAACAGCTTTAGCATGTCCCTCGGGCTCCCTGAGATTATATCAAAGGGTTTTCGTGGTTGGATACCGCTGTCGATCCTGGCGATACAGGAGATACAGTGGTGGGAATTTGTGGTGGGCTGCCCGTTTAATTAAAAAAAAGCTTGATCTATGCTCTTACCATTTTCCAAGCACTCTGTCAAGGAAGCCTCGCTGTCCTCATTTATGAATATTTTGACACCAATTTTCAGGTTTTTCCTCTCCTCCTCAGCCATTTTGTTGTGGGCGTCATCGTGCGGACGCGTGATGTTGATCACGTCCTTAGTGGTAGAGACCACCATGTAGTCTGAAGACTGTTCTGACACCTCGTGCTTTGAGATGCCGTTCTGTGTCGGTCCATTCTGTGTGCCCCACTCTGACAGCGTCAGTTTTATACTTTCTGATAGCTGGAAATAAAAACGGCAAGTTTTGAGTTATTTTATGTATCTATGCATGGGCGTACACATCATCATGCTACCCCCCCCCCCCCCCCCCCCCCCCAAGCTTGGGTACGCCCATGTATCTAGTATCTATGCGGTATCCCTCTTTAACTTTTTATTTACAAATTACATCGTATTAAGACCATCCCCCGAGCAAACGACCTTGGCCATACATTTGCCGCGTTGCCGAGATCGCGCCAAAACCCTATTATTTTTACTTATCTTAGTTCAAAATTGTCCTAAAAAAAATTTAAAACGGCGAATATGTAGTTTATGATATTGTCGATCTATTGGCGTGACTTTCAAATAAAAGTAATTTGTAAATCCTAAGGAGATGCTGAATGTATGCTTGAATTTTAACAAATTGGTATTACTTTGAAAGCTGATATCATGAGTATAAGAAACAAAAATAGAAAATTTAAAACGACAAAAGGAATGTTGATATACTGAAGATTATTGCTGTATTTTTATTATAACTTTGTAGCTTTCAGATTATGAGTTTATAAGGTTTTAAATACGGTCAATTACGGAATCTCCGGACGGAACGCCCTTAATCACAACCACACAAAATTTCATCAAAATCTAAAGGGATTTTGGGATTTTGCATAACAGTGACAGAAGCGTTTAAAGTGTTCTCAAAACTGTTCATATTTAAAACAGTAAACATAGGATATATCCATATTTTTGTGTTCATTATACAAATTCGAAGAGTTACGAAAACTGCTACGAAAATTACTCTACACTCGTAGAGTACTAGAGTAGAGGTCTACTACGGAAAGCAATAAAAAACATTGGCTACCTATTTTATCATAGCTTTGTATCTCAGGATTCAGGAAACACCTAATAATATGTTGATTCTTGATAACTGACTGAACACGTAGCAGTGGTAACTTTATTACACGTCTTACAATAATAAGTACCGTAGTGACAAACATTTCAAATGATTTGTGTAAACTGGAAACATACACATTGCATAATGATGGCTGCAAACAATAATGAATGACTATTGAACCTAAATTCAAGTCCTATTAGGTTCTGCTACATTCTGCTGATTCATTTTGTGTCACTCTATGTTATATATTACTAGCTGTCCCGGCAAACGTTGCTTTGCCATAATATTTAAAGTATTTCGCCCATATTATTTTATTGAAGTGACTAAATAAGTATGTCGCCATGGCAACGTCGATCGCTATCTCGTCGCACAAACAATATCTCATGTTGTAATAATTTACTATTATTTATTCAACAAACGCACTTATCAGTATATAAAGTACCCAGTAGCCGATTCTCAGACCTACTGAATATGCATCTAAAATTTGGTAAAAATCAGTAAAGCCGTTTCGGAGGAGTTTGTGGACTAACATTGTGACACGAGAATTTTATATATAAGATATATGTAGTATATTTTGGTATTAATAACTTTTACTTTTACCTTTTGTGTAATTAGCAACATGGAATTATACTGAAGAATGAAGATGATACCTTGTCTGTTATGAAAACAGCAGCTCATATTCAATAAGACTTTTCACACATTTTGCAGTGTTATTACTAGAAATATTTCTAGACGAGTTTTTACAACCGCGAAGGTCAGGCTAACGTCTTTGTCCGTAAAAATCTAATAAGAATATAGTACAAAAACTTACATAACTTACATAACCCATTTACTTTGTACCTGTACATAATATTGTAGTGTATAAACACGCAGCTGCTACAATAATATATTATGGTTTATGAATTACAATTAACTAAAGTGCAACACTATTTTTTAATGAAGATTAAGGAGATAAAACTCTTATAGACTATTGTGATTTGTGAAACACAAAATAAAAGGCCAACTGCCAAGTGCGAGTCGGACTCGCGCGTACGAAGGGTTCTGTAACGATAAAGAGCAAAAATAGGCAAAAAATTATGGTTTTGTATGGGAGCCCCCCTCAATGGGCATTGTCCAAAAAAAATCACATGTACTTTTTATATTTTTTTTCGTTAAAATAGGGTATTTAAAGAATATAAATTAAATAATTTTGAAATTCATTGGCTAGTTTTTTCTCAATAAATTTTTAAAGTTTCGCTCTGACGTCATCATCGGCGGCCAATTGACTTCTGTAGTATGTTTTTTTTTCATTTCAATCTTATTTATAATGGCTGGTTCGTCAAATGCAAGTTATCATTACGTGAAAGCTGATACGAGAAGCTTACCAAAAGTTCGAAACGTAATGTTGGTCGAATATATTGCTAATTTAACGCCATTGAAGGTCAAACTAAGGTTAAACATATTTGTTCAAAAATATAAGTAACTAATGGGTATTTCTTTCGTTTATATACAGAAAAACCATCACTGACCTTATTCCTCGAAATGTTTTTGTAAGGGGCAAAATTTAAAAAAAATGGACAATCCCCATTGGTGATCGAGGGATTATTAAAGAACACATACAATCAAGGATTTTGGGAAAATTTCAAGTGTCTAATTATTATAGTTACCATTATTGACATCGAGGAAAAAAGGCCAAAAAAATCACGTTTGTTGTATGGGAGCCCCCCTAAACTATTAATTTTATTTTGTTTTTATTATTTATTGTTACAGCGGCAACAGAAATACACAATCTGTGAAAATTTCAGAAGTCTTACTATAGCAGTTTTTGAGATACAGCCTGGAGACAACAGACGGACAGACGTCGAAGTCTCAGTAATAGGGTCCCGTTTTTACCTTTGGGTACGGAACCCTAAAAAGAACCACTTTAAGATTTTTTTCTTGCAGACACTATTATTTTTTTATTATTTAAAACTGGATTATGACATTTTCATTGCAGTAGGTAATTTATGATTGCGCAATTCTACGGTGAGTGGCAACTGTGACGTCAGTCGTCACCAGCAATTATGGCGACATGACGAGGCACTTTTTTGTCCAGGTGGTCTATTATGACCTCTTATTTCCAGCCAGTTTACGCCCAAAATGTACCGTTTTCGGGCGTTAACTGGCTGGAAATAAGAGGTCATAATAACCCACCAGCACTAAAATACATAATACATTACCTGTTATATATAATAAACTAGATGACGCCCGCAACTCCGATGCGCCAAAGTTAGATTATCGCGCGGGAACCGTACATTTTTTCGGGATAAAATATATCCTATGTTCTTTCCCGGGACTCAAGGTATCTCCATACCAAATTTCAGCAGCATCGGTTCAGCGGTTTGGGCGTGAGAGGTAACAGATAGACAAACACACTTTCACATTTATAATATTAGTATGGAAGTATGGACTATTATGGAAGTATGGATTGCTGTTTGTAGCAAAGAACTTTATAAAAGTCTATAATGTAAATTATACTTTTTGTAGTTCAATCTTAGAACTCAGAACCATTTTCGGTATTTATAAGTGAAGATAGGTATTAGTTATTGTACATTATAAATTTATAATATAAATTATAATACATTTTAATTTTAATCATTGATATAATAGGGTAATTGTAGAAATAATAAAAATTGCTCGTAGCTTCGTCGCCGAAACTGTACATTTCTTCAAAAATAATGATCCTAATAAATCTAATTAACCAGGACCAAATATTATATCTCCATAGATACTGTAAATAATAGCTTTAGTTTTATTCCCTTTGTTCAACAATTTTATATTTCAAGTAATTTCTTATTAGAATAAGTTATACTGTTGTCTCGATTTTATGCTATTGCTGTCCTTTTCGCACAAAATTGTAGTGCGTTTCACGTAATTAATGTTGTTGTCTCATTCATTTTACAATTCTATTTACGTTTTTTATTGTTAATTAGTCTTATAAGAATGTTTATTTACCATTATATTAGCTTATAAGACTGTCCTTTAATGTTATTGTATAAATTTGTATTTCTTGAATAAACGAACTGCGAATGCTCGGCAACAAACTGATAGACCCCTACAGGTTCTAACAGTACAACTTTCACATATAAACACGCACTTTCTCAGTGCACAAACACTCGACGTACGACCACCGCAGATGCCTGGGCAACCCCTGGCCACCAACACTTCACCTTGACCGCAGTATTACCTTCACCTGGTGTTTCTCTTCTCTCTCGACCTGCAACCTGCTTCCTCAAGATTGGAACCCAAAAATACAGTCCACTCGCAGTCCTACTCTGTGACGACTACAGCCCCGCTGAATTGCTGTGTCGTCAACAACTGGTCCTTCAGAAGCCGGATCACTGCGCCAGCTCGTGAAGAAGAAGCTCGCCACTGAAGACGGCAGCCAGTCCTGAGAAGCCCTGAAGCCTGAAGACAGAAGCTCGCCCTGAAGACTGCAGCCTGTCCAGGATCAAGAGAGAAGCTTGCAAGAAAGAAACCCAGGTGAAGAGACGAAGCCCCTGCAGCTACGGCCAGCGTCTCCTTCGGTCAAGAGAGAAAACTGAAACAAGTACGCGCGAGTGTTGGTGGTTGGCCTTGCTTACCTCCACCAATTACTTGGAAGCAATCATCAGTATCGTGCGTGGCCACCTAGCGGTGTTAAACGGCCCCTGCAGAACGCACGGAAGCATTGTGGAGTAGTCTGACGCCTCCACACACCTACCCAGGTGAAGAGTCAGACCCCGCCGGCAAGGTACGGTAACGCTCTGGGGCTACAGGTTAGCACGCAACGACGGGTGCGGACATTCCTCCCGCACTCTGATGCACCCGTGAGCGCCCGCGCCCTCTACCGGGAGGTTCCTACCTTCCTTTCCCCTGCATTCCTATTCCCGGTTCGGCGTCACCGCGGTAGCAAGCTGACCGGGCTGATAGTAGTAGGCATTGTAGGTCGCGATACGCGTAAAGACAATAAGTGAAAGTGAAGTGTTAGTTTTAAGTAAAATTAGTTTTAAAGTTAGGGCCCCCTCGTACGCAATGGAGAACGCGCGTGTGTTGCGCTCGGGCAAGACGACGCCCTCCCGGGAGGAGACGCCATCATCAGGGCAGACCACATCCCAGGAGACCAACACATGGAGCAGAGGCACCGGCATTGAAGACACGACGGGGAGCAGCACGCGTACCAATGCTAGGGCCAATACAGAAAATTTAGAACCCGCGCAAATCGACAACGCAGTCGAAAACGTAGGAAGTGCGCCGGACACTGTAGTTAACGTCCCCGGGGACAGAGCGAGTAGCAAAATATCGATGTTACAGGCCGAATTAGAGTATCATAACTCCGAGCTAGCACGGGCTAGGGCGGCATCCGCAGCTGCCATGAGTCGTTTGGAAATAGCTAGGATAGAGCTAGAAGAGTCCACCGACGCGGAACAGCCACCCACATTGCAGAAAACCCGAGTTGAAGGCTGGATTTCGGAACAGTATGCTAGGCCGTCGACAAGCGCTCGAAACCCCGAACGAAACCCGCGTCCGACCGAACGAAACGAACCACGCGCCGGTAACACGTCGCTTAGCGATATGACATTGTTAGCCAACGCGATAGTGCAAGCGGTCAATTCGAATAGGTCGGAAACAACGCCTAAATTCATCCATGAGTTGCCCCATTTCGACGGAACCATTACGGAATGGATGGCTTTTAAATCCGTGTTTAATGACACCGCGGAAATGTTCTCAGACATACAAAACGTAGCTCGGCTTAGAAAAGCGTTAAGAGGCGCGGCCCGCGACACCGTTAGGACCTTGCTATTCACGGTATCGGATCCGTACGAAATAATAGATACGTTAGAACGGCGATACGGCAGGCCTGAGTTGATTATTCTCTCGGAAATCGAAAACATAAAACGTTTGCCCCGTATGACGGAAGACGGGCGCAATGTGAGTAGTTTCGCGAGTAAAATTTCAAACACGGTAGCGGCCATAAAGGCACTTAACCAGCCACAATACTTGTATTCTCCCGAGTTAGTAGGTCGAATAGTCGACAAATTGAACATTATTTTAAAATATAAATGGTACGAGTTCAAGTCGGAGCGCTCCGGAGCGCCGGAACTCGAGTTAATGGCTAGATTCCTCAATATAATGGCGGATCAGTGCGGCGCGATGTTTGCGTACGAAACGGCACGAGACGAGAAACGAGGCAGGATACAAAAACCGCGCGCAGTAAACACGGCTCGCACGCGAGCTCCGAGATCGACGCGCTATGATAGCGACAGTTCATGTGATAGGTCGGATTGCGAGATAGCGTACGAGCCGCGTAAAACCGTAGCAGCCGCGAGTTATAAGCCCTCAGCTAATAAAAAGATCGAACAATTCAAGCCGAAGCATCGTACGCCGCGCCCCGCGACAGAAGCGCCACGCTCCGCGACGGAAGCGCCAGTAAACTCGTCAAATAGGAATAATAATTGTCCCGTGTGTTCAGGCTCCCATACGACTATTAATTGTGCAGATTTTAATAAACTTAGCGTACCGGAAAGATGGGACACGGCCAAAAATAGTAGACTTTGTTTTAGATGCCTAAATAGTTCGCACGGGCGACCGTTCAAATGTAAATACATTCCGTGTGGCGTAAATGGTTGCGAAGCGTCTCACAATAAATTATTACACGGCAGCGGCAGTACAGCGCCGCCCGCTAGCGGAAATATAAGTACAATAAATCACGTTCGCGCGTCTAACACCTACCTCAAAGTAGTGCCGGTTGAGGTAAGCGGCCCAGTGGGCACCACCGCTACATACGCCTTGCTGGACGAGGGCTCTACATTAACCCTCGTCGAGCGTACGGTAGCGGACAGCGTAGCACCCAGGGGTCGAAGCCAGCTACTTAAGTTGAAAGGGGTAGGGGGTAATCAGATTGACGACCACGAATCGTGCAAAATAACTTTGACAATCCGCGGCGCGTGTAGCCGAAATATAGAAAAGATGAGCGCTAGCACAATCGGTAGTTTAAATCTTACGCCACAATCCGTAAGTAAAGACCTCGTTCGCCAGTGCAGCCACCTAGCGGAGTTAGAGGACGAACTTTGTTACGAGCAGGCTAAACCCACGATACTTATCGGCCAAGATAACTGGCATTTAATTACGTCTCGCCAATTACGTGTCGGAGATAAGGGCCAGCCAGTGGCGTCGCTAACTAAGTTAGGATGGGTCCTGCACGGGCAGGACGCGAGTTCACGTAATTTAAATAATACCCAGTTCATAAGTCACGTTAGAATTTCGCCGTCTGAGGATCCCGCGTTAGAAATGATTAGGAATTATTTTAGCTTGGAATCGTTAGGAATAGAGCCGCGTAAACCTAAAGCGGACCCGGACGAGCGCGCGTTAGCTGTTTTGGACAAAACATGCAAGAAAATTGACGGTTGCGATCGGTATGAGTCGGGCTTATTGTGGAAAACCGATGATGAAGTAATGCCGGACAATAAGAAACAGGCTCTCAGCCGCTTGTACAATTTAGAAAACAAGTTAGATAAAAATAGCGATTTAAAAATAGAATATTCGAAACAAGTTAATAACTTATTAAGTTCGGGTTACGCGGAACTAGTAAGCACCCCGGCCACATCGCCTCGCAATTGGTACTTGCCTCATTTTTCGGTGGTACATCCTCAAAAGGGTAAGGTGCGACTGGTCTTTGACGCTGCGGCTAAATACGGGGGAAAATGTTTAAATGACGCGCTTTTCGGCGTTCTAATAAGATTCCGCGAAGGAAAAATCGCTGTAGTAGCCGACATTAAAGAGATGTTTTTGCAAATTAAAGTAATTGAATCGGATCGCGACAGCCTTCGTTTTCTGTGGCGAGGCGACGATAGGAACATCCCCCCGCGAGAATACCGTATGACCTCGCTAATATTCGGGGCGGCGTCGTCGCCGTGCGTGGCCATTCACGTAAAGAATAAAAACGCGCAACACTATAGCTCGGAGCACCCGAAAGTAGCTAAAGCTGCGGAACGGAACTTCTATATGGATGACTATTTGGACTCATTCGACGACGCGAACGAAGCCAGGCAAGCGGTCAATGCCATGTATAGGATTAATTTAGGCGCTTCGTTCGAGTTACGTGGTTGGGCGTCGAATGTACCCGAGGTTATCAGTGACGTTTCCGACAGGCGAATTAGCGGCGCAACGACATTAGGAAAAAGCGATACCGAGAGGACATTGGGTCTCATATGGAATCACGCTCGCGATACGTTAGGTTTTAATGTAAATCTCCGAAACACGCCATCCAGTGTAATTTCAGGGGAAACTTTACCTACCAAAAGACAAGTCACTAGCGCCGTTATGTCGGTTTTCGACCCGCTAGGTTTAGTATCACCGGTAACTATGGTAGGTAAATGTCTCATCCAGGAAATATGGCGTAGCGGCGTAGGCTGGGACGAGCCCATAACTCAGGAGCACCATATTACGTGGATGTCGTTTATAAATAATTTAAATTTGCTGAAATCCTTTGAAATAGAAAGGTACGTACCTGCCCCGCCCTCTGGCGAGGGGGAGTTACATATATTTTGCGATGCTAGCGAAAAAGTTTATTCAGCCGCAGTTTATTTCGTTAGCATGAATAATAATACGAAGACGGCTAGTTTAGTTACGGGAAAGGCGAAAGTAGCGCCACTAAAACCAATTTCGATACCGCGATTAGAGTTGCAAGCCGCGGTTTTGGGTTCCCGCTTAGCAGAGTCCGTAAAACGGGAAACGGACTATAAAATTAAAAAGTCTTATTACTGGTCAGACTCGAAAACGGTATTAGCATGGATAAGGTCCGATCCGCGTACTTTTAAATCTTTTGTCGCGCACCGGCTGGCCGAGATCGAAAGTTCAACGACCCCGGCCAACTGGAGATGGGTACCGAGTGCCGAAAACGTTGCGGACGACGCTACGAAATGCATACCGGCGAATTTTAATTCTAAACATAGATGGTTTACGGGACCTAGTTTCATTTTAGACGACCCCGCGACATGGCCGTGCGAAAAACAGGTCGCGGCTCCCTTACCCCCCTCAGGGGAGGAGAGAATTGTCAAACAGGTTCACGTTTGTGTAGACCGTAAAGATTACGATTATTTGCCTAAAATTGATAGGTTTTCAAAGTATAAGCGCTTGGTACGCGCTGCTGCCACCGTCTTGCTCTCAGCTGAGGCATTTAAAGCCAAATTGCTCAAGAGAAAAGTAAACACAGAAGTATCTCCTGATCACATCAGACTAGCAGAATTGCTGCTCATCAAGAGGAGTCAGAGCATCTCATTCGCGGACGATATAAAGACTATAGAGGCTGGGCAGCGACCACCGAAGAGGTCCCCCTTTCATAAGCTTGCTGTAAAACTCGACCGCAGCGGGATACTATATCTTGATAGCAGAGTGAAAGAAGAATACAATCTGCCCGTCTTGCATGCAAAGGAAGAATTTACTCGGCTGTTAGTGCATCACACGCACGCAGTCTTCAACCACGGCAATCACCAGACCGTGATGAACGAGCTCCGACAGCGCTACCACATAATTGGACTACGCAGTATCCTTCGCTATATATGCAACAAGTGTCAGTGGTGTAGAACCTACAGGGGAACTCCCTCTAAAATTCCCCTGGGTGACTTGCCTCCAGAAAGACTGGCCCACAATCAGCCGCCTTTTACAGCCACGGCGGTTGACTACTTCGGCCCAATGCACGTCACGGTTGGGCGAAGACAAGAGAAGCGGTGGGGCGCACTTTACACGTGCCTCACCACTCGAGCCGTACATCTGGAGCTGGTGCCTTCCCTATCTGCATCCTCCATGATCATGAGCCTGCGCCGAATGATGGCCCGCCGCGGCACTCCGACGGTCATATATAGCGACAACGGAACCAACTTCGTGGGCGCCGAGAAAGAAGTAACGGAAGCTCTTCGACAAAATGACGACGCGATGAAAGTCTTCGCCTCTGAAAAACAGATCACTTGGAAGAAAATACCCCCTGGGGCCCCAAACATGGGCGGCGCCTGGGAGAGACTGGTCAGATCTGTGAAGACGGCGTTACGAGTAACCTTGCGTGAAAAAACGCCCCCTGATGAAGTGCTGCACACCTTATTGCTTGAAGCAGAGCACATTATAAATACGAGGCCGTTAACCCCAGTAAATCCCGACCTTAACGATGAGTCACTGACCCCAAACCACTTTCTGATTGGGAGGTCAAGCGGGATGATTCCTTTCGGCTCGTATAAAGACTATACAGCAGACAGTCGCTCGTGGAAAGCTGCACAGAAGTTGGCCGAAGCGTTCTGGGCTCGATGGGTAACAGAATACAAACCCCAATTGATGCCTCGGCTCGGCAACCAGCAGCACAGCAACCTTAACCCTGGAGATATCGTGTTAATATGCGACGGAACGATGCCCCGAGGAATATGGCCTAGAGGAGAAATAATGAAAACTTTCCCAGGCCCAGATGGACGAGTTAGAGTAGCGGAAGTCCGAACAGCCGCCGGACCGATTCGTCGCCCAGCCTCTCGTCTGATCCTCCTTAGCCAGGAATAAAACGTTTCGGTGCTTGCGCACGAGGGGGAGACTGTAAATAATAGCTTTAGTTTTATTCCCTTTGTTCAACAATTTTATATTTCAAGTAATTTCTTATTAGAATAAGTTATACTGTTGTCTCGATTTTATGCTATTGCTGTCCTTTTCGCACAAAATTGTAGTGCGTTTCACGTAATTAATGTTGTTGTCTCATTCATTTTACAATTCTATTTACGTTTTTTATTGTTAATTAGTCTTATAAGAATGTTTATTTACCATTATATTAGCTTATAAGACTGTCCTTTAATGTTATTGTATAAATTTGTATTTCTTGAATAAACGAACTGCGAATGCTCGGCAACAAACTGATAGACCCCTACAGGTTCTAACAGTACAACTTTCACATATAAACACGCACTTTCTCAGTGCACAAACACTCGACGTACGACCACCGCAGATGCCTGGGCAACCCCTGGCCACCAACACTTCACCTTGACCGCAGTATTACCTTCACCTGGTGTTTCTCTTCTCTCTCGACCTGCAACCTGCTTCCTCAAGATTGGAACCCAAAAATACAGTCCACTCGCAGTCCTACTCTGTGACGACTACAGCCCCGCTGAATTGCTGTGTCGTCAACAGATACCTTTCTTTTTTTTTTTTTTTTGTTAATTGCTTGATCTTGCAATCAGTCCTCGAACTATGCCATAAGCCACACAACACATCTGCTCATAGATACCTATCTAAATCAGTTCAGTAGTTGAAGCATCAAGAGGTGACAGACAGACTCATTCACATTTGTAATATTACTATGGATAACATAACATAATCCTAAGCATGATACAGCAAAGTGCATCGTCACACAACAACATTAGAAGTGCATGACATTAATTAATTGTATGACTCATTATAAAATATAACCACATAAAAAACAACTTGTGCAAATTGTTATACTAATAATAATAGCTCCCACACCGGTTTCGGTGACGGTGGCCGGTTTCATTGAAACCAGGCCAGCTACGCAGGAGTAATTTTATAGTGCCCAAGTGTGTGCGCAGTACACAAGAGCACTCTCTATTCCTTTACTCTCATAACCCAGTGGGACGGCAGACCGACACGACTGGCGAGAGATCAGGCGCAGGACCGACTTTTTACATGCCCATCCGACGCATGGATCATCTTACTTATCAGACAATCAGGTGATCAGCCTGCATTGTCCTAACCAAACTTGGAAATAACATGTTTCCAACGCGGGAATCGAACCCACGACCTCCGAGTCAAGAGCCGCGCTCTTTACCACTAGACCACGGAGGCGTTAAATTGTCTGAAATTGTTATACTATTACTAATATAAGCTACTGTATAGTTAGAATCATACTGAATGGATGGATACATGTTTACTTTTAAGTTTTTTTACTGTGGGTTGCACCAGAGGCGTGGTTAAAGTTACGGTTATTAGTTAATGTTAAATTTAGCTGTAACTTTAACTTTAACTTTGACCGGAAAAATTGACAGATGACAGCTGGTCCAACAAGGTTATAAATGAACGTGGGCGGGGGCGCTGCTGTTAAAGGAGAACTGTCAAAAATGGCGTTTTTTTATGATGACAGTGTTAGTTCCTTTTTCGCCATGTGCATTTAAAACCTTGTCGAGCTCTATGGTAATGGTTAAATATGGCGTCTTGATGGCGTCCATTTATAACTTTAACCAATGATTTGACATTTTGCATTGTAGTTAAAGTTATAGTTAAAGTTACAGTTGTAGTTAAAGTTGGTTGGTGCAACCCAACCTAAATTGTAGTGGTTTACACCGGTTAGCACATACTTTTATCTACAAAAATTTTACTGGTGGAGCAGAAGCTAATTTCCATACATAATCTATGATTTCCATAGAAAACAAAGATTTATTTCATGTACTCTTACGTAGATAACATAAGAGTACATTAAAAAAGTAAGCTACAACCACTATTTAAGCTATCAACCCCAGTGAGGCCCAAGTGGGCCGCGATAACAAAAGATTTCCAAGATTCAGTGATCGAAGGATTAAATGCAATATTGAAACAATTTTGTAATAGCACCAGGTATATATAATATTGTGATATTTAAGTAATTAATTAAATATAATAAAAATATTTTTTCAATAACACTCTTTAATCCTTCAATCGGAGATTCTTGGAAATGCTATTGTATTCTATTGTTGTCGCAATCACCGGTGCTCGTATGGGGCTTGATGGGTTAAAAGGAAATAATATGATGTTTGATGGATTATTATAATAATTTATAAAAAATCATAAAAGTTCTTTGCCCTATAAAATCAATAAGCATAAGACTAATGTGAGACTTACTCCATACTACATAATATTATAAATGTATGTCTGTCTGTGTCTGTTACCTCATCACGCTTTAAAAACCACGTAACCGATCCTGATAAAATTTGGTATAGGGATATTTTGAGTCCCGAGAAGGGACATAGGATACTTTTTATTCCAGGAAAATGTACAGTTCCAATATAATAAACAATTAATTTTGCCGTAAAGAGTGGCGTCTTCTAGTTACCACAAAGTGCAAACATTATAAAAACTCAGAATGAATACTTTAATTATCATTTAAACAAACTCTAATTTTTACTAACCTCTTCAGTAACGTTTTGTCCAGCCTTCTTTTTGATATCAATCAAGTTTAAGACGTTTCCTGTATTTATGGTGATTTTAGATGCTGATTTCAACATTGTTTCTTTAATCTTTCAGTCTTTAGTTAAATGTAAGAACTTATTCAGAGTCTGTAGATGAGATGACACACACAACTGAAGAAGTTTAGGCGTATTTTAGAAGATTGGTTCGAAAATTCCTCAAAGACGTACTAACTGTAGCGTTGATAGCACTATACTGTTCTAAACGGCGCGGCCTTGTAACATGAGGTAATGTTCACTATCAGTAATTCACTGAATGAAAAAAGTCGAAGTAGGTATTTCAAAGTGTGCGTGTCCATTTGATGGAACTAACTCGGAAGTCGGAACATACTTTCTTCTTTTATTTTAAATTTCTTTGTTGTTACAAACTGTAGATTTATTTCAGTTCCTTATAAAATGAATGTAATGGTAAACTGGTAAACTGTAAAGTGTAAACTTTTTTGTAATGTGTTGTGTTCTTGCTACTTGACATTGACATTTCAACATCTGTTATTTGAAGTTATCTTCTTCCTCTTCTTTTTGTAATAGTGTTAAAACACAGTGCTAAGTGCTTACAAAATATTGTTTTCACTTTTCGACTGTTTTTAGGTTCTTATGAATTAAAGAAACATTTGTTTCTTTGGTCATTGGTTGAACCAATGACCAAAGAAACAGCTATAATGTATATTTTTACATTATAGCTGCTGTGTTATGTGTACAACAGCCCTACTCACCAAATTTTGTGGCTGTAACTTTAACAGTTTTTGCTCAGCGAGTTGAGTTGAGAACTTGCTTTTTATAAGTATATATTTAACATAGACTTATAATATATACTGTCGTATAGACCACCTGACAACCCGAAAATGCGTGACGATTTTTGATCTGTCAATGTGTGCGTGTGCTAGTGATGTATATTTCACTATCGATAGTATTGTCCGATCGAGTTATTTTACCTGCGTTTCTATGAGAAATAAATAATATGCAACTTTGACAGATTTTGTAATTCAAATTAGGTATCATATATTTTATTTGGCAGTAAAAAGGGGACGATTGAAAAGTAGATACACATTTTCGGTTGGGGTGATTTTTGAAGTGAAAACTTCTTTAGCGGCGTTGAGCACTTTTGTGGGATGGGTAAAAACTGTGAAACTCGCGTCAGATTCTCGTGCTGATCGAAAAACCTTGGAAAAACCGTAAGACGGTTGGAGAGTAGTGTTTTGTGTCGAACTCGAACTTGAATTGATTGTAAGGGTTTCGATTAAATAAAAAAATCGATTTTTTAATAATCGATTTTCATAAAAAATGGGTTAAAAAATGCACAAACGTTAATAATCAAGTTTTCACTTCTGCCGGCACTCCCGGAGTGCAACCCGTCTTTTTTCAATCGTCGGATATGTTATAACATGAGGTTCTTATAACGGTAAATAATATACACATTTTAAAGTTACTTACTTGTTATTCAGGTAAAAACTATCTGAAAAATCAGCTCTTACATTAATAGAAATGCAAATATAAAGTTGAAAGTAAACGACAAACATAGTATATTATTTATTCTTAAATTAAATACATATCATAATACCCTTACACCCCCATTACATTTTTAGATTAGTTTTATGTTCTTGTTAAATACCGATAGGCATATCGATAAATTTGATTCAAGCCCTAGCGTATATGTAAACAATTTTAATGAAAAATTTTTCTTTAAAAATTGTGTAATTTAAGAACAATATTACCTTTAGTTATGCAAAATATGAAAGTAAAGGGGAGGATTAACAATATTTTATTTGAAATAGAGAAATATAGACAGAATATAGCTAAAATAAACACATCGTAGCAATTAGGACATGAAGATTAATTACCTGTGAAATGTATATTTTTCAGGATTACTCCTATGATTTACACTGCAATCACCCACAGAACAAGTTACCATTGTTATATGTAATAGTATTTGTCGAAAATAATAAAGGATTTAAACAATAAATTGCAAATACCGAAAGGGCATAAAAACGGGTGACGACTTGGTGACGACCTGTCAAATGAAAGTGGTTAAAGTTTTCATTAGACTGCCTCTCTCTTTTCATCTTGTTATAATTCCATAAAGGATTTTCTTCTCTCTTGCACTCTTTGTTGGTCTTTAGCATTATACGTTTATGATATTTAGCCTCCGAAAGTTATCCTAAAAAACACTACAAACAATGGACACTACGCGTCGCCCGCGCGTGACCTGCCCCCGCGCGCGCGCCTCGCCTCGCGTCACCCCCGATCATACTCACCGCCGCGAGTGGGCATTCTGCAACGATTTTAAATGGGATAAAATAATATGTCACTAACAAAATAATAACACCCATTATTTTTTTGGTTAAATTGCACCCTTTATAATGAGATTTTGTATGACAGAAATGTACAATGCAATTTGCTGTACATAAATGTATAGCAAATTGCAGCAATCACATTTTTAAATGAAATTAATAAATAATTTTTAAATTCGTTCGAGTTTTTTCGATTTTTTCATTTTCTGAAAAAAATTACTACCGTATAATATATATACCGTATAATATATATATATATATAATATATATATATATATATAATATATATATATAACTCGAACTCGAACTCGAACTCGAACTCGAACTCGAACTCGAACTCGAACTCGAACTCGAACTCGAACTCGAACTCGAACTCGAACTCGAACTCGAACTCGAACTCGAACTCGAACTCGAACTCGAACTCGAACTCGAACTCGAACTCGAACTCGAACTCGAACTCGAACTCGAACTCGAACTCGAACTCGAACTCGAACTCGAACTCGAACTCGAACTCGAACTCGAACTCGAACTCGAACTCGAACTCCTAACCTAACCTAACCTAACCTAACCTAACCTAACCTTTTTTTTTTTTTTTTTTTTTTTTTTTCCGGAGGGGGAAATGCATTACGCATACCACCCAGGCGCAGGGGGCGACCCGAGTGGTGATGTGGGACTCCCGTCGCTAATGAGACCACGGTATACCCACTAAAACCCCCCCCATCTTCCGCCTCGCCGCCTTTTGACGGGGCCACAGGAACGATACACACATCTGCGACCCCGCCAGCGGCCCGAAGACTCCACGATGGGCGCACAACACGTGCGCCCTCCTCCTCGGCCCCCATCAGGGCTGTAGCAGACGCCCCCCGAGTCTGCTACTTGGGGGCCATGTGGCAGATCAGGACTGTGGCTCTGCCACCGACCACACCTCGGCCGCAGAGGATAGGGCAAGCGGCGCACCGTAATACCTACTTGCCTCTTCCTCTGCGGCCCCACCAATGCCGTTCAAACGGAACGGCCCCGCCAGCTCGCAGGGGGGGTAGGAAGAGCGGCCTCTCCCCCCCGCGATCCGTCCTCGGCCGCAGAGGATAGGGCAAGCGGCGCACCGTAATACCTACTTGCCTCTTCCTCTGCGGCCCCACCTCGGTGCGCATCCGCAGCGGACTCCTCCAGTCCACTGGGAGCGCCCTCCTCGGGCCAGGCGGCGACACCGGCCGGCCCTGGTTGCCTCTTCCCTTCACCGCGGTTGTCCAAGCCGCGGTTACTAGAGCCCCACCGCCACGTCAAGGCGTGCAACCATCGGGGGGAATGAGTGGCGGCATCCCCATACCGTCACCCCGAGTTCCCTGGCTAAGGCGGAATGTCGCGCCCGTTGCGACGTCTTCGCCTTGGCCGTCTTCGCCGGTGGTCGTGCGCCTCTCGCTCCCTGATGCGCTCGGCCTCCTCTTTGGTCGAGATGACGCTATGTGCGAACGTCTCGACCGCAGACCACTTTTCTCCGCTCTCGACCAAGGCCCTGCAGAGGGCTGGGAGAGTCGCGTCCTCGCCGATAGCGGCAGTTAGCGCCGCGGTAGGTAACGACCCTAGCGACGACTTTTGTCATAATGCGTCAAACTTAAATTTTTTTACATCAGTTCTAAGTCGGCATACTCTATCATTCTGTTTACTCTGCCCCGACTTCCGAAAAAAATAAGGCGAATATTGGTGGCGTCAATGATATTCAACTAAATACAGATCTGTTACGCTCATACTATTTTCCGGCTTAAATTGCTTCCGAACAATTTTCAAATTCTATTGTCAAATTTGACAGATAAGTGAAACAAAAGATACGAAATGACATTTACATAAAAGAGACAGACTATATAAACCAATTGGCCCGTATTTAATGGCTTCACAACGCGCGCGGTAGTAACATATCTGCTTTGAGTTTTTTTTATATAATATCATTGGGTGGCGTTGACAAAGTGGAGCAAAATTTTAGGATTTCGCGACAAAAACGTTTTTTAAAAGTTTTCAATAAAATTCTTTATCAAATGTTATGCACTTAGCGGCACTAATAACCAAACATATAACAATTTATTATATGTACGCCATGTTTTAATAGTCCTCATAGTTTTTGCTACAGCAACAGTCAAAGTGCACCTATACCTCGGCGGATTTCTGTTTTATACACCAGATTTTGAGTTGGAAGTAAACAAATATATCTGCGAAAACCGCATGCAAATCGGATCAGTAGTTTTTGTGTTAAAGAAAAAAGTTTGATACAAAATCTGACCCCCTCTTTCGTCCCCTTAGAGGGGTGGGGGGAAAATTTTTTATACACCAGATATGTTAAGTTGGAAAAAGAGAAATATATCTGCGAAAACCGCATTCAATTCGGATCAGTAGTTTTCGTGTGATAGTGGAACAAACATACAGATAGACAGACAGACAAAAAAACTAACCACATTTTTGGCTTTTATAGCGATGTAGTGACACCCCCCGCTTATTATTTTTTGAATATCTTTAATGTACAGAATTTTCATTTCTGGTTGAGGCCGCCAATTTTTGCTGATTTCATAAAAAAACTCTCCGCCTTCGATATTTTCAAAAGTGTTACAGTTATCATTGGTTACAGTTATCAAATTTTTGAATATAATGTCGGATTCAGCAACAAAATGACTTGGAAGGACATACACAATGATTCAGTTTAAATTATAAACCCAAAAGTTTTTTCGGAAAAACCTTGACGAGGGATGCTGAAATGGCCCAAAAACAGAAATCCGCCGAGGTATAGGTGCACTTTGACTGTTGCTGTAGCAAAAACTATGAGGACTATTAAAACATGGCGTACATATAATAAATTGTTATATGTTTGGTTATTAGTGCCGCTAAGTGCATAACATTTGATAAAGAATTTTATTGAAAACTTTTAAAAAACGTTTTTGTCGCGAAATCCTAAAATTTTGCTCCACTTTGTCAACGCCACCCAATGATATTATATAAAAAAAACTCAAAGCAGATATGTTACTACCGCGCGCGTTGTGAAGCCATTAAATACGGGCCAATTGGTTTATATAGTCTGTCTCTTTTATGTAAATGTCATTTCGTATCTTTTGTTTCACTTATCTGTCAAATTTGACAATAGAATTTGAAAATTGTTCGGAAGCAATTTAAGCCGGAAAATAGTATGAGCGTAACAGATCTGTATTTAGTTGAATATCATTGACGCCACCAATATTCGCCTTATTTTTTTCGGAAGTCGGGGCAGAGTAAACAGAATGATAGAGTATGCCGACTTAGAACTGATGTAAAAAAATTTAAGTTTGACGCATTATGACAAAAGTCGTCGCTAGGGTCGTTACCTACCGCGGCGCTAACTGCCGCTATCGGCGAGGACGCGACTCTCCCAGCCCTCTGCAGGGCCTTGGTCGAGAGCGGAGAAAAGTGGTCTGCGGTCGAGACGTTCGCACATAGCGTCATCTCGACCAAAGAGGAGGCCGAGCGCATCAGGGAGCGAGAGGCGCACGACCACCGGCGAAGACGGCCAAGGCGAAGACGTCGCAAGTCGCAACGGGCGCGACATTCCGCCTTAGCCAGGGAACTCGGGGTGACGGTATGGGGATGCCGCCACTCATTGCACCGAGTCCCCGAGAGAGTCGCGATGCGCGTTGTGTTCCTGCGCATCGCGACATAAAGAAGACGACCGGCCTATGCAAGCCCTCCATGTGGGGCCTCTGTTCGGCCTAGGGGGACACGAAACCCCAACAGCGTGGGCCTGCTTTGGGTGAGCAGGCAAGCGCGGACGGAAGCCACGGAAGACATGTAATAGACCCTCGTGTCTCCGTCCTGCGCGGTAGTAGGAACACGGTCGGGTTTTAGTGGGTACAGCTGCGGCCACTTACCATCTCTTCGGCCGTAGCAAGTCCCACATACCCCGGTGGTCCTTCCCCAATGCTGCCGGGGATGCGTAATTGCATTTCCCGACCAAAAAAAAAAAAAAAAAAAAAAAAAAAAAAAAAAAAGGGTCGTTACCTACAAATTTAGTTGTTGTTTATATTTTGGCACATGCAAAGAAAACTGTCAGAATTAAATTTCAAAATCGAATTTTTTAAAATAAATTATACCAGCCAGCGCGCCAGCCTTTAGGCTTTAACATAACATAACCAACGAATAACAAAACTACAGAAACATAACTCCCATACATCAATCGTTTTAAATTTGGCTCCTTTTCGAACACTAAAATATGACAATTCAGATTCTCGCCAAGGTCGTTTCCCAGGTAACGTATCATAATATTGCGCGCTGGACGACAGCCTGCGCGGTTATTATCAATGTCACAGTTATGAAACAAAGCGGATGGCATTATGCAGTATACACCAAACATATCTACTATCACGAAGAAAGGAGTACATAATTATTATATTTTTAAAATCAAACATTTTCCTCTGATCCTTAAATCGTCGATAATAATAATATATAATAATTTTGAACAAACCGTGTACGACTCGGACGAATTTAAAACTATCCAGAGCACCTAGACAAGGCGTTTTCAGATTACAAAAATATATGTGCTAAATTATTACAGAACTAGCTGTTGCCCGCGACTTCGTCCGCGTGGACTTCAGTTTATAGCGCGCGGTATACAGTTTTTTACAAAACTGCGCAGTTTTTTGAAAAGATATGTACAGTTTTCGTAGAGAACTGCACAGTTTTTACAAGAGATCTGTACAGTTTACATACAGAACTGCACAGTTTTTTCACAGAACTGCGCAGTTTTTCGAAAAGATCAGTAGCTCTACCATGAGTTTAAAGCTATAGTATTTATCGATACTCGATATCGACTAACGTAAATTTTTTGTATGGAAAATTGTACAGCGCTTCTAGCGGTCACTTGTGGAACTAAAATCGCTACCATGAGTTTACAATAAATACGTATCGAATAAGAAATCGCTAGCGACTATAGTTTTTAGCTGTTTATGATACATAATCGGTACCATGAGTTAACAATTTGACAGGTGGTATCGTAAAATACCGTTACTACAGTAGTAAAGTAACTCACTAGCCAATTGTAGGGTGAAAGAGTTTCACGCAAAACAATATTTATTAATTTGCGTTTAATACGGTGCACTAATATGTCCGGTAAAGCATATTTAGTGTGGAATTAGGAATATTAATTATTATGTTAGCGTTGGCTGCACGAGGAGACGAACGACGTGAACAAGGAAGTTTTTAAGCTAGTGTACGTTTACGAAAGTGTTTGGGACTTCGGTCATCCACTTGAAGATTTTAAAAGTGATACTAATTGTATTAAAAAATATATAGGGTGAATAAAGTGGTTTTCGAGCATTTGTGTGGTGTTCTAAGAGCTTACATGGATTTGAAATCTTCACAAAGAGGTTCCCTTCAAACGAAGGTAAGTTAGTACTTAGGTATATATACTATTTCTACTTCGTTTATTTCGCGGGAACCGTACGTACCTTTCCAGCGACGTAATATGTCCAAACCAAATTTCAGCAAAATCAATTCAGCGGTTTAGGCATAAAGAGGTAACAAAGATTAGTATGGATATTATTTATGAACTTATATATTTTGTAGAAACAATTCTTAATAAAAAATAATACAATTTTTAGGTCTTATGTATTCATCAAGGTCATCATTTTTCCCAAAAAGCAACGAGTGTTGTTATTCATCAAGTTACACGTCTTTATTTACATTCACATCCCCGAAATCCACTGTGCGTCGATGCGAACACGTTGCTGGCGCCCCTTAAGGTAGGAAGAGAACCAGTTTATTACTTCAGGCGAGATGTTGAGGTGGGATAGGATGGACAAGAGGATATCATGGTTCACGTTATTAAAAGCATTTGAGAAATCAATCAACACTAGGACAGTGACTTTTGATTCCTCCATGCCTTTCCTAATGTCACTGATAATTTTTAATAAGGCAGTGGTGGTACTATGCCCAGGCTTGAAACCAGACTGTAGTGGAGAGAGAAGATTGTTGTCGAATACAAACCTAGACAATTGTTTGTGAACACACGCCTCAATTACTTTGGAGAGTGGGAGGGTTATGCGGGATTTTGAACTTTTGGTATAGGACAGACGTAGGCCTTACGCCAAAGGTCGGGATAGGTAGAGGAGACAAGGGAAAAGTTAATAATATGTTCAATTGCTGGCAAGAGACTATCAACAATAGCGATAATCATTTGACGACTGATATCGTCGCAGCCAACCGCCTTGGAGCTTAAAGATTTTATAATCGTTTTGATCTCGTCTGCAGAAACCGGTTCAGATTGAAACAAATGTTGACTAGCACGCGATAGTCCATTTACATAAGTAATAGTTGAAGACTTAGTACTTGCATCTAGTGCAGTTGTGGTAGAAGAGAAATGGGCGTTGAAGTCATTCAAACTAATAGTACTCGGCAATTCCACGTGATGGGATTTACCTACGCCTATAGTACCTAGAAACTTCCATAAGTTAGCTGATGAGGATGAATTGCTTATGTTAAGGAAAATATGTCGACGTTTAGCATTTCTGACCATTTGGTTACATCGGTTCCTGGCTGTTTTAAAGTTCATCCAATTACTGTCACTTCGGTTCCTTCTAAATTAGCGATAGGCACAGTCCCTAAGTCTCATCGCTACTTTTATGTCGGCAGTCAAACATGGCGCTGGAGCGCTCTTTATTTTAACTTTCCTAATAGACGCATGGACATCGTAAAGAGCATGAATGGTTTTGTTAAAAACTTGGACTTTGTCACCGATGCAGGTAGCAGCTATAAGTGGACTCCAGTCAACATTTACGGCATCTGATTTAAGCTTATATATATGTCCATACGTGCAAAGCAGCGTTTATAGATAATCTTTGGTTTTATTTTGGGGGGCCTAAGAATATACCTAAGAAAGATAAGGTCGTGCAAAGAAAAACCGGCATATACATACATACCGGCATATACAACATTTTGACCGGCATATACAACATTTTGAAAATCCGCTAGGTCGGTTTCTCAATGATCGAATTTTATGCAATGTGTTAAGAGTCCGTATACGAAATTTGCCGATTTCGCTGATTATACAGACGTGATTTAACAGCTAAAATACAGTATTTTTTATAAGTTTTAATGCACAACATGTAAGATCATTTCAATTATAATCTAATGTTGGAGCTAGATTTTTTATTTTTTTAAGTATTTTTAACCCATTCATAAATAAGTTATAGACCAGCAGCTAATAAGTTAAAAAAACTCATTTTCGAAAAGGTGTAACTCGAAAACGGTAGGCCATTTTAAAAATGTTTTAGGTGCAATTTGTAGATAATTTAATGGTCTTTCAACTATTCTTTGAAAGTTTTTCTCTAGAATGCACCACTTTTGAGATATGACTGAAAAACACAAAAAGGGCCCTTTCCCCCCCTCCCCCCACTCTGCCAGTACCTCTAGTGTCCAGGACTTTTAGTATGTTTATGAACTAGTCACTCCGTACACGTTTCCGAAAAAAATCTCACGATCCCGCTCACGCACTCTAGAATTGCTTTATTCGATGGACTATCTGGAGTTTAGTACGTTTGAATTTTTTGTGCAATTTTTATTTGATTTTTATGTCTTTTGTTATAATATCTGCTGCATACCATACCGGATAAATATATCTGCTACTACTATTTGAATTTAATTTTAATGGGACAGTTTTGTTCAAAACTTCATAAAACTTACTATAAAATATATCTAAAACTGAGTCAGGATCGTGTAAAGAGTAAATTTCAGTCCAGTCAACTTCACCTAATAACTTGTTTATTTGTTAAAAAATCTGCTTTGTTAAAATTCCATAACCTACAACCCGGATTTCGTGTCGAGGGATTTCCACGCCGCGAGTCGGGCGCCGCGAGCTCGGCGGCCGGCGAGGGCCCCGGTCACGCGCTTCGCTCAACACTGACGGCCAGCGGCGGATGGTACGCGTCTATGGCTATTTCTCCAAAGCGTAAAATTTTGGTGACCGGACGTATAAACTACCCGCAGAGTTACATATGTAGACCTTTGTATTTTTTGTTATAGTAGTATAAGGTGTGATCTAACTGGTCCACTTAGGTTCTGTAGAAAAACTTAATTGTAAATATAATTAAAATTAATTTAAAGGTTGATAAATTGATTCCCTGGACGTGTCCTGTCCCCAGAATTCACTATAAATTCCCAAAAAAATCCCACAAATATGATGAAATTCTAATTTCAAAGTAAATAAATCGTAAGAGTATAAACAAAATATTTATAAAACAATTGTATATAAACGTATATATCGTTATATAAATAGAAAAAAACCAATCAAAGTTATGTCCTGGCTCACATAGTGATTCCCTATACGCTTCACTTGGAGGCTCGTACCTCCCTAGTTATAAGTACCTAGCACGTGATTGCGGGTGCGCAGGGCGGGAGGTTCGGTAGCCCTCTAAACATCATGGAAGGAGGTCACACAATTCGTTGCTCCGTTTTCGAGTTACAAAGGAACATATCTGATTCCCTCAACCTTGGTTCCTTACACAATTGATTCCCTATTCGCTAATTACAATGTCATTTCCAAAGTTAAGTTTGCTTAGGGGGGTATTACATGCTGCGGAGGACACGGCCCAGCATACCCTCGAGGTGTGCGATCTTTGGGCCGTGCAGCGCCACGATCTGGTGGCAGTGCTGGGCGGAGACCTCTCGCTCCCGAGCATGGTGCGCTGCATGCTCGAGAGCGATGAGGCCTGGCAGGCGGCGGTCTCTTTCTGCGAATTTGTTATGTCGCAGAAAGAGGCCACGGAGCGGAACAGAGAGAACGACCCCACCTCTCTGCCGCTCCGCCGGCGTAGGACGGGAGTGCGGAGGCGTCGCTACGCGAACCTCCAAACTCTTGTCTAACGGGGCTCCGGGAGAGGATGGGAACCTCCCCGGCTTAGCCAGCCCCGGCGCCGAGGGGAACGCTTTAGTTTGCCTAAGCGTTCCCTTACCTTTGGTGGAAGTCCCGGTCGTGGAGGGAGTCCCGTGCTTGTTAGATCCGGAATATCCCTCCTTATACGGCTGAAGGCGAACCGCAGGTGGTTTTAGTGAGTAGGATTCTCACATACCCCCGGGGTACCCAACCCGGGGCACCCATGATGGGTTTCCCCTGCGACATCAAAAAAAAAAGGCGGGTATTAGATTATCATTTATATTGGATCATATATCATTGAGTCATTTTTATTGGATAATGTAATATAGATAAATGATTCATTTCTTCCTTGATCATAGATTTTTGACGTTTGCTGAGAGATTGGATTCATTCATAGAAATTGGTGTTGCCAGTTATTTAATATAAAAAAGAGTTTTTAATTCCTTGTTTGTTAATATGTTTCAAATAATGTAATGTAATTATTTTTCTAATTATATACTTGAATAATCTTGCTGAAATAACATAAAACAAGCCATGTTAAAAATGACAATGTCTTTTGACAAATCGAATTCTCTGAGATCTAGTAACACTGATGTCAATACCTGTCAGCGTTAGCGCTCCCCATTGGCTATTGAAACCACATATGACGTAAAATAGGATCAATGTTAAATGGAATGTAATATGCAGATATGATCAAATGATCATTTTTATTGGATCCAATATATGATCCTATAAATGATCCAATATAAATGATAATGTAATACCTGCCTTAGACACGATGTACACGACGATAATGAGTATGGTTTTTAGTTAGCCTATTTATAATTTAATAGATATGTAAGTACAGTTTTTTTATAGCTCAGGAAAAACTATCTTCTTATTGATTCCCTATA
The DNA here is from genome assembly GCA_937595015.1 of Polyommatus icarus. NCBI lineage: Eukaryota > Metazoa > Arthropoda > Insecta > Lepidoptera > Lycaenidae > Polyommatus > Polyommatus icarus. Next base: position 23,839,936 of record OW569321.1, read on the forward strand.
CTTACATACATTTTGATGATTCCCTTGGCATTTTAAGTAGGGAATCAAAATATTTTACATTTATCTAATTGGTACATATCTATTGATTTTTATTAAAATAAATTACATTCTCTTCATATAGGTACTGATACAAATAAACAATGATATTGTATGTTACTATTTTAGAAACTCATTGCAAATAAATGACAATAAAAAGTGAAATATAAGGGAGAAGACCTAATGGCAGACACTTTAAGGAAACATGAAACATCCGAATGTTAAAAAATATATAATTTATGAAAATAAACGATTGATAACTTCTTCCATGTCTTCAGTAACTCTTACAAAATAGAACTACTATAATTATTCTCTGACAAATCAATAAAAAAAATATATTATTGGTCTTTTTGTAAACTTAGTCATAAGTACTAATAGATGACATCACAATAAGCGAACAACACTAATAGTAGACACCAATATGAACTAATAGTTGAAATAGAACATTAAATTAGATTTTACATTTTTCATATTATTAGGTCTTTATTTGCCGTTTTTCAAAAGATTTCATTTACTTCATCATAGTAACTACATGCATCAGAAATATTATCCACGTTGTCTCCAGATTCTATTCTTTCTTCTTCCATGCTGAAACTATCTTTCCTTTTATTTTTATTTTTCATATTTTTTTCCCAGCAAATTTATTTTTAGTCTTAAGTCTCCATGCTTCTTTTGCCTCTTCTTTTTTCTTCTTTTTGTTCTCAGTTCTCCTTTTTCTTCTTTTTACTGCTACAAAACTAAAGCATCGATTATTAGATCAGTGCAAGGTCTAATATTAGACACCATGTTCATTTTTAGGTACAGTAGTTCTAAGTTCTTAGTTTGTTAATAGAATTATATTTTTAAAGAATAGTGATGATAACCTATCCTTCCTTAACCTATTTGCTAAGAAATTGCCGGGTGCGTGTTGACGCGGTCACATCATTTACGAAAACTGATCCCATTTTAAAATTTTGTTCCCGAAGGCATCCCTAATATATTTTTTCACATCAACAGATAGCATAAGAAGCTTTTAAAATTTACAGTGTTGAGAAATAATTAGAATAATTCTTATTTTTATGGAATTTTTGTCGTAAGTGTCATCTATTAGTTCAGTGTCTACCATTAGCGCCTTTCCCTTATATTAAAAAAAATCTTAAAGTCAAAATATTTCAAATAAGTAAATTCATTTTCCATTCATTGTATTTGGTTTTAACGAACAAGTTTAGTTTGTAGTCAATTTTATACATGTTTATATTTAAATTGAACATGTTTTTTTAGCTGAAAAAGTTTTTTTCTATTAGCTTTGTTGATTCCCTAGGTTAGAAAAATTTAAATCAAAATATCTTCTAAAATTGTAAAGTGAAAAAGGGCCCAAATAGATAATTAGTTTTATAATTCACTGAAGAATAATATGCGATTATTGATTTTTAAAAATATTCCAAAATAAAAATGTACCAGGGAATCAACTAAATAATCCAAATCTGGAGAAATGCCCAGACGGCAGCACGGCAGCACGGCCTCGTCCGCACCACACACCGACACGTTGCCGCGCGCGCTTTACACTAGGTCCATACTAGGTCTCACTGTCTCCCGTTGCAGTTAGGCACATTGTTATACTGAGTGAATTCACAAAATGCATTTAAATATTCATAATAATTTGTTACACTACTGTTGCACGAATACATATTGAAGTCTCCTAATACAATCAAGTTGTCCCTATACTTAACACATTGAAGAAAAGACTGAAACTCTTGGTTTACATATTTATTTTCCACATTAATACTAGGAGCTTTTTCTCGTTACAAAACCATATTCCTGTGTCATCTCTTGTCATATGTCAATAATACATTAAACACTCCCCCACCGTGAATGTATATGTTAATTAATATAGCATTCATCACTATTGTATTGCTTTCTCTTCATTGATACAATAATATGTTCCTAGCAAGGTGCCTTAAAAATAACAAGATGCTATAAGTTATAAACAGTATCGTTTTTTAGGTACAGTAATTATTAATATAACAATAATTATAACAATCTCTAAATATAATATAAAAATTATTATTTTTAACAAAAAATTAAAACCGACTTCCAAGGTAAAAACAATAATAGCATCCTTATAATATGAACTAAAAAGTATTAAATAATAATTATTCCTATCTAATAGTGCCTTTTTCCGAATTCGGCTAAAACTCAACTATTTCTGTACTCAATCTTCATCATTTTGAAGTCGGTACCAGATGAATCTTCAGTTCTCTGACAGAATATTTGAAACTTTTGGAACTGGCACCGACTTCAAAATTATGAAGATTGAGTAGGTACAGAAATAGTTGAGTTTTAGCCGAATTCGGAAAAAGGCACTATTAGATAGGAATATTTATTATTTAATACTTTTTAGTTCATATTATAAGGATGCTATTATTGTTTTTACCTTGGAAGTCGGTTTTAATTTTGTGTTAAAAATAATAATTTCACTCTTTTTAGTTACCTAGTAAGCCATCGCGTACTATACGTAGAATAATACACCTGTATATTATTCTACGTAGGTATCTTATTACAGTCACACTTACAAAATATAATATCAGCTGCAGCCTGCAGATAATTTTAAACAATATATTTAAAAAAATCGAAGTGAACACGTGTGACGTGCTAAGTAGCCGGTCACCGGACTAGTTTCAATATGCTGGCACTCGCTCGACTTGTCGCACACGCGGACGCCTCGCACTGTATAGTGTTATGGCCGCTGTACACTCTCGCCGAGAGCTATCGGGCGAGAGTCTCGTGCGAGAGTCCCTTGCCAGAGTGCGATCATGTACATTCTCGCTTAGTTCAATCGCAGTTAAGAACTCAGACAAGATGGATGAAAACGACCATTCACCATGCATCGAAAGATATAATTGTAATCCAAAGATTTATAATCATATTTAATTTTATTTCTCACAGTTGATGACTGATAATGTCGTTTATTATTGTTATTTTTCTGTTCTACACTGTCCAACGGCGGGACTAGTACTGAAAAACGCGAGAGTGTACAGTAGTGCGCTCGTTTTCCTCGCGAGACCCTTTGTCTCGGGCGCAAAATACCGACAACGGACCGAGAGGGTCCGAGACAGGCGAGACGAGGCGAGCGCACCCATTTACACTCTCGCACTCGGGCCGCCACGCTGTGTCTCGGCTCTCAGAGTGTACAGCCGGCTTTACATAGTACGGTAGGTACCCGACCCGCGCCGCGCCGCCGAGCCGCGGCTCTCGCGACTAAACGCGATGCAAGGTTGAAATTAGGTTGTTTTCCAGAATATCTCGGCGAAGTGAGACAGAATGTTACATGGTCGAAGCAACTTCAACTTCTCAGAAGTAATGTCAGTTAATGTGTGCCTTATGCTCTGGAAATAAGGTTGAATTTGGTGACATTGGTGACCCTGACTTGGTAATGATGATTATAATGATGATGATAATGATGATGATGAATGTAATTTGCATAGTAGCATATGCTTTCAAACTCAAACTCAAATTTTTTTATTCAGAATAAATTTTTGCAAATATTTTCTGAAAGTCTACATGATGCCTACCACCGGTTCGGAAACTAACCCGGCGGCGTATTGCCAAACTGTATACTGACCCAGACGCCCATAGTCTGTACTGAACTACGTCGCGCTCATTGAAAATTGGAGCAAAGTATATACGAGCTCAGACCAATCTGAGTAGGTATGCACTTTGCTCGCTTGTATGTAAAGCAAACTGTGACATGCGAATATCTGTAACTACCTATACAATGTGTTTAATAATTTCCCCTATATTTTTGTTATGTTGTTGTGTGTGGTTGTTATACCTATCCGTGAAACTGAACAACTTTCCCTAAAACATACCTATTGTGAATTATTTTGGGTTATAACGAAAGAAAACCCGTTGTACGAGTAAGTATTTTGAAAAATTTGAACTGTAACAATTATAGGTACAGGCTGTTAAAAAAAAATGTAAGTGTTTCCAATGACAGTATTTATTAATTTTTCATAAGAAAGATGTACTGACTGACACAATAAATTGTACCTATTTGTAATCGATGTTCACTGAAAATAATAAAGGGTTCCTTCAATCAACAACAAACAAATAAATTAATGAATCAAGAACAGAAAAATGTCATAATTACTATTTTTGTTTTTTGCCTGTATTGTAACATCGAATTTTTTTTACATAGGTACTAGACGTCGAAAAGTATGGACGTCTGGACTCGTATGTATTTTGCTCAAGTATTTTAAAGCAAAATGTATTTCGATTCAGACACGCTCTGAATAGGTATACAGTTTGCTCTTCGATAATAAAGGCAAACTGCGATCGAACTCAGAGCAACCCCGGTCTGGGTCAGTATACAGTTTGGCAATACGCAACCCGGCGAGAAGAACCGGCGTAAGAAACTCGCAGGGGGCCCACTTTATTTACCAAAAAAAGTGAGAAAAAAATTAATCTTTTAAAATAAAGTTTACAATTCTGTAACTTAAAATTATACAATGTCAACATACATACATAATTGTAAGTCATAAAATAATGTAGAAGTAGCCTTGCAAGCAGCCATCCTACTCCCAAGATGTGCCGTCGTTTATGAAATCATTGACCTTATAACCTTTGGCACACAAACGTTCTTTGACTACTTTTTTAAATTTATTAATGGAAAGATTTTGAACGTTTTCTGGGATTTTATTGTAAAGGCGTACACATTGACCTTTAAAAGATTTACTAACTTTACTAAGTCTGATCACCGGTATTTCTAGTTTGTACTTATTTCTAGTGTTTCTTCCGTGAATGTCACTTTTGGTTGTAAATTTACTAAGATTCTTTCTAACATATAAAACATTATCCAAAATGTATTGAGAAGCAACAGTTAGAATACCAATTTCTTTAAACTTTTCTCTCAGAGATTCAAAAGCTGACATTTTATAAATTGAACGTATAGCTCGCTTCTGCAGCACAAAAATCGTATTAATGTCGGCAGCGTTTCCCCATAAGAGGATGCCATACGACATTCTACTATGAAAATAACTGAAATAAACTAGTCTTGCTGTGCCTTCGTCAGCAATTTCCCGTATTTTTCTGACTGCGTATGCTGCAGAACTGAGCCTATCTGCAACATTAGCAATATGAGGACCCCACTGTAGTTTACTATCTAGTGTAATGCCTAAGAATACAGTGGAGTCCACCAAATCCATCTTCTCATCATTTAATAGTATATTGGTTTTAACTTACCTAACATTGGGCAAAGTAAATTTTAAACATTTAGTTTTTTTAGAATTTAGAAGTAAGTTATTAACGTTAAACCAATGTACTATTTTTGAGAGAGCACTATTTACCTCGTCGTAATTTAACTGTTGTCGCTTCACTTTAAAAATAAGTGAAATGTCATCAGCAAAAAGTACTATCTCATTATCATTATCCTTAACAAGATAAGGTAAGTCGTTTATGTAGCTGAGAAAAAGGAATGGACCTAAAATGGATCCCTGTGGGACGCCTAATTCTATTTTGGTCCCATTGGACCTTTTACTATTAATGTCAACCCTTTGAGTTCTATTTTTGAGGTAAGATGTCAAAAGGTTGAGTGCTGAGTCCCTAATGCCATAGTGGTGCAATTTCCTGATCAATGTAGCATGCTCAACACAGTCAAAAGCCTTGGAGAGGTCGCAAAAAACCCCTAGGGCATCCTGCGAGTCCTCCCATGCTTCAAATATACTATAAAGAAGACCTATACCAGCATCCGTTGTGGATCGACCCTTAGTAAAACCATATTGATTTTTGTGCAACAAATTATTTAAGTTAAAATGTAATAGTAACTGATTTAAAATTATTTTTTCAAATATTTTACTTAGAGTCGGTAGAATCGATATAGGCCTATAATTTGTAGGATCAGATTTAAGTCCCGCTTTAAGTAAAGGTACAACCTTACTGTGCTTCATCAAGTCAGGAAAAACACCACTCTTTATGCAGTCATTAAAAATCATTGATAGCTGAGTAGCTATAATGTCAATTATTGATTTGATAATTTTAGTAGACATGCCCCAGAGATCAGTAGTATCTTTAATATTTATTAATTTAAAAGTATCAATGATATCTTTGGGGACAATCTCTGTAAACCTAAAATTGACATTACATTCCTTTACATTGTCTCTGAGTAGTTTTTCAGCAGCTGCAGGTGAGGAGTTAAAATTTTTCGTAGTTGAGACCGGAATATCAGCAAAAAATTTTTCGAAGACCGTCGCAACCTCATGATCATTGGTAATCTTTTTATTTTCAAAATAAATTTCAAAATCAGAGCTACGACTGGTGACGTTTCCAGTCTCACCAGCTATTACTTTCCAAGTAGTTTTGATTTTATTTCTCGAATTTTTAATTTTATTCCTAATGTGAATAGCCTTAGCGGCTTTACAAACTTTTTTAAAAATCTTTGAATAGTTTTTTACATATGTTTTGAATTTATCCCTAGTATTCATGCATTTTTCATCATACAATTCATATAATCTTTGTCTGCTTATTTTAATTCCTGTAGTTGCCCATACTGTAAAATTATTATTATTTTTATGGCTTTTTTTAACCGTTCTAGGAGTAAATACAGTATTAAATTGGGTTCTTATCTTCTTAAACAATTTGTTAAATGCTTCATCTGAGCTATTTGTCTCATCCAATAATAGTTGAATACTTGAACTTAAGTTATTTCTAAACTTCTCAATACGTTTTGTATAATAATAGCTCCCACACCGGTTTCGGTGACGGTGGCCGGTTTCATTGAAACCAGGCCAGCTACGCAGGAGTAATTTTATAGTGCCCAAGTGTGTGCGCAGTACACAAGAGCACTCTCTATTCCTTTACTCTCATAACCCAGTGGGACGGCAGACCGACACGACTGGCGAGAGATCAGGCGCAGGACCGACTTTTTACATGCCCATCCGACGCATGGATCATCTTACTTGTCAGACAATCAGGTGATCAGCCTGCATTGTCCTAACCAAACTTGGAAATAACATGTTTCCAACGCGGGAATCGAACCCACGACCTCCGAGTCAAGAGCCGAGCTCTGAACCACTGGACCACGGAGGCGTTTGTATTCACAGGAACAAACACGCTTTTCCTCTAGGTAACTATCGCAATGTATATTAAATGAGGCTAGTTGCCCACAGTGATCAGAGCTAAGCTTATTTATTATTTCTTTTTGACATGGAGAAAAATTTGTAAAAATATTATCAATACAAGTTGCTGTTGTGTCACAGATTATTGTTGGCTCATAAAACAAGTAATTTAGGTTATATGATTTAAATAGAGATGTGAATCTAACAGTAGTAGAGTTCAAGTCAAATAAATTAATATTAAAGTCACCACAAACGATAACTTTTTTGTTAGATGCACATATCTTTGATAATATTTGTTCCATGCTTTGTTCAAAGGAGTCATATAACCCTGATGGTGGCCTGTATACGCTTACAATAATTAGTTGACTTAACTCTATGCAGGCTACTTCTATTATCCGTTCAGAAGAGAGGTTCACAATGTCTTTACGTTCTTTGAATTTTAAATTTTTTCTAATTAATATAAGTGATCCGCCTCTAATGGCATTCTCTCTGCTGAACGAGCTTGCCACCTGGTGATCATTTAGATTGAAAATGAGTTCATGTTTTCTAAACCAGTGTTCTGAAATACAAATAATATCAATTTGAAATTGTTTTAGAAATAACTCAGTTTCAAGCTCTTTACCTACCATTCCTTGAAAGTTCTGATGCACCAAGCTTATAACATTCTTGCTATTTATATTGAAGTAAGTTTTGGTAGGATTTTTCACACTTAAGCTATTAGTGCAAGAGACATCCTCCATTGTCTTATGGTCTAATTTAAATAATTAATTGGAACATATTCCAACTCGTTACTATAACTAGAATACTGCTCAATAGAAGCAGGAGTTAAAGAAGCCAAATAGAAAAATTGATAGCATATTTGCTATATGTCTCTTACAGTAATGAGATAAGTAGTACTTATCTATACTTATATTATTAATAAATTTACTATCTAAATTATTTATATCCACAAACTGACATTTTGGTTGTGTGTCGCTTAAAACTATACAATTATTGTGGACAGCACTATACAATATGCTATTCAACCTAAATCTAATTTAATTTTCATGAGCACAGCTTTTTGGCAACATTTTTATATAGGGCAAAGTGAATAATATAATGTTTGTTAAGTTTTTAATATTATATAAACACTCTAAAAGATCAGTCATCTGTTTCTTATTTACTTTACCCCTTCTCCCGGCTAGAATTATTATAGTGGTGTTAGGACAATAAGTCATAGTTGATGCCCTGTCTATTATCTCACAGTAAGTAGCTCCGGGCATACAAAAGTTAGTGACCAATTGTCCACACATTCTATAAAGATATGTACCCAAGTCTCTTCCTATTTCATCACTAAATAGGCAGATATTAGTCTGGCTTTCAGTATTTATCTTCTGGCTTTTCATATCAGGTGATATTCCTCCAGTTAAATGATTTTCTTGAATTTCTGAAATAGTATTGACTTTTAACAACGAGTTCACTCGTTCCTCATTATAGTGTAACATTTCAAGCAAATCATCCATGGCAGAAATATGTCCCTGTATTTCCTTTTTTGATAATTCATATTTTTTTGTAATATTTTCTAATGAAAAAATAAACTTGAGATTTCAGTCTGAAGGCTGCATACATCGGCCTCATAATTATATTTTATATCTTCTAATTCACTAGAACATTTCAGCAATTTATCACTCATAAACATTAAATCTTTTAATTTTTACATATTTCTTCAGTTTTCTCTTACTGTCCATAATGCACACTGGTACTGTATCATCTGCAGTTAAATCGATGGTGCTAATATTGTTACAAGATGTGTTAGAAACAGAACACTTATTGTCTTTTATTAATTGGTTGAATAAAATCTGTGTTTGATTTGATCGCTGAATGTCTAATTGGTCTTCCAGTTGGAGTATATATTCCTCAGCACTGTCCAATTTTTTCTTAAGATTAGCAGAGTTCTTGAGCGTTTCTTCATATTCGTCTCTGCACTGATCAAAAGAGTCAACAATGCTTTGAAGTTCCACTTTTTGTTGGTGAATATTTTCATAGTCTAAACATAACTTATTAAGTTGTGATTTTAATTCCATATTTTTCTGCAAGATAGATAACATCTCTTTTTCATTGTCATCTCTTTCCCTCAGCAGTGTTTGGCATTGGTCTTTATAGTCCTTTAACTCCTCGAGGGCCACACGTAGTTGTTCCTCGGTACGACGAGCCACGGCTGAACGGGTCATCATTTTGCTATAAGTATTATGTTTATTCCCAGGCACTGAAAAACAATTATTGTAATAGTTTAATGGCTTTATTAGCTAAATGTATCTGGTGTAAGTCACCTTTTACTTTAGATCGAAAGCAAAAGCCAGCCTCACTAAGATATTATTATTATAATGTGAAATTACAAGTTGTAGTGGGAAAAATTTAGCAAAGTGACCAGAAAGAGATTAAAGAATGAAACTGAGATTATACAAATAGATTGGAAAGGTGAAATATAAAAGAAAAAGACAGTATAGACAAATTATAGTGTTAGTTGTTACTTACTATAACCTGTATATAACTGAACACTAAATGCATTAAATTTAGGTGTTTTTGAGGATGCCTCTGTGCTTGTGTTGTGCGTGCACAGTATATTAGTGTAATGTATGTGTGGGCTTTATTGTTTTTATCTGCAACTCCGCTTCCACGACTTGTCAAGCCAAGAGAGAAATTAACTTTGCCAAGTGTGTATGGACGTAGCTCACTAAAGTGAGCGGTGCGCAGTGGAGTTATGATTATTAGTTAGTAAAAGATGACTAATAAGATGATAATCAAATACAATACTCCCCGGGATTAGCAATTCATAAGAAAACACATCTCCAAAATTTGAACTCGTCCAGTCATTGACAGCTGGAACCGGGCTTGAACTTTTATTTGTAATAAAACACTATTATGCACAAACACTGCCGTGAGTATAAAGTTATAACAATTTATAGAGTTATAAATTAAGTTTCTAACACATTTACAATAGTATTTACAACGTATAATTTAAAAAAACTTAAATAAAAGTCGGGAGTATACAAATGTACGTCTAGCTAAGAGAGTTGCCAGCTCCAACTTTCAGTTCTTCAAACAGCGCCTAAACTCCCAAACTTGTATCTATAAGGAATCCGGAGTTCTCTTAGTATCTTCGGAACCATAGTATACCTTGGTGCAAAATCTTGCGTTTTGGTAGCATATGCTTAGGATGCTTCTCATGAAACCAAAATCACCATATGTTTCCATATAAATTACGAGGAGTTCCCTCGATTACTCATGGATCCCATCATCAGGTCACCACTTTTGTGAACATGGTACCAAATTGGAGTGAAACCTAAACAACAAAACAAAAATTTCGAAAATCGGTTTACAAACGGCGGAGTAATCGTTGAACATACAAAAATTCCCCCACTCATGTAATAATTGCTCGCCAACTATTTTATTACCAATATTACATTTTAAACCTCTCTGAGCGCAGTCGCTCACTACTGAAATCCGACCAGATATGATCCACCCTAGCTGCGTGTTTTGGGCAGTCAAAGTATTTGACGGATTACGCTTAATTAATACCTTGTTTTAGTATATATCCGTAAACATCGGGGCCTAATAACAAATCTACTTTACCCGATCGTTCTTAACTCCGGCCAATTACTGATCTTTACAGAGTTTGTGGGAAGGGTGGGTGATACATTATCTACAACATAGGCTTGGATATTGTAGCTAAATGAACAATAATTAGTGGACTGTAGTTTTAATTCGACCCTATGTTTTATTGCATGCGTGTCCACGCCTGATATCATGCCTTCTGCGGCTGACTTATGACTATGAGCCTTGATCAAGGAGGGCTCTTACACGAGCAGACGCCTTCTTTGTCTTTACGTTGACTACAGCTGTAGGTATGAAAACGTGTCCACGTGAACTAAACGAATTACGCACCAACCTCTTAGATGGGTTGTCGACTGAGATTTTTCTGCAATCTTTCTAAGCCACTTGGACTGCACTTCCTTAGGAAAAACTTGAAGACTTTCCCATCGCTTCTGTGGATGCAACAGCGTATGGTGTCGACGGTGACACCGCTGCCAACCCTTGACACCCTTACACTTAGTAACTGTGACCTGACCCAAAATAACTATATCATAACTTGTTATCACGTATAAAATCTAACCTAGTACTAAAATCTAACTTACAAAATTCCGGACACGTCTTAATCGCATGACTGTCTTTACAAAATGAGCACACGGCAACATTGAAGACGTGAGTCTTCTCTTTATATACTTTTTCTCTTTCTGATTTCTCAGGTTTTCTCTCTCAACTCCAAATGCTCCAATGTCCTAAATCTTGCCTCCATAAATGTATAAAGGTCCTCTAAACTAGGAATATCCTGCAAATTATCGCTCACCTTCTGCTCCCACAGCTTTTTGGACTCGCGGTCAAACTTTTCAGTGACAAGGTAAACTATAAATAAGTCCCAGGTAGATACGTCGAAATCTAAATTTGCCAGTGCATTCAAACACTCGCTAGTGGTGTCGAGTAATTGCCTGATGCATTTGCTACTTTCAAATCTTAATTTTTCTTGATCAATCGATCTTGTCAATATATTATTCGCCAGGTAACGTTTGTTGCTGTATCTACTTTTCATCATATCCCAACTCTTTTCGTAATTCGCCTCAGTTATGGGTATATGTCGCAACAGTTGCTCAGGTTCTCCTGTAACGTAGCTCTTAAGGTAATATAACTTTTGAACGTTCTCTAACTCCGAATTTTTGTGTATGAGCAACTCAAATAACTCCGAAAATGTTTGCCATTCAGTATATTTCCCAGAGAAAACAGGAATAACAATATTTGGTATCGGGACAGGTTTTGATGAGTCCTTTTTTAACCGTTTAATGTTGCTATCAGAGGATATAACGGCGATTGACATATTTTCAAGTAATTCGTCTAAATCTTCCTTATACTCATAATATTTCTCCTTTACTTCATCGTATATATTATTAAATAAGTAATCATTCTCCTCCGTCAACTCTGCCATTGCTACTAATTTGTAATGGTTGCTTTGAAATCTTGCCCATTCTACTTCTAAGTTTGAAAGCCTTGTCTTGGCATAGGAGCTACTTATTCTTGCCTTGGGCGACTTCTTATAGTTAGTGTAATCCTTATCGATTTGGATTTGAATACTCTTTTGTATCCGAATAATGCCTTCCATATTCACTGCTGGTTTATTCTAATATTACGTTTAATAAAAATCCTCTGAAAGTAAAATTATCATAAAATTATCACAGATCCTTCTCCGTGTAATCTCTGAACATGACTCCCTTCTCGCACTGGCGGCACACGGGGTATCCGCCCGCGAACATCTGCGGCATCTTAGTCGTCCGATACGCGCACGCCGGGTCCTCGCACGACAGCCAGTACTGCCCGTGGTAGGCCCTGATCTGCAGACTCAACTGGTTCTGGACGGACGGCAGGTAGTCCATCGGCCTTATACTACATTTATCGTTCTGGCATTTATCCAGAAACGTCATGTTCTCTTTGCCGTGCATCGTGAACGTTTTCCGTGTTCTGTTTTCCGTCTTGCGGCCCTCGCTTATGCAGACGAACGTGAACTCCTTGGAGCACCTGTACTTCTCCTGCTCGTTTTCGACCTCGTACGTGTCGGTCAAGCGGGAGGCGGCGACCGACACGTACGAGGTCTGACGGTAGCCGGAGGGGTCGAGGCCGAGACAGTCGGCCACGCGCGCGGGATCCATACCGTCGATCGGCTCGCAGATCCTCGATATGACGGGGTGCAGCTGGTGCGCCAAATAGTACTTGTAGTCGACTTTTATGCTCTCGGAGCTCTTCAGCTCCTCTATGTGGTACGCTCTCTGCATCGCCGTGTTCGCGGTGCCGTCCTCGCATATGATATACGGTACTATGTCGCCCTTCTTGAAGCGCCTGCTGTTTTAGCTGTTGAGCCGCAGAGCGACCTGCACGTGCGGCTGCGAGTGCTTATCGGCGTACTCGTTGGGGTTCTTCGTGAGCTGTTTCGTGATCGTCAAAAGGGACAGCGGGATTTTGTTGTTTACCAGGTCATCTTTTAGTTTGTTCAGATGGTTCTGGATGCTCTCGACTCGTTCGTCCGCGCTCTGCTCCGACAGGATCTGACTCAGGATGAACTTCCCGGCCTCGGCGGCCAACTGCGACCAATCTCGACGCACGATGTCCAGACCCTTGTGCTCCTGAATATACACAAACTCCCTATTTTTATTTTTGCTCACCACCACCGCCGCGTACTTCTTTTTCTTCAACAGCAGCAAATACTTGAACACCCCGTCGATATCTAGTTCGATCTGCTTGTACTTCTTGTTAATTTCTCGCTTGAGGTCGTTGCCGATCTTAAAAACGTAGTCGTAGTCGAGACAGTTGGTGTTTATCATGAGACTGTCGGTGTCGCCGTACACCACGTCGTAGTTAAGTTTCTGCACGATCTCCTTCGTGTCCATGAGAATCTCCCGACCTTTCATGGTGACGAGGGCGGCGAGGGGCTTGGCGTAGAATCTGGAGTGCGTGAATCCCAGACACCCGTACATGGAGTTGGCGGTGAGCTTCAGCGCCATCTGTCGGATGTTGTACTGCATGTACTGTTCGGGAGCCAGATCGGGAGACTTCATTAGTTTCTTAACTTCGCGTCTACTCTCCACTAGCTTACGAATCTGCGTCGGTAGAACGCCAAATTCGGCTTTCGACACCGGCAGGACCAAATTGTTGATATCGTGGATGATACTCGGGTAATCGGGTAGAGTTGTAGTCCATGTGGAGGATCAGTTTGTCGTAAAAGCCCTTCTTGGGGTCGAGGACTAGACCACCGGAGTAGGCTGCCTTCTTCTTCGCTTGTGTTTTACTGACAGTGGTGCCTGCTTCCTCGGGGTCGTCGTTCGATTCATCTGCTACTTTTTTGCCGTACACTTTATCCGGCACTATGTAGCCCTTCTCGGTGAAGGCGTGCAGCAGAAGGAACTCATTTCTCTCCGATCTCCCGCCCATCAAAGTGCGAGACATGACGTTCCCCGCAATCTGTGTAATTGCAGAGCTAAAGGAATAACATTCAGCTCGCACATCATTTTGAGGATGAACGATGCGTCCTGCATGCTCAGATTGACTAGTTGAAGCATGTCGTTCGAACTCTCGTAGTACCGCGGCAGGTCTTCTAACGCTACTTCCACTCTTTCGCCCTCTTTCATCTTGAGAACGTTGACGCAGAGGGTGTCTAGATCGAAGCTTCACGCTCTTATCAGTTTCATGGCTGAGAGTTTAATGTCACACACTAATCTTCCTAGAAATGCGTTCTTGGCGGCGAATTTTCTTTGCGGCGCGACCAACCTCTTTAGCCTTCCCAACCGAGACCAATTGGGTATGCGGAGGTCCAAGATATTCCCTATGAGCAGATCCTGTTGAAAGCCTTGCAAGTCATGGCCTACTACCAAATCCGGATCTAACTTCCACAACTGGACCATGAAGTAATTAAGAAGCTCTCTTTCCGTGTCGCATTTTGTCAGCTTGGTTGCTTTGTAGTTTGGTAAGTGTTGTTTCAAATCGGGTGGCCAAAGGTCGATACATTTTGTCATTACTGAAAAATAGGAAAATATATTTAAGAAGGAAACACATTTTTGTAACATATTTGTAAACTTGTTTGATGTGAACTTACCACAAAAATGCTGGTTGAATGGTGGGTTTGGTGGTGGCTTCTGTATCGGGAATGAGTTGTGCACGAGACAACTTAGCATCAATATTTTTGTTTTGTTAGATTTCTCATCTGTAAATGTCCTCATATTAATCTGAAAAAAAAACACATAATTTGCTTTAACAATATAATATTATGATAGACATGTTTTTTTTTTGTTAAAGAAATAAAATTTGAAGCATGTTCTGTATTTGCTTTATTTCGCGTTTTAGCATTCAAATTAACACTTAAAGGTAAAAACTCTTCAATAAAATCGGCCAAGTGCGAGTGGGACCCGCGCACGAAGGGTTGCGTACCGTTATAGAGCAAAAATAGGCCAAAAGTTGTGTTTTTGTATGAGATTAAATTATTATTTTATTTAAATATTGTTATGAATTATTAAATAACACATACATTTAAGGCCTTTGTGAAAATTTCAAGTGCCTACCTGTTGCCATTATTGATATCGAGCAAAAAAGGCTAAAAAAATCATGTTTATTGTATGGGAGCCATTCTTAAATATATTATAAATATAATAAGACATACAGTAGCAACAGTTATCGGTGGTGGTTCCAAGTCTAGTCCATCTCTTATCACTTCAATGTGCTCCATCTTACACCACGACACCTTGGCTTGAACATTCTCAGGATCTTTTACTTCCAACCAGCAGGGTCCTTTGATTTTCCTCTCCAGTAAGTGTGTCTCTAAAGATGACGTGTTTGAAACAAATATATGAGAGAATGTTAGATACTTCTTCCCTGTTGGTGGACGGTGGTGGTGTGAATGAGGCCTGAAATAAGTATTTGAATAATGCATGTATGTATGTATAATATCTTGAATTTTTATTATGTTAATAAAATAGGCAAAGTAAGAAGACAATCATTATTTTTATTACAAATATTAAAAAGCTAGGTGCAAACATAAAGTAATTTTGGTTTTGTACAGACATGGAGTAAACTTGATGTTATTTTTTTGCTGCAGGTGAAGTTATGGTTACTGTTAGATAATAGTTTATCGGGCGGTAGATAACAATTATCAATTTATACGTGGGAGAGCTATGCTTCGGCACGGATGGGCCGGCTCGACCGGAGAAATACCACGTTCTCACAGAAAACCGGCGTGAAACAGCGCTTGCGCTGTGTTTCGCCGAGTGAGTGAGTTTATCGGAGGCTCAATCCCCTACCCTATTCCCTTCCCTTCCCATCCCTACCCTCCTCTATTACCCTATTCCCTCTTAAAAGGCCGGCAACGCACCTGCAGCTCTTCTGATGCTGCGAGTGTCCATGGGCGACGGAAGTTGCTTTCCATCAGGTGACCCGTTTGCTCGTTTGCCCCCTTATTTTATAAAAAAAATAGCTTACCGAATATTTGACTTCCAAATAGTCGCATTTAGCTGGTATGTCTGGGAGGTTGAAACAGTAATTCTTTGTGATCTTTCTCGACTTGAACTCCTTCAACCCGAGCTCGCTGGCGACAACAGAGTTGAACTCCTGATAAACGTCCATCATCGTTACCACCTCATCTGTCGGCTCCATCGTGATTGGGTATATTCTTGTATATTTTATACCAGAAACTGTCTGGTATAAAATATACAAGAAAATGTATAATAAACATATTTATGACACTATTTAAAATAAATTATTAGAGAAATGTAAAGCAATCACTAGCACGCACATATTGGCATAGCAAAGTTCTCATTTTAATTGGAATTCGAAAACAGACCGCACGGGTTTTTAAGACAATAGCCGCGTACTGACCGAGCGAGCCGCCTCGCTGCCTCGCCCGAGCGTGCCGCGGCCGAGCCAAAAGTTGTCGGTTTTTTGTCGATGCTCAAAGGCACCTCGGACGTTTGCCGCGCACTAACACGTACTGACCGACCGAGCAAATGCGCGCGAGGCTGCCGCGGCGAGGCGGCTCGCTTGGTCAATACGCGGCTAATGACATGCAATTAAGCATTGTAAGCATTCATGTGCAAAAAGTTTGATCCCAACAATTATGAAAATCTCTACTGATATGCTAGTAAATAAAGACTTACATATTCCCTAGGTAATAAGAACAGCTGTCTGTTAATATTTTTTACAACCAAACAACAGGAGGTACAGCCTTCTCTGTTGTTGTTTGGCTTGACAAACACTTTGCCAAACAAATACACCACCCCGGGCTTCACAAATCTGTCCCCCCATGCATCTAGCCAGTAGAATTTCAACACTTTATCACCATCTTTGTTGGTCTGCAGTGGGATGTGGCCGTCAGTTTGAACTGCAGTGGTCACTTGGTTGTTTTCTCCAGACCAGTTACTGTTCAGTGGATTTAGTTCAACTTTGGCCTTTTTAGATAGTAATATGTCAAAGTCCTCCTTAAGAAACTCATCAGCTACGTCTGAGATGGTGTTAGATATGGATGGCGTTACTTCTTCGACTTTCTCCTCCACTTTGACCTCAGTTGCATCATTACTGAAGTCATCGTTGAAATCAATGTCCTGGCTTTCAAATTCCTCAATATTCTGTGTGGCGGTATCCTCTACTTCTTTCTTTATCTCCTTGTCTATCTTCCACTCTGGCTTTTTAGGTTTGCTCTGGATGGGTTCTGCTTTAACTGGTTCCTAAAATGTATTTTGATCATTATAATATACTTTGATGTATAAATTTGATATTATAAAACAATATAATTATACACAAAAGACACATGTACAGCTTTATTGACAATAAGTAGCAATTATAATACTTACTGGCTCCTGCTTAGTAATAACTTTGGGTTCATCTAGCTCCGCTATCCGCAACCGGCGGCCTGCCGGGACTTTATTTGTGGCCCGCGTGATTTAAAAAATTTTGAAATTCACGCCCACCGGCAAAATAACGTAAAGTCTATGTGATAGTTGTTTAATTTTTTTCACTTTAAAAATCGTTAATTTTGAAGAATGTTATTTTTTTACCCTACAAAATTTTTGTTGCGGCCCGCGACACCAAGACTAAAACTTGTTTGTCGCCCGCATGAAAAAAAGGTTGGGGACCACCGATCTAGCTGGATTGCAGGTGTTGATTTTTTTACTGAGGAAGATTTGGGATAAATGTGTGAAGGCCAAAGGAAGATCTTCCGACCGAGCGAGGTGTTATACCCGGTCAGGCCGAAGCCCACGTGACACATTTCAGCTGTCGTATATATACCGACGCGCTCAGAAAACTTCGATAGCGCGATGCAGGAATGTTAGGCGAATTGTGGGTACCGCCACATCACTCCCCCCCGAAGACCGGAGGTCGAATCTTGAAGTCTTGTCGCTTGAGTCGCCAGTGCCAGTGAGTTCCAGTGAGTCGGAACTGTTGCAGTGAGTCCCAGTGAGTCGGAACTGTAAGCTGCTGCACGGGATCCAGTGAGTCGGATAAGCTGCCGTGCGGGACCGATGCTACGTGCTGACCAGGAGAGATGTGCTCTGCTTGCTGACCGGTCGGTGTAGTGAGAAAGCCCGATGATGCCGATGCGGAGTCGCCCAGGCCGCGGTACATTGCGGCTAGTGGACGATGTACCCGATGAGGCGATGCTGGCTGGCGCGGTGCGGAGGGGCGGGGAGTGATGATGATGAAGGAGGCGTGTTCTGTCGAGGGTCACCAATGTGGGAATAATGCGTGAAGGCCAAAGGAAGATCTTCCGACCGAGCGAGGTGTTATACCCGGTCAGGCCGAAGCCCACGTGACACATTTCAGCTGTCGTATATATACTGACCCGCTCAGAAAACTTCGATAGCGCGATGCAGGAATGTTAGGCGAATTGTGGGTACCGCCACAAAGTCTTGAAGTAATTTTGAGCATCCCTTTTCCTTTGGTCAGCAATGTTGGTTTTGGTTTGTACAACTGGCTTAGGCTTAACCACAGGTTTATCAGCATTACCATCCAAGTCACCCATGATATCTGATAGTATATTGTCATCAGAGATTTTGGTATCCTGTAAATTTATGAATAAGGAAGTTTAACAACTTGATAACACCTAAGACTAAGTATGTTTTAGTTTCCTGTGCCTTCCATTTGTAAGTTGTTAATAATTTTATAAATAAACAATATTGAAGAATGTAAAAATATGACTTACTTACATCTTTCTTTTTAGAAGACTGCTCCAAGAAAGTTTCTAATGTTGCCCTTAGAAGGTGGTGCCACTTTTGCTTTTCTTTTCTGCCGTCTCCCTGATTCCTCATTGTCAGAGGCAACATAAGAATCATCAATTACATCATCATCAAAATATATTTCTCTGCCATCCAGTACCATCTGAAAAAGTGATCAACTTTAAAAATGTGATAGGCATGAAGTATAGCTCACCGTCTTCTATCCAGTCGTCCTCCTGCCGCTGCAACACTCGCTCGCTATACCTACACGCTCTCGTCGACCGTGTCGTACACATTCTCCTCACATCCACATCGTATTTGTGTTTAGAACCCTTGCCTTTTAACTGCTTTAACTTCTCGAAAGCTGACATACGTCCATGCTTGTCCATTTTCTGCCGTTTGGCCCTGTGATTAGCTGCAAAAGTTAGTCCACTAGATTAGCATACACACACTATCAACTTTGAAAACAAAGTTTACACAAATTACTTTTTGTCACCTATCGGATCGGCCATGATTTACATTTAATAACTATTCAAAGACTTTGATTGCAGATTCAACAATTACTTAGCAAAAATTGTGATTTTTATGCTTTGTTTTGCATCACAGATATGTAGTATAATATTAGGTTTTGCATGTTTGTAAAAATTTCAATTTCATTCATTCATTTTTGACTTTTGACCATAGGTAATCTGTGCCACAGACTACTAAGGGTAAGGGATACTACATCTGTGCTTTTGACTATGTTTTCACAGGTAATGAAATCTAATTATTGCTGTTTGTAAATATGTAAATAATACTAATATTATGTTTCTTTTGGTTGAGCTATTTCAGCTAATTTCAGGATTTGACAAATGATCGTTATTTTAATATTTATTTTGACAATGAAAGATACTAAAAATGACTTTACATCAAGGATTCGACATTGAAAAGAAAAAATACAAGATTAATTGACAAGAAATATACTTGAACAAAAGACATGGCTTTGGCCTTATAAATAACATAAAAAATAAATATGAGGAAAATAAAAGAAGACAAGCCTTCGGCCTGATAAATAAAAAGGATTTAAGACAATAGTACTACAAAAGACATGGCTGTATGGGCTTTGTTCCCTTTGCCTGTCCTGAATGGGACGAATCAAACCAAAAAAAAAAAAATGACTATGTTTTCATAATAGGTACCTAATCATTGTTTTTGACAATAATTTTTAATTTTGGCGCGAATATTATAATATTTTTTGAGGGAAAAAATAAAGGCTATGGCTATGGACTATGGTGCATTTTTTTGTCATCAATCATTATATTATTATGATATATCTCAAGAAGCCGGAACCAATATAAACGAAATGAAGCGCTTATTTAAAATAAAAATAGAGTATTTTTTATGAGGTTGCGGAGTAACCAAAATAAAACATCTTTTTGTCACCATGGTCATCATTTGACTTTTGACAATTAAAATTTTGGCGCGAATATAATATTTTTAGAGGGAGTTCTGGCGGGCATGTGAAAAAGTGCTGTTGTGTTTTTATATTATTTTCCTAAAATTGTGTTAGCTGGGTTTTTAATGTGTAATATTGGTAGAATATTAACCATTAGATATTCGTGTTCATGCACAAGTGTAGGAAAGTGATGTAATATCCAGAAACGTGCTATTTTGTGTTCCCTCCAAAACTCCATCGAAAGTTTCAGTAAAGCGTCTACCACTTTACTGAATCGACCGACTTGACTCGCTTGACTGTATTGACTTTTACTTAGACTTTGACTAGACTTTAGACCTGACGATACATGAAAACGATGATGAAAAATATAATAGGAGGAATATGGTTTTCCCGCCATATTCCTTACCTTTTTACCTTGTCTGTGGCACAACATACACATCCTTTGTGTCAAGTTGCCAAAAAAGAAGAAAAAAAAAAAAATATTTTTAGAGGGAAAAAATAAAGGCTATGGCTATCATGGTGCATTGACTGCCGAAATTAGTCGAAACCTAAATTTTTTTTGGTCATCAATCATTAATCATTATATTATCTCAAGAAGCCGGAACCAATATACAAACGAAATAAAGCGCTTATTCCACTTAATTAAAATAAAAATAGAGTATTTTTTATCAGGTTGCGGAGTAACCAAAATAAAACATCTTTTTGTCGCCATGGTCATCATATTATGCGCCTTGGTTTTACAAATGAAAAGAAAAAATTTAGAAACATGCTAAAGTTTTTAATAATATTGTTTATGATAAACATTGTGTATGTTATTCAATGATATTATATAAAAAAAACTCAAAGATGTTATTATATTTTATATACGTGTTATTGTATAAATAACAATCTATGAAGTATTTTTTGTACATTCTTAATAACCTTTTATCTCATTTAAAGGTTTTTTTGGCCAGTCCTACTACTGGTATTGTAAAAGTGCTGAAAAACAGTTATTGGACGTCAACTTGCTATTATATTATATTCGAAAGAAGAGAGTACCTATAATATTATTCAATTCTTTTTATATTTTTTATATTCAATTCTGAATACTTCAAGAACCTACTGATTATTGCCGTTAGTTGTATGGAATAAGGGAACGTGACGCAATTTGGGGGCCTTGTAAAATATGCTACGGTGCGTTGCACAAGGGCTGATATTTAAACAACGCGTTAAACGCGTTTTATATATGAATTAAAATTTTCAAAATCAACTACTCTTTTTGTTTATGTTTTATTAGGAAATTCCTGGATTGTGAAGTACTCTCCAATTATTTGGCAGCAGGCAAATGAGCTGCTCTGCATTGTGCTCCATATTTAAATATTATCTGAGTATGCCTATTGGCTCGATGAGGACAATCTGAAATCTCTAAATATTTGAGTTACGTTTTACCTGAACAATGTAATATAATGCTAGGTCAATTTTATTTTAGAATTATGTAATATGTTTAATTTGAAAATTAAATTTAGTTTTAAATATGATTCTGTTTTAATTAAATCTTTAACTTGAATTAACTAACAGGATGTAATGTAAAGTAAATGATAACAAATTAAAATAAGACGGCTAAAATCAACACATGTCATTATAAAATGATGAATAATTATGCTTTATTTATTAAGGTTGTTTTTGGATTTTTGTAAAACTGTTGATTACAAGGAAGTAATACTTTATTGCAATTTCTATTTGAGTTACGTTTTACCTGAACAATGTAATATACCTAATGCTAGGTCAATTTTATTTTAGAATTATGTAATATGTTTAATTTGAAAATTAAATTTAGTTTTAAATATGATTCTGTTTTAATTAAATCTTTAACTTGAATTAACTAACAGGATGTAATGTTAAGTAAATGATAACAAATTAAAATAAGACGGCTAAAATCAACACATGTCATTATAAAATGATGAATAATTATGCTTTATTTATTAAGGTTGTTTTTGGATTTTTGTAAAACTGTTGATTACAAGGAAGTAATACTTTATTGCAATTTCCATAAATTTCTATAAATTTTATTCAAGGGTATGTAAAATTAGAAAGTTATTTTATTAAAATTACATATTTATTCAATATTTATTGAGAGTATCTTAAGATTTTTCTAGTGCTGTTAAAATAAAACAATGTATTAAAGAAAAGGAAGTTGCATTTGACTTCCCTCATAGAGTTCGACGTCGATAGCAGTTGGCGGGGGTTGGCGGGAATACCTGGGTATAAAATAGAGGGTTTCAGCCCTATTTGGTCGATTCTGGTATCAACGTTGATCTCGGCAGGTTCTACTGGTAAGTCACTTATACTTATTAATTTTTTACTGTTTTGATGTAACGTGCTTACACTTTTGTTAAACCTATTGTTAATTACTGTTAATTGGTGATAATTTAATAATAATTAATAGATCTGTGTTCTAGAGTTTTATTACATATCAGAAGTGACACGTACAGTGTACACGCCTACAAAATTGCTTTTGTTTATTTGAAAACTCCAACCGTATTTCTTTTCTTTTATTGGTATCATATACTAAATCATTCCACTTTTTGTGTGTTTAGAGACGCAATGGAACACGAATCGCGAAAGAGATGACTCGATGTGGACCACGCGCCGAGAGTTATCACGCCGCAGAAGCAGAACACGCCGCGAGCATGACTACCACGACTACTTGCGCCCCAGCAGCCGGGAGCGCGTCGACCGCGAGTCCTCGCGTCCGCGTCACAGCGGTCAAGAGCGCCGGGAGCGAGACGAACGAGCTGAACAGGTCAGTGAGCCCTCGTATATCCACGGACGATGTTTTAGGCTACTTGACCTAATTTTTTTCTTCATGCTTATCGCTTCATAATCATTCATTTTTACAAAAAAACTAATATTTTAATATTTTACACAGTAGAAACCCATAAAAATGTTTATTAAAAAATATGCCTCTTAAAATGGCGCCGAAAACACTGTTCGCCATAGTGTGACGTCATACGCTTTGTATTTTAAACTCCTCCGCCTCCGTGGTCCAGTGGTTCAGAGCTCGGCTCTTGACTCGGAGGTCGTGGGTTCGATTCCCGCGTTGGAAACATGTTATTTCCAAGTTTGGTTAGGACAATGCAGGCTGATCACCTGATTGTCTGACAAGTAAGATGATCCATGCGTCGGATGGGCATGTAAAAAGTCGGTCCTGCGCCTGATCTCTCGCCAGTCGTGTCGGTCTGCCGTCCCACTGGGTTATGAGAGTAAAGGAATAGAGAGTGCTCTTGTGTACTGCGCACACACTTGGGCACTATAAAATTACTCCTGCGTAGATGGCCTGGTTTCAATGAAATCGGCCACCGTCGCCGAAACCGGTGTGGGAGCTATATATATTTTAAACTCTCTTTATTGAAATTTTTTTAATGTGCTAAATGTACGAGTCTAAAAGTGCCCCAAAATTATAAAATAATTATATAAGAAATTAGAAATCATTTGCAATGTTGAAAACTTTTGGAGAAAAGTTTTGACCATTTCATTTCAATATAAAACTGATGTTTTATTTGAATTATTGAAGAAAATATATAATAGGCTTACTCTTATTATTTATGTACAAATAAACTTACATATAGCGAGCGCGATAAATAAAGGATATTAAATTAGTATGATGACGTCATTAGATGACGTCACATCCAAATCGGAAGTAGGTACCGCAAAAGCGTTTTCGTCAGTACAATTCCTATTTTCATAAAATCATATTTTCAAATCGACTTTATTTATCAATCATAAGCTTTTATTTGATAAGGGTGAAATACGGTTTCCTAGGCCAAATTCTACTAGAAATATGCATTTGTTCAATGAAATATAGGTCAAGTAGCCTATTCAATCGATTTCCTCACAGCCACAGACACCAGCTAATATCAATAGAAGTAATGATTACAAAAATATTTTACCGATGGCTAAAAAGGTCAACGAATGCGCTGCTGTCTATGGCTGGGATGAAAAGACTAAGTACTATCCATTTCGCTATGCAAAAATTGCAAGGATTGGCCAAGCGTTGGTACGAAAGCCTTAGTAAGTACTATATTATTTACTTGGGACGAATGGCAAGTCAAATTAACTAGCGCATTCCCACATAAATATAACTATGGCCAATCCTTGGAAGAAATGCTTAGACGTAAGAGTAGGTTTAATGAATCAATACAAAACTGTTTTTATGAGAAATTAGCACTTGTAAATCAATGTGATATAACGAGAAAACGTGCGGTTGACTGTATTATTCACGGAATAAGTGATAAAACAATGAAATCTAGTGCTCTGGTATTGCGTTGTTCTCATCCCGATCAGTTGCTAGTTGCTACAGTTTTTGATGAGTATTAAGGATAACTCAGTTCTCTTAGACCGGTCAATTTTGAAGCCTACAGTAGGGAATGAAAAATCATTTACACGTACGGGTACTAATCAGGTTCAAACTCTCACTTGTTTTAATTGCAAGGAACAGGGCCATAGTTACATTCGCTGCACTAAACCCTTAAGTGTTCGCGATGTTCAAGAATAGGTCATACTGCTGAAAAGTGTGTTATCAAACTTACAAATAATAAAGAAAACAATAATACCACCCCTAAAACTATGTGCATTTCATCTTCTTCCCCCAATGCAAAGTTTTATAAGACTGTAAAAATTAATAATGCTTTCATAGATTTTGGCAGTGAAGTTACGGTTATTAAACAATCGTTATTAACCCTATGAAAGGATTTGGAAATTTAATAATTGTACTAGCCCTTGGTAGTGTGAAGGTAGATTTCGTGATAGATGGCGTTTCTGCCAAGGTTGACAGTAAGGTAGTTTCAGATGAACTTTTAGACACATATGTAGGTCGTTTACAGAGCAGCCCCACATTTTAGTAAGTGTAGTAATAATCTGGCATTCTTTAGTACATACTAAAATAAAAATGAAATGCCTTTTCCGGATATTTTTGACTCTGAAGCGAGACTCATAGTACAAGACCCATTTGCACAAGTCTTCAAATAACGATTTCCGTTCAACTCATCTCCGCCATACGAATTATTGGTATGTACTTATTAGGCATATTTTCCTGAACACGAAAAGTGAGGCAGTCACTTCCTAATTTAATATCTACTGAATCGATTTACTTAAATAGGGTGTAAAACGAAAGGTTATTAAATAGGCATAATTTTATTTCTTAGGACTATCAATATGAATTAAGTACCAAGGGAAATATTTCGGAAAAACATAATTTCAACAAAATATTTTTTCTTTCTTATGTGTATAACTTGGTAACCGTTAGGGTAATGGAAATATAGGTTATTATAAAATATTTGGCTACTTTTATCAGCTTTCTAACGAACTTTAAATCATTACAATAAAGCTATAAACAATGGAACTGCAGCCGTTTGAATGAGCCTCGGTAGCGCTGAACCCATATAGAGCGGTAGCTAAGCTAATAGGCTAGTTTTCTATAGTATAATAGAATTTTGAGTAAGTACCTAAAAAGCATGAACGTTTGTAATAAAAATATGTAAAAGCTGGTGCTTATTCATACGTTGTATTTACAGTTTTGACGTGATAACGTCTTATAATTCGATATGGGCTGCGCGCCCGAAAAACATGACAGTTAAACTTTTGTATGAAGAAGTTTGGTTAGTTATGACTAGACATCGGATTATATGCACGATCAAAGTGCCGAAATATGCATGCAAGTATGCACGAAAAAATGGCCGAAATATGCACAATCAAAAGTCACTTATGACTTAATATCTCTCGATTGCGGATTCTTGGAAATCTATTGTTATTCTAGTTATCGCGGTCGAATTCAATCGCTTGGGGATTGACGGGTTAAAATTTATTACTTTTTTTAAGTTTTCCGGTGGTGCCGTTAATAAAAGCGCCAATTTTTACAATTTGATCAAATCCAGGATTTTTAATTTATCATACAGCACTAATGAGAATTTTCCGATTGTGATCTTAATTCGTAATGTCCATGGAAGTTTATTAAATTTTAAAACTAAAATGAAAAATTTGTTTCTAGAGAGATAATGTACCTATTGGATGTATTACATTCTTTAAATGGGGATGGAGCCACATATTTGAAGTGATTTGATCTATCGTACCTCTGTTTTGTGGTCTCTGTGTACTAGTTTGGAGACTACAAGACATCTACAAGGGCATAAAACTACCGAAATATGCATTATCAACAAAAAATTGCCAAAATATGCACTATCGCCTAAAAAGTGCCATTATATGCATTTGCATATGCAAATATGCAAATAATCCGTTGTCTAGTTATGACCTTTGATAAATTGACCACACTCTGAATGAAAAATAAATAATCTGTGAGCTATAACTTATTAGTATTATTTCGGCTATTCAAAATTGTGCTCTATTTCCTACCTGTCAAGGTATGACTTAATATATGAAGAATAAAGTATTCGTTTGTTTCTTCTGAACAAGTCACTAATTATAGTTTCGAAAGTTTATAATTGAGAAACTAATATCACATCGGACTAAATACTATTATGATGGCTTGATAGATAGAACTTTTGGTGCAAGTCCGATCCCAGGTAGACCGGCCGGTCGTGGAGGGAGTCCCGAGTTTGTTATCCGGGATATCCCTCCGTTATACGGCTGAAGGCAACCGCAGGTGGTTTTAGTGAGTGGGCTTGAAAGATAGAAAATTTAACATATATTATAATGTAGTTCACACAAACAAATATGGATTATATTATGTAAGGATATTTCATATTACATTAATTTTTCAAAGAGGGTAGGCCGGGCGCCATTTTTTTGCACATTGACCTGCCAACTTTTTTGCATAGATTTTTCCCGGAACTATAGCGCGACGTAGACGTTCAACTATAGCACAGTATAGCAATAT
The DNA here is from genome assembly GCA_937595015.1 of Polyommatus icarus. Classification (NCBI taxonomy): domain Eukaryota; kingdom Metazoa; phylum Arthropoda; class Insecta; order Lepidoptera; family Lycaenidae; genus Polyommatus; species Polyommatus icarus. The sequence goes on from OW569321.1 coordinate 23,867,146, forward strand.
AATATTGCTATACTGTGACTATAGTCAGTAAACCGACTTTACAGACAACCGATTTTTTTAATGTGATCAACATAAAAATAAGTTATAGGTAGGTATGTGTTGCACTAAACTTACTGATAAAATTATTAAAAATATTTATGGCCTGTTTCACCGCTTCCTGATAAGGTGCCCGATAGGGTTATTTGACAGATTTTCCATACTCCATCTGTCAAATTAAGTGGTGGATAGCCTTATCAGGAAGCGGTGAAACAGGCCCTTAAACATTTTTTTTATTTTATTAATGACCTTAACCTGATCTGTATCTTCTAAATAATTACACGGGTAACAAGTCTTTAGAAGGGCCATAACATTTTGTAACCGACGTAATAATATCTATGGACGCTTCACACCACGTCAGTCTGGCCCCATGCTAAGTACCTAAAGGACTTGTGTTACATGTACCAGACAACGGAAATATATTTAATACTTTGATACTATACATATATTTAAGATTTTTATTATATCATACACATATTTAATACACATCCAGACCCGGAAACATTGAAAACTTTATGTTCCGTCGGCGGGATTCGAACCCGTGACCCCCGGCTTGAGCTAACAACGTGCTCACCACTGAGCCACAGAGGTCGTCAAAACATGACATACCTAATATTCAATTATCCACAACGCAACGGGATGAACGGCAACAAGCTTTACATTGACATGATATTAAGGTATAAGTTCGAGATCTTTCAATGAGATTTATTTTACGGATGAAATATCTGGCAATCAATAAAAGATTGGTATCCTCGATCTTTTAGCCACAGCCTATGGAGTATGGGTTCAGGAAGCGTGGGTCTTGCTACTTGAGCGTTTAGTTCGATCTTAGCGCATGCTGTCAAAACTCGAAAGGCTTGTCGTGTCGGCGATAACTTATAAAGTTGTGTCAAGTTTTAGTTTGAAAAACAATTTATTTTGATAGGAAATCGGAGAAACATTCTTAGTCTTAAGTCTTACCGCTGACACAAGCCTTTCGACAGCATTGCGCTAAGATCGAACTACCTGATGTTATATTGGCAGAACGCCCAAGTAGCAAAGCCCAAGCTTCTTGAACCCATAGGCTGTGGCTGAAAGAACGGGGATATCAATCTCTTATTGCCAGTTACTTCATCCGTAAATTCAATCTCATTGAAAGATATGATATTGAATGTACTGTCACTTGTTGGTGGAAATTCATGTTCAATTAAATAATTATACACTTTCCTTGCACTTATTCCACTTTATTTAATAAAATATAAAGTGGAATAAGTGCAAGGAAAGTGTATAATTATATATTAATTCATTGAAAGATCTCGAACTTATAATATCAAGTCAATCAATGTAAAGCTGGTTCCTGTTCATCCGGATGTGTCATGTCGCCTGTCGGTTACTAATGTTATAACTTATAATTTGTATTATTATTCAGATCAGATTTAGGACATTAAATAGATACAATTTTTTTGATTATTTTTCCGACCCAAATATCGACCAATAGAATTGCACCATTCGACGTCACGTGGTACAACCTACATGGTATTATACTGATAATTTTTTGAAAATTTTCTCTGGTTACCACGTGACGTCGAATGGTGCAATTCTATTGGCCGACATTTGGGACGGAAAAATAATCCCCCGAACACCACACGAGCTTCAAAATTATCTGGAAATACCCGATAATTTTGAAGCTCTTGTGGTATTGTAAGTGAATATTTTTCAATAATTTTATCAGTAACTTTAGTACAACACATACCTACCTATAACCTATTTTTATGCTGGTCACATTAAAAAAAACTGTAAATACAACCTTTGAATAAGTACCAGCATACTTTTATATATTTTTAATACTAACTTTCATGCTTTTTATTCAAAATTCTATTATAATTCTATAGAAAATATTATTCAACAAATTTTCAAGTTTTTTTTATCAGAGTTCTTACTATGTGATTATAATTCCTTGTTATTGGCCTAATATAAATATGTAAATAAAATTTTTGGATCACATCTCATTTCCGAGATAAATGAAATTATTCAAACATATGATTTTCTAGTTAAATCAATGTCATCCGTAAGGTTTTTCTGATGTTTTGATTAAAAATTGGAAGATTTCTTGGTGTAGCTGACTTTATAACGCTTCTATTAAGATCCTGGAGATTCACTGATAAGGCTCAGTAATTTGCTAGCATAACATGCCTCCATCTTGGAAAAAATTTCAGCCGTACCGCTTTCTTCATGAAAGCGGTTCCCATGTTCATAGCTAACTGATTCTATATTTTCGGGTAAAAAGTCTAAACGCGAATTAAGTAAATGACATATTAATATAATATGATATAACATTCCTTTTGGATACAGTCCAACAACAGTTTTATTTTTGGCGAAAGTCGACGGATTTGTTGTGACCGAGAAAATTCTTTGTCACATCAATAAAAGCTTCCCCTGCTTGTTTTTATAGTATGATTAAGAGTAAGTTAATGTAAAAGATGAATCTTCCTTCAGCTTTCTTACGCCCTACCTACGAATAAGATTCAATTTTGATTAAGAATAAGATTCGCCTAACCATAGAGAAAATGGCGTAACTAAACTTTGGAAACTTGCAAGAGAAATTGTAATGCAGTTCTTTGTTCAAGTGTTTTACGAAAATATGTATGAAGCTTAATTTTATGTGTTACGGCAGCAAAATAATTTAATTGGACTCAACCAATGAACCAAATTTATCAATCTTATGTCCCGGTACGAGTGACTTTCGTAATGGCCAGATTTTGGCGTAAGTTCGCCAAAAATGTAACAATCAAATAAAAGTTCATCAAATAAAATAATCGTATTCTCGAAATACCAGCTACATAAACATCAAAGTTACGTCCACATTACAGAAAGTTTGAATTCATATTTCTCAGTTTCTAGATGTGATATCAAAATAAAATGCCTAAATATATTTATTAGTAGTCAACCTCGATATGAAATATGTACCAAATCAGATTTTTTTTAGTGTTGAGTAGTGAAACCAGCCCCGTAGCTTAGCTACCGTTATAGGTTCAGCGCTACCGAGGCTCATTCAAACGGCTGCAGTTCCGTTGTTTATAGCTTCATTGTAATGATTTAAGCTTCGTTAGGAAGCTGATTAAAGTAGCCAAATATTTTATAATAACCTATATTTCCATTATCCTAACGACAACCAAGTTATGTACATACGGAAATAATACAATTTTTGAAATTGTTTTTCCGAAATATTTCCCTTGGTACTTAATTCACATTAATAGTTCTGATCAGGAAAATATGCCTAATAAGTACATACCAATAATTCGTATGGCGGAGATGAGTTGAACGGAAGTTGACTTTTTTGGTATTCATAAAAGTAGTTGCAAATAAAACTGTTACACTTTTTGGAATTTCATCTGTTAAGGCTGTGGATCAAGGTGATTACGATGGTTATATTTTGTTGGATAGTAAAATAATAGGTAAACCAGTTCAGCAGTATATTGTTAATGGTGGCTTGTACCGTTGTCAATAATAAATTGCATATTATTATTGCACCGGAATCATCAAGTCAAATTATTCAGAATACAGTTATCGCTCGAGCTTTTCCAGTTGAAATGATTAACTGCATTACTTCTATGTCTTCTTCCAAATTATGTGCCAACAATATTACAAATATAGACATCCACGATCTACAAATAGGAGATTCTGTATGTGAGTCGGACAAACTTATGTACACAGATATACCTTGTACCAGGGTTCGAGAACTAAACTAAAAAGCTTTCACACTGACGTCACACAATTAGCGCTAGTCAATTTACCGCGGCGACTCATCTTCGTTTCAATGTGTTAATACATGCCAAGTGCCGACACATTAGGTATGTTGTTACTACACGGCCCAGTATACCCTTGAGGTGTGCGATCGTTGGGCCGTGCAGCGCCACGATCTCGTGGCAGTGCTAGGTGGAGACCTGTCACTCCCGAGCATGGTACGCTGCATGCTCGAGAGTGATGAGGCCTGGCAGGCGGCGGTTTCTTTCTGTGAAACCGTCCTTTCACAGAAAGAGGCCGCGGAGCGAGACAGAGGACGATCCCACCTCTCTGCCGCTCCGCCGGCGTAGGACGGGAGTGCGGAGGCGTCGCTACGCAAACCTCCAATCTCTCGTCTAACGGGGCTCCGGGTCAGGATGGGAACCTGCCCGGCTTTGTCAGTCCCGGCGCCGAGGGGAACGCTTTAGTTCGCCTAAGCGTTCCCTTACTTTGGTGGAAGTCCGGTCCGAGATAGACCGGCCAGTCGTGGAGGGGGTCCTGTGTTAGACAGATCCGGGATTTCCCTCCGTTATACGGCTGAAGGCGAGCCGCAGGTGGTTTCAGTGAGCAGGAGTCTCGCATACCCCCGGAGTACCCAACCCGGGGCACCCATGATGGGTTTCCCCTGCGATATAAAAAAAAAAGGTATGTTGTTACTAACTTTATATCTGACTTTTATGACTTTATACCTTCTTCTAATAAAGATAAGCTATTATAATTGCACACATGAGTGTATGAAGTGGGGTTTGGTTCTATAAATTGAGGCTTTAGAACCAGGAAAATTATTAGAATTCAAAAAATGTGCTTGCCTAAAATATTAACTAGACTATGAAGTATCAAATTAAGGAAACTAATGATCTTATCACTTATGTTGTAATATATTAGTTACCCACTTCTTCCACTCATCTCTTCAATTATGGTCTTCTTGTCTCTCTCTGGCGTATTTGAAATGTCACAAGACAAAGACAGTGGAATAAAAATATTCCTGTTTTTTGTGTTCCAGTAAAAATTAAAAATCGTTAGTTACAAAGCCTATTTGATGACACAAAATCGTTAAAAATTGATATACATATGGATAAACAAAAATAAAAAACGAAAAAATAATTTATTAAAATTATTTCAATAACATTACTTAATTAAAACATTGCTCTACGCTTTCATTGTCTCGAAACTCTACACTTGCAATTTGTGATGACAAAGCTCAACAAAACGTTCTCTAGAATTTCTTTTTAAACTTTTTTAAACTTAACGTAAAATAATACTTCCTTAATCAATTAAAATAGATATAATCTTATCATTAAAGATATATATTACCTTAATTCATTATTTTTTTTCATTACCCCTGAAGCACAGTAAGATGATAAATGTCTGATTTTTAACTATACTTTTAGTTTAAACACGTCTGCAAAATAAATTTCACAATATATATTGTTATTGTGAAGTTATAATTTTTATCATTATACTGGCTAAAGTGAACTAAAAGTATTTTGAAATAACTATGGCAGAAAGGGGTGTAGATAATATTGCCGGAACATCTGATTTCATAATTATGATATTAATCTTTTTTCAGTTGAATAAACTCTTTTTGCGTATGGTTAGATACTCGTACACTCCAGTCGTGCGTCGGAGCTGACACTTTTTTTTGCAGATGTGTTTAAAGATAACGCGCGTCTTGTCTCAACTAAAAGTTTAGTTATGGGTAATGAAAAAAAATAATGAATTATGGTAATATATTTTAATCTTTAATGATAAGATTATATCTATTTTAATGATAAAGGAAGTATTATTTTACGTTAAGTTTAAAAAAGTTTAAAAAGAAATTCTAGAGAACGTTTTGTTGAGCTTTGTCACCACAAATTGCAAGCGTAGTTTCGAGACAATGAAAGCGTAGAGCAATGTTTTAATTAATGTTATTGAAATAATTTTAATAAATTATTTTTTCGTTTTTTATTTTTGTTTATCCATATGTATATCAATTTTTAACGATTTTGTGTCATCAAATAGGCTTTGTAACTAACGATTTTTAATTTTTATTGGAACACAAAAAACAGGAATATTTTTATTCCACTGTCTTTGTCTTGTGACATTTCAAATACGCCAGAGAGAGACGAAGACCATAATTGAAGAGATGAGTGGAAGAAGTGGGTAACTAATATATAACAACATAAGTGATAAGATCATTAGTTTCCCTAATTTGATACTTCATAGTCTAGCTAATATTTTAGGCAAGCACATTTTTTTAATTCCAATAACTTTCTGGTTCAAAAGCCTCAATTTATAGAACCAAACCCCACTTCATACACTCATGTGTGCAATTATAATAGCTTATCTTTATTAGAAGGTATAAAGTCGGATAAAAGTCAGATATAAAGTTAGTAACAACATACTTTTTTTTTTTATATCGCAGGGGAAATCCATCATGGGTGCCCCGGGTTGGGTGCCCCGGGGGTATGTGAGACTCTTACTCACTAAAACCACCTGCGGTTCGCCTTCAGCCGTATAACGGAGGGAAATCCCGGATCTGTCTAACACAGGACTCCCTCCACGACTGGCCGGTCTATCTCGGACCGGACTTCCACCAAAGTAAGGGAACGCTTAGGCGAACTAAAGCGTTCCCCTCGGCGCCGGGACTGACAAAGCCGGGCAGGTTCCCATCCTGACCCGGAGCCCCGTTAGACGAGAGATTGGAGGTTCGCGTAGCGACGCCTCCGCACTCCCGTCCTACGCCGGCGGAGCGGTAGAGAGGTGGGATCATCCTCTCTGTTCCGCTCTGCGGCCTCTTTCTGTGAAAGGACGGTTTCACAGAAAGAAACCGCCGCCTGCCAGGCCTCATCACTCTCGAGCATGCAGCGTACCATGCTCGGGAGTGACAGGTCTCCACCTAGCACTGCCACGAGATCGTGGCGCTGCACGGCCCAACGATCGCACACCTCAAGGGTATACTGGGCCGTGTAGTAACAACATACCTAATGTGTCGGCACTTGGCATGTATTAACACATTGAAACGAAGATGAGTCGCCGCGGTAAATTGACTAGCGCTAATTGTGTGACGTCAGTGTGAAAGCTTTTTATTGTTGTGTTAAAAGTTTAGTCTCGAACCCTGGTACAAGGTATACCTGTGTACACTAAAGCCGGGTTCAGACGAGTGTAACGTGAAATGTAATTCACCGTGTAATGTATCAGTGTGGACGGCACTACGACCATTGCATGTAACGCTCGTATGTTATCCATCGGGTTGTCGGTTTTCGCGCGAGCACAAAGGCGCTCGCAGTGCTCGTTTGGACGGCGTTCGTGACGGTTGTCGTGTACGTAATCATGTGGAGTGAAGAACAATCGCCTGAACTAGTTTGTATCAAGAAAAACCTGTTATTTGGGATCCAAAAAACCCTTCCAAAAAACTTCTGCAATATGGGTAGGTAGGTATCAAATCAAAGGGCTCATAGTATTGAGTGTCGTGTCGTGAAGTGACGTGACGTGTCGTGAAGTGACGTGTCGTGAAGTGTCGTGTCGTGAAGTGTCGTGTCGTGAAGTGTCGTGTCGTGAAGTGTCGTGTCGTGAAGTGTCGTGTCGTGAAGTGACGCGTCGTGAAGTGACGTGTCGTGTCGTGAAGTGAAGTGAAGTGACGTATCGTGTCGTGAAGTGAGGTGAAGTGAAGTGAAGTGAAGTGACGTGAGGTGACGTAACGTTCGTGACGTGACGTGACGTGTCGTGTCATGTTATATGCTTTCCACGCTTTCCACATTTCTGGTCTTCAGTTAGTAAATACATGAAAATAAAAGCCGCACCAGCCGTCACGACCTTCCTATTCGGCATGTTCGTAGCAACTGAGTGGATACAGGATTCGCGTACACAATTCGCTTTGAGTTAGTGTGCCGTCCACGTTACATTACACGTTACACTCGTCTGGACCCGGTTACATGCGAGCGTTACATGCAATGCTCGTAGTGCCGTCCACACTGTTACATTACACGGTGAATTACATTTCACGTTACTCGCCTGGACCCGGCTTTAAACTCTTACTTACAGATTCTAAACGAGTACAAACATTGTTTTGCAAATGCTCTTCAGGATTTAGGATGCACAAATGCAACTGAAATGAATATAGAACTAAATAGTAAAACACCAGTAGTGTATAGACCATAATATAGACTGTCCCATGCAGAACCCGAAAAGGTTACATAAATGATTGACGAAATGTTAGAGTAGAGACTCAATATCAGAATACGCAAGCCCTATTGTTCTATTAAAAAGAAAAACGGGATTCAGACTTTGTGTAGATTATTGAATGCTAAATTCTATAACCGTTAAAGAACGTTACCCGATGCCCATAATTGTAGACGAAATTGCGCGATTATCCGGACATTGTTTTATTACACTTGATTTGGCTATTGGTATTTGGTAATATCCCATATTACCAAATACCAATATCAGAAAATTCTAAACACCTTATAAACTCATTCGTTACGCCTGATGGGCAATATGAATTTAACCGCATGCCTTTTGGCCTTGCCAATGCACCAGCAGTTTTCCAACGAATGATGAATAAGGTGTTAGGCTCTTCTAGATTTAGTAAAAGCTACTGCCTACATAGATGATGTTCTTATTTATGGTATGAATGTTGAGGATTGTTTGGATAAATTAAACATGCCCTTTATTTACTTATCTAGGTTATGAAATTAGCTCTGAAAGAGTGCGGCCCGGTAATCAGAAAATAGAAAGTGTACAGAATTTTCCTCAGCCTGTAAATCAACACGGTATAATTACGTCAGTTTCTCGGATTGGTTAGTTACTTCCGCAAGTTTATTCAAAATTTCGCACAGTTATCTTATCCCTTGAGTAAATTATTAAAAAAGGATCTCACTTTTGTCTGGACTGACGAACAAAACAATTGTTTTACCGAACTCGAGCGTAGACTTATTACTAGACCCATTTTAGCTATTTATGACCCATCAGCTGAAACTCAACTTCATACTGATGCTAGCAAAATTGGTGTAGGTGGTATTTTAATGCAACAGCTCAAATAAAATGACACATTTAAACCAGTAGCTTTTTACAGTTGCCAAACCTCTCCTGAGGAAAAGAATTTCACTCTTACGAGTTAGAGACCCTGGCTTTAATCTGTTGCCTTAGAAAGTTTAGGGTTTATTTAATTGGTAAAGAATTCAAAATAATTACCGACTGTAGTGCTCTACGAACTACTTTCTCTAAACGAGATCTTAATATTCCATGAATAGCGCGTTGGTGGTTGTTATTACAAGAATATCTATGCACTGTAGAATATCGCCCTAGTACTCGTATGTCACATGTAGATGTTCTGTCACGTAACCCAACGGATTTAGTAATTCCTGATGATCTAGAACAATATCCTACTGTCATGTTAATAAATAATGAAGATTTACAGCCTCTGTGATTCAGAGCTACAAAGAGTTAGGGATATATTAACTTCTAAAATAGATGCAGAACAAGACGTGAAACACATAAGTGATTATGTTATTAAAGATAATAGGATTTACAAGGTAATAGATGGTGATAAGAATAATTTAAGATGGGCTGTGCCAAAGGGAGCGAGATGACAAATATGCAAGCTAAATCATGATGATATTGGTCATTTTGGAGTAGATCAAACAATGGAACGAATAAAGGGGACATAATGGTTCCCAAAAATGACACAATTTATAATCGGTCAAATGCTTCAAGGTCAAATGCGAGTCAAACTCGCGCACGAAGGGTTCCGTACCGTTATAGAGCAAAAATAGGCCAAAAATTGTGTTTTTTGTATGGGAGCCCCCCATAATTTTTTATTTTATTTAAATATATTATTATTAATTATTAAAGAACACATAATTAAGGCTTTTGTGAAAATTTCAAGTGCGTACCTGTTGTCATGATTGATACCGAGCAAAAAATGTTCGAAAAATCACGTTTTTTGTATGGGAGCCCCCCTTAAATATTTAATTTATTTTGTTTTTAGTATTTGTTGTTATACCGGCAACAGAAATACATAATCTGTGAAAATTTCAACTATCTAGCTATTACCGTTACAACCTGGAGACAGACGGACAGACGGACAGACAGACAGACGGACAGACATCGAAGTCTCAGTAATAGGGTCCCGTTTTTACCCTTTGGATGCGGAACCCTAAAAATACGTGGCAGCCTGTCTTCAATGTGCTTATGCTAAAAAACAATCAATTAATTCTGAAGGATCACCACCCCATCACTAAAATTGAAGATCCATTTCATACCTTGCATATTGACCATCTCGGCCCCTCTGTAAAGTCGAAAAAACAAAACTCTTACATATTATTATTAATCATAGACGCTTTTACTAAATTCGCTTTTATTAAGCCAGAGAGAAATACTAAGTCTAAAACAGCTATTGCAATTTTGGATGAAAGGACAATGCTATAAAAAACCCAGAGCGCACAGTTACAGGATGTAGCTCAATATTTTATATATTGAATGAAATAATTCTGTATATATTTCAACTTCAGATTTGATGGCTAAATGGACGATATTGCTATTAACATTTCGTCAGGGGTAGTTTTTTCACTTTCTTTAATGTAATGTTTTTCAATGTTTTTTTGCAGTACTTAGCAGCAGAATTTTTGTTAGAATGCAGTTCATATTTTCTTGTTATATGTCTCTGTTATTAAAGCGGTCCATAAAAATAGGTAAATATTTTAGGTTGTGTCATTAAACATCGTTTATAGTAACACAAAATATATTTTTAAACAGTTTACATATTATCTACAACTAATGTGACATTTTCTAACATAAGAGCGGGGTGTAAAAAATCTGACTGATGTCTGGCCCACCCCAAAAAGATGAAGAATGATGAAGAAAAATATTACACTTATTATAATATGAGCACGACTTCCCAAAGTTCTTCTTCCATGTATGCAGAAGCAGTAATGCTCAATATAGCGCATCACAGACGGCGAAGATAATATAAAATATATATTATCTTAGAGCATATTTTAGAATATCGCTCACCATAGAAATCCTATGAACCATCACACACGACGAAGTTAATTTATATTTTATATCTTAAGATACCGAGCGATATGGAAATATATATTTCATACCTTAATATTTTATCTCAAGATACGAAATATATATTTCGTATCTTAATATATTATCTTAAGATGCGAAATATTATATAAAGGGTGTATTTGTGTCGGGCAGCGGGCTCATCGGTGATCGGACGCACTAGTGGACGCAGTGTTGCCAGTGCTGTATGTTAGAAAGTTACATACCTACTCTTATTCGAAAAGTAACATTTTGAGGGAAAAAGTAACATTTCGGATAATTTTAAATAAAATTGACTTATAATTTATTATTTAAAAAGCTCATGAATCCAAATGAATGTTTCTCTTGAATTTCTAAAATACTCCTGAAACTTCTTCGTTGACAGATATTGATAAGGGTCTACACAGACGGACTGCAGTTCAAGTGCACTTTCAATGCAGTAGACACGACTGCAATGCGACTGCAATAGACTGCGTGTTTGGTTTGCAGTTCTATTGCAGTCGCATTGCAGTCGTGTCAACTGCATTAAAACTGCACTTGAACTGCAATTTGCAGTTGGATTGCAGTTGAAATGCAGTCCGTCTGTGTAGACCCTAAAGGTTAAATTCGCCGCAGGTTTTTCTCTTTTTTTTATGTGAGGATCTATCCAAATGTTTCTCCTTTTGGAATGTGCTACTACAATCTGCATTTCACATTCTATAATATCAGAATCATCGTCTGAGGAGCTGTCTAACAAATCAAGAAGTAAGGCAGTATCAGTTATTAGTTATCACTCAGTCAATCACCCTGTATATAGAACTCTAACAAGGAATACGTGTGGCACCAACGCAGACTCGTAAGGAAATGAACAGATTTTTAATATTATCGTATCTTAGTGTGTGTGATAGCTTAAGATACTATAATATTTTATATTTGGGCATCTTAAGATGAAATATTATATTATCTTCACCGTGTGTGATGCGCTTAAGGCTCGTCGGCTATAAAATGTATGTATCGTCTTGCTCCTGAGTCCTGACATGCCTGATTAGTGATTGTATTCATCTAATTAATGCATTATTTTCTTGAGGCTCTTGTAGTTGAACGCGCTCCGGATGTCTAAAACTCCCATTTTATATACACCCGTTCTCTTAATATTATGCTCGCTGCAATAGGAACGGGCGATTTTAACATGGTACGTTACGTACGCAATATAATCAAATCCTCATGAGTAAGCCGAGGGAATAAAATAAAAAGGAAAATTAAATCGAGTGCGTATAGACAATGTCACATTAGATGTAGAAGGTAAGTGATATGTAATTAAACTGTTTGAAATATATTTTGAGTTAAGTACTTTAAACGGTGTTTTTATCACGCAATCCAAAATACCTATTGCCCATTAAATAGATATACATATTTCCGTTGTCTGGTACCAATAACACAAGTCCTTAAAGTACTTAGCACGGGGCCAGACTGACGTGGTGTGAAGCGTTCATAGATTATTATTCGAATTACAATTCATCTGCAAAATGCCGCAAAATAAAAAAAATTAAATATCACTCCTTACGAAAAGTTAATAGCAATATCTCCCATTTAGCCATCAAATCTTACAATGAAATATTAATTTCATTTAATATCACTGAAATTCTGAGCTACACCTGTATCTGTTCGCTCTGGGTTTTTTTTTCATACATTTGATAGCATTGTCTTTTTAATGTTTTTAGAACTCCTGACCGCATAATAAGTGACAGGGGAACTTGTTTTACTTCGCAATTATTCAAAGAGTTTTGTACAGATAGTTAAATCAAACGCGTGTTAAATGCTGTGGCAAGCCCTCAATCGAATGGCCAGGTAGAGCACTATAATAGGACTGTTCTTAACGCTCTTACAGCTCAAAACTTAAATGGCGATGAAAAATATTGGATGAGAAGGTGGGTAGAATTCAATGGGGCCTTAATAATAGTATCCACAAAACTACTGGTAGAACCTCCGCAGAAATAATGTTTGGAACCCGTATGAATAGTGAGATAGAACCTATTATTAATGAAGTTCGAACTGAAACTCGTGATAATACTGCCGTTACCGATATAAGGCATGAAGTTAAGGATAGAATAGATAGTGAACAGATCAAACAAACAGTATTATGATAAACACAAGCGCCCAGCACGAATTTACAATGAGGGTGATTTAGTAAAAATAACAAAAACCTCTTTTAAAAAGGACGGTCAAAGTAAAAAGCTGGTTCCTCCTTATATAGGGCTATTTCGAGTGGTCTCCGTGCTAGGAAATGATCGGTATGAGATAACAGCAATTCCAGGCTTAACTAGTAGTAAAAACAAACTTAAAACAGTCGTATCCGCAAGTCGCATGTTACATTGGTAGACCAGGACCAATAATTAATTTTTAAAACAAAAAAAATAGAGTAGGATGAAACCCATTACAAAAGGAGAATATTATAAAAATTAAGGGAAAAATAATTTACGGGCGATCTGAGTTAGGGAAGTGTGGGGGGAGGTTTTAAGGGGGAAAAACGGTTTATCTCGATTTCTGGCAAAACTAATATTCCTATGAAAAAGTCAAATGGCAAAGTTGTAGGTAAGAAAAAGATCTAAAACTTTTTTATTTACACTTTTTCTCCATAACCTCAATGTATGTGAAAAATTAAAAAAAAAACATGTTTTTGGTTTCTTTATCTTTTACAAATATTTGAAATATTTGTTTTTTCACCTTATTTTGAATTAATATCGAAAAAATACCCTAATTTTCAATGGAAAATTAGACCGTCAAAATATCAGCTTTTTTCAAAAAGTTGGTATGCTTTCTGTTCGTTGAAATCTCTACTTTTCGATGGAAAAAACATATATATTATTTCACCATAGTAAATCTTCTCAGAAAAGGCAAAAAATCGAAAAAAACTCTAATTTGAAAAAAAATTTAATCATTATGAATAATTTCATAACAAAATGTGATTGCTGCAATTTGTTAGTCAAAAAGTTAATTTATTTAATTCTCATTACATTTCTGTCATAGAAAATCGTGTTATATATAAATATATGTCGATCTATGCTTATAAAATATCATGTCATGACCGACTGAATGATTCAACGTCGCTGAGCAAAATCTCCTAAAATTACAGCCAAAAAATTTGGTGAGAAAAATAAAACAACCCTAGTTTTATTATAAAGTAGAAACCCACTAAGGAATTTCGGAAATTTTACCCCGAAAGGGGTGAAATAGGGGTTGAAAAGTTTGATAAAAAGTCCGTCATTTCTCAAATTAGAAACGTGAGTTTATTTTTTGGCTACTGATTAAAAGTGAATGGATACGTATTTAAGCGTTTTTGGAAATTTTTCACCCCCAAGGGGGTGAAATAGGGGTTGAAAGTTTGAATGAAAGTCCGTCGTTTCTTAATTTAGAAACATGAAAGGTTATTTTTGGGCTGCTGATTTAAAAATGATTGAATACTTATTTAAAGCATTTCTGAAAAACCTACACCTAAAGGGGTGGAATAGGAGCTGAAAGTTAGTAAGTAAAACCTAATGATTGAAAATAAATAAATTCGTTAAAAATAATTAAATTGGGCACTGATTTAAAGAGGCAGTTGTAAATATCAGTTTTGGTAAGTTAAAAATTATAAATGGCACGTTCAATAACTACTTTAGCAGTTAAAGCTAAGCAGTAAATTAAACAAAAATGAGTAGTAAAAAATAATAAAATATATCATTGAAAACATTATTGATCAGTAAAATAATTAAATGAGCGGTAAAAATTAATGAATGAGCGATTACGTCTGGGCAGTAATTTTTCGGAATTTGTCGGTAAGAAATCTCATTCTAAGCAGTTCACCGCGCTAAAGTAAAAAACCGTGTTGGATATGTTTTAAGGGCCCCGAGACGCTCAAACGGATTGATTCAAACACGTCAATTTTGGTTCGACTCAAACCATTTTGATCGTTTACAAAGCTAGCTTGAACGGTTTTTCAAACATTTACGTGTTTGAAGCTCGTTTGATTAAATTTCATATTTTTGTTGTTTGACGCGCCGTTTGATCGTTGTTGTTGTGTTCAGACTTCCGATGCGTTTGAACAAACTCTGCTTAGTTTAGTACTGGATTTTGAAGTTTGAGAGCAATCTTGTCTGCATCACACATGTCTAATTATGGCGGCGCACTGAACCAAATGCGCAATGCCGTTTGACAACCGTTCAAACCGACATCAAACGGTTTCATAAATAGGGGTTTAAAGTTTAAATGGAAGTCGGTCATTTCTTAAGTTAGGAACATAAAACTTTGTTTTTGGATTACTGATTAAAAATAAATGAATACGTGTGTGAGCGTTTCTGGAAATTCTACCCCCAAGCGGGTAAAATAGGGGTTGACAGTTATTACACTATGCTAACGCGGACGAAGTCGCGGGCAACAGCTAGTTACAACATATTTAAACACATTAATCTTATCGTTCAAAATCAAAATATATCTTAAAATACATAAAAACATTACAACACTTAAAAGATATAAAAAATATATTTTATATATGAAAATCGGCCAAAAGTTACATTTACGTTATATATTTTATATAAATTTATAGATTTTTAATATATTTTTTAATGTATTTTGACTTAAGAAGTGACGGACTTTCATTCAAACTTGCAACCCCTATTTCATACCTTGGGGGTAAAATTTTCTAAAACGCTTAAATACGTATACTTTAGCTTTGTCCCCATTGTGCCTTTTTTCTGTTCAACAATGGCATGCCTTATAGCGCTGTCAACGTCAAACGTGAGGCATGCCCGTAACGCGCGTTGAAATCCACCCGCGTTGAAAGGAGTGTCATAGCGCGCGCTACGATTTCAACGCGCGTTACGGGCATGCCTCACGTTTGACGTTGACAGCGCTATAAGGCATGCCCTTGATGAACAGAAAAAGGCACAATGTGGACAAATCTATTCACTTTTAATCAGTAGCCCAAAAATAAAGGACCAGATTCAACGTCCATACAATTTTGGGCTAATTTTAAAAGTGCCGGCCAACGCAAATAAACCCATTATTTAAATAGAACATAATCTAAGTAATAATTTTTAGTATTACACCAAAGTTCTAAGTCAAGTCTCAGACTTGTTATTTAAGGTCAAACTTTTTTTATAACATACAGTAATTAAACTTATTTTATTAATTAAAAACAATAAGTAATCGGTCCCAACGTCCCTATCCGATTCATAGAACAGATTGGAGGCCAAATACCTACAAGTGGTTTGAAAAAACTCCTAGGAAGGGGGATACTTTACGTGCTTGGGGTACGCACGGTATTTGCCTAGTATTCCAATTCCAGGGCACAACTCGAACTCGAACTCGAACTCGAACTCGAACTCGAACTCGAACTCGAACTCGAACTCGAACTCGAACTCGAACTCGAACTCGAACTCGAACTCGAACTCGAACTCGAACTCGAACTCGAACTCGAACTCGAACTCGAACTCGAACTCGAACTCGAACTCGAACTCGAACTCGAACTCGAACTCGAACTCGAACTCGAACTCGAACTCGAACTCGAACTCGAACTCGAACTCGAACTCGAACTCGAACTCGAACTCGAACTCGAACTCGAACTCGAACTCGAACTCGAACTCGAACTCGAACTCGAACTCGAACTCGAACTCGAACTCGAACTCGAACTCGAACTCGAACTCGAACTCGAACTCGAACTCGAACTCGAACTCGAACTCGAACTCGAACTCGAACTCGAACTCGAACTCGAACTCGAACTCGAACTCGAACTCGAACTCGAACTCGAACTCGAACTCGAACTCGAACTCGAACTCGAACTCGAACTCGAACTCGAACTCGAACTCGAACTCGAACTCGAACTCGAACTCGAACTCGAACTCGAACTCGAACTCGAACTCGAACTCGAACTCGAACTCGAACTCGAACTCGAACTCGAACTCGAACTCGAACTCGAACTCGAACTCGAACTCGAACTCGAACTCGAACTCGAACTCGAACTCGAACTCGAACTCGAACTCGAACTCGAACTCGAACTCGAACTCGAACTCGAACTCGAACTCGAACTCGAACTCGAACTCGAACTCGAACTCGAACTCGAACTCGAACTCGAACTCGAACTCGAACTCGAACTCGAACTCGAACTCGAACTCGAACTCGAACTCGAACTCGAACTCGAACTCGAACTCGAACTCGAACTCGAACTCGAACTCGAACTCGAACTCGAACTCGAACTCGAACTCGAACTCGAACTCGAACTCGAACTCGAACTCGAACTCGAACTCGAACTCGAACTCGAACTCGAACTCGAACTCGAACTCGAACTCGAACTCGAACTCGAACTCGAACTCGAACTCGAACTCGAACTCGAACTCGAACTCGAACTCGAACTCGAACTCGAACTCGAACTCGAACTCGAACTCGAACTCGAACTCGAACTCGAACTCGAACTCGAACTCGAACTCGAACTCGAACTCGAACTCGAACTCGAACTCGAACTCGAACTCGAACTCGAACTCGAACTCGAACTCGAACTCGAACTCGAACTCGAACTCGAACTCGAACTCGAACTCGAACTCGAACTCGAACTCGAACTCGAACTCGAACTCGAACTCGAACTCGAACTCGAACTCGAACTCGAACTCGAACTCGAACTCGAACTCGAACTCGAACTCGAACTCGAACTCGAACTCGAACTCGAACTCGAACTCGAACTCGAACTCGAACTCGAACTCGAACTCGAACTCGAACTCGAACTCGAACTCGAACTCGAACTCGAACTCGAACTCGAACTCGAACTCGAACTCGAACTCGAACTCGAACTCGAACTCGAACTCGAACTCGAACTCGAACTCGAACTCGAACTCGAACTCGAACTCGAACTCGAACTCGAACTCGAACTCGAACTCGAACTCGAACTCGAACTCGAACTCGAACTCGAACTCGAACTCGAACTCGAACTCGAACTCGAACTCGAACTCGAACTCGAACTCGAACTCGAACTCGAACTCGAACTCGAACTCGAACTCGAACTCGAACTCGAACTCGAACTCGAACTCGAACTCGAACTCGAACTCGAACTCGAACTCGAACTCGAACTCGAACTCGAACTCGAACTCGAACTCGAACTCGAACTCGAACTCGAACTCGAACTCGAACTCGAACTCGAACTCGAACTCGAACTCGAACTCGAACTCGAACTCGAACTCGAACTCGAACTCGAACTCGAACTCGAACTCGAACTCGAACTCGAACTCGAACTCGAACTCGAACTCGAACTCGAACTCGAACTCGAACTCGAACTCGAACTCGAACTCGAACTCGAACTCGAACTCGAACTCGAACTCGAACTCGAACTCGAACTCGAACTCGAACTCGAACTCGAACTCGAACTCGAACTCGAACTCGAACTCGAACTCGAACTCGAACTCGAACTCGAACTCGAACTCGAACTCGAACTCGAACTCGAACTCGAACTCGAACTCGAACTCGAACTCGAACTCGAACTCGAACTCGAACTCGAACTCGAACTCGAACTCGAACTCGAACTCGAACTCGAACTCGAACTCGAACTCGAACTCGAACTCGAACTCGAACTCGAACTCGAACTCGAACTCGAACTCGAACTCGAACTCGAACTCGAACTCGAACTCGAACTCGAACTCGAACTCGAACTCGAACTCGAACTCGAACTCGAACTCGAACTCGAACTCGAACTCGAACTCGAACTCGAACTCGAACTCGAACTCGAACTCGAACTCGAACTCGAACTCGAACTCGAACTCGAACTCGAACTCGAACTCGAACTCGAACTCGAACTCGAACTCGAACTCGAACTCGAACTCGAACTCGAACTCGAACTCGAACTCGAACTCGAACTCGAACTCGAACTCGAACTCGAACTCGAACTCGAACTCGAACTCGAACTCGAACTCGAACTCGAACTCGAACTCGAACTCGAACTCGAACTCGAACTCGAACTCGAACTCGAACTCGAACTCGAACTCGAACTCGAACTCGAACTCGAACTCGAACTCGAACTCGAACTCGAACTCGAACTCGAACTCGAACTCGAACTCGAACTCGAACTCGAACTCGAACTCGAACTCGAACTCGAACTCGAACTCGAACTCGAACTCGAACTCGAACTCGAACTCGAACTCGAACTCGAACTCGAACTCGAACTCGAACTCGAACTCGAACTCGAACTCGAACTCGAACTCGAACTCGAACTCGAACTCGAACTCGAACTCGAACTCGAACTCGAACTCGAACTCGAACTCGAACTCGAACTCGAACTCGAACTCGAACTCGAACTCGAACTCGAACTCGAACTCGAACTCGAACTCGAACTCGAACTCGAACTCGAACTCGAACTCGAACTCGAACTCGAACTCGAACTCGAACTCGAACTCGAACTCGAACTCGAACTCGAACTCGAACTCGAACTCGAACTCGAACTCGAACTCGAACTCGAACTCGAACTCGAACTCGAACTCGAACTCGAACTCGAACTCGAACTCGAACTCGAACTCGAACTCGAACTCGAACTCGAACTCGAACTCGAACTCGAACTCGAACTCGAACTCGAACTCGAACTCGAACTCGAACTCGCACTCGAACTCGAACTCGAACTCGAACTCGAACTCGAACTCGAACTCGAACTCGAACTCGAACTCGAACTCGAACTCGAACTCGAACTCGAACTCGAACTCGAACTCGAACTCGAACTCGAACTCGAACTCGAACTCGAACTCGAACTCGAACTCGAACTCGAACTCGAACTCGAACTCGAACTCGAACTCGAACTCGAACTCGAACTCGAACTCGAACTCGAACTCGAACTCGAACTCGAACTCGAACTCGAACTCGAACTCGAACTCGAACTCGAACTCGAACTCGAACTCGAACTCGAACTCGAACTCGAACTCGAACTCGAACTCGAACTCGAACTCGAACTCGAACTCGAACTCGAACTCGAACTCGAACTCGAACTCGAACTCGAACTCGAACTCGAACTCGAACTCGAACTCGAACTCGAACTCGAACTCGAACTCGAACTCGAACTCGAACTCGAACTCGAACTCGAACTCGAACTCGAACTCGAACTCGAACTCGAACTCGAACTCGAACTCGAACTCGAACTCGAACTCGAACTCGAACTCGAACTCGAACTCGAACTCGAACTCGAACTCGAACTCGAACTCGAACTCGAACTCGAACTCGAACTCGAACTCGAACTCGAACTCGAACTCGAACTCGAACTCGAACTCGAACTCGAACTCGAACTCGAACTCGAACTCGAACTCGAACTCGAACTCGAACTCGAACTCGAACTCGAACTCGAACTCGAACTCGAACTCGAACTCGAACTCGAACTCGAACTCGAACTCGAACTCGAACTCGAACTCGAACTCGAACTCGAACTCGAACTCGAACTCGAACTCGAACTCGAACTCGAACTCGAACTCGAACTCGAACTCGAACTCGAACTCGAACTCGAACTCGAACTCGAACTCGAACTCGAACTCGAACTCGAACTCGAACTCGAACTCGAACTCGAACTCGAACTCGAACTCGAACTCGAACTCGAACTCGAACTCGAACTCGAACTCGAACTCGAACTCGAACTCGAACTCGAACTCGAACTCGAACTCGAACTCGAACTCGAACTCGAACTCGAACTCGAACTCGAACTCGAACTCGAACTCGAACTCGAACTCGAACTCGAACTCGAACTCGAACTCGAACTCGAACTCGAACTCGAACTCGAACTCGAACTCGAACTCGAACTCGAACTCGAACTCGAACTCGAACTCGAACTCGAACTCGAACTCGAACTCGAACTCGAACTCGAACTCGAACTCGAACTCGAACTCGAACTCGAACTCGAACTCGAACTCGAACTCGAACTCGAACTCGAACTCGAACTCGAACTCGAACTCGAACTCGAACTCGAACTCGAACTCGAACTCGAACTCGAACTCGAACTCGAACTCGAACTCGAACTCGAACTCGAACTCGAACTCGAACTCGAACTCGAACTCGAACTCGAACTCGAACTCGAACTCGAACTCGAACTCGAACTCGAACTCGAACTCGAACTCGAACTCGAACTCGAACTCGAACTCGAACTCGAACTCGAACTCGAACTCGAACTCGAACTCGAACTCGAACTCGAACTCGAACTCGAACTCGAACTCGAACTCGAACTCGAACTCGAACTCGAACTCGAACTCGAACTCGAACTCGAACTCGAACTCGAACTCGAACTCGAACTCGAACTCGAACTCGAACTCGAACTCGAACTCGAACTCGAACTCGAACTCGAACTCGAACTCGAACTCGAACTCGAACTCGAACTCGAACTCGAACTCGAACTCGAACTCGAACTCGAACTCGAACTCGAACTCGAACTCGAACTCGAACTCGAACTCGAACTCGAACTCGAACTCGAACTCGAACTCGAACTCGAACTCGAACTCGAACTCGAACTCGAACTCGAACTCGAACTCGAACTCGAACTCGAACTCGAACTCGAACTCGAACTCGAACTCGAACTCGAACTCGAACTCGAACTCGAACTCGAACTCGAACTCGAACTCGAACTCGAACTCGAACTCGAACTCGAACTCGAACTCGAACTCGAACTCGAACTCGAACTCGAACTCGAACTCGAACTCGAACTCGAACTCGAACTCGAACTCGAACTCGAACTCGAACTCGAACTCGAACTCGAACTCGAACTCGAACTCGAACTCGAACTCGAACTCGAACTCGAACTCGAACTCGAACTCGAACTCGAACTCGAACTCGAACTCGAACTCGAACTCGAACTCGAACTCGAACTCGAACTCGAACTCGAACTCGAACTCGAACTCGAACTCGAACTCGAACTCGAACTCGAACTCGAACTCGAACTCGAACTCGAACTCGAACTCGAACTCGAACTCGAACTCGAACTCGAACTCGAACTCGAACTCGAACTCGAACTCGAACTCGAACTCGAACTCGAACTCGAACTCGAACTCGAACTCGAACTCGAACTCGAACTCGAACTCGAACTCGAACTCGAACTCGAACTCGAACTCGAACTCGAACTCGAACTCGAACTCGAACTCGAACTCGAACTCGAACTCGAACTCGAACTCGAACTCGAACTCGAACTCGAACTCGAACTCGAACTCGAACTCGAACTCGAACTCGAACTCGAACTCGAACTCGAACTCGAACTCGAACTCGAACTCGAACTCGAACTCGAACTCGAACTCGAACTCGAACTCGAACTCGAACTCGAACTCGAACTCGAACTCGAACTCGAACTCGAACTCGAACTCGAACTCGAACTCGAACTCGAACTCGAACTCGAACTCGAACTCGAACTCGAACTCGAACTCGAACTCGAACTCGAACTCGAACTCGAACTCGAACTCGAACTCGAACTCGAACTCGAACTCGAACTCGAACTCGAACTCGAACTCGAACTCGAACTCGAACTCGAACTCGAACTCGAACTCGAACTCGAACTCGAACTCGAACTCGAACTCGAACTCGAACTCGAACTCGAACTCGAACTCGAACTCGAACTCGAACTCGAACTCGAACTCGAACTCGAACTCGAACTCGAACTCGAACTCGAACTCGAACTCGAACTCGAACTCGAACTCGAACTCGAACTCGAACTCGAACTCGAACTCGAACTCGAACTCGAACTCGAACTCGAACTCGAACTCGAACTCGAACTCGAACTCGAACTCGAACTCGAACTCGAACTCGAACTCGAACTCGAACTCGAACTCGAACTCGAACTCGAACTCGAACTCGAACTCGAACTCGAACTCGAACTCGAACTCGAACTCGAACTCGAACTCGAACTCGAACTCGAACTCGAACTCGAACTCGAACTCGAACTCGAACTCGAACTCGAACTCGAACTCGAACTCGAACTCGAACTCGAACTCGAACTCGAACTCGAACTCGAACTCGAACTCGAACTCGAACTCGAACTCGAACTCGAACTCGAACTCGAACTCGAACTCGAACTCGAACTCGAACTCGAACTCGAACTCGAACTCGAACTCGAACTCGAACTCGAACTCGAACTCGAACTCGAACTCGAACTCGAACTCGAACTCGAACTCGAACTCGAACTCGAACTCGAACTCGAACTCGAACTCGAACTCGAACTCGAACTCGAACTCGAACTCGAACTCGAACTCGAACTCGAACTCGAACTCGAACTCGAACTCGAACTCGAACTCGAACTCGAACTCGAACTCGAACTCGAACTCGAACTCGAACTCGAACTCGAACTCGAACTCGAACTCGAACTCGAACTCGAACTCGAACTCGAACTCGAACTCGAACTCGAACTCGAACTCGAACTCGAACTCGAACTCGAACTCGAACTCGAACTCGAACTCGAACTCGAACTCGAACTCGAACTCGAACTCGAACTCGAACTCGAACTCGAACTCGAACTCGAACTCGAACTCGAACTCGAACTCGAACTCGAACTCGAACTCGAACTCGAACTCGAACTCGAACTCGAACTCGAACTCGAACTCGAACTCGAACTCGAACTCGAACTCGAACTCGAACTCGAACTCGAACTCGAACTCGAACTCGAACTCGAACTCGAACTCGAACTCGAACTCGAACTCGAACTCGAACTCGAACTCGAACTCGAACTCGAACTCGAACTCGAACTCGAACTCGAACTCGAACTCGAACTCGAACTCGAACTCGAACTCGAACTCGAACTCGAACTCGAACTCGAACTCGAACTCGAACTCGAACTCGAACTCGAACTCGAACTCGAACTCGAACTCGAACTCGAACTCGAACTCGAACTCGAACTCGAACTCGAACTCGAACTCGAACTCGAACTCGAACTCGAACTCGAACTCGAACTCGAACTCGAACTCGAACTCGAACTCGAACTCGAACTCGAACTCGAACTCGAACTCGAACTCGAACTCGAACTCGAACTCGAACTCGAACTCGAACTCGAACTCGAACTCGAACTCGAACTCGAACTCGAACTCGAACTCGAACTCGAACTCGAACTCGAACTCGAACTCGAACTCGAACTCGAACTCGAACTCGAACTCGAACTCGAACTCGAACTCGAACTCGAACTCGAACTCGAACTCGAACTCGAACTCGAACTCGAACTCGAACTCGAACTCGAACTCGAACTCGAACTCGAACTCGAACTCGAACTCGAACTCGAACTCGAACTCGAACTCGAACTCGAACTCGAACTCGAACTCGAACTCGAACTCGAACTCGAACTCGAACTCGAACTGGAACTCGAACTCGAACTCGAACTCGAACTCGAACTCGAACTCGAACTCGAACTCGAACTCGAACTCGAACTCGAACTCGAACTCGAACTCGAACTCGAACTCGAACTCGAACTCGAACTCGAACTCGAACTCGAACTCGAACTCGAACTCGAACTCGAACTCGAACTCGAACTCGAACTCGAACTCGAACTCGAACTCGAACTCGAACTCGAACTCGAACTCGAACTCGAACTCGAACTCGAACTCGAACTCGAACTCGAACTCGAACTCGAACTCGAACTCGAACTCGAACTCGAACTCGAACTCGAACTCGAACTCGAACTCGAACTCGAACTCGAACTCGAACTCGAACTCGAACTCGAACTCGAACTCGAACTCGAACTCGAACTCGAACTCGAACTCGAACTCGAACTCGAACTCGAACTCGAACTCGAACTCGAACTCGAACTCGAACTCGAACTCGAACTCGAACTCGAACTCGAACTCGAACTCGAACTCGAACTCGAACTCGAACTCGAACTCGAACTCGAACTCGAACTCGAACTCGAACTCGAACTCGAACTCGAACTCGAACACGAACTCGAACTCGAACTCGAACTCGAACTCGAACTCGAACTCGAACTCGAACTCGAACTCGAACTCGAACTCGAACTCGAACTCGAACTCGAACTCGAACTCGAACTCGAACTCGAACTCGAACTCGAACTCGAACTCGAACTCGAACTCGAACTCGAACTCGAACTCGAACTCGAACTCGAACTCGAACTCGAACTCGAACTCGAACTCGAACTCGAACTCGAACTCGAACTCGAACTCGAACTCGAACTCGAACTCGAACTCGAACTCGAACTCGAACTCGAACTCGAACTCGAACTCGAACTCGAACTCGAACTCGAACTCGAACTCGAACTCGAACTCGAACTCGAACTCGAACTCGAACTCGAACTCGAACTCGAACTCGAACTCGAACTCGAACTCGAACTCGAACTCGAACTCGAACTCGAACTCGAACTCGAACTCGAACTCGAACTCGAACTCGAACTCGAACTCGAACTCGAACTCGAACTCGAACTCGAACTCGAACTCGAACTCGAACTCGAACTCGAACTCGAACTCGAACTCGAACTCGAACTCGAACTCGAACTCGAACTCGAACTCGAACTCGAACTCGAACTCGAACTCGAACTCGAACTCGAACTCGAACTCGAACTCGAACTCGAACTCGAACTCGAACTCGAACTCGAACTCGAACTCGAACTCGAACTCGAACTCGAACTCGAACTCGAACTCGAACTCGAACTCGAACTCGAACTCGAACTCGAACTCGAACTCGAACTCGAACTCGAACTCGAACTCGAACTCGAACTCGAACTCGAACTCGAACTCGAACTCGAACTCGAACTCGAACTCGAACTCGAACTCGAACTCGAACTCGAACTCGAACTCGAACTCGAACTCGAACTCGAACTCGAACTCGAACTCGAACTCGAACTCGAACTCGAACTCGAACTCGAACTCGAACTCGAACTCGAACTCGAACTCGAACTCGAACTCGAACTCGAACTCGAACTCGAACTCGAACTCGAACTCGAACTCGAACTCGAACTCGAACTCGAACTCGAACTCGAACTCGAACTCGAACTCGAACTCGAACTCGAACTCGAACTCGAACTCGAACTCGAACTCGAACTCGAACTCGAACTCGAACTCGAACTCGAACTCGAACTCGAACTCGAACTCGAACTCGAACTCGAACTCGAACTCGAACTCGAACTCGAACTCGAACTCGAACTCGAACTCGAACTCGAACTCGAACTCGAACTCGAACTCGAACTCGAACTCGAACTCGAACTCGAACTCGAACTCGAACTCGAACTCGAACTCGAACTCGAACTCGAACTCGAACTCGAACTCGAACTCGAACTCGAACTCGAACTCGAACTCGAACTCGAACTCGAACTCGAACTCGAACTCGAACTCGAACTCGAACTCGAACTCGAACTCGAACTCGAACTCGAACTCGAACTCGAACTCGAACTCGAACTCGAACTCGAACTCGAACTCGAACTCGAACTCGAACTCGAACTCGAACTCGAACTCGAACTCGAACTCGAACTCGAACTCGAACTCGAACTCGAACTCGAACTCGAACTCGAACTCGAACTCGAACTCGAACTCGAACTCGAACTCGAACTCGAACTCGAACTCGAACTCGAACTCGAACTCGAACTCGAACTCGAACTCGAACTCGAACTCGAACTCGAACTCGAACTCGAACTCGAACTCGAACTCGAACTCGAACTCGAACTCGAACTCGAACTCGAACTCGAACTCGAACTCGAACTCGAACTCGAACTCGAACTCGAACTCGAACTCGAACTCGAACTCGAACTCGAACTCGAACTCGAACTCGAACTCGAACTCGAACTCGAACTCGAACTCGAACTCGAACTCGAACTCGAACTCGAACTCGAACTCGAACTCGAACTCGAACTCGAACTCGAACTCGAACTCGAACTCGAACTCGAACTCGAACTCGAACTCGAACTCGAACTCGAACTCGAACTCGAACTCGAACTCGAACTCGAACTCGAACTCGAACTCGAACTCGAACTCGAACTCGAACTCGAACTCGAACTCGAACTCGAACTCGAACTCGAACTCGAACTCGAACTCGAACTCGAACTCGAACTCGAACTCGAACTCGAACTCGAACTCGAACTCGAACTCGAACTCGAACTCGAACTCGAACTCGAACTCGAACTCGAACTCGAACTCGAACTCGAACTCGAACTCGAACTCGAACTCGAACTCGAACTCGAACTCGAACTCGAACTCGAACTCGAACTCGAACTCGAACTCGAACTCGAACTCGAACTCGAACTCGAACTCGAACTCGAACTCGAACTCGAACTCGAACTCGAACTCGAACTCGAACTCGAACTCGAACTCGAACTCGAACTCGAACTCGAACTCGAACTCGAACTCGAACTCGAACTCGAACTCGAACTCGAACTCGAACTCGAACTCGAACTCGAACTCGAACTCGAACTCGAACTCGAACTCGAACTCGAACTCGAACTCGAACTCGAACTCGAACTCGAACTCGAACTCGAACTCGAACTCGAACTCGAACTCGAACTCGAACTCGAACTCGAACTCGAACTCGAACTCGAACTCGAACTCGAACTCGAACTCGAACTCGAACTCGAACTCGAACTCGAACTCGAACTCGAACTCGAACTCGAACTCGAACTCGAACTCGAACTCGAACTCGAACTCGAACTCGAACTCGAACTCGAACTCGAACTCGAACTCGAACTCGAACTCGAACTCGAACTCGAACTCGAACTCGAACTCGAACTCGAACTCGAACTCGAACTCGAACTCGAACTCGAACTCGAACTCGAACTCGAACTCGAACTCGAACTCGAACTCGAACTCGAACTCGAACTCGAACTCGAACTCGAACTCGAACTCGAACTCGAACTCGAACTCGAACTCGAACTCGAACTCGAACTCGAACTCGAACTCGAACTCGAACTCGAACTCGAACTCGAACTCGAACTCGAACTCGAACTCGAACTCGAACTCGAACTCGAACTCGAACTCGAACTCGAACTCGAACTCGAACTCGAACTCGAACTCGAACTCGAACTCGAACTCGAACTCGAACTACTCGAACTCGAACTCGAACTCGAACTCGAACTCGAACTCGAACTCGAACTCGAACTCGAACTCGAACTCGAACTCGAACTCGAACTCGAACTCGAACTCGAACTCGAACTCGAACTCGAACTCGAACTCGAACTCGAACTCGAACTCGAACTCGAACTCGAACTCGAACTCGAACTCGAACTCGAACTCGAACTCGAACTCGAACTCGAACTCGAACTCGAACTCGAACTCGAACTCGAACTCGAACTCGAACTCGAACTCGAACTCGAACTCGAACTCGAACTCGAACTCGAACTCGAACTCGAACTCGAACTCGAACTCGAACTCGAACTCGAACTCGAACTCGAACTCGAACTCGAACTCGAACTCGAACTCGAACTCGAACTCGAACTCGAACTCGAACTCGAACTCGAACTCGAACTCGAACTCGAACTCGAACTCGAACTCGAACTCGAACTCGAACTCGAACTCGAACTCGAACTCGAACTCGAACTCGAACTCGAACTCGAACTCGAACTCGAACTCGAACTCGAACTCGAACTCGAACTCGAACTCGAACTCGAACTCGAACTCGAACTCGAACTCGAACTCGAACTCGAACTCGAACTCGAACTCGAACTCGAACTCGAACTCGAACTCGAACTCGAACTCGAACTCGAACTCGAACTCGAACTCGAACTCGAACTCGAACTCGAACTCGAACTCGAACTCGAACTCGAACTCGAACTCGAACTCGAACTCGAACTCGAACTCGAACTCGAACTCGAACTCGAACTCGAACTCGAACTCGAACTCGAACTCGAACTCGAACTCGAACTCGAACTCGAACTCGAACTCGAACTCGAACTCGAACTCGAACTCGAACTCGAACTCGAACTCGAACTCGAACTCGAACTCGAACTCGAACTCGAACTCGAACTCGAACTCGAACTCGAACTCGAACTCGAACTCGAACTCGAACTCGAACTCGAACTCGAACTCGAACTCGAACTCGAACTCGAACTCGAACTCGAACTCGAACTCGAACTCGAACTCGAACTCGAACTCGAACTCGAACTCGAACTCGAACTCGAACTCGAACTCGAACTCGAACTCGAACTCGAACTCGAACTCGAACTCGAACTCGAACTCGAACTCGAACTCGAACTCGAACTCGAACTCGAACTCGAACTCGAACTCGAACTCGAACTCGAACTCGAACTCGAACTCGAACTCGAACTCGAACTCGAACTCGAACTCGAACTCGAACTCGAACTCGAACTCGAACTCGAACTCGAACTCGAACTCGAACTCGAACTCGAACTCGAACTCGAACTCGAACTCGAACTCGAACTCGAACTCGAACTCGAACTCGAACTCGAACTCGAACTCGAACTCGAACTCGAACTCGAACTCGAACTCGAACTCGAACTCGAACTCGAACTCGAACTCGAACTCGAACTCGAACTCGAACTCGAACTCGAACTCGAACTCGAACTCGAACTCGAACTCGAACTCGAACTCGAACTCGAACTCGAACTCGAACTCGAACTCGAACTCGAACTCGAACTCGAACTCGAACTCGAACTCGAACTCGAACTCGAACTCGAACTCGAACTCGAACTCGAACTCGAACTCGAACTCGAACTCGAACTCGAACTCGAACTCGAACTCGAACTCGAACTCGAACTCGAACTCGAACTCGAACTCGAACTCGAACTCGAACTCGAACTCGAACTCGAACTCGAACTCGAACTCGAACTCGAACTCGAACTCGAACTCGAACTCGAACTCGAACTCGAACTCGAACTCGAACTCGAACTCGAACTCGAACTCGAACTCGAACTCGAACTCGAACTCGAACTCGAACTCGAACTCGAACTCGAACTCGAACTCGAACTCGAACTCGAACTCGAACTCGAACTCGAACTCGAACTCGAACTCGAACTCGAACTCGAACTCGAACTCGAACTCGAACTCGAACTCGAACTCGAACTCGAACTCGAACTCGAACTCGAACTCGAACTCGAACTCGAACTCGAACTCGAACTCGAACTCGAACTCGAACTCGAACTCGAACTCGAACTCGAACTCGAACTCGAACTCGAACTCGAACTCGAACTCGAACTCGAACTCGAACTCGAACTCGAACTCGAACTCGAACTCGAACTCGAACTCGAACTCGAACTCGAACTCGAACTCGAACTCGAACTCGAACTCGAACTCGAACTCGAACTCGAACTCGAACTCGAACTCGAACTCGAACTCGAACTCGAACTCGAACTCGAACTCGAACTCGAACTCGAACTCGAACTCGAACTCGAACTCGAACTCGAACTCGAACTCGAACTCGAACTCGAACTCGAACTCGAACTCGAACTCGAACTCGAACTCGAACTCGAACTCGAACTCGAACTCGAACTCGAACTCGAACTCGAACTCGAACTCGAACTCGAACTCGAACTCGAACTCGAACTCGAACTCGAACTCGAACTCGAACTCGAACTCGAACTCGAACTCGAACTCGAACTCGAACTCGAACTCGAACTCGAACTCGAACTCGAACTCGAACTCGAACTCGAACTCGAACTCGAACTCGAACTCGAACTCGAACTCGAACTCGAACTCGAACTCGAACTCGAACTCGAACTCGAACTCGAACTCGAACTCGAACTCGAACTCGAACTCGAACTCGAACTCGAACTCGAACTCGAACTCGAACTCGAACTCGAACTCGAACTCGAACTCGAACTCGAACTCGAACTCGAACTCGAACTCGAACTCGAACTCGAACTCGAACTCGAACTCGAACTCGAACTCGAACTCGAACTCGAACTCGAACTCGAACTCGAACTCGAACTCGAACTCGAACTCGAACTCGAACTCGAACTCGAACTCGAACTCGAACTCGAACTCGAACTCGAACTCGAACTCGAACTCGAACTCGAACTCGAACTCGAACTCGAACTCGAACTCGAACTCGAACTCGAACTCGAACTCGAACTCGAACTCGAACTCGAACTCGAACTCGACCTCGAACTCGAACTCGCACTCGAACTCGAACTCGAACTCGAACTCGAACTCGAACTCGAACTCGAACTCGAACTCGAACTCGAACTCGAACTCGAACTCGAACTCGAACTCGAACTCGAACTCGAACTCGAACTCGAACTCGAACTCGAACTCGAACTCGAACTCGAACTCGAACTCGAACTCGAACTCGAACTCGAACTCGAACTCGAACTCGAACTCGAACTCGAACTCGAACTCGAACTCGAACTCGAACTCGAACTCGAACTCGAACTCGAACTCGAACTCGAACTCGAACTCGAACTCGAACTCGAACTCGAACTCGAACTCGAACTCGAACTCGAACTCGAACTCGAACTCGAACTCGAACTCGAACTCGAACTCGAACTCGAACTCGAACTCGAACTCGAACTCGAACTCGAACTCGAACTCGAACTCGAACTCGAACTCGAACTCGAACTCGAACTCGAACTCGAACTCGAACTCGAACTCGAACTCGAACTCGAACTCGAACTCGAACTCGAACTCGAACTCGAACTCGAACTCGAACTCGAACTCGAACTCGAACTCGAACTCGAACTCGAACTCGAACTCGAACTCGAACTCGAACTCGAACTCGAACTCGAACTCGAACTCGAACTCGAACTCGAACTCGAACTCGAACTCGAACTCGAACTCGAACTCGAACTCGAACTCGAACTCGAACTCGAACTCGAACTCGAACTCGAACTCGAACTCGAACTCGAACTCGAACTCGAACTCGAACTCGAACTCGAACTCGAACTCGAACTCGAACTCGAACTCGAACTCGAACTCGAACTCGAACTCGAACTCGAACTCGAACTCGAACTCGAACTCGAACTCGAACTCGAACTCGAACTCGAACTCGAACTCGAACTCGAACTCGAACTCGAACTCGAACTCGAACTCGAACTCGAACTCGAACTCGAACTCGAACTCGAACTCGAACTCGAACTCGAACTCGAACTCGAACTCGAACTCGAACTCGAACTCGAACTCGAACTCGAACTCGAACTCGAACTCGAACTCGAACTCGAACTCGAACTCGAACTCGAACTCGAACTCGAACTCGAACTCGAACTCGAACTCGAACTCGAACTCGAACTCGAACTCGAACTCGAACTCGAACTCGAACTCGAACTCGAACTCGAACTCGAACTCGAACTCGAACTCGAACTCGAACTCGAACTCGAACTCGAACTCGAACTCGAACTCGAACTCGAACTCGAACTCGAACTCGAACTCGAACTCGAACTCGAACTCGAACTCGAACTCGAACTCGAACTCGAACTCGAACTCGAACTCGAACTCGAACTCGAACTCGAACTCGAACTCGAACTCGAACTCGAACTCGAACTCGAACTCGAACTCGAACTCGAACTCGAACTCGAACTCGAACTCGAACTCGAACTCGAACTCGAACTCGAACTCGAACTCGAACTCGAACTCGAACTCGAACTCGAACTCGAACTCGAACTCGAACTCGAACTCGAACTCGAACTCGAACTCGAACTCGAACTCGAACTCGAACTCGAACTCGAACTCGAACTCGAACTCGAACTCGAACTCGAACTCGAACTCGAACTCGAACTCGAACTCGAACTCGAACTCGAACTCGAACTCGAACTCGAACTCGAACTCGAACTCGAACTCGAACTCGAACTCGAACTCGAACTCGAACTCGAACTCGAACTCGAACTCGAACTCGAACTCGAACTCGAACTCGAACTCGAACTCGAACTCGAACTCGAACTCGAACTCGAACTCGAACTCGAACTCGAACTCGAACTCGAACTCGAACTCGAACTCGAACTCGAACTCGAACTCGAACTCGAACTCGAACTCGAACTCGAACTCGAACTCGAACTCGAACTCGAACTCGAACTCGAACTCGAACTCGAACTCGAACTCGAACTCGAACTCGAACTCGAACTCGAACTCGAACTCGAACTCGAACTCGAACTCGAACTCGAACTCGAACTCGAACTCGAACTCGAACTCGAACTCGAACTCGAACTCGAACTCGAACTCGAACTCGAACTCGAACTCGAACTCGAACTCGAACTCGAACTCGAACTCGAACTCGAACTCGAACTCGAACTCGAACTCGAACTCGAACTCGAACTCGAACTCGAACTCGAACTCGAACTCGAACTCGACCTCGAACTCGAACTCGAACTCGAACTCGAACTCGAACTCGAACTCGAACTCGAACTCGAACTCGAACTCGAACTCGAACTCGAACTCGAACTCGAACTCGAACTCGAACTCGAACTCGAACTCGAACTCGAACTCGAACTCGAATCAAAATTCATGGTCGTATCTTTACTAGAATTTATCGTAGAAAGACGAGATAGACCATTCGACGCAAGAATTTTTTTTATACAACAATCAATTAAAAAGTGATTTTGGCCAAAATTCAAGTTACGCCACTTCCGCTTTCACCCGTCGATATATTCTTCGGGTGAATTTTCAATTGAAAATTAGGGTATTTTTTCGATATATTATGTAATTTCGAAATAAGGTGAAAAAATAAAATATATTTATCATCAAATAAATAACAACGTATTTGGTACAAAAAAGGTAAGTTTTCACCGTATTTCATAAAAAAAATTTTTTTTTTTGAAAATGATAAAAAACCAAAAACATTTTTTAATTTTTCACATAAATTTTAAGGTTATGTGGAAAAAGCGTGACCTCAAAAGTTTTAGATCTTTCTGTTACCTACAACTTTGCCATTTAACTTTTTTTCATAGGACTTTTAGTTTTACCGGAAATCGAGATAAATCGTTTTTTACCCTTAAAAACTCACCCCACACCCTTCCCGAACTCAGATCGCCCGTAGATTATTTTCCCTTAATTTTTATATTATTCTCCTCCTTTTCTAAGTGGTTTCATCCTACTATTATTCTTTTTCACTTTTTATTATTTTTTAAAGTATCGGCACTGGTATACATTGTCTTAATTTTACTTAACATTATGAGTCTGTTAAATAATTTTAAGTATTTTTTATTATTCTGTAATGTTTAATGTAATTTGAACCTAAAATATTGAATTAAACGTTTTTACTGTGTCCAATGAGTTGAGACTGTTGAGTTGAGACTGACTCAGTTTTTACTGCCTTACCCATCCCTCCCAACAGCGCCATTATTAGAGAGTAGGAAAAGTCTTGAGTTATTCATTGAGTATTTATTCGAGCCGAGTTTCACCTTACACGTTTCAAAGTTAATTACAGGTGGACGCAAGTTCCGAACAAAAAAAAATTGGGTTCCAAATTTAAACGTAGCAACTGTACCCAATCGCATAATCTGTGCTTGATCTGTGCAAGGTCGACTGTGATTGGTTGATAAATAAGACCATAAAGAATATAAACTATATGAGAAAAAAGACGAAGAAGGAGTTTGAAACACAAAGTTCGATTTTCATTTTGTGAAAATTATTTGTAGCAACTCATACAAAAATTGTAAATTAAGTGGATTAATTATTGAAAACCACTCACCACTAACTACTCAAAAACTTTTAGAAAAGTTTGTAAAGCTGCTAAAGCTCTTTATATAAAAAATAAAATTAAAAACTCTAAAAATAAAATCAAAACTACATGGCAGGTAATAGCTGGTGAGACTGGAAATGTCACCTGTCGTAGCTCTGATTTTGAACTGTACTTTGAAAATAAAAAGATTACTAATGATCAAGAAGTTGCGACGGTCTTTGAAAAGTTTTTTGCTGACATTCCGGTCTCAACGACAAAAAATTTAAATTCTTCGCCTGAAGCTGCCGAAAAGCTACTCAGAGACAATGTAAAGGAATGTGATGTCAATTTTAAGTTTAGAGAACCCCGGAGATATTATTGATACCTTTAAATTGTTGAGTATTAAAAACACTGCTGATCTCTGGGGCATGTCTACAAAAATTATTAAATCAATAATTGACATCGTAGCTCCTCATTTAGCAATGATTTTTAATGACTGCATAAAAAAATGGTGTTTTTCCTGATTTAATGAAGCATAGCAAGATTGTTCCTTTATTCAAAGCCGGAACTAAATCGGATCCCACGAATTTCAGGCCTATATCAATTCTACCGACCTTTAGTAAAATATTTGAAAAAATTATTTTAAAACAATTACTAGCACATTTTAATTCAAACAATTTACTACATGATAATCAATACGGATTTACTAAGGGTCGATCCACAACGGATGCTGGTATAGGACTTCTTTGCAGTATTTTTGAAGCTTGGGAGGAGTCGCAGGATGCCTTAGGTGTGTTTTGCGATCTCTCCAAAGCCTTCGATTGTGTTGAGCATGCTACATTGATCAGGAAATTGCGCCACTACGGAATTAAGGACTCTGCTCTCTTACTTCTGACTCTGACTTTTTACCTTAAAAATAGGACTCAAAGGGTTGAGGTTAATAGTAAAAGGTCCAATGGAACCAAAATAGAATTAGGTGTCCCACAGGGATCTATACTAGGCCCATTTCTTTTTCTCATCTATATAAATGACTTACCTTATCTAGTTAAGGATAATAATAATGAGATAGTGCTTTTTGCTGATGACACTTCACTTATTTTTAAAGTGAAGCGACAACAGTCGAACTACGACGAGGTAAACAGTGCTCTCTCAAAAATAGTACATTGGTTTAATGTTAATAACTTACTTTTAAATTCTAGTAAAACAAAATGTATAAAGTTTACTTTGCCTAATGTTAGGCAAGTCCAAACCAATGTAGTATTAAATGATGAGAAGATGAATTTGGTTGACAACACTGTATTGAGTATTCTTAGGTATTACACTTGATTGTAAATTACAGTGGGGTCCTCATATTGTTAATCTTACAGGTAGGCTCAGTTCTGTAGCATATGCAGTCAGAAAAATAAGGGAAATTTCTGACGAAGACACGGCACGATTAGTATATTTTAGTTATTTTCATAGTAGGATGTCATATGGAATCCTTTTATGGGGAAACGCTGCCGACATTAATACAATATTTGTGCTGCAGAAGCGAGCCATACGTTCTATTTATAAAATGTCTGCTTTAGAATCTCTGAGAGATAAATTTAAAGAAATTAGTATTCTAACTGTTGCCTCTCAATACATTTTGGATAATGTTAGAAAAAATATAACAAAATTTAAAGTTAAAAGTGACATTCACTGTAGGAATACTAGAAATAAGCACAAGCTATATATGCCGGTGATCAGACTTAGTAGAGTCAGTAAATCTTTTAAAGGTCAATGTATACGCCTTTACAACAAAATCCCAGTAAACGTTCAAAATCTTTCCATTAATAAATTTAAAAAAGTAGTTAAAGAACGTTTGTGTGCCAAAGCCTATTATAAGGTCAATGATTTCATAAACGACGGCACACCTTGGGAGTAGGATGGCTTCTTGCAAGGCTACTTCTACATTATTATTAATAGGACTTACAATTATGTATGTGGATATTGTATATAATATTAAGTTACAAAATTGTAAACTTTATTTTAAAAGATTAATTTTTTCTCGCTTTTTTTGGTAAAAAAGTGGGCCCCGTGCGAGTTTCTTACGCCGGTTCTTCTCGCCGGGTTAGTTCCCGAACCGGTGGTAGGCATCATGTAGGACATTCTGAAAATATTTATTTTAAATTTATTCAGAAATAAAACAATTTTGATTTTGATTTTGATTTTGAAAAACGAAAGGTAAGCCATTGTAAAATGTAAATGTAACCGTAAATTGATAAATTGAAGCAAAACATAACTATGTCATACCATGTTTTAATACAAAGTACATGTCGTAGTATTATTTGCATATTTGTACATTAATTTACAACTTAATACTATTTCATATGAAAAAGATAGATTATTATTTCATAGAAAATATTATAATGTATATCAGTGTGCAGTTAATTTGGAAAATGTTGAAATGTGTATATTGTTTTATTGTAATACGTAATAATACATGAGGTTATATTAACTATACTTTAATAATGTATGTGAACTGTATGGAAATGTAGTAAATGAAAAATATTTAATTAATTCCAGATTTTTAGGTCCCTATACTAGTTTGCAACATTTTAGTCTGCAAGCAATAGCTGTTAAGGAGATTTTAGGAGGAGAAGGAAGGTATGGGATTATGAGTGGTACGGCCACCAAGGAAAAATCCTCTGATCGAGTGAGGTGGTATGCAGCTGGCCTGAGCTCGCGTGATAGATGGGGATTGGGATTGGGATTGGATAGATGGGGAGACAGATTTGCTGGGAATACGAAAGAGTGCCGTTGTGTTTTTGTATTATTTTCCTCAAATTGTGTTATTTCGGTTTTTAATGTGTAATGTTGGTAGAATATTAACCATTACGTATTACGATTTACGTACGTCCTCACAGAAAACCGGCGTTGACGTGGGAGAGCCATGCTTTGGCATGAATGGGCCGGCTCGACCGGAAAAATACCACGTCCTCACAGAAAACCGGCGTGAAACAGCGCTTGCGCTGTGTTTCGCCGAGTGAGTGAGTTTACCGGAGACCCAATCCCCTACCCTTTTCCCTTCCGTACCCTCCCCTATTCCCTTCCCTACCTTCCCCTATTACCCCTTAATCAGAAGAGCTACAGGTGCGTTGCCAGCCTTGGCAACGCACCTGCAGCTCTTCTGATGCTGCGAGTGTCCATGGGCGACGGAAGTTGATTTCCATCAGGTGACCCGTTTGCTCGTTTGCCCCCTTATTTCATAAAAAAACATTAAAAATTTGATGTCGTGCACAAGTGTGGGCAAGTGATACAACTTCAAGAAACGTGCCATTTTGTGTTCCCTCCAAAACTCCGTCGAAAGTTTTAGTAAAGGGTCTACCACTTTACTAAAACAACTGACTTGACTCGTTGACTTTACCCTACTACTTTTTAACCGACTTTAAAAAAAGGAGGTTATCAATAATTCGACGCGTATGTATGTAATATTTCCAGAACTGTCCAGTTTTTTTATATGTTAATCTATAGCAGCTTCTGAACAAATGTGCCAAATTTCGAAAGTGTATGTATGTATGTATTTGGCATCACACAGCATTATAATATTATGATATTAATGTAACTAGATCACAATAATTGTACCACTCAATACTGTTTATTATTATGATGTTTCGTGTGATGCTGGAAAAAAAAGTATTCTTATTATTATTCTTATGTACGTATGTATGTTTTTATGTTTGTGCGCGCATATCTCTGGAACTACAAGTCCGATTTAAGTGATTCTTTTTTTTTTGTACTAGGTATTGTTCAATTTAGGGAATGCTGCAAGTTTCATCAAAATCGGTTCAGTAGTTTTTGAGATAGGGAATTTTAATGCTACGTAATTATTTACGTTGAAGTCGGTTTTATCTTTTTAAAATACTATTTTTAGACTTTTACTAGACTTTTGACTTGACGATCATCTGGAAAAACAACTTTTTGTAAACTTTTCACGTTTTTTTTTCCCGCCATATTTTACTTGACACTGGCCATTCTTAAACAGCCGAGTGCCATATTATGAAAAAAGAAAAGAAATTTTTCAAATAAAGAACGCCTACACTGCGGACATGTCGCGAACTTTGAGAGGATTTGGTAGTAATGTGCGATCCGCGCCGCGATTTGCGCCGCGATTTGCGCCGCGATCCGCGCCGCGGTCCGCGGCGTGCCTTCGCGCGCGAGTGTGGATCGGCAGAAAGTTGTCGGTTTTTTGTCCCGCGACAAAGGGTTTTTTTTTTAATCTTTATTTTAATAAGGGCTTTTGCCATACAAGACATGCCAGCATTGTTTAGTGAACTGATAATACAGTCTGTCAAGAAAGAGTAGACGCGCGGAATTTTGCTGGGAATACGAAGGAGTGCCGTTGTGTTTTTGTATTATTTTCCTCAAATTGTGTTATTTCGGTTTTTAA
Source organism: Polyommatus icarus (assembly GCA_937595015.1). Lineage (NCBI taxonomy): Eukaryota > Metazoa > Arthropoda > Insecta > Lepidoptera > Lycaenidae > Polyommatus > Polyommatus icarus. The sequence goes on from OW569321.1 coordinate 23,905,850, forward strand.
TGTGTAATGTTGGTAGAATATTAACCATTACGTATTACGATTTACGTACGTCCTCACAGAAAACCGGCGTTGACGTGGGAGAGCCATGCTTTGGCATGAATGGGCCGGCTCGACCGGAAAAATACCACGTCCTCACAGAAAACCGGCGTGAAACAGCGCTTGCGCTGTGTGTCGCCGAGTGAGTGAGTTTACCGGAGACCCAATCCCCTACCCTTTTCCCTTCCGTACCCTCCCCTATTCCCTTCCCTACCTTCCCCTATTACCCCTTAATCAGAAGAGCTACAGGTGCGTTGCCAGCCTTGGCAACGCACCTGCAGCTCTTCTGATGCTGCGAGTGTCCATGGGCGACGGAAGTTGCTTTCCATCAGGTGACCCGTTTGCTCGTTTGCCCCCTTATTTCATAAAAAAAACATTAAAAATTTGATGTCGTGCACAAGTGTGGGCAAGTGATACAACTTCAAGAAACGTGCCATTTTGTGTTCCCTCCAAAACTCCGTCGAAAGTTTTAGTAAAGGGTCTACCACTTTACTAAAACAACTGACTTGACTCGTTGACTTTACTGACTACTTTTTAACCGACTTTAAAAAAAGGAATTTATCAATAATTCGACGCGTATGTATGTAATATTTCCAGAACTGTCCAGTTTTTTTATATGTTAATCTATAGCAGCTTCTGAACAAATGTGCCAAATTTCGAAAGTGTATGTATGTATGTATTTGGCATCACACAGCATTATAATTTATAATATTATGATATTAATGTAACTAGATCACAATAACTGTACCACTCAATACTGTTTATTATTATGATGTTTCGTGTGATGCTGGAAATAAAAGTATTCTTATTATTATTCTTATGTACGTATGTATGTTTTTATGTTTGTGCGCGCATATCTCTGGAACTACAAGTCCGATTTAAGTGATTCTTTTTTTGTTGTACTAGGTATTGTTCAATTTAGGGAATGCTGCAAGTTTCATCAAAATCGGTTCAGTAGTTTTTGAGATAGGGAATTTTAATGCTACGTAATTATTTACGTTGAAGTCGGTTTTATCTTTTTAAAATACTATTTTTATGGCCTGTTTCACCGCTTCCAGATAAGGTGCCCGATAGGGTTATTTGACAGATTTTCCATACTCCATCTGTCAAATTAAGTGGTGGATAGCCTTAACAGGAAACGGTGAAACAGGCCCTTAGACTTTTACTAGACTTTTGACTTGACGATCATCTGGAAAAACAACTTTTTGTAAACTTTTCACGATTTTTTTTCCCGCCATATTTTACTTGACACTGGCCATTCTTAACCGATTCGTGGCCAATGCCGCGCCCAGCGCGTCATTCAAAAAGTTTTAGTGAGGCCGATGACGCGCCAGACGCGGCATATAAGAATTGTTAAAAAACACGTTAAAACTAATTTATTATACTGTAATTACAATTCCCTTGTCTAAATATACATGTTGAACTCAATTTTATGCGTGGCCGTTTATTTTAGAATTAAAGGCTACTAGTCAGAGATCGTCAATCATTGGTTCACTCGAAGAATCCTTACTTTTCTGCGATTAGCGTATTTATGAAACTTTTTTTTCTTATTAACACTCATCTTCATCAGCGTCAGTAATTTAGCTTCGATGCTACTGTCTGTTGAGTTATTTTTTGCGTCATGACAAATACGAGAACTTTCAATTACTTAATGTCCTTTTCAATGTAAAGTTTTGCAATATTGAGTGACTATATTCTGGAAAACTTTCATTCTCCTTATTGTCGTTTTCCAGGCAATTTTCATTTGAGTATGTTTGTAAATCGTGGCTGGCTATATTCAGGAAAGTCACTATATTCCTGCTGATTATCCAAAACAAACGTAAGTGCCGCTTCACTTCGCGTAACTCCAACAAAATCATTTCAAGAGTGACATTTTCGGCTGCCGGGGACTTAGGGCGCGGACTCGACGACAATTTACACTGAGGACATCTCCAAAGAGATCTTCTCTCAGCCCCGAGCTTGCGGTAGCCTGATCTTGAATTGCATTAATCGAATTCCACCCGCGCACGCCACGCGCACTCCACGCGCACGCCACGCGCACTCCTCGCGCACGCCACGCGCACCACACGCGCACGCCACGCGCACGCCACGCACACGCCACGCGCACGCCAAGCGCACGCCACGCGCACGCCACGCGCACGCCACACGCACGCCACTCGCACGCCACGCGCACTCCACGCGCACGCCACGCGCACTCCACGCGCACGCCACGCGCACTCCACGCGCACGCCACGCGCACTCCACGCGCACGCCACGCGCACTCCTCGCGCACGCCACGCGTACCACACGCGCACGCCACGCGCACTCCTCGCGCACGCCACGCGTACCACACGCGCACGCCACGCGCACGCCAAGCGCACGCCACGCGCATGCCAAGCGCACGCCACGCGCATGCCACGCGCACGCCACGCGCACGCCACGCGCACGCCACGCGCACGCCACGCGCACGCCACGCGCACGCCACGCGCACGCCACGCGCACTCCACGCGCACTCCACGCGCACGCTACGAGCACTCCACGCGCACGCCACGCGCACTCCACGCGCACGCCACGCGCACTCCTCGCGCACGCCACGCGCACCACACGCGCACGCCACGCGCACGCCACGCGCACTCCACGCGCACTCCACGCGCACGCTACGAGCACTCCACGCGCACGCCACGCGCACTCCACGCGCACGCCACGCGCACCACACGCGCACGCCACGCGCACGCCACGCGCACGCCACGCGCACTCCACGCGCACGCTACGAGCACTCCACGCGCACGCCACGCGCACTCCACGCGCACGCCACGCGCACTCCTCGCGCACGCCACGCGCACTCCACGCGCACGCCACGCGCACTCCACGCGCACGCCACGCGCACTCCACGCGCACTCCACGCGCACGCCACGCGTACCACACGCGCACGCCACGCGCACGCCAAGCGCACGCCACGCGCATGCCACGCGCACGCCACGCGCACGCCACGCGCACGCCACGCGCACGCCACGCGCACGCCACGCGCACGCCACGCGCACGCCACGCGCACGCCACGCGCACGCCACGCGCACGCCACGCGCACGCCACGCGCACTCCACGCGCACTCCACGCGCACGCTACGAGCACTCCACGCGCACGCCACGCGCACTCCACGCGCACGCCACGCGCACTCCTCGCGCACGCCACGCGCACCACACGCGCACGCCACGCGCACGCCACGCGCACGCCAAGCGCACGCCACGCGCACGCCACGCGCACGCCACGCGCACGCCACGCGCACGCCACGCGCACGCCACGCGCACCACACGCGCACGCCACGCGCACTCCACGCGCACATTACGTAATAATTACACATTGAGTAAACCAGCCGCCAGAAAGTAAAAATATTAAGAACACTAGAATCCCTTTAAAGAGACCGCCTCGAAGAGCGAGCACGTCCGAACACGAAAGAACGCTCTAGGAAATTGCTCGAGCGCTCTGGCGTCGTTTACACCAAACGAGCATTCTACCTATTTACCGCCGAACACGTGGCGAACACACTAGAACAACGAAAGAATGCTCGTTGTTAGTTTACATCAAAAGAGCTTTCCTAGAATGAGCATTCGCTCGTTTGGTCTAAAACTCTAAACGGAGCTATAATTATGATTCTCATCTATAGAGCAAAAATTCTTATTCTTGATGTTCTTATTGATTCGATTGGTGTAAACGACCTAAAGTATGTTGTAAAGAATTATAGTTTACACTAAACAAATACGAAAGAATGTTCTTGTGCTGTTCTTGCTCTATGTTCTTTTGGTGTAAACCCACCTTAACCGATTCGTGGCCAATGCCGCGCCCAGCGCGTCATTCAAAAAGTTTTAGTGAGGCCGATGACGCGCCAGACGCGGCATATAAGAATTGTTAAAAAACACGTTAAAACTAATTTATTATACTGTAATTACAATTCCCTTGTCTAAATATACATGTTGAACTCAATTTTATGCGTGGCCGTTTATTTTAGAATTAAAGGCTACTAGTCAGAGATCGTCAATCATTGGTTCACTCGAAGAATCCTTACTTTTCTGCGATTAGCGTATTTATGAAACTTTTTTTTCTTATTAACACTCATCTTCATCAGCGTCAGTAATTTTGCTTCGATGCTACTGTCTGTTGAGTTATTTTTTGCGTCATGACAAATACGAGAACTTTCAATTACTTAATGTCCTTTTCAATGTAAAGTTTTGCAATATTGAGTGACTATATTCTGGAAAACTTTCATTCTCCTTATTGTCGTTTTCCAGGCAATTTTCATTTGAGTATGTTTGTAAATCGTGGCTGGCTATATTCAGGAAAGTCATTATATTCCTGCTGATTATCCAAAACAAACGTATGTGCCGCTTCACTTCGCGTAACTCCAACAAAATCATTTCAAGAGTGACATTTTCGGCTGCCGGGGACTTAGGGCGCGGACTCGACGACAATTTACACTGAGGACATCTCCAAAGAGATCTTCTCTCAGCCCCGAGCTTGCGGTAGCCTGATCTTGAATTGCATTAATCGAATTCCACCCGCGCACGCCACGCGCACTCCACGCGCACGCCACGCGCACTCCTCGCGCACGCCACGCGCACCACACGCGCACGCCACGCGCACGCCACGCACACGCCACGCGCACGCCAAGCGCACGCCACGCGCACGCCACGCGCACGCCACGCACACGCCACGCGCACGCCAAGCGCACGCCACGCGCACGCCAAGCGCACGCCACGCGCACGCCAAGCGCACGCCACGCGCACGCCACGCGCACGCCACGCGCACGCCACGCGCACGCCACGCGCACGCCACGCGCACGCCACGCGCACTCCACGCGCACTCCACGCGCAAGCCACGCGCACCACACGCGCACGCCATGCGCACTCCACGCGCACGCCACGCGCACCACACGCGCACGCCACGCGTACTCCACGCGCACGCCACTCGCACTCCACGCGCACGCCTCGCGCACTCCACGCGCACGCCACGCGCACTCCACGCGCACTCCACGCGCACTCCACGCGCACGCCACGCGCACCACACGCGCACGCCACGCGCACTCCACGCGCACATTACGTAATAATTACACATTGAGTAAACCAGCCGCCAGAAAGTAAAAATATTAAGAACACTAGAATCCCTTTAAAGAGACCGCCTCGAAGGGCGAGCACGTCCGAACACGAAAGAACGCTCTAGGAAATTGCTCGAGCGCTCTGGCGTCGTTTACACCAAACGAGCGAGATTCTTAGAGCATTCTACCTATTTACCGCCGAACACGTGGCGAACACACTAGAACAACAAAAGAATGCTCGTTGTTAGTTTACATCAAAAGAGCTTTCCTAGAATGAGCATTCGCTCGTTTGGTCTAAAACTCTAAACGGAGCTATAATTATGATTCTCATCTATAGAGCAAAAATTCTTATTCTTGATGTTCTTATTGATTCGATTGGTGTAAACGACCTAAAGTATGTTGTAAAGAATTATAGTTTACACTAAACAAATACGAAAGAATGTTCTTGTGCTGTTCTTGCTCTATGTTCTTTTGGTGTAAACCCACCTTAACCGATTCGTGGCCAATGCCGCGCCCAGCGCGTCATTCAAAAAGTTTTAGTGAGGCCGATGACGCGCCAGACGCGGCATATAAGAATTGTTAAAAAACACGTTAAAACTAATTTATTATACTGTAATTACAATTCCCTTGTCTAAATATACATGTTGAACTCAATTTTATGCGTGGCCGTTTATTTTAGAATTAAAGGCTACTAGTCAGAGATCGTCAATCATTGGTTCACTCGAAGAATCCTTACTTTTCTGCGATTAGCGTATTTATGAAACTTTTTTTTCTTATTAACACTCATCTTCATCAGCGTGAGTAATTTAGCTTCGATGCTACTGTCTGTTGAGTTATTTTTTGCGTCATGACAAATACGAGAACTTTCAATTACTTAATGTCCTTTTCAATGTAAAGTTTTGCAATATTGAGTGACTATATTCTGGAAAACTTTCATTCTCCTTATTGTCGTTTTCCAGGCAATTTTCATTTGAGTATGTTTGTAAATCGTGGCTGGCTATATTCAGGAAAGTCATTATATTCCTGCTGATTATCCAAAACAAACGTATGTGCCGCTTCACTTCGCGTAACTCCAACAAAATCATTTCAAGAGTGACATTTTCGGCTGCCGGGGACTTAGGGCGCGGACTCGACGACAATTTACACTGAGGACATCTCCAAAGAGATCTTCTCTCAGCCCCGAGCTTGCGGTAGCCTGATCTTGAATTGCATTAATCGAATTCCACCCGCGCACGCCACGCGCACTCCACGCGCACGCCACGCGCACTCCTCGCGCACGCCACGCGCACCACACGCGCACGCCACGCGCACGCCAAGCGCACGCCACGCGCACGCCACGCGCACGCCACGCGCACGCCACGCGCACGCCACGCGCACGCCACGCGCACGCCACGCGCACGCCACGCGCACTCCACGCGCACGCCACGCGCACTCCACGCGCACGCTACGAGCACCACACGCGCACGCCACGCGCACGCCACGCGCACGCCACGCGCACGCCAAGCGTACTCCACGCGCACGCCACGCGCACCACACGCGCACGCCACGCGTACTCCACGCGCACGCCACTCGCACTCCACGCGCACGCCACGCGCACTCCACGCGCACTCCACGCGCACTCCACGCGCACGCCACGCGCACCACACGCGCACGCCACGCGCACTCCACGCGCACGCCACTCGCACTCCACGCGCACGCCACGCGCACTCCACGCGCACTCCACGCGCACTCCACGCGCACGCCACGCGCACCACACGCGCACGCCACGCGCACTCCACGCGCACATTACGTAATAATTACACATTGAGTAAACCAGCCGCCAGAAAGTAAAAATATTAAGAACATTAGAATCCCTTTAAAGAGACCGCCTCGAAGAGCGAGCACGTCCGAACACGAAAGAACGCTCTAGGAAATTGCTCGAGCGCTCTGGCGTCGTTTACACCAAACGAGCGAGATTCTTAGAGCATTCTACCTATTTACCGCCGAACACGTGGCGAACACACTAGAACAACGAAAGAATGCTCGTTGTTAGTTTACATCAAAAGAGCTTTCCTAGAATGAGCATTCGCTCGTTTGGTCTAAAACTCTAAACGGAGCTATAATTATGATTCTCATCTATAGAGCAAAAATTCTTATTCTTGATGTTCTTATTGATTCGATTGGTGTAAACGACCTAAAGTATGTTGTAAAGAATTATAGTTTACACTAAACAAATACGAAAGAATGTTCTTGTGCTGTTCTTGCTCTATGTTCTTTTGGTGTAAACCCACCTTAACCGATTCGTGGCCAATGCCGCGCCCAGCGCGTCATTCAAAAAGTTTTAGTGAGGCCGATGACGCGCCAGACGCGGCATATAAGAATTGTCAAAAAACACGTTAAAACTAATTTATTATACTGTAATTACAATTCCCTTGTCTAAATATACATGTTGAACTCAATTTTATGCGTGGCCGTTTATTTTAGAATTAAAGGCTACTAGTCAGAGATCGTCAATCATTGGTTCACTCGAAGAATCCTTACTTTTCTGCGATTAGCGTATTTATGAAACTTTTTTTTCTTATTAACACTCATCTTCATCAGCGTCAGTAATTTAGCTTCGATGCTACTGTCTGTTGAGTTATTTTTTGCGTCATGACAAATACGAGAACTTTCAATTACTTAATGTCCTTTTCAATGTAAAGTTTTGCAATATTGAGTGACTATATTCTGGAAAACTTTCATTCTCCTTATTGCCGTTTTCCAGGCAATTTTCATTTGAGTATGTTTGTAAATCGTGGCTGGCTATATTCAGGAAAGCGCCACGTGCACTCCACGCGCACATTACGTAATAATTACACATTGAGTAAACCAGCCGCCAGAAAGTAAAAATATTAAGAACACTAGAATCCCTTTAAAGAGACCGCCTCGAAGAGCGAGCACGTCCGAACACGAAAGAACGCTCTAGGAAATTGCTCGAGCGCTCTGGCGTCGTTTACACCAAACGAGCGAGATTCTTAGAGCATTCTACCTATTTACCGCCGAACACGTGGCGAACACACTAGAACAACGAAAGAATGCTCGTTGTTAGTTTACATCAAAAGAGCTTTCCTAGAATGAGCATTCGCTCGTTTGGTCTAAAACTCTAAACGGAGCTATAATTATGATTCTCATCTATAGAGCAAAAATTCTTATTCTTGATGTTCTTATTGATTCGATTGGTGTAAACGACTTAAAGTATGTTGTAAAGAATTATAGTTTACACTAAACAAATACGAAAGAATGTTCTTGTGCTGTTCTTGCTCTATGTTCTTTTGGTGTAAACCCACCTTAAACAGCCGAGTGCCATATTATGAAAAAGTAGACGCGTGGGAAATTTTTCAAATAAAGAACGCCTACACTGCGGACATGTCGCGAACTTTGAGAGGATTTGGTAGTAATGTGCGATCCGCGCCGCGATTTGCGCCGCGATCCGCGCCGCGATCCGCGCCGCGGTCCGCGGCGTGCCTTCGCGCGCGAGTGTGGATCGGCAGTACCATTTGAACACAAAGGAAAACGAACTTCCGTTGACAATTCAAATATAGTAAAATCATATAAAATACATTAAAAATTAAGAATGGCCAAAAACTAAGTTAAGTATATAATTCGAAATATTAATTCATGTACTAAGATAATTATTATTAAATACTGAAATATGTGAAGAGGAAGCTATAACTTCCTCTTCACGGAAATAAATAATCTATTTGTCTAAATCAAGTACCTTACTTAATACTATTTAAAATATAATTATCACTAATCAAAATTATATAAAGTGACTAACATAATACTATACCGATTTAAATACATAAATATAATATCATGTAGATTGGCCATTGCCATCCGCTAACACCATTCTTTAAGACCAACAAAGAGTGCGAGAGAGAAAAAAATCCTTTATGGAATTATAACAAGATGAAAAGAGAGAGGCAGTCTAATGACGCGTTCACCACTAAAAAGTCACCAATGGTCGTATATCCTCGCTTCGAGGGCACATCTTTAACCATCTCTCCTAGCATTGAGATACTTGGCGTCAACATATCGAGCGAAGTTCAGTTCCGATATCATCTAGAGGGTAAGGCCAAATTAGCCTCGAAGAAGCTTGGTGTTCTTAACAGAGCGAGACAGTACTTCAGTCCGGACCAACGCCTACAACTCTACAAGGCGCAAGTTCGGCCTCATATGGAATACTGTTCTCATCTCTGGGCAGGGGCGCCAAAATACCAACTGCTCCCTCTGGATCGTATCCAACGAAGGGCCGCTCGAATTGTTGATTGCCATAGTGTTTCAAACAGCTTGGACCCCTTGGAATTACGCCGAGATGTAGCTTCGCTCTGCATCCTCTATCGGTTGTATCACGGAGAGTGTTCTGAGGAATTGTTCGGAATCATACCACCTGCAACTTTTCGCCATCGTCCCACGCGAAAAACATACCATCCTCATCACCTTGATGAGTGGCAGTCTTCCACAGTGCGATTCTCGCGTAACTTTCTACCGCGCACTGTAAAACTCTGGAACGAACTGTCACCAGCAGTATTTCCGGACCTATACGACCTGCAAACCTTCAAGAAAAGAGCGTATTCCCTCTTAAAAGGCCGGCAACGCTCCTGCAGCTCTTCTGATGTTGTAAGTGTCCATGGGCGACGGTAGTTGCTTACCATCAGGTGACCCGTCTGCTCGTTTGCCCCCTTATTTAATAAATAAAAATAAAAATGAAAACTTTAACCACTTTCATTTGACAGGTCGTCACCAAGTCGTCACCCGTTTTTATGCCCTTTCGGTATTTGCAATTTATTGTTTAAATCCTTTATTATTTTCGATAAATACTATTACATATAACAATGGTAACTTGTTCTGTGAGTGATTGCAGTGTAAATCATAGGAGTAATCCTGAAAAATATACATTTCACAGTTAATTAATCTTCATGTCCTAATTGCTACGATGTGTTTATTTTAGCTATATTCTGTCTATATTTCTCTATTTCAAATAAAATATTGTTAATCCTCCCATTTACTTTCATATTTTGCATAACTAAAGGTACTATTGTTCTTAAATTACAATTTTTAAAGAAAAATTTTTCATTAAAATTGTTTACATATCCCTTCAGCTGTGGCGGCCATATTGAAAAAAAATGCGCATCTGTGGGGCTACTTCTGGATGTTCACGCGTGACGCGTTAAAATGACGATAACTCTAAAATTCCTTAGGGGGTGCATATTATAACTATGTCATTGGAATCTGTATGAATAAAGCTGAGATAATAAAAATAAATTAATCCAATTTTGCTATAGTAAGTTTTATTAATTTTAATTTGAAATCGTAATTACAAAAAAAAAAAAGTTTTTTGTCCTTTTAATAAAAAAAATTAAAAATTATTTAAAATATTTTTATTAAATTTACATAAATATACGTTATTTAACATTCATCAACAAGGAAAACACACTTCTCCATAAAATTTTTTCAACCCACAAGCTTTACAAAAAACAAAAATCGTCAAAAAAAATAAATATTAAGACAAGGGTCAAGTTTGAAACTTCTAGAAATCGTCATAAGTTTGTTTTAGAGCCATTAGAAGTGATTATAGCCCGTCTTTGTTATATTAAGTACACTTTGTGCAAGTTAGAGCGGTAAAGATATAGTTTACGATATACTGTGGTTAAAATAAAACATGAAGGTGATAATCGAGCTCCAGGAGCGCGGTCAACAGATGCGCGCATTTTTGACATCGACCTCCTAGAGCGTGGTCAACAGTTGAGGGGATAAACGCTAGGGCTTAAATCAAATTTATCGATATGCCTATCGGTATTTAACAAGAACATAAAACTAATCTAAAAATGTAATGGGGGTGTAAGGGTATTATGATATGTATTTAATTTAAGAATAAATAATATACTATGTTTGTCGTTTACTTTCAACTTTATATTTGCATTTCTATTAATGAGCTGATTTTTCAATAACAAGTAAGTAACTTTAAAATGTGTATATTATTTACCGTTATAAGAACCTCGTGTTATAACATATCCGACGATTGAAAAAAAGACGGGTTGCACTCCGGGAGTGCCGGCAGAAGTGAAAACTTGATTATTAACATTGTGCATTTTTTTAACCCATTTTTTATAAAAATCAATTATTAAAAATCGATTTTTTTATTTAATCGAAACCCTTACAATCAATTCAAGTTCGAGTTCGACACAAAACACTACTCTCCAACCGTCTATGCCCGCTGTACACTCTCGCCGAGAGCTCTCGGGCGAGAGTCTCGTGCGAGAGCCCCTTGCCCGAGTGCGATCATGTACATTCTCGCTTAGTTCAATCGCCGCAGTTAAGAACTCAGATAAGATGGACGAGAACGACCATTCACCATTCACCGTGCATCGAAATATATCATTGTAATCCAAAGATTTATAATCATATTTAATTTTATTTCTCAGAGATAATGACTGATAATGTCGTTTATTATTGTTATTTTTCTGTTCTACACTGTCCAACGGCGAAACTAGTACTCAAAGACGCGAGAGTGTACAGTAGTGCGCTCGTTTTCCTCGCGAGACCCTTTGTCTCGGGCGCAATATACCGACAACAGACCGAGAGGGTCCGAGACAGGCGAGACGAGGCGAGCGCACCCATTTACACTCTCGCACTCGGGCCGCCTCGCTGTGTCTCGGCGAGAGTGTACAGCCGGCTTTACGGTTCTGACGCGAGAGAATCTGACGCGAGTTTCACAGTTTTTACCCATCCCACAAAAGTGCTCAACGCCGCTAAAGAAGTTTTCACTTCAAAAATCACCCCAACCGAAAATGTGTATCTACTTTTCAATCGTCCCCTTTTTACTGCCAAATAAAATATATGATACCTAATTTGAATTACAAAATCTGTCAAAGTTGCATATTATTTATTTTTCATAGAAACGCAGGTAAACCTGTCAAATGAAAGTGGTTAAAGTTTTCATTAGACTGCCTCTCTCTTTTCATCTTGTTATGACCGCTGTACACTCTCGCCGAGAGCTCTCGGGCGAGAGTCTCGTGCGAGAGCCCCTTGCCCGAGTGCGATCATGTACATTCTCGCTTAGTTCAATCGCAGTTAAGAACTCAGACAAGATGGACGAAAACGACCATTCACCATTCACCATGCATCGAAAGATATCATTGTAATCCAAAGATTTATAATCATAATTAATTTTATTTCTCACAGATAATGACTGATAATGTCGTTTATTATTGTTATTTTGTCTGTTCTACACTGTCCAATGGCGGGACTAGTACTGAAAGACGCGAGAGTGTACAGTAGTGCGCTCGTTTTCCTCGCGAGACCCTTTGTCTCGGGCGCAAAATACCGACAACGGACCGAGAGGGTCCGAGACAGGCGAGACGAGGCGAGCGCACCCATTTACACTCTCGCACTCGGGCCGCCTCGCTGTGTCTCGGCGAGAGTGTACAGCCGGCTTTATAATTCCATAAAGGATTTTCTTCTCTCTCGCACTCTTTGTTGGTCTTTAGCATCATACGTTTATGTATACGACAGTATATATTATAAGTCTATGATTTAAAGTATGTTATATATTATACTATCTATGATTTAAAGCCTTGTCACACCCTTCGAAGGAAAGTTTTCATAAATTTCAATTTGAAATATTTCCTCGGAATTACCGGTGAACCCACTTTTTTGGGCTTAAAAAATCGCAAATCGTACAAAGAAATTGATAAGCAATTTTTAGCCGTTTATCTTTGATACAAAGTTCCAAATTTTGACGAATTCTCAAAAATTGTAATACTTCCGGCAAAAATTACGTATGATACATAGAAATTTTAAAATTAATTATTTCACTTAACTTATCGGCAAAGTATTGATTTTTTGGTATCAATCGATGTAGGATGTTTTAATATTCTATATATATTGAATTTAGCTCAAAATCTTTGAATTTATAAATGTTATATACATCCTTAAATAGAACATTGTTTTCCCGCCATTTACTTGACACAGGCCAATGGTATTATTTGCAGTGCCATAATAAGAAAAAAAAATGGTTGCCTGTAAAGTCGGTTTTACGGGCGAAGATTTTACGTGACAACGTGTGGGAGAGAGACGCAAGGCATTCGGCGGGCCTCTCTCTCGTTCGGTGACTCATCGTAACGTTACCGAGCGTTACACTTTTTCATAAGTGACTTCTTCTTCTTCTTCTAAAAATGGCCCCGTAGTGAGTCGCCAGTGTCAAAGTGGTTGATATGACTCTGCTTTATGATGGGTTGGCTTTTCATAAGTGACTCCCAGCCGCAACCTAATTTAAGACGTTGTCACGTCAAAAAAAAACACCTTTGTTCTTGAATGAAGGATCAAACTGGATTTGACAAGCAAATAATAATACCGAGATTGACAAAGACGCAGCTATACATAAACTCATAAGAGTAATAGAGTCAGTAACATTTTTTTTTGTCCTTGTCATAGTTTCACTTTTTGTTGTTGGTCAAGAATCGCACTTTTGACCAACAAAAGATTTGCTCATATTGTACTTTGCGATATTCGTTGATTCTGTGTTTTTTTAGCGAAAAACAATATTGACAGTGTTAAAGTGTGTGTTAAATTTATTGCTAAACATGGTGATTTGTTACGTTTTAGGCTGTAAAAGCCGTAGTGAGCGGAAATATGAAAACATAACATTTCATTCGTAAGTACGATATTTTGCATTTAACATCTCTCAGTTTGCAGTAATATTGACTGTATGATTATCTAAGAATATTATTACACGAGGAATGATGTGTTAATTACATTATTACAGCGTAAAATAGTATTTAAAAAACATTGTTATTGTAGTAATACACAACCAAATTCTATAGGTCGTTATTTCAACAGCAAACCAAAGCTTATTAGTACTCTTTGATTTTGTCGCGTTAAACGATTGCAAGGGTTGCCAGCGCTAGTGTTGGAGAATTGCCTAGAATTGTTATTTGTTCATGTTTAATAATTATTATTTTTACAAAAAATATTATAAGTTTTAATACTTAAAAATCATTCAAGAATAATATTATATTGAATTGTCAATTGTCATCCAACATGAACTTAAACATACTACTTCAGATAACATAATATTATTATCTTTCTATTGTAAGATCAAAACATACTTTTAACTTACATTGTATGTTTTACATTCTATAATTTATAATAAAATAAATAACTATTTATTTTAGATTTCCAAAGGACTCCATAACTAGAAATTTATGGATTCAGTCAACAGGACGAGGCAACTGCTGGATTCCAAACAAATATGTAAAAATATGCTCTATACACTTTGAAAAAAAGTGTTTTAAAAAGAGAACTGAAAATAATATCTTGGAAAAATTCTCAGTGCCAACACTACACATTTGTACTGATCAGGTAAATTCTTTCGTTCGAGTCATATTCGAGTATTATTATCCACCGAAAACTATGTCCAGCTGTAGACTTCCAACATCAAAGTATCACAAAGTTGTATAATATTATGTAATATATATTAACTTAGAGATAAAATATATATATATATATATATATATATATATATATATATATATATATATATATATATATATATATATATATATATATATATATATATATATATATATATATATATATATATATATATATATATATATATATATATATATATATATATTAATATATAATTTATTAATATATAAATAAATATATATATATATATATATATATATATATATATATATATATATATATATATATATATATATAAATTAATAAATATAATATATATATTAATAAATAATAATAATAATAAATAATATTATATATAATTATAATAATAAATATATAATAATAAATAATATTATATATATATTAATAAATATAAATATAATTATGTGTCATGACATAAAAAATACTACACATAGTCTCGCCAGACGTAGGTCTATCAACTGTCTAGGATCGGTATACATTAATTTGTGTGTTTTATTCTCAAATCGCGGAATTCTGTCTGTAGCGGTCATATTGTCATTTTCTACACAGTGCTCCAAGGCTTTAAATGAATGTGTTTTTACTTTAAACTCACGGGGCGCTGCTGGTAAAGGAGAACTGTCAAACACACGTCAAAAATGACGTTTTTGTATGATAGAAGCGTTAGTTCCTTTTCTCGCCACATTCATTTAAAGCCTTGTCGAATTGTACAAACAGTGCGAGTATTTTTCACTTAGCTCCTGGACTAGTACTAGAAAGGTCAATGACCGCAAGTGCCACCTTAAATTATTCTGACTATAGTAAATAAATGATACGGTACTGATTAAATTCATATTAAGTGTTTTTCTTAGTTCTTTTGTCTATTATTTATGTTTATGTGCCACCTTAAATTATCCTCCTGACTCATCCTGACTCATCCTGATAAACTTTCCCGTTTTTAATATTATTAGTAAGATCTTAAATCTCAATCCATTTAAATACCGTTGTAAGGGTCGTTATGACGTAAGTCGTAACATGTAGAGTGCAAAGTTCACACCACGGAGCTAAATACAATGCTCCTTTAGAGTTTTAACTTTTGAAGTCAGTATGTTTTAAGGAACTGAATAACGTGCCCGCGCGCAATATATTGTACTAGCCGCTAAGTATAGTATTGTGACTTTTGTGTAGTGTTTTAATAAACATTTATCTGAGCCTACGAACTTTCTATTATAATCACCTTAGAACATACCCAACACTGGTGACCCCGGACGCGTGAATATTAGGCTCAGTGTTTTCTATAAATAAACTGTTAAGTGCGCGCGGAATAAAATTCGAAATTTCGAATTTCGATATGGAGCAGCAACAAGAGAAGCAGCAAGTGCCACCATCGAGTACAAGTAACGAGTTGGCGACGGTCACCATCGCAAGTAGGATTGCCGAATTCTGGACTGACCAACCTCGATTGTGGTTCGTGCACACCGAGGCTATTTTGGCGACGCAAAAACTGAACGATGTGACGAAATTTAACCTAGTCGTCGGAAAACTGGGCAAAGAAATAATACAGCAGGTCAGTGATCTACTACGAGACCCGCCCGAAACTAATAAGTTCCAGGCTCTGAAAGACAGATTAATTTCTGTTTATGAAGAGAGCGAAAGCCGGCAGTTTGAAAAGCTGCTCATGGAGATGGAGCTCGGCGAGCAGAAGCCCTCACAGCTTCTTCGGCGTATGAAAGACTTGGCCAACGGCAAGATCAGCACGGAAACATTGTGCATGTTATGGCTAAGACAGTTACCTCCGTCTGTCCGAGGCGTTTTAGCTGCTACCGATACCAAAAATCCGGATAACCTGGCATCGATAGCAGATAAGATCGTCGAAACTATGCGGCCGATCGACATGGCAGAAATATCAATGACTTCTGCTACCTCACCTGGCAGTCGAGATCCTGCCGATCTCGAAAGAGAGATCGCGAAGTTGACGGCGAAGCTCGAGCAGTTGCAGCGTTCGTGTCGACCTTGGAGAAGAGGACGTTCGAGTTCCCGTTCTCGTTCACGTCCGAGGTACCGTGGGCAGTCTGCGTCGTCTACACACCGACGGACACCTGCGAGCCCTGACTGGCTCTGCAGCTACCACTTCAGATACAAGGAGCGAGCCCATCGGTGCGTCGAGCCGTGCAGCTGGAGCAAAAAGCAGACCGCGGAAAACTAGTTCCGGCGCGAATGGAGGCGGAAGTTTGTGCCGGTATGAAGTCTCACCGCCTGTGCGTAACCGACTCAAAAAGTGGTTTACGTTTCCTGGTGGACACCGGTGCTAACGTTTCGGTGCTACCCAGATCCTCGCGAAAAGATCATAGCGTAAGTTTAGACTATAAGTTGTACGCAGCTAACGGAACGGAAATTAAAACGTTCGGTTTCAGAACTCTAGAGTTAAACTTAAATTTAAGACGAGCGTTCCGTTGGACTTTTGTTGTAGCCGATATTAAGCAGCCCATCCTTGGAGCCGATTTTTTGAGTCATTATGGTTTATTAGTAGATATTAAGTCGCATAGATTGTTAGACACCATAACAAACTTAAAAACTAATGGCTCATTAATTAATTGTGATCAACCTAGTATTAAGACTTTAGATGATTCGCATCCTTTATATAATTTACTTTCCTGTTACCCTGAAATTACGAGGCCAATTTCGTTTAAAGAGTGTAGCCAACATTCGATATTTCATCACATTGAGACTGTAGGTCCGCCGGTACATGCGCGTGCCCGTCCTTTAGCCATAGATAAATATAAGTTAGTCAAGGAAGAATTTAGGGTCATGCAGGAGATGGGCATCTGTCGCCCGTCTAAATCTCCGTGGGCGAGCCCGCTGCATGTCGTCGTAAAGAAGAACGGCGAGCTTCGCCCATGCGGCGACTACAGGCGTCTCAATGCGGTTACTAAGCCTGACAGATATCCGATTCCCAGACTACAGGATTTCACGAACCTATTGACAGGTAAGATTATCTTTTCTAAAATTGATATTTGTCGTGCCTATCATGCTATTCCTGTAAGCCCTTGTGACGTAGAAAAAACGGCTATCATAACGCCTTTTGGCTTGTACGAATTTCCGAGAATGTCGTTCGGACTGCGAAACGCAGCTCAGACGTTTCAAAGATTCATGAGTCACACGGTTTTACAAGGAATAGACAATTTAACTAGTCAAAACAAAGGTCAAAATCAAAATCAAAATTCTTGTTTATTTAATTATATAGACGATATATTAGTAGCGAGTACTAGCGCAGAAATGCATGAATTACATTTAAAAAAGATATTCGATAAATTTACAGAGTACGGTATCACGTTAAATTTAAAAAAATGTTCTTTCAATCAGTCTTCAATAGAATTTCTAGGCTATCATGTATCGCCAGAAGGTTTAAGACCCCTTGACGATAAAATTAAAGCAATTATGGAAGTCCCTCTACCTAAAACTATAGAAGAATTGCGCAGATTTTTAGGGATGATAAATTTTTATCGCTCTCATATTCCAGATGCAGTTAGATATCAGTCAATTTTAAATAATTATTTGCATAACTCTAAAAGAAAAGACAAAAGTCTCATAGCATGGACAGGAAGTGCTGAGGATGCATTCGAACAATGTAAGCTAGCACTCAAGAATGCAGTCACGTTATCGTACCCATGCGACGATGCGCCATATGCACTTATGACCGACGCGTCAAACTTTTCAGTAGGTGCAGTTTTACAACAACGTATAGGCAGTTGTTGGAAACCATTGGGTTACTTTTCTAAGAAGATGACTAGTGCGCAGCAAAAATATTCTACCTACGATCGTGAATTATTAGCAATTTATTTAGCGATAAAACACTTTCGAGGTATGATAGAAGGTAGGGAATTAATTGTATATACTGATCACAAAGCCCTTAGTTATGCTTTTAACAACGTTAATCCTGAGAAAGAATCTCCCAGAAGGACTAGGCATTTATCTTTTATTAGCGAATTCACGACGGATATAAGGCATATTGAAGGAGAACAGAATGTAGTAGCCGATAGTTTGTCGCGTATAGAAACTATAGATTGTCCAAGTATTATTAATTGGGAAGAATTAGCATTAGAACAAGAAAAAGAACCATTAAACATTTCTAATAAGAAAAGTTGTAGCGTTCACTTAAAAAAGGTTGTGCTTCCCTTTTGCAACAAAGCTTTGTTATGCGAGATGTCTACTGACAATATTAGACCTTATCTACCAGAGTCGTTTCGTAGAATTGCATTCGAATCAATTCATAACTTGAGCCACCCTAGCATCCGTTGTACTCGCAGGATGGTTCAAGATAAATTCTTTTGGCCAGGCATGAATCAGGATGTAAGTAGATGGACTAGAGCATGCGTGCAGTGCCAGAAAGCTAAGATAGGTAGACACACATTTTCAGATATTCAAGAATTTCCAACATGCGAACGCCTAGAACACGTCCACATCGATATTGTGGGACCGCTTTCCACAACTAGCGATGGATATAAGTATCTTGTGACTATGATAGATAGACGTACGAGGTGGCCGGAAGCATTTCCCGTTAAAGAGATAACAGCTGAGGTAGTAGCGAAAGTAGTTTACGAAGGATGGATTGCAAGGTTTGGATGCCCTGTAAAGTTAACTAGCGACCAAGGCAGGCAATTCGAAAGCAGCCTGTTCGCTCAACTCATGAAAATTTTGGGTATACAGAAGTCACGTACCACAGCCTACCACCCGCAAAGCAATGGGATAGTAGAGCGGTGGCATAGATCATTGAAGGCAGCCCTGACTGCCCGTTTGCAATCATCATCATCGTGGATTGTAGAGTTGCCAACAGTTTTGTTAGGATTGAGAGCAGTTTCTAGACACGATAATGGCATTAGTACCGCAGAAATGACTTACGGACACCCCATACGTTTACCTAGCGATTTTTATAGTACGTCAAAGAATTTTCATTCGGATGATAATTTTGTCAAAAAATTACGCGATACGCTTAACGATTTAAGGCCTATATCGACTAAACATCCTAGTTCTAAAACTTTATTCGTGCATCCGGATTTGAAGGAGTGTAGTCACATCTTTTTGCGAGTTGACCATGTTCGTAAGCCTTTACAACCTCCATACGAAGGCCCTTACCGAGTCCTCGATAGGGGTTTAAAGGTCTACAAAATTTTGAAAGGTAACAGAGAAGTTAATATTTCTATTGACAGGTTAAAACCCGCATATTTGTTAAAGGAAAACATCGAAAGTGAAAGTAGTTACAATTTACGTTCGAGTTTAGGCGAAAATAGTAAGGGTAATTTAGCACTTAGTAACGAGTTAGATTCGAGTTCAGAAAACAATAGTAACGCCACGGTAATGCGATCCGTGCCACAGAACAAAATTACGAGGAGTGGTCGGACAGTGAGACGACCAGCTCGTTTTGACTTTTGAATGTAACAATTATAGTCTAACAATTAATGTAATACATTTATACCTAACACCTAAAAATTTTAATTAAGTAAGTACCTAAGATTAAGAGAAAAACATTTTTATATGTACTTAACACATTATTTTTATACATTGATATAAGTATTATACACCTTTAAAATTTTTTTTTTTCTATTGTGTATTGTGTAGTTAAGAGTTAGATTACTGTATACGTTTACTTTTACTTTTGTGGTTAGTACCCGAGTGTTAAATATACTTTGTAACAGGGATATTATTGTAATACTGTTGTTTGTAACCTCTCGTCTGTTACAACGCCCAATTTAAACTTCGTAACACGACCTAATATAAGTAAGCATTGTAATTTGTAAGCCATTAGCCAGCTTATTATTGTTTCTCTCATTTGTCACAGTATAGCAATCCTTTGTTAATTGTTACACTTTTTACAACTTAAACAAAGAGGCAAACAAATGCCGCCAAGTGCCAACATATAAGTGAAGTGTGAAGTGTGAACACGAGCCGCTATTTCAAGTATAACAACCATTTTTTGTGATTTTTTTTTCAAGAGTGAACCTGCACTTACTGCGTAAAAATGTTACATGACATATTGACTATTGTGTCGTTACTGATTAGCAGATTTATTGCAGTTAGTACTGTGCTAATATTTTCTTTTTGTATTCCTTTATTTAAAAAAAGGGGGGAATATTGTAAGGGTCGTTATGACGTAAGTCGTAACATGTAGAGTGCAAAGTTCACACCACGGAGCTAAATACAATGCTCCTTTAGAGTTTTAACTTTTGAAGTCAGTATGTTTTAAGGAACTGAATAACGTGCCCGCGCGCAATATATTGTACTAGCCGCTAAGTATAGTATTGTGACTTTTGTGTAGTGTTTTAATAAACATTTATCTGAGCCTACGAACTTTCTATTATAATCACCTTAGAACATACCCAACACCGTTATTAAATTTACATAATATAGTATTTATGTACTTATTAAAGTATTATTATATTTTATAGATATAGCGTTTAAAATTATAACATTGATATCTATTATTTACTGACTTGTAATTTTTATGTATTATATTAGTATAATACTAGTTTTGCTTCGATGAGCACATAATATAATGTAATCATATTTGTGCACGTCCTATCTGCTGTTTTTAATCCTATCTCTCTCCGTAGGGCTGCTGGAAGAGATTTCTATCTAGACATAATAGTCCGGTCATTTTAGACATAAAAATAGTGATCAAATAAAGAAAATTCCGACAGAGCCAAATCTTCGTAGAGACCTTAGGTTTACCACAAGGAATAAAGTGTCAAAAGTCCCCATCAGTCCCATGTGAGCTTAGGGACTTATTCGGGGCCCAAGGTAAAAATTTTAGGTTTTTTGGATTTTTCTCGAAAACGGTAAGTTTTATCGAAAAAGTACCTCAGAGCAAAGTTGTAGATCTTAAAATTCTCTATAAAAATAGTCCCTATAATTTTTTCTCTAAGACCCACTATTTCCCAGATATTACGCTTGTAAGAATCACGTTCTACATAATATGCACACATTTCCACACCACCTGTGAGGTAGTGTACTCGGCGCGTTTTTTTTAACGTGGTATCCCCGGTAGGCCTATTCCACGAACCTTTATGACGTTATTTTCAGGAACAATAATTATTTAATAGTATGAAGATTATTGATATGGGTTACTGAGTTTAACTTTTTTTTATTACTTTAATCTGACTCATACTCTTCATATTCAACTTAAACAATCATGTTTTCTTCAATTTCTTCTTGTTCTTCTTCTTCTCCTTCCTGTTGATGAACGCTTGTTGAAGTTGTCTCTTCATCAAAATCACATGAATTTTCCTCTCTTGTATTTAATTGAACATTTGAGCAAGAGACACCTTGGCAATTGGTTCACGCTGGAGAACACTGCAACCCTACTTTTTTACAGCCATATTTGGCACTGCAACCTTTCTTGCAATTGCAAAAAATAGTGTTAAGAAGTTTTTCTGGAGCAGGGGGCAGTAAAGTTAGAATCGGTTCCAAAGTATTATTTATCAATTTCCAACCCCAGTCTTCAGGGTTCAGTTCAAGTTCGCAAGGGCCCCCGCCACCCCGCTTCACCCGGTAGCCTAGGGGTCACCAAATGGCGGACCGCGGTCCGCATCCGGACCGCCGACCCTTTGTATGCGGACCGAGCATTTTCGAAGGTGAACTTCGTTAAGTAGCCCGCAAACGATCAAACATCAAATACGTCAAACACGTAGTAAAATCCAAATTTTCTTCAAACACGTAATTTGTACGTGTTTGACATGTTTGATGTTTGATCGTTTGCGGGCTACTTTAAAAATAAATTTCAGTCTTGACTTACTGATGAACATCCTGGATTTAATTTCAATAGCTTGCATCAATTTCACTCCAAGCAAGCAATAAAATTATCACTTTTCTTATTAGTTATTGATATGTAAATAAATACCTTTGTAATTTCCATAATTACCTTTGTTTCATAAACTCAAACTCAAACTCAAACTCAAATTTTTTTATTCAGAATAAATTTTTGCAAATATTTTCTGAAAGTCTACATGATGCCTACCACCGGTAATTTTTCTTTTTATTATAAAATGTGCGGACCGCGAAGGTCATTTCTTTTCTTAAAATGGACCCCGAGCGAAACTAATTGGTGACCCCTGCCGGTAGCCGGTTTTTGCTGCCTTCGGGCGACAGAGTGGCGCCGTTGCGAGTGCGTGTAGTGACCAAGCTGTACTGAATTAGGTTGGGATAAAATATGTTATGGTAAAAAAATTATCACCCTATTTTTTGTGGTTTAATGGACTCTCCTTATGACACCTAAGCCCCAAAAAAAATTTGGCAGGTAGGTTTAATTGCACCCGGTATACGTGGCATATGTGTGCATACTATGTAGAACGTGATTCTTACAAGCGTAATATCTGGGAAATAGTGGGTCTTAGAGAAAAAATCATAGGGACCATTTTTATAGAGAATTTTAAGATCTACAACTTTGCTCTGAGGTTCTTTTTCGATAAAACTTACCGTTTTTGAGAAAAATCCAAAAAACCTAAAATTTTTACCTTGGGCCCCGAATAAGTCCCTAAGCTCACATGGGACTGATGGGGACTTTTGACACTTTATTCCTTATGGTAAACCTAAGGTCTCTACGAAGATTTGGCTCTGTCGGAATTTTCTTTATTTCAATTGTCTAAAATGACCGGACTATAAGCAGTTCCTTTGTGCCGTCTTTCTGTGTTAACTGTAATTATGTAATGTTTCCTGTGCACAATAAATTATAAATAAATAAAATAAAAATAGTATAGCAAGTAGGTACAGTAGTAATTAGCAAACAGCAATTAGTATAGTAAGTAAAATTATAATTTAAGTGCAAAGATTAAAATCCATAACAATTACCCCGAACATGGAGAGAACATTCAAGGCTTAAACATTTTGAAGCTTGACGCACATGCGTCGTCTCTCCGTGCGCCGCGGTGGAATGGAGCCCTCACGCGGATGAACTCACGGGAAGATTGCTAATAATAAAAATACAAAAAGTAATGGTAATATGTAAAAGGTATTTTGTGCCATCTGAAAAAATGATAAAAAAAATGATTTGGTGTGGGGAAAATAAATAAGATTTGTATAGTCTGGTAACACCAGACAAAGTTGGTACTTTATCACTTTTGGCGGGAAGTCGAAAAGAGCGGGTGTTCAAAATTTTCTCTGCTTTATAAAAATTTATTTTCCAGTAATATTACTGTAATTTAGTTGTAAATACTACTTTTTCAATAGTGATAAATAATATATAAATAAGATGAGTGTAGATAGCGACGGGGGTCCGGCCCCCGCAGATACTTCTAAGAAAAGAAAATTGGACGATAGTGCTATGGACTATAGAATGTTCACAAAAACAAATTATAAGAGACAATTCCCAGAGAATTATAGTAGCGATTGCGTCGTTTATGTTGAATCGATAAACAATGAAAAATTGGGAAACAAAAACCCTATTGCTTTAACAAAATTATTCACGGAAAATGTTAAGGGAATTGTAGGTGTACATAGAGTGAACGCTTATAAAGTTGGTGTCACTTTTAAAAAGCCCGCACCAGCGAATAACTTCCTGAAAATGGACCATTTTCTAATAAGAAATAAACTGAAAGCCTTTGTACCGGCCCACCAGTCGGAGATCACTGGTGTTATAAAATATGTGCCTAAGGATCTGTCCAATGAAGCTATATACAAAAACATTGCATGCGACACAGAAGTAATTTCAATCAAAAGATTTTTTAAGAAAGTTGAAGGGAAACTTACTCAATGGAGTACAATAGCAGTTACCTTCGCTGGTACAATTTTACCTCAATACGCCTACATACAAATGTTCAGGTATCCAGTACATTTACACATACCACCATTATTGCAATGCTTCAAATGCCTCAAGTTCAACCACTCTGCCAAAGTTTGCCGAGGAGAGCAAATGTGCTCCTCATGCGCTGGACGGCACTCATACAAAGAATGTGATGTAGAAGAAATTGTATGCCTCAACTGTAGCGGAAATCACTTGGCCATCTCACGAGACTGTCCAGTGAAACAGAAGAAAATGCAGGAAAAGAAGTCCAAATATCAGAATTTTAACCATAGCTATGCCACTGTGGTGAGTAGTGTTCCGTTGCTCACTGACCCTAAATCTTTTCCAGCTATTTCTAAACCTATCAATGTAAATACTGTTGGTAACACCAAAACAAATTTCGATGTAGAACAAATTTTGAACAATGACATTATAATGAATGCCTTAGTTAAGTCTCTTGTAATCCTCGGTAATAACAATACTCCAGTCACAAATAAAAGAATTAAAGATATATTACTATCTAATTTAATCACATAATGGATACATATTTAAATATAGCACAATTTAATATACAAAGCTTGCAGAATAAAAGAGTCTTATTAAAAACATTTCTTTTTGATCATAATATAGACATATGTCTGTTAAATGAAACATGGCTTAAGAGTTCAAGTATAATTCCAGATTTTACACCTTATAATTTCATACGTAAGGATTCATTAAATTCACATAATGGAGTAGGTATACTCATTAAACAAAACCTCAAATATAAAATTGTAAATACAACTTTTTATGAAAGTATTCAAAATATTTGTATATCATTAGAAACTACAATAGGAACAATACACATTTTATGTGTGTACTGCCCACCTAATAACAGGTTTGATACAAATAAATTAAAAAAAGTATTACTTGAAACTCCTAAACCATGTCTCATCATGGGAGACTTTAACGCACACCACATTTTATTCGGATGCCACTCGAACAATAACAGAGGTAACAGTGTGTTTAACATCATAGATGAATTTGACATGTGCATATTGAACGATGGCAGTGTCACAACAGTTCAGGCACCAAATAGAAATCCATCTGCAATTGATTTAGCTCTTGTTAGTCCTTCTTTAGCTCCTCTTTGCGAATGGCTTGTCCACAGTGATCCAATGGGCAGCTACCACTATCCAACTCAGGTAACTATTAATGTACAGCCCTCAATATATGTAGTTCGTCCTGTGGAAGAAAAATATATTTATAGTAAAACAGATTGGAATAAATATTTTAAGTTATCAGAGACATCTTTTTCAGAATTAAATGTAGATAATAATAATTTAGAACCACTTCAGTTATACAATAGTTTTGTCAGTATTTTATGTAATTTAAGATCAATAACAGTACCAAAACAAAATCCAAAGCCAGTTTCGAAGACATTGAGAAAACCAGCTCCTTGGTGGAACCAAAAATGTGAAGATGCAGTTCGAAAGTCCAAGGAAGCTTTAAAAAATTATAGAGCTTTGCCCAGCATTGATAACTTTATTACTTATAAAAAATTTGATGCTCAAAAGAAAAGGTTATTAAAGGATGAAAGGGTTAAATCATGGCAAGATCTGTGTAGTAGTTTTAATAGAATGACACCAGTCTCTAGAATATGGGGATATATTAAAAGATTCAAGAGAATAGGTACTTCCCATGATAGGTTTTTAAATGATGATTGGGTACCATCCTTTTTAAATAAAATTTCAGATCAGTCTCAAGTAAATGAAAGCAATTTAAAGACTATTTATGATCAAGCCGTTGAAGATGAAAGTAATTCGTTTCTCAATAAGTCATTTACACTGAGCGAGTTATACATATCTTTAAAAAGTAGAAAAGACACAACGCCAGGCTTGGATAGTATACCATATATTTTAATTAAAAAACTACACCCTAATGCAATAGAAATTCTTTTGAAGATTTATAATAGGTTATGGGATGGTTTAGTCATACCGGAGTCATGGAAAACTCAATGTGTCATTCCTATTTTAAAACCAAATAAACCAGCTAGTAACCCATCTTCCTACAGGCCCATTTCCCTATCATCATGTTTAGGTAAGCTTTTTGAAAACATGTTAAAAATGAGATTAGATTATTTTGCTGAATCACAAAACATTTTACCGGATATTCAGTTTGGATTTAGGAAAGGAAAAAGTTGTTCTGGAAGCTTTGTATCATTTATACAAGATTTAAAAAAGGCAAAACTTAGTCACTGCAGTGTTGTTTGTGTATTTTTAGATGTAAAAGCTGCCTTTGATAGTGTTAACATTGAAGTGTTAATTAAAGTTTTACAGGAACTGGGATTTCCGGTGAAAACTTTAAAATGGATTCATAAATTTTTAAGTAACAGAAAAGTTTATGTAAAATTCAATAATAAATTGCATGGGCCTAAGACGGCCAATAAAGGCACAATGCAAGGGGCTACGACATCGCCATCATTTTATAATTTTTATACATCTCAAATCCTTAAATTTGTAAATATTCTTGGAGTAAAAGTATTGCAATTTGCTGATGACTTGCTTTTGTACAGTGTAAATAAAAACTCAAATATGGCTATCGATCTTATAAATAGAGCTTTAGCTCAATTACAAAATTATTATAAGAATATTTTAAAATTAGAAATAAGTTCAGAGAAAAGTTCAGTGCTAATATTTAGTAAAGATGTACCTGCACATTCTGTAAATATAATTTATAATAACAACAGAATTCCCATTGTGAATCACCACAAATTCTTAGGAGTTATTGTAGATAATAAACTTAAATTTGATAAACACATTAACTATGTTTGTCAGAATGCTATGAGAAGCATAAATGTAATGAGAAGTTTGGCAGGAACATTTTGGGGTTCAGACCCAAAAACTCTTAATATGTTGTACAAAAGCATAGTCAGAAGTCATTTTGATTATAGTTCATTAGCTTACATGAATGCAAATATAACATTACTAAGGAAATTAGATGTTGTACAGAATATAGGTTTAAGAATAATAAGTGGTGCCATGCGTAGCACCCCTATCGTGTCTATGGAAATTGAAAATTGTATACCTCCATTGTCTCTGCGCCGTTTACAATTGGCTGAGAGATTTTGTCTTAAAGAGTTATCCTGTAATAACAATTTTCTAGTGAATAAATTGTTGCATCCTATAGAAATTGTACAGTCAGCTTTACCAACTATCACATCTAATGATCTCATTTCTGCTTCTTTACCTGAAATACCAAGAATTATGTTATTAACAAAAAATTATTCTAAAAATATGTACACTAGTAACAAATGGCCAATTTATCAATATCCATATGAGACTACAATTTTTAATATTAAGTGTCATTTAGATTCTGTTACAAATAAATTTGACTTTTCACAATTTCTACAGGATAAAAGGGATTTTTACACAATATATACAGATGGTTCTAAAAGTGAGGAAGTTAAAGCTGCATACTATGACCCACAATGTAAGTTAAGTAAATGTTTTAAAATGCCACAAAGTTGCAGTATTTTTACAGCAGAGGCCTGGGCTATATTAGCAGCTTTAAAATATGTTTTTACTGATGTAAATAATGTAAATATTTTAATAATTACTGATTCTAAAAGTGTGTTATATAGTTTAAGTAACCAAAGTATGTCTTTTAAACAAAATTATATTATATTTAGAATTAGATTTATGTTAACAAAATTGGTGGAAAAGAAAATAGAACTAGTTTGGGTTCCCTCCCACAGTGGCATATTAGGCAATGAAATTGTAGACCAGGTGACCCGTAGGGAACACAATGTAGACCTTTCAGAAAGTGTTAAGGTACCATTTACTGATATATACCCACAAATTAAAAGTTCAATTAAAAGTTTATGGAAAGACTATTGGGCGAAGATAATAGAAACTAAAGGAAAATGGTACGCGGAAATTCAAAAAGACTTACCGACGATACCATGGTACAACAAGATAGTTTATGTAAACAGGAAATTAATCACAACAATTAATCGTTTGCGCTTTGGTCATTGCCTGGTCCCATCACATCTTAGGAGAATAAATGTAATAGACAATAGTACCTGTTCTCATTGTTCAGAAGAAAATGCAGACATAGATCATGTGCTTTTTAAGTGTCCAGTCTTTGCCATACAAAGATCCATATTTGATAATAATATTAAGGAAATTGCTCAAGAGAACTCTTTAAGTGTCCCCCGCCACAGTCAAGACCTATTAGCAAATTCTGTTTACTTTGACTCTATTTTCAAATATATTGTAAATACTGTACAAAAAATTTAGGTTTTTTAGGTTATGTTTGTGTTTTGTATTTCTTTTTTTTTAGAGATGATATGTGTCAATATCAATGGTTTTGTTTTTTAAGCTTTTAAGTTTTAAATAGGTACATAAGTGATATGTCTTTATGAAATGTAAAATGTTGATTGGTTGTAACTTGTGTCTTTTTTAAAGTTTGTAGGTTTTCTTTTTGTTATTTAATGTAATCGTATTCTAATGTAAGTTCATTATACTGTTATAATGTATTCGACTGAAGGACCTGTATCCATAGTCAAGAATAAATTGAAAAAAAAAAAAAAAAATTGGTACTTTATATCCATCCCTACGGGTGTACGCCCGTGTCAGGTCTACTAGATGCTTGGTTTTAGCCTTTGTTAGTGTCATTTGTCACCTGTCAAAAAGAGAGAAAAAAAAAGAAAAGTTTTGTTTCTACAAATATATAGGTACCTACTAGTAATCTGTGGTTTTGTTTTCCTAAATAGTAATTCCTCGAGCGATTGCTGTCGCTGAAAAAAATTACAGATTTTTAATAATATTGAAATAAAACATCTTATAGAAAGTTTTAAAATAATACAACATCATGGGTCTCGATATTATTGGATTTGCTTATGCAGCTACGGTAGCTGCAGGAGGCATAATGGGTTATGCTAAAGCAGGTATTTTTGCATAATGTTCTTTGGTAGTTTTTTAACTGAGAAGTATTAGAGATAGGTACATAATAATATAATGGAATTATCGTATAAAACTTAAAGTTTTGTTAGTGTTACAGCGTGTTTATACGTAATAATAAAAATACGTTTTTTTTATGTCCAGTAAGTTCCAATGATAAGACATTTTTTTTAAATTAATGTTATCTTGAATATTCTAGAATATTTTTAGGTTAAGCTTGTTTTTATTTAGAAGAATTGACAATCATCATGATGATAGCAAAATTCCATGCACATTATTTTTATTGATATTTCATAAAAAAGTATGTTTTAAATAATTATTCAACATAAATACTTACCTTTTTAAGTTTCTACAATGTTTCCTGCCTATTTGACCTTCAACTGACCAGCTTAATGAAATGTACAAGAAACTTGATTTTATTAATCTTAAATTATTATTGAATTAATGTTTTTTCTATTGAATTGAAAATCTATTGTGTCTGCCGTTGGGCTATATAGGGCTTTATTATGTCTGTAAAGAATAGGATTTATAAATTAATCCTTCAGGCCTCGCGCGAGCACCAGTGATTGTGAGAACAAAAGAATACAATGGGAATTCCTAGAACCTCCGATTGAAGGATAAATCAAACAAAGTATGTAATTTCTGTATTTCATGTTTCATAAGGGGCATGTTTTATATTTATAACTTTTACTCAGACACTTGTATATTTTTAAGGATCCATCCCTTCACTTGGAGCAGGCCTCATATTTGGCTCAATTCTAGGTAAGAATAATTTTTAAACTTTTTTTTTAATATCAAAACACGCTAGTCCTGCT
Organism: Polyommatus icarus; assembly: GCA_937595015.1. Lineage (NCBI taxonomy): Eukaryota > Metazoa > Arthropoda > Insecta > Lepidoptera > Lycaenidae > Polyommatus > Polyommatus icarus. The sequence goes on from OW569321.1 coordinate 23,935,931, forward strand.
TACACACCCCGCTATCCTCCAATTATTGTGATATAATGATAGAATCGTGAATCGTGCTCAAAATGTTTTGATGATTACTTAAAAATTACTAATATTTCCTTTATTCATTATTTTAGAAAGTGTGTGATTTTAGTAGTGCAAGTTATTTAATGATAGTTACTCAATAAGTGTAACATATTATATTTGTTGAAAAGAAATATTCATAATTTCGAAAAATATAACTATTGAGTCAAAATAAGTGAATCATGCTTTCCGTTAGGCTAATATCAGAAAATTTATAATTATTAAATAAATCTCAATTTCATTTAAGTCAATCCTCTTCTTGGATCGTAATACTTATTAGTTATTAGAGAACACAGCAAGATTTGGCAGCCTGCTCTTAATGTGTATGAATTCATCATTAATCTTAAGTGGTCATCCGAAAACAAATAGTAATTATTGCTGTGTTAGTGAGGTCAGAGGTGTGAGCTACAAGCTTTATAACAATATAAAGACTACATAATAGGCTACTTGACCTATGTTCAATTTCATTGAACAAATGCATATTTCTAGTAGAACTTGGCCTAGGAAACCGTATTTCACCCTTATTATCAAATAAAAGCTTATGATTGATAAATAAAGTCGATTTGAAAATATGATCTTATGAAAATAGGAATTGTACTGACGAAAACGCTTTTGCAGTACTTCCGATTTGGATGTGACGTCATTCTCATACTAATTTAATCTTTTATTTATCGCGCTCGCTATATGTAAGTTTATTTGTACATAAATAATAAGAATAAGCCTATTATATATTTTCTTCAATAATTCAAATAAAACATAAGTTTTATATATATTATCTCCATTTATTGTAGACGGGAACTGAAATGGCCAAAACTTTTCTCCAAAAGTTTTCAACATTACAAATGATTTCTAATTTCTTATATAATTATTTTATAATTTTTGGGCACTTTTAGACTCGTACATTTAGCACATTAAAAAATTTCAATAAAGAGAGTTTAAAATGCAAAGCGTATGACGTCACACTATGGCGGACAGTGTTTTCGGCGCCATTTAAGAGGCATATTTTTCAATAAACATTTTTATGGGTTTCTACTGTATAAAATATTAAAACATTAGTTTTTTTTGTAAAAATGAATGATTATGAAGCGATTAGCATGAAGAAAAAAATTAGGTCAAGTAGCCTATTTCTCATAAATATACTACATACTTAAATATTTTAAACAGAAGAGTTTTCATTGTATTTTTTTTTGTTTCTTTTAACCCTTAACTACCTACCACCTATTTCAGTAACATAACCACCTACGTGCGGTCCTAGAGACCGCTCATGAACAATCACCTTAAATTCGGGTTCTATGGTATCAAGAAATGATCGAAATGAGTAAAATACTTGTTTATGCTTTAGACTTTTAATTCAGACCTTCAAATAACATAAACTATAATAAAATCTAGAGATATATTATAATCTTTGAAGACTAGTAGTTTTAACAAAAAAATATACTCTTCTTAAATTAAGAAATCTGATAGATAGAGGAACTTAAAAAATCAACTTCTTTTTGACTTATTTCTATAAACTAAGGAGTACAACTATAAAATTAAATAAAAAACGAAATACTCATCTTCAAATTCAACAAAATTGCAACCCCCAAATATTCATAATTTTTCGCGGCAGTCATAGCATTTTTTGTCGCACACTCCAAACAAATTGGCACTTTGCACATAATACATAACTAAACAGTCTTGCTTTTCTTTTTTGGATCATACGTGAAACATGTTTTGCGAACTTTAAGTTTTTCCACATAATATGTGCAGTCTTCAACCTGAAGAGCATACTCGACCGAATCGGGTTCCACGTCACTATAATCTTCGTCTGACTTAACCTCGTCGTCTGACATCTCCTGTTGCAAGTTGCAACCATATTTCTATATTTTCATCGGTTTTATCCATTTTTCAATAAAACAAACAAAATCGTGTGGGTGAAAAAAAATCACACAACCACCTACAAGCGGTCACAGAGACCGCTGACAAAATATTTTTACTTACCCTGGCCAAACGTGCGCACTTTTACACTCGCCGAGCGCTAGCGCGGTACTTATGTGTATGTAGAAAAGGTATATAGACGCGCACTGTCGTACGACGCATACAGATCGAAATATTTGAATTTAAAAATACGTTGCGGTCTCAGAGACCGCTGGTAGGTGGTTAAGGGTTAAATACCTTTAGAAACTACTGGGCACAAAATAATACAGTATATTTCGGTTGTAAGTTGTAATGACGCCGAAGGGACCATGTTAATGTCGTCGCTATATCCGGAGGTCTCAATATCCGAAATAATAAAAAACAAATACATATTATGTATTTACTATTTACTTATTATTTATTTAAGTATAATATAATACCCCATGTTTTCCCATACCTCATTCTTATTGAAAAACGTGTTAAAGTGCACTGTTTAAATTTAGTTTTTTGTGCATGTTGTAAGGTGTATTCCATTTTCATAATTCCTTCTAAATCTAAATTATTTTGGCCTTCACCAAATAAACAGAACTGTTTGAGAGTCTTTAGAGTACATAACGCAGCTTTAGTTGTTTAGCTCAAATTGATTGCAGTCTTCTTCCTCTTCTTCATACTAATTTTTCTTGTGTTTGACGTACAGATTCAATAACTTCATTATTATCAGTCAAGTTATCAGTAGTAATAACTTGATTATCAATATTCACATAACTTTCCCAATCCGTAACTAGGTATTGCTTCCGCTGACAATATGTAATTAGCCGCGTACTGACCAAGCGCGCCGCCTCGCTGCCTCGCCCGAGCGTGCCGCGGCCGAGCCAAAAGTTGTCAGTTTTTGGTCGATGCATGATCAAAGGAAATTTGTCAAGGCTTGTCGCAAGGCTTGCGTTCCATCCACACATAGGCCGAGCGATCAGTTCGCCCGGAGCAGCGCTAAAGAGTGCACGTTTCCTTCTTGTGGCGAATTAATATCTAACTTTACGAAATAGCGAACAATATAAGTATCGAGTAAACATTTAAATTTATTGAGTTAACTATCAGAGTAAATCTGCCTGTGGAACAAAAAATCATATCAAAAGATGTGCTAAAAAAATATGGTTCTTGGACATGCTATTTTCCTCACGATGTTTTTTAGGGTTCCGTACCCAAAGGGAAAAAACGGGACCCTATCACTAAGACCTCAATGTCTGTCTGCCTTTTTGTCCTCCCGTCTGTCTGTCTGTTTATTTATTTATTTTTATTTATTTATTTATTATTAAAGTTAATTAAAACGGGTTACCCCAATTACAATAATTAACTACAACTAAGCACTATCTTAACTTAAAATTTTGTCACAAAAAATACACAAACAGTTAACAACACAAATTAAATAGTAACAGAAGATACCCTATGATACTTATTCTCACAGAATCTTATACATACTCTCTTCAAATCCATCCACTTATCAGCAAACACATTTTTTTTTTTTTTTTTTTTTTTTTTTTTTTTTTTTGCCGACAGGTATTTATTTAATTTTTAGGTTTGTCTATCTGTCTGTCTGTCTCCAGGCTATATCTCAAGAACCGCTATAGCTAGCTAGATTTCTGAAATTTTCACAGATTGTGTACTTATATCTGTTGTCGCTATTAACAATAAATATACTAAAGACAAAATAAATTTAATATTTAATAAATAATAAATATATATTAATCATGATAATAATTATAATTATAAGGTACTTAATAATTATTATAATAATAAAGTAATAAGATAATTATATTATTTTAATATTATAAAATATGTAAAAGTGAGTTGATTTCTTTGTTTGTTACGTTTTCTCGCTTTTTACTTATTTATTTCGAGAATACCCTTTAAAACCTATTTGTTGTCCACATTTATAAAGTAACTAGATACCGCCAACTCCGTTGCGCCAAAACTCGTTTATCGCGCGGGAACCGTACATGTTTCCAGGATAAAAAGTATCCTTTCCCGGGACTCAAAGTATCTCCATGCCAAATTTCAGCAAAATCGGTTCAGTGGTTTGGGCGTGAAGAGGTAACAGACAGACAGACAGATAGACAGACACAATTTCGCATTTATTATAATAGTATGGATTATAAGCTGGGAATAAATATACAGCTGTAGCTGTTAGCGACTCAACATCCATTTTGAATCCGTCCGCACATTGGCGCGATCCAAAGCATACTGAACGACCTTCCAATGTGTGGATTATAAACAAACGCCGTTGCAAGCGCACCGCCAACGCGTTGGCCAACGCGTTGGCAGTGCGTTCGTCTATATGGAGAGGCAGCATAACACGTACTGACTGACCGAGCAAATGCGCGCGAGGCTTTGAGCCTTTGTCGACTGATTCGCAATATCGCATGGGATTTCTAGGAACTGGTCTTAAAGGGTTAATAAAAAAAGTCGCTACACCTGAAATCGTCGCTACATCCGATGTCGCTATTACCGAAATAATTTCTCACGAAAGTATGCTTTAATTTCAAGGGGCGTAAGTTTGGCGTCGCTATAACCAAAATGTCGTTACAACCGAGGTCGTTAGTAACGAAATCCACCGTACTTCAGATTATTCCTAACTTTTTCAATACTGTTACTTGAGTAACTTAAGTGGAAAAACTCATTTTCCTTTATAGGTGTTGGTGCATATCAAATTAGCCAGGACCCGTCCAACTACACCCTTACACTCGGTACCACTACCACTCTGGGTGGGCTTATGGGATACAGGTACATACCTTGCAGTAGTTCTTTCCATCCATATTTTACTGGAATTTATTATTTTTAATTGAATTGGTACCTAAGTCTAATTATACTGCTAACATAATAGTAAAACTTACCAAGTCAATAATATTAATTATTGATTATACCAACAGAGTTATCTTTCATCAATAAATAAACGTTTGACATAATTTCTCTATGTAGAGATTCAATATTTATATTCCGTCATTTGTTACAGATACTACAATAGCAGAAAGTTTATGCCTGCTGGTCTAATGTTCGTGATGTCTGTTGGAATGCTTGTGAAACTGTTAGCCAAGAACGTAGGAGCATCCCCAGTTCCTGTAAAAACTAATTAGATTTTATAAAAGGTAAATTTTCTCTACTTGAGAGGATTATAATGTACATTAAGTAGTATTTCTATACACTTCTTGATAAGGAATTTCGTTAACGATGTATATTTTTTGTGAATGGTTTAATTATTCATTACTTTATAGAATGAATTGGGTTCGGTGTATATTTTATATGGAAAAGTGGGTAGTTAATAAAACATCACAAACATATTTGTTTTTTATATTTTTTTCTTAGTTTAAACAATTTAGGACAAACTTAATTATCAGATAGGTACACATAAATTATTGGAACATAATAAATAGTTATAAAAAGGCAAGTGATGTCAATAAGAAGTTCGGTCGTATTGTAAATACTAAACTGCCGTCTGAAACATCTACCATTAATTACTCTATGGTAACTTTAGTCAAGAACATTTAAATAATAAAATATCAAAAATATAAATTGAATATTCCTATTTGTGTAGAATATTTACTATATCCGCGAACCAGTCGCTATAAACAGATACAAAATATAATATTATACGAAAGTGTATGAATTCTCTACTAATATTTTAAGTCACTTGGCTCCTTTTCATGGAAGACTACTAATTTGAGGATATATCAAATTTTTAACATAAGTACATGATTAAATAAATAAAATTAAGAACCTATGAAAAAGTTGTGTAAAAAATTTAACGCGCTATTCCTAGGCTTTTCGATAAAGTTATAGATAATTTCTCAAAAATCTAATTGAATCTGCAATAATAATTTAACGAGGAGACTTTTGCATAATATTAGTTTCTACACGCACAACGCTTACAATAAGAAGGCACTTCGTGGCAGTTACTCTGTTTACAAAACTATTTTTACAACAGCTTATAGTCGAACTTAGATAACTCCAAAACCGAGTCGAGTATATCGAGGCTTTGTTCGTCATACAGATTTATTACTAATGTACTTACAGTTCACTATAGTTACACAATCACAATGTAATATCACTCACAACAGTGTCTGACACCAAATATCGTCTTCAGACACACGCGCAAACCGTTACCCGCTGACGAATACTACCCAACTCTGTTCAGTCGTGTAATCGATTCTAACATTTGTTTCGATGTTTTATGAGCTAAATTAATATCAACTATTCGAGTCGAGTAATATTCATTTTGAGGTATGCGCGACACACTCTGTAAGTTGGGCTGGAGACGGTCCCGGCTTCACTCCAGGATAGTCCAAGAAGTTGTCCAGGATCACTAATATCTTAGCACCAGTCTCTGGATCCAGCAAGCAGTCTTCAGTGAGGCCTTCGCGATTTGCTAGTGGCGGCTACTGCAACACAATTCAAGGTTTTACTTCATCTTGTTCGAAGCCATTGGAATGATGACGGGCGAGAAAATTAAATTATTAGCGGCAAAACTTTTGACAAAAGTGATACAAATTACAATTTTCATGTGATTTTTCGCTAGTAGACTAAATTTGAATAAAAGTTAAGAAATAACTTAGTCATCATTCCAATAATGCATTTTTTATTTATTTATCCGTGTTTCTGAGAATAAAAATTGAAAATGATATTGTTTTGGAAGTCGATGAATTTTGTGGTCTCAGAAACTTTATAGTAAATAAAGGCAAATTTTCATGATCGTTGATGGTAGGACGATTGTAGCAAGAAGACAAGTAGACAGTAACATTTTCAATTTAGCAACATGTTACCTACAAGTCTAGATACATAAGATACATGACAATATTATTAAACTTCAAGAATATAATATAGTTCAAGACATCGTAACATTATCACCATAAAATTTCATTTAGTTATAAACAAGTCATATAGATCAGCTCAGTTTTTTTGTAGTATTATCGTCTTTGCGTTGAATGTTGTAGTTAATAAATTATTGGCTTCCAGAGCTTCAAGAGTTGTAAGTATTCAGTAAAGGGCATCATAGAAAATAGCTGAGACTGAAAAAGGTCCCTTTTAGACAGACACGTTGATAAGTTAGAGACAAGCAGGGCATGACGGTTTGAATTACATATTTACATCGATGATATGTAGATGATTGTCCGATCATGGGGGAGAAAATGATTAGGCAAGTCGTATAATATAATATATACAGAGAAACAGACTGCACCGAGATATTTACAAGCTGATCACAGATTGGATGTCATGGGTTTGTGATGACTCGATTCGTGATTAGATCCTGATGGTATGATCTATGAGACGACGAATGGTAGTGAACGTCCTTCGTGCCTTACCAATTTCTTTTTGGCAGCTTTACGTTCTTATAATGGCTCCCGTCGTCAAATTCTTTTGGAAGGAGTAAACTAATCTGGCAGGCTCAATCTGCACGTCTTGTTGCGAATTGGCGTCGGGTCTTATGGAATTGTCGTAGGATTTCGCTTGAGAGTAGTAGGTGCCAATTTTGAATAAGGACTTTATGCCCTTATCTGGGAACAGGGGACTCTTCGTAGTCGGACGTCCGAACGGACTGTACTCTTTGCCAAGAGAGCTCTTTTTCTCTGTGACTTCAGCTTTAGCTGCTTTGGTGGTGAAATCCTGGAAGTCGTATGGACTTCTCGTGGTGCTAATCGAGAACTTATTTAAGGACGGTGGGAACGAGATGCTCGTCTGATGTTTCCGTGTAGTGGTGGTGGTTGTAGTAGTAGTTGTTGTTGTTGTAGTGGTTGTTTTTTCAGTGACAACCTCTGGCGGTTTGGTTATTCTAAAGTAGTATTTGAACGGTTTCAATGTGGAGGTGGTGTATTCCGGTTTGGAGCTCTTTTCGTAGTTGGAATTTGTGGTCGGGGCCGGTGCTTCCGTGCTGGGTACGTACGGTTGGGTCGTCCCTTCGCTACTGTAGTAGTATGTATAAAAACATGTTATTATCTCATAGTACATAGATTAACCGTATTACATTGTATTTTGTTTTAATATTTAACAAAATATGTTATTTACCATTACAAACTTATTTGATGGATTGTTACTAAAATAATATTGAACACTATGTCAGTAACAACCGTTTCGAGTTTATATTGCAGTATGTAGTCAGGAGAAGTACGCACCTCGTTATATTACCATAGAAGGGACTAGTCTCCGGTCGGACGTAGCTGGGCGTGTGCTGCGAGTAGTCCGGTATGATGTTCTCGTGTTCAGTTATACACCGGCCGTTTATGCAGTACTGAAAAATTTAAGGTAAATTTTATAATACCCGCTAGCCCTAACAAAAATTTATGTCAGAGACTAGATTGGACAATTAGCTCATGTGTATATGTTACGCTCAAAGACCGAAATCGCTCAATGAGCAAAAAAATGGCTCACAACGCATTGTGGTCACAGTGAAACAGCCACGACGCGAAATTCGCGTCGTGGCTCTGATAAAAACGGCCACGACGCGTTCTGGCAATCACAAAAAGACCATAACGCGAAATTCCTGTCGTGGCTGATTTGCTATTCGTTTTTATTGGTTTGTTCTTGATTGATTAATCGTCCATAGGTATGGAAGATTACACATTTTGAATTACCACGCGTACTACAAAATATTTTTTCTTTTACTAAATCACTGCATAACTATGGATATTTTCAAATAATATTGAATAACACGTTATGCAGTGATTTAGTAAAAGAAAAAATATTTTGTAGTGCGCGTGGTAATTCAAATATAATCCTCCATACATACAGACGATTAATCAATCAAGAACAAATCAAGAAAAACAAATATCATACTAGCCACGACACGAATTTCGCGTTATGGTCTTTTTGTGATTTCCAGAACGCGTCGTGGCCGTTTTCATTAGAGCCACGACGCGAATTTCGCGTCGTGGCTGTTTCACTGTGACCACAACGCGTTGTGAGCTATTTTTTCGCTCACTGAGCGATTTCGGTCTTTGAGCGTAACATATATACGGTGGCACCCGAACCGCTCACTCTTTGCCTACAATCTCAATGTTGTGACTTGTGCGCAATCTATAATTACTTACAAACTCATAGAGTTTACATAGAGTTCAAAATCATTTTAGTTTGATACAAAAACGAAAGCTTTAGTCAATGACTCAATGTTTGCATCGGCTTATAGAATTTTGTGAAAACGTTGCTTAAAAGATAATTTACAATAACTACCAAAAAAGCATATTTCAACAAAAATGTTTGAGCCACAAAAATTTCAAGGTTACCTGGCCATCCCCACACGGCGAGCCCTCCGCGGCCGGTCGGTACGCGACGCAGTACCCGCTGGCCGAGTCGAAGCAGAACAGCTGAGCACACACTCGCTCGTCTTTGAAACACGCACTGAAATTGAAACGAGTTGCTTGTAGAACATTGGAAAGTAGATTGAAACTCAAAATATTTTATGGTCATGGCGACAGTAGTACATAGCTCATTACTCATTAGCATCTCATTAGATAAGTAGACAAGTAAGTAATGCAAATTCATTGATTGGCATTTACAATTTCTTACATTTACAAACCTTTTCAGTAAATAAAGCTCAGTAGCCTTGCTTATAAGTAGATTTTTGCAAATTGCAGGTAGTAAAAAAATGCTATAGTATGACCACAGATCTCTTATCTAATTTCTGTGAGTATGACGTTAGCCTACGTAGACACAGCTTATACGCAAAACAATTTAGATTGCTGACGCCTCAACTTGCGTAGCTACTAACTTATGCCTCAAAGCTAAAAAGGAGCACTTCGAGACGAACCTTGTCCCCCTATCCTTCCGGCACTGCGCGTCGAGTGTCAGCAGACGGCCCGGCAGCACCCGTGGTAAGGAGTCATCCTCGTGCGGCGAGTTAAACAGGCACGTCGCTGTGTCGCCGCTGGAACAGTTTGTAAGGAGCTTTATGTAGTAATCATAATTTATAATAAAATAACTTTTAAAGCAATTTCTGATAAAACTCTATGATTTATTTAGAAGCATTTCGGTAAATAATAAATTCCAATCGGAGACAGTAATGATAAAGATGATTCTAGATTGACGTCTCGGTGAATGAAGATGGATGACCTTGTTTTCGTACAGGCTACGCCAAGGCAATACTTACTTCAAAAAGTGATGGAAACTTTGTACACTACAAGGGGACCACCTAAATCCTTTTTCAGTATGCCTGAGATCTGACATGATAAAGCCGTCCTCCCATCTGCATTTTTCCGCGCCTGGTCCTCCAAGATATGAGGGAGGTGGGCTACCGTCGTGAACTGCGCCCAATCTATAAGATAAAAATTATCATCGTAATCACATTAAAACATTTAAATATATCCAGAATAATGAGAGTCTTACAAATGGCCGACTTCGTGGGCTGCGACGATAATCCCCGAGAAACCGCCCGTGTCCTCTATGATGGCAACTGAATTGACTTTTTCTAATCTTTTGTTTACAACACACGCGCCACCCACGTACGCGAAACCTAGTAATGAAACAAATATTAGATAAAGCAACGAGATCCTAAAAACTCAATATTCAATAAACAGGGAACTAGGATAAGAAAGATGTTAGAGAAAGATAAATGAAGATAGTATGATTACAATATCTATTTAATGAAAAATACTTACTGAAACTAAAACTAAACTAAATGTACACTAACATGCAAAGCAAAACAGGTGTAAAGGCGGTTATTCAAAATTAATGCATATAGGTAAAGCTCAAATAAGATAAATGTTAAAAGCTGTCAAATCGAAACATGAAAATATTATTGCTTTGCATTTAAAATGACCGTAAACCCGAGAATGTTACTATTCAAATCACGCATCCGATCCTTAAAGTTCAAACTATCTGTGGTTGCAACCGTGTTAAAAGCATGCAATTTATTGTCTTGCTAAACCACACCACAGTAATTGAAGAATTTATTTTCATTGTTAAAAGCAGTATTTCGCGCTTAATAGGTGGGTTAGTTCACTTTACGGCGTCCTCGTGTCATTTATCTGAGGTAGGGCCGACGAGTCCCACAATGACCTTACGCAACTTTCTTGTAGGTGCAAGATGTTCTAGAGGCTTTTTGAAAGGTTCAGGTAGCCAATGTTGCAATAACTCAGTGATTAACTTACCGCACAAATGAATCTATAATTTATACGTATTACGGTACTTTATGATGATGGCAGCAAAGCGATCGCATGCTTAACGAGGAGTCCAGACGCTATTTCGTTATAGTCATTACAATGAGACATTAATTACTATGATATTTTGATGATTCACTAGCTACATAGAAGTTCGACTAAACCAGAACTACTGACAGCAAAGAATAAACTATATACATGAACGACTAATGTATCTGAAAAAGTGAAAACAGACTGAAACATAGAACTTGACAGAAAGATTATTCACAGGTGCTCATGAAAATACGGATCTGGGAATGTGGTAAGGAGTACGATCCCATAATGATATTCATGTACATATAGTGAGGGACTTTAATGAATTAGGCGTGCTCGGGGGAGGTTAAATGTTCGACACACGCCTACCTGCTGTCCCTCTATTGCACGCCTCATTCGGATATTGTCTTCTGCACATGTCTAGTCTGAAAGTTATCGAAATCATATCTTAATAAAATATCAAAAATCTCTTCCACCTTCTGGACTTCGGTCTTTGATCGTTTTTATGTAGGATACTTTTAAAGCATAAAATAAAAAGTTATGCCGGTGCAAATCATAGGCAATATTCCATTTTTTATTTAGTCCCTTTTTCGAATGAAACAAAGTATGTTATAAAAATAGAATATTGCCATTGATAAACATATTCAGCGCCATTACCAAATCCTTTACCGCAAATAAAATAAATAAGCCGTTTTATTTAACGCGTAGCCTTTGTTAATGCCGAGTATTTCAACACCACTTGTAACCTAAAAAGGCTTGGCTTAAAATTAAATTACCAGCGGTGCCTTTTGTACAGCGACCACCTTTACGCCTTCGGCACATGTCGTACCTGTTGGTAAAATGAGTTTTTGTGTCTTCATTCAATGTCGTGATTTTTATGGGTCAAATCTGTTTCTGATATCTTTGGGTCAACTCCATGACATACTATTACGGTAGGTATTTGCTCATAAATAACGTTTCATAATGGCGCCAAAAATTTCAAAAACACAGAATACTTACCAATGTCCGGTCTTTACATAAATTAAAATTTTACTACTTAACTTTACTAAGTTAAAATTCGTGCTATGTTGGTTATTGGTTTGGTAAATCCGCTGAACATTAATGAATATAACATTTAATTAAATACTATTTCGAGAAAACTTAGACTCAAAGTTACTATTAGACCCCTGTCTAATGGGTACTTAGAAGTCTGCTAAAATGTCTTCTTATGAATTAAATTTTGTGAGTAGGTACCACAGAAATGTATCAAGATAGAATGGCGACGCGCGTGCATTACTAAGGAATCGCGCGTGTCAATTTTTGCTTTGCTTTTAGTGAGAACAAATAACTTACCCGTGGAAAGAAATATCTCCTTTTGACCGATTCACTTTCGTACTTCTGTTTTTACTATTAGACACTGCACAATGAGGCATTTTTGCACAACCGTTCCGGTGTAATCAAGTCGAGACGTGCGCGGTGACTGAATGAATCTTGCCCACTTGAGCAAGATTGAAACACGCGTACTCCACCCGCTTAGCCGTTCTGTCTTGATATTATTTCTGTGGTAGGTACCTACTCACATTTAAAATCTAAACTTACCTTATTAAAATATTTTCTACCACTTCTGCATTACAGATTGAACAACGCGTCGCGACTTTTAAGACGTGATTGATTTGGAAACATTCTTGCGCATATTGTGAGTCAGTATAAATTAATTGAATATAGTGGACTTCCCAGAGCGTAAGAATCGTGCAAACCTCCGATTTTTGCAATAGTGGATGAAAAGTGTAAAGAAAAAAAGGAATGTGTAGCTAATAAAATAATAATAAAGTATACCTATTGAAAAGTTGTGCTTTTGATTTTTAAATTATTCTCTTCCACTTCAAGTAAACTCATAAACTGTAAAATTTTGAAGAAAATTTGCATATTTCATTCCTTTAAATATTGAATCTAAATAATGAAATATATCATTATTTTTTCGATTTGTATCGTTGCTTATATTCCAAAGAAAGAAAATAAGTTGAAAAAAATAGATAATTTATATTTAAAATTAATATTTTTGTATGTAGATGAGCATACCTCCAAATGTGCTTGTTGTGTGCCTCGCCAGGTAAATGGCGTTCCAATTTTTCTTTGGTTTTAAATAGGAAGTTTAAAATTATTTTTTAGGCTTAACAAAGCCTTCTATTTCTTAATGTGTATAACTTTTTAGCTCTTACTTTATTAAATTTTCTGAAAATGTAACTTTTCACGGATGTTTCAAAGAAAATCTGTATTTTATTTCTTTTGGTAAGGTTTTCACAGAATAAATTTTATTTTTTATTTTTTTTCATTAATTACATTTGCTAAAACATACTTAAAGGAAAAAAATACAAATTAGGTTAAGAACTGATACTTATATTTTGCATTCACATAAGCATTTTCCAAACATAGGTCGCAGCATGCGTCTTTAGTATGTACGTGGGATTTATAGCACCCAATTTTTTTTCTGGCTTTAAGTAGGAAGCTTAAATATATTTCAAAGACTAGAAAAAGTCTTTAATTTGTCGATGCATTTAATGTTTTAGCTCTCACTTAAATAAATTCTCAACAAATATATAATAATATTTTCGGTCTATTTTACACATTTTTGGAGATATTTAAACGTTTTTAAGTACTTAAAAGTTGTCATTTCTCTAAAAATTAAATACGCACAACAAGTAAGTTTAACACACTTTTCGTTACAACCCTTAAATCTACCTTAACCCTTTTATCTTGGTTACGACGAGCGTTAATCTCTAAAAACTTTGCAAAAACCTTATAGTTGTATTTAGCTTAGCAAAGCAAACTTTCTTTTTTAAAAATTGTGTATTTGGTTAATTTTCAACATAAGCAATCGGATAAGAGTCATTAAATAACAGGAACAAGATTTTTTTTTGGGGCCGGTTTTATATGGTGAAATATTAATTTTTAATTAAGTAACTAAAAAATTTAAAGCACAAATAAATTTTTGGTAAACTTTGCAAGATATAGTGTAATAAAGAAAATGACACCTCAAAAACAATCCATTCACTATTACAATTTTCGGAGGTTAAAACCTCTGGCGACTGCAGTAATACCTACATTCCGATCGATTATCATCGATGGAAAATAAGATGACATTTGCTTATTATTAGTTTTTGTCACAGGAACCGTATATTTTACGCAACAATTAATACTATTCAATGTAGTACTTTGAGTTGCGAAAAGTCGCAACTCAAAGTACTAATAAGTAATGACTCTTTTCCAAGCTCTAAACGATTATGTGTGGTACCGTGTCAGCACGGCGGTTTAAGCTTTGAGAGGTACCCAATACAAAGACAGACGCAATTGTCTACAATGCTTTTCTTTATATAATATAATAAATGTAACTTACTTGGTGATCGCAACTGCTATGTCATATACTGGCAGACGTCGTTCCCTGAACAAATACTTGCCCATGTCAGTGAGCGCAGCGGCAGAGTCTATCGCGTCCCGACCCACCCGATTTTTTTCCAAATATGGCGTAGCATCTCGACCCTGCAACATATATAACACATAGTAATGTGTTAACTTCGTTACGCATAAAGCCGGGTCCAGACGAGTGTAACGTGTAATGTAAGATTACGTGTAATTTAGCGTGAACAGTGTGGACGGCACACGAACTCAAAGCGAATTGTCCAAACGAGCCTTTGTGCTCGCGCGAAAACCGTCAACCGATAGATTAACCCCGAGCGTTACATGTAATGCTCGTAGTGCCGTCCACATGTAGAATTCGTGTTACATTACACGGTGAATTACATTACACGTTACACTCGTCTGGACCCGGCTTAAGGAATTAGATACTAATTTCGAGGTTTGAACGGATGAATTTTACTTAAAAATAACCCATCAATCCCCAAGCGGCACCCGGCTGTCTCATAACAATTGAAAATCTATTATGTCTGCGATTCCCACGATCGAGGTATTTGATGGGTTAATGAGAATAAATGTATTTAAATGGTAAATTCTAGATCACTTTATTATAATTAGTAATTAAATTGATCAGGATTTACGAATTTACTCTAACATAATGCTACTCGTATAATACCGAATACCGTGTACACTTCATAGTTGATAGATATATTAATCAAATAATATCTAATAAATACCGACAAAACTCTCGAGAGGCGATGACTATCTCTTGGTTAATTTAACAGATTAAGGGCCTGTTTCACCGCTTCTTGATAAGGCTATCCACCACTTAATTTGACAGTTGGAGTATGGAAAATCTGTCAAATAACCCTATCGGGCACCTTATCAGGAAGCGGTGAAACAGGCCATAAACATAATTTGGCATTTTGAATGGGTTCAATTACAAAATATATCAGTATGGTAGGCTTATTGTTAAGTGATGGTGGTGTACAAAAAGTGACTTAAGATTTGTTGTCATTTTTAATAGCTGTTCCTAATTGACAGCACAAAAAATTTTATCTCGAACAAACGCTCATGTTAAATAAATAACGTGGAAGATTTTAATTCCAAAACTGGTATAAAAACAAGTTTTGCATACTGTTGATTCATCAATGTGACAGGTTTTTGTCATTTTGTGTTTGCGTTTTTTCTCAGTGATCACTGATCACACTTGTGTGCTATCTGCAATTTAACTTTACAGTGTGAAAATGTTTGCATAGATGCAAGAGAAGAAAAAGAGTCTACTGGTTTTGTCTATGGAGACTAAAAAGTCGAAATGCAGAAAATAAGTCCTACTTCAAATCTTAGTAAACTTTGCTGTAAGAGATTAAAATATAATTAGATGGCCAAGTTCAGGGAGAGGCTGAAGTCTCGAAACCAGCGGGCAGCGGGGCGAGAGCGTCGCGGCAGCGGCGCGGCGTGTGACAAAATGACAATAATAATTATGTATCGATTTATATTTTATATGGACAGGCCCCGAAAGCCGAGTGCCGCTCCCGCCCCTTTGCCCGCTGGTTTCGAGACTTCAGCCTTTTCGTCTTGACTAAACTTGCCCAAAACTAAGTATACTAACAACAAAAACATTAACACAGACAAAAATATACATGTAGATATTTGATGGTCTGTTCGTATCTGTTACGCTAGGAAAATGGCTTGACAGGCAAGGAAACATTGTAGTTTTAACGTGTTTTACAGTGTGGATATTTTTATTAGTATTTTTAATATATTTACATAGGTACACGCCTTTAAATTATTATCTACTTAATCATTGAGATGTATACGATCTTCAACACATTTCATGGTGTCGCAAAACTTTTGATGAATATAATATCCCACCAAAAACATAGGTACCTCTTAAAATAGGGCCTAGTTCCTGTAGGCTAATAATTATTGGCCTAAAAAAGAGTTGAAATCTAATCCAATGCTCAGTTCAGATGCACTTCACCGATCATAATCATCTTCATCAACAGCCTGATCCATATTACTTCTAATTTAAACTTGGAAGGTTATTTAATTCTGTAAATTTTATTTAACAACATCAAGTGTTATGTATAGCACAAAAACCTGCCAAGTTCAAATTTAGAAGTATTATGGATCAGGCTGTTGATGAAGATGATTATGATCGGTGAAGTGCATCTGAATTGGGCATTGGATTAGATTTCAACTCTTTTATAGGCCAATAATTATTAGCCTACAGGAACTAGGCCCTATTTTAACAGGTATGTTTTTGGTGGGATTTCAATACTTTTTTTCAAGAAATCATACCTATGTTTTCTTTTTGTACTACGCCCGATATAAACAATAGTTTCGATAGCTGCCGCTAGTAGTATTTGTTAAACTATCAATAGAAGCCTAATTTTTTACGTAAGCAGTATTTATTTATTAAGCCATACAGTGTGCATTAAGGCCTGTATTCACTTTCATTAGTAATAAGTGCAAGTGATTAGGACAAGTAATTAGTGGTAAGTGTGGACAGCAAAAGATTAGTGCAAGTGATTAGCCGGCTGCGTAGTAACGTGATTAGAACTGTATTCACTTTGATTAGTGATTAAGTGCAGGTGATTAGTGAGTAGGAGAAAGTAAGTGTGGACAGCGACTGATTAGTGCAAGTGATTAGTCGGCTGCGTAGTAACGTGATTAGAAGCGTGTTCTATTTTTTGCGAGTGCAAGTGCGAGTACCCACGTCCCGCGCGCCCTTCCTCCCTTCACTCGCAGCGTGCCTGCCAGCTATGAAAATTGAGCTTTATTTTTTCTCAAAGTTCAGGTAGACCTTTAGGTTAATAAATAAAAATTGTTTTATTTCTGAATAAATTTGAAGCAAATGTTTTCAGAACGTTCAAATACAGCTATCCGAAACTGAGGAAGGTCTGGCCGTCACAGGCTCTTGGACCAGTAAATAAGATGGATCATTAATTTTTAATTTTTTGATCAATTTTGAATTCATACTGGGGACAATGGAAATAGATGGGGCTAATTAATTATAATTACCACTATAATTTATTTTTTCTTTCAATTTAAAGTAAGTTTTTAATGTATCAAAATAAAGAGACGACCTTTGTGGCTCAATTGGTTGAGTGTGTGGCAGCTCAAGCCGGGGGTCGCGGGTTCGAATCCCGCCGACGAAACAAAAAGTTTTCAATGTTCCCGGGTCTGGGTGTGCATTAAATATGTGTAAGATATTATAATAAAAATCTTAAATATATGTATATCTTGTATAAAAGTATTAAATATATTTCCGTTGTCTGGTACCCGTAACACAAGTTCTTCAGGTACTTAGCACGTGGCCAGACTGACGTGGTGTGAAGCGTCCATAGGTATTTTTTTTATGAAATAAGGGGGCAAACGAGCAAACAGGTCACCTGATGGAAAGCAACTTCCGTCGCCCATGGACACTCGCAACATCAGAAGAGCTGCAGGTGCGTTGCCGGCCTTTTAAGAGGGAATAGGGTAAAAGGGGAGGGTAGGGAAGGGAATAGGGTAGGGGATTGGGCCTCCGGTAAACTCACTCACTCGGCGAAACACAGCGCAAGCGCTGTTTCACGCCGGTTTTCTGTGAGAACGTGGTATTTCTCTCGTCGAGCCGGCCCATTCGTACCGAAGCATGGCTCTCTTACGTATAATCTTTATATATAATTCTTCTGTGAGTGTGTATGTCACTGAACTTCTCTCAAACGACTGGACCGATTTTGATGAAATTTTTTGTGTGTGTTCAAGGGGATCTGGGAATGGTTTAGATTCACAATTTTGTCCGCTGGACAATGTTTTTTTAATTAATTTTTAATTTATTAGTAGTTGTTGATTTTAGAATGTTTTACATTGGATCTGACAGACGGCGCTACCATCGCAGTGTCAAATTTGAAATAATATTCGAATTTTAATTTTAGTCTGTCCCGACAGTTAGCGCTGCGATCAAATTAAAAAAAAATACTTTATATACTTAATATGGCAAAGAAACGTTTGCCGGGACAGCTAGTATTATTATAATATATTAAAAGTACAAAAGGACACCCTTTCAGTTACTTCCATACTAATCCATACTTCTGCCTGTTACCTCTTCACGTTCAAACCGCAGAACCGATTTTGCTGAAATGTGGCATGGAGATACTTTGAGTCCCGGGAAAGGACATAGGATACTTTTTATCACGGAAAGTCGCACGGTTCCGGCGTGATAAGCGAATTTTTGCCGCAACTTCGTTGCGGGCGATATCTAGTTTTATATAAATACTTCATAGTCAAATAGTTTTAAATAAAACGAATTTTAAAAATGAAGGACATCTCAAAATGGCATTTGTACTTTTGAAACTCGGACGTTCGTGTTGTTTTGCAAAAAATGGCAAAGTCTTCTACTAATCCATTTTTGAACCCATATTTTTCTTGATCTTGCAAATTCAGCTTCCAAAAGAGTTTTAATACTTCTTTGAGTACTTCTTGCAATTATTGCAAGCTCGCTTCTCGATGTTCGTCCATACTCGCTGGTTGACATAAAAAACAATCGCTGGTTGACAGCTACTACTGAATTTACTAAACAGAGCCACTAAACATGAATTGGACACTACTTGCACTACACACCTGCACTCTACTGCCTTAATTACTTGTCACTTGCACTTGCACTAATCAAAGTGAATACAGGCCTTTACACATGACAATATTTTATATTGTCATGTGTAATGTACACTATGAAATTTGGTATACTGCGTAAGTACTACTATATAATTACGTAGGTATAATTTTATCTTTGCACTTGCAATAGACACTGACCTACAGGGGGATCAAAAGTGCGTCGAAACTGTTCGTGTAAATAGTGCACGGCATGTGCGCGGCCTGCTGGAACTAGGCCTGCGCACTTCCGTGCGCTTTGATTTTCCTTAACAAGTGTTTACCAAGATTATTATTATTAATTGACTTTGCGAAACCAAATATGAATAGCCGATAACTTGCAAAGATGATCTATTATCATCTCGCAATAAACAAGTCACGAGGGATGTGACACGATTTTATAAATTCAAGAGTATTGTCTCAGATTACAATATCGTATATCCAGCAATAAATCAAAGAATTTGCTATCAAAACTATTCTGAGTAGTAAGTAGTTAGTACCAATACTAACAGATTTCGTTGGTGTATTGCAACAGCTGGTAAGTTGTGTGGAAGTAGTTGTGTGGAAGTATTCCAAGTAATAAGGTATGATGTTAGAACGTAGGAGTATGTGGAATGCAGGTTTTTTTAATCGTTATCATAACGTTATACAATTTATTCGAGCCACAAGACCCTTTCTACAATTTGAAAATTATCTTGTATTCACTAAGCTTAAAACACATTATCTAAGCTTAAAACAGCTGTTGCATAGGGGAGTCCCGTGCTTGTTAGATCCGGGATATCCCTCCTTATACGGCTGAAGGCGAACCGCAGGTGGTTTTAGTGAGTAGGAGTCTCACATATCCCCGGGCCACCCAACCCGGGGCACCCATGATGGGTTTCCCCTGCGACATCAAAAAAAAAAAGCTGTTGCATAGGATTCTTCTCGAAGTTACGTCACTGAATTATTATTAGTTTATCAAAATAATAGTCTCGATCGACGTCAACGATGTTTTATTCTATCGAAAGCAATCTAACCACTGATATTTAGAACTTTAACAGAAAACTCGTTCTAACAGTAATCTCATTATGATTCGCGAAAAACAATTAACAGTTTCTACGGAATTGGATCGGGATCGCTAATTATCATTGGCCGATAAATTAGGTAGTTTTTCAAATTCATCACGTGTACCAAACTTGTTCGAACGCGTCTCATCCTGACCTATTGAGGCCATCTCATCGGCTTATCAAAATTTAAGGGTTGGACCTCATCTGGCATCATGGAATCGCCTTTTTCCGTCGCCTATTCTCTTTCTGTCGCTTAGAACTGCCATTTGCTAGACCGAGACAGAAAGCATAATGCGATAGCCTCGAGGATTCTGCCGCGTGCGTCTTTGCTAATGTCATGTCATAATATAGAGAACTGAATGTGCTGGCGGAGGACAGGCAGAAATGGCGGCATCACCACTGACAAGGGCCTTGCCCTTAAATAGGAAGAGAGAGATCTTTTTGAATTGCCAACTTGTTCGAAATATCGGTGCTGACTCTACATAAAATGTCGGTGCATTTATGACTAGTTGATTAATGATTGCACACCTACTTTATTTATTTTTTATTTATTTATTTAAATCAGGCTCTTGGCCCATATTATATTATATACCTTATAGACTAACATACATAATAATAATAATAAATTCTTTATTTGCGCACACAAAAGAAAAGACATAAATGAGACAAAAAACAAAGACATAATAATTACAAAGAAATTATATAAAATATTACAAAATAGTGCAAAAAGGCGGTCTTAGTCTTACTGCTTTAAGCAGTTTCTTCCAGACAACCGATAATAAAATTAAAAATATAAATATGCTAATTACATACAATATTAATAACATAATATATAATAAACTAAATAAACTTTACACAGATATAATAAGACAAAAAAGTATACTTAAATAAAAGAACCTACACACCAACAGTTTTATATAGAGAGGTCTAAGTAATATTGTTTTACACGTTACGTGTTAGTTTTAGTATAGGTACCTACATAACATTTATACTAAAACTAACACTGAACACGAGACACTACACACAAGATACGTATAATTGTCTGCGACGTGGGGCGCGAGCGCGACGTGTTCGGAAGTCGTCCGCGGAAGTCGGAACCTTCTGTAGACGACTCTAATATTTACTTTAGGTACCTGCCTACTTATATAAACTACTAGTAACTAGATGATGCCCGCAACTCCGTTGCGCCAAAACTCGTTCATCGCGCGGGAACCGTACATTTTTCCAGGACAAAAAGTATCCTATGTCCTTTCCCGGGACGAATGTATCTCCCTACCAAATTTCAGCTAAATCGGTTCAGCGGTTTGGGCGTGAAGAGGTAACAGACAGACAGACACACTTTCGCATTTATAATATTAGTATGGAAGTATGAATTAATGACATACATAATAGGTATAATACATAGTGTAGTTTGGTCAGGTTTATTTAATGGGTTTTCGCAAGACAAAAGACGGTTTTAAGCGAGATTATCTAATCAGTAAGTAAATGGTTATATTTTATTGGTCATAGGTGCAGGTGTTCCTAATTTATACAAATCTATTCTATAGATAGGTAAATAGATGTTTAACATAATTATCAGCTATATTAAATATAAGATTTGTATAAAATTCACTGTTTTTGATGATACCTTATCGCATAGGTATGGCATACAGCATACTGCATATTATGTAGGTAAGGATGAGAAGTAGGTATATTATATTTAGTAGGGTGAACATCACTAGTGATTGGACAGTACTACTTACTAGTCATTGGACAGAGCACAAAAACACCACATAAACATATTTATTAAGGTTGATTTAAAAACTACCTGTTTCTCTTTAAAATCAGGCGTTCTTTTACTTTAAAAACAGGCAGTTTTTAAAGTAACCTCAATAAATTTTGAGTTTTTGTGCTTTGTCCAATGTCTGGTACTGTCCAATCACTAGTAATTTACCCTACTCAAGTAAATTCATCTAGATTCTAGAATCTAGAATATAATATATTTTAATATAGTAGTATTAATATTTAATTGTATTGCTAGAGACTAGAGTCAATTTATTTTCTCACTTTTTGCCATCAGATTCTGGTAGACTTATAGATATGCAGGCGGAGTATTACATAAAATAATACTGATCCGAAAATCATTTGTAATTTTGTATAAGTACTTATTATTAAACCTATGCATTCTAATCTAAATTAAAAAAAAAACACATTAAGTATATCAAAAAACATGGCTGCAGGCTGAGTGATAATTATTATTTTGCGTGACATTATCATTTTAATTAAAAAAATATATTTGAAAATAGAATTCGTATATTTGGCGCTAAATTGCTGCGTGCGCGAATTTTTTTGTTTTGTTAAAAAAGCAAAAAAGGTAATTATTATGGCTGGAGAAGCAGTATTTAAGTATTTAGTTGATACAAACAGACCATATTCGTGTGCTGACGTAACAGTGAATTTGAGAGGTGCATTCGGTAAAACTGCCGTTCAAAAAGCTCTTGATTCTCTTTCGGAATCTGGCAAAATACGCTGTAAGTTATATGGTAAACAGAAAGTCTATGCTGCATTACAAACGGAAGCCGTTGAAGAATCTGATGATAAAATTGGTAAGAACCTAAATTTTAATTTTATTAGCGTTTTACTATTATAAGTTATCCACGCGCGAGCTCCGAGAAATCGGCAACTAAAGAGCAAAAAAGGAGGCTTCTTTATATAGTTCACAATATTTTTATCTCTCCTCTATAAAATCTTGGGTTAAATAAAAAAGCTTGTTATAATCTATGCGTTAAATGTTTTAGATATAATTGGTTTAAATGTCTTTACGTTATTTATGACCTTGTTCAGATTATGATCTATATATATAAAAGAAAGTCGTGTTAGTTACTTCACTTATAACTCAAGAACGGCTGAACCGATTTAGCTGAAAATTGGCAGGGAGGTAGTTTAGAGCCAGGAGAAGGACATAGGATACATTTTGTTTCGGAAAAATGTACGGTTACTGCACAATATACTTTTATGATTTGCGCGTAAACTATTCAATCGATTTTGATGAATTTTGGTATGGAGATATTTTGAGTCTCGGGAAAGGACAAGGGATACTTTTTGTCCCGGAAAATGTACGGTTCCCGCCCAATAAACTTTTATCTCAAGAACGGATGAACCGATTTGGCTGAAAATTGGTGGAGAGGTAGCATGGAACCAGGAATAGGACATAGGATACATTTTGTCCCGGAAAAATGTACGGTTACTGCACAATATACTTTTATTATTTGCGCGTAAACTATTTAATCGATTTTGATGAATTTTGGTATGGATATACTTTGAGTCTCGGGAAAGGACAAGGGATACTTTTTGTCCCGGAAAATGTACGGTTCCCGCCCAATAAACTTTTATCTCAAGAACGGATGAACCGATTTGGCTGAAAATTGGTGGAGAGGTAGCTTAGAACCAGGAAAAGGACATAGGATACATTTTGTCCAGGAAAAATGTACGGTTACTGCACAATATACTTTTATGATTTGCGCGTAAACTATTCAATCAATTTTGATGAATTTTGGTATGGAGATACTTTGAGTCTCGGGAAAGGACAAGGGATACTTTTAATCCCGGAAAAAGTATGGTTCCCGCACAATAAGCTTTTATGATTTTCGCCTAAACTATTCAGTCTATTTTTATGAAATTCGGTATGGAGATACTTTGTGTCTCGGGAAAGGACAAGGTATAATAAGGACAATACTTTTTGTCCCGGAAAATGTACGGTTTCTGCACAATAAACTTTTATGATTTTCGCTTAAACTATTTATTAATCTATTTTGATGAAAATTGGCATGAAGATACTAATTTTAATCTATTGTTTTCTTAATTATACCAATTCGAATTAAATAATCATCGTTAAGACAGGACAACGTCTGTCGGGTCAGCTAGTCATCAAATAAAGATACTCAACGAAAACATATTAGCGCGGAAAAACGATTTAAAAACCGCCGAGACCAATCTCAAAGTTCTCACATCCGCACCTACGAATGATTCTACAAAGCTACAAATCGAAGATATAAAATGTAATATGCATAAATTAGAGACAAAGTTATCAACATTAAGAGGATCCACTGAGGTCATAAGCGCTGATGAGAAGAAGATTGTTTTAGGCCTGCATGAGAAATACCTGAAGGAATATAGGTATGAGTTTTAATGTCTAAAAATAGAGCTAGAGCGAAGAATTAATATAGTAAATTCTAAGATCCTACTAGATATTTTTATGATGTAAGTACCTACGTACATCATAAAATCTATTAGTTAGATTAGGTTAGTATTTCGAAATAATTACATAGGTACTTTCTAATCCTTTCTACAATGTAATTTAATAATATTATTATGGATGTGCACTACACTACTACAATAGAAAATATATACTTACAGTAGAGTGTAGACAAGCTTCATTTAACATAATATTTGGTAGTTAGTATTCTACGTAGGCGCTCGCACACATAGCTGTTAAGGTAGGTAAGTAACTTAAAAGAGCAAATCACTGCAGTAGGAAAGTCGCGCAGCTACAAATACAAAATGTATCCTATGCTGATTGACTATTATTTTTTAAATTAAGGTACCATCGAAGAAATTAATTCATAGGCAGATGACAGACCTAAGCTACGTCATTTGGCCGGGTCAATTCAATGTTAGTCGATCCTGGGTTTGACACATGCTGGGGCGTACCTACCCATGTAGGTTTAGGGGGTATACTATACTAGAATATAAAATAAACGTAAATTTTCCTTGCAAGTGGGAATTTAATACGTGCTAGGTTAGTAAAATTGCTGCCGGGGATGCGTAATTGCATTTCCCGACCAAAAACAAAAAAAAAAAAAAAAAGGTTAGTGCAAAATGAAGTGTTGGAAACATAACATCTTTTTAATCGGAGTAATAAAAGTCAATGTTCATGATTTTTTGTTTCAATTAGGTATATACCAGACCGATCATCTTCTCGGAACAGGTTTGCTGCCCCCTTAGCTAAAATCCTGGGTACGCCCATGGTTTGACATAATATTATCGCGACCAAATTACGTAGGTCCGGCAGCTGCTTGAAATAACTTCTCTGATTGATCATAGAACCTTGTTGATTCTACTCAGTAGAATATACTGTATATATTTATATTGTGACACATAGTTTTGGTGACACTCGGAACTTGTCGGCGCGCGACTCTTTGATTGGCTACCCTAAATAATTGTTTGTTTGATTTTCCTAAGATTTTCTCGTTTCGTGATCATATCTTCTGATTTCTAACTACTTGCTATTGTTCGTTCTGCTATTTTATATAAGATCTAGATATTACTACATATTATTGATATGAACCAGTTGTATTTTAATAAAAACTTAAACCGACTTCAAAATTGCACAAAAATTCTCTAAGTATCTCAAAAACTACTGAAGCGATTTTGATGAGGCTTACAGCCTAGTATTGTCTTTATTAACAATATCTAGTACTTACAATAAAAATAATTTATTATTCTTATTGTACTAGATTATTATCCTCCTTTTTAAGCCGGTATAAAATACATCGAAATGTGTTGTTTTTTGTTGTTGCTTCTATTTGTTATGTCTATATTGTTTTAGGAAACGCAAAAGGATTTCTTCGGACATGTTGGAAGCGGTCATGGACGCGTATCCAAAATCAAAAAAGGCTTTTCTAGAAGAATACTGCATCGAAACAGACGAGATAGTCGATTTTAAAATAAACACGCAGTAAGATTGAATTGTTTTGGAACCCCATGACTTAGCAGATATTTTGTCATTGCTACGAATGTATGGGACATTTTTAGGTTTTAGGTAAATAAGAAATTAGAAAGGTTGATATTAGGCATCGCAAATCGAATTAAATACTTAGGTACACTTGGATTTCTAGTTCCCTACCCTACTGGGTACTACTGGCAGTAGATACTACTTATCGAAAAGTAACCTACCTAATTTATATTATTGTGTAGGTAATAATGTAGTTATATCTTCATGTTATTAAACACTATAACGTTGAGGCGCAGATGTTAAACTTTATTAATTAATTAAAACATAACTTTATTAAACATAACCTATTGATTGGGAATTGGAAGAGATAAAAACATAAGTAATTTGTCCCAGGCGAGACAAGTGTATAAAAACACCATTAATTTGAAATGTTATGATGATGAAGTATTAATACCTAGGACCTAATTAGGTATAAGTAACATATTTTATGATTTACCTACCGTAATGCACCGGGTGAGCTATAATATATTTTATCTACTTTTGTATTCCCAATCTCATTTATTTCTCGAGCTAAAAAAGTAAGTGTTCTGTATTTCTTTTTATTTGTTTTATTTATGTATTTCTAACCTCGTCTGATAAGTCGGTACAGATTTCCTTACTTCAAAAAAAGAAATTTAACATTTAGGTACATATTACGACATTTTTATTGGAAAGAAAAATTTTATATCAAAAAGCTTTTATCAGATAGCACCGTTTTTAGTATACCAGGTCACATTTTCAATATTTTCCCTTTAAAGGTTACCACTACAGGTTGAATTTTAGATGTTTTTGGAATAAAAACCTCAGCGTTATGTTTACAATACAAGATAAGGGATACTCACTCGAGATATTATGATGCCGGCTATGGAGATCCGAATTCTGGGTCCCTTTAGGAGTTTGTATCTCAGGTCGACGCCGTTCCAAAATGACACGAAGTAACGTTTTATTTGCAAGTTATCGCCGCCGTGCAACCTGTGACAATATTTTTATTACATCCAAATTCATAACAGGTGGGTCAGGTAACTGTAAAGGTACAATAATTGGACATTTCTTTAAAAATATTGTAGTAAATTATCTTAAAAGTTTTCTTTCGCGAAGTTAGCGTGTATTTCCTGAACTCTATTTATGAAGTTAATTAATACTGCGTGACGCGTGTATTAAATGTCTACACCCATTGGGTATCATTCAAATAGATTACAAAACAGATCTTCAAAGAGCAACTCTACATTTCTGGATTTAAAGACTTCTGGCTCTTCATTTCCGGATTTAAAGACTTCTGACTCTACATTTCTGATTTAAAGACTTCTGGCTATATACACTTCTGGATTAATAGACTTCTGGCTATAAACTTCTGGATTAAACGACTTCTGGCTTTACATTTCTTGATTCAAGGACTTGTAATTACCTGTATCCATCATAATCCACAATGACCAGTATCTCCGGATAGATGACGTAGGGAGCGTCCCTCTTGCGTCTGCTGTGCGAGTCCGCGGACCGTCGTCGTCGGTAGCGCTTGCTCAGGTGGTCGGGTTCCATAAAAGCTGCAACAATATGTATTTGGTAGATACTTGAGAAAAAAGTACAGTTCCCTATACTGTACTCGGCGAAACATAGCGGTAGCGGTCATTATGACAGAGAGTCAATGACCGCTATCGCTATGTTTCGCCGAGTACAGTACCTATTCTTAGTAGCTTTTGACTTTTCTTTTTAACTGAAAGAATGACTTAACTATTTATTCCCAAGTAAGTTTGGCTTCTGTCTACATTCAAAACATAACATAACTAGGTGCCAATGCCTAGTAATTAGTAGGCAGTTTATAAACGTACCTATGTCGTATACCTACATGAACTTAGAAGTCTCAGAACAATATTAAGTATTTTTTATTATATTCGGTTTCCAGTACTAATTTTCTGTATATAAATAATTAAAACGCCTGTGGTAAATAAAATACAAAAGGCACCATAAATTGTTTAAAACGTGAATGAATAATTGAGAAAACGTATGGTTTCCCCCAATCCATGCCATTTGAGAGATAAATGAATGGATTAAAAAACCTGAATTAAATGACGCAAGTTGCCCGCCGGCCAACCTTATGACCTCTTAACTTTTCGCGTAGGTATAACATCAAGAAATTTTGTGAAGCTTAAAATGAGGAGCCCGATTTCGAACAATCTCGGTTCGATTTCAGTCTGTCCCACTCGCGCTTGAAATAAGTATTTTAGAATCGGGCCCAGAAGCCAATAATAATTAATATTTTGTAACGAATTTACTAAGCTCCTCTAATGGACTTTATTATATACCTAAGTATTTAGGCGCCTAAATGTTACTTGAGCAATTAATTTAATGTTGCAAGTCATTTTACAGACCAAGGCACCTAGGCCTTAGGTTCAAAGTAATATTATAAACTTTAGAAACGATTATATTTCAACAAATTGTAAATATTACCTAACTGCATATTTCTTACAGAAATACGCTAATTTTTCACTATGTTTTAATTATATTGCCTATACAGAACCTACATTACTCTGTAGGTATTTTTTAGAGACATTGAATAAAATAACTTTACTTAGTACATTACTATACTTACTTACTCCATTAATATTATATTGAAGGTCATAATATAAGTTCAGAAGTTTTGCTACTCTGGTGGGCATTGACATTAAAATTATATCTAAAATGGAAAATCCGTGACCATAATCTAATAATAGTAACTATAATAAGTGTTTACAATAATTTATCAACAAACATGGCTCTTGAATGACAATAGTCCTATATTAATATATCCTCAAAATATTTTAATGTCTAGTTAGCAATAAATAGTAATCAGATTTGCAAAAACATAATTTATACCGCTTTTAAAAGACATAAATATATTTTATAGAGTGTCGGTGTCATATAAAACAGAGAAACTTAACAACAAAATTGAAACCAGTTTGAGAGGATATGACTTGATGTTTTACAAGCAACAAAAACAATGTTTTTTTAACGAAATAGAAGAAAACTATTCATTCATAAAAGTAATTATTATATTCGCCGAGCAAATCTTGTTATGGCCGAATAAAATGAAAAACGAGTCTAGAATGGAAACTTGACATGTGAGGAATCGAGCGTTATTTTCCACTACTAATAAGAGTTACGACCATGGGCGCCGGCGGGGGGGTGCCAGGGGGTGCATTGCACCCCTTGGGAATCTCAGATTCAACAGCAATTATTGAAATAAAAAGCATTTTGTAAACCTATTACCATGCCGTACGTAATGTTTCGGCACTAAATGTATTCTATTTACGTAAATAGACAGTCACTGTTGTTCGTAAAAAGTAAAAAGAAAATAAAAGAAAGAAAACTAAAATCTGCACCCCTTGGAAATTATTTCTGCCGGCGCCCATGGTTACGACGCATAATTTAAATCCATTAATTAATGATTCATAAAAAAATTCGCCGCATAAAAATAACAATACTTATTATTAGGGAAATAAGATACATACCTAGTTTTTCCGATTGTAATTTTGAATTTAAACCTCTATAACGCATAAAAATTAAAGTTTAATTTTTCTAAGGTATAAAATATGACAACCATTGAAGAAATTATTGATTCTTAAGCAGATGGGGCTCCTACTTTATATTATGGTAGAGCTATGGCCTATGACAAATCTATGTCTGAAAGCTTCATGGAATTCATGATAGTGTATGAAAGTTTCATGTAAGCAATTGGGACCTCATACCATAGTCACTGGCGTGGTCCTCCTCGGCCGGGTCCCGTTTGATGATGACGTGCTGCGCGCCGTTCAGCGCCAACTGCAGTTCCTCCTGCTCGGCTTTCTTCCTTTTTACTGAAAATAAAACCAGAACATTCTTATAAAATATCATTAGAATCATAGTGTTAACTTTAGTTACAAAAAAATAATTTTTCGCTATAGTGTCTAAAGGTCATCCATGTGGATTATGTCACATTGCAAGAAGGCCATTCTCCAACGTGGCCAACGTGTCTGTGATATGGGGAAGTTTCGAGAGACGTCGCAGCATGGCGCTCTACCTGATTATTTGTTTCAATGACTGCAGTGATGGTGTAGTAGTCAGTATCTTTGATAGTGGCGGCTGTACCAATTTTGAGACCCTGGGCGGCAGGTCTTTGCGAGGCCATTTGTCTTCCGAAAAACACATTTATTTACGATGCCCCTGCAAGAGCGAGGCCCGGGCGATTGCCCTGTTCACCACCCCCTAGGGCCGCCACTGATCATCTACTTACCAATAGGCAGGCCTGTATCGATGGACACCATGTCGGCCATGCTGGTGGGGTCCATGAACATCTCGTCGTCCGGCGCGCTGGCGCCCGTCACAGAGTCCGGGATCGGCCGCACCACTAGCTCGTGACCGATTGAGCCTTCCTGCGACACGATACGATCGTAATAACAATGATTGACTAATTGACACTGATTACAACTAAATCGGAACTGCTACTATATCCTTTATTGTAATTAGGCTTATTATCTTTTAGTACTGACCTACATTGATACAGTAGCCTGATATCTGCTGGATGCATCATGCAGTACTAGATTGAAATATAAAACATCTGGATTCTACGAGTACATAATATTATTTACCATCGCGAGTGCTGCCAACTACCTAACTGTATAAACGCAAGTGAACGCTCATAATTTTATAGAAGTATACGTCAGTCTTTCTGGTATGGTTACTAGAAAAAGCTTTTGTGTATCATCATCAGCATAATAATTGTACGTTAATTACTCATTACTTAATTTAACATCGCATGTCGGACTCATAATAATAAAGACTAAATATCGCACTAAGAATGAAGATTATCCGATACTATCGATACTACGAACTTATCCGATATCTAATTCGTATCTCATACCTACTGTGAGCAGTCACTAATAATATTATGATTAACGGCAGTAATTACAACATTAAACCAATCGGAACTGGCCTTTCTATATCCTATTATTGAAATTAGGTTTATTGTCTCTTAATTGTATAGGTGTGCCTATTGTTAAGATTGGCCACAAAGTCTAGATAAAAAAGTTACAACTTACGATAGATTACTGTCCAATATAGACGTAAATAATAAGTATTATATTTGGCATTTACAATTTGTTTTGGGAAAATATTGCGACATCTATCTTATCAGGACTGATTCATAGAACACAGCTGAATGTAGGTGTAGATAGAATGAGTATAGCATAGAGCAGGGGCCACCAATTAGTTTCGCTCGCGGTCCATTCGATATGAAATGACCTTCGCGGTCCACACATTTTATATGAAAAAAAAAAATCAAACAAAGTTAGCCTATGTAGCCTGATGTAAATAAATAAATAAATAAAGGTAATTACGGAATTTACAAAGGTATGTTTTATTTCCATAATATCAAGTGTGTCAATTTTTGCTGCTTGTTTGGGGTGAAATTGGTGTCGTGCAAGCTATTGACATTAAATACTAGAGATGTTCATCAGTAAAGCCCGTCACAGACCTAGCTATAATATATATATTAATATGTTTATAGCTAGGCATATTAATATATATTTTCTATACTAATTTTCGCGTGACCACACACTCAGCTATCTATACTAATATTATAAAGAGGTAAACTTTGTTTGTTTGTTTGTTTGTTTAATTGTAATGAATAGGCTCAAAAACTACTGGACCGATTTTAAAAATTCTTTCACCATTCGAAAGCTACATTATTTACGAGTAACATAGGCTACATTTTATTTCGGAAAACATAGGGTTCCGTAAGATATTTGGGTTTTTCTAACACAAGGTGAAAAAAATCAACCAGAAAATTTATTTATGTTGCGTACGCTGCCTAAACTATAAAAGACAGAACCATACAATGTTCTAAGTAAATGTAGATCTTTTAAATATCTACAAAAAAGTCCGCGACACACTATACCTATCTATGTCAAGTGAGGTACAACAACCATTATTTTATTTAAAAATCTTGATTTTTTTGGACTACATTTAAACGCATTTATTTTACTCATGCTATTTATCTTTATCAAAATGAATTATTTCATCACTAAGTACAGTTTATGTAGATTATATTTGGTCTTTGAATGATTAAAATTGGACGTTTGGTTTAGAAGTTCTGGCGAAATTAAATATTGCGATTTACGCCCGTTTCGAAGTGGGCGCTACCAAGGCGGGGGTGCGCAGTAGCGAAGATTATGACCGGCCCTGCAGCTGGTGAATTGGCTCATATACCAAGAATACCAATGATCCCTACTGATTTGCCTTCTAAGATATTCTTCAAAAGACTACAATTTCCTGTAAAAAAATATTTTGCACTAACGATAAATATTATGTAAATCCCAGGGCCAAACATTCAAATTAGTAGGAATAAATAGATTTACGAAAATAATGTTTTGCTCTATCACGAGTCGGGGCTCCCGACCATCAGTATAATATTTTGTTACCTGAAAATAACGTCAATTAATGTTGTTTATAGAAAAGCTCTACAATAATCGCTTTAGTTATCTAAAATCCATCCTAAAACAACGGGTTGCATTCCGGGACTACCGTCAAAAGTGAAAACTTATTATTAATTACATTTAAATATTCTCATCATTAACAACTTTAACATCCACAGAAAGACAATCTATGCAGCCTGCGGAAAATGACTGCGTCATCGATGTTACTGTGAATTGACCTGGGAACCATTTTGCTGACCGTGTCTTTCCTGGGCAGGCTTTTTGCAGCGGTAACCGACATCCACGCGGGCGGAGCCGCGGGTGACCGCTATCTATACACAATATGTATAATTAAACTGTAGAAATGAAATATTCAAAAAAATTCTGTACATTAGAGATATTAAAAAAATAACAAGCGGGGGGTGTCACTACATCGCTATTGAAGCCAAAAATGTAGTTAGTTTTTTGTCTGTCTGTATGTTTGTTCCACTATCACAGGGGACAGGGGTCAGATTTTGTATCAAACTTTTTTCTCTTTGACATATCATTATTAACTGTTTTTTCCAACTTAACATCTGGTTGGAAGATGAACTTTGTTAAAAATAAATTTCGGTCTCAACTAAAGCCCGTCACAGACTTAGCTATAATATATATTTAGTTGAGTATTTTTATAATTAGTTGAGACCGAAATTTATTTTTAACAAAGTTCATCTTCCAACATGCTTGGTCCGCACACAATGGGTCGGCGGTCCGAATGCGGACCGCGGTCCGCCATTTGGTGACCCCCGGCATAGGGACTGTGCTGAGGCTAGTTGTGTCCTCAGATTATTTATCGTTGTCATGTAATGCAATAATCTTGGAAAATTTACCTCCAAGTTCACAATTATTTAAACTCGGAAATAAGGACGATCTATTGTAGAGGTGAACAGGCAAAAAAATAATAATATCTCTCACTTTTATGGGTTTACTAACTTAATGTCGTTATCAAGGGAACTGTAAACGCGCTGTTAACAAACAACACTATCATTCAATATCTTCTCAGCGGTTACTTTGCGTAATGGCGTCTGTGTAGTGTTATTACCAAAATTTACATGCTGAATTCGCGCGCTAAACGTTAGTGCATTGCATTTTTCCCGTCGATTGTCCGTCAGCGTATGTCGCAACCGACCTTAGTCTACTTATGCTTCTATTGTTCTTTTCTTGATACTATGTGTTAGGATGCCGGCAATCTCATGACAACTATGAACACATGCAATTACAAAACGTATTTTAGAGTTTTGATGCAGTTGAGGAGTTACAATGACGCTTTTGTAAAGAAGTACATAATATAATGCTAGTTAAGATTATTCGACAGCTACGACGTGCATACCTATTCTACAACTATATTGAGTATTTGTAGCAGTTCTCGTTTCTTTCAAAATATTAGGTATTAAGTTTCTATGAAATTTTTCATTTTTTAGGCAAATTCCCTAAACATGATGTTAATAAGTAAAACTGACGAATAACAGAACAAAAATACATAATTGTTACGTACCACCACTAGTTTGCCGTGCTTCGGATGTCTCCTTATTAATAGAGCAGCTCCGTTCTCCTCGTCGTGGTAGAGGTCACCGATCTCTTCCTCGTCATCCTGTAAAAAAAAGTTTGTTTGTTTTTTAACTTTGTTAACTTTGAAAATTATATTTTCAATTCGAAAGATGATAGTGCTTTGCAGCGGACAACTAGCGCTGCAATCCTATAACATGCTTTCGAAGTTTCTGAGAACGGAAGGACATAATATAATAGATACGTCTGAAATTATGTCAGTGGGGTTTCTGGCTGACCGATATCACCACAATGCTAAAAGACCGACGTTACTAGGGCAAATAATAATGTTTTTTAAAAATTCTAACAGATTGAGATGACTCTAAACCTTTCTGTACTATGACTATGAGGCGCAGGAAAATGGTACCACACGCAACACCAAACACCAATAAAAGCTACACTGACGGCGGTGTGCATATCCAACGGCAGCATAACTCTACTGAGGGATATGCTGGGAAAAATAATAGTTATAACGAACCGAGGCTCTTGTATTACTTGGCAACGTGTTAAGAATTATATTTCCGAATTTTCTATATTTATTGTTCCCTTTTTGACCGACTTCCAAAAAGGAGGAGGTAATACGTTCGGCTGTATGTATCTTTTTTTTTTGTATGTTCCACGATTACTCAGCCGTTCGTGGTCCGATTTTCAAAATTCTTTTTGTGTTGTATAGGGTTTAACTCGAATTTGGTACCATGTTCACAAAAGTGGTGATCTGATGATGGGATCCTTAAGGAATCGAGGGGACTCCCTAAAATTTGTATAGAAACATATAGTGATTTCGATTTTTTCTGAAGCAAATGCTATTAAAAAGTAAGACTTCGCACCAGGTTATACCCTGGATCCGAAGGTACCGAACAGAACTTTTGAATGCTTATAGGTACAGGTTCGGTGATTTCGGCGTTGTTTAAACAACTGAAAGCATAAGCCAACACATCAATTTGATTGATCATCATCATCACAACCATAATTTTACCATGAGTCATCACACTATGACCCAATTATTGGTACTTTTCGTGATATTTTGCAGCGAAGCAGATGTTTTTGATGATTATTTCGCTATTTGTGGACCGATTTCAAAAATTATTATGTCGTTGTATAGGATATAAACTTAATTTTGTATAACAATTACGAAAGTGGTGAGCTGATGATGGTATCTATGAGCAATCGAGGGAAATCCTTGAAATTTAACAAAGCACTCATAGTGGTTAAAATGTTGTTTCTAGTAAGTTAAATATATGTTACGAATAAGAGAAATTTCATACGAAGGTGTCTCTTGGTCCAAATGCACTGAACAGAACTCCTGAACCTTTAAAGATAAAAGTTTAGAAATTACGGCATCGCTTAGATAACTGCAAGCATTTACCACAATTTTTTTTATATTAAATAAGGGGGCAAACGAGCAAACGGGTCACCTGATGGTAAGCAACTACCGTCGCCCATGGACACTCGCAACATCAGAAGAGCTGCAGGTGCGTTGCCGGCCTTTTAAGAGGGAATACGCTTTTTTCTTGAAGGTTTGCAGGTCGTATAGGTCCGGAAATACTGCTGGTGACAGTTCGTTCCAGAGTTTTACAGTGCGCGGCAGAAAGTGAAAGGCGAAAAACGCACTGTGGAAGACTGCCACTCATCAAGGTGATGAGGATGGTATGTTTTTCGCGTGGGACGATGGCGAAAAGTTGCAGGTGGTATGATTCCGAACAATTCCTCAGAGCACTCCCCGTGATACAACCGATAGAGGATGCAGAGTGAAGCTACATCTCGGCGTAATTCCAAGGGGTCCAAGCTGTTTGAAACACTATGACAGTCAACAATTCGAGCGGCCCTTCGTTGGATACGATCCAGAGGGAACAGTTGGTATTTTGGCGCCCCTGCCCAGAGATGCCCAGAGAACAAAATTCCATATGAGGCCGAACCTGCGCCTTGTAGAGTTGTAGGCGTTGGTCCGGACTGAAGTACTGTCTCGCTCTGTTAAGAATACCAAGCTTCTTCGAGGCTAATTTGGCCTTGCCCTCTAGATGATATCGGAACTGGACTTCGCTCGATATGTTGACGCCAAG
The DNA here is from genome assembly GCA_937595015.1 of Polyommatus icarus. Classification (NCBI taxonomy): domain Eukaryota; kingdom Metazoa; phylum Arthropoda; class Insecta; order Lepidoptera; family Lycaenidae; genus Polyommatus; species Polyommatus icarus. The sequence continues at coordinate 23,971,952 of OW569321.1, forward strand.
TATCTCAATGCTAGGGGAGATGGTTAAAGATGTGCCCTCGAAACGAGGATATACGACCATTGGTGACTTTTTAGTGGTGAACGCGCAGACTTGTGTCTTGGCAGGGTTGAATTGGACCAAGTTGTGTCTACCCTATTCAGAAACCTTCTCCAATGAATTCTCCACCTTAGACACAAGTTCGTTTCGACTCTCAGTGACATTTTGCCGAGAAATATTGGGGGAGCCGGTATATACAGCATCACCTGTACAATCATCTGCATAGCAATGAATGCCGCTGGTCTGCAACATGTCATTGATATGCAGTAAGAATAGAGTAGGCGATAGCAGACAGCCCTGAGGGACACCAGCATCAACAGACTGAGTTTCCGAGCATTCGCCGTCAACTACGACCTTTATGCTTCTGTGTGCTAAGAAACCAGTGACCCACTTACATAATTTCTCGGGCAGCCCGTATGATGGAAGCTTTGATAGCAGCGCTTTATGCCAAACCCTATCAAAGGCCTTTGCAATGTCCAAACTAACAGCCAATGCCTCTCCCTTCGACTCAATTGCCTGAGCCCAACGATGAGTCAGGTACGCCAAGAGATCACCGGCCTAGCGACCCTTACGGAACCCGTATTGTTTGTCGCTTAGTGATCCCTGACCGTCCAAGTATCGAAGAAGCTGGCTATTGATAATGGATTCCATTATCTTCGAGAAGAGAGAGGTTATAGCGATTGGTCTGTAGTTGGAAGAATTTGAGCGATCACCTTTTTTGGGGAACGGGTGCACCAAGGCTGTCTTCCAGGAAGCCGGAACGATGCTAGTGGAATAGGAGAGCCGAAAAAGACGCGTCAAGACCGGAGCCAACTCTGGAGCACACTTTTTCAACACAATAGGCGGGATTCCGTCAGGTCCACTCGACTTTTGGATTTCAAGGGAACGGAGGGCTTTTCGCACTGAGCGCTGATGAAACCGAATATCCGACATGATGGTCGGCGGTTTCTACCCCCCGTCATCCAGGGTCGAGTTTGACGCAAAGAGCTTGCCCAGAAGATCGGCTTTGTCTTTTGCGTCCTGGGCCAACGACCCATTTCCTACGTGTAGGGATGGTAGGGTTGGCTTGCAGAAATTTCCTTCAATAGCTTTGGCCAGAGACCAGAATGCACGGGTTCCCGAGGGGAGGCGCTCAAGTCTCTTGCCAATTCTATTGACGTGCTGTTGCTTTGCCCGAGTAATCTCTTTCTTGAGGGACCTAGAGGCAAGGTTGTACTTCTTTTTATATGTGCTGGTATTTAAATCCCGAGCAGACACTGCGTTGGCCCAGGATTGGTAAGCCCAGGAGGCTTACCAATCCTGGGCCAACGCGAGAAGATTTTTTGAGGGATGAACCAAACCAGGGACGAAATCTGCCGCCAGTTGGCACTACAGAGGACGGAATGAAAAGTTCCATCCCCTGCATCACCACATTGGCAACAGAGTTGGCAGCGTTGTCGGGATCATCCGGCGTGAAGCACACTAGCCCCCATGGATAGGATGCAAAAAACGACCGCATCCCATCCCAGTCTGCTGACTTGTAGTGCCACAAACGACGGTATTGACGGCGCAAGCACTGTTTCACGCTGGTTTTCTGTGAGGCCGTGGTATTTCTCCGGTCGAGCCGGCCCATTCATGCCGAAGCATGGCTCTCCAACGGACAAATTTCGCTTACAGTAACATAATGTGAATAGTTGGTTATAATATAATAATAATAATAATAATATAATATCTATGGACGCTTCACACCACGTCAGTCTGGCCCCGTGCTAAGTACCCAAAGGGGTTGTGTTACAGGTACCAGACAACGGAAATATATTTAATACTTTTATACTATACATATATTTAAGATTTTTATTATATCATACACATATTTAATACACATCCAGACCCGGGAACATTGAAAACTTTTTGTTCCGTCGGCGGGATCCGAACCCGCGACCGCCGACTTGAGCGTCCAACACGCTTACTACTGAGCCACAGAGGTCGTCAAATCCCCATAAGTTTCGGATATTCTGACATTGCTGCAGAACTTACGATTAAAATAGCTGGTACCGACTTCAAAATAATGAAGACTATAGTATGTACAGAAATAGTTGAGATTTAGATGAATTCTGAAAAAGGCAAGTTATTAAAGAGTAAGAGTTATTTTATACTTTTTAGTTCATATTACTATTGTTTTTACCTTGGAAGTCGGTTTTAATTTTTTTGTTAAAAATAATTATTTCGTTTGGTTTACTACTAAAACTATTACTAAAACCGTTTACTCCTAAAACTTATAAAGACTAGTCTTTAGTCCTATTAGTTAATAGTTAAATAAAGTTATTATACTTGAGGGTTCAAAGCCATACACAGTCTACTGCAGACCTTTGAATGATTAATACTTTTGAACTGATGGTCGGTCGATACGCAAATATCTGAATACTTACACGTAGCTATTGTGTGGAAAACCCCTGTTGGAACAATAACGTTTTGTTCAACGAAATTCAGTTCAATATCACCAGACATATGGCCAACCGTGTGCTGGGAATATGAATGAATGCTTTTGATCGTGATCCTTCAACAGTAACTTGATAAAGTCAGTTAAGGATACTTAAAAGAATTTTTATGGGACACTAAATGTATGACCTGCCTTTTAATGCTGAATCTGTTTTAACTGTTTATTCTTTTGATTTTGTATAAATGGAAGCATAATGCTTTGTTGTTTTCTACCAGCCTTTAATTGGCTTTATGTTTTATAATAAAAAAAGTTTTCCTCGTACGTCGACCTCCACAAGGAAAGGACTTCAAATTAACAAAAACCGATTATAACGAAGTCCGTATACAGTAATCTCCATATTCAGTACTAATTGATATTCTGCTCCAGTTTTCAATTTAATTAGACAAGCGGGGACGTGCGAACGGAATTCTGATAAGCTTTCTGCACCTCGTGCTGTGTTGGACAATCGCCGGAAGTACCATAACGAAGGCTGCGGCCGAAACCCCTTTCGATATTCTGCATAATCGATAACGAAATTGAAGCCTTGGTTCGCCTTTTTTTATTTAGGACGTTGCACTCAAGTTTCATGACAGCTTTTAAAAAGTGTGCAAGCGAGTACAGTGAAAATAAAAAGTATGACGTTTTTAACAAAATATGTATGTGCTTCTTATCCTTTAGTAATAGACTTAAATAAGTTAGAGCAGGGGTTCCCAATCTTTTTCAGTCTGCGGCGCAGTTATACGTCACCATATTACGGCACCCTACTTTCTAGGTTTCGGATAATGATGGAGGATCGACTCACGGCCGGCGCCCCTCTTGCCTTTTCAGGCGCACCAGTGACCAGAGCGACGCGGCGCAAAGTTTGTGAACCCCTGGGTTAGAGTTAAGTGTAATGAAATGGCGTGATAGATACTCCTATAATAATTGACCTAATTCATATTTTTCGCCTTATTGATAGCATTGTTTTGTTTTTCCGACTGTAGAGCACCTTGTAAAAGCAGTGTGCTCAAAGAATATAAAATTCAACACACGCATAGAAAACGTCTAGACTGAGAGCGGACCGGGACCTCTATTCCTCTACCAACAGGTGGTAAAGACCTACAACAAAGGCGTGGCGCCCTTCCAAATTTCAACCTAGGGCATAGTTGAAGTGTTAGTCATATCGTGGGAACTGTACGGTCGTGACATAAGTGCACCCATTCATGACATTCACCTGCAAATTATCTCAAATATCTACATAAACTCTCCGCTTTTCACTCGTAGTTTTATTAAAAATCTAAAGTGTAGATATGTGTACAGTGCCGAAGAAATATAATTACTGGATAGCCAAAAATCGTTTATCGCGAGGGAACCGTATATTTTCCGGGATAAAAAGCGTCCTATGTCCTTTCCCGGGACTTCGAGTATCTCCATAGCCAACAAAATCAGATCAGCGTCATGGGTGTAAAGAGGTAACAGACAAACAAATTTTCGCATTTACAATATTATTAAGTACCGTAAACTACCAGTCATTGGACAGCTAAGGATTTTTTTTACAGGATAAGCTCTAAAACATTAAATACTTCGCATGAAATAGAAATAGACATCATATTTGTGTTCATAAATTATCTAACTCAAGATATGCAAACATAAAAATGAGATGGTTTTTTATTTTATATTGATTTTTTGGTCCAGTAGTTGGACAAGCAAAGTTTGATTGAAATTTAGTTAAAATTGGTATTGTAAGTAGGAAACATTATAAATAATTGTTTTTCCACATATATATTCCTATTATTTATTGTAAAATAAGGTATTTTATTAAATATTTAACAAAAAATGACTTAAAAAAAATAAAATTCTTACCTATATTACATAGTACTATTGTAACAACAAATATTATAACTTTATAAGTATGAAAGTCTGCTGTCTATCAATTACTTCTTCACGCTCAAACCACTGAACCGATTTTGCAAAAATTTGGTGTGGAGACACTGAGTCCCGGGAAAGGAAAAATAGTATTTTTGGTCCCGGGAAAATGTACGGTATCCACCCGATAAACGGACTTTGACACAATGGAGTTACGGCTGCCATCTATTAATATTATAGATGTGAAATGATGTCCGTCTCTTTATCTGTACGTCTGTATATTACATTCATATTCAGGTAAAACGTATCTCAAATAGTTAGAGATTTCAGATTGTCCTCATCGAGCCAATCGGCATATTCAGACAATATTTCAATATGGAGCACAATGCATAGCAACTCATTTGCCTGTCACTGTGGCCGTACTCTACTTTCAGGAGGAAGTTGGGCTTTTGTCTAATAGAATACTCTCATCTTTCGAATATTATATATCAAGAAGATCAGTATTATTTCATATAATAACGTCCAATAACAGTTTTTCAGCACTTTTACAATACCAGTAGTAGGACAGGCTAAAAAAACCTTTAAATGAGATAAAAGGTTATTAAAAATGTACAAAAAATACTTAATAGATTGTTATTTATATAATAACACATTTATAATAATATACACAATGTGTATCGTAAAAAATATTATTAAAAACTTTAGCATGTTTCTAATTTTTTTCTTTTCATTTGTAAAACCAAGGCGCACGTAATGACCATGGCGACAAAAAGATGTTTTATTTTGGTTATACCGCAACCTGATGAAAAATACTCTATTTTATTGTAGCATGAATGCCCCTCAATATTAATTCCATTATTATTTACATCGTATAAAAAACATAAACTTTTATTTTTACGATCAAAGTGTAAAGTGTCCATCTACTGAAAAATTCTAATGACTCGTAATTTACCCTATGGATTTATTTGCTTAAATAAAGACCATTATATTATAATTATAGTGACAATTTAGGTAATCTATGTATACGTATTATAAAACAAAGTCTTTTTTTCCCCTCATGTCCCTTTGTTCCCTTTAGTCTTTAAAACTACGCAACGGATTTTGATGATTTTTTCAGTGTTAGATAGCCCATTTATTGAGGAAGGCTATAGGTTATATTTTTTCACGCTAAGACTAATAGGAGAATGTGGAAAAAAACGGAGGAAAATATTTGAAAGGGCTTATCTCGCGAACTACTGGAGCAATTTTTATGTTATTTGGTACAGATAAGAAGTAGACCACGTGAAGGATCATAAGCTATCGATTTTAATCATTTTGTCAGTGGCTATATATTCTATGTCCGTGCGACCGCGCCGGAGCTGGTCGCTAGTAAGTATTATTTCATCTTTTCTCAAGTGTACAACCACCAATGTAATGTAAAACCAATTAAATTAAAATATAAAAAACTTCAGTTCTTGAAAATGAATCTGCAAACGGATGGAATCTAGGTAAGTTCTTTTAGTTAAAACCTTAATGAAAATAATTCAAATTATTTGTATTAACATTGAATTCAGAATTCTGCATAGGTGTACTAAGTGGTAGACGATTTATCAGTAATCAACTAATCACTGATGATTATCTTGACATCTGACTTAATCGGGATAACCCCGGATAAAAACACAAGGCGATTCCTTATGGCAAAAACATTGAATATATATCTTGTTTCGCGATAAAATAAACACATTAAAGATCTCATACAAGTAAATATACAATAATTTTACCGTACATAATGACTTTTGACACACAAGTGTCGAAGATACGACTGTGAAGCGAGTTACAGAATATTAGTGTTAATAAGGGTTATTATGCCTTTACTTTCAATACAACTTGTCACTTCCGTGTTCCTGCAGTCCATGTAAGGGCATTGTCCCTTAAAACGGCTCAATAATTTTAATACACTATACTGATTTAACATTTAAAATCAATTAAATTGTGAGTATAATAATTGCCATATTATGCAATATGCAGTGTTTTGCAAAATCCATAAAAATATGTAGGTTTTCGGCGACCCCACCAGCATGAATATTAACTTGGATCCCCTCTTATACCCTCTTAGAGATGAAATTTTCAAAAATCCTTTGTCAATAGATATCGAAAGCATAATAGGAATATGTGTGCGAAATTAAAGTTTCCACCTTTATGGGTTCGGCCTGCACCCATGCGTAGAATATAATATTTTATATTATACTAGCTGTCCCGGCAAACGTTGCTTTGAAATAATATAAACTATTACGCCCATGTTATTTTATTGAAGTGACTAAATGAGTATGTCGTCATGGCAACGTCGATCGACACGCGCGCGGATTCAGCGCGTGCTGCGCGCGTGATTTTCCATACGCTATAGTAGAACACGCGCACGTCTGAACGTAGCCTTAAGGGTTTTGCTTTACGTTTTAATTAAGAAAGAGAAGATAAAAGAAAAAAAAACTATAAAGATTTGAAACGTTTCATTCTACACAATATAATTTAATCGTACTTTAAAAACATCATGTTGTCACAAGTGGCAAAACTAGCTTCACATTTATTAAGCACCACGAATTATCGAGTTTTTAAGCTATTGCAGGAATCTAGAAATTCCGTAACTAAATAAACACCCTATTCTGACTAAACTACTATAGTTTATAAACCCACAAACATTTGTATACGACTATACTTCTCCCGTTTCAAACCATCAATCATTTTGTGATATCGATATTGAGTATTGTGTGCCCGCGCCGCTTGCCGTAGAAATCCGTAACGTGATCAAGTGCAAAGTGGCGACGGTTATGTAACACATCATCACGATCTACGCTAAATCCACATCATGGCTATATTATGATGAATGGATGAATTTTCACGTGCCTTATAGCACTTAAATATTACAAACTAAAATAAATAGTCGCTCGAATAGTCACCACAAAGAATAAAAATTCTGATTCCTAAACATCATGGCCACTTCATGATGAATTGATAGATTGCCACGTGCCATTAATATACCTGTTACAAACCAAACTAAATAGACGGTCGAATGGTCACCACAAAGAATTAAAAAAATTCCTTGAGCGAAAATCAAAATAGTAATTCAACCAAATTATATTATGATTTTATAATATTACTAGCAACCCGCCCCGGCGTCTCACGGATATAAAATATATTATAGCCACTGAAAAAATGATTAAAATCTTAAAATGATTAAAATCAGATTAAAATAGCCTATGATCCTTCACGTGGTCTACTTCTTATCTGTGCCAAATAACATAAAAATTGCTCCAGTAGTTCGCGAGATAAACCCCATAAATAATTTCTTTTTTCCCACATTCTCCTATTAGTCTTAGCGTGATAAAATATAGCCTATAGCCTTCTTCAATAAATGGGCTATCTAACACTGAAAGAATTTTTCAAATCGGAACAGTAGTTCCTGAGATTTGCGCGTTCAAGTTAGCCCTTTCAAATATTTTTCTTTTTACACTACAATAGCTTTTTCCACATTTTCCTCTATTTCTTCGCTCCTATTAGCTTAGCGTGATAAAATATAGTCTATAGCCATCCTCGATAAATAGGCTATCTAACACTGAAAGAATCATCAAAATCCGTTGCGTAGTTTTAAAGATTAAAGGGAACAAAGGGATATGAGGGAAAAAAGCGACTTTGTTTTATTTAATACTAGCTGTCCCGGCAAACGTTTCTTTGCCATATTTTATAAAGCATATCGCCCGTATTATTTTATTGAATTAGTGACTAAATATGTAAGTCACCATGGCAACGTCCATCGCTATCCCGTAAGTCGTGACCCGCGTCGCATAAACAATGGTCGCTCTTTATAGACAAATAATTTGCAATAAAATAAAATTGCGACTAACTATAATTAAAGATCTAAGCTATCCTATCTCTCAAGTTGGAAAAAAGCACACATTTAAAAAAAGATAACATTAAAATCGGTTAAGTAGTTTAGGAATCCATCGCGGACAAACATCGTGACAGGAGATTTATATATATTAGATGTATAGATATAGAAGGTATCCATTATCCACTTTTGCTGTTGTAAAAGTATGTTTTTTTGTTACCTTCTTAAGCCAAACCCCTAAACTCGATTAAAAGGAAGTTAGAAAATTGAATCTATTGTATTTATTTGTGCAGTTTCTTAAAAATATTTTTTGGCAAAAATAAATTGACCTGACGAATAAAAAATGCAATTAAAATGATTAGGAAAATTTTATTTTACAACAATTTTATTTAAAGCAGAGAAAGGCACGCCTAAGTTACGGCTCCCAGTCAAATATCTCTTCGTAATTGAATCGACTTGAATTGAATTTATGACACTAGTATTGTAAACAGTTTAAAATATACTGTTTTTATGCGTAAAATTGCAAACAAGCAAACGGTATGCCTGACGGACACGGCCAGGAAAAATGTGTTTAGGAAAATATAGTATTACTAGCTGTCCCGGCAAACGTTTCTTTGTCATATTATATAAAGTATATTGCCCGTATTATTTTATTGAATTAGTGACTAAACAAGTATGTCACCATGGCAACGTCCATCGCTATCCCGTGACCCGCGTCGCATAAACAATGTTCGCTCTTTATAGACAAATAATTTGCAATAAAATAAAATTGCGACTACTTATAATTAAAAATCTAAGCTATCCTATCTCTCAAGAAACATTAAAATCGGTTAAGTAGTTTAGGAATCCATCGCGGACAAACATCGTGACAGGAGATTTATATTTATTAGATAGATAGTACCTACCTATATTTTGCGAAATTATAAAGTCAATATTTCTTAACAATGAAATGCGTGCAAAAATGTTTTTTAAAAAATATTCTTTTTGGGCTTCATCTCAAATATATAATTTTGACCTTTAATTAATATTTAAAATCAATATTTATTGATAACATAATGCGTGTTTTACGCCGATGACGAGAACTGTTTGTCGATTTCTCTGATATGGTCAAATGTCACCACTCACCACGTAACATTTGACTTACAACTATTTTCACGTTGCGAACGCGTTGATGTCTTTTCTTTAAACGACTTTGCTACGACGCGACGGTATAAAAATATAATGTTATTGTGATAAAAAAAGGATGTTATAATATTACTTTGGTTAGGTAATGTAAGCTAAGCTTTAGTGTCATTGCTCAATTTCGACACCATTATTGATAATAATTCCTTACAATTTGCAAACTTGCGACTCTACTACAATTTCTAACATTCATGTACACAGTACAAATACCGATATAAAGTAACTTGAACCTTATAAGTTATGTTATTAAAGCCACAATCGCTTGCTAAAAACCGCTTTTTTTTTTAATTATCAACATAACATTCTCAGCTTACTAGGTGCGTTAAAACATCTCTCGGTTCTTTTGTCTGTATACTAGGAAACACACATTAAATCATGTCATAGGTCACAACGAACTTTATACCTTGCCAACACCTCATATTGTTTTATTACTATACGACTTTATAATGAATTGTTAATAGTTATTCTTCCTGAATAAGTAATGATGATTTTAAATGCAGATGCGCCGTTGTTATTTATGGCTATCGACAAGAAACTGATTTATAAAGTTGTTATGTGAGTTATTATTATCGAACCGTTGTCCTCTTCATGTATCTCATCAGATAAAGCAAATATAAAACACAGGTTCGGTTGTGTCTTGAGATCCAGCATTACTGGAGTTAGGAGTTAATCCAGCGTCGAAATTCAGTAAAACACTGTTCCCGCTAATGTATAGTAAATCACTTCAATCAATTAAAAAGTTCATCTCGCAAGTCTCATTATATATCTAAGTCTAATCTAAGCCAAAGACACGTTTATGTGAAATAGTTTTTGAATTATGAGGGGGTCAAAAGTGGCTCCAAATGGTTCGTGTAATATTAAATATTACACACGGCGCATCTGGCCAATTTTGTTGTATTTACTTGAACTTGGCTTGACACGCTGCCGCGTGTCTAGATCAACCTATCATCATAATTATTATACGAAAAGATTCTAAGAAGTTGACGTAGCATTATATAGTTGCACTTTGTTTTACTTTGAAAATAAATAGCTAAATAACGTCGGCAACTAATGTGCTCTATGTTCTAAACATTACATAAACTGGTAATACTAAAGTCATGTTAATTTTTGTTTATATAATATAGATCAAAATGAAAGAAAATGGAGTAAATGACAATAGTAAAACATCTAGACAAAGTTAAAGTTACGCTAGTACGGCGCCTGAATAAAATATGTGGTCATATTATTGTAATACATGGACAGAAAGGATTTGACTTGTAAATATCGTCTTGGGTGGTCGCGAAAATGCTCAATAATCATCGCTAGTCGTGGTTTGAATTATATCATTTTGCGCTACCTCTTCTGAATATTAATCAACTAGATATTTCCCGTTGATAAAAATTTATTTATTGCGCAGGAACTCTATATTGTGCTTCGCTAATAAAACTGACCTATGTCCTTTATTGAGATTTAAACGTATCTATACAGAATTTCAAATAGATTAGTTCAGCGAGTTAGACAGGAAACAATGTCGATCTATTAGATAGATAGAAAAATAAGTTTTTGGGAATTCTACAATTTCGGAATTTTAAGCGTTCTGTGAAAAAATTGTCTCCTCCAATCTTCAACTTTTGTCTTTGATCATTAGTATTTTCAAAACACTTCTGCCAAAAGCGCATTCAAAACACTCCTGTAGGATATTATTTACCCAAATGGCGGACATAACGGTCCTTGTGAACGGAAACGCCCTACATGTCATTCAATTGGGTAATTTATTTACCATCATTGCCTTAATCTAACTCAATCATTTACCCTAATCGTGGTAATAAATGAACTTTATCTTGTATGTATTAAGCTGTGAGCTGGGTAAGCTGTAATTGATTATTACTTAATGTCTACATTACGTTAAATGAATGAAGATCCCTATCTTGATCTGATTGATTCACGTTTCGGAGGATCTTCCTATATGATTTTTGCGAAATAAAAAATAATAATAGGCACCTAATAAATAAAATATATGGCCGGGGAAATTGCCTTCTACACACATTAATGGTCGGTTTTGGGGTATTTAAATGGGAGTTTCAAATATTTTCACAAGCGTTTTTGTTTGGCTTAGGACAAAACATTAACCAATAAAAACGCCGTTGAATCGACAAACTCGTGATAGCTTAGAAACTGGGCATATAGAGTATGTTAGAGCGCATTCAAGTAACTTTAAAAATTACAACTAGATTTTCCTAACCACCGTAAGTTGTTGAGGAAAAATTGCTAACCGTTCCTTGATAACATATTTTTATCAGTCAACCCGCGTTTCGCGACCTCGGCCAGGGCACGGGCGGTCACTATCCGCATACCATTACCCTCTACATATCTCGTACACGAATTCCGAGCCCTGATTTGCATTGTAAAGTGCCTAGTAATTGGAAGGGCTGTTGCAACTTCCGGCTGACCCGTTGGTATCGCAATCTATCAATTTATCGATAAATTATGAAATTCAGGTACGACACTAGGATTTTGGTTGCAAGTAATGCATCCGGTTCTGGGCTTAGAATTTAATGTTCACAATAATTATTATCATTTACATAGTGTGAAGTAAGTTATAGTTCCAACATTTATAGGTTTAGATTAGTGTTAGAGAAAAACGTTAAAATTTTAAAAATCCAATTTAGAAGAATCATAAAATGTTATTTGTAAAGCGTTATAAACATATAGCTATTTCATATATAATTGCTGTTTTTAGGTTACCACCTAAAAGGGTGGAATAATAGATTGTTTACACACCAAAAGAGATTATAATACAAATTACGTGGGTCAGTTGGTAACCATTACTAATTTGATGTCTGTATTAAACTGTTGCCTGTGGCATCAGCCGGCGCGTGTTCGTAATTGCACAATGGCAACTCTGTACGTTTTAATTTCTCATCATATCACCGACATTAGATAAGGCTTCGTGGGAAGAGCGAACGCTTTCACCCACCACATTGGGAGAGCACATTTTTTGCCAAAGAACAATCGACTGTACGGAGCTCACGATCGAACAATACCTGCGAGCCGTTCGAACCCATCGAACCAAAGAAATAAGCGCTAAAATTCTCTGAAGTAGTATCGCTCCTATAGTAGCGTTATATATCAATTGTCCCCTATAAGTTGTATAACATTGAATCTAATTATCGCCTCGGTTTTGCGTTCAATTTCACTATTGATTGTGGTTTATGAAGCGGAGATGTCGCTACAATTATGAGAAATTATCGAAAACGTTCGAATCGGCTTCTATTGAATGATGCAAATTTCCATTTCAAAGCTATTAGCATAATAATTAACCTTTCATTTTGCTAGCGGCTAAACAATGAAGTTACAGAGGTAATACTTTTAGGGAATATACAAATATTTAGGTGGATGATTTTATACTAGGTAGCCGCGCGTTATGGAAAAGGCGTGGATTTAAATAATTGAATTGAAAGGACTAGAAAGCTCTTAGCTATATTAGATAAGCCCATAGTTTTTTTGTAAGAAATAACTTATAAACTTCAACTTACCGTAGTCGTTTCCTCGTAGTCGACGCCGTGGGGCTGCGACTCGTTGGTGAGCACCCGCCACATCCTCAGACCGTCCTTCTTCACCAGCCCCTCCTGCCGCCGCAGGGTCAGGTTCACCTTCTTCCCGAACGCCTCGAACTGAATCCTGTGCACATCCGGGTCCTGGTCTTCCACCGCGTGCTCCGTGTCACCGAACTCACTGTCACTAACACTCTCACTAGAATTCGACACATCAAACTCCACCGGCACTGTCAGGTTCAGGTCCCCGATGATGTCCACGTCCTTGATCAGATCTTTGGCCTTGACGAACATCTCGTCGTTGAGGAGCGAGGGTGGGTTCTTCCAGTCGCTGATCTTGTCGTGGGCAACTTTCCCGCTGTTGGGCGTGTGGGAGTTGCTGGGGTGGGAGGTGGCGATGTTCCGCCGGGCAAGGTGGTGCGTGAGGTGGACTAGGTGGTACTGTGGCACGTGGCTGTGGTGCTCCACGTGGAAGACGCTTCTGAGCTCATCCGGCGTCATGTGCTCGTGAATCTGAAACAAAAGAAATAGGAAATTAGCATACAGTGAAAACTAACAGAACTCTTTAGTGATACGCATATAATAATTATTAGGGCATGTAAGAATTGTAATAATCACATGTTTAGGAGACAAAAAGTGTATTTACGTCTAAATTTTTACTTCAAACGCCAAATAAAGTTAGTCAATTTTGATCGAAACTTTAAAATTTTCCAAGTTAAAGATTACGGCCTCTTCGTTGGGTCTTATTTCCCCATTATTGTGTCATAAAACTGCCTCCAACAACCTGATTGATCAACCATCAGTTCGGCAAATACAGATTCAATTTGCATATGTAAATAATCATAATCTCGTTCTTTAAATTCATCGACAACTATTGTAGTGACTACCGAAGCAGAATCAGACATAAAATATGATAATTCTAGAATGTAGCACCCCGAGGACGAGGCCCAGTCGTATTTTTAATCTTTTGAATATGCCATCTTAAACATCTGACATATTTCCTGTTCGGTGACTGGTCCGCTGATCGCCAGAGTTTTTGTTTCATAATAAAACTAGTTTGGCAAATATCGTATATTTACCTGCAATCCTTTACATTTTTAAGAACTGGTGATTTTAACATTTAAATTTGTTATTGCAAGGTTTTTGATATGATCACGAAAATATTCTTATACATAATACACTCATTCATCTTAAGGCGGTTCGTACACACGTGTATGAACCCGCCTTAAGATGAATGTTGTACATATTATAAAACAGCTAGATAAGCCTTTGGATCTTAAGAATAATCACATCAGATACATTAATCCACAAGGAAAGTTCACATTAAGTGCACAGGCTAAGCCGCAGGCAAAACGGATTATAAAAACTCTTTATCTATACTTTATCAGTTTAGTTTAGCATATCACATATCCGTATTGGAGATTTTGTTTGAATGTCATTGTCGTTAAGTTGGTTGCCTTGGTCTCGGTCAATAGTACCAGCGCCTTTCTCGCGAGCACACATCGCAGCGTTTATTAACGTTTGCTATCCGCAGGATAGTAATTCCTGACAGGAAAACCTGGCACTTGGTTTTTCCTGTCCTTTTCCGGATTTATATATGAAGTTCCTTGTAGCAGAGATAATGAAGCACTCTGTGTATTGGAGACAGGTATAATATTATGTATATACTTTTATACGTTACTTTAACGATTAGCATCTTCAAGCTAAGGTTATTTTTGATTGCAAAACTACGGATCCAACTCCAAAGTTTGTTGTGTTATTTACTGGCACAGATCTAGAGTAAAATTAACTTCAGGATAATTAATATAATACTGTTACGTGCTAGGGTTCGTTGATTCGGAGAGAAAGACCTGGTGACTCTCTTGAAGACTTTATTCACTGACACTAGCTCACACACAATCACTAAGTCCAATCACTAAGCACTATCACTGTCCTAGGTCGTACCCGAGTCTTGGTTCACTTTACAATCACTCACTATTGGTCACTTGTTTTCACTTCGAAGTCGCCTCGAAGATCGCTCAGATAAAACTGAATTGCCGGCTGGACTGTCTGCGACTAGTTATACAGATCGAATCTCAGAAAATTCCGGAATATCCCAGAATAAACCCGATATGCGTAAACAAGTATGAGATATTTCTAGAAATTACTCGTAGGTACATACACCTAGCGCCATCTAGTATCGAGTAGAGGATTTACGTTGCCTGTGTTCTCTTGGTAAGTTCGCTGGTCCGAAGCTAGATGGCACCACGTGTCCGTATCCGTAACACTACTATCTCCTTCAAGAGGACCATAAATTACTGAGATTTCTAGGTCTTATTGCTTTTTATTTAAGCTTATTACTCAGTACATTCTTCATCGTGTTTACCTTATTACTATTAATAGATTAACTAGATGATAAAAATAAGTACATCGGAAACATGTATTAGAATGACAAGGCTCTCTAGGTAAACCAATCCTTTTTTTACATGGGCAAATGCATTACGCATCCCCGGCGGATTGGGGACATCGGCCGGGGTATGTGGGACTCTCCGAGGTACTACCCACTAAAACTCCTTGGTGCTCCACTCACCGCTTAGGCAATGTTACGGGCATGTAAACCAAACCTACGAGCTCCATAAATTAAATATGATCAAAGGAATATAAATCTTATTTTAATTACGGTAAGTAATAATCTTCTGTAACGATTTATGCAAATGTCCATTACGTCGCTGCTTACTCTACATTATGCAACGGCTAAGTTTAGTAAACTAGTTTGTCTAGAAGAAAGTAAATTTATATTAGGAAGGCTGGACTAATCTAGTGAACTTTGTATTATGATTTATGATTAACATTTTTTTCTTTCATTCATTTACATTGTCTACCGTCGCGTCGTTTCAGTTCGGCAGCGTTTGTGTGCGTGTAGACGTATGCGAATTATATATTATATTATATATAAAATATATAAAACTAGATGACGCCCGCAACTCCGTTGCGCCTAAATTAGTTTATCGCGCGGGAACCGTACATTTTTTCGGGATAAAAAGTATCCTTTGTCCTTTCCCGGGACTCAAAGTATCTCCATACCTTTCAATAAAATCGGTTCAGCGGTTTAAGCGTGAAAAGGTAACAGGCAGACAGACAGACAGACTTTCGCATTTATAATATTATAGTAAGAGCATGGAATCTTGTGTCACGATGTGCGTAATTGAACTCCTCTGAAACGGCTCGACCGATTTCCGTGAATCTTAGCGAACCCTATAAGCCGATATAGGGTTGAGAATCGGACAACATCTACTTTTTATATTGATAAGTGCATTTGTTGAATAAATAATAGTAAATTATTAGAACTCGAGACTGACGGCGACCATTGTTTGTGCGAGGGGATAGAGATGGACGTTGCCACGGTGACATACTTATATTTTAGTTACTTCAATAAAATAAAATAAGCAAAATAATTTATATGACAAAACAACGTTGCCGGTACAGCCAGTTTGCATATAAAAATGATATGCAATTGCTTTTCCACGGCAGTCCTCGAGTGCCATACGTATTTTTATCTGATCTTACTAGTCCAATTCATAAAAGATCTATACAAAGAAGTTGTGTCTGAAAAAATCTGTATTTCGTGTTAGGGTCGGTTCCCATTGCAACATCATTAGATGAAGCAATTTTTAAATAAACTATTCAAAACTGAACTTTATTTACAGATAATTATGTACCTTAAGATACACATGTACCAGACAGACTTGCCGCTTGCGCTGTTAGCCGGTCTGTTCCAATTATAATTACTCATTTTATCGCATCGCTTCCCATCACTTAATTACGAGTAATAGTCAATGTGAACTGACCCTTAGCCCGCAAGCCTTATGTTATTTACCTCCTATAATGTAAAAAACGGTACTTAACAATTTTATAGTGTAATTGGTTCAAACATTAAGTATATAACAGTAAATTAAATTAAGTATATAACAGTAAATTAAAAGTATGCTTTAATAAACACGATCAAAATGTTGAAAATTACGAATATTTGTCCTTACAAAGGGAATTCTTATAATGACAGTCATACAATCCGCATTGCCGGGCACATGTTACAATTCACTGATATCTGAATAATCACGGATACAGTAATGTATAAGTTACTATAGTTACTACAGAACCTTTGGTATTTACGTCTATACACGTGTATATAATAATCGGGTATTTTTAACCGGCTGACCCGCGTGGCTTCGTCCATGTAAACCTGTGATGTAAACAAACATAGGATCTCTAAAAACTAAAAAAACCGCATCGAAATCCATCGCTTAGTTTTAAGGGTTCAAAGGTACTTATATAAAACATAAAACGTACTTGCTTTCTAAGCACGTATAGAGACGGACAGCGGGAAGCGACTCCGTTTTATACTATGTAGTGATAAAGACGTTGATGTATTTTATATACGTTTGCAAATTAATCAATTCTCTTCGAAATGAGAAATACTTGTTTAGCAGACAATGTCTACTACAAAGTTGGTTTATATACAAGTATAATTAATATAATGTGAAGTACATAAACCGGACATAGCATGGTGCAGGTCATGCTAGGTACAGCGACAATCGCGTGCCAAACTGACCCACATCTCGGGTCCTTGCTCTCGAAATTGGAATAGGAACTGTTTGTTACCACACAATAACCACACATTCGGCTAATCCATTCACTTGGCCACTGCAAACCAATCACTTCCTTATTACCATGAGAATAAACACTAAATTGCTTTGGATTTTGTAATTATTTGTAGTGATAAAGAATAATAGGTTCTATTGTTCTGTAACAAGATTGATTTCAGATCTGTCGCAGCTTGGGGTCAGTTATTGGCAAACTATTGTTAAAGCTGGACCATTGATAATAATATTATTATTATAGATATAGAGCATTTAAGAAAAATATACTGAAACGCGTCGTAATAAGGTCTAGATTTGTTTGAATGGAATTCGCGAGCTGCATAAAGCTGTGAGTCATTATAGTCTAGTCGGAAGTGGTCGCAAAGGTCGTAAGAAAGTTCAGAAACAAATGATCGTTGTGGCCAGCACACACTATTGTGTAACCGTGGTATAACTGCCACAATACATCATAGTTAACTAATGACTAGTGATCGGAATCTGGGTGTAATTTTCAATGTAAAGAATAATATGGATAAGACTTGTAATCCCGGGAATCCGAGGAAAATTAGAAAATGTCCGAGTACGTAATTTTAAGTTTATAAATGAATCAATTGTTTATAAAATGATTCATATTATATAAAATAGTTTGAATATAAATTTGCAAATATTATTAGGGCGGAATGAAATAGGAAACATAAAATGAAAAAAAAATCTGTTCTACATGCACATAATATTATATTGTACATACTTTATGCTGGTAAATAAAATTAAGAATGTTCATTGTTCACATAATATTTTTAGCTCTCCGTAAACTAAGTCGAAAATAAAAAGGATTCGGCTACTTATATTAATAAGTATTATGTATACTATATTATAGTTTTTTTTGTATGTTCAACTATGAGGTAGGTACTCCGCCGTCTGTGGAGCAAATGTTTTAATTTTGGTTACTCGTTTTAGTACTCGTAATCGATTTTCGTTGCCTAGTTTTAAAACAAAATATTAATAATTTTATACAGATTTTTTTTTGCGAAATCACTGTAAAATCATGCATGTTCCTAATCCTAGTAATGTGTTTAATTCTTTTACTACGGTTCTGGATCCCGGAATCCAAAAAATCTGATTCCGGGAAATCCCGGATTTTTGTGGTCATATCCATATTATTCATATCAATCACACCCACGATTCCGATCACTGCTAATGACTGATCAAAATTAATTGGAGACATTTTTCATGTCTACTTAAGAAAACAACAACATTCTCTAATCTACTAAACGGTGATTTTTTGATTTGAAAATGATGATGATGGTGAAAAATGAAATATTGTATTTGCTACATGACAAAAATGCACACAAACTTTTTATTTTCTGTTATTTATGACTGGTGGCTCTAGAGTCTTGATACTACACACCGCTACGAACTACGCTGCGCGCTGTAAAAGACTTCAACGCGTTATGACTACACGAGCGATCGTCTCTCTACTCGTCATATTTTAAGCATCTAAATTTATTCAACTACATTTATGTATTATTTAAGTTTATATTCAAGTAAGCTTATTGAAAACTTTTATTGCTACTTGCTTTGTATGAGGCTACAAAGACAAAACATGCAAGTAACACGTAAGAGACTATAAAACAGGCCCTGAAAAATATGATTTTGAACAGGAAACATTTAGTTAGGAGCATAATATGTACTCAATGTTTGGAATGCTTTGTAAAAGATGCATAGATTAGACGTTACTTTCGTGACATGTCATAAGAGTGTAAAAGCACTGCAGATTTATACAAGGAAGCAATCCATCCCGAGTTCGGTCACAGTCACGCGAATCTAGACGCACCTTTAAGCCTCAAGAGCGCTTTCGCACTAAGTCCGATCCAAATCCGTTCCGTACCAGTGAAAATACGCTCCGGAACGGACGTAAAACTATTTCTATGATAGCTTATGCACTAAATCCGACTTAGGATACCTCACTTTTCTCCGTCATCCGTGAATCTCGGGTTCGAATACCTCACTTTTCTCCGTCATCCGTGAATCTCGGGTTCGGATACCTCACTTTTCTCCGTCATCCGTGAATCTCAAGTTCGGATACCTCACTTTTCTCCGTCATCCGTGAATCTCGGGTTCGGATACCTCACTTTTCTCCGTCATCCGTGAATCTTGGGTTCGGATACCTCACTTTTCTCCGTCATCCGTGTATCTCGGGTTCGGATACCTCACTTTTCTCCGTCATCCGTGTATCTCGGGTTCGGATACCTCACTTTTCTCCGTCATCCGTGTATCTCGGGTTTGGATACCTCACTTTTCTCCGTCATCCGTGAATCTCGGGTTCGGATACCTCACTTTTCTCCGTCATCCGTGAATCTCGAATTCGGATCGGACGTAGTGCAACAGCGCTTTTAAGAGAGAACCGAGTACCCATGATTGACACCCGTGTGAAGTAATCCAGTATTGGCACAAAACAATGTGTTGCGCAAGCACTTTCCCGTCTGCAGCGACTATCTGAGCCGAATCAAGAGCGTAATTCTAGTTCGAGCAGGAAATGTTAGGTAACCCACTGCACTAGGTACTGTAGGTACACTGGATATATATACCGCAGGCGCGGTATGTCTCGTAGGGCTTTATCAAACTGGCGGTTCGAACGCAGCAGTTGTAGGGATGGTCTTATTGTGTGACATTGTATTATAAATGCTTACTAGATGTATGAGCGCCGCGCAATCGCTTTGTTGAAAACCACATGTATGATAAGGTCCTTAGAGCAATGCCTTGCTATTGTGGTACGTTGTTATACACAGAATAGTCAAAATACAACGTTACGTTATGTGCTACATAGCTGCATTGAACGTCAACATAATTAACAGGACACCGACGGTCCAACACCGCAACTCTTCATTCACACTTCGACTTTATCGTCTGTCCGTAGCTGCGTCAAAACTCAAAACACATCGTCCGACGATGAAACAAATCAACGTAGCATAATATTATCATAAAATATGTATGTATTGTTTAAAAGAATAGACCAGTGGACGCCCTGTAACGCCACAAAGTAATTTAGCTGCGCTCTTGCAGACATTTAAGTCCCGTACTTAAAGTCGCACTAGACAGTTTAAGTACTTTGATTAAATCAATTGGTCCAAACAACGTGATCGTGGTGGAGTAATTACGTCGAAATGTGTTAATATTTTTTCTTATAGTGCTACAATGACCATGTGATACTTAGATGCCATTAAATTTTACTTTGTGTCAGCAAAATATACTTTCGAAAAAGTATATTTCTCTGATACTAACTCAAAATAAAAACAGATTCTTGCATTATTACCGTAGCAATGTGTTTTTGTACCCATAATTTTTCTTATGTCAGATTTAATATCAAAACATTTGTAAACTGTTAGCTTTACAATATAAAATCCATAACTCAAAATTACAATAACATGTGAATAACTCCAAACTCTTCAAATTCATTTTACTCAAGCTTTACTACATAATAAAATCATAATTTAAGGATTTCATGAGATTGGAACGGCCAAAAATATATCTCGTGCCTTTATACGAGAGGATTACCAAATTTTCCTTCCTTGTGGCTGTCGTGGTAAATTTACGATGGCAGAACGTGCCGTACAATTAATTTGTTATTAGCTTCCAACGTCGAGACCGCGCGGGTGCGGCACAGGGCAAAATACTGTTATGACTCAGAATTTTCATAGTAACTGGTTACTGGATGATTCAAAAATTTAAAAATTATTATATTCCTTACATTAGGATAATTATAGACATGATCAATATACTTAAGCTAAGGCCGATCGAAATTTTGTCCATATTTTAGACACACTTATACCATTGCCCAAGTAGAGTTTTATATATCTTGTCATAAGGCATGAACACACAGTTTTCATTTCAACATATGGTACTTTGTTAATTGCCATGGCAAATGAGTATTTTACCATATGTATATCTATCTCGTAAATTAACCTATTAACAATTACAAGCTATTAAGATAACCGCATATGATAGGCTCAATCGCCGGATGCTACTTATTGGCTTCTATAGAAAAATCTTTCAACACCAGAGCCGTGGGAATGGTGTGTTAAACACTCTTAAAATAGAAGTTGTACAATTAATATTATTAATTTTGAAACAAAGAAGCCAATGATCTGTATTAAATAATTAATACGATCGTGATTCGTTATGATCTAATATTTTTGGAAAACATCTTGGTATTATCAAATAATGATTTGGAAGCTATTAGTTATTAATAAATGTAATGAATAATTATTGTAAGCTTAAATTCAAAATGCGCTTGAAATACAAATAATAAGTAAGTTTTATTCAATGAAAAGCACATCATTACATCGACAGATTATGCTACACATTATTCTGATACGCCAATCTATTCAAACCGTGTTTATTAATTTTTATCTATCTCAGTACATACATAGGTCACAGGTCTTATCATAATGTACATCAGAGTAGAGTAGCCCATGTTTTGGCGCGAATCAATTGACATTTGACGTGACTCCATCTTGGCTTGGCGGCCATCTTCACCCGACCTTGCTCCAGAAAACACCGGTTTGTTTCGCAATAGCTCGGTGAGAAATTTCGCTATCTTTATTACTATAATAATATCAATCTATAGATCAAAAAATTAACAATGAAACCATAACAAAACCAAATTACCTTATATTTCTGTTAATACGTTGCAAACCTAAGTACATTTTAATTTCTTCTACTTAATGTTAGCGAAATACATTTTGTGTCTTAAATTTTTATACTCTATACAGTGCCCCAATTTACTAATCAGATATCTTTTAGGTTAACTTTTTAATATCAGCAAATAAAACTTTAAGGTCAAGACTACCAAAAATTCACGCTCTAAAACGCAATTAAAAAAATGTATGCCATTAACATTTAGTCTATGGTTAGTGGGCCGCTCTACTTGTCTCCGGCCCACTTCCTCGACCACTTTCGTCTATCCACTTTCGTTTTCGCTCGTAACTGTGATGTCATCGGCGTAATTCGTGTTAATTTCTTGTTGTATAATTAAACTAGTTGTTATTAAACTGGTTTCGTTTTGCTGTGGCTATTGATTTTTAAATAGCAATCGGTAACGTTGATGTAATTGAGTGTAACATATTTGCAATTGTTATTTTAAAAATAAAGTAAGCAATGTCTTACAAAACAAAACGATTATTTAAAAAAAAATTGTAATGAGATAAACAAATAAAAATAATAATTAATAACATTTCAATTTTCAAGACACTCACACCCATACAGTTTTCTAAAAATTATTTCTATTACAATTTGTTTTTTTTTTCAGAGTTTTATTTTTTTTTTGAGTTTTGTTTTTTTTACGTAGAAGCTTTTAAAAACATTATAAGATTTGTTTTAGATTACATTGAATCATTTTCGTCAGCGCGTGCGTCAGTGGCACCGTTGTGCTAATCATTCGTTAATTAATCCGTCGTTTTTCAATCGTATAAAATGTTTTTATTTTAATTAGAAATATAAACCTGTTGGTCACGGTACATTATCGAAAAATCTTTTTATTATGCTGTTATTTATAATTATTAGTTTAAATTTTACCCATCAAGCCCCATACGAGCACCGGTGATCGCAAAAACTATAGAATACAATTATTATAGCATTTCCGAGAATCCCCGATCGAAGGATTAATCTAAATAATTTTAAAATAATATAAAAGACTTGTATCAATGTTTGGCTCTGAGATTGTAGAGTAAAACTTTGATACAATATTATACCTTAAGGCTTAATGTCTAACATACATATTAATTATAATCTTAATAACTACACTTTATCACGAATTAACGGTGTTATGAAATGTAATGACTAATGAATATAATATCGGTTTATAATAGGTAACAAAAATGTAATACATATTAATTAAAATAATTTTAAAAAATAGAGGTTACTTATGTATTTCCATACAAACGACAAGTTCATCGCTTAAAAAGTAAAACCTATAAATCAGCTTTTCTTTTCGAGCCTTTAAGAAACAAACAAACGGAAAAACGACACGTTGATGGTTCAATATTACGTAAAAATCTGCACCTTTGCCCTGTCATCGTGACGCTGCCAATTATACCTCAATTAATAATTATACGAAAAGAATATAATGCTTAGTAACGCGGTTAAACAGAGATGAAGCATTCCATAACAGATCTTTATCTATAGCTATACCCTTATTCTACTGTTTTACTGACACTATATAAATAACAAGACTTTAAATGAATATGTCAATGATTTCAATGGGCGCTGCTGCTAAAGTAGAAATGTCAAAAAGGACATTTTTGTATGGATAGAAGCTGCTATGCTAAGCTATGGTTAGTTCCTTTTCTCGCCACGTTCATAAACAGCTTTGTCGAACTGTAGATACTTTGTATACAACATTATTCTTTTGAAGTTTTTAGTTTTTACCAATAGGGAATATTTTAGGGAAGATCGGAGCAGAGGGTGCTACTAGCACATACATTAAATAATTCGACCAAAAATCGTCGTGTTGCAAACGTCCTATCAGAATATTGACAGAAACGTTGTCAAACTTTGAACAAAACTTTTGATTTGCAATAGCAAACCCGTTCAGCAGTTCTTAACTAAGAAGATCAAACAAAAGAACGAAACTGCATTAATATTGCATTAAAATAGTGTTCAGATTTTGATATAATATAATTTATTATTTTGTATTCAATTTTGTTTGCATTACATTTAACGCGTTATATAATATCGGCTCAGTATTCAAATTGTGGCATACTTGCATAATTTCGATACATAATATTAACATAATACAGTTAAGATAGACCCATAAATGACCAACATGCTCGCCGAAGGTAGGTATATAGATATAATATAGAGATATATTCGAACGAAAATTGTATATTTGAACATAAATAAAGTTCCCAATTGGAAACGATATTCTTTAAGCATTCGCTTAGTTAACGCTATGACTTAATATGAGTATTATTTGTTACTTTGATTTACATTAAAAGCAAGAATATGAAATCAAATAGGTGTTAAGTAAAATAAACACCTTCGTGATTCAGTGGCTCCGAGCGTGGCTCTTGGAGGTAGTAGGTTCA
This sequence comes from Polyommatus icarus, assembly GCA_937595015.1. Taxonomy (NCBI): domain Eukaryota; kingdom Metazoa; phylum Arthropoda; class Insecta; order Lepidoptera; family Lycaenidae; genus Polyommatus; species Polyommatus icarus. The sequence goes on from OW569321.1 coordinate 23,996,569, forward strand.
ATTCTCACATTGAAAAAAAATGTTTTCAAAGTTTAAATAATTCATTAATAACCTGATTGATGAAAAAATTGAAGTTAATTTTTTTTCTCCGTTCTGCGTCTGATCTTTTCGTCAGACAGATCATCCCTCCTACTGGGTTATTCCAATGTATACAACAGTGGACCCAGTTCACTCTCATAAGAGAGTAGAATGTAGATGGAAAGAAAGTGCTCCACCGAAAGAAGAAAAAGAAGAAGGAAAGAAAGTACACCGCACACACTTGTGCACTTTAAAAAATATTATTATAACTAGCTGTCCCGGTGAACTTCGTGTCACTTAAAAACCTTCCCTGGACTTCTACGAATATTTTAAGACCAAAATCAGCCCAATCCGTTCAGCCATTTTCGAGTTTTAGCGCGACTAACGAAAATCCATTTATATATATATAGATAGACTAGCTGTCCCGGTGAACTTCATGTCACTTTAAAACCTTCCCTGGACTTCTACGAACATTTTAAGACTAAAATCAGCCCAATCCGTTCAGCCGTTTTTGAGTTTTAGCGCGACTAATACATTTGAAAATCCATTTTTATATATAAGAAGGTAAGGATATTGCAGTAACTCGATTCGCAGCTCACAGATTACGCTGTTTTTGTAGTTAAGTGTTAAATGTTTATAATGACTAGACGACCTAAAATATTAAGCCCATTGTTTTAATGCTGAACAGATAATGATGTAACGCGGCGTAATGCGGCGGGTTGTCTCGGAAGCGGGAAGGAACTTATATCACTGTTGCGTGACAGCTATTGTCAATTTGTGTAATTGAATATTATCATTATCGTGTCATTATTTTAAAAATCAATTAATTATAATTAGGTCCCTTTGTTCCAGCTAACTGGTCATTAGGCTTTTAATATCTTCCAATGTTACATGTGATGATCATTTCTTGATGGTCATGGAACAAAAGGATTTCCACTAAGATATTTTTATTCCTTTTTCTTTATGGCTTGACTGCTTATGTAGCAATTTTAATTTAGTTTGTGAGATGCTACAAACGATACGTAATCAAAACGACGTACGAAAAAAGGTCCACTAGAAGAGGTACTCATGCCTCTGTCATAGTATTATGAAAAAAAACGTTAAGTACTAATTAGAACCTTTCCCTAACTACACCGAAATATAAATCTAGTCGCATGCTCATACGCCACTGACACAGTGACACAGTGGCCCACTGCAGTGTCGTAACTAACGCCCGGGGGCTATACTTGTTAAATTAAACGGCTTATGTAATAATTTAATTGCAACAGTTAACTAATGTTTGGAATTAATAACTATGCAAATGTTTTAACGAAATGTGTCAAATTTCACGGTCGCTGGGCTCCTGAGCGTTCGTTCACCTCATCTTATTGTTTTATTTATAAAAATAAATTAACATAAATTGTACTGAATATGCGCTAGATGCTTATTCATCTCGTAAACAAAAAATAACCGTTTAATAATTCGGAAACGATTAATAATTATCATCAAAATTTGTAGCTATTAAAATCTTTAGATTTTATTGAGTGATTATGATATAATTGAGTGATTGAAGCCGGCTGTACACTCTCGCCGAGACACAGCGAGGCGGCCCAAGTGCGAGAGTGTAAATGGGTGCGCTCGCCTCGTCTCGCCTGTCTCGGACCCTCTCGGTCCGTTGACAGTATTTTGCGCCCGAGACAAAGGGTCTCACGAGGAAAACGAGCGCACTACTGTACACTCTCGCGTCTTTCAGTACTAGTTCCGCCATTGGACAGTGTAGAACAGAAAAATAACAATAATAAACGTCATTAGCAGTCATTGTCTGTGAGAAATAAAATTAAATATGATTATAAATCCTTGGATTACAATGATATCTTTCGATGCATGGTCCACCATGCAAACGACCACTAATCATCCATGATTAGTGGTCGTTTTCGTCCATCTTCTCTGAGTTCTTAACTGCGATTGAACTAAGCGAGAATGTACATGATCGCACTCGGGCAAGGGGCTCTCGCACGAGACTCTCGCCCGAGAGCTCTCGGCGAGAGTGTACAGCGGGCATAAAATATAATTAAGTTATATTTTAATCACTCAATTCACTCGTTACAATCACTCAGTAATTGTAACGAGTGGTTATTTGCAATTTTGGAAGAAGGTAATTTTAAAGTACAAATTTTATCTGATCGTTACAAATCAATAGTAGATACGGCGGTTACCACACGTTTGCCCTTTACCCAGTGACACAAATGGAACACGTGCAAAAACCTGACTTTTAGACAAAGCAGGTGGAGCTAATTTAGGCCGTGATCAGTTGTGATAAAATTGATTTTCAAATGCCGGCAATGAGCTTAGATCTGACATTGGGTGAGTCCGAGAAAACACGCGAAACGAATACCAATTTACGTGTAATTTAGCAGCTGGGGTCGAACTTCATGACCAATGCGGTAACTGATAAACGAATTACAAAGATACAAGGAATTGAATAAACACAGCTGGAATACAACACTCTACATAAATATTCAATAATTTAAGGCAATCTTCGATCTTAAATATTAAAATACAATTTAACTATTGAAGGTCAACTCTAAGTAGTTAAAATTAAACAAGCGTTCTTGCCCTAATCTTATTAAAGTAAAATGTTCTGTTGAGATAGGCTAAACGCTACAGTCAATTGACAAAAAATAAAATATAAGTGCAGTATAACAATTTCTTTTATATTCCTAAGCAAATACTTTAGACAAGCATCGTGTTACTAAATAATATTAATTTGTTTTCATCTGTTAATTTGCATGAAAATTATTCGGCTTCCGCATACTGGCCGGCCATGCTTTCGGGATAAACAAAAGAAAGGCGTCGACAGCATTGACAAGTTCACGACAGCGCAACCGGAAGTCGAGTCATTGTCTTTTGTCGCTGATTTCCGGTGCTGAATTGTCTATAGGTGTCAAGGTCATAGTGCAGAATTCCTGACATAGGAAGGGTGTTTCCCATCCAAAATGCCTAGTGTAATAATTTGACAAAGTTATTTGTTAGAAATTATATTGTCGTTGTTTTATTGCAGTTTAATTATACAAATTTTAGCATATTACTTTAAAATATCTCCGATCTATTCTATTTTATGAATTCAACGTGGTTACATCAAAACTTAACTAAAGTTTTTGCACCTAAACAAGGTAACAATTCATAGAATTTCATACTTTTGTAATTTTCTATGAAGTTTTGTCCCACGCCGTTTGGACTTTAACTCAATGTTATATTAGGTGTTAGCTGTGGAAGTTATCAGAGTGTTCACAACGCGTAAGATTTATTCAAGGCTGGAGACAACGATCTGAGGCAACCTACATTTCAAACAATGCAGGTATAACGTTGACAAGCACTCAACATATTAACGGCGTGATTGTGTACTTACTTGTAGACACGTGATCAGCAAGGTTTGGAAGTACCAAAATATTTTAATAGCCGTAGCCCGTACTAACATGCGAAAGTATTTTTGTCTGCCTATCAGATCCTTTTACTCGTAAGCCGCTAAATTTTGATTAAAATATGGTATAGGCTTTGAGTCCCTGCAGAAAAGTACACAGTATACTTTGTTATCTTGGAAATATATTATGCAATAAAATGCTTATTATTGAGGTAAACGAGTATTACTTAGTGACTTTCATTGATGACGTATGTCGTATTTTTGTAGATAATATAGAGTCATACAGTATATTCACGAATCAAGCATCAATTACCATGATAGAGCAAAATATGTCACAAGTCACAACAAAATAAACAAAATATAATAATACGTAACACAACAAAATCTGGATATTAACATTAGATATCTACAAAATAACTACGCCTTTATAAAGTATCTGGCCTTCTAGTATAATTTCCTTGGTTCTAAAGAGCCATTATTTTTAGCCAAAATAAATGTCACTTGTTAGTAATCACCTAATTGCTTATTTTTTTAATTATTCTTAGCCAACCGCCTATTTCACTTAACGCTATTGGTATAAGGTGATATTATGTAAAAAGCGTTTGTAAAAAGTTGCGGTGTAGTAAACTGTGAGCCGGTCGATTATCGCAACTGTTACGAAAGCGGCTAACTAAATATACGATAGCATAAAGTCGCTAACAACGCATACGACAGATACGTTTGTACTATCAGAAAAGTTGATTCCTAGGCAGAGGGGGGACCTACGCAGTTTGGTCGCGTTACGTCAAACACAGATATGATCCGACCAAATGACGTTGGCCTGTCAACTGCCTAGGAATAAATTTCCTCGGATATACGCTAAAAACTTTATTCTTTACAAAATTCTTTCCTAAGAAACTCATTGTTGTTTCAGTATAATATTTTTAGTGTCTTAGACGTTATAGTTCATTAAAAAACATTTAGCGACAGTAAGAATTTTGTTTTCCCAAAAAACTTGAAATGATGCCTTGCGAAATCTGTGTAAAAATTAAATAATATTTTGTTATGTACTGACGAATGCTGAAAGATGTTTTCCGTCACAACGAGGACGCTGTACGATAATTATTCATTTTATTTATTTTAATAATATTTTCTGCCAACATTGAGTCACGTAATATTTACTTTAAAATTTAAGATCCCTACGTTACGTTGCACGTTTCTACGGTCTGAAAATATTAATAATAAAGATTTTATTGAGGTCGTTCACCTTACGTTTATGTGATTACTGATTTACATAACATTATGTTATTATTATAACAAATAAACACAAAGAAAACAGTGATTTGTGTTTTTCACAACACATGTTTCTTGTGCTTCTTATGGTGCGTGTGGTTGTACACAGTTGTACATTTTAAATTGTTTATTTTTGTGGGCTTACATAATTTGTTGGAATGAGCAAATTCAAATTAGAAAATGTGATTTTGTCTTTCTTGAAAAAAAAACGTCGAAAATTATAAAAATAAAAGTAAAAAAGGAAAATTTTGTGCATAAAATTTATAAAAATAAAACATCATACACTGAGGTATCTGAAGGCAAATGGCATTCAGTAAACAGGAGCGCTCGTATGTTTTTACCGAACAACAAAAACATAGCAAGCCGCAATAATCGCAGACTGTTTTTGTACCGCGGACCGCGCCACTGACCTACATATTCCCACATAAAAACTGCTGGGAATATTCTTTTGTTACCTTGTGAAATACATAAAAACTTTTTTGTAACTTTCTTATCTATTTAATAGAATCAATAAAAAAATTTATAAATATTACAATAAATGTAGATTCTATACAAAAATAGACACCTCGACCGATGTCCTTACTAATATTATATATATATATATATATATATATATATATATATATATATATATATATATATATATATATATATATATATATATATATAGCAGCAGTTTTTATGTGGGAATATGTAGGTCAGTGGCGCGGTCCGCGGTACAAAAACAGTCTGCGATTATTGCGGCTTGCTATATATATATATTAGTAAGAACATCGGTCGAGGTGTCTATTTTTGTATAGAATCTACATTTATTGTAATATTTATAAATTTTTTTATACCTATATAGGTAAACCAATTTACATGAAATTTGATATAAATATATATCAAATTTCATCAAATTGGTTCACCTATCGTGAAGAAGGAAAGGCCAAAATATAGTTTTTGTGTCGGACAAAATACGGTTTCGGGATAAAAAGATCCACGCAACAGAGTTGCGGACGTTATCTGCTTTTAAATTACACTATAGCTATAGTCGAATTTCGACCCTCAAAACTAGACACACATACTACCATAGACAGACTGCACACACATACTACCATAGACAGACTGCACACACATACTACCATAGACAGACTGCACACACATACTACCATAGACAGACTCTTATATTATTACTATAAGTTATATTATATTCTAGTGGATATAATAAATTTGGCCCGTCCCAGTGCGTTATCGCGCCCACTTCCCTCAGACGGCTTTTCTCTCAGGATATCGGCTTGTGAAACATATTTACATATCCTCTTGTATATGTTTACAGTTAACATATAACTGGCTCTTTTTAATCACTTTCAGACAATATAAGACGACAATTTCAAGCAAAAATATGTTGCACTACCGAAAGCAGAAACAGAAAATAAATAATATTATAAATATAAAGTTGAAGACTACGGAACTCTACTCAACGTTCACCCAACGCGCACTTGGCAGGTTGTTAAAGATCTGTCTCCAAGAACATACGACCAATAATAATGATTAATATGGCGTCATTACCGCGACATAATACAGGATCATTCACCGCCTTACTCAACACATTCCTAAATTACTCTGTGCACGTACGGCCAATTAACGTTTATAACCGCGCCAATCTCGACCTTAAAGTAGCAGACATAAGGGTCACACAACGACAAATCCTTCCGAAACCAGTCCAAGATCAACCCGAAGGTTCGCGGCTAAATGGTATTATTTTTACGTAATTGATATCGCGATAGAGCCATTACCGAAAACACCTGACGGTAAGTGGAGCGTCACGTCACGTGTGAGAACGTGTTACGTGACGGAGATGGTGGAATACTGTATGACGATAAACTATATTATGGCGATAAACTACAATATGGCGACATCAAAAGTGGGATAAGAGTTTAGCAAAAGGGTTATGCGAACAGGGTATTTTTATAATCAAACTTTAGAGATTGATATATACTTTAGTATTAAAAGGTCCTTCACTCAAAGAGCATTTGATAATTTTGACCACGGCGTTAAAAAAGAAACATTAATGGATTTTGACATTTAGGCATCGGGCCATATTATTGTCACTATAAGCTATGCGTTGTGAATCCCAAAAAAAATCTATAACTTTGTTGGCAAAACAATCGTATGAAACTTGACTAAAACCTTGGTTAAAGTCTTTGATTTTTTTATATAATATCATTGGTTAAAGTATAAATTTCGTGATACAGTTTCTCCATATCAGGTACATGTAAATTAAAATTAGTAACTAATTTTAGCAATTACAGTAGAGTTTCGACAACGACTGATGCACGATGATGATGATGAAACGCGCCAGACATTGATAAGCGAATAGCAAATATTTATGAAATATCTTTTACGAGTCACGACTCTGAGGAAATACGAGTTTCGCTCCAATTCTACTCGTACGCAACTAGCTCTGCGTGCACCGAAACACTATTACATTCCATTTCGACCCTTATCACAACGTGTTAAAATCCTTTTTCCGTGTAACCGAGGTAATGTATCCGCAATCGCTATGGGAACTAAATATTTTCGCGAATTTGTGTTGTAACGGCCACAAAAGGTAAGGACGTGACGGTAAAGATGTTACGTATTTACTGAATTATGACGTAATAATGATAGCTGATCAAGTCAGAAATAATCTATACTTCCTCGTTTCTTCCGTACAATTGCTTGATTGAAATTACTGTTTAGTTTTCAACTGGATACCAAGCTTACTGTAACTTATAAACTGAGAAGTGTCACTACTTTTTCTTAAAATTTAGTTTGTTATTATTTTTAGCAATATTCCGCGAAATAAACTTCAACCTTTAAGTAAATGAGTGAGTGCACGCATAGGCATGCGTACAGCACCTCCCTCCTCCCACACTGCCTATGCGTACACTCGCATGCAAGAACTTGCAAACACCACCACCACACAAGCAATAATGTTGGCAAATCCGTGCAAGGCCCCTCACCACCATGCAGGTTGAAAACATCGACGCGCGTTTCGCTCCAACACCGGAGCATCCTCAGGATGTGGACTCTACGAACAACGTCCGTCAAGTACGTGCGTGCGTGCGTGCACTCACTCATTTACTTAAAGGTGGAAGTTTATTTCGCGGAATATTGCTAAAAATAATAACAAACTAAATTTTAAGCTATGGATTTCCGCAAAGTAACGCCAGATACCATTAACTACTTTTTCTTCGTTCAAAAGATATCAACGCGTGAACGCGTGGCATTGAAAAAAAAAATAAAGCAAGAAAGTAGTTTATTTTTGTTGCTACAATAACAATTGAGTAGAAATTTAATATAATACACATTATTATTATGATAACAGCCATAGCTTGAAGACTGAATAAACGAAACAGAAAATCTACCAACGTAAATCCGTGTAAATCAATTTGATACAATTTTTACGCAACGCAACACGAACCCTGACCTCGTGGTATAATTTCCGCCGTCGCGGTTCGCGCCCTCGCGTTAGGCGAGTGGGGCTAAGGGGAAACCTCCCGGTCAGGCAGTGTTTTTAGGGTTCCGTACCCAAAGGGTAAAAACGGGACCCTATTACTGAGACTTCGATGTCTGTCCGTCTGTCTGTCTCCAGGCTGTAACTCAAGAACGGTATAATAGCTAGAAAGTTGAAATTTTCACAGATTGTGTATATCTATTGCCGCTATAACAACAAATACTAAAAATAAAATAAAAATAATATTTAAGGCGGCTCCCATACAACAAACATGATTTTTTGGCTTTTTTGGCTCTATATCAATAATGGCAACAGGTAGGTACTTGAATTTTACTCAAGGTCAATAGTTTTATATGCACTTTGATATAATAATAAAATAAAATCAAAATATTAAAATTTAATAACATTAAAATAAAATAAAAAATAAACGGGGCCTCCCATACTAAAAACACCATTTTTGGGCTAATTTTGCTCTATAATGGTACGGAACCCATAGTGCGCGAGTCCGACTCGCACTTGACCGATTATTTATATTTTTTTACAATATTATGAGTCATCTATCGGCCTTTCACCGAAGGTCCTTTCTGAATCCAATTTAAATCAGGACATTCTTATAGTGTTAAGCATTAGGTGAGAGGGGTTAGGCGAGGGTGGTTAGTGGGGGCAAGGCGTGGGGAGGTTAGCGGGGTAATTGCGGCCGCAACTCTTTCACTTAGCCAATTTAATGTTGAGCCACCGCAGGCTGCGGTGAGGCAGTCACGAGCTGGAATTAGTTTATAACACCTGCGCCGCCGTGACCGGTCACAATTTTTAAATTAACTAATGCAATTTAAGCAATTTCAATCGCAATAATATCCATAATTCCATAATAATATGATAAATACGAAAGTGTGTCTGTCTGTCTCTCTGTCTGTTACCTCTTCACGCCCAAACGACTTAAACGATTTTTCTGAAATTTGGGAACTACTTTGGGTCCCGGGAAAAGACATACGATACATTTTATCCCGGAAAAAAGGAGGTACGATTCTCGCACGATAAACTAATTTTGGCGCAACGGAGTTGCGGTCGCTATCTAGTGCTTAAGCAGTTACAAATTAAGTCGAATGACTTCAAAGTTTAAAAGTTGCTTTTATTGTAATTAAAAAACAAAAAGTCTGAGCTTGACCCTCTTTTAGGAAAACCAATATTTAAAGGCACAGCCTACAAAAACGAGATCACAACTTATTACGTTAGTCGTGGATCGTATCGGCCAACATAAAAAATGATAGAAACGACAAATTAGATTTAGTTTGTTTCGTAAGCCGACCCGAGCCCGCCGCGCGTGACAACGGATCCGTCACGCCGAGTTGCCGACAGTGGACCACCGAAATTGTTATGGTGGTTGTCCAGGCTGGACAAGTTTGTCAAGCAGGGATTTACTATGTTATGTTCCTGCCTAGATCTCAATCCCTGCTTGCAACACTGTTGCTTGAGTCAAGTCAAAGTAAAATACAGATTGACAAATTCAAATTCAAAGCCTTTATTCAGACAAGTCATCACAATAATTCAATTATACATTAAAATATTTTTTTCAAAATAATGTGTCACTAGCTTATATTTTCAATATTTTTTGACCGACTTCCAAAAAAGGAGAAGGTAATACGTTCTGCTGTGCGTATCCTTTTTTTTTGTATGTTCAACGATTACTCAGCCGTTTGTGGTCTGATTTTCAAAATTGTTTTTGTGTTGTATAGGGTTTGACTCGAATTGGGTACCATGTTCAGAAAAGTGGTGATCTGATGATGGAATCCTTGAGGAATCGAGGGGACTCCTTGAAATTTGTATGGAAACATATAGTAATTTCAATTTTTTCTGAAGCATTCGAGGTAAATGCTACCAAAAAGTAAGACTTCGCATCAGGTTATACCCTGGATCCAAAGGTACCTAGCAGAACTTTTGAATGCTTATAGGTACAGGTTCGGGGATTTCGGCGTTGTTTTAACAACTGAAAGCATAAGCCAACACATCAATTTGATTGATCATTATCATCACAACCATAATTATCCCCTCACCAGTGGCGAATCCCGCTAGGGGGCGCACTTCAAAATTTCGATACTGTGCGCATCCCTTACACTGTGCGCATCCCTTTCCGGGGCGATGGGTACCCTCACATGTTTAATGTGCAAACACAGCGATAAAACTTCTTTTGCCTTTGTCTATCCTATTAAAACGCGTCTAAGTAGAACAAGACAGCTAGCAAGCGTCATTTGAGTTCTCGGTAGACAAGGACGGAATGCGAAATCTCACTTCAAAAAACGGCCGCGACAAGTAAGGACAGCGAAGTTTAAAAGAATGTTAAAAAGTTATAAAAACAGAGTTAGTAGCTGAAAAGAACTGGGAAGTGCATATTATGTAAGTAATCTTTCAGTTTTTATTAGAATGAAGTGTGTGTTTAACAAATAGAAGTAAAAAAAAGAGTTGAAACGGCAATCTAACCCGTGCATGGCCCTTACTCGCACAATGATTCTGGCTTTTAAAGCATTAAATAACATATTTATGCAGTTCATATTACTTTACTGTAATGATAATTTAACGTAGTTTCGTTTAACTAAACTCTAACACTAATAAAACGTTCTTTAATTTCTAAATAATGACGAAAACTAGTACCGTCCGATTAGAGCCCCGAATAGGGTTTTGTCACAGACAGGTGACATCCCGTATCGGGGGGCCTCACAGACGCCTCCTCTGAGTTTTAATGGCCGCTAGTAGAATGTTCGCATAACATGGAATAGCCGAATCATTTTGTTGTTGGAGTTCACTGTGAAAGTAGAAGCGCTGAAAGATCAAAATTTTTTTTCACTTTTGGATGGGGAAACTTGTGATGCTCATTCCCTTGCCCATACAAAAGTGAAAAAGAATTTCGTCTTTCAGCGCTGCTACTTTCACAGTGAACTCTTATATTGTATTTAAGTATTTGTTACACACAATAATAAGATTTATGTATTTATTGACACATGTACATACAATATATACGCATTTTTAATATTTTAACATTCAATTGACGTTGGAATACTTTCCATCCTGTCATATTTCAATTTTTTTTACTCTTTTTAGAATGCGTGCGTGATATTTGTGTCTGAAATAGAAGCAGTTGGCTGTGCGTTAAAAGAGGCATTGATTTTGAGTTTTTTTTTTTTTTTGAGGGGGTAATATTTTTCCGCAGTAAAAAGTACGCTATCCTATCTCTAGGATAGGAGATAAAATTTTCTTTTTTGTCTGCGATGGTCAAACGCTTGCACAATGCATCCAAGTACTGGATGAAAAAGGTCTTATCCATACTAATCTTACACTCATTTATGAAAATTTTAGCATTTTTGCAAGTTTTCTTTTCATGTTTCTACTCAGTTTTCATTCATGTAATTTGGAGGATTTTATTTTGTACTTTGTTAATTATAATTATAAGAAAATCAAATTTCTGTGGATAAAAGTTACTACTTATTTTGTAAATTGCATTAGTATCAAAGTAGGTTTTTTCATGAACAAAACAGATATCTTTTTGTGTAACTCCTACATATTATTTACTGAACCTACAATATTGATACTCTTGTACCACCCAGATAATAACCTTAATTTATTGTTTATGTAGTATTGTAACGCCTAGAGTATGAAATTACTTTAAGATATCATGTAATACACAGCCTACTTGAAGCTGTTTGAAAGGCAGCCTCCATTTTTGTTCTGTACTTAAATCTTTGATTTTATAAAATATTTGTATGAGAGTCATGACTTGAGTGATGTTATTTTGTAAGTAGTACTATAAGGTTATAAATAAATACTCTTGGCTCGCTACATAGTGGTTTATTATTAAATTATGACCCAAAATCTACTGAACATTTTGGTACCCAGTAATTATACCAGCTGTATAACATTATTGCCGTCAAATATAACATAAAAGTACTATTTTCTAGGTAGAAAATTTAATTAAAAAATGATTTAGATCCTTTTATGGGCTCCTGCAAGACCAAGGAACAAGAAATTGCAGTTTTAGTGTATGCTGGTCGTGTAGGAACCTCGGACTGTGCGGAACCCCCGCCAGGGAGCCACAGATGTGCCAAAATCTGCCATTTTGCATGCCACTGGTGAGGGGTTATATCATGGTTCATCACACTATGACCCAATTATTGGTACTTTTCGTGATATTTTGCATCGAAGCAGATATTGTATTGATGATGATTTAGCTGTTTGTGGACCAATTTTCAAAATTCTCGTGTTGTTGTTTAGGATATAATCTTAATCTTGTATAACAATTAAGAAAGTGGTGAGCTGATGATGTGATCTATGAGCAATCGAGGGAAATCCTTGAAATTTATCAAAACACTCATGAATAGTAGTTAAAATGTTGTTTCTAGTAAGTTAAACATATGTTACGAATAAAAGAAATTTCATACGAAGGTGTCTCTTGGTCCGAAGGAACTGAACAGAACTCCTGAACCTTTAAAGATAAAAGTTTGAAAATTGCTGCATCGCTTAGATAACTTCAAGCATTTGCCACAATTTCGCTTACAGTAACATAATGTGAATAGTTAACATTCAGATTGGTTATTTACGCATAAGGCCTTATTTTGTAGACAACTAAAAGAGTGAAATTATTATTTTTAACAAAAAAATTAAAACCGACTTCCAATGTAAAAACAATAGTAATATGAACTAAAAAGTATTAAATAACTCTAACTCTTTAATAGTGCCTTTTTCAGAATTCGTCTAAATCACAACTATTTCTGTACATACTACAGTCTTCATTACTTTGAAGTCAGTACCAGTTCCAAAAGTTTCAGATATTCTGACATTACTGAACTCACTATTAAATTAGCTGGTACCGACTACAAAATAATGAAGACTGTAGTATGTACAGAAATAGTTGTGATTTAGACGAATTCTGAAAAAGGCACTATTGAAGAGTAAGAGTTATTTAGTACTTTTTAGTTCATATTACTATTGTTTTTACCTTGGAAGTCGGTTTTAATTTTTTTGTTAAAAATAATAATTGACAAGTCAAACTTAAAATAAACTTCTATAATTTCATTTGAATTTCAGTTTGAGTTAGGCACGTACCGGACAGATCTCAGACATCGGGACAGATATCAGTTTTGGAAATAACCGAACCTTTTAGGAATAAATATAAACCACAAAGCCAATTTGTTGAGAGGAAACTACAAAACAATAAATATAATATTACTAGCGACCCGCCCCGGCGTCGCACGGGTATAAAATGATTAAAATCGATAGTCTATGATCCTTCACGTGGTCTACTTCTTATCTGTGCCAAATATGAAATAACATAAAAATTTGCTCCAGTAGTTCGCAAGATAAGCCCTTTCAAATAATTTCCCCCGTTTTTTCCACATTCTCCTATTAGTCTTAGCGTGATAATATACCCTTCCTCAATAAATGGGCTATCTAACACTGAAAGAATTTTTCAAATCGGACCAGTACTTCCTGAGATCAGCGCGTTCAAGTTAGCCCTTTCAAATAATTTTCCCCGTTTTTTCCACATTTTCCTCTATTTCTTCGCTCCTATTAGTCTTAACGTGATAAAATATAGCCTATAGCCTTCCTCTATAAATGTACTATCTAACACTGAAAGAATCATCAAAATCCGTTGCGTAGTTTTAAAGATGAAAGGGAACAAAGGGACATGAGAAAAAAAAAGCGAGTTTGTTTTATAATATTATGTAAAGATGCCAAAGTTGTGAAAAGCTTTACCTCCAGTTGATGTTGATTCATACGATTAATATCATAATATAGTAATAATTACTCTACAATTATTTATAATATACGATATCTTTGTTCTTTAATTTAGGATAAAGAACAAAGATATCGTATAAATAAGGATTTATTGTTTGATCTGAAAACATACATTTAATATTTATTAGCATGAAACAAACGCAGGTTGCATACGGGTTAGAAGAGTTTATTGGTCCGAATACTTTACTCACGATATTAATATTCTAAATAATAGATAACTACTGCGTCTGATTCAAGATGAATTACTTATGTAGTGTATTTATAGAACACAAATGCGTTAGACACAAAAACCAATTAGAAATGACGCGGCCCTCCCTCGTATTCACAGTACAAAAATGTTCCATTTATATGAACTTTGAAGTGGTGGGGCGCGTCATTTCAAATTAGACAAGCTCTACCTTAAATCAACGATTTAACAGGGTGTGTAATAAAGAAAGGATATATTCTATTGTAATATTATGATGTTAGGTTCAGGATAGATATTTCTAAAGATTCTTGATGATGATGACGATTATTGATCATTGATCAAGTGATCAATCAAAACAAACGCGCGTGTTGGATCGCGCGATTTCGTTCCGCCTCGTCCAGAGTTCAAGTGCCTCTGTAGCCCAGTTGCATGAATTAGCATAATTAGGGCCAAACTATTGTGAGGCCGCCTTGATATTTTTAGCACTAATGGAGATCTCGTGTTAACAAGACCTTTTGTTATAAATCAGCACTTGATTCATACCTTATTAGTTAATATTATCTGTATAGTCTATCTACAGCAGTGGTGCCCAACTGGTATTACTCCAAGGGCTATTTTGAAAATCCCGATAAGCCACGCGGGTACCACGAAGTTAAAAAAAAGCATAAGCGATACAAAGGAAACTAGGTAATTTAGTTGTTGTTTATTTAATTTATTTGAGTCATATTGTTTGCGGGCGCCTAGATAACAGGCCGCGGGCTACCAGGTGCCCGCGAGCTACCGGTTGGGCACCACTGGTCTACAGGTCTAGATGTATCAAGTGTAGATCCACAGATTAGTAAATAGTACGTGAACATGTCTTAGATGAAATATTGCTAGCCGGTTGATGGATTACGTTCTAAAATTCGCCCATTACATAATTGTATACTACTTTATATAAAAAATACGCTTAGACAATGAAATCTTACTGGGCTTCAAACAATGGTTTATTGGAGAACAACATAATAATAAATGTTATGATTTATGAATAGTAGGATAAAAATCTAATACAATCTAAAATATACAGATATTTACAAACTTTAAATATAAAACTATAAAAAGAGGCTTCAAACTAATAACTACATCATCTTATGCCCGGTATCTGAGGTCTTTTAACAAAAGTTTATCTATTCACTTGAGGCTAGAAGCCTAGTAGTGCTTTTGATTGCCTGAAGTCGAAAATTAACCAATCAATAACTGTTTGCAATAGATAACTCCAGTTAAAAACCTTCAGAAACCGGACATAAATCGTCTAGTGTTCTGCCTTATATATTTTATACCAATAAGCAGGTTTCAAAAAACTTTTTTTAATGGAATTTAATCTTTAATTTACAATTTCATTATCTCTCTACTCTGTCGCTTTTGATTTCTTGAAAAGAGAAGATAGAAGGTTCATGACTTCTTTTTTTTTTCACTATATTGAACTTTGAAAACCGTTTACTATCAAAACGAAGACTGGTTGACGGGGGTCTCTGTCCCATGAATTTTGAAGAGCTAAGCTTGTACGCGTTATGTTTACTGATTCTGGAGAAGCTTTGAAATTGATTGCGCTTTAAGTCGTTTAACGGTGTTGGAAAGGGGTCAGTGCCCGGGCACTATGGGACAATCACAAGTCACAACTGACAAATGGCATAATATGTAAATTACACTTCTAGGAAAAAGACTAGAACGCAAACAGTTCAAGACTCTGTTGTGTTCTTACGAAGCTATTAATTAACCATTTAATTATTGAAAAAGGGATAAGGAAAATCACCTAAAAATCTGTCCCATCTGCAACCAGGATAGACTGATTTTCAGATATTACAGCTAACATCACCTAAGACAAGGGGTTCCCAAACTGTGCGCCGCGGCGCCCTGGTGCGCCGCGGAAAGGCAGGAGGGGCGCCGTGGCCCTCCATAATCATCCATAACCACAATAATTATAAAATAAAATTATAATATGAATTATGTAAAGCAGGCAGATGATTAAATATATTTTGTTTATTATTTACTTGCTTTACCTAAATATAATCATAAAAGGTGTTTATTTTAGAACTATGGGAGGAAAGGCTGCAAGAGCCTCAAGTCAGCGTAAATCTGGTGCAGGCCATTCGACCAGTGCTGAAACAGTGGTTGACAAGGAAGCCTTCCGACTCACACAGGTGCTGACCGGGCATGGCTGCTTCGGTCGGTATCTGTGCGAGATCGTAAGTCGAGAAGAAACCACGCGATGTCACCACTGTGACTGGGACACGGCCGAACATACCATCACGGCGTGTCCTTCTTGCATAGTACAACGTGCGGCACTCAGTGCTGCCATAGGACCGGACCTTTCGCTGCCGGCACTGTTTCGTGCAATGCTGAGCGGCGAACAAGAGTGGAAAGCGGTGGAGGATTTCGCTCACGATGTCATCTCCGCAAAAGAGGAGGCCGAGCGCATAAGAGAGAGAGAGGCGCTCAACCCTCGTCGCAGAAGTAGGCCAAGGCGAAGACAGGTCAACTCAAGCTCGGGGCGGCGGTATGGGGATGCCGCCGCTCATTGCACTGAGTCCCCGAGAGGGTCGCGATGCGCTGCGTATTCTTCCCGCATCGCGACACCAAAGTGTCAGGTCTAGACAAGCCCTGGAAGGGCCTCTGTTTGGCCACGGAGCCCGTATGGGCTCGAGGAGGGCCTGCTGGTGACAAGCAGGCACACGCACGCAGAGCCGCGGAAAGAAAGCGCGCGCGCTCTCGCAATCCTGCGTGCGACGAGTGGAAGAGTATAGACGGATTTTAGTGGGTACTAGCGCTGCGCTCAATCCACCATCTTTATGGCCGCAGCGAGTCCTACATACCCGGGGAAGTTGTCCCCAAACCCTCCGGCATGCGCAACAGCAATCCCCGTCTCAAAAAAAAAGGGCGCCGTGACAAAATATTGACTTGTAAGTGCGCCGCAGGCTGAAAAAGTTTGGGAACCCCTGACCTAAGAGCTTATTGTACTGTCAGAGAAATTGGTTCATGGGCAGGCTGACATTATTTCATGAGCATATTTTAGTCGTGTTATGTCAAATCCAGCCATCAGATCAAGACTAACGTTAGATTGACATAACCCGTTACCCGACTATTATATGAATTATTTTCATCTACAATGGCACACCTTTTTGGAAATAAAAAATTAAACTCTTATAAAAAGTTAGTTAGTAAACTATAATGTCTAAATTTTGCACTAAGTAGTGGTATATTTTAGTTGGATGTCGATTGTGTAACAAGTCACCGATCAAGGAGACGGCAAGTGTAGAGGATGCGACGTCCATATTAATGTTCCGGCCAAAAATGTCACTGTCAAGTCTACGGATGACGTAAATTGTAGCACGTTATTATAATTCTACGAATGCAAATCCAACGGTATAAATTTTTTCCAGAATATTTACAGTTCGATATCAAAGCAGCGTCGGATATCATTTGTAATTTTATATCTGTCCTTGTCGAATGCCAAAAAAGAAGGATGTTGGCATATATTATTGTAATTGTATCTGAATTACTTTGGAGATATCAATTACTACTTTATAGTTTTGAATTGAAATATTATGGTACGATGGGTAAGGAGGAACTTTGACAGGTGCGTAATCGTAGCGATATCGTATGGCCAATGTGTGGGGTTTATCATAATTTCCATTCAAATCATTTTCAGTACTTTTACGAAGCTAATTAAAGTTTGTTAAAATATAATATATTGTCAGTAACATGGGTTTTAATTTGCCACAGACTTTATCACAAATCGTACAAGCTATAAAGGAGGTGGTAGCTTTTGGAAATGACACCTAATTACGAGTAATAAAATTTGTTCAGATCCAATCGTAACCAGTTCATGACGCAATCTCTGACGACATCTCATACAGTTCGCACCGATTTTGTCAGGGTTGATTCAGACCGCAACGCGACGCGTAGATGCATTTCTAAATTTATATGGATTTGACAGATTCGCAAGACGTCTTACGCAATTGAAATCTGTCAAATCCTGCATACTTTATGCCGCGCCGCGCCTCGCCTCGCCTCGTCGCATTGCGGTCTGAATTGACCCTACTCGGACAAACGGGATTGTTACGATCTTACTTGATCTATATTGTATTATATTTTTGTTGTCTTTATGTACTATCAGAGAAGTTGATTCCTAGGCAGATGGCGGACCTGGGACGTAATTTGGTCGCGTTAAGGGCCTTCTACTCCCTAAATTAGCAGGTCGATTTCTGTTAGTGCGAAAATCGACGTAAATGACATTAAAATAACATTCATAACAGCGCGCCTTGTACGGTGGCGGTTACAACGCTCGCCGCGTCCATGATATAGGAGAAATAGGAGAAAAAACCTTTTTAAGGCTTAAAATAATACATATTTAAAAATAGTAAAAAAACCAAATTATATGTATTGCAAAGCAGTAGATATTTTTTATATATTCTTTTGATAAATAATGAAGGAGTAAAGTGGTTTCATTCAACGATTTGGAGGTGATTTGGTTTTTCATTTCTTTATTATGTGATACCGATTGAAAAAATATGGCAAAAACAAATTACGTATCATATCATGTAGATTACTAATTATTTTTTTCAGATATAATTTCTCTGTTAATGCCGATGAAAAGTTGTTTCATCTGCACGCTTTTTTCGAAAGAGCAGCCTTAAGTCAAACCCATCTGACCGATCACAGCTAACATTGAATCAACATAAGCCAACCACATGACGTAGGACATCTGCCTAGGAATCAATTTCCTCGATGGTACATTTAATTGGTTCTTCCTTTACTTTATATTTACGCATTAAAAATAAGCTAATTAAAATAGAAATTGATTACCGTTAAATAAAAAAGTAAAGTTTATGTGCTCTCATACAAAGCTTTGCTATGGCTATCACATAGGAAAACGTTGGCATTACATGACCCAAAAGATGGACAACATCTCTTTTTGTCCGTGGCTCTTACGGCAATACAATGATAATGTTACTATTTGCTATCGCAAAAGCTTCTCTTCACAAAAACTTTAACGTTGAGTCGAGAACCTAGTTCTTGAAATAAACATAAGTAAAAGCTTGTATGAAGCTGTTCCTTTATTCAAAAGGCAAATATAACTTTATCTTTATGCTACACATATAATAGTAAATTTATTAGAGCTTACCTTAGTGTTGAGTGAGTGAGTGGAGAGGAAGGAACAGAGCAGGAGCGCTGCGGACAGCCACTGGGCCGGGGTCTGCCGCCGAGCCTCCATGGTGCTGCAACAACACGCACACGTCAACATCACTTAGACAATAGAGTATAGAGTTTGATATGTCTTTTAAATTGGCAACGGCAAAAAAACCTTAAGCCCGTCACAGACCTAGCTATAATATATATTAATATGTTTATAGCTAGGCATATTAATATATATTTTCTATACTAATTTTCGCGTGACCACACACTCAGCTACAATATATATTTCTGTGACATGTGGATCTTATATTTGCTATAAATATATTAATATATATTATAGCTAGTTCTGTGACGGGCTTTATACTTAAACGTAAAAGTTAGGAATGGCTATATCGATGACAAAATTTTAGTCTTACTTACTTACTACTTACTTACTTATTTAAGAATATTTTTAGTCTTACCGTCATTACTAACGTTTTATAAAGATTTGTTTACGATTTAATTTCATTTGTTTATGTTAAAGTACATTAGTCAAACATACCACACAAACAGGTGAATAAGGGTTTATTCCCTTTGCGGTCAACGTTCTTGTTAATAATGCGACAGTTAGGTGCGAGAACATTATTTGTTTTTCGTCAAGTGGTGCCAATGCTCGAACAAGCTTAAGACATAATTTACATAAATATACAGTAGTAAATCTTGCAGTCAAACAAAATATTCTAAACGAGAGTCTTTACCAACTAGCATGTACCATCGAGGAAATTGATTCCTAGACAGTTGACGAACCTCAACAATCAACTTCTCTGATAGTACATTGGTGATGATTTACATAGATACAGCAACGGATGCAAGATACTAGATGCTAGAGTCTAGACTGACTTATGCCAAACATAATATATTTACATTGATACAATGATTCAAACCTTTGTGATACTGGCGCAAGCTACTGTATCAATGTAAATCAACACAGGTCCAGCACAGGTTATAAAATAGGTCAACAAACTACTGTGTCAATAACTAAAAAGCGACCAAAGGTTTCATTACAAACGAATTAAAAAACATTTTATTAAATCCATTTTGTCCATAACATAAACAAAACCACCCAAGAGCCCAATTAAATACGCAATATAAAGTTCAAGTTTTTTGAACTTGAATTGCGGAAAGTCAATATAAATATTTGAAAAGGGATCGTAAAATTAGTGATTTTTTATTAAGCTTTTTATACGCCGTCAATCAGCAAACCATAGATTAATAAAGGTAAAGCGCAAACCAGTAAGGCTGGGGTCTTTGCTCTTTGTTGTGGGGCAGTGGCTTTTCTCGGAACCCGCGAATATTCGCGCACGGGTCTGAGGTTCCTAAGGGTTTCCATTGACTGTGTTTACTGTGAGTCATTCATATTTACATTATACTAAGGGCTACTTCTGTAAAATCTCATTTCAACGCAAGGGACTTTAAATCGTTTTATACTCCCTCGTAGATGTAAGGTCATAAGGTTTATTCTCATTTATCAATACTTATATTTAGAATTCGTTACGTTTTAGTATATCTGGTCTCTGCTTTTATGAAGTTTTCACAATGTCAACATTTTGTAAGCTGGACACTACTATTAATATAATCATAATAATTTAGCCTGGGAACTAGGTTCTACTTAGGCACCTATTTGACATTAAAATGTTTGCGTGTCCGTAATAAATATGGATTATAACAAGAAGGTCGTTGCGGTTTTCCCAACTCATCCCAAGCGTCGCGACCTTTGCTGAGCCGGTCAATAAACACGGGTCCCTTTGAAATGTTACGATCATACATCCGTGACGGATCTGCGCACGCGCACGCAAATGCACGCAGACGTTCGACGGTAATTAATTGCAATTATGCAATAAAACATCCGCGACTCATCCCGGATTGGATGTGATTTACTGTCACAGCAATGATATTAACTTAATTGCTCATATTTCCGGGTTCATGGTAGAAAAGCTCTATAGCTTTATTGTCGGATTACCATGGGTCTACTCACCTTTTTACGCATAGAGAGAATAGGAATTCAGCAAGGTCCATGCCGCAAAGTATTTTTTTTAAAGTGAGAGGTAACTACATAGTTTGTTGAGTTTCACACGAGATTTTTGATGTTTTAAATATTATATTATTTATAATACAAACTTACTATACTATTATTATTATTTAAGCTACGCGTATCGGCTACGCTCATGCTTCCACGTATTTTCAGCATTTTTAAATGATGGCTACACTTACCACTAACTTACCGTTTGTATGAGACGGGCTTAAGCAATATGTTCTGCATGTAACTTAATATTCAACGATTTACATAATATTATTATGTTGATCTTTTTGCAAATTACATGAAGTTTTCACTTTTAGTAGTACTTTTATCTTAGTAGGTATACAATTGAACAATTTTATTTATCCATTTCGCTATTTGCTATCGATGCACAGTACATTATATCAATTTCCCTATTTAATTAATAATTATGAAAGCGAAGTTCAAAAATTTTGAATTATGGAGTTGATAATGATGATGACAAACATACATTTACCGTAAGTCCGAAGCACTAAATAACTAATTTGCGGGAGAAAACATTGTATGTGCGGTTAGTGGGTCCGCTAGCCGTAATTAAAGTTGCGTAACTTGCTGACATGAAGTAACATCTAACCTTTGGGTACATTAGCAACTGTTGACATCTAATTCGTGCCGCTGCAATATACTTTAATGCAACGAATTTTATTACAATACTAGATGACGCTCGCAACTGTGTCCCAAAATTCGTTTATCGCGCGTGAGCGCGTACACTTTTCAGGGATAAAAAGTATTCCCGGTCAAAGTGTGTCCATACTAAACAGAAAAATCGATTCAACACACAGACAAGCAGACAGATTGACACACTTTCGCATTTATAATATTCTTCTATGGCATACTTAGTCATGTTAGATTCTACAATTTCGAAGTTTAGTATCAAATTGTATAGAATTTGACATAACGCAAGAGCCATAATGGCATTTAGGGACTTAATATGTCAGAATTCAGATCCCGATGGTATCTTACTTCGCTGTCGATAATAATTATTCATCTGAAGCAGTTCAAATAGTAACTCTGTACAAAGCAATAAATATCAAATAAATATAAACTTTCGAATTTGTAAGTAATATCAATTTATGCGTAATTTAACAAACATAATTTAGGATCGATGCAATATTATCAATTTCTTACGAAAATCTTACTGGCGAAATTGACAATCGATATTTTAACCATCCTCAAATTTTAACGATAAATATTGTGGAGAAACACAAGCGTTGCAAAAGAGACAAATAAAGTGTGTATTATTACAAAAATACATATTGCAGGCTGACCGGTGACCGGCCAACGAGGACCGTGCGAACATCGGCCGTGACGCAACTGCGGTATCCGATTTTACGAAACCCACACTACTTAAATTACGATTTCGACGTGTATTCGATAATATATCGATTTTTGATACAATCGATTACTGTAATTTGTCGATTCAATTATCGATTTCGTCTGTACTGGAGCCCCCAATTAGCAGGGGAATAAATCGTTGCGGAGAAAATGATGTCATTATTCTGAAGGTCGAGTTAATCATCCCAAAATAATTATTCCGCTGTCCACACCGTTTTAGGGAAATGTCAATCCAGCGCACGCTGTGCGATGACTCTCAATTTTTGAAAAGTCATTTAAGATTTACAACTTTATTACTCATACTTGTCCTCTAATAACTTTTAATAAGCTTACTAATAAACGTACCCACGTCCCACACTCAACAAAAGCAGCATTAAAAGGGAAAATATTTTAATTTGTTTTTAGCCAATTTTCAAAAGGCAAGGTTTTCAAAGGGCTGTTGATTGCTTCGGAATTGTCATGGATCTTGACAGTGTAGCCGTGAATGGAGTATTATATTGAGGTCCGCATGGAGTTGTTAATTATTTTCAATTAGAACTGGCGTAATGGATCGTCACGGTCACCGCCATTGAGCAACGTCGAGGATTCGCACTAGTGTCTAAATTTTGTAACCTCCAGAATAATAGTTGATTTTAAAATATCATATACAATCTTGAGATCTAAGTTATTTGGATAATATCAGAATTCAGCCCATTTACTGTGGCAATAGCATGTGTAACAACATAGTTGTCATAAAAATATTTTTTCAATTGAAAATATTTTTCCTATGACATGTCTCATTGGCATTAGAGATGGTCCCAACTCCCAGACTTTATATGTCCTTGGTCCTTTGAGGGTGAATATTGAAGACGTTAGTACACCACTAAGGAGTCAAAGAAGTAATTGCGAATTCCCGGTCATAACGGTTAAAAAAATTATATTGTGTACCTACGTACAGAACTAAAGAATTCATAATATTTACCCGTTTGGTCGTAAAAGCGGACTCGATTGATAAAGTTTTATTTTTAAATACTTCGGATGCCGCAGCGTGCACATAACTTAGTGATGCAACTTACTTTTTTTACTTTTACAGTAACGGTCAACGGAACTTTTATAATCAGAATCATTAGGGGTCAAAACACTCTTGATACTTGCACGCATATCTCCCGACAGTAATTTGTATTATATTACGCATTTGCATTCGAGAACAAGCCGAACAAATCTTGATACTCGGTTATGTAAATATGAGATTGGCAGTGAGTTATGGATCTCACACTACCGTTATTCAAAATGTTCGGACACAATTAATGATACTTAATACCTCGCAGTTGTTCAAGTACCTACTTAAAAAGTTTCCTAGAGTATACAATTAATCTTAAGTGCATTTCATCCGTACCACAAAAAAAATCATGGACGTCTAAAGAAAACAACATAATTATAACGCTCAGAGAAAATGTACTCAGGGGAAGTTCAACATTAATCTGACTTGAGGGATCAGGGAGGGAGAGTATATCGCCACGTGACACGTCGCGTCGGAGCGGCGATAACTTATTTTAAGACAAGGTAATAAAATAAGTTAACTAGTATCCTCCATTCTTTGTTCACAGTTCAACTCCTGCTGTTGTCATTTCTGCCGACACTCACGAAATGCAGCACATTATTTTGTTAAGTAACTTAGGATGGAACAACATCTGGTACAGCTCGTATACAGTAATATTATGTTGAAAAATATATACGATCATGATGACATAGCGATTGCTTAACAGAAGAAAGTTTCATTTGTCATCTCAGTCCGGTCAAGGGCGGCCATATTTACGGCAAGAAAAATGAGGAACAGCAAACATTTTACGCGCATTATGCAAAGGGCGAGATGATTGACAAACATAAATCGAATAATTTATATAATTCGTCTTGGGGACAAGAAAGATGATCGGTGGTAAATTAAGAATAAGAATATGTTATTTAATTTATAAAAACTTAAAAAAGATTACATGTAACGATTTGATATTTTATTTTCACTTAAAACAAAAGAACTTTATATTCCACTAGCTGATCCGGCAAATGTAGCCTTATATATTATATACGGCGGACATGAAAAATAAATGTTAGTCGATTTTTACTTACACTTTTATCAAAATCGAAGGAGTTTAGCAATAAACACCGCGACACAAGAATTTTTATATTATAGCTCTAAATGAACGGTTTTCCCGCTATAAAATCACCTAAAACTGAATGCCACGGAGACGGGAGATGATACAGACAATGTCGAGAATCCAAAACTACTTTACTAATATTATTATAACAAGATACAAGATAATCTCATATTAAAATAATATTAATTATTATTATTAAATAAAATATACTAATATGTATTATAAATGCGAAGTGTGTCTATAATATGTTTGTTAGATCTTCACGCCTAAACCGCTGAACTGATTTTGATGGGTATGGAGATAATTTGAGTCCCGATAAAGGACATATCACATAGGATACATTTTATCCCGGAAAAATGTACGGTTCCCGCGATAAGCGAATTTTGACGCAACGGAGTTGCGGGCGTCATCTATTACAAGATAATGTGATTTTTTATCTACAAAATAAATACCGGTTTAGTACAAATACTCGGACATAATATCTATAGCAAAGAAAGTTTAATTCTGCATTCAGAGCACAATGTTTGAAAGGCTATCGTGGATATAATATTCGATGAACGTGAAAACACTCCGTGTGTGGAATCCTTAACCGTGTATTTCGTGTGTAATACTCTCATTTCACTTTCCTTTGTACAAATTTGTGTGAAAGTCCGTTTCTAGATCAGCTTCCTTAGTATTGTATCATGATGTATTATCCTAAGGTTCAAATGGTCGGTCTATTGTCATCGTTACCATTAATATGACTAGATGACGCTTCATTTATCGCGCGGGAACCGTACATTTTTCGAGATAAAAAATATCCTATATCCTTTCTCGGGACTCTAAGTATCCATACCTAATTTCAGCAAAATCAGATCAGCGGTTTGGGCGTGAAGAGGTAACAAGACAGAGACACTTTCGCGTTTATAATATTAAGTACTGATAGAATAGTTTAAATATTTTACAGTTATTTATTTTTAAGTGTGGCAAGGCCTTTAGAAGTATATTAATAACACAAGGATCTCAATTATATTAATAATTGAGATCCTTGTGTTATTAATATATCACCGCGCGGCGCCTGAAGGATTACCTTCAGGCGCCGCGCGGTGATCGCGAGAACAAAAGAATACAATGGGAATTCCTAGAACCACCGATCGAAGGATTAATTCACAGATTAAATATTTCTTTACGCCGCGACATATATCTCAACCAGCGTACCCTCTCTTTTTCTGTCTATGAAACCTCTGATTTACAGGGATATTGGAGCGTGAAGGAAAAGGAAGGCACATAATAAGCGTCATGAGGACGTTGATGTGAAATAAAATTATGTCACTAAACCACAACAATTCGTTTGCTTTTTTGCATTCGAAAAATGGTTAAATGGTACTGCGTTAACATTTGCAGGTGGCGTGAGTGAGCTGAAATAACGTGCTTCACGCACGTTATTTTAGCCATGCACCAAGGATAACTCTTTTTTTTTTTCTAAAACTTATCAAAATCAATCAAACTAATAAGTTACATAAATGCAGGTATCAAAGACCCTGTATATTGATAAAGTCATTATTGATCGTTTCTCTGTTCATTATTTATTTTGAGCGAGACATAACGCATTGATAGCGAATCATTAATCGTAAGTATTACATAACTTTAGTACACATCATTTATTTTCTTCTTATTAAAAATTAACGCCTACATATAAACTTTTGAATGAGTTATTATTATTGAAAACTGGGAAATTACTATAACTTTTACTTAATTTTATTTTAACTTAGATTTTATTATAGCTTTTGTTCGTATATTAAATAAACAGATTAATAGAATACTATAACTTAAATATTATGTAAATACTAGCTGACCCGGCAAATGTTGTTTCGCCATTACAAATTATTTCTAGTATCAAAATAAAAAGTAGATAAGAACCTATTCTCATGCCTAACGAATGTACATACAAAGTAGATAAGAACCTATTCTCATGCCAAAGAATGTACAAAATTTCATTAAAATCGGTTGAGCCGTTTTGGAGGAGTTCGTGCACAAACATTGTGACACGAGAATTTTATATATTAGAAAATATATATATTAGAGTTTCATAAATCATAATTAAATTGATGTAAAGATATAATATACTTACAATTAAACCGCTGCAATTTTGAATTCAAAATGGCTAAGAGTTCCAGGTTCAACTGCGAAACGTGCATTCAAAATTATTCTCTACAGGACACCAACGAACCAATGGATTTTCTTACGGCGTGAGAGATAAACCAAAAACTCTTGTCCATGAATTCTTCCTCCAGCTCAGAAGTTGCGGATGCGCGAGCGCCTTTACTGCGTGAGTCAGTCAGAAGTGACTTCGTCTTTTATATGACACCAGTAAATGACAAAATTATAATTATGGTCAAAACCACGAGGAGAGTCATAATCATAATATTTCATATTTTTATCCTTTCATGTAAAGTTTTGTGACTGTACTGAAACCGTAAAATAAAACATGATCACACTTTTGAAGTACGTAGGACGTTCAGTATACGAATTAAATGTTATTTTTATTACAAAAACAACGAAATTTTTATCGTATTTACTGCACATAAGGCATCATGCATACATGCTAAGCGCCACAGAAAGGGTTTCACAGTAGAAATTAAAATAGACGAAATGAATATTTTCAATACCTATGTTCTAAAAATCAGTCAAGGTTTCTTTTACTTTATATGCTATCTACTGTGCCCATTGTAAGCCTGCTAGTATTAAAATCTACACTTTGGAGTAAACTGTCACCAGCAGCAGTATTTTTTGAGCCTGACGAACTGGAACCGCAAACGTTAAAAAAAAAAGCGTATTCCCTTTTAAAATGCCGACAAAACACTCTACTGATGTTACGAGTGTCCATGGGCGACAGTAGTTCTTTCCATCAGGTGACCTCCTCGTTTGCCTGATATTTTATAAAAAAATCTCTTAGGCTGTGTTTCCACTGAAGCGGAGCGGAGTGGAGTGGAGAGGAACGGTGAAAAGTGCTCAGTGCTTCCACTGAAGCGGTGCGGTGTCGAGCGGAGCGCAGCGGAGTCGAGCGGAGCGGAGCATACATTACTGTACGCGAGTCACGCACTGTCCCGCTCCGCATCGCACCGCTCCGCACCGCCCAGCTCCGCACCGCCCCGCTCGTGTTGTTTCCATTGAAGCGGAGCGGAGATTTCGAGCATAGTGATTGGTCAATTCGGACACCGCTAAGGTCCGCTCCGCTTCAGTGGAAACGCAGCCTTAACCTCGAGTCGACATGCGTACAATATACGAGTAGTTACTTTCTCAGTATTGTAACAAGGTGTGTTTGTTCAACAAACATCACTGTTTACAAGGTACAATGTCCTAGAACTAATCAGTGTAATTCGCAGACGCCCACGGATTTCAAGAAGTAGACCTTCATGTGTCGCAATGACGTCAATTTTATGAGTTTTCGGCAAAATATTTGCCGGTCATCCGGACAATACGGATGTGTACTGTCATAAATGCTGACCCAAGTATATACTGACTAGAGCTCTCACACGAGCTCTGAGGAATGAGGATTTTTGATACATTATCATCTTTTAACGGTGAGATGCACCCGACCACACAAGATCCCGACCAGCACAAGATTCAGGCTTCGTTACATAAACTCCGAATAAGAATTTTTCAACACTTTCCACATGCTAGGTGAAGCCCTTTATCAGTCCTTGTCGTACCTTAAAATATAACTAATGTCACTGTCAATAAAAGTAGAATCCCCCTTGTACTTCGCGTACAGGCCTGGATATTTATATTTCTTTTCGACTTTTCCGGCAATCAGATATGGTTATTTTTTCCCGAATACCTGATGCATCATTTTATGACAAGGAAAATCCGACATTATTATGAACTTTTGTTTGGGGTTTACCCGTAAATTCAGAGTATAAATATTATACAGTACAGTAATACAGCAGCTGTACCCCTAATCAAACTGTGTTAATCTTATATCTTTAAACGAGCAATTCTTGTATATAATTGGAATCTCAGAATCGGCTCCAACGATTTTCATAAAATTTAGTATATAGGGGGTTTCGGGGGCGATAAAGCGGGGGGGGGCTAGCTAGGAATTATTTTTAGAAAATGTCATTTTATTCGTGTTTTATCGAATACCGAGCAAAGCTCGGTCAAATAGCTATATAGAGTTTAAGTGCGTGAAACGTAATTATATTCTCTTTACACTAATCCTATTCTTTTGCTTCTTTTAGTTATGTAAAAACAAGCTTTGTGCGTGCGTCCTATTCGGGTGGTCTATTGTGAAGATGGTCTACTGCCGTATATTATTTATACTGTGGTAATATATTTTATTTACTGCACGAATTTGTCACACAATTGACGTAATTCCCAAAGTTACAACTTACTTCCCTCTTTTAAAATGATTAAACCTGACCGCAAAACATGTGTCATTAATTCTCAAAAGCAGTCCATCCTTATCCTTACTAATATTATAAAACCGAAAGCATTTCTGTCTGCCTGTTATCTTTTTACGCTTAAACCACTTAACGAATTTTGGTAAAATCCCGGGAAAGGACATAGGATAGTTTTAATCCCGGAAAATGTACGGTTCCCGAGCGATACATTTTAGCGCAGTGGAGTTGCGGGCGTCACCTAGCAATAAAGACGTCGAAATTTTTAACAAGATTTATAATAAATTATGTAGAATCAATCGACTTAATAACTTAACCTTTACCTACGTCGAATTTTGGGCATTAAATTAAAAATCTTTCGCTTGCCTTCAATTCTCTCAGCCGTTTGGAAAGCGAGGTAATTCTAATTATAACGTAACTAAGTTGCACTAGCTTTAGGCAATAGTCTAGGTTGATTAAAATATATTCTTGCGACATTTTAATTTAGACATTGTCTACAATTTAGCCATCCTTTCATTCCCTATAAACGATTAGGGGGCGTTCACAAATTACGTGAAGTGTTTAGGGGGGGAGGGGGTCGAGTCACTCACTCTCGGCAAGTCTCACGTAATTTTTTTTCTCAACAAAGTAATACTACTTTGGTCCATTTCATCCAGATTGTACGTATGCTTAAGATTTAATTGTAAGCGTAATCGTTATGCGATTAAGATCATTCACAAATTCGTTCGAAAGAAAATCTACTGAACTAAACCCACATTTTAAAATATCTAACGTGAGATTTTTGTTGAATAAAATCTCACGAAATCTCACGCTTGCGAGGTTAAAAAATTAAAAAAAAACATCTCACGTAATTTGTGGACGCCCCCTTACACACAGTAACCGTACCTTGCTCAGGACAAAACTATGGCTTACTGTAGACCAATCTAAAGCTGTACATTTTTTTTTAATGATGCTACTGCTGGGAAAAGAAAAATAATTAAAATATTTTTTTTTCCAAACAAATACTCCACCATTAGGAATTAATAGGCTGCTATACCGAAGAATAATTACTACAAACAGATAAAACTAATTTACTTTGTGTACCTGCTCTTGAACCTAAAGTTAATTTATTTGTCAAAATAAAATTAAATGTATGAAGGTGTTTTCGTGTCTATGATGATGAGAAATTCATTGTCAAAACAATGGAATAGCCTTAGGTAAATTCAAGGGTGCGTACTCCCTACACCGAGTACTCAGACCTTGTCGATTGTGTTAATTGTACACAAAGACACGTATAAAGACCTTAACTAATTTAATTAAATTCAGGAAGTTCACTTTTATTTATGCGTTAAAATAAAGAGAAAACCCTCAAGGGCTTTATAAAGCTATCAAAAATAAAGTAAGTATCGTCTACAGATATATTTTATGCACATATTTTATTTCTTCGGTTTATTTAGCTTCGATCAATTAATTAAACCTACATAGTTAACTATTTATGTTTTAATTAGTACTCTGTACTCCAATACAACTTTTATTCAGCTTCTTTTCTTGTTTCTAGTCCGCTTCTATCAAACAACAGAATGATGTTCTGATGAATA
The DNA here is from genome assembly GCA_937595015.1 of Polyommatus icarus. NCBI lineage: Eukaryota > Metazoa > Arthropoda > Insecta > Lepidoptera > Lycaenidae > Polyommatus > Polyommatus icarus. The sequence continues at coordinate 24,027,404 of OW569321.1, forward strand.
TCGATTTCGTTGGTTTGATAATATTATCATGATTATGATCAAAGTGAAAATATGACAATTTAGAGAAAAGTAGTTTAACCTATCAAGCCCCATAAGAGCACCGGTGATCGCGACAACAATAGAATAACAATAGATTTCTAAGAATCTGCGATCGAAGGATTAATACTTCTACTGGTACTGTACTGTCAACGCTCCTAGCTGGTGTCAAAAGTAATTTTCGTGCAGCCAAGGTTCAGACGCACAAGGTGGCAGTTACAACACAAGGTAATTACAGGACAAACAATAGTGTTGTAACCCCTCCCTCCCCCCTCCCTCCTCCAGCCGCCGCGGTGGTCGCACGGTCTTGACTCGATGCATATAAAACATGGTGAATTCACTGAACATATGCAGATACGCTTAATATGCAAAGGCTTCATCTTACCGCATTGCAATTAACATTAAAAGACAAAATTAATGGAACATAATTTAGAAAAAATTATTGAATGCGTATTTTAAATAGGTTCTCAGAGAATATACCTCTAGGCTCTATAGAGTAATTATAATACCATGTTGTAACAATTTTGCCAAATTGTCGTTTGATTTCGTTTTAGGGGTTTATTAATTATGGTTGAAAGTTCTACTCTTTAAGTGTTAGTTTAATTTTGCTTTACAGGCAGTTATAAACGTAAGAGGAAACGTGGCACCTCTTATCTATACCTATTTCATAATTTCAGTAGTCAAAGGTCAAATCCTAAATTAGCTTTGCAAACCTGTCGCCATTGGATGTCAGTCAGTGTGGCTAAACAAAACACTGCAAACAATTGCAATACCTCAACCATAGCCTATACTCGTACTCATAGACTTATAATATATACTGTCGTATAGACCACCTGACAACCCGAAAATGCGTGACGATTTTTGATCTGTCAATGTGTGCGTGTGCTAGTGATGTATATTTTACTATCGATAGTATTGTCCGATCGAGTTATTTTACCTGCGTTTCTATGAGAAATAAATAATATGCAACTTTGACAGATTTTGTAATTCAAATTAGGTATCATATATTTTATTTGGCAGTAAAAAGGGGACAATTGAAAAGTAGATACACATTTTCGGTTGGGGTGATTTTTGAAGTGAAAACTTCTTTAGCGGCGTTGAGCACTTTTGTGGGATGGGTAAAAACTGTGAAACTCGCGTCAGATTCTCGTGCTGATCGAAAAACCTTGGAAAAACCGTAAGACGGTTGGAGAGTAGTGTTTTGTGTCGAACTCGAACTTGAATTGATTGTAATGGTTTCGATTAAATAAAAAAATCGATTTTTTAATAATCGATTTTCATAAAAAATGGGTTAAAAAAATGCACAACGTTAATAATCAAGTTTTCACTTCTGCCGGCACTCCCGGAGTGCAACCCGTCTTTTTTTCAATCGTCGGATATGTTATAACATGAGGTTCTTATAACGGTAAATAATATACACATTTTAAAGTTACTTACTTGTTATTCAGGTAAAAACTATCTGAAAAATCAGCTTTTTTATTATTTATTCTTAAATTAAATACATATCATAATACCCTTACACCCCCATTACATTTTTAGATTAGTTTTATGTTCTTGTTAAATACCGAAAGGCATATCGATAAATTTGATTCAAGCCCTAGCGTATATGTAAACAATTTTAATGAAAAATTTTTCTTTAAAAATTGTGTAATTTAAGAACAACAGTACCTTTAGTTATGCAAAATATGAAAGTAAAGGGGAGGATTAACAATATTTTATTTGAAATAGAGAAATATAGACAGAATATAGCTAAAATAAACACATCGTAGCAATTAGGACATGAAGATTAATTACCTGTGAAATGTTTATTTTTTAGGATTACTCCTATGATTTACACTGCAATCACTCACAGAACAAGTTACCATTGTTATATTATGTGATAGTATTTGTCGAAAATAATAAAGGATTTAAACAATAAATTGCAAATACCGAAAGGGCATAAAAACGGGTGACGACTTGGTGACGACCTGTCAAATGAAAGTGGTTAAAGTTTTCATTAGACTGCCTCTCTCTTTTCATCTTGTTATAATTCCATAAAGGATTTTTTTCTCTCTCGCACTCTTTGTTGGTCTTTAGCATCATACGTTTATGCTCGTACTAGACATAGTTTGCAATACTCACAAGTTACATTGCAACCTGACGTGAATAGCTTATGTAAAAGTCCTTTGTTTAAACAATGCCAAGTTCATTTTTACCGAAGCTAGAGAGAAGTATTCACTGTGACAGACATAACAATTCGATATAATCAATTTTTAAAATTTACATTTGAGACAAAAGAAAACCTTGAAAATTCTTAATAGATTATTATTATTATTGTAAAGCTTTAGATAATATAATGTTCAAGGAAACTTTTGCTGACTATTATTGTATATTATTACAAACTTATATTTTGACGACCTCCGTGGCGCAGTGGTGAGCGCGTTGGTAGCTCAAGCCGGAGGTCGCGGGTTCGAGTCCCGCCGACGGGACAAAAAGTTTATTAAGTTCCTGGGTCATGGATGTATATTAAGTATGTGTATCATATAATAAAAATCTTAAATATATGTATAGTATAAAAGTATTAAATGTATTTCCGTTGTCTGGTACCCGTAACACAAGTCCTTCAGGGACTTACCACGGGGCCAGACTGACGTGGTGTGGAGCGTCCATAGATATTATGTATTATTATTATATCATTTTATTACTATATCATGCAATGTACGATGTTGATATCGTCAAAATCTAATTTTTAAATAGTCAAAACATATTATTTACATAAAAAAAGTAATAATATTTTTACATCTTTTATAGCTTTTCATATAAAATCTTCCTCTGTAACTGTATTTAAATTGTAAATTGATACTACATATTTAGATGAACTTTCAGCTCGGGGTGTTAAAATAATAATTATTAATTATTATAAAGACAGCTACTGACAAGTGACAACTGTCATTAATTAAACAAGGAACAATCACACAACTCATAAAACCAAAGACCTATACATGTATAAAACATACGCAGTTTTTAAATAAACGTCCATATAATCAGCTGTTTTCACTAGGGCGGAAACAATATAAATGTAAATAACCAATAAACAGCACATACATTTAAATCAGTTTTGTGTTTTATTATGTGTGAACGCGCGATACAATAATATTTTTACTTTAAAGCTAAACAAAATCAGTATAATATTAAGGCGCTAAAAATCGGTAAAACTTAGATGTAGTTAAAGAGTACAAAAACGCGCAAGCGCAATATAGAGTTCCCGGTAGTACCGCTAGTTTTTGATATTTTTAATGGTCTATTAATGTGCATTTATAACGTGTTTTACACTACTACCAACATCATCTCAGTTACGTCCAAAGGAATTTGAACGAAATGTTCTTTTATACTTGTCTCAATAGTCGATCAATAACTCAATATGTAGTTATAGTCGATCACGATTCATAACTTATGAAGTCTTCTTAGCCGTGATAGTTTTCCTTTAAAATTCAGCGTATTTCCTACTACCGTAAATTTTTCACATTTCCAGAAGCAACCGTTTAGCTGGTAGAAGGGGGGAACACTGGATTCTCGATTTTTTTCACTTTTAAAACTTCATATTTCACAAATTTTATGACTACTCGTAATATAAAAACCTATCCAATGACACCCCACAAGGGGTGTACGCAAAGAAAAAATTATCATCCGCGCTTGATGTGTAGGGGAGGTACCTTAAAAAATGTTTTTTAAAGATCTCATATTATACCATTTTGTCGGGATAATTAATATCTGCATTCATGCCGAATTACAGCTTTGTAGGTCCTGCAGTCTCTGAGTAAAACCACGGACAGACAGATAGACGGACAGACCGAAACTAAAAGGGTTCCTTGTTGACTACGGAACCCTAAAAATCACCCCAAACCAAAGAGTTAATATATTACAATTCAGAAGCAGCTATTTACACAAGCTCCAAACAATCCAATCGTTTTAGTATCAGTCTACCTTTATTTGCCATCTCTACTTTACTATGAAACTTAAATCTTTGACAAGAATACTTTATTGGTGTTAGGTAACGAAAAGCCTTATAAACTAGACTCTAAGATAAGTAAAGTACTAAATTTTCTCGCATTTCAAAGTATTCAGATATTTTAAACGACTAACACATAATGTCCTCACCTACACATGCTGTAGCCCTCTCTCTATTCCTGTCCTCATTCATATGCTAAACATAATATTTTTTCTTAAGGTAGCATCATTGTGTTGTAGAAAGCAAATCGCTTTTTGTAGTCTGTGAAGTGACTTCTCTGTCTGGTACTGTTCGTTTGGTGTTAGTCAGTACATCCATTAACTTTTTTAATGACGACTGTTTAATTTTAACATTCTAATTATTTAACTTTATTATAAACCATAACTAAAACTATATGATAGTGTAGGAAATAGCAATAGTTGTGATTGTTTTTTTTGGTTGAAATAATTTTTCAAAACTGTACATCTTAATTAACGAAAAACTGCGATAAGTATAAGAAATTAAAAAGTTGAATATTTACCATAACATACAAAATAAAATATTATGTTTTGTTGATAATAATAATATAATGTTATTTTAGACCCTGTTACATAAGAGATTATGTTTAGCATGTTTGGGGTTCATATATTTTGTCAAACGGCTGTCGATGTCCGAACCGGTCGTTGGAATTTTCATCCGCATAGAAATAACTTTAAATATATTATTTGATGACAAAAACTGTTTCCTTTTTTTGTGTTTTATCATTGGTTTTTTTAAATAATGTTTTGCTTTTTCGATGCCAGTTTTGATTAATTAACTTATAAGTGGATGTACCAAATAGGTATTTAAAATTTTTGTACACTTAATATAATTATTTAAGAGATTATAACTATAAATTGGAGATTAGTGTTGAAAGCTTAATTTAATGATATTAGTACAGTTATTAAATGGCAAACAATATAAGTTTTCCACGATAAATAATAATGTGCAGCTGCAGTCGGATCCAATACGAACACACCATTTCTTCATCAGTTAGTCTGTACAGCTCTGTCGCGTGGACCCATTGTCAGTTGTCACAGACCTCTGAGAAGATTCAACTCAAAAGTTACACTTACAAGGTACCTCCATCCTCCTGCATAGAGATCACAAAAGTGGAGTTAATCTAGGTACCATCGAGGAAATTGATTCCTATGCAGTTGATAGACCAACGTCATTTGGTCGATCATGTCAATTCAATGTTAATTGTGATCTGTCGGCTTGGTTTGACGTAATGCGACCAAACTACGTAGGTCCCCCATCTGCATAGGAATCAACTTCTCTGATAGTACATACTTCATACTTGTCTTCGTGCAGTGTGTGTGTATTTAAAATTTACCACTTAAATCATAGAAGAGACCTGGTTTTTATTTATTTTTGACTAGAATGACGCCCGCAACTAAGTTGCGCAGAAATTCGTTTATCACGGGGGAACCGTACGTTTTTCCGGGAAAAAAAGTATCTTATGTCCTCTCCTATGACTCAAACTATCTCCATGCCAAATTTCATCGAAATAAGTTCAGCGGTTTAAGCTTGAAGAGGTAACAGACAGACAGATACACTTTCGCATTTATAATATTAGTAGGGGTTGTCTTTTAAATACGTGTTTTAAGAACAGAAGCGAAGCATAATATGGCCTTTGTTACATAATACGTGTTATTTATTATATTTTAAGCCTGTGAACAATTACGTGAACAATTAAAATAAACTTTATGCTCATAATGCGCGTATATTATAAGTTTACACAATCAGTTGGCCGCAAAACGTACGCGATTAATAGAAAATATGTGTCACGGTCAAATTCAAGGAAAATATATTTTTATTCTATATTATTTAAATTATTTAAATATAAATTTATTTACGTATTATATTGTAAAAGCTATTGGCTTGCATCTATGTCATATAAATAAAAATTAAAACTGGTGTTGGGCCACATTGTATATTGCATTTAAAGTAATGAAATAAAAACCAGAAAATGCACATGTTATTTGAAATAAAAAAATATATTTAAAAATTAAAAATTTGTAAGGAGGTCCAGAAGAGCGAGAGGCATGACCACTGCGTCTCTTTCAATCGTAGCATCATCAGTGATGTGAGATGTCCCTCACCTACATGCTCACTGTGCAATCGGAAGTACGTAATGATATTGTCTCCGAAGGAAGTCGTGTGTCGCCAGTTATCGCAGATGGCCGAGCTTTTTGTGATGTAACGAAGGAAAAAGGTTGTTATTGCGTTTGATTTCATCGATCTTAGGCAATCTTGCGATCGTATTTGAGAAATACGTGCTAGAAGTAGAACTAGATGTTTTTTGTATATTAGAGTAAATGCGAATATAAAATTTGTTACAGAAAAACTTCGTCCCGGGAAAAGACGTAGGCTAGCTTTCATCCTAGAAAAATTTTAGGTTTCCGCGCTAAAATGAATTGAAGATGTGAGTGGAGTTACTGGAGTAAGTAGATAACTAAATACTAAGGGCTGGTTTACACGTATTAAGTAGATAATAGTAGTTAACTAAATTTTAACTTAATTTTAAGTTGTTAATTGCATGTAAACACAAAATTTGGTAGCAAGTAGCAAGTCAAAATTTAGTTAGTACCAAACAAAATGACAATTAGAATTTAGTTACTACTTATCTACTTAATTCGTGAAACCAGCCATTACGTTCAAAATTGACTTTATTTGTATAAATGGAAGCTTTGGACCGGAAAAATATTTGAAATCCAAAGAAAATGGATTTTAATTTTATGTATGTCGAGAATCGAGATATATTATTAGCCAGATGATGAAGTAGGTAAGTTACAAAGTTTGTTCAAATTATAAAATTTAATTAATAATTAGGTCATAAAATGTACTAACATCCACACTATCCATACTAATATTGTAAATGCGAAAGTGTGTCTGTCTGTCTGTCTGTCTGTTACCTCTTCACGCCCGAACCGCTGAACCGATTTTGCTGAAATTTGGTATGGAGATACTTTGACTCCCGGGAAAGGACATAGGATACTTTTTATCCCGGAAAAATGTACGGTTCTCGCGCGATAAACGAATTTTGGCGCAACGGAGTTGCGGGCATGATCTAGTTTAACATAATATTGACTTCATCCACTCACATCTTCTGCATTTGCTACGCAACGAATCTACGCCTGAGTTAATAAAATATCTGTTTACCCTGATAAGTCATTAAATTTGGGTAAAGATAGAGCCAGCTCATTGCTCGAGTTATAGGGGAAGTACGGACAAAATGACAGGGTGTTTTGTTTTTCAATCATATTTTTTTATTTAATGACATTATAATTAGTCTCAAAGGTTTAACATTATCTTAGGTTCATTGACTATCAGTAATACAGTCTTTTAATTCAATAGAAACTATAATAAAACATACAAAATGAAAAAATATGACTAATCACAAAAACCATTTTGTCCATATAGTATGGACGAAATGATATACACATTTTTAAGAACAAAGTTCACAATAATTAAATCGTTTGAGATTCTTTCTAACCATTTAGATTTAGAATTCTTGGCTCCACGACTGCCGATTAGTTTTTCTTTTGTAGTTTCGCGGCATATCCCCTTAACAAAATTATAAATGTTAACAGAAATACTGTACAGTGTACATGGTATGTAATTTTGTCAGAATGTAACCAAAAACAAATAAATATCAAAATTCAATCAAATAATCTAATGATTGCAATAAAGTTCATAGAAATCACTGGCTAGTAGCATAGCTCATCGATTTAAATACAAATAATAACAAATGACAGCAAATAACTCGCCAGAAAACAGGAGAAAACCATCTGTTAAAAAAACTTTTAAAGGCGAGAAACACGTTTGATCTGCTTACTGCGGCGCAACTGTGAGAATAGCGCTCAAAGTCTGGCAGGATTGTTAATATGACTGCCGTCACGTGATACAATCGCGGAAATGTGTCTAAAACCCCCCAATTTTGAAATAAGGGCTATGTCATTTTGTCCGTATATGTCATTTTGTACGTATTTCCCTTATTCATTAATTTACTATTGACTTAACTAATCCTACTACTTGCTTCAAGTTTGTGAATCAATGTTTGTTGTGACTCATATCTTGATATTTGTTTGATTGTATGTAATATTAAACTAAAATAATTGCTGTAGGTATATATATAATAATACAGACGTTGCTATTATAATATTCTACATCCGTCTTCCACACTATACGATGATCTATGACAATATATTTTTATGCGCCAAGGCGTATCTACGCTGATTCGTCGATCTATGGCAATAAAATTATAAGTATTATGTGTTTAATGATAAAGCAACACAATGGCAGTTTGGGGAACTTTACACAATATTCGCTAGAACAATAGATATGTTTTGAAATCGTTTCATCCTATATTGTACACTATGGAGCGTGGTTTGTATGAACATACAAAAATCTGATGAACATAATATCAATCACGATTACTTTTTCGTCACGATTTAAACTCAAATCTTAAGTATGCAGAGCCAGTAAAATAAACATTATGATGCAGAAATACAACCGCCATATTACTATAGTTTATAGACTAAGGACTTGGGCCCTTTCCCTGTCATGCGTGTCATCGCCTGCACGCGGATCTGAGGCCATGGAAGTTGCACGCATCTTATAATTTCATAGATGTTTTCCTGTCATGCGGACAACACGCACGTGGTCAAAAGTATGTTGCCACTTGTCACCCGCATGCGGACCAGTTTCGCGCGGAAAAGCGCCCTTAGGGTTGGAGCGTTCCAAAAGCTTGGCTCTATATGAAATGATAATGAGACATATTGGCAGCAGACTTTTGAGTGTAGTCTGTCTCATGAAACGACTTTATGGTGAGATATACTTACGAAATATAGGCAATATTTTGTTCGCAGTCGATATGTGACTCAAGTGTGAGATGTTACTGGATACTTACCTGAAATAAAGAAAAAAAAATAAGTAAAATAGTGCTAGAGTAACATGTTGGACGCACCTGACAGCTATATTCACTAGTAGTGATAAGCAAAATTGGTCTTGATCTTGCTTTTTTGCGAGACCAAGACCAATTATTATGGTCTTGCAGTCTTGGTCTTGCAAAAAAACCAAGACCTATTTTGTTCATCACTCTTCACTAGAGTTTAATACATAGGTAATATTGACTATTGGGCCTTGGACACAATTATTAACCTAGTTAACACTTTGACATTGACATTACAGTAACTTTAGCAATTGACCGTTTGCCAAAAATGTTACTGACCTTATAATAGTAATTGATGAACAATTTATACTAATTTGTTGTAAACATTAGGGTCACCGGTAGTCATTAGTTCGAATTAGAATAATTTGATGATTATACTACATTTTTGTGTTTAATATTAAAGGCCTACTATATAAAATATTTTGTATTAAACAAATAATTTAAAGCGAAAACTTCTTAAGCGACGTTCAAATGAACTTTTTTGGTATGGGACTCATGCTGTTCGCTTTAATTTAAACGAATTAAACTCGTTGATTTTTTATGAAAAATAATAGTATAATTACGGATAGTTCTAAACTTATGAATCTATTTCTAAAAGGATCCGAAGACTTAGTCAAATTACATACATTTTGAAAAATAAATTAGATCTAAGCTTGCATTCAACAATTTCCGTCGCCGAGCTTATGGAACGGAAATATGATTAAGATTCAGCTCATCGAACTTATATTTTCTTCATGGTCTTTAATCTTCTATCCATCTATTTAATCTTGTTCTATTATACGTGTACTTGTTTTATTGGTGTCGTTCTCCGCACCAATTATATCAGGGAGATCTCATTTGTGCCCTAAAAGGTTTGTAATTATTGTATCACAATGTATCGAGTACAAAAGGAAGAACAAAACACATTCCCTTCATAAAAACACCAACAATAACACATGGGACCGGTGGAAAGTGAACGTGCGCAGCTATATATGTGTGTGGTACTCTGCACACACGCTAAAATATGTATGTGACACTACCGATGTACGTGTGTAGCACTCTGCACACACACCAAAATACGTGTGTGGTTATTCCAAAGCATATATATGTATAGCATATATGTATAGGAACCAAATAACATTATGAACAAATAATAGAGTCTATTTCTTTGCTTTATTGAATATCTATAACAATTAATGTTATTTAAATAATTTGAGATCTTAAACTAGATTAGATTCTACTTGGCTAGTTTTCATCAGAATTAAAATGTTCAATAACTTTATGAAATGACTGATGTAATGAAAACTGGCCAAGTTAGATCTAATCTAGTTTAAGATCTAAAATTATTGAAATAACATTAATTGTTATAGATATTCAATAAAGCAAAGAAATAGACTCTATTATTTGTTCATAATGTTATTTGGTTCCTATACATACATATTTCGATTTTCTATGGAACTTGGCACTCATTTAGATCTCCATCCTTTTTACGGCGAAGTCCATGGCTTGGCTTTCCATTTTTACATATTTTATGTTTTTGGTGGGATAAAAATGTTTATGGTTAAACGTCTTTTAAATATTGTGCTTTATATCTCATATTTTTTTACATTTCGTTATTATATTGGAACTAGGTAAACTGGGAGTCACGGAATAACAAATTGGCGTTGATCCTCGCCCTTAATTCTATTCACAATAAAGCTTTATAAAAAATTATTACTGAGCGCAGTTAATAACCATTTTATGTTATTATTATGTTATTTTATGTATTATGCTTATGTTATCTCATGCATAATATCATCAATTTATTTATGTTATGTCGTTCAGGCGCCATTTAGTAAAATATTTTAAGAATTTATTTAAATTTGGACATAAAATTATAATTAATAACACAATTTAAAAAGCGATACATCATAAAGCGCATCACAGACGGTGAAGATAATATAAAATATATATTATCTTAGAGCATATTTTAGAATATCGCTCACCATACAAATCCTATGAACCATCACACACGACGAAGTTAATTTATATTTTATATTTTGTATCTTAAGATATGGAAATATATATTTCGTACCTTAATATTTTATCTTAAGATGCGAAATATATCTTTATGAATATGTACAGGGTGTTTTTGTGTCGAGCAGCGGGCTCATCGGTGATTGGACGCACTAGTACATGCAGTGTTGCTAGTGCTGTATGTTAGAAAGTTACATACCTACTCTCATTCGAAAAGTAACATTTTGATGGAAAAAGTAACATTTCGGATAATTTTAAATAAAATTGACTTATAATTTATTGCTTTATTATTATTATTGCTTAAAAAGCTCATGAATCGAAATGAATGTTTCTCTTGAATTTCTAAAATACTCCTGAAACTTCTTCGTTGACAGATATTGATAAGGGTCTACACAGATGGACTGCATTTCAACTGCAATCCAACTGTAAATTGCAGTTCAAGTGCAGTTTGAATGCAGTGACTGAACTGTGCAACTGAACTGCAATCGGACTGCGTGTTTGGTTTGCAGTTCTATTGCAGTCGCATTGCAGTCGTGTCAACTGCATTCAAACTGCAATTTGCAGTTGGATTGCAGTTGAAATGCAGTCCGTCTGTGTAGACCCTAAAGGTTAAATGCGCCGCAGGTTTTTCTCTTTTTTATGTGAGGCTCTATCCAAATGTTTCTCCTTTTGGAATGTGCTACTGCAATCTGCATTTCACATTCTATATTAGAATCATCGTCTGAGAATCTGTCTAACAAATGAAGAAGTAAGACAGTATCAGTTATTAGTTATCACTCATAGTCAATCACCCTGTATATAGAACTCTAACAAGGAATACGTGTGGCACCAACGCAGACTCGTAAGGAAATGAACATATTTTTAATATTATCGTATCTTAGCCGTGTGTGATAGCTTAAGATACTATAATATTTTATATTTGGACATCTTAAGATAAAATATTATATTATCTTCACCGTGTGTGATGCGCTTAATATTGTTATAACATTAGATTTAATTTTATTTACATTTAAGTAAATAGTTTAAATTAATTTGATGGTAAATTTATTTATGTTTAATGTTTATTTAAAATTCAATGTTTATGCTATTCATAGCTTTTAGCGTATTCCTTTGACATTAAAAATAATATGTCCCTTGGCTAATAAGTATTTTCCTAGTTGGAATAATTTTTCTATCAATATTATATCATGAATATTAAACATATCAAAGCCTTTTGATCCTTAAGCCATAATATTTACACATCGGCTTACCTTGACTATATCGCCGTAGAACTTCAGAAAATGTAGATATAATTAGGCTAATGTCCAAATAACCTTTATAAAAATGTACCATTCTTTTTGAGTTATTTTTAACCTTTAGAAATAAATACTTTAAAAATATATAGTTAGAGCGCTTCGATCACTAATATACAAGATACACAATCCGCGGCAAAAAACGACCTCACCAAAAGAGCACCAAACTCAACATTCTGGTGCACTTTTGATTTAGTAGTGCTCGAACGCTCCGCCGGGAAACATGCCTCGGTGCGCGTTTAATAATTGTAGAAATCATACGTCTAAAACCAAAAGAAAGGATGGAATTTCATATTTCCGGTAAGTATTAATTTTATCCTAATATATTTCTTACAATTGTATTGTAAATATTGGTATTTCTTTAAGAAATCACCAAAAGACAGTTTTAAAATTAAGTTGTAAATAAATCAACACCAGGTATAAACCATCTCAATTGCGAATACTCATACTAAAGGTACTTATCGTAGTTTATCATGCCCACTTGAAATGTTCGGGTTATAAGCTATGTTTCTGTTCCATTTGATGGAGTCGCTATTGCTATTATTTTTTTATTGAGGATTTAGATGTGGTAATAATATTATGTTCCCATCTTCGATCAAATATAGTTCCCATTAAGGATTTTTTAAGTAGGTTAAAAAGTATGGGCGTTGGGTGATGTGAATTGTCCTTTGTGGCCTATCGGAAAATGTATGTAAGTACACTTATGTATATTTTGGTTAATGATAAAATTAGACATAACATTAGAACAACATAATATTACAAGTAAAAAATAATTACTCCTCACTTTATACATTAAACTTCGGAAAAATAAAAAAATGGACTATTAAAATTATTACAAATTACAATCAACAAAAAAAATTTGAACAGTTCGACTCCACTCATACTTCACTTCGCCCTGTTCCAGCGGCGAATTTCGGTCGTAAAATTGGATTTTTTTTTTTGGCACTATACAAATTTGAACTTAAATCATATGCGCGGATGGTTGAATTTAGTATGAAGCGTGCATCGGACGTAAAAATTTTATTGCTTTGTAAACACAAATGTTCATTGTTTTATAAAAAGATCTTTAATAATTACTATAATTAAGGTTGATTTTAGATAAATGTATACTTCATTAAACTCTATTACTCGGGGACAGATTTTCGAGAGGTTTTGTATGAGACTGTGTATCTTGTATATTAGTGATCGAAGTTAGAGCGTTAAATTCTACTTTTCCTTCATTAACAATAAAATATTTGAATCCTATAAATAATAAAAACTAAGGAAACGTAACTCCCATACTATTACCGTTTTACCGCTCAAGGCCACCTAAATATTGCAAATGTATTGAAATGTGTACCTAAGGTACACTTTTTTGACGAGTATTGTGGAGCATGTTTTTTAACTGAGTTACTTTTCCTTAGTTATTATTATTCGTAGTTTGAATCATTAAAATCACGATCTATTGCTCAATTTTTTGCAATTAGGTTTAGAAAGTATTTACCGTATATATTTCCCGCTATTTTTGCATCTGACAGCTCAGACAGCTGACATTTTAATTCCGCAATCGGTGCATCACTAGAGATGTGCCGTCAGCCTGACATAAGATACAATTATTATAATAATAATAATAATAATATCTTTATTTCAGGCCTAATAGCCCATATTGTAGCCTAACAGTTACACTTAAAAAACTAAAAATAACAACAATTTCTGTGTTAGTAGCTTGGTTAGTACTTATACAATAATAATAATTAAGAGTTAGTATTTGTTAGTAAGTTACTTTAACCTATTTCTTATTCCTACTGAGGTGTACACTTGTCCAGTATTTTTGAAACGGGCTGTCAATTTTTCCAGCCAACGTTCTGAGGATACTGTTGGTACTATTTCTAAATCTTACCATTGTAGATGCCGTTCTTTTACGAATTATGGCAAAGAAATCATCAACTCCAGCCTGTGCAAACATCGTGGATGCGCTGCAGTACCGCGGCTTTCCCAGCAGTATCCTCAGCGCGTCATTGTACTGGATTCGGAGAGTGTTGTAAGCCCGCCGCGTAAAACTGATCCATAGACTGCACGTGTAAAATGATTGACAGAAGCTTTTAAATAGGAGCAATTTTACGTCCTTTGTACAGCGTGCAAATCTACGGGCCAGCATATTACAGCGGACTGCCAACGCCCTCCTTTCCCTCTCCAAATCATCATCATCCCGCAATTCGTCTGTCAGTATGTGACCGAGATATTTAAACTTATACACTCTAGTAAGTGATACTCCACACAGACTGATGGGCGGAATGCTTGCAGGGGCTTTAGTGCCGGCTTTACACAACATGACAACACTTTTAGTGGCATTGTACTTCAGCCCATAGGTCAGCGTGTACCTTTCACAAATTCCGACCAGTTTCCTCAGCGCAGCTACCGACGGGCTCAACAGAACCATGTCGTCTGCATAACTAATATTATTAATTATTCTTCCGTCAATTGAGCATCCGACCATGGCTCCGTTCAGCTCCCCGATCAGCTGGTTGACGAATAAATTGAAGAGACCTGGAGAGGTGACCCCGCCTTGTCTCACCCCACACTTTAAATAATAGCCGTGGCTGTGAGCGTTGACCCATCTGACTGTGTTGACCTGTGTATCGTACCAGTACTTCATAAGAGAGATAAGCTCAGACGGTAAATCAGTCTCCGTTATGAGCTTATGCCACAGAACATCATAGGAAACTAGGTCGAATGCCCTGGATAGGTCTAGAAAACACGCGTATACAGGAGTCTTCCGGTCTGTGTAGTATCTGACTGTTTGCTTTAGGCACAGAACAGCCGATTCTGTTGACAAGTTGGGTCTGAAACCAAATTGTGAGTCATTAATGTGAAGATGTTTCTCCAGACACGCGTTTAAAAGACCATCGCATATGATCGCATGAACTTTCAAATGATGTAAGAGACATGGTGCTCATTCGCCGCTCATAATTCTAATAATTTTACTGTCGTTCTAATTTCCTGCTACTTTAATAAAGTTACGTGCAAAATAAGCCCGAATGACTTCCCTCAATTAAAATCATATTAAAATGTAAGAAAATTATTTGCTTTTAAATTAAAAGGTTGTTACTAGTTTAATATTTTTTGACGTTTGTTTGAGTAAAACACCTACAACCCACCTGAGTGACACATAAAATAAACGTTTTTATTTTTATCGCACTTAAGTCATAACATTTAAAGTAATAATAAGTACTTTATAAAATTACCTAACAAAAAATAACCGCAGCCCCACCCATTTTGGAAGTGAATTAAAACGGGGCAAAAAGGAGGACAGATAATACTTAATCTTAATGATTACTTTAAGGACATACGAGTATTTTTATGTGAACAAAAACTAGTGAGTAGCCTTGTATCGATCAGATGTGCACTCCAGTCACCGCGTGTCCCATCACTAGACTTAATTACCATCCAAATGAGTGTTGCCAATCGTTGCACAAATGACGACAATGGGTTAATCGCTAATTCGATACACCGTTAAATTGAATTAGAAAACAATATATTGAGCAATTTTTTGTAACGTACCATCGAAGAAATTGATTCATAGACAGTTGACGGACCTACACCAATTGGTCGGATTATGTCAATTCAATGTTATAGCGATGATCTGACGGATGGGTTTTTTATAACGCGACCAAATTACATAGGTCCGCCATCTGATGAATCAACTTCTCTGATATTATGTAGTATACAATATGCATGTTGTGTTTTCTTCAGTTTATTTTATTTATCCACTGTTTAGTAGTTGTAAATTACAGACATTTTTCATTAATCACACACGATTTATTTGGTTGTTGATTGGTTAATGGATTGACGTCAATCAATTCAAATCATCAGCTACTATTTACTCCTGCCAAAACCACAGAAACCGGGCACACCTGTAGGTAACGTATACACTATACAGTGTAGAGAATAATGCCAATGGGGAAGTAAAAAAATAACCTTTCCATAAAATGTATATATTTTTGATGACTCATCATTAATCTCCTCGAAATCTACTTCGAAAAGAACAAAGTAACGTTGGTTAATACTTAACTAATAAAATAAATTCGTAATGCGGTCGGCCACTTTTTGTTACTTAATTTTAATTTAATGCGAATTAAGTGTAATTAACACAAATATTGCATTAATTTAAATTCGCGGTTTATGTGTTAAGACTTAAGTGATTATTGTAATAAACTTTGTTTTAACCAGTTTTGGCCAACCGCAATATTGCTGTAACTCTATTGAAAATAAGTTACTGAATTTAGGTCCAATAATAATAAGTGCCACGCGGCTAATTTATATTAGGAGTTGGGGGATTGACATAAAGATTTGAAATCCCCCAAATCCTTTTTGATATTATAGATAATATCAAAATATATAGAGAACTAGATGATGCCCGCAACTCCGTTGCGCCAAAACTCGTTTATCGCGGTGGAACCGTACATTTTTCCGGGATAAAAAGTATCCTATGTCCTTTCCCGGGACTCAAAGTATCTCCATGCCAAATTTCAGCAAAATCGGTTAAGCGGATTGGGCGTGAAGAGGTAACAGAGAGACACACTTTCGCATTTATAATATTAGTATGGAAGTATGGATGTAACCTTTGGCAAAAAAACGGAAGAGTAGAGACCGGAAAGTAGACTAAAGTTTTTTGTTTTTCTCTACCAATCTCAAAGTTTTTGCTAATCCTCCATCAAATCTTTTTATTATTTAAAATGTTTAGAGCTGGTGGGCCCAATCAATTGGTAATGAGTACACATCACCTGATTGAATAAAAATGCGGGTAAATTCATTGATTTGCTTTTCATCATCAACTTTTTGCGTTTTCACTACTTCTAAATATTACAAAAACGGCTAGATGAATTTATATATTCTAGGACTTTTTGCTAGCGCAAGGTAACAAGACGCCTACGATTTAAACAAGTATTTAAGTAATATCTAATCCATACTTAATATTATAAATACGAAAGAGTATCTATCTATTTGTCTGTCCGTCTGTCTGGCTATACTTCTTCACGACCAAACCGCTGAACCGGACACCGGTAAAAAATTAACGGTTCCCGCGCGATAAACGAATTCTGGTGCAACCAAAACATATTATACATATTATAGGTACTACTCGATGATGACTGCTCAGGCATCATCTGGTAGTACCTATAATATAATATGTTTTGGGCATAAATGAAATATTTAATTTTAGAGCTCTAACAGGTGTCTATAATAATTACGTACAGACGTTTTTGATGAGTTTTGACGCTCCCTATCCCTTGGTGGGATCTGGTGAGCTACCACATTTATAAATACTCTTCCCTCTACCCATATGCCTCACTTAATTAACCTCCAAAGCAAAAACAATTGAAACAAACGGGTCCACTAGCGATGTTGTAGATGTAGTAGCGACTGGCGATATGATAGTGTGATAAGGTGTTACACAATATCGGTGTTACAAGTATTATCTCAGCGCGGCCCGCACGTACGGACGCGGTACGTGACTATAACACGCGATCGTCATCGACGGATGTATCTGGGAAATGAGCAGATGATTCACTGGTTTAGGCAAATTCTAATTTCGCTATTAAGCCTTGATAGTTGCGATAGCGAAGTTAGATATCAAAAATGTACGGGATTTGACATAACGAATCGCTAAGTGGCATGGCGCTAGTAAATCCTAACATGTATATTTTTTGACTACCAACTGTGCCAAAATTCACATATCATTTTTCGGGATAAAATTATGCTATATTCTTTCTCGGGACTCAAAGTGTCTCCATACCAATTTTAAGCAAAATCGGTTGAGTGGTTTGGGCGTGAAGAGGCAGCCACATAGTATAAGTATCTTCATACCAATTTTCAACAAAATCGGTTCAGCGGTTTGGGCGTGAAGGGGTAACAGGCAGACAGACAGATTAGTATGGATTTCTAACTTCGCTGTTGAAACTGTTGGATACAATAATTTAACCACGTCCTCTAGTGTTAAGAGACCAACGTCAATCTTGAGGAAGTATAATTTTCCTCCCCCTAACGATTCAATTTTATGTATTTAACATCACATCACAATATGACGTATCGTCATCATGAAATATAACGCCTCCGTGGTCTAGTGGTTAAGAAGGGTTAAGAGCGTGGCTCTTGACTCGGAGGTCGTGGGTTCGATTCCCGCGTTGGAAACATGTGATTTTCAAGTTTGGCTGGGACAATTCAGGCTATTCACCTGATTGTCTGACAAGTAAGATGATCCATGCGTCGGATATGGGCATGTAAAAAGTCGGTCCTGCGCCTGATCTCTCGCCAGTCATGTCGGTCTTCCGTACTACTGGGTTATGAGAGTAAAGGAATAGAGAGTGCTCTTGTGTACTGCGCACACACTTGGGCACAATAAAATTACTGCTGCGAAACTGACCTGGTTTCAATGAAACCGGCCACCGTCACCGAAACAGGTGTGGGAGTTATTATCATGAAATCTGTTTTAACTTTTACCTTTTGATATTTTTGTGTAAGTTTACTTGCTACACAAAAATTTCTAAAATGGCTTCCTATTATTATTATTATCATTGATGAGTTACCGTATTATAATAAGAGTAACTTTACTAGTATTACGAGCTTTTGTGACAGAGTTCTTTTTAAATAAACAAAGAAAAAAGTTAATGTAACGTTACGTAGTCTTTGCGCTCTACATTTCAGAGTTCGGTTCGGTGTTTTATCGTGCGATAATCGACCCTTTTCCCTCTTCAGTTAGAACACAATTTACATTCGCTCGTATTTATTACGTATTGTTATACAACTTTGTGTAATACAAATCCAGTTACTCAGTTTTTAAGTTGGATTCCTATGTTGTAAAGGCCACATTATTTCAGACTGTGTTTAGGTACCTATCCTTAGCCCAATTATTTGAAAATGCTTTAATTTTATTGCAACGAAAAATTTTCAGTTCTTTGAATTTCTTTTTTTTAACGCAGTGAAATTGTGTGACGAATTCGACGCAGGGGATGGGGACTCCCACTGCGGATGGGTGAGAGCCGCGGGGCGAACTAAAACACTGCGATGTTCCCTCAACACGCTGGCCCGAGTACGACTGGTAACTGCGACATGGCTTCCGGGACAGTTCTTTGAATACCTAGATACACAGTTTAATATTATAAAAGCAAAAGTTTATCTCTATCTGTCTATTACCTTTTCAAGCTCAAGCCGCTGAATTTATTTCAATTAAATTTGGTATAATGGGTATTTGGTATCCCGGGAAAAGACATTGAATATAAACCATTCGAATTTCGGCGGATGTTAGCTGCGAACAAAAACTAGTATCATCTAGCGAATAAGTTAAAGTTACGAAATATCCAATCGAAGTGTTTATTAGGATTTATAAGGAACTTTAGAAGTGAACAATTACAACTTAGTCACGGCGCCGGAGGAAACGGAACCTTTGATACCTAACATTTGTAGCAACAAAAGCAAATGTCAAACCTCTCTACTTGTATATCTGTTTACAGAAACTTAAAACGGCTATCACATTTTCATCATGTAGAGTGTAGATGGATTCAGTATAAATCGTTACACCCAGTGCCGTAAATAGGGCGGTGCCACTGGTGCCCAGACACAGGGCGTAGACTCTGGGGGGCGCAAGAATGGCCAGACCTGGCAGGACTATTATTTTTTCGGTTTGCTCCCGATAAGTTCCCGCTGCGCCCCTAGTGCTGCAGTATAGGTGGTGTGGTACTCGTATACTCGTGACAGGTGACAGGCGAAGGGCCTACTACAGGGCCTACAAGGGCCATCAGACGGCTCGCCTGCTGGTTTTCCAAAATATTAGTATGTATTTAAGTACCCATAATATTATAATTATTGTAATTGGTCTACCAACACCAAGGTGTTGGTAGATCAATTACAACTTACAAGTACAAGTACAAGTTTAAAATAAATCTTGTTTTATTTTATCACCCTGAATGAAATGAAGTAGGCCTATAAATAGCATAGCTCTGGGTACCTAAATAATATCTAAAAAATAAAAAAAACAAGGGCGCACTCGCACAGGGCGCAAAAGAGGTTATTTACGGCAATGGTTACACCAGATTAATAACATACTCAATTTTAAAATTAGTAAGTTCTACAAGTTTTATTAAAGCTCGATTATAGTATAAGAATTATACATTCGAAGTATAGTCGACATTTTCTATGTAACAACAGTGGTGTTTGTATGGAGATGCTGATTTTTCTTCTGTAGAAAGAAAAAACCTGGAATTTATTTATTACTTAGTTTTAAAAACTTGTAATCGTAAGTCAAAATATTATGATGACTTGCCATTAACTAATAAGTAGAGCCGAAGAAATATTAAGATTTAAGATATGTAATCACGGGTGGAATTAATACTACTGTTTGGTGAGTTAAGAGGTTGCTCGCACTGTACTACGAGTAGATATTACTTATGTGATATCACTTAATGATGAGTTGCTTCCGCAAACTCTACGCCTTTTTGGAGCGCAGCGTGACATTTACATGTTTACGTACCTTAATTTTATTTAAGAATTTAGCCAGGTCGACAGAAGCGTCCGTAAACAGCATTAAACTTATAAATATGTCTCCAAGTGTAACGAGTCAAGGATCCTCTAATACTAATATGGAATTAATTGCTGCCTTTTTTGGACATTCCGACGCGACGCAACGGCGGCCTTGCCTAATGTCAATTTCTTGACATTTAAAAATCGCGCCATATTATATCAGAACTAAATTAGATCATAGCAAACAGGTATGCTTAAAATTATATGTTTTTGTTGCTATATTATTAGAATTATTATTATTTAATTTTGTATGTAGCGTAAAATCAAAAATCTTTTTAACTGTAAGTACTTCAAGTTAACTCCAACATATTTATTAATATAACATACACTTTGCTGGTGTAATAAAAGTTTCTCTCACGGACATATCACATAACTTTTTAACATGCGCAAGAATCGGTGGTTACTCCAATGGATAATTGCACCAGCAAGTCAGCAAAGTTAATTTAATTTCGCACATGCAAAATAGTTGGCACTTGGTTGACATTGATAGTAGCTTGAGAGTGTGAAGCTGTATCTCAGCTCTCAAGTGACACTTTACATTATACTTTATAGGATAGTCGTAAAGATTAACTCGTAACTACTATAACTAGGTCAAACATAAATGTAGACCAAATTAGCAATTTACGAATTTGGTTTACCCCAGATTATTCTACATTACATAACAAATGACATTATTTAAATTAATACCTAACGCATTAGCGCAGCAAACAGCTTTTTTAATTGACATGGAAATTGTAATTTACCAACATGATAAAGCAGGTAATGGTTGTATAAGTAATAATAAGTGCCATTTAATGTTAGCCACATAACGTCTGTACGGTCGGCATAATTTGTGTAATTATGCCGTAAACTTTCATGTTACAGCCCCGATCATAGAGTTTATATCGAATGACAGATTAGCTTTTTTATCGGTGTAACAAGAGGCCACGGGCTATATTGTGAAATGATTGCTTTTTGGAACGACTCGTTACTGTAACGGGCAGTTTAGCGGCTAATGTTAGCTATTAGCGTATAATTACGCATTGTTGTATAATTGAATCTTGGAACCGACAAGTAAACCACTACATCAATCGATGTCACATGTTTTTTTTAATTAGGTAGGCAAATTCTCTTCACTATTATTTTTCAACTCAACATACTCGTAAGAGCGTCCATTAGTAATATCTAAAAACTAGGTGCAAACCTGTGTGCAAACATTCAAAATTTCAAATAACAAACTAGCATTAAAGTCGTTCAGAAACGGTGAATATGTTTGTTTTGTATAATAAGTAATTAGTAAACTGAACGTCGAGGTGTGAACGCGTATAAATAATCAACACGTTTGTGAATCGGTACCGTATTTTCCGTTAAACAAACCCACATCTAGGCCGACCCATTTAAAACGTCAACGCAATCGAAAATTCAATGCAATTCAAGGCAAGTATCAAGGTAATGCGATTTGCTCAACTATTGATTTTGTTGCAATTTGTCTAATGAGTTTCAAGCTGTATTTCGAAATTTAAAACTCAAGAGTTTTTTCTAAAACTAAACGCGACCCTACATATTTATTTATTTAATAATTTATTTATAAATCCTTTATTTGCACATAAACATACAAAATGAAGAACACAATAAAAGAGACACAAAACAATGACAATACAATTACAATTAAATTTACAATTCATAAAAATGTGCAAATTGGCGCCACGTCAAAGGTCAAATATTTATTTGACCTTTGACATGGCGAATATAATATTATAAGGAACAATATAATACGTCTTATCATCATTCCTAAAAGTGGGATCGGTCATCATATTCTATTCTTTCTTTAATAAATAGTCAAGAGTAACTGTAAGTCTCTATACATGAAAGATAATAATATCATTGTACTCATAGCATTTAATAAATGACCATGGATAATATTTTCAAAGCTATTTTGACCGATGTTACGGTAGTTAGACAGTATAATATTGTCGATTCAGATAGTACGTTGATCTTATATTAAATATCTATTAAACAAAGGTCGTCGCCCTCACGGTAACGCCGATACACTTGTCAAAATTTAACAAACATAATATTGATTTATTTGCTAACGGTATATCGTATGAGTAATCACATGAGATGCAAGTCTAGTCCCAACTTGGTCATCGATCTTTCGAGAAGTATTGTTATGGTTTTCCCGAACTAGCATTAGTACTGTTTTTTGTTACAATCTAAGAATCCAGGATCAGGCATGAACATTGAACGTGCATCTGACGCTAGACAAGGGTAAGTATATTTTAGCCACGGATTTTTTCAGAGTCAACTCCGTTTTAACTCATTTAGATCTTAATGTAAATAAAGCTCTGTGCGACCTATAATAATACTACCAATTTAAATACCTCTAACCACGCAATAAATATGTCCATACAAAGGCACATTAATTTGGTCAAGATTCAATTTTTGACCGACTTCCAAAAAGGAGGAGGTAATACGTTCGGCTGTATGTATTTTTTTTATATTTTTTTATGTATGTTCAACAATTACTCAGCCGTTGATGGTCCGATTTTCAAAATTCTTTTTGTGTTTTATAGGGTTTGATTCGAATTTGGTACCATGTTCATAAAAGTGGTGATCTGATGATGGGATCCATGAGTAATCGAGGGGACTCCTTGAAATTTGTATGGAAACATATAGTGATTTCGATTTTTTCTGAAACATTCAAGGTAAATGCTACCAAAAAGTAAGACTTCGCACCAGGTTATACCTTGGATCCGAAGGTACCGAACAGAACTTTTGAATGCTTATAGGTACAGGTTCGGGGATTTCGGCTTTGTTTAAACAACTGAAAGCATAAGCCAACACATCAATTTGATTGATCATCATCATCACAACCATAATTATACCATGGGTCATCACACTATGACCCAATTATTGGTACTTTTCGCGATATTTTGCATCGAAGTAGTTGTTTTTGATGATGATTTCGCTGTTTGTAGACCGATTTTCAAAATTTTCGTGTTGTTGTATATGATATAATCTTAATTTTGTATAACAATTACGAAAGTGGTGAGCTGATGATGGGATCTATGAGCAATGGAGGGAAATCCTTGAAATTTATCAAAACACTCATAGTGGTTAAAATGTTGTTTCTAGTAAGTTAAACAGATGTTACGAACAAGAGAAATTTCATACGAAGGTGTCTCTTGGTCCAAAGTCACTGAGTAGAACTCCTGAACCTTTAAAGATAACAGTTTGGAAATTGCAGCATCGCTTAGATAACTGCGAGCATTTACCACAATTTCGCTCACAGTAACATAATGTGAATAGTTAACATTCGTATTGGTTATTTACGCTGTTACGCATAAAGCCTTATTTTGTTGATAACTAAAAAGAGTGATATTATTATTTTTAACAAAAAATTAAAACCGACTTCCAAAGTAAAAACAATAGTAATATGAACTAAAAAGTATTAAATAACTCTAACTCTTTAATAGTGCCTTTTTCAGAATTGGTTTAAATCTCAACTATTTCTGTACATACTACAGTCTTCATTACTTTGAAGTCGGTACCAGTCCCAAAACTTCCAGATATTCTAAGTTCTGACATTACTGAACTCACGAATAAATTAGCTAGTACCGACTTCAAAACAATGAAGACTGTAGTATGTACAGAAATAGTTGAGATTTAAACGAATTCTTAAAAAGGCACTATTAAAGAGTTAGAGTTATTTAATACTTTTTAGTTCATATTACTATTGTTTTTACCTTGGAAGTCGGTTTTAATTTCTTGTTAAAAATAATTGTTTACATAAACATCAAATTGCACTCTAACATTTATTTTATCGGCAACAAAGGTAAAATCAATGAATTCTATTACGCTATTGCATCAAGACCCATCACACAGTGTACTTGCAATATTGAATAATTATAAGGAAAAGGTCACACTAGGAAAATGGGATGAACAAATGTTACATTATAGATGCGATGGCGTTGCAAAACGAAAGGTCGCCTTATGTAAGATGCATGGTCAAAGTGTATATTGGTAATGTACTCGCACTAACCTATTACAATGTTGGTTTAACTGATTTAAATCTAATAATGCTTGCCGATGCAATCGTTACCGCATATTGTACAATCGGATTCATATGTTTATGTAACCTTAATACAAAACAATAGATGAAATAATAAAATTATGAGTGGATCTTGGTACACTGGTTTTACACATTATTCATAATATTAAGCTACCTATCTTAGTTTAGTACTGTCCCTTCAATTTCGTAGTAGAGATCTCACTAATTGTGAAGCAAGTTCGGACAACAGTTATAATATTATTAAAATAGTTACCAAGCTGACTGTAAGTACAAATTAAGTACATTTGGCATAGAGAGATAATAATATTTTTGAACCGAGAAATATTAGAATAACAAGCTGTATCCCGCAAACGAAGAACTTCACTGTTAAGAGTTTTTCCTCAAACTCTATACTTCTGTAGAGTGGTTTAGGATGGGCATTGGGCAAGTAAGTGATAATTAGCAAGTCGACATCGTGTCCACGGCTTGTGTGTTTGGAATTACTATGGTGTTGTTTGCTATACTGTGTAAAACAACGGATTAAATAAACTCTTTATTGTTGGCTCTACGTATTAGGACTTAGAGGTCGGTGATTTATTCCGCAACTAGATGTTGCCCGCAACTTCGTTGTGCTGAAATTCGTTTGTACCATCAAGGAAATTGATTCCCAGGCAGTTTACAGACCAACGTCATTTGGTCAGTTTTGGTCGGTCGGACATGTTAATTCAATGTTAATAATTGTGATCTGTCGGCTGGGTTTGACGTAACGCAACCAAACTACTTAGATCCCCGATTTGCATAGGAATCACCTTATCTCTGTTAGTACATTTATTTTGCTGAAATAAAATATGTCTTTTCCGCTACTTAAAGTATTATAATTCATCATGAAATCGGTTCAGGGATTGAAGCGTTGTATACAATATATTATGTATATAGGTACTTAGTACTTATTATGTTGGTGTTGTAAAATTTTTGTGTTGAAATTACTTTTAATATATTATAATAGTAACATGACTGTACTTTAAACTGTAACGGTTACAGTTTTTTTTTACTTTGTTGGGTATCTCGGCTAAGATCTTTCGCATTACTTTCCCACAAAATGCTCTATTCATTAACCTCAAGATAAAATTAACTTAAGTTTCCATTAAGTTATACAACACGTTTAAATGAGGTATTTAAAAAGTTATTACTGTAATTGAATTATATTTGTGTCATAAAGATATAAGTATCTTTGTGAACGTTTAAATACTTTTAATTGTATGAAAAAGCTCTTTCAACTTCGACTTTGCTAAACTAAGATATTACTACAGTAGAGCACTAATTCCAGTTCATTTACTCTTATAGTCTAGTAATAATATAAATGCGAAAGAAATGTGTCTGTCTTTCTATCTGTCTGTCTGTCTGTGTTACCTCTTTACGCTCAAACCGGTGAATCGATTTTTCTGAAATTTGATATGGAGATACTTTAAGTCGACCCGGGAAAGGACATAGGATACTTTTTTATCTCAAAAAAATGTACGGTTCCCGCCCGATAAACGATTTTAGCGCAACTCCGTTGCGGGCGTCATCTAGTGCCTACTGTATATGAGAGAACGCACATTAGAGACACGACAGTTTTCAGACAATCTTGTTTCACATAGACAAGTCAGCTTTACGATTAAAGTCTAAAGAGAAACAATTGTGTCTACCAAGCGGCCCATACCAAGACCAAACTGTCTAGGATGACGCAACGCATACATCAGACTAGGTACACCGCTAGACAGTTTTGTCGTTGATGTGCGAGCTCGCATACACTTCAAAGGGAAGCCGACAGTCGTTAGTCAAGACTTGTCGCCGTGTAGTTCTTGTACGTACTAGACAACTTTGTCTATGATACGTTTTGTTTGAAATGTGCGCGTCTAGTACTTTTTATCATGCGATAGTCTGTCTAAGAACTGACGTGTCTCCAATGTGCGGTCGCCCTAAATCATTCACATCGGATGCAAAGGCCTTGTTTAAAAGAATAAATTTTAAATTAATTTATCACTTTATTGACAGTTTTGGAGCTACTCCGAGGGACAAGTCGTTACGTCAGACAATGGTTTAGAGCTGAAATAATGGAGAGCGTTCATGGAGGCACCGCGCCGATTCACATAACAATTCTAATTACGCTAAGTAGCTCTTCGAATAGGGCTGCCACTAAATAGTTTTCAAATATTGTATTTTTATTCCATCTCATTATATTTTAATAATAATAATTAACAAGTTTGATCAAATAAAATAGGTTTAATAAATAGGGAATCGCAGGTGGTTTTAGTGAGTTGGCTTGGTGCTCCTCGCCGGCCAGTCCCACGTACCCCCGGGATGCTTCAGCTTAACTGCAGAGACACATCCCCAACGATGCACAATGGGTTTCTCCTGCGCATAAAAAAAAAGATAAATAGGAACTATTCTTCGTGAATAATACTCAAAATTTTTATTTAGATTAACAACATTTTTTTTTTATTTAGGTTTTCTGAAATTAAATAGGTTTATAATTTGGCGACCTCTGTGGCTCAGTGGTGAGCCCGTCGGTAGCCAAGCCGGGGGTTGCGGGTTCGAATCCCGCCGACGGAACAAAAATTTTTCAAAGTTCCTGGGTCATGGATGTGTATTAAATATGTGTATAATATAATAAAAATCTTAAATATATGTATGATATTGAAGTATTAAATATATTTCCGTTGTCTGGTACCTGTAACACAAGTCCTTTAGGTACATACCACAGGGCCAGACTGACGTGGTATGAAGCGTCCATAGATATTATTATTATTATATATTATTATTATTATAAATAAGTTTTTCGTGGGAGCATGAATATGAAACTATTTAGTAAGACGTCAAATTGAATGGTAGTTAGTTAATAGCTATAATTTGCACTGACGATTTTTAGCTAAAGTTCAAACAAGTGTATCTTGCGCCATCTTTAAAAACGTGTGTGGATAACAAATCCATTACCCGCCAAGGTGATATCCAAAAATGAATCTTATCTCCGAATCATAGAGTACAATATTCGGTACGGGGCCCGCTAATTAAATGATAACATCTCCCTGCCAGCCCTGTACGGTCAGCAGCCTTCACCCCGCGCACTTACACATCACTGCACATTCTAATACATTCTACTCGGTTTCGTAACTGACTGACATTTATGATTTTGTACACCGTACTGAAGATGAACGTTCCGTGTCCTTCCAAGTTTATTGTTTTAACTTTTGTTGTTTAAGACTAAGAACTGAGATATATAATTAATTAATTATTATTGGCGGTTTAAATTACAATAAATCTTTCATTTTCAATAGTTAGCCGTAGCCGTAGTTCAATTGATTTATTATTAGGTATCTATTATTAGTGATAATAATTAATAACCACTTTAGTAAGTAGTTCAATATAAAGAAATATATGTTTGTATAGTTTATTAAATGAATAGGTTTTAAACCTACTTGTGTTGATTAAAATCTGAAGTACATAATAGGTACATGAAAGTAAACCACGGGAAACAAATTAAGGCACTATTCAATACAAAATGCAAATCCTACAAGACCACCTTTTGCGCGCAAAGTCACGGCATCTAAATAACCAAGGTACTCCCCGAGTCCACTTGTATTACGCCGCAAATCTGACGGCAAATTATTACGTAATTAATTATTGAAATTATTGGCCGAATTTTTTACGAAGGCCGTATTAAACAGTCATTAAAGCACGTGGAATGCATAAACATTAGTGGGTCACGTGGGTTGCCTCAGGCGTTTCGTAAAGACACGCTCTGCCACACTCGAGGTGTTCGCCGCATAGGAAACGTTACAAAATCCTTCAGACAAAGGGGTGCGCTGAAAAATTCATAAACATTATTTAGCCAAGTTTTTTTTAAGAGCCTATGCTGTCCTGCTGGGCAAAGTTTTCCACTTCTCTCGATCTAAGGCCACCGTAGGCCAACGGGCCAACTAGCCAAGTTTACTCCCATGTTTTATAAATTCTGCAATAAATTAAAAAGCTATTACAAAGTATACTGAATAAGTGGAGGCTCCGTGGTCCAGTTGTTAAGAGTGTGGCTCTCGAGTTCGACTCAGAGGTCGTGGGTTCGATACAAGCGTGCAAACCAGTTATTTCTAAGTTTGGTTAGGACAATGCAGGCTGATCACCTGATTGTCTGACAAGTAAGATAATCCATGCATCGGGTGGGCATGTAAAAAGTCGGTCCTGCGCCTGGTCTCTCGCCAGTCGTGTGGGTCTTCCGTCCCATTGAGTTAATATGAGAGTAAAGGAATAGTCAATAGAGAGTGCAAGAGCACTGTCTGCGCATACACTTGGGCACTATAAAATTACTCTTGCGTAACTGGCCTGGCCTTGTACCATGAAACTGTTTTGAGACTCAAATAATCGGACGAGAATGCCGCGTCCTACTCTAACAAACGTGAAATGACGTTGTTAGAGCAGGACGCAGCATTTTCGTGCGATTATTTGAGTCTCAAAACAGTTTCGTAGTAGGCCTACTGGTTACAATGAAACTGGCCACCGTCACCGAAACTGGTGTGGAAGTATTATATTATATAAGTAAATATTTTTAAACAGAATACGTCTAGCTGCACTACTTTGTATTTTACCTATTAACCTAAGGCTTAAGGAAAATGAACGATTATGTTTTATTAATATCAAAGTTCAATTCCAATAATATTCCTAAGATTTCAGATACGCACAGGATTCAGCTTTTATTGTTAGGTTAGCCTAGTTACCTTAGCTCATACTGCATTTTAGCTATGTTAACACATTGCACAGTTAACACTATTTAACCAGTAAATAGTTAAATCTATACGATTATAACTAACGGAAGGATGATCCTTACCTCCTTGGGCCTTGGAATAAATATTCATTTTGCAAGATATTATGTTTCCTGTTTACTGGTAATATATGAAGGAAATTGTCTAAACAACATTGTAGCTCGTTTGACTAGATTACCTACCCTACGAGTACGCATTGACTAATAGTTTTAAATATCGAATCAATTAGTAGTAACTAGTATACCTACTAATCGAAATAAATTTAAAACTACTTATATCAGTTATCATGGATAGTATAAAAAAAATATTACACTAAACTCCATAATAGTATTATTATTTTTAACAAAAAATAAAAACCGACTTCCAAGGTAAAAACAATATTAACATTAATATGAACTAAAAAGTATTAAATAATTTTGGCTATCTAATAGTGCCTTTTTCCGAATTCGGCTAAACCTTGACTATTTCTGTACTCAATCTTCATTATTTTGAAGTCGGTACCAGATAGCTGAATCTTCAGTCCTCTGACAGAATATTTGAAACTTTTGGAACTGGCACCGACTTCAAAATTATGAAGATTGAGTACAGAAAAAGTCAAGGTTTAGCCGAATTCGGAAAAAGGCACTATTAGATAGCAAAAATTATTTAATACTTTTTAGTTCATATTAATGTTAATATTGTTTTTACCTTGGAAGTCGGTTTTTATTTTTTGTTAAAAATAATAATAATTTCACTCTTTTTAGTTACACTAGTAGGTAAACCTTCGCGTATATTTTACGTATCTTATTACACAGTTCACACTCACAAAATAATATATTATCAGTGAAGTGAACATATTGTGCTAAGTAATTTAACAATTTTAATACTTCAAACCCCAAGCGGTCACCGGCGATTGCGATAACAATAGAAAGGCTATTGTGTCTCGTTTTTCCACGATCCAAGGATCTATCAGATAAAAAATTGTATAAACTTGCATAGGATGTAGCGTAGCTACTCATCTAATATATAAAATTCTCGTGTCACAGTTTTCGTTGCCATACTCCTCGGAAACGGCTTGACCGATTCTCATGAAATTATGTGAGCATATTGTGAGGATATTGGTCTGAGAATCGGCCAACATCTATTTTGCATACCAAAAATTATTTATATGGCAAAACAACGTTTGCCGGGACAGAAATATAATATAATATTATCATAATTATTGACAGCTGTTCTTGTAATCAAGAATTCAATTTCAAATCCATTCAAATCGATACTTAGTGCGCCATCTATCGATTAATAAGTATAACTAATTAAAAAGACACTTATTGACTTTGTTTTGTTTAAATGCTCTTTTTAAAATAACTTTATTTTAATTATATATTTTGTCTATTAAAATTTTATAAAGTAGTTAGTATAGTATTCGATCTGTATATAAAGTAGTAAAGTATATTCGATCTGTCGTCTTCCGCCACGCGCCGCGAGGCGGCGCTGACCGCCGTGTATATTTAAACAAAGTGTTGTTATACAGTATAAAATTATTATTATTATTAGTATATCCACACCTATGCCTTGTACTATTATCTATTCTGTGCCATGAGACATTGGTGACCTTAACACGACGTGGTAATGATGAAGACGATGATGATGATGATGATGATGATGATGATTATGATGATGAATATGAGTTGCATAGTAGCATATGCTTTCTGTTCTTAAAACAACGCCGAAACTCCCAAACGTGTATCTATAAGGAGTCAGGAGTTCTCTCAGCATCTTCGAAACCATGGTATACCTTGACCCAATATTTGACTTTTTGGTAGCATATTCTTAGTACACTTCACATAAAACCAAAATCACCATATGTTTCCATATAAATTTCGAGGAGTTCCCTCGATTACTCCTGGATCCCATCATCAGGTCACCACTTTGTGAACATGGTACCAAATTGGAGTAAAACCAAATACAACAAAGCAAAAATTTCGAAAATCGGTTCACAAACGGCGGAGTAATCGTTGAACATACAAAAAAAAAATAAAAAAAAAAATAAAAAAAATATATATATATATCCACAGCCGAACATATAACCTCCTCGTTTTTTGGAAGTCGGTTAATAAAGTAGCTACCCGCCCCGGCGTCGCACGGGCATAAAATATATAGCCACTGAAAAAATTATTAAAATTGATAGCCTATCACGATCCTCCATGTGGTCTACTTCTTATCCGTGCCAAATAACATAAAAATTGCTCCAGTAGTTCGCGAGATTTTTCACATTCCCCTATTAGTCTTAGCCCCTATTAGACCCCCCGCGCATTAGGCGGCCAGGTCGCTGCGACCAACTAATTCTTCTACGAATATGTAGGTGCGCGAATTACGCGACCAGCGGCCAGCTGTCACGCGCGAAGAATTAGTTCGCGCGTGACAGCTGGCCGCCTAATGCGCGGGGGGTCTAATAGCGTGATAAAATATAGCCTATAGCCTTCCCCAATAAATGGGCTATCTAAGACTGAAATAATTTTTCAAATCAGACCAGTAGTTCCTGAGATTAGCGCGTTCAAGTTAGCCCTTTCAAATAATTTTTCCCGTTTTTTCCACATTTTCCTCTATTTCTTCGCTTCTATTAATCTTAGCGTAGTAAAATATAGCCTATAACCTTCCTCGATAAATGGGCTATCTAACACTGAAAGAATCATCAAAATCCGTTGCGTAGTTTTGAAGATTAAAGGGAACAAAGGGACATGAGAGGAAAAAAAGTGACTTTGTTTTATAATAAGTATAGATATATTACTGCAATGTTTTCAAGCTAGAGGCAGCACCAGTACGACAGTAAACAAAAAAGTTTTGTTCGACGTTTGACAACGTTTCTGTCAATATTATGATATTATGACGTATGCAAAATGTCTGATTTTGGTCGAAATGTGTGAGCGCCTTCTGCTTCGAACCTACCGTAATATTACCTAATAATAGATAAACCAACTGAAAATGATTTTAAATCAATTTTGAAATTATTGACGTCATTAGTAACGTGCTAAAGTTAACGGTTTAATTATAACACTTTGTCTCTAACGTTATTAGTATATTGTAAAAGAGAAAACATAATAATATCCACTGCAGAAGCTACAACAAAGACAAAAATGAGTTGATGCGCTACATTTTTCCAGTTTTTTCTAAGTCAAAAAAAATGCAAGTTGTTTCATTGATTTGTATAAAAAATATATTATTGTCCATAACTAATAGCATCATGACTATGTGTAATAAATAAGACAGGACATTATATCTAATAGCTATGCTGACCACATAATTAAACATACACGTGTTTTCAAATACACTATAATAATATGGACTTTTTGTACAAAGAAAAATCATGAGAGCGCAGTTTTTCATTTCGAAAATAATCTGACTTTACCAAAGCTTTTCATTTTTTTAACCGACTTCAAAAAAGGAGGTTATCAATTCGACGCGTATGTATGTAATATTTCCAGAACTGCCCAGTTTTTAAGTCTATTTCAGTGTCTGAACAAATGTGCCAAATTTCAAAAGTGTATGTTTTTATGTTTGTGTTCGCATATCTCCGGAACTATACAAGTCCGATTTAAGTAATTCTTTTTTTGTTGTACTAGGTATTGTTCAACTTAGTTTTTGAACTACAAGTTTCATCGAAATCGGTTCAGTTGAAAATACTACGAGTATTATGTTATTAACAGTTGAAATACAATTATATAAAGATGCTATTATTTAACTACAAAGATCTTCAGCATTTTAACGCCATCGTCAAAAGGATTTCAGAGGTAGATTTTGTAAGTTTTCGCTACGGCTATATTAAGCGACATAAAGGTAGTACTTGTATGAGTGTGAAACACGTAACAAAATAGCGGCGTTACTTATTTTGACCACGGGCCAAAATATATTAATACTTCGATCGCGGATTCTTGGAAATGTATTCTATTGTTGTCGTGATCACCGGTGCTCTTATGGGGCTTGAAGGATTAATTGTAAAATTGTGGTGTCCCAAATATTTCTGCCTGCTAGCATTGAAGTATGAAGGAAGGTAGAGTTCGTAAAGTTAACTAATTCAAGTGGCACCAGCAATAATGCTGATGATATACCATGAGATCAAGAAAGATAACCTATAAAAGTAAAAGCTTTTATTGCTTTAAACATAAGGATCACTTTTGTACATCGTACGGAAACCTGTTCGTCAATATTGAGAGGTAATTAGCATGTTCACACCACTGAGTAAATACAACCTTGCCTGCATTAACCTTTGTCGTCTAGCAGAGATAGAACACACAGGAGATGGCTTAAATCCTTCAGAATATTCTACTAAAATGCTGTACCGTGTACGCAAAAGGAAATTTTACAGGGGAAGAATATGTGTCTTGTCCCAAAGCCTATTAATAGATAGGCATTTTGTACGAAACAAACGATTTTTTGAAAAAAAAAAAAAGCGAAAGAAGTGGGAACAAACAACAAAAGCAAGCGAAGATTTTCACCAAGCGGTAGAAAGAGATAGAGCTTGTCTAACTTGAAATGACGCGCCCCTCCCTCGTATTCTCAGTACAAAATTGTGTCATTTGTATCAACAGTGAAGTGGTGGGGCGCGTCATTTCAAATTAGACAAGCTCTACAATATTACTTCCCCTCCTACTCTCCTACAGTCTTATGAATTTGCAGCCAATTTTAGTTTTCATTTGCCCGGACACCATTACAATATTTTTGCCCATTCCAAAAAAGTAACGAAGAAGTTTTCGCTTCAATAAACCTTTGCAAAAGAACATCGTTTTTTTTCACAAACATGAAGATTGAAGACACAAACTTTTTTAGCTCGTGTGAAATTTTCTATATTTGTAATTTTATTGCTTACACGTGAAAATCGCATGACTATATTAGTAACGCGAACGAACAGTCAATACAGGAAATATATTTAACTGCTTTCCGATCACATTACTGCTGGAATTTTTTACTGTGATGATTTCAGTACAACATGATCCATTAATCCATACTAATATTATAAATGCGAAAGTGTGTCTGTTTGTCTGTTCTCTCTTCACGTCCAAGCCTGAACCTATTTCGCTGTTTGGCATGGAGATACTTTGAGTCCCGGAAAAGGACAAAGGATACTTTTTATCTCGGAAAAAATGTGCGGTTCCCGCGCGATAACCAAGATTTTGGGGCAAAAGATTTGCGAGCACCAACATGTCATTCGTAGAGTACCTAAAACAAACTCAAAATCGTAAGATTTATTCTTTGTATAATTATGTTATTTACGTCAATATTGAATAACAAAGTGTGGCGAAGTTAGCACATAATTATTACTCATCTTCATTGTATATTGATATTATTGATAATAAATCATTCGACGGCAGCTTCCTGCATTTAAATCTTCATTTAAAACGTACATCTGATGGAGATTAGATAAGCGCTCACGTGATTAATCAATTATTGCTGATAGCGATCAGACTCATGACAAACGGTAGTACAAAACACAACATTAATCTGTGTGATTCTGCTCGTATGAATAAATAAAAAGAGTATTATTTTTTTAAAGTCGAACATAGAAGCTCCTCCTTTTTAGAAGCCATTCCCGATAGGTAGCAATCTATAAAAATAGTAAATTCTCAGTATCACTCTAATGTTCATGGGGTATTGGGCATGTACGCTAAAGAGTTGGATCTCGCCCAAAGTAGAGGTAGTTGCGTTGGAGTTTGGACTCGGAGATGTGTCATTCGTCTTATACCCATTTTCTGTCTTTTTTTTACAGAAGTTTATCTATTCAGCGCTTTCTGGCTTAAATCAACAACAAGAAGCTTAAGAAACCGTGCCTCAACCAGGAAAACATTGGGCATATTGAAGCAGTTAGGATTTCAAAGATTTATTTGATCTTTATGAGCGTCAAAATTGGTTTGAAGTTTGAACCATACCTAGCTCTATATAGGTTAACTGTATTACATCGGTTAGTTATTAAGTAATATTATGTTATATATGATGTCGCAGATATAGCCAATTTAAAGAGGTTTTAAATATTATGCAAATAATACTAATCATGTACGTCACATTCAACCTACTTTATCTCAATCAAATGTCATACAAATACGTGGCCTTGGCTTGTAAATAGCCTATGAAAAGCTTGTTTAAATTACTTTTATGTAAATATGCATGCAGACAACGCGGAAATACTTGAAAATAATTAAAATAGTGTGGAGGCCCAAGGGGGCTTTGTTGATGATGGTGATAAGATGATGATGCTGATGATAATGACGATGGTGATGACAATGATGATGATGACAGTGATGATGACAGTGATGATGATAATAGTGATAAAAGAGCGAAGCCTTAGGTAAGTGTATAACACTTCACGTATTATTTCAAATGTGGAATGTTGAACGAAAACTGATCGTTCCATCGAAGGTTCATTGAAAGTACAGGAAATAATGTTCGGAAGCCTTACAACTTACAAGTTTAATTACTTAATAATCATTGTTGTTAAGTTTACTTCATGCAAGAAATTGACGAAATTCGGCTCTATAACTTACTGATAGGTAAAATAAAACCATTTTTCCAGCAGTACTAGGCAATCTATGATTTTTAATATAAAAAGTAAAATCATAAAATTATAGTGTTTTTGGCATCTGGAACTGCCCCGGAATACGGAAATAGCCGAACAAAACCGATGATACACGAAGTACTAGTGCAATACATACGTAGTTTATGTTCTTAATTCAAACTTCGGCTATTTTCGTATCCGTTCGGCTCGCCCTGCCTGCCCTGCCTGCCCTGCCCTGGGGCCGAAAACGCTATTAAATTATTTAAAAATAATAATATTTTAAAAACGAATAGAACTTCCTAAATTAGTTTTATTATTACATTGTGGAGATAGAGTGAAAAATCTACTTAACGATTATACAACCCGCGCGTAACAGTAATCGTAACATCTAGCATGCAAGTTGTAAAGTAACTTGGATGTAATGTTGGTGTAACTGTTACCTGATCAGGGTGTGGCCGCCATTGAAATATTTGGTTGTATGTTACTGAAAAACTATTTAACAAAGGGGTATGAAGATTTTGGCCGACCTAACCGACCTTCGTGAACGCGAAAAAACACAATGGCGGACAGTAGGTCGCCCAGGCTCCATAGAAAAATCTTCATACCCCTTTGATAAAATTTTGTATGGTAGTACCCAAAAGCTACTATAGCCGGGAAAGTGCTGTGTTTACATAGACTGCTGTGAATACCCAGGCAGTGCTAAAATATAAGTTAGTTAAGTTATAGGAAAATATTATAAACAAAATATGAATAATCTAGAAAACGTTTGTAACCTTTTAATAAAACTTATTGAACTATTCAAAAGTTTTCCTGTGTCATAAAGATTAAAATACGAAATTCAATAACATCGATTATTCTAACCGATTCTGTTATAATTTATGTTAATTAAAATACAGGATCGTAGAATCCTAATAAGTGCACGTGCAAAATTATCACAATAATTTATTCATAATGATAATATTCATTCATGTATATTGTGTACAATATGTTCTGCGCTGATGGCATTTGTTGAGGATGACATAACTTGCCAATAATTATTGTATGTTGCATTCGACGCTCGCGCACACTGTAGACTAAAATATGACAATTCTTTAGAAATCTCAAGCATATTTTAACTTTAAGGAAAAATATGTGAAAAAAAATATAAAAATAATATATTTCACAAAACTTTGCATCACAATCAATCGGGCCTCCTATTACGTAATACTAAATCCGCTTAAATATTGATATAAGAGCGCGGACGTGACTTTAACCTCTGTGGAAAGTGTCTTCCATCACCGTACCATGATCTTATGGCGAGTGGCCAACATCCGAAGCAATGCAGGCGTCTTGTAAAATGTCCCTTAATTGACTACTGTTACTACTAAAGTTGCAACTATTAGAATAATTATAAGAGCGTTTATTATTCGTAGGTTGTGGGTTCTTATAAAATTATTTACTTCATGATTTTTCAGGTAGGTATAATACATACAAGATGCTTTTAACAAGTAATCGATTAATTAGCATCCATGTGTTGAATAAAACACATTTCTATAAAATAGATTTGCTCCTAAATGAGCAAACCTCGCCTGATGAAAAGCGATTTCCCGCGCCTGTTGAAAGCACAGGGGAAGTCACAATTTTATTATATAAAGTATTAATGCTTTTACCTTTAGCAAGATTTGTGAGTCACCATTTTGTAATCCTCACTTTTATCGGAGTTTCGGCGGTTCAAATCTCTCGAAATGATAAAACCCGACATTACAAAATTCTACAAAAATTTGGTAAGAGAACTCACGCTATAAAAGTATCATAAAGAAAATATATAGCGATGTATTATAAAAACAAGCTAGTTTATTAGAAGCTTTATAGTTCAGAGGTTGCGATACAGGTTTGGCTGGTGGCTGGTCGCCGGTTGACTCTATAATAGCGCTACGTCCGCACTTTGGTCCTCTTTCCTATTCATTAGCAGTTGGTTTTCCCGTGAAAAATAAAACAACTGCGTTATTTTATTTCGTTTCATTTGATTTTGATTTTATGTAGCACAACTTGGTTTAATCTCTGCTGACCTACGTATTAAAAGGTCGAAAAAGAAATATAATGACACTATTGGTAGAGTTTTAGTTCCATACTCCATAGTAACAAAGTTTATTTGGTGTAATATAAAAATATACAATAATCTCCGTCGTAGATAGAGTAGAAATCATAAGTTTCGACCTTATTCTACAAGTTCATACATTGTCGCTTCTAAGGTCTAAAACAATCTTATTAATATTTTTTAATTGATTAGATATTTGCGTTAGTATTAAAATCTCTAAAGAGGGGTAACTAAAGCCGCACAACTTTGGCCGCACGGCGAGAATCGAATATCTAAATGGCAAAAAGATGGCAATCTTTTGCCATCTAAGTAGACTGTCAATTTGCGCCGTGCGGCCAAAGTTGTGCCGTGTGCGCTTTAATCCCCCGTGTAAACCCCCACTAATATTGAGTTTAACTTGTTAAGATAGTTGTTTTTCAAAGGCGACATATAACAATTAATGACACGGGGTAAAAGGTTGTTTTCGCCGATGAGCAATAAAATAACAGTAATTAAAGGACTTTTTATTTACCGCCTCGTCATACTGTCGTCAGAAAATTACTGTCACGTTAACGCACACGAGACGCCGCGCAGTTCCTGTACCCGGCACGATACCTCAACTGTCCACATAAAGGACCATCAGTAGCGGCGTTACGGTAGGATGTAGGGGGGTCATTGCCTAATATAAACGGGCTCCAATCCCAATGAATAGGGCGCCAATCGAACCAACCAAAGTTGTTAAGAAGAGAGCAACAGAGTTTTGAATTTTTACGGGATGGGGAGGGCGTAACAAAAGTCGCCGAAGGCTCTTATAGCCCAAACCAACCCTGGGTATGGTGATGACTTCATGAGCAGGATGATAATGAAAGGGAGGGTGATTGCGGTGATGTTGATGTTAATGATAGCAATTGTAGTGTTGATAAAAATGCTACTGATGTCAATATTGGTGATATTTGTGATGGTGACGAGAACCCAAAACGTTTTCTTTTTATCGCTCATACATTACACGAGTCGAACATCAATTTTGTATCATCGAAGTTCGAACGCTTATGTAAATTCTTTATAATAGATATAAAGAAAACTTCTTGCGCTGTAATATGATTAAGATGATGATCATGTATTTAATGGAGATGTATTGTCACGTGATGTCATGATTATATGCCAATTCTTTGAGCAAGGTATATGTCAAATATAGATTTTAATATTTATAAAATGTGGTTCATGCGGCTTCAGTCACGTGTTATTGTAATAATATTATAATCTAATAATATTAACATAATATTTCGATAGGCACAATATTGTCACGATGTTCTGTCTCGTTGGTCCTAGTCCCGCCAAACTTATATAATAACTAGCTGTTTCCCGCGACTTCGTCCGCGTTATCATAGTATACCTATATAGACTTTCATTTAAACTTTCAACCCCTATTTCACCCCCTTGGGGATAATATTTTCAAAAACGCTTAAACACGTATCCAATCATTTTTAATCAGTAGCCCAAACATAAAATTTCATGCTTCTAACTCAAGAAATAACGGACTTCCATTGAAACTTTCAAGTCCTATTTCACCCCCTTCGGGGTAAAATTTTCAAAATTCCTTCCTTAGTGGGTGTCTACTTCATAAAACAACCCTACTCACCAAATTTCATGGCTGTAACTTTAACAGTTTTTGCTCAGCGATGATGAATCAGTCAGTCACTAGATAGAAGATACTAGCTGTCCCGGCAAACGTTTCTTTGCCATATTATATAAAGTATATCGCCCGTATTATTTTATTGAATTAGTGACTAAATAAATATGTCACTATGGCAACGTCCATCGCTATCCCGTGACCCGCGTCGCATTAACAATGGTCGCTCTTTATAGACAAATAATTTGCAATAAAATAAAATTGCGACTATAATAATTAAATATCTAAGCTATCCTATCTCTCAAGTTGGAAAAAAGCACACATTAAAAAAAAAACAAACATTATAATCGGTTAAGTAATTTAGGAATCCATCGCGGACAAACATCGTGACAGGAGATTTATATATATTAGATTAATAATTCATATTATATTTTTGAGAGTAATAAAAATTCAAAATGATTTATTTTTTAACCCTTCAATTCAGTTTCTTCTAGGGTCCATTGTGGTACATGAACAAGTCAATGGAATATTTTTCTAAACTACATCTCATACATTTAAACAGCAAAAACAATAAAATTAGTAAATGAATATTGAACAGGTGCAGAATAAGCACAACTCGCAACTTTACGATTTTCTTTACTTTGATTAAAATATCAAACGCGAATA
The DNA here is from genome assembly GCA_937595015.1 of Polyommatus icarus. NCBI lineage: Eukaryota > Metazoa > Arthropoda > Insecta > Lepidoptera > Lycaenidae > Polyommatus > Polyommatus icarus. The sequence goes on from OW569321.1 coordinate 24,067,941, forward strand.
AAATGGCGATTCTATTGATAATAAATTATATTTTTTCTTGTCGCAAAATACTGCGAAACGAGTTTTTCTCTAGTATTTTACATAACTTGATGTCATCAGCATCTACTTTTTTCATCCGCGGTTTTTCGAATAAAATGGATAATTTGATGTCTTCGAGTTCCCTAATGCCTAGTCTAACTAGTAGGTTAGCTAGGTCGTAAAATGAGAATTTTAAAATCTGAAATTTAAAAAAAATACAAGATAAAAGTTTCCAAACCCAAGTTTATCTGATTAAAGTGTAATAAAAAAGTTGTTTTGGGAATAAAATCAAAAAGAATATTATAGTTGATTAAACACACCTTCTGCCTTAAGATGCAGGTAAACGGACTTTAAAGGAAAACATTTCCCTTAAACTTTTCCGTTCACCTTTCATCTTCGCGAACCGGCTTTGGCAGTGTTTTATTTTATTTTTCGCCAACCGATGATCTAATCGTGAATTCATGAGAAGTGTCTCTTGGCAACTGAGCCAGATTAATGGCTGATGATCCGTCTTGTCGCCGTATGCAAACTAACCAGTAACCAATATGACCACCTGGGCTCTCACGAACATTATAATCCGGCTTGTTAACAAATATTGATGGCTATTGTTGCCCGTAACTACGATCGTAAAGACATTTTACGCGGTCAAAACTGTTATCCTTACCCGGGACTCAATAGGTGTCTCTATACAAAATTAATTTGAATCAGTTCAGCGGTTCGAGCAGGAAGTGACAATCTGTTGCAGATAGGTATTAAGTATGGACAGCAAAGCCATTAGACAACCCTTTTCGAAGGTCTTAAGCTAAGTACTCACATACGGTTTTGCTCGATAGTTTTACTCCAAATCGAACAATAACCACCGTGTGGACCGTCAAAACTGACATATGACACCGTATGTGAATACTTAGCTTAATATTGTCTCAAGTCTAATAACTGTTTGCTACGCTAAAACCTAATTTTTGACACAGACTGAACAAATAACCAACATAAAGGATCTAGAAATAATTTCTTTAGTTACTGAACAAAGGGTAATTACTAATTATACGAACTCATATTTTATGTATTTTCCAGGATCAAAGTGTTACAAACAAAGAAAACTGAACGCTAATAACTACTTACGCTGTTATTACAGTGATTAAAAAAATACAACAAAAAGAAATTAAATATTTAGGTCTAATTGAGCGTTTAAACTGATGATTATCTACATAGTAAAAAATAATCTACATTAATCGGAAATATTGACCTTATATTAAAGTATTGAAATAATTACTTTTTTTATCACTTTTAACGTATTATCTGATGGGTTGATCGTACAACTCGAGCGTAAAACAAACTAAAAATATTTTGATATTTACTTACACATAACAATTGCATAACACAAGAGAATACAATATCTATGGCAAAGGTTGTTCATACAAATGTCAAATTAAATTGACTGTCGTGCCAATTTCAGTTCGTGGGGAGCCGTGAACTATCATAGATAACAGCCAAAGTCTTCACGCTCTTAACGTTAAGGGCTCCTCAATAACAGCCTATTGTCTTCTGTATCTACTAAGCTAAATGACAGGAAGAACATGATTTGAGACGAGATCTAACTTTAAGATGCTTTTAAGAACTAATTATAATCATACAATTACAATCATAATATGTCCATTCTTAGGACCCAACGTTTTAAGCATAAAGGGCTTACAAACAGACATATTTTCGTATTTATAATATTGGCATGGATCGAAAAAAACTGCTCTCATATTTGCAACATATCGGCGGAGCCGGTCGATTGACCTCCGAGAGATATGTAGAGAATGTCCTTTAATTTATGTAGATCATTCGAAGTAAATAACTGCAAAAACCTGAGCCAGTACAAGTCGCTTTTTATTCGGACATTTCCAAAATGTATAATCGTTAATTTCATAGAGCCGAATCGGTATTTCCGTTCTCCTGAAAAATATATTAACTTCAAAACGACTTTTGAGAACCTAGTGAAACGTAGCTTGAAAAATATTTAACAATGATAATAAAAAATATCGGTCTATTGACCGAGTGTCATTAGCGTCTGTGTGGCCGCGCCGACGTGCGGCTGGACCGCGGCCGTGTCGCAAGAGAACTTTCAGTTTCAAAATTCGCATAACGTTTGCACAACCGTTGCACAACCGATGCTCCGAAGGAAAACAGTATTTCGCGTTTCCTTGTGCCGCGATTCCGCCGACGTCGGCGATAGACCTCGCTGAATTAAATGTGAAAACGAGTGAACGTCACTTACGATGCGGGAAGTTTCAGAGGGGCGGGCCGGGCGCGCTGCAGAACACACAGTATACACACTTATATGCCATACACATAATCCATCACTGGCCCCGGTCTCGCGGACGGAAGGTCAGGTCCGTTGACACTCGCGACACAATTTTTCCGCGTGGAAAACTGATGCCGCGCGACGGGCGGCGCGGGCGACGACCGGTGGGTGACTGACGGCGCGCGCGCTCCCCCACGCAATAAAACCTTCGCTTTTTAAGAGTGGGGCGTTGATCCGACTAGATTTTTTTTGAAAACGGTACAGGCACAGAACGAGAAAAGCCGCGCAGGGCTTAATTGGCCGGCGATTATATCCTGCAGCTGTCAACACGTGTGACGTCAACGCGGCTATGAGACGCTATGTCTGCAGGCCATTGCATTGCTTGCAGGGTTGGCCCCCTTCTAATTTTCCTAGTAGGGAAGTTAATAGTATGACGAACTTTACATGTGATTAATGCTTGTCTGAAAAAGTATTGTATATTTTGTAGTTACTAAAATAAATAATAGTAAAATTATTTATTTAAGTAGTTGTATGTAACTTCAAAGAACTACTATAATAAATAATTAAACTATTATTTATTTTAGTAGTTCTTTAAAGTTCAAACGATAACTATATTTACATTAAACAGGAAAGCGAGCCTCAGTAGCTTAAAGCACACGTAATCTACTTTAATTAAGGCCGTCCCCCGAGCAAACGACCTTGGCCATACATTTGCCGCGTTGCCGAGATCGCGCCAAAACCCTATTATTTTTACTTATCTTAGTTCAAAATTGTCCTAAAAAAAATTTAAAACGGCGAATATGTAGTTTATCATATTGTCAATCTATTGGCGTGAGTTTTAAATAAAAGTAATTTGTAAATCCTAAGTAAGGAGATGCTGAATGTATGCTTGAATTTTAACAAATTGGTATTACTTTGGAAGCTGATATCATGAGTATAAGAAACAAAAATAGAAAATTTAAAACGACAAAAGGAATGTTTATATACTGAAGATTATTGCTGTATTTTTATTATAACTTTATAGCTTTCCGATTATAAGTTTATAAGGTTTTAAATACGGTCAATTACGGAATCTCCGGACGGAACGCCCTTAAGATAGCTTTGTTATTATTTTGTGTTTGAACAAAATATTTCCACTTGTCATGTTCGTCGTTGCAGGTAATTCAATAGGGGATATGCAACATTCATTGACATTTATCAATACTGAATATTGATAGCTAACATTGACAGGAGATGCGAAGTGGACCTATCTAATTTACTAAAAAAAAAAATTTGGAACCATTACACATCACCAAACTCCAACTACGCCATCAACTACATTATGATTACATAAATAATTAGGTCTTACGTTATAGCTGAATCTAAGTACTTCCAAAAAAAATCGAGGAAATCCCCACACTTTTTCATTCGCAAAAAACCGAGCCGATCCCCGTCCGGTCACACAGACCCATCATAAATCATCCATATCCGTCGTCCACGCGTTACATCCACGTCCATACATTACATACACAAATTACATCCACGTCCATACACGTATCGACGTGTATTGATCGTCTCCGGTCACGAAAGAGACAACGTGTAATCTATTCAAATATATACGGTAGCCTTTAGGTAGCAGCACAACAAATTGAATAACTGCAAACCGCTCCAATGACAGGATAATTTTAGTGTTCCAATCATGATCAAGATGATAAATATTAGCTTGCATCGTTACGTTATTATTACAATGAATTTCACTCGCGCATACGTGCATGCATTAACAATATGATAAAACCAAAATTTGATTTGACCCAAATTTATCTTTCGGTTTATCATACTGCTAATTTTTTTCTTTGTGCTAATATGATAGAGATAACCAAGTTAACCAAAGATTAATTTAAGCCCAGATCAACGCAAACGGGCCTTAGTAAAATTACGGTAATCATGTTGATCCATTTTATAAATTTTCTGCGCCATGTTTATTATAATCATTTCATATTTTATAATGATTAAGCCCTTAAAGCACTTATAGTAAAGCATGAAATAAGCAACTACAATCTCATCAAAATCATGTCAGTAAAATTAGTTGATGGACAAGAAAATAAAATAATTTAATAATAACCAATTTACAATAACATAGGCGCCTCTTTATTTATAAGTTACGGTTTTCAGATAATAAGTTATTATAGCTAATTACGAGTAATATTATATAGTCATGATTTAATATGTGTATAGTTAATATTTCCTAATAAGTCACTTTTCTACCTCAGAGAATATTATAGAACACTCCAAAATCATACTACATACATCCTACTTTAAAAGTCAAAACAAGTCTTCACTCACTTCTCATTGTTCTTCTTATTTAATACAATAAATAATGATTTTTCCCCTCAATATGTACCTACAAATGTTGCGACCTTCAAATTATAAGCAATTTCCTCCATTACCACTCGTATGCTATCTAATTTGATTAAATAATATGACTCGCAGCTATGCATTCCATGAGAAATGTTCTACTTTTACACCTAACCTAGAAATTCGACTTAGAAGTGTACAGAACATTTTGTTTCACTAAAGAGACGTGTCATGTGATGTTAATAAAATAAAAATATTATATTTTAAGCTAATTTTATTAAAAATATATTTAATTCTTTACTCCAAGTACGTATTTTAAAACAAAACGCAATAATTGGGTGACCGAGCAAAAGACATCAACGGGTGCGAGTGCCCTATAAATATTTTTTGCTGTCGATGATTTATGACGTTTTACGTATTTATTTGTTTCATAGGTTTGCTTATACACTACTGTAATAAAAACCTTTAAACATAATCAAATGGGAGTTCCGTATAAAATTAGCTAGCTTTTAGTTGGGTGCGAACTCTCTCTAATATATTTTAGTTACAAATACAATATTATTTGTTATAACAGCTGCAGCAGGACAAAACTATTTCCAAAATATGGTATAGCTAAAATGATGGCAAGGATATGGACAGAGAGATAAAACCCTAAAAACAGTCACATACATAATACTGTCTTAATTAATACGAAGAAAATCCATCGGTATAGCAATAATTGACTTCATAATATTATATTTGACTTCTTCCTTCCTAGTTCTTAGTCATATACGTGTATAGGTAAAATCATGTATGTGTGTATGGCAAGACTCACGAGATAATCATGATCAATAACTAGCCACATTATATAGTTTTCCGAATCGTGGCGACCCAGTTATTACATGAACTGGCCGCGCACGCGACTCTGTCGTAACCGTCATTGTTACTATTGTTACGCTCCCCAACGTATAAATAAATAAAGTATACGGTAGAATATTATACATCAATAATACTTTGTATAAAAATATATTTCATTAAATAATAGTGCAAACTTCGGAACTATAATACGATTTTTTTGAGTTGAATTGTTTACCAAGAAAATATATTTTTAGAATTTGTAACACTTACATTGTATTTCTCGCTTTATTTTATTTTTTATTTTAAATTTACTAGATAACCCAGTAAACTTTATATCGGGGTTTTAGCGAACCTAACAAAATTTAAAATTCGGTTTAATTATATAATATATAGATTCGCGATTTACGACATTACAAACCGAATGATTTATTTTTACTATATACCGACATGGAGTGAAAACTGGAGTTGTGCATTTGTGAAAAACTATACCAAGAGGGGGTCTATCTAGTTTTCTTTCAGAATTCTACAATACTTACTTAAATAGCTTACTGCCGAATATATGTTAAAATAAAATATTAGATGGTCTATTTATATTTATCGTATATTGTATACACAGGATCACACAAAGTGTCGTGTCTTTTTCCGCCAGTCTGTGATACGAGTAGAAACAGGAAAGCTTGTAATTTTAATTTTATAATCCTTCTAATTTTGAAGTTTAGAATTCGGCCGGAAGTCTACAATTCGGTTATTATGCTTATCATCAAAGACCGTCATAATATCGTCTCGTCCAGTCTGGAAGCATCACCGTTATTTTTATTGCGATGATTATTTTTTGCACGTCAAAATATCAATTAGACAAAAAATTGTGAATCATAGACCATTACAGTGATGTGAATAAATGCGAAATTGTAAACAGAGATAAGGCTGGTAAATAGGAAGTTTGTTTATGATTTATTTATTGTATTGTTCGCCGGGACGTGCTAAAAACGAGTACATCATATTATTTATTATTATGTCTGAGGAGCAGCCCGGGGCTGTGGAAAATCACGTCATGGTGTTTACTTCGCAATGGTTTCAATTTTTTATTAGATGATATTCTGTTGACATCTCATGAGACTTATCTTTGACTTAGGTCGCCCGTGCGTGTAATCAGAAATATACCTCTGAAATTCTCTGAGAGAAAAAGTAATAACTCCACTAAATAATCTATACTTATAAAATTACATATCCTGACTGACTGACTGATTCATCATCGCTGAGCAAAAACTGTTAAAGTTATAGCCACGAAATTTGGCGAGTAGGGTTGTTTTATTAAGTAGACACACACTAAGGAAGGAATTTTGAAAATTTTACCCTGAAGGGGGTGAAATAGGGGTTGAAAGTTTGAATGAAAGTCCGTCATTTCTTAACTTAGGAAACTTTGAAACTTTGTTTTTGGATTACTAATTAAACATAAATGAATACGTATTTAAGAGTTTTTGGAAATATACCCCCAAGGGGGTGAAATTTGAGTTGAAATTGTGAATGAAAGTCCGTTATTTCTTGAGTTAGAAACATGAAATTTTATGTTTGAGCCACTGATTAAAAATGATTGGATACGTGTTTAAGCGTTTCTGGAAATCTACCCCCAAGGAGGTAAAATAGGGGTTGACAGTTATTATACTATGCTAACGCGGACGAAGTCGCCGGCAACAGCTAGTAACTTATATTTCTCTCAATTAACTAACATTGATCATATCAACATAATAGACATAATTGTGCTGATAATATATTATTGTAGATAACATTTTATAGATGATATTCTATTTAAAGAAAATTTAGACTAAAAGGAAAACAAAAAAATATATATTTTTGGAAAAATAATGACTCCGTTTAAGTTTTACCTCGTTGTACTAACATCATGTGGAATCGACTTTCAGGAAGAGAATTGAAAGGGGTGACAGACGTACCTACGCGGACTTATAGCTCGACGATCTTAAGAGGCCGGGTACACTTGAAATTTCTCATACATACGTAATTCCAAAATAATTTTCTCATACGAAAATATTTTTAACATGTTTGAGTTGTTTTTCAGTTTAAAATAGTAATTACCTAGGTTCCTGCACAAAAATTTACTTCAAAATATTTAAACACATTTTTTTTTTGCTTTAAATTTTTTTTTAGTAAATTTACTACTAAATATTTAAACTCTAAAAAATAGAGTAAAACACTAAAAAATATATAAATAAATAGTAAATTTACTACAAAATATTTCAACTAAAAAATATTTTTTAGTATATAAATATTTTGTAGTAAATTTACTATTTATTTATATATTTTTTAGTGTTTTACTCTATTTTTTAGTGTTTAAATATTAAATACTAAATTTACTAAAAAAAATTAAAAACAAAAAAAATTTTTTTAGTGTTTAAATATTTTGAAGTAAATTTTTGTGTAGGAACCTAGATAATTACTATTTTAAGCTGAAAAATAGCTCAAATATGTTAAATATTTTCGTATGAGAAAATGATTTTGGTATTACGTATGTATGAGAATTTCGAGGGTACCCGGCCCCTTAATCGACTGTGTGTCAGCAAAGAGCCGCGAGCCGCGAGCCTGGGGCATGGTAATCCAGTGTGAGCCATTCTCGTGTGTCACCGACGACGTCGAGCCGATAAGTTCGCGAACCTAAAAGCACGCGGGGTGCTTTAATTTATTTTTTATTTATTTGAGTCAGGCATTTTGGCATACTATAAATACCTTATACTTAGTATCGTTACGTTAGTTCCTACGTCTATCAGGCCTTTTAGTTACTACCTATATTGAATAAAAAGTTGATTTTGTGATATTTACCCGGTACTTATACTCTAACAAGGTATATTTAAATGTAAAACTTACCTTGTGCTTCTTAATCCTTACCTATCCCAATCTTCATATTGCTGATACAGAATAATTTCACGAATTATTAAAAAGACGACCAAATAACCTGAAGCCTACAATTACCGATTTGTTCTACATCGTTGGTCGGTAACAGTTTACGCAAAGTAACTCGTTACCTCACTGGCACCAGTACCACGCTCCACTTGCCCACACATGTGCTACAAAACTTTAGGTTGCTTCAAGGAAATAATCATTTAGAAGTAAAACCTAAATATTGTTGTAAAATGGTGAAGAACGCGAAAAAATACGCAAAATATGCAACTCTACATGTTAGGTTTATTAATTTTCTGTAATGTTTTTAAGCTATAGTAAACTTTTATCGCGGGCTTTAAGCACGGCGACCCAATCAAGAAATTCCGTAACGAAAAACCTAACACACCCACTCCGACCGGCATAGCGGTGCGGCGTTGCTGTATTCGAATCATAATTGCATATGTTGATAAAAAATGCTATGCAATAGCTTTACCGCGGCAATCCCCGAGTGCCGTACGTATTTTTTTTACAGATTTATTTCTGAGCAACATGTAAACCGGCTAAATCTTCTGTCGCTGGTCGTTATTTTACATATTTCTAGATGCATTATAAACTCATTTGTATGTACTGCATGCATAATAAATAATAATAATAATATAATATCTATGGACACTTCACAACACGTCAGTCTGGCCCCGTGCTAAGTACCTGAAGGACTTGTGTTACAGTACCAGACAACGGAAACATATTTAATACTTTTATACTATACATAATACATATATTATTTGAGATTTTTATTATATTATACACATATGTAATACACATCCAAACCCGGGAACATTAAAAACTTTTTGTTCCGTCGGCGGGATTCGAACCCGCGACCCCCGGCTTGAGCTGCCACACACTCAACCAATTGAGCCACAGAGGTTTTATTTCATTACTGAACTGATGGCGAATTCTATCTCATTAAGAAGTTTAGACAAACTCTAGCTAGCTAATATTCTGAGCTAATGACAACTACGCCTAGATATTTTTAGTACATACATAACAGAGTATTTCCTTTCCCACACGCACTTCCTAAGCCTGGGAACAACCATTACGCCGGCACTGACAATACGCGCTTATATAAACCAGCTTGTAACTTCAATTCACTTATTTTGCCTACTTGTAAAGTGCTTTTGAAAATCATACCTACAACAACAAACTAAGTACGATGAAAGAAATTGATTCATAAGCAGGTGACAGACGTAAACGTAATGTTATCGGGTTATATGTAAAAGCCCCGTCAAGAGTTCACATACTACGTTTTTACGCTAAGCACGATTAACGATCGGCGCTGCTTAGATGAAAATTCTTTTATCGAGAACCGTACATTTCCGGGATCAAAATATATCCTTAGATGCCCTTTCCCGAGACTAAGGACAAAATCGGTTCAGCGGTTTGGGCGTGAAGAGGTAACAGACAAACAGACAGACAAACTTTCGCATTTATAATAATATTGGTAAGTATGGATGCCTGGTCGAGTGGCAACACTATGTCTGTGCATTTCTTCCCTCAAATTCTCGAGTCTCGGCACTCAACGAGCAAGACGTGTAGATCTTGGAAAAACCACCTCCACCCAATACCAATAGGTCACATTGTGTGGGTTCTTCTGTTAAGTACTTTTATTTTATATTATTTGCAATACGACCTTAAACAGGAAATGTCGTTATTTGCATGTCACATGTTTATTATTTATTGTTCAACACATCGGAAATAGTAAAAGTCAAGATCAAATGTGTGTAAGTACAAATAGCTATTTGTATGTGTCTGTCGTGTATAGTACTAAAACATATTAAGACTGCACACAGGAAAACATATTTTAATTATTATGACCGACATTATTATGCCATTAGATGAACTGAGAAACAATTGAGTGTAGGATATTACTACAGGTCTATCCGCACTCAAAGACAAATATTAAAATTCTAAGTGCTGCCGTAAAACGTTAAGATTGCAGCAAGTTATGTTTGCGGATTTGACCAATGACACTTAAATCGTAATCACATTGTCCAAATAATGAAAGCTTTAAAATAATCGGCCAAGTGCGAGTCGGACTCGCGCACGAAGGGTTCCGTACCGTTATAGAGCAAAAATAGGCCAAAAATTGTGTTTTTTGTATGGGAGCCCCCCTTAAATTATTATTTTATTTAAATATTATTTTTAATTATTAAAGTGCACAACGTACTTGGGCTTTTGTGAAAATTTCAAGTACCTACTTGTTGTCATCGTTGATACCGAGCAAAAAATGTTTGAAAAATTACGTTTGTTGTATGGGATATTTTATAAATAAATATTTAATTTATTTTGTTTTTAGTATTTGATGTTATCGCTATAACATTATCTAACTATCGATATAACATTTTCACAGATTATGTATTTCTGTTGCCGCTGCAACAGAAATACATAATCTGTGAAAATTTCAACTCTCTAGCTATTACCGTTTTTGAGTTACAGCCTGGAGACAGACAGACAGACAGACGGACAGACATCGAAGTCTCAGTAATAGGGTCCCGTTTTTACCCTTTGGGTACGGAACCCTAAAAAAGCTCACTTTAAAACTAATAATAATATACCTACTCAACTTACACCTACGTTTTCACTTACACAGCCTTATTAATAAATACAGACTAGAGCAAGAATAACTTTACTCCTAGGCTTAAGGTAAGAGTAATAAAATTCAGTATTAATAAACATGGAATAAGGAAGGAGTAAACTAATCCGAATCTACTCTCGGAATAAAAGTTAGTCCTTCACACTACCTAGTTTAAGGAGAGATTAAGTATAGAACAAAGGTGTATTTTGACATTTGAAAAAAAACAATGGAACAAAAAATCGACCCAACATTTTATAGGTACCAGATGTCTAACGCGAACGTTATCGTAAAAACTTACTTTTTCATCTTTGTTTATTCGCTCATTGTATTTGATATTTTGTAATAATAAATATTATTATATTTAAAATATGATAATATTTATTGTTGTAAATTATCAAATAAATATAATAATATTTAATTATAAATTATCAAATAAATATATAATAATATTTATTATTATAAATTATCAAATACAATGAGCGAACAAAAAAAAGTTTATCCCAATTACTGTAACGAATACGCTGTTTGTTTGCTCATTGTATTCGATAATTTATATATTTTATTTGTTTTCAACACATATTCGAAGTACAAAACTTCAAAGAGGTAACGTTGCAAACTTGCACAAAATAACTTATACTTACTAACAAAACCAAAGAACAAAACAAACTAAACACCTTAGCACCCCATGCACGACATGCACCACAGCAAAACCCGCACATATTTTGAATTTTGAAATAATAACAGGCAAAGTATGTTGACTGTCAGTGTCATAAATGTCATTTCTGACGTAAGTTCATTCCCTCAGTGACACTTTTTTCTTTTAAATTGGAAGGGTTGCCATAATTTAATCTCGATGTAAGGAATGTATTGTTACTCCAAGCTTACTCCACGTTTATAAATAAGAATTTAATACCAGAGCTAAGTCGGCCTTACTCCTGGATTAACAACTCCGAGTGTAAGGACGGATTGTGCTGGGTGTAGGCCATTTTTATTAATAAGACCGTGTCAGCCTTATTAATAAATACAGACTAGAGCAAGAATAACTTTACTCCTAGGCTTAAGGTAAGAGTAATAAAATTCAGTATTAATAAACATGGAATAAGGAAGGAGTAAACTAATCCGAATCTACTCTCGGAATAAAAGTTAGTCCTTCACACTACCTAGTTTAAGGAGAGATTAAGTATAGAACAAAGGTGTATTTTGACATTTGAAAAAAAACAATGGAACAAAAAATCGACCCAACATTTTATAGGTACCAGATGTCTAACGCGAACGTTATCGTAAAAACTTACTTTTTCATCTTTGTTTATTCGCTCATTGTATTTGATATTTTGTAATAATAAATATTATTATATTTAAAATATGATAATATTTATTGTTGTAAATTATCAAATAAATATAATAATATTTAATTATAAATTATCAAATAAATATATAATAATATTTATTATTATAAATTATCAAATACAATGAGCGAACAAAAAAAAGTTTATCCCAATTACTGTAACGAATACGCTGTTTGTTTGCTCATTGTATTCGATAATTTATATATTTTATTTGTTTTCAACACATATTCGAAGTACAAAACTTCAAAGAGGTAACGTTGCAAACTTGCACAAAATAACTTATACTTACTAACAAAACCAAAGAACAAAACAAACTAAACACCTTAGCACCCCATGCACGACATGCACCACAGCAAAACCCGCACATATTTTGAATTTTGAAATAATAACAGGCAAAGTATGTTGACTGTCAGTGTCATAAATGTCATTTCTGACGTAAGTTCATTCCCTCAGTGACACTTTTTTCTTTTAAATTGGAAGGGTTGCCATAATTTAATCTCGATGTAAGGAATGTATTGTTACTCCAAGCTTACTCCACGTTTATAAATAAGAATTTAATACCAGAGCTAAGTCGGCCTTACTCCTGGATTAACAACTCCGAGTGTAAGGACGGATTGTGCTGGGTGTAGGCCATTTTTATTAATAAGACCGACAGAGTTTACAGCTCACAGAAATAGCGCTTTTGTTGTTTCCAAGTAGAAAAAAAATTGAGAGAGGGTTGTGATGTGAAGGCATGAATTTGTAACTTTCTGTGTTATAGGTTTTAACTTTCTGTGTATTGCTTGTAAGTTGTAACTGCTTTCTACCGGAATTTTGTTCGATTCTCTACATTTTCTCTACGTTTGATTTGAAGGACGACAACATGAAGGTTTTCAATTGTTTATGAAAAGGTCAATCACAATTAGCACATGCCACGCCTTGAACGGGTACCTATAAGCTGAAACATGCTGCTTATCATGAGGAAGCGTGATACGCATCTGTGTTACAACTCTTAGGTCTCATAATAGTCTATAATAACGTCGTTCATTTGCTGGGAGTTTTTTTTTTTTGCATTTTGGCTACAAGCAGCGATGACACTATGATTGCCAAGCTAACAATAGCGTGCACGACGTGTAAATAATCAAAGGCATGCACATATTCGACGTCGATAATGGCAATCATAGACGATGTTCCTCTAATGTTCGTAATGACTTATTTTGTCCATCATGGCCTCATGGGCCCACGTAGAATGGCCGTTACAATTTGTACTAAACAAACAAATTCTAAATACTAAATCAACACTAACTCAATAATTTGATACTTTCAAACATTGATAATTATAAGTTGCACTTGCGTAACCGAGCCCAGTCGCTTCTGTAGTCACGATCAAATTCGACCAACAATACCTGTTTACACTTCATTACCTCCAACCACTTAACCACCGCCTTATTATTATAGCTATAGGGTTTAGAATAGTGTCATGCGCTTTGCGAAACCGAACGTAACGTTGGCGAGACATAAAGCAGTAAAAATTATATCAAAACTTCAAACAGTGGTTGCATAACCTCGTTCCCAATAGAATAATGGTTGATGTCGCAGAAAAAACGAAAGTGCAAGAATTGGAGCGGGCAACAGATACAATGGCGCTACAGACACGACTGAATATCAGACTGTAATGTTACGTGTAGCAGGTCTTTTTGTAGACTTTTTGTACTACTCTACATGAATTTTCCGTAGCTATCTATTAGCAGTTCAAGAACCTTAACCAAAACGTTGGTAAGAGCTTGTAGTTGATTCTACTGTCGAATAAAAAAATAAATGTATAATATAATTTATAATAGGTACTTAATTAATTGTGATGCCTTATTGCAAATCAACACTAGTGACTTGCGTTACTGATGTCGATTCGGGATTCCCATTAATAAAAATATTATAGTCAAACTTTACAAAGAAAATATTATAGTAGATACCTACTTACTATACTTATCTAATACTTTCGTTGACTGTAAAGTTTGACTTATAAGTACAGGTAGGTACCTATACTTATAAGTTGCGGCATTTATTCAAGAAGCTTGAGTATTCTACATAGCCTGAAAGTCGACTGAACAGAGGGCACTTGCTAAGTAGTTTTCAATTTACAAAACAAGTGGCCATGTTTAATTGTTTAGTAATCGTTTCATCCTGCATTATAATTTGCAACAACGTTGCGTGCCACCAGCGTATTAACAGCCATCAAACGGCAAGAGGTGAACAAAGTGAAATCTGATAGGTCACTAACTAACCCCTACATTTTAACGCACCCGCAACTGAATATTATCCTTAAAGTGCAAACGATCAAACATCAAACACGTCAAACTCCATATTATAAACTACGTGTTTGACGTGTTTGACGGTTCGATGTTTGATCGTTTGCGGGAGACTTAACAACTAGAAACAAAGATCATTATCGATTACACTTCTCACGATCACGAAAACAAAGGGTCAAGGTACAATTTCATTTCTGAATTCGTCGCAGTTTACGTTCGAAATTCAATTTTGTTCGTTTTTCAACAAAAAATATTTAAACCTTTCATTAGTGAGCGGTCAAGGTTATGTGACGTAAAGTTAGGTCAGTGGTCAAATGGTGAGTTACCGGTCCATTCGAGCCTCGAGAGTCGAGAGTCGAGATGACTGAACAAAGCCACTACTACTGCTACCTAAGTAGTATGTCAAAGGTAGATACTAAAGCTAAAATTAAATTAAATGACTTTAATAATTTTTACTATGACATTGTTGTGTACTTTTTATCCGACTTCCAAAAGGAGGAGGTTGTATGTTCTTCTGGTTTTAGTACGATCAGAGATAATTATTATGATCTATATTCTATAGGCAGAATTGGTAAGCTTATCACTTATGTCAAATTAAAGTAGGCAATAATATTACTCGTATGTGGGTTGGGTATTACACAAGTCACGATCTACATCGTAATTTGGTCTGATTATAATAGCATATTCACAAGTCACAACTCGATGACCCGGTGAACCTTTCTTATATTTAAACCTTCGCTGGACTTCTACGAATATTTCAAGACTAAAATCAGCTAAATCGGTTTAGCAGTTCTCGAGTTTTAGCAAGACTAATTAAAAATTGGAAATTCATTTTTATTAATATTACTAGCTGTCCCGGCAAACGTTTCTTTGCCATATTATATAAAGTATATCGCCCGTATTATTTTATAGAATTAGTGACTAAATAAGTATGTCATCATGGCAACGTCCATCGCTATCCCGTGACTCGCGTCGCATAAACAATGGTCGCTAGATTAGACAAATATATATTTGCAATAAAATAAAATTGCGACGATAATTAAAGATCTAAGCTATCCTATCTCTCAAGTTGGAAAAAAGCACACATTTAAAAAATAAAAACATTAAAATCGGTTTAGTAGTTTGGGAATCCATCGCGGACAAACATCGTGACAGGAGATTTATATATATTAAGATAGTATACCAAGATTGAATAAATTTCTTCTCTGATACTAAAACGACATTCAACATACTTTTCCATTATGGTTGAAGCCGCTGCGGCGAGGGCGGGTTGATCGTGCCCGTAACTAGGTATGCGGCCACCGCGTCGGGGAGTGGTGGACTCAGTGGAGCACCATGGGGTTGTGGGCAGATCCTACGGAAAGTACCACAGAATAGAGGGCAACCGCACATATTATACAATTTCAAGTTGGCCGACTATCGTACATACTGACTATCGTACTAATTCTAATATTCTGTCAATATTGAATGTGTTACGTCAATGAAAGGCCGAGATCCCGAGCAGACTGATTTATTAATTGTTCACAATTACCCACAATATAACAAGTACCCACTTTATACATAACACCTCCCTTCTTATTATATACTACACTTTAACATAAAATAAATGATAACATTAAAGTTGTACACTATTAGAAAATATTTTAAATGTTAACAACAACATCAGTTTTTTGTTATTTCGCCAATATAAACGAATACATAACACATGCTTTTATCTTAAAGTAAGATAGTAAAAGATAACAAATACACGAATACAATATCTATAATCTATGTAGGTTTTTAGCTATCGGGAAGCAACAATTAACAGCATCTAGGTACTAAAATGGGTAGATTACACACTATATGAAATTTATGCATTATGTCTTAATCACCTTGACAACTTCTACAATAATTAAGTAACCATTATATTTATAATCTAAAAATTATTTTGTATTAAGTCATTGCAGAGATATTAAGGTAATGTTACTTATGTTTTATTTTTAATTATTTTTTGCAAGCATTGCAAAGCCGCCTGCCGTCGGGTGCGACCCTCAGATTCTCCCGGAGGTGACGGGACCTCATCTATGTCGTCTCTCGCCAAGTTAGACACCGGCGGGGACCGGTCACCCGACGCAGACGCCTCCTCGTACTCATCTCCACTATCCTCCCCCTCGACATTCACTTCCGGCCCATCGGGTGTTTTAATTTTAGCCAAAGAAAAACGCGACGGACGACTTTTATTAGCAACTAATTGGTCAATGTGCCTCTTATGGACCTGACCGTCGTTCGCTTTGACCGCATACGACACGGGGCTCTCGCGGTCGAGCACGACGCCCTCGGACCACTTCCGGTTGCGACGGGAGTAATCCCTAAACAGGACGGCATCCCCGGGCGCGACACCCCGCGGGCGGGCGTCGCGGCGCCGCTCGCTGACGAGCTGCCGGTCTCGGACCAGCTCCTCCGTGTCGGGGCGCAGCAGGTCGAGGCGCCCGCGCAGCCGCCGCCCCAGCAGTGCCACGGCCGGCTCGCGACCGGTTGTACTGTGCATCGTGTTCCTATACGTAAATAGAAATCTACTCAAAGCGGTATCATCGTCTACGTTATCGACGATAGCCTTTTTTAACGCTCTTTTTACCGACCGCACGGCATTCTCGGCCGCGCCGTTGCTGGCGGGGTGGTACGGCGCGGTGAGCGTGTGTCTGATTCCGTTTTTCTTAAAATAAACCGCCAACTCCGCCGAAGTAAAAGGAGGCCCGTTGTCGCTTACGACTCTTTTCGGAAGGCCGAAACGAGCAAATATTTTTCTAAAACTAGAAATGAGCGTCGCCGCGGACGTGCCACTGACTCTCTCGGCTTCGATCCACTTGGAATGCGCATCGATAATAATAAGATAGTACTTGTTATTGAACGGTCCTAAGTAATCGACGTTGAGACGGGACCAGGGCTCGGCCGGCCAGGGCCACGAGTGCAGCGGCGCGGGCGGCGGCGCAGGCCGCACCGCGCGGCACGCGGCACACTCCCGCGCCGTGCGCTCGATGTCCTCGTCCAACGTACTCCACCAGACGTAATTACGAGCTACCTGTTTCATCTTCACTATACCGGGATGCCCCTCGTGAACTTCCTGTAGAACGGAACCTTGCAAAACTGTAGGTATTATCACCCTGTAGCCCCAAACCAGGCAACCCTGATCCATACTGAGATTTTCTTTTCGCAAAAAGAAAGATTGAAATTTTTTATCGACCGTCGGGGGCCAGCCGTACATTACGTAGCCACACACCTTGCTCAGAATTTCGTCTTTCGCCGTCTCAATTTTAATATCCTTAAAACTGAGCGGGAAATCTTCCGCGACGAAATTTAAGTAGCTAGCCGCCTCGTCTTCCCGCTCGTTTCGACCGCTCGACGAATTCAAGGGGAGACGTGACAGCGCATCGGCCTGACAGTTTTCAGCCGATCGCACAAATTCTATAGTGAAGTTGTAGGCGGCTAGTATCACTGCGTAACGTTGAAGCCTGCTAGCTGCGGTCGTCGGAATGCCCTTCTTCTGACCGAATATATAACTGAGCGGCTTATGATCGCTCCGTAATATGAAATGTCTTCCGTATAAATATTGATGGTGCTTCTTCACCCCGAACACGATAGCGAGAGCTTCCTTATCGAGTTGGGAGTAATTGCGCTCGGCCGCGTTGAGCGTCCGCGAGGCGCAGCTGACGGGGCGCTCGCGACCGTCCGCGCTGCGCTGCGCCAGCACCGCGCCTAGACCGTACGCGCTGCTATCCACCGAGAGGACCAGCGGTAGCGCCGGATCGTAATGAGCTAGCACCGGAGCGCTACTCAACACCCGTTTTACCCTATTAAAAGCCGTCTCGCAGTCGGCGGTCCACCGCCACTCGGCATCTTTCTTAAGCAGGTCGTCAACGGTTTTAAGACGTCACTCATATTTGCACTAAACTTCGCATAAAAATTTACGAGACCCATGAAGCTTTTCAACTGCGTGACGCTGACGGGCCGGGGCGCCTCGACGATCGCTTTAATCTTTTTTAAGTCAGTGTGTAGACCGTGCTTATCTATATTGTACCCAAGGTACGTTACGCTATCTTTAAAAAATTTACATTTTTCAAAATTAATGCGGAGTCCGTTTTCTCGGAGTCGGTGTAGAACCGCCCTTAAATTGTTAAGATGACTTTCTCGGTCTTTCCCTGTCACGCATATGTCATCAGAGAAAACGGCAGTAGACGACAATCCGCTGAGCGTCTCCTCCATGATTTTTTGAAAATTCTCGGGAATACATTTTATGCCGAAAGGTACCCGCCTATATACGAACGTTCCTACGTGCGTCGTGATGGCCGTCATCGCCTGAGACTCATCATCGAGGAGACACTGCTGGAAAGCGTCAGACAAATCGAGCTTCGTGTACTGCTCCCCGCCGCCTAAAGTAGAAAATATTTCCTCGATTCGCGGGAGCGGATAGTGGAAATCTTTAAGAATCGGGTTAATAGTAATTTTGTAATCGCCGCAAATACGAATACCTCCGTTCGATTTAACGACAGGTACGATAGGAGTCCCGTAGTCTGAGCGTTCTACTTTATAGATAACACCCTCGCGCTGCAGCCGATCGAGCTCGCACTCGACGCGCGCGCGCAGCGCCAAAGGCAGGGGCCGGGCTTTTATAAAAACCGGTTTGCTATCTTTTAAATGCAGACGAATGCGCGATCTAAAAGTACCTAATCCCTCCGCAAAGACTTCAGGAAATTCTTGTTTTAATTTTAAAGCTATCGAGTCGCTATCGGTCGTATTAATGCTGTGACATTCTACGATGCTTAATTTTAATTTTTTAATCCACGTCCGACCCATCAGAGGCGGGCCGCCGTTCGCCACGACGTACAGCTGAAGCTCCGCAGAATTACGTCCGCAACGCACACTAACATTAATATAACCGAGAGTCTCGATAGTATCTCCAGTATAAGATTTTAAAATTAATACATTTTTATGCAATTCTATGTTTCGAAAATATTTATCGTAAAATTTTTGGGATATAGCAGATATTCTACTTCCCGTATCTATTTCAAATTTACACTTAAAATTATCATTAATGATCAATTTAATATAGTAGGGTCCGTCGCCGTCGCCCCCCGACACTAAGTTATAAAAGTTGTTTTCTTCCTCGCTATCACTATCAACATTATTAATAAAGTA
This sequence comes from Polyommatus icarus, assembly GCA_937595015.1. Lineage (NCBI taxonomy): Eukaryota > Metazoa > Arthropoda > Insecta > Lepidoptera > Lycaenidae > Polyommatus > Polyommatus icarus. The sequence continues at coordinate 24,087,747 of OW569321.1, forward strand.
CTGACCTTTCGAAGTCAACATACCGGAGGATCGATCGTTATCACTCCTGTTCAAGCACATCACCTTTAAGTGACCTTTGACACCGCACAAATCACACGTAAAGTTTTTATATCGACACTTGTTCGGCGCGTGAGTAGCCTTCCCGCAGCGTGCACACGGCGCCCGCGCGCCGCTCGGCCCCGCACCGCCAGCGCCCGCGCCGGCGCGCCCGGCCGCTCGCGCCCGCACCTGGCCGCCGCCGCTGACGCGGTGCAGCGCGTCGTGTCCCGCGCCTCCTCCGCCTGCCGAAGAGCTCGCCGTGATCGCGTGCCTCTCCGCCGCCTCGAGCGCGCTTGCCAGTTCCACAGCCCTCTTGTAGTCGATGTTTTTCTCCGCGAACAATCTCGAACGCATTTCCTCGCTGTACAATCCGGACACGAACTGATCTCGAAGGTTTTCTTCGAGCTTCGCCCCGAAGTTGCAGGTTTTAGCCAAATGTTTTAACCCTTGAAGGTACAAACGAATGCTTTCTCCCTGCTGTTGCGTTCTTTGTCGAAAAATATGTCTCTCGGCTATCTCCGACTTTTCTGGCTCCAGATGAACTTTGAGCAGAGTGACGAGTTCATCGAACGTTTTATTTTCGGGATGAGCGGGGGAACACAAATCGCACAACAGATTGTAGCACTCACTACCTACTAAGGTTAACAACGTGGCCACCTTGAGACTGTCATCGATTTTGTTTAGCGAAATAAACTGTTTTACGCGACGCACATAACTGTCCCAATTTTGCGATTCCACGGAAAACGGTTCAATTTTACCGATAGGCATTATAACCACGAATTTCACTTATAATAATTTATAGTAAATACCGACTGCGCCAATGTTACGTCAATGAAAGGCCGAGATCCCGAGCAGACTGATTTATTAATTGTTCACAATTACCCACAATATAACAAGTACCCACTTTATACATAACAGAATGCACCCAAAATATTCTCCTTTCTTTTCGCCTTCGTTTTATTAGTGCCACAATAAAAGCGTGCTTTTTACGCATTTTAACATGCACGTAGCTAGGCTAGCAACACCCTTACCAACTAAATCTAAAAGTCTGCGGCTGGCAGCGTGCACGATGAAGTTGTCCAATTAAATTGTGACACGCTATTTAGTTTGTACGATAGTCGTTGAAATTGTATGATATGTGCGGTGGCCCTTATATATTCTGTGGTATCGTGTCGTGACTCGTGTCGTTACCGTCGCAGTGTGAAAACGCCCATACCCCGGCCGATGTTCCCAATCCGCCGGGGAATGGGGATGCGCAAAGTATGTCCCCATATAAAAAAAAATATAAAATACATGAAAGGTTTATATTATTAGAATTAGAAGAAAACCTCTTCACGTTCAGATGAAATTCAGTAAGTAGGTATTAGGGGTCGCAAACTGGGATCCCGAAATTCGAAAATACCGGGATACCGGGCCAAATTTAGGTCTTCTCAATAGCGGTATTCATTTTATGCAATTGCTTGCAACCAGCTTGCAACAAATGCTTGCACATATAAGGAGCGCCAACATTTTTAAACGCTTATCTTAAAAGATCCAATTTTTCAAAACACCTATCGAAAAAGCATAATATTCTACAAAAAACATAAATGATCCAGTTCCTGAAAACTGATGATGCTGGGAGATCTGTCTGCGACTTTGCCCTTGCGTACAACTTAACACAACTGGTTGCTACGCCTACGCGAATCCCAGATGTAGACGGTCAGAATCCTTCCCTGTTGGACCTTCTGCTGACTTCAAATCCTGATGGCTACTAAGTATCCGTGACCGCACCACTTGGTTTATCGGATCATTGCCTTATTAGGAGTTCTATGCCACTTACGGCGGTATTGCGACAGTGTACTGTTAATTACCATCGTGTGTGCAAGTAAGCAGACTGGGATGGGATGCGGTCATTTTTTGCATCCCGATGATCGCGACAACACTGCCAACTCTGTTACCACTGATGATGGAGCTTTTCATTCCGTCCTCTGTAGTGCCAACCGGTGGGAGATTTGGTCCCTGGTTTAGTTCATTCTCCAAAAAAGTTGGCCGGTACCAGGAGGCTTACCAATCTTGGGCCAATGCAGTGTCTGCTCAGGATTTAAATACCAACACATATAAAATAGATTACAACCATGCCTCTAGGTCTCTCAAGAGAGAGATCACTCGGGCAAAGAAACAGCACGTCAATACAATTAGTGACAGACTCGAGTGCCTCCTTTCGGGAACCCGTGCATTCTAGTCATTAGCCAAAGCTATTCTGCAAGGCATCCCTACCATCCCTACCTACACGTAGGAAGTGGATCGTTGGCCCACGACGCAAAGGACAAAGCCGATCTTCTGGATAACCTCTATGCGTTAAACTCGACCCTAGCTGGACTTGGTTCGGACACTGCTAAGTTCGGGTTTGGCATAAAGCGCTGCTAACATACGAGCTCCTCGAGCAAGTGGGTCAAAAGTTTCTTAGCAGATAGAAGTAAGAATAAGAATGCTTGGAAACTCAGTCTGTTGATGATGATATCTCATATTCCTCCGTCTTTGTGAGTCGAAACGAACTTGTGTCAAAAATAGAGAATTCATTGGACAAACAAAAAAAGGTAGATGTTACTTAATCCAATTCAACCCCGCCAAGACACAAGTCGTATATCCTCGTTAACAATCTCCCCTAGCGTTGAAATACTTGGCATAAACATATCGAGCGAAGTCCAGTTCCAATATCATCTAGAGGGCAAGGCCATGTTGGTCTCGAAGAAGCTTGGTGTCTTAACAGAGCGAGACAGTATTTCGGTTCGGACCAACGCCTACAACTCTACAAGGCGCATGTTCGACCTCATATGGAATACCTACTGTTCTCATCGTTGGGCAGGGGCGCCAAAATATCAACTGCTCCCTCTGCATCGTATCCAACGAAGTGCTGCTCGAATTGTTGACTGCCATAGTGTTTCAAATAGCTTGGACCCCTTGGAATTACGCCGAGATGTAGCTTCACTCTACATCCTCTATCGGTTGTATCACGGGAGTGCTCTGAGGAACTGTTCGGAATCATACCACCTGCAACTTTTCGCCATCGTCTCACGCGAAAAATATACCATCCTCATCACCTGTTGATGAAAGGCAGTCTTCCACCGTGCGTTTCTCGCGTAGCTTTCTGCCGCGCACTGTAAAACTCTGGAACGAACTGTCACCAGCAGTACCTATTTCCGGACCTATACGACCTGCAAACCTTCAGGAAGAGAGCGTATTTTCTCTTAAAAGGCCGGCAACGCACCTGCAGCTCTGCTGATGTTGCCAGTGTCCATGGGCGACAGTAGCTGCTTTCTGGCAGGTAACCCATTTGCTCGTTTGCTCCCTTATTTTATATAAAAATAAATAAAAAGGAGAGTCAAATTAAATATAAAATTAAGCCTGGCTGTGGGCTTCGCTGCAAAAAGAATTGAGATCTAAATGAGTGCCAACTGCCAAGTACTATACAAAATCGAAATATTATGTATTTGTAGAAATAAAATAACATTAGATGCAAGTATTAAACTCTATTTCTTTGCTTTACATATTGGATATTTATAATAACAGTACATATTATTTAAAATATATGAGATCTTAACAACTTTAGCTTAAATCCCGAAAATACCGGTTTACCGGTATTGGTCTGGAGCCAATACCGAAAATACCGGTATTGGTCTGGAGCCAATACCGAAAATACCGGTATTGCTTAAATAATCCGGTATTGCGACCCCTAGTAGGTATGCTAAAAGGTACTATGAATTACGGGAAAGGACGTATGGGAACTTTTATCACAAAGAATTATAATATTTTGGTTCCCGCGCGCGGCATTGTGGTACGTTTTTATTGCTACATAGTGCCTAGCAGATTGGCTATAACTTGAATTAACATTTTTTACTTGAAGAATGTTGCTAATATTATTATGCAGGCATTTCATAAATAATTGAAATATTCAAACGTACGACGGCAAAAATATATAATACTAGCGACCCGCCCCGGCGTCGCACGGGTATAAAATATATAGCCACTGAAAAAATTATTAAAATCGATAACCTATGATCTTTCACGTGGTCTACTTCTTATCTGTGCCAAATATTATAAAAATTGCTCTGGAGCAATTTGTAGACCTCGCGAACTACTGGTAGTTCCCTTTCAAATAATTTCCCCCGTTTTTTCCACAATCTGCTATTAGTCTTAGCGTGATAAAATATAGCCTATAGCCTTCCTCAATAAATGGGCTACCTAACACTGAAAGAATTTTTCAAATCGGACCGGTAGTTCCTGAGATTAGCGCGTTCAAGTTAGCCCTTTCAAATAATTTTCCTCGTTTTTTCCACATTTCTTCGCTCCTATTAGTCTTAGCGTGATAAAATATAGCCTATAGCCTTCCTCGATAAATGAGCTATCTAACACTGAAAGAACCAAGGGACATGAGGGAAAAAAGCGACTTTGTTTTATAATAAGTATAGATTATAGTAACAACTTACTAAAACATGCTAGAATTCTAGAGGGAACGGCTAAACCGATTTGGATAATTTTAATCTTGAATTATTCGTGGATATCCAGGGAAGGTTTATGTTATTAGAACTTAGGAGGGAAGTGTTATGAAGTTCACTGAGTCATCTAGTTAATAATAATATTAAAGTATAGATAATGTAATAAAATATAGAACTAGTTGCTATCAATTCTTCTATATAAAAATGGATTTTCAAATGTGTTTGTCGCGCTAAAAACCGAAAATGACTGAAAGGATTGGGCTGATTTTAGTCTTAAAATATTCGTAGGAGTCCAGGGAAGGTTTTAAAGTGACACGAAGTTCACCAGGACAGCTAGTAAATTATATTTCTTATTTGAAACTTACCAGCTGATGACCAGATTGTTTGTAAAAGCACCTGTGGATATAATTTTTTCAGTTGAAATAATTAATAGTATTTACTAATCTTGTAAAGCTCTTAGTTATTAGTCATAAGAAAAAAGTAAAATATAATATAAAGAATTAGTAAATATATACAGTAAAAATTAAACAGCTACTTATCTTGATTTTTTATTTTCTCTGAATAAATAATATTTTAATTTACTTTTAAAAGAACCATATTTTGTTATTAATAAATAATTTATTTTTTAATATCTGCACAAAAAATATCCCTCCTAATTTTACTAACAAACATTATACTTGTATAAAAATGAGATCAAGAATCACACAAACTTTAATATTTTCATCTCTGCATTGTATTAACTTTTTCAATAATTTCCGGGACCATTTCCGCAGATTTCTGTATATTTTCATATTGGTAGCCCATGTGGACAGCAATCAGCTGCATCTTCTTCAAGTTCTCTTCACTGCTCTCCAGTAGATGTTCAGTTGAGGCTATATCCCTGGCTGCTTTCATTAAAAGCTGAAAGCAATAGAAGGGATAAAAAATAGCAACAATGAATATTTGCATCTAGTGAATTCGTTTATGCATATAACTGTGACAGAACAGAAATAAGTGTTTATTCTTATTTGATTGAGTGTAGGCTACTTTATTTCCACTGCCCCATGTACGAAATCTGCCACCCTCCTAGGACGCTGTCACCCCTAGGTCGCGGCCTATACGGCCCATTTATAAATCCAGGGCTAGGTATGGAATAATATGTAAGGTGTGATTCAGGTTCAGTCTTACAGCCTACAGGAACTACTATTGTTATTTGTTACATATTGGCACAAAATATTTCTGCAACAACGATAATATTATTTTCAGACGTTTTGAAGCCATAAACACCTTAGCATGTTAAGTACCTCATTGGACTTAGAGCCTCGCTGGATCTGGCGAGATAGCGAGGCTATATTGTTCATGTTTACTTGAACCCTCTCAGCAAGTCGTTGCTTTGACTCCGCAAACAACGAGCGAGCACTGCTTGTCGATGCTGACGTCATTATCGCAACACAGTAGATTTTTAATCAACAGTATCAGGAATATTATAATAGATAGGTAATGATAATAATAATTAATTAAACTTTTAATACTTTTTGTTTAAATTTATAAACACTCACAGTTTGTGAAACGTCAATAATCAGCTGTCTAGTGTCAAGTGTCAACCAAGTGTCAACAAACACACCACAGAACCAAGAAGTTTATATAATGGGATGTTTTCTTTTTATCATCTCCACCAGACGGCGCGACAGTAGACACTCACTAATTTTCTATTGGTTCCCCACCGATTTGAAATTATCTGCAGGTTGGCATTACTGACTACATGTTGGTCGTGTTTCTAAAAAATATCAGTGTACTGTCAAGTGTAATATCAATCAAAATATCATACTCCTAAGCGATCATTGGCCTAAGCAATTAGGCCAGTATACTGGTAACAGCTTAGGAACACGCTTGCACTTGTCAAACTGAAAACATGATAACTGAAAGAGTTTTCTACTTCTACTTTTTATTGTCGGTGTGGTTTTTATTATTTTTCCCCAAATTGTGTTATTTGGATTTTTGATGTTCATTATTGGTAAAATATTAGCCACTAAATATCTGTTATCTTGCACAAGTGCAGGTAAGATGTTGTCAATACCAAAATGTATTATTACTGTGACATTTGGTGTGAACAACGGTAAATAGGGCTATTTCTTCCGCGAGTTTTAACTAAAACATCGTTATTATAACTTTATTATCCTATTCATTGGAATATTATTGTGTCTTTTTCAAATTGAAATGTATCAAGTTTTATATGCTTTTGCCCAGTAATGTAGCAATTATGGATGGTATTCCCTGGTATTACCGATAGTTGTCTACCCATACGCCATCTAGTTACTAAAATGGAAGCTGTTTGACAATCAAATTAAAAAGCTAAGAAAATTCCTCATTTACCTATAAACTTCTTGCACAGAACCATGGGTTGTTTTCTTTTTTAAATCTCCACCAGACGGCGCGACGGTAGACACTTCTAAATTTTCTACCTATTGGTTCCCCACCGGATCTGAAATAATCTGCAGGTTGGTATTACTGACTACATGTTGGCCGTGTTTCAAAAAAATATCAGTGTACTGTCAAGTGTAATATCAATCAAAATATCATAATCCTAAGCGATCATTGGCCTAAGCAATTAGGCCAGTATACTGATAGCAGCTTAGGAACACGCTTGCAGTTGTCAAACTGAAAACTGACAAATGAAAGAGTTGGGAGTTTTGGCGGGCATGTGAAAGAGTGCTGTTGTGTTTTTATATTATTTTCCTAAAATTGTGTTAGCTGGGTTTTTAATGTGTAATATTGGTAGAATATTAACCATTAGATATTCGTGTTCATGCACAAGTGTAGGAAAGTGATGTAATATCCAGAAACGTGCTATTTTGTGTTCCCTCCAAAACTCTATCGAAAGTTTCAGTAAAGCGTCTACCACTTTACTGAATCGACCGACTTGACTCCTTGACTGTATTGACTTTTACTTAGACTTTGACTAGACTTTAGACCTGACGATACATGAAAACGCCGATGAAAATTATAATAGGAGGAATATGGTTTTCCCGCCATATTTCTTACCTTTTTACCTTGTCTGTGGCACAACATACACATCCTTTGTGTCAAGTTGCCAAAAAAGAAGAAAATGAAAGAAAGAAAGAAATGAAAGAGTTTTCTACTTATACTTTTTATTGTCGGTGTGGTTTTTATTATTTTTCCCCAAATTGTGTTATTTGGGTTTTTGATGTTCATTATTATTAAAATATTAGCCACTAAATATCCGTTATATTGCACAAGTGCAGGTAAGAATGAGTTTTAACTAAAACATCGTTATTATAACTTTATTATCCTATTCATTGGAATATTATTGTGTCTTTTTCAAATTGAAATGTATCAAGTTTTACATGCTTTTGCCTAGTTTTGTAGCAATTCTTGATGGTATTCCTGGTATTACCGATAGTTGTCTACCCATAGGCCATCTAGTTACTAAAATGGAAACTGTTTGACAATCAAATTAAAAAAATAAGAAAACTTCTCATAGTGCCGTCGTGGCACGGCGTTCTCTCGTAAGAAATATTGGACGATAAAACCAGCTGTATGCAAGGAATCGGGACGCAATTATCGCAATGAGGAATTTTCTTAGCTTTTTAATTTGATTGTCAAACAGCTTCCATTTTAGTAACTAGATGGCGTATGGGTAGACAACTATCGGTAATACCAGGGAATACCATCAATAATTGCTACATAACTGGGCAAAAGCATGTAAAACTTGATACATTTCAATTTGAAAAAGACAATAATATTCCAATGAATAGGATAATAAAGTTATAATAACGATGTTTTAGTTAAAACTCGCGGAAGAAATAGCCCTATTTACCGTTGTTCACACCAAATGTCACAGGAATAATACATTTTGGTTTTGACAACATCTTACCTGCACTTGTGCAAGATAACAGATATTTAGTGGCTAATATTTTACCAATAATGAACATCAAAAATCCAAATAACACAATTTGGGGAAAAATATTAAAAACCACACCGACAATAAAAAGTAGAAGTAGAAAACTCTTTCAGTTATCATGTTTTCTGTTTGACAAGTGCAAGCGTGTTCCTAAGCTGTTACCAGTATACTGGCCTAATTGCTTAAGCCAATGATCGCTTAGGAGTATGATATTTTGATTGATATTACACTTGACAGTACACTGATATTTTTTAGAAACACGACCAACATGTAGTCAGTAATGCCAACCTGCAGATAATTTCAAATCGGTGGGGAACCAATAGAAAATTAGTGAGTGTCTACCGTCGCGCCGTCTGGTGGAGATGATAAAAAGAAAACATCCCATTAGGGGTCGCAATACCGGATCATTTAAGCAAAACCGGTATTTTCGGTATTGGCTCCAGACCAATACCGGTAATCCGGTATTTTCGATATTTTCGGGATTTAAGCTAAAGTTGTTAAGATCTCACATATTTTAAATAATATGAACTGTTTTTAATGTTTATAGGTATCCGATATGTAAAGCAATGAAATAGAGTTTAATACTTGCTCATACTGTCATTTTATTTCTACAAATACATAATATTTCGATTTTGTATATAACTTGGCACTCATTTAGATCTCAATTCTTTTGCAGCGAAGCCCACAACCAGGCTTGATTTTTATATGGAATTTGACTCTCTTTTTTATTTATTTTATATAAAATAAGGGGGCAAACGAGCGAAAGCAAACCTGTTGGAAAGCAAATATAGGTCCGGAAATACAGCTGGTGACAGTTCTTTCCAGAGTTTTACAGTGCGTGGCAGAAAGTTACACGAGAAACGCACAGTGGAAGACTACCACTCATCAAGGTGATAAGGATGGCATATTTTCGCATGGGACGATGGCGAAAAGTTGTAGGTAGTATGATTCCGAACAATTCCTCAGAGCACTCCCCGTGATACAACCGATAGAGGATGCAGAGTGAAGCTACATCTCGGCGTAATTCCAAGGGGTCCAAGCTGTTTGAAACACTATGGCAGTCAACAATTCGAGCAGCCCTTCGTTGGATAAGATGCAGAGGGAGCAGTTGGTATTTAGGCACCGCTGCCCAACGATGAGAACAGTAGGTATTCCATATTATGAGGCCGAACCTGCGTCTTGTAGAGTTGTAGGCGTTGGTCCGGACCGAAATACTGTCTCGCTCTGTTAAGAACACAAGCTAAGCTTAAGCTTCTTCGAGGCTAACTTGGCCTTGCCCTCTAGATGATATTGGAACTGGACCTCGCTCGATATGTTTATGCCAAGTATTTCAATGCTAGGGGAGATTGCTTAGGATATACTCGTACGACCATTGATGACTTCTTTAGTGGTAAACGCGCAGACTTGTGTATTGGCGGGGTTGAATTGGACTAAGTTACATCTACCTTTTTTTGTTTGTCCAATGAATTCTCTATTTTAGACACAAGTTCGTTTCGACTCTCAATGATGGAGAAATATGAGATATCAGCATCAACAGACTGAGTTTCCAAGCATTCATCGTCAAGTTGTAGTAGTAGTGATCGTAGACCTTTATGCTTCTATCTGCTAAGAAACTTTTGACCCACTTGCATAATGTCTCGGGGAGCCCGTATGATAGCAGCGCTTTATACCAAAGCCAAACTTCGCAATGTCCAAACCAATTCCATCTAGGGTCGAGTTTAACGCAAAGAGCTTACCCAGAAGATCGGCCTTGTCTTTTGCAGCGTGGGCCAACGATCCATTTCCTACGTGTAGGTAGGGATGGTAGGGATGCCTTGCAGAAATTCCCTTCAATAGCTTTGGCCAACGACCAGAATGCACGGGTTCCCCATTTTACATGTGCTGGTATTTAAATCCCGAGCAGACACTGCATTGGCCCAGGATTAGTAAGCCTCCTGGTACCGGCCAGCTTTTTTTTGAGGATGAACCAAACCAGGGACGAAATCTGCAACCGGTTGGTACTTGGTACTACAGAGGACGGAATGAAAAGCTCCATCATCATTGGCAACAGAGTTGGAAGTGTTGTCGCGATCATCGGGATGCAAAAAATGACCGCATCCCATCCCAGTCTGCTTACTTGCACACACTATGGTGTATGGGTTGTTGCCAACCGTACATGCTTACACGTTAAGATTCAATAATGTCGCGGATCATATTCATTTGTATTACGTGAAATAAAGTTAGTTATCATTTATACATCAAAGGGAGCGGTTTTATTTTATCATTCCCAATCGTTCTCCCTTAATTATCATTTATCTTTATCATACATCTTTTCTATAATATTAGTTGTAGGGCAGGCTGCAGCAGTAGCCCCTATAGATGGTAATTAACAGTACACTGTCGCAATACCGCTGTAAGTGGCATAGAACTCCTAATAAGGCAATGATCCGATAAACCAAGTGGTCCGGTCACGGATACTTAGTAGCCATCAGGATTTGAAGTTAGCAGAAGGTCCAACAGGAAAGGATTCTGACCGTCTACATCTGGGATTCGCGTAGGCGTAGCAACCACTAACCAGTTGTGTTAAGTCGTACGCAAGGGCAAAGTCGCAGACAGATCTCCCAGCATGATCAGTTTTCAGGAACTGGATCATTTATGTTTTTGGTAGAATATCATAGCTTTTTCGATAGGCGTTTTGAAAAATTGGATATTTTAAGATAAGCGTTTAAAATTTTTGGCGCTACTTATAATATGTGCAGTGCAAGCATTTGAATTTTATGAGTTCAAGAGTTGTTAATAAATCCGAAGTTATGAACATAGCTCTTGAGCCTTTCGAGATAGACACGAGAAAATTTCGGCATTTGGGGACGTAAAGTATGGTGTTTGAAGTAGTATAAAACTGTGGCTGATAAAAGATCCACTTAATATAAATATTTTTGAAACGTACTTAAGTATTAAGTGGGTACCAATCTAATAATTATGGTTATCTATCACTAAAAAGGGCGTAACTTTTTCTATTTGTATTTGTTTTTCATTTATTTTACTGAAACCGAAAATACCGAATATCCCGGTTTTCGTAAAATGAATACCGGTATTGAGAAGACCCAAGTTTGGCCCGGTATCCCGGTATTTTTGAAATTCGGGATCCCGATTTGCGACCCCTAATCGCAATACCGCATGCGTTATTATCGACCGATAATAATTATTATTAATAATTAGAGTGGGTTGCACGAAATAACTTTGACTTTAACTTTAACCGGAAAAATTGACAGATGTCGTATGAGCATATGGGGTGTTTGGACGCCATACTTAACTTTAACTTTAACCACGCCTCTGGTGCAAAGCAGCCTTATTATATAATAACACGCCACACGCCAGTCTTTATGTCTATGACCTACGAATATCATAGACAAAAAACCATGAACAACGAGTAACGACTGTCAAGTCACGTTGTCTCCTGCATGACAACGACAAATGACAATACAAATTACAATCTGACTTTTCGCTCATCACGGATAGTTTTGTGTTGCAGCAAATTTCTGTGAAAATAATTAAATTACAATATTTTTGAAATGTTTTCTTATCAGACATCAAGTTTACTATTATTCTTTAATGTATTTAATACAACTGCTTCCTTTTTTATGATATAAGCAATGTTTGTTTACTTGACAACAGTGATTTTTGATTTAATTAATGGTTTTTATTTACGTTAATCGTTACTAAAAATAATTTATATTCCCAAAAATGGATAAAAGCGTAACGTGCGAGCATCTCAACAAGCTCGTGGAGCACTTCGACAAGGAACTATGGCAGTCGAAGGAGGTGAGATTGAAGTTTTTAAAGATACATAACCTCAAACGTATGTAATACGAGTGTACTGTTTAATTAACATTCCGTGTTTGTGTGCTTATTATGCAATTTACTGGACAGCGATCGTCGTCGGACGGTCTGTGTACTCGTTGTGCGCGATATCTTGTTATTACACTACACTTCTGTTTATATTATGGTTTCCTGTAACATAATATAGTTTAATGGTCTTTTTTATTGCACAAGTCTCAGATGTAATAATATTTAATAATGTAATAAAAACAAATTAATGTCACAATCTTCAGATATCACACAAATCATGAATATGGACTTGAAGAAGTATTGTACCTAGTTACATTGTTTACTATACTTCTATTGTGTTGCTAGTTAAATTATAATATGAATCCTTTGTTTAATTTACAACAAAAAGCCATGCAATGTTGTGAAGGTAAACAAAAGAAATAAGTTATGTATATTATGTTTACCTTTTTTAACTAACACATTATTGATTTAAATCAATATCAATCAATACATAATATTGTAAACAACTTGTATAACCACCACTTTTACTGCAAATAAAGAACTGATTACTGATTAATCTTTCGATCGTGGATTATTGGAAATCTATTGTTATTCTATTGTCTCTTGCTCACTGGTGAGCTAATTTTTAGCTCAATATTGTTTTACACTCACATTATTTTAGTGTTGCTAACAGATATCCTATTCACGAAAATCAGTAAAAGTGGGACATAAAATCTTATCTTATAATAGTGTTTACATTACTCGCACTTTTTTGTTATAATGCTTAATCAATGTGCGATTAATCAGGTGACTTGCAAAATTATGAAATTGATTTGCAGTAATTGCATATTTTTGTTGTATTAAGGATAAGTAAAGTTGTATTGTTAAAATATTATGTTAAACATAATATATTTTCTTACACAAAGTTTAATGTAAGTAACAATATAATCATTATGACTAAGAGAAAAATCTTTTAATCCCTTGATCACCAATTCCAGGAAATCTTTTGTTGTCGTGGCCCATATGGGCCTTACGGGGCTTGACGGATTTATTATTGAAGAATTATTTATTTGTATTCAGAATAAATTTTTAAAGAATTGTATAGACCTTGAAAGAACAAAATGTTGCATAGACAAGCACTTAATATTAAAGTTTACAAATAATCTGCCAAGTGTGGGCTTGCGCACAAAGGGTTCCGTACTGTTATAGAGTGAAAATAAGGAAAAGTTGTGTTTTTTGTATGGGAGCTCCCCTTAATTATTTATTTTATTTTAATTTTATTATTTAATATTAAAGTACACATATTTCAGAATTTTGTGAAAATTTCAAATGTCTTTATGTTGCCATTATGAGTTACAAGCCAAAAAGACCAAAAAAATAATGTTTGTTGTATGGGAGCCTCCCTTAAATATTAACTGTTTTTAGTATTTGTTGTTATAGAGGCACCACAAATACATAATCTGTGAAAATTTCAGAAGTTTAGTTATAGCGGTTCTTGAATTACAGCCTGGAGACAGACAGACAGACGGACAGACATTGAAGTCTCAGTAATAGAGTCCCGTTTTTACCCTTTGGGTATGGAACCCTAAAAAGCAGTCTCTATAGATGCTGAAATTTTATCATACTAATTTGATTTCAGAATCTGGCATGCTTCGACTGTGGATGTCCGGGACCCAACTTATGGATTTGCTTACAACCTGAATGCCTTCATGTTGGTTGCTCCGAAGTAAAAAATGACCATAGCACTATACATCAAAAGGTAATAATCATTCTATTTATTTTACATTCAAAAATGTTTGCCGGGTCAGCTAGCTTAAAATATTTAGAGATCAACTACGATAACATGGCGCGCCCCTCCAAAATTCAAAACTTTTGAAGTGCATTGTCAAAATGTTTGAAGTGTCAAAACGTTAGTTGACCAACAAATCTTGGTAATAAGTGACATTAACGTGTACTGTGATTGGTTGAATACTTACTACATACAAACTCTTTCATAAGGATGTGACTGCACACATTGAAACAGTCATTTGGAGGGGCGCGCCATGTTATCGTAGTTGATCTCTACACATTAGATATATCTTTTTCACTGATGCTGTCTTTGTCTTGGAGCGTCCATGGCCTAGTGGGAAGACCATTGGTTCACACTCGAGAGGGTGCAGGTTGAATCATGGGTAGAGGGGTGTACCAATGAGACATTTTCAGATCACAAGTACATAATACGGATGCTCGTACGGTGAAGGAAAACATTGTGAGGAAACCCGCACATGGCTGGTCCCAGATGTTTTGGCCTGCTCATTCCTCTGGACTAGGCAACCATATCGACGTTAAAAATCTTGTCCCAGGCACTTCAGTATTTGAAGAGTGGTTACTGCGCTCTGAAAATACTATATAAATCATCCACAATGGATACAAAGGCCTTGTTTTGTCATTCTTATATATTGGAAATATTAATTAAAAGACTATGGCAGCAATTGTGAGATAACTGTAAAAGGGACCATCACACATCTTTAAATCACACTTTGTCAGCCATTATATTATTATTACACATTGTTATGAGTAGAAGTTACAATAATTCCTCACAGCTATGGTTAGGGTCAAAGTGCAACTGTTGTAACAAAGAACATTTGACACAGACTGCTTTATAAATATTTATGGTTTTGATTAACTTTGCTAGTCATGAAACTGATGTAAGCCGTAGCTGGATAAATTCTGATGCATTTTTGATAATTATTTATAAAGTAAGTAGCATTCTCCTAAAGAAAAACCTAGTAAATTGAATATCCCAAGGGACCTTTTTTTTCGATGAAATGTGTGAAAATTACCTTCATACCAAAGTCCAAAATTGTGTTGTTGCATATAGAAGAAAATTTTACACGTATAAACTTTTCCCGTAGAGTATTTATATGATGCCATTTGACAAATTCTTTTTAAAGTAGCTTTTCAGTATTAGTTTTGAATGCAATAAAGAAAGAATAATAATTATCTTATTTAATATTAACAATGTAAACATATTTGTTTCAGAACTACCCGTTTCACTCTGTCCATATGAACATCTCAACAGACCGAATATGGTGTTATCTGTGCGAGAAGGAGGTTCATAAGCGGGCAGCGTTGAGACATGCGCAGGCAAAGGTTACTTGAACTATGCATATCTAATATATATAAATCTCCTGTCACGATGTTTGTTCGCGATGGATTCCTCAACTACTTAACCGATTTTAATGTTCTTTTTTTTAAAATGTGTGCTTTTTTCCAACTTGAGAGATAGGATAGATCTTTATAGTCGCAATTTTATTTTGGTGCAAATTATTTGTCTATAAAGAGCGACCATTGTTTATGCGGCGCGGGTCACGGGATAGCGATGGACGTTGCCATGGTGACATACTTATTTAGTCACTAATTCAATAAAATCATACGGGCGATATACTATAAATAATATGGCAAAGGAACGTTTGCCGGGACAGCCAGTTTATTATATTTTTCATATAAATAATATCGATATAAGTAATAATTAATACTGTACTCTGGTCTTAAGCTACAAGCTCACACAGGATAAAATTGATCTGTTTTGCACTATTTTCAACTTCTGAGTACCTATAACTATTAAGTAAACTATCACTAAAGTGCACTGAGATATTAAAGTGAATAAAAGCTTTACAGAAAACTGAAACACTAACTTAACACCTCCATCATGGGTATCGCAGACACAATAGATTTTCAATTGTTATGCAGCATCCGGCTGCCGCTTGGGGATTGATGGTTGCTTTATTTATAGCTTTACATAATCAGCTGTTAGACCCTTAATAAGTGTACAAAAAAATTTTTTTTTTTCAGTTAAATCCTGAGCCTTCGGCGGAGGATGCATCAGTCACAGCCAGGCTCAGCTCCATGGGGGTCGGCAACTCTGACGACGAGGCCGATCCCGACGACATGGACCTGGACTTTGACGACGAACCACCTAGAGGTATAGTGTTAACATAACAGGCAGAACAGACCAGTAAGCTAGACTTCACACAAACTGACAAATCGGTTGGTTGTACCACGTGGTACCGCTGCTAGCATGCTTTGAACGGCTCAGCAACGCAGTGTTACGGCGCGCGTCGGCAGATATGACATACTACATAAAACATATAAATTTTGAGGACATTTCTAAGGCTTCTTACAGATGAACTTACTTGTGCCATTTGTCTGTAAGAAGCCTTAGTCGGCCTACTGGTTCGTTTTGTCTATTGTGGTATTAATCTCTCTTATTTGTTTGTATGAGAGATGGTGTGGTGTTTTGCCACAGGATTAGCTATAAAAGCGAGGTTATAATATAATATCTATGGACGCTTCACACCACGTCAGTCAGGCCCCGTGCTAAGTACATCAAGGACTTGTATTACAGGTACCAGACAACGGAAATATATTTAATACTTTTATACTATACATATATTTTGATTATATCATACACATCCAGACCCAGGAACATTGAAAACTTTTTGTTTCGTCGGCGGGATTCGAACCCGCGACCCCCGGCTTGAGCTGCCACACACTCAACTAATTAAGCCACAGAGGTCGTTAGTCAGTCGGTTGTTGATATTTCAGCTCTTGTAAAGTTATTTTCAACTTATTTTAATGAAGGAAATGTAACAAATTGTGTTCCTGTTTTGTTACATTTCCTGTATTTAGATAAATATCTTTGATCTTAGTTTGCATGTGCAACCCTCAGGGTTCATAATGAAAGTTGATCTCCTCACAACTTTTCATTAACGTGATCTCTTTTCGAGTGTAATTCTAATACTTAAAACTTTTCTGGAGAAAAAAAAACCAATTGCATAATTTTGTATAGATACCTGGATACTGAAGCAGGTTTACTATTTAATTATTTTATGAGTTTTGTTAAGCGATACTTACGAAGTTCCTGATTGGCTGATACGATGCGTCTTCCGATTTTCTTGCGAATGGCATCAAAATTTCTAAATAGCCAAAAAGTGACTTACGCAGTGCTAGAACTTCAATGGCGATTTGTTTGAATAATTGAATAATTCAACACTAACGTTCCGTAGGTCTGGTGGGTCTGCAGAACATCGGGAACACGTGCTACATGAACGCGGCGTTGCAAGCGCTCAGCAACACGCAGCCGCTCACCTCGTACTTCCTCGACTGCGCCGCCGCCGTCGCCGTGCTCGCCGGCGATAAGAAACCCGGCCTGAGTCGGTGAGTGTAGTAATTGTAAAATAATATTATGTAATAGTAGAGGAGGGGAAGAGGGGATTTTAGGAGTAGCTCGAACGTGTCAGATTAAGATTGTATAGGCTTCCGACATGTGTCTAGTTATCATGGTATAGAAATCAGATTTCTCACGTGGTGGGTTAATTATTTTTTTTTAAATATTGAAACGTCATCCGATCTGTCAGATTAAGGTAGGGGATGTTAAGTATACCCCAAAAAAGCTTTCATTTTTATGACCTACCTTCACTTTGAATCGTCAGTGCTTTTTAAAGCACTGACGATTCAAAGATAAGGTAGGTAAGCCTGCAGGAACATTTTAAAATATAAAAAAATAAACCTTCATATTTTCCTAACTAAACTTCGCAGATATTTTATTTTGCACTAAACTAAATGTCCTTGTTTTCTAAAATATAATAATAACTGACCGAAATAAGCAATTTTCTGAATATATTTTCTTTTTCAAAACTTTAAAATGGCTGCAGTTTCTGAACCCACCGCTAAAATAAAAAACGGTCTTATAATTTTTTTATCAGTTTTACCTAATGTAAAAAACCTACTAGGTTTCCATGACGCTCGAGTGACAACAAAATTAGCACCTTCTCCTCCCCTACTATAAGTACCATCGAATAAATTGATTCCTAGGCAGTTGACGGACCTACGTCATTTGATTGAGTTATGTCAATTCAATATTAGGGCGTGTTTTCATTAGGGCTCGCACGCTACGCACAAATTGACTCAAGTCAAGAAAAAAATCCGTGCACGTGCGCCGCGGTGGTATATCGTACGAGTTAACGACTAAAGGCTCCCTTTAGTCGTTAACTCGTACGATATACAGCATACGGGGAGTCAATAACAACTATGGCGCATTTCGATTGGTCGTGGCATGCGTTTCAGAAATCTCCCGCACCCCGCATGCGGGCACTATGATCGACCAGTGAAAATGCGCCATTAGTCTGTCGGCTGGGTTTGACGTAACACGACCAACTTACGTAGGTCCGCCATCTCTGCCTATAAATCAATTTCTTCGATGACACTTACGTTTAAATAAAACGCGCCAGGATATTATTATTTTTACTTTTTAGTCTGTACCAGTAGTAGTTAAAAATTTTTGTTTTTGTTTCAGAGCATACCAAAAATTAATGCAAGAAATGTGGCATATTAGAAGTAGAGGCTATGTTGTACCAAATGGCATATTGTACGGGATAAGAAATGTGAGTATATTTATAGTGTTAAAAGTAATAATAAAACTAATGCAATAGTGAATAGGCGAATAAAAGAGACTAGTAAAAAGTAAAATGTTTTTTTTTTACTAGCCTAGATGCTGCTGGCCAAAATGTATATTTTTTTTATTTAAGTATATTTATTATTTATGCACAATGTTAACAAATACATATTTGCAAGTAGTTTGCAAGTTATATTAATGCAGTGGCTTAATTTTAAAGTTATAAAATCAACGAAAAGAAGTTAGTTTTAAGTTGATTTACTAGCAGGATGAGATTGACATAGCCACTGTGTGTGCTAAAATCCCTAAATAAAAAGAGAAAAAAAAAATCAACAACATGTAAACGGCTAAAAGCTAATTTTTAACATAATTTGTGGGAGTTTTGCCGGGAATACGAAAGAGTGACGTTCTGTTTTTGTATTTAATTTCCTAAAATTGTGTTATTTCGGTTTTTAATGTATAATGTTGGTAGAATATTAACCATTAAATATTCGTTGTCGTGCACAAGTGTGGGCAAGTGATACAACTTCAAGAAACGTGCCATTTTGTGTTCCCTCCAAAACTCCATCGAAAGTTTTAGTAAAGGGTCTACCACTTTACTAAAACAACTGACTTGACTCGTTGACTTTACCGACTACTTTTTAGACTTTGACTAGACTTTCGACTTGACGATATTCTGGAAAAATTACTTGAAAATTTTGTAAATTTTTTACGAAAAAATATTTTTTCCCGCCAATACTTCACTTGACACTGGCCATGGTAAAGCCGAGCGCCATAACAAGAACAAAAAAAAACATAATTTGTGCCATTTCGTTTTCCAGGTGCACCCGATGTTCCGCGGCTACCAGCAGCACGACACCCAGGAGTTCCTGCGCTGCTTTCTTGACCAACTGCACGAGGAGCTTAAAGAGCCGGTAAATATACACTAAGCCACAAGAAGAGGAAGTAAAATAAAGTACAGTAAACGTAATATTGAAGCACAGAAATTCAGTGCCACGACTTACAACGTTAATGTATAGGTTATAATAATATTATGTCCGCCCCGCCAACTAAAATTAGCGAAAGCCGTACTCGTTGCCGTTATTTACGTAGCCGTTGCTCAGACAAAAATTCCATACGTATGTGCATCGTAAATTATATAATTGAAAAATTAAATCTAATATATATAAATCTCCTGTCACAAAGTTTGTCCGCGATGGATTCCCAAACTACTTAACCGATTTTAATGCTTTTTTCCAACTTGAGAGATGGGATAGCTTAGATCTTTATAGTCGCAATTTTATTTTATTGCAAATTATTTGTCTATAAAGAGCGACCATTGTTTATGCGACGCGGGTCACGGGATAGCAATGGACGTTGCCATGGTAACATACTTATTTAGTCACTAATTCAATAAAATAATACGGGCGATATACTTTATATAATAATATGGCAAAGAAACGTGTGCCAGGACAGCTAGTTATATAATTAATAATAGTTTTCACTTTTCGGTAGTATCAGAATAGGCTTACTAAGGCAACTCGGTAAAAAACAAAAAAATGTTTTTTCCTATAACACTATATTTTTTTAGGTGTGGGACGCCTCGCCGGAGGACAAGCTAACAACCGAAGCGGACGGCGACCATCAGGAAGCCAACAACATCCTTGTTCGACGAAGAGCGGCGTCCTCGGGAGGTAAATAATAAAATAAGATTATGAACAAAAATATGCATTGCTATCTATTGTCAATTTGTCTTAAGGGCTGATTCATGTAAAACTGGCACACGCCAGTGTCATAAGGCCAGTTGCGCCGTGAAAAGGCAAGAGGGGGCCATGAGTCGATCCTCCAACCTTATCTGAAACCACAAATATAAAATAAAATTGTAATAAGTATTATTTATGTTAGGGTGGGTTGCACCAGAGACGTGGTTAAAGTTATGGTTATAGTTAAGGCTAACTTAGCTTTAACCTTAACTGACCACAGAAATTGACAGATGTCTCTTGCGTTTATTTTTTTATTAACCTTCGGAAGGCAACAGGGGTGACGCGTCACCCCAACACTCTAGAAATGTATCAATATCTAGTTTATTATGATTTTGTCTATTTCTTACACTCGATCTATTCTCTAATTTTAGTGATTCTGATCAATCGCACGCGTCGATATTTTGCTGTAAGTTTTTGTTTTTGTTATATCGACACCTTTGGGGTGGCCCGTCACCCCTGTTGCCTTTCACGTGGGTAATTTTTCCTCGCTATGCCGAAACAAATTTTCATTTATAAGTTAGAAATGGCTCCGATTTCGGGTGAACTAGTTCATAACTGATTAAAAGTGACTATTAATGATAGCTTACATAATGAGAGCTGTTTGGAAGATGACAGCATCTTCTAATATGAAGATAACATTTTGGTGCGTTTGGAGGAGAAGGGTCCTATCTCAAATGGAGAAAATACTGACCATGATGTGCTAACGCTTTCTTAATTAAAAAATTATGTTTTACGAGGCAAAAACAGATACGTTTACTCATAGGTTCCGTAAATGAAGGGTCATTTTAGTATAAATTTGATGCGCGAATTAGAAGCCACTTTACGTCACATTCTAAATATGAACCAAAAAACTGTTTATGGTCAGCCCCCAATAAAATTACAGAAACAAGCAAGATATTATGCAATATTTTCAAGAAAATGGACCAAAAATTTAAAACATATTGCACAAAATATCTTCTGTTCGTATGCACTGAAATCACAAATATTTAGCTTACAAGTGCATTTAAACTAAAATAATAATAATACCAAATTACAATTTAAAATATCAATACTACTTTCGTACATTTAATTGTTAGTGCAATTGATCTGTTGATAAATACACATGATTATGTTACATTTCACCGTTTAATCACTATTTTAAAATCTGGGGTGGTGCGTAACCCCTGTTGCCTTTTATGTATGCAAAAATTGTGTTTGTATCCGAAGGTTAAAGCTACAGGTAATGGGATTGAGAGTATAAAAAATTGAATTATCCGTAAAAATCGACAGGAAAAATATAACACTGTGAAACATAGTAAATTTTCACGAAAAAATTTAGATATAAGTATGTAGTAGCGGTTATGGTTAAATATGGCGTCCGCAAAGATTTGACACTTTGCAATGTAGTTATAGTTAAAGTTACAAAATATTACGACGTGTAACTGCGCCGCAGGCTGAAAAAGATTGGCAACCCCTGGTTTACAATTTACATTAATGCTGATCTATAGCACCAACAGGAATCACATTGATACTGGCCTTATAATAATGTGAAAAGGAAATACATAAACAAAGCCACTGCTCGTTATTGCTAGACATAGCAATCAATAACATTCAAAGCTATTTATTACGTTGATTGATGACTGACTAATCGCATTTTCACTTTGTCTGTTCCAGCGAGCGACGCGCCATTCTTCGCCCGCATGCGGCGGCCGTCGCCGGCACCATCGTACAACGAGCCACGGGATGGCTACCTCAGGTAATCAATTTTACAACAAATAATTAAGAGTCCGTATACGAAATTTTGCCGATGAATACGAAATTGCAAAGGTTCGCTACAGAAATATTAATTAGGTTTTTTCCCCTTAATAGACTTAAAAATATATATATTAATTATTAGGTTTAAAATATATTTAAGTGCGGAAAGCCGATTCGAGCCTTGCGGCGAGTAATATAATGTGAGATTTAGGTTGTTTTGAATCGTGTTTTTTGGCACTATTTGTTTTTTTTCTTTTTTCTCGAATTGGATAGAATTTTATCTATAGATTATTTCTGTCGTTTTCTTTTTATGAATTACAGCTCCAAGTTGCCGAAATTAACAGCAATTCTTTTCCCATTTTCTCTAAAAGTTTTGCCGAGTTACTTACATATTTTTTTACTCAACTATTTCATATTAAAGTGGTAAAAAGTAATTCCATCATTTTATAGACGACATTCTCAACAGTACATTGTATTTTTTTCATCCCGTTAATACGTCAATACAATCCATAAACAGGTGATATTCTAAACCTTTTACAGCAAAAATCACAAAACTGTCGCGGGTTTGAGTTGGATTATTTAAAAATACTTAAAAAACAAAAAAATCTAGCTCCAACATTAGATTATAATTGAAATGATCTTACATATTGTGCATTAAAACTTATAGAAATACTGTATTTCAACTGTTAAATCACGTCTGTAAAATCAGCGAAATCGGCAAATTTCTTATACGGACTCTTAACTTGAGCAGCAATAATTTTACACATGGAGTTTTCTGATGTTTTTGATTGAAGTTTATATGTTTAGTAGCGCTTTTTATTGGCTTACGTCAAAATAATAATTTACTAAACTCGGAAACGATATATTATATAATAATACTTCACAAGATTTTCACTTTCGAGGGTAGTCCGCCGAAGTTGTAACATTACGCGCTAACTAAATAATTCATAATTAATTATTAAAAGTATTATATTCGCATGGAATTAGTGATACAAGTGCGAGAAACTTATTATGCAATCACTGTGAATATAAATTCAACATACTTATTGGTGTTAAGGTAACTTTTTCTCAAGTGAACTCGATCAGTTTATTATACGCGTAAGCGCCGCGTATTTCCCTGGCACTTAAGACCTTTGGTTCGCGAGTATCTCGTGTGCCGATTGCTGAGTCATCTTAATTAACAGGACTATAACTAAATCATAATGGAATGCAAAATATGTGCTTCCAATCTCAGCATTGAAGAGTCCCTAAAATGTGCATCTTGCAAGGCAGCCTATCATTATATTTGTGTGGGATTGCATGACGCGGATTACAAAAAGATTTTGCCTATGAATAAAGCGAAATGGAAGTGTTCTACATGTAAACAACCAAAAAGGGTGGCTGAAGGTTTGGGAACGAGCCCAGCGAACAAGTCTACCCAATCTACTGTGGAAACATCAGCTGATCAACCGCAATCTATTATCAATATTGATGCAAATTCTTTAATGTGTCAAATAAATCTCCGGTTTGATACTTTGTCAGATGCTATTAATTCGCTAAAGTCACACTTTACTGAAAAACTAGAACACTTTTCTACTATAATTGGAAACTATGAGTCAAAAATATCTATTATGGAGGCTTCTCTTGTCACCGCTCAGGAGCAAATTAATGAGTTGACCACAGAAAAACTAGCTCTTAAATCGGAAATTGAAAACCTAAAGTCTAACATTAACAACATTGCTTTATGTAATAGTAGGAATGAGCAATGGGTAAGAAGATCTAACATTCAAATCAATGGAGTTCCCGAACGCAGAGATGAGAATTTACTTAAAATACTTAAAAATCTGGCTGAAAAATCTGAATTCCAGCTAAGCGTTGAGAACGATATTGACTTTGTCACACGCATTGCTGTAAAAAATGATACTAGTGATAAGAGGCCAAAGCCAATTATAGTCAAATTTTTAGCTAGATATAAGAAAGATGAGTTCCTATCCTCAGTACGTAAGTTGAAGAATCTCAAAGCAAGTGATATAGGCTTTGTTGGATCTACTGGCCGTATTTATTGCAATGACCATTTATCTCCTACAAATAAAGCACTTTTTGCAGAGGCTAAAAGAAGAGTGAAGGAAAAAAAGTGGGCTTTTATTTGGGTTAAAAACTGTACGGTCATGGTGCGAAAATCTGAAAATTCACCGGTATTTCATATTACTTCTGAGGATTGTTTAAAAAAAATTACATAAGAACGAAAACAGACGTTATTTTGTGTTTCAAATTGATGGGTTTAGAAAAATTATCACAACATATAAATTTTTTAACACTATGCAGTAAAAGTTTGAATGCGATTTATACTATTACATATTATTTATGGCGAAAGTTACTTGTTATAACTCAGTTTCTGCTACTAATATGCATCGATCTGACATTTCTAACTATAAACATATTTTATTCAAAATTAAAACTCACTAGAATTCATAGTAACATAAAGAATTGTAATACTTGTTTAGTTAACATTGTAATAGAGTATAATTTTTGGCAGAAATGTGTTGCAAACACTCAGATAATTCTTATAGATTATTGTATATTTGTGTTTGTGGTAGCCTTTTGTTTTAAGTTAGGTCATCAATCTAAAAAATATTATGAAGGATACTATGGCAGCAATAAAACTGTTCTTAGGATATTGTATTGCTTTCGGCAGTTTATAACTATAAGTAATCTTGTTTTTCTTACAGTCTGGTACGTTGAATTGCAATTTTATGAAACCTATTATTTTGAATTACACAAAAAGTATGAAAATTACTGTTATAGTCTTACCTTAATGTTATTTGTTATTGTTACTTGCTTGTGGCAGCGACTGGATACGCCAGGACAGCTTAACATTTTATTTTTGGAATATGTTTTGATACACATCTCACACTTAGTATTGCAACATTGGAAAATCACTAGTAGCAAAATGTTATATACCTCAATAACAAATGAATCACACTTTATTAAAAATGTAGTTGCAGTTACTATTAAGGCATCAACGTTATTAACTCACTATGAATATTAGCATTTATTATCAGAACGTACGAGGTTTGAGATCCAAAACAAGCCAATTGTATAGAAGTATCCTAAAAAATGACTACGACATTGTTTGTTTAAGCGAAACTTGGCTGCTCCCGGGTATATCAGACTACGAGCTAGTCGACCCTAGGTATACTGTATATCGTAATGATCGGGATTACGAACGTGTCGGGCTAACGAGAGGTGGCGGTACACTGATAGCCGTCCGAAAAGGGCTAACTGTCGATATGCGGCGCTCGCGACCATTACCTGACATACCTAATGCTGATATCACTAATGTCGTTATTGTACTGGACGGGAGTAAATGTCTAAGATTGTTTTGTTGTTACTTCCCTCAGAACCGACATCATGAATCGTCTTGTCTTACATTTTATGAGTATATATCGGACTTAAATATGGATTTTACAGACGATTCTTTTCTACTGGCGGGTGACTTTAACATAAAAGATGCAATGTGGAATTTTACTAATACTGAAAATAATGTTTTGCTCCTTCAAAATCCCACAAATAGCAATATGGTAAACGATTTAATAGCATTTATGTCGTTCAATAGCTGGTCCCAATATAATGGCATTAAAAATATGAATGACAGATGTTTAGATCTTGTCATTTCTAGTCGTGAATGCGAAGTTGTGCGTACGGAACCACTCTGTCTGCCAGAGGACAGTCATCATCCTAGTTTTTATATGTCATTGAATTTTCAATTAACCAATAATTCTTTGCAGCCGGCTTCACGAATTGTAAGACGCTTTTTTAGTGCCGACTATGACACTATTAACAGGGAGATTGCTAAAATCGATTGGCAATCTTGTTTATCGGGAGCAGACTTAGACTCAGTAGTAGACATTTTTTATGCAAAAATTAATGAAATTATTAATTCATTTATTCCATCGAGAAACGTGTCAGGATCAAATCGCTATCCCATATGGTACTCAAAACAACTAATAAGAATGCTAAATAAAAAATTTAGGGCCCATAAAAAATGGAAAATATATAGTAGGAATTATGATTATGAAAATTTTTGCGAGTTGCGTCGTTGGACTAAATCTCTTGAAGAGACTTGCTACAACACTTATGTATCAAAAATTGAAACTAATATTCGATTTAGTTCTAAGCCCTTTTGGACATTTATTAATTCAAAAAGATCTGCAAGTGGACTGCCAGACACAATGTACCTGGATGATGAAGTTAGTTCCAATGGTCCTCAAATATGTAACATGTTTAATTCTTTTTTTCAGTCGGTTTTTGAGCGTGACTCTGAGGACGTACAATGCGATGTCCCTGAATATAATAATGTAAATGTCATAAACACTGTTGAAATAACAGAGTTTAGTGTTAAAAAATATTTGAAAAATCTAGACGTGAATAAGGGCTGTGGGCCAGATATGATTCCCCCATGTTTCCTTAAAAATACCCGCGAATCAATTTCACTTCCTCTTTCTATAATATTCAATAAGTCCCTTAAGCAAGGACTGATACCATATGTCTGGAAAAGATCACTAGTTGTTCCCATTCATAAAAGTGGTGATAAGCATAACTGTAAAAACTATAGAGGAATTTCTAAATTATCTGTTATACCAAAGCTTTTTGAAAAAATTATTTACGATTCAATCTTTCCCCTTATTAAACCCACCTTACCTTCTCCCAGCATGGTTTTGTTAGTGGAAGATCAACAGAATCTAACCTCAACGAATTTATTGACTACGTCTGTACAGCCATGGACAAGGGTTACCGTGTAGATGCCGTTTATACCGATTACGCAAAGGCGTTTGATAAAATTTCTCATAGAATACTTATTAGAAAACTGGCTTGTCTTGGTATTCATGGTGATCTCTTGCGATGGATGGAATCTTACTTGCGTAATAGAAGCCAAGCTGTTGCAATTAAAGGACACACTTCTAATTTTGTTCCTATCACTTCAGGGGTTCCCCAGGGATCTCATCTTGGCCCATTAATGTTTAATATATTCATTAATGACGTGGTAAGCTGCTTTAAGCACTCAAGAGTTCTTTTATATGCTGATGACAAAAAAATTTTTTGTATAGTTCGCACTATAAGTGACTGCATTAACATGCAAAAAGATTTAGACGATCTATGTGATTATTGTACTAAAAATAAATTACATCTTAATGTTGATAAATGTCTAACTATATCCTTTTCTAGGAAGAAGAAATCATCATTATTTAACTATTCACTGTTTGGTAAAACTCTTAAGCGTGTCGATGAAATCAAAGATCTCGGAATAATTCTGGACCGTGAACTAACTTTTGCAAATCATATAAGTAGTATTTGTAATAAATCTTTCAAAATTCTTGGTTTCTTGTTTCGACAGGCTAACGATTTTAAACAACCAACAACATACACTATACTTTATAACTCGCTAGTCAGATCAGTGCTTGAGTATGCGTCAACTGTTTGGAATCCCTTTTATTTTAAATATATTGATATGTTAGAAAAGATACAAAATAAATTTCTAAAAAGATTTCAATACAAGTTTACAAATATTAACAAAACTAAAATATTGTCCTTGAATAAGCGGAGAGGTTTAAAAGATGAAATGTTCTTATATAAAATTATCCACAACATGATAGATTCTCCATACCTCCTAAGTCAAATTCTATTTAGGTGCCCGTCTCGTACCCGTAGTAGCTCAACATTTGTTACACCTGTGTGTAGATCAAACTATGCTAAGAATCGCTTTATTGTGAGAGCGTGTGAAAAACATAATCTTAATTTTAATGAAATTGATATATTCAACTTAAAATTTAAAAAATTTGCTGCCACATTCAAAGAAATATAGTTGATTTCTTATAGTGTACATATTTTTGTTTCAAACAATAATACGTAAAATTGTGTGAAATTTCCTTAAGAAACTTTAACATCATAATTCATTATTCGTCGTGTATTTTATAATAATTATTATTGATTGTCAACCTTTGCATAAACTTCTTGTATTACAAATAATTGTTGATCCATGTTACTGTAATACTTATTTGTGAAAACTTTATTGGCTCATATGTACTACTTTACCATTTACAGTTGCTTGTATTAAAATGCTGTTTGTTTTCCAATAAATAAATAAATAAATAAATAAAAGATCAAACGCGATCTGCCGCTTAGGCGTAGGGCGTGGCATATTATGTAACATGAAACCACTAATAACAATAAATGCATACATTAAACACGCATTTTTTAATTTCTTATTCATATATTCAGTTTTCTCTTTCAGTTTAAAAATTATACTCAATGTCATCTCTAGTTTTTTTTAACAGGCTTTATATTTTATTTCTTACTCCTACCTAACCTCTAGTGATGTGTCTAATCTAAGACTAATAATATGTGCGAGTTTTTTACGCCGGTTCTTCTCGCCAGGTTAGTTCCCGAACAGGTGGTAGGCACCAGTAGAAATGACGTTCTGAAAACATTTGATTCAAATTTATTCAGAAATAAATCAATTTTTATTTAACTTTTTTAAGGATGGAGGCTGCGCGTCACAGGCGGTCGGCGAGCTTCGCGGGCACGTCGCACGCCACGTACCAGCCCGTACCCGCGACCGCTATCAACGGCACAGGTAATATTACATCGACTATTTAATTAATAATTATTATTATAGCTGATCCGGTAAACGTTGTTTTGTCATATGAAACCATTTGCCATAAACATGCAAACATGATAAAAATATGTTTGA
The DNA here is from genome assembly GCA_937595015.1 of Polyommatus icarus. NCBI lineage: Eukaryota > Metazoa > Arthropoda > Insecta > Lepidoptera > Lycaenidae > Polyommatus > Polyommatus icarus. The sequence continues at coordinate 24,116,611 of OW569321.1, forward strand.
GATCCTTAAGGGGCCGGGTACCCTCGAAATTCTCATACATACGTAATACCAAAATCATTTTCTCATACGAAAATATTTAACATGTTTGAGTTGTTTTTCAGTTTAAAATAGTAATTAAGGTCCCTAGGTCCCTGAACAAAAATTTACTTCAAAATATTTAAACATTAAAAAATTTTTTTGTTTTTAATTTTTTTAGTAAATTTAGTACTTAATATTTAAACGCTAAAAAATAGAGTAAAACACTAAAAATATATAAATAAATAGTAAATTTACTACAAAATATTTAAATACTAAAAAATATTTTTTACAGTTTAAATATTTTGTAGTAAATTAACTATTTATTTATATATTTTTTGTGTTTTACTCTATTTTTAATGTTTAAATATTTAGTAGTAAATTTACTAAAAAAAATTTTAAAGCAAAAAAAAATTGTGTTTCAATATTTTGAAGTAAATTTTTGTGCAGGAACCTAGGTAATTACTATTTTAAACTGAAAAACAACTCAAACATGTTAAATATTTTCGTATGAGAAAATGATTTTGGAATTACGTATGAGAAATTCCAAGTGTACCCGGCCTCTTAAGGAAACAAAAATCGGCCAAGTGCGAGTCGGACTCGCGCACGAAGGGTTCCGTACCATTACAGAGCAAAATTAGGCCAAAAATTGTGTTTTTTTGTATGGGAGCCCTTAATTTTTTATTTTATTTTAATATTATTATAAAATATTAAAGTACACATATAACTAAGGATTTTGTGAAAAAGTAAAGTACCTACCTGTTGCCATTATTGATATAGAGAAAAAAAGGCCAAAAAAATCACGTTTGTTGCATGGGAAATATTTATTTTATTTTTAGTATTTGTTGTTATAGCGGCAACAGATATACACAATCTGTGAAAATTTCAACTCTCTAGCTATTACCGTTCTCGAGTTACAGCCTGGTGACAGACAGATGGACAGACAACGAAGTCTTAGTAATAGGGTTCCGTTTTTACCCTTTGGGTACGGAACCCATACAAAATACGGGCGGAATGCGAGGGGCGACACACTATTCCGTCGCGATCCGTCCGTGTTTTGTATGAAATTTTGAAACGCGGCGGAATTTACGCCGGCGTAATTCAGCCTAGTGTGCTTAGACACTAAGTGACATTACAGCAGAAAAACTTAGAATAAACGAGAATCGGCCGTTTAATCTAAACAAAGGAAAAAGTCAGCAAAACCTCTGGCTGACTTTTTTGGGATGTATCAACCTATTTTTTTTTTGGTATTATTTTTCCCAGCGGGGTCGGAGTCGGAGCTATCATCGTCTGAGCCGGACGAGCGGTACGAGACGGCGTCCAGCAACAGCGACTGCGCCTCCCCCACACCGGACCCGCCGTGAGTATCACTAGTACTCGCCGAAACATGGTGGTAGCGGTCATTGACCTTCTTAGTCTAGGCTCTAGGCGCTAAATGAGAAATGCTCGCACTGTATTTAGAATATTTAAGAACAAAATTGACATCTTATAAAGACACAAATTATTACAGATTCATCGAAAAACTTCTTGGTAACTTTTAGAATGATAATCTCGCACTTTTTATAAGTTCGAAGTGATGTGCTTCATATTCAGTTCATATCGAGTATCCAAAATACGATATATCCCTTATACTAAGTACTGACATACGGTTTTGCTCGATAGTTTTACTCCAAATCGAACAATGTGGACCGCAAAACTGACAGCTCGATGGCGCGCTTCGAGCCGGCTCGATGGAATTAAATATGTTGAAATGCAACTTACCCCTTCAAGATGCAGGAATCTACAAACTCGACTGTGATTGTGGCCTCTCTTATATAGGGCAAACCAAAAGGTCCATCAAAACCCAAACAAACAACAAACAAAAAACAAATTTAATTAAATTTTTCTTGGTTCAAGGTTTGGTCAATAAAGAATCGTAATACTTAATATTATCTATTAATTGCTTAATACTAGTCTCGTCATCAGACATAACATGTAATAAAGTCAAAGCCGTTTTTAATTCAAAAGTATCCATGTTGCTATATTGAGACTCAATTTCAATATTTTTATGCTGACACAAATTTAAAATATCCTTTTAAAATAATTCAAAATTTTTCCGATAATTTTCATAAAATGGAACGTCTTCCGATTTAATTTTCCCTTTACTTAAGTTTTCTGTAAAAATTGCCAACCAACTAGAATATTCGCTATAAATAACAAATGCCTCACTAAGCTTAACATTTTAAATATTTCCTACACGTCTATTCGGTCCAATTTTTATTAAATATGTTCGAACTTCTTTTAATTCATCATATATTTTTTCTAAAGAAATGTTCATAACTTACCAATTTACCACCAAACGTAGAATTTATAACTTCTTTTAAGACGTTTTAAGCACGTAAAATTACAATGATTAACCACGAGTACACAGTAAAATAATTAATACACAATGGGGATTGTCCATTTTTTTTAAATTTTGCTCATTACAAAAACATTTCGAGGAATAAGGTCAGTGATCGTTTTTCTGTATATAAACGAAAAAAATACCCATTAGTTACTTATATTTTTGAACAAATATGTTTAACCTTAGTTTGACCTTCAATGGCGTTAAATTAGCAATAAATTCGACCAACGTTACGTTTCGAACTTTTGGTAAGCTTCTCGTATCAGCTTTCACATAATGAGAACTTGCATTTGACGAACCAGCCATTATAAATAAGATTGAAAGGAAAAAAAACATACTGCAGAGGTCAATTGGCCGCCGATGATGACGTCACAGCGAAACTTTAAAAATTTATTGAGAAAAAACTAGCCAATGAATTTCAAAATTATTTAATTTATATTCTTAAAATACCCTATTTTAACGAAAAAAAATATAAAAAGTACATGTGATTTTTTTTGGACAATGCCCATTAATAACTTAGAGTTCAATAATAATTTCAATAAAGTCTCTACATTCGGCTTCGCGACGCGAGACGTAATAATATACGATATACGATTATATATGATTTAACACTAAAACCTTTACGCATTTTATACGCATAACGCACGTAAACGCGACACTGGTGACATGAAAACGGAGTTCTTCAATTCCAGCTTGATTTCTGCCAACTGCATTCTGGACAATCACGGTCTCCTCCTTTGATTGTTGTTTGCCCATTTTTACCGAAAAATACTGTCTCCGTTATAACTTGAAACACGTACACACCGTAACGCGAATGAAAAATGAATGCCATAATTTAGATTAAATTAAAACAGTTCTCTGTCTTTAGCACTGCACAGAAAGTTCCATCCCTTATACGGAGAGTCTCATATTCGCGGCGCGAAACCCGATGGCAGGGTCGCCATGTAGGGTGTGTTTAGGAGACGAGTAATAAGACCGAGAGTTGCAAATAGACAGTTTATTAAAATATTTGACATTGGGTTATATAGAGGTACATACTTCTTATTACACTACTACACTTACTTCTCCAATCTCCTTCTGTTTAATTTCGTTGCGGGTCCCAAGACAGCTTTAGCATGTCCCTCGGGCTCCCTGAGATCATATCAAAGGGTTTTCGAGGTTGGATACCATCATATCACTGTCGATTCAGGAGATACAGCGGTGGGAATGTGTTGAATTAGCAAAAAATTTTAGTAATAAGAAAGAAATACTCATTAGATGCCATACCAATAAAACGCTTTGATGGTGAGGAGCGTCAAGAAACTCACACTCATCTAACTTTGCGGGTGTCTTGTTACTTCCCTTTACTTTCAATATAAAAGCAGCAGTTTAAAAAAAATACTTGTTCAGGAAATCCGCTCCATATGGTGGCAGCGGTGGTGGCGGCGATGGCGGTGCGCCGCGATACCGCAGCGTGGTGTCAGACGTATTCGACGGCAAACTGCTCTCCTCCGTGCAGTGTCTCATATGTGATAGGGTGAGTACTGAGTATATTTAGAGAAGTTGATTCCTAGGCAGATGGGGGAGTGCCATGCCACACGATGCGGTATGGCACACGGCGCCGCCCGGTGCGCTCCGGCGCTGCACCACATGCACACCGGAATCGAGGCGAGGCGGGGAGGCGGGGAACTCGAGTCCGTCGCTGTTACAGACTACAGTAGCTTTACCATGAGTTTAAAGCTAAAGTATTTATCGATACTCGATACCGACTACGATACGCGATTGTAGTTTCGCAAGTGACCGCTAGAGGCGCTGTAATTTTTTATTATTTTTTTATTCTCTTTTTATTTAGGGATTTTAGCACACATAGTGGCTAGTAATCTCAATCCCATCTTATCAACTCGAAACTAACTTCTTATAATAAAGGAGTACAGTAATTTTGCATAATCAGAATCCGGTTCAGCCAATATACAACATTAGGAAGATCGCACACGTCACACTTTTTGTGTGATCGAGTCTGCGGCTTATATACAATCAGCATGGCGCGCGCCATCAGACTGTATGTAAGCCGCAGACTCGATCACACAAAAAGTGTGACGTGTGCGATCTCCCTTTAAGGGAGACCATAATATTCATTAGAGGCACTTTAATTAAGTTCAATAACTCATTTCTTTTATGAGTATATCGGACACATTCCATCAAAACGTGTTGCACATCTTCTGGCCTTCCACACATTTCGCAATCAGGAGAATCAGCTTTACGCATTAGATGTGCAAATTAACGTAATGGTATGTGTCCTGAACGTATTCTATGTGCAGCAACAATCTGGCTCCGACCCAAGCCTGACCTTTGAAACCAGGGTATATGAGGTGGCTCGCTTTGTATACTTTTGTACCAAATACATTTGTACTGCGATCTTTCATTAAAATATTCCTTCCATAATTCATAAACATGTATTTTATATTTAATTAAGATTTCAGAATAATGAGGTTATTACCTCTATTTTGAATTTCTTCTAAATTAATAGCATCTTTGGCTAATCGGTCGGCCTCATTACCACGTAGACCGACATGAGACGGCACCCACTGCAAGACTATATCTTTACATAATAATTTAAACTGCAGGCGCTGTTAAATTTGCCATACTAAAAATTTACGGAGTCGGTATCGAGTATCGATAAAAACTATAGCTTTCAACTCATGGTAGAGCTGCAGTACTGCAAAACGTTGCGGTGCCGCACTCACCGTGTGGCCGGTAGTCCGGCGAGATGACCTCCGGTGCGGCACCGCGCCGCGTCGTGTGGCATCGCTGTAAGTCGGTCGTGTTACGTCTAACTAGTAATGGGAATTAATGCTATTTTCTATTAATTTCATTAACATGCTAATTTTGATGTCACAGCATGCTAAGTATTATTGCTTTGCTATTTGCTAAAACGCGGCATCGTGAATAATTATCGGTTCGCATCGCACCGCTCGCGTCGAGTATTATTTCGCATCGAGTGAAAAATAGCAATTCATTAACAGTTAGCGCTGCGGTGCGAAACGGCGCGGACGTGATTTTTGTCATGATCGCTGACTATTGCTAAGCACGATAATATTAGCAATCGTATTTTTAGCAAGTACGATTAATTTCATTATTGCTAATGGGCATTTAACAATTAATTATTATTGCTAATGCTATTTTTACCAACACTACGTCAAACCTAGCCGTCAGATCACGACTAATATTGAATAGACATAACTCGACTAAATGATGTAGGTCCGTCAACTGTCTAGGAATCAATTTCTTACTATTGAATAATTTATTTATATAAAGTTAGTGTTAGTTAGTTGTGTTTCATTTGTGTATAATAATTAATACACATGTGCTTAAACTACGATGACCTCTGTATCTGTGTAGGTTTAAGTGCGTCGACACGCTTAAACCGAAGGTCGCGAGTTCGAATTATGTGGACAAAAAAAGTGTTCAATGTTACTGAGTATTCATAATCAAGTAAGGCCGGCAACGCACCTGCAGCTCTTCTAATATTGCGAGTGTCTGTGGTCAAATCAAAGTATATTCATGCCTAGTAAAATCGGTTCAGCGGTTTGGGCGTGAAGAGGTAACAGACAGACAGACAGACAGACACACTTTCGCCTTTATAATGTTAGTATAGAATATAGATTAAAACAAATGTGTGATGCAGGTGTCGACGCGCGTGGAGACGTTCCAGGACCTGTCGCTGCCGATCCCGTCGCGCGAGCACCTCGCCGTGCTGCGCTGCCAGCAGCCGATACTCAACCACGCGCCCATGCCCAGCCAGGACTCCTGGGTGAGTTTATATGCTATAATCAGCCCAATAGCGCACTAGCGGCCAAGTCGCGGCGGCCATCGAGAGTGGTGTGGCCGCCGCGACTTGGCCGTCACACGGCCTGGTGCGCATGCTCTATGGCAGTTTCATACTAAGGTATCTATCTCGATGGAAGCCGCGACCTGGCCGCTATTGGGCTTAGATGACGCCTACAGCTCCATTGAGCCAAAATTCCTTTAACGTGTGGAAACCTTTTCGGGATAAAAAGTATCCTATATCCTTTTCCCGGACGAAAAGTATCCCCATACCAAATTTCAGCAAAATCGACTCAGCAGTTTAGCACACCTTCGCATTTATAATATTAGCATGAATTAGACATTAGCAGGCTGATTGTGTAGCCTACGATAGTTATGCTATAGAGGTTTCACATCAAATATTGCCGAACGTCTGCTATCTGTGAAAATTCGTACAAAATTTCTAACAGACAACATAATATGAGTCGCCCTGCAGCTGTGTACTTTGATGATGAAGAACTGATGATACCTCTAGGTAACATTTCTCTGAATATAAGGCTAACGCCTAACACCGAATAGCTTTGTCCACACTGTGCCTTTTTCTGTTCGTCAAAAGCATGCGTTATAGCGCAGTCAACAACGAACGTGAGGCATGCCCGCAACGTATGCTCTCTGAACGTATCCAAAAAACAAAAATGACAATGTTGACGTTGCGTTCCCATGACGCATTCAATTATTGAAGGCGCCAAAACGAAAGTTGAATGAAATAAGATGACAAAAATTGAAGACGAAAGCGCATAGTGTGGACATAGCTCACATAAATAATTAATAATTATTATTAATAGAATTTTAAGAGTTCATACTACAGTAAATCCTATTATTGAACATTGTCATTCAGTGTTTTTCATAAAAAAAATTTAGGTGGGTGTCAATAATAAAATTAGAGGACTGCCAATAATGGTATGTAATTGGTGCCTGTTTATTTTAAATAACTAAACGTAAAATTTACTTTTCGCATGTGTTGGTAAAACATTGCAAGCTGTCTGTTGTCTGCTAATGTTAGTTGTAAAGTATTTTCAAGTACTGGTAACAATTAATTATAATTTTAGAAAAATAATATTATATTTAATAATAAATAACTATTAATAAGTAAGTATTAAAAAACAATTTTATGAACATTATCAAGAAGTTACAAAAAAATAAGTTGCATACCGCAGCAATTTTTAGTTTACACGTTTCTCCACTAGATGGCGCTATCAGGGCGCTACATCGCGGTATCGCTTGTACGACAAATTTTCATAAGTAATGTACTATACGTGGTTTATTTACAGACAAACAGACTACTTTCGCTGTTAAAACTAGATGTTGCCCGCGACTATAATCGCGTTTGTTTTTTGGAAATCTGCTCACTAACTGGACGTAGTTAAGCAGAAAGGACTCAACCCACAAAATGGGCAAAACTGAGTTAAGTATACCATCGTATTCCTGAGGGTCGAATCTACCATGTAGTGAAAGCCCCATTTTTTAAATATACACCGAAAGTACTTTTTTTACCCCCTCGATTGACTCAACCCACAGTATGAAGAGAACTCTAAATAGCTGAACGAACTCAGTCCACTTGAGTCTTTTCTGAGTAATGGTATTTCTATGAGTATTGCCTTAAACTTGATTAATCAGAATTGACTCAAACCGTTTGGATCATTTCTAATAATTTAGATTGGGTTGGAAATGTCATTCTATCAAATAACTAAAACGACTCAAACAGGTTGGGACGTTTCTGTGTTAAAATTTACAAATATTAAAAACCATGCAAGAATTTAAGACGTGAGTGGAAGAATAAGGTAACATGAAAAAACTTCCCGTTTTATTCAAATAATTAGGGAAAAAATGAGGTAATGTCCGTATGTTACGAAATGTTACTTGTTCGATTTTTCTACTCACCCAATCAAGCCCCGTAAGGCCCATATGGGCCGCGAGAACAAAAGATTTCCAGGAATTGGCGATCGACGGATTAATTTGGGTCATCGTCTAAACAAAATGGAGGGTGGGTCCATAACCATCAACATCCTCTTTGATATTGGCGTGTCCTTTGAGATTTTAGCCATGCATTCTATGCATGGCTATCTTCAGGTATTAAACTGAACATTGATTGGAAGTCGTCAAGTTTTGCCTGAGGAATTAGTTTACCATGGGGCCAAAGAATTTCAAAATATTCTTCGGCAAAGTGCATTATAGCACCCTTGTTTTTTTTTCGTCAAATCTAGCTTTTGACTAGGTATCTCCAGTCTCTGATATATCATTGTTATTAAAAATGGTTCTTCTTTTATTAATAAAATATTTTTAGTTTTAAGCCAATTCACTTTATCTTGGTTTGTACATATTTTGCTGTTAACTATTTTTTTTCTATTTTCTTTGTACTCAAAAAATCTTGAGTCGACATTCTCGTAACGTGAAGCGGTTTTTTCTTTTTAGCGATTTTCATGAGTTTAATATACTCTTCTACTATATAATATATTCGCTCGTTCGCTCGTGATGTTTAAGTACACATTCAATTTTACTAAAATCAGTGTCATTTTGCAAAAAAGAATAACCGGACTCTAAATATCTGAAAGTAATGGTTTTGAGATTTGGGTGGCTGTTAAGTATTGTTTTTAACATTAAAACTATTTTAATATTCCGGTTTTGTCCTCCACAGCAGTCTCTCCAAAGAATATTTTGAAAAAAAAATTTTGTGCAGGAACCTACGTAATTATTATTTTAAACTGAAAAACAACTCAAACATGTTAAATATTTTCGTATGAGAAAATTATTTTGGTATTACGTATGTATGAGAATTTCAAGGGTACCCTGCCCCTTAAACTCATGAAAATCGCTAAAAAGAAAAAACCGCTTCACGTTACGAAAATGACGACTCAAGATTTTTTGAGTACAAAGAAAATAGAAAAAAAATAGTGAACCGTAAAATATGTACAAACAAAGATAAAGTGAATTGGCTTAAAACTAAAAATATTTTATTAAAAAAAGAAGGGCCATTTTTAATAACAATGATATCAGAGACTGGAGATACGTAATCAAAAGCTAGATTTGACGAAAAAAAAAACAAGGGTGCTATAATGAAAGTGCATTAGAGAAGATTTTGAAATTCTTTGGCCCCATGGTAAACTAATACCTCAGGCAAAACGTCACGACCTCCAATCAATGTTCAGTTTAATACCTGAAGATAGCCATGCATTCTATAGTAATCTCAAGGGACACGCCAATATCAAAGAGGATGTTGATGGTTATGAACCCACCCTCGATTTTGACTTAGACGATGACGCAAATTAATCCGTCGATCGCCAATTCCTGGAACTCTTTTGTTCTCGCGGCCCATGTGGGCCTTACGGGGCTTGATGGGGTTAATTTGCGCCCAATAAATTGAAGAAGTGAGTGGAAAAATCGAACAAGTTACATTTCGTAACATACGGGCAATACCTCATTTTATCCCTAATTATTTGAATAAAACTTGTAACTTATCTACTTCATATCCTAGCTAATATATTTGGCTACACATAAACTTCATAGTTTTTCTATTTCAAACAATTTTTCCGGCCCTAATGCCTTCATTTAAGCAAAAAAACGGGAAGTTTTTTCATGTTACCTTATTATTCCACTCACGTTTTGAATTCTTTCGTGGTTTTTAATGTTTTTAAACTTTAATAAGGTTTCTTTTGTGTGTGTTTAAAAGTTTAATTATCAAGGTTGATAAATACATAACTTTTTATTAATTTAACTTCTTTTATTTTCTTTTATCACTTATTTTCCAGTCGAAGGGTACTTATGAGTCCTTTCTGAGAAATAAATAAAAAATACCTGTCCCTACAAAGTTGAAAATATTAGTATGGACTCAACCCACATTTCACTTAATATCTTGAAATTTATTGCAAAATATACAAAAAATAATTGACAGACCAATAAAGTGTGAACTATTCTTTAAATTAAGCAATTACTTTTTTTGTTAATGTAACTTTTTGATAAAGAAATTCAAGCTGAAACTTCAAACGCCAATATCTCAAAAGTGACTTTGTGTGGGTTGAGTCCTTTCAGCTTAACTACGTCCAACTATAGTGACGCGGATTTAATGAAGCTTTGCAAACTCGGAAGTGAAATTATTGGAGTATGGAGACTGCATGTGGAATGCGTAAGACGGTAGGGCTTGAGTCACAAATTTTTGATGTTAGATTTTTTTTCGAATATATTTCGTTTGATTAAATTATGTGGTGGATTCGCTGGCCCTGTTTTTTCATTAAGATCCCCAAAATCGGAGGGAAATTGAATCTGTTGTAAGCAAAATGTAACTTGAGGCTCATAATATTATTGTTATTTTACACCCGAGCCATTGAACGTGACTTAGTAGTTCTTCAACGTGCTTAGTTTGTGCTTTTCATATTTCCCCAAAAATGGACGATCTGTACTTATTCTCCTTTTTCTCGATATTTCATAGTTTCCATAAAATGAAAATATCTATTTGAGACAAAATTGCTAAATAAGGTCTTTAAATGTCAGTTATTTATGTAACAGTCATCGTGGTTAAGAGTACGTATACGAAATTTTGCCGATGCGCTACAGAAATATTATAGGTTTTTTCCCCTTATTAGACTTTAAAAAATATATATTAATAATTATTAGATTTAAAATATATTTAAGCGCGGAAAGCCGACTCGAGCCTTGCGGCGAGTAATTTAATGTGAGATTTAGGTTTTTTTGAATCGTGTTTTTTGGCACAATTTGTTTTTTTTTTTCTTTTTTCTCGAATTGGATAGAATTTTATCTATAGACTAGCTGTCCCGGCAAACGTTGCTTTGCCATGATAATATATTATGTATTTGCCATATTATTTTATTGAAGTGACTAAATAATATGTATGTTACCATGGCTACGTCGATCGCTATCCCGTCGTACAAACAATGGTCGCCGTCAGTCTCAGGTTGTAATAATTTACTATTATTTATTCAAAAAATGCACAGCTATCAATATATAAAGTACCCAGTAGCCGTTACTTACTCAATCCAGTCGAAAAGTATCGACATCTGTTGGAATCTTTTGGAGTTAACAGATAATTGTGACTGTCAATTGATTATAGACAAATAATTTGCAATAAAATAAAATTGCGACTATAATTAAAGATCTAAGCTATCCTATCTCTCAAGTTGGAAAAAAGCACACATTTAAAAAAAAAAACAACATTAAAATCGGTTAAGTAGTTTAGGAATCCATCGCGGACAAACATCGTGACAGGAGATTTATATATAATAGATTATTTCTGTCGTTTTCTTTTTATGCTAAACCTTTTACAGCAAAAATCACAAAACTGTCGCGGGTTTGAGTTGGATTATTTAAAAATACTTAAAAAACAAAAAATCTATAGCTCCAACATTAGATTATAATAGATTGATTGATAAATGATCTTACATGTTGTGCATTAAAACTTATAGAAATATTGTATTTTAACTGTTAAATTACGTCTGTAAAATCAGCGATTTCGGCAAATTTCGTATACGGACTCTTACGGGTTCCCCCTAAATCATGGTGGTTTCATAAAAATGTTAGTCTATAACTGACTTCATAATAAGCAGTGCACAAAGAATATTAAATCTATACTAATATTATAAAGCGGAAGAGTTTGTTAGTTTGTTTGTTTGAACGCGCTAATCTCAGGAACTACTGGTCCGATTTGAAAAATTCTTTCAGTGTTAGATAGCTCATTTATTGAAGAAGGCTATAGACTATATTTTATCATGGTAAGACTAAATAATAATAATAATAATATATAATAACAAAAGCCTTTATTCACTGACCACTTAAATTTTTACAGGATATACTTAATATTAAAAATACAGTTGTTACTTGTTGTTTATCTTATTTTAAACTAAAACTTAAATTAATCAGCAACCATTTTGTTGGTCAGGTTGTCCTTTGACATAGGCCTCCCCTAGTTTCTTCCAATCTTCTCTGTTACGAGCTAGCCTTCTCCATCCTTTTGGTAGATCGTCCTCCCATCGTTTGATTTGGCGCCCTTTCCGTCTTTTGCCATTTCTTGGATACCATTCTATAATGTCTTTAGTCCATTTGAGTTTTTGTGTTCTTATTATATGACCGCTCCATTTCCATTTTAGTTTCCTTATAGTTTGTAGAATATCTGTGACCTTAGTTGTTTTTCGTATTTTTGATGACCTCCATCTGTCCTTTAACTTTATGTTCAGCATACTTCTTTCCATGTTACGCTGGCAAACAGTTAGTTTGTGGTTACTTTTACTTGTTCCTGGCCATGTTTGGCATCCATACGTTAGACATGGTAAGATGCATGTATTGTAGAGTTTGCTTTTTATAGGCATTGGCAGTTCTTTATTTTTAAAAATTTCTTTCAATGACCAGTATCGTTTCCAAGTATTACTAATTCTCCTTTCAATTTCTTTGTTATGCTGATCTTTTATCGATATTAGTTGCCCTAGATATATATATTCATCAACATATTCTATGGTACTACTATTTATTTCTATTATTTCTTTTTCTGCGTTGGTCATTAGTTTTGTTTTTGTTGCATTCATGGTCAGTCCTGCCTTTCTACTTACAGTGTCTAATTCTTGCAGCATAGTTTTTAGCATTTCGGGGTTTCTAGCGAATATCACGATGTCATCAGCAAATCTCAGATGGTGAAGGTTTATTCCATTTATGTTTATTCCTTTGTTTTCCCAGTTTAAGCCTCTAAATATATCCTCTAGTACCGCGGTGAAAAGTCTTGGAGAGAGTGGATCTCCTTGTCTAACACCACGTTCAATATTAAATTCTTCTCCTAGATGTTCGAGTTCAATTGTTGCTTTCATATTCTTGTACATTATTTTGATAATTTTTATATATTTACTTTCTACACCTTGACTTTCGAGCGTTTTCCATATATATTTGTGGCTTAGAGAGTCAAAGGCCTTATTGTAATCGATAAATGCAATATAATACCTTTGCCCATATTCGTTGTGTTTTTCGATCACTTGCTTGACAACATGAATATGGTCTATAGTGGAGTAATCGGGGCGAAAACCCGCTTGTTCTCTGGGTTGATTCTCTTCTAGGCGTTTAGTTATTCTAGATTATTATTAAGACTAAAAGGAGCGAAGAAATAGAGGAAAATGTGGAAAAAAACTGGGAAAATTATATGAAATGCTTATTTCGGAACTACTGGTCCGATTTGAAAAATTATTTCAGTGTTAGATAGCCCATTTATCGAGGAAGGCTATAGGCTATATTATATCACGCTAAGACTAATGGAGCGAAGAAATAGAGGAATATTTCCGGGCGGAACATCTCAATATAATAAAATAAAATCGTAGGAAGGTCAATTTTCTGTACATTGAATATTTTTGTACAATAATACTTGGGACGTTATCTAATATGCTAACGCGGACGAAGTCGCGGGGAACAGCTAGTTAATTATAAATTTATTATTAGAACGATTTAAATTTTCATGGGATTCTATTGTATTTGAATACATTGGATTTTTACTTAGGGAATGCGCAAATTGCTTAAGGTTTTGATGCGATATCGTGATCTTCTCCTTTAATCTTATCCGGGATTGTAAGGTGCAAATATAGTGAGAATGTCGTTTAAAGTAGTGTGTGTGTCAGCTGTGGTGGGTGGTGTCGTGGCTGCGGTCGTGGTTCTACGGGCCGGTGGTGTCGCTGCAGGACTGCCTCGCCGCCTTCTTCAGCGCCGATGAGCTCAAGGGGGACAACATGTACAGGTGAGAGTTAAGACGATAACTTAGCGTGAGCTTATTCAAGTTTATTAAGATTTTAGAATGTAGGATAGTGACGTAACTTTAGGGTGGCAGCGCTGGCAAAATGTCACGGGCCCCCGACCCAAAAGCAGAAATTTTTCATACATTGTTTTATTATTAACGTGACGATTTTTACTGTTGGGTTGGGTTTGTTATAGTTACGCCACTGGGATAGACCACTTATGATGACGTCAACAAAAGATATACTTGTGTATTGTAATGACAGACATGTACAGCATTATTAACACCCATTTTTGTGACAGATTTCCCTATAATGTGATTCGGCAATATTGTGTTATTTTTTAATTTGTGCTGCGACAGTCACAGGCAGTTGTTCGTCTACCGCCACCTACACTGGCTACAAATTAACCCTTTATACCGTGTCCAGTATTTTATTAGAAGATCCCAGCCAATGCATTAAATTTATTTACCCGCAAAATAGTAGATTTGTCTTGTTTGTGACAAAATAAAGTGTATTTTTGGTGAAAATCAGTATAATAAAACACTATAATAATTTATAATATATTATTGGTACTCACTAGATTTATTTAAAAATCTGGTACCAAATATAATATTTAAAATGTTTTTGTTTGTATTATAATAGGTTTGTCCTAATTAGTATTTAAGGGAATTGTTAAATGACCTCATTAAAATAATTTGAGGAATGAATGATTACTGAATGTTGTTAGTTGTAAAGAACATCTAATATAAATAAAACTCCTGTCACGATGTTTGTCCGCGACGGTTTCCTAAACTACTTAACCGATTTTAATGTATTTTTTAAAGTGTGCTTTTTTCCAACTTGAGAGATAGGATAGCTTAGATGTTTAATAATTATAGTCGCAATTTTATTTTATTGCAAATTATAATATGTCTATAAAGAGCGACCATTGTTTATGCGACGCGGGTCACGGGATAGCGATGGACGTTGCCATGGTGACATACTTATTTATAGTCACTAATTCAATAAAATAATACGGGCGATATAATTTATATAATATGGCAAAGAAACATTTGCCGGGACAGCTGGTAATTAATTAATACAAAAATATGTTTGTCGTCTAGCTGTTCGCGGTGCAACAAGCTGCGCAACGGCGTCAAGTTGTCGGGCGTGCTGCGTCTGCCGGAGGTGCTGTGCGTCCACCTGAAGCGGTTCCGGCACGAGCTCATGTTCAGCGCGAAGGTCGCCGCGCGCGTCTCCTTCCCCATCTCCGACCTCAACATGGCGCCCTATCTACACAAAGGTAACGCCAGCTATACCGCTCCCTTAAACGAAGGCCGTGTGTCATCAGCATGTTAGGCAGTAATACTTTAAAGCAGGGGTTCCCAAACTGTCTGCCGCTGCGCCGGCGCTCCGTGGAGGATCGACCTCCATCCCTATCCGAAACTACAAATGTTATAAGATTAAAATATAATATTACTATGTAGCGGTCCCGGCAAACGTTGTTTTGTCTTTAATAGTATTTCGCCCATTTCATCAAAATAGATTAAATAGTTTCGGCGGAAAATCATTAAAGTTTATTGTGCAGGAACCGTACATTTTCCGGGACAAAAAGTATCCCTTGTCCTTGTTCCTGAGACTCAAAGTATCTCCATACCAAAATTTATCAAAATCGATTGAATAGTTTACGCGCAAATCATAAAAGTATACTGTGCAGTAACCGTACATTTCCTCGTTTTCCCACTCATTTTCGGGACTCAAAGTATCTCGATACCAAAACCAATCAGCAAAACCGGTCCAGCCGTTTACGTATGATGTCGTGACCACGCGAAATATGGATTCATTTTTATATAATCTATAGATTTATCATTTATGTTTAAAGCAGGTCGATGATTAAATAATATTTGTTTTTTATTATTTATTTCATTTACCTACTTAACCAACTATAATAATTATGGATGTTTACTTATGCATCTTTTTTATAATAGCAAGGTAAAGTAGGGCGCCGCGCCGTGACAAAATATTATAACGTATAACTGCGCCGCAGGCTGAAAAAGATTGGGAACCCATGCCTTAAAGTATACCTACAACTGTTGACTCAACAAAATAATATATATACTAGACGATAACTCGACTATAATCTGACTCATTGTCCACCCTATTTGAAATTTAAAAAAGAGAAATGTCAAGCAACCGATTATTATTTAGCCGATGTAAGTATGAGGACAAGAGGACACAAGGCACAGAATTCATTTTTAGAATTTAATGTAACAAAAATATTATAATGTTGTGAACTAAACTTGTGCATTGAATTTCAAGATCACTAGAGATTTGTTTACTAGAAATTGTATTAGACTAATCATGTGAAAAATCTAAAAATAAAATTGTGAATTAACAAGCCTGATAATGTTAGGGGGAGGATTTTGAAATAAAAAAAAAAAGATCACTAGAGATGACAAAAATATTATAATTATTGCCTTTATATTAAATTTATAGGCAGAAATCTCTCGTGACTCCTAGTATATTAACATCAAGTATTTTACCATTCCAGACTGCACGTCGAAGATAAGTCGGTATTCGTTATGCGCGGTGATATGTCACGCGGGTACGGCGGGGGGCGGGCACTACACGTGCGTGGCGCGGGGCGGGGCGAGTGCGGCGCGGGGCGGCGCGGGGGGCGGGGCGGACGACTGGTACCTGTTCGACGACGCCACAGTCACGCCCCTGCCCGCACACCAGCTGCCCGCGTGTGAGGCCTACGTGCTGTTCTATAGGTAACTGCTAACTAACCGACCCGGCAAACGTTGTTTTGCCGTATAATTTATTCCCAATATCAATACAAAAAGTAGATAAAAAACCAATTCTCAGGCCTAACGAATTATCTACAAAAGTTCATTAAAATCGGTTGAGCCGTTTTGGAGACACAAGAATTTTATGTATTAGATTATTGATAAAAATTTTATATGTTGAGAAATTGGATTGTATTTTTTTTCTTGCTGGTTTTTTTGGATGATAGCGACAGAAACGGCATCGATGATCGAAAGGCCTGTATTATGTAGTATATTATTTAACAGTCATCTGACACACACATCTGTGAAATTACGGTTTTTACTATAAACTTCAATACAAGATATATTTTTTTCAGGAAAGTTAACCCCCAGATGACTGTGCTACGGCAAAAGGCGGCGGAAATACTGAAGTCGACCAGCGGCGAACCCAACGATATCAAGTTCTATATATCCAAGCAATGGTTAAACAAGTGAGTACAACTTAGTAGCACTCAAACCGGGGTGGCGCTGACACAGCTCGGTTGTGTGAGCGCCATTCTCGCTCAGCCGAAAGATCCTGTTTGCTGGGGGCTAGTGAATTTGTATTTGAATTTTATTAAGTGTAGAGCTAATTAGTATCTGTTTGCAAATTGTTAACAATGAAGTGTATAATTTGGATGTAATTTATTAGGCTGGCATTGTCGGTTTCGACACAAGCCTAATAAATAAGAAAAAAAAAAAACCGTTTCAGGGTTTTATACGACTATTACTGAGACGCCTCCGTGGTCTAGTGGTAGAGAGCGCGGCTCTTGACTTGGAGGTCGTGGGCTCGATTCCCGCGTTGGAAACATGTTATTTCCATGTTTGGTTAGGACAATGCAGGCTGATCTCCTGATTGTCTGACAAGTAAGATGATCCATGCGTCGGATGGGCATGTAAAAAGTCGGTCTGATCTCTCGCCGGTAGTGTCGGTCTTCCGTCCCACTGGGTTATGAGAGTAAAGGAATAGAGAGTGCTCTTGTGTACTGCGCACACACTTGGGCACTATAAAATTACTCCTGCCGCCTGCGTAGCTGGCCTGGTTTCAATCCGGCCATCGTCATCGAAACCGGTGTGAGAGCTATTATTAGTTATTACTGAGACATTACTTTTAATCTGTCTGTCCGACAACGGGATGTATCTCGTGACCATCTATAACTCTGTGTAATTTGGATTGATGGACTCGATATTGTTTAAATTTAATCAGTAGTCTGTTTAGTTCAATTTTGCAAGCGATAAATTAGGTATGTATTATTCCGCAAAATCACCCCTGAATGTATTAACTAACTAACCTTAAAAATATTTAAACAATGCATAAGTTACACAATGTTTTGTTCTTGTCTGTCACATTGTAACACGTGCTTCTTAAAATTCTTAAAGGCCGGCAACGCACCTGCAGCTCTTCTTATGCTGCGAGTGTCCATGGGCGACGGTAGTTGCTTTCCACCAGGTGGCCCGTTTGCTCGTTTGCCCCCTTATTTTATAAAAAAAGGACTAAACACTGTAGTGTTTATTGTCTGTATTTAATAGTAAGAAGGTTTATATTCTACTAGACGATGCCCGCAACTTCGTTAAACCAAAATTCGTTTATAGCGCGGGAACCGTACATTTTTTCAGGATAAAAGTATCCTATGTCCTTTCTCGGGACTCATAGCATCTCCTTACCAAATTTCAGCAAATAGGTTAGGTTAGTTAAATAGCAGTTTAGGTGCAAAGAGGTAACAGACAGACAGACTGGTACCTCTTTGCACCTGCGCGTACGTCTTAGTAAGCGACACCCATTTTATAAAAAATTGGTTGTCTGTAAAGTCGGTTTAGGGACGGTGACATGACAACGTCAAACATTACAATCGCTTGAGCCGATCGTGCCTCTCTCTCGTTCGTGTCGCGTTCTCGCTTGCGGAACCCGCGTCATCTTTTTTCGTGCATGCTGCCATGCAACTCGTACACTGAACTCCATTATACAAGTACTCTGGACTGATGATAACTAGTATTAGATCCAAGTACTCCCACTACTGCTATCAGCGCCAATATGGCGACTTTTAAACGTCATGTATACGTCAGATTTAGTTCTCTTCCCCCGCATTTGGAGCGTTAATTACGCTTCAAAACTTGTCATTTTCTATATAATAACCGCGATTGACAATGAAATGTCAGATGTTGTCAATCGCGGCTTTGTATAGAAAATGCCAAGTTTTTAATATCCAGTCAATGACCGCTACCGACATGTTTTGCCGAGTAGGTACTGCCTAAATGGGGAGGCTTACGTCAAAAGAAAAAGAAGAGTAGGTACTGTACCTATAGACGTTGTCACATCAAAAAAATGGTCTGTTCAGGTTCAACACGTGGGCGGAGCCGGGTCCGATCGACAACAGCGACTTCGTGTGCGGTCACGGCGGCGTGCGGCCGGAGCGCGCGCCGCACCTGCCCCGCCTCGCCGCGCGCCTACCGCAGCCGCTCTGGGAGTTCCTGCACCATCAGTACGTTATTGTTGTACTATCAGGAAGTTGATTTCTAGGCAGATGGGGGACGTACGTCATTTGGTCCAGTTTCTACTAAGCTTCGTAGTGTGGGATCGCATGAGCCTACACCACTACAAAAATCATTTTTGTAGAGAGTCTTAAGATAAACTTTTTTTTACATAATTTTTGCACTAAACTCTAAATTGATCGACGGGGACTTTTGAGATTTTCTAATGAAAACCTTTTTGCCTCAGAGATAAAGCCTATAATTAGGCTATATTATCTCTAAGGCAAACATGCGTAATTCCGTCTCTAGTCTCTCTTTCTTCATTCCTACGTAATGATTAATGTTGGAAGAAACTATACTTTATTGTGCACAATCAGTTAGATCGAAAAAGTTTAAAACATAATATTTTTGTCTAAGAAGACAGTAGATACACAAATGACAAATTGCCAAATGCTGGCCTTACTAAGCAGCAATATCAGATGTTGTTTTATCCGTTTTAGTTTCGGTGGTGGTCCGGCAGTGTCGCACGCGCACGAGTGCGGGTCGTGCGCGCGGGCGGCGGCGCGGCTGCGGGCGCGCCGCGAGCGGGAACTCGCCGCGTTCGTCGACCTACATCGACGGTTTCAGGTCTGTATAAAGTGATGTGCCAATCATGACTTTGGCCGACCAGCCGATTAGTCGGCTGCAAAGAAGCCGACTAATCGGCGATTATGGTTTCGGAAGTTTCTGTTACAATTCTTTTTTTACTGATGGTTCGCGGGTAAGTCACAAACGCCGCCAGCGAAGGTGTCGGGTTGTGTGTTTACTTCGCGTACGTTGCTTTTTTGATATAATTAATGGTATTGAGGAAATATTTCATGTACTATCAGAAAAGTTGATTCCTATGCAAATCGGGGACCTAAGTAGTTTGGTTGCGTTACGTCAAACCCAGCCGACAGATCACAATAAAATATTGAATTGACATATTCGACCAAATAACGTTGGCCTATCAATTGCATAGGAATCAACTTCCTCGATGGTACATGCGATCTGATAGTACATACCTAATTTGTTATTAAAAACTATAATAGTAAAAGAATATTTCTTTACTAACAAGTAATTCCAGAAACGCTTATTTAATTTTAAAATGTGTAAGAATTATGAAGTGTGATATGAACACGTTATAAATAATAATCAATATTTTTCTATAATGTAATTTCAATAATTATAGCAAAAATTAAAAAGTAATAAGCCGGATAGTCGGGGCTTTGTGCCGACTATTCGCCGACACATCTCTAGTATAAAGGTACCGTTCCGATCTTTGCCGCGGCTAACCGCGACCGACAAAAATTCGTCTGCGTCAAAGATCGGAAAGTCACTCAATGACGCGATACCTTAGCTTATAAGGACTAAACCTGACTTGAGACAGGACAGTGAGACAGACTATTGCAATATAAAACATATGAACACTAGAGACTGTCGTGTGACGTGTCTCAAGTGAGTACACCTAAATCCCATAATAATTATATTAATTCCTAACCTACATACTCATGTACTTATTATATCTGTAAATTAATCATCAAAAAAGGTAGGTTTTTTGTGACATTTATTGTATATTACAGGAACAAGAACGGCCCAGTGCGATATACGCGATCAGTATGCAGTGGTTCCGGCTGTGGCAGGCGTTCGTGAGAGACCGCGCGCGCCAGCCGCCGCCGCCTGTCGATAACACCAATATATGCAATAAACAGGTTTGTTCCTACAAGATTTAAAAAAAATTGTGTTTTGTGTCGAACTCGAACTCGACTCGAACTCTGTTGTCTGTAAAGTCGGTTTACTGACGATAGTTGAACGTGACAACGTCATAGCCTTAAATGGAACGCCTCAGAGCGAGGTAACGCCGCATATTGCGTCATGTTTTTTCGTGCGCGCAGCCCATATCGAATTATAAGACGTTGTCACGTCAAAAATGAAGGCTAAGTATAATTTACACAGAGCCAGTACTGGCTGCCAATAAGACTGGCAGCCAGTATTGGCTTGGCATATGCCGCGTGTGAACAGTTTGGCCTGGCTTGAAAAACTGTTCACACGCGGCATGTACCAAGCCAATACTGGCTGCCAGTCTTATTGGCAGCCAGTACATGGCTCTGTGTAAATTATACTTTACAGCTTTTTAATTTTTTTAGTAATTGATTGTTTACTAGTAAGTAGATAACGAAGACTTGTAGTAAGTAATTTGTAGTAGTAATAGTGATAAGATAACAACGACGATAAGTGCCGACCGTGACTTTTGTGTTTCGACTGATAGTGTGACTCGCGTGTTTCAGGAGGTGGAGGGCGTGGTGACGTACGCGGTGAAGGCGGGGTCGGACCACGCGCAGCTCAGCGAGGAGCTGTGGCGGTTCTTCACCGGCGTGTACGGCGGCGGGCCCGAGCTCCGCCTGCGAGCGCCACACCCGCCCCCCGCGCCCACGCCGACCCCCACGCCCCGCCACTACGACTCCGACCGCGAGGACTACCGAACCAAATCCACCTCCGAAACGAACCTGCGGGACTCCGTGCACGGAGAGATGAGGAACCACTCGCTCCAGAACGTAACGCGGTACAAGAAGAAGTCGGCCGAATCCGACGAGGACATCAGCTACCGGCACTACCAGTACGAGAAACACGAGCCCAACGGGAACTACCACTCCGACGACGAGCCCGCCGCCCGGCTCGACAACGGCGTGGACGGCTCGGACCCCGACGACGACGTCCCGGGCCGCCGCGACCCCGCACCCCCCGCGCCGCTCGCGCCCCCCGCCGACGCCGCCGCGCACAAGACCAAGCCCAAGCCCGGCAAAGTGCGGAAAGCCAAGCGGAGAACCGTCAAATGATTCTGTACCGCGTTTCGGTCGGCGCTGCGGCCGGGCGGGGACTGAGCGCGGACTCATCCGGTTTGTTGTGAGCGTGATAGATACTAAGAATTATAAATCACAAGTTTACTAGACGAATTGAAAATGAAATGTTAAAATGTAAATCTATATTTTTTTATAATATAATAATTTAAATCATTGTAGCTAAATTTTAGATATGTTTTTGCCGCTTGTAGAGTTGTCGGCGTGGCGAGCGATTGAGACTTTCGGTGCACTTTTGACTACATTCCCTCACGAGGCTCGTACGTTTAGTACGTGAAGCTTTTACATTTGAACTGCATATATACAGTTTAAACTTTAATATAATTCTGAATAATGGCATTTTTCAAAGTTAGATTACTAGTGAATAATAAAGTTTTGTTTGAGTCGCATTGTAAGTATGGTACCAGTACATTATGAATGATCACACGAAGCGATGACCTGCATGATCATGGCCACTGTCTAAAATCGCAATCGAAGAGTACACCGATTTGAATATTTTTCTATAGATATTATATGGGCCTCCTCTGCCGCTAGTATTTTAGTACAATTTTAGTTCAAATTCAAATCTAGACTCTGTACTGATTTAAAAAGTGCGTTTATAAGATGTATATTTACAATTAAAATGTGTACTTCAAAGGTTTATAAAAGTTGTAATTATGAAAATGACGTGTTTATGAATACATAGGTAATATTATAATCTAATTGCCACTTGCATTTCTTTTTCAACATTGTACCATGGGTAAGGTATTTATTTTGTTGTTCCTGGTTCTAAGTCTATGTTATTTGTTATAACAGCAATAAAATGTATATAAAATTGTCAATTTTTTATATTTTTTAATCCCTATCGATTTTTTATTCATGTAATTGTCTAACCACACTAGGCCGAAGTTACGCGGCGTAAATTCCGCATGATTCCGCCTGCAATGTATTTTAAATTACCGATGACACACTATAGGTGAACGCAGATTTGGCTGCACCGCACGCACCGCAGTCGCCGCATTTCGAATTCTTCATATAAAGAATGTAGAAGTTGCGAAGACTGCGGCGCGGGTAGGTATGCGAGCTTGCCTATAACTTCATATAAAGAATTCGAAATGTGGCGACTGCGGTGCGTGCGGTGCGGCCAAATCTGCGTTCACCTTATTCCGTCGCGTTCCGTCCGTATTTTGTATGCGTTTGACATTGCAGACGTAATCAGGCGGAATTTACGCCGAGTATCTTCGGCCTAGTGTGTTAACACACCAAGATCAGTAGATAGATGACTTTGGGTAAGGGCGAGAATAAAAAACTCGCATTATTAAAACGATGACCAAAATATTTATTACACTGATGAACATTCCATTGAATAAATTGCAGGTACTGTATGAATTAATAAATCTAAGTCATTGCTGATACAACGCACAGATAATTTTAAAACGGCCTTTGTACGAAAACGTTAGATTTTAGAAAATACATATTATTGCAATGTCCTTATAACTCAACTTACAATGTGGAGGATGATTATAATTTATAACGTATATAAATGATTACAAATAAATGTCAAAATAAAATACAATAATAATTATTAAATTCAATAATGAATGCTCTTTATAAAAAATAAAAACCACATGGGTTACTTTTTCTTAACATTTAGTTTTGAAACCTCACAAAGGCACGAAGTTATTCGAAAAAGGCACTACTAGGCTAGCTTTACTCATTTCAATCACATACAAGACTGTTATGAGTTGTGACATTTAATGTTATATTGGTAATTATTGTAATATTATAATATGCCTCTCACTTTTTACTTCATACATTTTTAAGACTTAAAAATTGTTACAAAATAACTACTTAATTTTTGTAAAACTTCTTCCAAAAATATTTTGTTGCACAAGCTAAAGAAATTAAAATTTTAAGGCCCCTATATAATTGTAACATTATGATTAAGTAGTAACAAAACGCTACGAATTTAAATATTGTAGTCCAAACCTTACTCAAAAGACGACTCATTCACGATATAAGTAGGTAATATAAATTGCTATCAATACACTCTTTTCTTGAATCAGAATAAGATGTGGTAAGCAAATAAATTGTGGTTCAGTTTGATTAGGTAAACCAGTGGTCCCCAACCTTTTTTTCACACGGGACACAAACATGTTTTGTTTGATCTTGGTGTCGCGGGCCGCAACAAAAAATTTACGTTCCTCAAAATTAACGATTTAAAAGTGGAAAAAAATTCACCACTTTAACAACGACTTTACATTATTTTGCCGGTGAGCGTGAATTTCAAAATGATTTAACATCACGCGGGCCACTGAAGTCCCGGCGGGCCGCGGGCTGGGGATAGCTGAGGTTAACTATTACTAGACGAGTAACGAGCAGACAGATCGCTCGATTGTAAGCGAACATCGCCGCCAATGATCACCCTCACTTAGCAGTTAGCTACAGTTCAACTTTGATGTTGCGGTTCTGTCGTCCTTATAGCTCCCTCTAGCTCTTAGGTGTGAAAGGTTGCGTAACCGAATTTAATTTGTAACTTTTAAATACCTATCCGCAATATGTTTATAAATATAATATTTTATCAGCTTTACTATGACGACAGCGAGGAGTAGGTACGACCATAATCAAATATAGCACCACTGATTGCGAGCCGTGACTAATACAATATCCCACTGAAAATAGGAAACAGGAAAGCGGATAACAGTCAATTTTAAATTCAGCGACAAAGATCATTCATTGATTTTGATGTCATAAAATACGATATTTAAAACCGTAGCGTTCTTGTAACATAGTCGAATATTCGTACGTACAAAAAGAGAAAAATGTTACAACTCTTACAAATATACATAAACTCAATATATGTTTTTGGCATTACAAAACATTACAAAATTTACTGACCAAACAAAATTTTTTATTTATTTTATGTTACTCTAGTGTAGTTACTGTATAGATTTAAATATGTATAGCTCAAATAAAAATTAGGACTCAAAAGTCGATAATTAAGATACACCAATGCACACATAAGGTTTAATAAACAGTACAAAATTTAAGATAACTAGCAGTAAAAGATAAAATAGATCCATTAAATAAAATAGAATAATAAAAAGTATCATTTTAGTTTGGCCAGTAGAACAATGTGTACCACTATAACAGACGAGTTACACTCGATAGCTAATAAATATAAAGACATTAAAAACTGGGTAAAATTAACAATAAATTATGCAAAAACATATTTAAAGGAATATAGAACACTTGGTGTCACAAACAATATAAAACAGATTATCATAATAAATGTTGACCCTTGATCAAATAAATGCCAACGAAATTTCTGGTAAAATCCAATGAGGATAATGTACATGATAAGTAAAGAAAATTATATTTAAGAATATATAATTGACATTAATAACAGTAGATAGGTATTGTACAAAGTCTTTGATATGTTAACAATTATTACAATATATCTAAAATATGTTTGATACAAAAATATATTTTATATCGTTGTTTATTCACTGTAACAGAACTAAAAATAATAGAATTTAATATTGTGCTTTTTACAATTTGTACTTGGCATTGGAATACACTAATTGGTAAAAATGAAGTTTAATGTGCTGATGATACAAACAACTATATCAACTTGGGCTAAAATTGTTTATATAATTATTATGATTAACAAATAAACCAGTTACTAAGCTTCACCCAGAAATTAGTTCATCAGCTCTTTCAACTTTAAGTATTAAAAAATATCCACTGTAAAGTACATTAAATTTTAGTTTAATTTTTCTATTTGAGAAACATGTACTGCATTTTAATGACTAGGGAATAAAGAGTGAACTAAATTAAAATATATTCTTGTTAAAAAATATAAAATCTCCCAAGTGGAAGTGATAAAATTATAGAATGTACATACATTGTATGTATTTAAAGAAAACTTTACTCAAATTTTACCAAAATAAACACAACTAGGGGTTTTGAAAAATCCAAAAACCTGAAGTTCTGGATATCTCAGTTTTCTTTTTTACTTCTGTATTTTGGTACTAATTTACTTTTTAAATTTCTTTTTCAACATGTTTTTAAGTTCAATTGCAATTTATAAAATTTAGTCTTAACAAAATATTTAAAACAAAGACAGCTTTTACAGCATGAATATTACAAACTAAGGTGAAATCAATAAGCATAATACAATACATATTAACATTTATCAATATTATGTTCATATTGCAGCACACAGTAACATTAATAAAACACAAGTTTTGTTTTTATAAGAATTATAAACCAGCCCATGGTTGTGTGTATTTCTCATATATAGAAAAAAAACTTCTAATTCTGTCACTAACCTAACATAATAGTTTAACTTCTAGACATAATAATAAGTTGCAATTGAGGTAGATAAAATTTTTTACAGTCCTATTAACCTAAAAGATTAGAAATATTTACATGTTCTAAAATATGAAGCGTGTACAACATTGGATCTCTCCTTAACACATAAATGCTTTGCAATTACTAGACGCCAAACATCATTTTTTATAAGGTTCTGTTTAAAAAATAAACTTAAAATTATTTTATAATGGGTTCTTTTTTTTTTTATTTCAAATTAATTTTGTGTATTTTTTATAATGGTTAACTAAATATATTGAAACTTAAATTTATGTTCTACTCATGATATTATCACTATTAAAATTACTGCTGTCCTATAGTGTATTTAAAACTCAATTTGCATATTGATATTTTCTTCATGAGTAGAATCTAATTTAGTAAGTATACATAATATAATTTTTTATTTTAGACGACAACACTGTAGCTACACACAATGCCAATAAAAAACACTAAATTATTATTATTATTAGAGAAATGTAAGGCACCTAATAATGCTGTTATAATCCCTTCCATTTCAAAAAAGTTAACCTAATGTTTAGACATCCTAATTTGAAAAATCTATACAATTAAAGACAACAAAAATATTTAAATTTTTCTCATTACGTATATAATATAAATTTACATGATAAGAGATTTTATTAAGTCATCAATTTATATTGATGCTTAATGCTTATATTTTAAAAGAATAGTCCAGAATGTATTTGGCACATTTACATTTTAAAATCTATTTTAATAGGTACACCAGTCACTAGTGTTCCTATAATAAAGGCAGACCCAATTGGTATATTATGCTAGGGAAGCAAAAAAATCTAATCTGAATATTTAATTGCATTAGTTCACTTCATTAATAAAATCAAATGACGCCTAATACAGTTAATTAAACAGATGTTTCACTCATTTGCTTCTGAGGTAATTATTTAAACTATTTCTAAATCCTGTATACTGTTTGTTGGGGTTGTAAACTGTAACTTAAACTTGTAAAAAAACTTGTTTTGGACTACTCAAGACAGATCTGTATATTTTTATTAGATACTTCATGAATCAACTTGGCCCACAACTTGCCTATATAATCTTTTCAACCATGAAGGGTTCTAGCTCTCTAGTTGTACTATCATCAAGTTAAAAAGCAGTAAGACACTCAGAAACATATAATACAGCCTACTGCTTTTGTAAGAGCTGAGTAACCCTACCCTGCTATCTTACATCTCTGCCCCAAACAAAGCCTCCAGCTTAGACATAACTTCAGTTGCTCGTGGAGTTGGTCCCCTTTATACTCTCAATCATGGTTACACATATCCACTATACATAAACCTACAATTCCAAAATTCCAATTCCAATTCCAAAGTACATACATGACTAGATCACATATTCATGTAGAATTCGGAAGCATATTTCTATTGTTTTAGTAAAAGTACTACTACTAACTGTAAATGTTTGTTTCAATTAAATTAATCGAGCTCAGTTATCTTACCTAGTGAGGTAGTTCATTAGTAACAGCATTGGAAATCAATGTATACGGATAAACCTAGTGAGGTGGCGGAGGAGGGAGCGGTGGCTTCGGACTCTGTGCAGTTTGAAACGCTTGCGTGAAAGCGGGAAGCCTTTGCTGCCCATGACTTTCTTCACTAACAAAAGTCTGTTCACTTTCATTTAATATTCCTAGCATTTGACTGGAAAGTCCAGAGGTTCCCTCCCCAGGGTCGATCAATAAGGAATCTACACTATCTCGTGTGAGTAAATCTAACTGGTCAGACAGTGGTTGTGTTGCGATATACGGCAAGTCCGTTGGCGTTTGTGTATATTCGGGTGACACTAAAAACAATTCTAGAATTTCACTACTCGGTGAGGTCGGTTGCTCCAATTTTATTTCTAGAGGATCTTCCGTTTTTATTAAAGGATCTACTTTAATATCAATACATGGAACTTCAATTGTTATATCCGAGGCTGGCACGCCAGTTTGACCTTCTTGACTTACCTCCTTTGGCAAGGATTTCCAAATTTCAAAATCAGTAGTTTCTACAGTATATTGTGCATAGCTTTCTTTCAATGTAGTTTCTATGGGTGGATCCTTCGAAGTACCTACAGCGGCCGATCTCCATGATTCATCTGGGTGGGCATTTTTAACATGTCTCACTAAATGATCCTTTCGACCAAATTTCTGGGGGCAATGAGGACATAAAAAGTCTCTTCTACCAGTATGAACGACGGAATGTCTTCTGACATCTTTAGCAGTAAAGAATCTCCTCTCGCAGTGATCACATACAAACTTCTTATCACATTCGCTCTTTACAGTGCGACTGCCCGTATGTACTTTTAGATGATAGACTATATCCTGTTGTGAAGTAAACGTTTGATCACATATTTTGCATTGCAAGTTTCCCTCCTCAGCAGAATGTAAAGCTGCATGTTTACGGTAGCTGAGCAAAGACGTGTAAGATTTTCTGCAGCCAGGCCAATCACACGTGTAGTGTATCTTAACGGGATTGTGCACCCTCTCATGATTTGTAAGGTGGTCCTTACGAGTGAAAGTCCTCCCACAAACTTTGCATGCAAAGGCTCTAGATTCACTGTGAATAAGACTATGGCGCACTAGCTTAAACTTGGAATTGAAACGCTTTTCACATAGATCACATGAAAATGGCAGTTCTCCAGTGTGAGAGAGTATATGTTGGCTGAGCTTACCCGGGCTGGAAAACCGTTTGTCGCAAACGTTACAGATGTGTCGCTTGTAGCGCTGCCGGATCGTTCGGCGGTCGGGCGGAGGCTGGCTAGGCGCCCCCGACCCGCTCGCCCCGCCAGACGCACCCTCGATTTTCTTTGGCGGCAGTGTGGGTACTCTTCTGGCGACTTTGACCGTTCGAAACGTGTGTTTTATACTGCGTCCGGTGCCTCCGCGAGCTACGAACTCTAGTTTCGTAGGTATCTGCTCTGCAGATGGTGCTATGAAGATCTTCTGCGAGGCGGCCGTGTTTGGGCTGCTCGTCCCCTCCGTAAACTCGGAGCCGCCCTCCGCGTCTTCTCTTGGGTTCGGTGGCGAGCTGGCCATCTCGCGCACATTTTTAATGCGCTTGTCGCTATATCACTGATTCCTTATCACGCGTCGTAGACGTATCGGCTCCGCTGTAGCACAGGATCGTCGTGATGGCAGAAAACATTTCTGTCACATTGACGGTCTGGAAGCCTTTTTCGTATTCGTGTCACATGGCTCTCACAATTTTTCAGAGGTCCTTTTCGATTTTTCTTCGAATATTTTGAGTTACAAAATTTCTTAGCTTCAAATTCAATAAAAATTCATGCAATATAGAAAATTTGCTAAAAAATTGCAATTTTTCTGAGAAATATGTAGCGGTTGACAATGAAATGTCAAAATAATAAAATTTGAATGAAAAAGCCAAAAGGTCTTGTCAAAAATTTCGCTGAATTTTCGTCGCGGACGGACGGTCGGCGGCTGCGGCCGACGCGCGACAGATGTCGGTCATGTCGGACGGACTACAAACCATAGATAATATTAGCGAAGGCTAGGCGCAAGGCGGACCGCGGAAGGCCTCAAATTGAGGCCGTAGGTACTCCGTAGCTTAGTAGGGCATAGTAGGGCCCGTTATAGGCCTCAGACTTCAGTACACTCAACACTGCACAGCGCACCTTTTTAGGGTTCCGTACCCAAAGGGTAAAAACGGCACCCTATTACTAAAGGGCCCCCGAGACGATCAAACGGTTTCAAATACTACGGTACTCAAACACGTAAATTTTGGTTTGACTCAAACCATTTTGATCGTTTACAAAGCTAGTTTCAATGATATTATATAAAAAAACTCAAAGCAGATATGTTACTACCGCGCGCGTTGTGAAGCCATTAAATACGGGCCAATTGACCCGTCTTTTGTATAGTCTGTCTCTTTTATGTTAATGTCATTTCGTATCTTTTGTTTCACTTATCTGACAAATTTGACAATTGAATTTGAAAATTGTTCGGAAGCAATTTAAGCCGGAAAATAGTATGAACGTAACAGATCTGTATTTAGTTGAATATCATTGGCTAGTTTGAACAGTTTGTCAAACATTTACGTGTTTGAAGCTCGTTTGATGAAATTTCATATTTTTGTTGTGTTTGACGCGCCGTTTAATCGTGTTCCGATGCGTCTGAACCAACTTTGTACCATTCTTTGGAGTAGGTACATTATTTTTAACCGATTAAAAAAGAGGAGGTTGTAAATTCAACGCGTATGTATATATATTTCCAGAATGCCCAGTTCGTATAAGTATTTCGTATAAGTTAGTCTATATCGCATCTGAACAAATGTGCAAAATTTCCAAAGTGTATGTACCTATGTTTTTATGTTTGTATTCACAATATATCTCCGGAACTACCTACAAGTCCGATTTAAATATTTTTTTGTTGTACTATATAGGTTTTTTTTATTGAGACGTTAAACATGCTGGGAAGGAACAACAGCATCCGCCTAGTATGGGTCCCGGGCCACAGTAACGTCCCCGGCAATGAAACCGCTGACGAACTGGCTAGGCTTGGGGCCGAGAGTCTCATATATGGCCCAGAACCAGTCTGTGGTATAACTCCCAGTACCACAAAGCAGGTGCTCAAGGAATGGGGCCACATACTATGCAGGAAGCAATGGGCTGAGACCCCTGGCCTTGAACACTCCAAGGCACTAATTCCTGGCTTCAACAAGAAACTATCAAAATTAGTGCTCACCCTGGGTAGGAACCAATTAAGAATCCTTACCAGAAGCCTAACTGGGCACTGCAAGCTCAACAAACACCTAAACAGAATGGGTATTTGTAGTATAACGACTTGCAGATTCTGTGAGGAGGAGGATGAAACACCTATTCACCTTCTCCTCGACTGTCCTGCTCTAGTACAGAGCAGGAACAGGCACCTTGGTCGCCACGAATACTCATCCACAGAGGAAATTCGTGGCACCAACCCCAACCATATCGTTCAATTTATGAGCAGTATTGGGTTGGGGATGATTCTCTAGTGCGAAGGAGTCACAATAGATCCTCATGGGTCGCAGTGACACCAGGGCTATAGCGACCTGCCTTCTATTAAAAAAAAAACTATATAGGTATTGTTTAACTTGGGAGACTTCTGCAAGTTTCATCAAAATAGGTTTAGTAGTTTTTGAGATAGGGAATTTAATTCTCAATTTCGTAACAATTTTTAAGTCGGTTTTATCTTTTAAAAAATAATATTTATTCGTCACAAAACGTGTACTCCACAGCGCGTATTGAACCAAACTGCGCAGTTTCGTTTGACAAACCATTCAAACCGACATCAAACGGTTGCATCAACACATATGTGTGTAAAAATATAAAAATATGTGTACGTATACCTATACACTTACACAAGCATGATTGAACATGATTTCTATGAGATTAAATTGGCAACGTGCGGCAGGTGCCGACTGGACGTCAAAAAAAGAGTGCTGCTGTCATGTATCACACGTCTCTTTTTACCACGCAGTGTTACTGATAGTGACATCTCTCTTGCTCAGGCCTTTGTTTCTCTATTCCGCTAGGTATATTAACTTTATTGTTGAAACGCGACCGTGTAGACTCTTGTTGGCGCTCAGTCGCACATTGATCGTCGGCTGCGTTGCATGTGGACACACCACCACGCTAGCAACTGAAAATGGCGGCACCGGCGTGCAATGAACGCGAAATCTTGACTGAATTTTTAGAAATGTATAGGAATTGCCTACGTTATGGAATATTGCTTCCGATCTATATGTCGCAGGGAAAAGAGGATATCAGGGATTTCACGATATCCCTAGGGATATCATGAACTCGCGGAAGATGCCGAATATTCTTGTTTGTTACGTCTTCTTACTAAAAATATCTAGTATATCACTAGATATTTTTAGTAAGAAGACGTAACTAAACTAAATCTAGTGAAATGTCAGAAACGCGGATACCACCGAATAAAAATCGAGCCCCTCATTTCTCTCGCTTGCTGCAGCTCTAGTATACACACGGGTACTTTGATAGGATCATCTAAAATCTGAATCTGACAAGTAAGTGATCCATGCGTTGGATGGGCATGTAAAAAGTCAGTCCTGCGCCTGATCTCTCGCCGGTCGTATCAGTCTTCCGTCCCACCGGGTTATGCGAGTAAAGGAATATAGAGATTGCTCTTGAGTACGGCGCACACACTTGGGCACTATAAAATTACTCTTGGCCTGGTTTCAATGAAACCGGCCACCGTCACCACAAAATCAGAGTAGGAGTTATTGTTATTATTATCACACGTGTAATGCAACTATAGCAGATCTGAGAGGGCATCACCATCTCTGAATCATACAGTTGAAACCAGCTGAGGGTTCTTCATCAGATACTTCAGACCTTTGATTTTTGACGTCAAATGAAGCAGCCGACCAAGTTGAATATTTTTTGTAAAGGTGGCAATTCGATCTCTAGTTTGGTTAGGCTCTTGTACAGGCACAGGTACTACAGGTACTCCAGCTCTTCGATTATCCTAGTTTTTACGGTTCCGTACCCAAAGGGTTAGTGTCTGTCTGTCTCCAGGCTAGACGAGCCGCGCCAGCTCGAGCGACGCATTTGTTTCACTCCCACTAGTGCCCGTGTCACGTGTGGGAACTAGAGCGAGCGAGAGAAATGAGTGGCTGGATTTTTATTCGGCGGTATCCGCGTTTCTGACATTTCACTAGATTTATTTTAGTGAAATGACATATCACTAGATATTTTTAGTAAGAAGACGTAACAAACAAGAATATTCGGCATCTTCCGCGAGTTCGTGATATCCCTAGGGATATCGTGAAATCCCTGATATCCTCTTTTCCCTGCGACATATATAAAGATCGGGACAAAAAGAGTCAAGCGTGGCAATTGCTTGTCGAAAAATTAAAGGAATATGGCCCTGAGGCTGATATAATTCGATAAGGGAAAAGAAAATTGAACACATGACATGAGGTTTAGATAGTGGTCCCATTGTTCACTTTTCTACGGCCTGGCCAAGACTGACAAATTGATTTAACGTATAGATAGAGATTCAACTTTGTTGACCCAACCAAGGTGACCTATGTTGGTGGTTGGAACCGATCGTGTATAGGTATACCGGGTATACGGCCTTTTACACATGTGACAACTGACATATTGGCGTGCCCTCTCACTCGCACATTCCGGGAATTTTCAATTTTGGAAAGGCCAAGCCGGCCCAAGCGTACTAGACTACAGGCCCACGTCGAAAATGGATGGGTCATATGAACCACCTGGGGACGTATATAGGACGATATTAGAGCATAAAATAATAAGATTTAGCACTATGCCGTCACTTGTAAGCTGTCCAACTGAGTGCTGGTGAGAATTCAAAAGTGCATGTAGGGTGAGTACATTTTGGTCATATGATCCTGTAGGCTGTACGGCATTTTTACCATCGAAAGACACATGAAAAATAATAAGAAAGCCCGCAGTGCCGTACAAAAATGATGCGGCAACAAGTCGGTATTTTTATTTTATTTTCAGCCAATTTCCATGGTAAATTTGATCATTTGATTCAATACGGCATACGTTTCATACTGTTTGGATACAGCTTCGAATCAATTATTCCGCAACGCCGTACAAAAATAATGCGACAATAGAAAAAATCGAGGGTTACAAACCCCTGTTTTTCAGGGGTCCGGGGGGGGGTCAGTTTTATTTTAAATACTTGAAATGGGGGGCTCCCATACAAAAAACATATTTTTTTCCTATTTTTGCTCTATAGCTGCAGCTATAGAGCTAGCTGCTATTAGCTGCTGTTGTACCGTGTACAGGGTACGCCTGTACCTTTCGTGCGCTAGGCCGATTTTTAAGATTGGTGTGTACCGTACGTAGAACCGTTTAAAAATCCTCTTGGGTTTGGTAGAGAAGTGAATATGGTTGTTGATTGGTGAATGTCCATCTAAAACGAATACCGTACTGTACAAAATATACATTTTTATTCAATTTTGGAACTATTATGTTAGCAAAATATTATTTATTAAACGTATTAATTTAACCCTAGGTTTGTTATAAATAAATGTAATTATACATATTTAACCCTTTTAAGTTTATACTATAGGGTTAAAACCAAAGGTTAAAAGTTAAAACCAAAGAATGGTTAAAACCATTGAGATACTATATACTAAAACTTAACTCTCTTGTTATTATTTATTGCAAATATCAGTTACGAGAAAAAAAGTAAATATGTCATTTGGGAAGAAAAAAGTAAGAATGTCAATCACTTATCACTGTCACTTGACTGTCACTGAAAATTAGCAAAAATCAGCATCTCCAAAAAATTTTAATTTTTAGAAAATAACCTGAACTATTTTTAAATTTTCCCGTAAGGTATAAATATCTATTGATTAAACTTCTAGCATAACGTACTTAACTGCAAACATAACCCTTCCTGGCAGTCGGGTAAAAAATTATAACCGTAACAGCATTTTGGTTAGATATAATTTAAACTGTTTTGTGTACAGTTAACTAATTGAAGATAATAATATTGAAGAGTATAAAATATAAAATTCCAGCTCTATTGTAAAATGGAGACAAAACACTATTTTAATATCTTGTATCTTTTATCACCACATTTGATTGATAGTTTAACATTTTATGTTTTTTACCTTTTTATTTTCATAACTATAGATACCCAGTACCACCGACTAAACTCAATGTATGTTTCAGAGCCATGTCTGACGCTGGTGGTACAGTCGCTGCTCCTGCTGGAGATGAGCTTCGCTCTGGTGCTGCAAGTGGTAAGGGGGCGTCCACAAATTACGTGAGATGTTAAGGGGGAGGGGGGGTTGAGTCAAATCTCATCTAATCTCACGTTGGGGAGAGGGGGGGTCTCGGCAAATCTCACGTAATTTTTTTCTCAACAAAATAATACTATTTTGTTCCATTTCATCTAGGTTGTACCTCTATGGTTGTACGTATGCTTAAGATTTAATCGTTACACGATTAAGATCATTCACAAATTCATTCGAAAGAAAATTTACTGACTGTCAAACCAAACGTTTACGTAAGAATATAGTAGTTCACATTTTGAAAAATCTCACGTGAGATTTGGGAGGGCGGTGGGGGGGTTGAATAAAATCTCACGTAATCTCACCAGGGGGGGAGGGGGGGCTCAAAAAATTCAAAAATACACCTCACGTAATTTGTGGACGCCCCCTAAGATTTTATAGGCTATACCTACATAGAGATCTATTTAGACTCCCATACAAATTAATTTAAGACTTCGTAAAGAGTTATGCAAGATCAATTTTGTTTATTAACAGCTATAAAGGGCTAAGTAAGTATGAAAATATGAAATTGTGCTATTTTTTGTTGAAACAGGTGGCGATGAGAAGGTGTATGGTGGTTGTGAGGGACCAGATGCTATGTATGTGAAGCTGGTATCTTCTGACGGCCACGAATTTATTGTGAAGAGGGAACATGCCCTTACTTCTGGTACTATTAAAGCTATGCTCAGTGGCCCGGGACAGTTTGCTGAAAATGAAGCCAACGAAGTCAATTTTAGGGAAATTCCGTAAGTTGTATCCTCTAATGGCAAGCTTACTTCATTACAGTTCTCTTATTAGTAAGGCATCACCAAGCATTGTTATATTTATGAGAGCTGATATGATGCAAACTCAAATAACCGCCTGTGATTTCAGTTTTTCATAAATTATAAAACAAAATAAAAGTTAATGAGAATCACCTGTAGGGAAAGTACAGGTAATATTTTCTTTACATGATGTGTCCATAAGACACCTTTTTGGTAAATCAATTATTGTCCATACTAATATTCTAACTGCAAAAGTGTCTGTTTGTCTGTGTTTTGTTACCTCTTCATGGCCTAACTGCTGAACCGATTTTGCTGAAATTTCATATGGAGATACTTTGAGTCCTGGGACTGGACATTAGATACTTTTCTAACCTAGTTTGTTATGATTTTTTGTGTACTTTATATTCTTTACTGAATTAGAATTATATTGTTTCAGGTCCCATGTTCTTCAAAAAGTATGTATGTACTTCACATACAAGGTGCGCTACACAAACTCCTCTACTGAGATCCCGGAGTTCCCCATTGCACCAGAAATTGCTCTCGAACTGCTGATGGCTGCTAATTTCCTTGACTGTTAATTATAAGTTTAACCATGGTGGTTATATGTATAAAGGCTGTCACAGACAGAGTAGGTAATGTAAAGATGTATATTATAGCACGATACATCTCGATACATCTTTCTATAGAAATCGTCAGGAGACCACACACGACAACTATAGTGTATATTTTTACATTATAGCTGTTATGTACGATTTCTATAGAAAGATGTATCGTGCTATAACATCTTTACATTATCTGCTCTGTCTGTGACAGCCTTCACACGCAAAAGTTAACTAGGCACCAGTCATTCTAAGTAAACTCTTTATTGCCAAGTCAATTTCTGCATGTCATGGTTATGAATATTGAGAGTCACTTCTTTCTACTTTGTGTTTATACAGCAGACTGTCAGCTTGATTTATACCTATAGTGATAAATAAGAGTAGAACGAGATTCTTAATACGCAGCAATATCATTTATACATAACTACCAACATTCTATAGTTCTGGCTAGATAATTTGACTTAAACTGAGTCAATATATCTCAATGTTTCGGGCATTTGTTTAAATGTGGGTTTGAATTTTTTATTTTTAGATTTTTTTTCTTACTAATCATACATTTTTTATATTCTCTGGTTATGTGCCACAATACACATAATTTAACACGTTCTCTGCCGCGTAGGTCACATGTGCCCGGACCCCTATCTATATCTACCCGCCGCGTAGGGCACCGGTGACCTCAGAGCAGACCTGTTTTTGAATCGAAATCGTAGGCCATAGGACACGTTTATCTTACATTTCTCTGTAGTAAGTGACCGGTGCGGCGCTGTAGAGCAATACTCTTACATGGTATTCACCTGTGTTCATTATACGTGAAAATTTTAATGCAAAAACGCAAAGCACTGGAAAAAATAACTGTTTCTATAACTTTTTATTCATTTACCAATAATGGTATTAACAATTTATTATTAAGAATTAGACAACAGATAAAATTAAGCATATTGTAAAAATTTTAAGTACCTAGCTGTTGCCATTATTGATTACGAGCCAAAAAGTTCAAAAATATTACGTTTGTTGTATGGGAGCCCCCCTTAAATATTAATTTTATTCTATTTTTAGTATCTTTTGTTATAGCGGGAACAGAAATACATAATTTGTGAAAATTTCAGAAGTCTAGCCATAGCGGCGATTGAGTTACAGCCTGGAGACAGACAGACTGCGGTGACCGGAAACGTGACCGGAGCGGCGCAGTGATAAAGATTGCGTACTTTCCGTACTACAGCGCCGCGTAGGTCACATGTGACCTCAAGGGGTTTTTTTAATATATCTCAGGAACCCTGCACCCCATCGAACCCTAAATGATGTCATGGTTTATGTCTTGACCTAATACATCTATTTCGACCAAAAAGATTTTTTGTAATTTTTCTTGTTTGTACTACCGGCAGAGAACGTGTTAAGCTTATCTTTGCCTTCATTTTCAAAAGCCTTGTGAGTTTAGGCTAGTTATAAATATAGGGGATTCAACATGCTAACTAGGATAGTTTCCATTTGATGTTGATATTTTTTCCATTGGTACAGTCTATGGAGCGTGTCAATATATTAATATCTCGAAATTGTGTTGGGAAATAGACTGTACTTGTGGTGCATGGACCATGGTTAATAATATAAAAGTAACTTGGCAAGTGTAGCTTGTGGCACAGCGCGTAAAACTTTTACTTTTATAATAATTAATATTTTTAGATACTATCTCTTAAAGATACCAATGAAAACTCAGTATTCCACTCAATGCAAACAAATTGGATGTAATTAAAAACGGTAGTATTTATTTGTAATAAGCCTTGTCTTTGTACACTAATAAGATGTGATTTTTAATAAATTTGAAAATATTCAATCAGTATTTAAAACTTTCATTTCCTACCTAAAATAATTATAACATTTTTAGGGTTCCGTACCCAAAGGGTAAAAACGGGACCCTATTACTAAGACTTCGATGTCTGTCCGTCTGTCTGTCACCAGGCTGTAACTCAAGAACGGTAATAGCGAGAGAGTTGAAATTTTCACAGATTTATGTATTTCTGTTGCCGCTATAACAACAAATACTAAAAACAAAATAAATTAAATATTTAAGCGGGATGTTGATATACGCGCATACAACAAACGTGATTTTTTCGGCCTTTTCCGCTCTTATCAATAATTGCTAGAGGTAGGCACTTGAATTTTTCACACAGTCTTTTGTTATATGTATACTTTAATATTCAATAATAATATTAAAATAAAAATTTAAGGGGGGATCCCATAGAAAAAACACAATTTTTACCTATTTTTGCTCTGTATCAGTACGGAACCCTTCGTGCGCGAGTTCGACTCGCACTTTGCTGATTTTTGTTTTTATGTAATGCACTGTAGAATTCACTACATATTATAATTGAAATACATTTGAGCTATTATTATTTATTTTAGCTGCAATGGGTAGAGAATAAACAAATAAAAAACAACATATTGACCAGTTCTTTATTCAGTTACGCATAAACAAAATCCGGTCCATGACAGTAGATACAAACACCCGCGCGACCGCTCACGCACTTTGGAATGACTCCTGCTTACCTAACATAAACAATTTACAAATAAATCGACAAGATCCATCAATAAATAAATTCTGATATAATTACACAACTAATCAGTTACGACTCTATCTTGTTGAGATCTAAGCTTATAGTAAACTTTGGATAAAAATTAAAATTATTGACAATATTGGTTTTGTACATTTTTACAAAGAAATAATAATGTTTGTCGTTTACAATACTGTGTAAGAATGCCGTAAACTAAATGCACACTTGAGACACTTTACGCACCGCAACTTATAACTGCAGTCGGCCAAAAGTAAGTGCCAGAAAACGGTTTAAGTATATAAATGCGAAGTAAGTACTTAGTAACTGCAAATAATAAGATTTATATTGTAAAGCTTTTACCATCGATAATCTCCTTTAGATTTGTATTATTTCAAGCGCCGACTGTACAGTGTAATACTTTATTCAAAATCATATAAATACATTAGTAATAATAATGTACAAAATACTTGTAAATTAATTGACAACATTTCAAAATTTTTAAGCCTTAAAATAAAAAATACCGTTTCTTTAGTTTCATCTCCTGATATAAAAAAAATATTCCAAAAAATGTTATATTGCTTATTTACTGAGAAATTAAAGAAAAACTGAAAAATACGCTGTGACGTCATACTTACGGCATATCAGACATTTTTTCTTTGCCAGGCGTAAGTATGACGTCACTTGGCGCTTACGTCTCTTTAGAATACGAAGGATTAAAATCTGTTTTTTAGGTATATTAAAAGCATAATTTTGAAAAAGCAAGAAACACGTGTCGCCTTATTTTAAGTCTACTTTCTTATAAAATAATAAAAAATCCATGTTAAAATTTTGAAATGTTGTCAATTAAGTGCATACATTTATTAGGAATGTGCGCCACTGCTCGTACACAATCTCACAAAACACTGAAGAACGCGCCAAATCATTTTAAATGTTCTTTGACTATTTTTCGCGCGTTGTTAGAATTTAATCATGAGAAAGAATCTCTACTTAGACGTTACTGTTTCTTTTTAAAAGAAAATTAATTGTATCCATCTGAGAAAAAGAAGAAAACTCTAATCAATTTCACAATTGTCTCTCTTTTCTTGATTGGTTTTGAAAATAAAATTTAAATTTAATTCAATTTAAATAATGGTTTAAGAATATTTTTTGCTACATCATGGAAATAACATTGGTTATAGGGCTGCCACTAGTTCGATGATGTTATGATATAAATTATAATAACTATGGTAATGTAATTTTAAAAAATAAAGAAATTCTAAAAATTATACAAAGACGATCTATAAACACGAATAAAAATGTTGAGTATTTCAATTAATGAAAAACAATGGCAACCCTGACGCTATGACATGACATGACTAATGACCATACACAGTAAATAATAATAATTGAAGATATGTAAGTCGAAGCAACACTATATTCAGTTATAAGCGAAACAATGCCAATGATATGTCGACCATTATAATATATTTAGAACCAGACTTTCTATTTATCACGCCATTATTTTTTTTGTGAATTTAGTATTTTTTTATGAAAATGTAAATGATGCGGAAGACATTTCAGACGTTTTGCATTCACTTGTTACATTTCAAACTAAACCTTTAAGCGTTTCTCCATCACTTCTGAAACAATAATATAATAATTTTTGTGTTTAAACATTACACTAATTATGATCTGCTCATCACCCATAGAAAGTCCGGTTCGATTACGTATAAACTCCAACGAATAAAATATATTGTAATCATTTATAACCGAACACTAAGTTCCGATACACTCGATGTCGCTATATATTGAGCAATCGATACAAGCGAACGGCACTAGGAAGCGAACTATATCGAGGACGATACAACGAAACCCGGGAGGGGGAGCGACTACGCCCGCGGGCGCGGATCCGGGGGCGAGACGAACGAAAAAATAACAATCTCGCGATCGGCGTCGTTTTGCGTTCACAACATTACTCCAAAATAAATGCACTCTACTCAGTCCGATTGGGGAATGAGCCCGCCGGAATCCGCCCGCTCGCCCCGCTCGAGGGAGCCGGCAAACGAAGTGGCACTACAAGCGAACTAGTTGTGGGGCGCGCTCAGCCGCGGTCGGCGTGCGCGGTCTGGTCGACGGGGATCATCTTCCGGCTGACGGAGTAGACGGGCGGGGCGTCGAGCTTACCGGCCAGCGCCTGCACGCGGCTGCGGACAGACTCCGCGGGCGTGTCGTCGTCGACGGAGGGCTGGAAGGAGCCGCTCTCGGCGTACGCGTGGTGCGGCTCGCGCACGTTACCGTACAGGTTGTAGCTGTGGATGAGGGTGGAGACGCGGTTGCCGGGCAGGCTGGTGTGCTCGCGGGGCGCGTCGGGCCGGGCGAGGGCGGCGGTGACGGGCTGGTCGATTCTGAAGTCGGGTTTCGGCGGCTCGTCGTCGGCGGCCTGCGGGTTCTGCGGCGTGAGGGTGGTGCCCTGCGGCGCGAGCACCGGGTTCTGCGAGTTGAGCGTCCGGTTCTGGGCGCGGGGCTCGGGGGGCGGGTCCTCGAGAGCGGAGCGCCAGTCCACGTGCGGGTACCGCTCGCGGATGCAGTCCACCACGTCGAGGAGGTTCTTCGCGTCCATCGCTAGTACGTGTGCCGCTGCTAGCATGCTCCTGGAACGACACAAAAACATTAGCAATATTAGACATGGCTACATGAAGCGGCAGCCGACGACGTGTCGTCGCAACACTACTGGTTTCTATGTATTTCTATGAATAAGTGTCGCTAGCTGCGCAGGGTATTTCATAGAAATACATAGAAACCAGTAGCGCTGCGACGATACGTCGTCTGCAGTTGTCGCGTGTCGCTCGGTTCCAACTTGTAACTATATACTGCAGTTTTCTACTTAACATTATGCTACTTTCATTCGGGTTCGCACAAGTCTTTCTTAATTTATGTCAGTTTAAAATTAAATAATATAATAACAAAATATATTTCCTTTGTGAAAAAGCCAATCTAATTTTAATATTTTATTAATTTTTGAAGAATGGAGAAAGGAAAAATACAATAGCTTTCGCAAATGCCCTCGGCGCGGTGTATACTATTTTAAATTGAAATCCAACAATGTGTGTAGTGTGTATACTGACTTGTTGTACTCCTGCTGCATGGTGGTGTTGGCGTACTTGAGCGCGACGCGCATGGCGTCCACCAGCGCCGACATGTCCTTGCTCAGCACCTGGTGCGCCATCTCCACCTCCCTGGTGTTGGCAAAAATACCATTAGGGTCTACACAGACGGACCGCATTTGAACTGCAATCCAACCGGAAATTGCAGTTCATGTGCAGTTTGAATGCAGTTGACACGACTGCAATACGACTGCATTAGAACTGCAAACCAAACAGTTCACACGACTGCACGCCAACTGCAACTGAACTGCAATCCGACTGCGCGTTTGGTTTGCAGTTCTATTGCAGTCGTGTCAACTGCATTCAAACTGCACTTGAACTGCAATTTGCAGTTGGATTGCAGTTGAAATGTGGTCCGTCTGTGTAGACCCATAGCAGTAATACCTCTATAATTAATTGTTTAAATGCCCATTAGCAATAATTAAATTATTCGTACTTCTTAAAGATACGATTGCTAATATTATCGTGGCCCGTGGGCAGCTGCAACAGTCTCTGTGTGTGTACAAGTGCAATGTTAACCGAGAGTTCACGATGCCGCGAATTTATCAAATAGCAAATCAATAGCACGAAGCATGCTATGACACGCGAATATTAGCATGTTAATGAAATTGTTGCCTTAACCAAAGGCGTATTTTAATAGGCAGCTTTTGTTTACCAATCAAATGAAATACGTTAATACATAATATTATTAATGTATGTTTTATGATGAACAGGATAAAAAATGTATATTCCCCACTGTTTGGCTTGCTCGCATCATGTAGACCAGGGATGGCGAACCAATGGCACGCGTGATAGAAGTGCCACGCGACATCAAATTTTGGGCACGCTACTGGTCACAAAATCGTTATAGTGATTATTCTACAAAAGCGCCAAGTTAGGCTTGGGGCAATATATTTTTAAATACGCGTCAGGATTATAAGGAAAAACATTAGTTTATGACACGTCTACGACACCATTAAAGAATTCTTCTGAAAAGTGGCACATTGATAAGAAAAGGTTCGCCATCTCTGATGAAGACGTTAAGAAAATATTTTGTATAAAATTCGTTTATCATATCAGGGCAGTGAGCACATACCGTTGAGCCGCATCGGGGAACACGGCAATGAGCCTGTCGACGGTGGCGCACAGGTCGCGCAGCGCGGCGGCGACCTCGCGCACGCGCGCCACGAGCGCGTCCCCGCCCTCCGCCGACCCTGCGCCCGCCCCCGCCCCCCCGCTCGCCCCCGCGCTTGCCGCCAGCCGCATCACACAGCGGACCACGGCCGTTGTCGCCGCGTATACGGGCTCGCCGCGCTCCGTGTGAACCGGCTATAAATATATATTCTTATATATAAAATTCTCTTGTCACAATGTTAGTCCAACAACTCCTTCAAAACGACTTTACTGATTCTTACCAAATTTTATATGCATATTCAGTAGGTCTGAGAATCGGCTACTGGGTACTTTATATATTGATAAGTGTATTTGTGACGTTATCAGCGTGAAGGGACCTTATTGTCGGTATTGAGTTATTGGTATCCCCATAATCTACATTTAATAGGCTATCGAACCATGTAAGTAACATGCGTGTAGGTCTGGAAAATATTTTTTAAAAAAATGTTTAAGCTCGAAAGTCGTAAAAGGTGATATT
The DNA here is from genome assembly GCA_937595015.1 of Polyommatus icarus. Taxonomy (NCBI): domain Eukaryota; kingdom Metazoa; phylum Arthropoda; class Insecta; order Lepidoptera; family Lycaenidae; genus Polyommatus; species Polyommatus icarus. The sequence goes on from OW569321.1 coordinate 24,160,516, forward strand.
GAGAAAATCGCATTCAAACTTCGACACCCAAAAAAAGTATGTTATTGTTAGAAGTCACATAGATATCATGTTTTTTGAGAAGTACGTTATATGGTCTTTTAGAACTTAACTTCAATTATATAATTTTATAACTCTATTTCTGTCGCTTATCCCGCCAAAGTGCATGATGTAATGAAAATGCCCAAGATGGTTTTTACTAAATATTTCATTCATAGTATGTTTTCTATTGGATTTTATAAAAGAATCATATAAAGCGGATAATTTGTTACTAAATTGAGACTTCTTCGATAGAAAACAACATTGTTTATTGTATAAAATTTTTTTTTGAACAAATAAACATTGTGCTTCTACTAATCTTATTAATCAGTCAAAATCTACAAAAATATATATTTACTACACTTAAACATAGGCAAATGAGATCAAATATATAAACTTCTATTTAAAAAGTAAATTTTAAAATTCAAGGTAAAGTTTAGTAAAAAGCTGGCACAAACACTTAACACTTTTCAAAAGGTCACATAAAAATAAATATACATTTTTATTAACATTGAAGTTCTTATTTTTTTAAATAACTTTAATTATCCTTTAGTAACAAGACGAGTACCAAAAACATGTTATTTCATTTAGTTACCATAGAAGTACATATTCATAAGTATTAAAAGGGACCTTAATGTCGGTCGTTACATTTTTAGTAATAAATGAATGAATGAATGAATATGCTTTATTATGCTGAAAATGTACAAACATAATAAAAGAAGTTACAAGAACTCAGCATGAGCACAAAGGCGGCTTTATCGCTATGAAGCGATTTCTTCCAAGCAACCTCTGGCGCATGGAAACAAATGACAAAACAGTGCAGCTTAAGTTGGAATATTACTAAAGTTAAACAAGGCTTATCATAAATCTTAATAAATTACGCTAAATCATATTTTAAAATGTATTACATATTCTATAGCATATTGGAATAATACTATAGGTAAGTACTAATCTAAAATATATACTAATACACAAATACTAAATATAAACAAACTAATATATATAAATATTTAATATAATACATACACGTATACCTACATACACAGAAATAAATAAAGAACAATACTTATAAGGTTAATAGCTCCTTCGCACGAAATCTTTACGAAATGCTGAGGTAATGAATCTTAAGCATTTTTTTGAAGCTTACAATAGTTTTAGCTTGCCTGATTTTGGCTGGTAAGGAGTTCCATAGCAGTATTGCTCTGACTGTGAATGATTTGTTATAGAAATTGGTGTTGTGTTTAGGGATATAGAGAAGGAGATTGGACACAGAGCGCAGCTGAAGTTCGGACGTTCGAAATTCAAACCTTGATTTGAGGTAAGAGGGTGCTTTAGGGTTGACAGCAGGGTGTTAAGCAAGGTTAGGATGCGCATGTTACGTCGTAGGCGAATGGGCAACCAAGAAAGCTTGAGGCGATATTCAGATATGTGGTCATATTTACGCAAGTTAAATATAAAGCGGATTGCCATGTTCTGAAGACGCTCAAGTTTGTCCATTTGTTGTTCGGTGATGTTGGTGAAACAAGCATCCGCATAATCCAATATAGACAAGACAAAGACTCGGCAAGTAGAATTTTAGTCTTTATTGGCAGAACGTTTTTTAGCCTTCTCAGTGACCCCCATTCTGCACACACCTTGCTGCTGATTAAGGAAATATGGTCTGACCAGGAAAGACGATCGTTCAAAAGGACACCCAAGTCTCCCACTTTCGTGCTTAGGCGTATTGGAGTACCATCCACGAACACCGGAGGTAGATTCTCACGGTCGATCTTGGATACTAATCCTTGACTCCCCACAATAATGACCTGTGATTTTATTGGAATGATGGAGAGGCCGTTATTTTTACTCCACTCGCAGATTGCCTTAAGATCACTATTAAAGATATTGATTGAAGTAGGAAGACCCTCCAAGGTGGACTGGGTGTAGATCTGGAGGTCGTCTGCGTATAGATGAAAGCGAGAGGAACAAAAATAGGTTATGGAGTTTATAAATAAGGCGAACAATAGTGGGGGTACTCCACCCTGCGGAACTCCAACAGTGATAGATGACCATGAGGAGAACTCGTCATCAACTCGAACCCGCTGCTGTCGCCCCCCGAGGTAGCTACGGAACCAGTCGGTCGCTGAAGGTGAGAGATTAGCAGCACTAAGTCGTTCTATCAGAATGTCATGGTCTACACTACCAAAAGCATTGCTGAAATCCAGCAAAGCCAAGATCGTGACTTGCTTGTTGTCCATAGCATTTCGGATGTCGTCTGTGACCTTGACTAGAGCTGTTGTAGTGCTGTGGCCAGGCCTAAAACCAGATTGGTATTCGCTTAGCAGATTAAATTTATTAATGAATGATGACAATTGGTGTTGAATCAGTTTTTCCAGGACCTTTGATAGAAATGGAAGTATAGCGATTGGTCTAAAATCAGCAGGTGAGATAGGCTTACTTTTTTTTGGCAAAGGTAAAATTTGCGCTGCTTTCCAGATGGCTGGGAAAACGCTGCTAGTTAAAGAAAAGTTGAAAAATGTGTTCTAAGGCGGGAGCAATCTTGTCTATAATTAGGGAAATCATTTTTTTACTTATGTTGTCCTCACCAATTGCGTTAGAGGAAATTGCTTTGACATTCTTTTTTATTTCAGCAACAGTGACCCGAGAAAAGTGGAAAGGAGGAAAGTCAGGTTTAGGTAAGGTAGCCAGATGTTGTATTAATTGTGATTTTGTATTATAGTCAAGTGGGCTGTTAGAGGAAGTAAATTGGTTATTAAGAAGATCTTTATCGAAGTTGCTGGCTGACAAAGAGGGATTAGAATTACTACCAACTCCAAGGGTTTTTAGGAATTTCCAAACTTTGGCAGGGTCACAGTTCTCGACAGAAGCGTGTATGTGGCGACGTTGAGCATCTCTAACAACCTTGTTACAGCGATTTCTAAGTTTTAAGTACTTCTCCCAATGCTCATCTGTGCCGCTTTTTTGAAATTTAGATTTGGCTTTGTGTTTTAGTGATATTAAGACTTTGATCTCGTCAGATAGCCAGGGTGCGGGGAGGTGTTTCATTTTGATGGGTCTTATGGGAGCATGCTTATTATAAAGTTCAAGTATCGAATTGTTGAAAAGGTCTACTTTGGTGTCGATATCTTCTGCCTCACGCAACCTAGACCAGTCAATATTTCGGGCATTTTCTATAAGCAAGTCATGATTAATTTGTTTGAAATTACGCTGATATTTAATAGTAGGTTTAATTTTGGGGGGACGTACATTATAAGATAAATAAACTATGTCATGGTAAGAAAAAATGTCTGCTGAGCATTGGCCTCCTTTAATGACATAATTTGGAGAAGACACTATCATTAAATCTAGTAAAGATGGAGAGCATCCCGGAGCACGGTGGGTATCTTGAAGAGGAATTAGATGGTAATTTTGACTATAGAGGATTGACTGTAGTTTTTTTGATCTGTAGTTGTCCTTAATCAAGCAGGTGTTAAAGTCTCCCATGATTATTGTGTGTACATAATTGGGTAAGTGTGTTTCTAGTAAATTTTCAAAGAGGGAGAAATAATTAATATGGAGGGATGGGCAGTAAAAGACGCCTACTAACATTCTAGTTTTGGCCAACGATATTTCTACGAGAATGTACTCGAGATCACAGGAAGACGGGTCGGATGATGCTATAACTGAGTAGGAGAGGTGTTAACGCAATTAAATAGCAACACCACCTCCGCCCCTGTTGACTCGGTCATTTCGTATCAGTTGATAGGCGGGCAAACTGTAACTAGTGGAGGGAAGACAAGGCTTAAGCCAGGTTTCCGACACGTATAAGTGTAATAAAGTCCGATATGTAATAAAGTTAAAAGAAGATACAAAAATACTATTAATTTCGTAGTTGTAACATTATTTTTTATTTTTATTTTATTTTATTTAAATATTTATTTAATTAAATATTTTTTATTATTTAATTAATTATTTAACTATGTTTCTGAGATTTCTTTATAAAAATAAAGGAACCTTAGACTTGGTACGACATTGTCTAGATTTCATTACTTTTTAGGGTTCCGTAGTCAACAAGGAATTATTAGAGATAAACAAGCAGCTCCATCGAGATTCGAGACTTGGCTAGTTTTTTTACAGAATGTTTTTTGTGGGATTTCACTTCCTTTTTTAGAAAATCTCTCGCCAGTCGTGTCAGTCTTTCGGCCCACTGGGTTATGCGAGTAAAGGGATAGAGATTGCTTTTGTGTACTGCGCACACACTTGGGCACTATAAAATTACTCCTGCGTAACTACTGGCCTGGTTTCAATTAAACCGGCTATCAATCAAAATCAAATCGAATCAAAATTGTTTTATTTCTGAATGAATTTAAAATAAATATTTTCAGAATGTCCTACATGATGCCTATGACCACCGGTTCATCGTCACCGAAACCGGTGTGGGAATTATTATCATTATTGTTATTATTATCACACGTGTACACATGCATTTCGTATTATGTACAGCAACGTACGGTATGCAACTATTGCAGATCTGAGGGGGCATCACCATATCTCTAAAACAGCTGAGACCAGCTGAGGGTTCTTCATCAGATACTTCAGACCTTTGATTTTTTACATCAAATGAAGCGGCCCACCAAGTTGAATATTTTTTGTAAAGGTAGCATGTCGATCTCTAATAGTTTGTTTGGGCTCTTGTGTTTTCTAATCAGGGACACCAGGTACTCCAAGATCTTCGATTATCCTAGTTACCCAAAGGGTAAAAACTGTCTCTCCGTCTGTCTATCCGTCCGTCTCCAGGCTGTATATCTAGAACCGCTATAGCTATACTTCTGAAATTTTCACAGGTTGTGTAATATTTTTGTTGCCGCTATAACAAAAAAAGTAGTAAAAATAAAAAATATATATTTAAAGGGGGCTCCCATACAAAAAACCTATTTTTTTGGCCTTTTTTGCTCGATATCGATAATGGCAACAGGTAGGCACTTGAAATTTTCACAAAATCCTCAATGACGTATTTATTTACGTTAATTGTTTAATTAAGTTGAAATTAAAATTTAAGGATTCCCCTTACATTCCCATACAAAAAACCTTATTTCGAGCCCGACTCGCACTTGGCCAATTTTTATAGTTTTCCCTTTATGTGGCCATTAAACCCTAACTCTGCCAAATTTCAGCTCTCTGAGTTTATGGGAAGTACTAGTTCTATTTTGATGATCTTGAGTGAGTGAGTGAGTGAGTGAGTGAGTGTCATAAATGAGAAACTTTGCTTTAGCTTTAACTTCGAAACTTAATGACCTCTAGAGGTTCTTAAATAGGGGCCTAAAATGCAGCGAAATGGTTCCTGTAAATTATGGTACGCCAGTGTTTGCTTCGCGCTCTACCCGTCAAGGGCACTACCGTGCCTTCAGATATTCTAATCAATATTACCGATTTTCAGCTTGGTGCAAATTACTAGTAGTATAACAGTAGATACCGTGGCCGGTGCCGACAGAAAGCCGCAATCGACTCTCGACTGCAGCACCGACAATAAGGTCCCTTTTTAACTAAACTTTAAGATATATTTTAACCTATAAAAAATCGTTTTTTAAAACCTGTGTCTTTGTCATATCAAATTTTAAAGTCTGTTTATTAATATGGAGTAAAAAAAGAAAAAAATATTTTTTTCAACACTTTACTTTAAAGGCGATTATCTCGGAAACTAGGACCGACAACAAGGTCCATTTTCCCAGATAACGTCACATTTGTTGAATAAATAATAGTAAATTATTACAACCTGAGACTGACGGCGACCATTGTTTATGCGACGGGATAGCGATCGACGTTGCCATGGCGACGTACTTATTTAGTCACTTCAATAAAATAATCTGGGCGAAATACTTTTAACTTTATGTTATGGCAAATCAACGTTTGCCGGGAAAGCTAGTATAATATATATAAACGTTTGAGTTTGTCCTCTCATGTATTCTATGAAACTGTCAAAAGCGGTAGCCGGCCACTAGACGATCAATAATTGTATTGTCAATATCACGCTTCAATTTTATTGAATAATTTATTTGACAATTAGATTGCAGACGCACGATGAGACGACTCTATACGGTCAATACATGATATTGCGCAATAAAATTCTTGTATTATAGGGACCCGCATAATGTTACGTAATTTGATATTATGTAACATAATTCTATAAGGTGATAAAAGTATTCTTAAAATTTCTATTTTCCACGTAATAATTCTACTTAATTTTCTTTCATAAGAATTTTCTACCGATATTAGCAAACAAAACAAATAAAAGAAATAGCAAAATCGGTCCAGCTGTTTTAGAGATTACAAGTAGACGAGTTTACCTTTTCTTCCGATGGGGGGTTTGCTTTGGGCGGTTTCACTGTATTTGCTGGACTCGTTTCCGACGATGTCGCATCTAGAATTAAAAATGTCTATCACTTTCGTCATAATTTAGGTTTTATAAAATAAGTTTTATGCATAAGACCACATAGATGTATTAATACCAATATGGTACACCCATAGTCATCTTTCAGCTTTACCACTTATCAAAATATGTATTTTAAACAATGCTTAAGCCTTTAAGCTATAGTGTCTGTTATATTGAAATCGAAAAAGAGCGGATTGTGAACGCCAACTTATGAATATCATCATCCAAAGGAAGGTCTCTTTTTTCGGTCACCTACAAAGAGGATCCCAATACGAATTTATACGGTTGATCATAGAGGGTAGATTGCCGGGCAAGAGACCACCTGGTAGACCAAGAAGAAAATGGATCGATGACATAAAAGAATGGACCAGATGTAGCTACCCACAATTAAAGGAATTAGCCCAAGACCGGAAAAAATTCAACCTGCTGACCGCCGAACTTCGATACGAAGAGGGCACTAGATGATGATGATATTGAAATGGTCGCTTGATAGAAAAAGACGAATCATTGTTTAGTGTATCCAATGTGTAACTGCCTTTAGTCTTTACAATTGTAGTTATGTAGGATCAATGTTTACTAAAAATCTTATTTATACAGAATGAAAGCTTTGTTAAATATTTATACGCGTGAACGTACCAGAGTGTGTCGCGCTGGAGTCGCGCGCGACCTCCTTGTCGCCCCGCTCCGGGGCTGCCGGCGTCGCCGTGACTAGCTGCACGTTCGATAATCGCTTCTGAAACAAAAATGCAATTCTCATATTGTTTTATGCATATAGTACTTACTGTATATATCTTTATTGTTAGAAAAATGAATTAAAAATGTACTTACCTGAAACAAACAAAACAATAAGTTATGTTTTTTTACTTTTAAATATACCTAGTACCTACCTATGTTAACGGACCTTTGTAATTTGAATGCAGGGAGCCGTACACATAATAAAATTGTGTCATTATAACAATATTTCGCTGTCAATGACGACATAACTTTGGATTTAACGCCTTTAGTCCACCGACGCGCGCTGCGAACTGCGAAACAGCGGCGAACCGATTTACTGTCTCATCCGCCACAAGACAGTGCGTTATATTGCATCTCACTCTATTCCTGTTTCGCATTGGTTTCGCAGAGTTTTCGCAGTTCGCAGCATCGGTAGACTAGAGGCGTTAAATCCAAAAAGTTATGTCGTCATTGACAGTGAAATATTGTTATAATGACACAATTATATTATGATAGTAAGGTGTACTAAACGAGTGTTAATGTACGGCTCCCTGCATTCAAATTTCAAAGGTCCGTTAACATAGGGATATTTAAAAGTAAAAAAACGAAACTTTCAGCTTCACTGACATCTTTGAACCTACAAAATTATTACCAAGTTGTCTTCTTGCATCTGAAGCCACCTCTGGTCCTCCTCACTTTGGTGTTGTTGTCTCGCCAGTTCCGCTCGTATTCGTTTCTCGACCGCTTGCTCGGTGTCGAACTCCGGACTCTGTCATCATACAAATACAGGTCAGTTTCGTATTTACATACTCCAGAACTAACGTTGCAGTTTTATACATAATGTACACGTTATCCGCTTCCAATTCGACCGACCACAATGTTAGCTCTTCTCATCAGTTTGAAATCACATATGGAACGTCTAAATAGAAAACAAAATGTATTCATAAGTTGCAACATAAAAAAGCATATTTTAACAACAAAGCTTCACTTTCTCCATCGAATATCAAACAACTACTAGTGAGACACATGTTAACAAGAAAAAGTGTAAATAAAATTTTCAACCAACGTGATTCAAACACACACAATCTACTCAATAAACTCTACCTAAATATATTATTTACTATTACATATGCGATTTCAACGAGTTTAATAGACAATAGATATCGTTCCAGGACAACCAAAGAATCTAAGAAAACTTAAAAAATAAACAAAGTAGTACGTGTGGGAGGTGGGAGGGCGGGAGAGAAGGAGGAGTGTATGTACATACCGTCACGTCCACCGGTCAGTAATGTTTACAGTTAACACCCCCGGGTCGCACGCGCTCGAGACGCACAAACAGTACGAACTAAAACCTCACAACATTACGTCAGTATCCCGCGGTCAACATTTCAAATTATAAAAAAAAAAACCGGTACGCATGCGCAAATAAAAACAAATTCTATCTACAAACACGAAATCACCAGGTACGCAAATAATTTACAATTTTGAAAAAAATTATGCCAATCCAGCCATGCTAACGGTGCGGATGATACGAGTCGGCCGTCACCTGGTGACCGGGGAGGCGCGCGACGGGGCGGGCCGCCCGGGCGCGGTACGGCACGCCCTGCACCACGCCCACCGGCACGGCGCCGGCCGGCCGCGCCTGCACCCGCGGCAGCGCGCGCCCCGCGGCGATGGCGGCGCACGAGCGCGCGTCTCCGCCGAAGTCGTAGATCTCCTCCACGAGCGGCGGGTCGGGCTGCAGCCGCATCTTGCTGACCACGCTCGCCGCCAGCTGCGCGTTGATGGCGCCGCTCACGCCGAACTGGCCCACGTCGGGCGGCGGCCGCGCCCGCGCCGGCGCCGACTGCTGGCGCGCGACGGGCGGCGGGCGGGGCCGCTCGAGCGAGCCCACGCGTGCGGGCGGCCGGTCGGCGGGCGGGCGCGGCTGGCGCTCGAGCGAGCGCACGCGCGCGGGCGAGGGCGGCGCGGGCGCGGCGAGGTCGTCGGCGCTGGCGGCGGCGGACAGGTGGCCGGCGAGCGTGGCGGCGGGGGCGTCGGGGGGGTCGGACGCGACGGGGTCGAGGCGGTGCAGGGAGGCGGCGGGGATGGGACGGGTGTGGAGCGTGTGCTCGGGGGCGAAGTCGACGGCGAGCGTGTTGAATACCGAGGCGGGCGTGACGTAGGCGCGGGGGTCGAGCGCGCGTGCCTGGTTGTCCCGCAGCAGCTGCGCCAGCACCTGCGGGTTCTGCGCCACGATGTACGTCTGCGGCACGCCCACTCCGACGCTGCCGCCGCCACCCGGTTCCACTACGAAATAATATAAATAATTTTTTGAAAAAAAAGTTACATATTTTTTTAATAAACAGATGATACATAAAGGTATCATCTGTTTATATGCTCAGGTGTTTAACAAAATAACTTATACAATCGAAAACAATATTTTAGTACGAGTCCAACCTGCGGCTAGCGCGGCGGGCGGACGCTCGGGCTTAGGCGGCGCGTCGGCGGTCGCAGACGCGGCGGCAACACGCCGGTTCTCGCGCCGCATCGTGTCCCACGCCGAGTTGCGCTCCTCTTGCAGGATCTCACTGTACACCGAAACGCACACTATTTAATTACTTATGCTAGTATAATACAGGGCTAAAGAAGCCAAAAAATTTGCCTACGTGACCTGCCTTTCATAGATGAAATAACACAAGCGATTACATAATCTAGCAGGATGCATCGCGTCGTTGTTCTGACGCCGCTAAACGTGGCACTTACAAGAGCGTCTCCTTGAGCTGGTGGGCGGTGGGTCGCTGCGAGGGCTCGTAGGACCAGCAGCGCGACATGACGGAGTACAGGCGCGGCGGGCAGCGCGGCGGCATCGTCAGCCGCTCGCCGTTCTCGAGCTTGCCGATCACGTCGTTGTTCTTGACGCCGCTGAACGGTTTCACTCCGAGCATGAGGATCTCCCACATGCAGACGCCTGAGAAACACATTCGTAACATAAATAACTACAAATGACGGCGTAATAAGTGGTGCAATAAAAGCGCTATCACAGTGTCCAATTCGAATCCGATGACGGAGATGTAAGGTGTCATCATAATCATAATTTTATTTGCTAGAATATGGTAACAAATTGATCTTAGCATTAAATATTAGAGAACACATATTCTGCTAAATAATTAATCCTAAGCCGGATTTAGTGCGTATGTGTAACATAAAGATAATTTTATGTCTCCTTCGTACCATACATTCACGGGTTTGGATCGGACGTAGTGCAGAGTCTAACAAAATATACGAACAGATTTTTTTTCTCAGAGACCCTTCCTTTGTGTAATAGAATACCTACCAAACATCCATACGTCTGAGGCGGAGGTGAACCGTCTGAAGTTGATGGACTCGGGCGCCATCCACTTGATGGGCAGCTTGCCGCGCGACGCCTTGTAGTACGACTTGTCCTCCACCATCTTTGACAGACCGAAGTCCGCCAGCTGCAAAGGGTGACGTCATCAGCAAAATGTTGGAATTGACTAACACGTCCGTCCTACGCTGCAACTAGGGTCTATTACATGGCTTAAGCGTATTGGTAATGCGCTGTTAGAGCTTGTTTAACTTAAAATGACGCGCCCCTCCCTCGTATTCATAGTACAAAAATGTTTCATTTATATCAACTTTGAAGTGGTGGGGCGCGTCATATCAAATTAGACAAGCTCTAACTAATTTCCTTCTTCAGGGATTTCTTCATCCCCAATCCCCATCATCTACGTAACAAAATATCTATGGTTATATTACATACAATCTACATTATCTATGCCATAGACAATGTAGACCATAGACTCTATGGTACCTTGACACAGGTGGGCGTGGAAACGAGCACGTTGCGGGCGGCGATGTCGCGGTGCACAAACTTCTTGCTCTCGAGGTAGCTCAGCGCCGTAGACAGCTGGTATATGTATAGGACTAGTGTGCACGTTTCTAGCCTAGAAAAGAAAGAAATAATTTTAGTCTGCCATTCATATTATAAATATCGGCGTAGTGTGAGGTTAAAAAAATCGTCAAAATAAATTGTTCCTTGAAAAAATTACACAAGGCAATAAATGACGTGGTAATAATTTTTATAGTAACTTGTCCTAAACTAAAAACTTGATTTTATTACTCGCGTACATATGAATGTAATGAATGAGTAATAAAATCAAGTCAATCTCAACTATCTCATGATAGCAATATATTGCGCCAGTGAAAGGGACAGAGAGCGATTCAACGTACTTTTTGATAATGCTTTCTCTCACTGAACATGTTAAAAACAAATAACTCAAGAATAAAAATAAAGAACTTTATAGTAATACTTGTGAGTTATCACACAAAAGCATCTAGACGCACCTGTGAGCGTTCTGCTGCAGGTAAGCGCGCATCTCGCCGAGCGTCGCGAGCTCCATGACGATCCATATCGGCGGCGAACTGCACACGCCCACCAGGCCGATTATGTGCGGGTGAGAGAATTGCTGCATTATGTCTAGGGAACAATACAATTCATCAATTAATATGATTAAGGTTTTTTTACTGGATCCAAAATTAACCGAGTCTGCCTAAGAATATGATTAAGTATTTGCGGGATACATAGTGTGGACCTTGAATAATTAGTAATTACTTTTAGTATAGTTCTTGTAATCTACGAGTGCGCGTCGCCTTTATTTGTAGTTGGAAATGTGAAGCAGTCAGTAGCGAGCGAGCCATGTACGCGTGTATAGATATGGTCACTCACACAACTAAGGGCGACGCGCACTCGTAGATTGTAAGAACTATAAAAGAGTATATTATAATACATTATATCTATCTATCATGATAAAATAGCTTTGTTTGCATACACGGACCACCACAAGCACAACCAGTATATAATACAATAGTATACTAACAGGCCTCTTCCAGAAACTTCTCAGCAGTATCGAGGTCAGCGTCCATCTTGCACGTCTTAACCGCGACCGGCAGCAACAGTTCGCCGCGGTCGCCCCTCGCCGCGCGCGCCGCACGCCGCAGCGACGGGTGCGTCGCCTGCGTCACGCGGCACGTGCCCTTGTGTACGTCCCCGAACTGACCCTCGCCGATGATACCTGTCAGCTCGATCTGGTTACGAATTAGCTCGTAATCGCGAACTGAAACAATTTTTAATTGTTTTTAAAATATGTAGATTTAGAATTTTGAGTAGGCTCGTCATCGCCCACGAACTCATCTTGCCCTCCAACGAGCCGCTGCTCATGCCGGCCGCTATATACACACTATACTATATAGCTCACCTTGCGGCGTGGAGTAGTCGGCGTCGTCGTCGACGATCTCGGCGTAGTCCTCCGACAGCAGCGTCGCCGTCGTCGCCTCCCACGAGCTCGTCTTGCCCTCCGACGAGCTGCTGCTCATTTCCGCTGTAATATTTTCAATGCATTAATTCTAGGAAAAGCAATAGCTATTTAGAGTAATAAAGTTATGTTTAAATACTCTAAAAAGTAATTTACCGCCACACTCAGAGACGTCAATTAAGACTTAATGCTCATTTAACATGAAATGTCCCTCTCAGAGATGACAATTAAAAATCGCTAATTGCAAAGTTTGATAAGCAAGTTTGAGGTTATTCTTGAAATTTTTTCAGTTTTAATTTTTCAAAAGATAAAATTAAGATAAAAATAAAATTTATTTGAAGTGTTAATAATAAATAATAATAATATTAGATAATGCCACAGTAAACATAGAACTTCATAACTGTGATAGTACTAAAGCATTTATGTGCAATACATGCCTGGTTACTTAGTGCAGCTGTTTTTACCTTTTCTTGCTAACAAATAGAAGTATTTCACATGAAAATTGGAAAGTGCCTATAGTCACTTCCATACAAACTAGATATACTTACCTACAAAGAAGTATGAACATTGTCACCAAATTGGATAATTACGGTATTGAAATTAAAGTATGTTTACTAAATACTATATAGTTACAAATAATACAATATTATTATGATTTATGAATAATTCATAAAAGCAAATGGTTTTCTTATATTAAAATGGTAGGTAATAGTAGACATAAGACAGGTTATTCACATAATCTAAATTGTAAAACATAGAAACTTCAAAGGTTGCAATAAATACTTAAATACCTAGTACCTATTATAAAAACAATATAAAACACGTTTTTTTTCTAACACCTTTTATGTTTGTTACATAACTGTAGTAGGGAGGTACGGTGAAAGTTAGGAAAGAATGAAATTATTTTAGTAAGTAGTATATATTTTATTATTCCTTCGATCGCGGCAAAACGAAACACAAAGCCTTTCAATTGTTATCGCGACCCACTTGGGCCAAACTGTACGGGAGTTGAAGCGAGCTGCATCAGTTAATTTGATTTCTTGTTATTTTTTTCTATATTCATTATTCTGCCTAGCACTGCAAACTTTGTAAATTTTTACTTCTTCTTGTCTTCTTGCATTGTTAACTAAAATAAAAGTATGACGTGATAAGAATTGAAAATGGTACAAAACATTATAAGTAGGTAAGTACTTTGTAGTTTATTTATAGTATATACTGACCAATGAAATCCTGTTGAAATGTATTATGTATGTTAAAATATATTATTATGTTAAATTCGCCAACCAAAAACAAAATAAAAAATACTAGATATCTAAGTACTACTACTTCTACTTTTTCCTTCTTCTTGCCGCTATCACAGATTAATTTATGGCCGCTATGGAGCGGCGTACGAACACGGAACAAACTACGTCATAGTACGAACGATTTATAGGGGACAGAAATTAATCAGTCAATTAATTTTGTCTCTGAGAGGTATCTTGCATTAAATTTCAATTTGTTAAATGATGTTCAGCGCTATTTTTTTAATGACCGACTCTGACGGCCGCAGTCACGACTCACGCTCAATAAAAAAAAATGAAATGAACACGGCTTGACTTTCCAAGACTAGAAAGCCGTGTTCGTTTCATTTTTCAACTACGCATGCGCGGCTTTTTTCGCAGTTTGGCAGCTGACTGTCAAGTACTGTCAACTTCATAATAATTGAGTGTCATGTTTTAAAATATTAACAATTTCTGACAGATTTTAGAACATGACACTGACACTAATTTTTAACTTTGCGCATGCGTAATGTGCATGGAAAAACGAAACGAACACGACTACAGTTTGTGAAAAAAAGTAGACACAGATTTTTTTTTCTAAACGTAATCACGCTCAAAAGGTGGTTTTTTCTCTTTGTATTTCCATAGAGAACGCTTATATACACTTTAAATAAGTATTATTTGCCTTGCACATTTTTAACTCGATTGAAAATGGTTTTCGTATATTTTGTTACAATATGATTTAAAAATTGCGTAGAGTGTGTACGGTACTCTTTTTTGACAAGCTATAAATAAAATCATATAAAAAAGAGGAAGAAGAAGATCATGCCCCCCGTGTATTATTATCTCTATGTCATAGAATTGGCTTCGGCCTTCACTTTCATTCATTAAATAGAAAGATAACATAGAAATGGCTGTATGGGCAACGCTCCCTTTGCCTGTCCCGACCGGGACAAATTAAAAAAAAATCTCTATGTCATACCCCTTTGACAGCAAAATCCACGATTAGCGACTCAATCGAGTTAAATGGTGCTTCTTCTGTATTTAAATTTAATCGCCATTTTGAGGTGTTAATTTATCATTAACTGACTCTGAGAGGGAATTTCATGTTTAATGAGCACTAGCTATTTAACCGAGCTTTGCTCGGTATTTGATTAAACACAAAAATAGAATGACATTTTCTAAAAATGATTCCTAGCTAGATCGATTTATCGCCCCCGAAACCCCCTATATACAAAATTTTATGAAAATCGTTGGAGCCGATTCCGAGATTCCAATTATATACAAGAATTGCTCATTTAAAGATATAAGATTTAGTGTTGCGGTTTGTATGTGCAGCGGATAATTTTAATTTTTTAAATGATGATTTAATGAACGACTCTGAGTGCGGCTGTTAGAGTATTAAATTTAAATTTAAAAACACCGCTTTTCGGCAACGTAGAGGTGACATGGTAACGTCACTGACGAAGTCGCGCGTCGCCATGGCGTTCCAGTGAGCTATCACTCTTAGTCGTTTTAATTGTAACTACACATAAAATATTAGTTCTGCTAGTATTGATAGTATAATAAATTAATAGTCCTCGAGATACATTCTAGTAAATCTAGATAGTGAAACTTAC
The DNA here is from genome assembly GCA_937595015.1 of Polyommatus icarus. Lineage (NCBI taxonomy): Eukaryota > Metazoa > Arthropoda > Insecta > Lepidoptera > Lycaenidae > Polyommatus > Polyommatus icarus. The sequence goes on from OW569321.1 coordinate 24,175,868, forward strand.
TTTTGCATTGACAGTTAAGTTGTTTCCAAACAGTAGCTTGTAAGATAAACGTATACATTAGCATGGTTTTCTTAAAAAAAACTTCCCAATAAAATATTAAAATTGAATGGGAATACTTACTCGTCCTATTCCAAAGTGAGGTTTGTGAGTCAGTCACTAGTCTACAATAACCGTCTACTAAATCTGCCAAGCTTTCCGCTGCCTGTAACAATAAAGTATTATGATTAGTCTTCAATATTTTTAAATTCAATATTCTAAATTCAGTCATCAATGTTTGCAACAAAATGCTTTCGTTTAAATCTTTTTTATAAAGACACAAACTTATATGCAAACTTCTGAGGTGTGAGTGAAAAACATCAAGGTAATTTAGTACTTATCTTAAAAAAATTATCGACACCCGACCCAACACAATATCGTCTATCGACATCTATTCAATTCAATTCATTTATTTGTTCTAAAAGTGGTAAATACAATAGGTGGTGATGAGGTTCTTATGGTCTAACACTTTTAGCTATATATAAAATAGCATGCAAATATATAAAAATCTAGGTATGTAGTGCCAATGTTTTTAAATTAAATTTCAATAATACAAGTACGTACCTCTACACTACTGCAGGTTATAGTGAGCGTCTCCTGAGTGCCCTTCACTCGCAGCTGCAGCGCCGCCTTACCGCACGCGCTGCCGCTCTGTCAACAACAACATTACTTACAACATTAGCACTTTTTGGATAATTCATATTACTTTTCAAGTAATTAGCCATATTATAATATGTATTATATAATAAAATACCGAATATTATGAATAACGTGTACAATATACAATTGACAACAATGTGCCATGTTACACAAACGTGGCGAATAACTACACACTCGATGTCGATATTATACCTACATCAATATCCTGGATTACAAATCGAATATCACGATTAATATCGGGCGTGCATTCACCGATGGCTTGTTTTCTTTTTTTGTTTTTTTTTTTACCAAAAAAACACGACACGAGCCTAGCCTGCGAAATATCTAGCAGCCGAACATAGAGGCTTTTGCTTTTTTGAAAGTCGTTTAAAATGACTGTGTTTATGGATGTTCGCTTTGTACTGACCTGCGTTTGCGACTGCGTGCAGCTGGACTTAAGCGTCTGTATGGCGACGATGTTGCTGAACGACGCGATCTTCGTGTACGTCGGCGGCTCGCCCGCCTTGTGCGACACCGACGATATGTCTGATAAAAAATACCAAATTAAAAATCATTAAATCAGTGTTTCTCAACCTGTGGTCCGTGAACCCCTGGGGGTCCGCGGCGTTATCTCTTGACCATACATAAATGCTAATAATGTCTCGTAAAAGCTACACCATCGTGCTGTGAGCGAGACTGAATAAATTCGATTTTTTTGCTATTTATTTTATTGAAATTGTTAGTGAAAACTGTGCTTATAATTTTGGGGTGGCTAAATAAGGTTGAGAAATAAGTACTGCATTAGACTTGACAGCAGTGTTTCGTATAACGTAGTTATCACTTGGTGGTGGGCCTAGAAGCTAATTTTCATTAAGTACCCAAAAAGCCGATTAGAACACGACGATTATATTTAAGTAGCTCTGTCAAGTTCATTTTTAATCGTCATCGGCTCGACAGGCCTATCCTTCCACCAATCTACCCATCTCCCTTACCTATATCCGGGCCGATGGCGAGCACAACAGGCCTATCATTCTACAAGTCTACCCATCTCCGGGCCATCATCCGGGCCGATGGCCAGCTCGACAGGTCTATCAATCAACAAGTACCCATCTCCCTCACCTATATCAGGTCCGATGGCCAGCTCTACTGGTATGGCCCAGCCGCTACCGAGCGCCGCGGTGAAGGTCTCGCGGTCGTACCCGTAGTGGCTGTGCATCGTCTCCAGATACTTCAGCATACACTCCGTGTCGCTCAGGTTAGCCACCTGTAACATAATTGAATAAAATTAAAGCAAGCATAGCTTAAAAATATAAGGTTGTCTGTATAATATATTTTGTCGCCAGTTCAAGCTACGATGGGTGATTGTTGGTTAAAATAAATATTTTAATTCTTCGGAGAGGAATCTTGAGACTCGTGGCTTTCGAGTTTCGTGTACTTCTAATCGCTAAATATGGTACGAGGCCTAAGGTAAGTAGAATAAAGATAATTTAACTTAAAAAAAAAAACGAATATTACCACGATTGTTGTACGTCATCTTTTTAAACATCTAAGAGTTCTGAGTTGCAAAAAAATATTGCTCCTCTTGAATTTATGTGTCAAAATCTTACTCCATATAAATAGTTGAACCCTCTTACCTTCTTGAACTGTTGCTGTATCGCCTTTTTGAGCACCTTGGGTTTGATGGCATCCAGCACCGACTTGGGCAGGAACTTGTGCAGACCGAACTCCTTCTCCAGGTACTCAATGTTAGACTTCTTGTCCAATGATATCTGCATGTCCTTGCAGAAGTATCTGGAATGGTACACAAGTTTGCGATGATTTATAGATCTTACCTAAGCATGCAAATTATATGTAAACAACGTATAACAAAGTTTCTAGATTTAAGGACTATAATATACTGATAATACTTATGTCTAAACAAACACTGAATCTGGCCAGCTCTAGGCTGTTTAATGCCGGTAAAGCTACGTTTCACACTGACAACATTATCGACTATAGAGCCATCTGTCATGTTTTTTTTACTATATTCAATTTTTATATTTTATGAAGACGTTGTTAAAAAGGCCAAGTACTCACTTAATTTCTAAACAACATATTTGTATCGCCAAGTCCTGATTGTCCATCGGGTGGTTGGCGTGGAGGTAGTCGTGTCGAACCTGAAAATATCATTACACATTTTAGTTTCTTCGTTTGTATTTATATTCTATACATGAACTCGATAGGATTTGGTACTCTCAACATCTACATAAGCACACATATTATATACATCGTGCCGTGGCTCAATTTATAACTAACCAAGCTCGAGTAGTTCTTCATTTGGCCATGATGTCGATCTGATTCGAGTTTTTTTGGGGGTACGAATCCTAATCGAAGCTAAATCAAAACCAACTATTCAAAATCGTATCCAAATCGACTCAGCTTGGGAAGTAAGGCGTCTGATATTAAGGAACTAATACAGTACCTGGTCATAGTAGTAGTGGAATGTGACCCGGTCGGCGTCTGCGAGGTCTCGCAGGTTGGCAGGCAGGTAGCGCACGCGCAGCTCCAGCCGCCACTCGCTCGCCGGCCACGCCCCCAGCAGCTCCGACACAGGCGTGTCCTGGTGGATCCACCGAATCTGGGGACAAGGATTGTATGTGTTACGCTCAAAGATCGAAAATGTTTAGTGAGAGGCAAAATAGCTCATATCGCGTTGTGGTCATAGTCAACACAAAATTCGTGTTATGGCTCTAACAAAAACGCGCATATGCATAAAATTTCGGATCATAATAAGTAATAACCTTGTCGACAGGAGCTGTTACCCATTTGTGTGAGCACGAATTCTAAATAATGTAGAACTATGCGTATCTGCCAAACAAAGCTATATGGCTTAGGTATCATCTATGCCTGGTCTTTGTAGCTTAATTACTATAACTACTGAGCTCCTTAAAAGCTTATTGCTAATACGAGATCAAATTACAAATACCACAGATATTCTATTATCATTCATCACCTTAAATCTTAAGCCTATAAATCTGATTACTTCAAGGTAGGCTGGACAAGAATGTTGGCCTGGCATTACGCCAACCCATTGCATAAAGTTTAAACATAAAAATTAAAAAGAAACTACCTTGCCGGTGGTAAGCCTGCGCGCGCGCATGGCGTAGCACGCTGCGTACACGCGGTCGCCGGTGGCGAGGCGCGCGGCGAGCAGGCGCAGCACGGCGCGCACGTCCTCGTCCGCGCTCGCCCGCACCACGTTGAACCCACCATTGGGAAGGTGCACCTTCAGCGTCGACGCATCCGACGCCGCTGCTGACAACAAGTTACAACATCAATAATTTACAAAGTTTTAAGATTGTTTGAAAACGGAGAGCCTCTTTAAATATGAAAAGCCCTAAAGTATAATAGCACTAAATAAATAAGACCCGATTCCCGAATACCAGGACTTTTTTTAATGGTAGGCTCCGATGTTAGTGCTGCCGAAGAGGATCTTTCGAGTCCCTCTCATTATTACAATAGTACCGTTCCTACCCCTACGCTCATGAACCGAATAATCTGATTGGGGTTGGATGTCTCCATTGGCTAAGAACATATAGCACACACGCATTAAATGCTGCATGACCTGCATCTAAAGATTTTTATATGGTTCGGTAAAGGCTCTGTAGATACCAATAAACTAGAAAACTCGGTGATTCTTCACAGGAGTTCAATAAATATCTCTATCGTGTCAAACACGCCTCGTTAATTAATTCCTCGCAGGTGTTTTCCGATAATGAGTGACCAGCTCACCTCACCATATACGGCGTATGCGCAGGGAAATTAACTATTAGTGTCAAGTGTCGTTCTACGTACGATCAACACTAAATGAATATTAATGGGTTCTAACGAACTGACGTAAAGATGTCCTATACCTGCAGGTGGTTTAAGGAAACTTGTAGTACTATCGGTCAGGAATCCTACGTCACCTATTTTCCGTATGGACTTATGGTATTCAGCTATGGGACTGTACCAAAAAGACTAATACCATGATGATACAAAGATTCCAAAACAAAGTATTCAGAGGAATTGTGAATGCACCCTGGTACATTAGAAACGAAGACCTACATCGGGACCTTAATGTGGACATGGTCTCTACAGTTATAAAAAGATACGCCGAAGCCCATGAAAAGAGGCTTCACCATCACGTGAATGTCGAGGCCATATCCAGCTCCTCGACAACACGGACCTAGTTAGAAGACTGAAAAGGACAAAACCTTTTGAGTTAGTGTATTAAGTGTAAAAATCAGTGTAAAAACGCAAAGTGACTGTGACGAACACAAACAATAGTGTGTATTCTCCTTTATAGAGACTTTAAGAAAGTGTTAATGGGCACTATCTTAGTTACCTCTACCTAGCAGATTAAGTTAATGTAAAATTACTTAGTTGATTTACAAAAAGACTCTCTTTCGAAAGTATTTATTACGTACAAGCTTAGGTAGGACCACCAATGGATTATTTCTACGAAATACTAAGCTAGCAGCTTAAATAAAATAAAAACGTTTCCTCGCCTTTTGATCGATCTGATATTTTAACTTGAAGCAGAATTAATGTTATTGCAGCTACGCCAAAGAATTTTCAATTCTACAATAGGGCCATTCCGCTACAGAGAAAATTAATGAGAATTTTTAAAATGTGTTATTAATTACATTTTTCAATTGGAATATACGTAAGAAGATGTGTATTTACTAACAAAACAACTTTTATTTGTAAAATATGGAATTCCAATAATTTAGAGCGTTTTTAATCATTATCATTTAAGGGACGCGATGTTTTTCCCATATTTTTTAATTAAAATACCATTAAATTCAAATTAATGTTCAGTTGTAGTATAGTTTTACAGCAATACGTCGTTTTTTTTGTATAAATTACACTATTCAACCGTTTTTAGTGATTTAGACGATTAATTTTGTCAGGCCAATAAACAACTGAAAATAAAAAAAAAACTACAATTTGGTGCAGTTTTATTACAAATTACTAGTATAATTATATATTCCATATCGAAAATTTAAAAATTTGTTAGAGAATTACGATTTAATTCACCTTTAAGAGATTAGAAAATTTTGATGTTGCACCCGCGATCCTAGAAATGGTTAATAATTTCTAGTACTTATTGCTATAATTACTAGTATCTTGTTACATAGTTTCTTTGTTTTATGATTTTTTGAAATATAGGCAAGTTATTTTGTAAAAGTTTCGCAAAAACCAGTACTCACATATGAACTCATTACAGTTCTTAATGGAGGGTCAAATTGGTTGCACCCGCGATGGCACTTCAGACCTGTTTGTGGCCCTTCATACATTTGATGAAGGTTTTCATTTATATATCATTGTTAAACTAGTTAAAATGTATCCCTTCACGGGATATTTTATTAATAAATATGCTTCATTTTGCCTGTAGGAGTGTAGTGTGTAGTGTGTCAAACTGTTGCACCCGCGATAATGGAATCGCCCAATAATAATTGTCGCGCATACAAATGTACAATTACTGATTATTTGACACGCTTATTAATTCCGATGCAAAATATAAAATTACAATTCAGTGTACATTTATCAATACCGGGAACGACACAATCACATTCAAGTGTATTCAAATATAGAAGATGCAAATTTTACGGACAGGAGTTTTATTGCTTGTCGATACTGTAATATTTCTTAGCATTCGATGTTTCCTTATCATCATAATCATCATCAGATGAGCATTTAGCATCATCGATCAATATAAACAGGTAAGTGCATTGCGCTAGAGATGTTGGTCGAAGGATGCATCATGCAGCCTCTTCACAGTTCACTGCAGCACTGTAATAAGTAATAACCATAACAATTTATAATTTAATTTAATATCTCTAATCTCTATGATGAACCCTCTCAACGTTGGGCTACAATGGATAAACATGATTGCGAAGCTGTTATCATAGACAAAAATCTCATCTACCCATTCATAAAATTGCTTGTTGCCCACTCGGGGAGGCCACATTACGGAAATATTATAAACATTGCAATATCGTTATTCAGGTGCGATTTTTTTCCCTATCCAACAACAGATGGCGCGCCACTCCACTTAAATGCCGCACCGCTCTTCTGACACAATTTCATACAAATTATTGTATTAATTCAATGGCATTCGATGAACTCGGATACTTAATTGAGTCTGTTGTATTGAGTTGTACGATATTATTTTAATTGCTCTATAATAATGATTGCGATCGTTATGTGCCATATAGCTTTAACTGTATTCAGCATAAAATTATTTTTACCGTAAGTAACTATAAAAATATACAGACGAACATATAACCTCCTTTTTGGAAGTCGGTTAAAAATGGAGATTATACTTCCTTGAAAGAATCGACATAATATATTAAATTAGTTGTGTAATATTAACTCTACCAAAATATTATTAAACATATTTTTACTCCAGACTCTCGCTATTCCATACAGTAATGGGGATTGTCCATTTTTTTTAAATTTTGCTCATTACAAAAACATTTCGAGGAATAAGGTCAGTGATCGTTTTTCTGTATATAAACGAAAAAAATACCCATTAGTTACTTATATTTTTGAACAAATATGTTTAACCTTAGTTTGACCTTCAATGGCGTTAAATTAGCAATAAATTCGACCAACATTACGTTTCGAACTTTTGGTAAGCTTTTCGTATCAGCTTTCACATAATGAGAACTTGTATTTGACGAACCAGCCATTATAAGTAAGATTCAAAGGAAAAAAAACATTCTGCAGAGGTCAATTGGCCGCCGATGATGACGTCAGAGCGAAACTTTAAAAATTTATTGAGAAAAAACTAGCCAATGAATTTCAAAATTATTGAATTTATATTCTTAAAATACCCTATTTTAACGAAAAAAAATATAAAAAGTACATGTAATTTTTTTTGGACAATGCCCATTGTAGTTAAGTAGCTATTTCAAAAAATCACACAAAGACAGCCGAAAAAAATTGGCGCAATGTTAGAGTTAATTTATAACAATTAAAGTCATGATTTATAGTCCTGTAGAGCCGATGTCCCCAATCCGCCGGGGATGCGTAATGCATTTCCCCATGTAAAAAAAGGGCCAAATCCTATGCCTGGGTATGCTTGAACGTGATAGCTACCACCAGTCACCAGCACCACTATAAATACCTGACGGCGAGCAGCTGGCCACTTTTTACCGCATGCTCTACCTCGCGCGGCTGCACATTCATCACTTTCACTACAAACGAGCTTTTGATAGATCACCGATGTCTGTTAGCCTGTACTCTGAATCAGATCTCGTGACAACCTGAAGTTACATTATCCTGTGCATTTAAATTAGGAGAATGATCTAAATAGCTTTTCTAACAATCTCAATGTTTTGCGTTTCATTTTACGCTGTTTATCCTTAGATCGTGATATAAGCTATTGTAGATATTATATTGCAACTATGGCTCCCTCTATTTTATCCGAGAGATGTTTGCATATGAAAGAAGTTGTGCACATTGCACAGCCTGTATCAGTTCTCACATTTTACTATAAACGTTACAACTTACAACTACTGTCGATGGCGTGAAACCAGTCAGAGCTGATGTACTGACATTTCGTCAACCTCGCAGCCTACTTACAATTACAGCCGGTGTCGCTAATGAGTCATTGGAAATGGATCGAGCGACCGCCGGCCAGTGGGTCAGGATTGTTGACGTACATAAAATTAAACGTAATGGGAATCGCTTAATGAATATTATATGAGTAATCGGCGGTCCCTTTTGCAGCAATTACGCCGGCTCGAGTTTGCCGATAAACTGGCGAACGCGTTGTTTACGTAGCGACTAGCGTCCGTACGAGTATAAACTAGGTGCTAGCGAAAACTTTCACGAAAACTTATATGGTTGAGTCGTAAACTTGGGAATGTTTTGAGAGTTTCTTATACCTATACTAACCTACCTCATGTCTATTTAAATTAGAATCCAGATATTGTTTCCAAAACCAATGGGCGTGATGAGGTAACAGACAGACAGACGTAAGACACACTTTCGCATTTCGTACGGTATATATACGCATACTAGTACGGATTATGATGATAATAATAACGGCGATGAAAGTGATGAATGGTGATAAAAGAAATGATGATTTTTATGAGGAAAAAAAATATGATGATAATGATGACGACGACGACGATGATGATGATGGTAAAATGACTCACCATGCGCGGGCTGCGGGTTTGGATGGCGCTTGGGCGAACCCCCGGGCGGGGCGGGCTGCATGGCGCGAGCTAGCGGCCCCTCCCCGCACCGACCGCCACCCTCCGGCTCATGGCTGGAAACAAGAAAAAAACCATTTTAATGCTATTGACCCAAAAAAAAAAAACAACTGCAAAAGTTCAGTTTCAAAAGTTCTCCATGGTCTCCATTATACCACTGATAAGTGACCAGTCGAAAAATTAACAGGTATCTAGAGTTATCACTTATCAGTCCTCACAATTTGTTTTATTAAAGAAAATGCTTAGTAAATAAACAAAAACTTTCCAACTTCACTTAACACAGGCGACATAAAATTAGCTTTCATGCAATGCCAATAAAAATCACAAAGTCCCCTTGCGTTTGAAAACAGGTTGCACAAGCGTAGCTTTAAACTGCATATTAAAGTACTCTCGTTGGACATTATTATAGTAAAAAATGCCTCGAGATGCACTTTAATAATCAGCAGCGAGTGCGTCTTAATTGTGGTATTTTATGGTGCAAATTAACCCGCCCGTAGACCCATACAAGGAGAGACCGGTCGGGACCGTGGTGATATCAATATAAACCTAGCGCTCCACACATTAAAATTCAACAATAAATAATCATTTAAGTGCATTAATTCTAAAGCTTGTAATGATAAAAAGTTAAACGAGACTTAAGGTCAGAGTAGTGCATAATTGTAGATCGATACGATACTGGCTTTAAAACTGTGATTTATCTAAGACCAGAAAATGTTCATACATAAACTTGCGAAGCATTCGACAACATCTGTAGAAAATGATAAAATAACAAGAAAGAAATTAGGAACCACGAAAATTACTGCCAACCAGTACAACAAAGACCTTGAAAGCATTTTCAAAGTTCAGTTAAAAGCGACGACAAATCGAATTCGTTACAATGTTCAATCCATTGGAAATTGAAGGTGACCCAGAACTCTTTGCGAACACCGACGTTTCCTTCGCGGCGATAAGGTTTTACCGTCTACCCGACAAAAGACCAGTAGGACGGATCGAATCACAATTTTGTAAATGCTTCCATTTTGTTAAACCTTCCAAATAATACTTTACACGTCATATTATATAGGTTTTAGCTGTGCTTATTACCTACTCCCGAACGCGTTCAACGGAGGATCGATATAATTCAAAAACAAAAGGAAAGTCATTAAGACTTCCTAAAACCATTTAGGCTATTAAATCTAGAGCATTACTTTTGCAGACACAACTTTTGCTAATAACGCGAGCGACCCAGAAAACGCTTCCCAAATGTGTCTAAGCTAGACTCATTAATTAGATTGAAAAACGATTCCGCTTTTCGGATTAGCCCGAACAAATGGACGGACCAATGTTCCAGAACTTTTATTTGTTAAAATATCTCTATTCCTTTTCTGCGAGGTGTGCACAGCCATATTCAGCGTCCAAATGGATTAGAAAATTCGTGTAGGAGCCCTACACGACTTTTCTAATCCCGTAGAACGTGGACAAAAGATTTAGTTTGACTAACGCATGAATTTAAAAATCTCCCCCACTTTATTGTTCGTAGAACTCTATCTATAAGTACTTATTTGGTCTACAAAACGCGATAAAAATTTAATAACTCCATTCAAGGTACATCCGATTCCGATATATTGTTATGGTTTTCTCATGTCAGGCTCACTGCAGCTATCGGTCAACGCATTGGTCTCGTTTAATTATCACCGGGCCGGCTCCAGTGTCCGCAGACCACAAGTTAGCGCCACCCACTCTCCCGGCTACCCCCTTCATCGATTGGCCGCGTTCGGCGCATGCAAATGCATCCCGCATCTCCTCTGGACTTCGCATGTTTTATTGGATTGTTCAAAATTTAACAATAACTTTACGCATAAAGCGATGAGCGTTGAATTTTGAATGCGGCCTTCGTATTTATGTAAACAGCTCACTGCGAGAAACAATCGCTGTCGTTACATAATTACGTACAAATTGTAAGTGTATGTAATTATACGCACGTATGATTGAAAACGAGTTTTCGGAAATTGCCATAACAATACTACATTATTGGCATTCACTACCTGGTTGTATTGAAGATGCCTTTTTATCGATAGCATAGTAATCGATACGCGAAAACAATTACAAAAGTACCTTGTTTAGTGGTACCAGATGCATTAATAATGCAGGCAATGATATATTTTATTGAAATACCAAAGCTACATTGCAACATAATTGCATTCTTTTCCCACGAATTAATTTCAGCTGATAAAGATATAATTGAATCAGTCAATCTTATTGTAACAAGGCTAATAAGTGATAGTTATTAAGTTGACAGTGCGATAAACATGTTAATATTCGTGGGTGTACGAGGAGCGTGGGTGGAAAAGATTTCGACGTCGGACTGGTTCGCAGCCTTGATGAGATTAAAATGTTATTGTGTGCCGAGTGTAAATGAACTAAAGTAAATACAGCTGACATCGAGAATACAATCACGTCGGCTAATCGTTTGTTTACTTATATGGCCAATTATATGTAGAAGTGGATAGTCAATAAGATAAAGGAAGCTTGTAGTTTTTTAGGGTTCCGTACCCAAAGGGTAAAAACGGGACCCTATTACTAAGACTTCGATGTCTGTCCGTCTGTCTGTCACCAGGCTGTAACTCAAGAACCGCTATAGCTAGACTTCTGAAATTTTCACAGATTGTGTATATCTGTTGCCGCTATAACAACAAATATTAAAATGATTATTATTTTTAACAAAAAATTAACACCGACTTCCAAGGTAAAAACAATAACAATATCCGTATAATATGAACTAAAAAGTATTAAATAATTTTTCCTGTCTAATAGTGCCTTTTTCCAAATTCGGCTAAACCTCAACAGCTATTTCTGTACTCAATATTCATCATTTTGAAGTCGGTACCAGATAGATGAATCTTCCTCTGCCAAATATTTGAAACTTTTGGAACTGGCACCGACTTCAAAATGATGAAGATTCTTTCAGTTTCATGCATGCTAGGTAATTTAAGGGAGAAGCCACACGGGTGCGGTGAGGTGGCGGCGCGGTGATTGGTGACCCTTACGTGGTGATGATGATGATGATGATGAATGTAATTTGCATAGTAGTGTGGCGGTACCAACAATTCGCCTAACATTCCTGCATCGCACTATCGATGTTTTCTGAGCGCAGCCCCTCGACAGAACACGCCTCCTTCATCATCATCACTCCCCGCCCCTCCACACCGCGCCAGCCAGCATCGCCTCATCGGGTACATCGTCCACTAGCCGCAGTTGTACCGCGGCCTGGGCGACTCCGCATCGGCATCATTGGGCTTTCTCACTACACCGACCGGTCAGCAAGCAGAGCACATCTCTCCTGGTCAGCACGTAGCATCGGCCCCGCACGGCAGCTTATCCGACTCACTGGATCCTGTGCAGCAGCTTACAGTTCCGACTCACTGGGACTCACTGCAACAGTTCCGACTCACTGGAACTCACTGGCACCGGCGACTCGACAAGACTTCAAGATTCGACCTCCGGTCTTCGGGGGGGAGTGATGTGGCGGTACCAACAATTCGCCTAACATTCCTGCATCGCACTATCGAAGTTTTCTGAGCGCGTCGGTATATATACGACAGCTGAAATGTATCACGTGGGCTTCGGCCTGACCGGGCATACCACCTCGCTCGGTCGGAAGATCTTCCTTTGGCCTCCACACACTATTCCCACAGTAGCATATTATGCTTTCTGTTCTTAAAACAGCGCCTAAACACCCAAACTTGTATCTATAAGGAATCCGGAGTTCTCTTAGTATCTTCGGAACCATACAATACCTTGGTGCAAAATCTTGCGTTTTGGTAGCATATGCTTATGATACTTCTCATTAAACTAAAATCACCATATTATGTTTCCATATAAATTTTGAGGAGTTCCCTCGATTCCTCATGGATCCCATCATCAGGTCACTATGTTTGGGAGCATGGTACCAAATTCAGAAGATATCCTATACAACAAAAAAAGAATTTTGAAAATCGGTCCACAAACGGCGGAGTTATCCGCGAACAAACATAAAAAAAGAAGATATATATACGGTCGAATTGAGAAACCTCCTCCTTTTTGGAAGTCGGTTAAAAATAAATTAAATATTTAAGGGGGGCTCCCATACAACAAACGTGATTTTTTTGCTATTTTTTGCTCTTAATCAATAACGGCAACACATAGGCAATTGAAATGTTCACAAAATGCTTTAATTGTATTTGTACCTTAATGATTAATAATAAAATTTAAATAAATTAAGGAGGGCTCCCATACAAAAAATACAATTTTTAGCCTATTTTGCTCTGTAGTGGTACGGAACCCTTCGTGCGCGAGTCCGACTTGCACTTGGCCGATTATTTAAACAAACCCATCAGTCTTGTTTAATTTTATACAGGTAAAAAGTTTTGCTTCAACGATCACATGAAACTGAAAAGGACATTGCGATCAGAGATGTGAAAAATAGTTTAGGAAAAGTATTTAAATACAAAATGCAAATGCATAGTTGTTAGGACTATTTCAAATATAAATACAAAATAGTTTTAAATAAAAGTATTTAAATACAAAATGCAAAATACGTATTTTCAAAATAGGTTTTGAAAATAAAATACCTTGTTAAGCATAAGCACTTATATATTTTATTTCCCAGATTTTAAAACTACAATTTGTTCAAAGAGTTCATCTTTCATGTTCCGCCTATGGGGCCTCATTATCATTCCACCAAAAGAAAATAGTCGTTCAACAGGGGCAGAACTCGGTAAGCAGGTATTATATTTAAGGAAGAGTTTTTTTACATTTGGATACCTGTTCAAGGATTCTAAGGTATTGTCTTCATCTTTTAAATATTGTAGTGTTTCCAGATCCAGATCTATTGTAGTATTAACATTATTACTGGCTGTTGAAGAGTTAGATGAGTCTTCAAGAAACATATAATAAGATTCTGCCCTTTCCTTCTCTTTATCAGAGTCAGTATGTTGGACTTGGGAACTCTTTTCGTTTTCTTGTTTTATCTTTCTGAAACAAATACTTCCTTGATGTATTTTCTGTTGGCTTTTGGCACCCATTTCATTTTGAAAAAAGGATAAGATACTGCTGCTATTATGCCATCTTTTGCTTTTGGCGCTTCTTATATGGCGCGCGCTAATTTGGAAAAATGAATTAAAAATGTGAGAAAACTATTTTGTATTTTGTAAATACAAAATACATTTGTAAAAAGTATTTCAAATAAAATACAAAATACATTTAGAAAAAAGGTATTTCAAATATAAAATAAAAATAGGTATTTTGCATTTTGTATTTGCATTTCAAATACATGTATTTCAAATAATTCACATCTCTGATTGCGATAGAGCCACGCTCATTGATTGCCGTAACCCAAAGCCCCATAAAAATGCTATCGGAGTAGCGGATAGGATCTTCGGGAAATTTAGTGCCTCAACAAATAGATGTTTATCAATGTTCAACTGTTCACCGTTCACGTATATAGGACAGTACGTGCAGCAGAGGCGTCGACCTGCAGATCGCAATCAGTGACGTCATCGTTACTTCGATCCAGTGGCGAAACATGGTGTAGAAACATAATCAGGAAATCACTCGATTTAGACATCACAAGATAAGGTTTCGAAATTAAATTAATCACCTACATTGTTGCTTCACAGTTTACTTACTAAAATCACCTAAAACTGAGGACAAGTACTATTTTCTACTACGTAACCCTCAATTGCTAGAATAAGAAAACGACTAGATTATTTGGTATGCTTGGCAAGCACGAGTCTAAGCTCAGAGCTGATGTAGCGCAACATCTGCGAGTCAACACAATTACGTAGACGACGCTGCTGTAAACCTAATGTTCGATATTCCCTTTGTACAAGTTCCACAACTCTACAAATTCTACAACTCACTTGAGCATTAGAAGGGATTATATCTCGTACGTACTCATGACCAACATAATATGTGAGATAAACGAAGAATTATTTTTATTTCGGAGAGTAGAATGCTCATAGGTAGAGATTCCAAACGATTCAGACATTCCTTCCCTCATAGTGTGGTGTGACAGGAATATTTTCCGAACATTATTGGAGAAAACAATGATCGAAGATGTCATCTTCAAATGATTGGAGGAGGAACCTTCTGATCGTTTCTCTTATGACTTTACTTAACTGCCATGAAGCAATTGGTCGTTTTCACGAGGCACATAAATGAACGGATAGGATATGCTAATGGCGCTACGTCCGGCGAACCGTCTGCTATGATTCAATCCACGTAAATAATAACGGACGACTTGACGCCGCCAAATTATTATTAAAGGCGAGTTCGCACTTGGCAACTCCGCGAGCGACAGCGTTGCCATCTTTTCGGAAGGTCTGACGACTATCACACGAGTGAGGCTTTATCGAGATTGTTAAAGGTCTGGCTTTATTTCTTTTGAAAAAGGTGACGTGTCGTTAAAATGTATGTAGAGCATATCAGTAGAACCGTAATTGATTGATTCAAAAGGGATTGTAAATCAACAGGTGTTACCTTAAATTCACCCCCAGCCAAGCAACTGGCAAAGACGCCAATACAAGAAAAATATGTATTTCAGTGGCGTAGTCCGTACGCGACCTCAGTTGGCTAATTACGGCAACCTCATACGAGAGTTTACTACAAACCGGTGTTTGCCTCGTGCTGACGGACAAGCGGATTAATAACCTCATTTCGCACGTCCCCTGATTGCTTTCATAACTTTTTATCGAGGGCGAGTTAATAATTTCACGTGGGCCCGTGCGGAATCGAGTGTTTATCGACCGAGATGATAGGCTTTCGTGACTCCGCTACGGTTTAATTGTTTAATCGCCCGTGAGAGGTTGATTGTTTTTCCTCTTTCAGTTTTGAGCACACACTTTATTTAAAAGCTTTATTCAGAGAACACACCGTAACGGCGCACACACCTTTCACATAATATTATATCACAAATTTACGTGTTATACCAAAGCAGTTAATAAATAACACATTATTTCAAAATCCCTAATCCCTAATATAATATTCACATTATCGTCCCACAAGATGAATGTGTGACCAATTAACACGCGGCTTAACATGCTTGTAGAATGACCACAAAATTAACAGGCATTTAACGACATACGATATAGCTTATAATCTTTAAATATTGCAAAATAAGGGGTCATAATATGTTCATCCAATATCGAAATACCCATAAAAAAGAATGAAACTTAGTGAACTTGGCCTTAATCCCGTGGACTGGCCTCAGTCGTGGGCGGCCCACACGCCCACCGCGTTGTGCAAGGTGGACACCGGAGAAAGGGAAAGCGTTTATAAATATGGCCAATTTATTAATCGCAGGTTAGATATAAAAAATCCATGCCTATTATTATCTCAACATCTAGGTGTTTGAAAAAAATTTTAGAAAGTTGGGAACATATTATTCAAATGTTCTAAGAATTTGGAGAATATTACTTACTACCAGTAGTTTTATAAATATTAAAAAGCTATTAGTAATATTGCAACATAATATGAAACAGTTAAAATATTTGAAAAATTAAAAACTTTATTCGATTAATATTACCCTCTTTATATTATTGTATCATTATTTTGACCCACATTACGATTTGTGGGAGACGATATAAGCCTGTGGGCTGCTGATGTAGGCGCCTTTAATTACCCATATTCCATCTTAAAAGACGGCCTACCTTTACTTTGAACGATTCTTTAATCATTCTGATTTCTGACATTACCAATCATCTAAAAAAAAAGGGGAACACAAAACAAACCTTTTGGAGCGAACTCTGGTGTATCTCCAGGTGTTACTGCTGTAATGTCCCGAACTGGAAGGACACAACAGCAGCTGAAGACTGTTCGGTCGGAGCTCCCTGTGTTTCTTTAATCTTAGTTTAACAGCATCCTCTGGCTTTCTCGTTTCTTTAACTGGCGGCTTTTTGGAGTCACCGTTCAATTTATTTTCTATCAGGCATTTCGTATCGTCCACGCTCAGACTGATATTGTCCTGAATGAAACTCCTCGAACGTAGCAGATCCGGCGTCTCGTCGATCCTCGGGTGCTTTCTGATCTCGATCGGCGATGTCGGTGGTCGTCTCGGCTCAAACACGACTTTAGAGTACTCGTGGCTCCGCCGCCACAGACGGGGCGATAAGGGCCAAAAACGCCCATTAGGCTGCGCGGACTCCATAACCATCTTGAATTCCCTCACTCGTATATTATCACTTCGACTTTATCGTTGAACTGATCTAAAATCTGTCCATTCAGATCTCAATATGGAGCACTACACAGAATACGATGCATTTTTAACCGTTTAAGTGGTCTTAAAATAGTTTTACTGCCTACTGACGATTTAGGAGCGTTATTTATAGTCACGTATTATATTTAAATCACTAATGACGTCCTACACTTCCGAAACTAATCCGTCGACTACAAAGGGGAGGACAGAGTATGAATAACGATGACGAGGCGTCATCGGTGTGCTACAGCCTACACCTACGGGTTCTAGATAATGACTGGCTCGGTGATAGCTTAGAATGCATACTAACGGCTAACGTAACCTATCAATAAACATTACCTGCGCTTTGTTTTCTTCGTGAAGGTAACTTCCGGAATGGAAGTTTTGCTCAAAGACAACGGACGCGGACGTAACATGAATAATTGTTGTCAAGTTTTAGGAGAAATTTAAAAAAAAATTACAATAATTAAAAATGTTCATATTTGCAACTAATTTCAAATCAGAAGGTAATTGACATAAAGTGCGTACAAATATTTAGAACCGTAATAATTTTAGTTCTTAGAATCAACACGTAAGCAATAAATGGGGAGTAAAGAACAATGAAAATGTATTAGTGTTAAAACAACATAAAAGTTCAGCTTCTCCAGCAAATAAAAGCAAATTAGGACGACGTGTTAAGCCTTAATATTCTATAGGAAAATCCACATTACAATTATTTTATTATTATTCTCGCTGAATTTGTAATAATCTGAATCATGCACTTCTTCTAAATAGTCACGTAGTGCTGAGTATTTTTACACGCAATGTGAATTCCTGCTATCACGTATCGAATCACAAATATTGATAACATTTGACAGAAGCTCCGAGTATTTTAGGTGCATCATCATCTCACTTATGCTTATCGGTAAGTAATAACAACATTTTAGTTTGTATGCCTAGTTGTACAATAGGCCCCTTACTAATAAAGAAACCTACTTTTACTTCATATTACAGTATTTTATCCTTGTCCCATACGTTACATAAAGAAAAATGGAAAATATCAAAGATTACAGCCTGGAAGTCTCTGCGATAGATTTTGTTTTGTTTCGTTTGGGTGATTGACTTGTCAGTTGTCAGACAAGTGGAATTACGTTTTGCTTTTTTCAGAGTTCAGAGGTGGTCGTTTATTATCAGGATGCAGTCTATTAGCGCGGGATATGTTAATACAGCGTGCACACGGCACATCGGGTAATGTATATGTATGTACCTTGACTTGTGTATGTATGTACCTAGTACAGGCCGAGCACAGCTTTCAGATCGCCCGAGAAAAATGCAAGAAAAAATGCCCGAGAAAAAAGTGACACGTCAGCTTCAATGGTAAAAGCTAAACTTTACGACAATATCAATACAGTATCTACCAATAACACTACGTTATTGATAGATATTGTCC
This sequence comes from Polyommatus icarus, assembly GCA_937595015.1. Taxonomy (NCBI): domain Eukaryota; kingdom Metazoa; phylum Arthropoda; class Insecta; order Lepidoptera; family Lycaenidae; genus Polyommatus; species Polyommatus icarus. The sequence goes on from OW569321.1 coordinate 24,194,433, forward strand.
AAAAGCGCCCATTGCTCTTCCAGTGTTGTCGAGCGATTTAATGCAGGTATATACCACTGACATTAATCCTACTATCCTACTAATATTATAAAGGCGAAAGTTTGGATGTATGGATGTTTGTTACTCTTTCACGCAAAAACTACTGAACGGATTTTAATGAAACTTTACAATAATATAGCTTATATATCAGAATAACACATAGGCTATAATTTTAACCGACTTTCAAAATGGAGGAGGTGTTATGTTCGTTCAACGATTACTCCGCCGTTTGTGAACCGATTTTCAAAATTTTTCTTTTGGTGAATAGGTTATCATCTCTATTTGCTACCACATTCATAAAAGTGGTGACCTGATGAAGGGATCCCTAAGAAATCGAGAGAACTACGCAAAATTTATATGGAAACATGTGGTGACTTCGGTTTCGTTAGCAGTATTCTAAGCATATGCTACCAACAAGTAAGATTTTGCACCATCTTGGTGCAAATACATACCATGGTTCGGAAGGTGCTGAGAGAACTCCTATCTCTTTATAGATACAAGTTTGGGAGTTTCGACGTTGTTTTAAGAACTGAAAGCAACTACTACTGCTATTACTATGCAAATTACAATCATCATTATTATCATCACTACCATTTAAAACCATTATAAGTACCATGCATCGTCCCATTATGACCGTTTTATTGGTACTTTTTATAGTCTTTTAGATCGAGACTAGAGTTTGTCAAGCGATATAAAAATTATAGATATTAATAATTATTATATTTACCAAGGTGGCAATTTTATCATATTAATATGCATGAGATATAATAATATGTATGAGATAATAGTATATTCTACTTATAATATTATAAAGGCGAAAGTTTGTGAGGATGTATGTATGGATGTTTGTTACTCTTTCACGAAAAAACTACTGAACGGATTTTAATGAAACTTTACAATAATATAGCTTATACATCAGAATAACACATAGGCTACAATTTTAACCGACTTTCAAGATGGAGGAGGTGTTATGTTCGTTTTTTTTTTATATTTAACGATCACTCCGCCGTATGTGAACCGATTTTCAAAATTTTTCTTTTGGTGTATAGGGCATCATCCCAATTTAGTACCCCGTTCACAAAAGTGGTGACCTGATAAAGGGATCCATTAATAATCGAGGGAACTCTTCAAAATTTATATGGAAACATTTGATAACTTCGGTTTCGTGAGAAGTATTCGAAGCATTAGTAAGCGAAGCAAGTAAGATTTTGCACCGAAGTATATCATGGTTCGGAAGGTGCTGAGGGAACTCCTGATTCTTTATAGATACAAGTTTAGGAGTTTCAATGTTGTTTTAAGAACGGAAAGCAGATGCTACTATGCAAATTTCGCTCATCATCATCATCGTATTATTAAGTATAAAATTGCCCTTGCGGTATAATTTATTTTCGATATATCGCCTTAAGATATTGACCCGCTATATCCTTTTTATTGCAATCGCGACAGTGTTTTCGACAACCACACGAACAAAGTCGCGGGCACTGCTATAATTTATATGGCAAAACAACGTTTGCCGGGTCAGCTAGTAATTATATGTATTGGAATTTTTACTTTTCAGTCTTAATGTAAGGTTTATTATTACTACGAGGCAGATTTAAACTAAAGGATAATCTCTACATCTCTAGTATATCTACATCTCTATGCTAGGTATGGTAAGTGGTAAGCGAGTGATAGCCGGAAAGTATCCTTATGGGAGGGCAGGAAGCCCATTTGAATCACCGGACGTAAAGCATACATCAGTACGCTATAGACATTATCATTGTTTAGTTCCTGACTCAATGGAATTCTCGAAACTGTACTCGATTAAGGACATTGGACGTACACGACATTCTTCAAGAAGCAGCTGGAATTTGGAAATAATTTCTGGTACCTGCATTAACGAACGACAACCAAATATTCAAAATAATGTTCCAAGCCTTGAAATTGCCTGAGTAACTTTAACTTCACCATTACAATCCACACTTTAACGTGACCATTACAATCCATACAAACGATAAATCACGACCGAAATGTGGAAAATAATAAAACAGTGCGTGATGGACGGCGCAGGTAAATTGGATGTGTCAACGCAAAATCATATTTCACGACCGAAATCTCCCGTCCCCCGGCGCTGGTAATATACGAGACAAATGAAGATTGAAGCCCAGACGAACGGATTAACCGAACTTGCAGCTGTAATAATATTGACCTGTGTGTCGGATAAACGGATAAACGGATCAGAGAGAGAAAATCAATTGCCAACTAGAGAATAAGCCGAAGCAATGTTGTATCTTGGATTACATGTAGAATCAAACCTAATCAAAATATACCAACACTTGTAATAGCTGCATACTGACTTGCATCTCTGACCGCAGCAAATTGCCTGTCAAACAACCATTTAACACTTATCACGAAATCAAATATCGCCTTTCATCGATCGTCGAAGCCTTGATGATCGCATTCGATAAATCCATATAAATAAACAACAACAAACAAGAAAAAACAGTAACCCATCGAGATAACAATAGTCCGGGTATTAACGGCCCGTGGGCTTGAGAGACCATTAAAATAGTGTCAGTGGAGTGGTGCTCTTTAATATTTATTGGTCCGCATTCTGCAGGGACGCACTTATAAAAATTTAAAATATTTTGTGCTACTATTATAAAGATACGTATACATATACAGAGTTATAGTTAAGAAATTATTCTTTGATTGAAAAACTATAATGTTACAGCCTACAGATAGTATAATAGTTTCAGGGTATATACCTTTTTATTAGTAAGGGGGTAAATGAAAATGAAACCAAAAGAAAAACTTATAAAAACATTAATGTAATGCTAACGTCTGGACCTTCATTACCACGAAAGTATAGTGTAGGTATCCGCTAATTATAAACACTAGAAGCTAGAACGGCACAATGCAGGATGCGCTTTCGCCAATGCGTAAACAGTACAGTATTTACAAACACGACTCTTAACTGACTAGATTAAATTTCACTCAACGAGAGAACTCTTTAGTAACTCTACTACGGAGCCTGTTCATCTATCACGCAAACAGATTACAAACATAGACACGACCAGGTAGCAGCAATCATACACCAGATACTCGCACTTAAGCATAACCTCATAACAGAAAGAAACCCATATTACAAATACACGCCACAAATAATACTGGAATCACCTGACTACAAATTATACTGGGACAGAACTATACTGACAGACAAGACCGTACACCACAATAGACCAGACATAACTCTGCATGACAAACAAAATAAAGTAGTTTACCTCATTGACATTGCTATACCTAATTCACACAACCTCACAACCACACACACAAATAAACTAACCAAATATACTGACCTCACAATAGAAATAAAAACGCAATGGAAAGCTAACACAGTCAAAACAATACCCATAGTTATTTCGACCACTGGCATTATACCTAAAACACTACACACTTCACTCAAAACACTCAACATACATCCACTCACATACATCACCTTACAAAAAGCTGTCATTCTCAACACATGCCGCATCGTCCGCAAGTTTTTAGCCATTAACAATTGATCATCACATTGCCTGAAGTTGCTTGGCCACAAGCCCGCAACTTTAGAAAAACCCTGTAAAGAGGAAAAAAAAAAACAAGAAAAAACATAATAATAATAATAATAATAGCTCCCACACCGGTTTCGGTGACGGTGACCGGTTTCATTAAAACCAGGCTAGCTACGCAGGAGTAATTTTATAGTGCCTAAGTGTGTGCACAGTACACAAGAGCACTCTCTATTCCTTTACTCTCATAACCCAGTGGGACGGAAGACCGACACGACCAGCGAGAGATCAGGCGCAGGACCGACTTTTTACATGCCCATCCGACGCATGGATCATCTTACGATCTTACTTGTCAGACAGTCAGGTGATCAGCCTGCATTGTCCTAACTAAACTTGGAAATAACATGTTTCCAACGCGGGAATCGAATCCACGACCTCCGATTCAAGAGCCGCGCTCTATACAATAACTCTACTAAAGCCTCAAAATGATGAAAAGTTGCAGAAGTTTCGTGAAAAAAGCGCATGCAACAAACAAAGGTGAGACACTGGTTTCATTGTTTTCCTAATTAATCACCATCGCGGTTAAATTCACGGAAGTGCACCTCACACGGTGGTAGACAAAGAGGCGTTACTTTGGGGACAATGGCAGCCCTGGTGACCGGGTTCGTAATAGGACTCGTTGGAGCAGCGCCAAAGGATCCGATGAGTCAGAGCCGACGCAGCCAGAACCACGATACCGATCGCGACACTGATACACATTTTAAATTATACTCCAAAACGTCTCGTTACGTGATTCAACTCTTTATGATTTGTGACCTGACAGTTTTGGATTCTTTCCCGGAAACGTACAGTGCAATTTAACACGGTAGAGACAGCGCGACTTGTTTGCACGAAATAAGTTTATGTGTGAAATGACAGGACTCAGGACACATCAAGAGAAATCAATTAGCAAAAAGGATCTTATTACATAGTGTAAGAACAGGTGGTGTACCTACTTTTTTTCAATGAAACATGCAAAAAGTATGCAATAAAATCTGGAAAGCAATTCCATATTATAACGTCTTCGTGTGGGTATATACTACAATCATGTAGGTTCGCGTTACTTTGGGCAAAACGTGACAAATACGACGTTGCGACAGTAATTTGCGGGTCAAAGGAAAGTTGTGACCCCGGGGTCAGGTGGCCGACCCTGTTGCCGAATTCACGTGAACCCGACAGCCGACAGCCGGCGAGCAAACAGCAGGAAACTTCGCCCAATTTAGCTAATGGACGGCTGGAAACGCGACACATAATTTATGGAACCGCCCACAAAGCGAAGAAATTGAAAAATAAAATATGCCGTAACTACAACATTTTTTGCAAGCAAGCCCACCGGGGATCTAACGGGGACAAAGAGCAAAGACAAAAGGATTTTAACTTTAATTATATTATTAAAATATTTACAGCTGAAGAATGAAAATAGCCAATAAATAGTTAGCGTTTAAGAACTATTAGCTCACCTAAAAACTCAGGTAGTTAGGCACCGCGTCTAACAAAATTAATCCTTGTAATATAGAAGTATAATAGGAGCCCAAGTCTAGACAAAACTATACACCAAAGTCCCACATTATACGATCTAAAACATCGTTTCCGTTGAGTTCAGATTACTCATTGCGGCCTTTGAAAATACTTCCAGTTTCACAATCGACAAAATTTGGGAACGACTATCCAGGAAACCGCCTGACGCTTTATTTACTTTTAGCGGCGATCGTCCCTTTTATCGTGGCGTTTAAATATTTGGTAATTTAATATGGCGTTTGGAAAGACAAAGTTTTGAAGGCGATCGGCCTTTTTTGAGCAGGCTTTAACTAAAACCTAGCTGTTGCACAATTCACTGGCAGTTTTATTTGTATTCCCTACTATAGCCATCTGAACCATGACTCATGGTCCTAGTTAATTGCGTGATGAGATATCGGCTACGATACCGGCGGGCGTTTCAGGCGGTGACGAAAATCGAATTTCAATACACGCTTATTTACGGTTTACCTTCGTGTTCTCGTGTAGATAAAATTAAGGCTGTTTGTTTTATTGGCATGTTGGGGTCACTCTCAAGATTTACAGCCTATCCATTAATTTATCAGGAAACCGGAGATAAATCAGTATTTAATGCTTGGGCGTTAAAGGCGACCACCAGTGAAACCTTTAGGGCCTTGTCTACCGAAGAGAGTGGCGAGACTGCTCTCGGTCAACCAAATTGTCAGTTTGCACTGTCTCGATACTCCACTCGATAGGTGTAGCAGGCCCTTAAGACTGATAATAAAAAATACTTTCATTACTTTAGGGTTAATTTAAGAGAAGGAAATAAGAAACATATATTAATAAAATATCCCGTAAACAATGATTTGAAAGTTGGTAAAGAAAGAATACCAAAATAAAAGAAAACTCAAACAGTCATTAATGGTTTACATATCATATATTGTATTCTATTTACTTAATTATCAATTACAATATATATGTTCTCCGACCTCCACATAAGGACATTACGAACTGTTCTAATTAATTCCATAACAGGACGACTTTGAACAACTAAACATTATTTTTAACAAAAAATTAAAACCGACTTCCAAGGTAAAAACAATATTAACATTAATATGAACTAAAAAGTATTAAATAATTTTTGCTATCTAATAGTGCCTTTTTCCGAATTCGGCTAAACCTTGACTATTTCTGTACTCAATCTTCATTATTTTGAAGTCGGTACCAGATAGCTGAATCTTCAGTCCTCTGACAGAATATTTGAAACTTTTGGAACTGGCACCGACTTCAAAATTATGAAGATTGAGTACAGAAATAGTCAAGGTTTAGCCGAATTCGGAAAAAGGCACTATTAGATAGCAAAAATTATTTAATACTTTTTAGTTCATATTAATGTTAATATTGTTTTTACCTTGGAAGTCGGTTTTAATTTTTTGTTAAAAATAATAATAATTTCACTCTTTTTAGTTACACTAGTAGGTAAACCTTCGCGTATATTTTACGTATCTTATTACACAGTTCACACTCACAAAATAATATATTATCAGTGAAGTGAACATAATATTGTGCTAAGTAATTTAACAATTTTAATACTTCAAACCTCAAGCGGTCACCGGCGATTGCGATAACAATAGAAAGGCTATTGTGTCTCGTTTTTCCACGATCCAAGGATCTATCAGATAAAAAATTGTATAAACTTGCATAGGATGTAGCGTAGCTACTCGTCTAATATATAAAATTCTCGTGTCACAGTTTTCGTTGCCATACTCCTCGGAAACGGCTTGACCGATTCTCATGAAATTATGTGAACATATTGTGAGGATATTGGTCTGAGAATCGGCCAACATCTATTTTTCATACCAAAAATTATTTATATGGCAAAACAACGTTTGCCGGGACAGCTAGTAATATAATATAATATTATCATAATTATTGACAGCTGTTCTTGTTATCAAGAATTCAATTTCAAATCCATTCAAATCGATACTTAGTGCGCCATCTATCGATTAATAAGTATAACTAATTAAAAAGACACTTATTGACTTCGTTTAGTTTAAATGCTCTTTTTAAAATAACTTTATTTTAATTCTATATTTTGTCTATTAAAATTTTATAAACTAGTTAGTATAGTATTCGATCTGTACATAAAGTAGTAAAGTATATTCGATTCGGCGTATTCGGCGTATTCGGCGCTGACCGCCGTGTATATTTAAACAAAGTATTGTTATACAGTATAAAATTATTATTATTATTAGTATATCCACACCTATGCCTTGTACTATTATCTATTCTGTGCCATGAGACATTGGTGACCTTAACACGACGTGGTAATGATGAAGACGATGATGATGATGATGATGATGATTATGATGATGAATATGAGTTGCATAGTAGCATATGCTTTCTGTTCTTAAAACAACGCCGAAACTCCCAAACGTGTATCTATAAGGAGTCAGGAGTTCTCTCAGCATCTTCGAAACCATGGTATACCTTGACCCAATATTTGATTTTTTGGTAGCATATTCTTAGTACACTTCACATAAAACCAAAATCACCATATGTTTCCATATAAATTTCGAGGAGTTCCCTCGATTACTCCTGGATCCCATCATCAGGTCACCACTTTGTGAACATGGTACCAAATTGGAGTAAAACCAAATACAACAAAGCAAAAATTTCGAAAATCGGTTCACAAACGGCGGAGTAATCGTTGAACATACAAAAATAAAAAAAAAAATAAAAAAAAAAAAAAAAAAAAAAAAATATCCACAGCCGAACATATAACCTCCTCGTTTTTTGGAAGTCGGTTAAAAATTTGGCTCTACGCCGTTAGTCTGCACTCTACGCCGTAGGTAAGCGAGCGTACACGATTCAAGGAATCCGATATACTGGAGCTTGACGCATTATTAAAATTACTTTTTCCAGCCTAAATTATTTGAGTCCATCTAAATCAACAGCTTTCCTTGAGCACGAGGTTTTCTTTAAAAAAAAATAACAAGTACTAGGCCAATGTACATTTTATAACAGCAATTTTTTTATACTCGTACCAACTAGATGACGCCAGGAAATCCGTTGCGCCAAAATTCGTATATCGAGCGGGAACCGTATATTTTCCGGCATATAAAATATCATATTACTGTCTTTTCCCGGGACTCATAGTATGTTTATGCCAAATTTCAGCAAAATCAATGTAGGCGTGAAAAGCTAAAAGACGGAACTTCGCCTCTATAATATTAGTATTTAGTATGTATATGGATTATGTAGGTTCTACCGAATTTGCCTTTCCCATTGGCACTTTTTCTTACACTTTCGAAGGAACCATCAATCACGTGACGTTCATCAAGTGATCCATCATCCTTTACCCCTTGCCCCGCATCAGTTTTCGTTTGCATTTCCGCGTTTCTCGGGCGAGGCTGGCCGGCGTCGGTGACCACCCGCTCGTGTAATTACTTCACATATCTGCAATCTTTATTCAACACCAACAAGGTCTTAAATATTATGCATGTTTCGCCTTATTAAATAACTGATATAATGCACATATGAATCATTCTAGATAATTGTATATCGATGTAGTAAAAAAAAACTACGGTTTAAAATAAAACTATGTGAGATCAAAAAGAATAAAGCTTCTACCTAAAGTTCTTTTTTTACAATAAGTGTGTTTCAAGTTACAAACATTTCACAAAAATAATCATAACCTCTTAATTAATTAAAAAAGGAAGTAATTACTTTCATAATAAAATTGATCTCTACCACAGAATCTTTACTAGTAACTAAAGGTTGGAATATTTACAGTAATTGTACATTTACGTGGACGCAAAGTACAGTTAACGATAATGTTCCATAAAGTTAACGACCACTAAAGGCATGGGGCAAAACTGGGAGCCGTGTTGTGTTGTGTTCGATACGGACGCGGTTACTATACTTGAGATATGGCTCGCTCGTTTGGGGTTAGGTTCCTACAGCCTCTAGTACTTTATACTGCTGAATTATCTCTAAATGCTGTACGAATTATAATAATTTAATTTGCAAATATAACGAATAGAAATTGTTTTAAGTGAGCTGACAGAAATCTCAACACTAAAGTCAGTTTTTGACGGAAGTTTATTCACCTGGCGCTTTTGATTGGCTAACATGAAATATGAAAATAGGTAGGTACTCCTGTTAAAAAACTCAGAAACTGGTCATACCACTGGCACAAAACCCACGTAATGCCACAGACACCTCTTTATGAAATCTTTATCAAAATTCAATAGAGACTTTCTAAAGAGGCAAGAATCTTCATGCCATAATAATTATAAAAATGAATCAAGCTGAAGGCCGTGTTCAGACCAAACTGACTACACGCGGCGTATAGTCAGATTTAAAAGAGTTCCGGTGGTGCCGCGCCGTTAATAAAAGCGCCAATTTTTATAATTTCATCAAATCCAGGATTTTTAATTTCTTATACAGCACCAATAATAATTTTCTACCAATATTTTCCGATTACAATCTTAATTCCCATGGAAGTTTATGAAATCGTTAACTATTTTATTCAAATTTTTTACTAATGTTGCCAACTAGTCCATTGAATGAATCGCTCAAAGGATCTAGAGTGCGAGAGCGGGATCGTGAGATTTTTTTTCGGAAACGTGTACAGAGTAACTAGTTCATAAACATACCAAAAGTCCTGGACACTAGGGGTACTGGCGGAGTGGGGGGAGTGGGGGAAAGGGCCCATTTTTGTGTTTTTCGCTTATATCTCAAAACTGGTGCGTTCTAGAGAAAAACTTTCAAAGAGTAGATAAAAGATCATAAAATTATCTACAAATTGCACCTAAACTACCGCCGCTGAATGTGAGCGAGCTCACTGTGAGCCCCAGTGTGAACGTGAAAATCATACAAAATATACGGTATCGAATGTCCGCGCCTACGCCTAGCGTAATGGCGTATTGTCCGTAATAGGTGTGAACGAAAAAGTGAATATGTATGGGAATACAATAAACTGCGTAACGCTCGCTCACATTCAGCGGCGTAAAGTCAGTTTGGTGTGAACACGGCCGAAGACCCAGTAACATGATAGGCACAGGTCTAAACGAGACGGATGAGTCAGTATGGCTGTGTTATTTGTCGGGAAATTGGCGACTGTCGTGCGCGTACGCATAAATAAACCTACGCGTAACGCACTCCGCCAAACACATAATTTATAATATTTTAGATATTTGTGTGCTTGACTCAACGACTATGGCACGTACACTATTTGGGGCAGTCGTGAAACAAAATGGCCAATTGATAGAAGCTACACATAACTTACTAATACCCAGTTTTTTGGAGTTCTTTGACAAGAATTTACTTATTTATGAGCGCTTTAGATTAGCTAACGACAAAACGTTGACACAGAATATATATTAGTTGTACCAAACGTTGACCATAATCAACGGCTCTAATGAAAAGATAAACCAGTTTATTAATTACAATTTACCACCGGATTAAAAGGTTTATGACACTTATTTATATTAAAAATGTTAAAACATATTAAAAGCGCAATGCTGATAATTTTAACTTCATTAAAATCGTATATATAAAAATGGATTTTCAAATGTGCCAGTCGCACTAAAATTTTAGTTTTAAAATATTCGTAGAAGTCCAGGGAAGGTTTTAAGTGACACGAAGTTCACCGGGACAGCTAGTTTTAATAATAAATTCAAAACAATCGCCGATATCCAACTCAGTTTTAACATTAGCAAATATTTAATTTTGTGTGGGGAACATTTCCCTCACTCGCTTTACATCTTCTATTTTTTCTATCCAGTACCATAGACAAAACAACGAATAAATAGCCCACTTAAGACGTGTGCGAAATAAAATGTATGTTTATTGCGCTTTGCGTCTAAACTCCGTACGTTTCGCGGGCGCGAAATAGGTCAATACTCCCGCGTAATGAAGCCTCGCTTTGCGTAAATCCATCGTAAACTAAACATACTCGTTTTAGTAATTTATCTGTTTGAATTAACGGTTGCTTTTAGGAATATAGATACATAATATTTTGTTTGAACAACACTGCTAGCTAGAACCTTTTTGGAACTAAGAAATTGTAGGTTTAAGGTAATTTAAGAGAAGTTTTCCATTAAATTAAGAAAAGGGGTATTAACCCGGCGTGAGTGAGGTCGGGTATGTCATACCCGGCGGTTTATAAACACTCAATATTTCTCAGCTGTGCCATTTCTGGAACTTGGTGTGCTCAGTAGCTGGAGGGGGTGGTACTAGGAGTGATTTTAAGCGACAATGACAATATTGCGCCGTTGGCGATGTAAGCTACAAGTGCGCATACACATTGCGGGTATGTGATACCCGACCTCATAGCCGGTGTCACTATTTTGTGTTTCGGTTGTTTTTTGATTTTTTACATTTAATAACAAAGTTTCTTTATTTTTTGGTTTGTAAATTCTACAATATCATATTGTTTGTCAATTAGGCTTGTCCTTTGTCATGTTAATTGATTTTACATCCAGTTAAAGCTATATTCCACTAGATGACGCCTGCAACTCCGTTGCGCCAAAATTCGTTTATAGCGCGGGAACCTTATCTATTTCTAAGATGAAAACTATCATAATATGTCCCTTCCTGGGGTACAAAGCATCTCCATACCAAATTTCAGCAGGTTTTGCTGAAATTAAGTTCAGTAGTTTGGGCATGAAGTGGAACAGATAGACAGACAAACCGACAGATACTTTCGTATTTACAATATTAGTATGAGTAAGAGAGAGATTTATTGTTTAATTTTAATTACAATGTTGATTTCAATTTGTCAAATTCTTATATTTTCAGTCCAAATTCCTAAATATAGTTTGTTGGTACGCAAAAAATACTTATTTGTACTAAAAGCAATAAAGGTACTTTTTTTATAATTGGACGTGGTTGTTTCATTGTAATAATTTATTTGTATCATGTTAATTAATTATTACAGTGATAAGCATTATTCTTCATTGATCTAAAGTTGTCAAAATCGACACTTCAATATTTGGGTATGTCATACCCACCTCATAGCTGGTCTAAAAATATTTTACCTCATTCACGCCGGGTTAAAGGCGTTATTGCAACTTCTGTGTCGTAAGGTGTTGGGTTGCCAGAGTCTGTAGGAAGTAGGATCGCTTGCAACTGAGAATTCCTAAGTCCTGGCGCTTAAAAAAAGTAGCTAGGATGAACATTTTTTAAACTTTTTAGTAAATTAAGGAAGTGTACCTTATGTTTGTTTGTTTACGAGTATCTTCGCAAAGCAAATGAGCTCTATAATACAATCCAGTTTTATTTGCTTATAGAAGAAACTGTTATGACCTCGTTAAACAGATACAATAAACATTTCGACTTTATTAATATTCAATATTTTTCCTCGTTATAAATATTCACGGACAAAAGCGTATGAAGTATGAACATACCGGTCATACTAAAGAAATTTTTAGTTCCTAATATTTTGTAGTCCATTAGATAAATGAAATAAAATAATTTGAATTTGATGACCCGCTTTTGAGGTTTTTACGGAATTTATCTGTTTATTAATTTATCTTTTCATTGGCTAACGTCAAAAGGAAAACGAAAAATAAACGAATATTTGTATGAAATAGAACAAAGTAACAACACCAATGACAGAGAAAGATAAGTATTTTTTTCGTTTTTCAAGACCGTGTTGAATATGAAGGCAATTATAGGTTTTAGAAATTAGCAACACTTTTTTACAAGGGCAAAGCAAACGATTGTAAGTTACCTGTAAATTAGATTGTTCCCACGCTCTGTTTTACAGCGCATACCGTTTGGTAAACTGTATTTAATATTTATACATTTCCTGTACAAAGTAAGTGTATATTAGCCGCATTACTTCAATGGCATTTACGACCTCCATCAATATAATAAACGCCGATAAAAAAATTGTACTAACTGGTTCGTATAAATGAAAACACTTCAATATAAGCGATAGTGGATCAGCAGTGTTCAACAATTATTTCACTACTATTTGCGAGTTAAATTAAACAGTGCATTATTGTTTTAATTATGTAGTCGCAGACTATATTAAGAAACAGCTGTTGTCTGTTGACAAATGAAGATAATTAAGTTAAAATTATACTTATTTGTCATTTGTGCAACTTAACTGGCTTTACGAGAATCGGCAAAATTACAGCTGCAATCATTGGCACTCAGTTTCCGTATCTCAACTTAATCACGGTGCGACCTTCGCTTTAAAATTGCTGAGCTCTAAAAAGTATTTTATTTACATTTATCATTTTACAATACTTCAATGTCTTGCAGGTGCAAAACAAAAATAGAGTTGTCTTTAGCGATTTATTTACCCGTTTTCCACAACACCACTTTATTCTACATAGACTAAACCTAAGTTTTCAAATCAATTTGATCCTAATTGAACAGCATGACCCTACTCGTAGAAGAAATAGATTTCATGGTTGGTTACCGTTAACTATCCTAGCAAAACAGCTGATACAGCCGTAGGAACGCGTGGTGGGCCCATAACAACAAACATACTCATTGCTCAGTGCCCACCATAAAGAAAAAAAACTCTACACCCGATTTCCTTCTCGATGGTACAACGTTATTATGACACAATAATTCTATTTCATGCTGCCAAATTAATTTCTGATACAAACACCATAAATAATATAGCATGGTGTGGCCAGTAATTACGATGTCAGAATCGGACTCAGCCTTGGATGGGCGGCGTAGGCGCGGTGTGACCGGTGTGGGTCATCCACCGACCACACAACAATTAATTAAACCTGTGTATTTGTGGTTCATAATGTTATTGAATTAGCAGTTAACACGTTGTTTCTTGTTAGACTAAATTAGTCGTATTTTTAATGTTTTATTAATATAAGACTTTCTGATATCAAGTACATTTTGGACGCTTCGTGAAGGAAAACATATTTGTAAGGAAATTCGCACATAGTTTCCCCAACCTTTTAACATTATTATTATTGCAACACTACCAAGAAACGAAGACAGAAAATATGACATAACGTAACAGCAATTTCAAACTCAGAATATTCAGTGAAAAATTGACTCAGTATTATGTATAATGTAGGTACCTACCTGAGTCCTTCCTTGAGTGACGAAAAACAAAACTTGGTTACGTTAAACCCAGTAAACCCATCATATTTTTTAGAAGTCGAAAATTAAAGATTGTAGAGTTGGTAGAGTGTACTAGTAAGTAGTAACTATGTAACTTATGAGGAATGTATTACAAATTACTATTTCTGGATTTTCTGGAAAACAAAGTTTTCTACAGCTCTTGTTTATCTAAAAAAAGATACCAAAACAACATGTTACTGTTAACTCTTGCACGACCGGCTTTTCGTAATTCGGAGAACTATATGTATAAATATTATATTACTTAAATAACATGTAAAGCACACCTTAATTGAATTAAGTGACGTTTATGACAGTTGACAGGGTCCTGACGTGCGACGTGTGGCAATGGGGGCCACTTAGCATCAAGGAGTTCTCGTGGTTCACCGTCTTTCCGGTACAGGAAGCTGTCGATATTGATTTAAAACTCGCGATACTGACCAAAATTATTGGAAAAGATTAAGAGATCAAAAATATTTTGAAAATTTACTTCAATTACAAGTATACAACGTGTAACAAAACAAAAAATACTTTCGCGTATGTAATGTGTCCTTTATAAAGAACTAGCAGCGTTGAAAAAGCAATTGTTTTATGATTTTAATGGGCAAACGCCGGCAGCGTCATGAATTTGCCTGTACAAAAATTTAAAAATATTTTTCGGCGCTGCTACTTTCACAGTGAACTCTACAGGGGATACACAGTAGGTACACACCCTCAAGTATTATCATTTATCACTTTGTTTTATTACACTTGGCAGTTTAGTTTTATGTTAAAATGATTTGTTTGCGTCAAATATACTCCAAAACTACTTGGTCGATTAGAAAGAAATTTGACACAGATATAGAGTAAGTAGACTGTAGAATATGGGATTATTCATTGCAGAAAAATGTACAGTTACTAATTCCTATTTTATGTGTTATAACTTTAAGGGCCCATTCAAATGCAACCTAAGTTATGAAAAAAATGTGAGACATAAATGAATACAAATGATCTTTGTTTTTTAATTCTTCGCCCTTCTGCATAATTTATACACGTAATACTAATAACAGAGTCATTTCTGCGAAATCACTTAAGGAAGCCGACAATCAAAACCAAATTAATAAGAAACAAAAAATCTTTTAATTTTGAAAATCATTCTCATGAGTTCAACGTAAGTTCAGTAGGTAGAGGATGTAAGATAAGAATTATTACATGAGATACGAAGTAATCCGAACTAATTACTTTTTCAATGGCAATAATATTTAAAAAAGGTTCCATCCGCGGGAACCAGCGTTTTAGCCGGTACACCGCGATATCCAAGCATTTATATTCCCGCTTAAAAGGCCGGCAACGCACCTGCAGCTCTTCTGATGTTGCGAGTGTCCATGGGCGACGGTAGTTGCTTACCATCAGGTGACCCGTTTACTCGTTTGGCTCCTTATTTAACAAAAAAAAAGCTATGAAAATAGAGGCGCGGACACGCTGCAATGAAATAGGACATTACGCACCTAGGGCAGGAAAATAAGAAATGCCTCAGATCACATGTAATAATTGTTGGCCGAGGCGAAAGCATGTGATCTGAGGCTTTCTTACTGCCCATAGTGCTATATTAGTTATTTATTATTAATAGTGTGATACTATTTTTCTCTCGACGTAGGCGGAAAACGGCAACATCGGTAAGCGCAGCGGGAACCGGGAAGAAAGTGTGAGAAATAAATCGTTTCATACACTTGATGACATTTTTTTTCTTATTGGTAATTGAAAGACCCTTGAAAAATAGAAAAAATCGCTGAAAGAATGACTCTGATAGCTTAAAAATTCACCAAGATATGACAATTCAAACATCTCATAAAATAGACCTGCCCGAAACGCTCCATACAAAGTGCTATGAAAGACTGACATCACTCTTTCGTAGTTTGTACGGATCGGGAGAGAACTTTGTTCTATATAGGTATATTAAATATTGCGTTTATGAAAGTGGTTTGATAACAAAAGTTTTTTTTAATTGCATAAGCTATCGAATGGTATACAAATATTAAGAAATTTAATTGAAAAAAAAAATCGACTTGGTTATCCAACTTTGAAGGCGCATAACAAAAAAAAAATACAAATGCTATCGAGCTGAAATTTTGGGAACACTTATTTTTTACCGTGATTTCTTTATTTTATTAATAAAATTCGCTTATCTTTTACCTTGTCATCATCCCTATTGTTTGTGATCTTTCGGTGTAGCAGCTAAACCGCTCGTTCGCGCGGACGCAAATAAATCGAGCCTAAAGAATACTGTCATTTTAAAAATCTGGGTACTTAGACGACTTGCGTTCGATATCTTCGACAGCGAACTTAAAAATAAAAGTTTATGGTATTCTATAGAAGCGTCAAGTCATTCAGAGATAATTTATGCCAAACATACATTTGGTGTCTCTATCTTTGATATCCAAAATTGGTATCGAATGCAATTTGACTAGAGGCTCACGTAATGAATATTCGCCAATAGCACTTAAACACGAATTAATTGTAATCGCACATTTAAAAGCAAATAGAAAGCAAACACATGCCAATCCACGATCGAGATAAATGAAATCATTTGAGAAACTAGGCTCCCAATTAGACGGCTATTTGTACTTTAACGATCCTCTGTCATCGGCCCATACCGCACGCATTTGGGTTAGGAATAAATAGTGTATTGTTTCAGTGTTACCAACTCACAAAATATTGAACCCAAAGT
Source organism: Polyommatus icarus (assembly GCA_937595015.1). NCBI lineage: Eukaryota > Metazoa > Arthropoda > Insecta > Lepidoptera > Lycaenidae > Polyommatus > Polyommatus icarus. The sequence goes on from OW569321.1 coordinate 24,211,335, forward strand.
CTAAGTAAAAAGCCCCACCATAAATCACACTTAATACTCGTAGCATACTTGATAAATTAAATTGTTTTTACTAAGAAACAAACATCTGATCACTTAAGTATTATTGCAAAACTTTAATGTTTTGATAGAATTTATGTACATTTATAAAGTTTAGCATTTTCCTAAACAAATTTAGCAAATCGTAGCAGCTTATTTACGACACCTATTAACCTTAACATAAACATATAATAAAACAAACCTGCCAAAAAGGCCCAAAAAAAGAATCGCCTCTATAAAATCCCACTTACCTAATCCCCCTAAAACGGCCAAAACGGAAGTTGGTCACACTATTGTTTTATTGGCGCACAATGAAACAATCACGGCGTTTGTATATTCTGGACGGCGTCCAACACTTCGGCTGAATCGTCTAGCTTCTCTACTTCTCAAACTTTCGCGCTTCAACATCTTTGTCTAAAAACACCGGGAAACGTATCTGGAACGTTTTCGTTTAACAATGAGTTATTACAACTCATTCTAAAGTGTTTGACTTTTTAAACGTTTCCCAAAAAGAGGTTCTATATTTGCGGATTCGTATCTTCTTTTTGTGTGTTCAACGATTACTCGCTATTTGTGGACGCTGGACGTATTCTCAAAATTATTTTGTGGTACGATTTAATCATATTCTCGGCTCTATGTAGTTGCAGATGGAGATGAAATATTTTTATTTTATTTTATTGGTAAGGAAAACTTACAGTTCATTGAAAGTTAAAATAATAGTAAGATAAGTTTACAATATAGAACCAATTACAAGTCTTCACAAGTGAATTACAATTTTAGATAGAAATAAGCTCACTTATGACTACTTATTATTAATCTTAAGATTGAGCGAACAATAATGCATAAATCTACAAAGGTGGTACAAAGGTTACATTAATTCGGGAAAGATTTAAAGAAATTATTCGCTAGATGTTGTCTTATACTTTTAGCACTGGTGCAAAAGATGTCTATATCGCTATTGTCTTTAATTGAATTATTGAGGGATGCACACGATCTGGGAAAGAAAGAGTTAGCTCGGAAACTGGTGTGAGATAGTGGGACATGAAGGGTGTTAAAATAGCGAGGATGAATATTGCTGGGAACCTTAAGATTTAATTTAGCAAGCAGTGAGGGACAGTCAATGGAACCATTGGCAATATTGGTAAGGTAGGTAACATCACTGATATTTCTTCTAAGTGCAAGTGGAAGCAGATGCAGGTGGCTGCATAAGTTGTCATAGCTATAATTTTGGTAAGTATTTAGTTTAAATTTATATTTTAACAATCTAATTAGTTTTTTCTGCACTTTTTCAATCTGATTCATATAATATTTGTATTGAGGATTTCATATTTGGGATGCGTATTCTAGATTACTCCTAACTAGGGCACAGTATAGAACTTTAATTGATTTGAGACGAGAGAAATCTTTAGTTGAGCGTATAAGAAATCCAAGCATTTTAGAGGCGTTACTAACAATAGTTTGGATATGCTTGTTGAATAAGAGCTTTTCATCCAATGTAATTCCCAGGTCCCGAACATTGGTAACCTGCTTAAGTAAATGGTTTTTAATTTTGTAGCTAGACTGAAATTTGTTCCGCTTGCGTGTAAAAGAAATAAAACAGCATTTGGATACATTTAGATCCAGAGAGTTGTCTGCACAGTAACGATCTAGTCTTAGCAAGTCCTCTTGAAGCAGTATTTGATCCGAAAGATTATTAACAACTTTAAAGATTTTCATATCGTCCGCGAATAATAAAAAATTAGAATTATGGAAGCAGCTATCAATATCCTGTATGAAGATAATAAACAGTAACGGTCCAAGCAAGGATCCTTGAGGGACTCCAGAGTAAATCTGGCGCCAAGTTGAGGAGTATCCATTTACAACAACCGACTGTAACCTATTACTTAAATATGATGTAAACCATCGAAGTAAATTACCCTTTATACCGGCTCTGGCTAACTTAGATAATAATTTAAGGTGGTCTATTCTATCAAAGGCTTTGCTGTAGTCGGTGTATACAGCGTCGACTTGTTCTTGGTTATCCATTCGATCAGATACAAAGTCTGTAAATAGGATAAGGTTAGATATTGTTGATCTACCTTTAATGAATCCATGCTGATAAGTTGTGAACGTAACGCTGAATAAAGTTGATTGTAGACAATTCGTTCTAGAACCTTTTTAAAATGTTATCTTGTTCGACTCACCTAATGATTGTACGTCATGGCATTCAGACTTTATTAACCTCAAAATATTCATGTTTTTGTATTTCCACCATTAACAATGACATAGATGTTTCGCCTAGCGTGTTAAAAGTTATTCTGTTGTTTCTCTTACGTTTCAATTAAATCAGCATTGTTATTATAATCGGTACACTTAAATACAAAACATTGGTATTTACGTCAAAAGTCTGAGTAGTGAGTATATAAGGGTTTTGCCATGAATGTTGAATCATCAGCAATCTCACCACTTTTTTAACCGACTTCAAAAAAAGGAGGTTATCAATTCGACGCGTATGTATGTAATATTCCCAGAACTGCCCAGTTTTTGTAATATGTTAATCTATGACATGATAATTAAGGAATAAATGAGGCTTAATAATAATAATAATAATCTATGACAGCTTCTGAACAAATGTGCCAAATTTCAAAAGTGTATGTAGGTATGTATGTATGTATGTTTTTATGTTTGTGCACGCATATCTCCGGAACCACAAGTCCGATTTTAGTGATTCTTTTTTTATTGTACTGGGTATTGTTCAACTTAGGGAATACTGCAAGTTTCATCAAAATCGGTTCAGTAGTTTTTGAGATTGGGAATTTTAATTCTTAATTACGCGTACAAAAATTTGAAGTCGGTTTTATCTTTTTAAAATAAAATACTATTATAAGGTCAATTGTCATCATCATCCAAAATTCATCCAATACACATTAAATAATTGTCACAGTATTAATATAAGGAAACAATAGCTTGTCATTTCCATTATTTATTGTTTGCCCTATGTGGTTTTCCTTAGACCTATGAGTCAAGTGGCTAGAATGTGTGTATATGCTTTCATTTGCTGTTGCTACTAAAACTTTTACTTGTGTGTGTCCTTGAATTGCCTTGTTTATCTTGTTTCTAGGTATTTACTTACAATGCAATTAATTTCTTAATGATATTTACATTTGAACAAGATTTTTTAAAGAATCTGACTAGTTTAAAAAAAGGTTAAAAACGAAAAAGAGTATACAAAAGCTGACTGCGAAACTCTACCTAAAATCCATTTGTTTCGTAAGCATGACGTCCTAAATATACGAAAGATATTATCTCGTTTACTAAGATTTACATATATATTTTGTAAGCTATTTATTTATACAAATAATATTAAAACAAATATACAAATAACTTAAAACGTACAAAGTGTAGTGCTCCAAATAGTAAATATTTCTGAAAACCCAGTTTCCGTTACCGTTTAATGCTCTAGCATAACTGGCAAAAACACTGAACACAAAACTTTTTAGAAAAAAACAACGATAAACTTCGAATCGAATTCGATTTTCGAAAATTCAAATCGTAAAGCGCATAAGAAACGCGCGAACCGCGCCGCACGCGCTGCGAGACTGGACGGAGACAAACAAGACGAGTTTACTAGCCTCAGCCCTCAGCAGTCAGCCTCTTACTCATTCATGTTAGTAAAAAAATTAGACGAAACGCGACCTGAGATGATCCGAGTTAGGTGTTTCGCAGTTTCGTCGGGCTCAAGGCTAATTTACAAAATCGTTAAACGAGTATACTGTTATTCGAAATGTCAGCTGTGCCTACATGGCATTTAACGGCGCTAGGGACAGCTGCGTGCGATCACTTGTTTTATTTATAGCCCGACTATAAACACATGTACTATTACGATACAAAACGTAACGTCTACATTGTCATGATCGTAGGCGTATCTTTTTAAGCTTATTAAGTAGTAACGAGGTATTGAAATACAAACACGATCTCAGATATGTTATGAATTATACATACGATTCGATCAATCTTGGAACCTGACGGGCGAATTAATAAATAATGATGTTTTCATCGCCTTATGAATAGGTAACTAACATCTAGGAGAGAAAGTAACGTCGTTATCAAATGGCAATATACAGTTATGTATTCTATAAGTTAGTAATCTATTTTCAAGTATATTGTCAGGTATATAATAAGAGCCAGATAATTTGAAGCTTAATACCGGTTACATTAAGGGCGTTCCCTCCGGAGATTCCGTAATTAACCGTATTTAAAACCTTATAAACTCATAGTCTGAAAGCTACAAAGTTATAATAAAAATACAGCAATAATCTTCAGTATATCAACATTCTTTTCGCCGTTTTAAATTTTCTATTTTTGTTTATTATACTCATGATATCAGCTTCCAAAGTAATACCAATTTATTAAAATTCAAGCATACATTCAGCATCTCCTTAGCATTTACAAATTACTTTTATTTGAAACTAACGCCAATAGATCGACAATATCATAACCTACATATTCCCCGTTTTAATTTTTTTTAGAACAATTTTGAACTAAGATAAGTAAAAATAATAGGGTTTTGGCGCGATCTCGGCAACGCGGCAAATGTATGGCCAAGGTCGTTTGCTCGGGGGACGGCCTTAACGTTCGTCACTCAGTCTCTATAGTTGAGATCACAGTTAATACTACTTGCAGAGAAAAGAAATCTCTACATAGAGCTTCTGGAAACTTTGCTATGTCGCTTTGAAAAGCACACTATTATGTACCTTATTCACAAACATATTGAAATAACTTCAGCTCTACAAAAAGTTTCAAAGTCAACTATAGACAATATTATTATCTTTTGAAGCCATTTTAAATTTTAGATTCGCGTAGAGGACGTAACTTTTTCTAGTATAATAATTAGAAAACGTATTTTCCTGTTAAACATACACCGTAGCCCGTTTAGCCTATCCTAAGTTTTGACATATTATTACTTTCAACACCAAAATCTCCATTCCCTTCCGGTTATGTCGTAGATACTCGCATGTATCGTGTATTCGATTAAATTCCTAGTTTTATTGGGATGTTTATGAAGCCATTCGCTTTAACAGCGGCCCACAGGGAAGCAGGACCGGCTATAGTCGGTATATAGCCGGTAATAAAGTGATTCGTGTTTGTCTATTGCGCCAGACAGACCGCCCGCCGACGTCGCCCCTGGCCGTTGTCAAGGCCCTATACTTTACAACTACAATATGCCGACTATTAATACGTTTAATCTCCGTGGGTCGAGATGATATTATCATATTAATCCAAGGAATGTAATGAGTTATGAGATACAGAGCTACAGCTAAAGTCATATATACAATACGATAATGTAGAACTTTAGTTCAGTAATTACTAACTCATGTCGGTGTGATTGGTATAAACTATAACCAAACTTCGAATAAATCTGAACAAATGTTTTTGTTTCAAATAGGTGTGTTTATGTTTAGGTTAGGTTTACCCAGTTATCTCTGGGTCTAGCTCATTTGGGTTGTAGCGGAGTTCTTGATGTTTCTGTGGCTTCAGTAACGTCGCGTCGGTCGGTACAGTGGGGTAAAGCTCATACTATCAACGCGCTCTATTATTTTTCAAATTTATTTGTTTTCTTTTTCATTTATGATTCTTTTTCTCAATCACAGCATGATGTTAAATCTTAGCTCAAAATTATATTTCGAATATGAAATTTAGATTGTATTTCATTTCCCAGCAAGGACCTTGTATTTAATCTGCATCGCTGGCGAGTTGCACCTCGATAGTATCTGTGTGGCGAACAGTTGCCGGCGTTGTGCGGCATTTTATTGCTCATTATCAGCTCTACAACCGTGACCCGCTTGTGTACTTACTTAAAAAAATTAGCGTTTAAATATATCGCGATATCTTGCAGGATATCTATGAAATTACAATAAAATATAGGTTTAGCTTTTGGCCAAACACCTTAGTAGTTAATGGAATCAGGCGTTACTTTGCGGAAATCCATAGCTTAAAATTTAGTTTGTTATTATTTTTAGCAATATTCCGCGAAATAAACTTCCACCTTTAAGTAAATGAGTGAGTGCACGCATAGGCATGCGTACAGCACCGGGATCCTCCCACACTGCCTATGCGTACACTCGCATGCAAGAACTTGCAAACACCACCACCACACAAGCAATAATGTTGGCAAATCCGTGCAAGGCCCCTCACCACCATGTAGGTTGAAAACCTCGACGCGCGTTTCGCTCCAACACCGGAGCATCCTCAGGATGTGGACTCTACGAACAACGTCCGTCAAGTCCGTCATCTTGATTGTCATGGTGGTGAGGGGCCTTGTACGGATTTGTAAACATTATTGCTTGTGTGGTGGTGGTGTTTGCAAGTTCTTGCATGCGAGTGTACGCATAGGCAGTGTGGGAGGAGGGAGGTACTGTACGCATGCCTATGCGTGCACTCACTCATTTACTTAAAGGTGGAAGTTTATTTCGCGGAATATTGCTAAAAATTGTAAAATCGAGTAAAACAAGATATGTTTTTCAATCCACTTTTATTTCACATTCCACAATATAATAATTTATAATTACACTCAAGCACTTTAATCAATTTTCCGGCATAGGTTCCTCTAGCTAAGAGGTCTGAACGAAGAATCCCGTTTGAATGCGATGTCGACTTTATATAGAGTTCCCCTACCAGCCTCTATGAAAGTAGAGGTTGGTAGGGATGACAAGTCCCGCCTACAAGTCTGGTTTTATGAATCACACCAGATGGTGTGGTTGCTATTATAATTGTTATTGTTACAGTCGGCCATCCGATTCAAACGAGTCCTCTCGTTTACAATAGTCTTAAAAATAAAGAAATTAAACCTCACAAAAACTTATTGCATAAGTAATAATAATTCATTATTTTTACACATTCATAAATCATCAATATAGACACCAATTTTATACTACAATATAGTAAAATACATCAAAGAAATACAGCTATAAATTATTATAAGTTATAATTTAATTACAGTGATTTAAAATAATATGTAAATAATTATTAATAGTTTACAATCAGCAAGTTGAGAATAAATAATTACATTCATTTGATTGAGTTGTGTGTACAATAATTAAATTAATATATTTTTATTCAAAATAATCTCTCACCAGTCTTTAACAAATTAATTATTTTTCATCTGAGGAATCATTACTAGAGGAATCACTTTCAGGACTATTATCGAAACTAAGCCAAGGGAATATTTTATCTATAGAGACTATCCCTTCGTAACGTTTACCATTTTTCTTAGTTAAAGGCGTGTCTTCAATAACAAATCGGTCACTAGGCAACAGCTTTTTAATCCTAAAGGGACCTTGACATTTAGGTTCGAGTTTCTTAGATTGCCCAGGATTACCTACTATGGTTCTTATTACTCTAACAAGATCACCTTCTTTGTATTGAGTACTTTTCTTTCTATTTTTATCATATCTTTCTTTATTACGTTTTTGATTTTCTTTAATAAATTTCCCAGCTTGATCCCTAATATCTTTTAAATTAACATCAACTGAACTATTTACTACGTCTTCAACAACTTCATTTAATACGCCTTGTGATGCACTGTTAATTTGTTTACCAAATAATAATTCTGATGGTGATTTCTTTGTTATGTCATGCACAGCAGAGTTTATACCTATTTGAATGTCCTGAACAAATTCATCCCATCTATCAGGACTTTTTCCATGAGACATTGTGCTAAGTGACGCGAGAATCGTTCGATTGTAACGTTCTACCTGTCCATTAGCTCGTGGTGTAGCTACCGAGTTTAATATATGTTTAATTCCCGATTTTTGCAGAAATGACTTAAATTTCTTACTTGTAAAACTAGTTCCTCGATCTGTTATCAAGCGAGTAGGGGTTCCGAAATAGCTAAAGAAGGTCTTAAATACTTTAATAGTCGCTTTAGTTTTAGTGCTACGTACTGGGGTTAGGTTTACATACTTAGTAAAGGAATCAACGATCACCAGCAAATAAGTGTTTCTATGTTTACTGCGCACAAAAGGGCCTAAATGATCAGCATGTACCGTATGAAACGGGACTTCTATTTTAGGGATTGGATGAAGTTCCCCTTCTTTCGCTCCAGATGGGAGCTTATGATGCGCACATTCTAGGCATGCAGACACATATTTCTTGGTGAATCGTCGCATTTTTGGGAACCAGTAGTAAGCACGAAGGCGCTGTAGCGTCTTTTCGAATCCAAAATGCCCTACGTCATCATGATTAGCTTTAAGTAATGTCCAACGAACACCTCTTGGGACAACCCATCGTATTGTTCTGTCATCTATAACGCGAAAAACTTTATTATTCTTTATTTTATATTCCTTATATATTTTAGCAATTTTACTAGTGGAGGGATCTTCTAAAATTTCTTTTATTAGTCTAATTTCAGAATCCCCGGATTGAACTGTTGCAATCCAATCTTCTGTATTAATCGACAAAATATCTAATGTGTGTGGTTGTTCTATGTCTGAGGGTATTGGGTTTCTACTGAGGGCGTCTACATGAGCCATTCTTTCGCCAGGTCGGTATTCAATTTCACAATCGTATTCCAAAAATTGTATCCACCATCGGGAAATGCGAGGTACTAAATCGCGCTTAGTAAAAGTAGAGCGTAAGGCGTTACAGTCTGTAACAATTGTGAACTTAATACCGACCAGATACACTCTAAATTTGCTCAAAGAACTAACTACAGCTAAGGTCTCGAGTTCAAAGGAGTGCAACTTTTGCTCGTCAATCGTAGTCTGTCTGCTATAATATGCCACTACTCTCCAAGGATCTGAACCTAATCGTTGCATTAATATACCTGCTACTCCAGCCTTACTCGCGTCTGTGTGTAATTGTGTTTCGGCTTTATGATTATACAAGGTAAGAATTGGTCTTTCTGTCAATTTATTTTTTAAGGTCTCAAAAGCGTCTTGTTGCGCAGATGTCCATTTCCAACCGGCATCCTTCTTTAAAAGACTTGTCAAGGGTCGAGCTATAATCGCAAAATCTTTAACAAATCTTCTAAAGAAGCTAGCCAAACCTAAGAATCTTCTAACGTCATGTTGATTATTTGGAGATGGGAATTTGGATACAGCCTGTATTTTTTGAAACCCCGGTTTGATACCATTTTTATCAATTTCGTATCCTAAAAATTCTATATGATTTTGGAAAAAGTTACACTTGCTCATTTTAAGTGTCAAGCCACTTTTTTGTAGCAATGTTAGAACTTCTTCTAAGCGAGCTAGACCTTCCTCAAAAGAAGCTGCTGGAATCAGTACATCATCCATGTATATAACTACATATTTAGCGCTAGACAGTACTTTATGCATGAGACGTTGGAATACTGCAGGCGCATTTGCCAAACCGAAGGGCATACGAACATATTCGTATTGCCCATCGGGTGTGACAAATGCGGTCTTTTCAATTGACTCTTCTGCAATTGGGATTTGATGATAACCGGATGCCAAATCTAGTGTTGTGAAAATCATCTGCCCCGACAACTGATCTAGTAAGTCCTCTATTCGGGGTAGAGGGTAATGATCCCTTTTAGTTTTCCGATTAAGAGCGCGATAGTCCACACATAGACGCTTTTCACCGGACTTTTTATTTACCAAGACAATTGGACTTGCATATGGCGAACTTGACTCGCGAACTATCCCGCTCTCAACCAAATCATTCACCATTTCTTTTACTTGTTCCCTTTCTGAATGTGACATTCTATAAGGCCGATATACTACTGGTTCAGTGTCCTTAAGCTGAATCACCATTTCAGCTTCTGTAGTGTAACCTAAATCATGAACACCAGTAGAGAAGCAACTTTTGAACTTTTCCAAAACGATATTCAACATTTTCTTTTCATCATTAGTCAAAAATTCTCCGCATGAAATTTTTAAATCGTCAGTAACCGTTTGAATGTTTGTGGTTATTGTGAAGATTTGTTTTGTTTCACCTAAATACCTAGCTCGTGTGATTAATGCGTTTTCCAAAAAAATAAGAGGTTGTGTACCCAAGTTCTGTACTAACAACAAACACGAACCCGAACGAATCTCGTATTCTCCTGGTAACAAGTAATATTCCCTTCCTAAGCATCCCCTTACCGAGCCACCGACATACACATTACCACTAATATTATCATCTGTATAAACTCTAATGGCTTTCATTTCTCCGACACCTATTTTAAATTCACTTTGACACTTTAATTCTTTTCTACTGTCGTAGTTTACTTTTTCGAATTGCAAGTCTGTAGCTGTTTTCACAATACGTATACTCGGACGTTCGGTAAAGGTATGTCCTAAGAGAACTGGGCTATTTATTAAATGATTATCTACAACTAAAGTATCTACATCTTTCTCAATTACACCTTGAACCTCGATCATCAATTTTAGTCTTCCTAATGGTAAGTAAGGTACATTTCCTAAACCACGTAATAATGGACCATCAACAGTTAGCCAAGATAGACCCAACTTTATTGCATCCGATTTACGTATTAACGTGGCTTCACTACCTAAATCTACTTGGCAGGCTGTTGGCTGTCCATTTATCTTAACTATTATTTTATATTTATGAGAAGAACTATCTAATATTTTATCGTTGTGATACAAACTAACGAGTTCAGAATTTATTGGATTTGTTTCACTTATATTAACTTTTAAAACATTTTTATTCTTTTCAGATTCAGGCTTCATTAATCTTTTCTTTGGACAATCTGGAAGAGCATGACCGATCAAACGACAATAAGAACACTGAACGATAGGCTTTGGACATTTAGAGCAAGGATGGCCTTTCTCTTTGCAGTTGAAACAAATTACAGAATCTGACTGCTGACTTTGTTTTGGTTTAACAGAGAAATCGTTATGTTTATCTGCCAATCGAGTTTGAAATAAATTATTATTACTATATCTCTTTTCTTTCTTGTTATCTACACTACTGTCTTTCATTTGAGATTTAAAAGTTTTAAAGAAATTTAATACTTGTTCTGGTTTGACAAAATTCGCAGCTTGAGCCCCTACCCTTACACCTTTATCATCAATACCGTGAACTAAACAGTCTATTGCTTCCTTACCGAAAATTTTGCAGCGATTCAATAAATTAATTTTAGAATAATAATATAATTCAAGTGAATCTCCAAATCGAGCTCTTTTAGCGAGCATCTCCGTCAATAACTCTGCATAATTTTCGGTATCCGGAAAGGATTCCTTTAGTAAAATCTTCCACTCATACCATGATCTCTTAAGAGAAGGCAATCCTTGATACCAAAGCTTAGCGTGACCACTTAGCTTTGGCAAGGCATAATGAATGGTCTGGCGGTCATCCCACCCATATATATCGGCACATTCATCAACCTTACCAAGCCAAGTAGTAATCGGTTGTTCTCTACACATTGAATCAAATTCTGGCAAGACATTATTTAGATTAGGAAAACTAGTGCGCTCATTACATTTTGTATTTTTAATTACGTCTAAAAAGTCTTTAAAGAATGAAGATGTTGACTCAACAGGCCAACAGCTGTTTCGTTTAGAATTCCTCCTGTCTTCAATAGCCCTATACGTTTTCCGTCTAGGGCTCAGAAACATGTCCTTATCGGGGCTCCGACTCTTGTCCCTTCCAAGGCTCCTGTCCCTTCCAGGGCTCCTGTTCCTTCCAAGGCTCTTGTCCCTTCCAGGGCTCCTGTTCCTCCCAAAGCTCCTGTCCCTTAGAGGGCTCCTGTCCCTTAGAGGGCTCCTGTCCCTTAAAGGGCTCCTGGCCCTTAGAGGGCTCCTGTCCCTCAGAGGGCTCCTGTCTCTCAGAGGGCTCCTGTCCCTCAGAGAGCTCCTGTCCCGTAGAGGGCTCCGGTCCCTTATAGGGCTCCTGTCCCATAGAGGGCTCCTGTCCCATAGAGGGCTCCTGTCCCATAGAGGGCTCCTGTACTTACTACGTCGATAAGGATTTTCACGAGTCCTGTCACGTTCAGAACTCATACGATCAATGCTTCGATAGTGATCACGGTATCGTCGCTTCCAGTCACGCAGCTCCGATTCTTGTAACTCACGCTCTCGGCGTTCATTATTCAATTGTTTTTCTAAATTATACATCCGCTGTCTATAAATTAGTAATTCTCGCAGTCTTTCACTGGATAAACTGCGACTACGTGTGCGGCGTTTCCTTGTCCGATCAACACTTCTCGACCGGGTACGACCTCTATTAGCTATGGGCAATCTTTGCAAAATTGGACTTTTGGTTCTAATTGAATGTTCCTGACTTTTATCCATATCCATTTTGAATATTATATCTGAAACTCAAATTATTGTATTATTATAATGTTTACAACAATACAGCGTAATAGTTGTCAAAAGGGAGAAACAAAAATAAGACACTATTATTCGAATCGAATCAAATAGAATAAACATAATTATTCTTTCATCACTTTATATGATACCAGTCGTTGTTTTTTTTCATTATATATAAAATAAAATGTACTACTTCCATTGACAATGATTTCGAATTTATCAAACTCAAAATAATTATTAATGAATATTTAAGTCATAACAATAATTTTAAAACTCAAAATTGCATTCAAAAGATAATTTTTAAATCCAAAATTTATTGTTATTAATAGATTTTAATTGATTCCAATACTAAAAAATAATAATAAATAATTAAAATCAAATAAATATAAAATTCCCAATAATAATTCAATGTTTCTTTTTAAGCTATAAATTAAAAACCATAGGTCAGTAATTATTAATTCGATTGCAATATAAAAATAATCATTTTCAATTGTGGGTGTGGTACGATAACAGTAAGGTAAACTATTTTTATAATAATTTAAATTAATCGTTAGCAGTGCTGTAATAGTACCTATCTAAAATATTACAATTTATTTAAATCGTTAACCGGAAGTAATAAAAATAAATAAATAAAAATATATTATCCTATTGTTATCTCTATAAATGTAATAATATTAAAATAACTATTACTTTATTATGATGTATATAAAAAATCACCATTTTTAGATAATATTATGATCACTAATAATATTTATTCCAAAGGTTCAAAACAAACACTGTATATCATTTCATGCAAAAATCTAAAAATATGCGTTAACAATTTAATAAATAAAAAAAAAAAAGAAGAGAGAAGAAAGAGAAAAAAAAAAATTATAATAATAAATTATACATTACGTACCTTGTTATCGTATGCCACTTCTGATATGTAAAATCGAGTAAAACAAGATATGTTTTTCAATCCACTTTTATTTCACATTCCACAATATAATAATTTATAATTACACTCAAGCACTTTAATCAATTTTCCGGCATAGGTTCCTCTAGCTAAGAGGTCTGAACGAAGAATCCCGTTTGAATGCGATGTCGACTTTATATAGAGTTCCCCTACCAGCCTCTATGAAAGTAGAGGTTGGTAGGGATGACAAGTCCCGCCTACAAGTCTGGTTTTATGAATCACACCAGATGGTGTGGTTGCTATTATAATTGTTATTGTTACAAAATAATAACAAACTAAATTTTAAACACCTTAGTTGCACTCAAAGACGTTTTATGATTCCTTGCATCGACATAATTAGCAAAACATTTTTGAAATTATTTTAAAAGAATATTTAAAATAAGTTAATTTTCTTTTCTTAAGGTGAACGCAGATTTGGCCGCACCGCACGCACCGCAGTCGCCGCATTTCGAATTCTTCATATAAAGAATGTTGAAGTTGCGAACTCTGCGGCGCGGGTAGATATGTGAGCTTGCCTATAACTTCATATAAAGAATTCGAAATGCGGCGACAGCGGTGCGTGCGGTGCGGCCAAATCTGCGTTCACCTTTACGTGGAAAACCGAGGTCAATACTCTGTAGTTTTAAAATTAGCATAAATAAATTAATAATTACTTTTAAGAAACGTTGCAAAGATGCACATTAATTATTGCACTTAAATTCTGTTTTTGCACATAGTTAATATTATTTACATAATTGTTGCTGTAATTGGAACATGAACCATAAAAATCTCATCCCTTTATATTCTAAAACATATTATCTACTTATTCATAATTTCAAAGGTAAAGTTTGGTATCGTGTACCAAATACCAATATAATACCAATATCTATCAACTAAAAAAACTTGACTTTTGACTGACACTCTCTACACTCTATAGCAGGTTTATTGCGAACATAGCAGACCTCCTACACACTACAATGCTTGCAATTTGTAATCTTTATTTTATGAACAAAGCCGCAGGCTACCTGTACAATCAATAAGCAAAATGGGCGATCCAGAAGATCGATGGATCCTTAACGAACACAATATATGACACGTATAAAAAGTGATTTCGTTATTGCTGCCATCCCTCAATGGAGCCAAATAAGTAAACATTATTAATTTCCTGGCGGGCGTCGAACAATCAATTATTTGCATATCACCTCGCTTCCTTCATCAGTCACACATCATGTTGGTACAAAAAGTGTCATTAAACAATGAACATGGAGTAATTAAGGGAGCCCTTTCCCTGTTCCCAATATCAATTAATACTGCGCAGTGCGGTGCGCACAGTCGCACACGCCGGTACAAGGAAGCCGCGCTATGCCTCGTTCGAAATGAGCGAGGATTTTGGTAAGAATGAGTCGCTACGAACGTTTTGTCTCTTCCCCAAATCATCCTCGTTCTTAAAGTTTGTTTTCGTAAATAAATAAATCAAATATTTTTGTATTCAAAATGGTTACGAGGGCTGCTATTTATGTATCCGGAACTGGCCACTTACAAGAACAATATTTAAAAAGTAATTACAACATTTGAAAATAGAACTCTTTGGTTGAAGAATACATTTTGTTTCATGTGACTGTCAATTATTTTTCCATTGTGGCGTCATTTTGAAAATTGCGTGTCTTCATTTGCCATGGATTTAACGCGTGAACATTTTCGTGCAATGATTTACTACGATTTTCGGCGTGGGCTAAATCAACAACAGTGCTTTATTCAACTCACCGCAACTTTTGGAGATGAAGCACCATCAAAAACCACTGTTTATCACTGGTACAGTGAGTTTAATCGTGGGCGGTCTATGCTCACGGATGAAAATAAAGAAGGTCGCCCAAAAACAGCTGTTGTCCCACAAAATATAGATGCTGTGCGGGAACTAATAATGCGTGATCGTCATGTTACATATCGCGAGATAGAGGCGTCCTTAGGCATAAGTATGACGAGCATACATAAGATATTACACGAACATTTGGCTGTAAAAAAAATATGTTCGCGTTGGATTCCGCACAACTTGACAATCGATCAAAAACGGGCTCGTGTCGATTGGTACAAAAAAATGATAAAAAAATACAACCGTGGTACGTCAAAAGCCGTTTATAATATCTACACAGGTGATTAATCTTGAATCTATGCATATGACCCCGAAACTAAACAACAGTCAACGGTGTGGGTGTTCCAAGATGAGCCGAAACCAACAAAAGTTACTCGTGCAAAAAGTACTTTGAAGCAAATGGTCGCCAGTTTTTTTGGAATTAATGGACATGTGGCTACAGTGCCATTAGAGAATCGTAAAACGGTTAATTCTGAATGGTATACGACCATTTGTTTACCAGAAGTCTTTGAAGAAATAAGAAAGGACAACCGACAACGCAGAATCATATTACATCACGACAATGCTAGCTGTCACACCTCAGCTGAAACAACTCAGTTTTTGGAGGGTCAAAAGATCGAATTAACTGGTCATCCGCCGTAAAGCCCTGATTTGGCACCTAACGATTTCTTTTTATTTCCATACGCGAAGAACAAATTACGTGGTCAACGTTTTTCGAGCCGCGAAGAGGCTGTTGATGCGTTCAAAATGCACGTTTTGGAGATACCTCAATCAGAATGGAAAAAGTGCTATGAAAATTGGTTCCAGCGTATGCAAAAGTGTGTCGATCATCGCGGCGAATATTTTGAAAAGCAATAAAACCATATTAAATGATAGCAGCCCTCGTATCATGATACATTTTTTAAAAGTCGAACGAAGAAACTACGTTGCTTACGTTGTAAAGGTATAGTATAGGCAGCGCGAACCTTTGAGGTAGCTTTTAATCGGGTACATGTGTAAAAGATTTTTATTTTAACGAACAATAGCTACCAATAACGTTCTACCATCTGAGAGCGATCTAAAATAACGACCCGGTTGATTACTTATTTACTAAACTATTTAGAAGACATTTAAAGCGCTTCTCAGGGCCTGTCCTTACGGTGCTCAATACAAGTCAATGGCAAGATTGGCAAGAGTCAGTATCGTTTGAACTCGCGCCTTATATGTGTTGCGGTTATCACAATGATTAATTGTTAACGAGACAGCCGGTAATGGTATATTGACGTTGTAAATAAATTCACGCTTCGATTTATTTAATTTAAGCACAAAAAATTAACAACATAAATAAATGTAGAGTCAGCATGACTGCTGGCTTTTTATTGACACAGCTTTAGAACGTACGTAAATACCTATCCTTACATACACTGATTATATCAATGAAACCTTTCTTACAGCAGTAGCCAAAATCTTGACGAGATCGAATCTCGAGAGTCGAGACAAAAGGTGTTAAATATTTTTGTACTAGACAAATTGCGTTTTCGTGAGGAATCCATCCATTTTTCAGGGATACAAACTATCCTATGTCCTTTTCCGCTACTTAAAAGTATCTCCATACCAAACTTCATCAAAAGAGGTAACAGATATAATAGACATTAGACAGACACACTTTCGTATTTATAATATTAGGATGGATATTTTTTTTAAACAGTGACTGAAAATGCCATCATAATTTCCCACTGTATTTTCTTCGCGTAGACTGCAGATGACAGCGGTATTCGCCCTTGACCCGTATCGCTTAGAAAGTTTATAATCTGTCATCACCACTTGCCAGCCCAGCCAATTCTTCAGAAGTAATCTTCGTTCTAGACAGTCTAGTGAAAGGACTATAAATATATTATCAATCTTATAATAATGATAGTATGCATCACTCCTTTTTTAGGATTCCGTACCCAAAGGGTAAAAACGGGACCCTATTACTGAGACTTCGATGTCTGTCCGTCTGTCCGTCTGTCTCCAGGCTGTAACTCAAGAATGGTAATAACTAGAGAGTTGAAATTTTCACAGATTATGTATTTCTGTTGCCGCTGTAACAACAAATACTAAAAACAAAATTAATTAAATATTTAAGGGGGGCTCCCATACAACAAACGTGCTTTTTCAAACATTTTTTGCTCGGTATCAATGATGACAACAGGTAGGCACTTGAAATTTTCACAGAATCCTTAATTATATGTGTACTTTAATAATTAATAATAATATTTAAATAAAATAAAAATTTAAGGGGGGCTCCCATACAAAAAACACAATTTTTGGCCTATTTTTGCTCTATAACGGTAGGGAACCCTTCGTGCGCGAGTCCGACTCGCACTTGGCCGATTATTAATATTTTAAGCAATTAATACCTTAGCAACTTATGCTCGATTTCTGGTTCGTTTTCAACCAAACAGCAACACTATTGAGTAGAAACACTTTTGAGAATACCCTCTAAACCGCGCAACATTTTTGCAGACCCTACCAACAATAAACAAACTGTATTAATTCAATCAACATTATTACCTTGATATTTATGTGATTATAAATGTATGCTAGATCTACAGGAGATAAGGCTTCATAAATTCTAGGCACACCTTGCTAAGTCTACAGTCTAGCTCACCGCGCGCCGCCCGCTCTACATTTACGGCCCGCACACAGACTTTTTGTAGGGCCTATAATAATAAAATCGACATGTCCGTTTTTTTTCAAGTATGGGAAAGGTCGGAGCAGAGGATTCAACTAGCACATACAGTAAATAATTCGACCAAATACCAACATATCTATACTTATTATAAAACAAAGTCGCTTTTTTTCCCTCATGTCCCTTTGTTCCCTTTAATATTTAAAACTACGCAACGGATTTTGATGATTCTTTCAGTGTTAGATAGCCCATTTATCGAGGAAGGTTATAGGTTATATTTTATCACGCTAAGACTAATAGGAGCGAAGAAATAGAGGAAAATGTGGAAAAAACGGGGAAAATTATTTGAAAGGGCTAACTTGAATGCGCAAATCTCAGGAACTACTGGTCCGATTTGAAAAATTATTTCAGTGTTAGATAGCCCATTTATTGAGAGAGGCTATTGACATATTTTTCAGTGGCTATATATTTTATACCCGTGCGACGCCGGGGCGGGTCGCTAGTTTAATATAAAATATTGACAAAAACGTTATCAAACGTCGAACAAACCCTTGTATTTACTATTTATTGTCTGTGCTGGTGCTGCTTCTAGCGTGAAAACATTGTATTGATTCCGAAGGAATCCTATTTTATGACGTGTGCTCACTATTGCGACTGGTATGTTCTTTTTTTCCTACAATTCGGTCACCGATAATATTATTATCGGACGTGTGCGGGTAACTTATACCCGTAAATACTTAAAGTTATGCGATCCTTACAGGAGTTTACTGCGCTATGGATTTTATAGATAATTAAAATCCAACAGTAAATAGCCTTATTGGTTCTAAATAGCGAATGCCAAAGAGTAATGGAACTGGTGCAATATATAAGTCTTATTAGCAATTAGCAATATTTTACATAATTTGAGTATCTATGGAATGCATATAATAATAATATTTTGCATTTAAATAATGACTATAATTTTTTTATGAAAGGAACCGGGAAAGGAGCCTGGACTCTGGAGCATATGGATCAACTGCTGGTAAACTTATCGCTTCGCCATCTCAATCTCGCCTATCGCTGTCGTCCACTCGTAATACTAGAGGAGGTAACCTCTAGTATTGCAAGAGGCGCTCTTATAGTCATAAAAATCCAAACCTCCTTGGGCCTTAACTATGAATAATTGGCCAAGTGCGAGTTGGACTCGCGCACGAAGGGTTCCATATCGTTAGAGAGCAAAAATAGGCCAAAATTGCGTTTTTTGTATGGGAGCCCCCCTTAAAATTTTATTTTATTTTAATATTATTATTAATAATTATTGACGTAGACATACAATAAGAGTCTTCGTGAAAATATCATGTGCCTATCCTGTTGCCATTACTGATATAAAGCAAAAAAGGCCGAAAAAATCCCGTTTGTTGTATGGTAGCCACCCTTAAATATTAATTTCATTTTGTTTTTAGTATTTGTTGTTATAGCGGCAACCAAAATACACAATCTGTGAAAATTTCAGAAGTCTAGCTATACAGCCTGGAGACAGACGGACGGACGGACGGATGGACGGACAGACATCGAAGTCTTAGTAATAGGGTTCCGTTTTTACCCTTTGGGTACGGACCCAAAAAATCATTATTTGACACCAGTTTTTGGGGCCGTTTCGATCAGCCCATGCTGATGGCACTAACACACTTAAACCTCAACAAAAAACCCAATATTTATCTCCTGTCCTCGACGTCTCTTTGAATTTATAACGTTCTAGAACTTTGGAATCCAACAATGAATGGCGCGTCTTTTCAGTCTAGTCTCTAGTCACAAATCCCAGTTCAAACACAGCAATACATTCAATCGGAGCCGCGCTGCAAATAACTCTGTTAGACGCGTGGGCGGACACTAATGGTATTTCCCACAATTCACCATCGCCTGCATTATGAACCTTAAATTATTTTACAACGAGGTTAAGGCCCTTATCACCACATTCGAATTGTCTATCCGACTTGTTTATACACCTCCACCTCGCCCGGGGCGTTGAATCAAAATACGTCGATACCGCCAGCTTCTACGATAAACATAAACAACGCCGGAGGGGATTTCAATTGAAATCCGCGTAAACATTAGTAGAAGCATGCCTTCTGCTAGAAGAAATTCAAGAGTTATATATTATCTTAACTTATTAATTGCAGCTTCGTTCCTTAATGGATCCAGTCCGACTACGGTCAAACTACAATGTTATAATGTTTGACTGTATGCGACAAGGACAAGTCTCTTTCGTATCACCTCGTTACTATTGTATTAAAATTAAGTTAAAACTTACAGGTGTACAAGAGTTGAGTTGAGTAAATAAATGGAATGTCATTTTTGTCATTTCCTGAACATCAATGAGTAATCAGGGGTCTTTATTGCAGAGAGTACAGCAACCGAACAGGTCCGACGACCCTAATGACCTATTTAATCACGGATGCTCACGAAAAGGAGTTACTTTATGTTGGCAATACTGCGGCTGGCGCGCTGCCAACTTTGCAATTTTATTCGGAACTTCAAAACAAACGGCCGTTAACATCTGCTACATACAAATGTAATTAAACTGTATTGATAAACATCGGGTCGACCACAGATATATATATATATATATATATATATATATATATATATATATATATATATATATATATATATATATATATATATATATATATATATATATATATATATAGATATATAGATGTAACCTTAGCCCGTCATCGCGTGGCCATTTTGTGCTTATTTTCATACAAGTAGTGTGCGTTTATTTTTTTGAATATTTCTATTTGTCGATCATTTCGAAGCACATTATTATACAGAAAAGAAAGTCATTTAGTTCATGATATCGTTAAACTATAGTTCAAGTAATGAGAATCCGTAAACATACGTAAAAAGCTATGCAATTTTTGTAAACAAATTATTAATTGACGTGACATTTTTAGCACTAATGCCTTATATAGCACTAATAAAGGATTATTCAACTTATAAATTATCTTTTTAGCTTACAAAAATACCGATTGAAAAGCCCAAAAAACGTTGTTCAAAACTTACGTATTTAATGTTAAATCCAAGTGTTTGAGGCATTCTTTGGCCATTCTTATGGTTTATTATTTAGCGGAACCACGAAACTCAACAATATCTAACATAAAATGTTCACTAAAAACCTTTATTAACACTTTTATTACATGAAATATGCAGACCGACTCCTTTGTTATGTCCGAGTAAGTCGGACATAACATTACACGCTTTTGACGCTTATAAACCGATATAAGGCTCTCTCCAGTGCATATTAACTCAATGGGGTCGACGACCTACTATCTGTGCAAATGCATATTTTTTTAAATATAATAATTAATTATGAATCTGTAAAAAGCCCTTACAAATATGTTTTTTTTTAATATTTACAGAACGAAGAATTACAAATTAAATGACCCACTTTAAGAATAAACAAATGCCTAAATATTTTAATCCCTAAGTTTAAAATTACAGAGCTGGCTTAGTAACTTCACTAAGCCGAACTTTAAAAGCCAAACTTACCAAGACGTAGAGAGTTGTACTGGATTTACTAAACACGAGATTAGTCAGATAAATCAGACCGGAGCAAAGGCCAAAGTTCGAGTTACCTATTATCTGCTCACTCAAGTTGTCTCACAGTCTACAATTAAGTTCGAATGCTAACTAGTGACCGAAAAGCCTGTTCAGGCCACAGTGGGTGGCCTGAACAGGCAGTCACATTGTGATGCTAAAATGACTGGCTAAAGGGTCGTAATACGGTGACAGCGACTGTACAAAGGCAGCTCAAGAAGTTGCATTGCACAAACACTCGCATTATCACGTCTTGTTCCGTTGTGAGCTCTTAAGTGAACTGTAACGACTTCGCGAGGCTTCAGCTACACAGGCAGAAAGATGACTATGGGTATTTGGTATGCAAACTTTGTAATATAAATCGTAAATAGGTTAGTTATTTTAAGCTCCAGGTAACAAACAATCTGATTTTAGGATTGTGCATAGGCGGCGGCTACATCTTACTATGATCATCACCATAGTGAGATAGATTAAAGTGACAGAAAGAGCTGTGGGAAGTAGGGACAGTAAGGTGAGAAACATTACTGCATGTTACATTTGATACTTAGGTTGTGAGTACTTTGCAACATGTAAAGATCTTCATTATATAAATTCATATACTCTAGCTCTATATTTAATAGAGGTTTCATAGATAAAGCATCTTTAAGACATCCTGTACAGTTCACTTTCTGTCTAGCTCTATGCGAGGCATAATACCTTTGTGCTGTAAGTTGCGACATGAGTGTCAATAGGGGCGAGCACACACGGCAACATTGTGAATAGCCGTAATACGGGCGCGTCGCTTAGCTATCAGACACACCTGAACATGATGGAAATATTTTACGTCATTGTATTGCACATAATATTAAAGTTGCATCCATACTTAGGCAAATTGTGACTGTTTGACTGTTATCTCTTAACGCTTTAACTGCTTTAATGTTTGGTATGATCGGCTCCAGGAAAAGGACATTGGATAGTTTTAATTGCGGCAAAACTGACGTTTGCGGTTGCCAACATAATATTTCGGCGAACGAAGGTAGCCAACGTCAGGTTTTTAACCCACTTCTAAAAAACGGCAGTTCTATGTTTAGCTGTGTATTTTAACTGTAACTGTAAGGACACAGAGCACGGTCAGGGAATGATTACAACCGTTTCGCGTGGGTGAGCGGACGTCGGATAACGTATCGCACTCTACGGAACCGTTTCAACAATAAGCGTTTATAGATATTGTTTTATTTTCATTCCACAAATTGATTAAAAATTGCGCCGCATTCGATGTCATTGATTACAGTTCATTTAATAAAAAACCGTTACAACTCAATTTTATCTTCTACCCAAAAAATTTCCGAACACCAAAATAGCATTAGCTCTTCTGCAAATACTAAGGTAAGCACCATCATATTTTGTGTGACCTAAATACGACGAGGGAGTAAAAAATAATTCTGAGTTCAAGCAACATGGGAAAATATTAGCTAAGCTAAGTTCAAACGGATCCTCCAGGCCTTTTTAACCTTAAGCGAGCTTATGAAAATTTAAAGATCTCATTTCCTTTAAATCTTATCTACTGAGTATGAGAAACAAGTTGAATTTTTCATTATATTTCGAGTTAGGAGTTCAGTTACAAAAGACGGCAGAAAAAGGTAAAGCAACAAAAATATGCACCATATCATGCTTTTGGCAGCACTGTATCAGTCTAGTAATATAACTTTTACGCATTTCCAATACTGCAGCTATAAAAATTTAATATGCGGCCAAATTCGCGCATGGAATGGTCATCGGTGGACAAGAGCGAGCCAGCGAGGGAGCACAATAATATGCAGCCGCTGCGGCGTGAGAGGGACTGATTGCACTGATCGATACAGCCCTAATGCACTATATGTACGTGCACTTTAATTAACAGCCTGCGTATGGGGATACCCTTTGTTCATAACAAAACAGGCAAAAAGCGGCTAATCTGTATGGATTAGAATGGGAAGATGTGGGGAAATGAGGCTTGATGGATGAATATTGAATACCGCTTTTTGATTAAATAAGTGACGCCACTGTTTGAAATATTCACAACGTATTGCCTACGCCCTACGTAAAGCAATAAGAATAAACTACAGTTCGTGGAAGGCATTTAAAAATATTTGCTTTGAACGTTGGGACGATACCTCTCTTGTTTTACATTCGGTCGGGTGCAAACAAAAGGTGAACGCAGATTTGGCCGCACCGCACGCACCGCAGTCGCCGCATTTCGAATTCTTCATATAAATAATGTAGAAGTTGCGAAGATTGCGGCGCGAGTAGGTGTGCGAGCTTGCCTATAACTTCATATAAAGAATTCGAAATGCGGCGACTGCGGTGCGTGCGGTGCGGCCAAATCTGCGTTCACCTAAAATCCGCAGCCTCCATTAGTTGACAGGTGTCATGGCGGGCAGGGGTTCACACTGAACGCGGGCACGACCAAAATAGCAACCCACAATGGTCAACCGATATAACACTGAAAATATTTTAGATCTAAACGAGAGGGATGAATAAGTAAAGTCGTTGGTAGAGAGCGAAATCGACGTCCGCTAAGTGGATAGAGCATGGACGTATAGACTGAATAGACATGGCATCGAGGAAAAGAGCAAATAGTAGGTTTGTAGGTCGTTTGGGACCATATCGACATTAATAAGGATGGCGTTGTTTTGTTTTGGGTTTAAAAGGTTATTCAGTCATTGCCTAAAACAACAACCCACGATAAAAATTCTTGGCGCAAATGTAATAGGCGAGGCTCTCCTGGAGATCTGACCCTACGTAAAGTGGGAAAGAGCTAAGAAGAAGAAAAAGGAAATTCAGTGAAATCTTATATTATCTTTAAACGAGCAATTCTTGTATTATATATTATGTGTATAATTATAATCGGAATCGGCTTCAACGATTTTCATGAAATTTAGTATATAGGGGGTTGCGGGAGCGATAAATCGATCTAGCTAGGAATAATTTCAAGAAAATGTAATTTTATTCGTGTTTTATCGAATACCGAGCGAAGCTCGGTCAAATATCTAGTATAACAGTATACTAGATATTTGACCGATATTTAAAATAATGTTTCAAATTACAGAATTTAAAAATTCTTGGGATAGTTTTTTCTCTTTTCTTTGAATGAATAACATAAAACTTTTCGTAGCAATAGTGGAGCTAGGGGTAAAATAAAGTTTGCAAAGGCACATTAAGGAAAATCGTTGTCTAAATGCGGCTGAGGGGACGTTTAACTTAAGGAGCTGTTAGTGAAAATGGGAGAATCTTAGAAACTAGTTGTAATGGGTAGGTTAGACTAACCTAAGTAAAACCCTTCTTTTCCTTAAATAATATTTAGCATTTCCCATATCTTATGTATATTATTGACCTGTGTGAAGAGAATAAGTTTATATAGACAGCCAAATTATCGTAACTATCTCTGTCACACAAAATCATTTTCAATAACGCTTTGACCACTATTATTGATTATGACATATACAGGTGTTTATGACAAGTCTAGCTCAGCCTTCTGTTTTCGGCTGTATACAATTTCTTTGCATATTTATAAGGTAGATACTATTAACTATTCATAACATGCTCGTGTTGACATCTAATTTCAATCCTGAAAGTAATCTAAAACTGATTTATGAGGATTTTTCATAAAATGTGAGGGAAATACGTATAAATCCACCTTAAAGGCTGTCAAGTTCAGCCACCATTTTCATGTAGATCGCGTGATAAAAAAAGAAAATTTTAAATCCAAATAGAAAACTAAGCGCAAGATTAAAGTCAAAACGAATATAATGTGAAACAGCTCGTGACAAACTTAGATTCGCCGGCCTCCCTTAGAAGGAAGTCAACAATTTCCTTGATATATTGAGCACGACGTCTAGTAGGCATAATTAAAACATTGTAGTGGGCCTTATCGCGTCGCGATTGTGCTCAGAATCGCGTGACACCCGGCTAATTGGAATTAATTCAAATCATTTGAAATAAGTAAGATATAGGATATACACATGTAGCTCGTAACACGCACGACAGCTGCTGATTAAGGCCTCCTACGGGCGATTTTTCCACGTCAATCTGACATATAATTTGATTATATGTAATAGGTAATAACATAGTATTATGCATTTAATGCTATTTATGGGATTCTTGACGTGTGTTACCGACAGGAAAATTTTATGTAACCGATATTTCCGTTGAGAATTCAATGATATGAATATAACTAGGAATGTATTATGCATACTTACCTGAAAGTTTGAACTGACGACGAATAAATTAAATTTAAGTGTCTGTCTGTAACTTTAACACATCACGCCCCGTACGAGCACCGGTGATGGCGAAAACAATAGAATACAATAGCATTTCCAAGAATCCCCGTTCGAAGGATTAAATTATTAGCAGTTTAAATTAGCATTTTACACAATGCGTAAGAAGTAGTTAAATCATAAAATCTTTCTGTCTTTTTTCGGCTAATCTTGGGAACAGCTAATGTTAGGTTATAAGTTATAACTTAGGCTACTTTTATCGTTATCATTTCGTATATAAAATCAAGTTCCTATTTAAACAGAAAAACGTCTTTACGATACGGCTCGTTAGTAATATAATTTAGCACCCCAAAAGGAAGGAAAAAATTGAATTATATAATAGCACTTTTCTACAAAGGCTCGAAATATGCGGTTGTGGTGCATTATGCAACAGCTTTTTCCTTAATTATGTGTGAAGTCAACCTCTCAGGTTCACACTTTGCCCCTTTGTTTTCTTCTTAAGTGTTAAAATCCAAGCTCAAAGACTTGAATAAGGTACCCATAATAGGGAAACTTTTCATGGCGCCGAGAGAATAATAAATTGCGTCCAACCATTTTTCCATTTTGCACTAAAATAGTCTGCGGCTTTTTAAAACGCCAAAAGTAAGCTACTGGGTCAAAATATATGGACGAACATAATATTTTATTAAGGGCGTCCCCTCCGGAGATTCCGTAATTGACCGTATTTAAAACCTTATAAACTCATAATCTGAAAGCTACAAAGTTATAATAAAAATACAGCAATAATCTTCAGTATATCGACATTCCTTTCCCCGTTTTAAATTTTCTATTTTTGTTCATTATACTCAAGATATCAGCTTCCAAAGTAATACCAATTTATTAAAATTCAAGCATACATTCAGCATCTCATTTATATTAACACTAATTACTTTTATTTGAAACTCACGCCAATAGATCGACAATATCATAAACTACATATTCCCCGTTTTAATTTTTTTTTAGGACAATTTTTAACTAACATAAGTAAAAATAATAGGGTTTTGACGCGATCTCGGCAACGCGGCAAATGTATGGCCAAGGTCGTTTGCTCGGGGGACGGCCTTAAGAAGTTTTGGAAGTTGGTTATAGTCCGCGCGCAACTAGTTGGCAGCTCTGCCCGTATACTCGCATACTGTCAGAGCGGCCAACTAGTTCCGCGCGGACTATAGTAAAAATTCCTATCTTGATAATTAATACATTTCGTGTAGAACTTGCTACCAAAACGGTAACAAACATTTATTAAGTTGTAGTGTGCTGTGTGACATTGTAATTATTTTTATCACAGTAATATATTAGATTTTGTGATAAAATAGCTCGCGTGTAGTCGCACAGCGCACTACGTATTATTTTATTTTAATTAATCTAAGGTCAACCTTCTGATGAAAAAAAAATAATGGCTAATAAATAAGTTCATTTAAACAGTTAACATGGCAAACTAATCAATTAAATAAAGGCAACCTAAGTAACATTGAAAAAAGTGTTACGCTCAAAATATTAAGAGAATAAACTATTTGAACTAAAATAACTAATTTAATATCAATTTTTAACGAATAAAAAATAAAATTGAATCCATAATTGTACAGCATTTAAATGGGTGCGATAATATCTTAAATGCTGCTAAATGTGTCGCAAGCGATACGATTGTGGCAAATGTTATTTACAAGCGCGGCGTGTTGCAAGCCGTAAGCGCTTTACAAGCTATATTATACGAGCCATACCTACTGACAAGCAATAGCCGCTAGACAAATACTGGGAAAGCATAAATTCCACTTCAATTGCCAGTTTAATGTTGATGACCTAACATTTTGAAACTAAGTAAATCTGCACACTGATTCTACTACTAACTACTTCGTATCGAAGTGAAAAATAGTATATGTATATGTATATGTATACGACAAACATAAGTCATACGATTGAAATTTTGACAAATCCGAACTCGTTGAAGTTGGAAGAACACAAATTTTTAGTTCCATGGGAAACAGAATTACTCGATCAAGAAACAAAGCTACATGAATATCAAGAGCAGAATATTCAAACACAGTACATGTACAAAAATATCCCGAGTTGGATAGCCTTGTTTACCACCACCATATTGTGAAATAAAGATCTCCTTACCGACGGAAAGGCAGTGCAAAAGTCACACGTCTACTTATCATGTCATGCAAGCTACACCAGCGCCCTTACCTGCAAACAAAAAGAAACAAATAAATAAAAGTCCAGTAAACGCTGCAAGAAGCTAAGTAAGCTTTGGGTATTATGTCAAACGTTGGCGTCTGGCGAGATTCGTTTTATTGCAGTTTAAAGATCCTATCTGGTTGTAAAGGTTTCTCAAAGATCAACCAAACACGAGAGTTTGTGTACCGCTAGTAAAATTTTAACAATACAAGGAATTTCGTAACAAGAGGACGAAATTATTATTGGGTATTTATGAACGACTACAATTTTTTATTTATACTGTGTCACCAGACACCAAAAACTTTCAAAAAATTAGACAGTCATATTAGTGATATTACATTATCTGGATTTAACACGATTTAAACTCATGACAATACACCGTATTCGCTTAAAACAGGCATTAAAGTAAAATATGAACCCTAACCATAATATTTTCGTACAAACAACGAACTACCACTTGTCGAAAATAAAGGGGAGAACACTCGGGTTTCGCTAAAAGAGCGTCATTATAACTACACTCAGACCGAGCGTCGAGTGCGCGAAAAATATCAAAGGTAAAACCCGCTGCGGTGCGCGAAAATATTGGTCCACTACTGAACGCCGAGGCCACTTTCAAACACTCCATACGGATTTTTAATAATTTCACATTTTGTGACGAAATTTTGTTAAAGCTTCTAGATAGTTGCTACTTGCTGCATTGGTTTACTCAAAGAAGACACTGTAGTTCCCAATTCGACCGACGTAATCTATTTTGTGGACAACTGCTTAGGCATCCAATTGCACAAATAGGAAAAAGGGTTGTCGATTGGCCCAGGATGGAATTTGGAAATCGCATTACCTCTGCGGAGATTGGGCAATTTCGGTGTTAGTTAAAGTAAGCCGACTGACGCGCGACAAATTGATGTGGGTTGTTATTATGTGTGCAATAAGCACTGCATGTCATATTTTCCAATAATGTTTTCACCGCATAATCGTAACCCAACTGATTCACCAATATTATTCCCATCATCTCTGTCCCCCTCTCAACCTCACCTCACCAAAATTTCAAAATCAAACACTGCTTCCCTTCTATTTTTTTCCGAACGCTCTTAAAGTTGTGCACGATTTACAGGTGAAAGTAGGATCTATTTTAGTCCTTAATGAAATCCATATCGTCACGTGAGGCGATAACTCGTACCTCCCGCAGAGACGGCCGTATCTAAGAACGATTTATAAGGAAAAGTCGCGCGAAGTTGGCTTAAGGCACATTACATAAACTATAGTTTTTCGCCCCGCCCCTATCCGCCTGAAATACTGAGCTCTAATAGCAGTTTTAAAACTTTGCCTTGGAATCATCATCGTGATGTGGATGATACATCACAAGTTTATATCACGATTCACGCCAACCAACCCCTCAATACCATTTGCGCACCTAAAGTCATCCAATCCGTAACTATCTTCCCAGTTTGAAGTTTTCTACAAACAGCAAAATTGTCAACAAACTGTGTAAATCCAATCCCACCAAAAACATAAATGTAAAAATGCTGAGCCAAGTTCCATACAAACATTATATTTCTTGTCTATGGACTTCGCCGTAAAAAGGATGGAGATCTAAATGAGTGACAAGTTCCATGGAAAATCAAAATAAGTACGTATAGGGACCAAATAATATTATGAACAAATAATAGTCTATTTCTTTGCTTTATTGAAGGTCTATAACAATTATTGATGTTATTTAAATAATGTGAGATCTTAAACTAGATTAGATCTAACTTGGCCAGTTTTCATTACGTCAGTCATTTTTCATAAAGTTATTGAACATTTTAATTATGATGAAAACTGGCCAAGTAAAATCTAATCTAGTTTAAATTCCCACATTATTTAAATAACATCAATAATTGTTATAGACATTCAATAAAGCAAAGAAATAGACTCTATTATTTGTTCATAATGTTATTTGGTCCCTATACGTACTTATTTTGATTTTCCATGGAACTTGGCACTCATTTAGATCTCCATCCATTTTACGGCGAAGTCCATAGACAAGAAATATAATGTTTGTATGGAACTTGGCTCAGCATTTTTACATTTATGTTTTTGGTGGGATATCACTACTTTTTGTAAAGTAAACTTTCCGAGCAAGGGTAGACACCTTCATCTTCCTAGTTTAAACTTTCATAATATTCGACTATATTCAATGGCAATTCGCAACCTTAAGGTGTCGTTTCACCACTTCCCGACAAGTGTCGGCTATGCTATCCGCAACTTATCTGGCAGATACTTCATCGTTCAGAGAAGTTGTGGATAGCCTATCTGAAACTTATCAGGAAGTGGGGAAACAGCCCCTAAGCCTTGTTGAGACTTCAGTATCAGACGAATAAAACAAAGAAAATTCAAGCGAATGGAAAATGCAGCTACCATCAGAAGTCATTGGAATAATACGGTATAACACAAGTGTATTTCCAACCATTAACTATATAGTGTACTTACTACGCGGAAATTAAGTAGTTATTATTATAGCTGTCTAACAGACAGACAGACAAACGGACGGACGGACAGACAAACGGACAGACATATTGAAATAATTCTATGTCTATTCTCGGGACTCAAACTATATCTCCATACCAAAGAACAATCGGTACAAGCAGTTTGGGCGTGAAGAGGTAACAGACAGACAGACACACTTCATAAAGTCACCTTCTATTCAATTCAAGTTTTTATTTTCAATTCACAAATAAATGTTTACGGGGAGCTCCCATACAATAAACGTGATTTTTTGGCCTTTTTTACTCTAAATCAATAATGGCAGCCGAAAGGTACTTGAAAGTTCACAAAATCCTTAATTATATTTCTCTTTCATAACAAATAATAAAAGTAAAATAAAATAAATATTTAAGGGGGGTCTCCATACGGATTTTTCCCTACGGTTACACACAATTATCGAGCTGGATTCCAAATTTCAGCCTTCTAGGTCATCTGGAAGTGGGTTAGAATTTTGATCTATAGGTCAGTCAGTCAGTGATAAAAATTTAGATTTTCGGACGTTAATATCTCAACAACCGTTTAAGCTGTGCTTAAGAAATTTAAAGTATGTATTTATCTCGCAAGTCTCATTATATGAGCTAAATTTGAAACGTTTATGTGAAATAGTTTCTGAATTATGAGGGGGTCAAAAGTAGCTGCAAATGGTTCGTGTAATATTACACACGGTGCATGCTCGCCATTCTGTTATGCTGGAACTTGGCTTGACACTCTACCGCGTGTCTAGATAACACAAATGCAACTAAAACACTCAATAGAGGAACGTTAGTATACAGTATTACATGTATGTAAAGTAAACAAACACATCGTTCGACGCGAGACTTGTGAACACAAGCCGACGGACCTGCAGGTATTTGCTTCCCATTTTCCGCTGTTCGGTCTAACGTGAAAGGATGGATTCAAGTGCTTACACGGACCTACGAATACATTAACCCTTCGACTAACTGACACGTTGTTTAGCATATTCCAATAGGGTAACCGAAAAATGTTTGGTACAACATATTCAAATTGGCTTCAATAAAATAAAATAGAGGAATAAAAAAAAAACCTTGAAATTTTTCTGTAGTGATGATGACGAACTATTGCTAAGAACATTCTCAATCATGGCCACTTTCAACCAAAATTGGTCCACGGATCGGCCCACGCTCCTACAACACCATGGATAGTGACACTTACATACAGACACCGCCTCAAACTTATCCCTAAATCCCTAAACCCTAAAACTTTTAACCCTAAAAAGTCATTCTGATTTCTGTCATCAGGATTCAGGAGTATATCATTAAAATACACTATGTCAAACATAAAAACGTATTCTAATATTTCTCAGTTCTAACGACGTACTCGTTGTAATTTATACAGAGGTCCTTACTCCTTGGCAACAAATTGGTTACTTGAGATCCCGCGGTAAGATCGAGCACGACCTAATAGGGCGCTCCCGTACATTACGGTGAAAACATAATGGCGCCTGGTATCGTCGTTTCTTAATATCACTGGTATATGTGTTCTATTTACTTGTAATATTATATTGAGTCTCTTTCTTTGCAGTTATAGTGAATGTGTCCCTTATACATACATAGAGCAAAGCTGAAAGAGCAAAAAAATTTTTGGGATTTGACAAGCGTTGCAACGTTGTGTGAATTTATCCATTAAAAAGTTTTAAAAAGCGACTCTTTCAGCGCTGCCACTTTCACAAGGAACTCGTAAACACCCTAAAGTATTATCACTTTGTTTTGTTACAACTGTATAAATGAGATGGCATTGAACCCAGAAGCAATTACCAAATCTGCCTTTTAATACCAACCGTTTCCCCCATTATTAACAGCAAATATAGCAAGTATTTCATTATAGAGAGCTCCACAATACAAAGTATAAGTTTGAAAGTCAATCGCATTACTTCTGAACAATTTAGCGGAGCGACAGCGGTACAGAGGTTCTATATTAGTTGGGCGTTTGCGCCGGGGGATTTGCTCTTTCAGTTATTAAATCTGTTCAAACACGGCGCCGCGCGCTCCGAAAGTATTCATGGAATATTTGAGCGTCTTTTGTGTTCGCGATTAAGTTTGATGCGGTTTGACATTCATCGAGACGAACGAATCGGGTACCATATTCTCCTGGATGTTGTTAGAAGGTTGAATGAAGTTAAATCAATACCTACTGTACGGTATATTCCTTTAGAACCTTGTTTTTAGATATAAGGTATAGAATACATTTATAGTTAGTCCCTATGGGTTAGTATATACCTCTAACCTAAAAGTAACAACCCAACCTTTTACATAAAGTAAAGGAAGCTTCGACTATAACCAATGTTCCTCAGTAAATAGTAGACGACTTTGTACATATATCGACATTGTACGTTTTTCTTTAGTGATTATAGTGCTAGAACATACAATATTATGTTCTAGCACTATAATCACTAAAGAAAAACGTACAATGTCGAAATAACTATCGCTACAATAACTCCTTCATTCTGGCCAGCAATCTCAGCCGTGATATCAACAATGTGATATCGAACATAGCTCACTGGGTAATAAACTTTGCGGGCCCGACGTCTTTAATAGCGAATGTCATAGAGCAGGGGCTCCCAACCTTTTCTTGGATGACCGAGGTCCCTGAGGACCACCTTTACATTTTTCTTATTAACAGGGACCACTATGAAGGCATAATGAATTTTAAACTTTACAAAAAACTCAATAGTCAAATTACATAAAAAGAAAACTTTGGTATTTTCGTATTAATGTGATTTGTGAGCTCGCATCTTCTTCACGAGGTCAGATATTCTAGGACTAAATTATTGTTACTCATAGCTAAATTTAAAATCGTTTGCGGGTCATATTGTGGCTCCTGTGGACCACCGGTTGGGAAGCAGTGTTATAGAGATTGCACACCATTGTGCTCGGATAACTGCCCCCGACAATAGAGTCAAATGCCGGTGTTTGCAAGAAACTGGCTACTGCCCATTGTCTCCCAGGTGCTCCATCAAAAGAACGTTTGACATCAAAGAAACGATTGTACCGTATAGCCTGCCTATATTAAATGTTATCGACCGCAGTGCAAGGACTCTTGGAAAACTTAAATATTAATTTTGCAAAGTGGAACTATTTTGCTAAACGAATAATACTTACTAATAAATCCATACTTCCATACTAATATTATAAATGCGAAAGTGTGTCTGTCTGTCCGTCTGTCTGTCTATCTGATACCTCTTCACGCCCAAACCACTGAACCGATTTTGCTGAAATTCGGTATGGAGATTGAGTCCCGGGAAAGGACAAAGGATACTTCTTATCCCGGAAAAATTTACGGTTTCCGCGCGATAAACAAATTTTGGCGCAACGGAGTTGCGGGCGTTATCTAGTATTCAATATTTTGCTTGGTCAATCTTCAAAAAAGAAACAAATATAACGACGCTATGTATGTAGTTATAGGTATGTACGATACAATTTAC
This sequence comes from Polyommatus icarus, assembly GCA_937595015.1. NCBI lineage: Eukaryota > Metazoa > Arthropoda > Insecta > Lepidoptera > Lycaenidae > Polyommatus > Polyommatus icarus. The sequence continues at coordinate 24,245,075 of OW569321.1, forward strand.
CCATTAACGATCGTACTTCCCCAAATACGCTTTCGCTATGTCGTCCAAAAAAAGAACAGCAAGACGAATAAATTTCATTTTTCTTGACACTTGTACACAAACTACTTTGTGATACACAAAGATTCATTGTAGACGGTGCTTCGCTGCAGCCGGCCTGAAAAAACTAATGCCACTTTTCAGGCGCTTAAGCGATTAATCTCGCTCGCTGCGAGCTCTTAGTAAGCCAGGACACAATTTAAGGATTTAAACGGTTTTTTAAATATCACCAGGAAAATCTTTTACTGCCTGTACCTATTTCTGCGAAGGATTTATCTTATTCACCACATTAAATATCCATTCAAAATGTAAAGTAAATAATAAGGACAAACATCTTAAACCGAAAATGACAGAACAGTTATTTTCTAGTAGATTACACAACAACCGCAATTAGTGCAGGATTCTTAAAACTTATATTAAAAAGAAAACATTCAAATCATTTCAAACATTTAATAAATGCCCAGATTCATTAAACCACATCTTAATCACATCTTAATTAAGAGTTTGGCGGGATTTAAAACTCGATGTTATCATTCAAGTTAGGGAGTCACTAATAAAGGATTGTCGGGGCTCCAAGCTTGTCCTGATTGTAATATCTTTGGCCGAGTGGCTCTTCAGATTGATAATTTTGAGCCCCGTTACAATTAAAACTTCTTATAATTGCGTAAATTGCTTTGCCCTCAACTTACGACTTGGCCTTTTTGAATAAAATAACAACCGCGAGACCTTCAAACAACATTGGAGATTAGAAGTAAATATTTACGGGTTTTTAGACAATATAGGCTCTTTGTAGTAAATATAGGTGAACTTACTTAATAGTTTAATTCAATCAACACTACAGTACCCGGCGATAAATATTGCACATCGACCTTTGGAAGGTGACAGTCGGCTAATTTCGGTTTTGTAGAGCGTTATCTCTTACGCACGAAATACAAAAAGTCCGGTATATATTAGGAGCTGTTAAAACAATTATGGTTTGCTCCTTTTGACAATTTTATTATTCTTTGTATAAAATACACCAAATTTTCTATAAGCTATGGCTTTAGGTTCGGGTAAAATAAAATAAAAAAGGGTGTTCAAATTATGTTTACGTATTTAAAATTCGTTTGGAAAATTACAGCTGTAGCAAATTTAGGGGTGTTAACAACTCTAGATATATATTTTGAACTGGACGCGACTGCACTCTATTGAATTTGAACAACGACTGACGTAATGTCAAATAGGCGTGTGCTACAATGATAACGCTCTATGAAACCGAAATTAGCCGAATGTCTCTTTCCAAAGGTCGATGTGCAATATTTATTGCCGGGAACTGTAAATATGCTAATATGTAATTCTGAGCAATTAAATAATCAAAACGAAAATTTTGAGAAATACTATTAGTTGTTCAAAACTCTGTATAATGTTATTGTTACGTACTAAGCTATGTAAGTCAAAATACTATGTAGAAGGGAAAGTTTAAATTTGTAAGCAATCTTAAAAAGCGCCTGCTACGAAACAGAATGCGGGCGGCAAAGTTTTTCGTAGACGTTTGCTACGAAAAATACTTAAGGGCTTAAGTTTAATACAAGCCCGACTTCATTTAACCACATACCTGGATAATTTGCACTTAATAAATGTGCTAATAATGATATGGTTACTTTTCTTTATTATAATTTTAAAATAAAGTTACATAACCTTTTCGTATTTAACGAATCTACGCGCTACGAAAGCGCTACGGCGCACATGTATTATAACTAAAGCCTTTTAGGAAACAAGCACCGAAATGGGAGGTCTTTCCTTGCCATTCTGTAGCATTTCCGCAATAAAAACACTGCTTCGAGCCTGGCATTCGCGAAAAACCCTGTTCGTTCACACCTTTTGTGCACACGCGCGATAAAACGTAAAAAGGAAGCGAGAATGATGGTGCTGTCACGAGAGGTTTTTCATTGATGTAGTGTTATCGAGCAAACCAGGGCACTGAGACCAATGATATTGTATGTTACTAACGTAACTAGATTGGCAGTCTACGACAGAAACGCGTCACCACTTTGAAGATGCCAGCAGGCATATCTGCCATATATAATGACATAATAACATTATGAAGTGACATTGTCTTTTGGGCTATCAAGTGGTTACGCATTTTTTGCATCAGTTTGTAAGACATTGCCACTCTAGTATTTTAGAATCTCATTGACTGAGACAATTAGCATTCGATTATTTCGATATAAAAAAACGATTACATACATAAAAATGTAGTAATCGATTTTTCAACATAACGCTAAAATACAAGCGTTTGCAATGCCTTATTATTACAATTTTGATTTCTAACTTCACTGTCAAAATTATCTAATACAACTTGAGTAAAGGCTCCGGGATAAATAACCGTGACGTGGCAACCTCCACATCAGCTGTGGAATAACGTCCCACTTCCCAGAACTTATTACCGCCGAGGGAAAACGATTTCACACGATCATCATCGTCCTCCATTAGTATAATGAGAAGATACTTAATACCCACTACTTGTACATAGTTTTCAATGGAGGTAGAAGTATGGCGTTAGTACTGGTTTGTAGGGTTCCGTACCCAAAGGGTAATTAACAAAAAATTAAAACCGACTTCCATGGTAAAAACAATATTAACATTAATATGAACTAAAAAGTATTAAATAATTTTTGCTATCTAATAGTGCCTTTTTCCGAATTCGGCTAAACCTTGACTATTTCTGTACTCAATCTTCATTATTTTGAAGTCGGTACCAGATAGCTGAATCTTCAGTCCTCTGAAAGAATATTTGAAACTTTTACTGGCACCGACTTCAAAATTATGAAGATTGAGTACAGAAATAGTCAAGGTTTAGCCGAATTCGGAAAAAGGCACTATTAGATAGCAAAAATTATTTAATACTTTTTAGTTCATATTAATGTTAATATTGTTTTTACCATGGAAGTCGGTTTTAATTTTTTGTTAAAAATAATAATAATTTCACTCTTTTTAGTTACACTAGTAGGTAAACCTTCGCGTATATTTTACGTATCTTATTACACAGTTCACACTCACAAAATAATATATTATCAGTGAAGTGAACATATTGTGCTAAGTAATTTAACAATTTTAATACTTCAAACCCCAAGCGGTCACCGGCGATTGCGATAACAATAGAAAGGCTATTGTGTCTCGTTTTTCCACGATCCAAGGATCTATCAGATAAAAAATTGTATAAACTTGCATAGGATGTAGCGTAGCTACTCATCTAATATATAAAATTCTCGTGTCACAGTTTTCGTTGCCATACTCCTGGGAAACGGCTTGACCGATTCTCATGAAATTATGTGAGCATATTGTGAGGATATTGGTCTGAGAATCGGCCAACATCTATTTTTCATACCTAAAATTATTTATATGGCAAAACATCGTTTGCCGGGACAGCTAGTAATATAATATAATATTATCATAATTATTGACAGCTGTTCTTGTAATCAAGAATTCAATTTCAAATCCATTCAAATCGATACTTAGTGCGCCATCTATCGATTAATAAGTATAACTAATTAAAAAGACACTTATTGACTTTGTTTTGTTTAAATGCTCTTTTTAAAATAACTTTATTTTAATTCTATATTTTGTCTATTAAAATTTTATAAAGTAGTATAGTATTCGATCTGTATATAAAGTAGTAAAGTATATTCGGCGGCGCCGCGATACCGTCGCCTCCGTGGCGCTGACCGCCGTGTATATTTAAACAAAGTGTTGTTATACAGTATAAAATTATTATTATTATTAGTATATCCACACCTATGCCTTGTACTATTATCTATTCTGTGCCATGAGACATTGGTGACCTTAACACGACGTGGTAATGATGAAGACGATGATGATGATGATGATGATGATTATGATGATGAATATGAGTTGCATAGTAGCATATGCTTTCTGTTCTTAAAACAACGCCGAAACTCCCAATCGTGTATCTATAAGGAGTCAGGAGTTCTCTCAGCATCTTCGAAACCATGGTATACCTTGACCCAATATTTGACTTTTTGGTAGCATATTCTTAGTACACTTCACATAAAACCAAAATCACCGTATGTTTCCATATAAATTTCGAGGAGTTCCCTCGATTACTCCTGGATCCCATCATCAGGTCACCACTTTGTGAACATGGTACCAAATTGGAGTAAAACCAAATACAACAAAGCAAAAATTTCGAAAATCGGTTCACAAACGGCGGAGTAATCGTTGAACATACAAAAATAAAAAAAAAAATAAAAAAAAAAAAAAAAAAAAAATATCCACAGCCGAACATATAACCTCCTCGTTTTTTGGAAGTCGGTTAAAAAAGACTAGGCTTTAGCTCAAGAACGGTAATAGAGAGCTGAAATTTTCATAAATTATCTATTTCCTTTGCCGCTATAACTACAAATTCTTAAAGAATATAAATTATGTTCATAAATTATGTATTTCCTTTGCCGCTATAACTACAAATTCTAATAAAAAAATTAAATATCTAAGGGGCTCCCATACAATAAACATGATTTTTTTAGCATTTTTTGCTCGGTACCAATGATGACAACAGGTAGCCACCTGAAATGTTCACAAAACCAAAAAAACACAATTTTCGGACTGTTTTTGCGGTATAGACTATACCGCAAAACAGTCCGAAAATTGTGTTGTTTTGTATTTATAGTCCCAACTCTGATTTTTTTATAGTAACATCACATTAATGTAAGACTTTATATTCGAATTTACACTTTCAACCAGAACCTCATTTCACTAAAGTATCCAATTTTCATAATGGTAAAACCCATGTCAGTAAGTCTACTCAGGGGATACACGATTTCAGACGGGCTCTTAAGTAATGCGTTTATGTTTCGATACGGAACCCTAGAGACAGGGGATCAAAAACTGTGAACAAATTAAGAATTTCAGCAACCTTTTAGCTACGACAAAAATCTGTAAAAGCTAAAGGATTTTCCACACGAGAGGGTATCACAGCGCGACGTTACGTGGGGGTGATAACTAATCCGCAGTGAAAGTAGCCAGGGGCGGGCCAGTTTTTCATTAATTCCGGTATAAACAAAATGAGAAAAACCAGGACCTGCCGGGCCCAGCCACCCCCGATCGATCACGGAAGGGGTTCGCTCTCGGTCTAGATAGACGCTGAAATATTTAAATAGTCTGGCTTTAAACACTCCGTAATGTCGTCCCCACACGCCGCGCCGTAGAATGCAGATTTAATTTTATACCGCCTTCAGTTATTTGCGTAGCTAACAGGTTTCCATTCTTGTACAAATAATACTTCTTTTCAATTTCTATTTTTGAAACTTCATAAAGTTTAAATTGAAATGGTATTTGAAATTTTAATAGAACTTTAAAGTGGCTGTTAGCTATGCTTCAGTTAATAATGGAAATAAGAAACAAGCAGTTTATTAAAATAAATGAATATATAACTACTTTTAAGAGACTATGATAGGGATCACATAGGCATGTAATACAATGATAAACATGTTATATTTATGTAAACTATCATAGTTTTAAGCTCTATACTTTTAATCTTATTCAGTCTCAATAGGCATCAGTGAGTCTGCCTCTGAATTCTAATTTACACCTGACACAAATGCACCTAATTCAGTTGTGTATCTTGGAGGACTGCCTAAATCCACTCCTGGCGCTGCCAAGCCATTCACATGAACATTTTAATTTACTTAAGACCTCCTAGCTCCCGCTTCGTAATATTTTATATCCCAAACTTGCCATTCGGTGAAGGCATTTTTAATTTCCTTTGATAAAAGGGACCTGAACCTCGAGAGCGTAACCGAGTTTTATTAAAAATAATTTTACGAGCTAACGGGGTGCTAACATAATTTTTGCGCAGTTTGATAAATGGGTCCGGAAATTATTTTAAGAGAAACACGGGGTTTAAACACGCTGACCGAGCACCTATTATCGTCATAAAACTTTTTTGTCGCTGACAAAATCTGCTTTCACGCGGTACGCCAAAACGGAAGTACTAGCGGTAGCGACAGCTACGTACTATAAATTTATTCATAGGGAAACGACGGACCAACATATTATTTTGGTCAGGACTCAGGACTCATGTAATTTGGAGTCCAACTGATGGATCATGACTAACACCTTGACATAACTCGATCAAATTACGTCTCTACGAAACAATTTTTCCTCTGTAGGTCGGCCTTTGCCTACGAATCAATTTGGTAGTGCTAAGCGTTTGAATTGACATACGAGTACTTTAAACGAGATCAATGTAAGGGCAGTGAACTAATTTAGAGACAGGACCGTTATAACCAATCAATCAGATCGAGAAACGAACTAGATTGGCTCATTCATTCGGATCAAGGTCGCCAACAAAGGATACGAGTAACTTTTTCTTTTAGCGTCTGTCAATTAGTATCTCTCGGCTGTATTTACGCATCTTCAATTCTCAGAAGCAATAACAAATTGTAATTGAAGCTTCGAATTGACATTACGACGAAGAGATAATTTAAACATAGGCTGAAAATTAATCCTTCGATGGCGGATTTTTGGAAATCTATTGATATTCTATTGTTGTTGCGATCACCGGTGCTATTATGGGGCTTGAAAGATTAAAGGTATCGTTGAGTGCCATTAATTTGCGACAAATCGTTTTGATCTGTGGCAAATAAGTGGCCTCAACCCGACGCGCGACGTTACCGCTCCATTAGAGTTTCCTGCCGATTTTACGAAATTAATCGCCGTAGATAGTTCGTTTTGCTGCCTTAATATCAACTAGCTGGGTTTTTATTTCGTTTTATGTCTATACAATTTCGTGCGATAAAACCGTCCAAAGTCGTTGTATGCGGGTACCGACTACGGTCCGTGCATTCTCACTTTTCCACCCTCGCTCCCAACAAAGCGGTGCGCAGTCAGCACAATGTACCGCAAGGCGCGATACCGATTGTACCATTTCACACGGCAAAAACTCCCCGTTACAACTCATGTGCGAACACGGTATTTGCGACACAATGGCAAACTGTATTGTGATTCCGTTAATACTTGGCTGCGATATTTGTGATTTAAGAGCCGCCTCCTCATAAAACTTGAAACAATGCTCGAAAAGCCTTTGCTTGTGCCGTAGCAATATTTGCGTGTGCTTTTACAAGGTAAACTGTAGTTGTCCGCTGTTTTAGGATATAAATTGGGGAAGCCAAGCTTTAGTTTTCGGTATTGCTAGATAAAGTCATCTTTATTATCAGCGCAGTAGTCAAAACACCGAATTTAATCTCTACATGTATTAAAACTTGACGTGGTTGATCCATACTAATATTTTAAATACGAAAGTCTATCTGTCTGTTTGTTACTTTTTCACGCTTAAACTGCTGAACCCATTTTGCTGCAATTTGGTATGGAGATACTTGGAGTCCCAGGAAAGGACATAGGATACTTTTTATCCGGGAAAAATGTACGGTTCTTGCGCGATAAACTAATTTTGCCGCAATGGAGTTGCGGGCGTCATCTAGTCGTATTATACTTGTGACATAATATATTAAGCAAGTACATAACTTATTATTTAGCAGTAAATATCTGTAAACATGTGGGTATTACCTTATGTTTGGGTCGTACAGGTGTAGCCCGTCAATACACATCGAGTGCGGTTCATCGAATCGTGTTCACCGAGGCGACTGAGTGGACCCCGTGGGGCTAATCAAACGTGCAAATTAATTATTTGTAATACGATACGTATTAATCCATAACACGTTACATGGTGAGTGATACTGAATATAGTAGAGGTATAACTTAAAAGATTTTGTACCTATAGAAAAATTATGTCGCTATAAATTATAATATTATGTCTCTTTTTAATTTTTATTTTCTTCTTATCCTGGATATATCCATATTGATAATAATAAGTAATTTATTCGCATTACTAGTTTTGGTGCTCGTACATTGTAACAGCATGGTTTAGAGATCGTATCGCTTGAAAAACAAATTTCATGACATAGAGCTATTTTTAGGGTTCCGTAGTCAACAAGGAACCCTTATAGTTTCGGTCTGTCCGTCCGTCTGTCCATCTGTCTGTCTGTCTGTCTGTCTGTCCGCGGTTTTACTCAGAGACTATAGGACCTACAAAGACGTAATTTCGAATGAATACACATATTAATGATGGCAACAAAATGGTACATGAAATCGTAAAAAAAATATTTTTTTTATGGTATCTCCCCTACACATCAAGCGGGGATGAAAATTTTTTTTCGCGCCCACTTCATCGTGTGGGGTGTCATTGAATAGGTTTTTTAAAAATATTGCGAGTATTCATAGATCATTTTCCGATTTAGGGATCCGTTTGTGAAATATTAAGTTTTAAAGTAAAAAAAATCGTTAGAGTCCAGTATCTCCCCCCTTCTACCAGCTAAACGGTTGGTTCTGTAAAGGTGAAAAAAATCACAGGAGTAGGAAATATGCTGAATTTAAAAGGAAAACTATCACAGCTAAGAAGACTTCATAAGTTATTGAGTAATAGTCGATCAACTAAAAAAAATGTAATCGGCGAAGTATAAATGGAACTTTTCGTTCAAATTCCATGGAAAGTAACTGAGACGATGTTGTTAGTAGTGTGAAACACGCTATAAATGTACGTTCATTGACCACAAAAAAATTGTCAAAAACTAGCGGTACTACGGAACCCTATATTGCGCGTGGCCCGACACGCACTTGGCCTTTTTTTTTTTAAATCAAAAGCAACAAGTAATAAGTAAGTATTTATAAATACGTTAAATATTATCATTGTCACAGTCACTAGTCCACGCACCCTGAACTTTTGTCTGTTTTCAAAAGAACGTTACCGTTTCACACAAATTCCACAAGAATAAATCTCTATCTCCTCATTTCATTAGCTCGTTGACGAATTAATCTCTTGTATAATATTCACTTTATGAGCTCTTTGGCTCAAACATAGCTCCGTATGGCTAATTAAAATTAGCGAATGAGTGCAAAACTCTAAGGTTCCCCGGTGTAACGTACACAGCTTTAGCTCATTATTAATTAACGTCAGCAGATTGTGCGAGCAGCGAGACACGAGTTGTGGCGGGTGAGACATAATATTTCATGCTGAAATTATGAGCCAGCATGGAGAACGCGTCAGCGAAATACTATTATAGATTTTTTTCAGGGTTCCGTACCCAAAGGGTAAAAACGGGACCCTATTACTACTTCTTCTAGACTTCGTTGTATGTCCGTCTGTCCGTCTGTCTGTCACCAGTAGGCCTACTACGAAACTGTTTTGAGACTCAAACAATCGGACGAGAATGCCGCGTCCTGCTCTAACAACCTCATTTCACGTTTGGTTAGAGCAGGACGCAGCATTCTCGTCCGATTATTTGAGTCTCAAAACAGTTTCATGGTACAAGACCAGGCTGTAACTCGAGAACGGTAATAGCTAGAGAGTTGAAATTTGCACAGAATGTGTTGGTGGGCTCCCATACAACAAACGTGATTTTTTTGCCTTTTTTGCTCTAAGTATATCAATAATGGCAAAAGGTTGGTACTTAACTTTTTCACAGAATCCTTAGCTATAATATTGTGTATTTTAATATTAAATAATAATATTAAAATAAAATAAAATATTAAGCGGGGATCCCATACAAATAACACAATTTTTGGTCTAATTTTGCTCTATAATGTTACGGAACCCTCCGTGCACGAGTCCGACTCGAACTTGGCCGGTTATTGTGAATACCCTTTCCATTTTAATACCATGAACGTGGCTGCGAAGATAATACAAAACTTACTTTAGACACAATTACGAGAGCCAGAATTGTGGCTAAGAAACATTTTAAAGCTAACACAAAATCTCTATTCTGTGCGCGTTGCTTCGATGTTCATTAAATCGACAGCAAGCTGCAGCGTATGTAACTTTAGAAGCCAAGAAATGCTTTACAACACGACCTTCATCGTCTCAGGCAACAAATTGTTCTCGAAACCATCTTCACAGATTAAACCACTGAACAAAGGAACACAAAATATTTACTAACAGTTAACCCCCTTTATGTTCAGCTTAGAAGTTAGATGGGGAAGTTAGCGTCACCCACTAACTAAACATCAGAGAATCGCAAGTGCGTTTACGATATGAAGGCTCTTTGAACCTCCGACGAAATACATTGCAACTGCAAGCACTAATTTCACAACGGTGTTCTGGAAGGCTGTGGTCTCAATAGATGAACCTGCCCACGCGTGCTGAAGCTGTTCCACTGAAAAATCTGGAAGTTATTCTCTATATTATGGCAAAACCTGATCCAAATTTCACATTCATAAACACGTTCACTTATTCTGGTAATTACCCTATACTAAAAGGACTCCACATCATCACATTAAATCCTCATCATCACATAAAATAACAAAAATCGGCCAAGTGCGAGTCGGACTCGCGCACTAAGAGTTCCGTACCATTGTAGAGAAAAATTAGCCCAAAAATTGGGTTTTTTGTATGGGAGCCCCCCCTTAATTTTTTATTTCATTTTAATATTATTATTAAATATTAAAGTGCACATAAAACTAAGGACCTTGAGTAAAATTCAAGTACCTACCTGTTGCCATTATTGATATAGAGCCAAAATGGCCAAAAAAATCACGTTTGTTGTATTGGAGCCCCCCTTAAATATTAATTTTATTTTGTTTTTAGTATTTGTTGTTATAGCGGCAACAGATTAACACAATCTGTGAAAATTTCAACTATCTAGCTATTACCATTCTTGAGTTACAGCCTGGAGACAGACAGACGGACAGACATCGAAGTCTCACTAATAGGGTCCCGTTTTTACCCTTTGGGTACGGAACCCTAAAAAAGGATATGGGCGAACAGCCCATAGACGGCCCCAAAATTTTATAATAAAAAAAATATCCACAGCCGAACATATAACCTCCTCGTTTTTTGGAAGTCGGTTAAAAAAAAGGACGATTTGATCGCAACGGAACAAAATTAAACTACATATTCAAAATACTTTTAAAATACTTTTAAAACAAACAAATGGCGGCATGAATACCGTCGCAACTAGCAATGTCTAGCGTCCACACAAACAAAGTCTGTAAATCGCAATATAAATTCATGCGGCAAGTTATTTAGTCGCAAACTTCCCTCAAAGCGTCAAGTTAGTGTCCATTCGCTTCCACCTCATTGGTTCGGCCGCTTCGGCACCGCACTGCACTAAGCTAATCGCTCGTACGTTTCAGTTACCGGGCGAATTTGTTGCACACGTTTTTAGTTTATTTTTATTTGCCAACATATTCGGACTTTTCCCACGGCTTCTATGAATTTTATGAAGCGTTCTGCCGTACATTACGAGCGAGATCAAGTTAAGAGCTCTACATTTATAGCGAGCAATTGCGTAACAAGAGTACACAATTTCTCGGAAAGGTTGCACCGCGTAATGTTTAATAAACAAATGTCAGTGTTGTCTGGCCAACTAATTTTGCCGTAAAATTATTTTCCTCAGCATTTGTGGATGACTAATACAGTGTTGTGATAGAGAAGTAATTCTTCAGATAGTGCCTGCAATAGGTTATAAAAGATGCCCAGCACATAGTAAAGCACTCTTACTGCATAATCTACCTAGTGAGGAATAAGGTCAATACGTCTGGGACCACCCATGTGCATCGTGCGAATTTCCTCATCATGTTTTCCTTTATCGTACAAGCGTCTGCCCGTATAATGCACTAGAGACCTGAAAATGTCTCATAGCACCACCTGGAATCGAAACTGCACTCCTGCTGGTTGCGAATCAGAGCTCTACATTTCTCTGAACCGTTATATCAAGCAGTGCAAAACACAAGTCGGATCAATAGGGAAGAAAAGTTATATCCACAATTAACATGCCAGCGGTTCGCGATACCTGGCAGACACGAACCGTCGCGTGCGGCCCGGCGATCACTCCTCCCTAACAGACGACATCGGTGCTACTACTGGATCGTTGTATGACGCTACCATTTTCTTTCGAGTAAAACGCTCAATCAAAAGACTATATTCAGAAGTGTTCAACCTTTTCAAATCCAATTGTATCACTTCGCGTTACGTGCTTCGTAACAATCCAATGGTAGCTATTTAGATATCTCTATTTAATATCTATCTGTAATTAAAACTTTGAGATGGTAAAGAAGTAAGAGTCGTTTGATACACCAAAGCTCAACAAAGATGTAGTTGTCAGACTTGCTTGCAGCAGTATAAAGGCGAAATAATATGGTTTTGGCGAATTATGCGCATTAAACTATGCGATGTACAGAAAGTTTTGACGTGTGTCTGAACAAGTTAAGCAGCCGTAAGTTATTTTAACCTGAACGTTGAGAGACTATTTGGATACTCTCATGCGCTTTGATTGCATTAGTCTGTTTCATTGTTTGTTGGAGCAGATTTAATATTTGTAACAAAACAATGTTTTAGCTGATAATCCAATCTTAGCAAGAATTTACTAAGTTCTATACAAGATAATGAGTTTTTTCACTTTTTTTTTAAATCCCTAATTGATATTTCTCTTGAAGTAAAAAAACGACCTAGCCCTAGTTCGTTAATAATAATAGCAATACTATGCCTAGGAACCTAGATATATTGCAAGCTACGAATTTTTCGTGTCGTAGAAGCTAACTTGAACTGCGAGCCAACGTTAATGGCAGTAATATCATTATTCAAAGTTCACAATACAACGAACCCTCTAAACGACACTTAACACAAATCGGCCATCTTAAGATTAGTTGATTTACGTAAAGGCGGCTAGATGAGGTCTCGCGTGCCTCTGCCCGTGGCTCGGGGAGCGCAGCAGTACGCTTCAATTATATGAATTTGCCACACTCTATCCCGATCCGAGTGCTAGACACCGCCTAATTTCCGACTACTTTTCAACCAATTACTTAGTCTGTTTATTCGGTACGTTAGTACTTCCTTTACGTTGCGCGTTTCGGAGCCGGTTAATGAGGACTGTTTTCATTAAAATAAAGCTTGTCTATTTATATCTTAGGAAACATGGTAATGAAATTAGGAATTAAGTCTGAAATACTTGATTGAAGTAGCTAGTTACACCGGCAAGTTTATTTTTGGTGTTTACTCCTTAAGAATTGATTTTCATATTTATGGCGCCCGGTATGAGACAAATCCGAGGACATCGGAATATTATATATATATATATATATATATTACTTTTCAACCAATTACTTAGTCTGTTTATTCGGTACGTTAGTACTTCCTTTACGTTGCGCGTTTCGGAGCCGGTTAATGAGGACTGTTTTCATTAAAATAAAGCTTGTCTATTTATATCTTAGGAAACATGGTAATGAAATTAGGAATTAAGTCTGAAATACTTGATTGAAGTAGCTAGTTACACCGGCAAGTTTATTTTTGGTGTTTACTCCTTAAGAATCGATTTTCATATTTATGGCGCCCGGTATGAGACAAATCCGAGGACATCGGAATATTATATATATATATATATATATATATATATATATATATATATATATATATAAAGAACTAACAGTATTTTGAAATAACTATGGTTTCATTCAGTTGGCACCATGTCATTTTTCTTGCTCGCTTAGTATGCTCATAATGATCTCGTGGGAACGAAAAAGAAAAATGGACGTGTACCCTCTGTCACCTTTTGTGCATTGTTGCTTACGTGTAAATGACATGTATACTTTATTAAGTAGGTAATTAAGTACCATGTAATAAATAAAGTACAAAAGGAACAATTCTGCCATTTTCAAAATTTTTATTGAATTTTCATCAATTTGCCTATAAAAAGAGTCAATCTACTCTTACATTCTTTAGATATTCCCAAGATTTCTTGCACTACTATAAAATAAACACAAAAGCTAATTCAAAATAAAACTACAAAGCTTTTCCATAATAAAGAAAGTTGCACACTGTGATTCAGCGAAGTTGTCAAGTACAGCCAATATTAAAAATGTATTGATTGCAATATTGCGAATATTAAAAGTAGGCGCCGCTCCGCGGAAGCTTTTTAAAAGTCCTCTCACGTCTGAGGCCGTTTGCCCACCGCCGCCGTCACCGGGACGTCAACGACAAAAATTCAGTAGAAAATGCCACTTTATGTTAAGGCGACGCCTTGATAGTTTGGCTGTAGCGATATCTGATGGCACGGCAGTGCCCCAGCCAAGATTTTTAGCAAAGGCACGGCCGTACCATACTTTTCTCGAAGCGGTTCGCGGCTATTTCACACCCTCTTTATCTTCGATGTTAACAAAGCTAGGGATTTAGAATTTCAGTCATTAGGAGCCCGTATTAAAACTAGCTTAACCTCCAAATTACATGAAATTTCGATAAATAGTTTAATAGTTACGGATTGTCAAAGTTACTACATTTTGTCACTGACTGACAGATCATCAAAATTCTAAGCATCAGAATTCTAGCAGACTTAGAACCTTGAAATTTGGTACCCGGATAGGTCTCTATTCACAATGAAAGGAAAAATTATGAAACCAGCCAAGAGCGATTTGGACTGACGTACATAGGGTTCCGTACCGTAAATTTGTATGGGACCCCCCCTTAAATATTAAGTTTATTTAATTTTTATTATTAATTATTAAAGTTAAAGTACAATTGAGTATTTTCTGAACTTTTCAAAAACCTTACTGTTACCATTATGGATGTACAGCAAAAAAGGGGAAAATCGTGTTTTTTGTATGAGGCCCATTAATAATTTATTTTATTTTAATTGGACTATTAGCTTTTATAATGACACCAGAAATACATAATTTGTGAAAATTGCAACTATCTAGCTATTGCGGTTCTCGAGATCCAGCCTGGTGAGTGGTGACATACGGATGGACGACGGACAGACAGCGAAGATTTATTAATAATAGGGTCTCGTTTTCATCCTTTGGTCAGGAAAATATAAAAACTAAAAATAATATTAAGTATATTATACTTTATTAAATAAAAGAAAAGATTTTTATGTTTGTAACATTTGCAAGAACAGTATGAGTTCCAACTGCATAATTTTTGTTTTACGTACAAAAGGCTACTACTTATAAAATGTAATCAGTACTGCGATTTAAACTCCTTTCTCGCTCGATATTATAGTATGGGAGTTTTAAGTTATTACGTCATGAAATAAGGTGTGCTCCTTTCCTGCGTCGAGGAACGTCGAGACGCTTATAACATCAGTGCTGCTAACCGGTAATGCTAAAAATGACCACCGTCAAGTATTCTATAATATTATGTGAATATAATAATCGACACAGAACTCAGAAGTATTTACGTTACGTTGTCGACCTATAGAACTAACGAAGTCTCACAGGAAAAATATAAAGGAGATAAAGAATGGGTGCTAAGCTAAGTACAGAAAAGTTATAACGTGACCAGCACCTGTAGCATGGCTACAGTAGAAATACGAAAGTATAGACAAACAGCGGAGATAAACTGAAGGTGCCGTTCCAATCTTTACTGCGGCTAGCCGCGATCGACAAAAATTTAATTAAAATGCTCCTTCATGACATAGATTACAGTCTATGTCATAAAGTAGAATTATATTTGATTTCTTGCGATCGCGGCAAGCCGCGGTAAAGATCAGAACGGCACCTTCAGTTTATCTCCGCTGTTTGTCTATACTTTCGTATTTCTACTGTAGCCATGCTACAGGTGCTGAAAAGAACAAAAACCTTCAAAAAAGAAATGAAATCCCACCAAAACATGAAATGTAAAAGGAGCCAAGCAAAATAATGCATAGCTATTCAATACTTCTGTCGTAAAAAGTTTTCAGATCACATTCAAGCCAAGCCTTCAACTTATTTTGTAATTTAAATCAACATTCAATAAATGTTTCAATAGATTTCTTTATTTTATAATTATTATAGTAGCTTGGCAATGGGTCGCCAGAGTAATGTCGTTAGAAAATGAAACTTATAAACCTAGGTCATACCTAAAGAAGCATTTTATCGGGCCAAAATAATCTGGTTCTCGGTAGACGGCGGCGCGGCGGTGGACAACCGACCTGAGAGCAGGTGACAGCGGGGAAATGAGTCCGCCGGATCCAACTTTCGTTATTATTGTACTTTGGTGGAACTTTGTGAATTCATCTCCGACATACGGCGTGTTCACGTGTAATAGTTATGTTCAACGTGACAAACCACCTGCGTAGACACGAATAGGACCTTTATTCCTTTTCGACGAAAACAGAAAGTCCGTAGTCACCAACTTCTAACTGATTTACTTTGAATGCGATGTTCGATAAAAACACGAAAAAGAAAGACTATAGATATGGATTCAGATTCAACTGGCTGGAAAAACTTCGCCTATTAATTCCAGAACGTTAGTGAAGCTTAGATGGAACACCTAACTATACCCAGTAGTCCATAATCCCTGCTTAATGAAAGGTCCTACGGAGACGTAAAAAATGACAGTTAAAAAAACTCAAACAAAAAGTATAAATAGATTGTATGTGAATTGTGGAGTAAGTGCAACCCTACACTCACGACCCTCTTGTTTGTGCAGGGGGTGCCCGACGGCGGCGATGCATTTAATTTTACCCATAAAACATAATCACACTTGAAACAATACTACATACGAGCTAAATTAAAAACGCATATTCAGACGGCCATACAAAATGAAAGGTGTAGTATTTCAATTTGTAGATGTCGGTCGGATGGTCGGCAAAAAGGGAAGGGTTAGGAGTGTTAAATTTTTAGGTCTCTGGCGCCAATTGTGACCTCCAGTTTAGCCGAACGAGCTTAGAGTTGTGCGCGATTGAGCGCGACCTATACTTTTTTTCTCTTCACTTTTATAGGTCACATATTAAATCCAACTCTACTACAATGGTCTGAATCATTTATTATTCGTAGAGCCGGAAAATACTAAAACATGCAACGTACGAATCTCGCTCAAAATCGAAACATGCACTTGACCTCATCCCACGTTACATTACCTTAATAAATTGCACTAGTTTATATCGTTATAGTAATGGTTTTTACAACCCCATGTCCCAGCACGTGCCTTTGTTTGCGCCCGCCCTAACCCAACCCTGGCGTGCCGAACAACAGTATATCATGCGTTATGACCATATTGTTATAGTGTAAATTAATTACAGTTATTGATAATAATGGACATGTGTGAGGGCACTTAAATATTGAATGGAGATGAGTGAAAAAATTAATACCATCAGCAGCACATAATGAGAAAGCTTATAGATGAACAATGCCCATGCGTTAAAAGTAGCACCAGAACACCCACTACATTTTATTGAAGGTCAAACGTGTTTGCATTTTCAGCAGAAGGCGGAGTATGTACATTAAAAAAATTTGGCAACGAGTAAGGAACGACAGCTGTCGTTATATTGCAAAAAAGTTGCAAAAGGGTAACATTTTTTTGGATTAATGCCTGGTGCTGTCCAAAAAAAATGTTTAAAAGTTTTTAGACAGGAGTTCTCTTTTTAATAGCATTGTTGATCAGTTACGCGTAAACTTCGGTCAAAAAGTTCAGAGACCAAAAAATAATCTACGCCTACGAGTCTACGGTATGTTTCCAACAAGATTTTAAAGTAACTTTGACAGCCCAAAAATAAAATTATAATAACACGTTTGGGTACCAAACGTAAAATCTCAGTTATTAAAATATAACAATTTACATAAATAAGGAAAAAATATAACAAAGTTCAATCGTTCTCGATATTACAGTAAAATACCATATAGGTAGGGCATTTTATAACATTGCCCCTAAAAGGGGACTGCAATAATGGTAATCCATTAGGCGTTCAATGAAATATCACGCTGTGTCCAATAATATTCAATTACATTCGAGCCCATTAGAGAAATGGGGTAAATTCCTCATTCCATTCCCCACGTGACGTAAGTTTTCCTCCCCTTGAGCATAATCTTTTCCCGCATAAGTTATACATGACATGTTCCGTAGGTGTTCGCTGATTGCTACGAATCCCTCAATTCGTGAAGGTCAGAGTTTCCGAGACTAAGCTGAATAGAATATTTTTAACCCCCGACCAAAAAGAGGGGTGTCATAAGTTTGACGTGTCTGTCTGTCGGTCTGTCTGTCTGTCTGTCTGTGGTATCGTAGCATCCAAACGGGTGGACCGATTTTGATCTAGTTGATATAGTTATTTGGCTAGGATTCTTCTATAATGGTGATGCCCTGATGCATGGAACTTAGGCTATTCCTAATCTTTAAAAGAGTAAACAAGACATTATGAAAGTGTAAAATTTCCATCTGGTAGCTTGTATATCCTTTTTTTATCATAAACACATAAACAAAAGAGCACTGAACATCCAACACCGTGGAACAATATCAAAACACTTCGAAAAACACTCAAGTCCCCTGTACGTGAGCTATATTTAAAACTTCAGTATCCCATTAGAGTACGATTCTGTTTTTTAAAAGCGCATCCATTTTAAATGCACAGCCGATTTAACGGCGTGAGGATGAAATAGTACACTAACAGAGCTTTTCAACTCAAAAATATAAAATGTTCAACATTTTAGTTTGAGTGTTTATTAAATATTATGATACACTTTTCAGCTGGTTCTGGTTTCCATTTTCATGGAATTAGTCAAATCGTACGTTAAATCTGCTTTTAACTTCGTAACAATTCAACTTAATAACGCTATAAAGAAGCGTGCAGTCTATTCCACTTTTAGAGATGTCTAAGTTCATGAATATGAATTTCTATTCCAATTGTCGGTTTGGCAGCACAAATGCTGGCTCCGGTCGGTGTTTGGAGAGCTTCACGTGTCAATGGTCCTTCGTTATGACCACAATAGAAATTGAACGTGTCAGATCCATGACACACATCGCCGCAATCGTGGCCCGGGTTGAGATATTTTCGTACGCTTTGGAACATACTCGTACGTCATTATTGAAATAGATTCTCCATTTAGTATGTTTTCCGTGAAGGTCCTTTCTTCATGCACATTTCACTATAGAGGTATAGTAACTTAATGAAAGTGCAGCTCTGTTCTTTTTTTTTTTCTTTACTTTTCACCTAAATTTCTCGTTCGGTCTTTTGCCTATTTGAGATTTGAAGAGGCACATCAAAGTTAAATAACCCGAAGTTATAGAATTTTTAAAGGTCTTAAATTAGATATAAAATTTAATTCTAATCCAAAATATAAAACCAGTGCCAGCGAGTGGTACGAATAATAAAAAGATTTTACGAGTGCATCATCAAATTTTCATTCCTCTCGAGGGATGTTTCCTGAGAGTCGGAGCTTGTTGACTTATCTCCTTAGCGGAGGATGCTTATTTATCATTGAAATAAAGTTTTAAGCACTTCGTTTCCATTTTTATTTAAGCATTATAGCATATTGGCTCAAAAACATTTGGGTCACAGCTTATAGCCCATTCACATAACACAAATTCCGCACCACGCAGTTAGTCCCGATCGCCAACTGCTCCGAAACTCCATCCCCCGTGTCTTGACCCAAATAAGCCTTTATCGGCGCTGCACACGAATTCATTTTCATATTCAATTCCGCGCTACCTCTGCAGTCTGCACACGCTTCTCGTCTTACATTTTTAATTTGCGCTATAAAAGGGTCGAATGTTTGAAGGGCTTTAACACTAATGTAGAAATTCTGCGGCCCACGACTTGTGGTAAAATAAGTGTTAATATCCTAATTCCTAGAGCATAGGTTTACTGTTTAGATTAATTTAAATTCTTTATCATAATTTCTTAATTACTTATTTAACTAATCACTCTAATCAGTCTTCTAAAAATTACAAACATTATGAATGAGTCGATTGGGGGTAACAAAGTACTATGACGTATTAACCCACCGCTGTCAGAACAGGACCTAATAAAAAATACTCTTGCATTCTCTAAAGAAAAGAAAGAAATATAAGCGACGTAGTAGGAAGAGCATAATATAAAAAGAACAGTCTTGAACTATAAGGAAGAGGGATCGTTATGCATTTGAACTCTACAGTGCCATTGACCCAATGACATATGATTCATATAAATAGCTCCTCTGAACTAGATTCTTCATAACCTATACTAACGAGTTTGCATTACATTCGTTTTGTAGGAAGTATAAAAGAGAAGGAACAAAGGAATTTTAGAGAGAATTACATAGCTCCCTACAATGTCTTAATGAGATGTTACATATTTGATGACACCAAACATGTAGCGTTTTTAAAAGGTTTTCTAGCCATACTTTTATTTTACTAAATATGGTGTTTATTATTATCGTAGCTTTTGCTACTTTACCAACTTAACCTATAGATTACTAATTATTTTTTGTATACATATATGAATATTTGAGGCTTTTTTCTATTTAATATTATGTTATTGTAATCAGTAACATGTTAACGTTCTAACAACTAAATTGTACCTTGAAAGTACAAAACGTGCACAATTTTCTTGATCTAATTTAATACTTACGTTTCCAAATACTGGAACACCCTGTAGACCGGCTTCCGGAACACGAGGAACCCGTCGCAGCGCTCCATCTCGAACACCCTCTATCACCAGGGTACACTGCACCTCATCCCACACTTCATTATCAAAAAGACTATCAAATTTTAACACTAACTGGTATAAAATTAAGGCGTTCGTACAAAACCGTTACAAAATTCTAATTTGGTCCTTTAAGGTCATTTCGTTTATAAGGCTTCTTTATTGGATTTCGTCATTTGTTTACTTAATTATTTTAACGCCAGCAGGCGATCACAGTACATTTTACACTACACTTCGTTTGGCCTCTTCGCTTTAAAACTGTTTCACAACAAATATAACGACTTATGTTTCCACAATTTCAGAGCGACGTCAGAAAAGTAGAAGGTCTAAGTGCAAATCCTATTAGTGAAACTTTTAAAGGATTTTTGCTCTTAGTTCTGCAGGAAAGATAAATATATTTACTTTCAGACTACATTTTATGTTAGCTTTCATTGGTACTTTTCTTGCAGTCTCTTTTCTTTTCTTTCTTTTAACGATTTATAAATATAAAATAAAAGTTTCAAACACAATAAAAGTATTTTATTTTATATGTCTTAGTCTACACATACGAAATACTCGTACTCGTACACGTACTCGTAGATTGAGAGGCTTCCGTTGATGGCTCTAAAACGACTGAAATCTACAGTTATTTCTGGTATATTTCTATCACTTGTTTATTACTAGGGCTTCATGAAAGCTGTAAGCTAACGCAAAGCTGAAGTGATCGACACTCGACAGCACTCTAAACTGGGGCAAATGCGGCTTCGTGGCGTGCGTCGTCGCGTGCCACTCGTCTTAATTACCCCGACGAATTGGGTTAAAATCCGCTAATAGACGCGTCTCTTGGAAAAACATTCAACACCAATGACAATGTTTACGATCATAGCATCTTTTTTTACAAATAGAGCTACCGCGACCTTGATAATAATTCTTAAAGGATCCAATGAAGCTTCGGCTAACTTCTTGCTCGTGATACTGATCCTTAAAATTAACGAAATAAAGGCCAAGCCAACAATCAATAAAAGCGTAATTTTAGATCATCCTTAAGTAACACTTAATACAAATATGATTCCTAATATAGTGTCAGTCGTCCCTAGCGCAAGGGCCGATGACGCATAGGAAGCAGACGGGTATCGAGTGATAAACCCGCGCGCATTTTAAGTACCGTGGCCTATGTGCAGCATACATATTACAAGGTTAGGCCATATAACCTTTAGACGTAATGGCCTGGGATCGAGTACGATGTTAAGACAGTAATGACATGGAAGAACCCTGCCTATAAACGGTAAGGTATAATAAGGAATGGAAATTCCAAAGCTAATTTAATAGGGAACAAAAATCGAATGTTACGCAAATTGTACTGAATTATGTAAAACATCCACAGATGAATTTAAAACAAAATACTAATGCGGAATTTCGCCTCGAGTGATATAATGTAAAAGGAAACATGAAACATTTCGGGTGTAAAGAGGAGTAACCATTATTAATTGCTCCTTGACAGAAAATGTCTAAAAAAGGGAATAATAAGAGTAATAATTATGTAAACTGCAACGTACCCAAATCTAATAACTCAAAATTTAAGAATAAAACTGGTAACTGAAATATCGCAATAATCATTCCTTTTGGAGGTTAGACCTAAAGATGCTAAGGGTGGGTTGCACGGTGCACCACAGGCGTTGTTATAGTTTCAGTTATGGTCTAAGTTAAGGTTAACACTTAACTATAACCTTAACTTTGACCATAACTGTACTGTGGTCTGTGGTCAAAATTAAGGTTTTAGTTAACTATAACCGCAACTTTAACCACAGAATTTGACAGATGTCTGTGGCTAAAGTTAATGGGGTTGAGAGTAGCTAGAGATTTGACAGTTAATTTTACATTTTGTTATAGGTAAAGTTAAAGTTATAGTTAAGTAAGCTTGTCAACCCATTCTAAGCAATATGCAATTTGCAAACGATTAATTTGCAATATCTATGATGTCACATTTAGATAACTCTGTATATTCGTGTCAAACGATATCGAATGATCGATGTGAATTCAATGAAGCTGGTGGACCCATTAACACCTTTATTAGGTTAAACGTTGTCGCGGCGTGCATTCGCTATCCTATATATGCGCCTGCGCCGGAAACTCCGCCATCTGTCACACGTCGCGCATAACAAAACGCGGCCCGTAGAACAATGACCCGTCTACAGTTATTAGCCAGACATTCGACGGCATCCAATTGTAAACACGTCGTAAATATCTATCGATGATCGACCGCATTGTGCAAACGGACGCGACTCTATTACTGACGGACCACCTAATGGCGAGCGATCATCTCTAACATTATCGACGCTACAATATTAAAGAAGTCAAATGATCTTACGCCTGCTCTCAGGGACGCGGACGTGTGAAACTTACTTGAATCTAATTTGATAAAATTGTGTGATAAGCTCGCTAATACTACTCTATGCACAATCTTTCAAACTATTCCTTAAAATTAATCAGATTTCATATCAATCTGGTTAATATACAGGTACATGTAGAAAACCATAAGTTCAAATACAATACAGGATATTTCAATCTATACTAATATTATAATTGGGAATAGTTTGTTTGTTTGTTTGTTTGAACGCGCTAATCTCAGGAACTACTGGTCCGATTTGAAAAATTCTTTCAGTGTTAGATAGTCCATTTATCGAGGAAGGCTATAGGCTATACTTTATCACGCTAAGACTAATAGAAGCGAAGAAATAGAGGAAAATGTGGAAAAACGGGAAAAAATATTTGAAATTGCTTATTATCTTAAGAACTACTGGAGCAATTTTTATGTTATTTGGCAAACATGAAGAATAGACTACGTGAAGGGACATAGGCTATTTTTTTGCGGAAAAATGTACGGTTACGTGAAATTCCTAAATTACGCAAGCGAAGACGCGCGGAACATCTTCTTATATATAAAAATGGATTTTCAAATGTGTTAGTCGCGCTAAAACTCGAAAACGGCTGAACGGATTGGGCTGATTTTAGTCTTAAAATATTCGTAGAAGTCCAGGGAAGGTTTTAAAGTGACACGAAGTTCACCGGGACAGCCAGTCTAAGTATATAAGTAAGTATAATAAAATCGTAGGAAAGTCAATTCTGTACATTGAATATTTTTGTACAATAAATAATACTTGGGAATTGGGATGTGATTTACTATGCTAACGCGGACGAAGTAGCGGGCAACAGCTAGTAGACAATAAAATATTCATAATCTTGGTCACGGCTCGCAATCACCAAATGGCATAGAGATAAGACATCAGCCACACAGTTGGCGGACCTCCAACGCTGAACAACCCTCTCACATCGACGATGAATGGGCAAAATATTGGCCCTTTACACGCAATTGTTCAATAATAATATTATGCTCATGTCATAAAATCATATAAAATTGTCGATTCATACCAAATTTTACTTTTTGTTTCCGTTTTTGTTTTAAAAATAGCTTGTGATATGTATGACAATTTATGTTTTATTTTCTGCACCTTCATTAGCATACAAATTAATGTAAGTAAATAATTAGTCTTGAATATCCTTCTAAATATCATTAATTCTTAATAATCCCTAAAAATCAAAGGCCAGTCTGGAGCACACGCGCCATTCGAGTCGTCCTTTAATTTACAAGTAATCAAGTGTACGCATTAAGGCGTATAGAGTCGTGTCCTAACTACTCATTCATTTCTGACAGGAAAGGGTTGAAAAATTATATGTGATAGATCAGTTCAACAACTAATATATCTACATTTTTTGCTACTGTGTCTTACCCTTACTTCAATAAAAAAATAATACGTGACATCGATTTTCAAATTGAAATCGGGACTTCTCCTAAACGGCTGGGATATATACATTTTTATTTCATAGATATATTTGGAATCTATTATTATTGAATGTCAGCATTTTTTATAAAAATCGAACAATATTTTCTTTTGAAAGATATCGAAAAACAGTATTTCCGAACAACTCGGTTCAAAGGCAGTCGTCCGCTAGCATTCAGACGGGGAGGTTGTGCCACTCGTTGCCAAATCTTGCCGAGCTATCGAGCGTCTGTTTGTCTGCATTAGAACACTACAATATTTCGACGGTACCTATGTATAAAAGGTCAAGTCCAAAATAGCATTTTTTTATTGCATCATGCACTTCCATATAATGAGACGCATATTCCTACATTATTTTTTAGGGTTCAGTCCGTCTGTCTGTCACCAGGCTGTAACTCGAGAACGGTAATAGCTAGAGAGTTGAAATTTTCACAGAATGTGTATTATATGTCTGTTGCCGCTTGCCGCTATAACAACAAATACTAAAAACAAAATAAAATTAATATTTAATTAATAAAATTAATTATAATATCCCATACAACAAACATATTTTTTTTACCTTTTTGGCTCGTAATCAATAATGGCAATTGAAATTTTTACAATATTCTTTATTTTATCTGTAGTCTAATAATCAATAATAAAATTAAAATAAAATAAATATTTTAGGGAGGCTCCTATACAAAAACACTAATTTTCACCTATTTTTCCTCTATACCGTACGCAACCCTTTGTGCGCGAGTCCGACTCGCACTTGGCCGATTTTTTTCTATCACAAGTAATTCCAAAGATAAGAAGACGTAAATGACGACAAGTTGAGAGTTGTGTTAGATTTTACTGTGGTAGATGTGGACATCTATACTTAAAGTCTTGTACCGCGTTTGAAATTACGCGCCTTTTCGCGCGAACATGGACATGTCATACAGTGTGTTCTCATTTACAGGGAGCGCTGCACACGGGTGTGTTCGTATTAATATATCTTAGTATTTAGTATAAAAATATTGAGTTTATGTTTTATGATAATCTACAGTAAAAGTTTGAATCTTAAAAACGCTCTCCTGAAAACCACTACTTTTGACATGTAGCTTTATACGTAGGGACCGTCGAAATAGGCAGTGATAAGTGAAGAACGGTTCTGTTCGTCATACGCGCGAGTATTCTACGTTCGATGTTTTCATGCGGGGAGTGCAGGGCAAAAAGATCTAAACCACGCCCAAATGTCCAAGGTTATCGAGGACTCTATGCGCCTTAATTGCGCCTATTCGACCCCATCAGCATGTAGCGGCCGGCACAAACAAGACTTGTCTAGCAATCAACGGGTTCGACGACCTAGCGCTAATGACTCGCTGTAAAACTGCCAGTGTTGCCAGCTAGCCATACGCAGACACGTAAACAACTTCAAAAGGACACCACGACACTGAATAAAAGATAGATCATACATCAGACTAATAAACATAGATAGATTTTTACTGTGTGAAACTGACAATATAGTGTTTGTTAATCGGCAAAATTGTTTCTGTAGTCAACTTTTCTGTGGACTAGTAAAGTGATCAACTTCCAAGCATCTCGTAGGCATCTGAGAGTTGCGACACTTATTGTCACTTAATCTGAAATCAGTTCGTGCAATGATTCACGCGAGGCCGTAAACGGTTTAGAATCGCTTTGCTCCTCGCCGCCGATCGCCTATCTCGGCCGCGGAAGCGCAAACAAGGGCGAACGGTTTCGACACATTCTAATTACAACTCAATGACTGAGTAATTACAATTAATTATTTTGAATATGGAACCGTTCACGACAATACTGATGGCTCAACAGGAGCTTGCCGTGGGGAAATCTCTTGTGTAGAGAATGAATGGTTTCAATAGAATTAAAATGGTTTGAAAAGTACAATAAAACCCTTGTGAAATTGAGAATTTAGTATCCGCAATATTATTTAAACACCATTAGAATAAACCTATTAATATAATCATTAACTATAGAAGCGAATGAACTTTAAAAAGTCGATTCAGATGAGATCACACAATAATATAAAATTAAATAATAGACCTCGAGTCAACCAATCAAAACGTCTTATTTTAATTCATCATTCTATAACCACCGTAAAGTCACGATGAACCTCAAGAAATCGAGAAAGTAAAATAAACACCGGACACGTGATTAGATAGGAATATTCATAGCGTATCTAGTCGAACTTAAACCAACATTGTAACGAGAACACCTCGAGCACACGAGCATTAAATAATGTGCAAACTTTTTCGCGAGACGAGAATAATTTTCGCAGTCACAATCATTTAGGAAAACATTATCTCAAAGATGTTTACAAAGTTAGATGGGAACTAGACGCGGTCGTAGCCCTTGTATCGATCGCAGCAACACTAAGGACACCTAAGTCCAGCTCTGTAGGTCTACCATGAGTTTAAAGCTATAGTATTTATCGATACTCGATACCGATTACGTAAATTTTTAGTATGACTAATTTTACAGCGCCTCTAGTGGTCACTTGCGGAATTAAAATTGCCATACTAAAAATTTACGTAGTCGGTATCGAGTATCGATAAATACTATAGCTTTAAACTCATGGTAGAGCTACTGACGGGAACACGTGAAAACTGAATCTTCTTTTATGAATCAAGTTTTTTTTAATGACAGCCGATTCTGGTTTTGCCAAGAAAGTTATGAAGGAGGAAACTAGGATGAAACTTGCAGCAAAAAACAATACTACTATTCTATATTACGCAGAATTCTTTTTTCGATAAGGTCTACCTATTTGCATATTTTAATAATTATAGCTCTACGTCGCGTCGGATAAAAAATGATTGCAGATTTTGATAACAGCACAGAAATTGCACGGTAACTACAAACAAAAAATTCATCGGAGCCGTCCAATATATTGTAATTTCCGAACTTTCACAATATGTTGTCATAGGCAATAATAAATAATTCCGAAGTAATAAATCAGCTGCTACACGATAAGTACGGACAGCGCGACAGAATTTACTTCAGTTTTATAGGCGATCGTATTTCATTGAAATTACCGAAACATAAATATCACAATTCAGAAGCGAGCGACATATCGTATGTGCATATTAAAAAAGTTTTAAAAATTGTTTTTATACTAAAGAATTCAGGCACAAACTAACTGATAAACGTAATTTATATGAAACCATTCTAAAACGAACCGGAAATACAAATAGCGATTAAGAAACTTATGTTCTACGTAGAATTTACAGCATCTTGAAATATATACGAACCTATTATTATTTTTATGCCAACCATACCAATTATTATCTGTGTGCCGGCATCACAACCCAATAAAGACGAAATCAATATCATAGACGACTCAGCCGGCATCGCAGATAACAAGATGTCTAATTTATTGAACACTAATATCGGCCTGCAGGTTCCGTTGCAGACAAAAAATTATATTCGAATAAATTACTAACGAGACTCAGAATTGCCACGAGGAGACTAGATCGCAAGCTGTTATTATATTTTTTTAACAATTTTCTGCAAATAACAAGCATAATATTATGTGTAGTAAAGAAATCGTTAAAAACAGATAAATTACTAATTAAATTATAGTTATGGTTTGAGCAGTTGTAATCAAAGTTGAATATAAATTACAAAGTATCAACAAAGCAATCCACATAGAAAAAGACATTGACAACGTTAGTTATGCAGTTAATAGACATGACTCCAACTTCAGATTGCAAATTAGCTGCGAAACGTTATCGATTGCGACCGAAATTGGCACATTAGGAGTGTCATTAATCATCACCAACTTGTTATCAGCTGATATTGCTAGCGTAAACTCTACCAAAGAATATTATGTGCATATTACACTAGTAAATATTTTAATAACGTATGCTAAATCATTTTTATTCTAGCTTTTAACATTATAAAGATGTAAAACATGTTAGCCTCCTGTAATCGAATAGACTTCAAAAGTCAAAACTAACAGATCGTTTTAGATTAGTTAATAATAAGACATTAAGGACTATCCTAGGGAATACTTTTTTAGCGTGTAAATGTCCGCAACCCGCGAAACGCTCGAATTTTGCACGTATGAAGTCAGGATATAAATATACAAGTTTTATCAAATATTCTACGAATGATCGACATAAAAATATTTAGAATAAATTCTATTTAAGCCATAAACTAGTTTGAGATAAAATTTAATATTCTATTAAGATTGCCTCTTAATATAAAACATCTTTTACATTCCGATTTAACGCACCCAGATCAATAAACAGTGAGCACCTGCTTTAAGAGGTTAATAAACATTAGCATCGAATTACTTCGGCCGAATCTTAAAATTCTAACGTGGAGAATGGGGTATTCGAGGTTGCATATATGCGTAATTTTCTAAAATGTAATGAAGCCTGTACAGTGGAGATAAACATGTTTAAAGCCAAGCAAACTTTGGCCAAGCTCGTTAGGCCAATGGCCAAATTATTCTCTGCCCACACGTAACATTTTAAGATTACTAATTAGCTGTGTTATTAAATCTGGTTACTTAATTCATGGTAGGACTCGTTTAAATTTTTTATCTCTTTTTCAGGTTATTTAAAACGATATCTTTTAAGACATGAAATATAGATTTTTAGGGCTCATCCATAATATGGGATACTCTTCAATGTAGTCTACATGAAGCATTATGTAAAGGGAATACAGTTACGATATACAGTTATGTGATCATTAGGCATGCACGGTCGCACCCTAATGTACGGGATATCAATAGGCGCGTTTGAGGGCATTTCCACATGCCTTATACGCTATCAGATCGGCCACCATATTACATACAGGCCATTCACTGACACACTAGATAATATCGCTCTTGAACAGCATTGCTTTAATCCAGACACTCGACAGCACTTAGAATAGTTATTATTGATATTATATTAGAATTCAGAACTAATGATCCTTCTGTATATCAAATTAAAATGCGTAATCTCAACACGAAAATGTAACAATTAGGTAGGCGAATATTTATTATCATATTCGCCGGCCTTTCAAAATCGCCAGTATTAGTCCATCATGGACCAGTGTTACGTGGCCTGCAAAGATAAATGCACCTAATTCTAGAATTTGCTGTCAAACTTTTAGAACTCTAAAAACCATTACTTCGTTTATTTTATACAGTTTAATTTTAACGATATCTATTGACACTATCGAATAAAAAGCCTATCCAACATTCAGGACTTTATCAGTTGACGCTGTCACCCTTTTGTTCCCCGCATTCGAATTGTTTTAATTAAATTATGGGTTTTATTGAAACGTTTCAAACTGGTAAACTTATAGGCTTTTTGTTAGGGGTTAATTCCAGTTCGGATTAAATGTTTGTTTTATCTATTGGAAATGTTTT
Source organism: Polyommatus icarus (assembly GCA_937595015.1). Classification (NCBI taxonomy): domain Eukaryota; kingdom Metazoa; phylum Arthropoda; class Insecta; order Lepidoptera; family Lycaenidae; genus Polyommatus; species Polyommatus icarus. The sequence goes on from OW569321.1 coordinate 24,274,711, forward strand.
ATCCGATTGGTATTTTCATGATCATCGTGAATTCTGGTATTAATAATCATAAGTGTCCAATTTGAAGTTCCTGTCCCAGCATCAAATTGTAACTCAAACATTTTAGTATCACAATTCTCAGACCGCAGTACAAAGTAAACTCGCGCAAGATAATAAACTCGAAACTGAATTTACCGTTCAAAAAGTAAGTTTAGACGATGTTATAAAAGCATCAGAGATAGAATATGGGTCGCGGATAGCGCGCTGCATCGTAATCCGACAGATCCTTACGTAGCGAACAAACATCGTGTACAAACTCGAGACGTTGCAAATGGAAAACATTTGTAACGTATGAAAAATATTGGGACACCAGATCCCCGGGACCCAACCGACATCACGTTTCTGCAGGCTCGTGATCTATGTAATCTTTATAGTCAGGCACTCACGCCAAATCCTGTACAAAATTATTTTACTCTGTGCTACGCTGAAATTTAGCGCTTTATATGCTTTTACAATACAAAAAAATGCAAGTACAAAAATTTTAAATGAAAGTTGAAACTTTTTATCATTAAAATTAAAAACCATGCCTACCGCTAAATTTAAATTATTATTGATTTCATGAAATTATTTTAATTTCTGAGGAGCTTAGGTTTCAATAATAGAAAATAAGGAAGGAGTATTAAACCGACAATGGAAATTTTAGTGCGGCTAATGAAAACTGAGTAGATACATAAAACGTGAGTTTAGCCAGCGGGGTAAATGAGGAAAAGCTGTAACTTAAGTTTATATGAGGTTTATTTTGTTATGACCCGAGCTCTAAGACGATAGATGACAAGCATAAAACCCTACGTTTCATATTTTATGTCACAAATATTACTAGGTTTAGTATGTAAGATTTAAAGGATACTTAAATTGCAAGTTATAGGATATCTATACCCGTTTTGTAGATACTGCGGTATTAAGTGAAAAATGTCAACTGTGGCGTTGTATATTTGTTTCATATATTAATAAAACCAATACGGACTTAAAAATCAACGTCTTTAAAATTGAAACGATAAAAAAAGACAATTAAAATTAACATACAACGCACCCAAAGGAAGAAACTGCAGAATAAGAAAATTGTGAAATAGAGGTAAATGTATAAAGCGGTAAATTATAGGAGTGCGAGCGGTGCAAGTTTTTCACCGCGCGCCGCCGCCGACGCCCGCAGCCAAGGCGCAGAACAATGGCGACAATTTACTGAAATTACCACCGACCGGGTAAATTGGCCTACGCGACACTCCTTTGGACTTAATTTAGCTTCACTCATCTTCGGAACGTGAAATTACTTCTACAATTATTAGACATTTCTTTATTTGAATTTCATCAGGAGACTGCTTTATTTTGCAAGGTTAAGCGTGTGTAGTGTACATTCCGACTTAATTAAAGTTAAGGAAATAATAACTTTTATGCTATAATAGTTTCAAACTAAAAAAACGTAAAGAGATAATTTAACAAAAGCTCAAATCTTAATTACAAAAGGTCAATACTAAACCAATAAAATAGACCAATTTTTAATGAAGATGAAGACGAAAGCAAACAAACCAGCTAAGTTTCCCAAATTAACAGATTGTGTGGTGCTGTATTATGAAAGTTTGTGCATAGTCCGCAGCCGCGTTGTAGCACAATACAAAATAAAAGGAAAAATATATGAGAAAATAAAGAGATGAAAGGAAATAATTTCTCAAGAGACTTCATTAAAACTTTCTATGGATACCTACTACAGCTATAGAAAGTTTTATTAAAAATATATTCCAGCAGCGTAAACATTGAACATAGCAAGTTTAATATAATTCTAAAATAGCTGATGAAAATATAAATGATAGAAGAATAGTTATTAAGAATTTAGAAAATGGGCACAATCCTGCTAAGATTTTCAGACTACTAGAGCTTCATTTTCCACGTGCCTCCGCGCCCTCGCATTATAAATCAAAATCTTGAGAAACCCGACCATCAGGCACTCTTCTGGCATATTTCACACGTTTTGCACCGTCTCTCTAGAATCCATTTTAGTAATACTACGCTTAGACTATCTTATTAGTTATTAGCAATTTACTGGTGTTTTCTAAATAGATGTTTCATTAAGGAACTTAAGAAGCTAGATAATTTAAGATGTACATTATACATGAAATGCAAAGCTTAATTTAAAATTTCATAGCAAATAATTCCAAAAGCAACCATCAGTTAAGTTTATCATGGTGCATGAATACAGTTCGCAACTTCATCGTCTAACAAACTTTAAAGCTGGTATTATTTGCAAATATTAAATTCATGAAATATCCGGGACGGAGTTAATATGATAGAGAACTCCTTCAGATACCGGGAGTGGTATCTCGTGCTAACTCGATTTGAAGCCTCGTCGAATGGAGTCTCTTTTTAAATTCATTTCCTGAACGACATCGCGTCGGAGACGTGTTTTAAATCGAATTCCCCCGCTGCAAGCAAATAAACTGGAAACGGTGATGAGCCCGTTTCACATTTAGCCTCTTAATATTCCTTTATCGCTAACGTTATCGAACCGAGGCCTCCCTTACAATGTTTTTGCAATTTACAACCACTTACTGATACAAATAAAAGCCAGCAGCAGAAGTAAATTAAATACAAGATCCTATTCGATGAGAATCATTTAGTTATTCATAATAATATTTGTATGCTCTACAGTCTACACGTAAACCCGAAAACTGGAGCATAAGTACAGATGGTATGGACCGTTCATCATGTACAGGCGGACTCGACAACTATTCAAATTCAGCTCGGTGGGAAGTTGGCGGCCAATTTTCCTATCCCCTAGTTGAGAACACGTAGCCGCAGGCGGTCACGATCCGTGGACCTGAATGTTCGAAAAACTTGGCAACCCAGAAAGCACGAGACTTACGTAAGCCGTTGCATAATAAAAATGGTAACACTGCGGATAAAACTAAGCCAAATTAAATATTACAGGCTCTCTTGCGTAGGTACTTTACTGGTAGAATTTGGATGCTCAATAAATAGTTTGAAATAGAAATAATCCCACACCAAAAATAGTAAAAAAGCATTTTAACTTGTTGTGAATTTATGAGGTATGCTGTGTGAGTACTTAGATTTTTCTACGATTTCTAATAATAATAATGTGTAACACAAACAAACAAAGACAAGATAACAGTTCCATTAAAATTGAAAACAAAACTAATCTACAGACTACAACATTTCACCCTGAAAGATTTCTGCTGGAAGATCCAGTATGCCGCTCACGTAATGATTAATGTTTTCAGATTTCAAATCGTGTTAGAAGCTACAACGTTAAAGATCTGGATTTTATAAAATAGTATATCCAGATTGAATTCGTAAGAAAGGAGTAAAAGTGCAAAAAATAATAAAAATGGAATACTTTATATTACTGATATGATTCTCTGAAATGTGGACAGCAAAATAAATAAAATAAAATTATATAGAAATTACCTAAAGATTTATAAATATTTAACACGTACATAACAGCCTTTAAAGCGCCAGGATGAAGACAAGATCTCAAAATAACTGAAGATAAGCGCTAAACGCAACAACAAATTATTGCGGAGAAAAATATTCATTCAAGTCGATTATCTGCACAAATCGAGCCACTCGATCACAAACGGCTTATCTTGTTGATTAATCTTGTCACAATACGTTTACGCAATTTTATTACCAGCAGGTTATACACCCCATACAACCAGTTCGCGCGTACTGGAGGCGACCCCACCGCTAGTGGATCTGATTTGATCTGCTACGACTTGAAGTGTTGTCTCGTGAATTAGTTACACAATTACATAATACCGCATCTTGATAGATAATTTTAAGTTATTTTATTAATATTTACAGGAATCGAACTATAAAGAAATTACTACACCTTACTAACGACCGTTCCCAATATTTGATCTATCTCTGGTTTTTCCCTAATTGAGATAGGAATAGATCTTACGTCAATTCAATGTTAGCTGCGATCGGTCGTATGTCAAACCAGAGATAAATTGAATATTGGGAACGGCCATAAAATAGTCAACTCATGGTACCAAAATAAATATTAATCATAGTAAAAAAAATGTGAACAATGTACATTCCTGTAAATGTTTACAAAACAACTGGGAGAGTAGAAATTTGACCTCCTACAAGTCTCTTACGCGATAAAATTTACATAATAGAACTTATTATGAAACTCGGAGACAACTTGTGTAATGTACACAATAGAATTGCTTGTTTAAATACTTTTACTCACGATAATTAGGCATAACAAAAAATGAACATGTTTTAACATTTTAAAGGCCCTTTTTCAAAAGAGTCATTTCAATATTTAAATAGCAAGACTGACTTTTTTAAAATCCATTAGCACATGCTGAAACCAGAACAGTTTTTCAATTGTTACAAATAAAATGAAGCACTCAAAGTGCTGAGGTGAAAACAACTGACGGCTAAAATAAACGATACAAATAAATATCTATAAAACTAGAATTTTCATAGTTTTCTATGTAAATTCAATACGCAAATTAATAAATTTTGATGTTTATTCATGTTTTATATATAAAAAGATTATATAAAAAGAGCATGTGTAAAGAAAAACAGTTCTCAGCGGTTCAGCCCAAGCCCAAATCGTGTCACTAGGGATTGCAAAAAACGGATTTTGAAAAAAATCCGGATTTTCGGATTTTTTCATCCTCAAATCCGGATTATCCGGATAATCCGGATTTTTTGTTAAACAGCTTTTTTGTTAAATATTTTTGATAAACAGCTTAAAATGTGAGTTATTTTCTTATTAATTCTTTATTTAACATTAATTTTAAAAGTGCAAAATAAAACGTCTTAAAAATTATAATTTTTCTTAAGTAAGCGATTTTCACATGGGTGTAAAAAAGGAAGAGATCAAAATAACAGTATCTGGTACTTTAAATATTATTATAAAGAACTTAAAAATACCTTGATTTTTAACATTTTAAAATGTTCTAAGTTCTAGGCAATCTCCGTTTTATCGACGACTTGATCATTTTTGCGCCTATAACAGCCGTCATTCGCACATTATCAAATTATGTTTCAAGACCTGCAAGGCTAGAGGTAGAACTAACAAAAAATAGGTCAAAGACACAAACAATGATCAATAATACGAGACGTAGGGTCGAGGTAAACGAGCAAGGAATTCACTATGTCAACGAGTACCTGTATTTGGTCCAATTAGTTTCTTATGACAACAGAAAGGCAGAAAAACTGCGGGGCTAAAATGGTCGCTTTGGAGAATCATATTAGGTATATGATTAATTTTTAAAAAATCTGAAAATTGTCATTCTGCTTGCAATCATAATTCGTATTAATTTGACATTCGTCAGTTTGACTGTTTTGACGATTCACTTTCTGAATTGATTTTAGAGGAATTGCAAAATGCGATCATTTTAGCCCCCCTTGTCCATGATAAATATGACGAGCGAAATACATATATCAACGAGTCTGCGCTTCATTGAGATTACCAATCTCAATGAAGCGCAGACTCGTTGATATATGTATTTCGCTCGTCATAACCAACGATGCGCAAATTTGATCATTGACCGACTTACGATTTACAAAAGTTCCAACTCAGGGTCTGCCAAAGAGCAATAGAGCTCAAATCTAAAAAAAAAACATAATGTGCTCCCAAACTAGAATCACAGACGTAGGAATCAAGACGGCCAAGCTATAGTGGCATTGGGCTGGTCGCGTTATCCGCGTACATCTAGGCTGGATATCGACTGAGTGGGTATCTAGGCCTAAGAAAAGATAGCGCTATGCTCTATAGGTATTTTTTTCCTCCGAAGGCAGATCACTGTAATTCTGACGTTACGATTTACGACGATCCTTGAGGATTTATTGTGACTCTTTGTACCGTCCCCAACCCAGTGCTGCTCATAACGACGTAATTGGGATTGGCACCACACATTTTCTTTTAAGTAAATTAGGAGATTTTTTGCTCTGTAGTAAAGAAGGTGTGTCACAGAATCTGCAGGTCGTAATGCTATTAACACCAGCTATTCTGTAAAGGTGCTTTTTGAGCTTACATTGTCCAGTTAGGCTTCTGGCAAGGATTCTATTTTTTTTTCTTACTAGCCAACTCGTCAGCGGTTACGTTACCAATGAGGAACCAACGATTTCGAAGATTTTAGGCTAGAACATGGTTATAAACTCCCCACTGGAGGCATATCAGCTGGGCTGGTAAACGGTGACGCTGGAGCAAGATAAGTGAAAGCTTCGGGCGGCGCTTTTGCGCAGTAGTTGGATAGTATATTTATATTTAAAGTATTGCACAAAATAATGACATAAAATAATTATTAAAACTTTAATTTTTTTTTTATTAAATAAGGGGGCAAACGAGCAAACGGGTCACCTGATGGTAAGCAACTACCGTCGCCCATGGACACTTGCAACATCAGAAGAGCTGCAGAGATATTGAAGGTTTACAGGTCGTATAGGTCCGGAAATACTGCTGGTGACAATTCGTTCCAGAGTTTTACAGTGCGCGGCAGAAAGTTACGCGAAAAACGCACTGTGGTAGACTGCCACTCATCAAGGTGATGAGGATGGTATGTTTTTCGCGTAAATCAACATTTCGTTATATTATAATTTACTATATCCGTTTATTTAATTAGAAAGAATCACAAATCAGAATTGGTTACGTAAACAATTATTATTTATAATTATAACCTCAATGTTAACAAAAACAACATATTTTATAGAAAAAAACATTGTGTTCAATACAAAAATGTTCTAAAATAATTGTATTATCATTGCATTTATATTATCATATAGAAAACATAGTAATTTAAAGTAAAATGAGAGCTAGGTTATAAGAAATGTGGTTTTTTCTTTTAAATAAAATGAATAAATATAAAGAAATGTAATTACAGCCACCAAATAACTATACAATGGAATGTTACACATACGAAATTCTGACTTTGATACGTGTAGACCACGCAAAGTTGTGATATCGCCTTTAAACAAATGTGAATTTGTATGTCAGATATTACACGATACATTTAAATAGATTTTATATTGCTTAAAAGCTTTCTTTTCATTATTTTAACTACTATTCGAAAAAACCGAAAATCCGGATTTTGAAAAATAAAAATCCGGATTTTTCAAAGGCCCGAAAAATCCGGATAATCCGGATTTTTCGGATTTCGAAGTATCCGGATTGCAATCCCTACGTGTCACCGACTGGATCCGTACAAGCTCCACGTCCCCACGTGGGAATCGAACGCGGTACGATTGTTCGCATAGATGGTATCAGCCACAGATTCGCTGCCTGCGATAAAACTGTTATTCAGCTCGAATACGTTCCTTAATAACTGCGATCTTCTTGTTTTCTAATGTATGGACGTTATCGCACCCCTAATTAGAGTTTTAAGCAGAACTCGTACCCATTTGTAGAATTATCACTTTATTGTTCTGTGTAGAATATCATGTGCGACGGAGGTCAAGAGGCTTTCTGAACTTCAGAATGTTAATATACACTCCTCACTCATCTAACAAAAAGTAGAATGCCTCTTGTTGATGCCCTTTCGAAACTCGAGTAATGACTGTTAGGACGTTTTGAGGGAATTAATTTAATGAGCACAAGGATTTCACGTCAAGATAATTAAATTGCAAACCGCGAAGAGACCGCGGTCAATTAAAATCAATCTTCATTATAAAATTGCAATAAGCTCCAGTAAAAGCCTAGCATAACAGTCTGGAAATTTTATTCCTCGAGGAACATAATACAAAATAATACTTCAAGAGCTGTATTATTTTAACATAAACAAATTAAGATATATTTTGAAGTCTCTCTTTCGAATTTGCTCACAATTGCAGGAAGCATTACAAGTAAAAAATTGTTTGGGTACTGTCATTGTTTGATCATTTAAAAAAAAACAGATACATTTAAAAATTGCTTCTCAGTGCGCTACTTTAGGTTCTAGAGCTAGAAGTTTTAACGAGCTTAAGAGAATTTAGCAAAGGAATACTTAACGAATCTCAAATGACAAGCACAGACGAACTCATTAAGTCCACAGCTAGATCTGCACTTTGTACAATAAACAAAGCGTTCAGGGACATCAGAGTAAAGAATATCGAAGATATTTTTTTCCCTGCAGATTCAAATTAATGGGCGTCATTGATTCGTTTTTCCATCAATGAGCGTTAAACGTCTCTTTGAATTTCTCTTCAGCTTTATCTGATGTTAATTGAAAGAGATTGTCAGTCCCTTTGTTCAACTCTCTGACTTCCGTTGATTTGAGTGGCGTGTCGTCCTTATTAACAACTAGGCTTGGGGTACCTTTAGGCTTCACGAGATAAACGAGATCTGAAATTACTTTAAAACAAATGAATTTTTCTCTACATACTTACTAAAATCAATTCGTACATAAATTAAATTAGGCTATTATAGACCAACATAGCGCCATCTCTGTAGCTTTTGTTGAATTAAGAACGCAACATGTAGAGTTAGGAGATGCTTAAGGACACGACGTGTTAGTCACCCTCGACTCGACATAACTCTCAGTCTGCGCACGACCACAATGTGAGCATACGTAACTCATCGCCGATTACAGAAATAGCTATAAACTATGAAGATCGTGTGAGGAAACTGCAGTGAGGCAATTAAATTGATCTGTACCTACTAAGATCTTCAGACGTTCGATGAGATGACACAAAAAATGAGGGCAAACTAACCTTTCTAACGTTACGTTAGTTTTACATTCCACTAATGATTATATCCTGGCAAAAACTAGACATATAAAGCTGTTAAAACATTGACGATTACACTTATGTTCACAATTCAATGAAAGAGCTGATAGTAATGATACAGTTAACTGAAATTCACAATAGAGTTGTTATGGGTGGGTACAATTTGCATAACAAGGAGACGGTCTGAATGCGACGGGCCCTGTGCGGTGTTGAATGGGTTTTATTTCGACCTTCGTCGGGTATTTTAGGGCGACCGAAACGGGAACATGACGTAATCGAATAACATGGTCATGTATCATTTATAGAACCATATTGCATTTTTTGATCAAGCATGAAAAAGGAAATTTGAGTTGCCAAACTTTTGGCGAATTCGTTTACTGTTGACCGTGTTATAGCTAATGATTCTCGTTCTTCAAACATCGCTACAATGGCTTAGTACACGATAGGAAGGACGAGCAATGTAAAAAGAAATCAGCCGTCTATTTATACACGGCGATCTGCATGCGGCGCGGCTACTAGACAGTAGACAGATAACGTCCCATCACGTCGGTCAATAACATTATAACCATCGCGGACCGCGTTTGCTTTTTATCTCCCACTTGGTAATTGCGAACTTTTTCTGTAATTAAATCTAGTATGAGACACATTTTGTTTGCTTCTAGCCTCTTTAATGTAATGTTATTGCGATTTAATAGGCTTTCTTGATCCTTGTTTATATTGTAAAACAAAAAATTAATTTAAGAATTTAAAATTTTTAACACGCTTGCCTCAGAAACTATTATGGCAATTTTTATGTAATGTAGAGTCGACAACGGAAGAGGACATATCACATAGGCTTCTTGTTTCCTATATATAAGATCTTTTTTGGATTTTATTAGGATTTCACGATTCTCTCATTCATCATAAAAACACCTACATCTATTTTACAATTTACGTAAAGAAAAGGATTTAAAAGTTAAGCTAAATCCTAACCAATTTACTTAGAGCAACTTCTGAATGTTGATTGTTGGTGTAAGTGATGTAAGAAGTTAATAACATTTACAAAAGTTTCAAGAATAACTTTATTTACTTACAAGCGTTTACTCTGTAAGAACACGTTTGATCAGCCGTGCTAATTGCGTTTGTAAATGTTATGCGAAATCAATTACTATATATTACTTTCTCTTGAAAACTTATAAAATGTAGAGCTTTATCTGTTATACGTACTTTGTGAAAGGATCCTTATAAAGATACAAACAAACTTTAGGTTAGGTTTAGGTTTTAAGACATTTATTCTCATAAGAATTTTACTTAAATTCACTTACATGAGAAAGACAATAAAGTAAACTTTGACTTTTTGAATATTTTATTAGAACACTACACAATGTAAATATTGAATATGATCATATAAAATTTGATTTATAGTTAGTTATTTACTTATTTGCAGATTGCAGTACATCAAATCATAAGAGGGCTCAGCGGGGCTAAAATGGTCGCTTTGAAGAATCATGATATGAATCATAATATGATTCATTTTTCTAAAATCGCAAAATGCAACTTCTTCTTCTTTAATTATGGCGGCCTCAGTGAGTGAGTGAGCAAAGTCAACTCAGCCACTCTGACATTGGCAATGTCAGAGTGGCTGAGTTGACTTTGCTCTATTATTGTAGGTCTGGTGAAACAACAAGGTACAACGGAATCTAATTTAGTAGATTAACTGTTGAATAATCTAAAACAAATACAAACGTATAAGGATTAGTAAAACATCACAGCTTTATGTTGTTAGAACGGATATATGTACATAAAATTTCAATAAGAGGACTATTTACATAACAGAGGATTGATTTGAAATTTATAGGGCGGGGGATGTCGTTAGGAAGAAGGTCATAAAGGGTGGGGTGATTTCTAGGGCAGCAAAAAAAATGATCTAGGGTACCCTCGTCAAGGCCACATTCACACAGAGAGCTGTCCTTAACCCTAATCTTATCTAGGAATACTGGTGAGCAGCAATGTCCAATCCTTACACGACAAACGGTAGAACATACTGCTTTACTACTTCGAATGAACATAAAAAACCAAGGCCTCACTGGAACGCTACTTTGTATGTCAAAGTAATGTTTGCCTTTAATATTGCCAGATCTGACCCAATCACTATTCCACTGAATGTATAGGTGTTTTTTAGCACTGGGAATCAGGTCCTGGCAATAAAGTTCAAGTTCAAGTTCAAGTTGGTCAAGTCCACCCGTTGTAACAGCTTGTTTGGCATAAGCATTTTCATTTCCAATAATGCCGCTGTGACCAGGAATCCATGCTAAAACTATTTGGATGTTTTGAATCTTGCATGTAAGGAGTAGCTGCCTGATTTTTAGGATTAATGGAAATCTCTTCCTACTACGAAATTGGTTGGCCATGATACCCTCCAGAGCGCTTCTGGAGTCCGAGAGGATAATGGATTTGTCTAGCCTATGTGACTCAATAAATGAGATTGCCTCATATATAGCAAGTACCTCACCTGTGAAAACAGATGAAGCAGGGGGTAGTTTGAAGTTCAAAATCACATTAACCTTCGGTATCCAAACTGCAGCTCCGACACAGCCATCTTCAGAAAATTTAGAAGCATCCGTATAAATCGGCAGCCAGTCCCTAAATTGCTGATCAATAATCTGTTTAAGTTGTGTATTGGCCAAAGGGGATCTCTTAGATATAGGGAAATCAAGGATTATTTCTGGAGTAAAGGTTAGGGCTTCAAATGGGGTGGAGTAAAGAATATTCAGGAGGGATTGATAAACTGGGCAAGGAAGACGGGTTATCTTAAGGTAACTAACCAGAAGGCAAGGAGGTTCTTTGTGGAGCCAATAATTATTACCGGAAGAAATTAAATGGGACAATGTATCAAGTTTACCAATTTTCAGATGTGAAGAATTTTGAAAAACTTTAAGAAGAAATTTGTCTGCCAGATACTGTCGCCTGATACACAGCGGAGGATCAACGCATTCCACCTGAAGAGCATTAACCGGAGACGATTTCATTGCTCCTAGGATAATCCTTAGAGATTTACTTTGAATCTTATCCAGATCTTTTAGGGGAGCTTTGTTGCAAGTTACAAGTAAAAATGACCCATAATCCATATGGCTGCGAACAAGTGCATTATATAATAATTTTTGTGTGTAAGGGTGAGAGCCCCACCATACACCACTAAGGGAACGTAAAATGTTTAAGTTTTTTTCGCATTTTTGTACAATATGACGGACTTGATGAACGCCCGACATTCTGGAATCCAGGATTACACCTAAAAACTTTACACTATCCTTAACAGGGAAAACTTGCTGATTATACTGAATGGTAACGTTGGGAATAATTTTGGATCTAGAAAATACTACCACCGAACTCTTGGGACAGAAATGGACAAACCATGATTTTAGATTTATTTAATTATTTCCAAGAAATTCGTACATATAGGTCTTACAATTTAGTTTGTTCACAATTTCTGCCACATGGGCGTGGAAATATTGTCATGCTATGTCATACAAAATTTCTAACATACAGTATTACAATAGTTCGGATATTAAGGAATCAATTTTAAAAATCCAATAATTATAATCAATATTGTCAACTCAAGTCAAAACATTTTTATCATTTCAATAGAGACAATTGACCAGGAGCATGAAGAAGAAATGGAAGGGGAGCATAATGACAGATCAACCACACTCCTCGGATTCTGTAAGGGAGATACCCGACGAGTGGGGGAACCATCATTAAGGATTACAAGATTATTGTCATCAATTAAATCAATAAAGGAGGAGGAATTAGGATCATTGAAGTGGGAACCCCAAGATGTATGATGGGTGTTAAAATCACCCAATACAACAAGGGGTGGAGGGATTGAGGAGATTAAGGCAGAAATTTCGTGAAAAATGGAGGGATTAGGGTGAGGTACATACACAGACAAAAAAATTGTATCTACAACACGGACAGCTACAATATTAAAATTAGAACTATGTACAGGTAAAGTATATACAGAGTATGTACATTGGCTGGAGACCAAAATGGCTACTCCAGCTTTGCCATCAGACCTGTCATCCCGGAAACAGGCGTAACTGCATGAATCTTTCTGAATTTGTCTGAATCTGCAGAATATCCGATTTCTTATTCTTGATGCTGCGGCTGTTCCACTGGATTACAGTGAGAGCCATTGTTGGGCCGCAATTTTACGAGTTGGGTCAGGTTTTCCAGAGTTCGGTACGGTAGGGAGTCGCTAAACCTTGAGATGAGGTCAAGGAATAGGACAGAAAGGTTATTGAGAAGGTTATCATTTGGGGACATGGATAACATGGAGGGAGATTCCGGGTTAAGAGGATACGCACATCCATTAGGGGCTTGAGAAGCTGGTTCCTCTACTATATTTCTATGCGCCTGGTGATCGTAACCAGGAGACATAGAGGGAATGGGTCTGCGGGGAATGAAAACTGTTTTCCTGTAGGATGTTTTAGTAGGGGGCATAGTCTGTCTGTCTGTCTGTTTAGAAATGCTAGCAATATCAGAAGGAGAAGTCCTGGCAGAGTCAGCAAAGGATCGTCTTACTCGGGGGAAACGTGCAGAAGCCTCCAAGTAAGAGACACTCTCTTGTTTCATTACTAATTTGATATCTTTTTGCCTAGAGTACTCTGGACAAGAGACATCATTGGCCGCGTGTGGGCCACTACAATATAAGCAAGTAAGAGTTGTTGATTTGCATGTTGCTCCCTCATGCTTTTGTGAGCATTTATAACAACGGGCTGGTGATCAGCATTGCGCCTTAACATGTCCAAAACGGCAGCAGTTATTACATTGTATTGTAGGTAAAAGATAACTCTCTATGGGAAGGGAATTAAAATAACAAAAAACACGTGGAGGAAATTTTTGGCCAGTGATTATGATAACCACTGATTGGGTAGGAATCCAGTTAGGGGAATTTTGCTCTGCCATGGTTCTGCGACTCATTCTACGCGCCTTCACAACTCTGCCAAATCCTGACGGAACCTGCAGGTTCTCCACTAGCTCCTCCATTGATCAGTCCACAGGAACATTACGAATAATGCCCATGCGGGATATACTGTACGAGGGTATCGATACAGTATATCCAGCACTTAATACAGCGGGCAAGTCAATGAAATTGTTAGCATGTTCATGCGATTTAAATTCTAAGGATACACGGTTTCGTCCAATCTTTTTGATACCATCCATCATAATATTTGTAAAGTTATTTTTAAAAAGAAACTGACTGAATAAAATGGGACTCAGGGCTGAACCACTTTCAGTCTCAGGCTTTGAAACATGCACTATGTAAGGCCCAGAATCCTCAGGCTGTATAATTTTTTATTTGCGAAGGGATTTACATAACTCAATTGTATAGATGGCACTGTATGAGAACTGCTAGTAGATTTTTTAGATACTAGTTCGCTAATATCTTGATTTGGCCTTTTTCTAGTTGTTAAACCACCACCAGGATCCGGTGGATCAGTATCCAATTCCATTGTTTAATACACTAAACTAACCTACAAAACAAAAACTGATTAGAACTAGATACTTACAGTCAGACAAACACAAACAGACAAAGATAAGATAATTCAACCAAAGATGTAAATATGATTACTATTCTGCAGTAAACACTATTAAACCCAAAAAATAAAAAGACGCATGTTGATAGCACTCAACCAAAAAGCAAAGTCCCAAAATGCAACTCTGCTTGCAATTCATTTCTGTATTTTTGTAAGTACTGATTTGACATTTCTCAGTTTGAGTTTTGACAATTCATTTGCTGAATTGATTGAGAGGAATTGCTAAATGTGACCATTTTAGCCCCGCAGATAGAAAAGCCAGATTACCCGTGACGACGCAGTAAATTATTCTAAGACTTTCCTTATTTAGCAAGGTAAGATTATGAGAATGTAGTGGTGCAGGCAAATGACACAATATTGTATGATTTAATAAAAATGGCTAACCAAAAAAACTTAAGAAAGACGATAGAAAAATGTGCAGGTAAATTTTCAATTAAAAGGCATGCTAACCTAACCTAAAACTATCTGCTCAGCAAGATATAAAAGTGTTTATGATTAAATTAAAAACAAAATAATGTAATACACATAATATATTGTAATAAACATACTTTAAATTTTTTTAAGACAAAAGTTCATATAAAATTTTAAAGTATGCGGTTCCGACTATAGTATCATCTTATCTTATATTATATAAAATTCTCGTGTTACAATGTTAGTCCACGAACTCCTCCGAAACGGCTTTACTTATTTTTACCAAATTTTATATGCATATTCAGTAGGTTTGAGAATCGGCTACTCGGTACTTTATATATTGATAAGTGCATTTGTTGAATAAATAATAGTAAATTATTACAACCTGAGACTGACGGCGACCATTGTTTGTACGACGGGATATAGCGATCGACGTTGCCATGGTGACATAGTTATTTAGTCACTTCAATAAAATAATATGGCAAATATAATGGCAAAGCAACGTTTCCCGGGACAGCTAGTATCATATAGATAATATTATAACAGTCGATAACAGGCCCGGCTGATGATACAAATAAAAACTAGCATCAAACACAAATGAGCCTATCGAACACAACTGGCCGCACGCTGAGAGCTAATCACTGGTGAATGGTGATTCATCAACAATTGCTGCCAATATCACTACCGACAGTACCGACTGTTCACTGACTATATCTCATACAAAAACTGACACGAAGACAACTAGCGCCGTAGAATTTAAATTTTACTGACTACATCTCGTACAAAAACTGACACGAAGCCAACTATCGTTGAAGAATTTGAATTGGATGTTGACTTTAATTTTGTTTAAATAATGAAAAAAAAATCCAATGAAAAACCTAGATTCTAAGGTTTTTTGAAAGGTAATATATTCACAAAGCGCTTTCAATTGACTAATGCCTAAAATATTGGCCAATCATCGACGCTGTCGAATAGATAAACTACAGTCAATTGAGCCAATAAACCTTAGACGGCATTAGAAATATTCATTCTGAAAATAGAGGTTTAATTATGAACTGATACTGGATCATAAACATAAGCCAATTATATAACCTAATTAATGGTTTGCGGTTACCATTGGTAAACAAGGATAAACTGTACTTACTTACAAAGCCATGTAACGTCGCGTTGTGGACTTGTGGTACGTACCGGCTACCACCTAAGGCCTTACATCAGCTTACGGCCGGCCAGTAAGCTGGCTAGCTAAAAGCTAACGTGAATAATTAAATATCTTAATTAGGGTATAAAAAATAGATGTCAGTACATTCCCGGTAAGTACAGAAAATTAAAAAAAAAAAGCTTAAATGTTTCTGAGGAGTTTAGCAACAAACACTACTAGTTACACACATTGCTAGCTGTTGTAAAAAGTAAAATTAGTAAAGTATTGCATTTATGATTTTGTGATTACACTAAAACTACTGTCTATAATTAGATCCTTGTATGACACTGCAACCGATAAAGCGCTGAACTGGTGACACATTATTATAAAGTACAATCCCACAGCTATAATACTTTACGTAGCTCTTGGATAACGATGATGTTTAGTAAGAATTCCCATCAAATCCACATCCTAATTGCCATAAAGAATGGGTAAAGTACGTACATAATCAAAACTTAGCTTTTACAATAACTCTGCCAAACCATTGATTCTTTTGAACACGAAATAATAACGTCGAACAAAGCCAAAACTGTTTCATGTCGGGTCAAAACGCCTTTGAGAATTTGGGATAATCAGATCGAGATTCGAGGCTTTATGCTCCAACATAAAATCAACTCTAATAACAAACGTCTTTATAAATTTCTCAGTTTATTCATCAGGAATGTCCGGTTTGTTTCTTTTTGGCGGTCTGCGTTTCGTTCGGCAACGTCCGATTAGCGTATAACATCGACGTTTTTTCGATCAGATAAGTGTGTAATCGACCAGAATTCTTCATGAGACCGTTTTAATGTACACAGACACACGTTATCCATACTAATATTATGCAATAAATGCAAAAGTGTGGCCATCTGTCTGTCTGATACCTCTTCAATCCTTAACTGCTGAACCGCTTTTGCTGAAATTCGGTATGGAGATACTGTGAGTCCCGGGATAGGACATAGGACACTTTTTATCCTGGAAAATGTACGGTTTCCGCGCGATAAACAAATTTTGGCACAACGGAGTTGCGGGCAGCAGCTAGTATGAACATAATATTTTGTGGTCGCAAGTGCGAGCGTGGAAATGAGCTTTTCAGTTTATCAGTGTGTATTTAAAACCGAATTGTTCGCTCTGTTTGCACATTAATAATAATTAACATTAAACATGGCGGTTACATTGCATCCGTTATTAAAAATATGCGTTTTAATGATCTTTTTATGCACCAATTAAATAAATCATGTAAAACTTTCATGAAAGGTCGTCAGAAAAGCCTAAGCACTTTTGATTAATCGTCGTCGTTAAGCTGAAGATTTCAGTAGTCTTAATGAAAAACGTCGTTCCAAAATTATGTTACAGGAACTTCTGCATTACTATCATAGGGGAGAACAATGCAACGAATAAATGTAGATATACATATAACTCCAGTACTGATAGCTCAACAAAACATCTTTAGTAGAGTCACTGATCATCTTATTAAGCTAATAAACAAATGAAACTAAACTTGTGGCTAATAATGGTGGAGGCTCGTACTTCTACGAACTGTCCGCAGTGTCTGCGGTCTGATCCTTCGTCAGACACGTCATTTGGAGAACACTAGACCGAGAAGTCATTACTAACAACAATTGGATTCGATCATCACTATTTTAAACGACGTAGAGACTAATTGAGGACATCAAACATTTCTGAACACTTGAATAATGTTGTTAGTTTTTTTAAGGTTTTCTGTTTTAATTTTCGTATAACTTTGATGGCAATTTTTAAATGTGTCTGTAGAATTGATCTTATAAATAAAACCAATTAAAATAATAATAAAACTCACAAAGAAAAGCACCTGCCTAAAAGCTCTATAAAATGTGACCTTCGCTTGAAAGTTGTTTAAACTTGTAGTAGATTAGATACATAAGAAAATGTATCTTTGTATCTGATTAATATTAATTTTAGTCTTATAAGACCGCCTGTTTCTCATTATTTACTTTTATTTATTTACCAATAAAATCGTGGAAACAAAAGTAGAGTTTGCCGAATTTACCATAACATAGCACTGAGCACAGTTAACAGTACACTTATCACAAAAATTTCATATCAAAACACTTATCCAATTTTTATTTCGGTAAAAAAATCGCACATCCACGTAACGCGTTGACAGCGCGTCGCATGTTATCGCCGAGAGCGGATCACGCGGGCGGAGCAGCCGGCGACCGGCTCGGCACTGCGGGCTGACTCCTACCGCGTGGACGGCGATCGATTCCGGAACCTTACGCCGTAACTCCATCCCCCGGACCCGCGAACCCTCACCCTAACCCGGGGGCCTAGAGCCCCTTTTCGGCTGGCGACCCGCGACGACGCCAATCGATGCTCCTGGAACAGGACAACAGATCTTTCCGCCTCCGCTTCTGGCAGCCCGACCACGCAGATACGAATTTTCGCAAATGTTGTCGCTCCGCTTGTAAAACAAAAATGTAATTTTATAAACAAATCGCTTCCGAGCCCCCGTCGCCGGTGTTTCTCGAATTTCATTACCGAACAATGGCCGTATCGATGGGCGGAAAAAATCCCAAAGCAACTTTTCAAATTAAAATTACTAGGGTTCGGTGACTTCGAGCTTTTCATTAGGTACTTATATCGGATTACAAATGGAGAATAGATTCAGACGAAACAAATTTTGTAAAAAAAAAAGGGCTCCAAGAGGTTAAGTCCCCTAAGATTCATTTATATTTTCAGGCAAAGTCCGTTCCAACATAAAACAAACAAATGAAGCAATTGGAGAATGCAGCAGACGCTGAAGCCGGGAAGTTCAAGATCTGGGAACGGCGAAGTTCGGTAATAATCTCATAACAAACTGTAGCACGTAATTAGCGGACAATTCGAGGACCATTCCCGAATCGTCCGCTACCCGGACCCGGCTAGCTCTAACTCGAATCGGCGTTCGTAGTAGAGTTAAGAACGTATAAACTTACATGTACATTTAAATGAGAATGATAGGCCAATGCAAGTTATTAGAAACGTGAAGATGGGCTATGTAGTTAATGATTGACGTCGTTTTTGTGCATGCTATAGAGTATAGATGGATTCGCAATCATATCCTAGCGAGGGCTCCTGAAACATTAGCGCAAATACTACAATCTATCACTACAGGCCTGTAGCGAGTTTTACTGCCTTAAATTCTAGGTAAGAGAATCAGATCCCATGCATAGGGCATCGAGACCGGGTTTTCCCGAAACCCGAAAACCCGGGAACACCCGGGTTTTGGGGATCATGAAAAACCCGGGTTCCATTTTTGAAACCCGGGTTTTCAAAAATGGAACCCGGGTTTTTCGAGATTTTCTGGTTTTTCGTTTTTTTGATAATTATTAAAGGCCAGACCTGATAAAAGGTATTTATAACAAACTTACATACAAATTATTTATTTTTATAACATATTGTATAGGTTTAATTATTTATATTGGTCATAATTAGACAAAATATAATATTTTAAAGGAAAAGTTTCGCTTTAAGAGCAGTAAAGACTAATTGTCATAAAAATATTTATTAATAATAATTAATAATACATATTTTTAAAATCCTACCAAAAAGTATGATACGGCCGTGCCCGTTCACTCGAGACTTGGTTGGGCACTGTCGTGACCGCACACTATGGTATTTAAATAGTATTTTACTGGAAAGGTGCTGGCAATCGCTGAAAATCATATTTAAAGTATTTTCGCATCGTTAATCATTGAATTTTATAAAACCCGAAAAACCCGGGTTTTGAAAATTGGGTTCGATGTCCTACCCATGCAGTTATTGAACGTGTTGTCTTTGAGTGTGAACGCGGCCTAAGATCGCAGACACGGCTAATGAACGTCATATCTTTCACAACCCACCTAAATTGAAACACGTTTGAGAACTCAAATCGCCTGCGACTAACAGCTGCATACAAATCCTATTTAGTTTATTAAGGAGTTATTACCTGCAATATTAAATATTTAAAATTTTCAATGAAAACCATTAAAAATTCCTTCGATAGAGTTAGGTTAATAGTCTAGACTCTAGCCAGAAGAAAAATTACAAAATGACTATCATGTAAATTGTAAATCATGTATTAATTTAAAGTTAAATATTTAACTTTTTTCTTCTCTACCTTTACGCAACGAGTTAGACTTGTCTCGCACAAATATTACAAAAATATGTTAAAAAGTTGGCATTTATGACGTCAATTTAAGTAATTAAAATAATAAGTATGCCAATTAAGTTTATAATTAATAGATACAATTTTTACATAACACACAAATGTTGTAAAAAGAATGTCGCACTTAGAATGAAATTGCAATTATAGGTCTGCAATTGAGGTTCTAGAGTACTGACTGAAAAAATATTTTTCTCATTTTGGACAATTTTATTGCGCTTTTCTTATTTGTTTTTGGGAGGCATTAAGAAAATAGAGCTTTTTGGCAGCTTTTTAGATATCTTTTCTAATCTAATATAATATATAAATCTCCTGTCACGATGTTTGTCCGCGATGGATTCCTAAACAAGGGGAGAAGGGGGCTAGTACTAACAGATTTTGAATATTGTCATTTATCTTCTAAATTTGAAAACTTTATGTTATTATTTTTATACCCGAGTAACGGAAATTTATTGGGCTTGCATATACTTAGCTGAAAATTCATCTAAATTACTTGGATTCGAAGGGAGACGCATTTTTAAAAAAAAAGTCGGTTAATACTTGCCCCGTTTCGGGGGCAAATATTAACAGTGACGGGGTAAGTATTAACGGTAGTATACTTATTAGAAATTCATTTAACCATGGAAGTAAAAAACATAGCAATATTAAGACGATAATTTATTTATTTTTTGACGTACAAATATTAAAGAACAATAATAACTTCTGTCAAATAATATTAATTTCCTTGTTGTTTTCAGCCCTTATGGATTCCACTTGCAACAAAAATTGAATCTGATCATCCGATGTATGAACATCGGTGGATATGGTGTTGCCGGAGTGCGGCCAGAGTGATCGGCGTACCTCCTTCGGCAGATGTGGTAGCTCCAACTTGCTTTTAATATCAAATAATACGGGTTAATACTTACCCCGTTCCTTTTGTTAAAACTAGCCCTCGAGGACCTTTTTGGATATAATTAATTATTATTAAAAAACTATAGGTATATTTAATAAAATAACACGGAAATGCAATAAACAACTAAATAACCATTAATTATATAAAATCTGCAATCGCGAAACTAAATAATTAAAGGATGAATCAAAAAATTCGAGACTTAAAAATGTCCACTTACCTGTATTTTTGCACGATGGGCAACACTCTTGTCGCAAATCGTTCGCCGACGTTGCCCGAACTTATAACATTAAACGTCTTACCCTATCGTCATTTAATTTAGTAGCTATAGGCTTGTTAATACTTACCCCTGTTAATTCTAGCCCCCCTCTCCCCTACTTAATCGATTTTAATGTTTCTTTTTTTTATTGTGTGCTTTTTTACAACTTGAGAGATAGGATAGGATTTAGATCTTTAATTATAGTCGCAATTTTATTTTATTGCAAATTATATTTTGTGTATAAAGAGCGACCATTGTTTATACGAAGCGATAGACGTTGCCATGGTGACATGCTTTTTTTAATATATCTATGGACGCTTCACACCACGTCAGTCTGGCCCCGTGGTGTCTGTTTTTTTTTTTACTTAATTAGTCACTAATTTAATAAAATAATACGGGCGATGTACTTTATAATTTATAAAATATGGCAAAGAAACGTTTGCTGGGACAGCTAGTATCCTTATAATACTTTGCGCACAACATTTTGTATGCCCATGTACGTAATATGTACAAAGTACGCAAAAAGTCACATAAAGCCCGATTGGAAACCCCACATTCAAATGCCATTTGTCCCACAAACAACTGACATATGGCAACATTTGCATATTTCAATCTCAGATAACCGAATATCGGATCAGGCCGACTAGTGGCGTCTTCGGAGACGTCCGACCAATCAGCTGGCAGGTTCGAATACGATACGGCTTGAGTTACGTCCAAGTTTAACGTGATGCCATTCCAAAGCAATAGCAACAGCTTGTGCTCAGCAAGCCTTTTATGAAACTAGTTTTTTTTAATGGCAATCTCTCGATATACATACAGCTGTATTTTGAGAAGTCAATGATTTATAGTTGATAAACAAGTCTATTGCTTAATTAAATAACATTTTTACCATCGCTTACCATGTTTTGCAGATGTTATCAACGAATAAATTCATAATGATTCTCCGTAGTTCGTAATAAAATCCGTTAGCATTAGGTAATGTTGGGCAGCTTTGATTAAGTTTTGGGATAAAATAGTGAAGATGCCATCAGCTAAACTTCTAAAGGACCGATCTCGAACTTCGAGGATTCTGCCCAACATCTATTTGAATGACATTAATTAGAATAGCCACTACCCACAAGATTAGTTGTGACTAGAACAAAATAGCGTTCGAAAGGATTTCTAATCTTTGACCAACATTTAAAAAATCTTTATAGTTAAGAGATTTTATGATTAAATTAGCTTTTATCCCCGGCTTTGCTTGCGAGAAAAATGTATTTGCCTATATCCATTTAATGTGTGTCACATTTGAAGTTTTTTTGCTCTATAATGGGTTTCCCATGTGCGTAGTGGTCAATCAGCTGTGGCTGCTATATTTGATATTAGCGTTAATCACTTAGTCAGCTTTGCTATAAACGTTTCAACTTTCAGTGGACATTTCTCATAAAAATACAAAACCTGATAATAGAGCAAATGTAACCGTTGCGAGCTAACGGAAGCCCCGCCATGTAAACAGAGTCGTCCCACTTATTGTTGCAAAAACCATCAACAATAACACTGGTGCTGCGTTCCGGTTCACGCACACGTCAGTCATGGGAACGCCTCGACCCGCTCCGTAATCCCTGAAGTATATCGCGAATTTCCATCCGCGTCTCGCGACACACTTCTCACTATTCTAAATTTAAATTTTGTCATTCAATTCGCAAAGTATTAATATGGATTAGGTATTGTTTTAGTAGGGGAGGTAGTGCTATCGTTTACTAAGTGATTTCATACCGACCAAATGTTTGTCCAGCGGTAGCTTAATATTTATCAATCAATATAATCAGCGTCAGTCGCCGCACCCGTGGTGGAATGTTAACTGAGAGTATTTCAAAGTTGTAAAAAAAATAGTTGTGAAAAGTGATTTTATACCGAATGAAACTTTGATGGATGATTTTGGAGGTCATGTTTAACCAAAAAATCACCGTCAGCCGTATTGCAGACGAGGGATTCAACGTCAGTCGAGTTACTGAACATGTAAAATTTTTTGGAATATAAAGTCATTTTATACCGTACAAAATTTATACAGGTGAATGTTTCTACTTTTTAAATAATAAAGAAAACCGTCAGTCGCTAATACGATGGTGGAAAAACCATCAGCCAGCAAAATAAGTTATGACCAATATAGCCTAAATTAGCTACTTTGCGCTCAATGTATCCTAGGGCGTCGCGTAGACGACATTTCCACTTGTAAACATTCAGCTGACGGCGATTTTCGTTTGAATTAACCATAAAATTATCTCACATAGCAATTTTAAGTAATTAATTCGATAGTCAATATTTGTGAAGAATTATTATATACATTTTACTTTAAAAGCGCCATCTGTTGTTATATACTAAAATTAAAACAACACCTACCCAACCTAAACGTGTATAATCTAGATATGAACCTTTATTGGGTGCGAATTGGGATCTTTTTAATGTCAATTCAATACGATTCCCAACAACAACTTTGAGATGCTCTCAATTTTTATTCCATCCATTATGAAGTGGCTGACGATCAAAGCTGTTATGTATTAGTGGAATACTATTATTGTAACGATTTTCACTCGGTATGAAATTACTTTTAAAACTGAGCGCGACCTCCCCTACTATTATGATTAACTTAAAATCCGAAATCCGTTAGGAAAAGATTTGCAATGCATAGTGCACTGTACATCATGATCTTAGTTAAAACACAGTTAAAACTTAAAAGCAGTTGGGTGCAACGAAGTTGCGTCGAATTTCTGGGTATATTTTCTAGAATAATCATAATTGTAATTGAAACCCATCAATTACAATTATGATTATTCTAGAAAATATGAGATACTTCAGGAGACGACATAATATACCCATATTATGTCGTCTCCTGATTCCTGAAGTATCTTCATGTGTAGGTATCAAAATAGGTTCAACGTTTTTAAGAGGATGAGGAATATACAGACACAAATATGAGGAATATATGGTTCAAAAATTCTCTAAAAAAGTAAAAACCTTATTAAAGCTTTGACAGCTGAGTCGTGTCGCGTGATTTATCAGTTGAATACAAAATTATGATTTATGAAGCCCGCTGTGCGTGCATCACGCAAAACTGCCGGATAGATTAAGATTTTCTATACATTTTTTGCGAGACTAAGTAGATGTTTGTGTATTATTTAAGCTACTTAAATACTTAACTTATTATAATAAAATATACAACTTCAACGATTGAATATCGTCAGGTTCATTCACGGTCAGAAAAGAGTAAGTAATAAGAGATCTTGTTTGATGCGTCGTCCCAAAACTTGATTTTTACTTATGATGGGAGATTTTAGACTAATAGGTAGCAAATTAAATCAACGCACAATCTACAGGGTGTAACAAAAATAAGTGATGATACTTTAGGGTGTGTACGTTAAGTAGTTCACTGTGAAAGTAGCAGCGCAGAAAGACCAAATTTTTTTTTTCACTTTTGTATGGGGAAACTCGCTACGCTCGGGCCCTTGCCCATACATAAAAGTGAAAAAAAAAATTCGTCATTCAGAGCTGCTACTTTCACAGTGAACGATCGTTCACTGTGAAAGTAGCAGTGCCTTTTAGAGATACAAGGTACACGTACACACCCTAACGTATAATTTACTTACTCTTATTTTTGTTACACAGTGCTGTATAAACAACCCACCTCGATCGTGGTAAGAGCAGACACAATAGATTTTCAATTATTGTTATGCGGCACCTGGGTGCCGCTTGGGGATGGATGGGTTAATAGCTAGAAACTTGAAGTTTCGCAATCGTGTTCTTTTTATTATAATTATACATTTTATTTGAATAAATTGTTAGTAAATCTATATTAAAATATCTTTAACCGAACAATTTTGTTTCTTAATATTTATTTCCAAAGATATTTAAAAAAAACATGTAAAATAGAGAAGATCCGCCCCTAGTAACTACAGTTTTATGCTAACCTAAAATGAATCTTATTGCGATGCGTATACGCTTGGTCTTTGGTTGTGTGCAAGGTTATCGTTTTGGATTGAGATTGATCCCTGCCTTAAGGCCGTCCCCCGAGCAAACGACCTTGGCCATACATTTGCCGCGTTGCCGAGATCGCGCCAAAACCCTATTATTTTTACTTATCTTAGTTCAAAATTCTCCTAAAAAAAATTTCAAACGGCGAATATGTAGTTTATGATATTGTCGATCTATTGGCGTAAGTTTCAAATAAAAGTAATTTGTAAATTCTAAGGAGATGCTGAATGTATGCTTGAATTTTAAAAAATTGGTATTACTTTGGAAGCTGATATCATGAGTATAAGAAACAAAAATAGAAAATTTAAAACGACAAAAGGAATGTTGATATACTGAAGATTATTGCTGTATTTTTATTATAACTTTGTAGCTTTCAGATTATGAGTTTATAAGGTTTTAAATACGGTCAATTACGGAATCTCCGGACGGATCTTAAGAACAATATTTTAAGATATAAAACATCTAGTAAAATATATTTTAAACTTCTCACGTTTATCGTACTAGTTAATACTTAGTATGTAAGTAATTCTATTAAATTGTATCATTTATGAGATCAATTTCTGCAAGTGTTGGAGAATATGTAGGTTAGACAGCGATTATAACACATTACGACTCGTAACTCGTAAGGCTTCCACGCCAGAATCCGGGCCGTACATTAATTAAGTTATCAAACCGACTATTGCAGTTTCGATTAGTTTTGCAATAATTTCGTTAGTCTCCACAATCAACACAATTCAAAGCTAGGCCACCAAAAACGCAGAAATTCAGACGTGTGACTTGTGAGTTGTGACGGACAGACGGAGTGCATTAGCGATATTTATGATAGAATATTTTCTACAAAAAACCTATCTGGTAGGTAAATTGTCGAGACTCTTCGAATTCGGTGACCGGGCCATAGTTAATAATCGGCCAAGTGCGAGTTGGGCTCGCGCACGAAGGGTTCCGTAATCCGTACCATTATTATAAGAATAAAAATAGCCAAAATAGTTGCCGTTATTGATGTGGAGCAAAAAATACCAAAAAAATCACGTTTGTTATATGGGACATGGGAGATCCCCCCCCCCCCCCCTCCCTTAAGTATTTGATTGTTTTTAGTATATATTTTGTTATTATAGCCGCAACTTAATTTTCCTAATTTTGCTCTTTATTGGTACGGAACCCTTCTGCGCGAGTCCGACTCGCACTTGGCCGATTAATACCCTTTGTTATGCTCTTAGCTGAGCTGCTGCTACAGTGTAAAATGTCAAGCAGCCGTGGTTTGGTCTATCTCTGCTTGAGTCGCTAAACAGATTTTAAAGAAATTTGGTATGGATATGTCGCAGCCAACTGGTTTAAATAGCCGATCAATCAAACAGCTAGCCCTTTGACTGAACAGCGCCATTCAATCACACGGCTATACGTCGTTTAGCCGACTTGTTGACTGCAACGTTCAACACTACAGCTAGACGACGCTTAGCTAACTGGTTTAATGGCAAATTAACTAAGCTGACCATTAGTTTAGTTTTATTATTACACAAGCGCAATGATAATAAGCAGAATAAATTGTATTCTAACTCATTTTGATCACAATTGCAATTAATACTTTAGTGATGCATTTCATAATCCCTTAATTTCTCCTCGAAATTCGAATATTTGTTTAAATTTTGATTCACTGATCGTATGTGCCCCCATAATTTCTGTCACTTTAATAACACTTGTAACGTATATTTACGAAAAATATCTTAATACAATCACAAAACACCGGCTAGTTGACGCCATATTGTAAACAAAACGCAACTAGCGCCGCGGTGGTGAGCGCTGAACTAATTCAATCAAACGGCGGCGGCGGCTTGAATCAGCTGTAGTGTTGAACGTTTTGAGCGACTGAAATATTCAATTAAAAAGCTAGCCGTGAGATTGAATGGCGTTGTTCAGTCAAAGGGCTAGCTGTTTGACTGAACGGCTATTTTAACCAGTCGGCTGCGACAGATATACTTTGAAACTCCGACAAAGCATACAGGATAGTTTTCATCCCGAAAAATCGGTTCCCATGTCATATACGAATTTCAGCGCAATGTACTTTCAGCCAACATGTATTTTAAAATATACCTAAGTAACAACTGCCTGAAAACTACAGTTAAATTATTAGTAGCATCAAACCGACAATTCGCAATTTAGTAGGACTACTTATTACTGTAGTACAATTTGCCGCAAAGCTGGCAACGGCGTGGTAATTCAGATGATTGTGCCATATCCTTTGCGGGTTGAACTAGTAATTTAGTACCATTACTGGAGAGTGGAGACTCAGTGAGCTTCGTCTCGCCATGCGAATTAAATGATGGTAATTTTTGCCATTGTGCGCTTTAATAACTTATAATCGCCTCCTCTAAATAATTGCACAGTAGGTGAGTATTCATGTTGATAGAACACGTATGCACTACTACTGCACTTTAAAATGTATTAAAACTGACTCACTCAGAAACTACAGAAGTTGGACAAATGTGACAACCGAAATTAGTCCATATGAAATAGGGTATCCAGCCAAAAGAAAAAGTTTTTGTTTTGCGGATACAATCTAAACTTTCATCCTCATCCCTCAAGGCGACCAAATACATTTCCGCCAAATAACAAAGTTATACATGATCACACCTCGGAAGAATAATAATTATGGAACAATATAATTATTAATTACATATTATTTTTTTTTTAAACGGGCTTTGGCCCACCACACATTCCCACCACTGTATCTCCTGTGTCGCCAGGATCGACAGCGGTATCCAACCACGAAAACCCTTTGATATGATCTCAGGGAGCCCGAGGGACATGCTAAAGCTGTCTTGGGACCCGCAACGAAATTAATCAGAAGAAAATAGGAGGAGTAGGAAGATTCCAATTTCCCTCCCCATAAAAGCGGGAGACAGCACAAAGTTGCAATGATCGAAAGTCAAAGAACTTAAGGGGGAGCACCACGGAAATAAGGTTAATAATTGTGACTCCTAAGCTAAGCTAAGTTAATATTGGAGTTTATTGTGTTTGACTGTTGCCAATAATAATTGTGACAAAAACGCTTGAAGGCACGGAAGTTCCTAGCGCTGTCCACGAGATCACCGTAGTATGCGACTCCAGATGTACAGAATAGGTTGTTTAGCATAGTAGTTCTTTCGTTCTGCCAGAGACTGCACTCCCAGAGAACGTGATGAGCGGTTTGTTCAAACATGTTGCCTTCGGTCGAGCACTCGCACATGGGTGAAGGCACTAGTTTAAATCCGTAAAGTTTGGCCTTAAAATTTCCATGACCGGTCAGGAATTGAGAAACGCAGTGATCAATATCCATCCACTGTTTGGATAGCCGTTCACGAATATTAGGGAAAAAATTATAAAGATGACGCCCTTTGGTGGAACAGTCCCATCGCGACTGCCATTCGGAGATTAGGCTTTGCACAGAGTTTTCTAAAGGTTCAAACAATCTTGCTATTTTAATTTTATCGCGAGCGCTTAAAAAGAACGGGTTGTCAATGTTTTTGTTATGATAATACATTGTCGCACGACGCTGAATCTCAAGGTCAACGGGTAAAACTCCGGCTAACACAGGCAAGGCTTCGGTGCTTGTGGTCCTGTAAGCTTTGCATAAGAATATAAGAGCAAGACGTTGGCTTTGTAGCAACTTGCGACGAGCCGCGCCGATAGTTGCTCTGTCGGCCCACACGGGGGCCCCGTAGCAAATGCTGCCTAGGTAAGTAGCGGTGTAAATTAATTTCAGGGTTTTGAAAGAGAGGCCCCATGTCGACGTAGATATTTTGGTAAAGGAGTAAAAATTGCGCTTCGCTTTCTCACCAGTTTGAATTATATGTTCTAAAAATGTAAATTTATTTTCCAAGTAGAAACCAAGATAACAGATCGACTGTTTGCGTTTAACGTTAATATTGTCAAGTTTAATGCTAGGGGAAGATATAAGGGAACCTTTTAAAAGGATTTGGTAAGTTTTATGCGCGGCGAATTTCAGGCGATTACGTTTACCCCAGCTCGATATTAAATTGAGACTATCATTGGCTTTAGATTCAGTTTCGGAACGTGAATTTGCTTGAACGATGAGAAAACCGTCATCGGCGTAGCCAACTAGTACGCACAGCGGTGGTAGGGGAAGACTTAATAAATCATCAAATCCTAAATTCCATAGTTTTGGCGAGATAACAGAGCCCTGAGGGCAGCCGCAAGTTAAATCTTTGGCGTGTGTACAATGGCCAAGTCGAAGCTTAGTTTGACCATTAAAAAAGTAAGAACGTATTATGGCATAAATATTAGAGTAGCAACCTCGATTTTTTAATAATTAATTACATATTATGGAAGTTAAAGTTGAAATCAATATAGCATAAGCAGCTATATCTCTCATAAAACAAGGAACTAAATCTTTGTCTCTACGATTTTTCTGAGATTGTCCCAGATTTAGCGTTCAAATCAATTTCATGCCGCCGAAAAATTGGACTGAAAGTCCAAATACCTGAAGTACACAGCAGCCTTTGGCAGTGTCGGCATTACTGTCCTCTGAGGATCACACTTTTGAATCGTCACACAATATCGTCAGAAGGCTCCTGCTAGAGTCTAGACCAATAGGTAATTCATATTATGGGCATACTTAAACGCTGCCCATTAGGGTGTGTCACGTTGTATGGGCGGTTATTTTTCTTTATGTAATAGGAATCAAAAGTTGCCTTGGACTTATACTAGTATGATTATGTATATGTTATAAAAGTTATACATTTCTTTTATTTTTGGCTCGCTCAAGTATCTTGAAATATCAAAAAAATGAATTTTTGTCCTATTTTTTTTAAGTCGCTTAAAGTGATAAATATTAATTTTTATCAGTTATAAATATATGTTTATAAATTAAAGAAAGTAAAAATAATAATTTTAATTCATTAAATTATAGAAAAGTAGTTTAAACTTAAGGCGAAAATACAGCCGCCTGCGTTCAACAACTCCAATTTAGTCGATTTCCGCCAAATATAAAATAATAGCTTCCGAAACTGCCTTTGGAAATTCTGATGAATAAGTTGCATGCCCCAGATAAATTAAACATAGTTTTTGTGCCATTGTTATATGCTCTTCTACTCGTATGCGACGGCATATCTTTTCATAACTCTATAGTAATTTAGTTCGCCCTCTCGTTTCTATCTTAGGTTTTGAAGTGATATTAATCGTTTTATCAAATTAAACGAAACGAATTACTAATTCGTATTTATTATTTAGCTCACAAATTACAATTGAGCTACTCAGATAACTGAAAAATACCACTTAGTTGGAGTGTACTGTAGGAGTCGAATGAGGTCAAATAAAAACAGGGCGATGTAAGTATAAAATATAAAGAAACAGTCGTATAACGTCTAAAATATTTTTTAGATATTGTTTACATTGGTAATAATATTAAACAGTCCGTTGTTTTTATTTTTCTAATTGCAAATAGTAAAAAAAAATCTTAATAATTGAATGTCTGATTTTGTGCTTTTTTCGAAATTTCAAGGTCTTTGAGCGAGCCAAAAACGTAAACTTAAGTAGAAATAATAAATGCAGTTATTATTTTTACGGACAAACACAACTTTTGAAAACTATTACATGTAAAAAATCAAAAGTTGGAAAAAATGACACACCCTACTGCCCATTCGTCTTGCGAGTAGCATTTAAAAGTGCATTTGCCGGCGCTTAAGCCGCGGAGGCCAATAGTAGTCGCTCATTAAAAATACGTGTACATTTGAAACATCCCAGAGTGCTTAGTGTAATGGGCGCCTTGCCGTAATTGCGCTCCACCCAGGGTTACCAGATGTCCGGAATGATGTCCCGGAATTTTTCGTCCCATACCCAGTAATTCGAAACATTGTCTATTATTTTGGATTCCGAAAAATATTAACTAAGCGGCAAGGCGAACATCCAGCGGCAGCTTCAGCCTTCACCTGTATGTTATTATTTAAATTGCCCCGTACTCGGTGAGTTCCGATCTGGCAGCCCTATCTCCACCGAGAGCCCTAGAGGCGCGACGAGTTATGATTTATGATCCGAGTGGCCCTTGAACCTTTACCTGCGGATTGCCTTCAGCCGTATACGGAGGGATATCCTGGATCTGTCTAACACAGGACTCCCTCCACGACCGGCCGGTCTACCTCACAAGGACCGGACTTCCACCAAGTTAGGGAACGCTTAGGCAAACTAAAGCGTTCCCCTCGGTGCCGGGACTTGCTAAGCCGGGCAGGTTCCCATCCTGAGTGGCCCTTGAACCTCAGTTAGTTAATCCTGACGCACGCTAATACTTTTAAATTTATACTCGTAGCTTCTTAGGCTTTGCCAGTTTCCTTTGGATCTTGGTTGGTGAATTTCGGATATTCGTATTATATAATAATATTATGTGTTAGTTAATTTGGTCAATAATGGTTGGACCGAACGACGTAAGTACGACATTACGCGTAATTGCGAAATTTCGTAGGGTGTTTTCCTATGTTTAATAGCCTTGTTTGTAAAAAAATTAAAAGCAAGGCATAACATTGGCAGTAAAGTGGTTAGCTTTTTCTAGCTGCGGCTAGAGTAACGTACTGCATTCCGGAATCTTTTCTATCATATAATGGTAGCAAATGAAAGTGGAAACAGCACGTTTGGATTACAAGATCATAAGACATAATCATGCAGTGTCAGACATTAGGTATTACTACATAACCGCTAATCCGCTAAACATGTTGGAACTAACAGTGAGGACACACTGCTCCGGGGTGATGCGTTGTCGAAACGAAATAACGCACTGTATGTGACGGGCCGTTTACACTCAACCACTGCCAAACCCATCAACCAAATCTGAGTACTTATACTTCTTCTTAAAAAATGGTTTGTTTGTGAATCGTCAATGTCAGAGCGCGAGGAGTCAGCACCTATAACATCCTATACAATCTTGATACTTATCTTATATTTCTCTATTGCGGGCTCCACAATCGCGGCGCGAAAGCCCGCGAAGGCCGCGAACCGCGAGTGTGGAGGGTTTCGCGTCTTCGTGTTTGGGCTTCGCGGCTTAGTATTTGTTCGAAACGTGTTCACACTCGGGCTCTACCCGCATATGGCGAAGAGCTGAACGACGCATCATATTATGACAGCTGCGTAACGACGACGCACGTCATCACAATATAAGAAGGTGACAGCGCAACGCGTCCACCTTTCCCTTCGTCTCCTTTCCAGCGTTTTGTCAAAAGTCAAGATACTGCGTGCAACAACGCAGCGCATCAATGTCGGAGCAGCATCGGCCATCGCAGGCCGCAGCGGCGACACACCGCAAATCGCAACGCAACGGAGCAATGTGGCCTTGCTCTAAATCAGGCCTTCGATTACACGACTTGTAATTGCAATTTGCATCTGACAGACAGGCTTGTTAAATGACCGATTTCGGCTTAGAATCGTACCTACTTGCTGACTCAATAACCGTATTATGTAATGCTTAAGTTGTATTCAGTATTAGTTATTACTTATTACATACTTTACTAGATATCAGGTTAAACTTAGTACGCTCTATGTTTCGTTTACACTAAGCTTAAGTATTTAAAAGAAAATAAATAAAATAACTTACCCCGACAACTAGCGAAGAGGAGAATTTGATCTGTAACAAAAATATAATTTTAAATTCACAAAAAAATTAACTTACTTATTATTCTAAATATTGCCCGCCACTATGTACCATCGAGTAAATTGATTCTTAGGCAGTTGACAGACCAACGTCGTCTGGTCGGATCATGTCAATTTAATGTCAGCTGTGATCAGTCAGATGGGTTTGAGATAACGCGACCAATTTACTGAGGTCCGTCATCTGCCTATGAATCAACTTCTCTGATAAAGTACATGTGAAATTGGGAGTATAGATCGTGATAAAACTACCCTACGGCCTACTATTATATCCTTTTCTGGACTCTACCACCTCTACCTCAATGCTTTTCATCCATACTTCCATACTAATATTATAAATTCGAAAGTGCGTGTGTCTGTCTGTCTGTCTGTCACCTCTTCACGCCCAAACCAATGAACCGATTTTGCTGAAAGGCATAGAGATACTATGAGTCCCAGGAAAGGACATTGGTTACCTTTTGTCCCGGAAAAATGTACTTACGGTTTCCACGCGATAAACGAGTTTTAGCGCAACGGAGTTGCGGGCATCATCTAGTTTAATCCCTCGATCGTGGATTCTTGGAAATCTATTGTTTACGCGGTCAAATTGGGAGTAATAAGCCCGCACTTAGGACGTGAAAAATAACAGTCTACACACTTTCGCAATTTACAGTAAAGTATGGAATAACATAACGTTTTTACGATAACCAAAACTGTGGGTGGGACGTGGGTCTGTATGTAATATTTTTGTTACAAAGCCATTTAAAAAGTTTGATATGAAACAAAATAGAAGCAGTAAACAACAGGCTGACCTATTTTTATTCATCGCGAGTCACGCGGACGTTCGCGGAAATTGCTTAGTGGACTGACTGACACCACGAAGTTTGCTCTTTCATTTACTGTACATTCAGCGGTATTTTACACCTATAGGACCTTTATATCAATGAAATAAGGATCACTTTCATAGAAAATAAGTTATATGGATCTCAAAGTGTAGACTCCTAGTATAGACTACACTTTTGTAATAGCTACCTTTTCACTAGCGCACTTTTTAAATACTTTACTTACATATTAGTTTGTATTGATAAAATATTTAAGGTACCGCTAAACCCTTTGGTGGTAGTGACTAGTGCTCGAAAATAAAATTTGTTACTGCATAATGATTTGTAAATCATGCCAAATAAATACAAATTTTTTGCCTGTTTAATACTTAAAGTAGGAACTAAGATCAAAAAAATTAACTACATTTTTTTATCTGTCTGTATGTCTGGTGCAGCTCTGGAACGGCTGGATAGATTTTAAGAAGACTTTCACATACTTTTTTCATATACAAATATATTTTTGTTGTCTGTATCTTAAACATACCCCACCATTTGTCTGTCGATGTTCAAGTGAATTCGTTACGATTTTTATTAAGCAAGCAATTTAATCCTTCAAGCCCCAT
The DNA here is from genome assembly GCA_937595015.1 of Polyommatus icarus. NCBI lineage: Eukaryota > Metazoa > Arthropoda > Insecta > Lepidoptera > Lycaenidae > Polyommatus > Polyommatus icarus. Next base: position 24,308,957 of record OW569321.1, read on the forward strand.
AAGAGCACCGGTGATAGCGACAACAAAAAATCCGCATACGAAGGATTAAATTATTATCATTTAAAAAGTAGTTTATTTGATTTTATTGTAGTTTCTGAACAAACTACTTTTATGCCTTTGGTAAAAGGCAAAGTCTAAAATTAAATACAAAAAATGTGAGTTGTACCACTTTTATTTACAATGTCCATAAGTTTCTGACCCCCTCTTTTGCTCCACTTAGAGCGGTAGGAGGGATGATTTTTATACACCAGATTTTGAGTTGGAAGAAGGCAAATATATCTGCGAAAACCGTATGCAAATCGGATCAGTAGTTTTGGTGTTAAAGCAAAAGTCTTAAACAAAATCTGACCCCCTCTTTCGTCCCTTTAGAAGGGTGGGGGGAAAATTTTTTATACACCAGATGTTAAGTTGGAAGAAGACAAATATATCTGCGAAAACCGCATTCAAATCGGATCAGTAGTTTTCGTGTCATAGTGGAACAAAACAGAAAAAAACTAACCACATTCTTGGATTCTATACCGATGTATTAATATATTTTTAGAATATCTTTAATGTACAGAATTTTCATTTCTACAGTTTTATTATATAATGTATAGACTAGCTGTTGCCCGCGTCTTTGTCCGCGTGGACTTCAGTTTATAGCGCGCAGTGTCAACAAAATTGGTGTCAAATTTAAAAGCTTTTTAAAACCCCGGTACCCCTTAAATTAAAATACCCAAAAACAGCTGTGTAGTGCACACATAATATTTCATTTTTTAAAATTAAAGCTTATTTAGCCCCCCATTACACAACTTTAGCTTTACCCATAAACTATTTAGCATTGGTAGGTTTAAGGTTTCGTCACTCATCACTGCATAGGCCGTAGATAAAGTATTGAGTAGTGAGTTATTCATTGTCAACGTGCATATAACAATCGCAAGAATCGAAAAGCGCTACTCAACATGGTACCTCTTATAGAAAGATGCATGAGCAAGCGATATCGCGATGTAGGAGACGCACGGCGCCATCTATTATGAATTTTTGGAACTAACTTAATTTGAACAAATTTACGCATTTTCACCCCCTTACAACCCCTTTTTCCGGTTAAAAAGTAGCCTATGTCCTTTCTCAGGCTTAAGACTATCTGTGTACAAAATTTCATTACAATCGGTTCAGTAATTTTTGCGTGAAAGACAGACAGAGATACTTTCACATTTATAATATTAGTATAGAAGTATAAATTAATGCCTATGGCTTTTATATTAATCTGTAATTACTTCATTACAATATTATTAATAATAATATAATTATCTAGTGTAGCCTAGGACTTATTGTTTACTAGTTGATGCCCGCAACAAAACAAAAGGAAAGTTTATTGCGTGGGAATCATACATTTTCCAGACATAAAAAGTATCATATGTCCTTTCACTGGTCTCTAAGTAGCACCATACCAAATTTATAAGAAGAAGAAATTTCACCAAAATCAGTTCAGCAGTTTGAGGATGAAGACATAACAGACAGACAAACAGACACACTTTAGTATTTATAATATTAAGTATGGATAGTTTTTCCAGCTGAAGAACTATGCTACTGCAGTTTGCTGCGATAAAAAGCTTTTATAATTCTCCAGGACTTAAATATTATATGTAGGTTTTAAAAACATTTTTTAAATATACGTAGTCAAAGGAAACAAAACATTGAGATATTTCTTCGTCAAAGTATTAGCACTGAAAACACCATATAAACACAATAATAAAATAGATTTCAACAGTTTCCCAGAAGTGATGAACCCTGGAATTATATTGTGAACTGCAAATAATTTATTTTGTTTTTTACTTATGTAGTGTTTCAGCTAATTACAACTTGATGATAATTCCTCAGTAAAACCATCCCACCCCTGCCCGCCCCTTAATTTTGGGGTATTCTCATAAACCTATACCAAACATACAATAACTACAAATTCGTTTTATTCTCTTACAGTCTCAGAGTCTAGACTTCTATAATTAGTGTAAATAAAATTTTGTGAAAGTAAAATTTTATTTGCTATAGAATATTTGATGATAAAAAGATTAATAAACGTACTGTTTTGAAGTGTTTGTAACAAAAACACCCAACCCCTAATCAGCAATGGTGATAACAGAGAACAATAAAATTTGGAAAAATCTTTTGGCCGGATTATGTAAAACACATACCTTTACTAATAATAAACAATATATCACACTTCAATTAGTATGTTTCTTTCTTTAAACACCAAATAACGCGAAAGTAACAACAAACACAATTTCACGAAAATACTGACAAATAGATTTTTGACAAATCGAAGAATCAGTGTTACCAACTCTCATAAATATTTATCCCTAAGTTGGTGTCAAAGACCAAAAGGCAAAAACCCCTAAAGCGCTTATTCCACATCTTATCCTAGCTGGGATCCTATCTAGGATCCTAGCTAGGATAAGTGAAATAAGTGCTTTAGAGTGGATTGCACGAACTAACTTTAACTTCAACAGTAACTTTAACCTTAACTTTGACAACAGTGCAAAATATCTAATCTCTAGTGGCGTCCAAACACCCCATATGCTCATACGACATTTAAAGCTAAAAGGACGCCATATTTAACTTTAACCTTAACTTTAACTTTAACCAGGCCTCTGGTGCAACACAGCCTAAAATCGCCCTAATTTAATATTTTTTGTTTTCCCACTAAAAAATATATAAATATAAATTCATAATGATGTAGAAATAATATAGTCTATAATAATATGTATACCTTTCTTTAAAATATATTGTAAGACCGTTTGGAGACCCCAATAAACGTAAATAAATAAATAAATAAAATATACTGTAATATATGTTTCAAAATATTTTAAATATTTCGTTTTCGTCTAAAGATTCAGATTTTTTGAAATCATACTTGTTGACGTTGTTGACATTGAATAAATTTAACAATTTATTGGATGGATTATAGGTAACACAAGAATCAAGATCCATCATTTCGATTTAATGTAAATCGGACAATAAATTAAAAAAATTAAAGAGTCGAAAAATCCCCGAAAATACTCCTAAAAAATTCAGACCCCCCTAAGGAAATCCCATATTTTTTGAAAATGTTCTGCTGTCAAAAATTGGCATAGATTCTTCATGGGTGCGGCAACGCTTTCCTGGAGTTTGCCATTATGGTGTCTACAGACGGACGAACCCGGTACGAAGTGAAGATAGGCGTAGGCGAGTTTGACCGCTGTCAAACTCGTATGCAGGTACTTCACTTCGTACGAATTTGACAGTATTGACGGTCGCAGCGAACCGTCAAATTTGACACGTGGGCTTAGTGCTGCCAATTTAACAAATAGCTGCCTATATATAAGGAAAAATATTTATTGTAATAAATTTAACGCAAAACTTAATGGCTTTTACAGATTGCGCGAACCCGGTCTGCAGACCGCGTCTCTCAGGGACGCGGTCCGTCCGTGAGAGACAAATTTGACAGTTTTGACGGTTCGACGTCCCGCTACACACTACACGTACCTCGTCCATCAAACCGGAATGACATTTGTAAACTTGTTTTCGGATTTTAAACTCTATTGCATTGCAATAGAGTTTCAAATGCCCAAAAGCTTCATTTTCGTAAAGTGTTACCAATTCTGAAAGATATATTTTCCCTACACTGTATTTGTGTAAATCACAGATTAAGGACAAAAATGTTTTTGTGAGAAGTAGAAAGTTTAAGTATTTATAGTATTTATTGTTTATAGTATAGTATGTAATGTATTATTATAGTATTTTAGTATTATTATTTTAATTTAGTGTTTTGTTGTACATATAATAATATTGTTTAACATAGTAGGTAATAATTTATAATTTATTTCATTTCTGTATAACTGTGCACGCCCTATCTGATGTTTTGATCAAATTTCTCTTCTTAGGACTGCTGGAAGAAATCTCTTTAGAGATAAGCAGTACCTGTTGTGTCGTCTTTCTTTATAAGTATATCTTGTAAATGTTTTTGTGTACACAAAAACATAAATGGTTAAATAAATAAATAGTAAGGATTTTGAATTTTAAAAAATAAAATTCAAAATATGTATCATATGTATAAAATAATAATATCGGTTGTAACATGGTTGTAACTTGTATCTAGAAGTGGTTTTAATTATTATCGTTGAAAATATCCTTACTTTGCAATTAAAATTTTGGTCACATTAGAGCTGGATCGAAAATATTAATTAACTATTCAAGAGGAATAATTAACCCCAATTATTTTAAAAGTAAAAACAGGAGCCGTAAGTAATGTTAAGTTTTGCGTTAAATTTAATACAATAAATATTTTCCTTATATATAGGCAGATATTTGTTAAATTGGCAGTACTAAGCCCACGAACAATGGCCAAATCGTACCAGATAATAAATGGCGTCCCGATATGCCATTGGTAGCATGGTAGCTAAAATTCTCTAATATTTTAAGGCATCGAAAAATATTAGAAATGTGTCTGTAAATTGTATGTAAGCCACAAAAAAAAGATCAATATATTTTAGTTTCTTTATGTTCTGACAGCTGGCGATTATTCGCATTTGTTCTATTTTTTGGGTAATACTCTAGGAAAAATTGAAATAATTAGGAACGAGATCGCCGAATATACATTTGTAGACTACACCGCAGTAGGGAAAAAGGTAGTTCTTAAGTCTAACCTCAAAATAATTGTTAACGTTATTAATTATTGTAAAAAACCGTGGCTATTTAGACATAATTCTCAAACGGAATTATGTTTAGAGCATAAGAACAACCAAATCTAACTATAGTTTATTTTGGGACATCAAAAACAAAAGTCGAGTCCAGCTCCTATACAAATTTGGCCATGATTCTTTGACGGTTCGCTGCGAACCGTCAAAACTGTCAAATTCGTACCAAGTGAAGTACCTGCATACGAGTTTGACAGCTGTCAAACTCGCCTACGCCTATCTTCACTTCGTACCGGGTTCGTCCGTCTGTAGACACCATAACATTACTTACGGCTCCTGTTTTTACTTTTAAAATAATTGGGGTTAATTATTATTCTTCTTGAATAGTTAATTAATATTTTCGATCCAGCTCTAATGCGACCAAAATTTTAATTGCAAACTATATTTTCAACGATAATAATTAAATCCACTTCTAGATACAAGTTACAACCATGTTACAACCATAATAATAATATTCTCAAAAATAAAATTCTAAATAATATGTAATGGACTATGGACAGCATCAAAATCCTTTCTACTTCTCACAAAAACATTTTTGTCCTTAATCTGTGATTTTTGTATCACGCCAGCGGCCGGAGTTATACAAATACATTGTGGGGAAAATATTTCTTTCAGAATTGGTAGCGCTTTACGAAAATGAAGCTTTTGGGCATTTGAAACTCTATTGCAATGCAATAGAGTTTAAAATCCGAAAACAAGTTTACAAATGTCATTCCGGTTTGATGGACGAGGTACGTGTAGTGTGTAGCGGGACGTCGAACCGTCAAAACTGTCAAATTTGTCTCTCACGGACGGACCGCGTCCCTGAGAGCAGAGAGACGCGGTCTGCAGACCGGGTTCGCGCAATCTGTAGAAGCCATTAAAGTATATTATATATACCCCGCAAATGATCAAATTTGTTTGACAAACATGTTTGGTGTAATTTACGTTTTCATCAAACAGCAGCGCAGACAAACAAACGTGCATCAAACACGTAGTTTGTACGCTTCAAACAAAGCTGTACTGCCTGTACACACTATCAAACTGTTTGACAAACACGTAAAATTTGACAAACTATTTGATCATTTGCGGGCTACTTTAGGATTACTTTCCAGAAAAATATATTTTTGTTGTTTATGTGCTTTGTCCAATGACTTGTACTAGTCGTTTTAAATTTTTACCCTACCCTATCTGGTAGTTGGTACAGCAACCTTGACAAAATGGTAACACTGAGTTCTGTCAAATTCGTGACAGTCAAATGTCAACTGTCAAATGGCTGTCAAAAGCAAAATACGAATTGGGAGCACAGATTACTAGTATATATTTGTAGAATTGGGAGTTTTGCCGGGAATACGAAAGAGTGATGTTGTGTATTTGTATTTAATTTCCTAAAATTGTGTTATTTCGGTTTTTAATGTGTAATGTTGGTAGAATATTAACCATTAAATATTCGTTGTTGTGTACAAGTGTGGGCAAGTGATAACACTTCAAGAAACGTGCCATTTTGTGTTCCCTCCAAAACTCCATCGAAAGTTTTAGTAAAGGGTCTACCACTTTACTAAAACAACTGACTTGACTCGTTGACTTTACCGACTACTTTTTAGACTTTGACTAGACTTTCGACTTGACGATAATCTGGAAAAACAACTTGAAAATTTTTGTAAATTTTTTACGATTTTTTTTTTCCCGCCAAAACTTTACTTGACACTGGCCATGGTTTAAAAGCCGAGAGCCATAACAAGAAAAAAAAATGTCAACTGTCAAATTGCTGTCAAAAGCAAAATACGAATTACGAATTACGAAAGCAATGTTTTTACTTTGTGATTATTTTATCGTGAATGTGAATATCTTGTAAATAATCTATTAATTTTTGAACATATCAAATATCATATGGAAATAATTAAAAGCATAAATTATAGACAAAAGTGACCACATCTAATATCCTAAAATGAGTGAAACACCAAGGCAACTTGAGCGAAACTTTGACCCCAGTTTATCGAACACTGTAGTTGGGGGAACAAACGATGCACTTGGATTCAGGAATGCAATACCATCTACGTCTACCGCTATTGGACCTCCAGCGCTGCCTCCACGACCTGATCTTATGCAGCCAAACTATGGCATGAACAGTGGCTATCCGTTTGGAGGCATGGGGGCCATGGGTGGAAATTGTGGCATGGGATATGGGGGATACAATAGTTACGGAGGTTTTGGTGGTGGGTATGGAATGGGAGGCATGGGTATGAGCCCATACGGAGGGTTCAATAGGTATGGACCTATGTACGGGGGGGATATTGAGAGCAGGTAAATACCACTGTTGATAATACAAGGATAATATTGTGTTTATTTCACATTACTATGAGAGTATGGAATTCTAGAACTACTATTTTGTTATCAATTAATACTGAAGTCTTGTGTGAGAATGTAAACAACATTTTTATTAATATAACTACTAACTTCTTAAACCTAAGTTATCTCTGCAAAGGTCAAAGCAACTAGCAGTAGCATGTTAATACCAATGCATATAAAATATTGCAACATTTAAAATTTTATGATTTTTAAAATAAATATTAACTTATTGTTATAATGTAAAAATAACAATATTTATGTACTATCATATAAGTTGATTCCTAGGCGGATGGGGAACCTACATAGTTTGGTCGCATTACATCAAACCCAGCCAATCACCACCAACAGATCACAATTATTAACATTGAATTGACATGATCTGACCAAATGACGTTGGTCTGTCAACTGCCTAGGAATCAATTTCCTCCATGGTACATAAAACTTTAACTTAATTATTTTTACTTTCTTACAATCTTAAAAACAATGAAAACTGATTCTGTCACTTAAATGATTTGTAGATTTATACAAATGGCTGAGGAAAGTTCAAGACCTACATTTGATTCAATTCAAAGTGTAGTGCACGCAGTGGGCAGTGTTGCAATGATGCTTGAGAACACATTCTTTGCTTTAACAAGTTCATTTAGAGCAATACTTGGTAAATATGTACTTGTTATCTAATCATTGTTTAGTAATTATTATGTTGCTGTCAGCAATTTCAATTTAACGCTTCAACTCCCATAAGGCCCATGTGGGCCGCGAGTACAATATATTTCCAAGAAACTGCGATCAAAGGATTAATATTTCCCAAACAAAAATAAAAATATATATAAGCTCAAAGCCTATGTTACTTGAATCATTATTATTAGTATTTATGTTAAATATAAACATCTACTTTGCCATTAAAATTAAAAGCACAATTTATGGATTATTCTTTCTTATTGTACTTTTTTATACAGGTGTGGCAGAAAATTTTGGAAGATTGAGATCTCTTTTTGCACAATTCTGGTCAACATTTGCTGTTGTCAGAAGCTTAAACTGGATTGTAAGAAAATTACTTGTTCTGTTGGGAATTCGGACAGAGAATGAGTTTAAGGTAAAAACTAGACTACAATAAACCTACAAACATAATTTAAAACATAAATTATCTTTTGTTTTAAATTGATAGTAACTATTTGTTTTATAATAATAGCTTCATGTTATATTATTCAAGGTTTCTAAACACAATGTAGATTTGCCTTATTTGCAATTATGTTTGACTAGCTGTCCTGGCAAACGTTTCTTTGCCATATTATATACAGTATATCGCCCGTATTATTTATGATTTATAAGTTTAAACACTTAGGGATTTTGTCGCTGAGCACTTATATTAATCCCGACGATTCGGCTGCCTTATAGCTGCCGTGGTCATGGGCGGACTGAGGTGACAGGTGTCCAATCTCTTGAAGTTATTCAACTACCCTACAATTCATCATTTTTGTTTGCGTTCCGATCTATGCAGAACAAACTCACAGTGTCTTGAAGCCGAGGTGTCATGGATTTGTGCTTGAGTTTGTTTATTATCAATATCGATATCGACAAAATCCGTAAGTGTTTAAACTTATAAATCATGAGTGATACTCTCGAAAACTTAAGAAGTCAGCCCATATTATTTATTGAATTAGTGACTAAATAAGTATGTCACCATGGCAACGTCCATCGCTATCCCGTGACCCGCGTCGCATAAACAATGGTCGCTCTTTGTAGACAAATAATTTGCAATAAAATAAAATTGCAACTATAATTAAAGATCTAAGCTATCCTATCGCTCAAGTTGGAAAAAAGCACACATTAAAATCGGTTAAGTAGTTTAGGAATCCATCACGGACAAACATCGTGACAGGAGATTTATATTATATATTCCTACGATTTTATTATATAAAGATGTTCCGCGCGGCTTCGCTTGCGTAATTTAGGAATTTCACGCAACCGTACATTTTTCCGCAAAAAAAGCCTATGTCCCTTCACGTGGTCTATTCTTCATGTTTGCCAAATAACATAAAATTGCTCCAGTACTTCTTAAATAATAATTAAGCAATTTCATATAATTTCCCCCGTTTTTTCCACATTTTTCTCTATTTCTTCGCTCTAATAGGCTATCTAACACTGAAAGAATTTTTCAAATCGGACCAGTAGTTCCTGAGATTAGCGCGTTCGAATAAGCCCTTTCATATAATTTAACCCTTTTCTTCCACATTTTCCTCTATTTCTTCGCTTCTATTAGTCTTAGCGTAATAAAATATAGCCTATAGCCTTTATCAATAAATGGGCTATCTAACCCTGAAAGAATTTTTCAAATTGGACCAGTAGTTCCTGAGATTAGCGCGTTCAAACAAACAAACTCTTCCCAATTATAATATTAGTATAGATTGATTTAACAGGTTAAGGGCGTTCCGTCCGGAGATTCCGTAATTGACCGTATTTAAAACCTTATAAACTCATAATCTGAAAGCTACAAAGTTATAATAAAAATACAGCAATAATCTTCAGTATATCAACATTCCTTTTGTCGTTTTAAATTTTCTATTTTAGTTTCTTATACTCATGATATCAGCTTCCAAAGTAATACCAATTTGTTAAAATTCAAGCATACATTCAGCATCTCCTTAGGATTTACAAATTTCTTTTATTTGAAACTCACGCCAATAGATCGACAATATCATAAACTACACATTCGCCGTTTTAATTTTTTTTTTAGGACAATTTTGACTAAGTTAAGTAAAAATAATAGGGTTATGGCGCGATCTCGGCAACGCGGCAAATGTATGGCCAAGGTCGTTTGCTCGGGGGACGGCCTTAATAAGAGATAATTAAGATAAGCATTTATATGTAAAATACTATTTTTAGGCTTGGGCTGAGGCTGTAGCGGCTACTCAGAATGGTTCAGCGACACCCGAGCAGCGAGCGCGGGGCTCCAGCTGGCCCATTCTCCTCTTCTTTGGTGTTATTGCTGCTGCACCCTACATTGTCCTAAGAATGCTCAATGGACTCGCATCAAACATACACGAGAGATGTAAGTTTAAGTTTAGTATTCATGACGAAAACCTTGAACCAGCCCGAGTTGTTTACTACAATACTAGTTTGCAATGTAAATTACCTATAATTAGTTTTGAAGTAAGTAATGCAATTTGGTTGGTAGTAATTTTTTAAAAGAAATTAAATTTTTGAAATTTTTATACATTTTTTTAAATTAGAAAGTTAAAATATTGAAGATGTTTTCCTTGTTTCTTCAATAATAATAGATTGCTAAATATCTTTGCAAGACTGATAAATTCTTTATCTCCAGTATGATGCTACCAAAACTCTTTGCAAGCACTAAATCGGTAGTTATATTTTTTACATATTATAACATTACATAAATGTTTATCAGAACCAATATACAAAAGAGAACCAATATACAAAAGATAACACTATCAAAAATTGTAGTTATCGGTCATGGGAGGCCTATCTGTGTGATTTCTTTGTGTGTATTCTTCGCAAATATGACTCGATTTCTTTGTAATATTATTATCAAACACGAAGGTATTTTGACCTAGATAAGGGTTATCAATCATGATTATTGGCATTTCGCACATAAGATTTAAATGCGCGGTACATCTACATGCTACGTTTATATCTCCTTTGCATGCTACTGTGAGCTTTAGATATTACTGTGTAAACATTGCGCGTTCAAGCGAGGTCACATTGTCGCAATACTTTGCGTCGTGAGAACCGAACAAGTGTTTACTATAATATTATTATTATAGTAACAGCAGGAAGCTGAAGAGTCCGTTTGCGACCAACAACTGAGTCTATGCTGTCCCACTTCTGGGCAAAGTCCCCCAAAATCTTCTTGATCAAACGCTACGGTTGCGTTTGATCAAGAAGCCTGGCTCGTATTTATCTAATTCTAATTAATCGCGCCATCTTTTTCGATGCCGACCTGACAGCGGCGCGCCGCCATCGTCGTCTTCCATCGTCTGGTACCCACAAATTACTGTACCAATTTTTATGAAATTTGACACCTAGATATAGAGTAGACCACGAAAAGGATAACACTTTTTGCTGTTTCCGCGATTTTTTTTACGCGGGCTTCTTTTCTATGTCTATGCCATTCCAGCGTCCGTCGTTCCGTCAAAACATTAATGTGGCTTATCAAAAAACTCGATGACGCCCGCAACTCCGTTGCGCCAAAATACATTTATCGTGCCGGAACCGTACATTTTTCCGGGATAAAAAGTATCCTATCCTTTCCCGGGACTCAATCCCTATACCAAAATATAAGCAAAATCGGTCCAGCGGTTTAGGCGTGAAGGGGTAACATAACTAGTGGTGGTTAATATAACGTATAGCTGAAAAAAGTAGCGCGCTATTTCTTCGCAACGAATAGCGCGCGCTATAAATCTATGCACAAGACGCTACGTTATAACGTATCGCGCGGTCACTGACCTAGCGGCTAGCACGGCGCCGCGCCGCTCGCGCCGGCCGATCGCGCGCGATTTTCGTTCGATCGTTGTCGGGTCCTTTCGTTGTCAAATCGGGTGAATTCGGCTGTCATAATTATTGCAGTGTTACTTTGTGAGCATACGTAAATTATAATTACTATTATTTGATTTGGAAGCTAATGTTGACTTTACGCCATAGACAAAATTGGCGCAAACAATATTTTAAAAAGTACTTAAATAAAATGTAAAAAAACTGTTGATAAAAAGAAGATGTAAAAATATGTCATTGTATTAACTCACCCACCGCGTTATAATTATTGTAGACGTTACTAATCATCATGTTGTAACATAACGAAAGAATTTAAATAACGTTGGTAACATTACAATTTACAACGCGTCAAGAATCGTTAATTTCATTCGTTGTATATAACGTAGCGTCAAAAATATCGCGCTTGAAAATCAACGAGTCAAGAATCATTATTCGTTGTAACGTAGCGTCAAAAATATCGCGCTTGAAAAGCAACAAGTCAAGAATCGTTATTCGTTGTAACGTAGCGTCAAAAATATCGCGCTTGAAAAGCAACGAGTCAAGAATCGTTATTCGTTGTAACGTAGCGTCAAAAACATCGCGCTTGAAAAGCAACGAGTCAAGAATCGTTATTCGTTGTAACGTAGCGTCAAAAACATCGCGCTTGAAAAGCAACGAGTCAAGAATCGTTATTCGTTGTAACGTAGCGTCAAAAATAGCGCGCTTGAAAAACAACGAGTCAAGAATCGTTAATTTCATTCGTTATAACGTAGCGTCAAAAATAGCGCGCTTGAAAAATGTAGCATATTGATGTAGCGCGCGAGGAAAATATAGCCGTTAGGAACACCACTAAACATAACAGACACACTTTCGCATATTTTATAATATTAAGTAAGAACAAGAAGCAAAGGCTTTGCTCGTGTTGAATTACCCTTTGAAAAATGAGGACATTTTGAATATTTGCTTCCATTAAAAACGGATTATTAGCTTTATATTATGCAATATAATATTGACTCAATAATTTAATTATTTTTTTCAGTGACCGATCCAACTTCGTGGCAGAATCCTCTTCGGGCCGTCGCGCAATACGACTACCAGGCGACATCCCCTCAAGAAGTCAGCTTCAACGCCAACCAGGTACTAACCCTGGCGCCCCAGCATCTCCAAGGCCAATACTGGAACTCCGGCTGGCTGATGGCCACCACGGACAGACAGCACGCGGGCCTGGTCCCAGTCAACTACATCAAGGTCATCAAACCAACGAACCAATTAGAAAGTAATGTTACCAACGAGAAAGTAGAGAGTGATGCTAGTAAAAATAATCCAGAACCAGTAAATTTGGATAAATATTATGCAGATGAATTATAATTTTTAAAGATGGTTAAGGCCTGTTTTGGAATCGCCTATCGATTAATTTACATTGCAAGCACGCAAGCCGTTACAATGAGTTTTTAAACTAACCGTTCGGTGGCCCAACACTGAGGACGCCAAATCTGTTTGTAGAATTCGTGTGATGTTGTAGGGCGAGTAAACTAAACACAGAATACTGTATCACTGAACGCTCTACTGTCGGCCGTTGCTCGGTAAGAAGTGGACGACAGCTCTGACAGTCTGCGGCCATATTCTCCAAGCCCCCACTCATAGGTAGTGCGGCCATCTTTATTTATCAATATACTACACTGTTCATAGGGTGTATTACTGCAATATTTTCACGCTAGATGGCAGCACCAGCATATACAGTAAAGAATAAGTTTTGTTCGACGTTTAATAACATGTCGGATTTTGGTCGAATTATTTACTGTATGTGCTACAATTGTGCTAGCAACCTCTGCTACGACCTTTGCGTAATATTCCCATTCAATGTATATTATAAAGTTCAGTTATTACACGTCACGTTGCAATATGAACTGACCAAATGACGAATAGCTTATCCGGAATTTTTGTCTCATTCCCTCAGTATGAAGTAGAAGTATAGAGATACTAACTTCAGAGTAAGATATTCGTGACTAGGCGATTTAGAAACAGGCCCTTAAAAATCGGGTCGGCAACTTTACTAGTCAGTATAAAAATTATCGAACTTGTCTAATGGCTTAAATTAACTCACGCACCCACGTCGAAAATTTATAATGTCGAAAGAGTTTTGGACATTATAATATTATACATTTTCGAATAATAAATAACTAAATCAGTAATCTATAATATCTTTGTCCTATCATAGCACTTTCATGAATTATTATGACACGTAATGTGTATCTTTTACCTACCATACCTAAAAGGCCTGATAGACGTGCGAACTTAAAGCACGCGGGTTTTACGTTCGCGAACTTACTAGGCTCGACGTCGGTAATAGACGTACGAAGCACGCGCGTTTTACGATCGCGAACTTACTAGGCTCGACGTCGGTGACACACGAGAATGGCTCGCAGTCTTGCCAGACGTACGAGCTCGTCTCGACGAGCTACGAGTAAAATTCCAAGACGGCGAACTTTAAGTACCTACGCGGTTTTTAGGTGACACAGAGGCGATTAAGATCGTCGAGCCATATTAGTCCGTGTACTTACTCGCACGTCTATCACCCCTTTAACTAAAATCAGTTATATTTTATTATAGTTTATAGACTGTTAATACTGTAACTTTATCTCAAACGAGTGTATTCACTATTCATTCAATTTGATACTACTAACTAGCATTCATTTTTTAATATTTTTAAGTTTATTTTTAAGAGTGTGCTAGCATAATATTATAAAAACATTACACGCAGAATGGCTCTGCATATATTTTTTTTTTAATTTTTTAAAAATCATATTAAATTAGAAGTAGGTCGAGACTGTGGCCCTTCCCCTTTAAACCGCCAAAGTCGGAATAATCCGACAAATATTTTCGTCCCCATTTCACCAACGTGGGACGTAAATATCCGGTTAAACGCCATAGTTTATTAATCCTTCGATCGTGGAAAATAGATGGGGCTAGAAGATTTAATTATTATTTATTAGGCATGGAATTGGTGAACAGTCTTTAAAATGTAAGGGCAGTAAGAAGTGAAGTCAATAGAAATACGGTTATAGAAACCACACACCACAGCTGTTAAGACAGAAGACGTTGGACAGTCTTACTACTGCACTCAGAGACGAATATTATTTAACTGTAATAGTCCAATAAAATTACGGCTCAAAATGGGTTAAATAAACATGAACGAACACAGTTTGGGGATTTTAAGGATCGATAGGGGGGTGTATTCTGAGCATAAATTTATTTCGTAATTTTATTGGACTATAATTAAATGAAAATTTTGAGATAAACCCCATACAATATGTATTATGTATGGGGTTTATCTCAATTATTATCTCATACATTATTACAGTCAAGTAATTATTATTCATCTCTGAATGCAGCAGTTACTACTTACTACCTATTTTGTTACTTGTAATAAGTAATATTTTCTTTTTATTAAGAGGTGACGGTTCATAATTAATGTTACATGCTTAATATTGTTATATTGTAAATATTTGAATAAGGTAGAGTTAGTTTAATTGTAAGTAAGTATGTATTTATAAGGTACATCAATAATTATCAAAATGCCTTAATTAATGTATTTTAATATTGAAATTATTGCCAATGTTATGTACTATATTTTTAACCGACTTCCAAAAAAGAGGAGGTTACGTTTGTCTGTTTATATATATTTTTTTGTATGTTCAACCATAACTTCGCCGTTTATGGACCGATTTTCATGATTCTTTTGTTGTTGTACAGAGTTAAATCCGAGGTTGGTACCATGTTCACAAAAGTGGTGATCTGATGATGGGATCCATGAGGAATCGAGCCTCGAGGGCACTCCTTGAAATTTATATGGGAACATATGGTGATTTCGATTTTTTCTGAAGTATTTCAGGCATATACTACCAAAAAGTAAGATTTTGCACCAGGATATACACTGGTTCTGAAGGTACCCAACAGAACTTTTGAATCATTATAGATACAAGTTTGAGCATTTTGGCTTTATTTAAACTACTCCAAGCAAATACTACATTATTTGTGCTGAACATAGGATAAATTTTATTTTGGAAAAAATTGGGTTTCGTAAGATATTTGCCTTTTTCGGACGGCAGGTGAAAAAATCAACCAGAAAAGTTACTTACTTTGCGTACGCTGCCGAAACTATAAAAGATAGAACCATAAAATGTTCTAAGTATTGTAGATCTTATCAATATCTACAAAAAAGTCCGCGATACACTATACTTATCTATGTCGAGTGAGGCACAATAACCATTAAAAATCTTGAATTTTTTTGGACAACATTTTTTTGTAACGCATTTATTTTACACATGCCATTAATCCTTATCAAAATAGATCATTTCATCACTAAGTACAGTTTATGTAGATAAAATTTGGTCTTTAAATGATTAAAATTGGACGTTTGGTTTTGAAATTAAGGCGTAATTAAAATATTACGATAGTGGGCGTCACCAAGCGGGATGCGCTTGCGGGAGGAAGACAATCTGTGCAGTGTGCACTGTACACCCTTCGGATAATGACTGCGTCCGCGTCGTCGATGTCAGTGTCGGAGTCTGTGAATTGACCTGGGAATCATTATGCTGACCGAGTCTTTCCTGGGTAGGCTTTTTGCAATCGTAACCGACATCCACGCGGGCAGAGCCGCAGGCGACCGCTAGTAATATTTACAAGTCGACAACAAGCTATAATATTATAGCCTTGTAGTCTCATATTATGTAACTAAAAAGGGTAAAATGATTATTTTTTTAACAAAAAATTAAAACCTACTTCCAAGGTAAAAACAAAAGTACTTATTCTTAATCTAAAAAGAATCAAATAATTATTATTCCTTATTATAGTGGCGTCTTCAGACTTCGCCTAAACCTCAACTATTTCTGTACTCAATCTTCATGCTTTTGAAGTCGGTACCAGCTTACCTTAGCGTAATTGCTATGTCAAGGATCTCAGAATTTTTCCGGGCTGGTACCTACCGACTTCAAAAGTACGAAGGTTGAGCACAGAAATAGTTGACGTTTAGGCGAAGTCTGAAGACGCCACTATAATAAGGAATAAGAATTATTTAATTCTTTTTAGATTAAGAATAAGTATTACTTTTGTTTTTACCTTGGAAGTCAGTTTTAATTTTTTGTTATATTTCTCTTTTCTTTGGGAACTGTTACTTTTTATTTCTTAGACTGATAATGCATTTTTCTATTAATACGTAAGCTTTCTCAAAATTATTATCCAGTTGAAATAAATATATATTGCTATTTAAAACATATTTCTTTAATTACCCCCCACCTATTTATTTTTAAGTTAAGTTCCGTGCAGCTTGGAAATTAGAGGTTAAATTATTATAATTAGGCTGATTTTAGTCAAACGCTGACCGTCGACGCTGATAGCCTAAGATGAATAAAATTCTAAGACGCGTTTTGGAATAACACATAGCAGTCCGAGCTCAAAGATAATATAATCACTACGTTTTATCTGTGCTGATACTTCACAATAATTTTCAGTCGGCGTGAGAACAAAATCAGCCTTGATTCCTTGAAGTTTGGCTTGGCTGATTACCACCAAGTTGTACTTGGTGGTAATCAGCCTGCAGCCGCAACAATACAATAAAGAGTTGTTTGTTAGTAACATAATACATACAGTATAATATATTATAGGTTTCGAAACATGGACTTATTTGGAGGAAATTTAACAACTCTGTTGACCATTATTGCAGGACTTCCTTCTTTGAACTTGAAAGTAACGTTAATTTATCTTATTTTTGTAAGTAAATAAATATAACATATATGTTTTAGTTTTTATTGTAAAGTCATTAGTCTAAATTTACAAGTAAGGTTCGGGGAATTCGAATGTGACTTCACGCCCCGTGAGCTTCTTGTATACTGACTGGAAGGTGTCGACCTGAAACAAAGAATTCGTGATTTATAAACTTACTAGCCGACCCGGCAACATTGTTTTGCCATATACATTATTTCTAGTATCAATATAAAAAGTAGATAAAAACCTATTCTCAGGCCATATCTAACAAAATTTCATTAAAATTGGTTGAGCTGTTTTGAAGGAGTTTGCGCACGAACACTGTAACACGAGAATTTTATTTGTTTGAACTTTGAAGTTAAAATTATTAAATCAAATGACATCATCATCATAATATATTTAAGAAATAATTTTGTTTACAATACAATTTTGTTTGTATCCAAGTTTAAAATTTTGTAATTTTAAACTTAGATAATTTGTAGTGAACCCAGGACACTATCTAAAAACTATCCAAGGTGTCCCAGTACACTAAGAAAACTAGGACATGTCCTGGGAAAACAGGACAGTTGGCAACCCTTCTTGAAATTAATGGGCTTCTGCCTCTACAAAAATAGATACAAAATGCTAGTCATTTTCAAACCATATTTTTAACCATTACCACAAACTTAATTTGCATTCCAGAATTGGAGAGATCTAATCCTGAAATTCCGGGGTCTTTGTTTAGCAAAAATTCTCTCTGAATTCATATTATTAATCCAGAAAGACTGGCGGGGCTAAAATGGTCACATTTAGCAATTCCTCTCAATCAATTCAGCTAATGAATTGTCAAAACTGTCTAACTGACAAATGTCAAATCAGTACAAAAATACAGAAATGAACTGCAAGCAGAGTTGCATTTTGCGATTTTAGAAAAATGAATCATATTATGATTCATATCATGATTCTTCAATGCGACCATTTTAGCCCTGCTGAATACCATACAATATCAGTATGCTCCACACACATTCAGATTTTTTATGATATGAATTTCTCAGTTCGATCTGTAAGAATGATACTGACGAGCGTTCTGAATTCCGGGTCAGAATATTTAAGATTATGATTTCATAACGCGCGTATTTCCATACATTTTAAAAGAGCGGCACAGACATACTGGAATCAGATTATAAATTTTTTCAGTTGACACTGCAAGCGGCTAACTTCTGGACGTGTTCTGGATTACACGACCTTATGTGTTGAAACTTCCATTGAGGATTATACCATTACAGGGAAAAAAAGACATAACGTGGTTGTAAATTTTTAAAATTTTAATTCCATATTATTGGGAAACATTGAGTGAAGACGAAGTCCAAGACGTTTATATTTGCTAAGAATCACGAGACTACTGATCAATCTGAATTTTTAAGATATGTGTGAGGCAAGGTACCAAAATTTAGATAATGAATTCAGAGAGACATTCCGGCTGTGTGAGGCCAGCCTAACAAGTCGCCTCGAAAAATTATTGCAAGCCAAAAATTAAAACACAAAATGCATCCAGATGAAATGAATCCAAATCCAAATCACCCTCTAAGCCGGAATTCTGGGATTTTTGTTTTAACTTTTAACAAAATATTATATACTGAGAAGTCCAAAACTACCTAGCCAAAAATTTAAATTTAAAATGCATTCTTGATGCATGAAATTAAATTGAGGAGCTGGAGAACAGAACCGGATTAGTCCATGAGAAACAAAATTACAGTGGCTAAAAAACTAGTATTAACTACTAGTTACTACTACTAAACTAATCAGGTTTTGTTTGAAAATGGACTTTTTAAAGCCTTTGTAACCGGTTTTGATTGAAAATGTTAACAGGGATCAACGCACATGGGTCAAGAAAAGACAAATTAAAAAACACATTTTTCGCACTCTGGTGGACATGTTTGGTTTTGTTCACCAGCTCCTCAATTAATCACCCTCCAAGTCTCCAAACAACTCCATTTTTAATGGGTACCACACTGCCCCCCTATAGGCCTTAAGCGCCCACAAATGGGTGTTATAGCC
Source organism: Polyommatus icarus (assembly GCA_937595015.1). Taxonomy (NCBI): domain Eukaryota; kingdom Metazoa; phylum Arthropoda; class Insecta; order Lepidoptera; family Lycaenidae; genus Polyommatus; species Polyommatus icarus. Next base: position 24,328,285 of record OW569321.1, read on the forward strand.
CACTTTGGAAAAGACTGAGTTAAATCTTAATCTTACCTTGTGTTCAATAGTGGTCTGCTGGTTCTTGTCGAGGTGCACTTTGATGAGCTGTGATCCGTCCAGCTTGACTCGGATGCGCTTGCCTACAATTTCAGCAGGGAACACCAAGTCTTCCAAAATAGCATCATACACTGAGGTCAAAGTCCTGAAATAGGCAGAATAAGTAATAAACAAATGGTTACTAGCTGGTTGCAGAAAAGTGTAAGACCAACAAACAGTTTACATGTCCATGAATCACTATGTACTATTTTAACCCAAAAATCTTAATTTTCGATTCTTCCTATAGACAAGCCATTTTACTAGAATAATTTTGCCCATAGTAGCATTGAGCCCTATGGCATCTATGGCAAGTTTTATTCAGTTTTTCCTATTCGATGCTAACAATTAATTTTGGCTACACATCTACTACTTTACCAAGGAAAATATTTAGAGTGGATAGTTATTATCAGACACTACCATAAACAAATGCACAGTAAATTAATACCATGATCGTGGATTCTTGGAAATCTATTGTTATCGCAGTCGGATTCAACTGCTTGGGGCTTGACGGGTTAATGACTTGACAGGAAGTGTTAATTTTATAGTGGAGGTAATGTATATTTTATTAATTTAGGTCTAAAGCTTTGTTTACAAAGCTCAGTATTGGTGATACCAATTTAAATGCCACATTTTATCAGCAGTAAATAAATGTAGCAGCACAATAACCAGTTCCAACTTTCTGTTTACATTCAGATTCATGATTAACTGAGATGGAGTATTTGATTAGTAATATTTGGTATAAAATCTCAGCATCCTTACCTGGACCTAGGCCTCTTCTGCTTGTTAGCAACACGGGTCTTGTGGCTGGGCTTGGGCAGGATTTTGCGGTCACCAATGAACACAACATGTTTGCCACTGAACTTCTTCTCAAGTTCACGCACCAGTCTGATTTGGATCTTTTGGAATGCCTTCAGTTTGGGCATTGGCACGTAGATGATGATAGACTGAAAAATATAAATATTTAATTAGAATTTGTTGCATAAAAATATTCAAGAACTGATTTTTGTTGTATTGTATTGTATTGTATTTCACTATTTTTGTTGTATTGATTTTATAATATTGTGTGATGAATAATATTTTATATCACTTCTGTTTTTATCACAAAGACTAGAATCGTTACCTTTTTGTTGTGGAGTTCAATTTCCTTAGCTTTTGTAATGTAAAGCTCCCTGAGTTGAGCTTTTAGGTCCGAGTTGGTCTCCAACTCGACCAACGCTTGCGAGATCGAGGTCTCGAAAGCATCGGGCTCAACGGCGCTGGCCTTAATGATTTTCGTACTCATCTGGAAAACCAATAAATTGAATATATGAAGCACTAAGTTCTTCAATTTTTAGGTTATATTTCCATACGTAAGTAAAACGATCGCGAAATACTTTTATGACTAATAACACTTTTAAAATAAAGCCACTATATTGTTTCAAGCCTTTTTACACAATACATTTGATATTATCAGTATTTGAACACTTTTAGCTTCAATAACATTGGTGGACACATAGAACACAAGTTTTGCACCGCAGAATATCTTATCAATCTTTACCATAAAACGGTCTGTAATATACTTGTTAAATCCCTAGATTTGTATTTATCTATAACACAATGAGATTTTACAGAAATATACTAAAATATAAAATTTGTTTCAAAAAATATGAAGCAATATCCACCTTGAACACTACCCGGGAGCGAAAGAGATGGAAACAATTTTGACAGTTGACAGCTGTCGATCGAAGCTGTCAACAGTTTGACACCTTCTTCTTTTATTTATTTCTAAATTTCATTTTTTGCCACTTTATTAAGCTGTAATTTGTAAAGTGTAATGGAGGCACTTGGCTATGCACATGGCTATTTGTGTTTGCTATTGGCTATTTGTTGCATTTGGTAAAATTATTGACATATACACAAACAAGCAAATAAAGGCAAATCATATTGTTAATATACCTATAGCCTATAGGTATATTACCTTTATGAGGCAAATACGGCCTTCCACACATGGACGCCAAATACCAAACTTTTACTTGATTTTCTTTACTTGCCTATTTGACTCCTTTGATGTGCGTCAAAAACTGACAAAGGTACGGATATGTGATATGTGTATTTGGTATTGGTCATATTTGTCAAATAGGCAAATAAGGCCAATATTTGTCAAACATATCGTCTACACAATGTGATTGTTTGGCGAATACATCAATTACGCAAATACAAAATATATCCATGTGAAGTGCCTCCATGAAGTGTAAACATCTGCTTGAGCCCGATAGGCCAGCGTAGTGGGCCATCACGATGGGCAAGCGTGGGGAGGACCTAGTGGCGTAGGATGGCCGATGGCGCCAGCAATGGAAGTAATTATTACAGCTTTTACATTATAAGTAAGGTGCATTGGGGTAACTTCGAAAGAAAAAAAAATGGGGATATTTCGAAAATGGCAAATAATTACCAAACATAAAGTAATTTTGAGCTCTGGCCACATTTTCGGGCGCGCACCCCATATCGAATTATAATGCCCGCTGTACACTCTCGCCGAGAGCTCTCGGGCGAGAGTCTCGTGCGAGAGCCCCTTGCCCGAGTGCGATCATGTACATTCTCGCTTAGTTCAATCGCAGTTAAGAACTCTGAGAAGATGGACGAAAACGACCATTCACCATTAACCATGCATCGAAAGATATCATTGTAATCCAAAGATTTATAATCATATTTATTTTTATTTATCACAGTTAATGACTGATAATGACGTTTATTATTGTTATTTTTCTGTTCTACACTGTCCAACGGCGGGACTAGTACTGAAAGACGCGAGAGTGTACAGTAGTGCGCTCGTTTTCTACGCGAGACCCTTTATCTCGGCCGCAAAATACCGACAACAGACCGAGAGGATCCGAGACAGGCGAGACGAGGCGAGCGCACCCATTTACACTCTCGCACTCGGGCCGCCTCGCTGTGTCTCGGCAGAGTAAACAGAATGATAGAGTATGCCGACTTAGAACTGATGTAAAAAAATTTAAGTTTGACGTATTATGACAAAAGTCGTCGCTAGGGTCGTTACCTACAAATTTAGTTGTTGTTTTATTTTGGCACATGTAAAGAAAACTGTCAGAATTCAATTTCAAAATTGTATTTTAAAAATAAATTATACCAGCCAGCGCGCCAGCCTTTAACTTATAGGTATTGAAACCCGACGAATTTGACAGATATTGAAACCTGTCCATTTCTTTGCAGTCGAACTACTGGTAGTTATGTCTATTGTGGCGAGACTGTACAGCCGGTTTTACACGTTATCACGTCGAAAGGTTAAATTGAAGTTCGCGCCTAAGCACGTTACATACCAAATACTTGCAAGTATTTTATAACCGTGTTTTGGACCCTTGTATTTTTATGGTACTCGTATTTGTCATTGACTCGTACTAGAAGGTATTTGACTTGACGACCTCTGTGGCTCAGTGGTGAGCGCGTCGGTAGCTCAAGCCGGGGGTCGCGGGTTCGAACCCCGCCGACGGAACAAAAAGTTTTCAAAGTTCCTGGGTCATGGATGTGTAATTAATATGTGTATCTATACATATGTTACGCTTAAAGACCGAAAACGCTCAGTGAGCGAAAAAATGGCTCACAACGCGTTGTGGTAATAGTGAAACGGCCACGACGCGAAATTTGCGTCGTGGCCCTAGTGAAAACAGCCACGACGCGTTCTGGTAATCACAGAAATACCACAAAGCGAAATTCGTGTCTTGGCTGACGTGCTATTCGACCACAACGCGTTGCGGTAATCGAGTAAAGCCATGACGCGTTCTGAGCATTTAAAAACAGCCACGACGCGAATTCGTGTTGTGGCCCTAATGAAAACGGCCACGACGCGTTCTGACCAGACCGTGTTACGCAGGACTCAGGAGTAATTTTATAGTGCCCTAGTGTTTCACTAGGGCCACGACGCGAATTTCGCGTCGTGACCGTTTCACTATTACCACAACGCGTTGTGAGCCATTTTTTCGCTCACTGAGCGTTTTCGGTGTTTGAGCGTAACCCATATAATAAAACTGTAGAAATCAGAATTCTGTACATTAAAGATATTCAAAAAATAATAAGCGGGGGGTGTCACTACATCGCTATAGAAGCCAAAACTGTGGTTAGTTTTTTTGTCTGTCTGTCTGTCTGTCTGTATGTTTGTTCCAGCATCACACGAAAACCACTGATCCGATTTGAATGCGGTTTTCACAGATATATTTGTCTTCTTCCAACTTAACATCTGGTGTATAAAATTTTTCCCCCCACCCCCCTAAGGGGACAAAAGAGGGGGTCAGATATTGTATCATTTTTTTTTCTTTAATGAACTTACTTCATATTATTTACTGTGTTTTTGAACTTAACATATGGTGTATAATATAACATTTTACCCCCCACCCCTCTTAGGGAACAAAAAAGGGGGTAAGATTTTGTATCAACTGATGAAGTAGAAATACTTTATATAGCAAAACAACGTTTGCCGGAACAGCTAGTCATACAATAAAAATCTTAAATATATGTATAATATAAAAGTATTAATTAATATATTTCCGTTGTCTGGTACCCGTAACACAAGTTCTTCAGGTACTTACCACGGGGCCAGACTGACGTGGTGTGAAGCGTCCATAAATAGATATAGATAGACATAGATATTATAGATATTGAATTTTGCAAGTATACTGTATAACACATCTCTAGATGGACGGCAAAGCAGGATAATTTTAATATTGTGTGAGCTATGTCCGTTTTGCAGTCCTCACCATGCAGGATAGTTAATGGACCCTTTTAAGAAGTTGGGCTAGAAAGTGGCTGGAGTGGCTATATTATGTTGAATATTATTGGGCTTAAAAATTAAAATGGAACTGGGCAGGGTACGGGATCTTAGGTAAATGAGCGTGTCGGTTACGATTTACGAAGAATCTACTGACTACCAACCATAGACTTATAATTTAAACTGTCGTACTACCAACTGAGTAGTGAGTAGTGACTAGTGAGTACTGACCGTTTGGCGGAACAGGTTACAGGATGGTTACAGGGGCAAACCTACTACGAAAAACTTGATGCTGTTAATAAAGAGTTACCAACAATGACGAAAGAAACAATAATTTAACGAAAGATAGAGACGTGTGGAAACTGGAAAGTGGAAAGCCGAAGGCCTTTATTTTGTTTATCTAATTAACCGGGCATTAGACTTTAAAGTTTAACTTTACTTTAGATTTGATGATTTGACAAACAATGCAGAAAATAATAAATACTAAAAAAAATATTTTTATTTGAGTAGGTACCCGTAGTCCGTACTCCGTAGTCCGTAGCTCCGTACTTGCGACTGGACTTAACGTAAATCGTAGGACCATATTAAAAAAAGAGTTACTGTCATTTGACATTTGAAATGGCAATTTCAAATGTCAAATGACAGTATCTCTTTTTTAAATATGGTTGGACAAACTGGCAAACCTACTACGAAAAACTTGATGCTGTTAATAAAGAGTTACCAACAATGACGAAAGAAACAATAATTTAACGAAAGATAGAGACGTGTGGAAACTGGAAAGTGGAAAGCCGAAGAAATGAAGGAAAGAGGCAGGCCTTTGACTTTGTTTATCTAATTAACCGGGCATTAGACTTTAAAGTTTAACTTTACTTTAGATTTGATGATTTGACCATTGACATAAGAAACTAATAGGACACGAAATGACCACAAAAGAAACGAGCCTGCCTTCAAAATTTGCAAAACAAAAATGGCGGATTTTACTAGAGATGTCACTGAATAATAAAAAAATATCGATATCGATACTTTTCCAAATAATAGTAGACATAAATTTTAAAAATCTGGTGATCTCTGCTCATTTTTATAAAAAGACTCGCATAAAAATATAGTAGATGATTTATTAGGGTTCCGTCAAACCCATAGGGTAAAAATGGGACCCTATTACTGAGACTTCTATGTCTGTCCGTCTGTCTATCTATGTCTCCAGGCATGGGCACCGGCAGAAATAATTTCCAAGGGGTGCAGATTTTAGTTTTCTTTATTTTCTTTTTACTTTTTACGAACAACGATGACTGTCTACTTACGTCAACAGAATATTATACTTAATTTAGTGCCGAAACATTGCGAACTATCTTGGGACCAACATACTGCTTTTTATTTCAATAACTCCTGTTGATCCCGAGATTCCCAAGGGGTGCATTTGTAAGTAAATAAAATAAATAAATAAATAAAATCTTTATTCCAATTTCTTTAACATTACACTACCACAAAAGAAAAAATATATAAACAGAAAAGACTTCATAAGTACTTTGATAATTAATTATAAAATAAAATAAAACTAAATATTTAAGAAGGGCTTCCATACAAAAAACTCAATTTTTTGTTTGTTTGTTTGTTTGTTTACCATGATGACTCCTTTTGAAGCTTTGGCCGGAGGCTGCAATATAAATGACTTTGTAAAAGATTTTTAGCTTAACCTATCAACCCCCATAAGGACACCGGCGATCGCGACAACAATAGAATAACAATAGATTTCCAAGAATCCGCGATCGAAGGATATTTTTATTACACCAAATGGCAAATCTATTGTAGGGCATTTCTTAAATAATATGATTACTTGAACCATTTACCAGAGCATGAAAAGCATCTTCAGTTAAGAAATCTCCTTTCCGTTTTATGGTTCTAGCGTTATCTGGAACTGTGGTAGTATTTTTTTCTTTCAATAACCCTACTAGTCTGGCTGAAGGCTAAAAAATAAATAAAATGATTTAATAATCAAAGAAAAACCAAATCGTCGTTATACATCATACTTATCTATGTAATTTCGTGCAATTTGCACAATTTGCCTGAAGTAAAATAACTTCACCAATAACATTTTTGATGGTACAGCATCATCTTTAAGTCTCATTTGGTCCATTATTTTATTGAAGCACCAATCTTCAAAATGGACTGAGCAGACAAATGGCCTTGTTTTTGTCATGTCAATATTTTGTTCACTAATAATATTTAACCATGATTTTCTTTTTTCTTTATCATTAGGTAATCTAAAAGTATAAATAAACACATACATTCTAAAAGTGATGAAATTATTAGGTAAAAAAACTTTAAATATAAGTTATCGATAAAGCCACATCACTATTGTTCATACAATAGTACTACCTCGTATTTTATACGGAAAACATCAAAAATATAAGGAACCAGGCGGTGAAATTAATAGAAACTTTTGTAATGGATCATTTCTAGAAAACACAGTCGTCTGGATTTGAAAATCTGATGTATTTCGAAGTAAAATACTAAACTTACTTATGTAAAGACAAATCTGGTTGTTTCTTTCGGATATAAGTACGGCATCCAATTATGCTGCACGTGGTCATATTTCGGCACTCCAAATCTCACTTCCTCAAATAATTTTTACCGAAAAGAACTGGAATAATGTCGAAAATTTTTAAATAAACCCCGTTTGTTTATATACGTTGACAGGGCAACTACCACTCAAATTGAAAAACAAAAATGGCGATTTGGTCGCAAAGAGGCATTTTGGCAAATATTTCTTTCAAAATGGTAAACACTCAAACTTACAGTTATCTTTTTTCACTTACGTAAAAAAGCATAGGCAAAAGGGAGATAGATATATGATTATAATTTTCTCGACGAATTGACGTAATCAATTCTATACATAGACAATTACTTCGAATCCACTACTGTTTATAGATCTTTGGATTTGACAAACAATGCAGAAAATAATAAATACTAAAAAAAATATTTTAATTTGAGTAGGTACCCGTAGTCCGTACTCCGTAGTCCGTACTGGCGACTGGACTTAACATAAATCGTAGGACCATATTAAAAAAAGAGTTACTGTCATTTGACATTTGAAATGGCAATGTCAAATGTCAGTTTATGTCACTTTTATTTACAAATTACAAAAATTTAAATTTTATTTACAAATAATTTTCCCGTGTTTTATCAAATTTTTAACATAATGCTTAAAATCTTTGGGACTTATTATGGGAGTGTGCAAATAATATTCTAAAATTCATTTACTAAAGACGACGAATTAAAATATATAAAAAAGTACTTCAGAATGATTGTTACTCGTAAAGTGTTTATTTATTTATGTGAATAAACCTTTGAATCCGTAGTAAAAATGGGTGGAGACACATTAAACGAAGATAAACGCATGTAAGTCATAGTTTGTTAGTAACCCTTAAAAATGGCAGCATCTAATAATAGAGATAATACACACCAATAATTTACAGCTGATTAAGTGAATGATTTAAATAAAGTATGAAGGTACATGATCCCATGACTACAAACATTTTGGGACTTCTGATCAAAAAACTATGATAATTGGTTTTGGCAGACCTCTTGTGATGTTAACCTGATACCGCCATAATAATTCTTATTTTTAAGTAGTTATTGCTGAGGTAATTACTTATTGCATTTTATGAAATTAAATTATTCCATTTTGTGTATAATCTCTTAATAAGAATGCAGAGAGTATGTATTAGAATATCAGATGTTTAGAAATTCATTTGTTGTGCAGGAACCATACATTAATTTGCTATAGGCACTATTATGTAGGACCACTATTACATAGGGCAGTGTTTCCCAACCTGTGGTCCGCGGATCCCTGGGGGTCCACGAGTATACTATGTATGGGGGTCCGCGGTGTCATCTCTGGACCATACATGAATGCAAATATCTCACAATCGCTATGCTTATTTAGCATGGCGAATCTGATTTTTTGCTGTTTATTTTATTAAGGAGGGTCCGTCGAACTGTGAATGATTTTTCAGGGGTCCGTGGCTGAAAAAGGTTGGAAAACACTGATGTAGGGGGTTATCTGTGTGTAGGACAGATAACCCCCTACATCAGTGTTTTCCAACCTACCAAGCCCCTATGTACCAAATTTCATAAATAGATTCAGGTGGTTAAGTGTGAAGAGGTAACGGACTGACACAATTTTGCATTTATAATTTTATTATATATAGTGAGGATTAGTTTTCTCGTACTATAATGATGTTGTATTGTCAACATGTCATGTAAGTATGCATAGTAAGAAAATATTTGAATTACCTCATATTTAACCATCAACTGTTGCTGGGACATACAGAATCATTCTAAAATAATTATTATGTCAGTCTTCCACAGTGCGTTTTTCGGGTAACTTTCTGCCGCGCACTGTAAAACTCTGGAACGAACTGTCACCAGCAGTATTTCCGGACCTATACGACCTGCAAACCTTCAAGAAAACCCTAAAAAATATACCATAATATAAAACCCTAAAATAATAAACCATAAGATACTGTAACCGTCACCTGTTTTAATTATCTGTAAATATATGATGTTCATTATTCTCATATCTCTAAAACCAATGTCTGACTTGTTGTTTAAGTACTTAAAAATTATGTTTATGACAACTACAGAATTTATTTTAAAATCTTTGAACGTAAATTGAAAATCATACCTAAATACGAGAATTAGGGTTCTGAGAGCAAATTGAACCCCCAAACCTCCTAAACCTATGCCAGTGAATGTTGATGATGATTGATGACTAAAAATGGCGGAACTTCAAAGTCTTAAAAAAGTGATCAATCACAAAAAAACTATTCATCTCAACATGTATCACGTAAATATTAAATAATGTAACAAGTAGATATGCGCGGCGATAAGGTAATCTAGTTGTAATAAGAGAGAACAATTTGATAACTCCGCAGTGACCTGCCAGCCACTGAGTTGCGCGCGCGCTGAAAAAAATCGGCATTCCAAATTTAAAATTTTCCGCCGGCCGCAGAAATCGTAGTAAGTTAACTTTTAAATTTATTATTACTCATCATCACTCATGTAAATTAATTTTTGCGATATTTTATACACTTTATCGGATAGGAAAAGTTACTAACGTTGGTTACCCGATGTATTATTTTCCTCTATTCAGATCTATTAAAAACTAAACAATAATTTTTACAATATTGAAAAGCTCAACGTAAATCGTGAGAACAATAATTTGGCGGTCAATGACTTTTAAGTTCTCAGAATTATATCGTACTGATTATATTGCATCACACAACAGAAGATATTAGGCTGAAATTACTGACCATTAATACACATAAGTACACATATTGTACTCTTACTGTTTCCTGAAGGCTGAAGAATTTACGTAATCTTTCCGCAAAATCTTTATGGTTTTATTGCTGGGCTTTACAGAAAATCGATAGCAAACGTTAAACGTAGCAATTATTGAAAAACAACTTCTGGTCATGGATAAATCGTTTGATAAAATAATAATTGTAATTCTTAATACAGAATCCATACTTAATAGTTAATATTATAAATGCGAACAGGCGTAAGGGCTACTGGCGCCTGTGTGCAAAAAAAGGATATTGGCGCTCCCTGGCAATTTTTTTGTGTCCTTGGTTTTGGCGCCCCTAAAGTTGGCGATTTGGCGCCCCTAGAGGATGGCGCCCTGAATGCGAAAGTGTGTCTGTCTGTCTGTTACCTATTCACGCCCAAAGTCCAAACTGCTGACAAAGCAGACAAACCGATTTTCCTGAAAGTATGGTATAAGTAAATTTTTGTGCAGGAACCTAGTTAATTACAATTTTAAGCTGAAAAATAACTCAAACATGTTAAATATTATCGTATGAGAAAATGATTTTGGTATTACGCATGTATGAGAATTTCGAGGGTACCCGGCCCCTTAAGAGTCATGAATTATTATTATTGATTTTTCATGAGTCATCCATACTAATATTAAGAATGCGAAAGTGTGTCTGTCTGTCTGTAACCTCTTTACGTCCAAACCGCTGAACCGATTTTGCTGGGTGGATGGATGGATGGATTGATATTGGATTAGATATGCTTTGAGTCCCCGGAAATGACATAGCCCATAGGATACTTTTTATGCCGCGACGCACAGTTTGGGAACCCCTGACTTATGCAACAAATCTGCGGCTGAAGTACATTATAATAGTAGAGTAATTGTGAAAGGATGCAGTGATATCACTACAGCTACAGTACTATGTTAACAGTGTATTTATATGTGAGTTGTAATTTGACATAGTGTCATAGTCATATGGATTTTCGAAAGGGTCACTATCTATACTAATATTATAAAACGGAAGAGTTTGTTTGTTTGTTTGAACGCGCTAATCTCAGGAACTACTGGTCTGATTTGAAAAATTCTTTCAGTGTTAGACAGCCCATTTATCGAGGAAGGCTATAAGCTATATTTTATCACGCTAGGACTAATAGGAGCGAAGAAATAGAGGAAAATGTGGAAAAAACGGGGGAAAATTATTTTAAAGGGCTTATTTGAACGCGCTAATCTCAGGAACTACTGGTCCGATTTGAAAAAATCTTTCAGTGATAGATAGCTCATTTATCTAGAAAGGTCATAAGCTATATTTTATTACGTTACGACAAATAGGAGCAAAGAAATAGAGGAAAATGTAGAAAAAACGGGGGAAATTATATGAAAGGGCTTATTTGAACGCGCTAGTCTCAGGAACTACTGGTCCGGTTTAAAAAAAAAACAGTTTTAGATAGCCCATTTATCGAGAAAGGCTATAGGCAAATTTTATCACGCTAAGACTAAATTATGAGCAAAGAAATTTTTTACGTTATTTGGCAAGCATGAAGAATAGACCACGTGAAGGGACGTAGGCTATTTTTTGCGGAAAAATGTACGGTTGCGTGAAATTCCTGAATTACGCGGGCGAAGCCGCGCGGAACAGCTAGTAATATATAGTGAGTCACAACCATAAAGTTAATATACCTATTCCGCTAGGTATATTAACTTTATGGTCACAACAAAGGGTCGCCGCAGGCACCCCTTTTTTAGCACTACCAGCAACCTCGGCGCCGAATAAATCACGCCCAGGGCGCTGGTAGTGCTAAAACCGGCACTGCCGATATAACTTCAAACAGACTGTCCCTATCACATGTCCCTCTTGTGCTTTATTTAATTTACACTTGTCTTCGATAACAAAACAAGTGTTAAAACATTTTAAATGTATCCTTATCGTACACGCCCTTACAAGAGTTTTTATTTAATCATTGATAGGTGAAGCTCGTATTGCGGAAAAACCCTACACTTGAAAATCTGCCGTATAGTTCTTGCAATCTAAGAGTGCGCGTCGCCTTTATTTGTAGTTGGAAATGTGAATAGACATTTTCGTTAGTGTGCGTACCCGACGCGGATACGGACGGAGCAGTCAGTAGCGAGCGAGCCATGTACGCGTGTATAGATATGGTCACTCACACAACTAAGGGCGACGCGCACTCTTAGATTGCAAGAACTAATACTTGTCTCAGAATACATTTTGTGTTACTTATTGTATTAAAGTTTATATTTTTAGTGCCAGCAAGAAGAATGGTGCCCAGAGCTTTAGGTCCAATTTCATTAACGACTGTTTAAGTTAATGCTCGAATTAGTATCACGTTTCCTCTCTCATTTTTCATATGAATGTAAGAGAAGACAGTGGTGACACACGTTGGTGAATTTTTTTTCAGCACTACCAGGACCCTGGGCGCCGGAGCGCCCAGGGCGATGGTAGAGCTAAAACCGGCACTGGCCTTATGCTTATAAAAGTAAAAATTATGCCTTGAATCAACGAAAATATGCCGATATCGATCCTACGCCCATTACTCTTCCGGATGCCGGATAGGTTATCCACCACTTAACTTGACAGATAGAGTATGGCCCTTAATAATGTTGTCAAAGCTACAGAATTGCATTTCCTCTCTAATAAAAAGTTAAAGCAAATACTTTGAACCTATCGTAGAACCTTTCTAGAGAATACCACGCGTTCTGCGGTTTCACGCTTTTTTCTTTCTGGGAACTGGGAACTCACCACTAGCATGCCCAATTCACCGGAAACTAGATAGTTAGCATTACCACACTTTGAACTAGTTGATAATGCTAGAACATGAACCACAATAGTTATGTAAAGTTTTATTTAATTTTTATCTTGCAAAACAACCTTTTGGCTACGTTTCAATCATTAAACTTGAAAGGTTGAGTTACAATTAGTTACATTGATATTATGAGAGGTATTTAAACCGTATTTTTAATTGCATATTACGTTGGAAATGTATCAACTTTTTTAAATGATAACGAACTCTTTTTCTTATTTTGCTAATCTTATCTAGCTACATACTTAATTATTGTCTTTAGTTTTTACTTTGTAGACCACAGAATAACTTGGTAGAAGAAGCTCTATTCCGTTGTCTAAGTCAGCGCTCTTTTCGCTATAATTCAGTCTCTGAAATCTTAGGAATTACTACAAAAATAGTGATAAATGCCTGAAATCTTAGGAACTACCATTTAAAAGTGATAAAATGTGTCCTAAATAATAAAATACGAGCGTGGTATCGGTAGTTAAGTGGAAACAATTGAAACAATATGAATGTCGCAGCTAACGCGTTGTGAGGTCACCCAGTGATATGTTTACTGCAAACGTCGCATAATATTGTAAACATTATGGTTTTGTATAGATAATTAGATACTTTGTAGGTAAAATTAGGTGTCATGTTAGAAGAAAATATTGTACGAACAGCGCGGCGCAGTGTAGCGCACTTTATCTGCTGTACCATTAAAGGCTAGTCGCATTAGGCCAGTATTTTAAGGGACTGTCCGCACAGCTAATAATTATTTTAACCGCGCCATTATACCGCGCGGATTTTATTCACGCGAATTTATTCATGTTATTTCAAAAACTAAATAAACGAGGAAGAAATACGATACTCAAAACTCTTATTTCTATAAAAAGGAATTGATTAAATTATAAGTTTTACACAGTACACTAAAATTTTATAAAATTGACCGAAAAACAAAATTCGATGTTCACTTTAGCAATGTTAAAATCGAGAAATTTTTATCGCAAGTGCGGATACTCTCATAATAATTATTTCGATGTGTTGCAGAAGTGCAAAAAAATTCGCAGTGCGGACAGTCGTCAGTCTCTAAAGGGGTCTATAGAGCAAAGAATGTATTAACTAATACATAATAAATAATAATATATTATTTTGTAGAGTCGAACATTATAGTTCTTTGGGTTCCCAATAAATTTTGTTATGGGCCTCCCTAAAGCTCGCTACGTCACTGGTGCGAACTGGGGGCACCCCCCAGTGGGCATGAAGGCACGCGATCCACCCCAATAAAACAAAATCTGGATCCGCCTCTGGGGAATACCTGCATTGCAGCATCGCATCTGTTCAAAATTTCATGAAAATTGGTCAATAAAGGTACGCTTATACGGGCAACTAAAATTGCAACTAAAATTGCTCAGCAGCAATTCTCGTCAACTTTGACGTCACGACTACTTACTACATCAAGCAATTTGCGGTGCGCAACAGCAGCAGCAATATTGCGCAATACAATATTGAGTGATGTAGCCATAGAATATTTGAGCGATATGAAATAAATTGCTCCATATTGCTCCACTAATTGCTCCAGATCGCTCCATTCGTGTCGCCGAGCAATTATCGCCCGTGTAAGCACATCTTTAGCATTAGTCTCGGTCTTCGGAGGGGATGCCGGATGTGAGCCTACTAACGAAACATTTCCACTTGTTAATATTCAGTTTAAGGCAAGGCTGTCCCTAAAATTAGCAGGTCAATGTCTGTCAGTACGAATATCTACTACGTAACGGTGCGTCCACATTTGTATCATTTTCGCGATCAGATCTCCGTTGCGTATCATCGAAGCGTGTCAAAATGATACGCGTATCACGATACGCCCCGATCGCTATTAACCACGTATCTGATACGTGTCGTATCAAATACGTGGATGATCGGCAGAATGATCTTATAGGCGTCCACACTATGATACGCATACGTGATACGGCGTGATGATCGCGACGGAGATCTGATCGCGCAAATGATACAAATGTGGACGAGCCTTTAAGGACATTAAAATAACATTAATATATCAGCGCGCCTTGTAGAGTGGCGTATTACGACGCTCGCCGCTTCGTTGATAGGGAGAAATAGGAGAAAATTATACATTTTATTTGATTTTTTTAAAGACCGAATAATTTATTAAAAACTATTCAGTTATTTTGTTAGAACTATAAAAAAGCTATCATTAAAAGAGAATAATATATTATCACTACGTTTTACCAAAGATCTTGTTTCTTATGTCATTGCGTTTTACGTAGTTACGAGATGTTCGAGTTTTAAGTGTATTTTTATGGTGACATTCAAGTTTTTTTTACAGAATACCATGCCATTTTTCAATATTCTGTTCTGGTATTTTGTTACTTTGTTCCTTCTTGAGTCTACATCAATTTTGGCGTAAGAGAATTCCACATAATTTCTTCAGACTGGAAGCTTAAAAATCAGTCTTTTCGAACTGGCCTCACCTTAAAGCAGTAGTTCTTAACTAAGCTTTAAATGTAGGGTTTGGCCCAGTGCCGGTTTTAGCACTACCAGCGCCTTAGACAAGATTTCTTTGGCGCACAGGGTGCTGGTACCTACTTAGTGCTGAAAAAATTGGCGCCCCTTTTGTTTGCCTTCAGCACCCCTTTTTATACGGCGCCCTGGGCGCCCCTAACGCCGCTACTGGTTGGGCCATAGCAAATAAGAAATTTACTCCCTCATAATATGAATAAGGCTAAGAACCATTAGTTTGAAGTCCGTGGTTTACCCTACATGGAGTATATTGTGATGTTTCAGAGACATGACTCGTGCGATCCTGGTGACGGGGGGTGCGGGGTACGTGGGCTCCCACACCGTCGCCTACCTGCTGGAGAACATGGGCAATGACCTCGAGATTGTGGTTGTGGACAACCTCATCAACTCATATCGGTAAGATAATTAATTAGAAGCGTTTAGGTAACCTCGTTAAAGTTAATCTTTAATTAATGGCGGCCATCGCGTGTGAATTTTCCACTAGAGCTCAGCTAAGCTAGGTAGGTACTCGATCCTTTTTTTATACGGGCAACAAACACGTTTTGGTCTTGGTCATTGGTGTCACCCAAATTGGCGCAAGTAGGCCTGAGCGTTTATCACAAATCACAATATTATGTTGTTCTAAGAAGCGACCATTATGATTGCTTTGTCGGTAATCGTCAACTTAGTTTGAAAATACTTACAATGTAACAGGATTTTCAGTAGTAACTATGAAGTCTTGAAATGCCATTGTATGCTGTTCAATATGTTAATGTAGTAAATTTTGTGCAATGTAGCAAGCCCGGCCAGAAGAAACCCGAGTCGCTCCGCATAATCGAGGACATGACGGGCAAGACGATACACTTCTACAACTGTGACATACGAGATGCGCAGGCGATGCACAGAATATTCCAAAACGTAAGCATTTTATGTAAGGTATGTTATATTATGATGGTCTATGCAGTGGCGGGGCAAGACTTAAATTTTATGTGGGCAAGATATATCTTGCGAGGCCCCCTGAAAGTAAATTTGCTTTCTCGCGTCGTCTATCAGCCCCCCAACCCTGATAAATGACGCTAGAAAGCGGATTTTTGGAGAGAAATAATTTTTTGATACTCAAACTTTTATTTATAAAACTTTTTTCTATGAATATTTGAGTATCAAAACTTGTAAATCCTTTAAAAAAAACCTCGTGGTCCAAGGGGCGCGAGGCCCCTTAGACCTCAAGGCCGTGGGCGGTCGCCCACACCGCCCACGCCTTGCGCCGCCTCTGGGTCTATGTATATGCAATGTACTAATATTATAAATACGAAAGTGTGTCTGTCTGTCTGTTCTCGCGTACCTATTAATCCCCCCCCCCCCCCCCCCCCGCCCCCAGGCAGGGTTCGCCATCCCTGGCCTATGCTTTCTAATAAGAGAAATTAAGCCTTCCTCAAAATATTTCACTGCTAACCATTTACTTACACCGCCTACGAGGGTCCACCTGTACCACTTTGGAAAACACTGCTCTAACGTTTCTACCGACAAAAAACATTATTTAACTATCACCACTGTATACCACTAGTACTGAAAGTATAAGCTTACTGAGTAGGTAACAATGAAATATTTGAATATTATTTTCCAGCACTTAATCGAGTGCGTGATCCACTTCGCGGCGCTGAAGGCGGTCGGCGAGTCGGTGACGAAGCCGCTGGAGTACTACCAGGCCAACATCAGTGGCACCTGCACGCTCTTCGAGGTAACATCAGATCATTTATCCATAGACTGGGAGTACAGCTGTATAAGTTGGTAGGGTTGTGTCAAGCCTAAAACTATAGCTTGCGACTAACTTAATTGACTTGACGTAACCCAACCAAAGTCAGGCATTTTCCTGTGGTAACATTTCTTCGGGTTTAAATCTGCTGAGGTTCAGGCACTCACATGTCCTCCCTCGCTGATTTCATCTCGCTCACACATGGTCTCAAGATCTCAAGATTTTCCCTCTCAATTTTTGTCTCTATCATATGTGTCATATTTTGTCTCTATCTTTGTGTATTATATTGTCACACTCTATCTAGTCAAATTTTGTATATAATAGCCGTAAGATTTGTAAATAAATCACTCACTTCTGAACCTACAGTCGAGTATCACTTATCTCCTATACCAAACTCATACAGTGGTGACCACCGACAAGAACACGCATCCTTCTGGACATCAATCATCATCAACACTCCCCACCCCTCCGCACCACGTCAGCAGACATCAAGCACAACCGGGTCGCCTCGACCATAAGCCGCGTTGGGCGTCCGCGCCGGTCGAACCCGTGTCTGGCTTGAACGGGGCAGCCATAAGCTACAACGACCGGTCAGCAAGCAGAGCACGGGGTCCCTCTCCTGGTCATTGCACGCGTAGCTTCGGCCCACACCTGACAACACAAGCGCATTGAAGAATACCACAGGTCTTCGGGGGGGAGTGATGTGGCGGTACCCACAATTCGCCTAACAATCTTACATCGCGCTATCGAAGTTTCGGAGAACGGCAAGATATATACAACGTCTGAAATGACGTCAGCGGGCTTCGGCCTGACCGAGCATGCTATCTCGCTCGGTCGGAAGATCTTCCTTTTCGGCCGCCACTAACAACGTTAAATTCCTATTTATGAATATTAAAAAGAAATCAAAAATTATATTATGAAACAACGTATTACGGAACCTTCGGCTCAACTTACTCGTTAATTAAGTCGTTGACGACAAACAACGCGGCGGTCTATTTTGTAAATTTTTTGCAATCATTTGATATTGCCAAGTCTATCTAAAAAAAACTTGAGAGGTGTCAACGGACACCCGAATGGAACGGAGTTATTTCTTATGTTCAAAAAATCTGTACATAATACATATTATACTCAAAAAAATTATTTAAAAAAAAACGCCATATCTATTGACGCCCAGGAATACTAACAACGGGTCGCTGTTTATTCTCAAAAAACGCCATCTAGTTGCCGCACAGGAATACTATCAATGCCCTCTGCCCCCTACCATGCAGGTACTAATTAAAAAAACGTTATCTATTGACGCCCAGGAATACTAACAACGCGTCGGTGTTTATTCTCAAAAAAACGCCATCTAATTGACGCACAGGAATACTATCAACGCACAACGCCGTCTGCCCCTAACATGCAGATAAAAAAGTGTCGTTACAAATTTTTCGGCCTAGCCCCTTTTCGCAACGCGCGAAAAGGAACTCCGTTCAAAAAATAATTAAATTCTAAATTTCGAAATTGGAATGTCATTCAGGTGATGCGCGACAACGGCGTCCACAAGCTGGTGTACAGCTCGTCGTGTACGGTGTACGGCGAGCCGCAGCGCCTGCCGCTTGACGAGACCCACCCCACGGGGGCCGGCCTCACCAACCCCTACGGCAGGTCCAAGTACTTCTGCGAGGAGATCATGAAGGACCTGTGTGCTAGCGACAAGGTTAGTGAATGTTGATAACGCAGTTAGCACACTGACGCAGCCACAGCCCGCTGTGAACCGCGACATATCCGAAAAGGAAATAGAGCGAGATGCAATACCGCATCGTGTGACGGGTGAGACTGTGAATCTGTCCGTTGGTGTCTCCATCATGCTGTTCATTTGAAACTTAGGGCCCGTTTCACCACTTTCCGCCGATAAAGTGCCGAATAGGCTATTCATAACTTTTTTGACAGATTCTCAATACTTTATCTGTCAAGTTAATCACTGGATATCCTATTCGGCACTTATCAGGAAGTGGTGAAGCAGGCCCTTAATACATTTTTCTTATATTGGTTTCTCTCATTAGAGTTAGAATTATGTAATTTACACTCAGCCACCTTTAGATAGAATAATCATATTGTTCCGCCAAAGTTTCGACTCCGGCCAAAATCATCGACACTAGTAACTCAAGAAGAAAGCGAGTTATTAGCGTCTCTCTCGCACATAAGTGTTAACAAATAAACAAGTTATTTTTCTCTCTCTCCCACAGAAGTGGAGCGTGATATCGCTGCGGTACTTCAACCCGGTGGGCGCGCACCCCAGCGGCCGCATCGGCGAGGACCCGCGCGGCACGCCCAACAACCTCATGCCCTACATCGCACAGGTAACACTTAACAGTTGACTGTCGCACTCAGAAAGATTTAATGATTATTGATTAGTTAACTTTAATTGAATAATTAATAGTTTGCCAAAAATGTTATGGAATTGATATCATGTCAAATCTTCATTAAATTGAGTAATGAGTGATTCTTTAAAAAATGATTCTCCGCGTAACTTTCGTGGGTTCTTCATAAACGAGTAAACCTACGAAAGTTACGCGGAGAATCATTTTTGAAGAATCATTCTAATCAATAAACGCCGAGTCAAAGTGGCTGCACTCAGAGACATAAATAAACCGCTGGTTGGAATGTTCTCAGCGTCTTAGCCGGCCCCTAGACGGTGGTGGTCCGCGGTGGACCCTGGGGGTCTGCGGACGACAGGTTGGGAAATACTGCAACAGGCGATTGACAGCAAATGTGTACAATAATTTTCACCAGTCGCATAGCTGTTGTAATATACAAAATAAACCTTTAAGGCAGAATATACTCAAATAGTTAGTAATACTGACTATTTGAGTATAATAAAATAATTATTATGGACCTCAATCAGACCTATAATAATATCCTCAGGTGGCAGTGGGTAGACTGGAGGAGCTGCAGGTGTTTGGCGACGATTACCCCACAGTGGATGGCACGGGAGTTCGCGACTACGTGCACGTGCAGGACCTGGCCGAGGGCCACGCGGGCGCCCTCGCCTGCTTCAATAAGACCGAGTTCACCGGCTTCCATGCTATCAACCTTGGTATGTTATTATGACGAGATTGGGCTAGGAGCCGTACCACGAAACCGTTTTGTGATTCAAACAATCGAACGAGACTGCCGCGTCCTACTCGAAAAACCTCATTTCTTGTTTGTTAGAGTAGGAGGCGGCATTCTCGATTGTTTGGGTCTCAAAACGGTTTCGTGGTACAGCCCCTCGGCCGGATTTATGAGCTGGATTGGGCACATAATTTCATCCATATTTTTTATGAAGTTTTGTGCCTCGATTCTGTATTTGGACTTTAGAACCCTGAAACATCGAATTGCGAAAAGGCGGCGTACAGAAAAGGAGGTTTGATATGTGAGAGTAAATCTGAAGATCTGTCAGCGATTTAAACCGTCGGGGTTTTTTAAGTGTATGCAATTGCGTGCATATTTATATCATCGTAGGCTAGGCCTATCTATTGATGATGTTGCTAATAAGGTGTCACTTTGGTTATTATTATTTGTTAGGTAATAAGGGTCTTCTATAGTTTTTTAGCTAGAAAAGCGTATAATTAATTGGTGATCAGTACTTCTCTAAAATCGAAAAGGCTAAAAAGGCTAAACCGAAAAGGGCCGATTTAGCCTTTTCCTAAATATATAAAGGAGAAGGAAAAAGGTCTCATTCTTAAAACTTTTTTCTCTCAATTGTTGCCAGATTTTAAGCAGTACATTTTCGCATAAACATGTTCCTATCATCATGTTCCCTTTTATCTATCAAGACTGTAGTCTAGACTCTAGAGGTATTTTCCCGTTACAGGTACCGGCACCGGGTACTCAGTGCTCCAAATGGTGGCGGCGTTCGAGGCGGCGTCGGGGAAGCGTGTACCGTGGCGGGTAGCGGCGCGGCGAGCGGGCGACGTCGCGGTGAACTACGCGAACGCGTCGCTGGCGGCGCGCACGCTCGGCTGGCGGGCGCGACGCACGCTGGCGGACATGTGCGCGGACACGTGGCGCTGGCAATCCACGCACCCGCACGGATACGCAACGTAGAACGTATACGGGATTACTTACCGCATTCACAGACTAATATAAATTACCTAAGTGTAATTAAATGAAAATTCTGACATAATCTACATACATTTTTTGTCAAAGTCTTAATTTAATTAGTTAAGTAATTAATATTTGTCTGTAAGTGTGGCAGACCTTATGATTTCTTAAAACGACTAAAGACTACAAATAACACAGTTACCATTTCCTGGTCGCTCGTCTAAATCCCCCGTTTCGATGGCTCTACTAATTAAAAATATTAGCGAACAATGAAAAAGTTCACTAAGTTTAGTCAAATCTTGAGTCATCTATAAAATAATGAAGTATTACGAAGTAATGACGTGCATTGCTTTTGCACTCTCGAAATTCATTTTTGACTCGTTCAATATACTTAATATTGTTATGTATTGTAAGATTATAAATAATTGTTTATTTCGAATATGTCATCGAGTTGCCATATTTTATTTATTTTTAAAGCTATATACACGTCGCTACTTATTGTTTTTGTAGACTTGTTAAACAACATAGTTGTGCTTGATATTTTTATTAAATAGTTTTATTAAGTTTAAAAAAATCGGCGTCATTCCTTTTGGACAATTTTTTATATTTTAGTTCATGTTAGAAAATACTTCAGATTTTATAAAAAAATACTTACTTTTACTTCTATTCTCAAAAAATATTACATCAAAGAGCAGTATTCCATTATTTTTAAAAAATTCAAGCTCTACATAATCTCAAAAAGTCTCATGTTATTATTAATAATATTATTTTATTTATTTTATGTACAGCATATTTCGTAGCGTGTAATCATACCAAAGCAATACCAAAGGATAGATACAGCCATACAGTTCTAAGTCACCAGATGAATGTTAATATTAATTTCTTATCACCTTATTAATTGTTCCTGTACGTCTAGTTTTATAGCAAATATTTCAGGTATTGTAAATAAATTTTATATATTTTTATTATTATTACTATTGTATCGTTAACACAGTAATATGCATTTAATACCAAATGCTTATTTTTAAAGTCAGTGATCAATGATCATCATGAAATATAATTTCGCTTTGCATTTATGTGTATCATTCCAAAGATTTATTTTATTTCTTGTAATGTTTTATTTACAATTATTATTGTATTAATAAATTTTATTCTTGTGCTAAAAGTTTTTTATGCTTGTATCCCGAATGTGTGCCCCTTAAAGGGCCCATTCATTATCCTGCATTGCAGGCCTGCACGGCGGACTGCAATGCAGGATGAATGGACCGTTTTACAGTCATGCCACACGATGCGGCGCCGCACCGGGCGTCATCTCGCCGGACTATAGTCTATAGTCCGCGCGGAACTATAGTTCACTATAGTTGGCCGCGCCTTAGGTATGTGAGCGGTGGGACGGAGAGGCGGGGGCGCTTGATTTTGACAGTTCTGGCTAGTTTGGACAAAACACACGCGAGATTGCAATTGCAAGATAAGTCCGCCGATAAAAAGACAATCTAAGGAAAAATATTTAAAATGCATAGGTTTTAAAAAACGGAAAGCCGCTGTCAATAATTTAGAATATAAAACTGATCACTTGTCTTTAATTTATTTTTTTCAATAATTAAATAATATTATTGTTCACGATATCTTGAGATTGGTCGTCACTGTCTAATCTCATGTGCGTTGCGAGCAGCAAGCAACCCGCCCCCTCACCCCCGTCCCTACCTAAGGCGCGGCCAACTAGTTCCGCGCGGATTATACCGGCCACATGGTGAGTGCGGCGCCGCAACGTTTTGCAGTACCGTGGCAGCGACGCGACGGACTCGAGCTCCACCAATACATACACCCCGCGCCCCGGTCCTCGTCTCGATTCCGGTGCGCGTGCGGTGCAGCACCGGACGGCGCCATGTGCCATACCGTTCATTTTTAACCGACTTCCAAAAAACGAGGAGGTTATATGTTCGGCTGTGGATATTTTTTTTTTTTTTTTTTATTTTTTTTTTTTTTTATTTTTGTATGTTCAACGATTACTCCGCCGTTTGTGAACCGATTTTCGAAATTTTTGCTTTGTTGTATTTGGTTTTACTCCAATTTGGTACCATGTTCACAAAGTGGTGACCTGATGATGGGATCCAGGAGTAATCGAGGGAACTCCTCGAAATTTATATGGAAACATATGGTTATTTTGGTTTTATGTGAAGTGTACTAAGAATATGCTACCAAAAAGTCAAATATTGGGTCAAGGTATACCATGGTTTCGAAGATGCTGAGAGAACTCCTGACTCCTTATAGATACACGTTTGGGAGTTTCGGCGTTGTTTTAAGAACAGAAAGCATATGCTACTATGCAATTAATATTCATCATCATAATCATAATCATCATCATCGTCATCATCATCATTACCACGTCGTGTTAAGGTCACCAATGTCTCATGGCACAGAATAGACAGAAGTACTGCAAGGCATAGGTATGGATATACTAACTCGTAATAATAATTATGTATTGTTACATAACAACACCTGTTTGTTTAATACACGGCGGTCGGCGCTACAGAGGCGACGGTGTCGCGCGGGCGGCGCGTGGCGGCAAACGAGAGATCGAATATTTTACTACTTTATATTATACAGATCGAATACTTTACTAACTACTGTTCACTTCACTGATAATATATTATTTTGTGAGTGTGAGTTGTGACTCTTAATGTAAAGAATAGACGTCTACGTCTTACGCCTAAAACTGGTCTTATGGTTCTGGGACGTTAATCCCTCTGAAGTGAGCGAGAAGAAAATAATTATTGTAGCGAATTAGTTATATCAAATGTAATCGAGTAAGCGATACCGCGATGCAGAAGCTTAACAACGACATCTGTTGTTGAATTGCGGAACTAAATTTTCTTAGAAAATAAAAAATTTACAAATCTCAACACTTAACAAATTGTAATAAATTACGTAAAATATACGCGAAGGTTTACGTACTAGTGTAACTAAAAAGAGTGAAATTATTATTATTTTTAACAAAAAATTAAAACCGACTTCCAAGGTAAAAACAATAATAACATTAATATGAACTAAAAAGTATTAAATAATTTTTACTATCTAATAGTGCCTTTTTCCGAATTCGGCTAAACCTCAACTATTTCTGTACTCAATCTTCATTATTTTGAAGTCGGTGCCAGTTCCAAAAGTTTCAAATATTCTGTCAGAGGACTGAAGATTCAGCTATCTGGTACCGACTTCAAAATAATGAAGATTGAGTACAGAAATAGTTGAGGTTTAGCCGAATTCGGAAAAAGGCACTATTAGATAGTAAAAATTATTTAATACTTTTTAGTTCATATTAATGTTATTATTGTTTTTACCTTGGAAGTCGGTTTTAATTTTTTGTTAAAAATAATAATAATTATATGTAGGGAACCAGTGCGGCACCGGTCAGACCGCATCGTGTAGCATGGCTCTTAGGGCTAAAGCGGGTAATTCACTACCGGGCTGCCCGGTCTGGCACAAGTCTGTTGCTTGCCCCTATCATCTATTGAACACACACAGAACAGACTAGTCAGTCGAATAGATAGAGGGCTGCAGCTCGGTCGTGGACTCATGGACTCGATATTCTTTTTAACAAATGATAGATCAGTATCGGCGTTGATTTTTTTGGATTTTTCAATTAAAGTTCGGTGTAAGCGGGTGTTTTGAATGTTATCCTTGCTTTTAACTTTCCACAAACAAGGATGTGACCGGTAAATGGAAATAAACGAATGTCAAAATTGTTGTTGTTGGTTTTTCTTATGTTTAGTGTTTGTATTGTTTACAATAATATGTTTTAAAATATTATTATAGGTGCACTCCAGTCGCTCTCCAAGGCGCAAATGACGACGGGCCGCCCGTTGCGACCATTCATGTACAGACTTGCCCATGCCCGCGCGGGAAAATGCGATGGAATTGACGAGCAGACATGCGACAGACCTGTCCGTGACGGGCGGCCCGGTAGTCAATTCCCTGCTTTAGACTTTAGACCCGCTATCCTCAACCCGCGGCCCGCCGGCCGCATGCGGCCCGCCGGGACTTTATTTGTGGCCCGCGTGATGTTGAACACCGTTGTTTGTTTGCCGGTGGGCGTGAATTTTGAAATTCACGCCCACCGGCAAAATAACGTAGTCTACGTGATAGTCGTTAAATTTTTTTCCACTTTAAAATCGTTAATTTTGACCCTAACCCTTTTTTAACCCTAAAAAATTTTTGTTGCGGCCGGCAACACAAAGGCCAAAACATGTTTGTGGCCCGCATGAAAAAAAGGTTGGGGACCACTGTTTTAGACAGTTTAGAGCCGCTATCCCCAACCCGCGGCCCGCCGGGACTTTATTTGTGGCCCGCGTGATGTTAAACAATTTAGAATTTCACGCCCAGCGGCAAAATTATGTAAATTCTACGTGATAGTCGGTAAATTTTTTCCACTTTTAAACCGTTAATTTTGAAGAATGTTTTTTTTAACCCTAAAAAATGTTGTGGCCCGCGACACCATGACCAAAACACGTTTGTGGCCCGCACGAAAAAAAGGTTGAGGACCACTGGTTTAGAGCATGGGCCGTATGCGTAGTCAAGTTTTCACTGTAGTGTCCGACCGAAGGTCTATTTTTGGCCGAATCCGAAGCCGATTAATCGGCAATCGCCAAAACCTTAAATAATCTTAATCTCGACTCAGATAATTTTGTTCAACATTGTCTATAAGCTATGTAATTAATATTGAAATATGTAATTTTAAAACTTCAATACTGAATGCTTACCTCTGATTGGTCTGTTTTACTCGACTAGACCGAAACTAGACTACTAAATAAAATAAACAAACACTAACTTCTTAATAAAAAATTAAATGATTTATTAAGAAGTTAGTGTATGTTTATTGTATTTGACAGTGACTCCCAGCAGTCCCAGCGGCCTCTGCATACGCGAACGGTCCGTCGCTCTCTCTAGTCTCTCGACTCACTAGCCACTCTGCTCAGTCTTCCGTAACAGTTCGTTCAATTTCGACGGTTCACCTTCGGCGAAACCTTCGGCTTCGGACGGGTTTCAGGCCGAAGCCGAAGGTTTCGCCGAAGATGTTTTTTTTTTGGCCGAAGCCGAAGCTTCGGTCGGACACTAGTTTTTAGTCAAATATCTTTGTTGATAGAATGAAAGTATCTCTGCAGACCTATATCGTTATTTCTGAAACTTTCCCTGGCTACACCCCTGCTTTAGGCCGCGTTCCATTAACGCTGAGCGGAGCCGAATTGACCAATCACCATGCTCTAAATCTTCGCTCCGCTTCGCTGTCATTCCGCTGGAATAGCAATATTGTTCAATTCGGGCACCGCTAAGCTCCGCTCCGCTCCGCTTCAGTGGAAACGCACCCTTATAATTGTAATCGTCAATTATTGGTAAAGATGACGCAAACAACTCTGTTGCGCAAAAATCTCCAATACGCGTGGAGTTGTTTGTCCTTTCCC
Organism: Polyommatus icarus; assembly: GCA_937595015.1. Lineage (NCBI taxonomy): Eukaryota > Metazoa > Arthropoda > Insecta > Lepidoptera > Lycaenidae > Polyommatus > Polyommatus icarus. Next base: position 24,355,010 of record OW569321.1, read on the forward strand.
GGGACTCTTACACAATTTCAGCAAAATCTGTTCTATGGTTTAGGCGTGATGAGGTAACACACAGATACACTTCGCATTTACAATAATGTATCAGTATGGATGAATAGCTCAATGCTATCCCTATCAGTACACTTGAACTATGAGTACCTACACCGAACAAGGGTGAGGGGACTGATAGATAAAGAAAAGCAAATTTTTTACTTTGTATTATCTAAAATTACAAATCTTTCATAATTTCAATCATTACAAACTAGGTTCATGTGATTACTAAACAGCTCGCAATATTACTGTCTACGTCAGATTTACATTTTTACACATTCTATATTAAAACAACTTTTACTAATATCATACGGCATTGTGCTGTAGATATACACAACATTATATTATAATAGTGTGAGAAACAATACATAAGAAGGGTATGTTAAGTCATACATTTTTGTTATTTGATTTCTTTAATTAAAACAATAAAATAATTTTACAATTAATGTAAATAAAGAAATTGTGGCATACCACATGAAACGGTTCTACAAGAATTGATTTTGTACTGAACATTTATGGAAACAAACTTAAACTTAAAAAAATATAATAAGGTAAAGATACGAAAGTGACTAAAAATAAATGAACTAAAGATTGTAAAATATTAAAGTTAGGTATGATAATTATGCGTGTTAGTGATAAATTTAAATATACATTTAAGTGGCAAAATTAATGAACAAAGGGGCCTATAAAAATGTCAACCTTTTTCCTTATAGGGCTTAAAGTATAGTTTTAAAGAATATTTCAATAATTTTTCTAGTTCAGTATAGCAATAAATCAATTTACATAATGATCACTTCATCATATTCTCATTAAAATATTATGTTATCAAAAAATACTACATTAACTTTAAATATTTCTTTTCATGTATTGCTTTTAGTGTGCCAACGCTAAAATGTTATTACATGAAAATTAAGTCATAATTGATTACATTTAAAAGGAATATTCAAAAGAAAAAATCAATTTGTATGCCTAAAATTATAGAGAGTTGATTTTTTGACTATGAAAATAATTATTAATACTCTGTGGTTATTTCCATAATCTATATTTATTAAAATTTGTTATCTATAACCAGCAAACGTTTATTAGCGTCTGTTCACACCGACACGAGGAGTGACGCGACGATGCATTTAAAAAAGCGGTTCAAAATTGGACTTTATTTATTAAGATAGAAAATATAATATAATTAATAATACAGTACTGCTACCATTGCAAAGGCGCTAGTAATGCATACCAGTATAACTCGAATCGCTACCTTTAAATGTGGCGTCCCGTCGTGTTCGGTGTGAGCTGACCCTTACAATAAAGAGGCATTTTGTTATTGCTTCACCTCGATATCTACATGCCATCACCGCGGCTGGCCGGCCGTGTGAGTCCGGCTATCGATTGAAAAGTAATAAGGCATCCATCGGTGGAAATAGATCTATGAAGGCGTGATATGTGAGCACCGCAGACCTTAGTGTGAATACAATCTAAATACTTTGGTTGTTAGGTAACTTACGGAGGGTGAGAGTTACTAAGGTGTGTCTGTGCTTGCAAATCAATGTATTAAACAAAACATGTCTCATTAAATGAACCACCTTGATAAAGTAATTGATCTCGAGGCCGATGTGAGAACAATCTAGAAGCAAAATAGTACTATGTGTAGATTTTATCAAAGTGCTCATTTATACAGAGTCTTTGTAACAAAAGCTGATTTATAAAGACTGTAACATAACTTCCAAAACATAACTCCAAATAATACTAATACATCATAATTGATTATATTTAATTAATTTTAGTTATGTTTTGTAATGATTTTTACAAAAAAAGATACTTTTTTTTCAATCTCATTTGAAAAATAAGGAAATAAAAATGTAAATTAAAAAGTTATACTGTATAAACTGTAAGCCACACAATATTATTGATGATAAAACAAAAATCCTGAATGTAACAAAGGGACAGCGAGATTCACTATTGACATACAACTAAACAATCATTATTACAAAAAGAAATTGGAATGCATTATAAAAATGCATCTTACTCTAAATTAACCTATCAAACCATTACCGTTAGACGATTGTCAGTCAAATTTTATACCAGAGGTAAAAAAGTCATAAGACGGCAAAAAAGGGGATTGCAAGTTACCGGTATGTTACATTGGTGTTATTTCAATCACTAAAGTCTTTAGGGTACTTGTGTGCTCGGCTAGCCTTCACGTTTGATACTAGGCATCTGCGGTGGGGGCTCAGCTAGACCTTTAACCTGCAAAACACCATTTAATTTAAGGAACCGCCAATTTATTAGGTAATAAGTCAGCTACTTCTTTTATGGTTTAGAGGGCTATATGGTTTTAGTTTAGGTTAACCGCCTTTGTCATATCAGATACTCTTTTGGTTTGGCTCTTCAGTTTTGTCAGCATACGAGGGCTGCTATTTATGTATCCGGAACTGGCCACTTACAAGAACAATATTTAAAAAGTAATTACAACATTTGAAAATAGAACTCTTTGGTTGAAGAATACATTTTGTTTCATGTGACTGTCAATTATTTTTCCATTGTGGCGTCATTTTGAAAATTGCGTGTCTTCATTTGCCATGGATTTAACGCGTGAACATTTTCGTGCAATGATTTACTACGATTTTCGGCGTGGGCTAAATCAACAACAGTGCTTTATTCAACTCACCGCAACTTTTGGAGCTGAAGCACCATCAAAAACCACTGTTTATCACTGGTACAGTGAGTTTAATCGTGGGCGGTCTATGCTCACGGATGAAAATAAAGAAGGTCGCCCAAAAACAGCTGTTGTCCCACAAAATATAGATGCTGTGCGGGAACTAATAATGCGTGATCGTCATGTTACATATCGCGAGATAGAGGCGTCCTTAGGCATAAGTATGACGAGCATACATAAGATATTACACGAACATTTGGCTGTAAAAAAAATATGTTCGCGTTGGATTCCGCACAACTTGACAATCGATCAAAAACGGGCTCGTGTCGATTGGTGCAAAAAAATGATAAAAAAATACAACCGTGGTACGTCAAAAGCCGTTTATAATATCTACACAGGTGATGAATCTTGGATCTATGCATATGACCCCGAAACTAAACAACAGTCAACAGTGTGGGTGTTCCAAGATGAGTCGAAACCAACAAAAGTTACTCGTGCAAAAAGTACTTTGAAGCAAATGGTCGCCTGTTTTTTTGGAATTAATGGACATGTGGCTACAGTGCCATTAGAGAATCGTAAAACGGTTAATTCTGAATGGTATACGACCATTTGTTTACCAGAAGTCTTTGAAGAAATAAGAAAGGACAACCGACAACGCAGAATCATCTTACATCACGACAATGCTAGCTGTCACACCTCAGCTGAAACAACTCAGTTTTTGGAGGGTCAAAAGATCGAATTGACTGGTCATCCGCCGTACAGCCCTGATTTGGCACCTAACGATTTCTTTTTATTTCCATACGCGAAGAACAAATTACGTGGTCAACGTTTTTCGAGCCGCGAAGAGGCTGTTGATGCGTTCAAAATGCACGTTTTGGAGATACCTCAATCAGAATGGAAAAAGTGCTATGAAAATTGGTTCCAGCGTATGCAAAAGTGTGTCGATCATCGCGGCGAATATTTTGAAAAGCAATAAAACCATATTAAATGATATATGTTTGTTTCTTTTTTTAATCCGGATACATAAATAGCAGCCCTCGTATTATAAATGCTACTATCTGAATCCAACATTAATAAAATTTTGATCCAGTCTAGATCTGTTAAATAGCAAAATAGTGTTGTCAATCCAAAAGACCAAAGGAATGACCTTCAGAGTTCAGAGTTTTCACCAATCAAAACGCATTGATACAGTTTGAACTTTCTAACAATAACATTTTATACTTTTATGTAACTAAACCTCTATTTTGTTGGATTAAAATTGCAGAAATAGTATACTGGACTTATGGCTGGTTTACACATATTAAGTAAATAAGTAGTTAACTAAATTTTAACTTAATTTTAAGTTACTTATTGCATGTAAACACAAAATTTAGTAGCAAGTAGTAAGTTAAAATTTAGTTAAGTACTAAATAAGGAAATTAGAATTTTGACTATTTTCTGTAAGGTTGGCACTCGGGGCTTGTCAATAGGCTACTTGACCTATATTCAATTTCATTGAACAAATGCATATTTCTAGTAGAACTTGGCCTAGGAAACCGTATTTCACCCTTATTATCAAATAAAAGCTTATGATTGATAAATAAAGTCGATTTGAAAATATGATTTTATGAAAATAGGAATTGTACTGACGAAAACGCTTTTGCGGTACTTCCGATTTGGATGTGACGTCATCCTCATACTAATTTAATATCTTTTATTTATCGCGCTCGCTATATGTAAGTTTATTTGTACATAAATAATAAGAACAAGCCTATTATATATTTTCTTGAATAATTCAAATAAAACATCAGTTTTATTTAAATTATCTCCATTTATTGTAGACGGGAAATGAAATGGCCAAAACTTTTCTCCAAAAGTTTTCAACATTACAAATGATTTCTAATTTCTTATATAATTGTTTTATAATTTTTGGGCACTTTTAGACTCGTACATTTAGCACATTAAAAAAATTTCAATAAAGAGAGTTTAAAATACAAAGCGTATGACGTCACACTATGGCGGACAGTGTTTTCGGCGCCATTTAAGAGGCATATATTTCAATAAACACTTTTATGGGTTTCTACTGTGTAAAATATTAGTTTTTTTTTGTAAAAATGAATGATTATGAAGCGATTAGCATGAAGAAAAAAATTAGGTCAAGTAGCCTATTGACACATTTTGGGCAGGCACTTCAAATTAAGTTAAAATTTAGTTACTACTTATCTACTTAATACGTGTAAATCAGCCCTTATAGATAAAATGGTTAAATGTATTAAAATGTTTCTAAATACCTTAAGCCTTGCTGCTGTTTTTAGAAAAGCTGGTAGCTGCTCTTGAGAGACATTCACCTCTCCGGCGTACATGAACTCCAGTATTGCTTGTAAGTGCAAGTACGAGACATCTTTTAGAATGATTATTGGATGTTTTGAAGGATTCTCCTGAAAACATGAATTTGGGTTTTAAAACATAAATTCAGACCAAAAAATAAACCAAGCACACTTTGTCATGATGTTATGATAAATATGAGGAAAAAACAATATGCCTTGATAGTTTTTATCTGCTTAATTAACCCTTTAACCGCCAAGGTCAAAATAATCCGACAAATATTTTTGTGCCCTTTTTGCCAAGGTCGGATATTTACAACTAAGTACCACTTAAATGACACGAAAATATTCGTCCGATTATTCCAACCTCAGTGGTTAAAGCTTATTTTATGAGTAATATTTCCACTTTCCAGATAATGACATACTGTAATTAATTTGCTATTCTGATCAAACTATAGAACTCAATGTCAAACCACTCACAGTACTCACGCTGTAGGTTGGTTTTCTTAATAAGTGAAAATACTGTTAAGAATTTTTTCTTCAAATGTTAAATGACTACAGATACATCTGAAGACTCAATTTGATTATAGTGTGGGTATATTACCTTTACCAAATACCAGCAAGTCTAATATATATTTAGTCAGGGCTGTATTTAGTACTTTTCGTTGTACTACACTACAAGTCATCAACAAGTACTACACTACAAGTGATCAAATTCGACCGCAAAAACAATATAATATATTAAAATCCACAATCGAGGGAATAATATCATTTTTTAGCAAAAGATAAATGAGTCTACTAGAATCAAAAACAGCAATGTCCCTTTTCACACTTTTTACACAAAGCATAATATTTAGATTATAAATTATTCGCTTGTTATTGGTAACTGTAATTTTTGTGAATGGCTGCAGATATCTCCTAGATATTACAAAATATCAAAAGTTAGTGACTTTTTAATGTAAACACAATAAATTAATTGAAACGGTTTGAACATTGCAGGTTTTGAAACATACATGTGGACTTTGCTGTTCTTGTTGCATACACTCGTTGGAGTACTGCTTATTTTGAAACATACAAATTCTCATATGTAGTATGCTAAAAAAAGTTTTGATACTTGAGTTATTTGCATACATGTAAGTACAAAACTGTTGTGCCTGAAAATTTTTATATTATGTAAGCGAGTTTTTGATAAGAGTTATATGTATACTTATACATACTTCATCATCAATATACATTTTTTTAAATAGGCACATGTAAATACGAGTATCAAAACTACGTAGTTCAACAATACTTAATGATAATTTTTTGCTTGTTTTTATTTTCAATTTACACTATCAACTCTTCGTTTTCTTGCATTTTCATTGTCAACCATTTGTGGATAACATTCCATAGTTCATATTTAATGATATTATAAGACTCACAAATCAGTTTTACACTGTAAAAAATGAAATTATCCGAGCGCAATCTTAACGACAAACACCACAATCGCCATACTGTAAGGTCGATCGTGATTGGTTGTTATGGACAATGCTGGTTTGGATAGAAACACGAGCGGACAATGCTGATGTTGTTGCAAACATTGATTTTTAAACGCAAATTTCTATGGGATATTTCGGTTTTAGCTACATTCGGAATACACAAAATTATTTGTTTTAATCTGGAGATTCATATGCCATAGATAACACAATTTTGCTTTTTTATGGACATTGCGGTTTTTGGTTCTAGTAGACTCCAATATTACATCTACAAAACTGCTTAATCCTTCGGTCGTGGAAAAATGAGACACAATAGCCTTTCTATTGTGGTCATGATCACTGGTGCTTGTATGGGGCTTGATGGGTTTTCCAGGAATCCACGATCGAGGGACTAATATCATTGCATTTTAGCAAAAGATAAATGTTACGTCTACACATACTGCTTAATATACACAGTATGGTTTCTGTTGTTGTTGGTTGGTTTCTGTTGTTGTTGGATAGATAGATGAATCTTACCTCTAATAAACTTTTGAAATATGGACTACATGCTGATAATACCATTTTATGTGCTTTACAAGTCTGTCCTTCACAAGCAAGTGTAACCTGGAAAAATTTAAATATTAAATCTCATTTCTGTCTAAAATGTAAACTTATCTGCACAGATTTGTATATTATTTAAGTTGTTAACAGCGCGTAAATTATATGCCTTTTAGCCTTGAAAATTGAATTCATGATTACTATCACAAATGCAGGTTTTGCATGTATGAGATGCACATCAAACAAATATTATTTATATAATTTGTTGTTCAAATTGTTTATGTACTCACATCTGTGAAGCTCTTTTCGTCTCTCAGATGCCTGAACGAGGTGACCATATTTGTTTGAAAGTCGTTCCATTTTAGAAAGAACTGTTGGTCCCCCATGTTGATTTTTTTTATCCTGAAAACGTTTACAATTTAATTATACGTGCAATGTATGACAACACTTTACAATTAGAGTTTAACCTCATTTAACCAACAAAACATAGCTTTTACAAAATATTACAGAACAATTAAATGGTATTATAGTGCAGTTAAGTTATTAGTTTTCTTCCTACGTCACTATGTGGAATGCGTTGCATAGAAAACAAGCTTAGACATAAACACAACTTTATAAGAATTTACACAATATAACCAGGTTACTACTCACTTTAGATAATTATTTTGAGGTAAAAGTAATATTTATTGACCTTCACACAATGTTGAGCAATTGGACGTGAGAAAATAAAGACGCCGTCTCAAATAAAATTAGCGACTTCTTTCTATTTCTTCAAATTCCTTCATCTTCATTGGCCTATTTTGGTGTTGCCAGACATAGTGATTATATTCTCTTTGTTGCCAGAAACTAAATTTTCTAGGGTCCATTCACTATCCTACATAAGCCACCGTGCAGTCCGCCGGCTTATGTAGGATAGTGAATGGTGTTCCGTGTTGCAGGCCTGCACGGCGCGGCGCGGCGGACTGCAATGTAGAATAGTGAATAGACCCTTTTATGCAGGATAGTGAATGTCGTTGTAGGCCTGCATGGTGGACTGCAGCAGGACTGCAATGCAGGATAGTGAATGGACCGTATAGTATATATATTTCCGTTGTCTGGTACCCGTACGTAACACAAGTCCTTCAGGTACTTACCACGGGGCCAGAGTGACGTGGTGGGAACTGGGAAGCGTCCATAGATATTACAAAAATAAAAATCCGCCGTGCAGGATTGTGAAGCTGAACGTAGCTCAGCCGTCCATCATCAGTACTGTTGCATACACTTAATGTCGGTATTCTTGCAATGATGTTCCGCGCTATTTAAAAAAAAAGAAAATACCTATTCTGCTATGTCTATTTCTGATATTAGATAAAAATAAATTTTGGAACGAAGTTCCTTATCACGTGTTGCATTTTTATAAGACCGTCCTGCGCTGTAGGGGCAGAGGGCGTTTATAGTATTCCTGGGTCAACTAGATGGCGTTTTTGACAAAATCAGTGACACACACATTTTCTGAAGTTAGATACTACTCCAATGTGCAAAAATGTATGCACAGCCTAATAACTAACTAGCAACAAGTCTAACAAACTACAAACTAACTTTATAATATTATTGCTAACAAGCGCTTATTCCACTTATCCTAGCTAGGTTCCTAGGTAGGATCCTAAATCGTTTCCGATTAAGTCAAGTGGAAAGCTAGGATCCTCGCTAGGATCATACCTAGGAAACGTTAGTAACATACAATATCATTGCCTAGGAAGTAGGAACCTAGCTAGGATAAGTGGGTTAAGCGCTTTAAAAGAATATTATGATAATCTGACAGTCCGAAATGTGTAAGCTAGAGTCAGTGACTAGTAGCTTTTTTAGGGTTCCGTAGTTTTAAAATAAATAATATCATCCTACGTGAAAGCATTTTCGATTTCAATCAATGATTTCAATCCAGGTGAAGACTACTCATATTTAAAAATACATCGGAACAAGGTACAGGTAATAGATTTGTACCTGGGCCTATTATGGGCACTCATGAGACTGTGAGAAATCATGCAAATAAAAAAAATCCCTTCACAGTCGCATGAAAGATTTTCTATTCGACAACAGATGGCGCTGGGTGCATATGTTGACAAAAGTTATAAAAGAAACAGAGCTATAATTATAGACGTATCCAGATCTGTATTCTGGAGATAAATTTACAAGAAATTAGGGTATGATTTTATATATTGATTATTGATTAAACATGCTTTAAAATTTTAATTTATTTTGTTTTTTAAGCTTAGGGTGGGTTGCACCAAGTACCAACTTACTTTAGGTAAGCATAACAAAAAACTAATTTTTAGCTTTAATAATATAAGGTGTATGGTAAAGCTAATGACCTTGGAGCTTTGGCCGCGGTCGACGAAGCGGTCCGCGGAGCGCCATCTGCTTATGAATTAATGTAGCGGTAGTATGTGTAGGTTTTCAAACTATTAAATCCTTCCGCTGGATGGCGCGTTTCTCAGAGCTTTGGGCCATTGATTAATAATAAACAGGACTACATTTTTTTCGAATTGTTTAAATTAAATAAATATGTAACATAGAATACTTTTTTAATTTATCTCCGTTTAACCCGTATTATGTAATAATATGTCCCGTATTATATTATTATGTATCTCGAATACGGCTCAAACTATTTTCATGATATTGGTTTCGGGGGCGATAAATCTTTATCGCCCCCGAATAGCTAGATAGATTTTTATACAAAAAGGCAAATAATAAAAACATTGATTTAAAAATAAATACAAACTCAATATTTATTTATATTTTAAATTTTAAGTTTTTTCAATAATATTCACAGGGATTTTTTTTCATCGATGATTTATACGAGTACAGGCTGTTAAAAAAGTATAGGTATTATATAAATAAATTCACTTTTATATTGCGCTTTAATTTGGTTAACACTAGAAAGACCGGAGCGGTCAAATGACCGTTTGGATAAAATTCGTTACAAGTTTTATTTTTCTTTCAAATGTTTTATTAGGGAGTGCCTCCGCTGCCGGCGACGGTTGCCGAAATGGCGGCCGGCGCCGTTTTCCGAAGTTTGCCGAGGTCACGCGATGTTTGCCGAATAGGCTGCCCGCGCTTATTCGGCAAACATCGCATGTCAAATTTAAGAATAATGATCAAAAACATCAGTCTTGAGCTAAAGGACTATGAAAAATACAAATAATAAGGTCATAATGTAAGGATGTATATTTTAATGGTGGTGATGATGATGTTGATAATTAATTTAGTTTTTTTGTAATTTAGTTGTAGTAATTTAATTTATGTGTAGTAATTTAGTTGATAATTAATTTAATATTTTAGTTTTTTTGCGATATCTTTGTTACCGTTGCATGAAATTCGTTTTCCTCTCGTGACATTTAATAATTTTCGATCAATTAAATAGTGATAATGTTTTTTTAAATATATTAGGTTATTTGACAGATTTTTTGCTTCTATCTTCAATTACTTGGTAGCGATTAAGAAGTTCACCGAAAGTATTTTTTTTATGATTTTAAAATACATATTTCGTAAGAAACATGCATATAAAAATTCAAAATTTAATTAAGCCGCCGAAACGCTTTATTCAGCATTATGGTGTCGCGCCTTGTTAGTGACGTCTCGAGCATGCAAACCAATATATACTTTAATCTGTTATGGAGACGAGTTTAAGCGCCTATGACGTCATTATGATATTAGTCAATCCGGATCGTTTCCCAAAACGAGAAACGAAAAGTCATACATATTTTTGTGATTTTCGATATAAATTACATAAAGAATCCTAATTTTTAAAATAATCACAAAAATGTCCATACTGTCAAATAGCCTATTAAAGGTTTTAAATAACAACCTACCTAAAAAGACCGCCGCAGTCAATTGACCATTTGGACAAAAGGAGAACACCCAAACTCCATAGAAAATTACCCAAGGCCCGGCGCAGAAGAGATGTATCTCAGTTATTTGTGTATTTTAAGTGTAACATTTTTGATAGGCGTGTTTGCCGCAGGACGTGGCTAAGATAGAAAAAAAATGCTTTTAGATTTTTTCAGGCGCTAATTGAAAATTACTTTTCGTTGAACATATTGATAAGAAAAACGACTTCAGTAACACAGTTCAGTAACACAGTTTATTAATTATTAGTTACACAGGTAGTACAAGTACATCAATAGACACAGATACCAGTTTTGTTACAAGTTCAGCTTCTTCGATAGCTTAGCAGTGGAATGAATCCCCCTAATATCACTAGGCTTTTTATACCCAATAGCCATTATACAATTCAACAACTATTTTCGTACAATTAATGACAAAGTATGCATTAAAAACTAGTACAATTTGTAGTAGTATTTGTGATACTAATTTTGCAACACATTTCACTAAAGGACAGAGTCTAAATCTAACAATATCGTTATAAAAAGTTATTCAGTTATTTTGAGTAGCATAATTATTATTAATTAATTTCTAGAATCTTCTACGGAAGTAACCTTCCGTAGAAGTAGTTTTATTAAATACAATATTATAAATTATAAAACAGGCCTTATCATTACATAATAAATTAAACAGAATTATTAACAATCTTACTTTAATTAAATCATTCAGTTTCAATAAGATTATTTACCTTTCGTTACAGTGATAGTCGTAAATACAGTGTTTAAAATTCTACAACTATTTAATTCGTAACCTAGGAGATTTTTAACAATTATCTTTATTCTAATATACCAATAAAATCATGGAATTGAATATACAAATCAATATATTACAGATCAGTTTTGACTCCGGCCATAGACAACGCTATTCGTTAAGGGTTAGCACGTTGAATTTGGTTTCTTTAGATCGCGTATGGTCTGTTAAAGGCTCTTATACATACAACATTGCACAATATTGTTTTAACTGGCAACTTTAACGTAACAAAATTATAACATTCGGCCATCCTACTCATGTGTCGCCTCCTGGCGTCACAACATACACTTAATCTCACGTACTGTCAGTGTCGGAACTTGACTCATCGGTTTCGTGCAACTCTAATGTTCTAATATGTATCCACGGGCGAATTCTATCAGCAGCTATTACAGTTGCATATGGTTTACCTTTTTTACTAAAGCCAGGCACATCAGTTATCCTATAGCGATCATTCCCTAATACTTCCGTTATCTTATACGGGCCAACGAATTTAGACATAAGTTTCGTACTTTTGCTGTTGTTGTCAAAATTGTTACGAGATATTTTAACCAAATCACCTACTGAATACTGAGTTGCTGGAATTCGATTTTTGTCATGTCTCAGTTTTTGATTATTTTGATCTTTTTCTATATTTGTGGAAATTTCATTTCTAGTTTCCTGCACGTTATTTAAAGTTTCCTGTAATCCATTACATAATTTATTTGATAGAATATCGCGAAGTTTAATTCCGAACATTGCCTCGGTAGCAGTTTTTTTTGTGGTGGCGTTAACAGTATTATTGATGCCCCACTGTATTTTGCCTAGAAATCTATCCCAGTCGTTTTCATGACCTAACGAATTTTGAGCTGCTAACGAGTTTAAAATTGTTTGATTAAATCTTTCTGCTTGTCCATTAGCTCTGGGACAAGCGACTGCATTAAGTACGTGTTTTATACCATGAGATATGCAAAAATTTTGAAAGGCGGCTGATGTAAAACTAGTACCACGATCGGAAATAATTCTGGCTGGAATACCAAAATCATAAAATATCTTTTCTAAGACTGTAATAGTAGTTATAGTTTTTAAATCTTTTACAGCTCTAACAAATACATATTTGGTGAACCCATCTACTACAGTAAGAATGTGAGTATTACCGTTTCTACTTCTTACGAACGGTCCAAGGTGGTCGATATGAATAGTATGAAATGGGACTGGAACTTTTTCGATAGGATAAATATAACCCGCTTTCTGTTTGGACACATTATCTTTATTATATGCGCACTCTAAACAGGCTTCAACATATTTTTTTACAAATTTCCTGAGTTTTGGAAACCAATAAGAATGTTGTATTCTTTCAAGTGTTTTAGAGTAACCAAAATGGCCTATTTCATCATGATTAGCTCTACAAATTTGCCACCGGGCGTTTTTAGGGACGACTAAACACAATTTATCGTTAATTTTCTTATAAACTGTATGATCTTTAACAACATAATTTTGACGAATGTCTCTACATTCCGGATCATCGCTTGGCTTAAGAATTTTATATATTCTAGATATTTCAGGATCTGCTAGTTGTAAGGATAAAAGCCAATTATCTTTTTCTATTGTATACACGACTACTGATGACTCATCATCTTGTTCCGAGGGTAGCTTGGTGTTTCTGCTCAACGCATCAACATGTGACATTTGTACACCGGGTCGGTAATTAATTTCAAATGAATATTCCGATATTTGTAGCCACCACCTGGCTATTCTCGGAACAAGATCTCTTTTGGTCAAAGTGGTTCGAAGGGCTGCGCAATCAGTAAATACCTTAAAATGAGTTCCTAAGAGATACACACGAAATTTTTTTAAAGAGCAGACTACTGCGAGAGTCTCTAATTCGTAAGAATGAAGATACTTTTCTTCCGAAGTCGTCTGTCGACTAAAGTAAGCAACGGGTTTTAATACTCTAACATCACTCTGCCATTGCATTAGAATACCCCCAATACCCATCGCACTGGCGTCAGTATGAACTTCAGTTTCAAGCTTTGGATCATAAAGAGCCAAGATAGGTCGAGCTACTAAACTATCTCTCAAAAGTTGAAATGCTCGGTTTTCAATGTCTGACCAACGCCAAGACGAGTCTTTTCGTAATAGTGACGTTAGAGGTTTAGCTATTTCCCCATAACCTTTAATAAATTTTCTAAAGTAGCCAGTTAAACCGAGGAATTGGCGAATCTCATGTACGTTGCTAGGAGTTGGAAATTCTTTAACTGCCAATAGTTTTGTTTCTCCGGGCTTGATACCCTCTGAAGAGATTTCGTACCCCAAGTAACTTACGTTGTTATCAAAAAATCTACATTTGGCTAATTTTAGAGTTAGTCCGTATTGTCTTAAAATACTTAAAATATCTTCTAAACGGCTAAACATCTCCTCTTTATTTCTAGAGGGAATTAAGATGTCATCCAAATAAGCTAAGGCATATTCAAATCGTCTATTACCAAGGATTTTATTAATCATTCTTTGAAATGTGGCAGGTGCGTTCGCTAATCCAAAGGGCATTCTTTTAAATTCGTAGTGTCCATCCGGAGTTACGAATCCGGTGAGGTGACAACTATCCTTGGACATGGGTATCTGGTAATATCCGGATGCAAGATCAAGAGTAGTGAAATATCTACTGCCGCTAAGATTTGAAATTTGATCATCAATAAGTGGTAACGGGAAACGATCTTTTAAAGTTTTACTATTCAATGCGCGAAAATCTACACAGAGACGATTTTCCCCTGTCTTTTTCTTTACCATTAAAATCGGACTTGCGTAATCGGACTTAGATTCTTGAATTATGTCATTCTGGAGTAAATCATTAATAGTCTCGCGAACCTGTTCACGTTCGAAATGCGATAATCTATACGGACGGTAAACAATTGGTTTATTATCCGTTATCTCAATGTTCATTTCTACATTAGTAGCACAACCTAACTCATTCAAACAAGTGGCGAAACAATCACGGTAACTTTGTAATAATGAATATAATTTATCAAATTGTTTATCGTCCAGATCTGATCCCACATTAATATCTTCCTTGTTAAGAGGTTTAAGAGATTGGTGGTCAGGTCTTATTAGATTTACTTCACAAATTTTAGGATCACTAAACGGTATAGCCCTAGCTATCAAAGTTTTTGGTTCTAACTTTAATTTAAGTGGAGAAAAGTTTGTCACTACGACCTGACCCTTCCCTTCATGCATATCGTAAATTCCGTGTAGTAATCTAAATTCCTTATCTGAGGTAGAAACAATATATCCACTAATGTATAAATTACCTGTAAAACTTTGGTCTGAATAAACGGAAACAATGCTGGTTGTTATTACTTCAGTGAAATTACTTACATACAGGTTCATGGTACCCTTGGAATATTCATTTGTGTCAAAATTGGGGCTCTTATAAAATGTTAATTCGTATTTATCTTTGAGAACAGTAATAAAAGGAAGTTCCGTAAAGTTCTGACCTATTATTAATGACGTTGGCATGTGAATATCATCCACTATTAATATATCGATATTTGATTCAATATCGTCGAGGCGTATAATAACATTTGATTTGTATATCGGTGTAACTATAGATTGTCCGAAACCTCTTATTACGGGGATATCATCGAAATTTTTATTTAGATTTAACTGTTGAGCGTCAGATTTTTTTAGTAAAGTGCACTGACTGCCAAAATCAATATAAGCATTTAAACATTTACCATTTAATTGTACCAATTTAAAGTATTTGGCATTACTCTTATCGTTGTTTTGGATTATCATTGTTCGCTTCTCGCCTGTAATATTCCCCGAACCAGATTTAAAATTTGGTACAAAGGGTTCCAAATTACAAGAATCGTTATTATGGCCTATCCTGTTACATTTCTTACATTTTATTAACGGTTTTGGACACTTGTGGTAAGGGTGACCCCTCTGGCGGCAATTGTAACAATTGATTGATGAAGTGTTATTTTCATTATAATTTAGTTTTGCAGTAAAACGCTCACGAGGTATTCTAATATTTAAGGATTGGTTTCTTTGTGATGACAAAAAGTGGAGTAAATCCTCAGGTTCAGAGCAATTTAAAATCTGTGCCCCATTCCGGACAGATCGATCGCTAATACCGTGTACAATACAGTCAACAGCCTTTTTGCCTATTATTTCGCATCTAGTGAGTAAAGTTAATTTGTCGTAAAAATATTCCCTAAGACTTTCTTCTGTGCGGGAGGTTCTAGCTAACATCTCTTCCAAGAGACGACCGTAATTATCTTCACTGGGGAAAGCCTTTTTCAATTTTATTTGCCACTCATGCCAACTATAAACTACGGTTGGCAGAGCCTCAAACCAACGTTTCGCAAGACCGGATAGCTTTTGAAGCGAAAAGTGAATGATCTGCCTTTCATCCCAATCGTATATAGTTGCACATTCATTAACTTTTCTAATCCAACAGTCAATTGTTTGAGCCCTACTTGATGGGTTAAATTCTGGTACGACATTATTATAATTACTGTTATAAGAAGTTTTAGATGAATCTTTTGATACATGCTTTACAAGTTTCAAGATATCCTTAGAAGAAAATTTTGTCTTACGCATCTTCTTAGGCATGTCATTATCAGATGAACTTGACGACGACGATGCACTTTTCTGTCTCGCCTTGCGGTGCTTTTGACTCCGACGGGGTCGCCTGGGTGGCGTACCAGGTGGAGTACCAACATCATCCTCGCTTTTGTTCATGACCTGAAATTATTTATCCATCCTTGTGATCCATATTCCATATCCGACGAGCTATGCGAAAATTTTCATAGCACGCCCCCTAGTAACCGACGACCCCGTTACCAAGCTTAGTAACGTGGACCGCCCCCTAAAAACCGACGATCACGTAACAAAACTTAGTTACGCGGACCGCCCCCTAATAACCGACGACCCCGTCACCAAGCTTAGCAACGTGGGCCGCCCCCTAAAAACCGACGACCGTGTAACCAAGCTTAGTTACGCGGACCGCCCCCTAATAACCGACGACCCCGTTACCAAGCTTAATAACGTGGACCGCCCCCTAAAAACCGACGGCTTATGTCACATATCTAACAAGAAGCTACAGTATTGAAATATCCATAGAGTATCCATTACAATCCAAGTATCCATTATTTCAGATCATTTAATCCATCAGTATTCATAAGCAACCATGAATTCATCCATCCGTTGTCAAAGATTTATATGCAAAAATTCCATAGTAACTATCAATTAAAATTATAAATATTATCCATCAGTAGGTAAACAAATATTGCAAGACTTTCAGTTATTATCAACATATCCAAATTAGTAACCATACGATATTCGTCAGAACTCAGACAACAAGTATTCAGAGTACCTATTATACGTTTGTAATATCCATTAAAAAAAAAAAATGTACGTAACATCCGTAAAACACAGAAGACCGATAAACAAAATCAGTTCAAGAGAAGTAATTTTTATTTATGGTTTAAGATCCATAATCCATATACCTAATAACAAAACGTGGCACTAAACTGTGCCCTATCTCATATCTTAAAAAAAAACTACATATTTTTAAACCATCCATCGTAAACAAAAATTATTTAGATCAATTATAAATTCATACTAGTACGTATTTATGCGATCCTATCAAATATCACCTATTATTAAATAACATCATCTAACAGTAAGCCCGAGTATTAATGTGTACGCTAATCAATCAAGTCGTTCAAGTAAAAACATCGTCAGCGATGGCGTCATAGAGCCATCTACTGATGACGTATAATTAATAATATAACCGATCGCCGATTCTTGGAAATCTATTGTTCTTGCGGCCACATGTGGCCGCTTGGGAGTTGAAGCGTACGAAAAATAAAATGATTTCGCTGTTCAACTATCGTGCATAAAATATTATATATATTTTGATATTATAATTTCTATTCGGTTGTATTATCTCGAAAAATAAATAAGGTAGTTACTGTTAAAGTTATGAACTATATCTCAGAAACTGATTTTATCCAAAAGAAACCCAAGATAAAATTAATTAACTGTTAAACTGTTACACATTAAACAATATTTTGATTTTATAACCTCCATTTTTTTTTTTTTTTTTTTTTTTTTTACCGATTAATGTACTGTAATCAAAATAATATATTCGTTCAAACTTATCAACGTCGGTGATATAGCGCTATCTAGTATTAAAGTTACGAAACCCAAGATAAAATTAATTCACTGTTAAACTGTCACACATAAAACAATATTTTGATTTTATAACCTTCATTTTGTTTTTACCGAATAATGTACTGTAATCAAAATATATTCCTTCAAACTTATCAACGTCGGTGATATAGCGCTATCTAGTATTAAAGTTATGAACTATATCTCACAAACTGATTTTGTCCAAACAAAACCCAAGATAAAATTAATTCACTGGTAAATTATTGTCACACATATTTTGATTTTATAATCTCCATATTTTTTTTTTTTGTATAATCCCGAGAACTAAATAATGTACTGTAGTGAAATATTTATTTAAGTATAAACGACAGTGTAGTAGCGTTATCTAGTGTTAAAGTTACGAACTATATATAATTAGTTACAAACTGATTTTACGAGAATAACACCAAAAAATATGGGTGAAATAAAATAGGATAAATTACTTATACAATATTCAAAATAATATTTACCTTGTGGGTCTATCTCCGCTTCTGACTTGATAAGAAAAACGACTTCAGTAACACAGTTCAGTAACACAGTTTATTAATTATTAGTTACACAGGTAGTACAAGTACATCAATAGACACAGATACCAGTTTTGTTACAAGTTCAGCTTCTTCGATAGCTTAGCAGTGGAATGAATCCCCCTAATATCACTAGGCTTTTTATACCCAATAGCCATTATACAATTCAACAACTATTTTCGTACAATTAATGACAAAGTATGCATTAAAAACTAGTACAATTTGTAGTAGTATTTGTGATACTAATTTTGCAACACATTTCACTAAAGGACAGAGTCTAAATCTAACAATATCGTTATAAAAAGTTATTCAGTTATTTTGAGTAGCATAATTATTATTAATTAATTTCTAGAATCTTCTACGGAAGTAACCTTCCGTAGAAGTAGTTTTATTAAATACAATATTATAAATTATAAAACAGGCCTTATCATTACATAATAAATTAAACAGAATTATTAACAATCTTACTTTAATTAAATCATTCAGTTTCAATAAGATTATTTACCTTTCGTTACAGTGATAGTCGTAAATACAGTGTTTAAAATTCTACAACTATTTAATTCGTAACCTAGGAGATTTTTAACAATTATCTTTATTCTAATATACCAATAAAATCATGGAATTGAATATACAAATCAATATATTACAGATCAGTTTTGACTCCGGCCATAGACAACGCTATTCGTTAAGGGTTAGCACGTTGAATTTGGTTTCTTTAGATCGCGTATGGTCTGTTAAAGGCTCTTATACATACAACATTGCACAATATTGTTTTAACTGGCAACTTTAACGTAACAAAATTATAACATTCGGCCATCCTACTCATGTGTCGCCTCCTGGCGTCACAACATACACTTAATCTCACGTACTGTCAGTGTCGGAACTTGACTCATCGGTTTCGTGCAACTCTAATGTTCTAATATGTATCCACGGGCGAATTCTATCAGCAGCTATTACAGTTGCATATGGTTTACCTTTTTTACTAAAGCCAGGCACATCAGTTATCCTATAGCGATCATTCCCTAATACTTCCGTTATCTTATACGGGCCAACGAATTTAGACATAAGTTTCGTACTTTTGCTGTTGTTGTCAAAATTGTTACGAGATATTTTAACCAAATCACCTACTGAATACTGAGTTGCTGGAATTCGATTTTTGTCATGTCTCAGTTTTTGATTATTTTGATCTTTTTCTATATTTGTGGAAATTTCATTTCTAGTTTCCTGCACGTTATTTAAAGTTTCCTGTAATCCATTACATAATTTATTTGATAGAATATCGCGAAGTTTAATTCCGAACATTGCCTCGGTAGCAGTTTTTTTTGTGGTGGCGTTAACAGTATTATTGATGCCCCACTGTATTTTGCCTAGAAATCTATCCCAGTCGTTTTCATGACCTAACGAATTTTGAGCTGCTAACGAGTTTAAAATTGTTTGATTAAATCTTTCTGCTTGTCCATTAGCTCTGGGACAAGCGACTGCATTAAGTACGTGTTTTATACCATGAGATATGCAAAAATTTTGAAAGGCGGCTGATGTAAAACTAGTACCACGATCGGAAATAATTCTGGCTGGAA
Organism: Polyommatus icarus; assembly: GCA_937595015.1. NCBI lineage: Eukaryota > Metazoa > Arthropoda > Insecta > Lepidoptera > Lycaenidae > Polyommatus > Polyommatus icarus. Next base: position 24,374,978 of record OW569321.1, read on the forward strand.
TACCAAAATCATAAAATATCTTTTCTAAGACTGTAATAGTAGTTATAGTTTTTAAATCTTTTACAGCTCTAACAAATACATATTTGGTGAACCCATCTACTACAGTAAGAATGTGAGTATTACCGTTTCTACTTCTTACGAACGGTCCAAGGTGGTCGATATGAATAGTATGAAATGGGACTGGAACTTTTTCGATAGGATAAATATAACCCGCTTTCTGTTTGGACACATTATCTTTATTATATGCGCACTCTAAACAGGCTTCAACATATTTTTTTACAAATTTCCTGAGTTTTGGAAACCAATAAGAATGTTGTATTCTTTCAAGTGTTTTAGAGTAACCAAAATGGCCTATTTCATCATGATTAGCTCTACAAATTTGCCACCGGGCGTTTTTAGGGACGACTAAACACAATTTATCGTTAATTTTCTTATAAACTGTATGATCTTTAACAACATAATTTTGACGAATGTCTCTACATTCCGGATCATCGCTTGGCTTAAGAATTTTATATATTCTAGATATTTCAGGATCTGCTAGTTGTAAGGATAAAAGCCAATTATCTTTTTCTATTGTATACACGACTACTGATGACTCATCATCTTGTTCCGAGGGTAGCTTGGTGTTTCTGCTCAACGCATCAACATGTGACATTTGTACACCGGGTCGGTAATTAATTTCAAATGAATATTCCGATATTTGTAGCCACCACCTGGCTATTCTCGGAACAAGATCTCTTTTGGTCAAAGTGGTTCGAAGGGCTGCGCAATCAGTAAATACCTTAAAATGAGTTCCTAAGAGATACACACGAAATTTTTTTAAAGAGCAGACTACTGCGAGAGTCTCTAATTCGTAAGAATGAAGATACTTTTCTTCCGAAGTCGTCTGTCGACTAAAGTAAGCAACGGGTTTTAATACTCTAACATCACTCTGCCATTGCATTAGAATACCCCCAATACCCATCGCACTGGCGTCAGTATGAACTTCAGTTTCAAGCTTTGGATCATAAAGAGCCAAGATAGGTCGAGCTACTAAACTATCTCTCAAAAGTTGAAATGCTCGGTTTTCAATGTCTGACCAACGCCAAGACGAGTCTTTTCGTAATAGTGACGTTAGAGGTTTAGCTATTTCCCCATAACCTTTAATAAATTTTCTAAAGTAGCCAGTTAAACCGAGGAATTGGCGAATCTCATGTACGTTGCTAGGAGTTGGAAATTCTTTAACTGCCAATAGTTTTGTTTCTCCGGGCTTGATACCCTCTGAAGAGATTTCGTACCCCAAGTAACTTACGTTGTTATCAAAAAATCTACATTTGGCTAATTTTAGAGTTAGTCCGTATTGTCTTAAAATACTTAAAATATCTTCTAAACGGCTAAACATCTCCTCTTTATTTCTAGAGGGAATTAAGATGTCATCCAAATAAGCTAAGGCATATTCAAATCGTCTATTACCAAGGATTTTATTAATCATTCTTTGAAATGTGGCAGGTGCGTTCGCTAATCCAAAGGGCATTCTTTTAAATTCGTAGTGTCCATCCGGAGTTACGAATCCGGTGAGGTGACAACTATCCTTGGACATGGGTATCTGGTAATATCCGGATGCAAGATCAAGAGTAGTGAAATATCTACTGCCGCTAAGATTTGAAATTTGATCATCAATAAGTGGTAACGGGAAACGATCTTTTAAAGTTTTACTATTCAATGCGCGAAAATCTACACAGAGACGATTTTCCCCTGTCTTTTTCTTTACCATTAAAATCGGACTTGCGTAATCGGACTTAGATTCTTGAATTATGTCATTCTGGAGTAAATCATTAATAGTCTCGCGAACCTGTTCACGTTCGAAATGCGATAATCTATACGGACGGTAAACAATTGGTTTATTATCCGTTATCTCAATGTTCATTTCTACATTAGTAGCACAACCTAACTCATTCAAACAAGTGGCGAAACAATCACGGTAACTTTGTAATAATGAATATAATTTATCAAATTGTTTATCGTCCAGATCTGATCCCACATTAATATCTTCCTTGTTAAGAGGTTTAAGAGATTGGTGGTCAGGTCTTATTAGATTTACTTCACAAATTTTAGGATCACTAAACGGTATAGCCCTAGCTATCAAAGTTTTTGGTTCTAACTTTAATTTAAGTGGAGAAAAGTTTGTCACTACGACCTGACCCTTCCCTTCATGCATATCGTAAATTCCGTGTAGTAATCTAAATTCCTTATCTGAGGTAGAAACAATATATCCACTAATGTATAAATTACCTGTAAAACTTTGGTCTGAATAAACGGAAACAATGCTGGTTGTTATTACTTCAGTGAAATTACTTACATACAGGTTCATGGTACCCTTGGAATATTCATTTGTGTCAAAATTGGGGCTCTTATAAAATGTTAATTCGTATTTATCTTTGAGAACAGTAATAAAAGGAAGTTCCGTAAAGTTCTGACCTATTATTAATGACGTTGGCATGTGAATATCATCCACTATTAATATATCGATATTTGATTCAATATCGTCGAGGCGTATAATAACATTTGATTTGTATATCGGTGTAACTATAGATTGTCCGAAACCTCTTATTACGGGGATATCATCGAAATTTTTATTTAGATTTAACTGTTGAGCGTCAGATTTTTTTAGTAAAGTGCACTGACTGCCAAAATCAATATAAGCATTTAAACATTTACCATTTAATTGTACCAATTTAAAGTATTTGGCATTACTCTTATCGTTGTTTTGGATTATCATTGTTCGCTTCTCGCCTGTAATATTCCCCGAACCAGATTTAAAATTTGGTACAAAGGGTTCCAAATTACAAGAATCGTTATTATGGCCTATCCTGTTACATTTCTTACATTTTATTAACGGTTTTGGACACTTGTGGTAAGGGTGACCCCTCTGGCGGCAATTGTAACAATTGATTGATGAAGTGTTATTTTCATTATAATTTAGTTTTGCAGTAAAACGCTCACGAGGTATTCTAATATTTAAGGATTGGTTTCTTTGTGATGACAAAAAGTGGAGTAAATCCTCAGGTTCAGAGCAATTTAAAATCTGTGCCCCATTCCGGACAGATCGATCGCTAATACCGTGTACAATACAGTCAACAGCCTTTTTGCCTATTATTTCGCATCTAGTGAGTAAAGTTAATTTGTCGTAAAAATATTCCCTAAGACTTTCTTCTGTGCGGGAGGTTCTAGCTAACATCTCTTCCAAGAGACGACCGTAATTATCTTCACTGGGGAAAGCCTTTTTCAATTTTATTTGCCACTCATGCCAACTATAAACTACGGTTGGCAGAGCCTCAAACCAACGTTTCGCAAGACCGGATAGCTTTTGAAGCGAAAAGTGAATGATCTGCCTTTCATCCCAATCGTATATAGTTGCACATTCATTAACTTTTCTAATCCAACAGTCAATTGTTTGAGCCCTACTTGATGGGTTAAATTCTGGTACGACATTATTATAATTACTGTTATAAGAAGTTTTAGATGAATCTTTTGATACATGCTTTACAAGTTTCAAGATATCCTTAGAAGAAAATTTTGTCTTACGCATCTTCTTAGGCATGTCATTATCAGATGAACTTGACGACGACGATGCACTTTTCTGTCTCGCCTTGCGGTGCTTTTGACTCCGACGGGGTCGCCTGGGTGGCGTACCAGGTGGAGTACCAACATCATCCTCGCTTTTGTTCATGACCTGAAATTATTTATCCATCCTTGTGATCCATATTCCATATCCGACGAGCTATGCGAAAATTTTCATAGCACGCCCCCTAGTAACCGACGACCCCGTTACCAAGCTTAGTAACGTGGACCGCCCCCTAAAAACCGACGATCACGTAACAAAACTTAGTTACGCGGACCGCCCCCTAATAACCGACGACCCCGTCACCAAGCTTAGCAACGTGGGCCGCCCCCTAAAAACCGACGACCGTGTAACCAAGCTTAGTTACGCGGACCGCCCCCTAATAACCGACGACCCCGTTACCAAGCTTAATAACGTGGACCGCCCCCTAAAAACCGACGGCTTATGTCACATATCTAACAAGAAGCTACAGTATTGAAATATCCATAGAGTATCCATTACAATCCAAGTATCCATTATTTCAGATCATTTAATCCATCAGTATTCATAAGCAACCATGAATTCATCCATCCGTTGTCAAAGATTTATATGCAAAAATTCCATAGTAACTATCAATTAAAATTATAAATATTATCCATCAGTAGGTAAACAAATATTGCAAGACTTTCAGTTATTATCAACATATCCAAATTAGTAACCATACGATATTCGTCAGAACTCAGACAACAAGTATTCAGAGTACCTATTATACGTTTGTAATATCCATTAAAAAAAAAAAATGTACGTAACATCCGTAAAACACAGAAGACCGATAAACAAAATCAGTTCAAGAGAAGTAATTTTTATTTATGGTTTAAGATCCATAATCCATATACCTAATAACAAAACGTGGCACTAAACTGTGCCCTATCTCATATCTTAAAAAAAAACTACATATTTTTAAACCATCCATCGTAAACAAAAATTATTTAGATCAATTATAAATTCATACTAGTACGTATTTATGCGATCCTATCAAATATCACCTATTATTAAATAACATCATCTAACAGTAAGCCCGAGTATTAATGTGTACGCTAATCAATCAAGTCGTTCAAGTAAAAACATCGTCAGCGATGGCGTCATAGAGCCATCTACTGATGACGTATAATTAATAATATAACCGATCGCCGATTCTTGGAAATCTATTGTTCTTGCGGCCACATGTGGCCGCTTGGGAGTTGAAGCGTACGAAAAATAAAATGATTTCGCTGTTCAACTATCGTGCATAAAATATTATATATATTTTGATATTATAATTTCTATTCGGTTGTATTATCTCGAAAAATAAATAAGGTAGTTACTGTTAAAGTTATGAACTATATCTCAGAAACTGATTTTATCCAAAAGAAACCCAAGATAAAATTAATTAACTGTTAAACTGTTACACATTAAACAATATTTTGATTTTATAACCTCCATTTTTTTTTTTTTTTTTTTTTTTTTTTACCGATTAATGTACTGTAATCAAAATAATATATTCGTTCAAACTTATCAACGTCGGTGATATAGCGCTATCTAGTATTAAAGTTACGAAACCCAAGATAAAATTAATTCACTGTTAAACTGTCACACATAAAACAATATTTTGATTTTATAACCTTCATTTTGTTTTTACCGAATAATGTACTGTAATCAAAATATATTCCTTCAAACTTATCAACGTCGGTGATATAGCGCTATCTAGTATTAAAGTTATGAACTATATCTCACAAACTGATTTTGTCCAAACAAAACCCAAGATAAAATTAATTCACTGGTAAATTATTGTCACACATATTTTGATTTTATAATCTCCATATTTTTTTTTTTTGTATAATCCCGAGAACTAAATAATGTACTGTAGTGAAATATTTATTTAAGTATAAACGACAGTGTAGTAGCGTTATCTAGTGTTAAAGTTACGAACTATATATAATTAGTTACAAACTGATTTTACGAGAATAACACCAAAAAATATGGGTGAAATAAAATAGGATAAATTACTTATACAATATTCAAAATAATATTTACCTTGTGGGTCTATCTCCGCTTCTGACTTGATAAGAAAAACGACTTCAGTAACACAGTTCAGTAACACAGTTTATTAATTATTAGTTACACAGGTAGTACAAGTACATCAATAGACACAGATACCAGTTTTGTTACAAGTTCAGCTTCTTCGATAGCTTAGCAGTGGAATGAATCCCCCTAATATCACTAGGCTTTTTATACCCAATAGCCATTATACAATTCAACAACTATTTTCGTACAATTAATGACAAAGTATGCATTAAAAACTAGTACAATTTGTAGTAGTATTTGTGATACTAATTTTGCAACACATTTCACTAAAGGACAGAGTCTAAATCTAACAATATCGTTATAAAAAGTTATTCAGTTATTTTGAGTAGCATAATTATTATTAATTAATTTCTAGAATCTTCTACGGAAGTAACCTTCCGTAGAAGTAGTTTTATTAAATACAATATTATAAATTATAAAACAGGCCTTATCATTACATAATAAATTAAACAGAATTATTAACAATCTTACTTTAATTAAATCATTCAGTTTCAATAAGATTATTTACCTTTCGTTACAGTGATAGTCGTAAATACAGTGTTTAAAATTCTACAACTATTTAATTCGTAACCTAGGAGATTTTTAACAATTATCTTTATTCTAATATACCAATAAAATCATGGAATTGAATATACAAATCAATATATTACAGATCAGTTTTGACTCCGGCCATAGACAACGCTATTCGTTAAGGGTTAGCACGTTGAATTTGGTTTCTTTAGATCGCGTATGGTCTGTTAAAGGCTCTTATACATACAACATTGCACAATATTGTTTTAACTGGCAACTTTAACGTAACAAAATTATAACAATATCGACTCCGAAATGTTATAAAATTGTAATGAATTATGTTTCTACAATAATAATTATAATAATATTAATTAATAATACTCGTAATAATAAATCTTTAATCTTTCATTCTCAATAAAATCACAATATACCTACAATATAACTAATATGAGGCCCTTTAGTAAAGGATAACTTGTGTTTTATTATTATATTATTAATATCTATGGACGCTTCACACCACGTGAATATATTTAATACTTTTATACTATACATATTTCATATATTTAAGATTTTTATTACTTATATCATACACATATTTAATACACATCCAGACCCGGGAACATTGAAAAACTTTTTGTTCCGTCGGCGGGATTCGAACCCGCAACCCCCGGCTTGAGCTACCAACGCGCTCACCACTGAGCCACAGAGGTCGTCGAATAACTTGAGAGTTGAGAGTAATAATGGGCATTGTCCAAAAAAAATCACATGTACTTTTTATATTTTTTTTCGTTAAAATAGGGTATTTTAAGAATATAAATTAAATAATTTTGAAATTCATTGGCTAGTTTTTTCTCAATAAATTTTTAAAGTTTCGCTGTGACGTCATCATCGGCGGCCAATTGACCTCTGCAGTATGTTTTTTTTCCTTTCAATCTTATTTATAATGGCTGGTTCGTCAAATGAAAGTTCTCATTATGTGAAAGCTGATACGAGAAGCTTACCAAAAGTTCGAAACGTAACGTTGGTCGAATTTATTGCTAATTTAACGCCATTGAAGGTCAAACTAAGGTTAAACATATTTGTTCAAAAATATAAGTAACTAATGGGTATTTTTTTCGTTTATATACAGAAAAACGATCACTGACCTTATTCCTCGAAATGTTTTTGTAATGAGCAAAATTAAAAAAAAATGGACAATCCCCATTACAAAAATAATATAATATCAAACGAGTGCGCGCGGCGTTGCCGCTCGGCGCAGCCGCAGGCCTTCGCAGCGCGAACTGGCAACTTCGCGTTCCTTCCCGTAACTAATATTTTACGCCTGTTACATTTTATGAGCAAATACTTAAGGCGTATAGAGTCGTGAAATGGTCATTTTGTTTTTGTAACTACTCATTCATTTCTGGCAGGAAAAAATTGAAAAAAATATATGTGAAAGATCAGTTCAACAACTAATATATCAACATTTTTTTTCTGCTTTATGTCTTACCCTTGCTTCAATAAAAAAATAATACGTGACATCGATTTTCGATTTGAAATCGGGACTCCTCCTAAACGGCTGTGATATACAGTGTTTTTTTTTGGGTAGATATATTTAGAATCTGTTTTTCTTGAATATCAGCATTTTTTATAAAAATCAAACAATATTTTCTTTGAAAAGATATCGAAAAACAGTATTTCCGAACGATTTGGTTCAAAGGTGGTCTGCGCGGGCGCGGGCGGCAGTCGTCCACTAGCATTCAGACGGGGAGGCTGTGTCACTCGTTGCTAAATCTTGCGCCTGTGTGTGTGCTATCGAGCGTCTGTTGGTGTGCATTAGATCACTACAATATTTGCATGAGTGTTTATGTAGAGTAGTTAGACTTAGAGTACAATCAACGTAAAAAGGTTGTAATGTGGTTCGCGCATGGACGCTCTTATGAAGAGTACCTAAATTGTTATTTACTTCATGATTATTTTTAGTTAAATAATATAATATCTAATATAATATCTATGTACGCTCACATCACGTCAGTCTGGCCCCGTGCTAAGTACCTGAAGGACTTGTGTTACGGGTACCAGACAACGGAAATATATTTAAAACTTTTATACTATACATAATATATTTAAGATTTTTATTATATCATACACATATTTAATACACATCCATGACCCAGGAACATTGGAAAACTTTTTGTTCCGTCGGCGGGATTCGAACTCGCGACCCCCGGCTTGAGTTGCCACACACTCTAACCATTGAGCCACGGAGGTCATCAAAGTTATAAGTTGATTGTTCCACGCGTATAGACGTTATAGTACATATTAATATTTTAAGTATTTAAATAAAACAAGTGTATAGGTGTATGGATGCTCTTATGAACAGTACCTAAATTGTTATTTACTTCATGATTTTTGCAATTCGCGTTTTTAAGATTCAAACTGTTACTGTAGATTATCATTAAACATGAACACAGTTATTGGTTGATTTGTAAAGCCTAATGTAAATTTAAAATTGTGTTATATCCTCCAAACGGCCTACCGTTTGGATGATATAACACAATTTTAAATATTTTCAATATTTTCGCCAAAATTACAAGATGAGCGTTTTTACGCTCTGTCAATTCAAGACTCTGTCAATTCAAGACGAGTCTTGAATTGTCAGCGTAAAAACGGGTAAGTTGTACGTGTCCGTTTTTACGTTGTAAGAATAAAAATATTATATTAGGTCCTAAATTCATTCAACACTTTATAAAATTAATCTTATTGTCATAGTTTATAATATTTATGTAATAGAAATTTTGGCTCTTCAGTAAGAAAAACTAAAAACACAGACATATCTTTCTATACGCTGCTAATTTAAGAAATTTTTTCTATGTTATAATGAACGAATAAAAAGACACGTCATCAATAACTATAGGTCCATAGTGAAAAATTCTAATAAAATGTGATTGTTTGATAAGTTAAACTGTATAGTTTTCAAAAGTCTACAAATTTTAGTATAAAATATGTATTCACTAATTATTCTGTTTTCACTAAAGGGTAAAACTAAACATCATAATGTTGAAGTTACCTTTTTCTTCTTATTGGTCTTTTCGGATACGTCTTGAGCAAGGTAAATTTTTACTGACTTTTAAGAATTTATGAAGGTCATAATTTTAACCGACTTCCAAAAAACGAGGAGGTTATATTATGTTTGGCTGTGGATATTTTTTTTATTTTTTATTTTTGTATGTTCAACGATTACTCCGCCGTTTGTGAACCGATTTTCGAAATTTTTGTTGATTTCGTGCGTACGATAGACTCGATCGAAACCTTATGTGAATAATAGAAAATATTGATTTCAAGTCGACAACTTATATCCGCAAAATTCGTATTATGGAGTATTTCGTTAAATTCTAATGGCACTGTCAAACAAACTTCACGCACCATCTTGCTGTAAACTGACACATGCCGCATCAAGTGTCATTGACGTAAAGACAGAGTTGCCAGAATAATAAAAGGCGCACCCTTTTTTTGTAGTTCCCAGTATTACATGCCTATGTCGTTATAAAAAATAGAAGTATAAAGTTTTAGCTGATGAATCCTGATGTATTTATTTTGTATTTCCATTGGCTCATAAATCATAATACGTATGCAAAGTTTAGAATAATTATTAATTCATCATGCAAAGAAGACTCAGGCCTAAGCCTCCGTCGCAGCTATTATATCACGTCGCAGATTATTTATAACACTTAAATATTCATATTAGTCCAAATTTGATTGAATGTGTGGCACTAGTCCCACTAAAAACGAACAAAAATCTTATAATAACTGAACGTAAATGATAACAAGTCTATAAATAATTCTCTACCTTAGAGGTAGAAACGGACAAGTACGACATGACGCGGAACGGCGCGTAATTTCTAACGCGGTACAAGACGGTAAGTATAGATGTCCGCATCTACCACAGTAAAATCTAATAAAACTCCCAACTTGTCGTCGTTTACGTCTTTTTATCTTCGGAATTACTTGTGATAGAAAAAAAATGTAGGAATATGCGTCTCATTATAATACTATGGAAGTGCCTCCGTGGTCCAGTGGTTCAGAGCTCGGCTCTTGACTCGGAGGTCGTGGGTTCGATTCCCGCGTTGGAAACATGTTGTGGCGGTACCCACAATTCGCCTAACATTCCTGCATCGCGCTATCGAAGTTTTCTAAGCGCGTCGGTATATATACGACAGCTGAAATGTATCACGTGGGCTTCGGCCTGACCGGGCATACCACCTCGCCTGGTCGGAAGATCTTCCTTTGTGGCGGCCACGCATATTCCCACATTGGTGACCCTCGACAGAACACGCCTCCTTCATCATCATCACTCCCCGCCCCTCCGCACCGCGCCAGCCAGCATCGCCTCATCGGGTACATCGTCCACTAGCCGCAACGTACCGCGGCCTGGGCGACTCCGCATCGGGCTTTCTCACTACACCGACCGGTCAGCAAGCAGAGCACATCTCTCCTGGTCAGCACGTAGCATCGGCCCCGCACGGCAGCTATCCGACTCACTGGATCCCGTGCAGCAGCTTACAGTTCCGACTCACTGGAACTCCCTGGCACTGGCGACTCAAGCGACAAGACTTTAAGATTCGACCTCCGGTCTTCGGGGGGGAGTGATGTGGCGGTACCCACAATTCGCCTAACATTCCTGCATCGCGCTATCGAAGTTTTCTAAGCGCGTCGGTATATATACGACAGCTGAAATGTATCACGTGGGCTTCGGCCTGACCGGGCATACCACCTCGCTCGGTCGGAAGATCTTCCTTTGGCCTCCACACATTATTCCCACAATGTTATTTCCAAGTTTGGTTAGGACAATGCAGGCTGATCACCTGATTGTCTGATAAGTAAGATGATCCATGCGTCGGATGGGCATGTAAAAAGTCGGTCCTGCGCCTGATCTCTCGCCAGTCGTGTCGGTCTGCCGTCCCACTAGGTTATGAGAGTAAAGGAATAGAGAGTGCTCTTGTGTACTGCGCACACACTTGGGCACTATAAAATTACTCCTGCGTAGCTGGCCTGGTTTCAATGAAACCGGCCACCGTCACCGAAACCGGTGTGGGAGCTATTATTATTATGGAAGTGCATGATGCAATAAAAAAATTGCTATTATGGACATGACCTTTTATACATAGGGACCGTCGATAGAAATACGTCGTTACATACGTCTTTAAAAAAACGCGATTGCCTAGCAAATAAACAAAGGACTACCTGTTTAATTAATATATCGAAGAATGAAGCGAAGAAATATAATTAATGTTAAAAAAGAAAAAAAATCGGGTACCCAGTTTTCAATCAACAAAAACCCGAAAACCCGGGTTTTAAAAATTGGGCCCGGGTTGCGATGCCCTAGCTTAGGCAAGACAAGCACGGACCTAACTAAGACTGCCAAGACTTGAAAAATTATCTAGATACCTACTGATTAATTTTTCATTTTTTTTCAGTGCCTCTTAATAAATTAGACATAAATATCATACTTGATACTAAGCGTAAATCGTAATTCGTGTAGCATTAAACGTATTAAAGTCATTCGTCAAACATCTATTTATTCACAATAGTAATTCATTTTCATATAAATTGCACATTTTAAAGCAAGTACTTAGTAGGTAGGTAGTGGATTCGAGTAAAATAGGCAGTGATAAGTAAGGAGTGCTTCTGTTCGTCATACGCGCGCTTAATCTATGTACGATGTTTTCGTGCGGGGAGTGCAGAGCAGGGGGACCTAAGCCACGCCCAAACGTCCAAGGTTATCGACGACTCTATGCGCCTTAACTACATTTTACTAGTGGAGTTCGATTTACAGTAGGCGTCAAAGAGTTTCATGATATAACTTTTTATATTTTGCAATACTGTTTGTCTCAAATGGGTCGCGATCAACAAGATAAAAAGTAAAGAAACATGTATGCAAAGATTCATTATAAACGGATTAGCTAAACCAACAAAAAATCCATCCTAAAATATACATCTTACGCGAGTTATAGCACTTTAAAAATGTATTTTCTGATAACTGAATAAAGATCACCAAAAATATCGTTCACGACAATATATTTCAAGATACACTTTCTAATTACACAAAACTTATGTATTTCCCGATCTGTAATTTAGCTGAAAAACATCGCCAAAAAGACGTCTAAAACGCATTTTGCTTTACCATTCACCAGCTAAAAATTAGTTTTGGATTAACTTCAAAAATTAGTAAACTGCAGTCTGCAACACAAAGTAAAGATAAACTACGATAACATGACGCGCCCTTTCAGAATTCAAAACGTTTGAAGTGCGTTGTCTTGCGCGGTCGGCTAGTTATGATTAGTTGACCAACAAATCTTGTTAATAACAGCTAATAAGTGACATTAAGTGAAATATTACGAGTACTGGTTGATTTGTTGAATACGTCTTACTACAAACTCTTTCATAAGGATGTGACTACACACATTGAAACAGTAATTTGGAGAGACGCCCATGTTATCGTAGTTTATCTCTACCTCAATAGTTTTTTAACTATTTTTAATGCTTCAAAATCCCAGTTAATGAAGTTTATAACATAAAATGAAGTAGCAAAGAAATACACGAATAAAAAGCATTATTTCTTTATTAATCCAACATCATATTTTCACAAAAAGTTTCCAAACGACACTCCTATTGCATAAAGAAAATAGGCAAAGGTGTATATTAGTAAATATGCTTAATATAATAAGTATAATTAGACATTGTCACATTATTTTATAATTATTAAATTGTATCTTATCTATATTACTTACTTATATTAGGTAACACACAACTACAATTTGAAAGGCCAAGCGGTGTTGCCAAAAGTCTTACCCTAGATATTACTTAAACCTATCCTAAAATTAAGACAAAATTACTTTATAAGTTGAATTATCTACAAAACAAGTAGACTTCACTCGTAATAACTATACAGCAAAAATATATTTAAAACCCTACCGAAATGGAATTAAATATTACAAGACTTCCATTCTTTTAACTATAATAATTGACATGAAGCAGGAATTAAATAAAAAATACTTAATTTACCTAATGTGTATGTTGTACCACACAAGCTATCTAATATAATTCATACTTAGGCTAGTTCGAAAATTATTGCTTAATACGAGAAGTATTGACGTAATAAGTAGACTTTTATATTGAATTACACAAGTTTCCATATACCTCCTATTTAGTATAATTAAATTTAACCTATTATATTTGGTATATACTTCAGCACTTTATAATGTACAAAGCAAATTCAAACTTAGGTATATTCTAGCGTATGATTCGTCAATCCATTGTGGAGACTGAATTCCTAACCTAGGTGTAGCCTAAAGAGTTTACAACTCAATAAAACATCTAACATATAAAAATTTCAAATAAAAATCTTTGAACGCGTGTCGTAACTCGTAACTAAAAATATTAAAAAATATATCAAAACTATCCCTCGTCGGTAAACTAAAATCCACCAAAAGCCTTTGGTTTAAACATACTTTATAAAAATATATTTCAATAAAAAAGATCTTATTAATATTTAGAAACAATAATTAGGTATAAGTACAATAAAGAAATGCCATAAATTTGAGCAAACAAAAGTTACTTTATACAATAGTGATATTATCTAAGAATTTATTAATAATATTATCCTATTCCAAATATTAAATTTTCGAAATACAACTTAGTACGAGAAGAATAATATTATTTTTAAAAGTTTTAAGTAGCGAAAGAGAGATAAGTTAGAGTAGAATACAATATGTTTAAAATACAATAAGAATTATGTTTTAGAATATAGTTACAGAACTAACGCTTAAAAATTACTCATTGGTAGCATATTATGTTATGAGGTTTAACTATTCTATATTCGGTAAACTAGACTGCAATTAACTATCCGATAAGTACCTAAGTACTACAACACTAACTCCATCCATTTTAAAAGTAAAAAGATTGACTAGAAAAATTTTGGATTTGCAAACGATTATTTTTGGCTGCTATTATAATAACTTCGAAATGGAAACGATGTAAAAGTTAAAAGTGAAAGAGCATGCGACTAGACGGGAAATGCAAACGTGGTTCATAGCTTCTCTATACTATAAATATTCGTAAGGTACTATACAACTATCACTATAATATTATAACGATAAATCCAAAAACAGTGTACTCGAATAAACTGGCACTACAATAATATTTCGTTGCTTCAAACCCATTATAATATACAACACCTACGATAAGGCAGATAAGGACGGTTACGCTTCGCTAAGGCATCTCATAAGCACCTAAAAGCAGTATTTACAATTATTGCATCTAAAGTTACATCTATTCGTCGGTAGATGGCGTCGCCCCGTCGGCGACGTGCGTCGCTCGGGGCGCGCTGAGTCCTCGCGGCGCGGGCGCTAGTATGAGTCGGGCCGGAGTCACGAGGACCAGAGCGTACTCTCATTTGTTCACTCCAAGGAACTTGGCGGCCTCGTCCGCGGACGACAACAGCTTGTTGATGATGGTCTTGTCGGGGATGCCGAGGAGTTTCCCGATGAGGTCGCCGCCGGTTTCCGCGTCGTTCTCGTTCTCGGTGGAGTATTTGCGCGAGGTCATGTCCAGTTTGAGCTTCTTGTCGTAGGGCGCGGCGGGCGGCGAGTTGTTGTTGTTGACGTTGCTCGGCAGCTCCGACCCCGACCCGTCCTCGGTCTGGTAGCAGAACCTGGCGCAAAACATTATCGTTGGCAATGACACTAACAAAATATCAGGTCTGATGTAGGGTCTGATAGATATTTTAGATTTTTTTGATTACGATAGTCTGTTCATATTCAACACATTATAATCCAGGTGCTCTTTTATGAATAACAAGTTCAAAGAAAAACAGAACAGATAGTTTAAAAGTTTAAGATGTTAAAGGGTTAGGTAACTTACCCGTTCACTACACCGTCCTCGTGTGCGACGATAGGTGACGAGGCCTCCTCGTCGTCCGTGGCTTCCTCGCGATGCTTCTTGCGGTGGCGCAGCATGCTGTGTTTGAGGGTGAAGCGGCGCCGGCAGAGGTCACAGGCGAATGGCCTCTCGCCGCTGTGGGTCCGCATGTGGCGACGCAAGTCCTCCGCTGACCAGAAACGACGGACGCAAAATGCGCACACAACCTGAAAATACAGTATGATTAAATATAACAGCTAAATAGGTGAAGGTGATTCAAACATTTCAATTAGTTATTTCACAGTTACGTTGACTGGCACTCAAACATTGTAAAAAAACAATAGGTTTATTTACCTTTCTATTGGCGTGATCCGGGAATTTCCCTCTTTCATCGTCATCTGCACTTTCGCTTCGATCACTGGCCGCATCGAGGGCGCCTTTGCTGACGAGTTGTCCGTATTCCGTAGCGTGGGAGGTGGCTAGATGCTCGAGAGCGCCAGTCCTGTCTCCGAACGATGCCTCGCAAAGGTGACATTTGAAGACTAAGCTGCCGTCGACCTCCTCCGTTTCGGGGTTGGGCGAGCCGGGCTGAGATTCGCCTGTACCGTGGCGAGTGGACATGTGTTTTTTTAAGGTTTCCATCGATGAGAATGTGCTCGTTGGGCACGAGGCGCACTTGTACGGTCGCTCCGGGACCGATCGGTTATCGTTGCCTTGCGGAGGGGACACGCTGACGGGATCTGCTAGTATAGCTTTTGCAGATCCACCGTGCTTTCGAAGTAGATGGCGGTCGCAATTGGATTTGGTGGTGAAAAGTAGAGGACAGTGGGGGCATTTGAAAGGCTTTTGGCCGGTGTGAGTAAGAACATGTCGACGTAAAGACGAGGACCATGGGAATTTGCGGTGGCAATAGGGACAAGACACACGATTCGGCGCGAGGCTGTATGCTGACTTTTTCTTTGGTGGCTGATTTCCCGTGTCCGATTCAGATCTGAAATAAAATTGTATTTGTTAGATTCTAATTAAACAATACACTGTGTTTGAAAAAGGTATAACATTTTACAATAACAGTAAAATTACTTCTAATTTTAAAGTTAAAACTTACTTGTTTTCGTCGCTTCCAGAGTTATTTCCTTCGCTCGTCGATGCCACAAGACCTTCTTCATCTTCTTCCTCATCGCTGCGGGTCGGCACCACGGGAATGACGTCATCTTTATTCAATGAGTCTGGGATGCTGTCGCCTTTTTCGTTAGGAATAGGGATCGGTTTGTTGATCAGGTTTCCAGTAATTTTAAGATCAAAATCTTTGTTCATTTCAAGACGACTCGTAGCCAAAAGTATTTCCGCGGCCGCCTGTCGGGCCGCTGAGTGGTCCTCTGGCTTTCCGTCTTCTGGTTCTTCATCAATAATCAGAGTATCATCTTCATCTTCCTCGTTATCAGCGACTTCATCGGAATCTCTCCTGGGCGGGGAGCGATCATTTTGCAAAGGTCGTTCCAGTTGCCCAGCCAGTAAAGCGTATTTTACGCGATCTGTGATGGTGTCTTGTGGATATGGAGGAGGCGCTCGTGGTGTTGGTCTTCTGATGCTCCAATGTTGCGGATGTTGTTGTTTAACGTGTCTTTCCATATTTGAGCGTAATGTGAATCTTGCCGAGCACTGGGAGCAGGAGAAGGGTCGTTCTGTGCGGTAGCGTCTTTGCTTTTGTTTAGGCATGAGAATGCCATTCTTAATCACCATTTTTACGGAATCGTTTTGTGTGACCATGCTATTGCTTAGCGGGCGAGGCGATTCCGAAGCTGGAGGTGGGGTAGAGGACGTATCTATGTGTATAGGTTTCTGATCTTCATCCTCCTGTTCTTGCTTTGGTTGTGGTACCGTTTCATTTGTTACCAATCCACCACCGGACATGCTGAGGCCTCGAAATATAACTTTTTGTATGTGCTGTTTCATTTCTGCAAGTTCTTGAGTATCAGAGGGGTGAGGAAAAAACGATGGTTGTAGAAAGTACGGGTTAAGAGGAAAAGAAGGAGGCAGAGGCAAGCTAGGTAAACCTGGTACGGCGCTCGCATATAGTTGAGATAACTGGGATGCGTAGTAAGCGGTATCAAGTTTGGGCATCGAGTTTTCAAATAACCTTTGTTGAGCAAGAAGAAATCTCGTTTTCTCAATAGCCGATGCGGCCACTGACGCTGATGTAGATGAAGGCGAGCTTTCAAATGGAGCTCGGGGTGAAACCTTAGGTTGTTCATCATCGACATCTCGTTTTTTCTTGCTTAGGTCAAGTACATCACAGCTATTGTCATTTGTACTTAAATCGACCGGAGCATCATCAGTATATGACTCTATGGGTGCCGGTTCATTATCTTTATATGGTATTTCAGGCGTCCGGTACTCCGGTATTTGAGTTAACTTGCCCAAATTCACTACGTTAATCTTAGGCATTAGGGTCTCGTTTTCCTTAGGTGGCAGTGTAGGCGTCTCGGGCAAACCTTTGGGCTTAGTCAAGGACAAAATAGGGTGCTGTCGTTCAGGGACAAATGGTTGTGTATAGTGTCCCAATGGAGTACTCCTTCCAGTGTGTTCCATGGATCGTTCTGAATCTGGAGTATGGAATGGCAATGATCTTTTGAATTCATCTCTTGCTACTTTGGAGTTCATTTCATCATTGTTAGGATCTTCAGATGGGTGGTATATTATAGACCTTTTCACGTCTTCTCTTGTTACCTTGGCATGCCGGTTGCGCAAATGGCGTTCACAATTAGCTTTGGTAGTGAAAGCGTAATTGCATACGGCGCATTCATACGGCCTGTCACCATTGTGAGTTCTCATATGACGAACGAGAGCAGCTTTGTCTAATGAGGATTGTGGGCACATGTTACATTGGTATGGTCCCGGGCCAGTTCCACTTAAATGAACTCTGTTATGGCCTTTCAAAGCCCTGAGATTGGGAAACTTAGCCGGGCAAAGGCGACACGGAAACTCTCCACGTAGTTTCATTCGTCTAAATTCCGCCGCAAAATTGTCCTGAGTTTCTTCCTGGTCGCGCTCCTTCACTACGGTATCCGGCGGGGTTAGAACGGAGCTGTGCAACGATCCTCGCCCTGTTAATCTTTCGAGAAGGCTGCTGGCGGAAGTGACATTTAAAATTGACGATATGTCTGCTAAATCATCGATTTGCCTCAGGCCATTAGTAAGATGAGCCTCATCATATTTTGGGGGAAATTTTTCCATGGGCGGGGTCAAAGTTCCCGGAATTCCGAATGATCGGTTTCGGAGATCAAGTTTAGAGAAGAAGTCCTCTCTCCTCTCGTGCTCGGAACTATTTAATTTAATGCACGTCTTTCGGTGACTTTCCAGAACATGTAAAGATTTAAATTCTTCAGAACAATTCGGGCAGCGTAAATAATCTTCAGCGAGATGAGAGTTGCGATCGTATGCGCCTCGCGATATGTCGGGATACTTCTTGTTGGGGAAGGTCGGATACGAGAGATCATTGAATATAGTCCGAGCATCTTCTCTGTGGTAGGTGAGCTTGTGCAACTCGAAGGCATTTCTAGAGTCGAATCTTTGGACACATTTGGTACATTCTAGGAGAGCGGTTCTCTTATCTAAAGGCATGGGTGTTGGGGATGCGGACGCCGCCCTCTTGCGGTTCTTCCTGCAATCGTCATCGTCGCTCCTGTCCGAGCGATTGTCGCTGTCTATGCTGTTGGTTCGGACGGGCCTCATTTCGTTATCCTTCTTCATCTCTTCGTCCTGATCTTTGGATTCTACTTTGGCTTCGATGATGACTTCTGTTTTGATTTCTGCAACAACAAAGGCACGCGTTACGATCGATGTATTTAAATAACACAAAGGGCGTGCTTTCGTTTAACTATTCCGAGTAAAACGACAATAGGTGAGTCAGAGACTAGTACGAATGTGTCGAAAGAACGATGAGATGGCTAAGTTATTGTGAATCTCACAAATAGATAAAAGATTACAACAGTGACGTAAGCTTTTACCACATTCAATTACGCAAAAACCAATAACGATAGTATAGAGTTTATATTAAATGTAAGGTTGTATATTTTCTTAAACATTTTAGTGTCATTTGTGTGAGCCACCTTCCTCTTCAAATGAATCACCGTTCACCAGACATCTATTGTCTTCTATATGGTAATCTGTGGTCACGTAACCAATATTAAATGTAGAATTAGAGGAGTCAAATGTGCATTAAATAATCGTGATATATTTGATTCTATCTAAGATATGGTTAAGCGATACATGATATACGTAGATCTAGAAAACGCTTTTGTGTTCAAGAAGGATTTGCTGTATTTAATATTAATATTTTTGTTTGTGTTTATAAGTGATAAAACCAAATTTTACATAACACATTCTATTTCGATGCAATCAGTTATTCGCGCGGTAGTATGAGGTAATATTTCGTCGGCCTCTGGTTGGCTGGAGGAAAATCAATACTGACATCCACTCGGCTAGATATAGGTGTGTCGGGAGTCACGTAAACTACGTGGCGCGATCGATTATACACTCTCCTGCAACGAGATAGAGTTCACAGTGGAGTAGCCGCGTCTGTGTGTACCTAGCGCTAGGTAAAAGGGAGTAATGGCTAGTCTCATAATGACTGTCGCCCGTCGTTTTTCCAGCGAATTTTATTTTCTCTAATATGGCCGGCGCCGATGCTAAGAGGCTTGGCATTGATCGAGCAATACTCTGCATACTTTAAAAACAATATTATGTTCGCAATGTCTATTATTTTAATGAGACTTGACTTTCTATTTTCATTACAATATTAAAGATAAGAGAATCCTATTTCGTCGTGGGCAAAAGTTCCTAGAAATTTAAAATCTTAAAATACATTATTTTGGCGAAAAACCTCTGATTTTTCCGTGGCTTAGTAATTTCTGTTTTAGTAAGTTTCATTCTAGTTGCTTCCAGATCTAGTTTGAATATCAGTATTAGGATCTGTGGTATTAGGTAATTTATATTGCTGATGTTTTCCCTGCATTGTGTGAGTAATTAGAAAACCTGTACGCAGCAGATATCCGCTTTCAGCGACACGTACTTTACTAGCAGATAGCACATCCGGTGATACGCGATCAAATTACATCTAAGTACTTATTACTAATACGCGGTGATAGTGAAGAAAACGGAAATCAATATTAACAAGAAGGAAACAAAGAGTGAGTAATCTGTAATTGTTTTTAAATTTTATAATTATATTGGTAAGTTCATTTTTTTAAGTAGGTATTTACCTACTAGAAAAAGGAAGGCATCGCTTTTTTTAAATAAATAACAAATCGAAATGGTTTAACATCAAGCGGGCCACTGATAAAGTCCCGGCGGGCCGCGGGTTGAGGATATCTGTTCTCTGGCATATGTGCATTGTGCACTCATCTCCTTACATGGCGAGAGGGAAAATTATTTTTTATTTTCTAATGGTTTAAAAATTAATGTAACTTATTTACTAAACTCGCCGTGAGTAGTTACCTACTGAATACAAGAAATTATTATTAATGAATGATTATATTAATTATTGTTATTATTTCATAATAAGTCATTCGCATCCTTATTGGGATAGGTTGAGGTAATGTCTCATTGGGTTTTCCTACTCGATCTTACTACGGACGCAATTCGCCATTCATGTGTATTATGTCCTCACTTGACGACAGAGTAATATAAGTGACCTCACTTGTTGAGATTATAACCAGACTGATCTTAGTGACATTTTAGAAATAATCAATAAAGTGTAATTTTATGCAAAAATGTGTCTTAATACACAGTAAAAAACTGACTCCTTGGGAAAAAAAAAATACTAGCACTTAGATCAATATGGCCAATGGCCATTATTCTACGCAATCGAGTAGGTACCTACAAAATGCATTTTTGCCGGAAATGTTTTTTTTAATTCTTTTTTTAAAGGGTTTTTTCTAAAAGAAAATGACACCCTTATAGTGTAACAATCAGAATATGAACTAACATAACATTACTATCTGTGATTCTGCGACTTAATTCTTAAACCTATGTTAACAATTTTATACCAATGTTTGGCAGATTCCGAATTAGAACAGGACAAAACAGTATTACATAAACCTATTAGCTACATCAAAATAATTAAAATTATTATAATCAGAAAATAAAGATTGGACCGCTCATCTGCGATACGGTCACAACTCACACTCCATTAGCAAGTGGTAAGCATCCTCCACACGTGCACATCTCGAACAATTAGGGGATTGCGATTTTCCCATCAAATGCGCAAAATTATTACATGGAATGTGGCCGGACCGCAGCCTGAGCGCCAGCACAACCTCATCCCTGCTCATATTGGTCACATCAATCCAGGAGTTACTTGGAATTTCAGGTTGCACTGTCTTAAAAATACACCTTTACTGCAAGACCTTTCATCAAAGTTCTCTTAATCCAAAGTTTGCTACATATTCTGTCTTTCGGTATATAGTACAAATCAGTAAAATAAGGCAGACAGTTGTATGGGTCTCACTTGCCCGGAATGTCTCTTAGGTCACTCTTATTCTAATGTGATACCATCACATGATATCTCTCCCCAATACCTGCACTAATGTTTCCTTATGGTCATGTCCTGTATAAGGATACAATTATTATTATTTATTAGGTATGTCGGAAAACCACAAAACGTTATTCTGCAGTAACTTATTGATAACAAATTCCTTGGTTCAAGAATAATTATTAATTACATAACGTTTATCTATCTATAGTGAATAATGTAATTTGATCATCGCGCAGCGTGTCGGGGATCTGTTACACCGAACTGTACCTAAATTGCATGCTTCAATGCAATAATATTTATAATATTATTATGTGCAATATATCACTCAGATTATTATCATGAAAAAATAAATTTCCTAATAATACTTTTCTGATAACCAATTAAGTACTGTATTTGATAATTTTCAAATAAATTAGGTTCATTACACTGTTAATAGTAACCTGGTTCAAATATTATTTCACCGTACTTTAATTTCACCATGACGTAGATAGTTTTCAGCGAGCTCACAAATTAAATTAAGTGGACATGTTGTTATAATGGAAAACGTAAATTCTATTTCTATTAGATTAAGTGACTTGGCGTATATTTTATTAGCTTGAAGGTAAATTACTTTTATAATCCTTTTTGGTTTTGGTTCCAGCTTTTCAGCAGATGCGCAGTATACTATATAGTGTAATTAGTTTTATGATATTAACATTATCCCGTATTTAACGAAATACAAAGTAAGTTATCATATTTAACTGTAAATGCGAAGAAGAAAGTGCATAATGTTTACTAGTGTAATTTTAATTCATTTGACAAGAAAGAAAATCGATATTACAGCACGGTGTGATAGAGGAAACGCTTAACGCAGCGTAAGTAAAGAGCGTACACGGAAATCACGCGTCTGTCTGTTTCGAAATTAATATCGATACTCAGAAGTCAGAAACGATCGTGAAATGCACAATTCGGAAACGCATTCATTGAACTCGCACTTCAGTCGAATCGACGTTACATTATTTACATTTAATTGCTGATTTATGAATATTAAGTTCGGAGTTTTGTCATTATCTTTTTAACGATCATTATAGAATGTATCCAAAATGGCAGCTTGGTTTTGTTTAGGGTTATATGAAAATTGAAACTTTTCTGAAACAATCTTGCCCTGAATTTCAGGTCATCGGCTCCTTTATTTGGTTTTTAAAATTTGTTTGAAGCGACAGTTAGACACGTGGCCAGGCGGTAATTAGGGAAATAATACTTTAGAAATTAAAAGTCACTGAAGGCTTTTCTTCATTCCATGCTTTTTAAAATAAAAATAAAAAAATTAAAATGCAAGGAGCCTTCAGCCTCTAGGTTAATTCTTTTTAAGGCCTTTAAAACTTGTCATCCAAAGATTACCTACCATTACCTACCTACAAATTTTCCACTGTTTATAACTCCTCATTGTCCACTTAAATTTAAATATTTAACCGTCGATCGGACGAGTTCACTCAAGTTCATATACGGAGAAAAGGTGTCGCATAGATGCGCGCGCCGTGACTTCCTCCTTCCCGCTTATTCGGAATTTAAATCGACCTATCACCATCCAGGTAGGACCAGGTCCTGCCGCGTGATTGTCATCCTTACGGCCTCGACACAAGGCGGCCGATTTCGTGTAACGGTAGAGTATCGCATATTATAATTTGATTGATATGGTTAGGACGTCGCCGATACCGCTTTCTGCTACAGTCCAATGAGTCCAACGGTACTGAATTACACCGTGTATCTTAAGGCCCTCATTTATGGTGTCGCCATTGACAATTACCCGCCAGCCGCGACGTTTCCAAACGATACGCTCAAAGGAATCTAGGCTTTGCGCCGGTAGATTATACAGCCAGCGTTCGCCCCGTTCAGACACCGATAGAACGGCTATTGTGTAGAAATTGATAATTTGTGCTTGTCGGACAATAGCGAAAAGAAATTGGAGTTTCTTTGGGAAATCTAATTCTACGTTTGTAAATAAGGTGTAATTTACGAGTTGACAGTAAGGCAATGATATTGTTGCAGCACTGCGACAGAACCTTTGAGACCTGGTTTTCACTTGTCTTTAGTGTTCACTGTTCACGTTTTCTCTCAGGGGTTGTTCTTTCAACTGACTTGACTTTAACTTACAGAATAACTCAAATCAGAGGTACCCGAAAGACGGAATGACACGTAACTGTATTTGAAATTATTAGAAAGTTAATTTATTTCGACCACGCGGTTCTCAAAATATCTACAGTAGATATATTGACGATTCCTTGATGGGCGACTTTGATATCTAAACGCTTGTAAACACAGTGATATAAAGTCTACATTAAACCATAATTAATTAGATTTAAGTGTCGGATAAGCATCTGGCGCGGCCATCTTGGTGGAATAACGCATGCAAGTCAGGAGCTCGGCTTCCGCGCCTGCTAACTGTACTGTTATGATAGGTTATTAGGACAGGCGACGGAACGTGTAGGCTTCACGATAATTGCTTTAAACTAGGCAAAAATAAACATTTAGCATATTCAAATTATAAGAGAAAATGTAGTTTCATTAATTGGGATTTTAATAGTAAGCTAAAATCTGTTTGAACTGAAAAGCTGCGCATGAGCTTTTACGTTTTTAACAACATAACATAGATGGCGTTAGCAGTAAGTTAATGCGCATATTCAGTAGGTAATGTTTGAAATCAATAATATTACGAGATATGAGTGTTATAAAATTAAATTTCTAGAAGATAGATAATGATTGAAGTTGTAGCCATTAGGGAGATCGCACGCACGCACGTCACACTTTTTGTGTGATCGAGTCTGCGGCTTCCATACAGTCTGATGGCGCGCGCCATCAGACTGTATGGAAGCCGCAGACTCGATCGCACAAAAAGTGTGACGTGTGCGATCTCCCTTATTATGTTATTTTATCAAAAAGACTTTTTAAAATAACTTAGTTATTCAAGAGTCTAATGAAGTTACCAGTGAATTCACCCAATTTTATAGCGATGTAATTTTTACCATAATTGAATATTGCATGTAAAATTTTAATGATATTTCTTTTTAAGTTGCAGTTATGTTTCAAACTCAACAGACAAAAGAAAGCCTGTCAATGCTTGACCACTCCAAATGTCCACAGAACTATCTGGAACTATCTTATCAACGAACTCGCCTTTATTACTCATCTCGGCTATCAGGTGGTCGTCCAAATTTGCCGTTTGCCCAATCAGGCATACAACACCTTATCAGTTATCTGATAATACCGTTGCCTTAACACATTTCTCCGCAAACTAATTGTTTTTTTCTTTTTTGTGGTGACGCAATTATAGAAAATAATAAGATTATTGCACGATTATCTGTTAAAGATTGTTACTAGATTAATGCTAGAGTAGTACAACATTTCATAGAACGGCGACTCGAAAGTTTAAGGCATGAAAAAAATTGTTATGATCGATTGTGTTATGAGAATAACAAGCGTAGGTTTGTAATTTCATAATTTGTGATAGCAAATAACTGTGCTGGAGCCAAAAGTAGAGCACAGACTACAGAGTAGTGATGACCTCAAGATGTTGTGGATACAGGTGCGGGGACAAAAGGATGGTGTGTGGAGATGTCTCTCGGCTGAACAAACAGAATTCCACGACGGTACAGACCACGGAAATAAAGATAATAAAGTATGATTTTGTTTCAATTGATTTATTTCCAAAATGGATTGGCTGCAATTGAAACGAAATCTACACACTTAGATAATAGCTATAGTCTCCACTAATATACCTACAGAGACAAATATTTTTGTGAAAATACCTCTAAAATTACCGTGACCCAGCAATGAAAATATGAACTGGTCCTGGCAACCCATCTCTAATTAATGAATATGATTACTATGATAATATGATTACAAAATCTTCTTACGATTTTGGGTAAGTACTTGGGTATTACCCCTAACCATTATTCATCGATTAATCAGACATTTTAAGTCAAAAAGTACCTAGATAACTTGCGTAAAAGATAACATACTGAACTCTTTTCCTTCTTTGGCACATAGAATAAGCACTAGAAAATGGCTACACCCATGGGCAGATAAGGGACTTCTTTGAATAGTCTTAAAAATATTAAAGCTAACGATAGTAAAATTCTGTAATACGTATTTTGTCGTGTGATAAACTACACTTAACATACACGACGAGCTATTGGCTCAACAATAATAAATTATTTATCAGCATAATATACATTCCTATATTTATTGAGACTCGCCAAGGATCTATTGCTAACGCCGAGTAAGCGTTAACACGAGCCACGATTCACCGTAAACACATTTTACTGTTTTATATAGATTATTCTAAGTTATCTCTGGTATATCTCTGGTGGACAAAATTCCTAATATAGTCATTCGCCAGAGAACTAAAGTCACCGACATCGCTCATAGAATTAGCACGCTGAAGTGGAAGTGGGCTGGTCATGTCTGCAGACGGGAAGACGGTAGATGGAGCAGACAAGTGTTAGAGTGGAGACCACGCATGGGCAAACGTAGTGTAGGACGTCCCGCAGCAAGGTGGACCGACGATTTAAAGAAAGTGGCTGGCAGCCGATGGATGAGGGCTGCCCAAGATCGGGTGGTTGGCGCTCATTGGGGGAGGCCTACGTTCAGCAGTGGACGGCAATAGGCTGATCATGATGATGATGATGATTCTAAGTTAACAATTTGCTTGTTGAAATTAAGCAAGACTTAGCACCAAGAATGTCAAAATAAACACGAGGGCAGATCAGTGAGACACCCGGAACAGACAAAAATGGATACCAACTACTAAAATGTAAAACTTAACTACGCAATTTTTCAACTCCGTCGCTAAAAAGGGTGTAAAAATTGTATGACGTGTCCGCGTATGTTAATAGCGTAGTTTCTAAACAGTGCTTGTACAAAGACAAGATCAAATAGCTATGATATATTTGCAATGGCCAGGCATCGTGGGGAGATATTCCTAAAAGCCATAAGAGTCGAATGCGAGCAAGAGCGGAGTGTCGTATGTCGCGCACGCGCTAACCGCTCTTTGTCTGAGATATTATCTTCATTGCTGTATATCGACTTCACATCCTGTACTCATATACTACACTATATACTCATATATACAGTCTTTCAGACAGAAGGTTCGCCACATAATGATCGCTAAAACATAGCAACCATTTTGAGGCGATTTGGAAGCAAGAGGAAATCTTTGTTTGCATCGGACAGGCTCAGAAAGTGTGGAGTTAGATTACATTTGAAACATATTATACAGGGTGTAACAAAACTAAGTGATTATACTTTAAGGTGTGTATATGTGTTACTCGTAGAAAGTTCACCGTGAAAGTAGCAGCGCTGAATAACTATATTTTTATACTTTTGAATGGAGATACACACTGAACTCTCTACAAGGAACACGTACACACCCTAAAGTATTATCACTTAGTTTTGTTACACCCTGTATAGAGACTACGTTGATATTTTTTTTGCTATTGGAAATGTTACGGTTTTCACAAGATTCAATTTGGAAATGCAGTGAAACATCTAGTAGTAATTGTTCTCCACTTAAGTATATATTAATTATTATTTATTATCTACCTACAGTGAAATAGTATATACTAGTTTAACTGTAGGTAGAATAAACATTATACGTGTAGGTACTTAAACCTATCAACCCCCATAAGGACACCGGCGACCGCGACAACAATAGAATAACAATAGATTTCCAAGAATCCGCGATCGAAGGATTAAGTAATAATACTATGTATACAACGCAAAAAGTGGCAAAATTTGATACTTTTTACGCCATTTGTATTTTTTCATGGGAAAGTGGTCACATACGACTCGAGGGTGGTTATATCTTCCCCTTACGGCTATTGGGCTTTATACGCTTCGTCACGGGAGAGTAAGTACGGAAAATATGTTCAAGGGTAGTTTCTAGGGTAGTAAGTTTATATTCAAGTATTTTTCCTTCCTTAGTCTTTAACCAAATAATAAGGATACAGACAATATTTCAAAATTTCAGTATAAAATGAGTAAGTTCGTGTTAAAAACTGCTGTGTTGTTGTTGTTGTTGTTTAATTCAAAATGTTTTTCCTTTATAAATTGTTGCTGCCTTTATGTAAAGAGCAGACAATTGAGCATCTACTTACGATCTTTAAAGCTTATCATTTTTTATTATGTGTGTATCATAGAATTGAAAAAGATTTAGAGGTTTCCATTTTTTTTTTGGTTTATGTCAATTCAATTTTAATTCTGATATTATGTTAGCTACGAGGGTGGGATGATAAGTAACTAGCCTAATAGTAGAAAACTTAACTTTTCGTGATAACATTAATTTCATTTTTCGATAGAGTCTCTGTGAACCTCTATGTACTTACTCCATCTTTTTTCTAAAGCAGTAATGCCTTCCATAAAATGATTTCTTTCAAGGTCTGCAAAATACTCCTCTACAGCGACTATGAGTGCTATGACTTCATCATTTGTGGCAAATTTATGTCCACCCAAAAAAGTTTTGAGCTTAGGTAATAAATGGAAGTCTGATGGCGCTAGATCAGGCGAATAAGGTGGGTGGGGCAACAAATAATACTTTAATTCATTGATTTTCTTTAATTCTTTTTTGATCGTGCGTAAGTAATCGCGGCAGCCAACGGGCCGATAACTTTTTCATATTTGGTTCCTCACTTAGGATATGATCTACCCGTTCTATATTATATATAGTGTACTACTATAATAAATATAGTGTCTGTTATTTCAGATAACTTCAATCGTCGGTCTACTAAAACCATATCATGTACTTTCACGACCATTTCCGGAGTTCTGACGCTTTTTGGACGTTCGCGGCGGGCTTCATCTTTGACCCATGAACGACCGCGTTTAAACTCAACCACCCAGTTTTTTGCTGTGGCATGAGAAGAAGCAGATTCACCTAAAACATTTTTTAATTCGTCACAGATATATCTTCCCTTTATCCCCTTCATATGAGGAAACTTTATCGGCGCTCTTTGTTCAATTTTATCCATTTTGAAAACAGTTGACGAATTTTTTTTCAAAAGATAAAAAAAATTATAAAATTTTCACGCCATCAAATTCAAATTTAGAACACAGGTTTCCAGAGACACGAATTTAAAAATGACATACATATTTTTTAATTTTAACTTTTTAAATAGCAGAGGCTAGTTACTTCTCATCCCGCCTTCGTAGTATAGACTTTGCATTAATTTATTATACTATATTAGGGCCTGCCTTTGATTCAGTGTCTCACATTACATACATTTTATTTATGAAAATCATGTCTCCGACGGTAAAAATTTATGGAATTAAGTCTCGTCAAAAATAAAAGCGTCGCAGGAATCAGGATGCATCGCGACTTATATACCTATCGCGTCTTAGTAGGGCAGGTGATAAGTTATCTCGGTCACGGGTTAGCGAGCACGTGGAGGGTGGTGCCGGTCGAGTGAGCAAGTAGGTACTCACGTTGTGCTGAGGGTGGCTCTGCCGCAGGTGGCGCGGGCGCGCTCGCGGCTCCCTGCATGACCCGCGACGGTCGACCGCGCCGGCGCCTACGAAAACGTTATGTTTAGTGTGTGGGTAGAAGGTTCTAGATGACTAACTATAATCTTTAAAATCTAAAAAGTGGGGTGTCACTTCGGCGCCAGAAATTAAAAGATTTTGTTAGCAACTTATGAGTTCTAAGATTTGGTTGGAAGCACTTATGCAATTATGATCTGCAACTTATGCGCCTCAAAATGGCGCGTGTCATGAGTCATTACTCATTAGTATCTAAACTCTTATGTAATGTCTAAAAATCTATATAATACTCGTATTACAAGCTTGAAGTTAGTGTACATACAATCTCCAACTGGTTCAATATTCATGTTACTTTTCAGTCTTAGTATTATCACATTTAAAGGTTCAAGTGCGTATTTTCTAATGAGCATAAATTGCTTTATTCACACCAAAACAATTCCAGACTTAATACCTAAAGCTAAATAATACTTCAACGTTATCGAGTAAAAAATATTTTTATGATGTGTTTGCGACGAATCGGCAGATTTACAATTGCGATAGAGTTTCTCGGAAAACGAATAAATCCGAGGTGCACGCGTTTAGGATTCTACGTAAGTGCAGAGTACAATAAAATATAACAATAAGGCGTTTTCTCTATAAGCGTGAATCATAGGAACATTTTACATTACCTTATCTTAACTTCCTGTTACTTTACAGGCGATGGTTATCCGTGAAAATATAGGTATCACAAAATCTGTACAAAGTAGTATTAGGACTACTAATATCTTATACTAAAACATTAATAAGTCTGAAAAACTTTTCTATAAACCGGTACCGTTAAAATATATTATAATGTAGGTATGAGTTTCAGCTCCCTAGAATGTTTTCCAAAATATAATATAATACGATTCCCTTTCACAAATTATTTTGGTTTGTGTACTTTTCATTATTCATATTATTTTGATAACAAACTTAACTGCTAAGTGCGCCCTGTACGTTTTCTTTGTTCGTTTAAAAGTTCAAGTTCGTGACCTTTATAACCTATAAGTACCTTAATCTACTTCTTAATAATCTGTTTTACCACCTTTAACTATTTCTTAGGTGCTATTTACATACAATAAAAAGCTATCAAGCTTTTAGAGCTCTTAAAAGCGGCAGCCGTCGATTGAAGTATGTATATTTATTGTGGAGTCAGAACAATGTTTTATGTATCGACGAACAATGCGACAGAGCCTAAAGGTAC
Source organism: Polyommatus icarus (assembly GCA_937595015.1). Classification (NCBI taxonomy): domain Eukaryota; kingdom Metazoa; phylum Arthropoda; class Insecta; order Lepidoptera; family Lycaenidae; genus Polyommatus; species Polyommatus icarus. The sequence continues at coordinate 24,405,359 of OW569321.1, forward strand.
AAGTGTTAATAACCTGCCTGACTATTGTCCTTACATCTGCTATATTGTCAATACACCATGTACTACAGAAATTAGTAAGTTGAAATGTAGATTGAATTTTTATTACGATTTGTTACAACAAAGAGAGATTCTCTTAAGGCCGTCCCCCGAGCAAACGACCTTGGCCATACATTTGCCGCGTTGCCGAGATCGCGCCAAAACCCTATTATTTTTACTTATCATCATAAATTTGTCATAAAAAAAATTTAAAACGGCGAATATGTAGTTTATGATATTGTGGATCTATTGGCGTGAGTTTCAAATAAAAGTAATTTGTAAATCCTAAGGAGATGCTGAATGTATGCTTGAATTTTAACAAATTGGTATTACTTTGGAAGCTGATATCATGAGTATAAGAAACAAAAATAGAAAATTTAAAACGACAAAAGGAATGTTGATATACTGAAGATTATTGCTGTATTTTTATTATAACTTTGTAGCTTTCAGATTATGAGTTTATAAGGTTTTAAATACGGTCAATTACGGAATCTCCGGACGGAACGCCCTTAAACCATAATAAAATACGAGACATAGTTTTATCAATTTAAGGAGCAATGAAAGTTCTCTTGTAATAATTGTCTCATTGTTTTAGTTATTAAGTACTTTGTAATGTTGGACGTAAAATAATTTTCTACTTGTTACTCGATTTTTTTTAAGATGACAATTGACTACGTACCGAAAAGTACGGCAAGTAAGTTTTTTGTGCGTCATTATATAAGGAAATGTAATGAATTATCAAATGAAAAGTGAATTTTCGAAAGTCTTGCGAATAACAATAATAATTATTGAAACTATTAAGGGCCTGTCTCACCACATTCTGATAAGTGCCGAATAGGCTATTCACCACTTAACTTGACAAATGAAATATGGAGAACCTGTCAAAAAGGCTGTGAAATTGTGAATAGCCTATTCGGCACAAATTTATCAGAAAGTGGTGAAACAGGACCCTAAAGCTTTCATAGTTTATCACCAGATTACTTGTACTCCCTGCGTTGTCCCCATGATTAGTCAACGCACGTCGATTATGATTTTGTGATCAAAACACGCTTTAAAATCAGGGTGGCAATCATGGCTATGGATATAGCCGAACGTGAAGAAGGTCCCCAAGTCATGTCGAATCCTCATTCTTATGATATTTTAGGGACAAACGAGCAATCGGGTCACCTGATGGAAATCAACTGCCGTCGTCCATGGCCACTCGCAACATTAGAAGAGCTGCAGGTGTGTTGCCGGCCTTAGAATCACCTAGTGCGAGCGGTTTTCCGTTTAGATTTTCGCGTGTGTCAGGACGCGGCGCGGCGCCTTTGATCGTCTCCGAGAACGGAGTCGTAATACAATAACCGCCGATAACAATGCCGGTGTAACATTAATCTATCGAGTATGTTTGCTTTTGCGGAAATCCGTCAGCGAGGAACTCCGCTGCGGGGTTTCTGAGTGGAATTTGATTAAAGATATCTATTTGATAAAACTGTTCATTGCTGAAAGGCGTTAACCAATCAGAAGCTCATTTTGATGCAGTCATGATGTGACTGCATCAAAATGAGCTTCTGATTGGTTAATATTCATCTCAGGAACCAGGCAAAAGGCACAAAAACTTAATTCGAAATGATTAACTGGTTTTAGTAATTTTATATATTTTATGGGCGTCTGAAATTCTGATTAGATTCTTATTACTTATTATAGACATAATATGAAATTAAAAAATGCACACAATACCCTAGGGCCTAGGCAAATATACAAGTATATATTTTGCAGTTTGTCCTACGTCGGGCCCTTAGGCAAAAATAATAAAAATCTGCAATTCGTCCTTTATACGGGCCCTGCGCGCGCGCGTTGAAGTCTAATACACGCGGTGGGCCACCCCGATATTGGCAGTGCTCCAAAATGTATTCCCAGTAGCTTCATTTCATTATACTTCTCACAACAATAATCTAACAGTCATTACGAGCGATAAGGCTATTACACCTGTTTATCATTCGCAGACGTGACAGAGTTGCGGCAGAGCTGTTTCGCTATTTTGCTTCAGAGTTTGGTTGTAGGCATTTCGTTGCGAAATTGATTATCTGCAGATAGGTTAGAATATTTTTTGTGGCTTCAATTTCAATTTGTTTGGAATATCTACAAAAATAGTTTAAAAGCTAAATTTTAAGAGCTATAAGATTTCCAAGGAATACAACAAATAATTTCGGACCTAAAATTTGCCTTGCGGAACTCCTTAAATTCTAATGCAAGATAGAGAGAGACTGATAATTTTAGACACACACAGCAACAGCTATAAAGCTATTCTCTTTCATTTAATTTATGTAATAGCAATAAAATAGATTAAAACCCGTAATACTCGTGCATGTGCAGAAGAAAGCTTTTAAAAAGTCCAAGATCACTTAAGCCATCATGAAATAAAATTACGACATTATTGTAGAGGTTGCGCGATGGCATGTCACTTTTTCTGTGTGAAACTTGTGTCTGAAATACCGCGTTTTATTTAATAAAGTACCGTTATTGTGAGTCATAACTAAGATCGCCGTAATCACATAATTTGATAAATCATTTTTATTTATTCAAATATGATTATATTTGAATAGCATATTATTCAAATTATTTGGGTGTTAGGGTAATTTCACACCAACGCGACGCAGCGAATTTTGAAGAGTGACATATGCCCGCTTTATAGGGTTTATTGATAAAGTATCTATTTATTTATTAGCGCTTTTGATCTGCTATCATCAAACACGATAACTAATCGATCGCTTTGTTGAATAGGTTAAGAAAAGTAAAAAACTGCTGGCCTTTAATTTATTTTTTAACTAAGCAATAGGCTTTGAGCCACACGTGCTTATTTTAAAACGAACGTGTAACTAGTACCTACCTATTATTTAGTAAATAAAGTTAATTTTCTATCGGTATTTGAAATATGCCGCGTCTCCGTGTGAACTTACCATTAATATAAGTGAATCAATTAAGTAATGCCATTCTTCATAATCTCCTAAATGCATTTATCTATTATGATTTCACATAATTTCTGAGGTGTAATTAACACTAATTTAATTAACATAATACTTTAATCCCTCCTTACATTGACGTCACCTGGGCATTTTGGAATTTATTCCAAAATGGGGAAAGAGAAACGAAAAAGCTCAAGAAAAAAGGAGCCCACTTTATCATTTTAATTCATAGTGTGATAATAAGCGTGTGTAAAAATCTTCTTTATATTCAGTAATTAAATTAGAAAAGTACATTATAATGTATAATGAGTTTATTATTTTAATTAATTTTCACACAACGACAAAGTAGGTACAAATTAGTTTATAACTTTCTTAACTGGATTATACTGTTTGTTAATCTACCGAGCTTAAACAACGGCTACCTGCTGCTACTATATAATTGGTTTAATTTGAACTATAATATGCGTCTATACAGCGAGAATCGTAATTTTTGTCCGATTAAAAAGGTTCTTTACTCAGGTTCACTATAGGGGTCAAAATCATCAGGGGTCAAGGATCAAAATAATGTTTATCGACAGTAGCCGTCTAACTTAACATGAGGTCAAAATCATCGAGGTAAATGTCGATGAACGATAGCGGCTCCCAATTTTGCCATAACGTGTGGGGGTTAAAATCGTGAAGGTGAAATGTTGATGATGAAAGCATTTTGCGTATTGCAGCAAGAGGCTGTTTGACGCAATCCGCCATTAGATATCACTCGAGAGATACCGAGGTATCACGAGATAGCAGCACTCGAGTCTCGAGTTCTCGGACACTCGAGATATAGCAATTACGAGACCCGAGACGATTCTCTTATCGCGACACTGTCATTACTTTCTTAGGAATCAGGTGATTGTAAGGTAGATGAAGGTAAAATAAGATAAGGTATGGAAGTAGAAGTTAGAACATGTTTATTTGAGAATATGTATCATAATCAAGCCAGGATCCTATTTTTAAAGTATCACTTTTTTACAAATATGAAGTTTTGTGATTCTAGTTTAGCGTTTTGTTTCATGTTTTCTGATAATCAATTTATCCATACTTCCATACTTCAATATCCATACTAATATTATAAATGCGAAAGTGTGTCTGTCTGTCTGTCTGTCTGTTACCTCTTCACGTCCGAACCGCTTAACCGATTTGACTGAAATTTGGCATGGAGATACTTTGAGTCCCGGGAAAGGACATAGGATACTTTTTATCCCGGAAAAATTTACGGTTCCCGGTTAAATGAATTTTGGCATCATCTAGTTACTATAGTTATAACGAGTGTGGAAGTAATTTTAGTCGCGCATGTCAATCTACCAATTAATAATAATAATAATAAGTAAAGGCATGCCAGTTAAAGCGATTGCCACAATATTTTAGGCAAAGAAAATCTTTATAAGCTAGAAGAAGTAGTTTTAAAGTAGAATAATAAATATAATATACTAGAAGTAGAATTAATGAAATTAATTATAAGAAAATATCCGAGATATCCACTTCGGCATATCCACGAATGTGAGTTTCATAGTCACATTGTTTTATTTCCAACGGGCTGGCCTCATAAAGTTTTAAATTTATTTGTTTGGAAATCTCATGGCGCTTTTTAGGAAATTTAATTAAGTAACGAATAAATTATAATAATGTATGGAGGAATTTTGTACAGCCAGTGAAAAGGTGATAGTATTCCTTTGCTCATAAAATTTTGACGCAACTATGAATATAATGGTAGGTTCCGTTTTAATACTGCCAAACTAGAAACTCTCTATGTAGAAATACCTTTAATCCTATAAGAATTATTATTATAATATTTAAACTAACTTTCCCGAGAGCGTTGTTCGCACCATAAAAAACCTTTTTTTTATATCGGCTGGATTTATTTGGCTATTTCTTAGTTCTAACAATAATGTTAAAACTAAAAAATAGCCAGATAAATCAAGCTGATCTTAAGTTTTAGCGAGACTTGAAAATTGCAATACAATTTTTTTTCAAAACAGCTATTGTCGGACACTGAAGTATATTGGAAACCATTTTATTTTGGAAAAGACGCTAATAGCGGCGCTAAATGCTTAATATATATATTATTATGATCCTAACAAGGTCAAATGTACCCTTAGAGTTAAAAAGCACGACCTTTCTATTGAAAACCCTTGACGCCCTTTTTTGTGATTTGTTAGTGTAGCTTTAAAGCTTGACCCTCACTTACGAAGGTCAAAATCTCCTTATTTATGTGCCACACTTTAAAACAAATGCACTATTTCATTTTAAACTAGTTTTTAACCATTGACAATTTAAATATTTTTTAAAAAAACTCAAAAAAGAAAAAGAATGCTGCAATTTACTATGCAACAGTGCTTCTCAAACATTTTACAAGGTTTTTTTTCACGAAGTAGATATTATGACAATGCAATGATAATGAGTAACATTAAGGTTAAGAATTAGGTAAATATACAGACGTATTTTAAAACTGTTAAGTTATTCTTAAGGTAGCAATTTATAAATAAATACCTTTATCGAGATAATTTGGATTCGAAATTATGATAACGGCTGTAAAAATTAACAAAAAAGAAAAATCGCAAAATTATCGTAATTACAATAAAGAAGACATTTTAAAACGAGCACAGATATTATGTTAATTATTGCATAAATTATTTTTTTAATTACATATAGGTAACAGTGCGATGTTGATTCGGTATTGCACATTAAAATCATTACCAGATGAGTTATGAAAGTTTATTCGGTTCTATTGTTCATAATATAAATTCTTTAATAACTGATATTATCTTTTCTCATTTCGAATACTGTATAATGTCTTTGAATTTAAAATTACATAAAAAAAAAGAAGCAACTGAGTTCTGTAATTTTTAAATGCTAATCCAATATATCAGGTGTATTTTAGTAGAACAAAAATTAAGTCTGTTTCATGTCCCAATCTATCTCTGAACAACTGAACCATTATAATGTAATTTTTGGTGTGCACGAGTACATTTTTGTGAAGATGACTCTGTTTTATTATATTATGGTAATGAACGTTATTATCATACATTAACAAAGAATTTGTGTTCTGAGATTGGGTATAGGTATTTCGAAAGAACAATAATTATGCTGACTTTCTACATCTTTTTTATTTGCAGAAAACTGTAACCAAAGACACTTACGTAATTTTTTTTGACATTCTCATTTTTTACTATAAATAGGGTGTTGTTTTTTGCACGTAATATTTGATCATATTTTATGCATAAAAGTGTCATTAAAAGCGATTAACTTGTTACTACAGAGTACAAATTATAGTCTACAATTAGGTCTACAAACATTTAGACTTATTCCAATCTCTAATTATGAATAAGAGCATTAAACAAAGAGTTTTGACCGAGATTTAAATGTGCCAGCTAATAGTGATTCCGAGAAAAATGTTTTGTTGTAGGTAGGTGCAATAATTAACTAATGTGAGCGCAAGTGTAACAAGTGATAAATTAATTACATTTTACAACTCATTACTAAATTTAATATTTATGCTTTTATCCTAAGTTAAAATCGAATACTAATAATAGTTTTCTTACTTACGATAAAATTCCGATTGCATTTAAAATTGAAAATTAACTAAAAAGTTTTTTTATATACCCCATTGATATTCCTATTACATAATAAGAATACTAATTTTTATTGACATAGGTTACATATTATCATATAATTTTTTTAGAACCCTAAAATTTCATCTCTAAAAATAATTTGTCGTTTTGGAACCACTGGATTTTTTTATATCTCTAATGGGAATTGAATTTGATATTTAGTCGTATGGGATAGAATGCAATACCTAGGTATTGCAATATCTAAAAATACACATACTAAATACTTAATGAATTTATAACCATATTTTGTTTTTAATAAAATTTTTAAAACTTTAAAATCTGCTAAGTCTTTAACATTTTTTATAATAAATACCTTAAAAATCCGACGGTCTTTCGTTAATTTAGTTTTTTTAGGATTTTTTTTGGGAACATAAATCTGCAATTACTTAATATTGTGGTTCTTATAATATTTTGTTTGTATTTTTTCACTTGCAACATAAAAAAAGAGAATTTAGAGATAATATCACATAAAAAATACTACAACCTCATAGAAAAACAATAATTTGCACTGCATTTTACGCACCATAATTACAGTGAACTGGCGACTAAACATTTTGACTGCGACTTGGCGCACAGCCTACCTGATATTAATGTAACTACATAAGCACCTAAATACATACAAGCACAGGGCGATGGCTGCCGTAATAAACGATAATTTGCATTGTAATCTAATCGGTACAGTACTTACCCAATCGTGGATGATTTTAACGCTATCAGGCGACAATTGAATAATTGTAACCGAAAGTCCAAATTTCGTGCAAACCGGCCTCCAGTCTCTCACAAATCACGGATAAATATTTTTTTAGCACAGATTTATAGTCGTATATATCACTAAATAGTTCTAAGGCACTTAATAAAATATCGGCCGCTCGCGCTTTATCTATTTTTCATCTTCCGCGGGAACGACAACCTCGCGCGGCGAGATGTTGTCTCCTTGTGATTGTGATGAGAGTACGCACTGTCGCTCTGCTCTCGGGGGAGCAGAAGATGGCCGCCTATTGGTCGAGAGCGCCGATCGGGCGCGCGGGGAGAAGGAGAGAGCGCATCTCGCGCGGGAAACGAGTGAGTGAGACAGATAGCGTCGATCGTTTCGTCGTCCTGCTACAGATTGTCCAGCGGGCGAGTTCAGGTGTATTGAGAGTGCGTAATGATGATAATATTATAGAGATGCCCGAACGACTGCTTGTTTTTATCGACGATATTTTTAGCGCATAAAAGCCACATTAGAGACACAATATTTTATAATGATGATAATTTTACATAAAATTATATCCGAAAATTTATTTTTAAAAATTACAAATCAGCCAAAAAAAATTGTATGATTTTGGGTTAAAAACTGAAAAACGAGTGTACAACTCGCAACAGCGCAGCGTGGTGGTGCATTTCCAAAACATGGGCTGAAAACTGAAAACATCATCTTGAGATTGAGATGCACTGGCCACTTTCTTTTGATTTCATATTTTTTTGATGAATGATACTTTTATTAATTTATTACTGTATGGTAACAATGTATGGAAACTGTTAAAATAATTTTTAAATACGAAAAAAATATTTGTCTTTGTTCTCGATAAATATTAAAAAGTTCGTTCCTCTATTTCACTAATAAAAGTAATTTTTGTTCCGTTTATTTTAAATATTTTAATATTCGAATACAGGCTTAATTTATTAGGACACTGACCTCAAAATCACCTTGGTCATGCTAAGATCAAGCCCCAGTTTTTATGAAGATTTAATTAATATTATTAACGAACAAACGAATTATTTTAACTAAACGAAGTTCGCCAATTTTTTGTTGCAATAAAAACTAGCCTATTTCTACTACCATCCTTTTGTCTACTTTATTTTACTAGCAAAATACCTACTCTCCATAGCACACTATCGTAAAGAACGTACCTAATTTAAATAATGTTTTGGATTGACGACCTCTGTGGCTCAGTGGTAAGCGCGTTGGACGCTCAAGCCGGGGGTTGCGGGTTCGAATCCCGCCGACGGAACAAAAAAGTTTTCAATGTTCCCGGGTCTGGATGTTGTATTAAATATGTGTATGATATAATAAAAATCTTAAATATATGTATAGTACAAAAGTATTAAATATATGTATTTCCGTTGTCTGGTACTTGTAACACAAGTCCTTTAGGTACTTAGCACGGGGCCAGACTGACGTGGTGTGTAGCGTCTATAGATAGAGATAGAGAGATAGAGATCTGTCTCTACATCATTTGCAATGCTAATTCTGTTCAGTAAAAGTTAGATCTAGTGGTCATCTTAAATATATTACCTACTCTTATTCCCTTTATTTATATTCACATAGGTAATTATTCTGAACAATGAACTAGAACAAATAGTTTTTATTTGTTCTTACCTACATAACCTATATGATCTACTGTCATGTCCTACACCTACTTCACATACACAGTGCTTCCTACCTGCGTCTACTATACACTACACACCAAGTTTGTTTATTAATTAATGAATTCTAGACAAGTCAGAGTTAAAAATTACACTCTCTAAACCATTGCAAAAGATAAAAGCTGTACAAAATATCGATAACAGTTAAAAGGATGATCTAGTCTACCATTTTCGACTAGGCTCGAAAATGATCATCATCATCATTATCAGAGCGCTTATACAAAATACATCTATTGAAACTGGCGAATTCACTTTAACTGAGTACTCTGCCTGCTATAGTCTGTAGACGCTAATCGCTTACCATACACTCCCAGATAAAAAAAAAAACCAGAATATTCCATCGCATCACAGATCCAAGTATGAACTGTTAAGTCAACACCACTATCGACACATCTCGGTCTGACCTCGTGGTATCGGGCAAGCGCGGGCAAACAACGCCTCAATGGAGCTCTGTCCAGCTTGTTTGAATTAGATCTGTTACCCTAAACCCAGCTAACAGTCTCAAAGTCGAAGGGACATGATATTATAAAGAAGATCTGTTAGGTTAGCCAAAAACTAGCTAAATCAAACGGACCTTATTGTATAAATGGTAAAAAGATTCATGGGATTTGAAATGCTTGAAACGCAAGCTCCATGTCCATTGTCCACACTATGCTCTTTCGTCTTTAATGTTCGTCATCTTCTTTCATTCAACTTTCGTTTTGGCGCATTCAATAATTGAATAAGACGAACGCAACGCAAACAGTGTAATTTTTTAACCGGCTTCCAAAAAAACGAGGAGGTTATATGTTCGGCTGTGGATGTTTTTTTATGTATGTTCAACGATTACTCTGCCGTTTGTGAACCCATTTTCAAAATTTTTGTTTTGTTGTATTAGGTTTCACTTCAATTTGGTACCATGTTCACAAAAGTGGTCACCTGATGATGGAATCCATGAGTAATCGAGGGAACTCCTCAAAATTCAAATGGAAACCATTGTGTTTTTTTGTTTCATATGAAGTATTCCAGGCACATGTTACCAAAAAGTAAGATTTTGTTCAGGATATACCATGGTTCGAAGGTGGTGAACAGAACTCCTTACTCCTTATAGATACATGTTTGGGGGTTTCGGCGTTGTTTTAAGAACTGAAAGCATATACTACTAAGCTAATTACATTAATCATCATCATCATCATCACCACCATTTCACCATACACCTTCACATTATGACCCTATTAAACCTAATTGGTAGGTATTTTTCATAGTATTTTAAGATCAAAACGGATCACGGATATCTTTAAACATTGTTCTGTAGAAAGTTAAGCTATTTTGAAAATTATTTTATTATTTCGACCTGATGATAAGGTCCATGAGTGAACCTTCGTTCACTCTTTTTAGTAATTCCTTCGAACTCCTCAAAATTTATATGGAAACATATGGTGATTTCGATTTTATGAGAAGTATCCTAAGCATATTATGTTACCAAAAAGCAAAATTTTGTACTAAGATATACTTTGGTTTCGAAGGTGCTAAGAGAACTCCGGATTCCTTATAGATACAAGTTTGGTGGTTTCAGCTTTGGTTTAAGAACTCAAAGTATATGCTACTATGTACAAGTTACATCCATCATCATCATCACCACTACCACCAGTCACCACATCATGAATCATTAAATCATAATTCTTAATTTATCGAACTATTTCAAAAATTATATTGGTGTTATATTATTATATCAAAGTAAATGATTCAAACTTGGTGATCAGGTTACCAAGTTAGCAATTTGATTATGAGATTTATGAATTATGAGGTATGTCCGTATGTAGGAAACTCCTATTTATTGGGACAAAATAAATAGTTCTAATTAGTTTACGCATGATATTATAATATGAACAATAATTATAGTGAGCTAATGACTTTACAGGAGTGTTGTGATAGAAAGAAAGTCACTGAACAGAACTTTAGAGCCTTTAGAGATAGGCGCATGAACATTAATTTTATCATTGCTTAGTAGAACACATTAGTATTTACAGAAAACCTTATAAATGACTTAAATTACTAAAAAGAGTGAAATTATTATTTTGAACAAAAAATTAAAACCGACTTCCAGAGTAAAAACAATAATTATTATTATTATGAACAAAAAAATTATGAAATAATTCTTACTCTTAATAGTGCCTTATGCAGAATACTCCTAAACTTCTACTATTTCTGTACACAATCTTCATAATTTTGAAGTCGGTACCAGTCTTTAAAATTAAAAATATTTTGTCTAAGAACTCACCATTCTTAGCTGGTATCGACTTCAAAATAATGAAGATTGTGTACAGAAATAGTAGAGGTTTAGGAGTATTCTGCATAAGGCACTATTAAGAGTAAGAATAATTTCATACTTTTTTGTTCATTATAATAATAATTATTGTTTTTACTCTGGAAGTCGGTTTTAATTTTTTGTTAAAAATAATAATTTTGTATTTTGGATACGGTCAGAGGGCATTCGTCGCGGGCATGCCGATGCCTCACGTTCGCTGTTGACTGCGCTATAACGCATGCCCTTGACGAACAGAAAAAGGCACAGTGTGGACAAAGCTATAATAATCACAGAATATAAAATTAGTACCTTACCTATAGGAGGTATTATAATTTAATGTCACATAGCTCTATGCGTTATGTTAAGCCATTGGCTATATTATATACATTTTTGCCTTCTAACTTCGCTGTCGATATTATTGAATTCTAAACTTACTGAGATGATATGTAATATTTATTCAAGTAAGATGGTAAATGGTCATCGTAAAGGTAGGATCAGAATCTGGTCTTAGGGGCAGAATACTGCATCAAAATTATTCATTTAAGCGAATTCTGAATGCAGTCTTGATCTCTCAAGCAATAATGAAACTTGTTTGCTTAAGTGTAAACACACCATGACGTACCTGGTACCTACGTATAACGTAATACCATGCATAGCACAATGAAGATTAAAGAAAGAAAACTTGAAAGCTAATATTACCTAGGCACAATAAATGTAGAGTATTATCTTTCATGGCTTATTCGATAAATGAGTACAGATAAAATATATCTTTGTCTTAACAGGTAAAAAATAGGTTTATAATGTATCGATAATATCTGTTTATAGTTAAGAAATGCTAAAGGATATGTGCTTATCGCTTCAAGATGACACGTACACAGGTCGCATTGATGGCATACAAAACATAGATACGCAAATTATTGTTCTTCCTTTATGACAGGATTCATCGTCTAGTGACAAGGTTACAATTTTACAAACTTATCGACCTGGAAAATAATTAATATATCAAGATTATTTGGTAGAATAGATAGACCGTACCTATGTTTCAGGCTGTAGCAAATCCCTTAGCATAAGACACGTAGAGAGCACAGTGGAATTAATCAATGTACTAACAGCTTTTATGGACAAAATGACAGTTTTTCTTTGTTAATCTGCCATGTAGTCTATTCTTTTCTAGAAAGAAGCTGGTACTGTGATAGCTATGTAATCTCATTATTCAAGAATTACTTTTTCATTCGACTTAGGTTAAAAATCACGAAGGTGCTAAAGAACGTAGTTTTAAATATATTTTCACTATTATATCGATCTAGAGACTAGAGGTAATACGACGGCACTTAATTTTACAACTATTTCATGAGTTTACAGTGACACGCGCTTAATATAATACATATTTTTACAACTATTTGGAATGGCTGCTTGTGCTTATGAGAAATAATAAATAGTTTATTTGGCATAATGCACGTCAAGGCCACACTTCACGCGTATACGATTGAGTAAGTTTTGAATGAAACTTTGATTTAGCAAGAGTATGTACGGTTGAAATTAGAAATATTGTAAATCTGGGTCAATATAGCCCACCTGCTGGTGCCTGAAGTGGTCTGTGATCCAGTGGCTTTATAGATTTTTGAACTATAGGAAAACTGAACCAAAAATATTTTGTGTGGTTCAGGTTTTAAACTAGTCTGATCAAGTATCAACATTCTTAGCTTGCCCACTCATACACAATCATATACATTCTACACCTACAAAGATATACGCAGAGAATTAGAGATGCTTAAAAAATATTGTAACCGGAAAACATGTACAATCTTTATTTTATTACATGTCGATGGCAGCAGTGATAATTTTAAAGGTGCTCGAGTTGTATAGGAAACTATAATTATCCGATAGGGACGGTATTGAGCAAACACCGAGGGATATTATCTTCGTCGAGTATCTATCGGGGTCACCATACTAATGTACGAGTGTGTTTCTAACATTATGTGTTCTTAATTCCTTTAGTCGTCGACTACATCTTTAGTGTATCTACCTACTCATCTTTTGTTACAGAATCATCAACACTTGAGTTTTAGAAACTATTGCTTCGTAATTATTACTTTCTTGATCTTCATATTTATTTTATAGGTACCGATCATTTACTTTAGCAGCTATTCTACCATCATCTATGTTACTTTATTGGATAATCTCTTACATTGAAATTGCCCACATCACATGCTTCGGCATTGTAAATATTTTCCCGCGCATTTGCGGAAACCGCGCGAATTTCATTCACAAACCGTCACGCGTTTACAAACATGGCGTCGCAACGGAAAAAATAGACAGGACGGGATGTGCGGCTACAGTTTACAAAATATAGACCAGGGACCAGGCTGAAATGATCGAACAATAGTCGCTACATAACATTGTAGGTTTATATGGTGTTGTTTAGTTAAATTGACTCAAGTTTTGACTTTCATTAATCATTATCATCATCATGTTTTGGTCGATCGCTTAGCTGATCAGTTCAGCCTTCAAGTCTGATACTTTTGATAAATCCAATTTAATTTGTGAGACTATAATATTAAATATACTACTTTTAGTGAATCTAGATTTTAAATCGCCTCATTTGCAAAGTGTGAATTTATTTAAATAAGCGACGTGCGCAACGAAGGTTCTACGATCTGGAGTCACAATATGAATAAACAAAAATCATTAAGTAAATTGTACTTAATGATTGTTGTATACTTGGCATGTACGGCCACCTGTTTGTGCATGTGTTCCTGCACTTTCTGTTAAAAAAGTGCTACCTTTCGCGCTACTGGAGTCACAAATCTGAAACTTGTACTATAATATGTACTAGATTATTTTTCCTGCAATCTTTTAGCGAGTCTGTCAATGAACCATCTAGTTACTTAGCGTTTAATCTGCGTGGTTTTTCATCAGTTCAACAGCTCCTCACGCACGCGGCTGTGGCAATTACGTTGTCTCGCATGTCTGTTGTCTGTGCCTCCGTAACGCGACCGTGTTTTATGACAACTATTTTTTTTTCTTAGAGAACACATCGTTTGGATATCGATGTTGGATACTAGATATTATATGCCACAATTATACAATAGTATCAATAGATTACCACGTACGTTAATTCAATCCTTTCTTATTATATGTTCTTTTTAAACGGCCAAGCTCTTTGAGTGATTGTAGACTATCCCTTTTTTTTTTTTTATTGAATAAGGGGGCAAACGAGCAAACGGGTCACCTGATGGTAAGCAACTACCGTCGCCCATGGACACTCGCAACATCAGAAGAGCTGCAGGTGCGTTTCTAAACATAAGAGTTTCTTAGCTTTTAGAAGGTTCACTTAGTACCCTGTACTCTTTTGCCTTTGAAAACACTCCAGATTAGTAATTTCTATTTTCTTAGAAACAGTCGTATCCGCGGTTCCTTACCTTTATTTGCGGTGGATGATGTGTTCCTATCTCACTTGTGACTTGTCTCAGATAATGTATTTGTAAATGTTTATAATCCATTATTCTTATCAATTGACGTTCTACTTACGATTAAAGAAGATAACACTGCATTTAAGGCCGCCCAAGCCCTCCAGATTTGACTAAAGATCGTGTGTTTTTATATTATCGTGATTTTTAAACGGGCTCATGGCAACTGATAGGCTCTGGGTGCGGAAAATTTGTGAAAACTGGACAAGCCCATTACAAAGCACTTTGTTATTTCTAATATTCATCAAGTGTACTTTAAAATTTGGTAAATCGTATACTGTTTAATTTGTATTCCCATACTCAAAATTCCATTTATTTCTTGACTATACCGGCCGTTCCCAATATTTGATCTATCTCTGGTTTTGCCCTACTAGAGATAGGAATAGCTCACATTAGACATTAGAGATAAGTATATATTTTATGTCAATTTAATGTTAACTGCGATCGGTTGTATGTAACCAGAGATAGATTGAATATCGGGAACGGCCGTTACAGGTTAACTTTGGAGTTTCTGAAATCTGGATCGTACCTAATATTCTGTCAATCTATAATTTCAAACATGGAACGTTTTTTTTTTTTTTATTAGACATCGATGTCGGTAACTGACACTGGCCGGTAGAGCGTCGTACATCGCACGACTCGCGTTTAAGAAAAAACTCAAGATTCATTTTCGCGCGCGCTTCCGCTACGGTCGCGTGATGAAAATCATGCGGTCAGGCTTTCTTTCACTTTCCTCGAGACGTATTCCGCAAGTTTTCAGGTTTTTCTGTACTATGAAGAAAAACCTCATGATATGTTACTCATGCATTGTGTGCATGTTTTTTATGACGTTATTCATTGGGAAGTCTAAGAATTTTCATGTACTAAGTTGGCAATAAGTCTCATGATGGTGCTACGTCACGTAGCGTCGTAGCATGATTAATACAACCAAGTATGGTTAAGTCACTATAGCAATAGTGACTTATTTTTAAAGGGCAAAGAGTGGATAATATTCAGTTGATGCAAATTTCTTCAGTAGTTATTTTATACATTGAGTGGCTTAGCGAGCATTTAGCAAGGACCCAACTATGCTCTACGCCTGTACATATCACTCTCGTTGGTATATTATGTCTGACCTGTGTAGTGTCTTTATAAGCTACGGCAAACAGCTCCGAGTAACAGTTATTCTCCTCTCCCCCAACATTACCCACACCACTACTGATGATGATGAGTGAATCGATCGGTTGCAGTGTGTTGGCTAAGCGGTACCTAATCTGCCGCGCTAGATGTTTGAGCGGGCTGTTTGTTCGAGATATCGACTCTGCTCAGTCAATATTGTCGGAGCGGTCAGTGACCTGTGACGTCACGCATCTGCCGCTTATCACAAACCACTATCCCTACAGAAGATGTGCTAATAGGACCCTTAGTCGGTAATCCTTAGGTAGAGTCTACGCTTCTCTAGTTTGATGCAGTTAGGAGCCAGATATCAGGACGCGTCAAGACTCAAGGGATCTAAATCCATTAAATTACATAAAACTTCCTCCTTTTTGGAAGTTGATAAAAAGTTATTGGAGGTAAAAAAAAAAACTTGAAATTACAGCAAGGTTTGCTGCAAAGAGAGCTGTACGTTCTTCTTGCCCCAATTAACCTTACCAACCAAACGATGTATTCCAATTAAAATTAGAATAAATAAAAATTTACGTCACCTGCAGTGATTAGTACGAAACGAGTAACGTAACGTTAAACGGTGTAAATATACGGGTCAGACGCAATCGGAATTTGACATTCAGATTATGAAGTTACATGAGATCAACATAATTACTATATTAGACCTTGGCTTTCCGCTCCGTGACGGTAAGCAGCTAACAAAGAGATTATAATACTTAGAAATTAACGCTTCTTAGAGCTACTACGTTCCAGGCACAATTTTCCGCGTGAGTTTACGGAGAAAGTATGACGTGTGTGTTACAGTTCTTGCGGTTTATGTGTGACGTATGTTTTTTTATTTTTTTTTGAAATAAAGACAATTTAGCGTTTTCGGCATCTAGATCTGCGCCGGGGCAGGGTGGGCTGAATGTTTACGAAAATAGCCGAAGTTTAAATTACTACGTATTACAGCGCTCCCAGAGTGATAATGCGCATAGAAATTTTCGTAATTTTTCGGCAACGGTATTTCCAGAGCGTTGTTTTTGCAGCGACATAGAGGCGCTTGACGTTGCTTGGAAGTTGGACGTTACCATGGTAACGTCGCGAGGGCTTCCCGGTGAGTTGTAGGGATAAACTACGATAACATGGCGCGCCCCTCCAAAATTCAAAACGTTTGATGTGCGTTGTCAAAACGTTTGAAGTGCGTTGTCTTGCGCGGTCGGCTAGTTATGATTAGTTGACCAACAAATCTTGGTTATAACTTATAAGTGACATTAAGTGAAATATTACGAGTACTGTTTGATTGGTCGAAGACTTACTACATACAAACTCTTTAATAAAGATGTGACTACACACATTGAAACAGTATTTTGGAGGGGGGGGCGCGATGTTATCGAATATCGTAGTTTATCTCTAGCACTTGATGGACCGACGACAGCGGATGAGCGGACAGCCACCGGCCCGGCTATATTATGATATAAATTACTTCTTTTTCCTTTGAACAAGGTGCAAAATGCAAGTGCATTGTTTCGGGCTCTTACGTTTCACAGATTCGTGTGTTTTCGTGCTTACGACAATAATTAGCGAATATTTGTATGTTCTTTATTGATTTGGGAGTAAGTACTGTACTAGTACTAACTCTGTGCTTCGTGGATCACCGGTTTTGTTCGGCTATTTCCGTATCCATCTGGCCTGCCCTACCTGAAACGCTAAAGGACAGTGTTTCCCAAACTTGTCGGGACCGCGAACCATCTACAAGAAAGTTTAAAGTTTGTGCCACTGCAGAGTGACTAGTTTGTCTGATGGTCCAGAAAATATGTAAAACAGTTGCCGTCAATTAACATTTTACAATACGTTGGCGTTAGTTATGAATTGGGCCCCCATGCCAAAAGATTTTTGTAGAACTGTAAAACTCTTTGTGTTATACTGTACTGTAAGCGTTAAATAGTAGGGAACCAAAGTTTGTATGCCTGGAATACTTACATCTTTGCAAACCGCGAGAAAACAATTCGTGTATATTTTCAAATGCTTTACCTACATACTTATTTATCTAATTATTCAAGGTCATTTATATTTTTGAATGTTTACATAATTTACCTTATTTTTCAAGGCGATAAGGGCATTTCTTTAGGATGCTAATAACTTATATTGATGATAATTTTAGTCAAGTGTGACTTTATCACATCGTCAGCGCCCCATAGTTGAAGTTTTAAGTCCGTGACGTAACAGATAACTTATTAATACCAATTTACCAGGTAATGATTTGGGAATTTCTATTGTTTTGTGTAAAGCCGATATATTTAATCTTAAACCGGATTCGCCATAGCAGTTTTATAGTCATTGTGGTTGGGATTGTTTTAGCAAGTAAGCATCGTTTTTGCGCCGTGTGAACTATGGTTCCCGGATGGGTATTTCTGGCTATCAACAAACTTTTTTCTTGTCGTCTATAAACTTACCTTATTTAAATTATTAATGTAACAGTTACATGATTATTTGTACTACTTGAAAGTATAACTATCATAATTAGATATTTCATTATAGAAGCTTCTTACTATAGAGAAGCTGAAGTAAAGGAAAGGTACTGACTACAAAATCTTTAAAAATATGGTAGTTGGAACAAGTAATATCATGAAGAGATAATGTTTAGTGAGGGAGCCCTAGAACATTTTTGTGACAAGCTAGTGACAAGCTAATTTTTTGTGAGCAACTTCATTTTGATAAGACAGACAACTTTTTTATCTGCGAAAAATCTTGAAAGTGGTAACTAATAGAGATAGAAAGGATTTCATACTTTGATTTGATGGTCCTAAAATATGGATTGTTCTATTTGTAGGACAATGTTACTCTTAAATTATATAACTACATATTAACTTAACAATAAACAAAACATCTGCTGGTTAGGGTTCGTTTTAAGGTACCGAAGTCAACCAAGTTTAGTTGATTACAGAACCCTAAAACCGAACTTTTGTCCTTTGACCGGGACTCAAAGTATCTCCATACAAAACAGCAAAATCGGTTCAGCGATTTGGGCGTGAAGAGGTAACAGACAGACAGACACACTTTCGCATGCATTTATAATATTAGTATGAACATCTGTTTAAGAAACAAAACAAAAATTTCGAAAATCGGTTCACAAACGGCGGAGTAATCGTTGAACATACAAAAAAAAAATCCACAGCCGAACATATAACCTCCTCGTTTTTTGGAAGTCGGTTAAAAAACTATCTAATTAAGTAAATACTAATAGATTCTTATAAATTTTCCACTTAATTATGACATTGGGCGAAAATACGCGCAATCGTAGTAGTGTACGTTAGTAACTGGAGTTTCACAAGATTTATCTGTGAGCTAGCACTATCTCTTGTGTAGCAATTTTTTTCCGAGTATTAACTAATATGTGATAAATTAAATATGCAAAGTTGCGTGGTTCTGTTGTAATTAGCTCTTACATTTACCTAGGTCACATTAAATCACGTTTAGGTACATGTTTCCAATCCAGTGGTCGAATCCAGCGCTGGAATACTACTGGAATAATGCAAACGGGCACTGAAATGCACTGGAATGCACAATTCAGGGCATATCAGTGCCTGTTTACATTATACTAGTAGCAATCCAGCGCTGGATCGGATTGGGATAATAACCCTTTTGGGATAATGATGGGATGTTAGGAAAAATTATGGAATTTTCCCGATGAAAAGGAAATTATTTGGATGTTTTCAATGGTACTCCAAATAGACATTGAATTCACATTGTGTGGCAATAGCGTGATTCTTACAACAGATGTGTCTCGTATGTGTAGTGTGTCTCTATCAGTCTCTATTAAACTAAGAGAGAGTGTGTAGTGTCTCATATTATATTTAGAATGTAGATTAGAGCATCATCCGAACCGGAAAAGTGTCAGTGCGTACCGCGGACCAGGCGCCTTGTGCATCGCAGGGTTGGCACTAAAGAGTTTTCACGTATGTATATTAAAAAAAAACATTGTTGCTGATTCTTACTCGAAAAGGTCTATACTCTATGCTTAATTTTAATAATTGCTACATTTAAATACATATATTTTCATAACTCATTACTCACTTCTTACCGATTTTTAAATATATGTAACTATATTAAATTTGTTGTAACGTAAAGTTAATCCTTTTTTTTTTATGAACTCATCCTACTGGTGTAAATTGCTTGACGGTCACCGTCTCGGTGCTCTCACACTGCCAATGTTGTGTCATTGACCCTTTCCTGATAAATGCTTACACCACATTGACATGCTTACAGCACTCTCCAGTTTAATCTTGGCTGTCAAAGCTTAGTTTATAGCTATTGACAGCCCTAAGCGGCCGTGAAAGCGTTGTCGGATGTCTGCGCGTACGCATCCCGCGCGCGGTGCATGCGTAATGACCTGTCAAACTTTTCTCTCGAGGAATTTTCGACCCGTCATCTGCCATTGTTGTGGTCGCTGAATCATTATTATGATCCATCGGTTTTATAATTTTTATATCGACATAAAGTACGGCGAAAAAAATACTTAAAACTCAAAACGTTAGTCACAACAATAATTTGAGTTTTACGCAAATCGAATTGAAAAAGAGTTGAAATTCATCTTTCTAAACACGTATAAAAATTTCCGTGGGATTACACCTCAGAGGAATACCTCGTTGGTTCTTTATGTTTCTAATACACTGTCACACTCACTTCTTGGCACTTCGGCATGAAAATGTGTTATACCGTGTGAGCTAGATCGAAGAATCATAAAGTAAAAGAATTAGCCAGAGAGTTTTTGGCAATTTGTGATAATTTTGCAGTGTCTGTCCCACGGGCCACGACAGTGTTGACCACCTACCAGTCGCCATCCAACCAATTTGCCGGTGATAATTACGCAAGGGCGATTAACATTCCTCTCGGCGACAAGTCTCCGGACCATTACTTAAGTCGCTTTCTCCCGAGTGTCCCAACTCCCAACCTCGGTAACCATCACTCAGGACCACTTACGCAGATGTGGGTTAAATTCAGCCCTCGGTCTGTTAATGTCATTGTAGTTTTTCTTGTAACAGATAACGTGATGTTTTTTTAACGTAAAGTAAGTGGACTGCAGTGCAGTGTCTATTGTCTAGACTCTAGTATATTGTCTTATGTTTTGATGGTATTATGTGCTATTTAGCAGGAACCCGGGGCGGGGCATTAACCATTCTTGAGGGTGGTTTTTGGCAGCTCTCAGAGTTTTGGTAGCTACCCCGCAAACTTACTGTATTTTACCAACAATTTTCAGTACCTATATGAAAATATAGCAACATATCTTTGGTACCCTAAAGGTACACCAGTGTACCTCTAGAAGTCTACAGTCTAGACTCTAGATCATACCTTAAATGCCAAAATTGACCGAATTTAAAGTGGGCCCATTTATTTGACCACGTATATAGCCTCTGTTGCCAGTCATGTCTGTTCTATACTCGTAAGCTAATATAATAATACGCTATCTTATGCATTTTAACGAGTTCCACGTGTAACTAAAAAGATATGGCGGAATTTGTCAAAATATATTAAATACCTAATTAATGTTGTTCTCAGAAGTGATTCATCAATAATTATAGTGTACTTACCTAATATTTCTCCTTTATCTTCGGCATATAACAATATTATCATATATTTTATTATTTTTAAGATATCCACTAGATATAAAGATTAGAGCACGTATTTCAATAACAGATACTGTATCATGTATCCTTATATCTGTGATTTTTAAATTCATAACAATTTCATTACTTTCATCAAATAATTTTTTAATTCGTCACCTGATTATTATTATATTTTTTTGAAATTAATTAAGAGAAATTGTTCGTCCTATAATACTAAATACATTTGTGACTGTTAATGTTTCATTTTCAAACTGCACTTAAATGTAAAGAGTAAAGAGTAAAGACCCGAAGTCACCTGTTAGGTACCTACTGTACGTCTTTGTCGGAAAGATCAAGGATATCATATTTTGTTTTCAGGAGAAAATTATATATGTTACGCTCAAAGACCGAAATCGCTCAGTGAGCGAAAAAATAGCTCACAACGCGTTGTGGTTACAGTGAAACAGCCACGACGCGAAATTCGCGTCGTGGCTCTAATGAAAACGGCCACGACGCGTTCTGGCAATCACAAAAGACCATAACGCGAAATTCGTGTCGTGATATGCTATTCGTTTTTCTTGATTTGTTCTTGATTAATTAATCGTCCAGAGGTATGGAGGATTATAAATTTATAATATTGAATTACCACGCATACTACAAAATATTTTTTCTTTTACTAAATCACTGCATAACGTGTACATTATCCTTATTATTTATAAAATATCAAGTTCCATATAACTATCCGTACAGACAGACAGACAGACAGTAATAATATTAGTACGGATAGTACGGAACTATAGATATTTTATAAATAATAATGATAACACGTTATGCAGTGATTTAGTAAAAGAAAAAATATTTAGTAGCGCGTGTGGTGATTCAAATATTATAAATTTATAATCTTCCATACCGATGGACGATTAATTAATCAAGCAAAACGTATAGCATATCAGCCACGAAACGAATTTCGCGTTATGGTCTTTTTGTGATTGCCAGAACGCGTCGTGGCCGTTTTCATTAGAGCCACGACGCGAAATTCGCTGTTTCACCGTGACCACAACGCGTTGTGAGCTATTTTTTCGCTCACTGAGCGATTTCGGTCTTTGAGCGTAACATATACACTAATAAAACACAATTTTTCGTGCACTTTTTCCACTATATTATGATATTATTATAACTTTTAACAAATTACACGACCGGTCTCAAAATAAATCATCAGTTTAACATCGGTAGTTGTAAATCTTATACATAAAATTCTCGTATCACAATGTTAGTCAGCGAACTCCTCCGAAACGGCTTTACTGATTTTTACCAAATTTGCATTGCATATTCAGTAGGTCTGAGAATCGGCTACTGGGTACTTTATATATTGATAAGTACATTTGTTGAATAAATAATAGTAAATATTACAACCTGAGACTGACGGCGACTATTGTTTGTGCCACGGGATAGCGATCGACGTTACCATGGCGACATACTTATTTAGTCACTTCAATAAAATAATATTATGGGCGAAATACTTTATATTGTGGCAAAGCAACGTTTGTCGGGACAGCTAGTAATTAAATATAATCATGACAAACATTAGGGTTATCAGCATCATGGTGTTTTTTACACTTTGGTAGAATTTTTCTTCCAAATACGACTATTTTCTACTGATGTTATTTTTTTTTCTTCGAAAGGGTCTTAGCTACTGGTCTGGTTGAGACCATGGTAGTTTAATCGTGGCATATGTTAAAATTATATTATAGTTCAATCCAAAGTGAATATGTGGTATATAGGCAGCGATGATCGGTGGCACTCTTGATTTTTGTAATTTTAATACAATGCAAGTGGAATATTTTCTTGCAAATGAAGAGGTCAAGACTCAAGGAGTTCCAGAATTTACATAGATGTTTGTTCTTATTACAGTGCAATAAGGGTGACATTAAAATAGCAGGAGTGAGACGTAGCGAACTATCATCGACGTACCATACCATAAAAGTTACCACTTATTATCTCTTGTTCAATAGGATATACATGGTGCAATTAAACCTTCCTGCCAATTTTTTCCAGGGCTTAGGTATAATTAGGAGAGTCCATTTAACAAAAAAAAAATTGTTATAATATATATTTTTTTATTGACATAAGGGAATGGACCTAATGCTAGACACTGAACTAATAGATGACACTTATGACAAAAATACCATAAAAATAAGAATTACTCTAATTATTTCCTACCACTGTAAATTTTATAAGCTTCTCAAGCTATCTGTTGAATTGAAAAAATATATTAGAGACACCTTCAGGAACAAAATTTTAAAATGGGATCAGTTTTCGTAGTTAATGGAATCAGGCGTTACTTTGCGGAAATCCATAGCTTAAAATTTAGTTTGTTATTATTTTTAGCAATATTCCGCGAAATTATTTAATAATATAATATATATATATATATATAAATAATAAAATAATAATATTTCGCGGAATATTGCTAAAAATAATAACAAACTAAATTTTTCAGTTTTCGTAAATAATATGACCGCGTCAACACACGCTCGGCGACGGAAGGCGAAATTTTGCACGTAAGTTTTGAATACATTTATTTCATTTTTTATAATTTCTATTGATTTCATTGGATTAATGGTCATGTTGTATACACTAATTAATGTTTATTTAAGATTTATTATCCATTTTCCCTAACAATATAAAGGGTGTCTACTATTAGTTCTTGAAAATGTAAAAAACCTAATAGTTGACATGGATCTCATCTTTGAGTTTTGCAATACATACTAAAGTTATTATGTACTTTATTCTACTGTAAAAATCATCACTATTCTCTGAAAATATAATTCTAAACAATCTAAGAACTTAGAACTACTGCATCTAAAAATGGACATGGTGTCTAATATTAGACCTTGTACTGATCTAAAAATCGATTGCTTTAGTTTTTTAGCAGTAAAAAAAGAAAAAGGAGAGCTTAGAAAAGAAATAAGAAAAAAGAAGAGGCAATTAAAGAAGCATGGAGACTAAAGACTGAAAATAAATTTGCTAGGAAAAAAAGACGGGTTGCACTCCGGGAGTGCCAGCAGAAGTGAAAACTTGATTATTAACGTTGTGCATTTTTTTATGAATATGAATTAAAAAAATCGATTTTTGAAAAATCGATTTTTTTAATTCATCGAAACCCTTACAATCGATTACATTTTTAACCCATTTTTTTATGAAAATCGACTTTTCAAAAATCGATTTTTTAAATTAATCTAAACCCTTACAATCAATTCGAGTTCGAGTTCGAATTCGAGTTCGAGTTCGAATTCGAGTTCGAATTCGAGTTCGAGTTCGACACAAAACACTACACACCAACCGTCTTACGGTTTTTCCAAAGTTTTTCGATCAGCACGAGAATCTGACGCGAGTTTCACAGTTTTTACCCATCCCACAAAAGTGCTCAACGCTAGCGGCGTTTTCACTTCAAAAATATGAAAAATAAAAACAAAAGGAAAGATAGTTTCAGCATGGAAGAAGAATGAATAGAATCTGGAGACAACGTGGATAATATTTCTGATGCATGTAGTTATTATGATGAAGTAAATGAAATCTTTTGAAAAATGGCAAATAAAGACCTAATAATAGGAAAAATGTAAAATCTAATATATTATATAAATCTCCTATCACGATGTTTGTCCGCGATGGATTCCTAAACTACTTAACCGATTTTAATGTTTTTTATTTTTTAATGTGTGCTTTTTTCCAACTTGAGAGATAGGATAGCTTAGATCTTTAATTATAGTCGCAATTTTATTTTATTGCAAATTATTTTTCTATAAAGAGCGACCATTGTTTATGCGACGCGGGTCATGGGATAGCGATGGACGTTGCCATGGTGACATACTTATTTAGTCACTAATTAAATAAAATAATACGGGCGATATACTTTATAATTTATATAATACGAGTATGGCAAAGAAACGTTTGCCGGGACAGCTAGTGTAATGTAATGTTCTATGTCAACTATTAGTTCATATTGGTGTCTACTATTAGTGATGTTCGTTTTTTGTGATGTCATCTATTAGTACTTATGACTAAGTTTACAAAAAGACCAATAATACATTTTTTAATTGATTTGTCAGAGAATAATTATAATAGTTTTATTTTGTAAGAGTTACTGAAGACATGGAAGAAGTTATCAATCCTTTATATTCATAAATATATATTTTATAACATTCAAATGTTTCATGTTTCCTTATAGTGTCTGCCATTAGGTCTCTTCCCTTATTTTATCCCATTTAATTGCACCCTGTATTACTGGAATGTTTTCACTTTAGAAGCAGCATTAGCACAGGAAACAAAAAGTTTTGTTCGACATTTGAAAACGTTTTTGTCAACATTCTCATGTGACATGTGTAACATATCGGATTTTGGTCGGATTATATTATTATTTACTGTATGTGTGCTTTGCGTAATATTCCGTTTTATCTCTCGTCCAATTACTTTTGTGGCATATTATCCGACGTCCCTATCGTAATAGGTATGTCAATGAGAACTCATAAGACGGTCACCTCTGATCCTACATCCGCTGTACCGGAAATAGTTTTGTTTGAGGATATAATTAAATCCACAAATTATACGAAGGCCGGCAATTAAGATATTTTTCGTAAATTATACGTTACAAGTTTTATTAAAGTGACAGAAATTATGGCCGTAGTGTAGTAATTTCAAAATGAGTTAGAATATTGTTTATTCTGATTGTTATCATTGCACTTGTGTAATAAAAACTCTAAATTAATGGTCACCTTAGTTAATTTGCCATTTAATCAGTTAGCTAAGCGTCGTCTAGCCACAATAGACATAACTACTAGTAGTTCGACTGCAAAGAAACGGACAGGTTTCAATATCTGTCAAATTCGTCGGGTTTCACTAGGATTATGAACGGAATGTGCCTCGCGCTGGCTGATATAATTTATTATTAAATATTTAAAATAAAGATTTCAAAATTGGATTCTGACAATTTTAATCGCATGTGCCAAAACACAAACAACAATACGACCAAAGAGGAACACGTCCAGCCAATATGTCATAGTTTTAAATTCGTAGGCAACAAGTCAACAACCCTAGCGACGATTTTCGTCATAATGCGTCAAATTTAAAAATTTTAACATCAGTTCTAAGTCGGCATACTCTATAATTCTGTCTACTCTGGTCTAGCTGTAGTGTTGTCTGTTGAACGTTGCAGTCAACGAGTCGGCTAAACGACGTATAGCCGTGTGATTGAATGGCATCGTTCAGTCAAAGCTAGCTAGCTGTTTGATTGAACGGCTATTTTAACCAGTGGACTGCGACATCAATACAATGAGCTATTATGTAGACGTACACTTCTATGTTACATATTAAATTACTATAGATATAGGTGTCTATCTTGTCTTCCTGTTTGCGCTTTAACTAGTAATAAGTATAGGAGAAGGTGGTAATGTGGCCCCCCACTTTGTTTATCAAGCATTATTTAAAAAATATAGGGGTCAGAAACCTAAAAAATACATTATGGGACTTCTTATTCATTTGTTTAAACATGTCTTATTAGGGAATAAATAAAACTCGTGCAGGATAGTCGAAAGTTTTAATTATTCTTAATCAATCACATTTGGTATTTTGAGGTCAAGTGACGGTAATGTGGCCCCCCGGGGATATCACATGTATTGCACAAGTGAAACCTAAAGGCAAAAATCACAAATGTAATAGTCACCTTTGGAGCCTCCACAGGCTACATAGCCCATTAGTCAAAAATTTTATACTGTACCCATGGCTCTCCAGCTCTGTCATTGGCACCACAATACGACCAATGTGAGGGGGCCAATTTACAATCATTGCTAATATTTAAACAAACGTACCAAAAATATTTATTAAATGTATAATTTTATATTTACCTTTTAAATTCCGTAGAACAGTTTGATGTATTCGATGTTTGAACACAAAAGCCAAATATTTCTGTTTCTTAACAACTATCGACATAAAATCACACACACAAGTTTCGCCGGTCGCAAGTTTAACTCGATCGAATGACAATCGAACGTGACAGCCTCTGTTAGATTTGTACGGCACTAGATTAGCAGCATGCCGCGACCATCCCGTTGGACCAAAATTATATTAGATAGCGTTGTTAAAACATTAAAATATTGTGGGGGGCCAATATATGTGCAGGGGCCACATTACCACCTTTTCCCTGTAATGTAATTCCGAGTGATTACCTAATTAAATACGCTAATTGTTTTCTCTCCTTTGTTAGTTTGTGGAATGAGGAATAACTTTAAAGGTTAAATACGGTCTACGCCCATTATACTTAATTAGGTATGTAGTTTACTTTTTACTTCTCGACTCTTCTCTCAAATTTTAGATATTAGGTTGGGGAAAAAGTTTCTTCGCATTTTATTTTATATAAAAATTCAAAAGGTTTTTTCATAAAGTTTATTCACAATTGACTAATGTATATATCTAAGGTGCCATTTTGTTCAATAACTTTTTGCCATCTTGTTGGTAGGGACATGATCCCATTGCTATAAAAATTTGGGGGCTTCTGATGAAAAAACTGCGACAAGTGGTTTTGGCAGTCCTCTTGTGATGTCAACCTGACACTGCCTAAGGAATTCTGCAGCGACCGAAACAGGTGGAAATCTGAAGGTGCAAGGTCAGGACTATACGGCGGATGCATTAAGAGGGCGGGTACCCTTGGAATTTCTCATACATACGTAATACCAAAATCATTTTCTCATACGAAAATATTTAACATGTTTGAGTTGTTTTTTCAGTTTAAAATAGTAATTACCTAGGTTCCTGCACAAAAAATTACTTCAAAATATTTAAATACAGAAAAAATTTTTTTTGTTAAAAATTTTTTTTTAGTAAATTTACTACTAAATATTTAAACGCAAAAAAAATAGAGTAAAACACTAAAAAATATATAAATAAATATTAAATTTACTACAAAATATTTAAATACTAAGAAATATTATTTAGAGTTTAAATATTTTGTAATAAATTTACTATTTTTTACCTTATTACCTTTCCTTTATTACCCCGAGTTTCGCCACAGTCTGTAAAGCCTGAACGGCCTTTGACCACGATCTTTTTGTCACGTTATTGTCGTACGTGTGATCCACTTTTCACCACCGTATTGGTGGTCACCGTGGTTCGGTTATTACGTCGTAATAAATAATCACAAATGAGTACACGGTTCATTAGGTTTTTTTTTCAATGAGCTCATGAGGCACCCAAACTGGCATCAGTTTTGTTCGTAACAGGGCAACGAGCGACGTGAATAAAGCACTAAAATACTATAATAGTATTTTAGTGCTTAGTACTATAGCACTAAAATACTATAGTACTAAGCACTAAAATACTATCTAAAATATACAGATATAAGTACCTACTTATACAAATTTTAAATATAAAACTACGAAAAGAAAAACTTGCCCAAGTCGTCCCCATCTGGCAGAGGGGCACTCTTCATTTTCATACAATATACTATAATGCCAATAGACTTTTTCCTCAACCTATTATTATTATAGTCCGGACTATCGGTTTTAATTTAGAGGACGTGGGTTCGCTTTGATGTTTAAAACAAGGCTAATATGACCAGAGAGTTTCCAGACGAACAGATGAAGATTTTAGACTCGCAGAAAAAGCCTACGACAAAACTTAGTTACTATTCTGTCACTTGTCATGAGTATATATATTATTTTTCTTTTTTAATACGTATGTTATTGTGTGTTATTTTTCTCGAGTTCCCGTCAGTCGCGAGTCGCGACCTCTGCACCGCGTACGGTCGGCATAAAACGTCCACGATTAACATTATAATGAAGGGAGTTCGATTGTTTATTCAGTATGTATCTAGAGGCGATAAAATCCCGGAAATTGATTTACGTATTTTGTATTTTTCCACTGATGATAATGACACTAAATTTATTGGGGTAGAGTCGTTTTCAGAGGCGAATACACCTGTTTTAAATTGCTAAATTATAATATTACACAATACAAACTTCAAATGTGTACCTACATGTCTACCCGTTTGTGGTTCTACTATTATTAAGTTACTATTATTTAATGACGAGATATTACCTATACTTAACTGCGAATTTAGTTATCGTTTTAAGAATTTTAAAAATAGATATGACATCGTTGGTTTCTTAATCAGTAATCTATATAAGCAATAAGTAATTCGTCTATTATTTTGTTTAGATTAAGTTTTTCACCTAAAATAGTTAGTGAAAATGTAGAGATAAGTTTGAAAAAGTTTAAAGAGTTGTCCTTATAGTGGCTACTAGAGAAGAGTAACTCAATTATTTCGAGTAGTTCATATTATTATAATAATTATTCGTTTATTTATTGTAAATAATAATGTACAGTTTACGTAACGTATTTCTTTGTTGCTTTTAAATTAATCTGAAATTGATCTTATCATAGCAAAAAAATCCAAACAAAGGTATAATTTTATCAAACAAAATTGACCTTGAAGATTATTTTCGCAGTTATTCTAATAATAATAAAAACGTTTTTCTTTGTGTTAAATTAAAATATTTATCAAAATATATCTTTTTAATTGTTTCTTATACAACTATACGTAATATAGGTTTAGGTCAAGGTTACGATTTTCACGAAAACTGTTTTATGTTTACATTATGTTTTTGTTAGGTAATGTTCAAGAAATAAAATTGCTTTAACAAACAATATTAGGACGTAATATTCGATGTAACTACGCGTCTTCCTACAGAGTCCCACTTATAAGTCAACACTCCACTCTCTACATGTAGAATGTACTAGTATATACACCCTACGGCCTTCCTACTCCTACTATCTTCTTCTGATTAAATTCGTTGCGGGTCCCAAGACAGCTTTAGCATGTCCCTCGGGCTTCTGAGATCATATCAAAGGGTTTTCGTGGTTGGATACCGCTGTTGATCCTGGCGACACAGGAGACACAGTGGTAGGAATGTGTGATGGGCCAAAGCCCGTTTAAAAAAAATACACCCCACGGCCTACACCGTCGAAAGTAAGGTTGAACATCTTAAAATCAGTTTTGGTAAATAATTAGAAAAATGATAATAATTTACTAAATGAAGATGTGAAATTCAACTTTTAATGATGGTTCCATCTGACATGTTCTATAGGAATTATTACACTCAAGGAACTTGGAACAAGGAAATTTATTATTTATTTCAGGCACCTTGGCCCATAATATATAATGCTAGACTAGCATACTGTATAAATGTATACTAAAACTAACACTGAACTTCTGTAACAATACAAGTAAGAGAATACTCAGGTCCTATACCTGAGTATTCTCATTCTTGTCAGGTATCTGAGAATTTTTTGTGAAGTTTCAAAAGAGTTTGTGAAGAATTCACAAGCTCTTTTGATTGGCTACCGGTAACTTATTAATCATGAAATCAACAACGCTATCGACTCCTGTCAAAACCTCTCGTTATCTGGGCATTTGCGTTCTAATTTTCAAATCAAAATTCGAACAAAGATGACAGAGAAAGCGCGGTCATTGGTCGGCTCGGCGCCGGCGCGTGCGTCCACTACCACTATTACACACAATATAGTACTTTGTCATTTGTAATAAGGTGTCATTTGGCGTATCATTACATAAAGTTTTTCTTAAACTACCGCAATAGCGCATGCCCAAGATCTTATCGTATTTTTTATAACATTACCGTGATAATTCTCTCAAATTATTATGACACATCTAAATTGGATTGGGCATAAAAAGCTATTTAATAATCTTAAGCCAACTGTACTTATAGGTGTGGAGAAGCGAGATTTTTTTCATACATGGCTCTACCATCCATACTAATATTATAAATGCGAAAGTGTGTCTGTCTGTCTGTTACCTCTTGGGTACGTGGCAGAGAAATACCACGTTCTCACAGAAAACCGGCGTGAAACAGCGCTTGCGCTGTGTGTGTGTATTTACCGAGTGAGTGTGTTTACCGGAGGCTCAATCCCTTCCCTATTACCCTATTCCCTCTTAAAAGGCCGGCAACGCACAGCTGCAGCTCATGCTGCGAGTGTCCATGGGCGACAGAAGTTGCCTTCCCTCAGGTGACCCGTTTGCTCGTTTGCCCCCTTATTTCATATAAAAAAAACCTCTTCACGCTCGAACCGCAGAACCGATTTTGCTGAAATTTGACATGGAAATACTTTGAGTCCCGAGAAACAGGACAGGACATAGGATAGTTTTTATCCCGGAGAAATGTACGGTTGCCGCGCGATAAACGGAGTTGCGGGCGTCATCTTGTAACTTCATAAGTAAACATCGTAACTATTTGGACTTGCACGAAAGATTATTACTTTATTAAAGATTTAAACAAATTAATGTCATTAGAAAAAAGTTACTATCACTTTCCGGCTAACAGTATAAAAGCAACTGGGCGTGAAACGTAGAGGTAACAAGATGCAAACTACGTGTTATCGCTACTCTCCGTAACGAGATGCTTGCTTCTGGACCTGAAACCAATCAAATTGTAATATGTAATTAAAAAAAATGTGTGGTACTCGGGGAATGCCGCGGTAAAGCAATTGCATAGAATTTTTATCAACTTATGCAATGGGCATTGTCCAAAAAAAATCACATGTACTTTTTATATTTTTTTTCGTTAAAATAGGGTATTTTAAGAATAAATTAAATAATTTTGAAATTTATTGGCTAGTTTTTTTCTCAATAAATTTTTAAAGTTTCGCTCTGACGTCATCATCGGCGCCCAATTGACCTCTGCAGTATGTTTTTTTCTTTTAATCTTATTTATAATGGCTGGTTCGTCAAATGCAAGTACTCATTATGTGAAAGCTGATACAAGAAGCTTACCAAAAATTCGAAACGTAATGTTGGTCGAATTTATTGCTAATTTAACGCCATTGAAGGTCAAACTAAGGTTAAACATATTTGTTCAAAAATATAAGTAACTAATGGGTATTTTTTTTTGTTTATATACAGAAAAATGATCACTGACCTTATTCCTCGAAATGTTTTTGTAATGAGCAAAATTAAAAAAAAATGGACAATCCCCATTATAATTATTCACATACGTCTAGTCGTAGGTACGCAAACAAACACCGTGCTGAAGTCAGGCAAAGCAACGATGTCAATACTTACACCTCTATGAAATATAGAGTTTTAACTTGTAAGTTTCAGTATATTTGTGTAGTACATATTATACTGAAATGATGATGATATAATATTATGTAATGCAATAGATTTTTTTTATAACAATCTTAGATAATTATATAATATCTTGTTGTGATGATGTAAATAAAAATCGTTGTCTAAAAGCACTTCACTATTTCGAGAAATCATAGCACTTGTTGGGCTGAAAAAATTAGTTTTATTTCATACTAGCTGACCCGACAGACGTTGTCCTGTCTAAATGATGATTATTCAATTCGAATTGGTATAAAATATAAGAAAAAAAAAATAGTATCTCCATGCCCATCAAATTAAATTAAATAGTTTAGGCGAAAATCATAAAAGTATATTGTGCGGGACCGTACATTTTCCGGGACAAAAAGTATCCCTTGTCCTTTCCCGAGACTCAAAGTATCTCCATACCAAATTTCATCAAAATAGACTGAATAGTTTACATGCAAATCATAAAAGTATATTGTGCAGTAACCGTACATTTTTCCGGGACAAAATGTATCCAAAGTTGGTCTTCGGGACTTAAAGTATCTCCATGCCAAATTTCAGCAAAATCAGGCCAGCCGTTTACGCGTGATGTCGTGACTCGTGACCACGCGAATATATGGATTCATTTTTGTATAGTTATATAGAGATTTGTAACGCGACGAATCATAGTATGGAGTATGTAAATGATAAAAGTGACAACTTTGTTAACCTGCTTAGAAATGAATATTTTTCATTTCATTTCATATAGATCTATCTAAAATCCGTCATGGAACCAACTTCAGTGTGTTTAGATACTTAAGTCTTTGTTTATGAATCATGTGTTATGTGTACGCATTAGACCATCTCATCTACAATACATAATTGACGTTCGTTCTCGACACCACCGGCGTGACGTGACGTGGTGATCTTATCTGATGAGAAAATGTTCTCATCTTATTTAGCTGGGCTATTGCCAGATATTATACTACTAGACATTCCACGCGGCTTCGCCCGCGTAAATTAGATATTGTACAGACATATTTGTCCACAAAAAATAGCCTATGATCGTCCTATGATCCTTTACATGGTTTACTTCTCATCTGTGCCAAATAACAGAAAAATTGCTCCATAGTCCGTGAGATAAGCCCTTTCAAATAAGTTCCCCCGTTTATTCCACATTTTCCTTTATTTATTCGCTCCTATTAGTCGTAGCGTGATAAAATATAGCCTAAAGCCTTTCACGATAAATGGGCTATCTAACACTGAAATAATTTTTCAAATCGGACTATAGTAGTTACTGAGTTTAGCGCGTTCAAATGGGCCCTTTCAAATAATTTCCTTCTGTTTTATTCCTATTAGTCTTAGCGTGATAAAATATAGCCTAGCCTTCCTCGATAAATGGGCTATCTAAAGATTTTTTAAATCGGATCAGTTGTTCCTGAGATTAGCGCGTTCAAACAAACAAACTCTTCCGCTTTATAATATTAGTATAGATATAAGTACATCTAAACATACATAGTATAGATGTACTTATTGCCTGCTACTTTTTGTGTATATTTGTTCCCCCTGAAGAGAATCCTGCGGGAACATTAACATTACTATGAGTAGTCTATGCCTTCTCACATTTAAAAGGGTAAAAATTATTACTCCCATCTATACTTATAAAATTACATGTCCTGGCTGACTGACTGACTGATTCATCATCGCTGAGCAAAAACTGTTAAAGATACAGCCACGAAATTTGGTGAGTAGGGTTGTTTTATTAAGTGGGCACCCACTAAGGAAGGAATTTTGAAAATTTTAGACCGATGTGGGTGAAATAGGCGTTGAAAGTTTGAATGAAAGACCGTCATTTCTTAAGTTAGAGACATAAAACTTTATTTTTGGGTTACGATTAAAAATTACCGGATACGTATTTAAGCGTTTTTGAAAATTCTACCCCCAAAGGGGTGAAATTGGGGTAGCAAGTTTGAATGAAAGTCCGTTATTTCTTAAGTTAGAAACTTGAAATTTTATATTTGGGCTATTGATTAAAAATGATTGGATACGTGTTTAAGCATTTTTGTAAATTCTGCCCCCAAGGGGTGAAATAGGGGTTGAAAGTTTAAATGAAAGTCCGTCATTTCTTGAGTTAGAAACATGAAAGTTTATTGACGTTTGCATTTGACGTTTGGTTAAATAGGGTCCCGTTTTTACCCTTTGTATAAGAAACCACAAAAAGGGAAAAACTATCCATCTTTGTTATTATACTCGCGGATGAAGTCGCGGGCGACAGCTAGTTTCGTATACACCTACTCAGGTTATCAGGTACAATGTTTTAAATTGAAGTTGATCTGTTGGTGTAATAAAATGAATAATCTTAGAATGTGCTTAACTGATTTTGAGTAGACCACGCACAACATCTAGAAGTCCTAATAGATGTCTAACAAAAAGACAAAAATATTTGCAGCTATAATCAGGGCCCCCGCTACCATATGTGCAATGTGTGCAATGCACACGGGCGCCATCCTCTAGGGGCGCCAAATCGCCATCTTTAGGGGCGCCAAAACTGAGGACCCAAAAATTTTGCCTAAAGGGGCGTCAAAATCCTTTTTTTGCACACAGGCGCCAATAGCCCTTACGGAGTTACGGGGGCCCTGCAGCTATTGAAGAATAATGAGTTAGTGTTTACATTTTCGTGGAAATAAGTTTCTAATGATGTTACTAGTCATTACTAAGAGTGCACACAACGTGAGTCGTCGTTACGGTAGGCGGCGCCCTTGAGACTGTTCTTTCTAAGCATCTGAGGTCCGAAGCTTGTTAGTCAATAGTAATGCAGTAAATATGTAGTAAATGTGTAGTAAATTAATGTTAAAATTAGCATAACGCGGTCGTAACGTGAACGCAAGAAGAAAAACTAGTTGATTTTCGCAATCGCTCTGCAATCGGTATTGATTCGCGCATTGTGTTGCCAGATATGGAAATTAGGACGAAATTCACACAATATCTTAAAAGTTGCATTGAAATATTGTTTGTAGCCAGGGTATCTATGGTGTAAAGTTTATTTCTACTGTGACTAATATAGAGATATTGCAAAAATTAGACTGCTACCATCGAGCTAAAAAGTTTTAAAATTAAAATCGAACAAATTGTATATAAAATGATTTTTCACGATAGCTTTTTTATAATTTTTTTTTAATTATTAAAAAAATCGCACTGGTGATGCTTAATATAAAACACACGTACGTCTTATGTTCATGTAAGTAATTAATTTGTGCTCATCAACACGTTGTAATGCCGTAACATTGGCTAACTGAAGTGACTAAACGCGCATAATATTTCATGGTCCATAATTTTTACTCAGTTGTGATATTCAGACGTATCGTGTTGCGACATTAGACGACAGTTTCCTTTCCCTCATAAATCTGTTTAATTTGCAGTTATGTTTGTTAATCTTAAGTTGGTAATGTTAAAAAAATATTATAAACTAGCTGTCCCGGTGAACTTCGTGTCACAGGTCACTTTAAAACCTTCCCTGGACTTCTATGAATATTTTAGGACTAAATCAGCCCAATCCGTTCAGCCGTTTTCGAGTTTTAGCGCGACTAACACATTTAAAAATCCATTTTTATATATAAGATTAACATATCTACTTTAAAAGTTCAATGGCAAAAGAAAACAAAATATTGGATCAGCGGATGTCCCTTTCTGCGTAATAGAGCCCTTGTGATATTTAAGTAATTAAAATAACCAAATATCACAGGCCAATTACTTCACTTTTCTCCTATTTCAGGCAGAATACCCTGGCAACACTGTGGCGTGCATCACTGAAAATGCGCTCGGTCTGCATCAGGATGCGTCAAGTGTCACGCACGTAGAGCTCACGCTATTACGTTCACTTACGGAACACTGTTTTTTTTTATTTTAATTAACTTTTTTACTGCCGCATCGAGAAATGCGATTATTGGTTGCGTAATTCAGTCCAAGCGTGAAATTAGCATCAATTTATATTCTGAACTCTATACCTAAAGCCGAATTTTAAACCATATGTAAGACGCCTCCCCTACAAAGGGCTCGAAAATTCCTAGGTGTAGGTTTTAGCCATCAAAGTGTAGTTTTCATCAATTTGAAATCTATATGTCAAAGGACCCCAAAGATTCCTTTCAGATCGATCTTTACGATTCGAGATGTCTATATTAATACATGTATTACTTTTTTAAATACTAAAATTAAATGTTCTCTTTTTCATTGTATTAATAAAAAATATTGCATTCTTTGCGTAAGATCATAAGGAAATTTTTAGACAAATGTTTCGTAAAAATATTAGAATGGCAATCGCGACTAGAATAGTTTAGTAATTAGCTATTTACATTTCGGCTGGCCGTTATCAAACAGTAAAAATATTCGTTCCGTTTTGAAATAAGATATGTTAAATTTAACTGCTCGAATTAAACTAGTCAGTCAAAAAATTAACACTAATTACTTAGTTAAGTGTATCAAAGAAAATTTTATTTCTACTGTACGCTGTCTACTTTTATGGTATGATTTATTGTTATTTTAATTAGCACATAGTGAGTTAAAATACTCGTTCTAAAAGGTTTTATTTGGGATTTTTAAGCCCTGATAATGAAAAAGCTGATTTATTAACATGTTGGAAACATGTTAATAACACGAATGACACGAAGTATAGACTATATTATCTAATCTAATTCCTAACCAACCTATATTTTTACAGCAAAACCAATTTGTAGCTATTGGTCTAGTTGCTTTTTTGTGCCGTAATTATATTATGTAATTTTGCAATAGATACGCAGGAAAACATTTAAAAAGTGCGACGTAGCGTACGAAGTGTAAGGTAATGAAGATTGATTTTTTTTAATTGAATAACGGGGCAAAAGTGCAAACGGGTCACCTGATGGTAAGCAACTTCCGTCGCCCATGGACACTCGCAGCATCAGAAGAGCTGCAGGTGCGTGGCCGGCCTTTTAAGAGGGAATAATTGATGCAAATTCTCCGTGAAAAACTAATATACTTAAGTGCCACCGAGGAAATTGATTCCTAGGCAGTTGACAGACATACGTCATGTGGTCGGCTTATGTCAATAATTCAATGTTACGAGTAGCTGTGATCGGTCGGATGGGTTTGACTTAACGCGACCAAATTACTTAATTCCGCCATCTGCCTAGGAATCAATTTCCTCGATGGAACATTTATTTTCCACGGAGTTCTTTTACTATAACTTCTATTTTTTAATGTGATACTTTGTAATGTGTAAACTTTCCATGAGGCTGTAGTTATCTACACCGCAATGTAACCGGATCGCCACTATCTACTCTCTACTCTATCTACGTTTACGACCGTTTAACGAGAAGACCATAAACATTTCATTACGAATTCACAAGCTAAAACTATCTACGGTAACTTGAGATAAGTTTGGTTTTGGTCTGTGAATTAACTCTCACGTAATTTTGTTAAATTCACAGTTGGATTGGAATAACTTTCTGCTTTAACCAGTCATTTATGATGCTTACTAATGAAATAGATATATTTTATCCCTTAAGCTGGTTTCTTCTCTACAGATTGTAGGCTGTGCTGAAGCTTACGCGTAGTTTCCTGCATTCCAATTTTTTACATAAAACGCTTTGAATTTTGATATCTCCTGCACCTCGCAACAGCGAATTGGCTGGGCCAGCGCGCATACCAACGCGTGAAGAGCCGGCATTAGAAAGACTGCGGCGTGTCTGCGGCTATAGATCTGCGTTCTATTACCTGTATTTTCATCATATTTTGCTCTTCCTCCTTCTGCTATCCCTGGTGTCAATAAGTAATAATGGATGTTTACGAGCAGAAAGTGTCGCGAATCGAGGGGTCAGCTCACCTGGCCGGCATTAGCATACAATCGAGAAACCTGCGCCGCCCGCGCCCGCGCCGCGCACGTCCACCGCATACATTTAACATTACGCCTGGATTATTGTTTGTGGGACGATCCAACATCATCAGCTTGTGACGTCACAGACTGAAATCTAAAGTCTGAAATGCAGCTATCAACTAAATGACACTCGTTCTGGTGAACAATGCTTTTGCCACGATTTTGGGCCTATGTCTAGAAAAGTGCTAGGAAGTAATTAGTATTTAGTATGTCTAAAAATTGTCGGAATCTCATGGAAAGAACTGGGGAGAAAATCACCTTTAAGTATTACTTATAATTTATAAGTTATAATCTACATACTTCTATATCTTGTTTAACCGTACAGCTAACATAAAGCGTAAACCTATTCATACATACCCATTCTTCACAACTCAATGAGCCTCATTTCCATACACATAACCTATTTATTATTTCAAGTGTATTATGCTACGCGAAAGTGGACTCTATTCCGAGAGTAGTAGGGCGAGATGAGAGGCTCTCATCTGCGCAACAAGGACGCACGATTGAGATTAGAGAGTATTGATCGCCGCCCGCCCGCCCAGCGCGGAAGCCATTTTCGTTAATCTCGCTGT
Source organism: Polyommatus icarus (assembly GCA_937595015.1). NCBI lineage: Eukaryota > Metazoa > Arthropoda > Insecta > Lepidoptera > Lycaenidae > Polyommatus > Polyommatus icarus. Next base: position 24,444,501 of record OW569321.1, read on the forward strand.
CTGGGGGCGGATTTCAATTGGTTTTCTTTGGTAGGTATTAGGGGGAAGACTCTAGAAACGACTGTTGTGTAATTTAGGTATACATAAAGATATATTATTATCGTGAAAGACGAATAAAATCTTCGGGCATCCTAAGCGTTTTAAAGCACTTACATAATCGTAGTAGCTGTATGTAGGAATTTGGAAATAATAAAGTATTGGAAAACGTAGTAACAATTCAATAATCATTGTTGTTATATATCTATTGTCTTATTTTCAGGAACTTCAGAAGATTTTCAACATACTTGTATGGCTATTCTGAAAAGTAATTAAATATTCTTAATGAACATATATCGCAACGAGTGTTATATCGAACCCAGCGAAGTGCCCAGTGCGTGGTGTGAAAACGCACTATTGCGTGATATTTTTTATAAGTAACTAGCAATGTGATACAGCATTCTTTGTTCCTAATAAGATTTTGTAACAGAGTGTTTCGATCAATAATTATTAGATCGTGATAATTGTGTGTTGCCCGTTCAGGATGCTATGCAACAGTTTTTTTTACATTTGCTAGAAACATTTCACGTTTTTCTGCATTTTCAAGTCTGTGTCGTAACTCACGAACGCTGAGACTATCTTTATTAATAAAATAGTCGTAATTGTATTTATTTTATAGTTACGAAATAAAAACGTTTGATTTTACGTAATAAATTAATAATTAAGTAAATATTTATTTGAAATGTAGGTACTAAAACAGTAACGTACCTACTGCAGTTGTTTTCCCTGGAATAGAATTTTTGGCATTCTTCAACAACTTACAACTAGCTGTTAAAAGATGCTTTCCTTATTAGTTTTACTTGATAAACTGAAAACTAAACTATATTTTACTAGATTAACTAAAAACTTAATTTAATTTTCTTGATTTGAAAATATCTTTACGATAAACGTGTCACGTAATCATGCCAATACCAATGAATGGATTTAAATCAAAGTCAAAATAGTAGTTTCGAGTCTAATTTAACACATAGGCCTTCATCCAGAAAATGTACCATCGAAGGTCGTACATCTGATAGTACTCCCATAGGATACTGTTATAACTAGGCCGTCCCGCGTTTACAAACTACTTTACAAAACAGTATCGACTACTTAATTTCATTTCGTTCAAAGTATCTTGTTCCACGGGATTACAAGAGCCCACAACGACACGGAAGCGAGCTGAAAGCGGCTAGAATATTAATTACCGTCTCCCTGCCTCCCGGGGGGGTGTCGGGAGGTGTTTCGGGGTGTCGGGGGGTGGGAGGTGTGGAGGTGTGGGGATGGGGTCCTCTTACAGCGCCTGGCACGACGCCGCTCTATGTACGAGATGACAAACGAATCTTTTTCTTTGTTATCCTATGTAAAGCTTGTATGAGTTTCGTTTAGTTTTATATTGTTGTACCTATGTTATGTGTATTTCAGAAAATAAACTGCATGTTACGTTGTGATTAAGAATCAAGTTACTAGAGATTAATTAATATGATACATATTTTCTTTTCTTTCTATATAAAAAGTCATGATCATTTCTCATGAAAGTCTGTGCTCTATTCTACTATACCTGACTATTTTTCAGACTGGAAACTTATTAAACTATGTAAGTCTACCTATATTAAGTTAGTATATTACTTGTAACTATCTTAAGTTTTTTTTAATTACAGTATATTTTATAAAATCAATACAGTAAAGTATTCCGAAGCGATCTCGAAGCGTTACTCGTCCTATATGTGGCGCATACTGATGCCATCAGATACTATATCTATATATTATGTATTTCGTCCGTATGTCCCGTTACTTGGTACACATTACCTGATACTAAGTTCAGCTAAGGGCATGATTATCTTGTCATGATTTTTATAGGAACTTTTGGTAGAGTAGAGTAGTTTTTGTTGAATCCAATGATCAACTACTGCGATTAAAATACAATAACATCGTTTTAGTGTTTTAATGTAAAATATGCGTTTATGTTCAAGCTTTACATTGCTAGCAATTAATTTACCAAACCTACCTTCATAAATCCACAATAGCATATTAATATAACATGCAGAGTGTTAACCATCTCATCATTTACAGGAAGCTCTATTAAAGTGGGTACGATTTAATTTTTGGGTGTTGTGTTCTATAACTCAAAACAAAACTTATAGAATAATACATTAATATAGAATATCAGTTAAGTATTATACAAAACACAATAGATTTCTAGAAAAACATTAATGTATAATTAATTAGAGATAAAACGGTTTAAACAAAACACACTGACCTTATTGTAGAGAACAAAACAACTATGACTATGTAGTATCTATTTTGTTTTCGCGAAATATTTACGTAATAGATATTTTTTTTCTATTAGACAAAGATCTAAAGCGTAGACAAAAGGCTTTGTATGGCGTTCTGTAGACGGTTTGACAGTCTTTGTGTAGGGCTTTTGTTGTGAGGGCTGGGGAGAGCCTTCCGAAATGGATTGTTGTATTGGGAAATTGATTTCAGAATCGAAAACGTATAAATTAAAGTATACATGAATTATATTTCATAGATATATTATGTACCTAGTATAATCGGAATAGAATACATAATAGTTTATTATTCGTAGCACTAACATTTTGCAAATACTTGCATTAATGTATATCAGAATTAATTTTCATAGTAGGTGCTTATTTATTGCTATTGATGTTTCTATCATTACGGATTTTTAACTTTATAAGTATAGTGCATGACGATTTTAAATTTTTTTTGGAAATGCAATATTTTTTCACAAATTATGTATGACAAATGACTATCGGGCTCGGCAATGATTTCTTTAGCTTATTTTAATCTTTAGCTGGATGGTAACGTTTGAAATATGACTAAGTTTATATTTTTATACCTAACTTCATTGTCATCAAAATATCTATGTACTTATATGTTTATAAAATATAATCTTACAGCTACCCTCTCTAAGCTCCGCCAATGAGATCACTGCAGCCGAATACGATCACACAAGTAATTCCTCTTGCGGAGATACAACTTTACTCCTGGTTCCATCGCCATCAAGCTAAAATTTCCAAATTAGTAAGCAAATTTATGCTGTCAAGGTTCAAATACGATTACAAGTAAAATACGCCGCTTGTATCATTTCGTTACTGCTTCAAAAACAAGATCGATTCTCTTGAAAACATGCGTACACTTTAAAATGAGTTCTATGTCGTTGGATGAAGAAAGAATTTGGCTTGGATTCAAAACAATGATAGACCAATTCAAATACGGAACATTCAAAGATGGTTCTCTAGGGAAAACCTGGAGTTCGTACAAGCGACTTTCACCCGTTTTGTACGAAATTTATGAGTTGTAAAGCTAAAAGTTGCCTGGAGTTTTCTAAGTTGAGATGTTATTAAAATAGCGCAGTGTTGGAAGATCGATTTGCTCTAGGGAGAATACGGAGCCGCGTCAGATATTGGTAGTGTAAAATGTCGAATGTGCACGAGAGCTTAAAAAATAATTTTGTGCTAAAAATATTTTGGGAACCAGCTTCTAATTAGTATGTACCTTAGTCCTTGGCAGGTGTTAGTCCTTAAATACAAGGTGGACTTGGAAATAAAATAACTCTAGACAATGTAACTTAATACAATCATAATGCTAAATGGGAGCATTTGAATACATATATTATTATTGAAATAAATAAAGAGCTATTTTAGTCTGTTAGGCATAAGAATAATTTTCAATTTTTATTTCATTTACTTTCAATCACATTATGCAATCAGCAACACGTCATCTACTAATATATTTTTATTAAATAATGTATTACATGATTCAAGTAATTAATATAATTTAAATGTGGAGAAAAACATGGGGTTTCCTCAGCGCTGAGACGTGGACACATTCGCGGTGTTGCGCGCGCGGTTGTTGGGCGCCGCCCGCCCATTGTGCCGAAGCTCCCTCTGCGATATAATTTATGTGACCTATATACTGGAGCCACATTATTCACTCTGATGAAATATTACTACAATCTACAAGCCTATGAAATTATAGTTTTTTTTTACAATTTAATAATGGTAAGTAAATTCATATTATTTAATGTTGTTAAGAGTGGGTTTTATATAGAAGTCTAGAATGACTAAGCAGTACGTGTGTCATTAAGTAGAGCTTGTCTGACTTAAAATGACCCACCCCTCCCTCGTATTCACAGTACAAAAATGTTTCATTTATATCAACTTTGAAGTGGTGGGGCGCGTCATTTCAAATTGGACAAGCTCTACCACTGTAATAGTTGTAGACGTTATTTATAAAGGGCCCCCGAGACGATCAAACAGTTTGATTCAAACCTTACGTGTTTGATGCAACCGTTTGATGTCGGTTTGAACGGTTTGTCAAACGACACTGCGCAGTTTGGTTCAATACCTACGCGCTGTCGAGTACACATCTTGTGACGAATAAATAGTATTTTTAAAAGATAAAATCGACTTTAAAATTGTTCTAAAACTACTAAACCTATTTTGATGAAACTTGCAGAAGTCTCCCAAGTTTAACAATACCTAGTACAACAAAAAATATTTAAATCGGACTTGTAGTTCCGGAGATATATGAACACAAACAAAACATATATAGTACATACACTTTTGAAATTTTGCACATTTGTTTAGATGCTGATATAGGCTAACATATACGTAAACTGGGCAGTCCTGGAAATATTACATACATACGCGTCGAATTGATAACCTCCTCTTTTTTAGTCGGTTAAAAATAATGTAATTACTCCAAAGAATGGTACAAATTTGTTCAAACGCATCGGAACACGATCAAACGGCGCGTCAAACACAACAAAAATATGAAATTTCATCAAACGAGCTTCAAACACGTAAATGTTTGACAAACCGTTGAAACTAGCTTTGTTAACGATCAAAATGGTTTGAGTCAAACCAAAATTTACGTGTTTGAGTCAAACCTTACGTGTTTGATGCAACCGTTTGATGTCGGTTTGAACGGTTTGTCAAACGACACTGCGCAGTTTGGTTCAATACGCGCTGTCGAGTAGACGTCTTGACATGCAGACAAGATGCTCTAGAGTCTAGATTCTAGAACGAGGATCATGATTTTCTTATGTTTATAACGTTAATGTTCTCTGTCAAAAGAGAAAAAAAAAAGAAAAAGACTTTGGTCCAAAGAAAAGTATGAACTAAAATATCGTTTTATTGACAAACATTTACAGAAAGTGCTAAAAACTACAGCTTCTTTCTTTTTTTCTATTTTCTTCTTTAAAATCCAGCACTAAAGTAAGCCGAGTTTGATCAAACGCTTCGGAACACGATCAAACGGCGCGTCAAACACAACAAAAATATGAAGTTTCATCAAACAATCTTCAAACACGTAAATGTTTGACAAACCGTTCAAACTAGCCTTGTAAATGATCAAAATGGTTTGAGTCAAACCAAAATTTACGTGTTTGAGTCAAACCGTTTGATCGTCTCGGGGGCCCTTTAAGATTGTAGAGTTTTTTTTTTAATTTTTGTAAGAACAAACTCATGACGCATACGCATAGGCGCTTGCTCGTACAAATCACGAAAAAATATACTCTTTCCGCGCTGCTACTTTCACGTTATAGTATTTATAAGGGACATAATCACATTGTTTTGTTACACCCTGTATATGATGTTAGTAACTTGTGAGTTACTAATGATCTTTATCCCGATGAAAATAACCCTAAGTGCCAGTCGACACGGGCGCTGCGTCATCGCAGCGTTATTACGAAGCAGTCTTGACGTCAACATCCCCCCTCCCGCTTCGTCTCGAGGGCTGCTGTCCGTCATGTGTGCGTTGCGACGACGCGCGACGCAGCGCGCCGTGTGAATTACCTTTAGTAGAGGAGGGGAAGAAGGGATTTTGGGAGTAGCTCGAGCGTGTCAGATTAAGCTTGTATAGGCTTCCGACATGTGTCTAGTTATCATGGCATAGAAATCAGATTTCTCATGTGGTGGGTTAATTTTTTTTTTTTGGATATTGAAATGTCATTCAATCTGTCAGATTAAGATAGGGGATGTTGAGTATACCCCAAAGAACCTTCCATAACAAGCACTGACAATTCAAAGAATAAGGTAAGTCTGTAGGAACACTTTAAAATATATAAAAAATAAACCTTCTTAATTTCCTAACTACTTCGCAGATAATTTATTTTGCACTAAACTAAATTATTTAGTCCTTGTTGTCTAAAATAGAATAATAACTGACCGAAATAAGCAATTTTCAGAATATATTATTTTCTTTTTCCAAACTTTAAAATGGCCGCAGTTTCTGAACCTACCGCTAAGTAAATAAAAAACGCTCTTATTATTTTTTATCAGTTTTACCTAATGTAAAAACCTACTAGGTCTCCATGACGCTCGAGTGACTACAAAATTAACACCTTCCCCTCCCCTACTACTTGGTTGATTGTATGTAAAACAACCCAACGGCAGCGCTGCGTCGACGCAACGCTGACGCAACGCGCCTTGTGGACTGGCTCAGCCGTTTGTCCACCGCCGCCGTCGCCGCGCGGACCGTCACCGAGAACGAGATTATTTTGTGACCTAGGTCCTAGGACATAAGGCCTAAAAGTTTTTCACATTATAAAATTGTAATATTTATTGCTTTTTTTCTAGAATATACCATCGGGCATCGATGGCTTGAGTCACGGCCATCAGTCTGATGCGGGTTCCGGTGTTGGGTTAACGAATTCGCATGTGCCTTATTGCAATGAAAATAAGGTTTATTTTGTTACACAATACAATATGCTATAGTAGTACATAGTATGTTAATTCAGTACTAGTAAAGGTTACGTTTACACCTGCTGTTCTAACGCTCGGTCTTTGTTATTATGAATGTAGACTGTAGTAGATTAAAAAAAAAAGTTAAAGGCTGGTTAAAGGTAAGTACTAAAGTTTAGATGAAGTTTTTAACTGACTTCCAGAAAACGAGGAGGTTATATGTTCAGCTGTGGATATTTTTATTTTTTTATTTTTGTATGTTCAACGATTACTCCGCCGTTTGTGAACCGATTTTCGAAATTTTTCTTTTGTTGTATTAGGCTTCACTTCAGTTTGGTACCATGTTCACAAAAATGGTGACCTGATGATGGGATTCATGAGTAATCGAGGGAAATCCTCAAAATTTATATGGAAACATATAGTGATTTTGGTTTTATGAGAAGCATACTAAGCATATGCTACCAAAATGCAAGATTTTGCACCGAGGTATACTATGGTTCCGAAGATACTAAGAGAACTCCGTATTCCTTATAGGCGCTGTTTTAAGAACTGAAAGCATATGCTGCTATGCAAATTACATTCATCATCGTCATCATAATTATCATCATCATTACCAAGTCAGGGTCACCAATGTCACCAAATTCAACCTTATCTCCAGAGCATAAGGCACACATTTGACATTACTTCTGAGAAGTTAAAGTTGCTTCAATCATGTTACATTCTGTCTCACTTCGCCGATATATTCTAGAAAACAACCTAATTTCAACCTTTTGCATTGCGTTTAGCGTTCGTAGTACAATAACTGTCGTCTCGCATATCTGCCAGGGCTGTCAAGCGAGCGGCGCGGCGGCGCGGCGCGGGCCGGGTACCGTACTATACCATACTACAGTGCGAGGCGTGTGCGACAAGTCGAGCGAGCACCCTATTGAAACTAGTCCGGTGACCGGCTACTTAGCACGTCACACGTGTTCACTTCGATTTTTTTTAAATGTATTGTTTAAAATTATCTGCAGGCTGTAGCTGATATTATATTTTGTAAGTGTGACTGTAATAAGATACCTACGTAGAATAATATACAGGTGTATTATTCTACGTATAGTACGCGATGGCTTACTAGGTAACTAAAAAGAGTGAAATTATTATTTTTAACAAAAAATTAAAACCGACTTCCAAGGTAAAAACAATAATAACATTAATATGAACTAAAAAGTATTAAATAATTTTTACTATCTAATAGTGCCTTTTTCCGAATTCGGCTAAACCTCAACTATTTCTGTACTCAATCTTCATAATTTTGAAGTCGGTGCCAGTTCCAAAAATTTTAAATATTCTGTCAGAGGACTGAAGATTCAGCTATCTGGTACCGACTTCAAAATAATGAAGATTGAGTACAGAAATAGTTGAGGTTTAGCCGAATTCGGAAAAAGGCACTATTAGATAGGAATAATTATTTAATACTTTTTAGTTCATATTATAAGGATGCTATTACTGTTTTTACGTTGGAAGTCGATTTTAATTTTTTGTTAAAAATAATAATGGATATTGACCTTTCGCGTCTTGTCTCTTTCACTCCGACACCAGTGGATTACTTCTTGATAGGTAGATACCTACATGGGCAAATAATACATTTTCTATTACTTATAAACAAACGAAATATAGTTACATGAATTTTAAGAAGATATTAAAAGCATTTGAAACGAGACATTAAACTTCTTTGCAACTAAATTAAAACAAATAATATTTGAAACCTGATCACAAAACTTATTTCTCTACTACCAGAGTCCAGACCAGATAAAAATCGATATTTTTGTGAAAAATCTAACCTAAATAACGTAGATACCGGTAGCCGATATGTTATCAGCTCAAGATTCGGCTCGTAATGTCTTGCAAATGGCCGAACCACTCGACACATATCGAACACTCCACGATAATTCTCCATTTTCGTGTCATTTCGGTATCAGATAAATGGCTGAAATCAAGCAGATCACGTGACACGTGATAACGTTTTTTACTCAGAGACGAATATTAGGAATTACTGTAAGGGAGATCGCAGACGACAGACTTTTTGTGCGATCGAGTCTGCGGCGCGCATACAGGTGGCATGGCCGCGCCATCCATGCAGACTGTATGGGAGCCGCAGACTCGATCGCACAAAAGTCTGTCGTCTGCGATCTCCCTAAAATGTAAAACTACGAATATACTGTAATTAAATGAAGATTTTGACAAAAGCCCCATAAATAATTATCTATCAAACTTTTCATTTACTTAATTGAAGTTTAATCATCAGTAACACAACCGTAAATCTCATATTGACTTGAGACTTTTATTTAGTAAAACATTTTGCCTAATATTCAAAAGTATTTTGGGAAAACTTTTTGTTTAATAAAAGCCTCCATAAAAATACAGAAATCCAAAGTAAATTGAATTAAGCATTAGGCCTTTTACATGGTGACGAGTGCTAACACAATTTTGTGAAACCACGTCAATATATTATTCTACGGGTACAACTTATAACTAGACATTGTTACTTGTGCAACTGACGTCACGTTTCTTAGAAGTTCTGGCGCCTCAATTTACAAAACAGTTCAAACAAGGACAACTACAATAAAGAATTTATAAAACGTTTAAGTACTAAAGATTAGATAATAGATTTCTCTAGTATTTGCTTAATTTCTTTTTTGAGACTGGCAACTAGATCTTGGCACATCATAGTAAAAGCTTAGCAAGAAGAGGCTTGGCTCTGCATAGTTATATAAAGTAACGAAATGATGTGTTACTTCCGAAACCCTGCATTTTAACGTTATTAAAACTGTCTGCAGTCTTTTCTTGGGACTCAAAGTTGCAATGTTAAATTTCATCTTGGTTACAAAGAGATAGAAATAGCATTAAGAGGTAGACAGACAGATCGACACACATTTATAACATACCATAGAAGTATGAATACTAGAAATGAGAATTATATACGTTTCTAGTTTCTATGTAACCTGATCAATTCCATGTATGCGACTAGGCCACTGTATGTACGTCACAATAGCCGGCAAACAGGGAGAGGCAGGCGACAAGGGACTGAGATTAGATTCGACACGTTCCGCGTCTTGAGTGCTGCGCAAACACGATATCGCATTATCTACCGTAACCCGGTTCCACTTGTTCGAAAGTCCACATCGCCGAAACCAATACCTATTACTAATAGATTTTTTGAGTGTGGGTACCTATAGAGTTAATAGACGTACACCCAAAATCAGGTGCTTATAATTTGGTGCGCGTTAAGTATGTCTTTTTCATAGGAAGAGCTGGAAAATACTTATACCGACCCATAAGGATTTAAAATACTACATTACGGAAAATGTTGCCCAGAAACTTGCGGAACAAACGGCTTTCTTGTCACATCCCGTTGTTGCCGAATTGCGCAATCAGAAAAGCTCCTACCAAACTTCGTGATTTATTGTTCATCGTTCATTTACCATGTGAGAGAACTGTGAAAAGTAATTAGCTATCTGTTCTCCCAAAATGATAAAGGTTCATTGGCTACTAGTACTTTGAAGGGCTTAAGAGAATACATGGTTGCAACTTGCATTGATGCAACCCTTATTTCAATGCAACTCTAACGACTCTTGAATCAATTACGTAAGCAATCTGCATCCACTTAGTAGTAAAAGGATAAGAAAGTTTGAGAGACACCGCGCCCAACAATGTAACAGTCAATGAGCAGACGCACGCATAATCCTAAACAATTTCAAAAGCAATTATACAAGTTGGTCACTCCGAGCCATTCCGTATGACATGTCCACTTCGAGGAAGCCACCGACGAGCGCTGAATCAAAATATCCTCTTGCTGCACCAGCGGGGCTGACCTCCCCCGCCCCCCGGCTCATTAAGGAACGTGACGAAATTGGAGATAGTCGGTGTGATAGCGAGGGTCTACGTATATTGGCCGTCGATGATAGACCAGCTGTACCGTTACGCGGCGATCGGTGACTGAATGAACATCGCCCATTCAATTGTTTCGCTAAACGACGCGGACGGCTGTCGTCAGAGTCTTCTCATAACATTTATAGAAATTACCATGCTTAACCCTATTTGCGTCATAAGAATGCGATATGTGTGCACCTGCAATGTCAACATTTAAGTATACAGCTAGTAACGACGGTTATAAACATTAACATATTTTGATCTGGGCAACAAGATTTTGGATCGAGATAAGTGACAGCGGATACCAATACCCACCAATTAATGCTGAATAAAGATTTATCCTAAATTAACTAAAAGATTTTGTACCTAACCAGAACAATGATTACCTACATTATTGGAAATTGTCAATTATTATTAAAGTAGAATTCCTGGGTACGCCCATGAGTTCAGCGCAATAAAACCGAAGCTTTTGAATTTATTCATGGTACTCATAATAATAATTATTTATTTATGAGTTTAGACCACGTCTAGATAAAAGCTCCATCATTCTTTAAGCTTCCAAGCTTAAAGCCGACATCCGAATATTCATTGCTAGATACAAAAGAGGGGTCAAAATCTTGTCAAAAGGAAGTGAGAGAGAAAAAAATAGGATAGCGCGGAAGCGGCGGGCGTTGGCACCTGATGCGGCGCACATACTGATGGGGACCAGGGATGAGAGCACATTAGCATGCTGGGGATAGCTGGGGAAGATTCGTGTGTCGAGGAGGTTTTAGAAGCTCAAATACTTAAATACACGAGACACACGGGGTAAAGCCATTTATTTATGCAGTGAAATTGGGCCATCTTAGGGCCCTTCCACACGACGTTTTTTTTTGCGCACTGACGACACGCGATTCTGATGCGCTCATCTTTGTGCTCATAATCGCGTTTTGGCAGATATTACATTACAGTGTATCGATACAAACGCGTGTTACGACCGCACTTCATTAGCGTTTATCTTGGGTTTGTATCGATACAAACAAGCGTTTCCTTTGCGTCAAAAAACGTGTAATATCTGCCAAAACGCGATGAAAACGCGCATATGACGAGCACATCAGAAACGCATTTGACAACGCGCAAAAAGAACGTAGCGTGAAAGAGCCCTTACCCTTAGTCAGTAGGTCACTCTTCCACGCTGGGCCATATTACAATAACCGATGTAAATATTTTTACCCAATTTAATAATACGTATCCTTCTACGCGTACAACATAGGGAAGTTGCATAAGACAATTATCGAATCTTAATAGACATAATCTTTATAATCGATATTTCAACAAAAAATTAAATAACAGCAATCCAAGTGACTCAAAGTTGCTGTTTTTTCGTTCTCGACTCGACCGTAAGCGTATTCTCTATTATTATTTTTAACAAAAAATTCAAACCGACTTCCAGAGTAAAAACAATAAATATTATTATAATGAACAAAAAATTATGAAATAATTCTTACTATTAATAGTGCCTTATGCAGAATACTCCTAAACCTCTACTATTTCTGTACACAATCTTCATTATTTTGAAGTCGATACCAGCTAAGAATGGTGAGTTCTTAGACAAAATATTTTTAATTTGAAAGACTGGTACGGACTTAAAAATTATGAAGATTGTGTACAGAAATAGTAGAGGTTTAGGAGTATTCTGCATAAGGCACTATTAATAGTAAGAATTATTTCATACTTTTTTGTTCATTATAATAATAATTATTGTTTTTACTCTGGAAGTCGGTTTTATTTTTTTGTTAAAAATAATAATTTCACTCTTTTTAGTAATTTAAGTAATTTATAAGCTTTTCTGTAAATACTAATGTGTTCTACTAAGTGACTTTGGAGCCAGGATACACATTAATGATATGAGAACTATAAAGTAAATATACCTAGCGCCCTCTCGGAATAGAGAATTGCATAAGCAACTCCAAGAATATACTTGTATCACTGTATAATTAATAATATTATAAGCTTGGCGTTAAGCAAGCAATGATAAAATTAATGTTCATGCGCCTATCTCTAAAGGCTCCTGTTCAGTGACTTTCTTTCTATCACAACACTCCTGGAAAGTCATTAGCTCACTATAATTATTGTTCATATAATATTATGCTTAAACTACTTAGAACTACGTTAATTCAACTATTTATTTTGTCCCAATAACAAGGAGTTTCCTACATACGGACATATTACCTACCTCATAATTCATAGATCTCATAATCAAATAGCTAACTTGGTAACCTGATCACCAAGTTTGAATCATTTACTTTGATATAACAATATAACACCATTGATATAATTTTTGAAATAGTTCGACATATTAAGAGTTATGATTTAATGATTAAGGCTGCGTTTCCACTGAAGCGGAGCGGAGCTTAGCGGTGCCAAATTGGTCAATCACCATGCTCGAAATATTCGCTCCGCTTCGCTGTCATTCAATTGATTGATCAATTCGGACTCCGCTAAGCTCCGCTCCGCTTCAGTGGAAACGCAGCCTCATGGTGTGGTGGTAGTGGTGATGATGATGATGAATGTAACTTGCATAGTAGCATATGCTTTGAGTTCTTAAACCAAAGCCGAAACCCCCAAACTTGTATCTATAAGGAATCCGGAGTTCTCTTAGCACCTTCGGAACCAAGGTATACCTTAGTGCAAAATTTTGCTTTTTGGTAGCATATGCTTAGGATACTTATCATAAAATCGAAATCACCATATGTTTCCACATAAATTTTGAGGAGTTCCCTCGATCACCATCAGGTCGAAATAATAATATAATAAAATAATTTTCAAAATAGCTTAACTTTCTACAGAACAATGTTTAAAGATATCCGTGATCCGTTTTGATCTAAAAATACTATGAATATATGAAACTACTTACTATGAAAAATACCTACCAATTATAATATATACCATAATGTGAAGGTGTATGGTGGAATGGTGGTGATGATGATGATGATTAATGTAATTAGCTTGGTAGTATATGCTTTCATTTTATAAAACAACGCCGAAACCCCCAAAGGAGTAAGGAATTCTGTTCACCACCTTCGAACTATGGTATATCCTGGTGCAAAATCTTACTTTTTGGTAACATAATATGCCTGAAATACTTCATATGAAACCATATGTTTCCATTTGAATTTTGAGGAGTTCCCTCGATTACTCATGGATCCCATCATCAGGTCACCACTTTTGTGAAAATGGGACCAAATTGGAGTGAAACCTAATACAACAAAATAAAAATTTTGAAAATCGGTTCATAAACGGCGGAGTAATCGTTGAACATTCATAAAAAAAAATCCACAGCCGAACATATAACCTCCTCGTTTTTTTGGAAGTCGGTTAAAAATCTAAAATAATCGATGAAGGAGAGCACCTGATAAAGGTGTCCTTTTCTCAAGTTAAAATTCCTTGAATCTGAAAGATCCAAGGAACTGTTTACGGACAGTAAAAAAGAGAACAACAAGAACAAATTACAACACACACGACGCAAGACACAGCTACTTAGCATGTCCCGCACATTCACTCGGATTCCGATGTTCAGTTTTAGTGGTCACTCGGAGATGATTTGAATTTACGAACAACAGGCTCAGAGGGGGCTATCCTGAAACATCCGATATGTTTTAATACTTAAAAGATATTGGCATGGTAAAGCTATCACTGGATAGCTTAAAAACTGTTTTAAGAAACTAGATAGCCGTTTTCAAAAATAAATAAGCAAGTTGTTTTTTCATAAAATATGAAAAGGCAAAAAATAATGCCTGGTATTATTATTTTTAACAAAAAATTAAAACCGACTTCCAAGGTAAAAACAATATTAACATTAATATGAACTAAAAAGTATTAAATAATTTTTGCTATCTAATAGTGCCTTTTTCCGAATTCGGCTAAACCTTGACTATTTCTGTACTCAATCTTCATTATTTTGAAGTCGGTACCAGATAGCTGAATCTTTAGTCCTCTGACAGAATATTTGAAACTTTTGGAACTGGCACCGACTTCAAAATTATGAAGATTGAGTACAGAAATAGTCAAGGTTTAGCCGAATTCGGAAAAAGGCACTATTAGATAGCAAAAATTATTTAATACTTTTTAGTTCATATTAATGTTAATATTGTTTTTACCTTGGAAGTCGGTTTTAATTTTTTGTTAAAAATAATAATAATTTCACTCTTTTTAGTTACACTAGTAGGTAAACCTTCGCGTATATTTTACGTATCTTATTACACAGTTCACACTCACAGAAATAATATATTATCAGTGAAGTGAACATATTATTGTGCTAAGTAATTTAACAATTTTAATACTTCAAACCCCAAGCGGTCACCGGCGATTGCGATAACAATAGAAAGGCTATTGTGTCTCGTTTTTCCACGATCCAAGGATCTATCAGAGAAAAAATTGTATAAACTTGCATAGGTCATCTAATATATAAAATTCTCGTGTCACAGTTTTCGTTGCCATACTCCTCGGAAACGGCTTGACCGATTCTCATGAAATTATGTGAGCATATTGTGAGGATATTGGTCTGAGAATCGGCCAACATCTATTTTTCATACCAAAAATTATTTATATGGCAAAACAACGTTTGCCGGGACAGCTAGTAATATAATATAATATAATATTATCATAATTATTGACAGCTGTTCTTGTAATCAAGAATTCAATTTCAAATCCATTCAAATCGATACTTAGTGCGCCATCTATCGATTAATAAGTATAACTAATTAAAAAGCCACTTATTGACTTTGTTTTGTTTAAATGCTCTTTTTAAAATAACTTTAGTTTAATTCTATATTTTGTCTATTAAAATTTAATAAAGTAGTTAGTATAGTATTCGATCTGTATATAAAGTAGTAAAGTATATTCGATTCGGCGTATTCGGCGTATTCGGCGCTGACCGCCGTGTATATTTAAACAAAGTGTTGTTATACAGTATAAAATTATTATTATTATTAGTATATCCACACCTATGCCTTGTACTATTATCTATTCTGTGCCATGAGACATTGGTGACCTTAACACGACGTGGTAATGATGAAGACGAAGATGATGATGATGATGATGATGATGATTATGATGATGAATATGAGTTGCATAGTAGCATATGCTTTCTGTTCTTAAAACAACGCCGAAACTCCCAAACGTGTATCTATAAGGAGTCAGGAGTTCTCTCAGCATCTTCGAAACCATGGTATACCTTGACCCAATATTTAACTTTTTGGTAGCATATTCTTAGTACACTTCACATAAAACCAAAATCACCATATGTTTCCATATAAATTTCGAGGAGTTCCCTCGATTACTCCTGGATCCCATCATCAGGTCACCACTTTGTGAACATGGTACCAAATTGGAGTAAAACCAAATACAACAAAGCAAAAATTTCGAAAATCGGTTCACAAACGGCGGAGCAATCGTTGAACATACAAAAAAAAAAAAAAAAATATCCACAGCCGAACATATAACCTCCTCGTTTTTTGGAAGTCGGTTAAAAAGAGGTCATAGGAAACTTTAAAAAAATCTTACATGGATTGTGTTGGAAATACATTTTTTACTGTATTTTGCTAAAAAGCTCCGTAATGTTTTGTGTTGGGCAGAAGTTCTTTTTCACTAAGATTTAATACATCAATCATTAAGTAATTCTCTGTTTTTAACTTTTTAGTTTTTACACCGACTCCAATCTAATATCGCTCGTCATACCGTAACGAATGAGTTCAGAATAGCCTCCCTAGCGGCGGGATAATGTCGAATGCGCGTGTACACGATCTTACATAGAGATAGCATCTCAATTGAATCTTACGCAGCCTTTATAAAACCATAAGGAATGCGCGCTTCTGGAATACAGATTATTCTTACTTACGCACTTTCTCGAGCCTATTAATTTTGTAAGGACGTTGGAGGATCTTTTTGTGTTCCAAATAGTTAATAGACTACTTTTAATAGAGTTCCGTTACCAGTACAGAAAGAGTAAAAAGTTTGCTGCTTGTTCGCCAATCTGTTTGTCACTGTTACAGTTAAAACTAGTTTATAGATAAAACGCGTTTTTCCTAGTTAGAACTAGTTTTTACTTAATGCCTTTGTTAATACTAGAATTGACTAATGTCTGAACCGAATATCCAGTAAAAACTAGTTTGTGCTAGACAACGCGTTTTACCGAAGTGATTCAGTTAAAACTGTTCTTCAAATAACAGAAAAATGATCAAAAACATTAGTCTTACTTAACTACTTACCCACGATCACGGCCACGGCCAAAACAAAAACAAACACAATCCAGAAAGTCCAAAAGTAGGTTCAGACCACAACACCCAGAAATAGATGGGTTCTGGCTTCAACTGATAATTGAAGCTAGTTGTGCCATATTGAGGGTCATTGGTCTCTAGGTATGACTGATGATGGATCACACGACACGTGCCGTTCGTCTGTAAGAAGCCTTAGATTAAGTATTATTATTTTTTGGTTCCCAGTATTAAAAATACCTAAGACTGAAAATACCTTTCAATAAATATTTTTAAAACTTATATCTTGTTTTTAATCCCAAATTAGTTTTTCTAGTGCTAGTTTTAACTATAGCTCGATGTGACAACTAGTTTTATCTGAAAATCAAATGTGTCAGTGGTAAATTCTAGTTTTAACTGATTATTTCTAGTTTTAACAAAGGCATTAAGTTATAACTAGTTTTAACTAGGGAAAACGAGTTCTAACGAAAAATGGGTTTTAACTGTAACATCATCATGTAGAATCTCCTTATCCGTGATAGCAAGGCAGTTGAAAGTTGTCTTGTGAAGTTTTAGACAACGAAAAATACTAAAAACAGTATTAAAATAAATAGCTAAGTAAAGCTCCTGTACAATTAATGAAAGTGTTGTGTTTCCCTTCAGGTGTACCTATGACTGACTCGCCTCTGGCCGTTTTCATTTCACACCTATAAGTATTTTGAAATTTCATCTATCTTTAATAGGGAATATGTATAGTGCAATACGTAAATGTCCGAGCAAAGGGCGCTACTAACACATACAGCAAAAAATCCGCTAAAAATCCAGCATGTTCCAAATGTCATTTTAGAATAATGATAAAAACGTTGTCAAACGTAGAACAAAACTTATTGTAAACCTGTATAATATGCTGGTACCTCTAGCGTAAAGACATTGCAGTAAGTAGTATTGTTTTGTTTGATTTAAAAATTGAACCTGAGTTTTTAATCAATGACAGTATAGCCGTTTCAGATATAGGGAATCAATAATGCTGTGAAGTATCAACATTCAAGGCACTGGCCCCTGATACGATGTGTCAACACAAGAACTGAACGTATTAGATAGTAATTCAAAGACTTTATTTATTCAAATTCAAAGACTTTATTAGCATCCAAGTATAGTATACACATACAAACTCAGCACCTTGCAAAGGCGGTTGCTTATAAGATAGTAAGTTAACAAATATTTTAGAATATAATTTCTTTACGTAACATAATATAATATGTATTATTCATTTCTTAATTTCTTATATTATATATAAGTACATTATACAATTACAATAGTACATGAATGTTATGAATTTATTATACTTAATCTTCTTTAGAAAAGAATTCTTCTAGCGAGTAGAAACATTTTTCAGTTAGGTAGCTTTTTAATTTTCTCGTAAATGATAATAGTTTTGTTTCATTTTTAATTGCATCTGGGAGGTGATTAAATATTTTAACTGACATGTAGTATGGGCTTTCGTTTAGCATTTTAATTCTGGAGTATGGTAAATGTAGTCTGTTTTTGTGTCGTGTGTTAATGTCATGTGTATCTTTAATCTTAGTAAAGTAATCTAAATTTTTGAAAACAAATAAGCTAATGTCTAATATGTAAATGGATGTAAGTGTAAGTAATTTGTATTTAATAAAATATGGCCTGCAGCTGTCTCTATTTTTTATTTGTGCTATTATTCTTACACATTTTTTTTGTAGGATAAAGAGTTCGTGGCTGTTTACGCTGTTCCCCCACAGTATGATCCCATATCGCAGCCAGGAGTATGCATATGCATAGTATGCTGTGAGGGAGGTTTGTGTGTCTGTGCTGCATTTAAGATGAAAAAGTGCGTATGTGAATTTTGATAATTTTGATTTGATGGTTTGAATATGTGTTTTCCAATTTAAATGAGTGTCGATGTTAATGCCGAGCAAGTTAAATGTGTTTACTGTATCTAAATTAGTGTTCTCAAACGTTGTATTTATTTTTATTGCTGGTTTTTTATATGATCTGAATTGAATAGTTTTTGTTTTTTTAAAGTTAATTTCCAAATTATGATCTCGAAGCCAATCTGTTACATCTCTTAATATTTTTTGTAATATGTCGTCTGTTGAGTTCGTATTTTCATATTTTATTAGGATGGATATATCGTCTGCGAATAATACCGGAAGAGCTATTTGGCTATTAAGGATTTTAGGTAAATCGTTTATGTAAAGTAAAAATAGAACACAACCTATCACACTTCCTTGGGGAATAGAACATATCATCTCCAGTTCCTCTGATCTTATTTTAGTGATTTCTCGCGTTTCTTGATCGTTGTGTTCTATCTGTACAATTTGTTTTCTATTTTCTAGAAAGGATTTGAACCATGAGTATGCTGGTCCACGTATACCGGAGCCTGACAGTTTTTCAAGAAGTATATGATATAACACCTTGTCATAAGCCTTTGTCATGTCCAGTAGGATGCCTAATACGTACTTTTGGTCATTTATGTATTGGAGAGCCGTTTGAATATATTTATAGACTGCCAGCGTCGTGGATCTCGCCTGCCTAAATCCGTTTTGACTGTCGTCCAGAATATTGTTCTTTTCTAGAAAGTTGTATAGTCTGTTGCACATGGCCTTTTCAAATATTTTGGAGAATGTTGGTAGTAAAGCTATGGGTCTGTAGTTACTAGGGGTTTGCTTGTCACCTTTCTTGTGAATTGGGCTTATTAGGGATATTTTTAAAGAATCTGGAAATTTTGCCTCTAGAAAACTTTGATTTACAAGGTATGTTAGGGGTACGGAAAGGTTTATTGCGCAATGTTTTACTAGGATTGGTGGAATGTCGTCTATACCGCAGCTATGTTTGTTTTTGATAGAACTGATAAGATTTATAATTTCTTTGCGGTTTACGGGATTTAGATACATGGAGCATAGGGGAGAGTTAACGACGGGGCGGCCCTTTGCAGATATTTTTTTATTTGGGTCGGTACCAACTGTTGCAAAATACTTATTGAAGGTGTTTGTTATTTCTTTTGGGCATTTTATAGTTTTATCATCGAGTTTTAATGAGATGTTTTCACGTGTATTGTCTTTTGTTCTGCCGGATTTCTGGTTTATGATACGCCACATAGTTTTGGTTTTGTTGTCAGATTTTTCCATCTGATTTTTATAGCTCAATTTTTTCGATAGTTTTATTGTACGCTTCAGCGTTTTGCTGTATTTTTTATAGAATTTATGAATGACTTCGTTATTTGTTTGATTTAATATAGTTCGTAATATTCTTTTATGTTTACATGATTTTTTTAACCCTGTAGTCAACCAAGATTTTTTAGGTTTATTTTTAATTTTAATTTTTTGTATAGGTATATGTTTATTTAGAATTGTTTTTAAAATCAAGCTAAAGTTGTTGTAATTTACATTTACATCAGCTTTTTCATTAATTATATTATGCCATTCTATTTCTTTTAGTGCGTTATTAAATGAGTTCATATTATCTATTGTAAATATTCTTTTATTTATATACCACGGCCTGTTGTTTTTTGAATGTAAATTATTGTTGTCTATTGTAATATTTAAAGCTTTGTGATCTGATAACCCATAATCCTCAACTTGGCATTTTTTTAGAATAGGCTTGTGGTTTGTAAATAAGAGATCTATACATGTAGAACTATTGCTGGTTACCCTTGTTGGTTCTTTTATTAATTGTTCAAGATTATATGAGCGCATTGTATGTATGAGTTCTTCTGTTTGTTTATTAGTATTTAGTATATTTATATTAAAATCTCCTCCAAGAATTATATATTGTAGCTTTATTCCACTTAACACCCTGGCTTTATTCGGTGGGACCGTAATGTCAAGTGATACTATAGCCTCGTTTCGACTTAGATTATAGAAACTGTAACTTCTGAAGTAGCAGCCTTCGTCACTGCCACATCTATTAAAATGTAAACTACTTAAAATTAAATAATTGCTATTAAAATATGACGTCCTGTAAAAGTCTTGTTACTTGATACTCAAAATGATTAAAACACCATAACTATTAACTATAAGTACCTACGAAATAGGCTACTTGTGTAAGCTTATTACAATCTTAAAAATGATAAATTATCTTTAACTAGCTGACCCGACAGACGTTGTCCTGTCTTAATGATGATTACTTAATTATTAGAATTGGTATAATTAAGAAAACAATAGATTGAAATTAGTATCTCCATGCCAAATTTTATCAAAATAAATTAAATAGTTTAAGCGAAAATCACAAAAGTTTATTGTGCAGGAACCATACATTTTCCGAGACAAAAAATATCCCTAATCCTTTCCCGAGACTCAAGGTATCTCCATGCCAAATTTCATAAAAATAGACTGAATAGTTTAGTTTAGGCGAAAAATCATAAAAGTTTATTTATTTTGTGGGAACCGTACATTTTCCGAGACAAAAAGTATCCCTTGTCCTTTCCCGAGACCCAAAGTATTTCCATAGCAAATTTCATCAAAATAGATTGAATAGTTTAGGCAAAAATCATAAAAGTTTATTGTGCGGGAACCGTACATTTTCCGGGACAAAAAGTATCCCTTGTCCTTTCCCGAGACTCAAAGTATCTCCATACCAAATTTAATAAAAATAGACTGAATAGTTTAGGCGAAAAATCATAAAAGTTTAATGTGCGGGAACCGTACATTTTCCGGGACAAAAAGAATCTCTTGTCCTTTCCCGAGACTCAAAGTATCTCCATGCCAAATTTCATAAAAATAGACTGAATAGTTTAGTTTAGGCGAAAAATCATAAAAGTTTATTGTGTGGGAACCGTACATTTTCCGAGACAAAAAGTATCTCTTGTCCTTTCCCGAGACCCATAGTATTTCCATACCAAATTTCATCAAAATAGATTCAATAGTTTAGGCAAAAATCATAAAAGTTTATTGTGCGGGAACCGTACATTTTCCGGGACAAAAAGTATCCCTTGTCCTTTCCCGAGACTTAAAGTATCTCCATACCAAATTTCGTCAAAATCGATTGAATAGTTTACGCGCAAATCATAAAAGTATATTGTGCAGTAACCGTACATTTTTCCGGGACCAAAAGTATCCCTTGTCCTTTCCCGAGACTCTAAGTATCTCCATACCAAAATTCATCAAAATCGATTGAATAGTTTACGCGCAAATCATAAAAGTATATTGTGCAGTAACCGTACATTTTTCCGGGACCAAAAGTATCCCTTGTCCTTTCCCGAGACTCTAAGTATCTCCATACCAAAATTCATCAAAATCGATTGAATAGTTTACGCGCAAATCATAAAAGTATATTGTGCAGTAACCGTACATTTTTCCGGGACAAAATGTATCCTATGTCCTTCTCCTGGCTCTAAACTACCTCCCTGCCAATTTTCAGCTAAATCGGTTCAGCCGTTCTTGAGTTATAAGTGAAGTAACTAACACGACTTTCTTTTATATATATAGATAAAACTTTATTATAATAATGGTAAAATATCTTCTTAGTCGTTAATTTCCCCAAGGGGCGATTCCATTAGCGAGGTGCAACAGTTTG
Organism: Polyommatus icarus; assembly: GCA_937595015.1. Classification (NCBI taxonomy): domain Eukaryota; kingdom Metazoa; phylum Arthropoda; class Insecta; order Lepidoptera; family Lycaenidae; genus Polyommatus; species Polyommatus icarus. The sequence goes on from OW569321.1 coordinate 24,466,918, forward strand.
ATACGCTTAAAGCTTCCTACAGGCAAAATGAACTTATGAAGCATATTTATTAATAAAATATCCTTTGAAGGGATACATTTTGACTAGTTTAACAATGATGTATATATGAAAACCTTCATCAAATGTATGAAGGGCCACAAAACAGGCCAAAGTGCCATCGCGGGTGCAACCAATTTGACCCTCCATTAAGAACTGTGATGAGTTCATATGTGAATACTGGCTATTGCGAAACTTTTACAAAATAATTTGCCTATATTTAAAAATAGCATAAAACAAAGAAACTATGTTACTAGATAAAAGTAAATATAATAATAAGTACTAGAAATTATTAACCATTTCTACTATCGCGGGCGCAACATCAAAATTTCAAATCTCTTAAAGGTGAATTAAATCGTAATTCTCTAACAAATTTTAAAATTTTCAATGTGGAATATATAATAATACTAGTAAGTTTGTAATAAAACTGTACCAAAAAGTAGTTTTTTTTTAAATTTTCAATTGTTTATTGGCCTGACAAAACTAAACCACTAAAAACGATTGAATAGTGTAATTTATACAAAAGATTTCGACGTATTACTGTACAACTATACTACAACTAAACATTAATTTAAAATATATGCTATTTTAATTTAAAAATATGGGAAAGAACATCGCGTCCCTTAGATGATATTGCTTAAAAACGCTCTAAATAATTCGAATTCCATTTTTTACCGATAAAAGTTGTTTTGTTAGTAAATACACATCTTCTTACGTATATTCCAATTGAAAAATGTAACTAATGCCGCATTTTAAAAATTCTCGTTAAGGGCCGTCTATAGCGGAATGGCCCCAAGGTAATCAAAAAGTCGCAACCTTGGGCCGGTCAGAACTCGGACGGTTTAATTTGCAAATTAAAGAACAGAGCTTAATTTATGTTGTTTGAATTAAAGTATTGTGGGGAGCCAGACACAAAAACTTAAAACAGTGTACATGAAAAAAAAACAATGTAAGTATTGTTTTATTTTAGGGTTTGCATTCAGAGCACAGTTTTGGGAGTTTTTGAACCTTTTTTCCAAAATATTATCTCGTTTTTTTTTTCGCTTAGACATACATAAATCTATTGGGTCATTAATCATTAGCATAATATTACATAGTCATTAATTTAGAAACTAATATACTTATAAATTCTATCGTTATTTTATGGCGCCAAGTAGAGCCGACTATATCTGCGGCGAGTAAACAGCGTGTTCCGAGTAGAGCATAATGCGGCATTGTGGACATCTCCGGTCTCGGCGCAGGCGCACCCGACACCTCATCCCACGGTCAGCTCTCACAATATTCCGCCAGCACAGTAAACAATAATGCTTAGCAACGCAGTTGCGGCGCTTCTGTTATTGCAGGAGTCTAATTGCTCCGTAATAGTAGGCTTCTATTTCTAGCTTGATTAGTATTCAGTTCAAAAATAGAACATTATTTAAATTTTGTGATGAAGGAATGTTATCACAGTTCGGTCCAGGCTCAGACTCTTTTTCATAGTGTGCGTGTCATGCGCGTACCAGAAGACCTTAATAACCGAAGACGATTCAAATTAACTATTAAGTAATTCCTATAGCGCAAATGGCGGATTTAAACTGGACGAACGTATAATGTGGTTGTTTTATATCAAGCTCGAAAATTAGATTACGACTAGCATTGAATGGATATAATCTGACTAAATTAGGTAGGTTTGCCATCTGCATAATATTATGAATCAATATCTCTCATGATACTGGATACAAAGTTTACGTAACATTTGGTTTCCAGGATTTCTTCTGTCAAAACCATTCGTCTGACTCCACTTCTTAAAACTTCCGTCCAAAATATTGGAAAGTTTCGCATTTAGGTTATGTATTGCGAACGCTGACGAGACCGATCGATCGAAGTTTTCCCGCCCATTGTATGCGGATTCTGCGTATCACCAGATCACCGCTGCCCCCTGCGCATACTAAACACTTTTACGATCCCACATTTTGTCCGCACCGAGATAATAAAATAAACTCACGAATCCTTTCCCTCATTTGGATGCTGAACGAGTAGCTAATATATCTGTAATCAGTCAGTAAAGACAGTAGATTTCGTGACCATAGTCGATAGGCCATAAAATTCTATTAGTGATCAACCTGGTCTAGCTTAAATACTAATTTTTAAAGCAACGTATAAAGCATAGCAAAGCAGCATCTCTTCTTGATAGCGTAGAAACGGCAAAGATGCTGGAAAATTAGAATTGAGGTAGAAACACACAATACAATATAATATTAAGTAGGTACGTGTGTGCTCTTTAATGAAGTGAAATAATAAAGACAATAAAAGTAGAAGAATAGTAGGTAATTTTAAAGAAAAGACCTAGAAAAAATTTACGCAGGTACGTACCTAATCTCCAGACAATCTCGTGTTGCCTGTTAATTAGTCTGTAGTCTGTACCTAAGTAAGTTGTGTACAAGTGTAGCGACCGGCGATATTATATCTAAATGAATCAGAAGCATCCAAGCGACAAACAACCAGTACGAAGCCTCTCTGTAATTTATTCTACATCTAAAAAGCTTGTTTCTCACGCACTCATAAGCTGTGCTGTGTGCATGTATGGAAAAGGTTGTAGTTATCCTCTCCGCATTATGTATTAACGCACCTCCAATATAAACTTTATTGTCACGTCTCAAAGTTTGAAACCGCTTTGTCATGGTGTTTGTGTTTTAAGCTGTTTTTGCGTCGGCAACTCCAATTTATTTCATTAGGAGAAGGCAGGATACATGTCCCTCGATGTCTTCATGGGCGACTGACTTCTGACATCAGTGTTGCAATATCTTTTGAAGTTTTATTATTTTTACTCTTAAAAGTTTTTATTTCTGCAACATTACCAACTTTAGATTTGTCTTCGAAGTCTCATCTTAATTTATGGACTTTTCTGTAGATGCTGTTGCAACGCCATTCAAAAATGTAATTTTTAAAGTTATTATTATTATGATAAGCCTAAACTGTCCCATGCACGGCTAGGCAAAGGCCTCCCCCAAAGACTTCCATCTGTCTCTCTCATGCGCCTGCACCGCTGGCTAGCCTGGCTGGTATGCCTCCAGCTCATCACGCCATTTTCTAGGCCGGCCTCGGCGGCGGCGTCCGTCTTCAGGTGCCCACTCATTTCAAAGTTGGTTTAACTTTTTGTTTTTCATGTTAATAGTCTTTATTTGATTATAAAATATATGAATTACAAAAGTAGGAAATTATAATACTGCAGGATCATTCCCCTTAAGTCGTCATATTTTCCTTATTTTCACGGTATTTCTCTAGGCTGGCCACACCGTGGTAAGAAAAAACTCAATGCTCCCCGCATCTCGGTAATTTTATGCGAGACCGTCTCGCGAACCATTAGCCGATGGAAGAAACGAGTCTTTATCTCTCGCCTCGTTTCCGTTTGAATTTAAAACGAGTTGTTGACAGTACCTACACATTCAAAATGTCTGCTCATGCTTCTACAGATAAATACATCGTCCGTGTGCAATAAACTAAAAATAATGATAAAAGATTATCAAAATAATCTGTTAATTGTGATCTTACAATAGGTTGCATTGGTACAACTCTGATTAGATCATGTTTATGATAAGTTTAGTTTTCTGTATATAGAATCCTTTGCAACCCAATATACACCAATAAATTGACAGCTAGCGATATCATACTTTTTGAGCCCGTCAACCGAAGCTTTTTTTTATTAAATAAGGGGGCAAACAAGCAAACGGGTCACCTGATGGTAAGCAACTACCGTCGCCCATGGACATTTGCAACATCAAAAGAGCTGCAGGTGCGTTGCCGGCCTTTTAAGAGGGAATAGATACGTTCTTTTCTTGAAGGTTTGCAGGTCGTATAGGTCCGGAAATACTGCTGGTGACGACAGTTCGTTCCAGAGTTAAATTCATCCAGCTCAACAAATAACAACAAGTTGAATCAAAATCCCCAAAAAATTAAATTTCTGGTCACCGTCGTATATATTTATTATAAATACACCGTGGAGAAAAACGCCGAAGTTTCGTGCAGGACAGTGGGAGCGAGATGGCCGTCGCGGTCTGGTGGCGCGGGGGTCCGCTCTGACCTCGCGGATTCCAACCTTCTTTATTCCGAGCTTTTCTCGGAATCGAAAACGATCATTTAATATTTAATTACTCGGAAATCTATTCATATAATAAAACTGTAGAAATGAGAATTCTGTACATTAAAGATATTCAAAAAATAATAAGCGGGGGGTGTTACTACATCGCTATAGAAGCCAAAAATTTGGTTAGTTTTTTTGTCTGTCTGTCTGTCTGTCTGTCTCTCCGCCTGTATGTTTGTTCCACTATCACACGAAAACTACTGATCCGATTTGAATGCGGTTTTCGCAGATATATTTGTCTTCTTCCAACTTAACATCTGGTCTATAAAAAAAATTCCCCCCACCCCTCTAAGGGGAGCAAAGAGGGGGTCAGATTTTGTATCAAACTTTTTTCTTTAATGGACTTACGTCATATTATTAACTGTTTTTTCGAACTTAACATCTGGTGTATAAAATTTTTCACCCCACCCCTCTTAGGAGACAAAAGACCCCTCTTTTGTCAGATTTTGTATCAACTGATGAAGTAGAAATACTTTAAATGGCAAAACAACGTTTGCCGGGACATCTAGTAAATAATATGAATGCACGAAACGATTTTTTTGTCTTCGTGTGTGCAAAGATGTAGAGATTATCTTTCATGGATTATTATTATTAGCTCTATTTATATTCTTTGTCCGTGATGGAGAAGATGATAGGTATACGTTTTCGAACTGTCGGCTGGATTTGACAAAACGCGACCAAACTACGTAGTAGTTAGGTCGCCCGTCTGCCTAGGAATCAACTTCTCTGATAGAACATACCTACCATTAGTCTTCGTCATGTCAATTTTTTCACATCTTACTTTGTCTTGCTTTACTTTCTCGGGACGATTACCCGTTAGAGTATAAGGTATCTAAAGGTGTTTAATATGTAAATGGGTGCGGAAGGCGTTATCGGTGACAATAGTCTGGCCACACTCCACTGCGCGCGTTATCACACCAGACTCATTACCGCGGTCTAGTCTTTCAACATTTACATTTATTCTGGCAACATCACCATCGACGCCATCAGAAGCGGCATTATCATCATCACAATCATCATTATCATAAAAACCATAATGGGCATTGTCCAAAAAAAGTCACATGTACTTTTTATAATTTTTTTTTCGTTAAAATAGGGTATTTTAAGAATATACATTTAATAATTTTGAAATTCATTGGCTAGTTTTTTCTTACAAAATTTTTAAAGTTTCGCTCTGACGTCATCATCGGCGGCCAATTAACCATTGAAGGTCAAACTAAGGTTAAACATATTTGTTCAAAAATATAAGTACCTAATGGGTATTTTTTTCGTTTATATACAGAAAAACGATCACAGACCTTATTCCTCGAAATGTTTTTGTAATGAGCAAAATTAAAAAAATGGACAATCCCCATTGTCGCCATTATTTATGGTCAAAGTTTCTGTCTATATTTTATACCTTCAATACTTATGCTCAACATTTCCATCTGCAAATATTGAGTTGAGGAGTTCCATGATCCATCGCCATCTTCACCACCATCACTGTTGTCATAGTCAACGTCCCCGCAAACATGACGTGTATTTACTTGCACTAACGCTGAAGTACGTCTGACGGACGTAAGCTTGCCTTAAACAGCTCTAGGTCAATAATTATATTATAAGAAAATATGGTTATTTTATTATATATCGTCACTTCAGTATATATTGTACTAGTAAATAAAATATGTCTGTTCTTCTGTTTAACAACATCTTTCTACATTATAATACTAAAATATGCCTGGTTCGGTATCTACGGCTGAACTCAGAGATATTTATTTAATTCACTGAAGAGTGACAGAGTGGGGCAATGATATTCAACTAAATACAGATCTGTTACGTTCATACTATTTTCCGGCTTAAATTGCTTCCGAACAATTTTCAAATTCAATTGTCAAATTTGACAGATAAGTGAAACAAAAGATACGAAATGACATTTACATAATAGAGACAGACTATACAAAAGACGGGTCAATTGGCCCGTATTTAATGGCTTCACAACGCGCGCGGTAGTAACATATCTGCTTTGAGTTTTTTTTTAATATAATATCATTGGAGTGGGGCTTATGTCAATACAATATCTTCATTTAATAACAGTTAAGGTAGCAGTCAAGTAATTCATATTAATTATATCTGAGTGCGGCAGTTACTATCGTATTTCAATATTACGACTTTAATCAATACAGGAAAATATACGAATAAAATATTATTTTAACGAATAATATGAAGTAAATACGTCATCAAAAAGGATACTGTAGTTATCTTAACCACCACGTACGTCATTGTAACCAGGATTGTCTAAAATCATAAATATAAAGTTATTAATAGCTAACAAATCTGCATGAGGCCAAAATTCTCCATAATAATAATTATTATGATTCACATAATTTTTAAATCAAAGATTAAACTGAACAATAATTGGGCTACTAGTAATTGAATGGGGAAATATGTGTGGCATTAAGTACTTTCTCAATACTTAGTCTACTCTGCTATAGTTAGGTAATGTACTTCGCAAGGTCAAATAAATTTTAAAAGTTGAAAAAAGTTGCTCTTTCAGTGCTGCTCATTTAAGAGTGACCTCTAGACAGGAGACTCACACAAACCCTAGACTCTAGAGTATTCTCACTTTGTTTTCTCCTTCTATATTACAAGTAACAACCTTTGTCGGGTAAGCTTATTTTTCTGCGATAGGCTACGAATAATAAATAGTTTTTATTATTCGTAGGCGATAGGTAATGTACGCTATGGGGACACTACCTAAATATGATAATTCATTCGAGAACAAACCCTTTTCATGCGTTCTCGTTAAAAATATACCAAGTCGGGTCACGCTATTTCGTTTTTTTCGTAATTAAGGATGTGTGATGTTTTCCATTATGTATGTTAATCATCATTAAGAATAATGAACCACCTACTTACTTTTGAAGTATTTTGTTTCATATTCATAAAACGGCTGCTTAGTTTTGTATCAATATGGTTTACGGTCTACTTAGCTACTTTTAATTGAGTAATTGGGATAGTTGATTTATCCTTTTTTTTAAATACATAATATAATATATCAAATATCAATTAAAAAATTTTAATCCATTTATTATCACTTACCGTGATAACTGATAAATTTTCGTCGATTACTATTGACGTGATAAGTTTGAATAGGCGCATACTGCATAGGGTAGCTTTCGCGACGAAAGTTTCTCACGAAAGATTTTATAATGATTTTTTGCACAAATGAAGATAACAAGAATTTATAACACCTATCCCTGTTATGATCATCATCGCCCAATTTGAAAACAAAAAAAGTTGAGAAAACAAAAGTAAATGGGGAATGTCCAGCGATTGGTGGACGCGACGTTGCCGCTCCGGTCACCTGTGGAGATGATCTCCCGTCCCTCTCACACCTCACCCATTCCACATACCCCTCCCGCTTTCCGCGACGCAGGATCGTCTCGCTTCAAGACGAAACTGAGATAATTCCGCTCTTTGAAATTTGAATTTCGAACTCCAACTTTTTTTATTCAAATGAGAATGACCAATGAGGTACAAGTTTCGAGCTTTTGCTCTCGAACGATTCAATCATGCTATTGTGATCATAATGTTCTGATTAGGAAATAATTGATTTTAATAACTAGCTACAAGTTAAGTAAATTAAAAAATAATACCTAAGCCTCGACTAAAAACTTAAAAAGCTCAAGATAGTTTGATCATTGACGATTTCACACTACCTATAAATTTTATCTTCTTGGATTCAATTAAATTTTAAAATATGTAGTATTATATTTTAATGTACGAATTATGATCAATTTCACGAAAATGAAGTAAATGTACAAATTATTTCTATATAATATATGCTAATAGCACAGAATATATTATTATTAGTTGTACCAACTAATAGATAATTTATTTTTATTGTATTCCTAACAACAGCAGAAAGTCTTCCCTTTAGACAAGGGTCGAACTCTATTTTGCCTTATAATCTTCTAATGACGTGACTTTGCAGGTCGAAAAACTTTTGCTTAATATCCGTGAAAATTAAAAAAGTGTAGCGTTAATGATATGTCAATATTGACATGAACTGGTGGCTGGTGCTGGCGGCAAAAACGCGGGAGTAACGGTCAGACCCAACTGTCTTGGAGAAAGGGATGGGTCGCGTGCGCAAGGTACGGCGTAGAGCTACGACGCGTAGACATGCCAACCGGGAAATGTTCAATTAGTAGTGTTAGGCAAAATTTCACCAATTAGTATTAACTAGTGTTAACAGTTTACCCAACCCGGGGCGTTTGCGTTAAAAAAAAGTGTTAACAGCTTGTTAAAATGTCATGTCTTCTCTTTTATTCATATGAAAAACAAAAGAGGTAACGTGAAACCAATTCGAGTATTAACTTTAACAGTCGTTGGTGAAATTTGGCCTTAACATAACTTATGTACGGTACTTTATATTGTTTTTCGAATAGCTGATACGGCAAACTATTTGCTTTGTCATAATATGTATCGTGGAAATATGCTTTAAAGCTTGAAGCCTAAAAGGAAGATCTTCCGACAGAGCGAAGGGTTATCATTTAGAGCGTTGTAGTGATAACTATTTTTTTAAAACCTCTATGATATTTAGGCAAACTTCAATTATGCGATTCAGGATTGTAGGCTGTTTGGTACGCTTTAACGTTATTTCGGGTATGAAAAAGAGTTGTCGGCCGATTCTCACATCTACAGGATAAGCACAGACAACAAAATCGGGCAACTTTGGGCTACTTATGCTATATTCAATTTCTATTAACAACACTAACAGCTACTGCATTTACAAAGTGTATGAAAGTTTTTCACCTTTGACCAATGTCAAAAGTAGTGGACAGGGATTTGTATTGTCGAGCCATATCTACCAGTCTCTACATCTACAGCGGCAGGTGCGTAGGCGTCACCTTTACAAGAAGCATTACGTGAGGGAGAGTGACCGGAGCCCGGGGGGTGCCGGGGGGCGCCGGCGGGTGTCGGGGGGTCAACACCGAAGGTTACACTACACGCCATATGTACGATTATATCGTAATAACTCCTCAACCTATAACTTCAAGAAGCAATTAACTGTGTATCTACAAATATTATTGCGATAAAAGGCGCGCTACCCTTACAGTAAAGTATTGTTGACGAACGGCACATGTCGACAAGACGTTTCTACGGCCGTGTTTCCACCTGCAAGACAACTGTCGCGAAAAGTGTCTGAAGTCTATCTGACAGCAGCTTGGAAGTGTAAACCCCGTAGCAAGTGCTGTCGCGACAATTTGTCAAGCGCTTCCTGCGAGTAGTTGCGACAGCAATATGTCAGAAACATGTCTGCGAGTATACACTAGCGTAGACTTCCGCGAGTTTAGTAGGCTGCCGTTGACAAGTGCCGTTCGTATGTAGTATTTGAAGAAAACTGCCAATGTCAATAGTTTACCAATTTAACGATAGCATAAAAAATCGAAAGTTTATTTGGACAGGGATACACGTTTAAGTGTTTTTCGAAATCGGGACCCCAAGGGTAAAGAAAAAGACTTTAACGCGAGCGAAGTCGCGCTGTTTATTATTATGTCACAAATAAAATATCTGGAAATTGAACTCGATCACAGAGGGAAACTTTACTATATTCATATATAACAGAAAGTGTAAAATAAAAATAAAAATAGAAAATGCAAAATAAAAAATCATAATAAAACTAGTTACATATTGTTATGTATTTTCTGCAAAGTCTCTGACAGAGTCACAGGATGGTCGCAGGCGATACAATAACATATTTCATAATTGACGACGTGTATGATCAGACATCATTGATCAGTATTAATAATATTTCATAATATTTGGCCGACTGCCCGTGCCGAGTTTAAACAAATAAATGACACCTTTAACCCGTGGCTGCTTGCGTCACCCGTGTATCGCAACTTCCGCACCGGGCCTAAAAGACCATAAGGCCTTTAATGAGTTATTTATATCATGTAATACGATGTTGATCAATAAAATTTATTGAGTAATTTATTTGCCAATCCAAAAACATGATAAAAAAATATTTTACAAAACGTTTTCAATCTATTTTATTGGTTAATTCTCAGCTTATCCGCAAAGAAAATAATGATGCATTCTATATTATACATTTACAAACCAAGGTTTGACTCCGAGGGCCAAAATGTAGCCAGGTAACCTCTTAACACGGCATAAATTGGCTTTAACACATTCTCCTTAGATCTTTCCTCCTCCACTTACTGATTCTTATTTTACCAAAAAACTTGTAAACCAAGTAAGTACCTAAAGTATTCCTACTTGTGACTCAGCGCACGCGGTACGTGGAGAGTGCAAGTGATGCTGAGGCAATGGGGAATGTAAAGGAGGTTCACAAGAAATGCTGAATAATGGATTTTATTTCGGAACGTGATTGAGGTTCCAGTGGAGATAATTTGTGAATAAAGCCGTCTTGTTTGTTACTTGAGAACCAAAGAAACTTTATTATGAAACGGTGCCTTAATATTTACGTTCACCTTTCCAGTATGATAATAATAATTGATAAGACAACATTATAATAGGCAGTTGAAGCAGAATACATCTAATATATATAAATCTCCTGTCACGATGTTTGTCCGCGATGGATTTCTAAACTACGTAACCGATTTTAATGTTTCTTTTTTTTAAATGTGTGCCTTTTTCCAACTTGAGAGATAGGATAGCTTAGATCTTTAATTATAGTCGCAATTTTATTTTATTGCAAATTATTTGTCTATAAAGAGCGACCATTGTTTATGCGACGCGAGTCGCGGGATAGCGATGGACGTTGCCATCGTGACATACTTATTTAGTCACTAATTCAATAAAATAATACGGGCGATATACTTTATATAATACTAGCTGGTGCCCGCGAGACTTCGTCCGCGTTAGCATAGTAGATCACACCCCAAGTATTATTTTTCAAAAGTATTCAATGTACAGGATGGACTTTCCTACAATTTTATTACATTATGTGTAGATGGCAAAGAAACGTTTGCCGGGACAGCTAGTAACTCTATATTTTCTAATATGCCAATCTACAGTGTTAGTTAATTGATAAAGCTTTAAGCCGGACACAATTAGGCCCAATATCACTACAGTCTGTTTAGTGTTAACAGCTTGTTAAAATGTCATGTCTTCTCTTTCATTCATATAAAGAACGAAAGAGGTAACATGATACCAATTGGAGCATTAACTTTAACAGTCGTTGGTGAAATTGGACCTTAGTCTGTTAAGTTTTAAATTAGATCCGATTGCGCTAACCCGAGTAAAAGTTATACCTATGTTAAAATATATGCCATTTCTTTCATAAATACGAGGAAATTGGCAAAATACCTAGTCCAGAATTAAGTGTCCTAAGTACAGAAATAAAGTCCTAAGTGGTCCATATTAAAAAAAAAAAAAACACTTTTTGTATGAAACTTAACGGACACCTGCATAGCTGATAAGCCGCGGTTGATATATTTTCCATACAAGTACAGAACATACAGTCGTAAAAGGATGACCTTAATGATGGTGTTTGTATGACCCACTTGGCACAAGCCATGCCAAAAGCATGCATGTATGCATTGTATGTATGAACTACGAATGTTTGTCTTAATATTATGTATAACCTAAGATACATCATGCAACTGATCTGATTAGATACTTAATGGTCGAATTGTCGGATTTGAAAGTTTGTAAACGCATAAAGCAAGAAAATGATGTTAGTGCTTCGACACTAATATCATTATTATTATAATGTTACCTATCATTGATATAATCGGACGGTGCACCGGATAAAATTGCAATACAGAGTGATGCCCAATAACTTTAATAATCATAAACCTTGCTGATTCTTTATTATGTTTTTTGCAATTCCGATCGGGATGCTCTTTGTTGTGGTTTCCCTAGATATGGCACATCGATGCAGTAACAGTATACCGGCCGCCCCACGGAAGGGGTCCCGGAAATGAGGTTTGTTCCCCGGCGGAAGTGCCGCGACCCCATCCCGCTGCCTTCTTACTCCGACACTCAATTTGTACTTACTTTATTCGATGTCGGTTAAATTATAGATCAATGATGATTGAGAGGAAAAGGAAGAGAGAGATATTATAGTGTATGACGAGAATATAAATTATTATCGATTATCTAATGCTGCTAACGCTTCACCAAGTTCATTTACATTTTCATTCATTTCATTTTCACTTTTTTTGAGTTCATTTATATTTATTACTAGCTGTCCCGGTGAACTTCGTGTCACAGGCCACTTTAAAATCTTCCCTGGACTTCTACAAATGTTTTAAGACTAAAATCAGCCAAGTCCGTTCAGCCGTTTTCGAGTTTTAGCGCGACTAACACATTTAAAAATCCATTTTTATATATAAAAGAAGACTAGCTGTCTCGGCAAACGTTTCTTTGCCATATTAAGTATATAAATTATTTTTTTTTAATTTGATCGCAGCGCTAACTGTCGGGACAGACTAAAATTAAAATTCGAATCCGAATATTATTTAAAATTTGACACTGCGATGGTAGCGCCGTCTGTTGGATCCAATGTAAAACATTCCAAAATCAACAACTACTAATAAATTAAAAATTAATAAAAAAACATTGTCCAGCGGACAAAATTGTGAATCTAAACCATTCCCAGATCCCCTTGAACACACACAAAAAATTTCATCAAAATCGGTCCAGTCGTTTGAGAGAAGTTCAGTGACATACACACTCACAGAAGTATTATATATATTAAGATTTATACCTACCTACGTTGGACTTCGATGGACAAATGCGACCACAAACGCATACAGTAACAGGGGATTGTACGCGTTTGTGGTCGCATTGTATATGCTCATATCATTCTCCAACTGTGAAGATGGAGAAGGATATGCCCCTCATCACGTTTACTTTTAGGCAGTTTTCCAGTATGATGTTGCCTCATCATACTGAAAAACTGCCTTTGACAATAAACAATCAACAAAGTTTTTTACAAAAATGTAGGTAATTTTAATATTTTAATCCTATTTTTTAGTGTGGTGTGATGGGCCTTAGTCACCGTATGATTTGTTTTGATACAAAATCATTAATACCCCCGATTTCACCACCTGTGAGGGGTGACCGCGTAATCTGTAGCGAATCGAACCCCACACCCCACACCCCACGCGCCACGCCAAATGTTAATGATTCGTAATGATATTAGTGCGAGTAAGTCAATATCATTAGCTTCAGCTTCAATTCCATTCTTAATATTATAAATCGTGCGAAAGTTTGTCCGTCTGTTTGTCTGTCGGTCTATTAATACCTCTTCACGCCCGAACCGCTGATCCGATTTTGCTGAAATTTGGTATGATGATACTTCAAGTCTCAAGCCCCGGGAGAGGACATAAAATACTTTTTATCCCGGAAAAATGTAGGTATATTTCCCGCGCGATAAAGGAATTTTAGCGCAACAGAGTAGCGGACGTTGTAGGATAAAACTGTATCACAGACAGTAATCATTAAACTTATTTTTAGTAAATTTCCCGCAAGAACTCAAGAAGCAACTTCGCTGCGCAAAACTGGTGTAGCACGAGGGAACCGATTGTGGTTAAAAACTACTTATTCTATGGCCTGTAGGAAAGCCTACACCTCAATTATACCATACCGATATATGGGTGAAGTACAGAAATACAGACCTGGACACACACACAGATTATTGTTGGATTAACATATTTTATGGATTTGGTAATAGCTTTCCCGAAAGCTGCGTGCTACGACGTAGACCGTGCTACGTATTTCTCAATACTTATCAGTTATCACCAAAACAAAATATTTAATTAATAAGTTGTTCATTTTATTGATCTGATTTCAATAAGCTTTAGTTGTAGACTTGTAGTAGAACTACATATTATTTTATACTGCTCCCATCGCCGCACCATCAGCAAGAAGGCATAAGGGTCAATTCAGACCGCAATGCGACGCGTAGATGCATTTCTAAATTTGTATTGAATTGACAGATTTGCGTGACGTCTCACGCAATTGAATTCTGTCGATTCAATACTTTAGAAAACGTTCTACGCGTCGCGTTGCGGTCTGAATTGACCCTAACACAGGCGTTTGTCGAGCTGTGTTAGAGCGCGGTGAAAAATCCATAAAAAAGGCGGAGATGTTGTAGGCATGTCCGCGCTTCTGGGAACCGGCGGTCGCCATGGCAACGCGCCGCATCAACACTACACACACGTGCACGTTCACAGCCCGCAGTAGCCTCACCACTGTTAAGAATAATTGGGATCTTAGTCAAGGGTTACACTGCCTGTTTTCACCAACCGCCTCCTAACGCTAAGTGTGTCCTAGCGGCCATTAAGGGCTCAAGATTATACAAATTTTTGTGTATAACCTGCGTTTGTAAACCATAATGACCCTAAAGAACCGCTAGGAAACACTTGATTAACTTTCTACCGAACTGACAATTACATATTTATTTACAAATGTAGTTAAACCAAAGACCTTCATAAGTTAGACATAACATAATAGTTTCCTCCTAAGAACTAGCGACAACCAGACTTTCGCTGAAAGCTGAAAGTTTACCTGTTTATAGCCCCTATAGAGGTAAGAACTAAGAACGACCAGCAAATATTATGAGGTTTTGGTCACGCTTACTTTAGGAGGTATCCATAATCCAGTTCTGAGCCTCTAGAAAACCTGCAATAGAGTATTATTTCATCTTATTTTCTTCCAAAAAGTCTTTTCATACTTCAAGGGTGTCCGGTAGTGGGAGGCAACTGTCAAAAATGTCCGGCAGTGGAAGACGAAATTCCTACAGTTATTCCGGAAAATAACTGGCTCTTATACCTACTCTATTTCGCTTTAACGTCCCTTAGGGCGACGCCTTGATAATTTGGCTGTCGCGATATCGATTTTTCTCAGCAATTACTAAGATAGGAAATTAAAGTTCACCGTCAGTATTCATCATGTCTTTAAATTACCCATAGCATAACATGATTGGTCAACTTTTATAACACAGAATAATCAATCAAACAGACCTCTGTAAATAAGGGATTCCTATTTTGCCAACAGAGGAGAGTGATTTAATAAGCTTCCAAAATTTGTACATAGATTGGTTCAAGCATACACTTCAATTTGGCCATAGCTTATATGAAATGTATTTATGGTTTTTAAATTACGTGACAAAACCCATTTTGTCGCTACGCCCTTTCCATTTTTTACTGTTCCAAAACAAGCAATCTAAAACATATCCAACATGGTTTTTTTACTTTAACGCGGCGTCACCTTAACCCTTTTCTCTCTAATTAATCCCTAAAATATTAAGCGCTTGGCTTATAATATTAGCCAAGTTAAGTGTTCAATATTAATTACATAATTCAATGTTAGGTGGATATTTATAACAGTCTAGCATAAATTACGTAACAAGAAGCTTTTTTGAACTCCTTAAAAAACAACGGTGACTATGCTTGAATATATTTGCATATTTATTTAGTAGATTTTTTAAAGTCGAGTCATAAAAATAACGACTGTTTAATCTTAAATAATGCTCGCAGTGAACTTATAATTAGTTAATTATTCGAAGATTTATTGCGCTTCCAGGAATGATACAATGGAAAATAAGAGTCCAGTATTTTTCATACAATTTGAAATCCTGCAATGCCTGTTATAAAAATATTAGAGTAAGTTTTAACCGCAGGCGTTAATATATTAAGTTATTATCAAAGTATCGCCATTTATTTGGTAATGAATAAAACGTATCCAGGGGTCGCTACTCGCTAACACCCTGCGCCATCAAAACATCATCAAAATCATCACGATAAAATCATAGCATCTCATTCGGAAAATCCAATTAATGTATGACATTTAATACACTTTACGACATAATTAAATAGCAGTGTTGCCAGATACTTCACCCCCGAGATGTGGCATTTGGCCCACCCCACAGATTGACTCGCTTCTATGGCGACCGCGGTCTAAACATAGGGCCATATTAATCTCGAAGTGAGGGCGTGTCGAAAGTACTCGGTGACTATGTTGTGTGATTTTAACGGAAAAATAACTTTGGGGTGTTTGGCATACTTGGGATATGAAACTCGTATGAAAATGCGTTTATAAACGGGAAATTGACCTACCACACACCACTCCTACTTCTGAAACCGATTATTAGTAGAGTAGAAGAGGAAATTAACTTAATATTAACTTGTAAGTTGTTACACGTTAAGAATTAGGACTAAAATTATTTTCCACCTTTATCTCTTATGCATGTTTTAATCAATAATATTATAACTTATCGGACAGGTTTTTCTTTTAATTATTATTATTTATTCACTAATATTTATATTTTATTGTTAGTTTCCTAAAAGCAACAAAGCTGGTCACCGTGAGGAGGGTGAGGGCGCGAATCGAAGCCAAATTGGCGGGAAAGCTGGCCGTTTGACAGATCATTTTTTATTCTGTTTTGATACTTGGCGTTAATTGTTCCAGACATTACCAGCTGGCCAGGAAATTAATTTTGTGTTTGATCAATAAAATGTATATCTAAATGCAACGTGAACTATGAGGAGAATATTTACCTGATGACTATCATTAGTAAAGAGTTGAATTCAATTATTATTTTAATATAACCATAGAGTAATAAATATACTTCGTCTATGATATAACTTAATACGCTGTAAAACAATATAAAATAGAACTTTTAAGGAAAGATAGAGAAAATTAATGATCTAAAACTTGGTTTAACAAAGTTAAGCTTTACCAAACAGAAAAATATTGTTAGAACATCTAATACGGGCAATACCACTTACCAGAATATTGCTGCACAACCAAAAAACTAAATCATACAAAATTAATTGGATGTTCTCAACTTTTACAACAACAGCGAGAGGAGAACCAGATATCATTATATCGATTATAAACTAATTCAATTTATGACTGTTACGCAAAATTATAATAACTCCATCAATACAATTTGTACCATTTTGAACTTTATTCTATTACCATAAGGTTCTGTATCGCGCTTGAACTCTACAGGGTGTATAGCAATATTGTGTACGAGCATAAAGGGGAGCTGGGATAGCGTTTTTAATTCCCGTAAAATGCCACGTATCTCGAGGGAGGACGGATAAACATCGTTACCTTCATGACGCTAGTACAGTACACTAAATAAAAAAGTTTAAATAAATGTATAAGTATAGTAAACAATCGATCATAATAAAATTATGTTTAAGGGCCTTCCCTAAGGAGAATCCGTAATTTACCGTATTTAGAGCCTTATAAACTCATAATTTGAAAGCTACAGTGTTATAATAAAAATACAGCAATAATGTTCAGTATCTCAACATTCCTTTCCACATTTTAAATTTTCTATTTTCGTTTATTATACTCATGATATCAGCTTCCAAAGTAAATTTATTAAAATTCAAGTATACATTCAGCATCTCCTTAGTATTGGCAAATTACTTTTATTTGAAACACACGCCAAAATATCGACAATATCATAAATATCAAAAAATTCCCCGTTTTAAATTTTTTTAGGCCAATTTTGAACTAAGACAAGTAAAAAAATAGGTTTTGGTGCGATCTCGGCAACGCGGCAAATGTATGGCCAAGATCGTTTGCTCGGGGGACGGCCTTAAGGGCGTTCCGTCCGGAGATTCCGTAATTGACCGTATTTAAAACCTTATAAACTCATAATCTGAAAGCTACAAAGTTATAATAAAAATACAGCAATAATCTTCAGTATATCAACGTTCCTTTCGCCGTTTTAAATTTTCTATTTTTGTTTATTATACTCATGATATCAGCTTCCAAAGTAATACCAATTTGTTAAAATTCGAGCATACATTCAGCATCTCCTTAGCATTTACAAATTACTTTTATTTGAAAGTCACGCCAATAGATCGACAATATCATAAATATCAAAAAAATCCCCGTTTTAAATTTTTTTAGGCCAATTTTGAACTAAGATAAGTAAAAATAATAGGGTTTTGGCGCGATCTCGGCAACGCGGCAAATGTATGGCCAAGGTCGTTTGCTCGGGAGACGGCCTTAAGGGTCAATTGAGACCGCAACGTGACGCGTAGATACATTTTTGCGTCACGTTGCGTACTATACAACGAATCACGAAACGTAATTAAACGTTTCGTGATTCGTTGTATCTAACACGAGAAATGAGGATGAATCTGCTTTTAATCCAACATTTCCAAGCTGTATAGCTTATGATCCAATCCGAATCCTATCTGTAAGGAAAATGTTATTTTATTGCACACAAAACCATTAAAAGGTATGGTTTTGTGTGCAATAAAATTAAAATGTGTGCTAGTTTTGTTTAGCATAGCCTCTATGGAAGAGTAGTACTCTACCAGCAGTGTGTTGTAGAACTCGTAGATATTTCGTAGCATGGTGTGTAGAGTAGCCGAAAAAATAAAAATCTGAACGTATTGCATACGCATTGTTTAAAGTTTATTTTTTTATAAAAACTAGCTGTCCCGGCAAACGTTGCTTTGCCATAATATAAAGTATTTCGCCCATATTGTTATTTATTTTATTAAAGTGACTAAATAAGTATGTCGCCATGGCAACGTCGATCGCTATCTCGTCGCACAAACAATGGTCGCCGTCAGTCTGAGGTTGTAATAATTTACTATTATTTATTAAAAAAATGCACTTATCAATATATAAAGTACCCAGTAGCCGATTCTCAGACCTACTGAATATTCATATAAAATTTGGTAAAAATCAGTAAAGCCGTTTCGGAGGAGTTCGCGGACTAACATTGTGACACGAGAATTTTATATATAAGATTTCTTAGGAGTGATTATGATATATTATGATAGTATGTAGGAGAAATAAAGAAATACGTTTTTAAGATACTGCAGAAACTTGTCATTTATTCGTTCAAAATTTATTAAAGAAAACTTACGAAAAGGTTAATTAAAAAAGTGTGTACTTTCACAGTGAACCTTACACAGGGAAAACAATATTTATTTGACATGTGTAATTTTCCACGTCAACTGTACATTGCGTGCGTGGCGAGCGACCTAATATTTGCCGAGCTCAGTCAATATTTCATACATGTTACATTTAATAATATATTACCTTTATCTACGCCGTACGCGCGCTATCCCTATGTATATTTAATTTAATATATTTTGGGACAAGAAAAATAGTCTGTAGGTAGTGGAAGGATTTGGAGATTCGCTATAATTTAGTTAAAAGGATCCTATTTAGTCTTAGCCCTTTGAGACCCAGAGAGTAGCAGATTTTCTTCTATGTATAGTTAATATTAAGACTTAGAAGATTATTTACTATACCTCAAAGTAGGTATTACATATATTTAACTTTTTGAGTCTTAATATTCATCCATTATTATAGATGAAAGCTAAAAATATGTGTTTTGTCCGACATTAGGAAATAAAACTCAACCTCCATAAATAAGCGGCGCGATACTTATCAAAAGGTGCGAAAAGGTTACACCGAAAGCATTTTATACATTTTCATCATCCCTATAAAATATAAATAATTTGTGATATTAAACAACGAGCAGGTGCCTAGCCGTCGAAAGTAAAAGCCGCATAATGGACATAATTATATATTTTATACACATAATTATTAATTTATTCCTCATAGTCGTAATGATTGCAACAGCTAAGTGATTACCAGTCATTATAGTCAATGGCGTCGTTTTTGCGTACGAGTCGCGTGAAAAGGAATTAAGCTCGAGTATCGATGTATCGGTTAATAACAATAACCTCTTTTTGTAGCGCGTGTCTGGTTGAAGAGGAAAAAGTATCTGGTGCTAGAACATGCAGTTACAAGTTTGGTACAGTTTACGAATAAGGGACAATTCAGACCGCAATGTGACGTGTAGATGCATTCCTAAAGTATTGAATTGACTGACTTGCATGACGTCAATTGCGTGAGACGTCATGCAAGTCTGTCAATTCAATACAGTTGAATTCATCTACGCGTAATTGCGGTCTGAAGAGACCCTAACTTTTACAGAAAATATTGTAATTCCTTTACTCGTCCCTACTCGATAATAATACGAAAACGTCTGTAGCAGAACTGACCTTTTCATACTTAATCCTTCGATCGCGGATTCTTGGAAATCTATTGTTATTCTATTATTGTCGTGGTCACCGCTGTCCTTATGGGGCTTGATGGGTAAAATCTCTTAATCGATTTAAATGAAATCTGGAAAATGTGCGAATTTTGACGTCATAAAATTGCTTGCATCGTCTAGTTCTTCTATAAATTGATTGGCCTCCTGGTTTTTTTTTAATCTGTAACGTATCCTGGTGAGAAGTGAAGGGCGAGGGTCTGCTCTCGTGAATGTCCGCGATAAACAGACGCGATTACACTATCACGGCATGGGGATTTCACCGACGCAATCACTAAATTGGTTTAAACTGACAGGGGAAACCCCTACTGTAAAAACACGATTAGTCGGAACTCGATTTTAAACTTTCGAGTTACTAGACTATCATTAATTAGTCGATATTCAATCTACTGCGATAGTAATGTTTATTTAAATACCTACTATAAGCTCCTGTTATGTCCTTAATCTGGAATATTTGGTATCTAGATTTCATCATAATTATATCAGCCTATATTCGTCCACTGCTGGACATAGGCCTCTCTCAATGAACGCCAAGATGAACGATCTCCTGCTACTAGCATCCAACATGGACCCGAAACTAAACGGAGATCGTCGTCCAATCTGGATTTGGTTTTTTGAAATGTATATTCAATAGCGTTGCTGAGTTGTTGTTACAAGTTTGAAAAAGGCAGTATTAAATCAATAGACTTTCGTGAAAACTTTATAACATAGGTAATTCATGAAGAAAACATCTTACTCCTATTTTCCTACTTCTCGGAAACTTTACCGCTTCTAACTGCTGCCTTGAAGCTATCATTTATGTTGAATACACCTTCTGATTCCCATAGTAGTGTCAGACGTGTAGTTTTTATTGTAGCACGCGAGCGCCGTGAGATCGCTATCTGTGGGATAAAACACGTGGTAGTTATTATGTGATGCAATCGATTTTTATTCGATTCGATACAAAAAATGGTACGAGTCAGCTGCGTGCGGCGTGCAGCGTGCTGAAAATATCGAAGGAATTGTAGCAATTAGTAGTTACTAATTGGGACTTTATACAATAGGTGGTGAACCGATGTGATTGTTTAAGAGCTGGTTATGCAAAATAAAATGTACGTTAACGATAAAAATGTACAAAACAATTATTTAAACTAACATTAAAGTTCTATCAATGAAAAAATATTTATAAGGTTTTTCGCAATAATAAAATAAGTACAAACATAAGTAGGCACTTAAGCTAACTTCTAGGTATACATATTAATAATTTTATATATTTCTATATCTTAGTATGCAACGCCTAGTTCCAAAATATATCGACACTCTTTTCCTCTCAAAACTCGAATCATAAAACAAACTCGATTCATATTACGACAGTCATTACTAAAATGACTTAATCAAAAAGTTAATTAGGGTGATAGCGGCGCGAATGTGTCTGACGTCTGTAAACAAAGGTGCGGACTGCGGAGTGAGCGTGCGCGTGCGCCGCTGCCGCCTGCGCAGAGCACGCGCCGCAGAGGAGCGCTAATGGACCATCTCGCTGATTGACTGAAAAAGTGATAATTGATAAACTACCGTTATATGACTCATAGTCACAAAAATATAATACAAGTTGTACAAAAAAACCTAACTGATAATACTTAAGGGTGAACACTGTGTATGTGTCCTTTATATCATAGAGGTCACTGTGAAGTAGCAGCCCTGAAAGAGTAAACATTTTTTTTTTGGGATTTGTATGGGCAAGCGCCCTCACGTCATGAATTTTTTCATACAAAAGTGAAAAAAATGCTCTTTCAGCGCTGCTACTTTCAGAGCGAACTCAATATAGGGGACCCTACACACCCTAAAATATTATCACTTAGTTTTGTGACATCCTGTATGAAGTATTCATACTGGACTGAGAATTGATTTTGGCGTGATTTCACGTAACTTTAAGGAGCGAAATAAGCTCACTTCACACAGGCGAAAGCTTTTATTATGTCTATAGTACTGAATATTATATTATTTTACTGTGGTAGATTTGAGTTCTGATAAGTGTTGGGTAGCTTTTATTTTATAAAAGCAAACATTTTAATTTTAAGCAAATTTTTATTTTTGTAAAAAAAGCTTTTAAAATCTCCAGGTGCATTCTCCAAAGACATACTATTACATAATATACTAGCCGTTGCCCGCGACTTCGTCCGCGTGGACTTTAGTTAATAGTTTTTCCCGTAGGTGCATCGATTGAATAGTTAACGCGCAAATCATAAAAGTATATTGTGTGGGACAATATACTTTTATGATATGATAATTGATAGATGTTCTGCGCGGCTTCGCCCGCGTAATTTAGTAATGTCAAGGAAACCGTACATTTTTCCACAAAAAAAGGAAACCTGTGTCCTTCCACGTGGTCTATTCTTCATGTGTGCCAAATTACATAAAAATTGCTACAGTAGTTTCTAGATCTCCGTTTTTTCCACATTTTCCTCTATTTCTTCGCATCTATTAGTCTTAGCGTTATAAAATATAACCTATAACCTTCCTCAATAAATGGGCTATCTAACATTGAAAGAATTTTTCTAATTGAACCAGCAGTACCTGAGATTAGCGCGTTCAAATAAGCCCTTTCAAATAATTTCCTCCCGTTTTTTCCACATTTTCCACTATTTCTTCGCTCCTATTGGTCGTAGCGTAATAAAATATAGCCTATAGCCTTCTTCTACAAAGGGGCTATCTAACACTGAAAGATTTTTTAAATCGGATAACTAGTTCCTGAGATTAGATTAGCGCGTTCAAACTAACAAACAAACTCTTCCGTTTTATAATATTAGTATAGATTCTACTTTCTAATTACGTACTTTCTATTAGCCTTATATTCTCCTTTCAAATACTTTTTTATATATTATTTTAAATCTAGACATAAATACGGTAAACAATTAAAATTATCACACAAAATGGTAGTCAATATTTATCTATTAGAGGGCGATTCCATTAGCGTGGTGCAACAGTTTGACACACTTAAAGCTTCCTACAGGCAAAATTAAGCATATTTATTAATAAAATATCCCTTGAAGGGATGCATTTTGACCAGTTTAACAATTATGTATGAATGAAAACCTTCATCAAATGTATGAAGGGCCACAAAACAGGCCGAAGTGCCATCGCGGGTGCAACCAATTTGACCCTCCATTGAGAACTGTGATGAGTTCATATGTGAATACTGGCTATTGCGAAACTTTTACAAAATAACTTGCCTATATTTAAAAATAGCATAAAACAAAGAAACTATGTAACTAGATAAAAGTAACTATAGTAATAAGTACTAGAAATTATTAACCATTTCTACGATCGCGGGCGCAACATCAAAATTCTCAAATCTCTTAAAGGTGAATTAAATCGTAATTCTCTAACAAATTTAAAAATTTTCAATATGAAATTTATAATAATTATACTACTAAGTTTGTAATAAAACTGTACCAAATTGTAGTTTTTTTTTAATTTTCAGTTGTTTATTGGCCTGACAAAATTAATCGTCTATATCACTAAAAACGATTGAATAGTGTAATTTATACAAAAGATTTCGACGTATTACTGTACAACTATACTACAACTATACATTAATTTAAAATATATGCTATTTTAATTAAAAAATATGGGAAAAAACATCCCCGAATCCCTTAGATGATATTGCTTAAAAACGCTCTAAATTATTCGAATTCCATTTTTTACCGATAAAAGTTGTTTTGTTAGTAAATACACATCTTCTTACGTATATTCCAATTGAAAAATGTAACTAATGCCGCATTTTAAAAATTCTCGTTAAGGGCCGTCTGTAGCGGAATGGCCCTAGAATAGTAATGTTTAACATTAAATTGGAAAATAAAAAACATAACTTGAACCATCTTCAACATACAACAGCACATTTTATCTATTGTGAAAGCTATAACCTCTAAGTGGGTCACCAAAAAGCTCTATAGATGATGATCATACATTCATATCACAGCGCTCACCGCTCACGACGCGCTCACGACGTCGTGTCGTAGTCGTGAGCGTGATCACCGCGCGTGATGCGCCGATCACAAATTGGGAGTTAATATCGATTATTGTATATTAATGAGAAAGGGATGTGTTTAAAATAATTAATTATTCATTATTTTAAAGTTTGAGTAAACTAACGATAAGATGGCAAAAATTAAGTAGGTAATATAAATAAACTAAAAATCGATATACTTAAGTATGGTGCTAGGGCAGCTGCTATGTAGCAGTTTCTTACCCATCCAAGTAAAATAGCTAATTTAGACTAAACTTGTTCATATAAAGTTCCTAATATAGCACTTGGCTAAATTCATCATTTTACAGTAGCTTTTCCTTCTGAATTTTATTTATTTATTGAACTTATTTATATATAACGCCTTAATACACTGTTCAGTGAGTGGCTGTTGTATAATACCTGTTGTACTGTTATATAAGCTTCTTCTTAAATAGTTATCTAAGGGACTGTTTCACCACTGTCTACAACTTATTTGACAGATGCTCCATACTCTATCTGTCAAATAAAGTTGTGGATAGCTTATCCGGCACTTATCAGGAAGTGGTGAAGGCCCCTAGTCTTTTTAAAAATAAGTTGGCAACAGTCAAGATCTTTTAAAATACCCTTTTGTAACATATCAACATAATATGTATCATAGTATATTTTATATGCTTATTCAACAAAGTTATTAACCGTTTAATTGTTCGGGTCAATGGATATAATCAGGATATAATATTATAATCAGTTTTATGATAATAAAAGCTCGATATGGGAACACAACATTGATTTAAAGGTACCCATAGCGGATTAAACAATGAAAGTCACGAGGACAATGACTTCTAATTAATTCTTCACCTGATATGACTGTCGCAAGTAGGCTCAAACAACTGAACGGAGTACGCTGAGATGTACCCGAGATATCCCCGACTGTACATTTCTGCTAAACAACTCATTTCCCTGACTGTACATTTCTACTAAACAACTCATTTCCCCGACTGTACATTTCGTTCGAGTTCGACACAAAACACTACTCTCCAACTGAAGCGTAAACCGATAGCGCCGACCAACTATTCACCGTCACGCTTTTTCTATGGTTTTTCGATCAGCACGAGAATCTGACGCGAGTTTCACAGTTTTTACTCATCCCACAAAAGTGCTCAACGCCGCTAGAGAAGTTTTCACTTCAAAATTGCGTCCTCTAATAAATGCAAAGCAAATGTAACATTTCAATGGACTAATACGCCACCGAATGTGAGCAGGCACTGTGAGCCCCAGTGTGACTGTGAACGTGAAAATAAACGGTATCGAATGTCCGCGCCTACGCCTAGCGTAATAGCGTATTGCCGGTTAGGTGTGAACGAAAAACTGAATATGTATGCAAATACAATAAACGGCGTAACGTTCGCTCACAGTCACATTTGGTGTGAACACGGCCTAAAGCTTCCTTAAGATCTAGCCACACTTCTACGCGCTTTTGACATAAATAACCGCAGTATATTGGAATCGGAATTCGGAAATCGGAATAAACTAAGAGAAAATCCATACTAATAATATTATAAATGCGCAAGTGTGTCTGTCTGTCACTCTGAGTCCCAGGAAAGGACATAGGATACTGTTTATCCTGAAAAAAATACGGTTTCCGCGCGATAAACAAATTGCCCAACAAAGTTGCGACTTGCGGGCGTCATCTAGCACTAAATATTCTTAGAACTCTACTTACATCAGTAATCTGTGACTCTAAATCAGTGTTGCCAGATCAGATTTTCAAAAATACCGTGCTGCCTGCATTAAAATACAGTATTTACGAGAAAAATACAGTGTTTGATGGAACAAAATACAGTGTATTTTACAGTGCAATTAAATGCCATATAAAAAAGGAAATAATTATTTTATTAAGTAAAATATAGATTTATTTAAAAAAATATCCTCACAAAGTAACTAAACATCTTATTTTTATCCACAAAATAATTTTTAATCACTGTCACTGTCATACAGTTCCATTGCTATTCCTTTGTTATACAAAGTCCATGGTTATACATTTCTGAATGGGGCATTTTCTTATTTATTTAATTTGATTGTCAAACACCTTCCATTTTAGTAACTAGATGGCATATGGGTAGACAACTATCGGTTTAATACCAGGTAATACCATCAATAATTACTACAAAACTGGGTAAAAGAATGTAAAACTTGATACATTTCGATTTAAAAAAGACAGAATAATATTCCAATGAATAGGATAATAAAGTTATTATAACGATGTTTTCGTTAAAACTCACGGAAGAAATAGCCCTTATTATCGTTATTCACACCAAATGTCACAGGAATTATAATTTTTGGTTTTGACAACATCTTACCTGCAATTGTGCACGATAACGGATATTTAATGGCCAATATTTTACCAATAATGAACATCAAAAACCCAAATAACACAATTTGGGAAAAAATAATAAAAACCACACCAACAATAAAAAAGAAATATAGTATTTACACTCAAAATTTAATTTAAGTTATAACATAAATCTAAAACGTAATATTTAACTCGGAATATTTTGACCATAATACTAAACAATAATTTAAACTACACATCAATAACATTAAACTACACTATTGCGTATCCAATAACATTTAGATGATAAATACTTAACTCTAGACCATAGAGGCCGATGGCCGATACGGGGAATACCCTACTCCTTGCTGTGTGTGTGGCGGGCGCACTAGCAAAACTTATCATATTTTTCACAGGAAGCGTTCATCATAATATAAAATTTTGTTTTTTATTGCCAAAAAAATACTGTGTCTCTATACACTGTATTTATAAAAATACTGTGTCCAGTAGACGGCGTGAAAATACGGCAGATCTACTGTAATAGGCTACTTGACCTATATTCAATTTCATTGAACAAATGCATATTTCTAGTAGAACTTGGCCTAGGAAACCGTATTTCACCCTTATTATCAAATAAAAGCTTATGATTGATAAATAAAGTCGATTTGAAAATATGATTTTATGAAAATAGGAATTGTACTGACGAAAACGCTTTTGCGGTACTTCCGATTGGGATGTGACGTCATCCTCATACTAATTTAATATCTTTTATTTATCGCGCTCGCTATATGTAAGTTTATTTGTACATAAATAATAAGAATAAGCCTATTATATATTTTTTTCAATAATTCAAATAAAACATCAGTTTTATATAATAAATTATCTCCATTTATTGTAGACGGGAAATTAAATGGCCAAAACTTTTCTCCAAAAGTTTTCAACATTACAAATGATTTCTAATTTCTAATATAATTATTTTATAATTTTTGGGCACTTTTAGACTCTTACATTTAGCACATTAAAAAAATTTCAATAAAGAGAGTTTAAAATACAAAGCGTATGACGTCACACTAAGCGGACAGTGTTTTCGGCGCAATTTAAGAGGCATATTTTTCAATAAACATTTTTATGGGTTTCTACTGTGTAAAATATTAAAATATTAGTTTTTTTTTGTAAAAATGAATGATTATGAAGCGATTAGCATGAAGAAAAAAATTTGGTCAAGTAGCCTATTACAGTGTATCTGGCAACACTGCTCTAAATTGATTTTAAGACAACATTTTGCGCATTACATACACAACATAAATAAATAATATAGCGGGTCCACCGTATGTGGCCACATGGTCAATAGTCATACCCTGTGGGGAAGTAACACGGCGCCACATTTTGACTACTTATAACATATTAAATAGCGGAGAGCCATTTGAGCAGCTTTATTTAGCAGCTAATTATGCGTGATAGACCACTAATACGGCTATCATCTTTGTTTTCAACTGCTGTATAGGCTAGGAGCTAAGTTGTATTTTAGTGTCTTAATGACATAATATCTTGTCTTAATGATATTATAATATAATATTTTTAATATGCAATACCCAAGTGTGACGTGACTTAAACGATAAAGAACAAACTACAAAATGTTTTTTTGAAATGATATGGACCTTTAATACCTGATACTTCACAGTATGTTATGTAATATATTAAAGTAAATTTTGAGGGGCCACGAAGCAATTACTTTAATATTGATTGAACCGAGTTACGAAACAAATATTCTGGTTCTAATAAGCAATATATTAAATTTGTCAACCGTAACTTGATTGATTATTATATCAGATAATAAGAGATAGATTATTATTGGAGGTGACAAGTTGGTATTAATATCACTCGTTTTACCGCCAGCTCCTGGGCTATAATTAATTATTATTCCGGCCAAGTGCGGTATTGAGCGAACAGTTCTGCGAACATCGAGTAATGCAGATTCGCGTCACTGCAGCACTTTACATCGGGTTTAGGCCAGGAGCAACGTACCGGCCCATTGTTTTTATATTAGATCTATTGAGGACAATATTAGACTGTTTATATCGTCGTAAATTATATTGTCATTATCTGTGGAGTATTTCGTATAATGAATGAATAGAAAGTTTTTTAAAACACTAGTATAGCGTACTTCCTGCTTACGGAATAAAAAATATTTGTATGTGTTTTGAATAGAAAATGACCAAGTAGCTCCAAATTGACTAATACCAATATTATAATTTATGCGAAAGTTAGTCTGTTTTTTAATAATTTAGGAAAAACAGCTCATAGAATAGAAAAGGATTCAAAAGTCCCGGCCCCCGGAAAATATAAAGGGTATGTTTTAAAGTTTAAGCAGTGGTGTACGGTTCGCAATAAACAAAATTAAATATCGGCGCCTTTACGAGTACTAAGCGGGTAATATGATGGTTCGACCGCGCCGCTATTTACATAAATCGTTACTTGCAATAATTGCTTGTCATCCCGGGACCCGGGGCACAATAGACATATAATTATGTCTACTCTGCCTGGGGTATACCGGCAAACCGCTCGTTCTCGCGGATACATTTAAATTGAACTTTAGTAAATAGTAATAGTTTAGCTTTTGGAACGTCCAGCTTCCATCAAAGGATGACACAGAAGCACTCACGAGACGGAGAAGGTCTCGTTTGAGGACATGACGTGTTTACGTGGCACTATTCACGTTATCTACGGGTGCGGACGTTTTAGTGCTATCGCAGGCTCTCAGTGCGTAATCTGCGCACGCGCCACTCGCTAGCACGAGGAAGATTTAGACATGGCAGACATGCGGTTCGTATCTTAAACAACTGTCGCACTCAGAATCGATAATGCCTATAATTGAATGAAGATTTTGACACTATCTGTCAAACTCTTAATTTAACCCATCAAGCCCCATAAGCTCACCGGTGAGCGAGACACCGCATTTCCGCATTCCGCAAGGATTAATCGCAGTTCAGTAGGTAATTCATATTCGTCTGTGAGTACGGTAATAAGAGTTGGCTTAGTATTATGTTTGTAGTACTAATGCAACCTGTGTTTGAGGGCTGAAATGTTACTGACGAAGGTGCGCCAGCTCGGCGAGGCAACGTACAATAATATTATTGTGAACGTGTGGAGGACCATAACCGTATATGATTGTCCACAACCAACGTCAACTGTACATTGCTTTACTGCTGCACTCAGAGGCATTTAATGATAATTAAACCTCAATTTAATGAAGAGTTTGGCAGAAATGTATGGGGCATATATCAAAATATGCATTTAATTACAGTTAAGTTATAAATATTCGTGTCTGTGTGCGGCAACGCGTGTGCAACGCCTCCGTGGTCTAGTGGTATAGAGCGCGGCTCTTGACTCGGAGGTCGTGGGTTCGATTCCCGCGTTGGAAACATGTTATTTCCAAGTTTGGCAGGCTGATCACCTGATTGTCTGACAAGTAAGATGATCCATGCGTCGGATGGGCATGTAAAAAGTCGGTCCTGCGCCTGATCTCTCGCCGGTCGTGTCGGTCTGCCGACCCACTGGGTTATGAGAGTAAAGGAATAGAGAGTGCTCTTGTGTACTGCGCACACACTTGGGCACTATAAAATTACTCCTGCGTAGCTGGCCTGGTTTCAATGAAACCGGCCACCGTGACCGAAACCGGTGTGGGAGCTATTATGTGTGCGGCATATAGACAGCATCGCTATTAAGGTAGGAATTGGCAGTCATGTCCCAACATGGACAGTCTTTACGTCTTCCCTAAAACTGGCAAAATGTATGGGCTTGATTGTTATCATGGATTATTGACGGTGCCATGTCTATACCTCATATATCTATGTCACGGATGTTAGATTCATCTGCTGAGTATGCGGCGGGTCCGGTGTTATCTGTACGACCTGGCTACTTTACCTCTTTGTATAGTTTTTGTGATGTTTACTAATCTTTGTTGATTTCTTTCTTTGTTAATCTGCATGTTTTTTTATTGTAAATAGATGATTATTATTTGTTTTCTTTAGTATTTACAACTTTCTTCTAGTATTAGTTATTGAGAAAAAAAATTAAAGTGCATACTATGAGTATTTTGAACAAACTTTAGTAAGTGTGGCGTCTAGGCACCAATCCATACTTACTAATATTATAAAGGCGAAAGTGTGTGTATCTGTCCGTCTGTTATCTCTTCACGCCCAAACCGCTGAACCAATTTTGCTAAAATTTGGTGTGGCGATACTTTGAGTCCTAGGAAAGGACATAACATACTTTTTCTCTAAAAAAAATGTACAGTTCTGCGTGAAAAACGAATTTTGGCGCAACGAACTTGAGGGATTTTTTAAAGTCTCTCTCTCTCTCTCTCTCTTTAATAGTGAATTATAATATTGTACATTCGTAAGTATCGTCTTATTATGAGATACTGATCTGGAGGCACGGCAGTGCCCCAGCCAAGCTTTTTAGTAAAGGCACGGCCGTACCATACTTTTCTCGAAGCGGTTTTTCTTCGATGTTAACAAAGCTAGGCATTTAGAATTTCGGTCACTAGGAGCAAGTAATAAAACTAGCTTAACCTCCAAATTACATAAAATTTCGATAAATAGTTTAGTAGTTACGGATGGTCAAAGTTACTACATTTTGTCACTCACTGACTGACAGATCATCAAAATTCTAAGGTACTTCTAGCAGACTTAGAACCTTGAAATTTGGTACCCGGATAGGTTTTTATTCACAATGAAAGGAAAAATTATGAAACTGGCCAAGTGCGAGTCGGACTGGCGTACATAGGGTTCCGTACCGTAAATTTGTAAGGGAGCCCCCCTAAAACAATAAGTTTATTTATTTTTTATTATTAATTATTGAAGTTAACATACAATTGAGCGTTTTCTGAAATTTTCAAAAACCTTAGTGTTACCATTATGGATATAGAGCAAAAAAAGGGGAAAAATCGTGTTTGTTGTATGAGGCCATTAAGAATTTATTTTATTTTGATTGGACTATTAGCTTTTATAACAACACTAAAAATACATAATTTGTGAAAATCGCAACTATTCAGCTATTGCGGTTCTCGAGATCCAGCCTGGTGAGTGGTGACATACGGATGGACGATGGGCAGACAGCGAAGACTTATTATTAATAATAGGGTCCCGTTTTCATCATTTGGGCAGGGAAACCTAAAAATTGATTTTGAAAAATAATATAATATTATCATTATAACACTTAATTAAATAAAAAAATATATTATTGTAACTTTGCAAGAACAGAATGAGTTTCGACTGCATAATATTTGTTTGACGTACAAAAGGCTTTAAGTTAGTTATGTACTTAATGAAATGGTATTAATTAAATAAAAAATAATATTAACATCGTTAATAATGAAACAATAATTAAATGCAAAATTAATATAAATGTAATCACTAATCAGTACTGAGATATACACTACTTCATACTTGCTCGACATAACATGGGAGTTATAAGTTATCACATGAAATAAGGTGTGCTTTTTTCCTGCGAGGAACGTCGAGATACTTATAACAGTGCTGCTATCTTGTGTTCAACGGTAATGCTAAAAATGATCATCTTCAAGTATTAGCTTAAGAGTCCATTATTTAACATGAATATAATAATCGACTCAAAACTAAGAAGTATTTACGTTACGTTGTGCACTTATAGAACTAACGAAGCCTCAAAGAAAAAATATAAAGGAGATAGGGAATGGGTGCTAAGCTCTGGGGTCACGGCATAAGTACAGAAAAGTTATAAAGTGACCTGAAAAGAAAAGAAAAAAACCTTCAAAAAAGAAATGAAATCCCACCAAAACATGAAATGTAAAAGGAGCCAAGCAAAATATTGCATAGCTATTCAATACTTCTGTCGTAAAAAGTTTTCAGATCACATTCAAGCCAAGCCTTCAACTTATTTTGTAATTTAAATCAACATTCAGTAAATGTATCAATAGATTTCTTTATTTTATTATTATTATAGTGGCTTGTCAATGAGCACAATAGAAACAAATATAAAACTGCATATTGGGAGGAGTTCATACTCACGCAGACGGCAAGCGTGAAGTGTTTTTGTTTGTAACGACGCATGTGGCCGATGGTACCCAATAAATCCAATTAGTAGCTGATTATTTCTCTAGTGCTCATTGCCAAGCCACTATAATAATAATAAAATAAAGAAATCTATTGATACATTTACTGAATGTTGATTTAAATTATAAAATAAGTTGAAGGCTTGGCTTGAATGTGATCTGATAACTTTTTACGACAGAAGTATTGAATAGCTATACAATATTTTGCTTGGCTCCTTTTACATGTCATGTTTTGGTGGGATACAGCTTACCTCTAATAACACGTTAGGTACAATAGCAACGGTGCGTCGTGCGTGGGATCTCGGACTATCTAATTCTATTATCTGGTAGGATGACACGACACAAGTCACAACACTCACCACAAAATGTGTCTGTTGTTACGGCGTTTTCCACACTCATAGAACCACTCATAGTTTCTATCGAAGTACATAAGTATAATATGGATGGAAATTCAAAAATTTTTCATTACTATCATAAAAGTCAATTTTAAAATCTGGGGGCACGGCAGTGCCCCAGCCAAGCTTTTTAGCAAAGGCACGGCCGTACCATACTTTTCTCGAAGCGGTTCGCGGCTATTTCACACCCCCTTTATCTTCGATGTTAACAAAGCTAGGGATTTAGAATTTCGGTCACTAGGAGCAAGTATTAAAACTAGCTTAACCTCCAAATTACATGAAATTTCGATAAATTGTTTAATAGTTACGGAAGGTCAAAGTTACTATATTTTGTCACTCACTGACTGACAGATCATCAAAATTCTAAGGTACTTCTAGCAGACTTAGAACCTTGAAATTTGGTACCCGAATAGGTCTTTATTCACAATGAAAGGAAAAATTATGAAACCGGCCAAGTTTGAGTCGGACTGGCGTACATAGGGTTCCGTACCGTAAATTTGTATGGGAGCCCCCCTTAAATAATAAGTTTATTTAATTTTTATTATTAATAATTAAAGTTCAAATAGTATTGAGTATTTTCTCAAATTTTCAAAAACCTTACTGTTACCATTATGGATATAGAGCAAAAAAGGGGGAAAAATCGTGTTTGTTGTATGAGGCCTCCCATTAATAATTTATTTTATTTTAATTTGTGAAAATTGCAACTGTCTAGCTATTGCGGTTCTCGAGGTCCAGCCTATGGTGACATACGGGTGGACGACGGGTTTTAATGTTTGTAACTTTGTAAGAACAGTATGATTCTCGACTGCATATTTGTTTTACGTACAAAAGGCTTTAAGTTAGTTATGTACTTAATGAAATGAAAAATAGTAATAACAACATTACAAATTAAACAATAATTAAACTCGATTTAAATATACATTTAATCAGTACTGCGATATACACTCCTTACTCGCTATAATGTGGGAGTTACAAGTTATCACATGAAATAAGGTGTGCTCCTTTCCTGCGAGGAACGTCGAGACTCTTACATCAGTGCTGCTATGTATTCAACGGTAATGCTAAATATTATCACCTTCAAGTATTAAAGCTTAAAAGTCAATTATATAATATGAATATAATATCGACTCAGAACTCAGAAATATTTACGTTACGTTGTCCATATATAGAACGAACGAAGCCTCAAAGAATCAGCTTTCAAACAAAAAAACTAGATCAAAATCGATCCACCCGTTTGGATGCTATGATGCCACGGACAGATACACACACAGACAAACAGACAGACAGACAGACAGACACGTCAAATTTATAACACCCCACTTTTTTGTCGGGGGTTAAAAATATAAAGGAGATAGAGAATGGGTGCTAAGCTAAGTAGAGAAAAGTTATAACGTGACCTGAAAAGAAAAAAATATTGCATAGCTATTCAATACTTCTGTCGTAAAAAGTTTTCAGATCACATTTAAGCCAAGCCTTCAACTTATTTTATAATTTAAATCAACATTCAGTAAATGTATCAATAGATTTCTTTATTTTATTATTATTATAGTGGCTTGGCATTGAGCACTAGAGAAATAATCAGCTACTAATTGGATTTATTGGGTACCATCGGCCACATGCTTCGTTACATACTAAAACACTTTACGCTTGCAGTCTGCGTAAGTATGAACTCCTCCCAATATGCAGTTTTATATTTGTTTCTATTGTGCTCAATAGAAACAAATATAAAACTCATAGTGGCTTGCCAAGCCACTATAATAATTATAAAATAAAGAAATATATTGATACTTTTACTGTATGTTTATTTAAATTACAAAATAAGTTGAAGGCTTGGCTTGAATGTGATCTGAAAACTTTTTACGACAGAAGTATTGAATAGCTATGCAATATTTTGCTTGGCTTCTTCTACATTTCATGTTTTGGTGGGATCTATCTTTGTCGATGTATTACAAGGTCTCCGTGACGAAGTGTCTTATAGTTATCGCCATTTAGATTTTTAAGCTATTGCATAGCTTTTATCGCAGGCTTTGTGCGCGGCGACCCAATAAAGAAATTCCGTAACGAAAATAAACCTAACCCCCCCCCCCCCCCCACTCTGACCGGCACAGCGGTGCGGCGTTGCAGTGCATCGTTTAACGTCGTTTGAGTTCGGCAAACTTCGGCACGGTGTTTGTGTGCATGCGACTAGACGTATACGAGTTATAATTGCATAAGTTGATAAAAATGCTATGCAATAGCTTTACCGCGGCAGTCCCCGAGTGCCACGCGTATTTTTTCTTGTGTCGGATCACGATGTGTCGACAGCATTGGTCGACCACAACAGTACAGTGTGTCACACACATTCTATTGTCCGCAGCTCCGTCTGAGAACGCAGATCGTATTAATTTGCTATTTGTTTAGGTTCATTATTCGTTTTCAAATACCGCTCGTTATTTCAGAAGTTGCGAGAAAGGTCTTATTTATTTTGAGTTAAGAGCTCGAAGAAGAATAATTGCTTTAAAGTGTAGAGCAATGTATATTCATGGGTGAAATTTGGAAATATGTAATTAGATCGCATTTTTAAATCCAGGCAGATCGGCCTGCCTAGCATACGCCAACGAGATACTCGATAGACTCTCGAGATAATTAAAAACTACTCGTCTCATAATGTCAAAATCTCGACATTATTTCGACAAAACTCTATAAAATGTGTTATTTCGATGATAGATCTACGCGAGAAAAAATGTTTGTCATGCTAGAGTCAATTAAAGAGATGAAGATACAAACTATCAAACATCGAGAAACATGTAGAGTGAGAAATCTAGTTGACGTATGCTAGACAGGCAGGATTATTTTGAATTGACATAGCACGACCAATTACTTAGGTCCCCCTACATTATATTAAAGGATCGAGTTATGTATTTATCTGCTTATGAATTATGTAATTTATATTTTCTTTGATTCCACTTTGCGATAAATGATAATATATAATAGCCGCCCCAGGGTTTTTCTCACTCCTCACAACTAACTAAAATGACAAAAGCTGACAAAACTTCATAAATCTTCCGAGCCCTAAAATAGTTACTATTTAGTATTTACCTACTCATTACCACTAATGACTGTTTTCCAGCTCCCTCGTAGTCCAAAATTCGTATTTCCCCGGTTCTCCCCATATTTCTGGGGACTGGGGAGAACCGCATTTATCCGGCTTTTTAGCTGCACATAAAAAGAGCAAACTCCCCTTCCTGCGAGGGAGAGCGCTGAATCGATATGCAAGTTAAATGTACCTGAGCGACCATGCGGCACGGATTTTCAGGATAAAATTGGCACCTTTAATAATAACTTAGGAAGGTGAGAAACATTATCTCCTTATTCACTTATACATTTTTATATTATGGTTAATAAATTATAAATAAACAAAATAACTATACTTGATTCCGAACCGTGTTCTTCTTGTTGAAAGAAAACATAGCTGGGTCCTTCATATTGAGCTTATATTTTGTAAGATGACTAATAAGTACCTAATATAAACTAAACAATACATGTTTACTGATTCGAGCTTGTTTGTGTGTCCACACAAAGAAAGACACTTTCTATCTTCAGTCTGAACCAACAATCAGCGGTGAATAAAGTGCGTAGTATAGTTAAAATTTATCGATATCATATTGGGACGATAAGTGGCCAGTGTTTTGGCTTCTTTTAGTGCCCGTAGACCTTAGAGGTCATTTCAGGACGGTCTCCCCATCTCCTCCCCCGCGGCTGGTCACCCTACGCCACCCTCGGTCAGGTGAGTCACAGCTATCTGCGCGGCTGTGTGTGTGGGTGTTGCGCGCGTGTGTGCGCAGACTTTCTGGCGTCGAACGGTAACGTCGTATTGGGGGATATTGGTGTATTTTTTATCGTTTTAACTTGTGTTGATTTTTTAAATAATAACAAAATCGGACTTGGATTAGCGAGTCCTGTAGCAGTAAGGGTAGATTCATACACCGCTTATAATATTTATAATATACTAGCTGTCCCGGCAAACGTTTCTTTGCCATATTATACAAAATATAAAGTATATCGCCATGTATAAATAAGTATGTCACCATGGCAACGTCCATCGCTATCCCGTGACCCGCGTCGCATAAACATTAAACAGTGGTCGCTCTTTATAGACAAAATATAATTTGCAATAAAATAAAATTGCGACTATAATAATTAAAGATCTAAGCTATCCTATCTCTCAAGTTGGAAAAAAGCACACATTTTAAAAAAACAACATTCAAATCGGTTAAGTAGTTTAGGAATCCATCGCGGACAAACATCGTGACAGGAGATTTATATATATTAGATATTGATCACGATCTATTTTAATGTAAATTGATTAAAAATGTATAATTTAACACATAACATTTTTCGTAACTTCGTAAATATTAAGTTACAGACTAATGGCAAATTGCTATGCAATACGTCATATTTAAATACCAAATTACACTTCGCTTCGCGAATAAAAAAATATTTGATTTCCATAATATTTTACAAATGGTTTAAATGTACAAAGCTTAACATAATTTCAATATAAATCGCACGTGCTTAGGGATATATAATTTATATAGCCGATTATCTAACTCGGGCATCGAATAGAATATAGTAGATACAGTATCTAACACACCTTGCATAGCATACAATATGTTGGACCGGGTGGCCTTGGCCCGAGCTTTCGAGGCGGAAGTACTGAGCTTAATTTGTACTGTAATAATATAGTGGGTAAGATAAATGTTTGAAGCAGGTGTACCTATAGCAATTGGATGATATAACTATTAATCGGTATTATTATACCCTAGCTTCAAGTTCAAATCCATATTATCCGCACTAATATTATAAATGTGAAAGTGCGTCTTTCTGCCCGTTACCTCTTCACGCCCAAACCGTTTTAGAGTCCCGGGAAAGGACAAGGGATACTTTTTATCGTGGAAAAATGTGCGGTTCTCGTGCAGCAAATCAATTTTACATCTAGATGACTCTAATGATTCAATAAACTCATTGGATGAGATTTTTCGATCCTTTTATTTTGGCAATGATATTTATTATTAATTTTTTTACGGCCGGGCCGCAGTCAAAGGCCTTTAACAATTACTTAACTTTCACTTATCCTACATGAAAACTATTATTGAAAAAGTTCAGGTCAAAATCTGCATTCAATTTAAATTCGTAATCATGAAACTCCTTTGAATGGGAACATAATATTATGGTTTAAACGACCTACTAAAAGTATTTTTTAGGAATCAGTAAATAAAATTTAATCAGATAGTAAACCGTTGTTTTGCTGATATTGCGGTAAGTATTATACGAGTATACAGTTTGCTAATAACAGCTGATAGACTTCGGCAGGTGACTATTAGATAACTACAATAAAAATGCGACCCACAAGAAACATAGTAGATAGTAGTATGACTATTTTTCAACTAATACCATGTTAAATTAGTTATGTCTTTCACAACTACTTTACTACACAGAAATTGGGGTATGCAGTTAAGGTATACTAGCAGAGCTAATTAGATGTTATAATAATATATTATACCACGTCTATGATACGATCATGAGGCATCTCGTCTAATCTTGTGAAAAGGCTAATGATGTCAATGATCCAGTCAACAATGGTTACATTATTCCAAACTATATAGTGATGCATTTCATGCACCAAAACTTGTTTATCAGACATAATATGATAGGCATATGAAGACTGCCAAACTGAAATGGCGGGACATAATATTAGCCGCATGCATCCTGACCGCTGGGCAAAGACCACCACAGACAGGGTACCATGATTGACGACACCGCCGTAGCCGACGTCGGAAAAGATGGCGCGATGAACTTGACACATACAAGCCAGGTTGGCCGACGGTGGTGTTGGAGCGGGATGAATGGAAGGATTTTTTTTTATTAAATAAGGGGGCAAACAAGCAAACGGGTCACCTGATGGTAAGCAACTACCGTCGCCCATGGACACTCGCAACATCAGAAGAGCTGCAGGTGCTTGCCGGCCTTTTAAGAGGGAATACGCTCTTTTCTTGAAGGTTTGCAGGGCGTATAGGTCCGGAAATACTGCTGGTGACAGTTCGTTCCAGAGTTTTACAGTGCGCGACAGAATGTTACGCGAAAAACGCACTGTGGAAGACTGCCACTCATCAAGGTGATGAGGATGGTATGTTTTTCGCGTGGGACGATGGCGAAAATTTGCAGGTGGTATGATTCTGAACAATTCCTCAGAGCACTCCCCGTGATACAACCGATAGAGAATGCAGAGTGAAGCTACATCTCAGCGTAATTCCAAGGGGTCCAAGCTGTTTGAAACACTATGGCAGTCAACAATTCGAGCGGCCCTTCGTTGGATACGATCCAGAGGGAGCAGTTGGTATTTTGGCGCCCCTGCCCAGAGATGAGAACAATATTCCATATGAGGCCGAACCTGCGCCTTGTAGAGTTGTAGGCGTCGGTCCGGACTGAAGTACTGTCTCGCTCTGTTAAGAACACCAAGCTTCTTCGAGGCTAATTTGGCCTTACCCTCTAGAGTCTAAATGATATCGGAACTGGACTTGGGGGTGGCATTTGCCCAGCCAGCAGTGGGACAGACTCTTAAAAAAAAGTGATGCGCTTCAGTTTCCATAATGCATACCAGTGCATATTCCAGTGCCCGTTTTCATTTTTTCAATAATGATCTAGCGCTAAATTACATTACTGGTTTGTATTAATAATCTAAACCCGCTATAACGATTCATTACCTTTATTAAAATTAATAAATACCAATGACCAATGCACGGCACCCTCACTACACTATCAGGCGCTCATTTTTAATATTTCAGGCAGCACGCGGCTCTCGTGGGAGAAGAGATATGACACACCCCTTGTTTAGTCACTGGAGGTGTTAGGTCTAGCCCTCCCCTACCTCCCGTACCTCCCTATGTCACATGTGTTTATGAGGGAACAAATTGTGCCGGACGAAATAAATAGAATTAATAAAAAATACGTCTGGCACTCGGGGACTGCCGCATGCCGCGGTAAAGCTATTTCATACCATTTTTTATCAACTTATGCAATTATAATTCGTATATTACGTCTAGTCGCGCGTACACAAACACCTTTATTTCTTGATTCGGTCACCGCGCTCTAAACCTGTGATAAACATAGAATATTAAAATAAGTTTAAATGTATTGACAAAATAGTGTTTAAGGCCGTTCCCCGAGCAAACGACCTTGTCCATACATTTGTCGCGTTGCCGCGAGATCGCACCAAACCCCTATTTTTTTTTTACCTATCTTAGTTCAAAAATGTCCTAAAAAAAATAAAACGGAGAATATGTAGTTTATGATATTGTCGATCTATTGGCGTGAGTTTCAAATAAAAGTAATTTGTAAATCCTAAGGAGATGCTGAATGTATGCTTGAATTTTAATAAATTGGTTTTACTTTGGAAGCTGATATCATGAGTATAATAAACAAAAATAGAAAATTTAAAACGGGGAAAGGAATGTTGATATGCTGAACATTATTGCTGTATTTTTATTATAACTTTGTAGCTTTCAAATTATGAGTTTATAAGGCTTGAACTTCCGAAGATACCGTAATTTTACGGTATCTTCGGAACGCCTTTAAAGAGGGGCAAGTTCCACGGGTGAAGATAAACGTGGAACTAACGACGATATATAACATAAAGTTCGTACAGGTGGCGCCATCACCTACGTCCTGAGCCGTATACATTCTTGTGATTTTTTTCGGTAGCAGCTATGGATGTTGAAGTCAACACCAGTTTTTTTTTTTTCATAAAAACATTAAAACTAAAATAAATGCATCTAGACCATCGTTTTCGATGAAAACAATTCACAGAACTTTTGTGTAACGTCACAAAAGTAAATTCTCAACCTAAATTTGTATGTACTTACAAATAGAAATCGTAATCTGCAACAGTGTATGCAAATATACGGTACTACTCAATTACTCATACGCAATGGGTTCTCATAACCACAACACGAGTACCGCGTGTGATGTATGTTCCATGGTTATGAAATGTACCTGGAAATTAAACTACGTAAAGCCTTTAACCGCCCGGAACTGGAGTTAGACACAACTCTTATTAATGACTAAAATGTTCGGGCATTTTCCCATCTTTAAAGATTGCTCAAGCAACCGTACAATTTTATAGGATAAAAAGTATTAATATATATTACGTCCTTTCCAAGGACTTAAAGTATCTCCATACCTTTCAGGCGAACATTATTTAACACCCAAGGGAAAGTTAAATTTGGATCGGTTAAGAACTTAGTTTCTGTACGACCACGGCTAACCAAATGGAAGGTCAAATGACATAGCGTTTATGTTAATCGCGTTCAAATTATCTTGTGTTTTTAATCAATTGAAATTTTTCATCAATTCCTACAAATTTTAATTTTCTGAAATGCTTTGATTGAGATTTGAGTTACACATAGGTTACACAGAAATAACAACTCATATTTTAATTTAAAATTTCATATTATTATTGAAATTATAATATTTCAGATACTATTTAAGACACATCGTGACAAAGTTACATGTATGTAAATTGTAAAAAGTTTAAAAAGTGGCAAAACTTGTGGACATAAATTATCTTAACCCGTTAATGCGATGAGGTAAAAAATATCTCATTGAATCTCCGAAGAATAGCAAACACGTTTCATAATAGGGTCTTTCATCTGTTATCCGTTACACCTCTAATCCTACGTTCAAAGGGACCATACAAAGGGTCGAATCGTACCCAGTAATGAGGGGTCAGCTACTTCTTTGTGAGAGTAAAACCAATCCGAGTTTTTTCGCCGTCCACCTTTGTCCAGTTGGTCCAGATGACCCCAAGGTCAGATTACAGGGGTCAATTGGGCCCAGTGGTCAGTTGTCCGAGACTAATTTCACGGGAGGTATATAATTATGTTTAGCATAATAATATGCGTGTTGAGTAAAAATGACACCCCTGGGCATATTCTTTGCTTATTAGTTATTTTTGGGGACGGAGATGTACCTAATGCATTTAAATAAATATTTAAAATTGCTAACGTTATACGTGAATCTACTACATAATTATTAGCTAAAGTAGATAAAGGACTGGAGCACTGAAAGTACTTTAAATTTAATTTTAGTTATTATTATCAATATTATACTGAAAAAAATATATGCAAAAATATAAAAAATAATATTAAAAATATTTCGCAACACTTGAAACCGGTAGCCGAAAGGATTTGCAATGTTTATCTAACAGTGCGGACGTTACCCCACGAGATAATGGCGCGTCCAGCTGCCGGAGGGTTAAGACCGTTACCTTAGCTTAATTGCCAATATTTGCATAAACACCACCGGGGGACATCGCCGAAGGTACGACAGACCGGTGATGGATGGTACTTGTCCCGGGACGGTTATGCACGGACAATGTGCGAAATTATTAAAGTACTACGGTCTACGAATGATAAATTATTATTCGTAATAAAAAAAGAATTCGAAGATTAAGAACGCTGTGAAGATACATGTACGGCGTACCAGAGAAATTGACTGATAAAATCCGAATCTGCTTATGTTACGTGCTACAAATTATAGAAGCTAGTTCTTAGACTTACTATGACTAAGCTTAACCTAACATAAAAAGTAGGTTCGCCTTCTGTTTAAGAGTCAATACTCAATTTCTCTTGCAGCCCACAATATAAAATATTACATACCTATTTAGCATAAGAATACGCTATTTTTTACAAAAAATACTGATAAATAATTATTATGTATATTGATGACATTGTCCTTTTTGTTCCTACAGCCGCAGACCTTCAAACCATGCTACAAGATCTAAGTGCTGCAAGCTTCGAGGTGGAACTCACAATGAACAAATGTCCAAAGCTCAAAATAATGACCAATGACCACCATCACGAGACGTGGGGTCGTGGTAGACGAGCAAGAAATACAATATATCGACGAGTAGGTTCATCTAATTGGGCCAGTTATAGTTTCTTT
Organism: Polyommatus icarus; assembly: GCA_937595015.1. NCBI lineage: Eukaryota > Metazoa > Arthropoda > Insecta > Lepidoptera > Lycaenidae > Polyommatus > Polyommatus icarus. The sequence goes on from OW569321.1 coordinate 24,509,921, forward strand.
TGATAACAGACAAGGGAAGGAAGTCAAACGACGAATGTAAAACGCCTTTAAGAGCTACTTGCCCATGAAAACGCTGATGAAGGGAGATTTACCAATCTTCCTGAAACGCAGACTCGTCGACATATTGTGTATTCTGCCCGTGTTAACCTACGGTGCGCAAACTTGGTCATTGACCGATTCGCAAAAGTCCCAACTCAGGGTATGTCAAAGAGCGATGGAGCGCAGTATGTTGGGAGTAAAACTTGTCGACAAATTAAGAAACACCACACCGCGCTCCCCAACAGGTATCAAGGATGCAGGAGCCAAGACGGTAAAACTAATATGGGATTGGGCTGGCCACGTTAGCCGCATGTTATGAACGGAATGGGTACCCGAAGACGGATGACGCAACCGCGACCGGCCAAAGAAAAGATGGTGCGATGAGTTGGAGGCATACCAGCCGATCTCGACCACGGTGGGACAGGAGCGGGAAAAATGGAAAACCCTGGGGGAGGCCTTTTCCCAGCAGTGGGACAGCATAGGCTAATTAAAAATATTAAAAAAAAATAATAATAATAATTTCTTACAAAATATTTCTTATCAAGTTATCACTAAACGCTGCTGTTGTAAAAAGCAAAAAACATTTCCTACCATATTATGTGTTTGTTTTCGCCATTTAAATTATAAGTAAATTTCGAAAGACGCTATTTCATATTGATTTAATTTTTATGATATCAGCGAAATTTTATGTGATTTTAATGTCACCATGTATTTTACCGACATTCTTTGTTGTCGTCGGCGTAAGTAGGTTAATGAGCCATAATGTACAGTTTCAGACATAGGCCGGCCACCAATCACCATACACCTGACACAGCTACAGATGTAAAATTTTGTGAATATTGTGAAAATGTTGCTAGTAATTATGATTTTTTTCATAATATTAAAAACATTATATTATTGATATATTTAGGCACTTAAGCTATAATTAAGACATCGATCAAGTTTCGTTCCTTTATAGTTCAAACGCATAAAAATGAATGTGAGTATGATAAAGAAACACATAGAAATAATTATTATAATTTTATTATTTTACCTAAGCATTACAGATCCATCGAAGAAAGTAACAAAGGAACATTAATTAAATTTTTCTGCTATAATTTAGGTTTTTCGTACTCTATCGATTATACTTTTCATACAAATTGTTATCAGTAAATAAGTTGTTTGCCGACATGATAAGACTTGTCGTAACATGGCTAAGTTAAATCTCACTTCTACTCATTTCGGTTAATATTTTTTAAGAAAAAGGATAATGGACAAAACCAAATATTTTGTAATCCACAAAGGACACCTAAAAGTATGAGCAATTACAGAACGAAAAAAAGAGATTACAAAACAAAAAGCGTTTAAGAAAAAGCAAGCTACGCTTTCGGCGAACAATGATACACGACCGCTAATCCAATTTGACAGCATCCCCGGATCTCACGTCGCAGAAACAAACTATCACAATAAAGCTCCAAATTACCATAAACAACGCAAACCGGTTCGAACGGGTTCGATCCGGAAATGGCCGGATGCGCCAACACCACGGCACAATACCGCCATTGTTTTTTTAGGTAGCGGTACCCCGGGAGAGGTATTAGACGATTAGAAGGGTCAAGATGGACAGATGGGATGTTGGCGCTTTGTTCCGTCTTGTAATTGATTGCACAGATAGTTCCCATACTATAAAACGCTTAAGATCTTATTGCATGAGAAGGAAGTGTAATATGCAATTGAAAATTACACTTCGAAAAGGTGTGACTAGAATCTGCATAAAAAATGAGCTAACTAAGAATGAAGTACATTTTTTAGACTTTGGAAGAAAACGGAAACTTAATTTATAGGAAACTGACCTATCAGAGAGCACTTCATTTGCAGTAAGTATGTATGTCGCAGGCGGATTGTATAATCCGCCGTTTTACATTACGGCTAGCTGTTTTAAAAAACAGGGCCGTTTTGTAATGCGGCGATTTATCGATTAGCCGGATCGAATGCGGCTGAATGAAAAATCGCCGGAATGTATTCGGCGCCATACGTTATTCAAAACGGATAGCCATAATGTAATAAAGCGAAAAATAAGTCGCCTCTTTGACAGTTTTTAGTTCCGATTCTTAATTAATACCTACGAATAATAAAAACTAAGGAAGAGTAACTCCGTCAAAAAACATGCTCCAAAATACTTGTCAAAAAAGTGTACCTTAGGTTCACTTTTCATACATTTGCAATATTTAGGTGACCTTGAGCGGTATAAAGGCTGACGTTACATGACAGTTCGAATGGAACCAAATTTAAAACTGTATTAGTATGGGAGTTACGTTTCCCTAGTTTTTATTATTCGTTGATTAATACCCTTGGCGCTGCCTATGACATAACAATAATAAAGGCGTTGGAAAACCGAAAGTGTGACGTGTGTTGCTAACTTGCGAATTTTTGAGTGAATTAAACAAAGAAATCAGTAAATTTCAGAACCATTTTCAGGTGCAATTAAAGAAAATGTCTATTATTCTCGATGTAAAACAGTAAAGAAAGTACCGGCACGAGTAAATAACTATGCGGCTAAACGTGGGCCGCCTTATGGAAGAACGTATCGCAATGACAATCCGGCTAATGGGGATTGTCCATTTTTTTTAAATTTTGCTCATTACAAAAACATTTCGAGGAATAAGGTCAGTGATAGCTTTTCTGTATATAAACGAAAAAAATACCCATTAGTTACTTATATTTTTGAACAAATATGTTTAACCTTAGTTTGACCTTCAATGGCGTTAAATTAGCAATAAATTCGACCAGCATTACGTTTCGAACTTTTGGTAAGCTTCTCGTATCAGCTTTTCACATAAGGATAACTTGCATTTAACGAACCAGCCATTATAAATAAGATTGAAAGGAAAAAAAACGTACTGCAGAGGTCAATTGGCCGCCGATGATGACGTCAGAGCGAAACTTTAAAAATGTATTGAGAAAAAACTAGCCAATGAATTTCAAAATTATTTAATTTATATTCTTAAAATACCCTATTTTAACGAAAAAAAATATAAAAAGTACATTTTACTTTTTATATTTTTTTACATTTTAAATATAAAAAGTACAAGTAGATTTTTTTTGGACAATGCCCATTGTTAAACCGCCGCGGTAACGCCGTTTTGTAAAAAACGGCCCTGTTTTTAAAACAGCTAGCCGTAATGTAAAACGGCGGATTATACAATCCGCCGTACATGTATATGGAATAGAAGTTCTTATTTATTTCGACTAAGTATTAGTTTTATTCAAAACTATTTTATGTAGGTAATTGTTACACTATTAACATTTGATTGACCTTGACTCTATGTAACTGACCAATGACCATCTTTCATATTACTTAATTAACATAATATCTAGTATATAATATTATTATGTTTATAGCAATTTTAAAACGACTTCAAAAAAAGGACGTTATCAATTCGACCCGTATGTATGCAATATTATTCCCAGAGCTGCCCAGTTTTTAACCGACTTCCAAAAAGGAGGAGGTTATACGTTCGTCTGTTTATATATATTTTTTTTGTATGTTCAACCATAACTTCGCCGTTTATGGACCGATTTTCATGACTCTTTTGTTGTTGTACAGGGTTGAATCAGAAATTGGTACCATGTTCACAAAAGTGGTGATCTGATGATGGGATCCATGAGGAATCGAGGGGACTCCTTGAAATTTGTATGGGAACATATGGTGATTTCGATTTTTTCTGATGTATTTCAGGCATATACTACCAAAAAGTAAGATTTTGCACCAGGATATACCCTGGTTCTGAAGGTACCCAACAGAACTTTTGAATCCTTATAGATACAAGTTTGAGGATTTTGGCTTTATTTAAACTACTCCAAGCAAATCCTACATTATTTGTGCTGAACATAGGCTAAATTTTATTTAGGAAAAAATAGGGTTTCGTAAGATGTTTGGGTTTTTCTGACGCCAGGTGGAAAAATCAACGAGAAAAGTTACTTATTTTGCGTACGCTGCCGAAACTATAAAAGATAGAACTATAAAATGTACTAAGTATTGTAGATCTTATAAATATCTACAAAAAAGTTCGCGACACACTATACTTATCTATGTCGAGTGAGGCACACTAACCATATTTTTATTTAAAAATCTTGAATTTTTTTGGACAACATTTAAACGCTTTTATTTTACTCATGCCATTAATCCTTATCAAAATAAATTATTTCATCACTAAGTACAGTTTATGTAGATAAAATTTGGTCTTTGAATGATTAAAATTGGACGTTTGGTTTTGAAATTATGGCGAAATTAAAATATTACGATAGTAGGCGTCACCAAGCGGGATGCGCTTGCGGTAGGAAGACAATCTGTGCAGTGTGCACTGTACACTGATAATGACTGCGTCCGCGTCGTCGATTTCAGTGTCGGAGTCTGTGAATTGACCTGGGAATCATTTTGCTGACCGAGTCTTTCCTGGGTAGGCTTTTTGCAGCCGTAACCGACATCCACGCGGGCAGAGCCGCAGGCGACCGCTAGTAATATGTACAACTCTAAGACAACAAGCTATAATACGAGTATTATAGCCTTGTCGTCTCATATTATGTAACTAAAAAGGGTAAAATTATTATTTAAAAAAAAATTAAAACCGACTTCCAAGGTAAAAACAAAAGTAATACTTATTCTTAATCTAAAAAGAATAAAATAATTCTTATTCCTTATTATAGTCGGTACCAGCTTACCTTAGCGCAATTGCTATGTCAAGGATCTCAGAACTTTTCCGGGCTGGTACCGACTTCAAAAGTACGAAGATTGAGTACAGAAATAGTTGAGGTTTAGGCGAAGTCTGAAGACGCCACTATAATAAGGAATAAGAATTATTTGATTCTTTTTAGATTAAGAATAAGTATTACTTTTGTTTTTACCTTGGAAGTCGGTTTTAATTTTTTGTTAAAAAATAATAATTGTATAATTTGTTAGTCTGAACAAATGTGCCAAATTTCAAAAGTGTATATTGTACTTATGTATGTTTTTATGTTTGCATCTCTACGGTTTTTCTTACGGGTCAAATTATTAATAACCTCCTTTTTTCCAATGTTTCTGAGATGGCATCTCTTATCAAGACCATTCTCCGTGCAGTCTGTGTGTCCTCAACATGATCCTCCCGGTGATTCCCCGTATCACGCGTAATGGGAGAGCGCGGAGATGGTTCCCAGGCCGGCTCTGATGGCGGCATCATCAGCATCAGCAGTAGCATCATCATCATCATCATCATCACTTGAAACGTGATAATATATAAAGTAGTAGAAATGTTTATTTTCTTAAATAAGGGGGCAAACGAGCAAACGGGTCACCTGATAGCAAGCAGCTACCGTCGTCCATAGACACTCGCAACATTAGACGAGCTGCAGGTGCGTTGCTGGCCTTGAGAGAATATACGCTCTCTTCTTTTGTAGGTGGTATTAGATAATTATTGCTGATGAGTTACGACAGTTAGTTCCAGAGTTCAGTGCGCTGTTGTTTGTTTTTCAATTATATTTTTATTAATTAATGTTTTTGTTGGCGATGGCGACGAAAACCAATTTTTTTGCGAAATGTAAAATAATATTCTCTTTATAAAAATTGTTAAGATGTGACCGTTACATAAAACAGCAGATTTTTATATAAAAAGTAATTTATTATATATCTGCCCTATTTTTCTACGAATATAGGTTGTATGAGATTTTATTCAGTTTATATTATTATTGTATAATCCTTTACAATATGAAGCAAACATTGAAACGAGTTAATATTTTGCATCAAAACAATTTATCTAACTGCTGCACTCAGAAACAAATCTATATCTATACATATTATAAAATAAAGTCGCTTTTTCCCTCATGTCCCTTTGTTAGATAGCCCATTTATTGAGGAAGGCTATATTTTATCACGCTAAGACTAATAGGAGCGAAGAAATAGAGGAAAATGTGGAAAAAACGGGAAATGGCTCGGGAAAGGAATAGCGATACTTTTTGTCCCGGAAAATGTACGGTTCCCGCACAATAAACTTTATGATTTTCGCTTAAACTATTTAATCTATTTTGATGAAATTTGGCATGGAGATACTAATTTTAATCTATTGTTTTCTTAATTATACCAATTGGAATCTTCGATTGGAATTAAATAATCATTGTTAAGACAGGAAAACATCTGTCGGGTCAGCTAGTAAGTAATAATTAATGAAGGATTTGACATTTTTTTTTTTGACATATTTTATTTAATGAAGAGTTTGATAGACATTCTGCCGCACTCAGAGTGGAACATTATTTAGTTAAATGTAATTAATTCAAAATTTTGACATAAGCCCCATACTTTATCTGTCAAACTCTTCATTAAATTGGAGCTAAATCATAATTAAATGTCTCTGAGTACGGCGGTTAATCTATCAAACTCTTAATTAAATTGACTCAAATAAATGATTTGATTTGATTTAAATTAAAGTTTCATTATTATTAAATGTCTTCGAATGCGTAAATCTTATCAGACTGTCTTCGAACGTAAATCTTATAAGACTCGTACATAAAAGTATGCAAATCCAGAGCAGAGCGTCGATCTTGACTCGGAGGTCGTGGATTCGGTTCCCGCGTTGGAAACATGTTATGTATTTCCAACTTTGGTTAGGACAATGCAGGCTGATCACCTGATTGTCTGACAAGTTAAAGATGATCAATGCGTCGGATGGCCATGTAAAAGATCGGTCCTGCGCCTGATCTCTCGCCAGTCGTGTCGTTCCTTTACTCTCATAACCCAGTGGGACGGGAGACCATCCCACTGCAGGGTTATGAGAGTAAAGGAATAGAGAGTGCTCTTGTGTACTGCGCACACACTTGGGCACTATGAAATTACTCCTGCGTACCTGGCCTGGTTTCAATGAAACCGGCCACCGTCACCGAAACCGGTGTAGGGAGTATTATATTATTAGTATTTCTTATTAGAATATTATATTCAATATCTAAGATTAGATTTAAACTTGGGAGTTAGTAACTGCTGAAATAAAAAATAATTATTATTTTATTTGACTTTAGTAACGTTTTTTATTGTTGAAAAAGGAACAGATAGATAAGAACGAGAGTAGTTGTTTAAAAAAATAAGGCTTCGGAAGTTATAAGTTTCAGTTAGGTACCTAGTGTTGTACAATGTAACAACAAAGATGCAAAGCGAGCAATTCGAATTTCGATTTCAATTCAAATCGATTTGAAACAAGTGAATTCAATAGACATTCACATAATTCAAAACCAGCACACGCATCTCAGGTAGATGGGCATTGTTCGCGCCTCCAATTTGCATAACCCTGCGATGCGCGCGCACAAAGACGGCGCTATCTTCGCCTCGCCGGGTCAGACTGACCCATTTCGCAGAGCTCCCTACGCGCAAAATTTCCCACTGGCCGTAACAAAGCACTCTATGACCAAACCCTTTTGCTACAATTTTTATGGGAAACAGCTTTCTATGCTCTATTTTTTGCATTGTCCACTGTCAATAGACCAACGGATTCGCCGTTGGCGAATGTTTATTTGATATTAATAATACGCTATAATAGATGTTCCTTTGCACCTGAGCTTCTTGCTGTGACGTATGACGGTTATGCGTCAGTTTTATGGCGTGTACGGGTAACTGGTCGATGTTAATGTTACTTTAAAAGTAACATTATGTACGTCACACATGAACTTTGACTAACATAAATATGAGTCCGTTGATTTAGCTCGAAACATATCGTTTTAATTTAATAAACTTGATATTTAAAACTAAACATACTATGTAGCAAAGACATATTTAGGGATAATTTAAGTATGAAACATTTTTGGAAAAGTACTGAAAGCTACCAATTAGGAAAAAATCGTTTTATGTATTTAGCTTGTACATAATGCAATGATTCTTTCGAAATCTCTTGCTACTCTTTACTTTGCATTGACGTTTGTTTGGGAGTGACTCTTATCAAAGTCTACAATTTTATTTTATAAAAACCCAATAATAAATTTATAATATTAATTACATAAAATCGTGAAGTTAATTTACGAGTATTTGAGGGACTTTAGAAAATCGTTTTGCTTTACAAACGACGTACAAAAGACCTAAGGTTATCAAAGATGGAATAGATAAGCTTAAGCAAATTAGTAAAACGTTACATTTTACGAGAGGTTATCGCGATTTTCTACATAACCGTCGTCGTTCTCGTTTTAATTGTCCACTGACTGGGCAGGGTCAGCGGGACCCGCGCGGCCGGCGCAGGTAGCGGCAGCCAACCCGTGCTGACCCGCGAGTACAATGGCGGGGTCACCACGACCCTTTATGCCAGTTTAAACACCCCGAAATCGCTGCAGCGTGAGCGATAGGGTCAGCTAGCCGCCCGGATGACCCGACTGACCTCTTCTTACAAAACCACCCCTTTCTTGAAACCCATTATTTGTAATCCCTTTGCGAATCTATTCCATTGTCCGCTATCTATTCTTCCTAGTTCGGACGTCGGTTTATCGAAAAATTCGCGTTCGTGAGAACGATCTAGTTTCTTTGCAAAACTGTAACGGTCGGAAAGGAGTTCGTCCTTTATGGGAATCCGTTGTTAGGAGACAAAGGACTGGACTCTTTTTAATGATTCGCCATTGTGTTAGAATTGAACGGTCTATGGTGACCGTTGGCCGACCGAACTGCTCGCTATATAAGTGGGTGACGCCGACTCTACCGACCATAGCGACTCCATCGACCATAATGACACCTTCATTTGAAGACAAAATTAATGATAATTTAGATTTTCAAGACAGTACTTTTACGATTTTTCTTTTTTAGGCATTTTTAAAATTATCCACGAAAACAATACAGTCTTCACATAGATAATAAGATAGTTAAAAAATATATTATACATGTTGCAACTTAAAATAAGCCTAATAGAATTTTTTAAATAATTAAGAGGAGAACTATATATGTCTACTATCAACTCATTTGCTTTGGAAAAAAAAAATGATTTCTACGGAACGAAATATTATCTATTAAAAATAGATAAGCTTTAATTTATGATAATATTATTAGAAACAAATGCTTAAATTTTATATATTTTTAATATACTTACTTACAGTTATAATGATCTACTAATTTATAATAGACGTAGATTAAGATAAAATAGAAATAATAAAAAATAAAAAAGTATAAAAAATAAGTAAGTCTTTATATTTTATCAAAAAATACCAATTTATTCTGGGTTTTCATACACCTGCTAAAGATGATATCGTGAAAGCGCTTAAATACATCTTTGTCTAGCATATCTTTGTTTTTTTTAAATACCAAACAAGAAAGCCTTTTTTCAATTGCCAATTCTACCCTAGTTTATCTGATGACTAGTACTTTTAGTACAACCTGTACTAAAAGCGTTAGAACATTTCTTTTTATTACTATCAAGCAAATTTTTCATGAGTAGCTTCATTTTGATAAGAGGAACAACAATTTCCTCTGTGAAAAATCTCGAAAGTGGTAGTTAACAGTAAATAGAAAGGATTTAACATATTACTGCAATGTTAGAGGTGGCACCACCACAGACAGTCAATAAAAAGTTTTGTTCGTCCCTGTAAGTATTCTGATATGACGTGTGATATGTAACATATGTCGGATTTCGGTCGAATATAATAATAGGGATGATGACAAGGTCAAAGATTAGCAAATTTTGTGAATAAAATAAATAAAACACGGTAATAAGAAGTGTTCCCAAAATTTCAGCTCGATAGCATTTGTATTTTTTTTGCTATGCGCCTTCAAAGTTGGGTAATCAAGTCGATTTTTTTTTCAATTAGATTTCTTAATATTTGTATACCATTCGTAAGTTATGCAATTAAAAGCAACTTTTGTTATGAAACCACTTTCATAAACGCAATATTTAATAAACCTATCGAACAAAGTTCTCTCCCGATGCGTACAAACTACGAAAGAGTGACGTCATTCTTTAGTAGCACTTTGTATGGAGCGTTTCGGGCAGGTCTATTTTATGAGATGTTTGAATTGTCATATCTTGGTGAATTTTTAAACAATTAGAGCCATTCTTTCAGCGATGCTTCTATTTTAAGGGTCTTTCAATTACCAATAAGAAAAAAAAATAGTCATCATGCCTATTATTATTTACTGTATGGGCATGACGTAGCGCCCTCTGCTCCGACCTTTACGTAATAGAGGCGATGATATAAGTACTCACGTTCATTCGTTCCGACGTCAACGTCATTCGTCGTTCATTGCTCATCATCGACGTCATTTTTGCATGTGACGTACAACTTCGTCATAATATTATGTATTATTTTTGTAATGGAAATTCTTGGCAATCACAAAATTCATCAAGGCCAAACTTTTGGCCCTTTAGCGTCCCTTTGGCGTCCACAAATTACGTGAGGTGTTTAGGGGGGGGGAGGGGGTCGAGTCAAATCTCACCTAATCTCACGTTGGGGAGAGGGGGGCTCTCGGCAAATCACACGTAATTTTTTTCTCAACAAAGTAATAGTCGTACTATTTAGTATTTAGGTCCATTTCATGCAGATTGTACGTATGCTTAAGATTTAATCGTAAGCGTAATCGTTATACGATTAAGACCATTCCAAATTCGTTCGTTCGTCAAACAAAACGTTTATGTAAGAAACCCACATTTTGAAAAATCTGACGTGAGATTTTTGACTAAAATCTCACGAAATCTCACCAGAGCGTGAGGGGGGCAGGGGGGGGGGGTCAAAAAATTCAGAAAACACCTCACGTAATTCGTGGACGCCCCTTAGAAACTAGTACTTTCGAATATTACTAATCAGAGAATATGACTAGAATATGAAGATTATGACATAATATATTATATACATTTTTATCTGTCAAATACTTAAATATATAAATATATAATCCTTAAATATCTCTAAATGCGGCCATAAGTGACATATTAGTACAAAAACAATGAGTTCGATGACCAAAAACAATACTTATATTTCTTTTCAATAAAGCCAATAAGATAAAATTGTATTTATTGCGTAATAATAATCAGCAGAAGTAATTACTGGCTTTAACCATTAAAATTGTTTCGAATAAAAAACCAAAAGGCTTCGCAGGAGAAGTTATTTGTAAAAAAACGTTAAGTGTCCAGCGGGCGACAGGTCCGGATGCAGGGGTAGGTAGCAGTTGGCACGTGCGCCGTGCGGGCCGCGGGCCGGGCGGGTCGCAGCAGGTGCTCGCAGATAACAGCAACCTTTGACTCCTTTTGCATATTATAACTTATGTAATTTTATTGCAAGTTTATCGTTTTGTAGAGTAAGGTTAACGTTTGTTTGATATTTTTATTGCTTCGTAAATCATTTTGACATTTTTAAGTGTGAAGATTTTTGTTATCCTCAATAAATGACATTCTAAATCAAATATTTAACCTTTGATGACAGTACTAATTTTAAAATATAAATTTAGGATCAAACCTCTATATTTTTGTAAAGGACATAATAATAATATTTGGTTACTCTACATATTTTATGTACTTATCTGTTTTTCACATACTTAGGTATTATTATAATAAACCAAAACTTCAAAAGGTTTATCATTTCTGACACACTCTCTTGGGAGTTGGGAGTAACAAGTAGGCTGCAGTTTGAGTAAAATAATGTTGATGCTTTACTTCAAAGCAAATGTGCGTACTGCGTACGTGTGTATGTGTAGTCGGAAAAGTACTAAATTTGTGTACGGCAAAATTTTAAAATTCTTACTACTGTGTATGAAATATCATTTTATTCAAAATGGGTAATATCATGATTCATGATACACTTTTTGAAGGTCATAGAAAGAACGAAGATATACATATAGGTAAGTATAGCTTTTTTTCTTGAGGCACAATTTTTAACAATGGCAAAACTTTTCAAAAAACTTCCACCTTTCGAAAAGAAATTAATGTGTCTTTTTTCTGTCTGATACCTGTCACACCCAAACCACTGAATTGATTTTCCTGGGTGTGGAGAAACTTTGAGTCCTGGAACACAGGGTACTTTTTGTTCCGCAAAAGGTACGGTTGCAGCGCTACAAACGAATTTTACACTCATCAAAATTGGAGTCAAATATCAACAATATTAATAACAATGACAATATTAACAATAATAACAATATTAACAATAATAACAATATTACCAATAATAACAATATTAAGCAAGTATCAGGAGCGCTCGGCCGGTGTAGTCACAGGTGGCACTGTCAACAACACCCGCGTCTCCCACACAACCGCCGCTCCGCCGCACTTCCTCGCGGGAACCGAGTGGCTGTTCATTGACCGGGAACCTGGAAACAGAAAAAAAATTAAGCTGACCGAAGAATGAGAAAATGTCTCGCGAGCAACGAGATCTTTTTGTATGACTAGACGACGCCCGCAACTTCGTTGTTTATCGCACGGAAACCGTAAATTTTTGGAGTTTACTCCTTAAGAATCGATTTTCATATATAAGGCGCCCGGTATGAGAAAAATCCGAGGGGTAAAACCTACTAACAAGTAACGAAAAATCATGTCACGTTTTTGGTGCGCACCTTTAGTGCGCAACTTTCTAATTTGGCTGCGAGTATATTAAGACCATAAAGGTAATATACCTATCGGAATATTATATTATATTATTATATAATTTTTTTAATATTATTATATTCCGATAGGTATATTAACTTTATGATTAACACGTACATATGGTATGCTGTATAGGCGACTATACCTATATACTATTTTTTGCGTATGGTTAGATACTAGTACTTAAGGAGTAAACTCCAGTCGTGCGTCGGAGCTGACACACTTTTTTTTATTTTTTCAAGAAAAAACTATCCTATGTCCTTTCCCGGAACTCAAAGTATCTCCATGCCAAAAATCAGCAAAATCGGTTCAGTGATTCGGGCGTGAAGAGGTAACAGACATATACACTTTCGCATTTATAATATTAGTATGTAGTATATATAGTATTTTATCTTAAGATGCCCAAATATAAAATATTATAGTATCTTAAGCTATCACACACGGCTAAGATACGATAATATTAAAAATATGTTCATTTCCTTACGAGTCTGCGTTGGTGCCACACGTATTCCTTGTTAGAGTTCTATATACAGGATGATTGACTATGAGTGATAACTAATAACTGATACTGCCTTACTTCTTGATTTGTTAGACAGCTCCTCAGACGATGATTCTGATATAGAATGTGAAATGCAGATTGTAGTAGCAGATTCCAAAAGAAGAAACATTTGGATAGAGCCTCACATAAAAAAGAGAAAAACCTACGGCGAATTTAACCTTTATCAATATCTGTCAACGGAGAAGTTTCAGGATTATTTTTCCGACCCAAATATCGACTAATAGAATTGCACCATTCGACGTCACGTGGTACAACCTACATGGTATTATACTGATAATTTTTTGAAAATTTTCTCTGGTTACCACGTGACGTCGAATGGTGCAATTCTATTGGCCGACATTTGGGACGGAAAAATAATCCCCCGAATACCACACGAGCTTCAAAATTATCTGGCATTTCCCTCAAGGTTCCCTGCAAACAAATAAAGTCGTCAAGTTTCCTTCATTTGTTTGCAACGAACCTATCGGGAAATACCCGATAATTTTGAAGCTCTTGTGGTATTATAAGTGAGTATTTTAGAAATTCAAGAGAAACATTCATTTCGATTCATGAGCTTTTTAAGCAATAATAATAATAATAAAGCAATGAATTATAGGTCAATTTTATTTAAAATTATCCGAAATGTTACTTTTTCCCTCAAAATGTTACTTTTCGAATGAGAGTAGGTATGTAACTTTCTAACATGTGCACGACGCACTAGTGGATGCAGTGTGGCAACACTGCATCCACTAGTGCGTCCGATCACCGATGAGCCCGCTGCCCGACACAAAAACACCCTGTAGCCTGTACCCATTCATAAAGATATATTTCGCATCTTAAGATAACATATTAAGATACGAAATATATATTTCGTATCTATTAAGGTACGAAATATATATTTCCATATCGCTCGGTATCTTAAGATACAAAATATTAAATATAAATAACTTCGTCGTGTGTGATGGTTCATAGGATTTCTATGGTGAGCGATATTCTAAAATATGCTCTAAGATAATATAATATATTTTATATTATCTTCACCGTCTGTGATGCGCTTAAAGTGTCTTGAAGGCCGAAGGGTTGTCACTTGGGACAAATTTAAAGCTTTAGATCTTATAAATTACTACTACGTCGATCTTCATAATATTAATGTCATACTAAATCTGGAACTCAGCTGTATACAAGAAAATTAATGGGGATTGTCCATTTTTTTTAAATTTTGCTCATTACAAAAACATTTCGAGGAATAAGGTCAGTGATCCTTTTTCTGTATATAAACGAAAAAAATACCCATTAGTTACTTATATTTTCGAACAAATATATTTAACCTTAGTTTGACCTTCAATGGCGTTAAATTAGCAATAAATTCGACCAACATTACGTTTCGAACTTTTGATAAGCTTCTCGTATCAGCTTTCATATAATGAGAACTTATATTTGACGAACCAGCCATTATAAATAAGATTGAAAGGAAAAAAAACATACTGCAAAGGTTAATTGGCCGCCGATGATGACGTCACAGCGAAACTTTAAAAATTTATTGAGAAAAAACTAGCCAATGAATTTCAAAATTATTTAATTTATATTCTTAAAATACCCTATTTTAACGAAAAAAAATATAAAAAGTACATGTGATTTTTTTTGGACAATGCCCATTGATGAGAAAACTGTCAGTATGAAACATTTAAAAAAGGATTACAAACTGATGAAAAATAAAAAAAAAATATTTTATTGCAAAACAGCTTATTTGCGACTAACCACAATTTTAAGTACCACATACTATAGTAATTTCAATTTTAACACCCTAGTAACGGTGTAACGTATTCTCAATCTGCTCTAAGAAATCGAAAGCTCTCCGCACCCACACACACACACAGACAGACGGTGTATAATATGACAGACGTCTGCGTCAGCAGTACACATTGTTATGCACAAATAATTATATGCTTTTGAAAGTAATACATACTTATATTTATACCGCGATTGACAGAGAAGTCTCAGATGTTGATTGTTATTTGTTATCAATCGCGGCTTTGTATAGAAAATGACAAATTTTTGACAGGGAGTCAATGACCGCTACCGCCATGTTTCGTCGAGTACCTACAGTATAGTCTGGTATAGTAACGGCTACACTCTGAGACATATTTTAATGAAAAGGTTACAGATTATGGTTGGCAATTATGTCAAAATCTTCATTTAACGACGATTAATAATAACTTAGCTGTAAGGATCATGTTAAGGATTTAATATTAGTTTCTGAGTGCGGCAGTAACTAAAACTACTTCTAATAGGAGATTATCAGAATTGATCCTACCCTCTTATATTTATTTCTACTAAAGGGCCTGTTTCAACACTTTCTGATAAAGTGCCGAATAGGCTATTCACAACTTATTTGACAGATTCTCCATACTTCATCTGTCAAGTTAAGTCGTAGATAGCCTATTCGGCACTAAAATTATGTCACTGTCAAAGTTTTTTTGAGATATAAAAAAAATCAGAACTCTCTTATCGACTTTATTTGAGATTTATTTTCACAGGTCACTAAAATTATTTTATGTTTATTAAATATCAAACATTAAAAAATAATTGGAATAAGTAGGTTAATAACTTAAGGAGAATTACTTGTTAATATCAGAAAATGAACGCATCATAAATTTTTATTTAGGAGATAATTTGACGAATTAATCAGGACTTGTAAAGATATAAAGGTTTTGACCCACATCAGAGTAATTTTGAGTATCTTGTAAAAACTGGTAGCCCGTGAAAAGGGAAAATGTACCATCGAGGAAATTTGATTCCTAGGCAGTTGACGGACCAACGTCATTTGACCGGCTTATGTAAATTCAATGTTAGCTGTGATCGGTCTGATGGGTTAGACTTAACGCGACCAAACTACGAGGGCTCCCATCTGCCTAAGAATCAAATTATCTGATTATCAGATTCTGATAGTACATAAAGAATATTTTTTAACTTATAATATATTTCATCTTATTTGGCGTGACTTTGTGACCGAGGAAAGGACGGACCCAGGAAATAACTTAAATGATAGTATAATATTATCTCAAATTTTATGGTTCTTGCGAGTTCAACTAATTTCAACAAAGTTGCGGTCGGGCAACTAACTATCTATTCGAGTATGTTTGTTTTTAAGATGCCATCAATTAGGTATTTATAGATATGAAAATAAACAGAACAGTTTTATGACAAGGATTAAACCTACTATTAAGTTACAGCCTAAGTACATAGTAAAAATTTAAAAATACTTTAAATGTTATTTAAAGATCAATTGAAATGCTATAATGACAATAAATAGTACAAAGTAACAAGTAACAGCTACTTAACAAACCGATTGTAATAAAAATGAATTGGTGTTTAGGTAGCAATAGTAGTTGTTAATATTTTTATGTATAGGTAGAGTTTAGCTTTTGGACCACCAGCAAATATATAAATTTTCTGGATAATCCACAACCAGGTGCACAAAACCTAATGTAAAATGTCTTTCTAATACCAAGGTATTAGATAGTTCTTATTTGTAATACTTTAGGTCTCCAGGCCTATAAGGGGTTTGTCTTTGCAAAATTCTATCTCTATCATACTCTATGCCCGGCTCTACTAAATAGTAAAGAAAATCCCGGATCATTAGGCAGTAGGCTACCTATCTGTAACTCTAACTTTGAAGGCTTATCCATGAAATAAGAATGTTTACCTATCTTAGCCCAGGAATAAACGTCTGGAACGTACACCCTTACTTCCAATGTTATCGGGTGAGTGACCGGCCTGAGGGCGGCGGGCTCTAAGGACCAGATGTGAGCGCATCTGCCCGTCTCACTCCGCTGACCCTAACGTCTTGTAACGTTCCCCTATGCCTTACGACGATCTAATGAGACAGGAATGTACAGCCTTACGAAGTATATAATACGGTAGATACTAGATTCTTACTAGATAGGTTCAATCGAGCGCACACCAAATTATAAAGTTATATACCCAAAACCTAATTCCAAATTATTTGTTAAAACATTGCGATATTGCAATTTGCAGGCACGTTTTTACTCAAACTCACACTTATCTAAGAAGTTTTCTTTTATAAGTGTGACTGCAGCAGTGTTGCTGCAGCACTTTATTGTATGATATTTATACCACACTTATGAGTTAGGTATGACATAAATTGTATTGCGCAAGATTACAGCAAGGCTTCTAAACTGTCATTGGGCTATGGTTGCAAATTAAAGGAAATGTTTCTTTTCTTTGTGAAGCTTGGTGACGACACAGCCTAAAAGCTTTTATCACAACTATGTAGGTGTATAACTTATAAGTTATAAATGTACTGTAACCTTAATCTAAACTCTATCTACTAAACTATAAAGTCTCTAACTTAACGAACACTTATTATTCGGGACTTAACGCGACTTATATTCTAGTAGTAATGCTACTACATACTTTAAAGAGTCCCCTCGTGACCACGGCCACGACCGAAACGTCGAGAAAAGTATGTAGTAGCATTACTACTAGAATAAGTCGCGTTAAGTCCCGAATAATAAGTGTCGAATATAATGCAACGCGAAAGTTTTAAAGTTCTCTAACGAAATCTTGTTGCCGTCAAAAAGATGAGGTGCTCCTCAATCACAATACATTCTCACTTAATAACTAGGCCGCAAATCAATGACCAAACACAATATTATAGCAAGTTCACAGCTCCCACACCGCAGTATGGTCTCATGGTCTGTACTCTGTAACCCGATCAGCGCGCGTGTCCGCTGCCGGTCGGAAGTCCCCCTGAAGCCTGATAACTGCTTCCACCTCTCATTGGAGGTCGGTCATTGATTCCATAATCGCTAGATGTATTCTTGTGGGACTGTGTTGGATAACTACCCAGACCTATTCTAATAAGAAAGGCCAGTCTCTTTTTCAGTCACTTTTAACTTTGGCATCGAGGACTTTTGAGGACAACTTCTAGTAAGTCTAGTAAGTTTGTACTTAATTTAATGTGAGCAATAAAGAGTCTATCTATCTATCTAAGTCACACTTTGGAAAAAGTTTATAAGTATAGGACCTAGAGAACAGTATTTAGGTCCTTTAAGATAATTATATTATAAGCTAGACGAATACTTAGCAGCACTCGACAGTATCCAAGTTAAAATTGAAAATTGTAAGACGTACGTGGCTCCGTAATGTGACTTCATTCTGTGACTTTATTTTTTGTTTGTTTTATATTTTTTAGATTCAACTATACAATATTATAGTATTAAAATAAGCGAATGTTTTTGTTGTTTTTAAGAATTTATCTCATATGGGAACCGTGCGAACGACTATCTGCGGCGGCGCGGCGGCGCGACCGCAGCTTCCACTGTATGGGAACATACTGTGATAATGTGATAACACGCGATAACGTGACCTTGGGGCTATTATCAAGTATCAACAGCTACTACCCAACACAATATTTACTTTCTTCTAGCCCTAGTATAACCCACAACCTGAGCACTTTTGCGGTACACTTTACGGGTAACTATCACGCCTATTGATTTGTGCTTTAACATAATAATTTAATTATGTAGATGTGTTATCATCGATCAGTCAAGGTTTGGTTACTATTAAAATATATAAAAAAATTCCTTAAAAAAAACACGCAAAAAATCAACGCGAGCCCTCACAAAGCTCTGCTTTTAGCTAGTATGATATTGCGTATCCTAAAGACCGTGGGATCGAAATACTTCCGTTTCAATTTTACTTTTGCGTTAGGTTAGTTCACGCTTTAATAAATGGAATTGAATGATCTTCAAATATCTTTCTTATATTTTGATCAAATAAGTATATTTTCCCTTTCAACAGGCTAATAATAAGGAATTATCGACCTTTTGACTAATTTGTGTATTTAATTACGCTCTTAACTGTCTTCTAAACAAGAAGCAAGCTAATTTATATCAATATAAAAGCACGGTTATCTTCCTAAAACTAATAAGCAGTTAATCGTTGCGTTATGAGACAATAATAATTATAGTAATTTTTAACTGTATCCTACAAATTACACTAATTATAATACATTTGTATATTGATTTCAAAACATCCTGCTGAACAAACGTTAATCGTTATAAGATCATTTTTTACGACGCGCGACGCGGAGTTTAGGAGTTAATACGGCAATTTAATAACGGATACAGCAGTTAGGACCTTCGCCGTGATTTGTAAATTAGGGATGTTAAATATCGACAACTTTTATCGATATTTTGCATCTATGAAGTAATTCCCGCCTGTCCGGTTTCTGAGGGTTTTTAACAGGGTTTTATCGATCCATTAGTGCTATTCGTGGTGCTATTATTTAGCTATCATGAAACAATTAAATCAATATAATTAAATCAATCATACAAAGCTATTGAAAAGATAAACCTCAGAAACTACGCATTAAACTGTGCGTTTAATTGGTTTTTGTAACTGGGTGGTAAATGACTACTTCCATACTGTCATAAAATTAAAGTATCACTTAGAACGATATGTCAGCAAAAAGGCTACGTTATGATAAACGGCGAGCAGAATGCTGCCATCTTGTTTTTTGACTTTCACTGTAAAGGTCAGGCGTCCTGCTACTGTGGACACAATTTCACTAAAGGTGCTACCGATGACGTAACATCATTTTATCTTTGAGGGGGCTTATTGATTTAATGTCACCTGCCGCTGCCGTACGGTTACAAAAAAAAGTAATTTTGCGGTATTTGTGAAATCTTTGAATTTTAATACTTTGGCTTGTAAATAAAGAAATTTATAGTAGAGCTTGTCCGCTCCCTTCTCGCGTATTGACAGTACAAAATTTCCTACATATTTATATTAACTACTGTAGTAGTTTGGCACGTCATTTCTAATAAGACAAGATCTATTAAGATACTTAATTAACAACAAACTATTCAAAAGCTTACTTTTTAGGATTCCGTACCCAAAGGGTAAAAACGGGACTCTATTACTAAGACTTCGATGTCTGTCCGTCTGTCTGTCACCAGGCTGTAACTCATGAACCGCTATAGCCAGACTTCTGAAATTTTCTCAAATTGTGTATAGCCGCTATAACAACAAATACAAAAAACAAAATAAATCAAATATTAAGCCCATACAACAAACGTGATTTTTTTTGCTATTTTTTGTTCTTAATCAATAACGGCAACACATAGGCAATTGAAATGTTCACAAAATACTTAATTGTATTTATACTTTAATAATTAATAATAAAATTTAAATAAATTTAGCAATTAAAGGGGGCTCCCATACAAAAAATACAATTTTTCGCCTATTTTTGCTCTATAGTGGTACGGAACCCTTCGTGTGCGAGTCCGACTCGCACTTTGTCGATAATTTAAGTAATGTATGGCACTTAGGTCAATAAAATATAATTATTTCTAAGAAAACTTATGCTGCAAGATAATGTGTATGTTTCACATACATGGTCACTGGTCAGCTACCCGGTGCAGGTGCAGAAGGGTGAAAGGATTGCTACATGCTAATGCCCTCTATCACAATGTACATCATCTATATTCTATGGGCAACATAATTTACATTCCATGTTTATCTAAACAGAGGGAACAATTAGGATATGCACATAACAATTAAAAGTTTATTACAAAACAAACGATGGATTTTATTTATACGTTTACTGCCGCACTCAGAGACGAATATTTACGTTACTGTAATTAAATAAAGATTTTGACATAAGCCTACACATATTATCTGTCAAACTCTTGATTAAATTGAAATTTTATCATCATGAAATGTCTCTGAGTGCGGCCGTCAATCATTTTATCGATAACCACCGTGGCACATCCCTATTCGTCCTAATGAACATCACCTCGTTTAGAACAAATAAAAACGGTTCAGAGGTCCCAATCGTCACAAAAAACACCTAACGCCGTGTTTCCGTCTGGTAATATCTTGATTATTAAAAATGTTTCCATTTTAATGTCCCGTATACTTAGATATTCCAATTTTGAATCTGCCAAGAAAAAGGTATTGTTTATTGTTTCGACATACTTAATTTTAAACGCTTTTTGTTTTTTTTTCACTTCTTTAGCAGTGTTCTCACTTGAATGCCGAAATGGGTAAAAATTTTAAACTTTTGTCACGTGACCTGATCGCAAATACGTAATGCGGAGGGGGATTACATCGCCGGCGCGATGTATGATAGGAAGTAAGTATATAATTATATAGTCTCTCTCTCTTCCTAGAGTGCGACGAATATGCTGCTGTTTCGTTTTCACTTCGGAGTGCAGCCTGTTGTTTTTTTATGGTTGTGTGGTAGGTGCTTAAGAGCATTGCGACAACTCCTTGGCCCTTACAAGACCCTTTAAGATACGTGTCAAAGGGCGTAGTAATGATAGGTAAGGCAATGTAGAGTTTAGCTCGGTCGGAAAGTTGGTAATTACGGAAGCTTGGATGATTGAAAGGTTTAGACGTGTGTAGCCGGCCGCGGCGCTGGCGACAAATTATTGGTTTATGTGGGTCGAGCGGTTCCATTGTGCCGCGAACTTCTAAGCCAGACGTGAAAAAGCTATAAGGGATGTGAATATTCCCGACCGGAGGAAAATCAGAATGAAAATCGTCTATTACAATAGAGTAGATAGTCCGAAGACGCAGAGACAAAAGAGGCTTTAGAGAATAAAGCAGTTTTTCATTGTGGGATACAATTTCATAATTGTCACCCCAAACTTCTGTGTATGTAGTCCATGAGGACATACATAATTTATACATATTCGCATTTATAATATTCGTATAGGGAATAGGGATATGAAACCACACTAATATTATAAATGCGAATGTATGTCTGCCTGTCTGTCCGTCTATCTGTCTGTTAATCTTCACGCCCAAACCAGAGAACCGATTTTGCTGAAATTTGGTATGAAGTAACTTTGGGTCCCGGGAAGGATTTACGATACTTTTTATCCCAGAAAAAATTTACGGTTCCAGTGCGATAAATAAATTTGTTTGTGCAACGTCGTCTAGTTACTCGTAGTAATACATTCTTTGTAAGCGTGTATGTAAGCATAAATAGCTTATTTACGAGGTAACTTTCTTAAACAGTCTTGAGGAGCTACAAACGAACCAAACGTCATTGTAGCGGTAAAACCGTGCCGTATGGTAATGGAAACATTGTCTTGGAGAGTCCAGCGTCACTCACTGTGCGAATCATAACATGTTGGACCGCGGTCCTCTGGCCGGCAGATGATTGCAGTGCTCGATGCTGACTGACAGCCCGTGTCACGCTATACATGACCCGCGACTTCGTTCCTCAGCCGTGGAAGTTGGAACTGAAGACTAGCTACTCCAATGTAGATTGGGGTAGTAGAGCACGAAATAGAATCACAATACCTTTCTTTATAGAGGTACGAGCTGACTCGGCAAACGTTGTTTTGCCATATAAATTATTTCTAGTATCAATATAAAAAGTACCTACCTAGATAAAAACCTATTCTCAGGCCTAACGAAGATACGTACAAAATTTTATTAGAATCGGTTGAGCCGTTTTGGAGGAGTTCGCGCACAAACACTGTGACACGAGAATTTTATACATATATTAAATTTTGAAGATATACCATCACAAAAATCGTTTCAATGGCATTGGTTACGTCAAATCAATGTTGCTCATGAATCATGATCTATCATTTGGACTTGATACTCGTATAGTCCGACCAACAAAAGTAGATCCACAATCTGGATATAATACCACTTGCTCTGATAATTACAAGTAAAACAAGTATTTCAAAAAAATTCAAGATTTCCGCCTACTATTAGTAATAACTAATAATAAAATACATCTTGTGTTTCTTATTCGTATAAACAATTACTAACAAGCACCATATAATCTTATCAGTTAAATAACTTATAAGAAGAGTGAGAATTTAAACGAGAAAGATAAACGAATTCGTAATTTCTTACCCTGTACCCATAAGATTTTTTGTCAATTATATTATTTTATTTAACAGGATACAGTTAGTAAAACCGTATTAAATATGTTAATATTTCTCGGGATACGATACCATCACTCCTGTGTCCCGCTTAAACATTTAAATAATTACTAATGTTAATTTATTCTATATTAGTTTGACTTTGAATCCCATAATTATGCTATCATCTATCATATACATGGTGTAGACTGTAAAGAGTTCACTATGAAAGTAGCAGTGTTGAAAGACCATTTTTTCCACTTTTGTATGAGCAAGCGCCCCAGCCGTGAGGCTCTTGACTCGTGAGAGTTTCCTCATACAAAAGTGAAAAAAAAAATTGGTCTTTCAGCGCTGCTACTTTCACAGTGAACTCTCTACAAGGAATACGTACACACCCTAAAGTATTATCACTTAGTTTTGTTACACCTTGTATATCTATCATATATAGTCTGTTCGCAACTAGTTGGCCGCTCTGCCCATATACTCACATACCGGCAGAGCGGTCAACTAGTTGCGAACAGACTATACTTACAAGTTACATCATAAGGCTAACAAGCTGCCCTTGTTAGCTATCCACGAAACCATAGATGTTTGGTTTTAATTACACATAATCCTTCGATTACGCTAATACATAATGGTTTTTACTAGCTTTTTCTAAGAGAAATTAGGTGAAATACTTCGGGACTACATACGGGCGCTATTATAGCAGACGTCGCGTCGCGGCCTGCGGGCTCGGCCATAGCATTAAAATTTAAAAGTATAATATTCTACGTAGTGAAAATTCAAAATATTTTATTGAAGTATTCTAGAATACCCAGTATGAACGTCGGCGAGAAGAATTACTGTAAGAAATGTGTTTAATTAGATACTTAACGAAATGTGTTTTGGTCGTTTCGGTCCGTAAACTGTAACTCTAGTTTCCGTGTTCCCTATGAATGCAATTACCGAATAAAAGTAGTCAGCTTCACAGCTGATTCGTACCGAAAATACTGCACACGCAAAGGTCAGCAGATAAAAAAGCATCCTCAATCGACTTTGTTAAACTTAATAAATCAAATAAATGTTAATTAAGATAAACAAAAAGCGGAGGCGGCAGGTGGGGCGACACCTTGCGCCGGAGATGCCGGAGATACGCCGGAGGTTGAGCTTTTTACCCTCGTTACCGTTCGCGTAACTGTTTTTACGTCATCTCATTGTTGGGTTATGTCATTTTGTAATAATTATACTTAGTTGGTGAGGGATTAAGAAAGGGCACGAACATTCGATGACCTTACTCAACCTTAAAAAAGTAGAAAGAAGAAGTTTCGCTTTTTACTGCTCTTGTGGCTTGGGGCATAATTACTTTAAATAGGTAATACTTAATCCTACGAACAATACTATAATAACAATAATTATGACTTTATAACAAAAACATATTACATATTAAGCCCGTCACGGACCTAGCTATAATATATATTAATATGTTTATAGCTAGGCATATTAATATATATCTTCTATACTAATTTTCGCGTGACCACACACTCAGCTATAATATATATTTCTGTGACATGTGGATTTAGTATAGATTAATATGCCTTGCTATAAATATATTAATATATATTATAGCTAAGTCTGTGACGGGCTTTATAATCAACCTCCTGAAAGTTTCTGCAAAACGTCAAATAGCAAATTGATGTTTCTAGTGTTTGATTCTTTGTAGTCTGGACTCTAGAGACTGCAAAACTGAGTTATCAAAAACTTTGTAGCTGATAAAATATTTAAAAAAAACTTTATATCTGGTTAGAAACTTTTAAATCACATTACAATTTTGGATGCAGCTTTCTTTTTATTGATACGGCAGATTCTTATAGAATCTTATTACGATATTCTCTTCAAATCGCTTAGAGCGCTCGTTAATATGAAATGTTCTAATAAGAGCACTTAAATAATAAATATTTATTCTATTAGGCATGAGTCAAATGCCCGTATGTTTCGATTTTGCATGTCGCATTGTGACGACTGACGTAGTGTGAGTCAGATCTCAGACAGGTCGATGACTCACGCATTGTCTGGACTCAGGTTTGGGATTAAGGAATTTCCAGACATAAGTTACTTACCCACTAATAAATTGATTTACTCAAACATTTAATAGATTTAGAAGGCTTTTTAATTACTTTATTGTTTATAAACTTTTATGTATAAATAAAATAATATTATATGTATGTATTATAATTTAAAACGACTTTTGCCCGCAGCTTGACTCGTCTAAAATGGCCAATTTTAAGACGCTATTTAACCAGAAGTGGAATTTTGCTAAATCGTTTTTAGTGTATCCTTGTAGCCTACATAATATGCATACAGCATGTAGCTAGCTGAGTCTATAATAGATTTAAGACTACATAATCCTAAATGGAACCCGTGTCCGAAATTAGCACTTAGCAGTTCCTAACTCAAAGGGTCCGTGCGTAGCGTATCTCTCAGTCAATCACCTTTGCCTTTTACAAAGATGAACAACCTTCGTTCAATATACTCGTAAATTTCTCAAAGCGCACTCGCCTGCTCGCTTTGAAAAATTAATGCAGATCTCGATCCAAGCAGCTTTTTTCATACCACTCGTAATCGATTCAAATATTTTACATAAGATAAGGTGAGGTGGTTAATATGGAGTAAAAAGAGCCGATATATCCAACAATAAATACGGCAGTTGGCAAATCTATATCTTGAACAATTTATGAAGAATTAAAACAGGAATTAATCTAGTCGGTTACGTCCAGGTGCGGGGACACCTGCCCAGGGATTTCCGAGCGATGACCCGCGCCTGCGCACGCGCTACATCTCCGATTAGGGTTGCCAGCTGGGATACACCAGGAATTTTTGTACTTTTTATCCTGTGAAGTATTTGCTTAACGGTAAACTAATCGAGTGGTAATTGCGCGTGTGAGATTATCATCAGTGCCTACCGTTCATCACTAATAAAAAAATTACGTAATGAATAAGCTTTACAATGTTTTGGCTTTGTCTTCTGAACAACTTTACAAACAAGGCCACAGCATTGAATAGCGAATATACATTGTATAAATATTTTTAACATAATGTGAGCTAGCAAATTAATAACTTCCCGACTTACATTAGCTAAACACAACTTAAAGATTCTATTTTTGAAGTAATGCCAGCCCTATTTTGACCCACAGATAGTCTGATAAATCGCCTACAATCTAAATGAATATTAATTAATATTCATAAACGCAAATCGAAAACTGTTTCTTAAACGACCATAACGTCTGCTAATATCGAGATCGCGTTCGATCAAAAACCAGATTCCATCTTATTAATAAATTACAATATAATTAATACTCTCGCTAAAACTTCCTGCTAGAGGTTAAGGTTAGGTTCAAGGGTGCTTGCTAAGTTATTTGTCTAATATATATATAAGGGCAAGCTTTTTCTAATAAGTAACAATATTTATCGCGAAACAATAACATTATTAAGCTTATCAAAATATAATACAGAATCTGATTCTACCTACCTACATCTTAGAGTTAGCCAAAAGTTAAATTTTAATCCAACAACACAAATGAAATATAAACCATATCACTCAGGCATTTTTACTTAAATGATTCTATCAGTAGTTTAGGTGCTTCGATAGATCAATTAGAAATATAGACTTTGAGGTCGAATAAAAAACTAAACTGCAGAACATAACATTAAGACGGTTATCCAAATGATGGTAAACCGATCACCATTGTTACCTAATACACAGGTTTAGGCAGCTGATGTGACAGGTGTCCGGCTTACCTATAAACCCGAATTGACATGACCTTGAAATTCCACGACGAATATTTTAAAAATTGAAAGTAGACGAGCCTTACGAATATTGTATTAATAGCGGATTAGTTTCCGTTAACAAAAATGAAAAAATATCGTATTAAAGGTGAGACCGCACTACGCGACACGACACGACGCGACACTTCACGTTCCATAACTGACATTTTACAAACGTGAATCTGGCGTCTTAAGCCGGGTCCAGACGAGTGTAACGTGTAATGTAATCCACCGTGTAATATAACGCGAATTGTACGTGTGGACGGCACTACGAGCATTACATGTAACGCTCGGGGTTTATTCATCGGCTGGACCCGGCTTAACGTGTAATGTAAGATTACGTGTAATTTTGCGTCAACAGTGTGGACGGCACACGAACTCAAAGCGAATTATCCAAACGAGCCTTTGTGCTCGCGCGAAAACCGACAGCCGATGGATAAGCCCCAAGCGTTACATGTAATGCTCGTAGTGCCGGCCACACGTAGAATTCGTGTTACATTACACGGTGAATTACATTATACGTTATACTCGTCTGGACCCGGCTTTAGAAACGTGAAACTGACGTCTTAGAAACGTGAATCTGACGTTTTACAAACGCGAATCTAACTTTTTTCAATCGTTAGTTCTATGGAACGAGAAGTGTCGCGTCGTGTTGTCGCTTTAGTAAATTCTTTCCATTTTTAAATCCTAGTCCTAAATTCTTTCCATTACTGAGACTTCGATGTCTGTCCGTCTGTCTGTCTGTCTGTCTCCAGGCTGTAACTCAAGAACGGTAATAGCTAATAGAGAGTTGAAATTTTCACAGATTGTGTAATGTGTATATCTGTTGCCGCTATAACAACAAATACTAAAAACAAAATAAAATTAATATGTATGGGGGGCTCCCATACAACAAACGTAATTTTTTTGACCTTTTTGGCTCTATAAGAATAATGGCAACAGGTAGGTACTTGAATTTTTCTCAAGGTCCTTAGTTCTATGTGCACTTTAATAAATAATAATAATATTAAAATTAAAAAAAATATGGGGGGCTCCCATACAAAAACACAATTTTTGGGCTTATTTTGCTCTATAATGGTACGGAACCCTTAGTGCGCGAGTCCGACTCGCACTTGGCTGATTTTTACTATACCTACATTTTGCTCTACCTGAAACAAAATAGATGGCATTCAATTATAGCATATCTAGCCCAATATCCATCCGTCTGTCTACCAGACTCTACCTCGTGAACAGTGAAGACAATAAAAGTTTTCACAAACAATTTACCTCTATATTTTTATTTTTAGTCGTCTTAGTTATCGCACTTTCTTATTACCGATTCTAAGATGGCACGATTAGTAAGTAAGCCAAAAGGTGTTGAGCAGCTGATCGTTATTGGCGACTGATTTATGACAGCTAGGGTCAGTACACACTGAAACGATAAGATACAAGGCACTTAAACTATCACTATCCGCCTCCCCTGGAAGTCAAGTCAAGTCAGAAATAAACGTCAATTTTGCTGGCAAATGGAAATTAGAAACGTGTTACCTACAGCTGTGCGCAAAATGAAGTAAAATATATTTTCAGTTAGATTAATAAAAGCCCCCCCCCCCCCCCCTCCCCCTCCTAGCTGAAATCCTGGATACCTACGCGGTACGCCCATGGGTGCGACATAATTTCTCAACTCTCAAGAAAAGCTTCATTCATTTATTTCCTTTCCTTAATGAAGACTTTCTTTTCCTTTAACTTAATGAGCTCTGAAGCATCACGTTTCATCTCGTTTTGTGTAAGCTGACCCTTATCTTATAGGATCGGCTGTACCTTATGTAATGAAATGTGTTTAAAGCCTATGAGGCAACATGTTATATGACTGCAATATTCCTTTTTCCTATAGGTCCCGAATCATCTCATCAATTGGTTAATATTATGAGTGGGTAAATATAACAATTAATGAATGGCAGTCATCCTGTTATTTATAGCTTTGTTTGAAAATACTAGAAATGCCAATCCCCAAGCGGCACCCGGCTGCCGAGTAACAATTAAAGATATATTGTGTCTGCGATTCCCACGATCGAGGTAAGTATTAATAAAACTTTCTGTAGTATGAACTCTTATAGAATGGAGTTCCAATAATAATGTGTTTTAAGCTGTTTTACCTCTTATTAATAAAACATAAAAAATAAACTATCTACATAATACATGTTATATCAATTTTGAAATTAGATTTTTCATCAAGGATTTTAAACCTCAAAATATGGAAAATAAATTAATATTATACGTAAATACACGACGTTGTATCTTTGACATACAACTTCTTATTCAATAATAAGTTCAATGAATTGTCCTAATCTCAATCGCAATAATGGCCCCAAAACAAACCCGAATTGAGGCCATTCGTACACGTCTACGATTTGAAAAACATCGTCTGGATGCGCGCGTATAAAGCAGGCTACCTGAAGCTTATTTTCTTGATAGATTCTTGAATAAGATGAACTTTCGTAACTTTTGCTAAACTTATTGCAAGTTCGCACGTGCGTGTGAAAAATATGGCTGCACTTGCCGCGTAAAAGTTTTAGAAAAGACAATTGCACTTGTCAAACGTCCTGACGTCACATCAATAGCCAATGGGAGCACTCAAATGTCACTTTTAAGTAAGCGTTCATTGGTTACACTATACACCACAGATTAAGTAAAAAGTTCA
The DNA here is from genome assembly GCA_937595015.1 of Polyommatus icarus. Lineage (NCBI taxonomy): Eukaryota > Metazoa > Arthropoda > Insecta > Lepidoptera > Lycaenidae > Polyommatus > Polyommatus icarus. The sequence continues at coordinate 24,539,432 of OW569321.1, forward strand.
ATGACAGATAGATGCACAGTTTATATCCATACTCCCGGCCTTGGAAACCCTAGGTTTCCAATAGATGAACACTACGATGAAGATGCTTCAGTCTCAAGAAGCGGGCAAATTTTGGAGAACGCGCGTCGGACCGTAGTCGTCGCTGTTTTTATATCGGCGACCCTGGAGATACCGTCCTTCCCTGGGTATGTCTTGATTATGCGCCCAAGACACCATTTCAATGGGGGCAAGTTATCTTCTTTGATGATGACAAGTGTATTTTCTTTGAGGTCGTCAGTCTGGAATCTCCACTTTGATCGAGACTGTAGTTCCGAAACGTATTCGCGTGACCATCGAGTCCAAAAATGCTGACGGATTTTTTCGATCCTCTGGTACCGTGTCAATCGATGGTCGGGGATGTCGTGCAGGTCAGCGAACACTGGCGAAGTCAATGGGCGGCCGACCAAGAAGTGTGCCGGACTTAAAGGCAAAAAATCGTGTGGGTCACTTGACATCGGAGACAAGGGCCTGGAGTTCAGGACAGCCTCGATTTGAGTCAAAACTGTACTGAGCTCTTCAAAAGTCAATCGTGCATTGCCTACGGTTCGTCGCAAGTGATATTTGCAACTTTTAACCCCCGCTTCCCATAAACCACCGAAATGACTAGCATACGGAGGATTCATTCGAAATTTAATATTTTGAGATAATGCGTAATCTTTAATTTCTCCTGATATACTTGAAAGGAATTTTGAAAAATCGTTCATTAAACCAACAAAATTTTTGCCGTTATCACTGAAAATTTCGGCCGGTTTACCTCGGCGCGAAATGAAACGTTTTAATGACAGCAGGTAAGCATCAGATGAGAGATCACTCACCAGCTCCAGATGAACCGCGCGCGTTACAAAACATACGAATAAGCATATGTATGATTTAATAGATTTAGCTCCTCTTCCTTTACGGTTTAGTATGAGCACTGGGCCAGCGTAATCGACACCGCAATATAAAAATGGATACCCTGGTTGAAGGCGTTCCCGTGGAAGATTGCCCATAATAGGTGTTAATGTTTGACCACGCATTCGTTTGCAAATGACACACTCATGAACGACCTTCCTGGCTAAATCTCGCGCTCTGACAGGCCACCAAGAATCCCTCAAAGCAAACACTAACGCTTGTGGCGGCGCATGCAAAAGCCTGCGGTGCTCATAACGAAATAGTAATAGAGCAAAATGATGTTTGCCTGAAATTAAAATCGGGTGTTTTTTATCAAAATTAAAATCTGAATAATTTTCTAAACGTCCTCCTACTCTTATCAAATTAGATTCGTCGAGAAATAAATTTAACTTCGTTAAACTAGCGTGCATATTTTTTAATGATTGTTTCTTCAACAAACAATCGTATACGTCTCTATATGATTCATACTGCGACAGTCTAGCGAGGGATAATTCGGCTTCATTCATTTCAGATACATCGAATGCACCCGTGCGCCTCTCACTCGGTTTATTGCGCGCGTTATAAACAAACCGTAGCAAGTACGCCATAGTACGCTTCATTCTATTAAACTGCGAGAACCTCTGAAATGGAAACCACACTCCAGCATCCTGCTCAACAGTCAAGGTGGCTGTTGTAACAGATTTCACCTCCGGTAAATTTGAAGTGTCATAGGACTCCAAATCAAATTTAATATTAATATCGTGAAGAAACTGAGGTCCATCCCACCATATGGCAGTGCCCCAAAGGTCATCTAAATTGCGACTGCGTGTGATCAGGTCAGCTGGGTTGTGTTCTCCTCTCACGTGACGCCACGAAGCAGTACTAGTTAATTCCTGAATTTCAACAGTTCGGTTTTGGACAAACGTTTTAAGCAAGTTAGGCGACATGTGGAGCCATCCTAACACAATAGTCGAGTCAGTCCAAAAAACCACTCTATCGAAACTACTGCGCAACGAATTAATTATTTTTGAGTACAGCCGGGCTCCAACTAAGGCGCCGCACAATTCGAGCCTAGGAATACTTATAGGTTTAGTCGGGGCGACCTTTCCTTTCGCACATAATAATCTAACAGAAACACTATTGTCAGTATTTATAGTGCGTACATATGCGCACGCGCCGTACGCGGTGAGAGAACTATCGGTAAAAATATGTAACTCCAAACGGTCAGGGTTGTCACTTGCAACAAAACGAGGAATGCGAATATTTTGTAAATTAATTAAATTATCGACGAATCGAATCCAAATTTGTGCGATATCATGAGGAACTTGTTCATCCCAGCCTAATTTTAAGAGCCATAATCTTTGCAATAAAACCTTTGCAATCATTACTGTTGGACTTAATAATCCAAGTGGATCAAAAATTTGAGATGAATATGAGAGTATAATGCGCTTTGTTACTGTTTTATTAAATAAATTATTAAATTTAGTCTGGTAAAATAACTGATCAGATCCATTATGCCATCCCAACCCTAATGTTTTATGATGATAATTATCGCCTAGTGACAATTCTTTCGCTGTATTAGTAAATTCTTTAAATTCTGTAAAATCAAAATTAAATATCCATTTCCTGAGGGGAAAACATCCTGACTGTAAAATCTTGCAAATATCTAAACAAATTTGTTTTAATCTGTCTTTATTAGGGTTGCCACATAACAGATCATCAACGTATATATCTTGTTTAATTATACTGGCAACTTCAGGATCATCACACTCTTGAGCAAGTTGCTTTATGCATCTACAACTTAAATACGGTGCCGAAGCCGTACCGTACGTTACAGTTTTTAGCTTATAAACTCTTAAAGCATCGTTGGGATTGTCGCGCCATAGAATTAATTGTAAATCGCGCTGTCCTTCATCGATAAGTACTTGTCGATAAAATTTCTCGATATCCGCGCACGCAACGTACCTATTTTCGCGAAACCGTAACAAAATTGAAATTAAGTCTCCCTGAATTGGCGGCCCTACCAATTGCAAATCATTTAATGAGTATCCCGATGAAGATGGCGCGCTGGCGTCAAAAACGACGCGCAGGCGAGTTGTAGCTGCGTTCTCGCGGAACACTCCGTGATGCGGCATAAAATAGTGTGGAGTTTTATATGTATCTATACATTCCATGTGACCTAATTCGCAATATTCTTTTATAAAATCAATATATAATCCTTTTAAATTCGGATATCGTTGAAGTCGTTTTTCTAACGCCAAAAAACGTTGTTCGGCCTGTTTACGCGTATCTCCTAAAACGTTAGGTGAATTTTTTAGAGGTATCCGCACAGAGAATCTACCATCACTCAATCGTTTAGTCGTTTGAACAAACAACTCCTCACAAATACGTTCGTCTTCGTTGCGCGACACATTAACCCTATTATTATTATTAGATAAATCCTCTAATTCCCAAAACTTGCGTAATTGTTCATCTAAAGAACATTCCATGTCCACACTTTGCATAAAATTACAATGAACATGTTTAATATTTTTATCATTTTTTAAAAACAATGGCCCCGATATTATCCATCCTAAGTGCGTGTTCTGTAACATAGGACCCTTAGTCAAACGTATCCTGCCATCTGTTATCAAGTCCCAAAATACATCTGCGCCGATTAACATATCTATGGGTTGACTTTGATAAAACTCAGGATCCGCCAAAACAATACCATCGGGTATACATAATAATTCGCTTCGTATAGCAACAGCGGGCAGCGAGGAGGTTATGTACGGCAATACAAGACATTTTGCGCGCGTATGATAGTTGCCTTGTATAGATTTAAACTCGATATCACATATCTTAGAACACTGGGATATCGATCCTCCAACGCCCTTTATTTGTTGAATGGACTGTAAACTTTGCGTATTTAATTTATCACATAGCGATTGTGTAATAATGCAACGTTCACTGCCACAATCGAGAAGTGCACGTATTTTATGATAAATACCTAAGTGATCTGCTATTTTTACTAGTGCAGTAGATAATAAAACCGGCTGCATATCAGCTGACGACCGCGCGTATTTGACGTCTATTTGTGAATTACTAGCCGAGTTACCTGCCACATGCACATGTGTAGTATCCGAATTTGAACCGTAAGCGTGCTGATCTGAAGATGCATTATTGCCTAGCTTCAATGGGCTGGTACAATCTGCATTTTCGTCACGATGAATAATAGAATTATGTTTCTTATCACATCTACGACACGGTCCATACCTACAAACATTAGCTGAATGTCCTCCTCGCAGACAATTTTCACATAAATTCTTATCGCGTATGAATTTTAATTTATCTTTTAAATTTATCTCTAAAAAGGACTGACAAGAATATAACTGATGATTAGCAGAACACATGGGACACAATTTATATTGCCTTTTATTAAATTGTGTTTTATTTTGGGACTTATCTGTGGCTACATGACAATGAACTTTAGAAGTATTAAAGGAATTTTTATTAATAGGTAAATTATTTTGATATTTTTTACTATCATAAGTACTACTCTTATTGTGCGTAATAGTGAGAGTTTCTAACACATCTGCCCTTTCTCGCAAAAATGATAATAAGTTATCTAATTTTATTTTTGTATCCGTTGACCTTAACACTAGAGAACCTTTTCTTTGCTCCCATTCTCGTTCAGTTGTTGTATCAAGCTTAGAAACTATTAAATATATTATTAAGGTGTCCCAGCTTTCAGTGGACTCACCAAGAATTTTTAATGCACGCAAATTTTTAAGTACTGTATCTATAAGTTTTCTTATTAACGTTGGTGATTCTTTTGATAATGATTGAATTGAAAATAAAGCTTTCACATGATTGTGAATGAGCAATCTATTGTTATTATATCTATTCAATAATAATTCCCAAGCAATATCATAGTTATTTGTTGAAAACTCAAGAGAATCAATTACTAATTCCGCACTGCCTTTTAGCGAGGACTTGAGATAATGAAATTTCTGTATACTGGTAATTTCTTTTGAATGATGAACTAGGGACAAAAAGGTATCACGGAATTCCAACCAGTGCTCATACGACCCGTCAAAGGTTGGCAAAGAAATAGTTGGCAATTTTACTGACTGTAATGCGCTGTTCACCGGTTGCCCGGAAGTTTCCTTATCATCTTTAACCATAACCTGTGTCCTAGCTAATACACTATAGTAGACAGTCTCAAACTCATTACGAATCTCAAGCTGATTGTCTAACTCGGATTCAGATAGAAGATCTTCTATTTTATCTTGAATTTTATTGTACTCATTATATAAACTAATTATTGCGTCCATGCGAAGCTTAATTTCAGCCTGTTGGTCAGATGATAAAACTGGGTCTTGAAAGGTTTCAATGTAATTTTTAAACTTTGTTAACCTTCCTTTTATGGAGGCCCTCTTTTTGGATAAATCACGCAACAAATTATCACTGGCCTTTGATTCTAGTGTATGGGAAGTCATTTTAGTGTAATTTAGAAAAGAAATTCAGTACTTACAGTTGTCCGAAGCACTGCACGATGGACTTTAATACTATGAACGTACCGACTTACTGACACATTAAATCACGCGTACACAACAACCTGGCCGAATCGCTTCACCAAATACGCTGTGCTGCTACCAAACACTTTGCCCAAAAAGTTCAATTATGCGAATTTCTTGAATCTTCATAAGCTGCAAACAGCCGCCTTTTGTATCCTGGTGCTGGTTTGGTATCCGGCTCGAAGGACCAAAATTATGGATGCGCGCGTATAAAGCAGGCTACCTGAAGCTTATTTTCTTGATAGATTCTTGAATAAGATGAACTTTCGTAACTTTTGCTAAACTTATTGCAAGTTCGCACGTGCGTGTGAAAAATATGGCTGCACTTGCCGCGTAAAAGTTTTAGAAAAGACAATTGCACTTGTCAAACGTCCTGACGTCACATCAATAGCCAATGGGAGCACTCAAATGTCACTTTTAAGTAAGCGTTCATTGGTTACACTATACACCACAGATTAAGTAAAAAGTTCAATGACAGATAGATGCACAGTTTATATCCACGTCTGTATGAAAAGTAAAGATGGTTTTGCGCCCTCTTTGAACCTACGAAGCAAGTGCATGCAACCTGTTGTTATTCCAAAAAAAGTAACAAAATTGAAAATACCCTATTATCAATTCTACTTCCGCTATAACTATAGACACTTCTGCCTAGGTGTGTGTAATGACAGGATCAGCTGTGTCTCTATGTGTGTGTACAGGCTGGACCATCTGTATGTATACAGGGTGTAACAAAACTTCATCGTCAAAGTGGCTCTAAAAGACTTTCAGAGCCAAAAGTAACATTTAGTGTTACTTTTGACTTTTATGTCATAACTCATGTCATTGCCAATAATAATATTACTTATTAGATTTTTTACTCATTTAGTGGTACTAAGTACTTTCACAGTCCCAGGGACACATACATTACAAGTACACGACCGAAAGTATATTAATATCACTTTATTTTGTAACATTCTGTATAATATGTGTGTCTGTACGGGTAAGATCGTATTTTGTGTCTGTGTGTGAGTGTATGTGTGTGTGTGTGCAGGTATGATCAGCTGTTTGCGGCGGTCGGCGGTCGGCGGTCGGCGGCGGCAGGTTGCGAGATGACCCGCTGCGAGACAGATGCTGGGAACATCTGCCGTGGCGCGTGCGCGTACTGCAGTTGACAACGCTTGATACTCGCTATGTGTTTACATTTTTAAGATTATAACAGCCCTAAAAACACATCTACGGGTGAACATAGAACGTCATCTCCTTTAAGTTATTTAAAAATATATTATCCTTTACCATTTTAAAACCGAAAGTCATTTAAAACATTGTTTTAAAACTATTGCTATAATTATTACAGACTAGGAAGTCGGCGAGCCTTTAATTTGAAATGGCAAGGCAAGCACGCGTTTAATAATAACGGCAACTTATTTTATCTTTACAAGAAAACACTACAGAGGAAAATCCCTATAAATATGAAATTATCATAAAAACATAAGTTTTTTTTTATATAAATAAATGTATGCAAGAATCAAGATCAACAGTCGCTGTATCCGCGGTCAGCTGGCGGGCGCGCGCCGCACGAACATCTCGGCATCTCGTGTGCGTCGAACTCTTTCACGAGGCGAGCCGCAAGGTACACGCGTAGCGGTGTAGCGGTGTATGAATATAATATGTATAGAATTTTATAAACACGTTTATTTCTAAATAAAGGAATAAGATAAAATTACAAATTACAAAATACCAGAACACAGGAAATAAAAAAAAATAAAAAAACACAGACTGATAAAATATAGCTTATAGCCTTCCTCGATAAATAGGCTATCAAACACTGAAAGATTTTTTCAAATCGGACTAGTAGTTCTTGAGATTATCGCGTTCAAACAAACAAACTAACAAACAAACTCTTCAGTTTTATTTTCACATATTCCTCTGTATCTTTGCTCCTATTGGTAATAAACTGGTGGAAACTTATAGGTAATTAAATTAGAGGTCAATGATGTTGGTCGATTCTGCTACATATAAGAACTAATTACGAATAAAAAATACTTTCAAGGTGCTCTCTCACCAGGAGCATTCGCTTGTAATGTAACGTTACAGAGTCGAGCATTATGTCAGTGAGGGAGGAGAACCAAGCACTACAATGCGCATCTTGTAATGATACAATGTGTAATATCATGATACAATTTGTAACATCAATGCGACGTGACAGTCAACTTGCTTTGGAATGCTTGAAAGGGCTAATATCTCACAGACTACTGGAGCAATTTTTATGTTATTTGACACGAATATATAGTAGACTACGTGAGATATGGGTTATTTATTATTTGTGAAAAATATACGGTTTCCATGAAATTTCAGATTTACGCGGACGAAGCCGCGCGGTACGTCTAGTAATATTAATATGTTTATTGCTCCATTCATCACCATGTCTTTGGCATGCAGAATAATGCGGCTATCAGCCTCCTCATATTAATTAAGCCCTGTCAACAGCGTTTTCGTTGATTGAAATACATAATAAATATTCAAATTTTTTATTTTATTTTATTTTTACTATACTTTATCTAAATATTATTCAAAAACTGGCATTTGAACATTCGAATCAATCGAAAATGATACCAAACTCGCCTATATACCTAAATCCCACGCAGTTATTGACCTCATACCTTGTTAAAGCTAAAAAAAACCCCTCCCCCACCTGCATGAAATATTCAGGTGGCTCCACATCGTAAACCCATCTTATTGATATAAAGATCAATCCTACCAAAGGAAATCTTTGGTTCAGCAAAAGCCGTATTCCTCGTTTTTTTGTCTTGTACGCACACGACTATAGCCTTCACTGGGCGATTTAAATTTCTTTTCTAGGCTAGGCTTTTCTAATACTTTCACTACATTTTAAACGATAACCGCTACCAGTTCATCACTTGCACCACCCGCGCGGTGAGTCACAGACACTCACAGACATTGACCGTGTAATCTCGAGGCGCTATCGCGTGCGAATACCGCGATACTTGCATACATTACACTAATTACTACCAAGATCGGTATGTCGCACATCATTTCGATATTTTGACATCTCTATCACGTCTTCTTCTGTATGATCGATTTCCAATTAAGAATCTAGGCCGTGCACAACTTTATGATCGTTCGGCAAAAAATATGTTACCTAATAACTTTTCACTCGCCTATTCGATATATATGGATCAATTTTCTTTTCAGAAAATTTGGTGACGAGCCTGCATTGTCCTAATTATTAAACTCGACATTTTAAGAGCAATTACTAATGATGCATTTGTTTCTCCATTTCGTGAATCGAACCCAGCTTTTAAACTACTATGCAACTGAGGATAAGTACTCTCTCTACATATTACTCGTAATGTAACTAGACGTACTTTCTTTTTCAAAAGTCCCTGGATAAGTCTAATATTCTTAACAATGAAATAAAATAAATTTTTGGAAACTCATTAATAATCTATTTAACTAACCTTCCCAAAATAAAAGAATCAAAAATCAAAAAGGATCGATAAAAACTTGTCTTCCGTCCCTTTAGAAAGGATTTTCGGGGCATGGAGATTAAAACTACATCATTTTTTATTTGTTCTTTTAAAATAAAAATAGTTATCCTGATTATTGAGGGTAATGAAAAAGGGTTCATCCGGTAATAAAGTCAAGAAGAATTGCTGTTTCATGCTCTAACAGCTAACTAGACATCGAGACAGGATAATGAGAGTAATAATACAACAATAATTCTTTACTGGCTCAACTGCCGTACTCAGAGGCGAATATTAATTACGTAGCTGTAATAATTAAATGAAGCCTTATAATTAAGATAAGCCTTAAACATTATCTGCCAAACTATTTATTTAATTACAGTTAAGTAACTAATTATTCGCATATGAGTGCGGGAGGAAAGGAAAGAAAAAAAGGAAAAGGAGGAAAGAGGTGAAATGCCCAAAAAGATTCATAATCTCAATTCAAATAAAACTATCGAGTCAAAATAAGTGAATCTTGTTTTCCGTTAGCTAAATATCAGATAAATATACAATGGTTAAATAAATCTCAATTTCATTTGAGTCAATCGTCTTCCGGGATCGTAATTCTTATTAGAAAACACAGCAAAATTGCACAGCTCGCTCTTAATTAGTAAAAAGAAACCCGTAAAATCGGTAGCACACGTGTGTCACTCCGGAATCATTGTAAGGCAGAAGTAAATAGAAGAGGGCATTTAAACAGAGCCCCCGCAGACTGCAGACTTTTAGTCAGCCGGTAGTTTGATCGAAAGTTTAATCAGTTCGAAGATGTATGAAGGTGCGCACACTAAACGATTATTGTATCGGCCGTTAGTACCAATTTGGTCAAACTATCGGCCGACTAAAAGTCTGTAGTCTGCGGGGGCTCTAACGCCGCAAGTGCGGATTTGGATATTTGACTTCCCTTCTACTTTAAGTAGCCTTTCTTCATCTTAACGAATCGATCAGGTCTCGTCCCCTGACATCAGTTTAACTTTTTCCCTGAAAAGTCAACACAGTTACCTAACAGAAGAACAAAAATAATGTTACATTCTTTCCCATTATTCCATCTTTATGAACATAGGAACTCGCGAAAAGTGTAACATTTGACACTTGCCAGTCAACGTTCATCTGGCGCGAAACCTGTCCAATGTTCAGTGTTTGGTTGCCCTGAGGAGATTACCGAAAACCGACAAAAACTACTACAATCGTACAATCGCGATGAAAACACGTTAACAATTACTCACATAAAAGTTGTCACTAAATCTGTAAATTATTTTTTCGGAAATTATTACTTTAGTTGTATACGAAAAAAACGCATTTATATTTTTTAAAGTCTGTCTGTCCGTCCATATGTCATAGACACTTTTCTCCGTAACTATAAGGCTATACCTACTATTGCATCTTGGTAAGTACTGTAAGTAGATTTTGCGTGAGAGACTCTTTCAAAGTGGTAAAATGTGTCGTCGTCCCCCTCTAACTTCTAAAGTAGGTGTATGATAAGTCTAAAAAAAACGGTTGTCTGTAAAGTCGGTTTACTGACGATAGTTGAACGTGACAACTACCTTTGTTGAGTTGAACTTCATAATATTTTATAAGTAAATTTAGTTCCGCGATTTGATAACAGATGTCGCTGTTAGGCCTCTAGATCGCGCAATCGCTTACTCGACAACATTTGGTATATGTAATTCAATGGAATAAATTCTCGTCGTTATGGTGACACTCACTGGTGGTTTAATTTATTATTATGCCAGAGGGATTTGCGTCCCAGGGACCAGGGTAACCCTACAGAACGCATCGAACCGTATGACGTCACTCAAGTAGGACTTAGGAGAGAGACGGATGTCGAACGCTGCCGAACGCAAAGGCCGATTGTGCTTCCTTGTCGCTCGTTCCGCGCTCTCGCTTGCACTTCAAGCCTTACATGGAACGCCTCAGAGCTGTCAGCGAGGTAACGCCGCATGAACTGTCATGTTTTTCGGGCGCGCAGCCCATATCGAATTATAAGAAGTTATCACGTCAAAAAATATTTGATGTACATTCCTATAAAAACTACCAACGAAAATTGGTTTGAACGAGATCTAGCAAGTAGTTTTTTATACGTCATAAATGGTAAAAAAAATTCTCCATAACGACCTCCCTCCGATAGCAAACACGATGAAAAAGGAATATTTAGCGCTTCATTTTATATTGTCAATTTTTCTCTTCTTTTGTTTTGACTTGTGCAGCTGAATGTACCGGCGATCAGGCGCGTCGGCACGAGCGGTCGGCAAAAAGTCCGATTGTTCATTGATGGCTGTCACTGTCGGCACACTTTTTGTTTCTAAACCTTCCTCTACTGCACCGCCGTTTCATCAACTCACTTCCCAATAAGCTTCCTTTCTTTTATAAAAGCTATTGTTTTTTTATGGGTGCCCCTTTTACTAGTTGCTATCACGACTACAAAGAATTAAGAAGTTTTATAATTATTGTAATGACTTATCCTTTTTTACCCGACTATGGCGCAGTTAAATGGAAGGAAACCTAATTATTTTAGCAGTCTATCTATGAACATATCGTATATAAACGACTCCGTGGTCTAGTGGTTAGATCGTGGCTCTCGACTACGGAGGTCGTGGGTTCGATTCCCGGGTTGGAATCATGTCATTTCCAAGTTTACAATGCAGGCTGATCACCTAATTTGATTGTCTGACAAGTAAGATGATCCATGCGTCGGATGGGCATGTAAAAAGTCGGTCCTGCGCCTGATCTCTCGCCAGTCTTGTTGGTCTTCCGTCCCACTGGGTTATGAAAGTGAAAGGAATAGAGATTTCTCTTGTGTAGGTAGGTACTGCGCACACACTTGGACACTATAAAATTGCGTAATCCTGGCCGGTTTCAATGAAACCGGCCACCGTCACCGAAACCGGTGTGGGAGTTAATTATTATGTACATAATATATTGTGCCCTCGTAACGCTAAATTACGGTTCTGATTGAGGTGTCAATGGAATTACATATTAGGTAGGTAGGTACTATAATGATGGCGCCGGTGACAAAACATTTTTTTTTTTCAAAATTTTATATTTTTTACGTAGTCAGGTTGAAGTTATTTTTTTTAACATAAAATTCTGACAGACAGACAGACATAAAAGTCTGATACAAAACGAACTTAAGGCCCTGTATTCTCAATATAAAAATTACCTGAAAATTCCAAGTAATTTGGACATAGGTAGTATGGAAATTTCGTTAAAAGAAGAGGTAACTTCGGGATTTTTTTCTATCGAGTGAAGTTCATGATATTGTGTTATGGAATATAAATTCCAATGTTCCTTAACTAACACATTTTTTTTTCAGAATTTAAATTACTATATTTTTATGTCTCCTTGTCACTTTTAAATCTTGAAAATCGTCCGCTTCTGGGAATGCAGGGCCTTAAAAGTGCTCCCTCACCGGGAACATTCACAAATCACAATATTATGTAAATTGTAATGTAACATTATAGATTCGCTTTGAGCATTACATTACAATACTACCTCCCTGACTAGCGAGCATTCGCGTGTAATGTAATACTTATTATAAATTCGACTTTGAGCATTCCAAAGCAAGTTGACTGTCACGTCGCATTGATGTTACAAATTGTATCATGATATTACACATTGTATCATTACAAGATGCGCATTGTAGTGCTTGGTTCTCCTCCCTCACTGACATAATGCTAGACTCTGTAACGTTACATTACAAGCGAATGCTCCCGGTGAGAGAGCACCTTGTAAGTATTTTTTATTCGTAATTAGTTCTTATATGTAGCAGAATCGACCAACATCATTGACCTCTAATTTAATTACCTATAAGTTTCACTCTTACCTTACAGGTATCAAATAACCTTGTTTAACCTAAATTTACACCTAATTAACAGTTAAGCGATACATATTTAGCTAAAAATACTACATGTCTGACACATTTTAAAATATTTTATAAGGTGCGAGGGCGCTGCGTGGTGAAAGCGGGCAGATGTAGCCTGTTTTCACTTGTTTATAGCATAAATACGATACCCTGACATATTAATATAAGCCTGCCAAGTGCCAATTAATACATTATCATAGTTGATGCTAATTATTAAGTTATTGCCTTGAATCTATACCTAGATGTTTCATGTTAAAATTAATTATCTCATATTGATCTAAAAAGTAAAAGTCAATAATTAGAAGGTCAACGTTGATTAATTTATTTTGGTGATTTATATTATTCCCTTTATACGGTCTTTTTACCACAACCAGCAATCGTCAGAAAAAAAAACCTTCTTCATCCAAAAAGTCAACTATTCAGAACTTTACCGAAAATACTAATAATAAGACTTTATTGGAAATATTAAAAACTGAATCTAGTAGCCCGCCAAACCGCATAGCAGTTTGTCGGAGGAGAAAAGTAGAGTTCTTTGGCTTGGTTCATGGCTGGTTGTCTGACAATAAGATGATCATGTAAAAAATTGGTCAGGCGCCTGATCTCCCAATGGTTCCATCAGTCATCCGTCTCACTGGTTAAACTACTGAGAATAAAGGAATAGAAAGTGTTCTTATGTACCTACTGCACACATACTTGGGCTCTGGCCTGCTTATAATGAACGAGCCAAGAACACTATTTTATCGACCATAAGTCATAACATTTAGGGAGAGCTAGGCCACACGTCTTATAGGGCCTGTTTCACAACTTCCTGATTATGCGCCGAATAGGCTATCCACAACTTATTTGACAGATTCTCCATACTTATCAGAAAGTGGTGAAACAGGCCATTAGCCTCAAAATAAGTAATATAAAGGTTAAGGTGACGCCGCGTCAAAGTAAAATAAAAAACCGTTTGGATATGTTTTAGATTGCTTGTTTTCTATGAGAGGCCGGCCCGCGGGCCTCGCATAGAAAACAAGCAATGGAACAGCAAAAAATGGAAATGGTTTTTGTCGCGTAATTTAAAAACCATAAGTACATTTCATAATATTATAAGCTATGGGAAAATTAAAGTGTATGCTTGAACCAATTTATGTACAAATTTTGGAAGCTTAAATTACTTTCCTCTGTAACCTCTGTTGGCAAAATAGGAATTCCTTTTTTTACAGAGGTCTTTTTGGTTGATTATTCTGTGTTATAAAAGTTGACCAATCGTGTTATGCTATGGGTAATTCAAAGACAAAGACATGATGAATACTGACAATGAACTTTAATTTCTTAGCTTTAGTCATTGCTAAGAAAAATCGATATCGCTATAGCCAAATTATCAAGGCGTACCGCCTTAAGATGTCAAATCCTATACCTACGACAAGATAATAGGTACATGTCATACTTCTATTTCTGTTTCTTACGCAAAGGTCGGAGCAAAGGGCACTACTAATAAGTAGGTAGGTACCACATACCTACAGCAAATAACCAAAATCCGTCATGTTGCACAATCGAACAAAACTATTTGCTTACCGTCGTGACTCGTGCTGGTGCTGCCGTCTAGCGTGAAACATTGCAGTAGGTAATATATATTCCATTCTAATTACACTTATAAGCACCTAATGCTTCATTTGTATACTTATAAACGTATTAGCTACTTATCATTCTACAACTGACATCGTCTTGATCAACGTTAAAGAGATACAATAGAATACGTTATGATCAATTATCTCAAATCAAACCACAACAAGCGCTTAAGTGTCAATTGATAATAGATTGTCGCTAAATAACCAAGGACCGGTCCCCCATCTCGCGAGATCATTGGATGCTGGGCCCGCTCGCCCCGCCCACCTCGCTCTCCACCAATCAGAGCAAGGGATCTCTTACATAAGCGGGTTACGCGAGGCTGTGACCGCCTCTGATTTCTTTACCATCGATTGTAGAGATATTCGAAAATGGAACAAGATTTTTGTAAGTACTGGGGTACTGGGCAGAAAGTTTTTTTCGTAGGTTGGTATTTAAATTGTGTTTATTGAAACAGGTAATTACTTAGTAGGTAAGAAGTACTTTATTCAAATAACTAGAATATCTTAGAAACCACAACTGTGCCACAACATCTATAGGTAGGGGAAGTACGGACAAAATGACAGGGTGTTTTGTTTTTCAATCATATTTTTTTATTTAATGACATTATAATTAGTCTCAACGGTTTAACATTATCTTAGGTTCATTGACTATCAGTAATACAGTATTTTAATTCAATAGAAACTATAATAAAACATACAAAAAGAAAAAATATGACTAATCACAAAAACCATTTTGTCCATATAGTATGGACAAAATGACATACACATTTTTAAGAACAAAGTTCACAATAATTAAATTGTTAGAGATTATTTCTAGCCATTTAGATTTAGAATTCTTGGCTCCACAACTGCCGATTAGTTTTTCTTTCATAGTTTCGCGGCAAATCCCCTTAACAAAATTATAAATGCTAACAGAAGTACCTACTGTATAGTGTACATGGTATGTCATTTTGTCCAAATGTAACCAAAAACAAATAAATATCAAAATTCCACCAAATAATCTAATGATTGCAATAAAGTTCATAAAAATCACTGGCTAATAGCATAGTTCATCGATTTTAATTCAAATAATAACAAATGACAGCTAATAACTCGCCATAAAACAGGAGAAAACCATCTGTTAAATAAACTTTTGAAGGCGAGAATAGCGTTCAAAGTCTGGCAGGATTGTTAATATGACTGCCGTCACGTGATACAATCGCGGAAATGTGTCTAAAACCCCCCAATTTTGAAATAAGGGCACTATGTCATTTTGTCCGTATATGCATTCATTTTGTACGTATTTCCCCTACTTGTTGTGGAGACGTACTTACATTTTGGTCTAGTCAATACCTACTTACATTACTATCATAATACCTATTATTATCTCCTCTTTTCCACTGTTTGCTTACCGAAGAGTCAAGAGCGTGAGCAGTTGCTCCGCTTGCCCTCAATTAGTTACAATAACCAGCAATGGGGATTGTCCATTTTTTTTAAATTTTGCTCATTACAAAAACATTTCGAGGAATAAGGTCAGTGATCGCTTTTCTGTATATAAACGAAAAAAATACCCATTAGTTACTTATATTTTTGAACAAATATGTTTAACCTTAGTTTGACCTTCAATGGCGTTAAATAAGCAATAAATTCGACCAACATTACGTTTCGAACTTTTGGTAAGCTTCTCGTATCAGCTTTCACATAATGATAACTTATATTTGACATACCAGCCATTATAAATAAGATTGAAACGAAAAAAAACATACTGCAGAGGTCAATTGGCCGCCGATGATGACGTCAGAGCGAAACTTTAAAAATTTATTGAGAAAAAACTAGCCAATGAATTTCAAAATTATTTAATTTATATTCTTAAAATACTTTATTTTAACGAAAAAAAATATAAAAAGTACATGTGATTTTTTTTGGACAATGCCCATTGCTCAGGTACTCTACACTAGACTTCTTAAAAAATCCTTTAAGAGTTCCGTACCCAAGTCCCAAGGGTCAAAAACGCAATAGCTGGGTCAGCTATTACAAGAACTCGCTGTCAGTTGCAGCTATAATACTATTTGTCAGTATTCATTCAGGCTTCTCGAGAGCCGTTATAGATAGACAGTTGTATTTTTTTTAGGGTTCCGTGCCCAAAGGGTAAAAACGGGACCCTATTACTGAGACTTCGTTGTCTGTCTGTCTGTCTGTCTGTCCGTCTCTGTAACTCAATAACGGTAATAGCTAGAGCAGTGTTTCCCAAACTTGTCGGGACCGCGACCCATCTACAAGAAAGTTTCACGTTCGCGGCCCACCTTGTGTCATGAAGACAAAAAAGTAGCGGTATGTTGCTGGCGCAGCATTTACCCATTAATTCTTATCGTAGTTCACCACCATATTATCATCGTCAGCCTACTGACGTTGTTCACTTCTGGACTTGGGCCTTTTCTAAAGCTCGTCACCACACCCATTTTAATTAAGAAACGTACGTAAGTACGACAATCGTCCTATAGTTTCAGGGCCCACCCAAAATCTACCCGCGACCCACCAGTGGGTCGCGACCCACACTTTGGGAAATACTGAGCTAGAGAGTTAAAATGTTCACAGATTATGTATATCTGTTGCCGCTATAGCAACAAATGGGCGATTCCATTATCGCGGGTGCAACAGTTTGACACACTTAAAGCTTCCTACAGGCAAAATGAAGCAAACTTATTAATCAAATATCCCGTGAAGGGATACATTTTAACTAGTTTAACAATGATTTATAAATGAAAACCTTCATCTAATGTATGAAGGGCCACAAACAGGTCTGAAGTGATATCACGGGTGCAACTAATTTGAACCTTCATTAAGAACTGTGATGAGTTCATATGTAAGTAGGGGAAGGGGGGGTATGATAGGGTATCTAAAGAACATACCAAAAACACAGTACAATCATTACGTTTATTATGCTTATTTATTTATAGCATAATGGCTTATTTATCTAACTACAATTTGGCATAGTCTTTGGGAGATGAACTTATAGTATTTTTATAAAATAAATGATTTAATAGGACCTTTCGAAAAACCATCTTGCCCCTTACCATGGGGTAAGATGGGGTTATGAAAATGGGGTAAGATGGGGTAAGCTAATCTAATCACAATAAATGCAAATATGAATTTCTTGGGTGTTTTCATCATCCACACCAGTACAACCATTGTGAGCCCAACGTTCACAAAGCTGACAGCCTACCAAACCTTCGGATGATTTCAGAAAACCCAATACCCCGTCTTACCCCAAAGGCTGACTTAGAAAAAAAAATTTCCCAAAAAAAATATATCAACTGAACTTTTGTCTAACTATACCACAACAAAGTAAACAAAACTAACAACCACATACAAGAAAAGACATAAATTGGGTAGTCATAATTACCTAACAGTAAGGACGTTTTTAACTGCGTGAAATGAGATCGACGAGACACTCAACGTGATTTCAGTTTGTAAACAAAAAACGCGTGAACTCCCACTCACTGTTTCTGTCGCGCTGATGGTTGATCGAGTATGGCTTCCTATTGGCTCATTGCTTTCTGTTCGCAAGAGTCGAGTTTCTTGTATATTGCGTGACCCCGTCTTACCTCGCGTCCCCGTCATGCCCCCCCTTCCCCTACTGGTTATTGCGAAACTTTTACAAAATAACTTGCCTATATTTCAAAAGAGTGTAAAACAAAGAGAGTATGTAACATGATAAAAGTAATTATAGTATTAAGTACCAGAAATTATTAACCATTTCTATCTAACATCAAAATTTTCAAAACTCTTAAAGGTGAATTAAATCGTAATTCTCTAACAAATTTTAAAATTTTCGATGTGGAATAAATAATTGTACTAGTATTTGTGATAAAACTGCACCATATTGTAGTTTTTTTTTTTCCAGTTATTTATTGGCCTGACAAAATTAATCGTCTAAATCACAAAAAACGGTTGAATAGTGTAATTTATACAAAAGATTTTGACGTATTGCTGTATAACTATACTACAACTAAACATTAATTTGAAATATATGGTATTTTAATTAAAAAAATATGGGAAAAAATCATCGCATTCCTTAGATGATAATGCTTAAAGACGCTCTAAATTATTCGAATTCCTTTTTTTACCGATATAAGTTGTTTTGTTCGTAAATACACATCTCCTTTTTATAGTAAGAATATAAGTAATTATACGTATATTCCAATTGGAAAATGTAACTAATAACACATTTTAAAAATTCTCGTTAATTCTCTCTGTACCGGAATGGCCCAAATACTAAAAACAAAAGAAAATTAATATTTAAGGGAGACTCCCATACAACAAACGTGATTTTTTTGTTTTTTTTTTCTCTATATCAATAATGGCAACAGGTACTTTTATTCTCAAAGTCCTTAGTTATAATATGTCTTCTTTAATATTTAATAATAATATTAAAATGAAATAAAAAATTGAGGGGGCTCCCATACAAAAAACAATTTTTGGCCAGATTTTGCTCTATAATGGTACGGAACCCTTCGCGCGCGAGTCCGACTCGCACTTGGCCGATTAATTCATATTTTTATTTTAAATATACCTAGTATTAGTAATAAAACTTAATTAAAAGTGTCTAAAGAAAAATCTGTTTTTTTCATAAAATAAGTTCCTCCTAAATTAATAACCTCTCCTTTTCCCATACAAAAAAATCACGTTTGTTGTATGGGAGCCCCCTTAAAATATTAATATTATATTTTTGTTTTTAGTATTAATTGTTGTTATAGCGGCAACAGATACTTATATACACAATCTGTGAAAATTTTAGAAGTCTAGCTATAGCGGTTCATAAGAGTCCGTATACGAAATTTGCCGATTTCGCTGATTTAACAGACGTGATTTAGCAGTTCAAATACAGTATTTCTATAAGTTTTAATGCACAATATGTAAGATCATTTCAATTATAATCTAATGTTGGAGCTAGATTTTTTTAAAGTAAGTATTTTTAAATAATCCAACTAAAACCCGCGACAGTTTTGTGATTTTTGCTGTAAAAGGTTTAGAATATCGCCTGTTTATGGATTGTATTGACGTCTTAACGGTATGAAAAAAATACAATGTACTGTTGAGAAAGTCGTCCATACAATGTTGGAATTACTTTTTACAACTTTAATATGAAATACCTAATTGAGTAAAAACATATGTAACTCGACAAAATTTTAGAGAAAATGGGCAAAGAATTGCTCTTAATTTCGGCAACTTGGAGCTGTAATTCATAAAAAGAAAACTACAGAAATAATCTATACCTAGATAAAATTCTATCCAATTCGAGAAAAAAGAAAAAAAACCAATTGTGCCAAAAAACTCGATTCAAAACAATCTAAATCTCACATTATATTCTCGCCGCAAGGCTAGAGTCGGCAGTCCGCGCTTAAATATATTTTTGAATCTAATAACTAATATATATATTTTTAAATCTAAGAGGAAAAACCTAATAATATTTCTGTAGCGAACCTTTGCAATTTCATATTCACCGGCAAAATTTCGTATACGGACTATTAAGATACAGCCTGGCGACACACAGACAGAAGGCGGACTGACAGACAGGCAACGAAGTCTTAGTAATAGGGTCCCGTTTTTACCTTTTGGGTACGGAACCCTAAAAACGAAAGTCTGGCTGTCGCTGGCTCTTGGGTTATAATTAAATTTAGGAAAATTAGAAAGTTAAGCTACTGAACACTAGATGTCACTTTTCAAATATAATAGCGCCATCTATGAAAATGAAAGCAAAATAATAGATTATAGTGACTGATTTGCTTTGACAAAGTTCCGGAAATTTTTGTATGAGGTGGTAGGTACACAGGTATTAATTAAGCTTTAAAATATTTTATATAATTATAAACAATTTTCAGATGATAAAATTCATATTTTCTAACCTTTATTCAATTTTTAATAAGAAAGTCAAGACAGCAACAATATGGAATAAAATATAACAAGAGCAAAGTGGAAAATGGACGGATAATTTGTATTTTTTGGATATTTTTACATAACTTTTGTTAAGATTATATTTAATTAAAAGAAATATTTTAGAGCAGTTTGCTAAAATGACGCCTGTGTATCATTGGAAGCTAGGTGATATAGCTTTAGCTAGAATTTGCAAGAATGTTTACGCGAAAGTGCGAGTGGTGAATAGCGAAAAAGGGTTGTTTTACGGCGATAAAGGTACTGTACATAATTTAATAATATTTTTTCCCTATGAGAAATGCAACATCCTATACTAGAGACCTGCAGAATATACCTACAGTTATATTTAACCTTTATAACATTGCCTTACTGTAGTCTGTAGGTAATATTAGTCTTAGGGCCTAACATGCCGCTTTAGACTTCAATAGGCAACACAAACCATCATAGGCATTAGGCAGTACCATATGAATTATGATGGCTTGTGTCTGTTTATAAATCAGAAGCATTTATTCTTACAGCTGGTGAAAAATCCAATAAATCCTCTCACCATCTTCTCACTTCCATATTTCGATTATATTACTATAGCAGGAAGGTCCAAAATGCTTGACCTGCAACCATTACGTGATGAGCTAAGTAGTCTTCTTGTGCCTTTGCTAATAGTATACATTTTAGTTTTAGGAATAGCTCCTGATGACGACGGCATAACTATCACGAAGGAGCTTTGCTATTATGTGGAAATTATTCGCTCAGGACGTAAGATGTGGCTACCGTACACATGTATGTATCTAGCTGAGAGGTCTCGACCCTTCTATGGATCATCTGTGAAAAAATCCCCGCTAAAGCAGGAAAAAAGTGAAAAACCTACTCCTAAAAAGGTATGATGATTACATGTTTTCATTGCTATGTTATAAATTATAATAAACATCGTACTATCAGAGAAGTTGATTCCTAGGCAGATGGCAGACTTAAGTAATTTGGTTGCATTATATCAAACCCATCCAAACCTGATGGGTCAGCAGCTGTGATCAGCTTACATTAAGCCGTTTGCCAACCAAATGATGTAGGTCTGTTGACTGCCTAGGAATCAATTTCCTCAGTGGTACATACATCATAAAAGTTGTGTTTGCTTGTACTGTAATTCCTGCCTAAAAATATTTAAAATAAAAATAGTAACAATAATAAATTCTAATCACTTAGTTAAGTGCTTAGTTAGGTCATTAGAACTGAAGAAAAGTCCAGTTATATTTCTCTTACTAAAGTAACTTATGTGATGATTTCAGAGAAAAATTAAAGAAGATTATGTGTTGCCGATAAATGTGAAGCCGTTGAAATCAAAAGAAGCAGATCTGAATGTTTCACTAGAAATCCGCCACATGCCAAAGAAACAAGGGAAGTATGAGAATGCTTTCAATGAGTTCATCAGACGAGGAAAAGAACAATTATTTGATGAGTTCTATTTTAACTTCTGTCTTAATGTTGATGTTAATGATGACTCCTTGTATTATTTACGTAATGTTGATGCTAGTACGGAGGACAAATTTGATATGGTCATAGAGAATATTGTGTCTGATAAGGAAATCGACAATTTTCTGAGACAGTGTTGGAGGTACAATTTTCTTTACAAGCAGCCAGAAACTAAGGATTCCTCTGAGAGTAATGTAAGTTTCATTCACTCAAATTTTATAATATGACATTAACTTTCTTACTAAGGTCCAATTTCGTCAACAACTGTTAAAATTAATGCTCTAATTAGTATCACGTTACCTCTTTAGTTTTTCATATGAACGAAAGAGAAGACATGACATTTTAACAAGTTGTTAACATTTACAGACGTTGGTGAAATTGAGCCTAAGAATAATATTGAAAATGTGTAATTGTCGCCTGGAAATTTTGCTGTAAAATTTAAATAAGTACCTACATATTAAATGTGTGATAAATAATCTATTTTCTGGGTGACATGCACAAAGCTAAGTTGATGATTATTTATCAAAATAATATGATGCCTTTTCAGTTCTTTTTCATTATATTCCCTCGAGCCCCAACCGGTCGCATGCGATAACAATAGAAAGGCTATTGTGTCTCCTTTTTTCACGATCGAGGGATAAAATATACAATAATATATTATATACAATGTACAAAATTAAAGGCATTTAATAATTCAGAATAGTACAAGTGGGCAAATAATTAAGAGGAAAAATATAATAAGACTAATGGTTTCTTTTTCAGAAATATTCCATAGAAAAGCGCCCAATAACCATCCATGCACCATGGTGCCTTGTGTGTGGTGATAAGGAGAAGCTTTGGGAGTGTACTAACTGTCCTGCATCTTTCCACATTGCATGTAGAAAAGAGTGGCTTGTCTCAATCATACGTAAGTAATTTTAGATTCATTATTTTATATTAGGAGATAAGTAATTAAGCTACCTTTAAATATTATGATTTATTAATTGATTCTGTATTATGCAGTATTTTATCAATAAGGTAGCTTTTATTGTGCTCTACCTAAAGTATATTTTATCAAGGGTCTGATTACTCTTTATACAGCTAAAGCAAAATACATATTATGTACATTGTACAGATTACAGCACAATTTTTTTGTTACTTCACAGTGCACAAAAAAGTAAATATAAATAGATTGCAAAGTCTTCAGTATCACAATAATCTGGTCACGAGAAAAGAGTCATCTAGTTTAATATTCACAAATTACTGTGTAAATTTTTACAGCAATGTTTCTTTAATCGATCGCTAGATGTCACTCTCATATGACGACGGTTTTCTACATCGCGCTATCGAAAACGCGGTGCGTTGAATGACTACCGCCGCGTACCTCTCTTTGGTTATCGCTTCTCGGCCTTTTGGCTAAGATCAAAGTGTAGTATCTGTTCTTTTCAGCTTAATATCTGAAAGTTCCCGCACTGCGGGACCAGTATATTAAACTGATTTTTGTACCACGACGGGATGTTCGGGGCTCGCTCCACTCCCGTCACGGGTTGGCCCGGCATTGCAGTGCCGCCGGGATCGGCCCACATAAACTTATAGTACCTCTTCAGTCTTCAAAGATCTTCATAGTTCATCTTTAAACTATGAAGTGGTACGTCTATTTAAACTTGTCAATACTCTTCTTAGTTCTTGGCTTTTGCCTCTTGATTGATATAGAATAATTCTGTGTGCATGCAATAATTATTATGAATTCAGCACAATCTTATGATATTCGTTTTCAGACCGAAAAAATCCCCCGAAAAAGGTAAATAAGAAGACAACTCTCATACAGAAAATTCTCTCCAGTACTAGAACAATCAAGACGGTGCAAAAAGACAGTGACAAAGAAAATTATAATTTGTGCCCAAGCTGCATGTGGGGACCAAAAGTTGGGTATGCAATAATATTTATTCAATACTATGTATTATTATTATGCAAAAATATAATATTATGTTGTTCTGTTTGTGTAGTATTATAAAATTACAACTTAGAATATTTTTTTTAAGTTAATATGGGTCCTTCATACTGAAAGTGAGGTTTAAAACTTTGTTACCTAATGATTATCAGGTACGACGATATAGTCTGGCACAAGCTTGGCTCGTGTCCGTGGTGGCCAGCCAGGATCCTGACTCCGGGAGAGCTACCATCCTGCTTGCTGTCTCGCTCACACTCACCACATCAGTGGCCACTCAAATACTATGGTAACTTAATTTATTTATTACTTATGATATATTAACATTATTAGTTATTACTTATGAATTATGATACTTTGTTTGCTATTAAAAATCTTATAGTTATGTGTGTATGGTACTTGTAGAATTGGCTACTTGACCTATATTCAATTTCATTGAACAAATGCATATTTCTAGTAGAACTTGGCCTAGGAAACCGTATTTCACCCTTATTATCAAATAAAAGCTTATGATTGATAAATAAAGTCGATTTGAAAATATGATTTTATGAAAATAGGAATTGTACTGACGAAAACGCTTTTGCAGAACTTCCGATTTGGATGTGACGTCATCCTCCTACTAATTTAATATTTTTTATTTATCGCGCTCGCTATATGTTATTTGTACATAAATAATAAGAATAAGCCTATTATATATTTTCTTGAATAATTCAAATAAAACATCAGTTTTTATATATATTATCTCCATTTATTGTAGACGGGAAATGAAATGGCCAAAACTTTTCTCCAAAAGGTTTCAACATTACAAATGATTTCTACTTTCTTATATAATTATTTTATAATTTTTGGGCACTCTTAGACTCGTACATTTAGCACATTAAAAAAAATTCAATAAAGAGAGTTTAAAATGCAAAGCGTATGACGTCACACTATGGCGGACAGTGTTTTCGGCGCCATTTAAGAGGCACATTTTTCAATAAACATTTTTATGGGTTTCTTCTGTGTAAAATATTAAAATATTAGTTTTTTTTGTAAAAATGAATGATTATGAAGCGATTAGCATGAAGAAAAAAATTAGGTCAAGTAGCCTATTATTGCTATATGAAATCAAATAATGTAAGTACTAATTTCGATTATCTGGCTTTGATTATTTCTGGTAGGCATGAAAAATGGATAATATTAATAAATTAGCTACAAATCGACACCAGAATTTAAATTTTAGATTGCTTTATACAGTGTGTAACAAAACAAAGTGATAATACTTTAGGCTAAGGATATGTACGTGTTCCTTATAGAGAGTTCAACGTGAAAGTAGCAGCACTGAAAGACCAAATTTTTTTTCACTTTTGCATGGGGAAACTCGTGACGCTGGAGCCTTGCCCATACAAATGTGAAAAAATACGGTCTTTCAGCGCTGCTACTTTCACAGTGAACTCTCTACAAGGAACACATACACACCCTAAAGTATTATCACTTAGTTTGGTTACACCCTGTATAAAGCAAGGCTTTTGTTTGTCTCCCATTCTAGATCCTTTTACATAAAAAAATTTACCATTCCAGGCGATCACAAGTACTCGTGGGGCGACACAAACCGCATGTGTCTCTTTCTTCCCAAGCACTTGGGCGCTCTGCAGGCGAAGGATGAGTTGTTGAGGCAGGCTGTTCTGGACGCCTGTGATGACTACATCGCCGTGTACCTCACATAATGGCTAATATAAGTATATTCGCCTTGAGAATGCTGTGGGTGCGTAGACAAGGTGTAACATAATAAAGTGACAACTATAGGGTTTGTAAATGGTGCCTTTGCTGCTACTTTCACAGCGCACTTGACATAGGGTACTCATACACATAAAGTTATATCACTTAATTTTGTTACACCTGTATAACCACTACATTCTTAACGTGAATACTGGGTAGGTACCAACTACCTACTAAGTAAGTTGTACTCAACCAACATAAAACATGCAAACTTTAAACTTACGTAATACGAGGTACTTTACAAGTTTATAAATCCTCTACATTTCATATAATTGAAAAGCAAGAGCAAAACGCTTAACTGAAAAGCAAGAATGAAGAATATTATTTCAAGTTTTTAGTTTTTAAAATTTTATTTTTATGCTATGAATGTGTATAAAATCATAAAATCAAAGAATTGTTGTGGTTTTGCAATTTTGCAAAAGTTTTAAGTTTCTTTACGTTAAAGAACATTTTATCCGTACCAATTGCAAAAAGCAATCATTTTTTTTATAATAGTATTACAATTATTGTTATTTGTTACGTTTTAAATTTTAACGTGTTTGGTCGTTTTATGAAAATGACCACTTATGTTTTTGTTACAATTTAAAATATATTTTACTGTCAATAAATTCTAATAAGTACATTTTATTTGAATAGTTTTAAAATAAAAATATATTTTTATAAAAACAATATTTATTACATAAAAATAATACTTTTTACAATTTAGCATTTATCTCAACTGGTAAACTTTTTCTATTGTACTTACATAAATGCGTTACCCATTTTCATACATACATACTGTACATACAACAAGTACAACTGATGACCTCTGACAAAATTTACATTTAATATTTAATTGTTAAATCTTTTTTTAATATTTTAAATTCGAGAATTATAAAATACAAATTTTAATGTACCTACACTGAGGTAAGTTAAATTTTTGTTTCGAAAGTAGTATATGCCACACGGCAATAGCATAAATAAACGCTTAGTAGGTAATTGATTTTAAAAGACGTAAAATTTTATCAATATCATGACACCTATGGAGTGTAGATGGAGGTGAACTATCTGTATGTAAAAAGTGTCCACTGAAATGCGTTAAATTGGCGCTACAGTAGCAACAGGGTAAATTTTAAATCATTTAGTACCTTTTATTTCAGCTATTTTAGGTTATATTTTTCAAAATATATTGGTGAGTCATTCTGTGATTCCGCTATTGGGCTAACTTCAATTTATATTTTGTCACCAACGGCTACATTCATTCATACCCTTTGCTGCAGCTAGCGCCACTCTTGGAGGATTTTTCAACTGTTATTTACTACGTACAGTACAGCTGGACACTTTCAAATATCCCCCATATAAGATAATTCCCCTCCATCTACCCTCCATAATGACACCCTAGGGCTCGTATTCAGAAGTGTCGGAACTACGCTTATATTGTTGGCAAAAACATTCGAATTTCTTATTAAGGCGCTGACAACTGCCAATGACCTTGATCTCGCACACTCTCGCACCACTGTCGATTTTCATGCCAGAGATAGAGATGTGAAGTGTTCACTCGGTAGCGTGGATACATTTTTCGTTTGTTAGAGGAAAAAATAAATATTATGGAAAATCTAGATGTCAGAACCGAAAATTAAATCCGGCAATCTTTGTATTTCATCCAGTAGGAGTACATTATTTTATTATTTAAATTCGACAAGCTTTTCCAAATATAATCAAAATTCACATTTATATTTTTTTGTGCCAATCAATGAAATACATACGTCTAGAAAACTACACAAAGATGTCAAATTGGCAGCTGTCTTCGCCTTAAACACTTTAAAAAATCGCCAATATAACATTAACATTCGCCAACATACACATAACATTCTGTTTCAATTTATTTTAATATTAATGTAAACTAAACTTAGGTCCCCACCAAAAATGTGCCATTGTATTTTTTAAAACGCGGTTCGCGATTTCGCGGTGAAAACGTGACATTTAATTTGTTATAATATTTTGTTTAGTTTACATATAGATCAACATAAATGATGCAGAGTAGGATATTGAAATAATATAATATGATTATATGCGTAATAATAACTTATAAGATTCTGTATTACATTTAAACATGCTACCTACATTCAATGAACATACATATTTAAAATAGAGTAATATCATCACAGACAAAGCACTTTATACAAGATGGTGCGGTTTTTAACCTCCCTACAAGTTTCATCAAACATGCTAAAAATACAACCGACTAAAATCGTGCTTTATAGAAATTTACATTTCCTAAGACAATTGGGATTTCTGTTGAAAATAGATTACAATTTTATTTATTGTCTTTACACTTAAATTTTAAATTTAAATTAATATTCCTTTTTTGATAAAATACAAAAAAAAAACAGTAAAAATTTGTATCGACAAGAAAGTGGCATAAAATCTAAGTTGCTATAGTTTTAGAACACATTATTGTTTATGTATGTTTTACTAGCTGTTGCCCGCGACTCCATCCGCGTGGACTTCAGCTTATAGCGCGCGGTAGTTATATTATAAAGTAGGTAGTTCCCGTTGAACCATGTAGGCTACATTATAACTGCAAATTGCAAAATTGGCACGACAGAGGTGCTTCTGCGGTACGCTTACTTCAAATTTCAATGTTTACACTTTACAGACAGACATATTTTTGCGTAGGGGGTTAAAACTGGGGAGTGGACTGTGGAGTCGAAGTTGAACATCAATTACTCTTCTTAATACTTAAAAAAAAACGCTAAATCTTCATCCTTACCACCTCTTATAGAACTTATAGATACACGTTTGAGTAAACGCTTGTACGATGTAGGAGACGGCATGGCGCTATCTATTATGATTTTTTGGAACTAACTTAATTTGAACAAATTTACGCATTTTCACCCCTTACCTTACCTTTTTCTAGTTAAAAATTAGCTAATGTCCTTTCTCAGGGTTTAGACTTTAGACTATCTGTGTACAAAATTTTATTACAATCGGTTCGGTAGTTTTGGCGTGAAAGCGAGACAGACAGACAGAGATACTTTCGCATTATTGGTATAGATTAACAAAAATAATTGAAATCACTTTCTTATCCATTTTTCTCTGTGAAGTTTTAACTATAAGTTTGGGACGGTGGATCATTTGATTAAGGATTAATGTATAATTTGGTCATCTTGTCTACAACAACTGTTATACTTCAAGTTGGAATCGTTAATACCCATTGCCTTCCATTTACATCCCCTGCTCTTAGTAAATCAAAATTATACAATTCATTTTAATTGTGAGCAATATGTACTTAAATTAAACCAAATTAATATGCCATTAATCGCTCGGCTATACGTGATAATAAATTTTGCAACATTATCTCATTTTAGATCAAAATTACAGACAAAACGAAACACATCACATAATGTAGTATTTATCCCATAAAGTTAATATCTCAAGCAACAATCTCGAGCTGTCAAACGAAACCGAAATTGATTTACATCTGTGTGTAAAAATATGTGTACATGTATATTATACACAGAAGCATCTTTCTATAAGCATTGTCAACGTGCCGATAAGTGCCGACTGGACGTCAAATAAATGAGTCCTGCTGTCATGTATCATACGTCTCTTTCTACCACGCAGTGTTACTGATAGTGACATCTCGCTTGCTCAGGCCTTTGTTTCTCTATTCCGCTAGGTATATTAACTTTATGATTTATCCAGAAGATCTCTTCTCTAATATTAAGAACAAAGTCAATTGACATTTCATTAAAGCTGATCGCACATTTGTCAGCACCGTACGCGTCGAACGTACTACATAGTTCACGAAATGCGGCGCGTACGGTGCCGACGAATGTGCGAGGTTTCACATCATTTCATACAACGAATTCAAATGCGGCTCGTTCGGCGCGTACGTGCTGATTTTGATTAATGTGCGATCACCTTAAAACAAAATACTCTAATAGTCATTACACATACAAACTATAATATCAATCAACAAAGTCTCAAGTACGTCTCATGAACTTCCATGGAAAATGTATAAAACTCACAAGTTTGTCACTTACACATAACTATGTACAGAATTGTCCTAACTAGTCTAGTTGCCGGGCCCGATCACCAGCGCGCTCACCGCGAAGAACAGAAACACTATACCACCGATTATTGTCACTGAAATGAGAAAAAATATAGGCAGTTAATACATAATTATAATAAGCATTTGGAGTATAAAATATGCAAAAGTAACAACCGAAAATCTGTAACCTAGCAAACATAGCACAATGTACAATCAGAGAAGTAGATTCAGGACCTACAATAGTACGGAAGCCCTAGAACATTTTTTTTTTTATTACTATCAAGATAATTTTTTTGTGAGTAGCTTCATTTTGATAAGACGAACAACATTTTTATCTGCAAAAAATCTTGAAAGGGGTAGCTAACAGAAATAGAAAGGATTTCAAAAGAAAATCAGCTTGTTAGGGTTCCGTTTTAGGCTGTTTACACACGCGCCGCAGTGGCAGCGGCACCGCCACCCGGCGCCGCTGCATTACTCATCCTTGAATTTCTATGGGCCCTTACACACGGCGCCGCAGCGGCAGCGGCACAATATCGCGGCCCATAGAAATACAAGGATGAGTAATGGAGCGGCACCGCCGCAGCGGCGCCGTGTGTAAACCATAAAGTTAATATACCTATCGGAATAGAGAAACAAAGGCCTGAGCAAGCGAGATGTCACTATCAGTAACACTGCGTGGTAGAAAGAGAAGCGTGATTTGAGGTTGCGTAGCTTTTTTTCATCTGTTTGACAGTCTGTCTGCCCCTGGGCCGATCGTTGTCAATTTGGGCTCTCAGAAAAATTGTGATTTTAAGTTAAATAATGAATAATTTTTAGAAATACTGCTCTAGAAACATGGTTAAGTGTTTGTGGAATGATTCTGGATCCACACATCGAAAAAACCCGGACAAATATTCATTTCACAGGTAAATTATTCTACATCGACAGGACCTAGTTTTAAGTTTATTTTTGCCAATTCCCTACGAGTTATTGGTATTTTTACGTCCGTGTTCACTTCTGTATATGTTTAATTATATGGAAAACATAACTTGACTAGCCATGGTGCACAATTTAAGGATATTTTGTGTAAACAATTTTCATCTATTTTACACTAGGGCTGCATCAAGTTATCGATAAGTTGTGTCGATATGAAAATATTTTTTAGTTAAGTATACTAATTATCTAGGAATGTTGAAATGATAACATACTCATCCGTAGTTTATAATTAGTTTAAGTATATTAATATACTATCATACATAATTTATCGTTTTTAAGGTTCTGCACCCAAAGGGTAAAAATTAAGTCCTAGTAGTGGGGTCCCGCAGCCCGCTCTACTACTAAGACTTCGTTACCTGTCCGTCTGTCCATCCGTCCGTCCGTCTGTCTGTCTTCAGGCTATATAACAAGAACCACTATAGTAATAGACTTCTGAAATTTCCACAGATGTAATGTCATTCTACATCCAATACGGCTGCTCATCCCAGATAGGGAAATAGTTGAAAGCACTTCTGTAAGATGGGCATCAAATAAAAGGGCTCAGTAGGCTCATTGAGAGTGAATTGAAAATTAATAGGGTCTAGTGAAGTCGTGTCGTGTCGTGTAGGTACTGATGTCACGTGACGTAACCTGTCGTGTCGAATCGTGTCATGACATGTCGTGTCGTATCGTACCGGGTTTTAGAAAATACCCGGTTGAAACCGGTCACCCTTCATGCGCAAGTCCGACTTACACTTGGCCAATTTTTCAGATTTCCTGCTGACCTGGATACCAGAAACTCATGGCTTAAAATAATTAATCGTCCAAACTGGACTCCGAAGAAAAATTCATGCATACTTAATTAGGCAGCAATCATTTAGAAGAAAAGTCACATTTTACTTCAAAATTACAATTTTATTATATTATATCTATCTATGCATTTTTATTTTATCTCATTTTATAATGCCCGCTGTACACTCTCGCCGAGAGCTCTCGGGCGAGAATCTCGTGCGAGAGCCCCTTGCCCGAGTGCGATCATGTACATTCTCGCTTAGTTCAATCGCAGTTAAGAACTCAGAGAAGATGGACGAAAACGACCATTCACCATTCACCATGCATCGAAAGATATCATTGTAATCCAAAGATTTATAATCATATTTAATTTTATTTCTCAGAGATAATGACTGATAATGTCGTTTATTATTGTTATTTTTCTGTTCTACACTGTCCAACGGCGAAACTAGTACTGAAAGACGCGAGAGTGTACAGTAGTGCGCTCGTTTTCCTCGCGAGACCCTTTGTCTCGGGCGCAATATACCGACAACGGACCGAGAGGGTCCGAGACAGGCGAGACGAGGCGAGCGCACCCATTTACACTCTCGCACTCGGGCCGCCTCGCTGTGTCTCGGCGAGAGTGTACAGCCGGCTTTACACTCTCGCACTCGGGCCGCCTCGCTGTGTCTTGGCGAGAATGTACAGCCGGCATTATGTTTACAATCTTACAATTATTATTCCATGATCGATATTTTGTCGAATTACAAGATGTTTGTACATCACTGACACGCACACGTAAACGTAATTGTATACACAGATGTAACTCAAATTTTGGTTAAGCTTGACAGGTCGGGATTGTTTCTCTATTCCGATAGGTATATTACCTTTATGGTGTAAACACGCTTAGGGTTCAGTAGACAATTAAGTTTTGTTGATTACAGTACCCTATAACGGAACCCTAACGAGCTGATTTATGTCTATTGTTATAGTTTGTTCGTTTTATGATGATATGCGTGACACATTATAATTGACAATAGTAGGGAAGTTACCTTAAAAAATTAATCGAATAATTTAAAAATATCGAATCACCTCGTAAAGGAATTATTGCAATCGAAATTATCGATTTCGTACTATTATTTCAGAGTGACGCCGGCGATTAAGATGGTCGCCCTTTTTTATCGATTTGATTTCGATTCAACTGTGTCAATCTCTATTGACATAAGTTCCGTTTCATGCATCTGACATTTTTCAAATATTTTCGTAACAATAATTTTATACTCCTATTTCAGAGTTAATATTTATAATTTTATATAAATAACTTAGCATATAGCAACTTTTCATTTTTATTCATTTACAATTACAGGAAACATTTATTTTTGTAGATGGAATATAATTTATTACATTCTGATTTTTTTTGTTTTCTTGTAAAAAAAATCCATAGCACGGAATATGAGAACTGTCACCCATATCATCTTAGAACGAACAAACTATAGGTTATTAGTTATACAGGGTGCAATTAAACCTTCCTGCCAAATTTTGATATATTGATCCTTGATAAAAATAAAAATACACGTATTTTTTCTTTTATAATAACTCAGTACTAAAATGTTGAGAGATAGCCTCCGAAAGTTGTCCTAAAAAACACTACAATTAATGGACACTATACGCGTCGCCCGCGCGTGATGTGCCCCCGCGCGCGCGCCTCGCCCCGCGTCACCCCCGATCATACCCACCGCCGCAGTGAGCATTCTGCAACGATTTTAAATGGGATAAAATATGTCATTAACAAAAAAATAACACCCAATTTTTTTTTGGTTAAATATATTCTCCTAATGATTGGAGATTCAAAAATTTGGCAGGAAGGTTTAATGGGGATTGTCCATTTTTTTTTAATTTTGCTCATTACAAAAACATTTCGAGGAATAAGGTCAGTGATCGTTTTTCTGTATATAAACGAAAAAAATACCCATTAGTTACTTGTATTTTTGAACAAATATGTTTAACCTTAGTTTGACCTTCAATGGCGTTAAATTAGCAATAAATTCGACCAACATTACGTTTCGAACTTTTGGTAAGCTTCTCGTATCAGCTTTCACATAATGAGAACTTGCATTTGACGAACCAGCCATTATAAATAAGATTGAATGGAAATTTAAACATACTGCAGAGGTCAATTGGCCACCGATGATGACGTCAGAGCGAAACTTTAAAAATTTATTGAGAAAAAACTAGCCAATGAATTTCAAAATTATTTAATTTATATTCTTAAAATACTCTATTTTAACGAAAAAAAATATAAAAAGTACATGTGATTTTTTTTGGACAATGCCCATTGCACCCTGTATAATTTAAGAGTAAATTTAGACGTGGGAGCGCCATGCTTCGGCACGAATGGGCCGGCTCGACCGTAGAAATACCACGTCCTCACAGAAAACCGGCGTGAAACAGCGCTTGCGCTGTGTTTCGCCGAGTGAGTGAGTTTACCGGAGGCCCAATCCCCTACCCTTTTCCCTTCCCTACTCTTCCCTATTTCCTTCCCCACCCTCCCCTATTACCCCTTAAAAGGCCGGCAACGCACCTGCAGCTCTTCTGATGCTGCGAGTGTCCATGGGCGACGGAAGTTGCTTTCCATCAGGTGACCCGTTTGCTCGTTTGCCCCCTTATTGCATAAAAAAAAGTAACATTGTCCTACAAATAAAACTGTCCATATTTTGGGGCCATCAATTCAAAGTATGAAATCCTTTCTATCTCTGTTGGCTACCACTTTCAAGCAAAAATGTTGTTCGTCTTATCCAAATGAAAAATAGCTACTCACAAAAAATTTGCTTGATAGTATGTAGGTACTAAAAAAATTCTAGGGCTCCAGTACTACAAGTTTGGTCGCGTTTTGTCAAACTCAGCCGACAGATCACAAAGTTTCATAACCATTGAATTGACAAAGTCCGTCCAAATGACGTAGTACCGTCAACCGCCTATGAGTCAATTTCTTCGATGGTATATCCATGTTCCTTTGGCTTCACCATTGATTTTAATCGCATTTATCATGTTAATGAAAAGATGAAATTAAATGTTGACATGATAAAAATACAAATATTTTATTCCAACAATATTTCTATCCCTGCATATTTCATTCATGCAAGTGAGATTTTAATGTGTACAAATGAGTGAAAAATTAAAATGAATTTAGATTATTATCATAGCTTGTGCTCGCGATTCGCACGGGACTAACCGGGGTTATTATGACCTTGTTTATAACTTTGCGGTGTATTTAGATGAGACACGTTGCAAATCACAATACATAATATCAAAACCGCATTTCCAAATTATGTCGTGATGTTGCACATTAAATTGAACTAAACCGAAGTGCATGCGATAAATTTTAAGGCAAACTTCTTAACTTAAGCAAAATGCTAAATGTATAGGATTTGAAAAAAAATGTAAGCCACACTGTCATGTCACTCGGCGACAACTTGTTTGAAATAACCCCATACATTTTATATTTAGAAATGCGTAGCTGTCGAAATGTTCAAGCATAATTCGACTGAAGGATCAGAATAATATTCGATACCTACGAATAATAAAACCTAAGGAAACGTAACTCCCATACTAATACAATTTTAAATTTGGTTCCATTCGAATTGTCATGTAACGTCAGCCTTTATACCGCTCAAGGTCACCTAATGTATGAAAAGTGAACCTAAGGTACACTTTTTTGACAAGTATTTTGGAGCATGTTTTTTGACGGAGTTACTCTTCCTTAGTTTTTATTATTCGTAGTTCGATACATATATTATCTATCAATGGTTCCCGCCAAGTTTTAAAAAACGAACCAAACATCCCACTCACCAGTTCTGACGGATATCTTCTGCGCCACCATCCGTCCGCCAATGACGGCGAGGCCGGTGCACAGCGCGTGTCCCAGGGAACCCCCCACCACCACGCCGTACGCGTTCTCCCTCGTCGCCAGCACCACGGTGGCCACCTGCGACCTGTCCCCCCACTCCGCCAGGAAGGTCAGGGACGCGGCCTGCAGCAGCACCTTGATTACCGCATTCCGTCTCCTCCGCCTGTTCTCGGCTTGACCCTGCTCTAGCATGTCAAGAGTTTCCTCCTTCTCCTCCTGAAATTAAATAAAGTGGTGGTTTTATTCTTAGTTTATTGGGCGTATCTTTAACTAAGCAAGCTCAACTTATAACAATAAAAGCATGGATAGTCGCTACATTGTTTCAATGGTAGTTATTCAAATATAAATAATACTTAAAAAGTGAATTCTGCAATTAATTAATCGAGATTGCTTCAAATGTGATGTGACCTAAATCTTAACTCAGAAGAAAGAGAACTTAGGTGTCAGTCAGTAGGTATAGCCAATGAAAAGCAGTGAAGATTAAGTTACGTCTAAAAGAAATAGTAACCGGGAATTACAGTGATTTTGTCCATAAAAGGTCTTCCAAGACCTAGACTCTAGAGTCTAGAGTCTAGAGTCTAGAGTCTTGACTCTAGAGCTACCTAATACCTACAAATTTTATAATAATAATCTTATTAAAACTGAGTATAATATCACTATAATATGATGAGATAAAATAAAACAAAGGTACAATTTATACGTGGGAAAACATACAGTCAGATAAAAATGCATGAACCTACATCCAAACGCCAAAATGACATGCGAAGCATGTGACTTCTATTTACTCTATATAAATGGGTGCAAAATATATTATTATAGGTATAATATAATAAAATTATAATAATATAATTGGTTATAATAAACTACACAGCTCAAAAAACTTGACCAAATAATTTGCTAACTTAAAGACTGTGTCAAAGTAATTTACACGGTTTAAAAAGTTTATTATTCCTCACGAGTCTAGTTTGGAAGAGCACTTATAGGCAACGTGTTGGTCAAATCTTTCTCCAATGCTGAATTCCTTTAATTGTAAGCTAACTTCAGGCATACATGATGGGTGCAAAACCAAATTCAAAACGCTAAGCTGAAACAAAACGGCTAGGTGATTTCGGTCAAAGATTCACCCTCAAAGGTACAGGCTGAGAGGGACTCGGGAGGGAGTCCTCCGGGGAAGCTATCGGAGCTAGCCCCGACGGCTGCGGGGCCTCCCTCTGGGATAGCCCGTCTCGGGATTGCGAGGGCCCCGGATATTCTACCGACGCTTCTTCGGCCGATTGGGAGCGTTCATTATCTGAACCCTGCATCATTTTTTGGCGATTAACGAAACGTATTTCGAAGAAAATCTGTGTTCAACGTGGAACGTATGTAAGATCATAAAGGAATTCAACATTTCATTGTTCATCGAAACCACGAAAATACTTACGTATTTAAGGATGATACGTGCATATCAGTGATAGATATGATAGGTACTCGAAATACTTATAAACTGACAGTCGGATTACGATAAGCTGCTCATCCTTTATCTATTTGCTGACGCAAAATCCGCGAGCGGAGATCTTATTGGCTGATTACTTGATTTTTATCATCAGTAGGTACATCATAAATATCCAAGTCACTAATTATTAAGACCTATGTTTTTTGCTACTACCGTAAGGTACTATTATGTATTCTGTGCTACTACAAAAAACCCAAAGGATTGTAGTAGCTCCTGTATTTAGAATAACTTAATAATACCAATTTTATCAAATTCTAGTTCAAAAGGCAAAATGGGTATACCCAACTAACATGGTAGTTATTTTTTACAACATAACTAAAACATTAAATTATTGTAATTCATATTTGAATTTAAGGTTTTCGAGAAAATAAGTGCTATCAAATATTTTCTTAGTCTCACGTCGAAACAGTATTTAAACAAAGATTATAAAATTTATCTTAATCATAATGTCATTGAGATGTATAATGTATATTATGCATGGTGTGTGATATTATCTAAGGAGGCTCGCCAACAGGTTGGAAAACACGTTTGTACGCTTATGATTTACCTGATCTTCTCTCCTCTTCAGTTCGCTTTGAACCTCTTCTAATTCCTCCTGTCCCTCATTGGGGTCCATTTTCCATCCATCTCTTAGCATCTTTATACCGAATATCGCAAAGAGCGCTGCGCTTATGTAGTGCGTGTATACTCTCGGTATGACCGTAGCCACCCAACCGAAGGCCGCTGAGAGTATCGTCATAAACACTAGGGCAGATATAGCGCCGGTGAACACTATGAACCTAGGATGCTTCATAGCCATGATGGCCGCTATGAAGAACGTCTTGTCACCGAGTTCTGATACTATCACCACTGATATTGAAGCGATGAATCCTTGAAGAAAACTCCCCTGCACCGCCGCTTTCTGTAACAAAAAGCAATGTGTTATTAAAACTAAGAATATCAAAAAGGTAGTATTTGATAATTTTATTAACGATTCACGTCATCACGGGGTGGCAAATTACGCGTTGCCACTATTCACTCGAGTTCTAGGCCCCGATTCTTATCCTTGGACTGTCGATTTGATCCAAGACAATCGCCTTCCTGAGACTACATTGAAGCTGATTTCGAGGTATAAGATTTGGGCTCCATAGGCTAGAATGCTTGATTAACAATGTGCAATTAGACTAGATAGAGAACTTCTCACAAGATCCTTTAACGCCTTGTAGGCGCAACATCTAAAAGAGATATAATGACTTGGCCGGTTTTTTTAGATTATTTTGAGGCCCATAACAACTAATTACTTGCAAATCAGTAGGTACTGAAACGTTCCGCATTTAATAAAACAAACTTCTTAATACTTTTGTCTCGAACAAACATTTCGTTTGCTGATAAGGAGTTATCAGAGAGTATTATTATTAAAACAATTACAAGGAAGTAGGACACCGAGATCTGGTTTTGTGGTGTACTTTATGCTCAATTTATGATTTTTATTAGCGTTCTAGAATTTTTGTTATTCCATATTATATGATAAGCAGAGCTCGGGGCTAGGTGTGTGATTTTGGACGAAAAATTAATATGGACATTCCCTTCCGCGGGATTCACAAAATTGTTTTTATCAACCTCAAATAAAATACGGGATGTTAAAATGTATTAAATAAACATTAATATTGTCAGAAAAGAACACTACTACTACGATTAGGTCCTGCAAAATTAAACTTTGGTCATAGATTATATAGATGTAACTCTAAAACAAGGCATAATGCCTAGTT
Organism: Polyommatus icarus; assembly: GCA_937595015.1. Classification (NCBI taxonomy): domain Eukaryota; kingdom Metazoa; phylum Arthropoda; class Insecta; order Lepidoptera; family Lycaenidae; genus Polyommatus; species Polyommatus icarus. The sequence goes on from OW569321.1 coordinate 24,577,851, forward strand.
TCACTTTATTTTCAAAGCCTCTATAATGTAAACTATCACTGACTTGCATAATTTCGGGTACGTATATGCCCTCTTGCTATCTTTGTGCACTGTTTTCAAACTAGATAATTTTGAGCTAGGACGTAGGAAAATTACCGATCGGAAACCGACCACTTGCATTATTAAAAGTTGATTAAATGAACTATTAACTCAAAATAAGATATATTAATATTGAGAACTGTTAATCAGTAGGTATAGCGAGGAGAGATAGAAAGAACGAATACTTTGCGCAAATCGAAGAGCAAAAAAGAACGTGGCTTTTTCCAAGATCGTAAAAACGACAGTGGTCGGCGAGATGGTCGGCGCGGGGGGCGGGCACTTGATGGCTCGTATCGCTCCGGGCATACCCGAGTGAATACGATCGTGGTGATTTTGACTCGTGCATTGTGCCCGAGTAGATTGAAATTTCCAAAATATTATTATTATTTTGTTAAGAAATTCTTATTTAATTTAATTTTCTATAATATACATAGATAGGCCATGAATGATTTTTTGGCGGCCCTATACTCGTAAACTTGAGAAATCGCCACTGGCTACATCTCATAGTTGCCTTAACTTCGTCAGGTACAGAATACAGATTAACAAAATAAGAACCGTTGTTTTCAATTGTTAACAATAAATGAAGCTAATTTCAATATTTGTTCACAATAAATCGAATTATAATATCGATAAATCTTCCAAAAATAGAGTATTATATATAAAGTTTTAGCCTAGTTCAATTGATTTTTTTTAAAAGAGCACCTTAAAAAACAAGCCTAAATTGTGCAGAAGTAGTTCTAAGTAGGTAGCGAAATTAATAATCAACAAATCAGATCAACAATCGGGATTCGGGATTTGTCCCGGGATTATGTCCATGTTAATCTTTACATTTTGTCACAAGTACCAAAATCACACTACCTAACCCCGAGCTCTGATGATACTCGTAAGTATTATGCACTATTGTGCAACCGTGAAGACTGAAGACTAAAGAGTAACTCTATTCTAGACTAGTAGTCAATTCGATCTTTTGACCCTCCAAAAACTGAGTTGTTTCAGCTGAGGTGTGACAGCTAGCATTGTCGTGATGTAATATGATTCTGCGTTGTCGGTTGTCCTTTCTTATTTCTTCAAAGACTTCTGGTAAACAAATGGTCGTATATCATTCAGAATTAACCGTTTTACGATTCTCTAATGGCATTGTAGCCACATGTCAATTAATTCCAAAAAAACAGGCGACCATTTGCTTCAAAGTACTTTTTGCACGAGTAACTTTTGTTGGTTTCGGCTCATCTTGGAACACCCACACCGTTGACTGTTGTTTAGTTTCGGGGTCATATGCATAGATCCAAGATTCATCACCTGTGTAGATATTATAAACGGCTTTTGACGTACCACGGTTGTATTTTTTTATTATTTTTTTGCACCAATCGACACCAGCCCGTTTTTAATCGATTGTCAAGTTGTGCGGAATCCAACGCGAACATATTTTTTTTACAGCCAAATGTTCGTGTAATATCTTATGTATGCTCGTCATACTTATGCCTAAGGACGCCTCTATCTCGCGATATGTAACATGACGATCACGCATTATTAGTTCCCGCACAGCATCTATATTTTGTGGGACAACAGCTGTTTTGGGCAACCTTTTTTATTTCATCCGTGAGCATAGACCGCCCACGATTAAACTCACTGTACCAGTGATAAACAGTGGTTTTTGATGGTGCTTCATCTCCAAAAGTTGCGGTGAGTTGAATAAAGCACTGTTGTTGATTTAGCCCACACCGAAAATCGTATTAAATCATTGCACGAAAATGTACACGCGTTAAATCCATGGCAAATGAAGACACGCAATTTTCAAAATGACGCCACAATGGAAAAATAATTGACCGTCACATGAAACAAAATGTATTCTTCAACCAAAGAGTTCTATTTTCAAATGTTGTAATTACTTTTTAAATATTGTTCTTGTAAGTGGCCAGTTCCGGATACATAAATAGCAGCCCTCGTATGTATTGTTACCCGTAATTAGAACACACGCGTTGCCGAAATTAAAAGTTGTAAAAAGACACAAGATTAAACCAATAATATAAAAGAAAGATTAAACTGATAATTATTATTAATTTTAGATGTATTTAAACCCTCAAGGAATTTGCTGTTAGAATGGTGGATTACATTATGAATGAAATGTAATTATTATAAAAAAAATGAGATGTATCATGTAAGGGATGTGATAAGATTAACTATAATTTTGTTGATCATTTTTTGACGATTGGTATTTTCAACAAGTAAGTTAATTGGCTGTTAGACTTGCACTGTATAGGTGTACAAGTATGCAAGCCTTAAAACTTTTACTTAGCATACTTTTTAATGGCACTGGTGATTCAGTGATTATATTCATGTACGGCCTATGTAACGGTAAATAATTTGACTATCTATTCGTATCTCTTTGTTACGTCCAAAAATATTTTATTGTAAACTGTGTTATATATCTATTAGTTGTCTTTTAAGACCTTGATGGATGAGCCTGTCAATAAAATACTATCTGACCAGTTGATTAGACAAGACACCACAGCGATTATCAGCCACATTCAGATTATTTTAAGTCGCTATCATTGCAAATATCTATTTATCGGTATTTACTGAAAACACCTTAATAATTTGATTCAGAAATTAGGCATGTAATGAAAAGTGTCCTACATATTCTCAAAGACTTAATTGAACCTCAGTTTAAAATTAAATAGAAGTCTTTGCATATTCTTATACTGTAGGATAACTCGACATATCCCTTATCCCTAGACCCTATGTAAAGGCCCGTATTCACTTTCATTAGTAATAAGTGCAAGTGATTAGGGCAGGTAATTAGTGATTAGGAGATAGTAAGTGTGGACAGCAACTGATTAGTGCAAGTCATTAGCTGGCTGCGTAGTAACGTGATTAGACCTGTATTCACTTTCATTAGTGATTAAGTGCAGGTGATTAGTGATTAGGAGAAAGTAAGTGTGGACAGCAACGGATTAGTGCGAGTGATTAGTCGGCTGCGTAGTAACGTGATTAGAAGCGTGTTCTATTTTTTGCGAGTGCAAGTACGAGTACCCACGTCCCGCGCGCCCTTTCTCCCTTCACTCGCAGCGTGCCTGCCAGCTATGAAATTGAGCTTTATTTTTTCTCAAAGATCAGGTAGACCTTCAGATAAATAAATAAAATAATACATAAAAATTGTTTTATTTCTGAATAAATTTGAACCAAATGTTTTCAGAATGTTGAACGGCTTTCCGAAACTGAGATAGGTCTGGCCGTCACAGGCTCTTGGTCCAGTAAATAAGATGGATCATTTTTAAATTTTTTGATCCATTTTGAATTCATACTGGGGACAATGGATATAGAGGGGTCTGATTAATTATAATTATCACCATAATTTATTTTTTCTTTCAATTTTAAGTAAGTTTTTAATTTTATCAAAATATAAAGAGACGACCTCTGTGGCTCAATTGGTTGAGTGTGTGGCAGCCCAAGCCGGAGGGTCGTGGGTTCGAATCCCGCCGACGCAACGGAACAAAAAGTTTTCAATGTTTTCAGGGTCTGGATGTGTATTAAATATATGTATGATTTATTATTATAATATAAATCATAATATATTATGTACCTATATCTAGTATAAAAGTATTAAATACATATATTATTTTCGTTGTCTGGTATCTGTAACACAAGTCCTTCAGGTACTTAGCACGGGGCCAGACTGACGTGGTATGAAGCGTCCATAGATAAAAGGACACCTTTTCAGTTACTTCCATACTAATCCATACGTCTTATAATATTATAAATGCGAATATGACATATTCGCATTTATAATATTAGTAAGACACAATGTGTGACACATTGTGTCTGTCTGTCTGTTACCAGCTCTTCAAGCTCAAACCTCAGAACCAATTTTGCTGAAATTTGGCATGGAGATACTTTGAGTCCCAGGAAAGGACATAGGATATTTTTATATACCGAAAAATCACATGGTTCCCGCGTGATATACGAATTTTTGCATACGTCCTCAGGGTCAAACAGTTTTTAATAAAATGAATATTAAAAATGTAAGACATGTCAAAATGGCAGTTGTAGTTTTGAAACTCGGAAGTCGGACACTCGTGTTGTTTTGAAAAAAATGGCAAAGTCTTTTAGTAATCCGTTTTCGAACCCATATTTTTCTTGGTCTTGCAAATTCAGCTTCCAAAAGAGTTCCCGTTTCAGACAGCACCGCATTTAATACTTTTTTGAGTACTTCTTGCAATTGCAAGCTCGCTTTTCGATGTTCGTCCATACTCGCTGCGCTGGTTGACAAAAAAAAAAACAATCGCTGGTTGACAGCTACTATTGAATTTACTAAATAGAGCCACTAAACAAGAATTGGACACTACTTGCACTACACACCTGCACTCCACTGCCTCAATTACTAGTCACTTGCACTTGCACTAATCAAAGTGAATACAGGCCTTAAGCTGCGATTGATCGCAAAAGATGTCTTTTTTGGTGAAGTTAACCAATAAGTTTTTACAATTATATCCAAAGATTTGTCTCAAATGTTACTTGATGCAAATTAGGTCAAAATTTTAATTTTCTCAATTCAATTCGTTCAAAATTTTATTTCGTAAAATTGATTTACTGGGGTTAATGTCTTGTTTAGGTGTTGTTCTACTTAAAACATGTTAAAGACGTAACAGAATTCGGTTAAAAATAGGTACCTACCAACCTTCGATCACATTTAAATATATTATAGTTTATAATATATATATAGTTATGTGATCGAAGGTACCAACACAATAATAATATAAAGATGTCTTCGCCGTTTTCCGCATTTTACGTTGCATTTTTCTTATCAGTTTTGCAAATACTGTGGCATTTTACAATTTTCTGAGAAACATATTTTATTGTCTTTACTATAACTACAATTTAGTATTCACTATCAGTATTTCAACTTCAACTTATTTAAATTCTCAAGATATTATTATACTTAATCGACTTTTAACTACGTAACCAAATTAGATACATTTTAAAAGGATGAAGGCGACAACAACCTTGTCAGGTTTATCTTTTTACTCGTTTCATGAAAATAAATTAATCGATTTGTATAAAACTGTTAATTATATTTGCAATATTAATTCCTTCTTCTTAGATCCATTCTTCTTTTACTAAAATACAAAATTATAGTACCTACGCTGATGGAATGTCTAGGTCATTGGTTTGAGATTGGGCAAGAATACGATTTTGTAGTTTGATAGGAAACGAACTGGAAGAAACAAGGAACGGAGGTGTAATAATGCTGGATTATCACTTGCCGGCAGCGTAGCCTGTCCAGTCTAACTCCTAGAACCGGCGGGCCGCTCACGTGAGAAGGATTTGGCAGGACTTTTGACCCTCTCATAATTGAAAAACTACTAAACATGAAGGTCAATACTATTGGTTGATCAAAATATCAGAATAATTGAAGGACGCGACGTAAGCGAATGAAAGGGATAAGTAACAATTTGAAAATTTACGTTTTTTTGCATAAAAAGAACGGTAAATGATTTGAAATAAAAAAAGGGTTTTGTGTATAGCTATTAGCTAGATGATGAAGTAGGTAAGTTACAAGGTTTGTTCAAATTATAAGGGAAAAAATGTGTACTTAGTTGCTCTTCTATACTAATATTGTAAAGCGAAAGAGTTTGTTTGTTTGTTTCAACGCGCTAATCTCAGGAACTACTAAACCGATTTGAAAAATTCTTTCAGTGTTAGATAACCCATTTATCGAGGAATGCTATAGGCTATATTTTATTACGCCGAGACTAATAGGAGCGAAGAAATAGAAGAAAATGTGGAAAAAACAGGGAAAATTATATGAAATTGCTTATCATCGAATATCTTAAGAACTACTGGAGCAATTTTTATGTTATTTGGCACAATTCAAAAATAGACCATATCAGGCTATTTTTGCGGAAAAATGTACGGTTTCCGTGAAATTCCTAAATTACGCGTATTTTGTTATAAAATATCCACATCATCCACTTACATCTTCAATTGTGTAACGGATTTAGTTGATACCAGTAATGGACAAAACTGTCAGTCCTGTGGTCATTGTCACAAGTATCATTTACCGCGGTCAGCCAACACCAGATAATTACGCTTAATTGTTATAATCACCCTATTAGTAACACACCACATCATTTTGCATAATATCTCTATCTGTTGACTAAGCAACCGTTTAATCATTTTGATCATAAATTATTATTGTTTCCCACGATTCTATAATATAATAACATGATATTTGAAACAATAGCCAAAAACAATTCGAGGTGTAGAAAGTATGTACTATGTAACAATTTTTTGTGGCATCCGGTACTTCGCTTTTAGGAAGTATTCTCACTTCTTAACCCCATACTATGACGAGCAAAGCGGGTATGTTTTTAGTTTTTACGCATAAATCGGTTCAATAACCAACCGCGATGCGTTTGGAGATACTTTGAGACTTGAGTCTATTGGGAAAGGCCATCTATATTTTAATATTTTAAATGAAAAAGTGTGTCTGTCTGTTATAGGGATTGCAATCCGGATACTTCGAAATCCAAAAAATCCGGATAATCCGGATTTTTGGGGCCTTTAAAAAATCCGGATTTTCATTTTACAAAATCCGAATTTTCGGTTTTTTCGAATAGTAGATAAAATTATGAAAAAGAAGCTTTTACGTAATATAAAATTAATTTAAATGTATCGTGTAATATTTGACATACAAATTCACATTTGTTTAAAGGCGCTATCACAACTTTGCGTGGTCTACACGTACCAAAGTCAGAATTTCGTATGTCTAACATTCTATTGTGTAGTTATTTTGGTGGTTGTAATTACATTTCTTTACATTTTCTCATTTTATTTGAAAGAAATAACGACGTATTTTAATTTCTTAAAATCTAGTTTTTATTTTACTATGCCATTATGATTTCTATGATAATATAAATGCAATGATGATAAATTTACAAATTGTTTTAGAAAATTTTAGTATTAAATACATTGATTTTACTTTTTAGTAAATAAAATATGGTGTTTTTGTTTACATTGAGGTTATAATTTTAAATTATATTGTTTACGTAACCAATGCTGATTTGTGATTCTGTCATAATTAAATGAAGGGATATAGCAAGTTTATAATATTACGAAATGTTGATTTAAATCGATTTATTTTAAAGTTTCTTTTTATAATTATTTTTAGTCATTATTCTGTGCAATAGCCTTAATATTATTAATATAATATCCAACTGCTGGACAAAGATGCCGCCTGAATTTTTCACTTATCTTGCTCCAGCGTCACCATTTGCCAGCCCAGCTGATATGCCTCCAGTGGGGAGTTTATAACCGTGTTCTAGGCTAAAGTCTTTGCAATCGTTGGTTAATCATTGGTAACGTAACCGCTGACGAGTTGGATAGTAAGAAAAAAAATAGAATACTTGCCAGAAGCCTAACTGGACAATGTAAGCTTAACAAGCACCTTTACAGAAGAGGTGTTAATAGTATTACGACCGGCAGATTCTGTGACCTTCTACTTGAGTCTACTGCTCTACTACAGACTACAGAGCAAAAACTCTCCTAATTTACTAAAGAGGAAAGTTGTAGCACCAATCCCAATCACATCGTTATGAGCAACACTGGGGACGGTACTCTAATACAAAGGAGTCACAATAGATCCTCAAGGATCGTCTAAACGTCAGGATTACAGTGATCTGCCTTTGGAGGAAAAAACACCCCCAGAGCATAGCTTTTTCTTAGGCCTAAATACCCACTCAGTCGATATCCAGCTTAGATGTATGCGGATAACGTGACCAGCCCAATGCCACATTAGCTTGGCCGTCTTGATTCCTACGTCTCTGATTCTAGTTTGGGAGCACAATATTGTTTTTTTTTTGTTGAGATTTGAGCTCTATTACTCTTCGGCAGACCCTGAGTTGGAACTTTTGTAAATCGTAAATCCGTCAATGATCGAGTTAGCGTATCGTTGGTACAAGCGAAATACACAAATATATCAACGAGTCTGGGCTTCAGTGAGATTGGTAAGTCACCATTCTTCGTGGACCAGTTTTTTCTGTATTTCTGTTGTTATAAGAAACTAATTTTCCCAAGTACAGGTACTCGTTGACATAGTGAATTCCTTACTCGTCTACCTTGACCCTACGTCTCGTACTGTTGGTCATTGTTAGTGTCTTTGACCTATTATTTGTAAGTTCCACCTCTAGGCTTGCAGATCTGAGAGCATAATTTGATGAGGTGCGGCTGACGGCTGTAGGCGCAAAAATGACGAAGTCGTAGATAAAGCTGAGATTGCTTAGGGTTTTCTTGCTAACTAAAATTTCACATTTTTAAATAGTTAAAAAAATCAAGGTAATTTTAAGTAGTTAATAATATTTTAAGTGCCAGATACTGTTATTTTTATCTCTTTCTTTTTACACCCATATAAAAATAGCTAATTTAAGTAAAAATATAATTTTTAGGGTTCCGTACCTCAAATGGAAAAAACGGAACCCTTATAGGATCACTTTGTTGTCCGTCTGTCCGTCCGTCTGTCAAGACCCTTTTTCTCAGGAACGCGTGGAGGTATGAAGCTGAAATTTATATCAATTACTCAGGTCTACTGTCCCTTGAAGCTGTGAAAAAATCAAACTTCTAAGCCAACGCAATCAAAAGATACAGCCGTTTATGCCGCAAATTTTCGACACTTGCAAGGGAATCAAAACCTACAGGGTGCTTCCCGTGAACTCAGAATCTTGAAATTTGGTACGAAGCAACGTCTTATAGCATAGATAAAGGAAAAATTACGAAAACCATAAATTTTTAGTTACATCACATAATATATTTTTTTTTTTATAATTTTAAACTTACTACCCATTTCCTCATAAACGCGTAGAGGTATTAAATTGAAATTCATACCAAATACTCAGGTCTATAATACCTTTAAGCTGTAACAAAATCAAACTTCTATGTCAACGCAATCAAAAGAAACAGCAATTTAAGCTGCATATTTTGAAACTCGCAAGTACTCGCAAGGGAATCAAAACCTAAAGGGTACTTCCAGTCGACCTAGAATCTTGAAATTTGGCATGAAGCAACGTTTTATAGCACACATAAAGGAAAAATTCCGAAAACCTTAAATTTTTTGTTACATTACAAAATATATATTTTTTAATAAATATAAACTTATTACTTTTTTCCTCATGAACGCGTAGAGCTATCAAGTTGAAATTCATATCAAACGAACTTTGTAAACCTTGCAGGTTTGTACGGAACCCTCGGTACGCGAGTCCGACTCGCACTTGGCCGGTTTTATTTAAGATGCTTTATTTTGCACTTTTAAAATGAATATGTTGCGGCTAATAGCCGAAGTGCGGCTTCACCTAGTTTTAGCCGGCTAAAACTAGGTGCAGCCTTTTTTTTTTTTTTTGATGTCGCAGGGGAAACCCATTATGGGTTGGGTACCCCGGGGGTATGTGAGACTCTTACTCACTAAAACCACCTGCGGTTCGCCTTCAGCCGTATAACGGAGGGAAATCCCGGATCTAACAAACACAGGACTCCCTCCACGACTGGCCGGTCTATCTCGGACCGGACTTCCACCAAAGTAAGGGAACGCTTAGGTGAACTAAAGCGTTCCCCTCGGCACCGGGACTGACAAAGCCGGGCAGGTTCCCATCCTGACCCGGAGCCCCGTTAGACAGAAGTTAGAAGGTTCGCGTAGCGATGCCAACTAGGTGCAGCCTGCCACATGCGGTTAAACCTAGGTATATCCTACTTATCTTCGGTTACAACTAGATTTAGCCTTTATTATAGCGGCTAAAACAAGGTGCAGCCACACAACGGTGGTTAAACTTAGGTGCATCCTATTTATTATCGGCTTGAACTAGGTTTTCAGGTCAGTTAAGGATTTTGGTTTTATTTTAAGATTCGTATCTTGCGTTTCCTGATTGATTCGATTTTGTATCATCACCCCGGTAGATATAAGACATCTTATCCTGGACAAGCCATAAACCATGCCAGTCCGAAACAAGATTTATGCTCGTAATTGTGTTGAATATTATGAACTGAAATGAAATTTAGTCTTTTAATGTGTAGAGTCCATCTGTAGTAAAAACTGCAGTCAGTAAGTCTTGCAGCATACTATCACATATGAGTTTGTTGATTTTTGTATGATTAAAAGTGAGTTAAAAAGTTATTATATTTGTTTAAAAAATATAAGAGAAGAGAACAGAGACTTAGTTGATTTTTTCATAGTTCAGAAGTAACGCTTTATTTTTTATGTTTATTTTTTTATCTTTGCGCCAAAGATGTCCAGTTCGGTATGTTTATAAAGAGAAGATTTATAATATTTTATGTTTTAATTACTTGTAATAACGCCTTTTTTCTTAAAAGATATTTGCCTGTCAAATAATAAATAATATATGTCACTTAAACATCCCTGTCTTTTAAGCCGGCTGTACACTCTCGCCGAGACACAGCGAGGCGGCCCGAGTGCGAGAGTGTACATGGGTGCGCTCGCCTCGTCTCGCCTGTCTCGGACCCTCTCGGTCCGTTGTCGGTATTTTGCGCCCGAGACAAAGGGTCTCGCGAGGAAAACGAGCGCACTACTGTACACTCTCGCGTCTTTCAGTACTAGTTCCGCCGTTGGACAGTGTAGAACAGAAAAATAACAATAATAAACGACATTATCAGTCATTATCTGTGAGAAATAAAATTAATTATGATTATAAATCTTTGGATTACAATGATATCTTTCGATGCATGGTGAATGGTGAATGGTCGTTTTCGTCCATCTTGTCTGAGTTCTTAACTGCGATTGAACTAAGCGAGAATGTACATGATCGCACTCGGGCAAGGGGCTCTCGCACGAGACTCTCGCCCGAGAGCTCTCGGCGAGAGTGTACAGCGGTCATTATATTTTATTCCATGTAATCGAATCGATCGGGATACGCAAAATTAGAATCTCAAAACTACTGAACTGAAAACCTAGTTCTAGCCGATGATAAATAGGATACACCTAAGTTTAACCACCGGTGAGTGGCTGCACCTAGTTTTAGCCGCTATAATAAAGGCTAAATCTAATTGTAACCAAAGATAAGTAGGAGATACCTAGGTTTAACCGCATGTGGCAGGCTGCACATAGTTGTAGCCGGCTAAAACTAGGTGTAGCCGCACTTCGGCTATTAGCCGTAACATATATAAATAAATAATAAGAAAATAACTCACATTTAAAGCTGTTTATCAAAAATATTTAAAAAATTACAAAAAACCGGATTATCCGGATAATCCGGATTTGAGGATGGAAAAATCCGAAAATCCAGATTTTTTTAAAAATCCGTTTTTTGCAATCAATAGTCTGTTACCTCTTCCCGTCCAAACCGCTTAACCGATTTTACTGAAATTTGGTATGAACATACTTTGAGTCCCGGGAAAGGACATAGGATAGTTATCCCGGAAAAATGTACGGTTCCTTCGCGATAGACGAGTTATGACGCAACGGAGTTACCGGAATCAACTACATAGTAAGATATAAGTAATAAGTTCTTATCTGAAAACACCACCCTTGTACCATAAACAAATTTTTTCGCAACTGATTTGCTGGCATCATCTGATTGATAATACCAAAGATTTGGCTCCTTCCAACTAAGGTAATAAAAGAGCAATTATTTACCAACTATACTTAGTAGGCACTATAACCAGTTACATACTAACACGGTAATCATTATAACATAAGTATGCAGATTAACCCGCAACGAGTGCGCCACATCCGACCAAGATCTCCTTGAGAAGTCTGTTAACCTAAAATATATTAACATATTACCTTAACTACATACTTAACTATGTGTATTAATCTAAAAAAACACGCCTTATCTATGATTTAAGCAATAGGAATAATTGATTGAGAAAAGACAAAGCAAAGAAACATTGACATTTGACAGTGCACAAACATTTCTCAATAGTACAAAACTAAAAACTTGAAAATGTATTCTTATTTATTTATTTGTTTGATTATATTTCGTACGGCATCTTAAACTACTTTTAAACTTTTGTGAAGGTCTAGGTAGATAATATTATATTAACTACCAGATGAATGATGACAAAAAGATAAAGATTCTCTATATCTTTGAAGTAGACTACTTGAAAATTAAAAACGGAAAATCCAAGTGTGTTTTTTAAAGTGCGTCACAACTCACACGCAGCCGAGGGCTCCATATAAAATCTTTATTTTTTTCAAATAATTTTTAATTAACTTTTATGTAATTGTGAGACTCTCAAATCAAGAGGCTGCCCTTGTCAATGAAGAGGCAATAGAGTAATTAAACAAGACCTTCAAGGCAGTCCTTTTAGTTTATGGACTAGGTTGTACGAACGTCTATTCGTCCTATGTCATATATTATGCTAATTAATTTTTAAAAGATTCTGGGCCTGTTTCACCACTTCCTGATAAAGTGCCGGATAGGCATACACAACTTATTTGACAGATTCGGAGTTGCGGGCGTCATCTAGTTACATAAAATTTCCGCAAATTGTTGTGAAAAGAGTTGTTTTCATGCATTTCTTGCATTATTGCAACAGAAACGAATTGATATTTTTGTTGCAACAATACAAGAAATGCATGAAAACTTAAATGAAATATTGTTTATGCGACTACTGTACTCAAATTTTGCGTGACCATCCCAAAACAGATGATTTATAATCTTATCAGGCAAGGATAACGGGGAAAACCCTCTGCAGATCAGCTGCGATGTGCTAAACAGATAACACTGATAGCCAAAAGTCATTCATTTACCTTTGGAAATGATGAGAGATTAGAAATAGCAAGACCCAACCAAAGAAACCTAAAAATCGATCACCGTGCCCTTCCATTTGACCAAGCGATGAAAGTTATTCGCGGCCTATACTCAGGGTCTTCGATAGACTTAGATAGGACATAAGACATTAGAATTAGAATATAGTTTTTATCCCGGAAAATATTAATCAATCAGGCAACAGCTCGTTAAATCTATCTATATATATAAAAATGGATTTTCAGATCTGTTAGTCGCGCTAAAACTCGAAAACGGCTGAACAGATTGGGCTGATTTTAGTCTTAAAATATTCGTAGAAGTCCAGGGAAGGTTTTCAAGTGACACGAAGTTCACCGGGACAGCTAGTCTTTACATAATAATGAAGTGACGGGAAATTGGTAGTGTTTGCAGGTTCGTCGCCTGAGAAACCTGAGTTCCAAATACCATAGAACAATATCAGAAAACCTTCTGACATGGTTCATGATGTCGATGAAGACAAAACATTTAACAACCTACAAGCTGTACCTACGACTACAAGTATGTAGTATACAAGGCAAATTTACAATGTGACAAAAATGTTATTTTTGTGATGAATATTAATTGGTAACGATTACTCAATAGTTGTTATCTCATACGCTGAACGCCAGTGTCGCAAATCGCGACGGACTGTTCCAAGATTTTCGTGTTGTATCTTGATAAATGTAATGTCTTATTAATTGACGACCTCTGTGGCTCAGTGGTAAGCGCGTTGGACGCTCAAGCCGGGGGTCGCGGGTTCGAATCCCGCCGACGGAACAAAAAGTTTTTCAATGTTCCTGGGTCATGGATGTGTATTAAATATGTGTAGGTATGATATAATAAAAATTTTAAACATATATGTATAGTATAAAAGTATTAAATATGTTTCAGTTGTCTGGTACCTGTAACACCTTTAGGTACTTAGCACGGGGCCAGACTGACGTGGTGTGAAGCGTCCATAGATATTATTATTAATTATTAATTAATCAAATCGTTCTAATGTTAGAAATAACCAATTTAAAATTGGTTAAAATCGTTTTAAAATTATTTTTAACATACTAACCATTAATTTGTTCTGCTAACTCATTAGCAGATCAATATGGTAAAACCCAGATGTTCGAAGCTAGATATTTTGATTTTAAACAAATCTGAGGGTATCTTTACCGTAACCCTTTTCTTTGTTAAAGAAGGCAGGTCGCTGTAGCCCTGACGTGACTGCGACCCATGAGGATCTATTGTAACTCCTTCGCACTAGTGACTAGAGTATCGTCCCCAACCCAATGCTGCTCATAAATTAAACGATATGGTTGGGGTTGGTGCCACGAATTTCCTCTGTGGATGAGTATTCGTGGCGACCAAGGTGCCTGTTCCTGCTCTGTACTCTGTAGTAGAGCTGGACAGTCGAGGAGAAGGTGAATAGGTGTCTGATCTTCCTCCGCAAATAATCTGCAAGTCGTTACATTGCTACAAATACCCATTCTGTTAAGGTGCTTGTTGAGCTTGCAGTGCCCAGTTAGGCTTCTGGTAAAGATTCTTAATTAGTTCCTACCCAAGGTGAGCACTAATTCTGATAGTAGACCTTAACCCATAAAGCAAGTAAATAAAACCTACCAACTAGTGAGTTTCCATCATCAAGGTATGTATTACCATAGTAACCACACCTATGAAGTCATAGGCATTTTTTTGGTATATCATACATAAACATGTTTACATTTAAAATTGTGTATGAGAAAAACTTTTTGTTAATTGTGTGGATAATGAATAGTGGGAGACCATGTTTGCTATTTTTTGCCGGCACTCAGGCGGATGTTCGGGTGTTTTTTGGCACCTACGTCCATGTCACGCGTATACACAACAATATTGCCACATCACATTCATTCAACCGTGGCCCGTGACCATAGAATTTCACCATTCGTGTGCCGAATCACAAACAAGCGTAAAGAAAATATTTCAAATTGAACAAACTCTAAACCTATTTATAGTAAAATTCTGGAGATCGACCTTCAGGTTAACTATAATAAGATCGCCATGCTAATATTCATCTTTTTTATACTGCAATATATCCAGTCGTTCAATGAGTTTAGTACCAAAGATGATTTAATACGTAAAATTATGCTTAATTTGCAGTCAGGTGTGAAAATTGAAAGGGCATAAACATGCAAAATTTAATTATTTTCCTTAACCCTGACACAAATAACCATTAAAAACTAATTGTTTCGTTTATTGACCTCTTTCTTCCTTTATTACTAGCTCTACGAAGTTTGTTATTGACGTACAAAGGTATAAGGAACCTACGCGCACGCAAAGCGTTCGAAGTGGTTAATTTTCAAGGACGACAGAACAATTTGCCTATCAGGGCAAACGCACGTTATTTTTCCATTTCCTATAGAATTTCTTACACCGTTTTTGTGAGAATGATATCCTATATCAAATTAAAACAAGAAAATTCCATAATAAATACATTTACTTATCGTTTGATAAGAAGGTAGTTTTATAATTAAAATGCAAACTTCCTTACACCAGGGATTCAAGCATATTATTTTAAGCAGGTACGGCCCTACGGGATTAAATAGAACTACTCAAAAAATCCTAAATAAGTATCTAGCGAGCCTACACTTAAATTTTAACACTACTCTGGGGAAGAGATCTACATCTAACTTATTTAAAATTTTATATTTGAGAACATCGATCAAGTTCATAAACACTATGTAAAAGTACTGGATGACCTGTAAACGGTCTTGTAACAACAGACCTGCATGATAAGAGCGGTGAGCCATCCTCGCAAACCACTTTCCTCCTCCGGCCCAATAGTCGGGAACAGCTCGGTGGTGGACTCCGTGAAATTCATTATAACAGTTCTTAAACCTTATACACTGAGCACTTCCAGACAAAGACTGACACAACAATAATGTAGCATCGCAGATTTTGATGATAACATTTATCAAATCACAAGATAATGATACGAGGTGTCGACACTGCGCGAACGCGACCATTCGCCGGCAACAGCGCGTACCAACTACTCGCATTTAATAGTTCTATCAACTATGTTAGAACTTGTATAAATTAAAGGCACCTCTCTCGGTTTAATCATAATAATATTATACTTGTAAACACAGCTTGGGAAAGTGTTAGTCGGCAGCTTATACAACATGTAGTAGGTAGGGGGTGTGAGTCCTGAGGAGATTTTAATCCCTCGATCGCGGAAAAACGAGACACAATGCCTTTTAATTGATATCGCGGCCCACTTGGACCTTACGCCTTGAAGCGTTAATATGAGTATGTCTTTAGTTCTGCCTTAGCAAATTAGAAAAGTAACGGAGAAAAGGAGAAAATTCGGAACACCAATCATAATTCAATACAATCTATACTAATATTATAATTCTGTAGAGTTTGTTTGTTTGAACGCGCTAATCTCAGGAACTACTGGTCCGATTTGAAAAATTCTTTTACTGTTGGATAGCCCATTTATCGAGGAAGGCTATAGGCTATATTGTATCACGCTAAGAATAATAGGAGCGAAGAAATAGAGTAAAATGTGGAGAAAACGGGGAAATTATATGCAAGGGCTTATTTAAACGCGCTAATCTCAGGAACTACTGGTCCAATTTGAAAAATTCTTTCAGTGTTAGATAGCCCATTTATCTAGGATGACTATAGGCTATATTTTATCACGCTAAACTAATAGGAGCGAAGAAATAGATAAAAATGTGGAAAAAACGGGGGAAATTATATGAAATTGAATATTATCTTAAGAAATACTATCTGGAGCAATTTTTATGTTATTTGGCAAACATGAAGAATAGACCACGTGAATGGACATAAGCAATTTTTTGCGGAAAAATGTACGGTTGCGGGAAATTCCTAAATTACGCAAGCGAAGCTACGCGGAGCATATATTTAATTATAATAAAATCGTAGGAAAGTCAATTCTGTACATTGAATATTTTTGTACAATAAATAATACTTGGGATGTGATCTACTATGCTAACGCGGACGAAGTCGCGGGCAACAGCTTGAACCTATATAAAGCTAGATGGAGTTATGGTGTGGATGTTGGATGGCAACACCCAAACCTCTCAAACCATTACTGGGCTAAATCTACGATTCGTATTGCAAAATGGGGATTGTCCATTTTTTTTTAATTTTGCTCATTACAAAAACATTTCGAGGAATAAGGTCAGTGATCGCTTTTCTGTATATAAACGAAAAAAATACCCATTAGTTACTTATATTTTTGAACAAATATGTTTAACCTTAATTTGACCTTCAATGGCGTTAAATTAGCAATAAATTCGACCAACATTACGTTTCGAACTTTTGGTAAGCTTCTCGTATCAGCTTTCACATAATGATAACTTATATTTGACAAACCAGCCATTATAAATAATATTGAAACGAAAAAAAACATACTGCAGACTGCAGAGGTCAATTGGCCGCCGATGATGACGTCAGAGCGAAACTTTAAAAATTTATTGAGAAAAAACTAGGCAATGAATTTCAAAATTATTTAATTTATATTCTTAAAATACCCTATTTTAACGAAAAAAAATATAAAAAGTACATGTGATTTTTTTTGGACAATGCCCATTGCCATAGACGAATGTACAATTGACCAAAAAGTAGACAAAGATTGCACAGCTTATTACGCATGCCGTACTACTGGTAGTACTTGAACGTGACCAAATTAAATTGGGGGATTGCTACTCTTTCACGTTGTGCAAGAAAAATCCTATTTAAGTTGTACAAAAGCTTGTCTTCTGTCTTTGAATGGGATATTATTATAATGTGTACCTACTATCTATCTAAATTTATCTTGCTCTAATTTTAAAAGTCGATATTATTGTAAAAGAAAACACTGTTTTATCAACGCTACATTATCTGCATGGTGCGCCTGACTTTGTATTTTTTTATGATCTAGATTTTTATTCTTGCATAGTTTGTCGCATTCTCCAGATCTAATATAACGATCTGTTACATCTTCAGTCTTCACGCCTTATTTTGCTGAAATTTGGTATAGCGATATTTTGAGTCTCGGGAAAGGACATAGCGGATAGCCCATAGGATACTTTTTATTTTATTTTGGAGCAACAGAGTTGCGGTCTTCATCTAAACACACCAGCAAAATTAGCGGAACATAACATTTTTTTTTTTTGAAAATTATTCGCTGTTTTTAATATATTTATTTATTAATTTAATAATTGATGAATAAAAAATAAAACTTATATAAATTTAGGGTACGAAAACGTGTAAAATAGAAAAAAATCTGCAAAAATCAAAAATTAAGAAAAATCTTTGAAATTTCAGTAGTAAGTTTTTAAGTTAAATTCTTACGGTCTTACCACAAAAGATTTAAACATCTGTTGAACAGTTGTTTTGAGACAATTTTGTATGGAATTTTTCTCTAATCAACTGTTCAACGGGTGTTTAAATCTTTTGTAGTAAGGCCGTTAATTTTTACTTAAGAAATGCCATGTTAACAGCGTGTAATGCCTTCTATGGATCTGTAGAGAGTCTGGATACGCCATTACATGTTTGCATTTTGATTGTCAATCATTTCCTGTGGGATATTCTTCTACTCCTCAAGTAGCGCCAACTCGAGCTCCTGAACACATTTTGGAGCTGGAGTTTTAACTTGTACCGTTCACCCATTGATGTGCCACACGTTCTCAATCGGATCCACATCCGTAGACCGTGCTGACCTCTCCACCTGGGCTACGCTAGCATCATTTAGGTCATAATGCCCGATTTTTTTACTCTATGGACGTGCATAAAAGTTACTGCCTAAAACTGTGTAAAAGGCACAACATGCAGTTCTAGGATGTCTGTGCTATAGCCTATAGCCCTGTACTGTCCAAGTACCATTATTAACAATCATCAGCTCTGTGCGGGCTCCAAATCATATGCAACCCCGAACCATTACGAAGCCTGCATGATAGGCCACTGTTTCCGTTAAGTTTGATGGCCTATAGCGTTCCTTACGATTTATTTACATTCTTTATCGCCTGTCAACAAAATTTACACAGAATTTGCTCCCATCACTGTACAGCACACGATTTCACTCACTTGTCAAATTTTGATGTTCACGCGCAAATCTTAGCCTGGCTCTTTGGTGCCCTGTCTCAAGTTTTGGTGCCCTTGCTGGCACCTTTGAGTTTAATTTAACTTCTTTGAGTCTTCTTCTTACTGTGCAGTCACTTACACGTACATCTCGGACCTGTTCCGATAGGTTTCGTCTCTGCAAAGCAGTTTGTGGTCGATTTCTTGGCTTGTACCCTTATAAAACGGTTATCCTGAACCTTTGCCACCCGATATCTGGCTTGTTCTCGTCTCCGAACGTAAGATCCAGTCTCTCTGTAGCGTTGAAATTTACGATGGACCACGAAAGCCGACACACCTATGGCCTAACTGACCGAACGGTAGGTGTGACCTTTCTCTATCGTGGTTAGAGCTCTAGCTGTCGTAGATGCTGGAAAATCACTAATTTTGTATCTAAGCAATGTGTTCTTCCAAAAACCAAACAATCAAATGAGCTGGCATACCTTGCACCCCGCTAAAAACGCCATTCTTATCAGAAACACTTACAACGTCAATCATCGAAAAACACTTAGTAGGGCATAACTGCAATAAAAATCTGTCAATTTGCCAGTTTTGTTCAATATTTTGTTTCTTAAATGAGCTTAGAAACTATAAAGAAAGATTTCACACAGCCCGACCCACTTGAATTCAAGTTATGGCCTTTTTACCTTTGTTCCGCTAATTTTGCCAGTGTGTGTAGTTAATCCGTTGATCACCAATTCCTGCAAATATTTTGTTATCGCGGCCCATATGGGCCTTACGGGGCTTGATGGGTTAAACTTATAAGTGGCATAATATCAAACACAAGGTGAAATAGAAGGAAACGCACAAATTTAGATCTGGCAATAGAATAACGTACATCATCTAGTGAAAAATTCAATTTGCGTAAAAGTCGACCTTCGCCAAAAATAGAAGTGGGAGTGTCGCTTAACCCGGCGGTAATTTTTACGGAAAACTTCTGTTTGTATACCGACACGGAAATTTCATTAGGCTTTCACTAAAACCCCTAATTGATAAATGTTTTTTTCTATATTCTCATTTTGTTATATGGATTTTTGTGACAGCAACATTCAAGCCACCACATTGAGATAATTAATTATTCATAATTGAAGACATGAGTGGAAGAAGCACGTAACAGTTTAAAAATTGCCTTTTTTTCGCAGAAATTGAGGCTCTAGGCCCTAAATTTTAGGGCCTGGAAAATGATTTGAAAATCAAACATTGTGGATTGTATGTGTAGAGTGTAGACAGCTATTCAGTCGCGATTAGTCGCGGACCGCGGTAAAGATCGGAATAGTTTATCTCTACAGTGAAGTACAGTGTTTCTATTCTTTCGCATTTCTACTGTGGCCATGCTAAGGCCGCTGGTTATTATGATTATTATGATTTTTAGGGTTCCGTACCCAAATTCCTATTACTAAGACTTCGTTGTCTATCCGTCTGTCTGTCCGTCTGTCTGTCTCCAGGGTGTATCTCAAGAACCGCCATAGCTAGACTTCTGAAATTTTCACAGATTGTGTAAGTATATCTATTGCCACTATAACAACAAATACTGAAAACAAAATAAAATTAATATTTAAGGGGGGATCCCATACAACAAACATGATTTTTTCGGCCTTTTTCGCTTTATATCAATAATGGCAAGAGGTAGGCACTTGAATTTTTCACACAATCATTAGTTTTATGTGTGCTTTAATATTTAATAATAATATTGATATTAAATAAAAAATTAAGAGGGACTCCCATACAAAAAACACAAATTATGGCTTAATTTTGCTCTATAATGGTACGGAACCCTTTGTGCACGAGTCCGACTCGCACTTGGCCGATTTTTTTTTTGATTACCGTATATATTTTTTGCTTTGCAATTTTGCATCAAGTGCTTGTTTGACTACCGACGGCTGGATTTGAGATTTCCCCGTCACCCACGCCCGCGGAATGCGTAGGAGCATTTCCCGTCCAAAAAAAAAGTAGCTATGTCCACACTCCACAGTGTGCGCTTTCATCTTCAATTGTCGTCATCTTCTTTCATTCAACTTTCGCATTGGCGCATTCAATAATTGAATGCGTCAAAGTACGCAACGCCAACATTGTCATTAAAAAACAAAGCGACAGTTTTGGATACGGTCAGAGGGCATGCGTCGCGGGCATGCCTCACGTGCGCTGTTGACGATTGACGTTGATGCTATGATGCATGCCCTTAATGAACAAAAACAAAAAAGGCACAGTGTGGACATAGCTAGTGATAAATATTTTTCTCACAACAGGTGTTATCTCAGAACAATGTGTAGTTAATACCATATCGTTATTATTTGTTTGCGCTCGTCATAAGCTATTTAAAGCCTGCAGAATATCCGAGGGACATGTCGTCATAGTAGTTATTTTCACAATGTGCAGAAAAATAGAACCGTCTGACTATGAAATTGATTTAAATTCTTTGAATAACTTCAAGAGCTCGTTATTATCCATACCAAGGTGTCAAAGCGACACAGGCTGGTGATTGTACTTCTTGATTCCTCTACTCTCTCTTCTCGTATTTACGCAGAATTTATTATAACTTCATCGTATTCCATCCAATACAGACGACTAGTTAAGTGTTAACGTCAGAACTAGGTAGCCCACAAACTGAAATTTAGTTGGGTTTGCGGTTTAGGCCTGGAGATAGTGACACAAAATTCTTGGTGATTTGTACCAGTATGGCGGTTTTACAGGGGTATAATTACGTAAAGGCAAAAAGGAAAATGATGGTCATAGCGCTCGCACTGGCAGCCCAAACTCGTTGATCGAACGTGTCGGATAAATAACGAGTGTCGAACGATTTGTTCCACAAAAATGCTTGTATTTTCAGATAGTCGAAAAAAAATAAGTAGGCGAAAGCGTAATGCCATACTTGTCGAGTGCGGCTTACAGCCGTATTTGCGTCGGTATAGCGGGCTGTAAGCCGCACGGCGCACCCGACAAGTATGGCATTACGCTTTCGCCTACTTATTTTTTTTTCGACTATCTGAAAATACAAGCATTTTTGTGGAACAAATCGTTCGACACTCGTTATTTATCCAACACGTTCGATCAACGCCCACGCGTTTGGGCTGCCAGTGCGAGCGCTATGACCATCATTTTCCTTTTTGCCTTTACGTAATTATACCCCTGTAAAACCGCCATACTGGTACAAATCACCAAGAATTTTGTGTCACTATCTCCAGGCCTAGTTGTTGAAGCATCGAATATATTTTTAAGGACGGAGAATTTAAGTAATTGTGATTAAGAAATTCCAATTATCAAGGTTACTCACTTAAATTATAGTTGCCATTTGGCGAAGGAAAAAATCCGACAATTTTCTAACTGTGACAGACAACAAGTTTTTAATAACACAGGCCTTGGAAAATAATTATCCTCAGACAATAGTTTAAATTATGGTTTAAGGCAATGCTAATCGCAGCGATGAATACACTTTCATTTCAGATAGGTCTTATCAAACATTGCATAGGACTTGTTAGCCAAATCTAAATATTAGGCTAAACTGAGTATTAAAAAAGACGTACAGAGGCTTAAGAATAAGATGAAGGTCTTAAAAACAAAGGGCTGCCCTTCGGGAGAGGCGAGAAATAACGTAAATTTTGGACGTAGATTTTGTACTCTTGCATCGCGCCGGCGCGGGCGGTATACTCTTCCTCCGTCTTACGAGTTTTTGGTCATCCAGACGCGAGTTTTACTTTTGAGTTTTGTACCCTGGATCCCAAACACCCCTACGGAGACTCCATAATTTACCGTATTTAGAGCCTTATAGACTCATAATTTGTTACAACGTTATAATAAAAATACAGCAATAATCTTCAGTATATCAACATTCCTTTCCCCGTTTTAAATTTTCTATATTTGTTTATTATACTCATGATATTGCTTCCAAAGTACCAATTTATTAAAATTGAAGCATACTTTCAGCATCTCCCTAGTATTTACAAATTACGTTTATTTGAAACACACGACAATAGATAGACAATTTCATTAAGTACATATTCCCCGTTTTAAATTTTTTTAGATCAATTTTGAACTAAGATATTAGTAAAAAAATAGGATTTTTGTGCAATCTCGGCAACGCGTCAAATGTATGGTCTAGGTCGTTTGCTCGGGGGATGGCCTTAACTATAGTCTGTCAAGAAAGTGAAAAAATTAAAAAGTGGCAACATCGTAGTGTCATCCCTTTTTTTCTTGGATTGATTTGAAAGGGATGACACTACGATGTTGCCACTTTTTAATTTCTTTACTTTCTTGACTGACTATACTTTGTAAACGACGATCAAGAGATTTTCACTTCAAAAAAATTAAACAGCAGTAAAAGATTGAGCGTGGTCTACCTCAGCATTTTGTCGATCATCGACATTTCATTATGTAGGTATTACATAATATAACATAGCTATAAGCTATTTTATTCACTTCAGACAATGGTCAAACATGGCGTCACCATTAACAGCCTTAACCGACAAGTAAGTTAATAAAAATTCAAACGCGATAAACCAGGGATTTTCCTCAAAGGGGAAAAACCTAGGCCAAATACTATTTTAAATGCAACACGTTAGGTATGGCACAGTCTTAAATTCTTGTTTTTTAGGGTTCCGTACCCAAAGGGTAAAAACGAGAGACTTCGACTTCGATGTCTGTCCGTCTGTCTCCAGGCTGTAACTCAAGAACGGTAATAGCTAGAGTTGAAATTTTCACAGGTTATGTATTTCTATTGCCGCTATATCAACAAACACTAAAAATGAAATAAATTAAATATTTAAGGGGGTCTCCCATACAACAATCGTGATTTTTCTAACATTTTTTGCTCGGTATCAATGATAACAACAGGTAGGCACTTGCAGAGGCGGCGCAAGGCGTGGGCGATGTGGGCGACCGCCGACCGCCCACGGCCTCGCGGTCTAAGGGGCCTCGCGCTTCTTGGACCCAAAGATTTTTTGTGGGAATTTACGCGTTTTGAGACTCGTTTTGAGACACAAGTAATCCAGATTGTTTAAAAAATAATCCATTTGGGCCTAGGGGACCTCGCAAAATGTATCTCGCCCACATACAATTTTGGTCTTGCCCCGCCGTTGTTTCGCGCTAAGGGCGCGAACAGGCACCGACTTCAAAATTATGAAGATTGAGTACAGAAATAGTTTAAGTTTAGCCGAATTCGGAAAAAGGCACTATTAGATAGTAAAAATTATTTAATACTTTTTAGTTCATACTAATGTTATTATTGTTTTTACCTTGGAAGTCGGTTTTAATTTTTTGTTAAAAAAAATAATTTCACTCTTTTTAGCTATCAACAAAATAAGGCTTTATGCGTAACAGCGTAAATAACCAATACGAATATTAACTATTCACATTATGTTACTGTAAGCGAAATTGTGGTAAATGCTCGCAGTTATCTAAGCGATGCTGCAATTTCCAAACTGTTATCTTTACAGGTTCAGGAGTTCTATTAAGTGACTTTGGACCAAGAGACACCTTCGTATGAAATTTCTCTTGTTCGTAACATCTGTTTAAGGGCGTTCCGTCCGGAGATTCCGTAATTGACCGTATTTAAAACCTTATAAACTCATAATCTGAAAGCTACAAAGTTATAATAAAACCTCTTCAGTATATCAACATTCCTTTCGCCGTTTTAAATTTTCTATTTTTGTTTATTATACTCATGATATCAGCTTCCAAAGTAATACCAATTTGTTCAAATTCGAGCATACATTCAGCATCTCTTCAGCATTTACAAATTACTTTTATTTGAAACTCACGCCAATAGATCGAAAATATCATAAACTACATATTCGCCGTTTTAAATTTTTTTTGGGACACTTTTGAACTAAGATAAGTAAAAATAATAGGGTTTTGGCGCGATCTCGGCAACGCGGCAAATGTATGGCCAAGGTCGTTTGCTCGGGGGACGGCCTTAACTTACTAGAAACAACATTTTAACCACTATGAGTGTTTTGATAAATTTCAAGGATTTCCCTCGATTGCTCATAGATCCCATCATCAGCTCACCACTTTCGTAATTGTTATACAAAATTAAGATTATATCATATACAACACGAACATTTTGAAAATCGGTCCACAAACAATGATTTCGCATCATCATCAAAAACAACTACTTCGATGCAAAATATCGCGAAAAGTACCAATAATTGGGTCATAGTGTGATGACCCATGGTATAATTATGGTTGTGATGATGATGATCAATCAAATTGATGTGTTGGCTTATGCTTTCAGTTGTTTAAACAAAGCCGAAATCCCCGAACCTGTACCTATAAGCATTCAAAAGTTCTGTTCGGTACCTTCGGATCCAAGGTATAACCTGGTGCGAAGTCTTACTTTTTGGTAGCATTTACCTTGAATGCTTCAGAAAAATCGAAATCACTATATGTTTCCATACAAATTTCAAGGAGTCCCCTCGATTACTCATGGATCCCATCATCAGATCACCGCTTTTATGAACATGGTACCAAATTCGAATCAAATCCTATACAACACAAAAAGAATTTTGAAAATCGGACCACAAACGGCTGAGTAATTGTTGAACATACATAAAAAAAAACATACAGCCGAACGTATTACCTCCTCCTTTTTGGAAGTCGGTCAATAAAATAAGAATTTAAGGGGGGCTCCCATACAAAAAACACAATTTTTGGCCTATTTTTGCTCTATGGTACGGAACCCTTCATGCGCGAGTCCGACTCGCACTTGGCCGATTATTCATTATAATTTTATAAACATGAATATGAACAGAGCTTTCAGCCTTTGGATTTACTGCTTGGATATTTTTTTTTCTGGTTTAATTTGCAATCAGTCTCTTGACTATAAGCAAATGTGTTGTGACTTGTGTCATAGTTTGTTTGTTAAAATGACAAGCTTGGATATGGCCAATTATAATTATTATTAAATATGATTACACTATGACTACATCATAATTTTTTTGTTACATTTATGATGTTTATTTTGATGAAAGCAACTTCATAAAAAACTATGGTATACTTAGGCCTACATGCCAAGATTTGAGTTAAAGAAAACCATTGGTTGAATATCAACATCCTCTCTGTCATTCCTCACATTAATTATGATAAGGAAACAGATTCAACCCATGTTTAACTTAAGCATTCCACTTACATAAACCGCACTTACATAAAAAAAAGTTATACCGCCATACAGAATATTTAAATAAAGGTCCTTTTCTTCCAAATTTAATGAGCAACTTATCACTTTAGCAACCAAACACATATAAATAAATCACTATAATATTAAAGAGTTCAACACATCAAGCCCCATAAGCTCACCGGTGAGCGAAACACAATAGAATAACAATAGATTTAGAAGACTGACCATAACACAACACATTTGCTTATAGTCAAGAGACTCATTGCAAATTAAATCAGAGAAAAAAATACAAGAATCCATGATCACTGGATTAATTCTTTGATCATGGATTCTTGGAAAATCTTTTGTTATTCTTTTGTTGTAGTGATCACCGGTGCTCTTATGGGGCTTGAAGGATTAATATATTGTTCTTATAGTTCAAGACTCACCTCTGTAGTAGGAGATGGTGAGGGGCTTTGGGCTGCAGACATCACCCATGTTGCTATGAATACAGCCAAAGCCAACACCAATGTTCTGCAGCGCAACATGCTGATCTGCAACAAAATAGGTAAAAGCTAAGAGTTTACGAGGATTATACAGGAGTGTCCCTTTTTGCTATATTATAGTCTCTCTTCCTGTACCATAGAGGAAATTGATTCCTAGGCAGTTGGCAGACCAACATCATTTTGTCGGATCATGTCAATTCAATGTTAATTGTGATCTGTCGGCTGGGTTTGACGTAACGCGACCAAACTACATAGGTCCCTCATCTGCTAAGGAATCAACTTCTAGTAGCTAGTACTATGATACTAACTGTTTATGCTACTCAAGTTTTTCTTATCTAATACATAATTATTTTATGAACTAGTTAACCTATCAACTCCCAAGTGGTCGACCGCGTAAACAATAGATTTCCAAGAATCCGCAATCAGAGGATTAACCAAGATAAACAATGACTTATACATGGTAGTACAGTGGACCCCCGGTAATCCGGCAAACATTATGCAGGGCAGTGTCGGACTATCGAATTTGTCGGATTATAGAGCACTGTCTAAGACCCCTATAGTCCGGATTTTTTTACGAAAGAGTACCTTGTAATCCGACAAATTACATATCTAATGACGAGAGTCTATATATTATACGTACATATGTATGTACTTTGAAGTACAAATCAGACTTAATTTATGTAAGTCGAATTTAGTAAATTAAATAACAATTGAGAGCTTACGTTTTATTATAAAATTAAGCATAAATGCACATACATGTCTACCAGAATAATCAAGAATTATTAATCAAAATCATGTAGTGAATACGATCTAAAATATCACATTTTTCTTTAATTGTCAACGTTTTGTGCTTTCGCTTCTGGGTTTGTGACGACATTACTAGGTACTACATATACCTAATACACAATGAATAAATAGTAAACAATGAACGTACGCTAGGCCGTACCGCTATCACTAGTAGTCAAATTCAAACTAAGTAAAACAATGCATACGCGTCGAGTACAATAGCGGTGGCGCGTACGAGTTGTGACCTGTTCAAACTTGCGTGATCTATATTAGCAAAGATTGTCAAACATAATTCTGTCATGTCGGATTACAGGGGGCGCCGGATTAGACAGGGGCCGGATTATCGGGGGTCCACTGTATTTGAATATTTCGGTCCCCTTGTATGATGTTTACAATATTTTAATTTGTGTATACTGTGATAAACAGAAAGTGTCAAGCATAATTATTATTACACCTATGAACCTAAAATATTTTTACATAAATAATTTTTTTCGCAACTTTATAAATATGGAGTAGGTAAGCAACCACAACAATTCTGGCAATGTGCTCAGAATCAATGTTACTTGCACCTTCAGTTATTCCCAAAGAGATTTGGTGGCCTTACACAATATAGTGATAAGTATGTGCATGGAGGTGACACAAATGAGATTTATTATTTATTAGGTATTGTTTAGGTTGATCAATTAGTTTTTGATAATGGTCACGTCACCGGGTATAAGATGAATTAACATTCAAACGTGTTATACTATACCAAAGCCTAATCACCAACTCATCACAGAAACACCAAGACCGTACTTTCTTACCGTTATTTATTAGATCAAAATGAAGATTAAAATTTCTGAATGGACACGTTTTAAAAGAGTTTATTGCTCTGTTTTTCAATACATAAATATCACATTTTTATTGCAAAAATATATAAAACATAAAAACTGATTTTAAAAATCGTCTTCGACATTGACATTTGAGTTTTGACGTTGCAGCTCACAGTTGACAGCTGTGGTTGACAGGTTTTTTTTCTTGTTATGGCTCTCGGCTTGTAAACCATGGCCAGTGTCAAGTAAAGTTTTGGCGGGAGAAAAGAATTTTCGTAAAAAATTTACAGAATTTTCAAGTTGTTTTTCCAGATTATCGTCAAGTCGAAAGTCTAGTCAAAGTCTAAAAAGTAGTCGGTAAAGTCAACGAGTCAAGTCAGTTGTTTTAGTAAAGTGGTAGACCCTTTACTAAAACTTTCGATGGAGTTTTGGAGGGAACACAAAATGGCACGTTTCTTGAAGTTGTATCACTTGCCCACACTTGTGCACGACAACGAATATTTAATGGTTAATATTCTACCAAAATTACACATTAAAAACCGAAATAACACAATTTTAGGAAAATAATACAAAAACAAAACATCACTCTTTGGTATTCCCGGCAAAACTCTGGTTGACAGGTTCCGTTGGCAGTTTGCTTACACTGGAGAGAGCCTTATATCGGTTTATAAGCGTCAAAAGCGTGTAATGTAGTGTCCGACTTACTCGGACATAAAAAATTTTTACTCCTTTACCAAAATATCTACGTCGACATGGGGCCTCTCTTTCAAAACCCTAAAATTAATTTACACCGCTACTTACCTAGGCAGCATTTGCTACGGGGCCCCCGTGTGGGCCGACAGAGCAACTATCGGCGCGGCTCGTCGCAAGTTGCTACAAAGCCAACGTCTTGCTCTTATATTCTTATGCAAAGCTTACAGGACCACAAGCACCGAAGCCTTGCCTGTGTTAGCCGGAGTTTACGGGTAAAACTCCGGCTAACACAGGCAAGGCTTCGGATTCCTTGCCTTGGACTCGGGACCTTGAGATTCAGCGTCGTGCGACAATGTATTATCATAACAAAAACATTGACAACCCGTTCTTTTTAAGCGCTCGCGATAAAATTAAAATAGCAAGATTGTTTGATCCTTTAGAAAACTCTGTGCAAAGCCTAATCTCCGAATGGCAGTCGCGATGGGACTGTTCCACCAAAGGGCGTCATCTTTATAATTTTTTCCCTAATATTCGTGAACGGCTATCCAAACAGTGGATGGATATTGATCACTGCGTTTCTCAATTCCTGGCCGGTCATGGAAATTTTAAGGCCAAACTTTACGGATTTAAACTAGTGCCTTCACCCATGTGCGAGTGCTCGCCCGAAGGCAACATGTTTGAACAAACCGCTCATCATGTTCTCTGGGAGTGCAGTCTCTGGCAGGACGAAAGAACTACTATGCTAAACAACCTATTCTGTACATCTGGAGTCGCATACTACGGTGATCTCGTGGACAGCGCTAGGAACTTCCGTGCCTCCAAGCGTTTTTGCCACAATTATTATTGGCAACAGTCAAACACAATAAACTCCAATATTAACTTAGCTTTATCTTAGGAGTCACAATTATTAACCTTATTTCCGTGGTGCTCCCCCTTAAGTTCTTTGACTTTCGGTCATTGCAACTTTGTGCTGTCTCCCGCTTTTATGGGGAGGGAAATTGGAATCTTCCTACTCCTCCTATTTTCTTCTGATTAATTTCGTTGCGGGTCCCAAGACAGTTTTAGCATGTCCCTCGGGCTCCCTGAGATCATATCAAAGGGTTTTCGTGGTTGGATACCGCTGTCGATCCTGGCGACACAGGAGATACAGTGGTGGGAATGTGTGGTGGGCCAAAGCCCGTTTAGTTACATAGCTGGGCATTAACTCGTTAATCCGTTAATCGTTAATTAACGAAGTTAACATTTTGATTAACGAATTAACTTTTAAGTTAAATTTAGAAAATGTTAACGGACACGTTAACTTCCGTTAATATGTGGAAGTCCGTTAATCGTTAATCCAATGCCTACTATTTAGCGCACAGCGCCGCGGCGTGGCGCGATAAACAGGTTCAGAAGTACAATCTGTCAAGAAAACGTAGACGCAGTATAAAATTTTCTAAACTTAATCACGCTCAAAAGTTGGTTTTCTCTTTGTTTTTTCACAGAGAACGCTTATACACTTTAAATATTATCACCTTGCCCATTTTTATCTCGATTTAATAAGGTTTTCATATTTTTATGTGATTTAAAAATTATGTAAAGTGTTACATTTTAAAGTTGTGTTAGCTTCCAGAACCTAAACCAACAGGTTTTTTAAGTACCTACACTAAAGCAACGATATAAAATGCAATTTTACAATAATTAACGGATTAACGATTAACGTTAACTTGCGTTAATTCTTCCGAAATGTAACGCTTTAACGTTTAACGAAGCTAACTTTTTTTGTAGCGGATTAACGATTAACGAAGTTAACTATTTGATTAACGGTGCCCAGCTATGTTTAGTTACTCGGACATAACAAAGGAGTCGGTCTGCATATTTCATGTAATAAAAGTGTTAATAAAGGTTTTTAGTGAATAAACCATAAGAATGGCCAAAGAATACCTCAAACACTTGGATTTAACATTAAATACGTAAGTTTTCAACAACGTTTTTTGGGCTTTTCAATCGGTATTTTTGTATGCTAAAAAGATAATTTATAAGTTTAATAATCCCTTATTCGTGCTATATAAGGCATTAGTGCTAAAAATGTCACATCAATTAATAATTTGTCTACAAAAATTGCATAGCTTTTTACGTATCTTTATGGATTCTCATTACTTGAACTATAGTTTAACTATATCATGAACTAAATGACTTTCTTTTCTGTATAATAATGTGCTTCGAAATGATCGACTAATAGAAATATTCAAGAAAATAAACGCACACTACTTGTATGAAAATAAGCACAAAATGGCCACGCGTTGACGGGCTAAGGTGTCGTCGTGTCGCAGTCATGTAGCAGGGAAAAGAGGATATCAGGGATTTCACGATATCCCTAGGGATATCACGAACTCCCGGAAGATGCCGAATATTCTTGTTTGTTACGTCTTCTTACTAAAAATATCTAGTGATATGTCATTTCACTAAACTAAATCTAGTGAAATATCAGAAACGCGGATACCGCCGAATAAAAATCGAGCCACTCATTTCTCTCGCTTGTATACACACGGGAACTTTGATAGGATCATCAAAAAATCTGAATCTGACAAATAAGATGTTAGATGATGCGTCGGATTTTGATTTCACGGGAGCAGAGTGCTCCAATTTTGCTCGAAAATTTGAACCACAATACACGATAGTACTCTCAACGGTTCCCGAGATCTAGCTTGGGCGTGCTGACGGGACAGGACGCCGGCAAGCCCACGGTTTTTAGCTCGCAGCGTCGTTCGTATTAATAGACGCGTTTTTCCTGAAATAAAAACGCATATTAAATACTTACCTTATTTGAAGCTTACATGCTTTGAGAGAGGCCTCCACTGTTTTCCGGTTATTCTTCCATCTCTTTCTAACGCTATATCTTCTATCCCTTTCCAATTCCCCTACCAACACCGGCAGGGCGCGAGATTGCAGGCTCGGCGCCATCCGCCATTGAGGTCGAAAGCACCAGGCAGAAATTACTGTGTAAGCTTCAAATAAGGTAAGTATTTAATATGCGTTTTTATTTCAGGAAAAACGCGTCTATTAAATCCTTGGTTTATTTGAAGCTTACATGCTTTGAGACGTGTTTGTTATCGCCTGGTGTTGGGGAACGCCAATGTGAATTTTAGAACCGTATGTGATAGGTTACCAATGTGGAAAAATAAAATTATAATAATATGTTAACATAGGCTGAGAATGAGCCTAGGTACCTTTAAGGTGGAATTGGAATCACAGTTAAATAAGAATAGAAATGAAAATATAAAGGTATCAAAAAGTAACAACTATATTTATGATAAAAAATAAAATAAAATCAACACAAAGTAGTTCGAATACTTCAGGTAAAACATAAAGTTAAAGAAAAACATTATATAATTAATGCATACTTAATGCATTTTAATAGTAGTGTCTATATAATTATACTTACAGACATATTACAAGAAAATAAGGGTGATGTCACATTAAATCAAGATAGGATAAAATTATTAGTAAAAATATTAATCATTAATCGATGCAGTGACGAAACTGCTCCAAATATAATTGCAATAACAGGACTAAATATTATTATTAAATAGATAACAATATTAATTGGTTTTAATTTACAGAACTGAAATTGTTAGTGACATTAGTATCATTGCTAGCAGAAGCTAACATTATCTCTCGCTTGTAAAAGCGTGCAAATGTGTTGCTAGAACGCCAGTTACCCCTAGCGAGAATTTCGTCTAAGGGCAAGTTGTTAGCCCAGTTTTTGGATGCAACAGCCGACCGTATGCTGCCAGGGGGAGCACTAATGCCCGCATCAGCTAGCACAGACTTAATCCAACCCGCAATAATAGTTCTGCTGGCTGCTTTAACTTGGCCCCTAATCGTAAGAAATAAATTTGAGCATTTACTTAATGCTCGTTTCTCATGGTGCAAATTCACTAACGTCTTTACCCAAAAGACTGGATTTAAATTATTGTTTGCGTAATTAGCGTTTGACAATAGTCTCCAGCCGGATTGTCTATAATTAGCACTGTCGGTCTTTAAACCAAACAGAGGCCATAATATTAAGCTGTCACTATCCTCAACCAAATGGTCTGAATCTACAGCCAATAAGGTCAAATCGTGCACACGTCTACCCGAACATAAAAGAAGCAGGGTTGCAGTATGTCTCGAAACAGAGAAAGCACTTGTTTTGTCTATATTAACATTAGTAAGAGAGGTTGCCAATTTGTCAATATCCCAAACAAAGCGATTGCGAAGAATAGGCTTAGATAAGGCAATCGATTTTAGTATGTGCTTAACCAGGACGTGTGAACTAAGTTTACTGTCTTCAACGCTGCATAAGGTCGATACCACAGATTTGTGCACTAAGATTGTGCTGTATGATAATTTGTTAACAATGTGCAGGTCTGCGAGATATCTTGCAAAGACTGCTCCGCTAGGGTGTTGAGGATCAATATTATGACTGCTTGCCCAGTCAATCCACCTCCTCCAAGCAACCTCATAGGTTTTGAGAGTCGAAGACCTCCAAGAAGACCTGAGTAATTGTACCTGATCCTCAGACCAATCATTTAAGCTCGTAGACCACGCCCACATATCCAGACCTCTAGAGTCATTTCCTGACATCTGGTTGGTGGCAGACCCGTCGCAGTATCTATCAGGTTCTGAGAAAGATTTTTGATTGAGTACGGAGCCGCTACTGCACGGCTCTTCAAATCTGCTCTCCAAAATACACGATTCCAACGTGGGGCTACGATCAGATATAGTCCCTGCGCTGAGTTGAGATGGGAGAGCACCTTCGGTATCAGATATGGGGGTGGAAATAGCCACGCAAGGTGATAATTCCACCGCCGGGAAAATGCATCGTGGAATACTGCCTGATCGTCGTTCAGGTCCAGAGATACGTAATTGGAGACCATGTGAGCTCGACTCGATGCTAGTAGGTCTATTACCGGTGTCCCGAATTTGGTGAAAATTTTTTCTGTGCATGTCTGTACCAGATGCCACTCCGATGGCATCTTGTGTCGCGATAGGTGATCGGCCGTGCTGTTGAATATGCCGGGGAGGTACTGAGCCGTCAGATTTATTTGAAAGCGATCCAGAAGCTCGAACACTCTGTAAGTCGTCGTCATTAGTGGCAATGATTTCATCCCCCCCTCGTTTCGCAGATAAGCTACAACTGTTTTGTTGTCGCACTGGAAGAGTGTTGTTGTTTGAGCTAATAAGTGACCGTGACTCTCGAGGACCTTTAAAATCGCCAGCATTTCTTTTATGTTGCAGTGAAGATGTTGTTCTGCAACGCTCCAGGTTCCTGACAACGACTGGTTGTCTACTTGCGCACCCCACGCTACGTCGGAAGCATCTGTTGTCACGAAATGGGCTGGTGGTGGGAGATGAATTGCAGTCGTGCGATGACATTCCTGAAACCACCATCTCAGTTCTGATGACACTTCGCTTGGAATGTGCACCATTCGTCTGGCTGGTGCGCGTAATAACGGTTTGAGGAACCTGAGTAACGCTCGAAGGTGTAACTTGCCCCTGGGTACAACGAACGTCGCAAAGTTTAACATTCCTATTAGGCTTTGTAGGTCTTCCAAACATGTTTCGCCCAGGGATAACACACATGAAATTTTTTGTTTGATTGTTCGAATTTTGTCTACAGGAAGACATTTTGTGTTGTTCCAAGGATCCCACGTGATGCCCAGGAAATCTAGAGCTCTCAGGGGTTGAGTCAGAGATTTTTCCTGATTTATCTGCCAGCCTAGGTACTGGAGACGGTTGATTAAGGCTTGGCAGTTGTCCTGAAGAATGATTTTGTCTTGGTGAGCAACGAGAAAGTCGTCGCAATAGACGATTACTCTCAGGTTTTGGTTCCGAAGAGTCTCCGCGATCCAGTTCGTCAGAGATGTGAAAACTCTGGGCGCAGTGCTGAGGCCAAAAGGAAGACAAGTCATTTCCAAAAGCTGACCTCGATAGATTACACGTAAAAATCTTCTGTGACCCGTGGCAATTGGAAGGTGAAAGTACGCCTGCGAGATGTCTACCTTGCACAGCCAATCGTTTGGCTGTAGAAATCCCGGCACACGGAACATGTTTATAAGCTTGAACGGCTTTGTAATTACGTAGTCGTTCAGAGCTTTTAGGTTGAATATCGGACGATCGGATCCGTCGCTCTTGGGCACAAGAAACATCGTTGACAGGAAGCTCGGCGATGGCTTTGCCACTTCTAGTACTCCCTGATTTTTCATTGTGCTTATTATAACAGTCATTGATTCGGACTCTCTGGTCACAAAAGTGTTGCCTAACAACTGGGGTGTCATTAGCGGTGGTTTTTGATAGAAAGGTATACGGTAACCTTTTATCATACGAAGCAGAGACTGAGGGGCACCTAGTTTCGCCCAACGATGACGATACTGCCGCAACCTCCCTGCTTTGAAGATCCGAGAGTCAGAATTTTCGTTTCTTTGACGAGGAGTTATAATCAGGTTGGCCTCCAGCTCGTTTACGGTTGGTTTTGCCTTGACTGGGCTTGTTCTGATTGTTTCCAGTCGAACGAAAGGAATTTTTGTAGCCTCCCGTGCGGCGGTCGGCATTATGAAAATTTCTTCCTTTAGAAGAACAACCGTGAGTATAGCCTTGCGAAGACTGGTGGTAATATGCGCCCTGCGAGGGCTGGTATTGTTGATGTGAAGATCCACTACAACAGGTTTTATTGGTACCCTGCGAGGGTCCTGTAAAATAAGCCGGCCCCTGCGAGGGGAGGCGCAAAGCCTTACTAGGTCCTGCTTGCGAAGCAGAACCAGTAATCAGCCTGGTGAGAGGCCGAAATGCCTTTTTTATACCTCCAAACTTCTCAAGTGCCAATGTGAAGTTTTCAGCACCAAACAGATGACGATCCGATGGCGGAATCTTACGGAGGGCAACTTTTACAAGAGGGTCGCGGACATAATTAGTGATGCCATCTCGTCGCATCTGAATTACTTCCGCCCTATGTCCACATACCAGTTGCAACAGGTCTGACGAGACCTTATGAAATTCACCTTGAGAAAAGAGCTGTGTCACCTTTTCCTGAAGTCCCAACGGGCTTACATTTTGTTCCTCGCGGGCCCATGCAAGTAGGTCCATTAAGGATGCAGCAAGTGCTTCTCTTTGTTTGAGAGCACAAAAGGTAATGGCTGCGTATGCTTTGTCCGCATACGTTAGGTGTTTCAACTGGTTATATTCCTTAACTTCGTCATTACAGTCAAGATCTACGAAACCAGGAGTGTGATTGTATAATTTTTGCACTTCTGCATACCTAACCTCACTCCATTCGGTCCTATTAAAATACTGTATTTCATTTAAATTATTTATGTAACTATCAGGCGCTTTCGGAACGGCGGGTTCCTTTAATTTTATTTCAAGGTCAAATTTAAATCGTTGGTGTTCATTATCTGGTAACAAACTGACTCCGTCAACATCTTTATAAATAATTCCGCTTACACTGTCGTCTAAAACATCGCTATCATAAGCCTCACCACGCGATGGTGCCGGCGGTTGCGGCAATATTTCACACGAATTGTTAGACAAGCCGCCATGATATGAAATTTGATTACGTTACTCAATTATTTCATTTGTAAAGTTAGTGATTCTTTTATCCTCGAAATCTCGTTTACTCTTTTTACTTTTACGACGATGCCGATTACTACGTCGCTTGGAACGTTTTTTCCCACGATCGGACCCCGACGACGCGGACGAGCTTGAGGAGCTTGAACTATTGCTAGAACTGCTACTAGTACTAATCCGACGCCTGTGATCGGCTTTGTTCGAACTAGGAATCATTCCAGATTCAGAAATATCGTTCGCTACATTATCCGCAGTGTTGTCCATTGTCTGAAAGAATTTTTCTTTTCTGGACCAAAAATTGAAGGTAGTTGTGAAAAACTAAAAAGATATTAAATCACTAAATGCTTAGAAGTTATGATTGAATATTCACAACCGTTAATGTAACACTTATCTACAGTATGAAAACTAAATTTAAAATCTAGAAAGCGTTAGAATAATTTAAAATTAAAATACGTGCTTAGATTCGAACGGTAGCACCGTTAAAATAATTTAAATCAACATGGAAATAATTGTGTGAACTTACGTGAATGGATTTCACAAGTTGCAGCACAAACGAACAAATGAACTTGAATCTATTTTTAGAATCAAATTTCACTAAGCACTTAATTATTTCGTTCTTGTCGCTTCGGAAAACAGAACGCCAATGGCGGATGGCGCCGAGCCTGCAATCTCGCGCCCTGCCGGTGTTGGTAGGGGAATTGGATAGGGATAGAAGATATAGCGTTAGAAAGAGATGGAAGAATAACCGGAAAACAGTGGAGGCCTCTCTCAAAGCATGTAAGCTTCAAATAAACCAAGGATTTAATGCTCCAATTTATTTACTTGACTAAATTCTGATATATTGAAAATACACCTAGCTCGATTGGGCTTTCTGGGGGGACGCACACGAAAATTTGACCTAAAGGGTGTTTTCACACTGCGACGGTAAAGACACGACACGATACCACAGAATAGTTAAAAGGGCCCATTCACGGCAGTTCGCCGTGCAGGACTGCAAATGGACATAGGTCACTCATTGGTTCACACTTAACACGACCGGAAACACCGAGTGTGAACCAATCAGTGAGCTATGTCCATTTGTCCTGCACGGCGGACTGCCGTGAATGGGCCCTTTAAGGGCCACCGCACATATAATACAATTTCAAGTTGGCCGACTATCGTACAAACTAAATTGCGTTGTGTCACAATTTAAGTGGACAACTTCATCGTGTACGCTGCCAGCCACAGACTTAGATTTAGTTGGTTACGGTGTTGCTAGCCTAGCGACGTGCGTGTTAAAATGTGTAAAAAGCACGCTTTCATTGTGGCACTAATAAAACGAAGGCGAAAAGAAAGGCGAATATTTTGGGTGTATTCAATATTAAGTGACAGAATATTATAATTAGTACTATTGTCAGTTTGTACGATAGTCGGCCAACTTGAAATTGTATAATATGTGCGGTGGCCCTCTATTCTGTGGTATCTTGTCGTGTCGTTATCGTACAGTGTGCAAACGCCCAAACCTAGCGCCGACAATAGTATCTAGACTTTTTTTTTCTTTTTTTCAATCAATCTAAGCTAGTAATCGTTTGTTCGATCAAAAAAATATTTGTTCGATCTTATTTACGCTGTTAAAAGTCAATTTTTTACAACTTTTTTTCGCTAATTTGATTGTTCGTCGTTTGTTTGTGATTGTTTAAACAAAAATAATGTTTGTTCGTTTTTCTTTTCTAAAATGGAAACTATTTAACAACTTTTTTGATTTTCGGAAAAATTAATAGTGATAATATTTATGTGAAATCACGGGAAATTAAACCAAAAAAAACCAAGCTTAATACATCTCAATGTTTATGGGTGATTAAACTGATGCTGGTAACCCTATTTCACTAAGCCGTAATGGCGGCAACTCGAGTTTAATGGAATTATTGAGGCCTAGTTACGTTTTTCACGTTCACAAAACTCTTTCACTCTTAGCACCATCAATCTTTCACCACTCTTTAATGTTTTCGGCATGATTTTCTCACGAAATCACAGTAAAACTTATGAAAACTCGCAGAGCTGTCAACCTTGTTTACATTATTGACTGTTACGTAGTATACAGTTTACATCCTCTTTGTTATTGACAGACAGGAATACCAACATAAGGATTAAGGAACTATTCAGGGTTGCCAGACGTACGAGAAATCTCGTACCATTACGAGATTTAGAGGGTCTGTACGAGATTCAAGACTAACAAAAATCTCTTACACTTTTTTTACGAGATTTTATCAATGATGACTTTTTTCGCATACCCATATCAACCAAAAAGTTAATTTAGTTAGTAGTCGTAGTAAATAAGCCACTTTATTTACTTTTCTTATCATTAATCATCTAACTCAAAACGATCGACTCGGCGCATCACTAAATTCTTTTGTTGTTGCCCTTATCACTAAATGTTCTGTGCTTATTACAGTGATTACACAAATGTTTTGCTATATTTGTGTGTCTCTCTTACTAAGCTAGAGCTATATTTAACGGGGATTATATTATGATTTTTGATTATTATCGTTTTGTTTGAATTTAACAGTCCCAAGCGCAAAGAATATGACTATACAATAGGTACATAGTACAGTAAATAGCATAAAATCATTAATTTTATTAATTGAGTTTCTTTAAATTTATGCTTTTACGAGATTCTCTGTTGAAATTACGAGATATTTAGCAACCCGGTACGAGAAAAAAAAATGTCATCTGGCAACCCTGGAACTATTCGATGAACTTTAAATGCCTTTGTTAAAGCAGTACCTAAACAATATTGTCAAATGTCAACCAAACGAAGTTCAAAACAATAGAAACAAACTTTGGAAATAACCTAAAATCAAAGAGAATACTTTATTCACTACGTTTTACCTAAAATCAATTATTGTAATCATGCCTCTGGATTACAGAAGATTTAACGGCCCAGAAGATAGTATATCGTACAAGCAATTTAATCAAAATAATTCTAGAAATTTTAATGAACTTTTCAGTGATGTGATCGACGATAATGGGATTCGAAAGGATGGGCGCGCATTGGAAGAAGCCCGAAGCTTGTGTATGTTTTGTATGTAAAATATAATATATTTAATAAAATATATATAAACATATACTTATCAGTTTTACAATAAATTTTGATCAATTTCAGTTGCTAGGACCGACTTGATATCACAAGCGAAGGGATCCTCATACATAGAATTAAAGAAAACTAAAGTTGTATGTTCCGTTTTTGACCCGAGGGAGATAATGCACCAAAATGAATATAGGTTTGTCATTAAAATTAACACAACAAATTAGTTATTTATGTTTACTTGAATCTTACACCGTTTATTATTATTTCAGTACCCTCGGACAAATATTTTGTGAAGTCAAATTTGCTCCATTTTCTTGTCCACGAAAACGGCGGCCTCATGCACCTGATGCTGAGGAGAAAGCTTTGTCAGTAGCGCTAAGGAAGGCACTGGAGCCAACAGTATGTCGCCACAAGTTTCCAAACTTCCAGGTAACTTTAAAAACCATTATAATAAATGGAGATGCAAGTGGAAGAACGCAATAAGTAACATATGGACATTTACTCATTTTTTCCCATATAATTTGGACTAACCAAACTTGTAACTTATCTACTTTACCACCTGGCTAATATATCTGGCTACACATAAAATGTACAGTTTTTTATTTCAAATAATTTTTCCAGCCCTAAAGCTTCTATTTATTAAAAAAAACTGCATCTTTTTACTGTTAGTTATTGTGTTCATCCACCTAATACCTATGTCTTCAATTATAGTGTTACTTTGGAAATTATAATTTATTTACTAAAACCGAGGAAAAAAACGAAAACTTGTTTATATTATAGCATATAAATGGCATTAGACTTGGCACTTTATTCTTATGTTATTATTTTTCAGATAGATGTATTTGTATACATCTTAGAGCATGATGGGTCCTGTTTAGCTGCTGCAATAAACGCTGCAGGACTGGCCCTAGCAGATGCGGCAGTTCCAATGTATGACATAATCACTGCCAGTTCTCTTGCTGTCATAGACAACAAGGTGATTGTGGATCCTTCGGAGGCGGAAGAATATCTGGCTACAATTAATTCCAATAAGGAAGCAAATCATGGAGTAATCACAATGTCAATGTTGCCAGAGTTAAAACAAATAGCAGATTTTCGACAAATAGGCTCAATGGATGTGGACTGTGTTACAAATGCAATGGAAGTTTTGGAGAAGGAATGTGAAAAGATTGTTCCAAATATCCAGCAAGTAATTGTATTGAATGTTATGCGTACATACAAACTTCAAAAGAAACTAGATGAGGAGGCAAGAGAGAGGGAGGCTGCTTTAAACGAAAAGATGGAGGAATGGAAAGCTTTATTAAACTCTGGATGAAAGATATTCTTTGTTTTATTATATACTTTTAAGAATAAAAAGAACATTATAGATATTTGCTTCAAAAGATTTTTTAGTCTAAAATTACCCTAGGTTTTAATGTAATTTTGGAAAAGTAAATTCCATGTATTGTCTCTATTGACTATTATTTATGACAAGATGACTCCCATCTCCAGTATTGTTAGTACTTCATGAAGTCTTTAAAAACTTTTTTTAGCTAGAAACAAATTATTGTCGAGGCAATCCATAAGTCGCATCTGATGGATTCGGCTTCACAATGTGCACGGTTCATCCATGGATGTCAAAGACCTAACCCATATGTCAATGGCAGACGTCTGCGGATGCAAAAACATCTGGCCAGCAACATTCTGTTCGGACGTCCAAACGCTCAAGGTAGCGTCTGCGACTTGTCAGACAATGTGCACAGTTTAGTGTATTTTGTATTGATCAGATAGAAACAAGTCGCATCCGATGAAAACGTCCACAGTCGTTCGTCTGATAATTTGATCCCAGCTTTAACCTTGATGTTAGGCACATGTTAGGGTATCGGATAATGTAATGACGGGTTCAAATTTCAATTAAATATGGACATACCAAAGTAACAAAAAACATTTTATTTAGAATAAATTTAATTCTTTATTACAAAAGTATTGTAGACTAATCTTCAGGCTTTTCAGGCGGCGGTCCGCACGGTTGTAGCATCTTTTCCATCAGATTAAATTTAACTCTAGCTTTCGATTCATTTTCTACTATAGCGAAGTAACTCAATAAGTCTGGATGCCCCATGTAGCTGCAACAGGAGTCTCTGTGTTGGTTTGTCAACCATTCATACTTTGTTGTGTCGGCATGACCGGTACCAATGTATTTGCTTTGTAAGTGCTCCAATTGACTGTGAATGTTGTAACGTTCACCCATTTTATACAGGATTGTTCTACGTAATAATAAAAGGATTTATTGATAAATAAACACACAAATCACACGCTCACAAGCACAGATGACAATGATGTCACAAGCTCACAAGTCACATTGACAGAATCAAAGAGGATATAAACCATACTACGCATAAAGTTAATATACCTATCGGAATAGAGAAACAAAGGCCTGAGCAAGCGAGATGTCACTATCAGTAACACTGCGTGGTAGAAAGAGAAGCGTGATTTGAGGTTGCATAGCTTTTTTTCATCTGTTTGACAGTCTGTCTGCCCCTGGGCCGATCGTTGTCAATTTGGGCTCTCAGAAAAATTGTGATTTTAAGTTAAATAATGAATAGTTTTTAGAAATACTGCTCTAGAAACATGGTTAATTGTTTGTGGAATGATTCTGGATCCACACATCGAAAAAACCCGGACAAATATTCATTTCACAGGTGAATTATTCTACATCGACAGGGCCTAGTTTTAAGTTTATTTTTGCCAATTCCCTACGAGTTATTGGTATTGATTTTGAGAACTCACTTCTTTAAAGGGTTCATTATATGGAAAACATAACTTGACTAGCCTTGGTGCACAATTTAAGGATATTTTGTGTAAACAATTTTCATATATTTTACACTAGGGCTGCATCAATTTATCGATAAGTTGTATCGATATGAAAATATTTTTTAGTTAACACGTTCCCTGTGCCTGCACCACATGTGGGTCATTTTGAGTTTGACTTCATACGTGTGTGCACCACATATGGGTCTTACCTCCATAGAAATTTAAAACATTTTTAAAGGATACACGTGTCAGTTTCCTATCGTTTTTTTGCATACACGTATGAACAATAAGTTAGAAAAAGTAATTGAACAATGTCCGGGGGACATTTCGATGGGGTTCCCAAGATATGAGTATGTAATGTTACTAGATTTTTTCAGTGGTATTAGAGTACAATAAAACAAATTAAATTATCGATTACAATAAGTAAATAATAAAAAAGATTAATGACAAGCATTATAGCATGAGAGACAATAAAACTGATTAGAGGGGCTAAATATGATTTTATGGTATATAATATGTCATAATATACACTTTTCTTAACTTATTATAAGAAAACGTGTTTGCACGTGAGGCGTCTACCTAGCAAAATGTAGCTACACTGTTAACGTGTTAAGTATACTAATTATCTTTCCTAGATAATTAGTATACTTAACTAAAAATGTTGTTGAAATGATAACATACTCATCCGTAGTTTATAATTAGTTTAAGTATATTGATATACTATCATACATAATTCATCGTTTTTAAGATTCCGCACCCAAAGGGTAAAAAGTCCTAGTAGTGGGGTCCCGCAGCCCGCTCTACTACTAAGACTTCGTTGCCTGTCCGTCTGTCCATCCGTCCGTCCATCTCTCTGTGTCCAGGCTGTATAACAAGAACCACTATAATAGTAATAGACTTCTGAAATTTCCACAGATGTAATGTCATTCTACATCCAATATGGCTGCTCATCCAAGATAGGGGAATAGTTGAAAGCACTTCTGCAAGATGGGCATCAAATAAAAGGGCTCATTGAGAGTGAATTGAAAATTAATAGGGTCTAGTGAAGTCCTGTCGTGTCGTGTACTGATATTGTCACGTGACGTAACCTGTCGTGTCGAATCGTGTCATGACGTCATGTCGTGTCGTATCGTGTCGGGTATTAGAAAATGCCCGGTTGAAACCGGTCACCCTTCATGCGCGAGTCCGACTTACCTACACTTGGCCAATTTTTCAGATTTCCTGCTGACCTGGATACCAGAAATTCATGGCTTAAAATAATTAACCGTCCAAACTGGACTCCGAAGAAAACTTCATGCATACTTAATTATGCAGCAAGCATTTTGAAGAAAAGTCACATTTTACTTCAAAATTACAATTTTATTATATATCTATGCAGTTTTATTTTATCCCATTTTATTTTGTTTACAATCTTACAATTATTATTCCATGATCGATATTTTGTCGAATTACAAGATGTTTGTACATCACTGACACGCACACGTAAACATAATTGTATACACAGATGTAAATCAAATTTTGGTTAAGCTTGACAGCTCGGGATTGTTTCTCTATTCCGATAGGTATATTACCTTTATGATACTACGCAATGATTAAAACTTTTAAAGTTGATACTACGTAACAAGAGGTTGGACTTAAAAGAAAAAAAATAAACATTCGTTATTTTTTTAATTTGAAACTAAACGAAATTTTTTTAAGTGCAAAACCTTTTACTCTAAACATACCAAAAATTAAAAAAATAAAAAAGAAATGAGCACAAATAAATGTTTTATTTCAATAAAAATTATTGTACATAGCTAAATAAATAGGCTAATAACTTCGATCACTAATATACAAGATACACAATCCGCGGCAAAAAACGACCTCACCAAAAGAGCACCAAACTCAACATTCTGGTGCACTTTTGATTTAGTAGTACTAGTGCTCGAACGCTCCGCCGGGAAACATGCCTCGGTGCGCGTTTAATAATTGTAGAAATCATACGTCTAAAACCAAAAAAAAGGATGGAATTTCATATTTCCGGTAAGTATTAATTTTATCCTAATATATTTCTTACAATTGTATTGTAAATATTGGTATTTCTTTAAGAAATCACCAAAAGACAGTTTTAAAATTAAGTTGTAAATAAATCAACACCAGCTGGTATAAACCATCTCAATTGCGAATACTCATACTAAAGGTACTTATCGTAGTTTATCATGCCCACTTGAAATGTTCGGGTTATAAGCTATGTTTCTGTTCCATTTGATGGAGTCGCTATTACTATTATTTTTTTATTGAGGATTTTTTTCAGGTTTCCTCGAGATCCAGTTAGATGTGGTAATAATATTATGTTCCCATCTTCGATCAAATATAGTTCCCATTAAGGATTTTTTAAGTAGGTTAAAAAGTATGGGCGTTGGGTGATGTGAGTTGTCCTTTGTGGCCTATCGGAAAATGTATGTACACTTATGTATATTTTGGTTAATGATAAAATTAGACATAACATTAGAACAACATAATATTACAAGTAAAAAATAATTACTCCTCACTTTATACATTAAACTTCGGAAAAATAAAAAAATGGACTATTAAAATTATTACAAATTACAATCAACAAAAAAAATTTGAACAGTTCGACTCCACTCATACTTTACTTCGCCCTGTTCCAGCGGCGAATTTCGGTCGTAAAATTGGATTTTTTTTGGGCACT
Organism: Polyommatus icarus; assembly: GCA_937595015.1. Lineage (NCBI taxonomy): Eukaryota > Metazoa > Arthropoda > Insecta > Lepidoptera > Lycaenidae > Polyommatus > Polyommatus icarus. The sequence goes on from OW569321.1 coordinate 24,622,821, forward strand.
ATACAAATTTGAACTTAAATCATATACGCGGATGGTTGAATTTAGTATGAAGCGTGCATCGGACGTAAAAATTTTATTGCTTTGAATCAGAATCAGAATCAGAAACATTTATTTCAGGAAATTGGTACATAAGGTGTCATGATTTATAGATAGTGTGTCACAATTTCAGCCTTTTGGGCGTAGAAATATTAAAATAATAATAATTATTCAGGCATTTTAACTTAAGTACTACTTATTCCAAACAATTATTATTATGAAATATGTAAGATAAAGCATTTTGGTGCTCAAGTAAGTTTTAAATTATGAGAATTTTACAATTTCAAGTAACAATAAATAATAATCAATATAATATTCAGTTATTAATATAATTTTAAATAACATTAGTATACTAAAAAGAATAAAAAAATATTAATAAGTTACATAATTATTGTAATTCATCTTAAAATTTAAATAATATAATCTGTCATTATCATTGCATTAAAATTTAGAACAAATATAAAATTCATAAATTACATTAATTACTTAACTTCATTGCTTAATAATAAATATTATATCCAGTTGATAGTTATAATAATCTTAGATCAGAGAAAGTCAGATTGTTTGTATACTTATTTTATCTATTAAAAAGTCATTTATGTCATAATACATTTTTGAGAGTAAGAATGCATACAATTTGGTTTTTAGTTTACTTGTGTTAAGTTCCATTAGTTTCGTTGGTAATTTGTTGTATATTTTAACAGCAAAGCAGTATGCATTCTTACTACACATGCCTATTCTCTGATCAGGAATACATATTTTACCAGGTAGCCTGCAGCTTTTTGTTGCCGTTTCCACTTTTCTGGTGTAAAAATCATTACTGTACTTATGAACAAATATGCATACTTCTAGGATGTAAAGACAAGGTAAGGGAAGTATACCGTGCTTTTTAAATAGTGGCTTACAGCTGTCTAAAACATTCGCTCCACATGCAGATCGAATACACTTTTTTTGAATTCGGAAAGCTCGTATGAAATCGGTGGAGTTTGTAAACACAAATGTTCATTGTTTTATAAAAAGATCTTTAATAATTACTATAATTAAGGTTGATTTTAGATAAATGTATACTTCATTAAACTCTATTACTCGGGGACAGATTTTCGAGAGGTTTTGTATGAGACTGTGTATCTTGTATATTAGTGATCGAAGGCTAATAAAGTAAATTAAACAATAAAACACATTTAATCCACAAGCTTTTGTTAATTGCATGTATGGTTGTTTCAATAAATTATTAGTATTATTATTAAATATTATAATATTACAGTACATTTTTATGTATTTTATTTATAAATATAATAGAATAACTGTCTATGCTACTCTACTAACTACTTGATTGGCTTATACAGTAAACTCTACATAGGGTGGGGATTAAAGCTGCGCGTCCACCAGGTCAGAATCGGGACGTACGGTGCGGACGGCACGTCGTGTCGTCATATGCTTGTCAGGCGCAGAATGACGTTCCAGTACTTCTAGTGCAGTTCATAGTAGTCAGTACCATACATACAAAGCAACAAATCCGTCCACTGCGTACCTACGCTCCGATTCCGATCCAGTGGACCGCACCTTTATACATACACACTTTGTTTTCTTACACCCTGTATACGACAGCTGAAATATATCGCGTGGGCTCAGGCCAGCTGCATACCACCTCACTTGATCAGAGGATTTTTCCTCGGTGGCCGTACCACTCATAATCCCATACCTTCCTTCTCCTAAAATCTCCTTGCTTTGAATCTCTTTGCTGCTTTCGTTCCCAAGCGGTCGCATGCGGCCGCGAGAACAAAAGATTTCCTACAATCCACGATCGAGGTAACAGCTATTGCTTGCAGACTAAAATGTTGCAAACTAGCTGCATAGGGACCTAAAAATCTGAAATTAATGAAACATTTTTCATTTAAGTACTACGTTTCCATACAGTTTACATAAATTGAGTATAGTTAATAACCTAAATCCTAAAGCCGGCTGTACACTCTCGCCGAGACACAGCGAGGCGGCCCGAGTGCGAGAGTGTAAAGCCGGCTGTACACTCTCGCCGAGACACAGCGAGGCGGCCCGAGTGCGAGAGTGTAAATGGGTGCGCTCGCCTCGTCTCGCCTGTCTCGGACCCTCTCGGTCCGTTGTCGGTATTTTGCGCCCGAGACAAAGGGTCTCGCGAGGAAAACGAGCGCACTACTGTACACTCTCGCGTCTTTCAGTACTAGTCCCGCCGTTGGACAGTGTAGAACAGAAAAATAACAATATTAAACGACATTATGAGTCATTATCTGTGAGAAATAAAAATAAATATGATTATAATGGCCTGTTTCACCGCTTCCAGATAAGGTGCCCGATAGGGTTATTTGACAGATTTTCCATACTCCATCTGTCAAATTAAGTGGTGGATAGCCTTATCAGGAAGCGGTGAAACAGGCCCTTAATCTTTGGATTACAATGATATCTTTCGATGCATGGTGAATGGTGAATGGTCGTTTTCGTCCATCTTGTCTGAGTTCTTAACTGCGATTGAACTAAGCGAGAATGTACATGATCCCACTCGGGCAAGGGGCTCTCGCACGAGACTCTCGCCCGAGAGCTCTCGGCGAGAGTGTACAGCGGGCATTAATGGGTGCGCTCGCCTGTCTCGTACTCTCTCGGTCCGTTGTCGGTATTTTGCGCCCGAGACAAAGAGTCTCGCTGGGAAAACGAGCGCACTACTATACACTCTCGCGTCTTTCAGTACTAGTCCCGCCGTTGGACAGTGTAGAACAGAAAAATAACAATAATAAACGTCATTATCAGTCATCATCTTTCTTCTTTCTTTCTTTTTCTTCTTTTTTGGCAACTTAACACAAAGGATGTGTATGTTGTGCCACAGACAAGGTAAAAAGGTAAGGAATATGGCGGGAAAACCATATTCCTCCTATTATAATTTTCATCATCGTTTTCATGTATCGTCAGGTCTAAAGTCTAGTCAAAGTCTAAGTAAAAGTCAATACAGTCAAGGAGTCAAGTCGGTCGATTCAGTAAAGTGGTAGACGCTTTACTGAAACTTTCGATGGAGTTTTGGAGGGAACACAAAATAGCACGTTTCTGGATATTACATCACTTTTCTACACTTGTGCATGAACACGAATATATAATGGTTAATATTCTACCGATATTATACATTAAAAACCCAGCTAACACAATTTTAGGAAAATAATACAAAAACACAACAGCACTCTTTCACATGCCCGCCAAAACTCTCCAGTCATCATCTGTGAGAAATAAAATTAAATGTCAACCGACCTGACATAATATGTGACATTTGTTTTTTTTTCTGTTGCTTCATGCTTGTCATGGGTTGGATGCTTGGCTTTTGGCTTTCTAATTTTTATTATTTTTCTTTTTTATTTTTAAATCATTTTTATTTTTACTTTGATGTGATGCAGTTTTTACTTGTTTGTGATTTTATACTATCTGGTTTGGTATGAGACTGTATTTATGATTTTATTTTTTTGGTATTTTTTATTCTTATTTTCTATTTTATTGTTTATACTTATTTATTATACTTAGTTATTTACATATCTTATAATATATTTATATTTTAAGATATATAAATAAATAAGTTGCTGGGTTTTTTATCATTATATTAATATGAGTAATAATAGTGATTAGTGACTCATCTTGCGATGACTTTGTCTCAATGTCATCAAACGACAGCGATGAAAGTTTTCATAGTGCCACATCAGTACCTCTCAAAGAGTCAATAATGGGCAATTTTTCCTCTGTAAACAAATGTTTTAAGGCAGTTCACATTAATGCCCAAAGCATTCCTGCTCACTATGCTGACTTAGAGCGTTTTCACATGACACACGACCCGACACGACAAACTGCGGTGACGATTCCGTGCGCCATATTTTTGCATTAAAATTTTCACGTATAATGAACACAGGTGAATACCATGTGAGAGTATTGCTGTACAGCGCCGCACCGGTCACTTACTACAGAGAAATGTAAGATAAACGTGTCCTATGGCCTACGAGTTCGATTCGAAAACAGGTCTGCTCTGAGGTCACCGGTGCCCTACGCGGCGGGTAGATACAGGTAGGGGTCCGGGCACATATGACCTACGCGGCAGAGAACGTGTTAAAGTTGTTTGGCGGGGGTTTTTTTAAATTTCTTAATTTAATTGTCATAAGTATCATCTATTAGTTCAGTGTCTAGCATTAGGTCCTTTCCCTTAAGTTAAAATTTTGTTACTACTTATCTACTTAATACGTGTAAACCAGCCCTTATTGCCTAGCCTTGTGAGTTTAAAACATTTTTTGTTACTATAGTAACTGATAGTAACCATATTTTGAGTTTTGACCCGGGTGGTTTCCAAGGTTTCCAAGTTGTTTCGAATTTCGAAATCAATAATTTAGATACCTAGGTATTGAAATTCCATTTTGTGGTTTTTGTTCAACTTAAATATATTTATTATGAGCGATATGAAGAATAAAATAGAAGAATTAACTAACGATAAAGAACTACGTAAACAGGCAAAACAAATCATTAGTCAACGAAGTAAAACTAACATTCAAAAGAATACACATTTATTTATGCACGAAAAATGTCTCACTGAGATAGTAAGTACAGTTTCTCCTAAATTATATGTATACATATTTACACATCGAATACTATACAATGTATAGTCGTATATAGACGAAAACAGCAAGCCATTCAACCTTCAATAGTAGCAATTAGCAACGCAAATATTTTTGTTTACAAATTAATTAAGTATTATTGTTTTCGAATGAAATTGATTTCAGCCAAAACCGAAAAATCCGACTCACACAATATTTGCATACTATCACAATAACCGCATCTCAAAAATTCACAACGTTTCGGACTTAATAAATTTAACCCACTTACATTTACAATGGAACAATATTAGGAAGATTGAAGGGTTAGAAAACTTAACGAAGTTGAAGAAACTATATTTGGGTAACAATCAAATAAGTGTCGTAGAGAATTTGGATCATTTGAAGTACTTGGATGAACTACATATTGAAAAGCAGAATTTAGATGATTCTGATCCTCTATGTTTTGATCCCAGAACTGTGATTTCTCTTGGGGTAAGTAAATGAATTATAGTCGAAAATAGACCTCTTACTTTTTTGGAAGTAGCAACAATAAATTACTTAATAAGTAATAATTATCTGTTAAATTTCGTAAAACAAACTGTTTTTCAGCAATCTTTACAAATATTGAATGTGTCTGGAAATAAAATAACGGACTTGGCATGGGCGAAGCCACTGCGAAAATTGGAACGACTCATTGCCAGAAAAAACTTACTTGAGAATGTCGAGGTAACAGCTTTTCCATGTAAAGAAAAGATTATTTTATCTACAACGGCAGAGTTATCCGCGAACAAACATAAAAAAACCGGCCAAGTGCGGGCCACGCGCAATATAGGGTTCCGTAGTACCGCAAGTTTTAAATAATTTTTATGGTCAATGAACGTACATTTAAAGCGTGTTTTACACTACTAACAACATCATCTCAGTTACTTTCAAAGGAATTTGAACGAAAAGGTCCTTTATACTTCGCCGAATACATTTTTTTTAGTTAATCAACTATTACTCAATAACTTATGAAGTCTTCTTAGTCGTGATAGTTTTCCTTTTAAATTCAGCATATTTCCTACTCCCTTGAATTTTTTGACATTTCCAGAACCAACCGTTTAGCTGGTAGAAGGGGGGGAAACTGGACTCTAACGATTTTTTCCACTTTAAAACTTAATATTTTTTAAAACAAACGGATCCCTAAATCGGAAAATGATCTATGAATACTCGCAATATTTTTAAGAAACCTATTCAACGACACCCCACACGATGGGGTGGGCGCGAAAAAAAAATTCATCCCCGCTTGATGTGTAGGGAAGGTACCATAAAAAATATTTTTTTACGATTTCATGTACCATTTTGTTGCCATCACTAATATGTGTATTCATGCCAAATTACAGCTTTGTAGGTCCTATAGTCTCTGAGTAAAACTGCGGACAGATAGACAGACAGACAGACAGACAGACAGACAGACAGACAGACAGACAGACAGACAGACAGACAGACAGACAGACAGACAGACAGACAGACAGACAGACAGACAGACAGACAGACAGACAGACAGACAGACAGACAGACAGACGGACAGACGGACAGACGGACAGACGGACAGACGGACAGACGGACGGACAGACCGAAACTATAAGGGTTCCTTGTTGACTACGGAACCCTAAAAAGAACACCCTCCTCATTTTTTTAATAGAAAAAATCTGAGAATATAAAATACGTACTGGATGACGTCATTAGTCATGAGTCATGACGCCCACAGTTCTCCGTTACGCCAAAATAAATTTATCGCGCGGAAACCGTACCTACATAATATTTCCGGGATAAAAAGTTTTCCATGTTCGGTGATTTGGGCGTAAAGAGGTAAAAGACAGACAAACACTTTTGCATTTTTAATATTAGTATGGTCGATAATATGTATCGATACCACTACCACCACCTTACACGTCCTAAGAATTTCAAGTTACAACTAATATAATATATTTCTAAATCGTTTTCAGGAAGTGTCTGAAAATCTGTGTACTTTAGCATGTTTGGTTGATATTAACTTTATCGGCAACCCAATGACAACAAAACATCGTTATAAAGAAACTATGATAGCTAGGTGTACACATCTTAGTAAGTACTTGCTTGAAATAGAACCATGCCTATTGCAAATTGTGATAAAACTTTCTGGGAGAGAATCCCGTCCCTCGTCATCTGCATCAGAATCGGACATATAATGTCCGTAAGCGCGTCGGGAATATTTTCTCTTCGAATAATATAAATAGTGTTAAAAAATATTGGAGTTTATTCTGATAATACGAATGTCCCTGTTTGTGTACGCGTCCGTCCGACATTGCCACGGTCATTGCCCCTGTCCCTGTCGTCATCTGTGTCAGTGATACCGATGCTTTTTTTTAAAGCACTTCGTTTTTTAGGACGTAGACAATAGACATAAATATATTATATCAATATTATTGCAGAAATTTTGGATAATGTGCAAATCTACAATACATCCCGCGTTTTCCTGCAAAATTTTGATAAAGCGATGCGGCTTCGACAGATGAATGAGAAAAATAAAATAAGCATGACTCCGGAGGGCTTGCAGGAGTTTATGGAGCTGAATATGCTGACTGGGCCAAGAGCACAAAGCGCTTTGTCGATTACTGAATTCTCTAATCAAAAGCCAAGACGTATGTATATTTATTTAGCCCTTTAGTCTTTAGTTTGTTACTATCAATATACATTGTTCTATTCAAGGTTCTTTGTCTTTGTCTACCTATGACTTTTGCTAAACAAAGAAGTAGAGCTTGTATTTATTTCGCTATATAAACATTTTTTTGGCTATTTTTTTGGTTATGGGCCAAGGCGTTAATTTAATATGAAGTATGACTAGGTATTGACTACATGACTATGTAATATCTTATTTTTTTTAGTTTCAGCTGCGGATTCTGCGTATATGTTTATGAAACAGGACATTTTACGTAATCAACGTGAGCAAACACGTGATTACTCTGCTCCCCCCATGGAAGTGCAAGCTAAACCAAAAGACGTTAAAAAAACAATCAGTGCTCAACAAACTAAAGGAATCCTAAAGAAGCCAATGCCTATAAAATATATTTAAAATTAAATGATATATCGACGTCATATTGAAATGATCAGAATTCGTAAATTATAATATGTACATTTTGGGGTTTCTACTTGATACTTGATAGAAAAGATTTACAAAATTATGATTTTGGTATTTGTATTAAAAAAAAAAGTTGACAATGTCTTTGGTCAACACTCAACTGTCAACAGCATCATGTTAACTGTCAATGTCATCTGTATTCTGTCAGTTGCATTGACTTTTATAGAGTGGACTCGGCATAATGGTCTATACCAATTACCAAATCAAAATACTGTGGCCAGTCCGCCATTTTATGTTCCGGTTGATTTTATGTTGATTGGTTGACGCTGGTTGACGTTTAGTGATGTACTTTTTTCGTACTTAAAAAATATAAATTGAAGAATCTGATCATATAATATTTTAAAGATTTTAACCTTAATCCGCCTCGTTATCTGTTTGACAACACATAATCATAACAAAATCAATGTCATTTCAATAGTCACTTTGTTTTCATTCTAATAATAATCATTTTACTCATAAAGCCCGTCACAGACCTAGCTATAATATATATTAATATGTTAGGCATATTACTATATATTCTCTATACTAATTTTCGCGTGACCACACACTCTGCTATAATACATAATATAATATATTTCTGTGTTATGTGGATTTAATATAGAATAATATGCCTTGCTATAAATATTATATTAATATATATTATAGCTAAGTCTGTGACGGGCTTTATGTAAACATCAAACTTCTATAACCCAAATTAAAAGTGATAATACGTACATCAGTTTATTTAAAGCATCGCTGTACTATAGTGTTTGATGTTAATTACACTTAAAACATCTTAGTTTATTGATATCCTCGACAAATATCAACCGAGTGTCCCATCACTATAGACCGCCATGTTTAGTTCCAGGCGCCGGCCACACTTTTTTGTAGTTATGTCACTTCCATATATTTTCTTATTCATCGGTCAGTTGTCACAAATTTGAGGTTAAGTTTGTTTACGTTCGTTTGTAGCAATTTTGTATTTTATTTTATTTATTATATCATATAAATATCAATAAATATAATTCATACACATGCTGTATTATAAGAATACTAAGAGTTTTTAAGAGAGTATTATTTATATATTCTGTATTATGAATGAAAAATTTTATGATGCTTTCATAACCCTCAATGAAGAATCAAAAGGTAATTTAACGTTTTTGCTGAAGTATTTAGTATTCATTTACATCATTTATAAATTATTATTTATTAGTAATAAAAACAAGAGGCCTTGTTAATGTGTGCTATATTAATATAGTTTTTCATTTATTTGTCAAACAGCCCTGTATTTATCAAGCGGTATCGACGAGGTTGAATCACTTACTCCCTTGCAATTCCAAAGAGACTATGTTTCGAAAAATATACCCGTTATAATAAGAGGTGGCTGCTCACTTTGGCCAGCGACACAAAAATGGAATCAAAAATATTTTAGGTAAGTGACTCGACAAAGTTTAGATTACAATAAAAAGTACATGTGACATTCATAATATTTAATCCTTCGATCGCGGGTTCTTGGAAATCTATTGTTATTCTATTGTTGTCGCGATCACCGGTGCTCTTATGGGGCTTGATAAGTTAAATTTATTACTAAACACAATATTTTACAGGAAACATTTTTCGTCCAAAATAGTTACAGTTGCAATTACTCCTAATGGCTTAGCGGATGGAATAACCAAAGATGATGATGATGTTGAATATTTTGTGATGCCTCAAGAAGAAGATATGACTATGTCAGAATTTCTACATGTACTCAATGAGAAGAGGTAATGAAAATCCAATCTTATTTTCATTATTTAGCCTTCAAGAATATTAGTTTCTCAAATATCATTTTTGTCAAGTCTATAGAAAAACTTAGATTACTCAGAACATAATATTTTAAATCACTCTACTGTAAGGGCCTTATCACACTGGCGAATGGCGATTAGCGAGCGATTTGAAAGCGACGCGACTGCACAACTCACACGCCGCGACAGCGCAACGTCGTCGCAGCGTGGCGTGGACGCCATTTTGTACACACATACATACAAAATTTTGTATGTGTGTACAAAATGGCGTCTTATCACACTGGCGATTTGAAAGCGACGCGATTGCGCAGCGTCGTCGCGGCGTGGCGTGGACGCCATTTTGTACACTCGTCTAGGGAATTCCCTAGACAAGTGGACTCAATTTTGTACACTTGTCTAGGGAATTCCCTAGACGAGTGTACAAAATGGAGTCCACACCACGCCGCGACGCCGCGCCGTTGCGCTGTCGCGGCGTGCGCGTCGCGCAATCGCGGCGTGCGCGCTGCGCAATCGCGTCGCTTTCAAACCGCTCGCTAATCGCCAGTGTGATAAGGCCCTAATATTTAAAAAAATGTATGTCATATCCAACTATTTTAAGGCAAGATTTGATCCCATACATACAGCGGCAGAACTCAAACCTGACGGAAGATTTTAAAGAGTTAATGTTTGATGTTGATCCGGATGTCAAATTTGCCAGCGAAGCCTTTGACAAAAAACCGGATGCTATAAATTTTTGGATGGGGGATGAGAGAGCAGTTACTTCAAGTAAGTTTCAAAGTTTATATTCTGATTATTCTTAAATTATATTAAAATATATTTTTACAAAAATCCTTCAATCGTGGAACAACGAGACACAATAGCCTTTCAATTGTCATCATGAGCACCGGTGCTCGCGCGGGGCTTGATGTGTTAATATTCCTTTTCAAAGTATACCTCAGCTTCAATCTTCATGTAGTTTTATTTGTTTACAGTGCACAAAGATCCATATGAAAATATTTACTGTGTTATTGATGGGTACAAGGAATTCATAATAATACCACCCACAGACCTTCCCTTTGTGCCCTATAAACGGTATCCACAAGCAGAATTCAGAAGGGACAACGAGAAATGGAGTATAGTTCCTATTAAACAACACGAAACATCAAGCTTTGATGCAAGTGGAGATCTGCCGTGGATATGCATAGGTAACATTTTTAACAATCATTATTTAAATTACTTATATCATCACAATCTACTTCTATTTGAGGGGCTTAATGAATTGATGTGTAAAGGTGCCGGTTGGCGGACGACATGAAGCAACCGCATATGACATGTCGTCGCTACACTACTGGTTTCTATGTAATACCCTGCACAGCTAGCGACTCTTAGTCATAGAAATCCATAGAAACCAGTAGTGTCGCGACGACACGTCGTCTGCTACAACTTCATGTAGCCGGCTTCCAACTTTACCTTTACATAATATCCATGTTCTTCTTGGATTCAAAAATCAGCCAAGTGCGAGTCGGACTCACGCACGAAGGGTTCCGTATTACATATTTTAAAGCAAATATAGGCAAAAATGGTGTTTTTCGTACATGGAACGGCTATGTTATGTATGTAATGTATCATTATTGATATAAAGCAAAAAAAAAAACAAAAATGTTTCTTGTATGGGAGCCCCCCTCAAATATTATTTTTAATTTATTTTGTTTTTAGTATTTGTTGTTATAGCGGCAACAGCAATACAATATAGTCCTTTTAAAATTGTAACTCTTTAGCTGTTACCGTTCTTGAGATACAGCCTGGGGACAGATTGACGGACATTTGGACTGACATCAAAGTCTTGGTAATAGGGTCCCGTTTTTACCCTTTGGATACGGAACCCTAAAAACGTTTTGGTCTGTCGCATAATAGAAATTGACGAATTCGAGATGAATTGCGTATCATAAAGGCCCCAATCTTCTCAATTTGGGGGGGATAAATCCACCATCACTATAATAATATGAAATACAAAAATGTCACAATATATTTTTATTAAAATTTCAGATCCCCTTGATCCCGATCTAAATAAATATCCAGAATTCGAAAAAGCGAACAAATTCAAAGTGCGCATCAATAAAGGAGATTGTCTATACCTGCCTAGTCTGTGGTTCCACCATGTATCTCAGAGCCACGGCTGCATAGCCGTAAACTACTGGTATGATATGGAGTTTGATATTAAGTATTGTTACTTTAAAATGTTGGAGACAATGTGTAAGAAATATTAATAAACTGTAGTCAAAATTATAGTTTTTTATTCAAAGATTCAAAGATTTTATTTGCAAATAAGTAATTAATATACAATCATTGTAAGTAAAGACTTAGTACATTGTGCAGGAGTATAGACAATCGCAAAGTTATCATACGTACGTACATACATACATAGGTACATCCATAATACATACATTCATAATACATACATACACATACATATATAGGTACATACATACATACATTGAGACATAAATTATTATAATATTATGCATTTAAATGCGCAATTGCGCCTTCTGGCAAGCGATAGGCAATACTCGCACTCGATGGTTGATCATGAAATTCACTTGTTAAGTGGCAAACAACAATTTTTGCTGTGTCCTTTTTAGGGTTCTGTACCCAAAGGGTAAAAAACGAGACCCTATTGGCTATTACTAGGGCCCGTGTTTTTGGTCAGTAGTCAGTACTCAGAATGCATCTCGGTCTCAAGACACGGTTCAGCCGAACCGCGTCTTGAGACCGGGTCGCATCTTAAGTAGGTACTGACCAAAAATACGGGCCTAAAGCGCATCACAGACGGTGAAGATAATATAAAATATATATTATCTTAGAGCATATTTTAGAATATCGCTCACCATACAAATCCTATGAACCATCACACACGACGAAGTTAATTTATATTTTATATTTTGTATCTTAAGATATGGAAATATATATTTCGTACCTTAATATTTTATCTTAAGATGCGAAATATATCTTTATGAATAGGTACAGGGTGTTTTTGTGTCGAGCAGCGGGATCATCGGTGATCGGACGCACTAGTAGATGCAGTGTTGCCAGTGCTGTATGTTAGAAAGTTACATACCTACTCTCATTCGAAAAGTAACATTTTGATGGAAAAAGTAACATTTCGGATAATTTTAAATAAAATTGACTTATAATTTATTGCTTTATTATTATTATTGCTTAAAAAGCTCGTGAATCGAAATGAATGTTTCTCTTGAATTTCTAAAATACTCCTGAAACTTCTTCGTTGACAGATATTGATAAGGGTCTACACAGACGGACTGCATTTCAACTGCAATCCAACTGTAAATTGCAGTTCAAGTGCAGTTTGAATGCAGTTGACACGACTGCAATGCGACTACAATAGAACTGCAAACCAAACAGTTCACACGACTGCACGCCGACAGCAACTGAACTGCAATCCGACTGCGTGTTTGGTTTGCAGTTCTATTGCAGTCGCATTGCAGTCGTGTCAACTGCATTCAAACTGCAATTTGCAGTTGGATTGCAGTTGAAATGCAGTCCGTCTGTGTAGACCCTAAAGGTTAAATTCGCCGCAGGTTTTTCTCTTTTTTATGTGAGGCTCTATCCAAATGTTTCTCCTTTTGGAATGTACTACTGCAATCTGCATTTCACATTCTATATCAGAATCATCGTCTGAGAAGTTGTCTAACAAATCAAGAAGTAAGACAGTATCAGTTATTAGTTATCACTCATAGTCAATCACCCTGTATATAGAACTCTAACAAGGAATACGTGTGGCACCAACGCAGACTCGTAAGGAAATGAACACATTTTTAATATTATCGTATCTTAGCCGTGTGTGATAGCTTAAGATACTATAATATTTTATATTTGGGCATCTTAAGATAAAATATTATATTATCTTCACCGTGTGTGATGCGCTTTAGACTTCGATGTCTGTCCGTCTGTCTGTCTGTCTGTCTCCAGGCTGTATCTCAAGAACCGCTATAGCTAGACTTCTGAAATTTTCACAAATTGTGTATATCTGTTGCTGTTATAACAACAAATAGGTACTAAAAACAAAATAAATTAAATATTTAAGAGGGGCTCCCATACCACAAAAGTAAATTTTTTGCTTTTTTTGCTCGTAACCCATAATGGCAACAAGTAGGCACTTGAAATATTCACAAATTCCTCAATTATATTCTTCTATACTTAGGGGAGCCCAGCTCAAAGCGGCCATAGCCCATAGGAGGCAAAGCGGCCACCCTTAATATTTCGGTTATTTATAAAGGCAGAGCAACGTTGCTGCTCTGGCGCATAGTGAACATCCCGCCCAGCCCCGCTCCATAACGCGGTAGTGGTTGGGGAAGGCGCAAAAATATTGGAATTGCACGTTTTATTAAAAAAATGCAAGGTAAATTCTTCATGTTTTAATTATTTTCTTGTAAATTTGAATGCTTCTATTTTCCCGGTGTCGTTGCTTATCTATTTAGCTTTATCTATGTTGTTTTTATTCTGGAGTATGAAAAAAAAATGCGAAAGAAAATTATGTTTAAAACAAAACGGTTACCAAATGGCAAAGCGGACAGGGCAAAGCGGCCAATAGGCCGCTAAGCTAAATGATAGTTTTTTATGATAATTACTCAAAACTATTTTTAGATGGTAAACAAACTATCAAAACAAAACTATCCAGGGGTCATGGGAAGAGACTACGATGGCGCGAGCTATTAAAGAGTTGATTATTTTTTATAAAAAAATGTTGTGATTGTTGGAAGATAAACTACCGTCAAGAAACCTCAGAAACCGGGCATAAGCGATATAAGTAGCAGTTTACAGAATTGTTTTTAATAAATACCTATTTTCGAACATTTTTAGCATTCATTTGATCAAAAAATATATTTATACTAGCTGTCCCGGCAAACGTTGCTTTGCTATAATATAAAGTATTTCGCCCATATTATTTTATTGAAGTGACTAAATAAGTATGTCGCCATGGCAACTTCGATCGCTATCTCGTCGCACAAACAATGGTCGCCGTCAGTCTCAGGTTGTAATAATTTACTATTATTTATTTAACAAATGCACTTATCTATATATAAAGTACCCAGTAGCCGATTCTCAGACCTACTGAATATGCATATAAAATTTGGTAAAAATCAGTAAAGCCGTTTCGGAGGAGTTCGTGGACTAACATTGTGACACGAGAATTTTATATTTAAGATATTATATAAAATACCATTTCGTGTGAACATTTGGGCTGGCCACGTTGCCCTTACCCCTATGGCCGCTTTAGGCGGGCCCTCGGGCAAAGCGGTTTTCTGACAGGTTGTCGTAATAATGAATCAATGAAAAAAAATGAAAAAATGTCGTGATAATGTGAATCATGAGCTAATTTTAAGATTTAGGTCAATTTGAATCATACATAGCAGAAATATAATAAATGCACTATCTGGTAGCACATTTTTTATTTTTCAATATATAATATTTCGTCTTTTTTTCAAATTGAAAGTTAAGGTGGCCACTTTGAGCTGACCTACTATTATAAAACAAAGTCGTTTTTTTCCCTCATGTCCCTTTGTTCCCTTTAATCTTTAAAACTACGCAACGGATTTTGATGATTCAGTGTTAGATAGCTCATTTAGGTATCGAGGAAGGTTATAGGCTATATTTTATCACGCTAAGACTAAAAGGAGCGAAGAAATAGAGGAAAATGTGGAAAAAACGGGGAAAATTATTTGAAAGGACTAACTTGAATGCGCTAATCTCAGGAACTACTGGTCCGATTTGAAAAATTCTTTCAGTATTAGATAGTCCATTTATTGAGGAAGGCTATAGGCATAATTTTTCCAGTGGATATATATTTTATACCCGTGCGACGCCGGGGCGGGTCGCTAGTAATAATAATAATAAGCCCGCAGAGCAGCTTGTAGCGAGCTTTTCGGGAGTAGTGACCCTACGTACACGAGTGCTCCCAGGGAAGCCCCTGTTCTCCATCTTCAGCTTGCCTTCACCGGCCGGCTCGGCCGGTGAACACTGACGGAGAATCAGGCCCTACCTCTGCCTTGCCCTAACCGGCCGGTCAGAGTGGAGTCGCGAGAGCTTCGGCTCGGAGGGAGAATGTGAAGCGTAATTGTGGCGAGTGGGTGACGTGATGGGACCCTCTGAGGGTGCAAGTGATCGGCGTTTAAAGTCTAGCGACACGTCTTCTGCCTCAAACCGCTCTGTCAATGTTGCCGCCTCGGTGCGCAACTCGCACTTGACCGATTATTTTTTTCTTCCAAATCCAGTTCGTCTCTCCATCTTATAATCCTTTTATGCTTCTGCTCCATTACCCGAAGATCTTTATCGACTTTAACTACTGTATACCTACTAGCATAGCTTATAATCCGTTTAATACCATTTCAACCTTCCAGAAACTGCTCTTCGGCAGATGCGCTATGGCCGGGACCCGGGTTGACTCTGTTCACGTTAGTAGCGTGGTTCACCTTATGGACAGTCCTGGGCCCGGAGAGTACGGACAGCACCGCATGGCTGCCTGTGACGGCGCTGTGCCTGTGCATCTACTGCGAGGCCGCCGGCCTCAGTCAGCCCTTAGCTTCGTCGTCATGACCTAGGTACTGTGATTTGATTTATGTGATTTTCAGTAACTGAGTGCTCAGTTATTGAAAATCACGGACAAACGAGCAAACGGTTCACCTGATGAAAAGCAACTACCGTCGCCCATGGATAGTGCCGTAAATGGGGCGGTGCCACCGGTGCCCACAGCCCAGGGGCGTATAGACTCTGGGGGGCGCAAGAATGGCCAGACCAGGCATCAGGCAGGAGTCAGGACTCTTATTTTTTCGGTTTGCTCCCGATAAGTTCCCGCGGCGCCCCAGAGATATTTACCAATATAGTAAAAAAAAAATATCCACAGGCGAACATAATATAACCTCCTCCTTTTTGGAAGTCGGTTAAAACAAGGGTGCAGTGCAGTAGAAGCTCGCACAGGGCGCAAAAAAGGCTATTATATATAAAGCATTAGAAGTGTTGCAGGTGCGTTGCCGGCCTTAATAATTTCAAGATCATATTTATTTGTTCGACGTTATATTTCGCGATTCGTCACCTCATGTGTATGCATGCTCGGTGCAGCTCAAGTATTTTTATAAGTAACTAATTAACACAATTTGCCGTGTCGTGACCGGCGGCCGCGCGGGTTCGTAGATACGTTCAAAGTTATTTTACTTTTGCCAGCACCCTTGTGCCAACGACGTAGAGGCCACTCCTATGGAACCTCCGGGGTAACATAATGCTAAACGCACCGTAGGGAATATATTGCTGCTAATATCCCGCACGTAATGAATGTCTGAACAGCATGGCTCCAACATGAGGTGCGCAGAAATTTCTAGGTAGTCCAAAACCTAGGCCGACGGCTAAACGAACTTAATATACTCTGTCTCTGTGGAAACAAAGTAAAGGCACGAGAAAATAACAGCAGCATTATGAACATGTTAAGTTTCATATGAGTTTCATCTACAATTTTAGGCTTTTGCTGAAATTAGATTTGTAGTTATTATAATATGTGACAATAGTCACAACCAGAGCTCTACCAATATAGAGTAGTCTATTAGTGTACTTACTACAACAGTTCAAAGTGTGGACACTGGGCATAGGTAATATTAGATGTTGCTATTTTTGTAAAGTGTAGAGCTTAATAGCTTAGGCCTTAGCCGGTTATGCTTCTCAATACCTGTTATGAAACTTGGATTATTATTATTATTGGTACTATTTATATAACCATATCAAAGTATTTTTAACACGGTGCGGTTTTTCAAAGTGTGGGTCACATCTGTCAATTATAGGGGATTTGTCATTTCCCTTTTAAGTTTTAACCCATTTAACCCTAATAAACAGATTGAATATTTGTCACACATTAAAGGTGAACGCAGATTTGGCCGCACCGTACGCACCGCAGTGGCCGCATTTCGAATTCTTTATATGAAGTTATAGGCAAGCTCGCATACCTACCCGCGCCGCAGTCTTCGCAACTTCTACATAATGCGGCGTCTGCGGTGCGTGCGGTGCGGCCAAATCTGCGTTCACCCTAAGAGGGCGACTAAATCAAAATCGTCAATTTTATAATTCATTGTTATACTCGATAATAAGCTACGATCACTGCTACGAATAGTTTTATTTTTAACACTATATTTGCGAGGGTCTGTAGTCTGTACTAGCCAATAACACGATAAGTATCTTTAAATTTTCTCTAATATAGAAAAAAATCACAAAGACGAGATATCTAATTTTCCCGTTTTTAGGGTTCCGTACCCAAAGGGTAAAAAAGGAACCCTATTACTAAGACTTCGTTGTCTGAATATACATAATCGTTGTCTAAAGCATACATCGTTGTCTGAAATACTGAAAACAAAATAAAATTAATATTTAAGGGGGGCTCCGATACAACAAACGTGATTTTTTAGGCCTTTTTTGCTCGACATCAATAATGGCAACAGGTAGGCACTTGAAATTTTCACAAAGGTCTGAAATATATATGTACTTTAATAATTAATAATAATATTTGAATAAAATAAAAATTTAAGGAGGGCTCCCATACAAAAAACACAATTTTTGGCCTATTTTTGCTCTATAGCGGTACGGAACCCTTCGTGCGCGAGTCCGACTCGCACTTTGCCGATTATTTAAATTGATTTCCAAAACAGTGCTCAACTCAGTCAACTCAGTCAAATGTCAATATTTCGCTACATATATATATATATATATATATATATATATATATATATATATATATATATATATATATATATATATATATATATATATATATATATATATATATATATATATATATATATATATATATATATATATATATATATGTATATATATATATATATATATATATTTATATATATGTGTATATATATTTATATATATGTAGCGAAATATTGACATTTGACTGAGTTGACTGAGTTGAGCACTGTTTTGGAAATCAATTTAAATAATCGGCAAAGTGCGAGTCGGACTCGCGCACGAAGGGTTCCGTACCGCTATAGAGCAAAAATAGGCCAAAAATTGTGTTTTTTGTATGGGAGCCCTCCTTAAATTTTTATTTTATTCAAATATTATTATTAATTATTAAAGTACATATATATTTCAGAACTTTGTGAAAATTGTGTCTATTCTGCCTAATGTAAGATTTTATTACCGAGAGACTGGACTAGCGGATTTTGAAAATTTTGTATACTTAGTTTAATCGAGTTGTTAAGCCGGCTGTACACTCTCGCCGAGACACAGCGAGGCGGCCCGAGTGCGAGAGTGTAAATGGGTGCGCTCGCCTCGTCTCGCCTGTCTCGGACCCTCTCGGTCCGTTGTCGGTATTTTGCGCCCGAGACAAAGGGTCTCGCGAGGAAAACGAGCGCACTACTATACACTCTCGCGTCTTTCAGTACTAGTCCCGCCGTTTCACAGTGTAGAACTGAAAAATAACAATAATAAACGTCATTATCAGTCATTATCTGTAAGAAATAAAATTAAATATGACTATAAATCTTTGGATTACAATGATATCTTTCGATGCATGGTGAATGGTGAATGGTCGTTTTCGTCCATCTTCTCTGAGTTCTTAGCTGCGATTGAACTAAGCGAGAATGTACATGATCGCACTCGGGCAAGGGGCTCTCGCACGAGACTCTCGCCCGAGAGCTCTCGGCGAGAGTGTACAGCGGGCATTACGAAAAAAACTATTTCGGTGACGATTTCGCGTCCTTATTCACTTGGCATATGAATGACGGGCGTAAGAGTGAAGAACTAAGGACAATGTTTTATTTTTTGCTTCATTCGCCCCCTTATGATGCATGCAACAAGGGAGAGGTCGCCTAAATATTTTCAAAAATAAGTGCTCAAGCGGTTGCTTGGTGCCATGTAAAAGGTTAAAAAACACAGATCTATATTGTATAGGAACTGTACAATTTTCCGAGCAGGGGTGTCTTAGGGCGACAGTTAATCGACAACAGAACACATAAGACACTCGTTAGAAGAAACTTGTAGAGAGCGCGCGCGTTTTGAAATAAGAACGTGTTCGATTTACGACAGACTATTATTTAAATTGAATGTGCGGCTTAGAAATTGTGTTAAAATGTTGAAATATACGGTGAAAAAGTATTGCTCAGAGGGCAGCAAAGTGAACCAAGTAATGGTTGCAATTTTGAGTACGTACCCTTTAAATTTATTTTCCTAGCTTGTTATACTAAAATTGAAATCACGAGGCAATAGTCATAATAATAATTATTATTACTTATCAATTAATTTTAAATAAAAATAGTAATATGGACATTAATACACATTACTTTAAGTTGAGCTTTTAAGCTTAAAAGTTGAGAACCTCAATAAAATAAGCGTATCAAGTCTTAATAAAATAATAATAATATTATTATGAAAGTGCTATGTCTTGGTTACTCCATAGCTAGAAATCGGATGTGATGTGAAGACGTTACTTCAATAGTCATTTGCCGGTTCAAGCAAGTCATAATAAAAAGTATGATATCTAGAAAGCTAAGACTGGGTGCGGAGCAATTTACATGAACTGACTATTATATGAATGTAGTGTCCTACCGAAGTTTCGGCTTCGGCCTTAACTTCTTACGGCCTAAATGATTATTTAGGCCAAAGAGGTTGTATGTAAGCTTGTTCGGCCAAAACTTTAGCTTCAGCTAAAACGATTGCTGCCTGCAGCCTGCAGGCTCGCCCACGGTTTATTTTCTAGAGAACCTTTATCAAAATTGAACGCACTGCTTTGCGAAATTGTTATATTTCAATATTTTACATTTTATACAAACATGCATTATTTTAGTTATCATTCGGAAAAGAAAATAATTGGTGGAATAAAATTTCTTAGAGATTTAGAGCCTTCGATTTCGGATACGAAGGCAATATCATAGTAAAAAACATAAACAGACATGGGCGTACCCAGGATTTCAGGGGGGGGGGGGGGGGGGGGGGGCAACAGTCAGGTTCAGGTGTATATGAACCAGGATGGTCGAACGCTGGATGGTGGAAAACTTTATTGTTAACGTTGTGCATTTTTAACCCATTTTTTATGAAAATCGTTTTTTTTTTCATTAATCGAAACCCTTACAATTCGAGTTCGACACAAAACACTACTCTCCAACCGTCTTACGGCTTTTCTATGGTTTTTCGATCAACACGAAAATCTGACGCGAGTTTTACAGTTTTTACCCATCCCGCAAAAGTGCTCAACGCCGCTAAAGAAGTTTTCAGTTAAAAAAACATCAAAATTTACTTTTTAATCTAATTTATTATAATAGCAGGTCGATGTCTGTCAGTGCGAATATCGACGTAAAGAACATTTAAATAACATTCATAATCAGCGGGCCTTGTACAGTGATGGTTACGACGCTCGCCGCGACCTTGATAGGTCGAAATAAGAGAAAATTATACATTTTATTTTAGTTATTACTTACTTCCTTAGAAATAAGTTTTCAATATCATGTTCGGTTATTTTTTTACTTTGTTCCTTTATTAATTCTACATTAATTTTGGTGTAAAAGAATTCCACATAATTAAAAATCAGTCTTTTCGAACTTTTAAAGATATTTTGTTTCCAACACTTCATTTTACGCAGAGTAACACGTTTTGAATTCCCACTTTCCAGGAAATCGATATATTTTTTCTTTGCTTATATTATGAATAATTGTTAATTTTATAATTTTAACAGATTGTAATATTATAATATCTTCTAAGCTTGCTCGAAGTGATTTGTAATGTTTACTACTTACACTGTTTGTATCTCTTTACTTCATTGTCTTTCTCATATAAGTGAATTTATGTAAATTCTTATGAGAATAAATGTCTTAAAACCTAAACCTAAAATTTACGATTATTTTAGCTGCCTCCCCCCCCCCCTCGGTACGTCCATGTAAACAGACGAACATAACCTGCTTTTGGAAATAGGTTAAAAAGCCAATGAATCGGCTTCGGCTTCCGGCTAGAAATAGGCTTTCGGTCGGACACTATATGAAAGCCATAACAGTCGTTACGGGCAGATGTCATTACATCTCCGCGATATGTAATTTGTGCACACTCTACAGCAGTACTGGTACTCAACCGTGTTTGTGGCAAACACGTTTTCTTCTTTTCGTTCTTACTATGCGGCGCCGCAACCCAAATTTTTAGAGTTAATAGTAATTAAACGTTCGTTAAAGTGGAAAATTTTACATGATTTTAACGACGACTTTGCACTATTTTGTCGGTGGGCGTGTATTTTAAAATGGAAAAACTTTACGCGGGTCAGTGATAAAGTGCCGGCGCGGCGGGCCGCAGGTTGAGTATAGCTGCTCTAGTCTACACGGAAACTCGCCGGAAAAAATAGAAAGCTTTCATATGCAGTTGTTTAATTACTTGTAATAATCGTCAATCCGGTAGTAAAATGTTTAATAGGAGTTTTCTCGGATGTGTCACACCATCTCGATCATTTTAGTACTTAGGTAGATCTAGAATTCAGATTCTAGATCATATTAAGCAATAGACTCATCTGGCATAATTAGGTATAGTGTTTGGCAAATGAAGAACCTATACCTATTGTAATAGGTGTATAATATTAGCCGTTTTAGACCACTGTTTTTAAACCAGACGCCCTATCCCAATTCAATGCGGCACGAAGCACGCCGGAATAAGACCAATTTTATCTGCAATCAAAATCTGCAGGTCTATATCGTAGTTTGTACAAAATTACAGACACATTAAGGCCTGTCCGCACTGCGAATTTTAACCGTGTGGAATTTTTTCTCGCAATTCTGTAACACATTGATTGAATCTTTTGAGAGTATACCTATCCGCAGCGCCGTTAAAAAAGTATATGAATAAATTCACGATAATAAATATCGCGCAGTGAAAATTCGCAGTGCCGAGCGTGGAGCGGGACCTTTAAATTGATATAATAACGTTATGACCCCGTCCGCACTGCGAATTTTCAAAGTAAACACAAAAAAAATATATTTTGTACACGCACGTAACGGAAAAACTTCCATCATTTCGTAAATTAAAAAATTACTATTTCCTAAACATAGCTATTGCTTATAAAATTGTAATAAGAATTAGTATTTTGTCATAGCATACGCAATATTTTATCGAATATACGTGGAATGTTTTAGTATTTTATGCATTGTAGATACGTGACTAAAAGAAAATAGAAGTAGTGTTTTTGATAAAGCTAGATAGACCTAACCTAACTAAACACACCGGCAAAATTAGAGAACATAACAAAATTTTATTTTTTTTGAAAATTATTCGCTGTTTTTTATATATTTATTTATTTATTAAATAATTGACGATTAAAAAATAAAACTTATATAAATTTAGGGCATAAAAACGTGTAAAATAGAAAAAATCTGCGAAAATAAAAAATTAAGAAAAATCTTTGAAATTTCAGTAGTAAGTTTTTAAGTTAAATTCTGGTTAAATTCTTCAGAAATGCCATGTTTAAAGCGTGTAATGCCTTCTATGGATCTCAAGAGGGTCTGGATACGCCATTCCATGCTTGCGTTTTGATTGTCGATCATTTCCTGTGGGATATTCTTCTACTCCTCCAGTAGCGCCAACTCGAGCTTCGGAACACATTTTGGTGCTGGAGTTTTAACTCGTACCGTTCACCCATTGATGTGCCACACGTCCTCAATCGGATCCACATCCGTAGACCGTGCTGACCTCTCCACCTGGGCTACGCCAGCATCATTTAGGTAATAATACCCGATTTTTTTACTCTATGGATGCGCATAAAATTGAAGTTACTGCCTAAAACTGTGTAAAAGGCACAACATGCAGTTCTAGGATGTTTGTGCTATAGCCCTGTACTGTCAAAGTACCATCATTAACAATCATCTGCTCCGTGCGGGCTCCAAATCATATGCCACCCCAAACCATTACGAAGCCTGCATGATAGGCCACTGTGTCCGTTAAGTTTTATGGTCTATAGCGTTCCTTACGATTTATCCACATTCTTTATCGCCTATCAACAAAATTTACACAGAGTTTGCTCCCATCACTGTACAGCACACGATTTCAATCACTTGTTAAATTTTGATGTTCACGCGCAAATCTTAGCCTGGCTCTTTGCGGTCCTGTCTCAAGTTTTGGTGCCCTGTCAGCAAGGGCACCAAAACTTGAGTGACTTTTGAGTTTAATTTAACTTCTTTGATTCTTCTTCTTACTGTACAATCACTTACACGTCCATCTCGGACCTGTTCCGACAGGTTTCGTCTCTGCAAAGTAGTTTGAGGTCGATTTCTTAAGGCTCCCTTACAAAACGGTCATCCTGAACCATTGCCACCCGAAATCTGCCTTGTTCTCGTCTCCAAACGTAAGATCCAATATCTCTGTAGCGTTGAAAGTTACGATGGACCACGAAAGCCGACACACCTAAGGCCTGACTGACCGAACGGTAGGTGTGACCTTTCTCTATCGTGGTTACAGCTCTAGCAGTCGTAGATGCTGGAAAATCACTAATTTTGTGTTCTTCCAAAAACCAAACAATCAAATGAGCTGGCATACCTTGCACCCCGCTAAAAACGCCATTCTTATCAGAAACACTTACAACGTCAATCATCGAAAAACACTTAGTAGGGCATAATTGCAATAAAAAGTGTTCAATATTTTATTTCTTAAATGAGCTTAGAAACTATAAAAAAGGATTTCATACAGCCCGACCCACTTGAATTCAAGTTGTGGCCCTTTTTACCTATGTTCCGCTAATTTTGCCGGTGTGGTAGTAACTTAAACTCCCTTAATAGCCCAGACGAATTAGACACAAAAGTCAAAACTTAGGAAAAATTCGCATAGAGCTGAAAATTGGCACAACTTTGCCTTAGTTATTTAGTTTTCGAGAAAAGGGTGAAAAACTATAATTTTGACATTTGACCTTGGTTTTTTTTTGCACAAAGGGGATCGACGGGACTTTTGAGGTTTTGTAATTAACAAATTTTCAGCTCTATGCGAATTTTTCTAGGTCGAATGTAAATTTTTCCTAAAATGCTATTACTTAACTATGGTTATATAAAAATATCTCTCTTTCATTCCCACTAAATAATTAAGAAGTACCAACACTGAAACCGAAATAAACTCTAGATTTAGAAGTTTCTCCTCTATAAAAAGACTGCAACCCCGTTCCAAAATTCGATTTTAAACTATAAAATATTTTCGGGATAAAAAGTATCCTATGTTCTTTCCCAGGATTTCCATACCAAATTTCAGCAAAATCAGTTCAGCGGTTTGGGCGTGAAGAGGTAACAGACAGACACACTTTCGCATTTATAATATTAGTAAAGTATGGATGAGAAACGCAAAAATAACGTTTTTGATGGCGCTTAAGGGGCCGGGTAACCTCGAAATTCTCATACATACGTAATTCCAAAATCATTTTCTCATACGAAAATATTTAACGTGTTTGAGTTGTTTTTTTAGTTTAAAATAGTAATTATCTAGGTAAACAGTAATTACCTGAACAAACATTTACTTCAAAATATTTAAACATTATTTTTTTTTTGTTTTTAATTTTTTTTAGTAAATTTAGTACTTAATATTTAAACACTAAAAAATAGAGTAAAACACTAAAAAATATATAAATAAATAGTAAATTTACTACAAAATATTTAAATACTACAAAATATTTTTTAGTTTAAATATTTTGTAGTAAATTAACTATTTATTTATATATTTTTTAGTGTTTTACTCTATTTTTTAGTGTTTAAATATTTAGTAGTAAATTTACTAAAAAAAAATTTAAAGCAAAAAAAAAATGTGTTTAAATATTTTGAAGTAAATTTTTGTGCAGGAACCTATGTGATTACTATTTTAAACTGAAAAACAACTCAAACATGTTAAATATTTTCGTATGAGAAAATGATTTCGGAATTACGTATGTATGAGAAATTCCAAGTGTACCCGGCCTCTTAATATAAGTGCACCGCGACAAAATCCGTAAGTGTTTAAATTTATAATATCATGAGTGATACTTGCGAAAATTTAAGAAATCATTAGGCGCTTCTACTGTAAATCAGAATGCTATATATGGTGGCACTTCGCAGAATCTCGTCTGCTCCATCCAGGGTGATCACAGTAACTCGTTTGCGTTTATTTGCGATGCCATTCATGCGACTGATTGAAAAACAATAAAACGGTGAATCATAACTCATACCAGATTTAACGCTAAATACCACTGTTATATGTATAATTTGGGAATTACTTTGGTTATTTTTAACAGCCTCATTTTAAATGGAAAAAAATCCACAGCGGATTTTTTTTAAACGGGCTTTGGCCCACCGCCCACCACACATTTCCACTAAGCTGTGTCTAAGATCGACAGCCGACAGCGGAACATAGAACCGGCTAATCCTTCTTTTTTTGGGAAGTCGTCAGAAAGTCAGTCGTCCGTCGTTAAAAAGGAGCACTATCTTCTTATATATAAAATTCTCGTGTCACAATGTTAGTCCACAAACTCCTTCGAAACGGCTTTACTGATTTTTACCAAATTTTATATGCATATTCACTAGGTCTGAGAATCGGCTACTCGGTACTTATTATATTGATAAGTGCATTTGTTGAATAAATAATAGTAAATTATTACAACTCGAGAAAAACTACGACCATGATAGCGATGGACGTTGCCATGGTGACATACTTTATTTAGTCACTTCAATAAAATAATACGGGCGATATACTTTATATAATATGGCAAAGAAACGTTTGCCGGGACAGCTAGTAATCTATACAAGTTATAATAAAATCGTAGAGGTAAAATTTTTGTACATTGAAAATAAACTTGAAAAAACGAGTCAGGGGTATGTTAGAAGAGTAGTAGAACACATTTTAACTGCTTTTGAAATTTTTGTTTCTCTGTCTGTTTGTCTGTTTGTACAGGCTAATCTCTGAATCCGCTGGACCGATTTCAATGAAATTTGGTATGGTGATACTTTACATCCCTGGTTAACATCTTAGATATTTTTTTTATCCTACTTTCAAAATAGGAGGAGTTAATGTTTACTTTGCTATTTGTGGTCCGATTTTCAAAATTCTTTCTTTGTTATATAGATTGTTAACCCAAATTTGATACCATATTTACAAAAACGGTGCAGACTTGATAATGATTTTCTCGGGATCGAGGGGTATCGACGGAACTCCTTTAGAACAAAAACATTACAGCAATTTTCACTTATTTAAGTAAAATTAACATAACATGCCACCAATAAGTAAGATTTGCACCAAGGTATATCCCAGGGTATAGGGCTTCCGAAGGTTCCCTTGCTGAACGGAACTCCTGATTCTTCATAAGAAGATAATAATAATATTATGTAGGGGGTTCAGCATTGTTTAAAATACTGGAAGCACATGCCGCTATGTCAATTATATTAATCATCAGTGATCCCCACCATCCATAACCACATTATGAGTCTTTTTTTGTTTTCAAAAGATCATAATCGAAAAATTGATAATAATTATTTCGCCGTCTCTGTGCGATTTCTTTGTAAAATTATTCTTTTATTAATTTAAAGGCTATAATTTGTATTTGATGCTATGGTTGCGATAGTGGAAATTTCATAATGGGATCCATGAGGTATTGAAGAAACTCCTCGAATTTTAGAAAGTCTGACTTTTGCAGTTATGATCGCTAAGGTGGAAATTTCATAATGGGAACTATGAGTAATGGATTTGAAGGAAGGAAGGAAAGGAAGGAAAGGAAGGAAGGAAGGAAAGGAAGGAAGGAAGGAAGTTATGCTAAGCCTACAGGAGCTGTAGCTCCTGTAGGCTTAGCATAACAACAGTAGACATGGGAAAGAGTCGACACACTGACAGATTTTATCGACAAAATGGCGGATTTCCATTGTCTAACCGTCACTTTGTTTATTCTTCCGTAGAAGGAAACCGTTTCTATGGTGACCAATGACCATGCTACTCCTGCTGATCTTTTTAGAAACTGATGCGATGATGAGAAAAGCAAACTCCCAGCAATGTCAAATTCATAAAATATAGCACGTCGATTCAGCAATTAACACGTTCATTATGTAATTGCTCTGAAATCATTAATCAAAATATTGCCGAATGAATCCAATTGACCAATTGTGGCACTGTTGTCAACGACGATATCATTAGTTTGCGTTTTTGTAGGTAGTTAAAAAACTGCTACCTGTCCTACGCCTTAATGGTCTGGTTACTAGCTTGGCTTTTGGAGGTCGTGTTTTCAGTTCTTGTGAAATGAACTTTATAGAGTCCAGGTGTGCGCTGCAGTTGGGCAACTATTACAATTAATTCTTTATATATTAGTTTCAATGAGACCTAGCTCTACTAATGACACTGAAATCGGTGTGAAATCAAGTAGAGCTTGTCTAACTTGAAATGACGCGCCCCTCCCTCGTATTCACAGTACAAAAATGTTTCATTTATATCAACTTTGAAGTGGTGGGGCGCGTCATTTCAAATTAGACAAGCTCTACCTTCTATAATAATCTATACTAATGTTATTTTCAACCGCAAAATTTCACTATTTTCCTTTTACTGGTATTTAAACCAGCATAACAAGTATCTTAACGATCTTAAGTAACATTGATAGTTTCTAGTCATAATACGACATATCCAGCTGAAACAAATATTCAGAACTTTCCTTATAGTAGAGGAGGAGAAGAGGGGATTTTGGGAGTAGCTCGAGCGTGTCAGATTAAGCTTGTATAATGTATAGGCTTCCGACATGTGACTAGTTATCATGGTATAGAAATCAGATTTCTCACGTGGTGGGTTAAAAATTATTATTTTTTAAATATTGAAATGTCATCCGATCTGTCAGATTAAGATAGGGGATGTTTAGTATACCCCAAAGAAGCTTCCATAAAAAGCACTGACGATTCAAATATAAGGTAAGCCTGTAGGAACATTTTAAAATATAAAAAAATAAACCTTCATATTTTCCTAACTAAACTTCGCAGATATTTTATTTTGCACTAAACTAAATGATTTAGTCCTTGTTGTCTAAAATATAATAATAATTGACCGAAATAAGCAATTTTCTGAATATAATATTTTCTTTTTCAAAAGTTTAAAATGGCCGTAGTTTCTGAACCCACCGCTAAAATAAAAAACGCTCTTATTATTTTTTTATCAGTTTTACCTAATGTAAAAAACCGACTAGGTCTCCATAACGCTCGAGTGACTACAAAATTAGCACATTCCCCTCCCCTACTATTATAACGAGAGCTCATGAAATATTAGGGTTACAAAATATTAGCCTCTGCCGAGGCTTCATCTAAAAATTATTTCTTGTTACACTTGAAACTTTGATATTGCGTTTGCGGGTGATAATTAAGTAGTTAATATTATGCAGGTTTAGCACGACCACAGTAAAAAATATGTAAATGATAATGAATAGAGTCGACGCTTGCAGATATTTGGGGTACAATGACCAATTCCTTATTTTTGTCACTTTGTCCATATCTTGCGTTTTTACCACTGCACAGTAAAGAGGCGCAGGCGGTCTTTCCCCCAGGCTGTTGGGAATGTGTTGTACGCATTCCCCATCTTAAAAAAATCTGTCTCTGGTAGGTACATCTGTTACAATAATTGAACGCAGAACACAAACGCTACTCGCAGTACAAGTTACAGTTGAAGCCCATAATGGTTTTGATTGAAATGTTGACAGTAACTTCGTCCAAGTGTTGTTTACTCCGCGCGGATGCCTCACACTCATCAATTTAACGGTGAACGAATATTGGTTCACTCTAGAATCGTCCAATTCGATCAACATCTCTACTGTCCAAGTTCTAACATTGCAGCTGAGTTCTTGAGGAAGAGACCCCTAGATCACTGTTGTGTATTCTATATTCGAACGCAATTCAAATAATTTGATATATATTTGACACTGAAAAATAAGCTAGGATTTGTTTGTTGCTTAGGAACCATATATGATATCGTGTGCTCTTCGTAAATAAAATATCTGTATTTTACATAATCCATTTGGCTCTTTTAATTAGAAACAGATAAAGTAAGTTCCTACAATCCCTATATCAAGAAAGCTACCGAAAACTGGCGAGATACGCAACAACTGGCGACCGTGACATCTTCATAACTTGCAGAAATGGAAAGGCTTATCAGGGAGAGAGATCAGATACGGAGAGTATTTAATAGGCACCAACACCTGGAAACACAAGTTGACTTCGATTTCCTGTCCGAAAAGGCTCAGGCGCTGGCAGCATTGGATGGAGCAATTCGGGACCTCATTTTGAAATCGGAAGAGTTTGACCAGGATGCATACGACGAAGAGTGCGATGTGGCAGATGAATACAGAAGGAAATGGCTTACGTTAAAAAATAAATATGAAAGTCTAAAGAAAAACCAAAAGAAAGCAGAGCAAGAACCAGAAAGACTTAGCAACCTCAAACTTCCCAAGCTGGAGATAAGGAAATTCGACGATCACCCCAAGACGTGGCTCGCTTTTTGGGGTCAATATAAGAAAATCCATGAAGACTCCAGCCTGGACATAGAAACAAAGTTCCAGTACCTAACACAGGCAATGAAAGAAGGTACTAAGGCCCGACAACTTGTGGAGAGTTACCCGCCCACTAAGGAGAATTATGGAACGGTGATAGCAACACTGAAGGACCGCTTCGCTAGGGACGACGCTCTTATAGAATTATATGTTCGTGAGTTGTTACAGTTAATGACAAAAAAGAGTACACTTTCCTTAGATGATCTATATGATAAGATTGTCACAAATTTGCAAATTTTAGAGTCCTTAGGAATTGTAAAAGACAAATATGAATGTATTTTGTTACCGATGATAGAATCAGCTCTTCCTGAGAAAGTTCTTTTGCTATGGAGTAGATACCCAGAGAAAGAAGGAAAGTCTAGGTTAGGAAATTTATTGTCATTTTTAAAGTTAGAAGTAGAGGCAGAACGTAGGGTGATGATGGCCAAATCAAACTTTTTATCAGATGAGTCCACAGATGAAGCAGCCGTCCCGACCGCAGCGTGCCTGGTAGCAGAAGCAAAACAGGTAAAAGAGTCCAATTTTAGAAAAACTGAAAAAGAAGGTAAGGAACAATGTTATTTTTGTGAAAAGAGTCATAGTACTTATGAATGTGGCAAAGCGAATAGTTATAATTTAGAAGAAAAAAAGAATGCCATTAAGAAGAAGGGTGCTTGTTATATCTGTCTAAGGAAAGGGCATTTCGCTAAGAATTGTAGGGCATTCGTGAAGTGTTTGTGTTGTGGACGACGTCATCCTATCATATTATGTCCCATTGTACATGAGCAGTCGAACAGCAAAGCCTGTGAACAAAAAGAAAAACAAGAAGTTAATAGTGCTCATACAAGTAATAATACCACTACTTTGTTACAGACCTTGATAGTTAAAGTCAGCAGTCCAACTCAAGAAAGAAAGGTAAGGGCGCTATTAGATACTGGGTCACAGCGTACATATATAAAGGAACAACTGGCTAAAGACTTAGCCATACAGTGCACAAGGACTGAAATACTAGGACACACTCTGTTCGGAGGAACGAAGAAGGAGATGCAAACACATAAGGTGTATGATTTTAAATTGAGTAATTTAGACAATACTTACCAGATTTTGATGACAGGTTTAGAACAAGATGTACTATGTGGTTCCATACCTAAAGTACAAGATATAAGCCTGATTAATAGTCTAAAAAAGAATAAGATCACTTTAACCGACACCAAAGAAAATATATCAGAGATTAGCATTCTCATTGGTTCTGATTATTTGGGTGCAATTTTACTAGGGAACTTTGTTCACTTAACTGACAATTTGGTTGCAATACCTACAAAATTAGGTTGGACGCTGCAAGGCCCAATACAAGGAGTGTACAACACAACAGTTTGTTCTAATTTTGTTTTGTCGATGCAACAAGAAGATTCTTTAGAGTTCATGTGGAATATTGAGACTTTAGGTATAAAGGATCCTTATGACATTGAAAAATTGTCTGAAGCACAAATATTAAATCAGTTCAATGAAAACATTTCAGAGAATGCAGAAGGAAGATATGAAGTAGAACTCATTTGGAAAGAAGGACCAGAGCAGCTGGAACCCGGTTACGAGACAGCACAGAAAAGATTACGGTCCACTATGAGGAAGTTGGAAGGGATGCAGAAACTAGAGGAGTATGGTGAAGTATTTAAGGAGTGGAAGGAGACAGGTATTATTGAGATTGTTGAAGATGACAACAAATACGAAGGCCACTATATACCACACCATGCTGTCTTTAAGGAAGAGGGCACAACAAAGATAAGACCGGTATTTGACGCTTCATGTAAAGATAAGAATGGGAGATCGTTAAATGCATGTCTGGAAAGAGGTCCTAACCTAATAGAGACTATACCAAAGATGTTAATGTTATTCAGAAAAGGCAAGTATGGAGTCATTTCGGATATTAAGAAGGCCTTTTGTCAGATTAGTTTGAGAGAATGTGACCGACCATACCTAAAATTTTTATGGTGGGAAAAGGACAACATCATTACGTACAGACACGCAAGAGTGCCCTTCGGCGTAGCATGCAGTCCATTTCTTTTGGCTGCAACTATAAAATACCATATAGAAAAGAACGAGTTTATGTGCCCAGACTCTGCCAGAAAGTTGAAAGAATCCTTCTATGTCGATAATTCTGCCGTCGTACGAGAAAAGGGCACATCTATCATTTTGGTCAAACTGAGATAATTGGGATTAAAGTTTTTAACATATTCTGCTTCATAGTGTGGAAACCTATTGCTTAAAAGAAAAAAAAACTGATGATATATATGCGTTAAGGTTAGTACTACCATATTTTTTACTTTTTAGTTTTTATATATAATTAATTATTAAATAAAATCAAATTATTCCTTTCAACTTAAAAAAAATATATTTAAAAAATACGACTTACTACAAAGAAAAGGCATAGTTATACAAATGTGCCCTTTCTTTTAGACTCAATAACCTATTTGCTAGCAATATTAAAAAGAAAGGTCACATTTGGTTAAGTATGCCTTTTCTTCAAGTAGTAAGTGGTAATTTTTAAATATATTTTTTAATTATTCTGCTAATTGCGCCTTTTTAATATAAATTTACATTATAAAAATCTACATTAAAAAAAAACAAATAATTGTGTGAAGAAAGTTTAATAAACTAATAACTATAAAAAATAAACAACAGAAACAAAACTTAACAAATTATCTTCTAGGACACCAACATTTAAATAAAAAAATGTTCTCTATACATTTAATCGTAGAGATATATTCAAAAGTTATTAATTATTAGGGATAAGCATCTACCTACTAATTTGGTTAACAGTTAATATAACTTAAGATTTAGAAACAAAAAGTGCTGTAGTAAAAATTAAATATTTTTATTCTTTTTACTAATAGGTTGGACCCCTAACTTAAAAATCTATAAAAAAAATAGTTTATCTAAAGCACAATATTATGAAAAATAAATCAAAATATTCTTAATTTTAACAGAGGTAGTAATAGGAACATACATTTTGGTTTTGAACCTTTATCAAGTTTACTCTATTAGAGCTTATTCTAATTATTATTTATTGTTCATTTACAGGAATTAGCTTACACCCGTAATTATTAAAGGCACTCGTAGTTTTATATTATTAATAAAATACTGTTATTATTATTATAAAAATTAAATTTAACTATAACAAACATAACATGGCACTTGGTTGAATTATCACAATTCAATATATTGGTACTTAATAACTATAAAAAAGTTTAAAGAAAATTAAATAATCAGTTTGCTTATAATATTAATATAAAAAATAGTCTTTAATTTCAGTCTTCATAAATTTCTGTGAGATCAGCTGAACTGTCGTTAACGGGTAGGGTTTCCCAAAAACCTCTTCTGTTGTCAGGCATTAGTGGCCCAAGCTTGGAAAGTATAGCTGATTTCCTCTCAGATGTTATACCTCGTGGAGAGATCTTCTGCTTAGGCAATGGAATGCCAATTTTAAGATTTTTAACTCTCAAGAAATCCAATTCTATTTGCTCTTCGGTATCATGGCTGTTCTTGTAGAACATCGAATTGCTCCCTCGCCGAAAAGCGATTTCAGACATGTTTTTTAAATAAGCTCGCGGCACAGAATGTTGTAATTTATACGAGGAAGAGCAGTCTTCAAAATAGTGAAAATCCTGGACTGTCATTTTTTTCACCACGGTGTTCGAACCAGTATCAGCGACAGCTTTGCAAAAATCTTCAAAGTCATACACTCGCTTGTTCTTCTTAAGTGATTGCTCCACTCTATGGTGAAATTCATCGGCAGCCATAAAAGTATGACCAACTTCCAGATATCGCAGAACAACACTTTCAATATTTACATCCTTGGAATTGACTAAATATACTAAGTAGGAAAAAAGGCACCAATTTTTGTTTTGGGCCGCGCAGTTATCCAGCCACAAAATCACATTTTTGCAGTCCCGGTTTTCAAGGAAAAATGCATGAAAGCAGCTAACAATATCTTCCTTCTTTCTCCCTGCAATTGCTTCGTGCCATAAGACTCCCAGTGTTTTGCCAACTCCATGAAACCTTTTGTCACCTACAGGAACAAAACTCTGATTGAAAACGATAAGCCTTGGACAAAAAATTACCGTTTTAAATTCTTCCATGCGAGGTAACATTATAACCTTTTCTAAATCAACTGCAAATATTATGGTGTCAGTATTTTTTTGCTTCGTTTGGCTCTCAACATCCTCTTCATATTTTTTTCTCGCTGAAATGTACCTAGTGTGATGATCTTCATATCCTTTACATTCTTCGCAATTCCTGTGTCTTATTGCTGCGTTAGGATTGTGAATAGAAAATTTTTCGCACAATTCATATTCCTCGTGTCCAAGCTTTGTGAAGGATATTTTAAGCTTATTTACGACATTCCTATAAAATCCATAGGAGACATTTATTTCAGGCTCTTTCTGACAGTAATTGTCGTACATCATGCGGATATTGATATCCGAGGGCAAATATTTCCGGTTCGGTGCATGAACTCTCCTATAATGCGACACAACTGGACGAAAAGACATAATATGTTCTTTTACCTTTGTACTGTCTATTTGTGAGGGATTCGGGTTATGACCTCGGCCGTCAGCAATAGGCTCTGCGTATTGTGTCTTATAGTATGTGTCAATAATGTTCCTCACAGCCTTACAGTTACTTTTCTTGTAACCCAAAGTTGTGAGAAAAAATGTTTTACATACCGTAACTTTCTCACCGTTTTGATCACATAAGAAATAAGAAACACTCTTAGTTCGATCGTAATGCTTACCATGCTCATCATCATGACTTTTTTGCTTTGGTCTTGCAGGCTTTTGCTGGATAGTATTAGCTAAAAAAAAGTGTTTTTGTTCCGACCAAGACATTTTCCAGAAATTACGATTAATAATTTTGCGATAATCCTCTGAGAATTTCGTCGAACATTTTTTTTTACAAATGTTCTCTTGGCATCCGGGTTTCACAAAATATTTGATATTTATTTTTTCTTCTCTTTTAATTTCCTTTCGTTCTTTAAGACTAACATCATATCTTTTGCGCTTTCTTACTGTCCCTTTTTTTGTAAGCTCATCTTTTGTAGATTCATCTGAAGATTCTGGAATCACTGTTTGCCAACAAGGTTGAGAACATGGAATGAAGTCTGATTCGGAGCTAGAATCATCCAATAAAATATTGGCTTCACGTCGTTCATTATAATCTTCATTATGATCGCTAATATTAAAAAATTTTACCACTGATTGTTTTGAGCATTGAGCGTCAATATTTTTTGTACTGTGGTTTTTTGGTGGCTCATAATCTTTATCGGCTACTGAATCGTCCGAATCAAAATCTGATTCTGATGCTAGAATTTCTGGCGACCGATTTTGTAGACTACCAATGGACGGAATCTGTTCGTCAATATCAGATCTAGGCTTTAGATGTTGTAAAGCGGCGCTTACCAATCTTTTACCACGTGACTGCATTTTTAAAATTATCTGAAAAAGGGAAAAACAAGTGAAATGTATAATTATTGTTTGTAATAAATATTTTAATAATGTATTTTAACTATTAAGTTATAACCTTAATATAATATTATACAATTTACATACTTAATAATAATAGCTTGTCGCGATTTGTAAATAAACTAGTACCAATTTAACTGAGTAAATTGATTGATACCGTACTCTCAATGAGCCCTTTGATTTGATACCCATATTGCAGAAGTGCATTAAAAATAACTACATAATATTGCCCTTTCTTGGATGAGCTGCCATATTGGATGTAGATTACATTCGTTTTAGAGTTACTCTCAAAAAGCCCTTTCATTTAATATCCATATTGTAGGACTGCATAGAAAATAACTATTTCGCCATCTTGGATGGTCGGCCATATTGGATTTAGAGTGATGTGAGTGATGTCACATATGATAACGTGCATTGCCATCCAAACTAAACGTGTATGCAAAATTTCAGCTCAATCGGTTAAATATATCTACTTCAAAATTGAGTTCCAAAATTCCACCGTAATTACATACTTAGTACATTAATCATTATACACAGCAAGTTATATAGAAACTTTTATTAATATATGTTTAATGTTTATATCTGATATTCTTACTTAATTAAATATTATGACATGCCACATAGACCGTGTTAAGCTAAGGCACGGTAAAATAATTAGAAACAACATGAAAACATGGATAAAACGTAAATAAACTTACCTAGCGCGGGCGCCGGGCAGGCTGCTGGCAAGCGTGGAGTCGCTTCGACGTCACAGGCACAACTGGCGCGTTTCAATCAAACCCTGCCCTTCTTCCCTCACCCCTAATCGTAAATAATTAAAAGAAAAGGCACAACTGGTTACTTGTGCCTCTTATACGTAAATTAATTGAGACATGCATGGATCATTCATTAAGTAGACAGGGCACATCTAGCATTTGAGCCTTTTCTTTGTGTTACGTTGTAGGTGTGCCTTTTCAAAGTAGTTTTTAGTAAAAATCTGTATGAAGTAATAGTCACATCTACGTATTTGTGCCTTTTCAATATAATGATAAATACATGTGCCTTTTCATTATATAAAACGTGAATATAAGTGTCATTTGTGCCTTTTTAGCCTACCGTATCTCCGAATTCCTTGGAGATAAAATTCTACAAAAAATTGAGCAGATGTGCCTTTTTTCCCTGATTCTAAATATGTATATAACTCAATTTTAAAAAAAATGTTAGTTGTGCCCTTTTTTCTTACGACGGCAGAATTGTGTTACAAGCTTCGACACATTAAAAGAAGTAGAAACTTTTCAACAAGAAGCTACACACCTTATGCAGCTAAACAAATTTGATTTGAGGGGTTGGATGACACAATCAGACAAGAAAGAAAAACCAGAATCAGTACTTGGATTACAATGGGATAGATATGAAGACAACCTTAGCTGCAAGGTGAATATGAAAAGTATTCCTGAAGTTATCACAAAGAGGGATTTGCTATCCATTACACAACAGATATTCGACCCAATTGGTATTTTATCACCAGTGACAATAATCCCAAAATTAATTACACAGAAAGCTTGGATATTAAAAACTGGATGGGATGATGTAATACCTACAGAGCTGGAGAATGAATACAGAAAATGGATTGAAACTATAGAGTACATAAATTTATGTAAAATTCCAAGACGCCTTTCAGAAGCCCCATTTGAAGACTGTAAGGTGACTGTACACGTATTTTGCGACGCTAGTAAAGATGCTTACGCTGGTTGTGTTTTTCTACGTACGGAACATGAAGGAAAGGTAACTATTCAATTAATTATGGCTAAAAGTAGAGTTGCGCCTATCAAGAGACAGATGTCGCTACCGAGACTAGAGCTGATGGGTGCCGTTATCGCTGCAAGATTATATAGAGAAGTTACATCATCAGGCCTACTATCCTCATGTAAAGACTACAAAGTCTACTGCTGGACGGACTCAGCTGTTGTTTTAGCATGGTTGAGAAGACAGAGTACATGGAAAGCCTTTGTGAGCAACCGAGTGAAGGAGATATGCAATAATACTTGTATGGGAGACTGGAATCACTTACCTGGTGTTTACAATGCTTCAGACTTGCCTTCAAGAGGCTGCGACGCGAAAACACTGTTAGAATCTAAATGGTGGACTGGTCCTCAGTGGCTGTATTTAAATGAAGAAGAATGGCCTAAGTCTAATGTCAATGAAACGGAAATAGACGAGGCAGCCATAGTAAACGAGCAGTGTAAAAACATAGCAGTAAATATGGATGTAAATGCAGAAGTTTTTAGTGAAAAATTACTGTATTTCAGCCAATATACGAAGATAGTAAGAATGGTTGCAAGATTACTAAGAATGAGCCCCAAAATAAGACAGAAGTATCAAATTAATTCTAACCGTATTT
Source organism: Polyommatus icarus (assembly GCA_937595015.1). NCBI lineage: Eukaryota > Metazoa > Arthropoda > Insecta > Lepidoptera > Lycaenidae > Polyommatus > Polyommatus icarus. The sequence goes on from OW569321.1 coordinate 24,660,765, forward strand.
ATTATGAAGAGTACAGAAATGCAGAAAACACATTAATTAAGATAATACAGAAAGAAACATACACAGATACAAGGAAAAAAGATAATAAATTAGTAACTATAGAAGAAGAAGGTTTAATAAAAGTAAGTACAAGACTAGACTGCAGTAAAGAAGATAGAAATTTTGTATACCCAATACTATTACCTGGAAAAAATGAATTGGTTATAAGAATGGTTCAAGAAAAACATAGAAAGATGAATCATGCGGGAACTCAAACAATGATGACTGAACTCAGGAATTTATTCTGGATTACTGGAATTAGAAAATTAACGAAGAAGGTAGTTGATCAATGTATCATTTGTAAAAGATATAAGGCGAAGAATTATGTAGTACCACAACCTCCACTTCCAGAAGATCGTATAGGCAATACAGCAGCATTTGAAGTTACAGGAGTGGATCTGGCCGGACCCCTTGTGCTCAGAGATGGAAAAAAATGCTGGATAGTTTTATATACCTGTGCAGTATATAGGGCTATACACCTGGAACTGACGGATACCTTATCAACACCTGGTTTCATCATGACTCTGCGCAGATTTATAAGCAGAAGGGGAAGAGTAAAAACTATTTACTCAGACAATGGAACCAACTTCGTTGGCACTGCAAATCTATTACGAGAAATTAACTGGAATGAAGTGGGAGAGGCTGCCCTATTCTATGGAATAAAATGGAAATTTTCCGTACCATCAGCTCCTTGGTGGGGAGGATGGTGGGAAAGGTTGGTAAGGGTGGTGAAGGAGATGTTGAGGAGAATACTGGGAAATGCATCAGTAAATTTTATAGAATTGTCTACAATTCTATGCGATTGTGAAGCAACCATAAATAACAGGCCTCTTACTTATGTAGAAATGGGGGATATAAGGCCTTTAACGCCTGCTATGTTCCTGCATGGTTTGCCAAACAATGAGGTACCCGACCTAGACCAAATAGACAACAGAAGCTTGAATGTACGACACAGATACTTGCAGCAACTACGAGAAGACTTTAGAAGGAGATTTAAGAATGAATATTTAGCATTGATTAAAAACAAAACTTACAGCTGTAAAAGAGAACCTAAAGTTGGGGAAATGGTGCTTGTAGAAACGGAGGCAAAACGCATTCAGTGGCCGGTTGGTATAGTTATAGAAACCATCACTGGAAAGGATGGCTGTACGCGGGTGGCCAGAGTTAGAACTGCACTTGGAGATAGATTAAGAGCATATCAAAGATTATATCCCTTAGAAATCTCTGTGTCACACGAGTGGCTGAACGCTACATTCCCACCAGAAGAAAGTACTTCAGGTCAGCAGAAAACTCTGTCTACAGGTAAGACACTCCCTATTCCTGTTTCGCCTGTTCCATATTTATCTACCACTACACGGTCCGGTCGGGTGGTTAAACTACTGCATAGATTTTTTGATTGAGTCGTTGACTTGGTTTTAAGATTGATTTGGCCATCCATTTATTTTTCTTTAGTTATAAGTACGTATTTGAAAACATGTGTACTGTTTATATTTTGTATGTGTACCTACTATTTAGTAATAAGAAGTACGTACTTATTTGAAAACGTGTGTAAGTACGTCTTATTGTTTTATTTTATATAATTTGTAAAATTCAGTCAGTGAAACATTTGACGAATATAAGATAGGAGTCCTAGAATTTAATTTAGGTTGACTTATGTGATAGAGAGTTTGGAATTAACTATTTTTTTTGCTAAAGTTTATTGATTGGTTTCAAGATGTTGATTAGTTTGCTATTTTTGCGCTCCCCCGGAGTGTGTTGTGTATTCTATATTCGAACGCAATTCAAATAATTTGATATATATTTGACACTGAAAAATAAGCTAGGATTTGTTTGTTGCTTAGGAACCATATATGATATCGTGTGCTCTTCGTAAATAAAATATCTGTATTTTACATAATCCATTTGGCTCTTTTAATTAGAAACAGATAAAGTAAGTTCCTACAATCCCTATATCAAGAAAGCTACCGAAAACTGGCGAGATACGCAACAATCACCATCACAGACTGTATCTACTTGGCAAATGAAGGATATCATGATGTGACGTCCTCTAGAACTATTATAAATTATTATCTGTCGACGTCAGCGTAGTGAAGACGTTTTTTTTACTTCAATTGAGTCTTGAGACGCTATAAATTTAAGTACGGCATAAGTAGCCGTTCGATAGCAACGTACATAATACTAGGTGTCATTTAGGGTGAGCGAATTTCTGCCAACCGAAATTCTGCGACTCACGACTCATAAAATCACGCTCGTTTTGGCTTCACCCTTAAGATTTTAATTGACATACACATTACCCTCGTAATGATTTGACGCGTGTCGACGGATACGGCAAAAACCTCTGGAATACTAAACGGTGCTTCGTCGAAATAAAACCGCCTGCTGGGTGTTTGTGGGCAATGTGAATGTTCGTTCATAATAATCATTTCCATTTGCAGTGCAACGTGGAAAGGCCACCTCAAAACCTTTTTCAGCCCCTCTAGGAAAATTTGACAGAATTTTTTAGATGCCATTCCGAATCGAATGAGCCCAAAATCATAATTTTCGGTGGTGGACATCAGGTTTCGAGGGAAATGGCACTTGTGAACCAGACTATGATACAGTTGGAACTCGAAAGGACTATTATTATTAAAGTACTGGCCTATAACTGGGCCAACCGAAGAAACCATCTTAATTTTTCGGGAATGGAAATTCGTATTGTAATATTTACCTATTACTTTAGGATGAAAATTAGTTTAGGTACGGCGTTTGGTTTATTCAGGGAAATTGAAATCATGACTAACGACACAATTCGACACTTAAGGGCTTTAGATATTGGGACCTTGAGAATAACTTATTGCTATTTCTATTTTGTATATATAGATTTAATATTCTGTAAGTATAGTGGTCTGACTACTTGCGCAAGTTTTTCCTTTATTTGATTAATGTGTGGCTTGCTTTAATTTATTGATATCGTTGCTTTAAGGCATAAATTTTAGCCAATTTTAATATTTGTAATGATGATTCCCTACAAACATATTGCGAATCACTCTTGAATTTGAAACTTTTCAAATCGTTTTGGCTGTTTCATACTAGAGCGTGCCAGCGTCTTAGCTTTTTAACCGACTTCCAAAAAGGAGGAGGTTATATGTTCGTCTGTATATTTTTTGCTATTCATGCCCAGAAGATAAAATAAACGTCAATTTTCCTGGCAAGTGGGAATTAAAAGCGTATTAATTTATAGGTAACAACCTATAAATTCTGCGCAAAATGAAGTGTTGGAAACAAAATATATTTTCAGTCAGATTAAGTATAATAAAAGTCAATTTTAATGATTTTTTGTTTCAATACACCAGACCGACCATCTTCTCGAAACAGGTGCATACATGCTCCTCCCCCTTAGCTGAAATCATGGGTACGCCCTTGGAAAACGGCAAAAATATTCACTCTATATACATAGTGTAGGTATATAGAGTATATAATAGGAAAGACACAGAGCTATAAATAGAGAAATTACAGTATTTAATTGTGATGTTACGTACGATTACACAACTGTAAACAACAGCCACGTCCATATTCATTAGCGTCCACGTCGGACGTCCACGTGTGCCGATATAATATTTCAGCTACATTGTTGCAGATGGTCAAACGATGAACGTCATTCGCATACCATCAGTTTATGTGAGCACATTACAGCTCGTTTTTTGTAGAGCATCGCATACCATCAGTTGTTTGGCACTTTAAAGCTCGTTCTCTGTAGAGTACTGTGTTGTCCGATGCTTCCCCATAGGTACTAAGAAATATTCAGTGCAACCCCTACTTACTGTTTAAAGTTATCTATACTTATAAAATTACATGTCCTGACTGACTGGCTGACTGACTGACTGACTGATTCATCATCGCTGAGCAAAAACTGTTAAAGTTACAGCCACGAAATTTGGTGAGTAGGGTTGTTTTATTGAGTAGACACCACTAAGGAAGGAATTTTGAAAATTTTACCCCGAAGGGGGTGAAATAGGGGTTGAAAGTTTGAATGAAAGTCCGTTATTTACACGGTCTTTTCTTGAGTTAGAAACATGAAATTTTATGTTTGGGCTACTGATTAAAAATAATTGGACACGTGTTTAAGCGTTTTTGGAAATTCTACCTAGGTGAAATAGGGGTTGAAAGTTTTAAGGAAAGTCCGTCATTTCTTAAGTTCGAAACATGAAAATTTATTTTTCGACTGCTGATTAAAAATGAATGGATAGGTATATAAGCGTTTTTGGAAATTCTACCCCCAAGGGGATGAAATAGGGGTTGAAAGTTTTAAGGAAAGTCCGTCATTTCTTAAGTTAGAAACATGAAAGTTTATTTTTGTGCTACTAATTAAAAATGAACGGATACGTATTTAAGCCTTTCTGGTAATTCTACCCCCAAGGGGGTGAAATTGGGGTAGAAAGTTTCAATGAAAGTCCGTCATTTCTTGAGTTAGAAACATGAAAGTTTATGGACGTTTGCTTAAATAGGGTCTTATTTTTACCCTTTGTATAAGGTACAACAAAAAGGGGAAAACTATGCATCTTTAACTATTATACTATGTTAACGCGAACGAAGTCGCGGGCTACCGCTAGTGTTACATAAATTTCGATAGGTTGTATGTTGTCGTAAATGTTCTGCGATATGAAAAATGTTGTCATGTGAAGATCCTCTTACAGGTAGGATAACTTAAAAGATCACATAAGTTATAAGAGGACATTTTTACAATGCGTGGAAAAATGAAATACCTAGTTACAATAATTCAAGTTCAAGCTCAATGTATTTTTTTTTCTGCGATGCATCCAGCATATTCTTTTTAGCCGCACTCGCTCTAATCTTTGACGTTATGTGGAAAGCTCATAAAAAGATCTTTAGCGATAAATTGCTTCTCAGTATCGACACTTGGTAGTACATACTTACGACAGACTAAATATATATTTAGCCGGCTAATGGTAGGGTTTAGAGGATAATCACTGAAATTAAATCAAGACGATCGACCCATTAGCGCCGTGTGAACGTAAGCTTTCTGTACATACATTGAGATTATCAGTAGGTAATCGTTTTGTATCATCAGGGATATACGTTAATACGGTAGTTAATACGTTATTTAGTCGGGTTAAGTCAAGTCAATATTGAGTCGTTCGTGGTGTTAACTGCGCTTGACATTGACATACTCTTAACCCGACCAGAATCAATTTCTGTGATACTACATAAACAAACGAGTAACAGAACGATCACAAACTTACTGCCATTTGTATATTATTAAAATTTAAAAAACCTGCAGGTTTGAAGTTACAAAAACCAGGACAATTTCGCCCAAAAACAGGACACAAGACTCGCAATAGTAGAAAAGTAGATTTATCTAGTGACAAAAGACACTAAGGTTTAGGAAATTAAAATAATAATGTCTTTTAATCAATAAAACAATATAGTTAATATAAACTATTTATCATAATATAACGCAAATAATTTTGTTTACAACAAAATTTTAAACTTGAATAATTTGTAGTGAACCCAGGACGCTATCGTAAAACTATCCAGGACGTCCCAGGACACTAAGAAAACTAGGACATGTCCCGGGAAAACAGGACGGTTGGCAATCCTAAGTTAAAGCAATAAATTATTTTATAATATTATAGGTAGAGAGCTTTTCTAGAACTTTCTGAACCTGGTAACGACGTTGGGAAACTGCATAATATTTCTATTGCATGTGGTCAAAGGCCTCTTGCTAATAAATACGACTGTTTATGTGGCTGATTATTTTTGGACTGGTTATACATGTGCAAAAGTCGTGTTTGGTATTTCTGGATGCATTATATGCCGCGTTTCGCCACCTAGGTAGGTACAAGTCAGGTTGACCACCTTATTTGTACTAGGAGGAATTTAGTAAATGACAGTGAGTCTCCAGCCGCACTTTTTCATAAGAATTTAAGGGGCTACGTCTAATTTACAGCGGCAGGTAGATCCATGCTAAGAAACTTGAACACAAGAATCTCCTGCTCAGTGACCACCAAGACCTATAACGGCCATCCTAAGGTAGCTTGAACGCATTAATCTCTTCTTTATTAACCCCCGACCAAAAAGAGGGGTGTTATAAGTTTGACGTGTCTGTCTGTCGGTCTGTCTGTCTGTCTGTCTGTCTGTGGCATTGTAGCACCCAAACGGGTGGACCGATTTTGATCTAGTTTTTTTTTGTTTGAAAGCTGACATGACCGAGAGTGTTCTTAGCTATAGTTCATCATCATCAGCCTGCTCATTGCTGAAATATCACGTTTTATCTGGTTCGCGATAGGACGATTAGCAACTTGCAGTCGTTTGATGGGTTTTATATGACACTGATTTAAAGGGGCACTGATTTAAATTGTAAATAGCAGTTTTGGTAAGTTATAAATTGTAAATGGCACGTTCAATAACTACTTTAGCAGTTAAAACTAAGCAGTAAATTAAACAAAAATGAGCATGTAAAAAATAATGAAATGGATAATTGAAAACATTATTGAACAGTAAAATAATTAGATGAGCAGTAAAAATTAATGAATGAGCGGTTACGTCTGGGCAGTAACAAATCGGAATTTGTCAGTAAGAAATCTCATTCTAAGCAGTTCTTCGCGATAAAGTAAAAAACCGTGTTGGATATGTTTTAAAGGCCCCCGAGACGGTCAAACGGTTTGATTCAAACACGTAAATTTTGGTTCGACTCAAACAATTTTGATCGTTTACAAAGCTAGCTTGAACGGTTTTTCAAACATTTACGTGTTTGAAGATCGTTATGGCGGCGCACTGAACCAAATGCGCAATGCCGTTTAACAACCGTTCAAACCGACATCAAACGGTTTCATCAAACACGTAATGTTTGAATCAAACCGTTTGACCGTCTCGGGGGCCCTTTAGATTGCTTGCAAAAAATGGAAAGGGCGTAAGCGACAAAATGGTTTTGTCGCGTAAATATAAAAAAACCATAAATATATTTCATATAAACTATGAGCAAATTAGAGTGTATGCTTGAACCAATTTATGTACAAATTTTGGAAGCTTAAATCACTCTCCTCTGTTGGCAAAATAGGAATCCATTTTTTTACAGAGGTCTTTTTGATTAATTATTCTGTATTATAAAAGTTGACTAATCTTGTTATGCTATGGGTAATTCAAAGACAAAGACATGGTGAATACTGACAATGAACTTCAATTTCTTAGCTTTAGTAATTGCTGAGAAAAATCGATATTGCTACAGCCAAATTATCAAGGAGACGCCTTAAACAATGAGGTGGTAAAATAAAATAAAATCGGCAAAGTGCGAGTCGAACTCGCCCATGGAGCGAAAGTAAGGCTGGTATAAATAGTCAGTACTCAAGATGCATCTCGGTCGCAAGACTCAGTTCAGGCTCTGTGATTGGTTGGCTGTCAAAGTTTGGATCAATCACCGAACCGAACCGCGTCTTGAGACTCATCTTAAGTACTGACTATTTATACCAGCCTAAGGGCCGGGACACAAAAACACGATACGACGTCGTACGACGTCGTGTCGTGAAATTCTACGACGCGCATCGTAAGAAGCTACGACACGGCATCGTGCGGCGTCGAACGACTACACGTCGTAGAAACTCACGTAGAAATTCAAAGATGAATTTCTACGACGCAACGTCGTACGATGTAGTGTCGCGACGCGAGTCGTAGATTCCCACGACATGACGTCGTGCGACGTCGTACGACGTCATGTCGTGTTTTTGTGTCCCGGCCCTAACACGACATCGTACGACGTCGTACGATGTCGTGTCGTGTTTTTGTGTCCCGGTCCTAACACGACCTCGTACGACGTCGCGTCGTAGAAACTCACGTAGAAATTCAACGATGAGTTTCTACGACGCGACGTCGTACGATGTCGTGTCGTGGTTTTATACGACGCGCATCGTAGATTCCCACTACTTCCCATTTCGTATTTTTATGTCCCGGCCCGACGTAAATTCCGCCGCGTTTACGCCGAATTTTCGTGGAGCCGAGTCGAGCGTAAAGTTCGGCAGCGATTCGGCGGTAATGTAGCAACACACTATCCTCGACGGAATTATCAAAACCGAACATAGCAAATCCAACCTTATCTCCAAAGCGTTAACGCACACATTACATCTGATAATTTTAAATACTTACGCGCGCGTTCGGCAACGGAAATTATACCGCGAAATTTCGGTTCTTCGCGTAATTTATAGTGATTTATAGACGTAAGCGGCTGAACGTGATTTCGGCCACGTAAATTACGCCGGCGTAATTCAGCCTAGTGTGTTTAGACTCTGTGTTGTGGTCTAAGACATAATCTTGAAATACAGCCTGGAGATAGACAGACGGACGGACGGACAGACGGTACTTGGTAATGAAAAATTAAATTACTTTTAGTACTTACTCACTGTAGCAGCTAAAATTAACTTGTTGTATAATAAGAGCAGGTTCTTACAGTAATAATAGAAACTTTTATTCGTAATTCGAAACATACTAGGTTATCGAACCGCTCATTCCATCATTTTTACTGCTCGTTCAGTAATTGAACTGATCGATTATTTTTAGAATTGACATTGTATGAGAAAATAACCGTCCAATTGATATTTTATTAGTAATATAAATTATAACTGTCCATGTTTTACTGTCGCAATAATTAATCAACCGCCATTAATTTAAATAACTGCTCAATTTTTCAACTGATCATAATAACATCTCGAATATTTAAATAACAGCTCAAAAAATTAGTTTCCGTTTTATATTTTGCATTCTGATTCGTGACACTTATGAATAGGTATATACCATTATTGGAAAGTTGACCTGGTGCTGCAGCATCACCTGGTAATCAATAGGAATCGATACCCAACTCCTCACCAACTTAGAGCAGAGGTTTCGTGTTTGGGCTCATTTTGATTGCGATAACCAGTAAGACGTAGATAAACAGTAAATATTTGCATGCTGCTGCTGCAGCATCACCTTGATTCTATAGGAGCCGAGCTCCGTATGAACCCAAAGTTAAGGTTTCATGCTTGGGCTCATGTTGACGGCCTCATCCAAGAGGACATATTTTGTAGATGGGTATTCATTGGAGTATGATCCAGTTGATAGGAATTATTCTGCACAATTTTAAAAAGCATGAAATAAAATTAAATTAAAAAATTTAAAAAACCCCCGCCAAACAACTTTTAAAAATTTAATGAAATAATATTTACTGACTTTAAGTTTAAATTATTCCTAAGAGTAAAGTAATATTTTAGTCCATAAATGTTGTCAAGGTGTGTCGGCGGACCGCTAATGTAGATGTTTGATTTCACATAACATTATAGTTTAAGGGTAAGTTCACAGCGACCCGAATCTAGAGAATCAGCGACTATTATGGCGATACAAAATGCAAAAGTCGCTGTTGTGGTAGTTTACTTGGCGGTCCTCCGACACACCGTGGCAACATTTATGGGCTAAAATATTAGTCAGTAAATATTATTTCATTAAACTTTTTAAAGTTGTTTGGCGAGGGTTTTTTTTTTAATTTCTTAATTTAATTTTACCGTTTTATTATAAGTCCCCTAGATTCAACGCTAAATTGTTTAAGTATTTAACAATGCTATATCTTTCCAGTGGTATTCCCGGTGTTCTCCTACGGCACGGCCGTGGGCTGGCTGTCGCCTATGGGTCCGCTGCTGATGTCGGACCGGACACCGGCCGCCGCGCCCGTCCATCCGGACACCGTGTCGTGGATGGCGTCCGTCGCGTACCTCGTGGGCACACCCGCGGTGTTCCTCTTCGGGTACATCGTGGACAACTACGGCAGAAAGAAAGCGCTAATGCTCACTTCTTTGTCTATGGCGGTAAGGATTTCACGGGTCAAAAAAAGTTAATAATTAAATTTTGTTTTCAGTATTTGTTGTTATAGCGGCAACAGAAATACACAATCTGTGAAAATTTCAGAAGTCTAGCTATAGCGGTTCTTGAGTTAGAGCGCCTTCACATTACGTCGCAAGCGGTGCGGCTGCAGCGCTGCAACCGCGCGACTTCATACAAAAGAGAGTCGCGCGGCTGCCGCACCACTGGCGACGTAATGTGAAGGCAGCCTTACAGCCTGGAGATAGACATCGAAGTCTCAGTAACTGCAGTCCCGTTTTTATGCTTTGGGTACAGAACCCTAAAAATTGAGCTAGTGGCAGCTCTATAGTCATTAGACAGCTCCATAGTTGATATATTTATGATTCGAATAGTTGCCCATGTAAAAGAAACTGACGGCCGCACTCAGAAACATTTAATGATGATTAAACTTCAATTTAATTCTTCGACCGCCAATTCTTGGAAATCTTTTGTTATCGCAGCCCACTTGGGCCTTACAGGGATTGAGAAATCGACAATAATGTATGGGGCTTATGTCAAAATCTTCATTTAATCCTTCAGGCCCCGTGCGAGCTCCAGTGATCGCGAGAACAAAAGAATACAATGGGAATTCCTAGAACCTCCGATCGAAGGATTAATTACTTACAGTTATATTAATATATACAGACAGACAGGCTTATTTGGTCTCTGAGTGCGGCAGTGACTAAGTTAAGTAACTACAAATGCTATAGATCAGTATTTCCCAAAGTGTGGGTCACGACCCACTGGTGGGTCGCGGATAGATTTTGGGTGGGCCCTGATACTATTATACGACGATTGTCTTACTCGTTCGATTGTCATTTTACTCGTTCGTTCGTCATCGTGGGGGGTGCGTGCGGGACGGGGGCGGGGCATTTGAACGCAAACTTAATTGCAAGTAAGTAAGGCTGACGATGATGATATTACTGCGGCAGCAACAAACCGCTGCTTTTTTGTCTTCATGACACAAGGTGGGCCGCGAACTTTAAACTTTCTTGTAGATGGGTCGCGGTCCTGATAAGTTTGGGAAACACTGCTATAGGAGTTATATGTATAGGTAGGACTTAAAAGCTATCGAGTCTCTTGTCAGCTAAATAAAAATTGTACCCTATACGTCAATTGAAATCAGTTACAACTTACTACGTAATAAATTAGTATCATGAATTATTTATAGAAAATGTTGATACGAGTAAATGGCGAATTTGTTGCAAAAATTCCATAACGACAATAATTATTATTGCCATTGTTAGATTTCCCATGGAGCTTTTATAAGGATAAATATTTTTCCTGTACCATTTTCCATAATTATTAGCAAATAACTTATGACAGAGTATCATTTACCTTAATCTAATTAAGTTTCTAAGATTATATTTTTTGAGCATTTTGTAAATTAACTCTTTCTATTTCAGATCTGCTGGGGTCTTAAAATATACTCAACCGAAACTTGGGCCTTGGTTACCGCGCGAGCTATCATAGGTTTTGGAGTCGGCGGATCTTATGTCGTCACTCCTTTATACATAAAGGAAATCAGCGAGGACTCTATTCGTGGGATTTTGGGCAGTCTGGTGGTTCTATCCCAGAATTTGGGCAACCTGGTGGTGTATATTATGGGAGAATACTTAAGCTACCACGCCACACTGTGGATCTGCTTGGGAGTTCCTCTAGTGCACCTACTTCTGTTCCCGACGATGCCCGAAACGCCCTCGTATTTGCTCAAGAGTGGGAAAGTTGAGGTAAGAATACCTGAAGGAATTCGTAAAATTTTTGTTTAATCTAGTGTGGTACATACTTACCTACGAGCCATTCCTATGCATTGCACCTTAGCTCTATATTAAAAACGCGACAGCATAATATATATGACACCGTATATTGTAAACACCGCGAGATTGTAATATGACGAAGTGATGGATTGTAAACAAACAGTTTTCCGGTGATTTTCAATTAATTATTTCGTATTTAAAATAACTTTAATGCCAAATGGTATGAGATGTAGGTATAACATAAAATAAAATTTAGAAATATTTAAAGTGCTGTTTGAATGTTCGTTTATTAAAATTAACCTAATCCATAATTCAAACTGCACTTTAAATATATCTTAATTTTATTCAATGTTATACATCAAATATTCAGGCAATTGAAGTTATTTAAAAAACTAAATAATTAATTTAAAATCACCGAAAAACTTTTTGTTTACAATCCATCACTTCGTCATATTACAATCTCGCAGTGTTTACATTCTTACGGTGACATCTAATATATAAAATTCTCGTGTCACAGTTTTCGTTGCCATACTCCTCCGAAACGGCTTGACCGATTCTCATGAAATTTTGTGAGCAAATTGAGTAGGTCTGAGAATCGGCCAACATCTATTTTTCATACCAAAAATTATTTATATGGCAAAACAACGTTTGCCGGGATAGCTAGTAAGTATATAATATGATATACTTATAGTCTGTCTATCTGTTACCTCTTCAGGTTCAAACCGCTAATTTGGGTAAAATTTGATATAGAAAGAATAAGGGACATCTAGAGACATTTTAATTTTAGGAAGCGCGTAGCGCTCTCGCGTGGCTGCGATGTCGGCAGGCTAACGACGCCGTGGTGGATGATGAGCTAGCGTCATTATTAGAGGAACTAGAGAAGACATCTTCTGGGAAATTCTTCGCCACGCTCAAAAATATCGGTAACATCACATTTTAAATTAAATTACTGTACTCACCGTAAGTATTACCAGTTTATGCCCCAGTTTCACCAACGACTGTTAAAGTTAACGCTCGAATTAGTAGCTATATTATACATTACGTCTTTCGTTTTTCTTATGAATGAAAGAGAAGACGTCATGACAATATTTTAACAAGCTGTTAACACTAACAAACGTTGGTGAAATTGGGGCCAAGGCACATAATTATTTACTTCAATATATGGCCTGTTTGGCGCAAAATTTTTGGGCGCTGGTTGGCTCTTTGATAGCAGATTATTATTATTTTTAACAAAAAATTAAAACCGACTTCCAAGGTAAAAACAATAATAACATTAATGTGAACTAAAAAGTATTAAATAATTTTTACTATCTAATAGTGCCTTTTTCCGAATTCGGCTAAACCTCAACTACTTCTGTACTCAATCTTCATTATTTTGAAGTCGGTACCAGATAGCTGAATCTTCAGTCCTCTGACAGTATATTTAAAATTTTTGGAACTGGCACCGACTTCAAAATTATGAAGATTGAGTACAGAAATAGTTGAGGTTTAGCCGAATTCGGAAAAAGGCACTATTAGATAGTAAAAATTATTTAATACTTTTTAGTTCACATTAATGTTATTATTGTTTTTACCTTGGAAGTCGGTTTTAATTTTTTGTTAAAAATAATAATAATTTCACTCTTTTTAGTTACACTAGTAGATAAATCTTCGCGTATATTTTACGTATCTTATTACAATTTGTTAAGAGTCACAACTCACACTCACAAAATAATATAATATTATCAGTGAAGTGAACATATTGTGCTAAGTAATTTAACAATTTTAAAATTTCAAGCCCGAAGCGGTCACCGGCGATTGCGATAACAATAGAAAGGCTATTGTGTCTCGTTTTTCCACGATCGAAGGATCTATCAGATAAAAAATTGTACAAACTTGCATAGGATGTAGCGTAGCATAATATTTAATATTATCATAATTATTGACAGCTGTTCTTGTTATCAAGAATTCAAATCGATAGGTACTTAGTGCACCATCTATCGATTAATAAGTATAACTAATTAAAAAGACACTTAATGACTTTGTTTTGTTTAAATGCTCTTTTTAAAATAACTTTATTTTAATTCTATTTGTCTATTAAAATTTTATAAAGTAGTAAAGTATTCGATCTGTATATTATAAAGTAGTTAGTAAAGTATTCGATATTCTGTCTTCGCGCGGCGGCGCTGGGCGGCGACCGACGCCGACCGCCGTGTATTAAAAACAAACAGGTGTTGTTAATTGTTATACAGTACATCATTATTATTATTAGTATATCCATATTAGGCATAGGGCCTTGTACTATTATCTATTCTGTGCCATGAGACATTCGTGGCCTTAACACGACGTGGTAATGATGATGATGACGATGATGATGATGATGATTATGATGATGAATATGAATTGCATAGTAGTTTATGCTTTCTGTTCTTAAAACAACGCCGAAACTCCCAAACGTGTATCTATAAGGAATCAGGAGTTCTCTCAGCATCATCGAAACCATGTTATACCTTGACCCAATATTTGACTTTTTGGTAGCGTATTCTTAGTACACTTCACATAAAACCAAAATCACCATATGTTTCCATATAAATTTCGAGGAGTTCCCTCGATTACTCATGGATCCCATCATCAGGTCACCACCTTTGTGAAAATGGGACCAAATTGGAGTGAAACCTAATACAACAAAACAAAAATTTCGAAAATCGGTTCACAAACGGCGGAGTAATCGTTGAACATACAAAAATAAAAAAAATAAAAAAAAAAAAAAAAAAAATATCCACAGCCGAACATATAACCTCCTCGTTTTTTGGAAGTCGGTTAAAAATACTCAACACCTCATCGCTTGCATAACGTTTAATGTCAAAGCTAATGGCGGATAACTGACCACGGTTTCAGCACAAACATTTGTTTGCCCTAACGATATGTAAATGATGTAACGGCACATTAAGTGGTGGTATCCCATGACATGTTTGACTATTGTTACGGGGACAGTCGGAGTCGCGTGGAATTACTTGTTTGTCTAACTGTTAAGACGTTTGGGTTTCCGCGAACTTGTGGGCTACAAGGTTTTTGTAGGTTGATGTTGTTGATTGATTGATCATGTTTACTTTTTTAGGGTTCCGTAGTCAACCCTTATAGTTTCGGTCTGTCCGTCCGTCTGTCTGTCTGTCCGCGATTTTACTCAGAGACTATAGGACCTACAAAGCTGTAATTTGGCATGAATACACATAGTAATGATGGCAACAAAATGGTACAAAAATAGTAAAAAAATATTTTTTTTATGGTACCTCCCCTACACATCAAGCGGGGATGAATATTTTTTTTCGCGCCCACCCCATCGTAAGGGGTGTCGTTGAATAGGTTTTTTAAAAATATTGTGAGTATTCATAGATCATTTTCCGATTTAGGGATCCGTTTGGGAAATATTCAGTTTTAAAGTGGAAAAAATCGTTAGAGTCCAGTGTCCCCCCCTTCTACCAGCTAAACGGTTGGTTCTGGAAATGTGAAAAAATTCACGGAAGTAGGAAATATGTTGAATTTAAAAGGAAAACTATCACGGCTAAGAAGACTTCATAAGTTATTGAGTAATAGTCGATCAACTAAAAAAAATGTATTCGGTGAAGTATAAAGGAACTTTTCGTTCAAATTCCTTTGAAAGTAACTGAGATGATGTTGTTAGTAGTGTAAAACACGCTATAAATGTACGATCATTGACAAAAAAATTGACAAAAACTAGCGGTACTACGGAACCCTATATTGCGCGTGGCCCGACACACACTTGGCCGGTTTTAATTCTATTAGCTTAAGAAGTAGGTTTTTCAATAATAGTTAAATAACACTTCACATGAAATTTGGTAATGGTCCATAAAAGATCGAAAGGACAGGCCATACAGAGTACAGACACGTGAGAAAGTATAATCTATTGATACGAAAAGCAAATGATATGCCTATCTCACACCAGTCTCCAACTATCCCTAACTAACCTCAAGTTGTTAAATTAAACCGTGGGCCAAATATCCTCATTGAATTAAGAATAAACACAATTTAGGTAGCGCTGAAAACTACCAGCATGGAAAATTCTTAGGGCCTGTTTCACCACTTTCTGATAAAGTGCCGAATAGGGCATAGGCTATTCACATGGTGGTGGATAGCCTATTCGGCGCTTATCAGGGAGTGGTGAAACAGGCCCTTTGTTTTCGTAACCTTCATGGAATCATCAGCAACTTACCCCTTCCAGTGTCGGACCGGAGTACATTCCGCGCGTTCCGCATCACGCTGACGATCACCCTGGCGCGGGAGCTGTGCGGCTGCCTCGCCGTCATCCACTTCGCCTCGCTGATCTTCGGCAGCGCCGGCAGCTTTCTCATGACGCCCAACCAGCAGGCCACTGTACTGGGCGCGGTGCAGCTCGTTGGGTCTTTCACAGCTTCTAGTCTAGTCGAGAAGACGGGGAGAAAAGTAAGTCATCCTTTCTGTCAGATCTTTACCGAACCTAGAAGTAAGTAGAGTCCCTAGCCAAAATTCTACTTCAACTCTATCTATTGCCATAAAATTGAGAGATATCCCAGGTACAAAATGGGTACATAAACGCTGTGTGCAAGCTGTTAACATAGCCATTGGCTATGAATGTAGTCATAGCGTCTTATATGGCCAAATTGGGCAGACGTGTGACACAGCACTTTTATCATTTTTGATAGCTTATAACTTCGATGACGAAGCTACGAACATGTTTTTCATGCAAATTAATGTCTTGCGTCCATTGTCTACAGAAACTGTTAGCGGGAACCTGTGCACTATCCGGGCTGGCATTAGGCGCGCTGGCCGCTTGGTTCACAGCGAGAACAGTGTTGGGGTCGGGCAGCACAGATGTGTGCGCCTGGCTGCCGGTGGCGGCGCTGTGCCTGTGCATCTACTGCGACGCCGCCGGCCTGCAGCCCGTGCCCTTCGTCGTCATGACTGAGATGTTCTCCTTCCAGGTACGTTACAGACAGTAAGCGCCACAAGAATGCAGCATGTCCTTAGATAGTTTCGTTGAAAGCCTGACGAATTCTGTGCTGACGAATGTCGCTTCTATCCTAGGCTGCCTGTCCCGCGCGTGAGACATCACGTATTCGCGCAAGTAATTCGGGGTATGAGAGGCTCTAAAAGTTACTCAGTCCTATCGGTGGAGAAAACTAAGGACCTTAGCATTCTGTTCACGAGCGTTAACTAAATCATGGGCGGTGGACTGCGGCAGATTCGCAGCGCTCCGCCCGCTAACCGCCAATGTGAGAATCATTAATCAATGTGTTTGTTAATGCACTGGGAAGTATATTTATCATCTTTGACTAGCAAAGCATTACAAACCTTTCAGATATGTGACAAACGTTTTGACTTACTCTTAAATTAACTTACATTTCAGAATCGCGGCACAGTCACATCCGTAGTGGTAGCATTCGCGTGCGCTCTGGTGTCAGTGGAGCTCCGGGTCTTCCAGCCGTTGGCAGCATCAGTCGGCCTCCACTTCGTCTTCTGGATATTCTCAGCGGTCTGCCTTGTCAGCACGGTCTACATCGTGCTGTTCGTCCCAGAGACGAGGATGAGGAGTATAGAGGAGATCTACGAGGAGTTGGGAGGGAAGAAGAAGGAAGCGGAGGCAGACATTACTAGGCTGTAAGTTAGTAATACGTATTTATGTATAGATATAGAAATATAGAAAAGTTATACGATTTTGAGTTTTATTTCAGACGATACTATTGAAAAAGGTTGAGGTTTTAAAAATAAATAAAAAATATGTCACAAGCAATGGAATGTATATATTTGCAATGACATAGTCTTTACAACATGGATGTATAATAAGCTTACTCTTAAAAGTCTTACTTTGAATACAATTCCATTTTACAATATCATTCTGTACCTTTCGTTGAAGTCACAACCTTACATATCGCTCGCGGATTACCTTTACTATCATAAGTCTTACATTTATCCGACCTGATAACAGCAAGACAACCGAACCAAACAAATAGTTTATTTAGTTTCCTTTTTGGTATAGTGCGACAACGCTCGAGAATTTTGATACTAGACTAACGTGGGTGATGGCGCCACTTGTCATTTTGTATGAAATCGTCGTTAGTTCCATTTAAGTCCACATTCATCAAAAGCTTTGTTGCGCTTTGTCGCATTCATACAAATGACGTTTCAACATAATTATGAGGTCACTGATTGGCTGCAAATCAACTAGCACTTTTCTGATTGGTCGGTCGTTGCGTTGCAGTCACCAGGCCAAACTTCCCTGGACCGTTTAAAATACAAAGTAAGACTTTTTACAATACGATCCAAATATCCTTATACAAATACAAAACACTGCGTAAATTAGTAGAGTATAGTAAATATTTTATACATATTATATAATTTAGTATAACATATACAACGTAGATAAAAATATTAATGGTGGTGATATATGAAACAGTACATTTTGTGCTTCATATGCTATATAGTATATCTTACCGTAAGACGAACTACTGCTAGGTTATTATGAAATCTATTCACGGTATAAAATACTATGTAATTCTGATACCTACATATAGTCTGACAGTACAAACCTTTCCGCACGGTTCCTGAGGGTTTTCGGGCTCTATTCAACAACGGTGTTGATTGGTTAATATTTTGACGTCAGCCAATCACAAGCGTTAGGGAATAGATAAACACCAATCAAATCCATTCAGAGACCGGGCACTAATACTCTTACTTCAGAGTCGAAGATTCAGTAACCGAGTTAAGTACTTACGCTAAACAATACGACTACACTTTGGATTGTAGTAAAACAATTATACTACCAAATTAAAAGTAAGTGACTAAGATCCATCACGACACTGGCAAGAAAATCTATACACGCCTAAATATATTGCACTTAAAATTAAATACAAATGATATGCATTTACCTAAGCCTATATAAAATTAAAAAAAATTGACAATATATCATAGCTGTAAAATAAATTTAGAATTTTGAATAAATAAAATTTTTAAATTATTCCAATTTTAACTATTTTATGTAAAGCCTGGTAGAAAATGTGTTGCGCGCACACTGCATCATAGCGTACATCACTTACGAATACATATTATGTTACTCCGAAGTATGTAATTCGAATACAATATTCAATTATTATAGGAACAATTTTGTAAAGATTTGGATGTCCCACTGTAGATCAGCCTCAGATTCGACAGTGAAAAATGTGGCCGGTTTCCAATAATTCATAAGCTGCCAAAGCGGGCCAAAGCGTCCAAAAATCTTTATAGAATTCTAAAAAAACTCATTGAAGTTTATGTAATTTCACCATTCTCCTCAAAAAAGCCAGGAACATTAGTTTCTAGTAAGGGAAAAAATTTTTACAAAATGAGGTCTGCCCGGGAAGCAAGCCGAGGACGAAAATGTCAGCTGCCTATCAAGTTTACCCCTTCTGTCTCCTATTATATTCTGCACCCATCATTACTTTGTACAAAACACTACCTCAATTCTGATGTTTCAACTAATACAGCTTCGACCCAGCCCGGATTCTCTTATAACTTCTTATTACTTATACGTCAAACGACAGATTTTAAAGTTTTGACCAATAGAACGCTTTGGTTTGGTGGTTTGACATTTTGTAAAGCCCGCTGTACAATGTTTTGGACCAACGATTTGAGCCAGCGCATCGGGCCAACACATGTAGAGACTCTATGACTCTATAATATATTGTGTTGGCCCGATGCGCTGGCAATATTCCGTACTCTACAGTAGAGTACGGTATGTCGCTCCTACCTTATGTTATGGCTAAGGGCCGGGACACAAAAACACTCCGTACGGCGTCGTACGACGTCGTGCCGTAGAAACTCATTCAAGATGAGTTTTACGTGATTTCTACGTGAGTTTCTACGGCACGACGTCGTACGACGCCGTACGGCGCCGTGCCGTGGTTTTTTACGACGCGCGCCGTGGATTCCTACGACACGGCGCCGTACGACGTGGTGACGTGTTTTTAACCGACTTCCAAAAAACGAGGAGGTTATATGTTCGGCTGTGGATATTTTTTTTTTTTTTTTTTTTTTTTAATTTTTATTTTTTTTTATTTTTGTATGTTCAACGATTACTCCGCCGTTTGTGAACCGATTTTCGAAATTTTTATTTTGTTGTATTAGGTTTCACTCCAATTTGGTACCATGTTCACAAAAGTGGTGACCTGATGATGGGATCCATGAGTAATCGAGGGAACTCCTCGAAATTTATATGGAAACATATGGTGATTTTGGTTTTATGTGAAGTGTACTAAGAATATGCTACCAAAAAGTCAAATATTGGGTCAAGGTATACCATGGTTTCGAAGATGCTGAGAGAACTCCTGACTCCTTATAGATACACGTTTGGGAGTTTCGGCGTTGTTTTAAGAACAGAAAGCATATGCTACTATGCAATTAATATTCATCATCATAATCATAATCATCATCATCGTCATCATCATCATTACCACGTCGTGTTAAGGTCACCAATTTCTCATGGCACAGAATAGATAGTAGTACAAGGCATAGGTATGGATATACTAACTCGTAATAATAATTATGTATTGTTACATAACAACACCTGTTTGTTTAATACACGGCGGTCGGCGCTACAGAGGCGACGGTGTCGCGCGGGCGGCGCGTGGCGGCAAACGAGAGATCGAATATTTTACTACTTTATATTATACAGATCGAATACTTTACTAACTACTGTTCACTTCACTGATAATATATTATTTTGTGAGTATGAGTTGTGACTCTTAATGTAAAGAATAGACGTCTACGTCTTACGCCTAAAACTGGTCTTATGGTTCTGGGACGTTATTCCCTCTGGCGTAATATCAATTATGACAACCAGTGAGTGTGAGCGAGAAGAAAATAATTATTGTAGCGAATTAGTTATATCAAATGCTATCGAGTAAGCGATACCGCGATGCAGAAGCTTAACAACGACATCTGTTGTTGAATTGCGGAACTAAATTTTCTTAGAAAATATAAAGTTTACAAATCTCAACACTTAACAAATTGTAATAAGATACGTAAAATATACGCGAAGGTTTACCTACTAGTGTAACTAAAAAGAGTGAAATTATTATTATTTTTAACAAAAAATTAAAACCGACTTCCAAGGTAAAAACAATATTAACATTAATATGAACTAAAAAGTATTAAATAATTTTTGCTATCTAATAGTGCCTTTTTCCGAATTCGGCTAAGCCTCAACTATTTCTGTACTCAATCTTCATAATTTTGAAGTCGGTGCCAGTTCCAAAAGTTTCAAATATTCTGTCAGAGGACTGAAGATTCAGCTATCTGGTACCGACTTCAAAATAATGAAGATTGAGTACAGAAATAGTTGAGGCTTAGCCGAATTCGGAAAAAGGCACTATTAGATAGCAAAAATTATTTAATACTTTTTAGTTCATATTAATGTTAATATTGTTTTTACCTTGGAAGTCGGTTTTAATTTTTTGTTAAAAATAATTGTGTCCCGGCTCTAAGTAGGCCTCTACACGTTGGCCCAATATATAAAAAAAAAATTGTAGTTCATTTTACCAAGACTGTACCGAAGCCGCATTAATGTTGGTACAAATTAGCGGAATGAGGTTACATAATATTCGCATCAGTCTGTCAACAGAATTTCTTTATGCGATTAAATAATTTAGGTATAAATTTGGTTTATCAATAATTTTGGCATAACAAACTCGGTGGTTTTCAGTCTTTAAACAATTCCAGATCCTGTTTTAATTTTGGTGTAGTTGGATTAAAACTAGGGCTTAAAATAAAAACAAAATGCAGCAACTTTAACAAGTTTTAACTTAACAATAACAATACTTAAAAAATAAGAATAAAAAAAACAGAATAGTAATGATTGTGTGTACGTATCGTTTGGATTTTACTTGTAGTAAAAAAGAAACTACCAAAATACAATTTGGGAAGAATAAATTGACTCTTTTGTACATACTGGAAGGAATTGACTACTGGAAGACAGGAAACAAATAATAATTTTAACAGGGGGTTCAAAAATGCCACAGAGGAAAGAAAGTTTCGTATTATTCATACAAATAAGAGTACAATAAGTACAATTTTTGACGGTTCAATAAATTGGCCATTAACACATAATTTATTTAACACAATCATACACGGTACCATTCTAAACACAAATATTTTTATTATCTATCCTAAAATTAAACCTTTTTGCATTCAAAAATCGTACGGTTCTATTTTTTAATCTACACTATGAAACGGTATAAAAATAACGGATCCGGGAGCTAATCGACACATATACAGGGTGTCACATTGCGGACAGTAACACCAAAATATCACATGGGACACCCTGTATATTTTCAACGGTTATATCCTAAATCAGTCTGTCCATAAGTACTTTGTATGTGATTCACACGGTAACATACTATATGGTACAACCAGTCAAACTTTAATGATCTAAAGATAAACTACGACAACATGGCGCGCCCTTCCAAATTACTGTTTCAATGTGTGTAGTCACATCCTTATGAAAGGGTTTGTATGTAGTAAGTGTTCAACCAATCAACCAGTACTCGTATAATATTTCACTTAATGTCACTTATTACCAAGATTTGTTGGTCAACTAATCATAACTAGCCGACCGCGCAAGACAACGCACTTCAAACGTTTTGAATTTTGGAGGGGCACGCCATGTTATCGTAGTTTATCTCTACCCCCCATACCAATAAAATATTTACACGGTGAATAATTACTATACGTTTGTTCTTCTTTGTCTGCCACAAAGTCTTATGACGGACAGAGACATAAGGTCTTAAATAGTTAGACGCTTCGTAAATATTTTCATTAGTAAGAGAGTTAATGTATCTAAGATGAATGTGTAAATGCAGATCAATTATAAGTACCATTGAAGAAATTGATTCATACACAGTTGGCGGACCTACACCATTTGGTCGCCTTAAGTCAATTCAGTATAAGGGCCCTTCCACACGTTTTTTACGCTCGTTTGTATCGATACAAACGCAAGTTGAACGCTCAGCAAACGGAAGGAAGCCGACACGTTTTAAACTTTATATCTGCCAAAACGCGATGAAAACGCCCAGAAGAAACGCCGCATCAGAAACGAGCGTCATCAGTGCGCAAAAAATACCTCGTGTGGAAAGGTCCTTAGTCGCAAACTGCCGACTCGGCTTGACATAAAGCCCGTCACAGACCTAGCTATAATATATGTATATTAATATGTTTATAGCTAGGCATATTAATATATATATTCTATACTAATTTTCGCGTGACCACACACTCAGCTATAATATATATTTCTGTGACATGTGGATTTAGTATAGAAAAAAGCCCGTCACAGACTTAGCTATAATATAAATTAATATATTTATAGCAAGGCATATTAATCTATACTAAATCCACATGGCACAGAAATATATATTATAGCTGAGTGTGTGGCCACGCGAAAATTAGTATAGAAAATATATAGTAATATGCCTTGCTATAAATATATTAATATATATTATAGCCAAGTCTGTGACGGGCTTAACGATAGCTGATGGAACGATGGTAGACCTACGTAATCATAGGTCCACCATCTGGCTATGTATCAACTTCTCTGATAGTACAATATTGCCAAACATGTTGGTTTAAAAGCGGGCCTAGCTAATATTTTAATTCTTAATAAAACATTAAGTATGTCTACTTGTAAGTCATCAAAGTCGGGATGAATTTTGTAATATTATGTCACTGTACCTAATACCGCACAGAATAAAAATGTAATAATATAAAACTGAATACTAAAGAGAAGAATATTACTGCCTATTACATGATTTTATCGAAAAAAGTTTAAAACAATTTCATTCGTATATAGCTGTTAAAATGTAAATAAGACTTACATATCCATAAAATAAGTCAACAATATTATTATGCTTACTAATAATTAATATTATCAGCATTTTAAGAGTAAAGACATAGCCCATTTCAACATTTTCTAACCTACAGGTTACATTACGAAAATAATATAATATGGAAGATTTGTTCAAAACTAAAACAATTTTGGATGAAATTGGGACATAAAATATTCTATTGCTTTTCAAAGATGCTATGAAATGGGCTTCAAAGAACACAGTAATTATAAAGCATATTATAATGGGAGACTAATGCCGGTGATCGACATGCTCTACCTAATGGTCGCAGGTTACCTAGTTTTCTTAGGTTACCTGGATGTTAATCTCCCAGGTTACCTGGACATTGGTTGCCACAGGCTACCTAGATTTTGTGTCGTTACCTGGGGGTTGGTTACCTCAGGTTACACGGTTATCTGAGCGTAAACTATGTCCGGGGGTAGTAGTGTCCAGTGCGCGCAGGCAGCGGCGGCGGTGTGTCCTGAAAATACAAGTTAATTATTAAGTAACCGAAAACGTGAAGAATAAAACATGTATAGGTCGCGCACAACTTTAAGCTGACTCGGCAAAAATGGAAGAAAAGGGGCAATGTACGATTTTCAGGTTTCTTTGGTTAAAGTTTTGAGCGGCCTATACCTATGTCTAATGCTAAGTACTCATATACGGTTTTGCTCGATAGTTTTACTCCCAATCGAAGGAAATGACATATTTGGCATACTTAATTCCATCGAGCCGCCTTCGAGCTGTCAGTTTTGCGGTCCACACGGTGGTTATTGCTCGATTTGGAGTAAAACTATCGAGCAAAACCGTATGTCAGTACTGAGCATTATGGTGCACAAAATTCGTAATAATTATCTACAGTACAATCTATTTATTTTTATAAAATATAACACAAATAATAATCCAAACTAAATAACTAAAAAACAAAGAAAATAAAAGAAAAACAAACCTCTATTCTACTTTAAGAGCCAACCCTAGGTGCCAAAGTCTGAAAGAAACGGTGCAAAAGAAAAATCAGGTTTACAAAATTAAATAACAAAATCAATCAAAATATTTAAAAATAAAACAAGCATAATATTATTTACAGCATATGCAATCAAAAACGAATTGTAAATGACATCTGTGATCAACAGAACAATCACCTCTTATACCAGTCAATAATTTTCCTTTCCTTTCTTAAAATCACTATTTAGCTTAGTAAGAGTTGAGTTGTTTGACTTGCCCAAGTCGATCAACACAATGATTAAAGGGTTTGCAGTTGCAGGGCGGGGCGGGCACGCAACAAATACATCACGGACGTGCAACGAACCCGCAGAGTATGCGTCGCAATTACGTCACGGACACGCAACGAGAATCGAGATAGCAGTGTTGTATGCTTTGTAAACTCGCTGCAACACGATTATAAAGTGACGAGCTATCGGCCCTCGGCTTCGCTCGCGTTAAGAAGTATTATTATATACAAATGTTCATCCCCTATTTTAACCCCTTGGGGGTAGAATTGATCAAAATCCTTTATTAGCGGATGCCTACGTCATAACATCTACCTGCATGCCAAATTTCAGCCCGATCCGTCCAGTGGTTTGGGCTGTGTGTTGATAGATCACCATGTCAGTCAGTCACCTTTGAGTTTTATATATATAGATATCCGCCACGTGACCGCGATGCCTGCGATGCGCGGCCGCTCCACCCTACGACTACGGTTACACGGTCAGTCTTTCATCAGTTGAGTCCATCAAGTTGGTTAGAAATGAGGGGAGAATGATCGTCTAAACTCTAACCGGTTGATTGACGGACTGATAATTTTTTATGTACTTTTCAGCCATAATAGGCTACTTGACCTATTTTTTTTCTTCATTCTAATCGCTTCTTAATCATTCATTTTCACCAAAAAAACTAATATTTTAATATTTTAAACAGTAGAAACCCATAAAATGTTGATTGAAAAATATGCCTTTTATATGTCTCCAAAAACATTGTCCGTCAATGTACCGCCATAGTGTGACGTCATGTTTATTGTATTTTATACTTTCTTTATTGAAAAAAAGTTTTATGTGCTAAGCGTACGAGTCTAACAGTGCCAAAAAATTAGAAAAGAATTTAGAAATCATTTGTAATATTGAATACTTTCGTAGAAAAGTTTTGGCCATTTCATTTCCCAACTACAATAAATGGAGATAATATATAAAACTGATGTTTTATTTGAATTATCCAAGAAAATATATTTGATGTATAAATTTTTCTAGGCTTTTTCATGTTATTTATGTACAAATAAACTTACATATAACGAGCGCGATAAATAAAAGATATTAAATTACAAATGGGATGACGTCACATCCAAATCGGAAGTACCGCAAAAGCGTTTTCGTCAGTACAATTCCTATTTTCATAAAATAATATTTTCAAATCGACTTTATTTATCAATCATAAGCTTTTATTTGATGATTAGGGTGAAATACGGTTTCCTAGGCCAAATTCTACTAGAAATATTCCTTTTTTTTTAATGAAATTAAATATATGTCAAGTAGCCTATTCTGGCGTCAGTCTCAGACTGATGGATGGACTGAACTGATGCCAGACTGACCGTGTAAACGGTAGTCTAAATCCGCTAGTATGCCAATAGCCTAATCTCTGTCGGCTTACCTGCACGTTGTTATCGTGTAGGTAGTGTCTGGGCAGCTGCGGACGCGGCATCGGCTCGTCGCTGTCCTCGTCCTCCTCGAAGTCTGTACAACACAGTGAATAGTGAATCACAATATAGTCTAGGAGCCATAGTTTTTAACTGCTTGCCAAACGCCGGCTCTTAGGGTTAAAGGAAAAATTGCATTCGTGTAGCTTACATAATAAGGGACAGACAGGACCAATGTCAGAACTTTATTTGGGATATTTTTTTAAACTATTTAAACACACGGTGGTAGACTTTAGTTGGTTAGGTTTTATTTTTGACCTAACAAAGTTTCTGAGACATGTAAAGGTATTTGGGTATGTCATTCCTATATTCAATGGTAATCACCTCTTTCGTTGAATAGAATAAATTAATAACATTGATTTATTATAAAAATCTAGATTATGTTGCTAATCGTAGCATGCATATAAAATCATGCGATTTAAAACAACATTTACTAAGAGAAACCTAGCTGTTAATCTTCTAGAAAAAATGGTGACCATATTATTGCTAGAAACGACTCAGTTTTAAAATATTTAAAAGAGACGGTGTGTGCAGTATATTATATAAAATCGATTTAAAGAAGTAATTTGTTGTCCTAACAAGTATTGGATTTATAAAAATTTAGATGAATAGGGTGAAATTTATTAAAAATCACCGTTGCTCGATTTTTGTATTAAAACTATGGCTACCATCTATGCCACTGATCTATGCGTGAGTGAACTTACCTCGCCGTTTTCGCGGGTCGAGAGCGCCCTTAACCGTTTCCTCAGTGTCAGAACCCTCTGGAAAACATTTAACATGAAAACCACCAAACATTCATTACAGTAACAACGAATTCTTCCTTAAGAATGGTAAATTATGTGATGGGTCTACTTCTGATATGCAGTGGGTCCTTGTTTGGGTGTGACTTGTGAAATTGTGACTATGGGGGTATTGTGTAAGTTTGATAAGGTTTTTAATTTATGTGACATTTTTTTCATTTTTTAGAAGATATTATTCAATCCTTAGTGGACTATACAAGTTCTGCTATCTATGTTCAGATAAAAGCGGCAGATCTTGTACACTTACTTGCTCGGTAAATATTCAGTAGGGGTGAATAGTCTATTAGGGTTAAGTGAGTCTTCTGTGCAATATACCATGGGGGCACATAAAGGATGTGTTTCGTGGAGTTGTAGTGATGTCACAACTGAGGGTAGTGTAGGTACCGGTGTAAATGTTTATGTAATCAACGATCATTTGACAATTTCAATGATACTACCTACATGACGCTGGATATACTTTTAAAAGGGTTGTCACTAGCAGGTACATCTTACAAGACTTGGTTACCCTAATTTTGCAGAGAAACATGTAAGCCAGCCAATGTTAGTACATACATTTAAAATTACTGACTTTTCAGATAATATACACAAAACCACCAGAAAACCAAATTCAGTGTTTGAAATAATGATAAATCTGTATTTTCGACTGTCACTTTATATTCGATGATAGCAAAGAAATACAATAGAATCATTTTATACAAGTAACTTTAGCATCATATTTTTTATTGAAAAAGTTGTTAGAAGAAATTTAGCATTAACTTATAAATTTTTACATCGATTATATTTACTAGATGGCGTTGATTGAATGGTAAAACAGTAATGTCTGCTTTATCCACCATATCGAAAGTGATTCCCCTCAACTCTTGGATGCAGTTTGCATTGTTAACATTGTCAACAACCACGAGCTGTAAGTACTAAGTGGAATCTATGGACTAAGTGTCATCTAAAACCATTAAAAAATCTAGAACTCGAAAACCTAGCACGGTCTAATGGCGTGTTCTAATAAAAACATGCAGAAATTGACAAAACGTGCCGTAAAACAGTAACACAGTAAAATCGGGAATCATGCAGAAACGTTCTAGAAAACAACGGAGGGTCGACCCCGGGGGGGGTATATGACCCCCTGAGAGGGGTCAGGGGGGGTCTTACCGGAGTTGAGCTCTCGCACGAGCGTCGACATGGCGTTGGTGACCGAGTCCGCCGCGTACAGCAGATCGCTGCGAAGGTTGCGATTGTCTATGCCCACTGAAATGTCAGCTACCGTTTAACATGTAACATACCACCAAAACGCACGTTTGCTTTCCAATTTTAACTCAAATATTTGTGGCGCTAACGTCGCCAGCTTGTGATAAATAGCCGATTTCTTTCCTTTCGCTTCTATTAAGGATTTTTTTTAATTGCAAATGACAGGGAATTTTTTTCAAAACATATTTTTTGTTTTAATCTACTGTATCAAAACGCGAATAAGAATAATCTATATCCGAATTTCCACGCAAAATAAACTTTAATTTCGGCGGCTATAGCTTAAAGCGTTTTCGGTAAAATTAAGTAATTAATTAATATGGAATTTTTATACTGTGTTCTTCATTACCCAGATTCTTTTCTTAAAAGTTATTTGTTGGTATCCTATGAGAATTTTTCATTTTTTTCAGAATTTTGTTGTTTGTCCAATTGGCTTTCTGGTGGCAGTTTGTGTATTGCATACCTTTGTTTATAAGGCTTCGTCGTTACAGATTTTTTCGTGCAATTTCTGGTCATTTGGTAAAAAAATGTTAGTAATATAAAAGTAAAATTGTATTTATTAATAACATTAAATTAAAATTATCAAGTGAAACTTACTTGTAGTCGGCCGTTGGTTCTGATGGTAACTTCTGGAGTCCACCCCCATCGATTCCACACCTAAGGTACAGAAAATGTATGTAAAACAAGTAACACGACACAGGGATATAAACATATTATTATTTTAACCCGGCGTCAATGACGTGAAAATAATTACATGGACTATGACGTCGGGTCATTTTGACCCGAACTTTGTATATACATTTTTATTAAAACTAAGTAAGCTACTACAATTTTGTTTATTTAATATTTTAAAAGGGGACTTTAATTAAGTACAAAATAAAAAAAAAAACCCTATGTTATATATTAAATATTTTTGTTATTAGCTTTCCTCGCGGCAGATGCAAAATCAACCTTGAAAACTTAATAGGCCGGGTACCCTTGGAATTTCTCATACATACATAATACCAAAATCATTTTCTCATACGAAAATATTTAACATGTTTGAGTTGTTTTTCAGTTTAAAATAGTAATTACCTAGGTTCCTGCACAAAAATTTACTTCAAAATATTTAAACAATAAAAAAAATTTATTGTTTAAAATTTTTTTTAGTGAATTTACTACTAAATATTTAAACACTAAAAAATAGAGTAAAACAGAAAAAAATATAAATAAATTACTATTTACTTTATTGTAGTAAATTTACTAATTTACTACAAAATATTTAAACTCTAAAAATTTTTTTTGTTTAAAATTTTAGTAAATTTTAATAAAAGTAATTTTTGTGCAGGAACCTAGATAATCACTATTTTAAGCTGAAAAATAACTCAAACATGTTAAATATTTTCGTAAGAGAAAATGATTTTGGTATTACGTATGTATGAGAATTTCGAGGGTACCCGGCCCCTTAACGTGTACGTTAATTTTATATTTTCGCAAAATTTTCTTACCTATGAAAGAAAAAAATTACTGATGAATTTAAAGAGAGGTTGTTGTAACTTACTAATATGAAAATAAAAAGAAATCAGTCTTTTACTTCCTCATTCAGAGTTATAGAACTATTACAGTTATCACAATACGTAATCTTGCCCTAGCATATAAAAATTGGACATGTTGTGCATGTGTGAAATGTTTTATTATCTCTTTAGATGAACAGACTTCACATCGTTTATAAGTTCCAGGATTTTTTTCACTTTTACCTAGATACGCGGTCCACAAGTTCTATGCCCAAAGCAGCCTAAGACTCGTCATCGTCAAAGTCTGACTATTGTAACAACTCTTAAATCCTTTCTGGGCTATTTGTCAATGATATTCTCCTTTAAAACGTAAAAAATAAGGCAAAACAATATTTGAATACTAATAAAAGTTAGTCACGAAAATACTACACCGACGATGACGCCGGGTCCTAATGACCCATTTTAACTTGACGCACAAGTATCTTGCTAGGTATGGCTCTAGCCGTAACAGCTAGCTGCTAGGCGGATGGAAGGGGGTTGTATCTCCAGCTATACGAAGATTGGAAAACATTCCATTGGGCAAAGACAAAATATATCTAATTAAACATGGCTCGGGTCAATATGACCCGGCGTCATTGTCGCCGGGTTAAGATTATCTTTATTCTATATAGGAGAAAGAGGTATGTTTTAGAACAAAACAAATTGCTAACATGTAAAGAGACAGAAAGAAGTTTATAGTGTGATAGAATAATATTACGAAAACATTTTCCTAGAATTGCACAAAGTAGGTTGGCCTGTGGGCTGTGGGTAAGAAAAATATATAAGTAAGATTGATAGAGAGATGGTGAAAGAGACAGATTGTATTACCAAGACTGTGCGACATGTCGAGTCGCTCGCGCTCGCCCAGCGACGGCGTCTGCGGCGCGCTGCGCACGGCGCCGCGTCCGCTACTCTCCCTGCAAAAGAAACAATAATTAGTGCTTATTTATTAGTCCCCTTTCTAATAAAAATAAAAACTTGAGAGGTGTCATGGGATACTCGGTTGGAACGAAGTCATCCATACTTCCATACTAATATTATAAATGCGAAAGTGTGTCTGTCTGTCTGTCTGTCTGTTACCTCTTCACGCCCAAACCCCTGAACCGATTTCGCTGAAATTTGGTATGGTGATACTTTGAGTTCCGGGAAAGGATATAGGATACTTTTTGTCTCGAAAAAATGTATGGTTCCCGCGCGATATACGAGTTTTGGCGCAACGGTGTTGCGGGCTTCATCTAGTAAAAAAATAATTAAGAGTACTGCCACCCCACCCAGCTAAAAAGAATTAAACCCGCCATAGAGAAATGGTAGAAATTTTAAACCCGCCATCATCTCTGCTCTGCCCCTACTTCGCAGGTACTAAAATAAGCGTTGATTAAAAAGTGTCGTTACAATTTTTTCCGTACAGGGATTTTTTTTTTCGCAACGCGCGATAAGGAACTTCGTTCCAATAACATGAAAAGTATTAATATTTAAACAATAGAACTGTACATAACTTATTTATTTTGTTTTAATTTTTAGGAGATAATTTCTTCACATATTAACGTTATTATATTAAAATTTCAAGACATTTAACAAAAAGATGTGAAGGCCATACAATAAGTTGAAATAATTCGCTCACCGCTCCGGAGCCGAGGGTTGAGGTTGAGAGCCCGGCAGCGGTGGGCTCTTGGTGGACCGCGGAGATGAGTTGGGCGTCGATCGGGGTGAGGACTGCTGCGTCTGTTGAGATTTTGAAATTGAAAATTTTTGTATAAGGATAACCCTCACAATAGATTTGGCATCGAAGCATTTAAACGGTAAGACTGATTTAAATGTACTGTTTTTATTTGTTCAAAGCTAATTTGTGATCATGTGTCTTTAGCAATAGTTAACCACCGCCTGTTAACATCCCAAATTTTCAAGCAGTGAACAGGGATAATTTTTTTTTCTTCAGGGGTTTTTTAAATTCCTAATTTATATTTATTAATTACAGTAAAAACTCGATTATCTGTCCCTCGGTTATACGAATTCGCGATTTTCCGGACTACCCTCGGAAAACGTATTTCTTAATAATTTCTTAGTAAACATTGATTTTCTGTGTCGCTTAATAACAAACGCATAATTTTAGATACCGTGCATTTGCATTGAATCCGCTATTTTTCATACTAACAGAGAAGTTGATTCCTAGGCAGATGGGGATTGGGGGACCTATAACGTAGTTTGGTCGCGTTACGTCAAACCTAGCCGACAGATTAGAAGACCATTAAATTGACATAATCCGACCAAATGACGTTGGTCTGCCAACTGCCTAGGAATCAATTTCCTCGATGGTACATTCGATTATCTGGATTTTAAAATATCTGAATGTCTAACGACAAATTAGTCCGTACAATCAAGTTTCTCCTGTACCTTCAGCATCCTCATAAGTCCTTCGAGCTGGTGCATGAGGTGTTTGCGCGACTCCTGCAGCGAGGACAGGTGGCCCTCCAGCTCGTCCTTGCGTTGCCGCAGCGCGCGCAGCTCCGACACCAGCGGCGGCGCCCCGCCCACCGCCCCACCCACACCCTCCGCCTCCTGTTGACGTCTGAAACAATCGATATCATTTTGCTGAAATCCCGACAGCCATTTCGGTGTGTGTGTAAAAAGAGAGATGAGTTATTGCAAATGAAAACTAAAGCTATTTTATAGTGACGATAACTGTTATTTATTTTTAATTAATATTGTTTTTTATCAGCATTGTCACAATGATACAGAGTATTGGGTGAACGTAGATAATACCTCCCACACCGGTTTCGGTGACGGTGGCCGAATTCATTGAAACCAGGCCAGTTACGCAGGAGTAATTTTATAGTGCTTAAGTGTATGCGCAGTACACAGGAGCACTCTCTATTCCTTTACTCTCATAACCCAGTGGGACGGAAGACCAACACGACTGACGAGAGATCACGCGCAGAACCGACTTTTACATGCCCATCCGACGCATGGATCATCTTACTTGTCAGACAATCAGGTGATAAGCCTGCATTATCCTAACGAAACTTGGAAATAACATGTTTACAACGCGGGAATCGAACCCACGGCCTCCGTGTCAAGAGCCGCGCTCTAAACTACTGGACCACGGAGGCGATGAACGTACCCGATTTTTGAGATTTTGTGACAGGACTTCCTCTTTTCAATAGGTTTTTTGTTGTTAGCCAATAAAAAGCACCAATGAATAGATAAACAGCTGTTAAAACTTTAGAAA
Source organism: Polyommatus icarus (assembly GCA_937595015.1). Classification (NCBI taxonomy): domain Eukaryota; kingdom Metazoa; phylum Arthropoda; class Insecta; order Lepidoptera; family Lycaenidae; genus Polyommatus; species Polyommatus icarus. Next base: position 24,693,787 of record OW569321.1, read on the forward strand.
GTATGCAATTATCGATTAACCTACATTGGTTATTTGTTAACCGACTTCCAAAAAACGAGGAGGTTATATGTTCGGCTGTGGATATTTTTTTTTTATTTTTTTTTATTTTTGTATGTTCAACGATTACTCCGCCGTTTGAGAACCGATTTTCGAAATTTTTGTTTTGTTGTATTAGGTTTCACTCCAATTTGGTCCCATTTTCACAAAGGTGGTGACCTGATGATGGGATCCATGAGTAATCGAGGGAACTCCTCGAAATTTATATGGAAACATATGGTGATTTTGGTTTTATGTGAAGTGTACTAAGAATACGCTACCAAAAAGTCAAATATTGGGTCAAGGTATACCATGGTTTCGATGATGCTGAGAGAACTCCTGATTCCTTGTAGATACACGTTAGGGAGTTTCGGCGTTGTTTTAAGAACAGAAAGCATAAACTACTATGCAATTCATATTCATCATCATAATCATCATCATCATCATCATCGTCATCATCATCATTACCACGTCGTGTTAAGGCCACCAATGTCTCATGGCACAGAATAGATAATAGTACAAGGCATAGGTATGGATATACTAATAATAATAATTATGTACTGTATAACAATTAACAACACCTGTTTGTTTTTAATACACGGCGGTCGGCGTCGCCGCCCAGCGCAGAAGACAGAATATCGAATACTTTACTAACTACTTTATATACAGATCGAATACTTTACTACTTTATAAAATTTTAATAGACAAATAGAATTAAAATAAAGTTATTTTAAAAAGAGCATTTAAACAAAACAAAGTCATTAAGTGTCTTTTTAATAAGTTATACTTATTAATCGATAGATGGTGCGCTAAGTACCTATCGATTTGAATTCTTGATAACAAGAACAGCTGTCAATAATTATGATAATATTAAATATTATGCTACGCTACATCCTATGCAAGTTTGTACAATTTTTTATCTAATAGATCCTTCGATCGTGGAAAAACGAGACACAATAGCCTTTCTATTGTTATCGCAATCGCCGGTGACCGCTTCAGGCTTGAAGTATTAAAATTGTTAAATTACTTAGCACAATATGTTCACTTCACTGATAATATTATATTATTTTGTGAGTGTGAGTTGTGACTCTTAACAAATTGTAATAAGATACATAAAATATACGCGAAGATTTATCTACTAATGTAACTAAAAAGAGTGAAATTATTATTATTTTTAACAAAAAATTAAAACCGACTTCCAAGGTAAAAATAATAATAACATTAATATGAACTAAAAAGTATTAAATAATTTTTACTATCTAATAGTGCCTTTTTACGAATTCGGCTAAACCTCAACTATTTCTGTACTCAATCTTCATAATTTTGAAGTCGGTGCCAGTTCCAAAAAATTTAAATATTCTGTCAGAGGACTGAAGATTCAGCTATCTGGTACCGACTTCAAAATAATGAAGATTGAGTACAGAAATAGTTGAGGTTTAGCCGAATTCGTAAAAAGGCACTATTAGATAGTAAAAATTATTTAATACTTTTTAGTTCATATTAATGTTATTATTGTTTTTACCTTGGAAGTCGGTTTTAATTTTTTGTTAAAAATAATAATTATTAGTTAGTACACACTATTTACCTCGTTGTTTTTTAATAAATGAAGTAATTAAATTAAGAGTGGATTCTCACCTGAGTCGTGCTATCTCTCTCATAATCTCCCTGTTCTTGGCCTCCAGCTGCGATATCAGCTCACGTTGCTGCCGCGCCGCGTCCACCTCTGCTCCCTCAGACGACGATCGGCCCTAAAATATTATATATTTTATAGCAGCTGTCGCCTGTCCCGGCAAACGTTGCTTTGCCATAATAATATAAAGTATTTCGCCCATATTATTTTGTTGAAGACTAAATAAGTATGTCGCCATGGCAACGTCGATCGCTATCCCATCGCACAAACAATGGTCGCCGTCAGTCTCAGGTTGTAATAATTTACTATTATTTATTCAACAAATGCACTTATCAATATATAAACTACCCAGTAGCCGATTCTCAGACCTACTGAATATGCATATAAAATTTGGTAAAAATCAGTAAAGCCGTTTCGGAGGAGTTCGCGGACTAACATTGTGACACGAGAATTTTATATATAAGATTTTACTAGCTGACCCGACAGACGTTGTCCTGTCTTAACGATGATTATTTAATTCGAATTGGTATAATTAAGTAAACAATAGATTAAAATTAGAATCTCCATGCCAAATTTCATCAAAATAGATTGAATAGTTTAGGCGAAAATCATATAAGTTTATTGTGCGGGAACCGTACATTTTCCGAGACTCAAAGTATCTCTATGCCAAATTTCAGCGAAATCGGTCCAGCCGTTCAGGCGTGATGTCGTCCACCACGCGAATATGGATTAATTTTTATATATAGTAATATTAGTGCAAGAAGTAATTACTGTTATAATTTACTTAGTAGCTTACCAATTCTGGAGTAAGAGAAGCCGATCTCCCGGCTCGAGGCTGTACAAAAAAAAAAACTTTTGACTAAGTTCAAAATAAAACAGGGCGAAAAAAACTTGATTCAGAGAGGGAGAGAAAGAGAATTGAAACAGAAAATACGCAATCTCTGGACATAACGGTCGTAAATGTTGTGCGTGGTCAACTTTAAATCGCTCGTTAAAATGCACCAATGTGCATTTTAAAATGAAACAATTTTCATTTTCAGGTTTCGATTGTAAAGTGAAAAGTAAGCGGGGTGCACGCCGACGGTGACTGGTGAGTGGTGACAAGTCATTGGTTAATCAGCGATTAGACAGTGCGTTATTAGTAAACCACCAATCAGATGGTGACACGTAATACCTATTATACACAATACACATATTATACACATTGCATACACAAGCACCAATTTTCACCGAGCAATCTTAGTTGTGTGTGTGTGTGTGTGTGTGTGTGTGTGTACTACGAGGGTGGGATGATAACTAGCCTAATAGTAGAAAACTTAACTTTTCGTGATAACATTAATTTTATTTTTCGATAGAGTCTCTGTGAACCTCTATGCACTTACTCCATCTTTGTTCTAAAGCAGTAATGCCTTCCATAAAATGATTTCTTTCAAGGTCTGCAAAATACTCCTCTACAGCGACTATGAGTGCTATGACTTCATCATTTGTAGCAAATTTCTGTCAAAAAAGTTTTGAGCTTAGGGAATAAATGGAAGTCTGATGGCGCTAGATCAGGCGAATAAGGTGGGTGGGGCAACAAATAGTACTTTAATTCATTGATTTTCTTTAATTCTTTTTTGATCGTGCGTAAGCAATCGCGGCAGCCATCGGGTCGATAACTTTTTCATATTTGGTTCCTCACTTAGGATACGATCTACCCGTATTTTGAGATACCTATAGTGTCTGCTATTTCAGATAACTTCAATCGTCGGTCTACTAAAACCATATCATAATATACTTTCACGACCATTTCCGGAGTTGTGACGCTTTTTGCACGTTCGGGCGGGTTTCATCTTCGACCCATGAACGACCGCGCTTAAACCCAGCCACCCAGTTTTTTACTGTGGCATGAGAAGAAGCAGATTCACCCAAAACATTTTTTAATTCGTCACAGATATATCTCCCCTTTATCCCCTTCATATGAGGAAACTTTATCGGCGCTCTTTGTTCAATTTTATCCATTTTAAACACAGTTAACGAATTTTTAAAAAAAATCGTTAACTGTTTTCAAAATGGATAAAAATATAATAAACTTTAAATATATTAATAATAAATGATAAAAATATAATAAAATTTTCACGCCATCAAATTCAAATTTAGAACACAGGTTTCCAGAGACACGAATTTAAAAATGACATACATATTTTTTTAATTTTAACTTTTTAAATAGCAGAGGCTAGTTACTTCTCATACTACTCCGTAATACGGACCAATACGACCTGCAAACCTTCAAGAAGAGAGCGTATTCCCTCTTAAAAGGCCGGCAACGAAGTACAGCTCTTCAAATGTTGCAAGTATCTATGGGCAACGGTAGTTGCTTTCATCCATCAGGTGCCATCAGGTCACCCGTTGGCTCGTTTGCCCCCTTATTTTACACCCAGGAATACTAACAACGCCCTGTGCTCCTACTATGCAGGTACTAATAAAAAAGTGTCGAGGTCAAGTATCGTTCAGCAACGCCGTAACGCCGCCGTTCAACCTCCTTTCGCAACGCCGAACGCGCCATAAGGAATTTCGTTCCAAAAAACTCACCATAGTCCTGTTCTCGTGCGCGAGGCGGGCGGCGTACCGCGCTATGAGCCGGTGCTCGTCGTCCACGCCGCGGGAGAGGTGCTCCGCTATACCTGACAATGACGATGTCATTTATTTACATAAAAAATTGACATTGTAAGTTTATCTTGTATAGCTATGTCCACATTATCCAATTTCATCTACAATTTTCGTCATCGTCTTTTTATTCAACTTTCGTTTGGCATATTTAATAATTGAATGCTGATAATCCACCCGTGTTGAACGAAAAGTGTCATAGCGAACGCTACGATTTCAACGCGCGTCACGGGTATGCCGCATGCCTCACTTTCGCTGTTTACTGCACTAAAGGCCAAGTATGGACAAAGCTAATGGACAATGCAACTTGTACGGAAATTGACGAATCTCTGAATAAATAAACTAGCAACTAAGGATTATGGCAGTTTATACTGTTCTTGATACCGTAAAATCCACTTGGTGTGGGTATTATAAATATAAAATTATGTCTGACTGTTTTTACATTTTGTAAATCTTTTAAATGTATCACTCTTTACAAACTCTTTAAAAATATATTATAAGACTGTTTGGAGACCACAATAAACGTAAATAAATACATCAATAGTCAAAAAGTTATTTATCCCAATATTTGCACTTATCAAAATTTGGACATGTCAAGATCAAATATAACAAATGAAAATAACAATTAATTTTACAAATCTCTTCACGCATAAAACGCTAAAACTATTTTGATGACCAATATGGAAATGCTGAGGTAGGTACCAGAAGTTAGTTTTTCTTCCGGGAAGGCGGAAAAATATGTAATCTATACATATAATAAATTCAAAATAAACATGTGCGCTCACTGCGGTGCGTGGATCGCGAGGAGCGGCTGTCGAGCGAGCCGGTGTTGACGTACCCCGCGCCGTACTCCGGGAAACCGTTGTGCGCCGGCACCGGCGACGGCGGCCTAGGTAAAATAAGAAAGTTGATCGTTAAGTTGATTCATGTTACCTCTCTCGTACTTTGTATATAATCTTAAAGGGAAGACATGAATTTACACCTTAGCGCTAATTTAGGCAAGTGGTATATTAGTGGTAGTGGCATATTGTGAATACTGTATAGCTCGAGACAAAGTGAGCTATGTGACACATTCTAGATTGGGCAACATGCCCTTATTCTGATTTACATGATATTCAAGCAAGGGCATTTCGATCAATTTCATCATGCTGCTCGCACTTCGGCTACGTCTGTTTAAGGCTTCGTTCAAACCTACGCGACCAAGCGACTGCGAAGAGGGAGCGTCAAGTAATTATACGTCAAGTTGTCAAATGTGTGTTTTGTATTGACGCTCCTGCTTCGCAGTCGCTTGGTCGCGTAGGTTTGAACTGAGCATTATTGGCTTTACATTAATTTTCTATGAGTCACTAATCTCTATGGTCAAGAAAGCATATTCTTTCCCTGCCATAATTAACTTTATTATACTTTACACAGATTACTGCAGTAGTATTACATACACGATGTGACTAAGGTCGAGCGTGCGTTCAGGCCGCTCGGGGTAGCGCGGCAGCTGCGGGCGCGCACGCTCGGGCACGCACCGGAACGACTTGCGCAGCATCGCGCCTATCTGCTTCGACGGTGACTTATACACTACACAGATTACAGTAGTATTACATACACGATGTGACTTAGGTCGAGCGTGCGTTCAGGCCGCTCGGGGTAGCGCGGCAGCTGCGGGCGCGCACGCTCGGGCACGCACCGGAAAGACTTGCGCAGCGTCGCGCCTATCTGCTTCGACGGTGACTTATACACTACACAGATTACAGTAGTATTACATACACGATGTGACTTAGGTCGAGCGTGCGTTCAGGCCGCTCGGGGTAGCGCGGCAGCTGCGGGCGCGCACGCTCGGGCACGCACCGGAAAGACTTGCGCAGCGTCGCGCCTATCTGCTTCGACGGTGACTTCTGTAATATAAACATCGTTATGAGTACGTAATAAAACTTTATTGATGTGGTATGTAACTTGTAATAAAACATTATCCCAAGTTTTTTACCTCTACAACCATAATTTTTCAATTTTTTTAGCTTGTAAATATAATTAACACCTCTAGATATGCTAGATAGAATGTAACAATAGATTTATGCGCTTATTATTGAAATGATCAAAATCATTTCAGTACTTACTGTAAAAAAAATATTTTTTGTGTCCAATATTTTCGAACATAATTAAAATTACATTATAATACAGCTTTCTATAACCTTTGGCATAGGAAACCTAAAATACCTAATATTCGTTTTGCTATTTTGGCTGCATATAAGCTCTATGATATAAGCTATGTAGCTTATGAGTTATGTCAAAATTTAAGTTAGCTTAAGGACATTCCTGTCAAATTCTTAATTAAAGTAATCATTAAAAGTCTCTGTGTGCAGCCGTAAGTATGTAAGAAGTTTATACGTACATATGTGGCGTACTCCTTGACCTCGTGGTCGTTAGTGTGTGGGGGGGAGACGTGTCCGCGCCAGAAGCAGTCCTGGCACAGTGTGTAGGCGGGGCAGCGCGTGCAGCGGTACCGCAGGCCCGCCAGCGACCCGCGCCCGCAAGCGCTGCACGCCAGCGGGTGCACCACTGTAAAAATATACATATATTTTATTTAAAAAAAAAAAAAACTTAAATCTATCTCACTAACCGCCCTACTCATAGACGAACCATAAACTACATTCATTAAGCCTCTTACATTAAACTGTCAGACTCTTCATTCAATTGAAGGTTAATCATAATTAAATGTATCTGAGCGCGGCAGTTAATCTTACCTTATTAGATTAGTTTTATCTCTCAACAATATTCTCTTAAATTACAACTACACAAGGGACACACACACGCTAAAGTATTATCACTCATTCACATACACCCTGTAGTTGTTTGTATTTCAGTTTACAGGCATAGCATAATATTTATGATTCCCTTGATACAATGTGGGAAAAACAAGATATAATTTTTATTGCTCAGCAAGTGAAGATATGTAGGGGTCCAGCAGAACCCCATTAAAGAAATCCACTGGACCACGGCACATTAATTCAGGTAACGAGTCATCATAATAGCAACTTAATTAGTACAAGTCCCATGACTTGTACTAAGCAAGTCATGGGTGATGGGACTTGTACTAATTAAGTTGCTATTATGATACCAAAGTTTTTGCCGTAAATGATTAAGATGTCACATTTGAGAAGAATGTTGTAAAAAAATGTCGCTTCAGGCTGGGTGTTTTATTGGGGCTCTAAAATAAATCATACCATTTTCAACACTAGCCAAGCGATGGAGTAGCGGCAGCCACACAAGACATGGAGGTCCTGGATCTGACATTAGTGTATCCAAAAAGTCATTGACTGTAATCTTCCCATTCTGTAAACAACATTTAAATATTAAGGACATATTTAAGATAAAAGATTTGTCTAATAAGAGTAATTATAAATTGTCTATTATTATTATTATAAACACAAAAATGTGTCTGTCACCTCATTATTCTCAAACTGCTAAAATTATTTTTGATATGGAAAAACTCAGAATCCATGATTTCAAAGCTAGATGTGCACTCTCAAACTTCTAAAAAAAATATTTGGTTGACATTTGATAGGGATAAACTCAGAATCCCGGATTTCTAAGCTAGATGTGTCAAGTGTGCAAGCCCCTTACCTGGTTAAAAATTGACAGAGCTAAGCTGTCATTGTAGCTGAATGAAGGGGATTCATATACAGCAGCGGGCAGAGCAAGAACTTCCCGCAGGTAGTCAGACAGTCTTTTCATTAGCAAGTGGCCGTTTCCATCCGAAAGTTGTGAGAAGATATCTGAAATAATTATTTTGATATACATTTTATAATTTTTAATTTTTTTAGAAATTATAACTAGTTGTAGTTGTGTTGTTGATATTTTATATACAGTAAAAACTTGATTATCACTCCTCAATTATACTGATTTGCGATTATCCGGATGGCCAGCACATGAGCAGTACTATATAGTCTAGCTACTATGATATTCACTACAATCTAAACAAAATATTACTTACATCTCAATTTGTCCATGAGTTTCCCAGCACACATAGTTGCCAATGCCACTTTGATTGAGAACACTCGGATCTTGCCAACATTTTCTCTGGAACAAGATAAACTATCTTTATGAAATGTAGGACATAGACCCTTGAACTTTATACTAAAGCTGGTACACCAGTTATCCGTTTGAAATGGCTGCACTCCCCACAATTGAAATAGTTTTATTTCAATTGTGGGGAGTTATAGTTTATATAGTTATAGTTAGGAGAAATAGTTTTAATTCAAGGTTTCTGTATTAAGTACACTATGTTTTAACCCATTATATATATTATGGTAACTAAACGAACACTGACTCATATTTGGCCAGCTTCTGAATGTAATTGCAAATTTATGGGTATGAAACTACTTTACCAAATACTGTTGTTTCCATTACTTACCCTGTACTATAAGCTGAGAGAAGCCAGTTCAGTAGTAAAGCAGAGCAGGCTTCCACTGACACTTGGTTTGCTGGTGGCAATCTTTTATTAAGATTGTGGTACAATGAGGACACCAATGTTTCCAGCCTGGTCACATTGACACATGCGGTAGGTTCTAGTGTGTTCAGTGCATTCTCCCTGAACGCCTCTATGACATTCCAAATGTCTATTGCGTGCACTACAACATACACACAATTTATTTTATTGCATTTATAATATTGATATCTACGAATAATAAAAACTAAGGAAACGTAACTCCCATACGATTACTGTTTAAAATTTGGTTCCTTTCAAACTGTCATGTAACGTCAGCCTTTATACTGCTCAATGCCACCTAAATATTGCAAATGTATTGAAATGTGTACCTAAGGTACACTTTTTGATGAGTATTTTGGAGCATTTCTTTTGACGGAGTTACTCTTTCTTAGTTTTTATTAATTGTAGATTGATATAGATTAATTAAGTATAAGTTTGTTTATTAAAAGCATTTAGTACACTTAATACTTTTATATGATTAAAATTGTAACTTACAATTGCATTTCTTTTGGACAAATCTCAGTTTGCAAGCAGTCCTATAGGAGGCAAATCTGATAAGGTCAAAGTTCTGTTCTCTCATCTCTTGCTGCAGCTGGGACCGAGGGTCCAGTGAGGTATTCCCCACAGGGTGGGGAGGCATTACCCCCATGTTCTCACGTTCTAGAGACATTGTGATCTAAAACAATTACAAATGTCATAATTTATAATATAAGGTAGAGAAATTAAAAATGGTTTATTATTATTTTTGCTTTATAACATAATTAGGTGATTTTCATTAAAACTTACTCATAAAAGCAGTCGGGTGATAATTTACATATTATTATTAACTTCAGTTATTAGTTAGAAACCATACCTACATATACCAAACAAATCTAACAAACATCATAAACTATGGAACTTACATTGTATGCATTACCATACATATTAGTGAGAAAACCGTGACAAATTCGTGGTCAAGCTTTATTCTTCTTTGTTTTTAATTGATAATATTTATTGTGGACCTACTCTAATACATCTAATATATAATATTTTGTCTTGGGAGAAGATAGTTGTACTATACTTTAATATTTACTTTTTAAATTACCACAGTGTACTTAATATAACGATAAAGAACTATTTGTGTACAAACCTTTAGTTATCTCATCACTTTTTTAAAGAAAATACGTCCTATTTAATCAAATCACGGTACTTTTTAAGTTAAATCGATTAATGTGACGAGTTTTAGATTTTCATTCTAAATAGTAGTGTGGTTTGTACTTGTCCAGTTTTTCGTGCATTTCAGTTGAAACACTATATTCACAATTCACTTATTACGAGAATACACAAAATTTAATCACTTTTTATCTAAAAAATTTCAACAAATTAGCTGATGTACAAAACTGACAGCCAAGTATTCGGTCTGCCATTATAGAAGTCGAAGTTGGAAGGGAGTAATGGAACGTCAGATTCAAGAACATTTTTCTTTGTTTGCTCAAAAATACAGAAATTAAAATAAAATTAAAAAAAATAAAACTTCTAGAAACTATTCTTACTTACGTAGCATTTAATCTTCGAAAATATATTAATAAAAGTGTTTTTAGCGAAAATAATAAATAATAGATGAATTGTATGGATTTGTAAAATGGAACGTGTCTGTTTTTTTTTTAGTAAACGACAAAACGACAATGAGCTGTGGGCATAGACCCTTTAAGTTTTACTTTTTACTTTGCTTTTTACCATTGCATCATTTTTGGATATTATTTTATTTCTTTAAATTTTGATACATCTGTTATTAAGCTTAGCAATATCTAACAATATTAAACTGTAATTTGTACCACTTGAATACACTCAACCTGACTTAGTGAGTAGCGTGAGTTTTATAATTAACATTGTAATAAAACTTTATCCTTACAAACTAAGTAGTACCTTTTATATTTATTAAATATTAAACTAGGCCTATGCGACGGTAGCCAGTAAATTAATCATCAATCACACACCTCCTCGACACTAGTCACTAGTCAGAAGTCACTGCACAGTAAAACACGAGACAGGTACTCGTATAAGTATTCAGTAACGACTTGATGTTATTTGCTGCAAATTCTTCGAACATCTATATTTTAATCTTTATTCTTTCTTTGTGTTCCTAATAAGTAGAACTAATAATGGTTCCGAATAAGTAGAAACTACGAATAATAATTTCAACTGCAGGTGCTCAATGTTTTCTTCGTTTCTTTCAAATATGAACCCTGGGTGATTCTAATAAAGGTCTAAAACGGCTTACACAAACAGTCAGCTGCCCAGTCAGCAGGTGATAAGAGCCTTGTCATTACCTGTGAGTACCTACGTTATACGTAGGTATATTATGGTGACTTAAGGCCACCACACACGTACGAGTACCACAACCACACCACGTCGCAAGGACAAAATGCCGTCAAGCAGTGGTTACAGGTTAACCACGTGTAAATGGTGTCGCTGCAGCTTTTTGTAGTTGCGTTGTGGTACCGACAAAATTGTATGTGGTCGGCCACTAGTTCACCTGTGGTTGCGATGTGGTCGGTATCACACAAGTGGTCGACAACGACTGCAAAATTTGGTAAGTGTAGAATAGTTCAGTTCATTTACAATACGAAATATACGCCAGACCAGGCCACGTGGTGTTGTTGTCGTGTGGTTGTGGTGCGTGTGGTTTGGCCCTTATAAATTACGTCATAGCAGCTGTTGCAGTGCGACCAAGTTCCTCATGTCCATCGGTAATCCCCCGACCAAAAAACGAACTCTCCATAACTCATGAAGCCTGCATAAAACCAACCGATTTTCGTTAATCTAATTGGATTCGGAAACTTTACGTGCGATCATTGGTCAATGCTTTCTGAATTAGAGTCAAATTGCGCTACCGTGAATCAGCACACTAGACAGATAAAACTTAATGCCTGGGTTATACCGTACACGATGCGAGCTGATATGCGAGAATTCCCTGTCAACTGCGACGTCAGGAGCGTGCATGGTGTGGCCCACAGAGGCGAGCGACACTGAACTGGCCCAGTAGCTGCCTACTATCACTTCAGTTGCTCGTACTGTCGAATGTCACACGTGTGACTTTAGGGGAGGGGGCCAGGCCCTCTCATTGTTTATCTCCAAACCAACCAGCAACAGACAAGTTATAGCCACGATTAAACTACCATGGTCTTAGCCAGACCAGTAGCTTAGACCCTTTCGAAAAAAAATGTCGTACTCTGTAACCTATCCTCGTGTCAGTAGCAACGTGACGAGCATATTTTCCTCTATGGTGACGAGGCGATGTGATGCGACGCATTCTAATGTGCCTGACAAAAGAACTTCTATCTACCAGACTTGTCTCGAAATGTGAATGCATTCGATCTAGTCGTAGCTCACTTACTCGTAGCAGTCGTACCGTTGCAATTTGACTGACCGGCGCGACCTAAGAGTCTACACAGACGGACTGCATTTCAACTGCAATTTGCAGTTGGATTGCAGTTTGAATGCAGTTGACACGACTGCAATAGAACTGCAAGCCAAGCGCGCAGTCGGATTGCAGTTCAGTTGCAGTCGGCGTGCAGTCGTGTGAACTGTTTGGTTTGCAGTTCTATTGCAGTCGTATTGCAGTCGTGTCAACTGCATTCAAACTGCAATCCAACTGCAATTTGCAGTTGGATTGCAGTTGAAATGCAGTCCGTCTGTGTAGACCCTAACGCAATAGTCATAAATGGACTAATAATACTATCTAATATTTATTTTTAGGTTGGTAAACTCAAGTAAAACAAAAAGACAACAATCTAATAACACCTTTATTATTCAATGAACACAGTTCACATCGATTCTAACACTGAAATATTATGTAAATATAGTGAGGAGCTATGATAATTTATTACACAATATAAATGATTATAGTATTAGTTATAAGTTATAATATTTACACCAGTCACTATGATAAACCTTCGGTTAAACATCATTTTAAATGTAACAAAAATTTTAACTCCCCTGGAGCTTCAGCTTATACTTAAGTAAAACTAATCAACCTAAGTCCTAAATTATTATTAAAATTTAAGACGATTTAAATTTGAACAAAATAAATACTAATTTAATAATATTATGTTAAAAATACCCTCGGGCCAACCCACACGTAACACAACCACACGACATCTCAACGACAAAAAAATGTCGTCGAGCAGTGGTTACGTGTGAATGGTGTCGCTGCAGCTTATTGTAGTTGCGTTGTGGTACCGACGTGGTTGCGTTATCGCCAGTGGTTGCGATGTAGTACGAAAGTCAATCAAACGGAGAGGGGGAAGAGCGCGGGCGGTGTGCGCGCACACGTGGTTGCGATGTGGTCGGTATCTGATAAGTGGTCGACAACGACTGCAAAATGTAGTACGTGTGAATGGTCCAGTTCATTTACAATACGAAATATACGCCCGACCACGTGGTGTGGTTGTGGTTGTGATACGTGTGGGTTGGCCCTTAAAAATAAATATTTTTACTTTACAACGTTGACTGATTTAAGACGAGAAGACCGCGTAGGTACCTATAGTTAGTTACATAATATATTTGTAAAATTTTTCTACTGCGAGCTAAGAGCTAGAAATAAGAATAACTTATAGCAGACTCATGAACCGTAACTTACATAACATAGTTTTTATATGGCCACGAAAATTAAACATTCAAAAGTCTGCTTAGGTAAGATATTAAATCAACTTATAGTCCGGTCTAATTAGACTAAAAAATAGGGGTGAGGTTACATTAATTCCGACAAGGATGAATATTGGTAGGATTGTTCTATACACTATAATAAAGGAAATGTGAAAAGTCCTCATCGATCCGGCACGTGCAAAAAAATTTACTCGGGGTCAAAGGTTACAAAAACGGGTTTTCCGCGATTTTCAGCAAAACGGTAAGTTTTATCATAAAATCAGCTCAGACAAAATTTGTAGATCAGATAATTATCTATAAAAATGTCGTTATACTTTTTTTTCTAAGAGTCACCATTTTTGAGATATAACGATTCAAAAAGTTGAATGAGTTTGAGGAATAAGTGTACTTAGCGCGTTTTTTTTCAAGTTACACCTTTTAAGGGTACATCAACGACAAAACTGACTAGCGGTGTATATAGTCTGATGTATGCGATACATCGTCGTAGACAAAAGTACAATTATACCTCAAACTCTTTCAACTTTTTGAATAGTTATATCTCAAAAATGGTGGCTCTTAGGAAAAAAAAGAATTAAGACATTTTTATAGATAATTATCTGATCTACAAATTTTGTCTGAGCTGATTTTATGATAAAACTTACCGTTTTGCTGAAAATTGCAAAAAAGACCTTTGACCCCGAGTAAATTTTTTTGCACGTGCCGGATCGATGAGGACTTTTCACATTTCCTTTATTATAGTGTATTGGAACAATCCTACCAATATTCAGCCTAGTCGGAATTTATGTAACCTTGGATGTCTAAATTGATCGGAGTATTAGCAAAAAGGTCGTTTCGTTAACAAACATTTTATAATCATTTAAATTATTTTAATAGCTGAACATAAAACCTCTTCCTTTCATGGAAGTTGAATAGATACGGTTAGGACAATAAAGCAAGATATGTTTTATTTCTTGTTCTGCATAACCCCCGAAATTTTGCGGGGTTTTTTCGGTATTCTCTGTTAAAGGATGGGAAAAATGCCTAAAAATATAATAATATGTAGACTGTAGAGACAATGGTAGCGGAAGTACATATTTTTATTGTACTACATCTTTATACTACGATACATACCTAAGTCTTAAGTCATAACTTTAGATATTATCTTAGACGCAAGTTTCGTGTACATTTTCAGGCATAACTATACAGTAACAGATCGAGTATATTTGAGTATTCATGATATTTACAAGATTATTGTGTACGTCACAGTTTGGTATGAAATTGGTCCGTACTTGGACGATAGGTTACATTGAGTGTAAGCAGACACGGTGAGCCCGCTACGCGACACTACACTGCAGCGGAACGACGTGTCAGTTAATTTCCAACAATATTATAATATTAAACGACCGCAACTCCGTTGAACCAAAATTCGTTTATCGCGCGGGAAACGTACATTTTGTTGGGATAAAAAGTACCCTATGTCCTTTCCCGGGGCTCCTCTATCCCCATACAAAATTTCAGCAAAATCGGTTCAGCGGCTTGGGCGTGAAGAGGTACACAGACAGACAGACACACTTTCTCACTTAAGATAATATTTTTATTGCAATTGTATGAAATCGTGTGAGAATTGAGACACAAAACGTTAGAGCCATGCCACACGATGCGAGATGACGAGACGAAGCAGGGAGGGGTGAAGCTCGAGTCCGTCGCTGCTACGGTCGCGGTACTGCAAAACGTTGCGGCGCCGCACTCACCGTGTGGTCGGTAGTCCGGCGAGATGACCTGCGGTGCGGCACCGCACCGCGTCGTGTGGCATGGCTCGGCTTCTTACAGACGAACGGCATATGGAACGTGAAGTGTCGCGTCGCGTCGCTCTGCTGCAGCGTAGTGTCGCCTAGTGTGGTCTCGGCTTAAGATTACACACAAAGTACAGATATATTCTACTATCTTTAAGTTTAATATTTTATACTTTTCTAGCTGACATCAACGTACATTTTATTTTACAAGAATAAAGCAGCACTGTATTACGTACTTTACATTCTGCAAGTTCTCAAAAGCGTTCCAAGATATTTTTACTTTATACCGGAATACGTATATATCTACTAGTTAGATAAATATAAATATCTTAGTATTAACAACATTAATATCGTTTTATTTTAAAATACATTTTCTAGTAACATATTTTCTATATATTTTTTAACTCTTTACTTTATGTAAGTACACCGACATTATATTATATAGATTTAAGATATTCTATTCTTATTTTATACAGCATCATATTTAAACTTTAATAGCATTACTAAAAAAAACGACTCCTGTAAACGCCCTAAAGATATTGCAAAAAAAAAATGACTAGGTCACACTTTGTTTACCACGCATACCTACCCCTCTGTCGATACTCATATTGCCAATTTTCACGTTTTATTATAGTCACTGATATTATGATACTAATAGGTATAATAGTTTATAATATAGAGACATAGAATATTATGTAATACTACGTAACATACACGTAATCACATTGTAATCATAATATTATAGTTGTTAGATAATAATATATTCTAATCACATTATTTTTAAATTTTATTATTTACAACTCTCCTTAGAAAGGGGTCCGGAACCCCAGGACGCCCTTATATATTCCCATGCCGTAGCGGCCCCGGATGACCATAGGCCGTATAGGCCGCGGCCTAGGCGGGCAGCGTCCAAAGGCCGATAGATTTAAAATGGCCTACACTAAAAAAAAATCGGCACTGGGCCGTACCCCGTAGCACACGCTACAAAAATATTATTTATTTGTTGTGCTCAACTACACACATCACTTTTAAAATCCCACCGATCGCCGCATCAATGGAATGCCCACTGATAGAAAATGTAGACCTGGGGCCAGTAACAGATTTTCATGACCAAGACCCTCCCAACCGAAACTTCATAAAATGAATAAGGGACTTATACTATGAATACTAGCGACCGTCCGTGTCAGTTGCGACTCCGTTGGTGGGGTGGGCAGTGGCAGCCTCCCAAAGATGAAGAAAAAAAAATTTTTTTCAGTCATTTCCTCTCATTTGAAAATTTATGAGAGTATTGTTAAAATGCTCTAGTAAACAATAAAAAAATCAGCTAGCTGTAAGTCAGTGGAAAAGTCATCAGCTGAAAAGTTTTAGTAGGTATAGATGCTGTTGCCTTACTTTTCAGCTGACAAACTTTCCGACTGAGATACAGCTAGCTGAGATTAATTTTCATTCATAGTAGCATATAAACGATCACCAGCTAAATTTTTAGCTGAGAGGAAATCATTGAAAATATAATATTTTTTTCATGTTCAAGGATCCAGCTGACGTATAATCCACCGTGTTATGGTCAGCTGACTGTTTTTCTTTCAAAATACTACATAAACTATACTCTGATAAATTTTAAAATGAGAGGAAATTGCTGAAAAAATTGCTTTTTTCTTCATGGGTGGGAGGCTGCCACTGCCCCCCACCCACGGAGTCGCAGCTGACGGTCGCTAGTATTCATAGTATAAGTCTCTTATTCATTGTACAAAGTTTCGCCCGAGAGGAAATCATGGACCAAAAATTTACCTGGCTCCCGGGCCAGAGCCAATTCTCGGCCCACCTAATTTTCACAAATTCATTTCTTCGAATACAGTGCATTCACACTAGGGAATTTGTTATCCGAAAAAGTAAATCACGCTCTTGCGCTGACAGAAACCAAATCTATGGCAGCGCGGTCGGAGCAGTTTTAGCCAATAGCAGCATAAGGTCGTGTTTTCACTGACGTGGAGCGTAGCGGAGCTTAGCGGTCCAATCATCATGCTCGAAATCTTCGCTCCGCAGTCCGCTTCGCTGTCATTCCGCTGGAATAGCACGATTGGTCAATTCGGGCACCGCTAAGCTCCGCTCCGCTTCATTGGAAACACACCCTTATAGCGGAAGTTGCTTTCATACCAAATACATAATCAACTGTTTTGGTTATATGCCACAGTTTAGACGTAGAGCCAGTGTCTCCAGGTGAAGCGGGAGACGGGCGCGCCGGCGCGGATCATGTCGTGCTCAGACTCCGGTGATATGCAGCATGCGATGCGCTGGAATTATAAACGATTTGACTTAGGCCGTGTTTCCACCTACAAGACAACTGTGACGAGAAGTGTCTGACAGTAGCTTGCAAGTGTAAACGCCGTAGCAAGTGCTGTCGGGACAATTTGTCAAGCGCTCCCTGCGAGTAGTTGCGACAGCATATCTAAACATGTCTGCGAGGACTCGCTACAGATCTCGCTGCGGGTCACCGCAGATATACGATCTAGTTTCATATAGCATTTATCCGCGAGCTTCTCGCACGACATTTATTGCAGCAATAAATTGCAGGAATTAGTATGAAATGTAAACAATATTGCAAGAAACTCACGCAGGACTTCCGCGAGTTTGCTTGCAGGTGGAAACACGGCCTAACATTGATAAAGTATGCACCATCGAGTAAATTGATTCTAGACAGTTGACAGATCTACGTCATTTGGTCGGACTAAGTCAATTCCAAGCAAACCAAGTTTAATCGTATTCCAAAGATTGACATGACCCGACCAAATGACGTAGATCCATCAACTGCCTATGAATCACCATTCTGATAGTACTTCATACCTGTCTAAAAGTCCCAGGTGTAGAGACGAGCTTGTATACAGCGAGTATGGGGATCATGAGTATGGAGGAGCAGGCGAGCCCCCAGCCCAGGACGACCGCCCAGCGCGGGTACATGTAGTGCTGGTACTGCAGCGGCTGCTGGTACAGAAGTCCGAACACGACGACGCCCTGAATAAATATGGAGGATGCAAGAAGCATTAGGTATCTTCGAAACATGGCTGATGAGTACTTCGCAGACGAGCTTCGAGGAATCGGAGTAGAGCGACCGCAGATTTACAATTTCAAGAATTAGTTTTAAATCGCATAGTATACCAAGACATAGACTTATAAGAGCTCGCATGTTGCATCCAACTAAATTGGACACCAATCGTATCAGAACCGCGATTCCTTTATTACCCACAAATTAAAAAGTTGTCCAATAAAATTGTGAAAATACACAATTTAGTTGTACGATAGTCGGAAACTTGAAATTGTATATCTACGGTGACCCTAAAACGCGAGGATTTCGTAAAATGACTAATTGAGCAAATGGTTTTTTTGGTCGGCAAGTTCTCTCAACAAGAGTTTCAAGCGCGAACCCTCTCTAATAATGGTATGTATGTGTTTCCGATACGCTCATGAAAGATGCAATGTGAAAATCAAACATTGTCAATATTTTCTTCCACAAACATAACAAATGCCATAGCCATACAATATTATAGTTTATACATACAATGATAAAGATGGGACTGATGAATTTCCAACAGATGCGCCAATACAGCCCCGGCCTGAAGCCCAGCATCTCCTCCACGTCGTCCGAAAACCTTTTCAGACCTGCAAACAATGTTTGGTTGTAAAACGCAATACAGAATAGTTTGAGGCTCTAGCAAGTAGCGAGTCAAAAAGACTCGCATCCTAGGTAATGGCCATCAATCATCATAAAATATTTATGTCTGTTGCAACAAATCTTGTGATTTCCCAAGACTTGTCGCAGGGCACTTTGTTATAATAAACACAGAGTGAAATAAAACTAAGTGATAATACTTTAGGGTGTGCACGTGTTTCTTGTAAAGAATTCACTGTGAAAGTAGCAGCGCTAAAAGAGCAATTTTTTTCACTTTTGTATGGAAAAACTTGTGACGCTGGGGCGTTTGCCCATACAAATCCCAAAAAATGTTGATATTTCAGCGCTGTTACTTTCTCGGTGAACTCTCTACGAGGAATACGTACACACCATAGACCTAAAATATTATCATCATATTACTACTTAGTTTTGTTACAAGTTACAACTTTGATACTTATTATTCGGGACTTAACGCGAAAGTTACAACTTGTATAAAGCCTGGTGAGTGGTGATCCATTAGTCCATTCAACCGCGCGTCTATCATCAGGTTTTTTTTTAAATTCTCGTTCCCCCGTACGCATGTAACAACACTGTATAATTACCGTAAAACCAGGATACAGCGACGGCCTCGAACAGCGCCGAGCACAGCAGCGAGATGCCCGCCGCGTACGTGTCAAGCAGGTGGAACATGTAGATGCCACCCTAATGACATAAGTTAAAAGTTAAAAAATATTATAAACACTTAAAAGAATAATTCATTAGACATTTAGCCGAAGTAAAACATGATAGATGATTATAGATGATGAATAAATAGGATGATATACGAAAACCATTAAAATATTATGAGCATAGAGCGTTGCTTGGTCACACTGCATAAAGCAACGCTATAATATGCACCAAGTTTTATTACACATTACCTTCAGACGATTGAACTACCGTGTGCAGTTGTCTAAAAGCCCCGTAATCACTCCTCACCTCAGTAAGGCTCAATTCAGACCACAACGCGGCGCGTTGATGCATTTATAATTTGTATTGATTTGCATGACATCTCACGCAATTGAATTCTGTCCAATCCGTACAAATTTAAAAATGCATCTACACGGGGCGTTGCGGTCTGAATTAATTAACACTCACCGGCGTGGCGTTGATGCAGGCGACGCAGAAGGAGACGCTGACGACGAGCAACGTGAAGTGTTCGCGGCGCACCTTGAGCCCGCACGCGCGCGCCTGGTCCAGCAGACCCGTGATCACTGCTCACGTCAGTAACACTCACCGGCGTGACGTTGATGCAGGCGACGCAGAAGGAGACGCTGACGACGAGCGGCGTGAAGTGTTCGCGGCGCACCTTGAGCCCGCACGCGCGCGCCTGGTCCAGCAGACCCGTGATCACTGCTCACGTCAGTAACACTCACCGGCGTGATGTTGATGCAGGCGACGCAGAAGGAGACGCTGACGACGAGCAGCGTGAAGTGTTCGCGGCGCACCTTGATCCCGCACGCGCGCGCCTGGTTCAGCAGACCCGTGATCACTGCTCACGTCAGTAACACTCACCGTCGTGACGTTGATGCAGGCGACGCAGAAGGAGACGCTGACGACGAGCAGCGTGAAGTGTTCGCGGCGCACCTTGAGCCCGCACGCGCGCGCCTGGTCCAGCAGACCCGTGATCACTGCTCACGTCAGTAACACTCACCGGCGTGACGTTGATGCAGGCGACGCAGAAGGAGACGCTGACGACGAGCAGCGTGAAGTGTTCGCGGCGCACCTTGAGCCCGCACGCGCGCGCCTGGTCCAGCAGACCCGTGATCACTGCTCACGTCAGTAACACTCACCGGCGTGACGTTGATGCAGGCGACGCAGAAGGAGACGCTGACGACGAGCAGCGTGAAGCGTTCGCGGCGAACCTTGAGCCCGCACGCGCGCGCCTGGTTCAGCAGACCCGTGATCACTGCTCACGTCAGTAACACTCACCGGCGTGACGTTGATGCAGGCGACGCAGAAGGAGACGCTGACGACGAGCAGCGTGAAGTGTTCGCGGCGCACCTTGAGCCCGCACGCGCGTGCCTGGTCCAGCAGACCCGTGATCACGCACTCCAGACCGCCCATCTGCAATCACGTTATCACATTTTTGGAGGTACGAAATGGGCTCGGGATCTATGTATTTGCTAAATACAGTTGTAAAGAAGCAATTAACTAATTAGTTTAGAAATAGTTACAAAAAAAGCAAGTAAACTAAATAACAAGTAAGAAATTGTTAACAAATTGTAATGCAAAAAGTATGTACCCCAGAGTCTAATCCAAGCATTATCAGCATGAAGAAGAAGAGCATCGCCCACAAGCTCGCACCGGGGAGAGTCGCTACCGCTTCGGGGTACACTTGGAACACCAGACCAGGACCTGGCAACGGAGGAATCCATACCTTACTAATATTATAAATGCAAAAGTGTGTCTGTCTGTCTGTCTTCACGTCCAAACAGCTGAACCGATTTTGCTGTTTAGCATATAAACACTTTGAGTCCCGGAAAAGGACATAGGATACTTTTTATCCCGGAAAATTGTACGGTTCGTGCGCGATAAACGATTTTTTGCGCAACAGACGTCATCTAGTTAGTTAATAAATTGATACAAATAAAGGATCAAGTACTTAAAGACTCAAATCCAATAAATCTTCAAGCAGATACGAATGGCCTACTTCTTGCGAAGTCTAACACAAAACTCACCTTCTGTAGCGACTGATGAAATTGGCACTCCCTGCTTGTGAGACATGAATCCAAGGTACGTGAAGATGACGAATCCAGAGAAAAATGACGTGAAGCAGTTCACCAAAGTTGTCACCAAACAGTCCCTGAAAATAAGACAAAAAGGGCATGTATAAGTATATGTTTTCAAAGCAGCGTTTTTTCATAGAATAGTCTCAAAACCAGAACGAATAATAAAAACTCCCACACCGGTTTCAGTGACGGTGGCCGGTTTCATTGAAAGCAGGCCAGTTACGCAAGAGTAATTTTATAGTGACCAAGTGTGTGCGCAGTACAGTCTCTATATCTTCACTCTCATAACCCAGTGGGATAGAATACCGACACGAGGTGAGAGATCAGGCGCGGGACCGACCTTTTACATGATCATAACTAAACCAAAGAGTAGGAACATGAAATATACCTGTAGCAGTTGTTGTGAAAAGTGTTATAGCTGGCGTAGGAGAGATGGACGCCGAACCCAGCACCGACTGAGTAGAAGATTTGGACTGCGGCATCTACCCACACCTGAAAAATAAATGATTGACTGGATGTCACCCGAAACTGCGTTTTAATTTTTCGCTATAAAAATTGAATTTTATCCTTTACGCTCAAAAAAGCTTCACACCAATTAAAAAAAAAAGAGTTAGAGCTTAAATTCATAAGGATGTAGCAGACGGACAAATATCTTATTTTCTTCGACAATATTGTTTGATGACATATTGTAAACTACTTTGCTATCGACATTCTAGAAATAGGAGGTTCTTTGATCAGCACTCAGCAGTCGATATTTCTTTGTATGTTCGGTGATTACTCTGCCGTTTGTGAATAGATTTCGAAAATTCCTTTCTTAGATTAGACATAATATTTTATTTAATGTACCTGTGTATCTTTTAAGCGCGATAGCTCCGGGTTGAGGTAGTAGGCGATGCCTCGCGTGGCACCGGGCAGCAGCAGTCCGCGCGCTAGCAGGATGGAGAGTACCACGTACGGCATAGTCGCTGTCATCCATACCACTTTACCTACGGGTAACATGTTTTTAGGATCAAAGCTTTAGATAGTGCTATTACCTGTTGCAATTAAATACCCTATTATAGTCCTAGGCCAAACAACATTTTTAGAGTTTTGGTAACTTTAATCAGAGAATCCATTCCAGAGTTTCCGACCAGAGAATCCATCGGTAGGGGAATACTTTAAGTCCAGACATAGGATACTTTTCATCTCGTGAAAATGTACGGTTCCCGCGCGATATATGAATTCTGGTGCAATGGAGTTGCGGTAGTAATTTTTCACGATGGATTTACAACGCCAAAATTTTTGTAATTAATTTCCAAAGCCAACTAATTATTTCTTAAAAAAATCATAGTATAAAGTCTTCATAAAAGATTGTGTATTTAGGCTAACCTGAGCTTTTCACTCCCTTGAACAGTGAAAGATACAAGGTGATGTACACGATACCCAAGCAGATGGCGAGCTGCCACTTGGGGAAGCCCAGGTCGTTGAGACCCTCAGAATTCTGCATCTCTAGCACTGCGCGACTGTAACAAACATTGCACATTTTAATGGAGTTTGCAAAGCTGGGATATTCCAGAGGTGATGTTGTTTAAATTCAGGATCGTAGGACACAGACACGTAGTGTAGTAGGATAACAAGATACCATACAGACAACTTTCAATAATGGAATTTTACATAACGCTTTGCTAAATGAAATTATGGCGCTTGCGATGTCTTAAGTCAAGCTCCACACATAATATATTTTGTGATATCTAACTTCGCCGTCGAAATGTTTGCATGCAATTTGATAAAGTACCCTCGTCTTTTTGCGACTGTTGGTTTAAAGGACCCACAACAGAGTTGGTACTTCTGCTTTCTTGAGAGCACTCACTGGAAGAACTCCGAGGCGGGTGTGAAGTGCGACAGAGGGCCTTGGTAGGGCAGCGTGGTGTTGGTGGCGTTGTGGAGACTGGTGTCCCAGCACTGCTCCGTGTTCCACGAGTTGTCGCAGTGCAGCCACGGCAGCTCCGACCGCGCTGACGACACCAGGAAGTAGAACGCCCAACCTGAGGAACATGTCAATCTATTGTTATGAATATCATCATCAATATCATCAGTTCGTCATATTATCTTCACCTTCAGAGCACTCTGGCACTTGGTAAGTTTACATTGCAACGTCGCGAAGTATTACGATTTTATGTTTGACTGTGAATTACGAGCCATTCAAAATTGGAATAGACAGACTGATACTATGCGGACGGCAAAATCCTTCAATTCAGTGTATTGTGTGGTAAATAACGTTTAGTTCTGAATGTGTCATTTAAAATTAATGCAATAATTAGCATCTTACGGTGCGTCCACATTTGTATCATTTGCGCGATCAGATCTCCGATCAGATCTCCGTCGCGATCATCGCGCCGTATCAAGTATGCGTATAATAGTGTGGACGCCTATTAGATCATTCTGCCGATCATGCGAGTATTTGATACGGCATGTATTAGATACGCGGTTAATAGCGATCGGGGCGTATCATGATACGCGTATCATTTTGACACGCTTCGATGATACGCGACGGAGATCTGATCGGGGATCTGATCGCGCAAATGATACAAATGTGGACGCACCCTAAGACGCGTCACGTTGCAATGTGAACCGGGCCTACAGCTACGACTATCTTTTACTTTTATTTAGTTACGTGATGAGATGGTTAAATTGCCATATTTATTGATCTTTAAAGTTTTGTAATACATACCAATGATTACATTGTAATAGAAGGACACGTAAAACGCGACCATCACTGCACAAAATCCAACACCTGCAAGGAAAAACTTTTTACACTCATTGGACACATAAATTATTATAAAATGTTATTTCCCTAACACAAAAGTTGAAGACATAAAATTAATACGCTATTAAATTGCTACGGACTTCGAGGTGACGGAAAATCCGAAAAACCCTTTAAATTTTTACGGCATAACTTTTACCGTGATTCTAAAAAATATGATTTAAAAGTGCAACGTTACCCATTCCCTTACTTTTTAACGCAAAAACTACCAAATAATTGAGGATGATTAAATGGCTTTTAGAATCTGGATTAAAACATAGGTAGCCTATATTTCAATCCAGATTTTAAAAGTAGATACCATTTTATACGTAAGACACAATGCTCTCGCAGGCGGAGCCGAGGGAAATATTAAGCAAAGAAAATAAAAGTATTAAAAAGCTCTTTACATAAAAGTGTACCTTTAAATAGCGGACAGATTTTCCAAAGCGTAATGGGCCCCTGTCGATTGTACTGTCCGAGGATCAGCTCCATATAGAACAGCGGGACCGCACCGAATATCAACATCAACATGTACGGGATCAAAAAGGCCCCTGGAAATAAACAAAAGTTATCATCCTAGAATGCAATTAATTTAAATAGTTTGAGAAAGTAGCTACTATCAGAGAAACTGCAGGTCAACAGGCAGTAGGTGGACGTACGTAATTTGGTTGTGTTATGTCAAGCCCAGCTGAATGACGACATCGACTTGGCCTAGCCCGACCAAAGCGTATTCTTAATTTGCCTATGTGTATATCAGACTATCTCATGCTGTAATATATGATCGGAAAAATTCAATATTGATTCCATTATAGTGGAAGGACAATAATCGCTACTGAGTAATATAGTGTATACTCAGTACACAACAAACAACGCACAGTGTAATAAGTCCTTCAGGTACATAGCATGGGCAAGACTGACACGGCGTAAAGCGACGCGAAAAATGGTTATAAAAAATTACTTACCACCCCCATTTCTATAACACAAATAAGGGAACCGCCACACGTTAGCCAGGTCGACCGCGAACCCAATAATGGACAATAGGAAGTCCGCACCCGTGCCCCACGTCTCGCGACCATCGTTGGCCTCTGAAAATTCAAAAGTGTCAAAAAAGATAAAATTTAGAAACAAAGTTGAATATTTGCATTGAAAATACTCTTAAACTACTACACCGATATTGATGAAAAACACAATTATACAAATGGGCTACTTTTCTATCGTAATCACAAGATATACGTTTTCCACAAAATTATGTACTTTGCGCGTAATGATTGGAAGATAAAATTAGTTCCTCAACAAAATGTAATATCAAAAGTATGGTATAAAGTAGAAAAGAAAAAAATTACCTTCTGCATTACTGTTTGTTCTGATCCGCCGAGGAGATTCCTTGAAAAAACCTTCCTCTTCAATTTGAACTTTGGGTTCTGAAAAAAAGTTTTTATTTTGTACTTGATTGGTTCTCACTGAGGCGACGCGCGGTTAAATATTATGCAATTACAAAGTCTTCAAGCATTATTGGGGTATGAGCTGACCCTTAGTCCACAGTAATGTTGCTTACAGTTACTTTACTTGTTTTGAAAAGAACAATAATTTCAAGTGTCCATCCACCTTCTCTAAAGTAAAGACTCTTGGATAAAATATATTTTTCATCATACCAGAAGCGAAACTTTGATTTTCTTCCCTTGTATGCGGGAAGAAAGATGCATATTTTCGACTGCTCACAATAATTAGTGACAGTTTAAAATTTTCTTCCCGCTACCTGTTTGAAGTAACTCATTACCATGGTAACCGTGCAGTTGTTATTTCAAAACCATAATAATATTATCACACGCGGCAATTTGATAAAAATAAGTTGTTGAGTTGAGGAGGCGGCTACATACTTAGCTATAATATTACGTCGCCTGGGCCAACAACACAACATGGTTGTTACATCGCCAGCAGTCAGGAATAGCGGGGGAGGGCTGATAGAATCTACTTTATCTTTGAGTCGGGACTAGGGACAGCGATGGACGTTGCTATGGTGATTGGTGCTACACAGTTTGTTAAGTCACTTCAATAAATATATTTACAAATTAAGCACTACATATTTACTAAATGGTATTTTAACGACACAAACACATAATTAAATCTTTTAATTTGTTTTTTTTTGTCTGTGGGGGGCTTAGCCCCCCCAACCCCCCACCGGGGCTTCGCCCCGGACCCCGTCAGTCCATAATTTGAACCACATTAGTTTTTCTTATATATTAAATACGATGTCATTAAACTTTCGGTCCCTTGTATGATGAAAAGTTCTATACGCGCCACGGGAGGATAGCATGAGTCATGACACTTCCACCGACGTTTTTGTCACCACCAGAAAAGTATGACATTTCAACCGGCGCGATATTGTCACCCGAGCCGAGGGTGACAATATCGCGCCGGTTGAAATGTCATACTTTCTTCCCTTGGGGCGTAATGTACTATTAACTTTTAAGTTTTAACAATCTACATTCTTTAGTAGTCGCTACTTTTAAAAGCACCTCTGTTTTATTTTTAACTGACTTAAAAAAGGAGGTTATCAATTTGACGCGTAAGTAAGTATATTATATATAATGTAATATGTCCAGAACTGCCCAATTTTCGTTTTTAAGTTAGTGATTATAGTCTATATCAGCGTCTGAAATGAGCTAAATATCAAAAGTGTATGTAATACATAATATATTGTATGTAGTATGCACTTACGTTTTTATGTTTGTGTTCGCATATCTTCGAATTTACAAGTCCAATTTAAGTGATTCTTTTATTGTTATACTTGGTATTGTTCAACTTATGGAATGCTGTAAGTTTCATCAAAATCGGCTCAGTAGTTTTTCAGATAGGGAATTTTAATTTTCAATTATGTACTTACGTACAATTTTGAAGTTGGTTTTATATCTTTGTAAAATACTTACTATTAAGAAGATATTTTTCTTAGAAATTAATATTTAATGTTAGAATTCTTTGATATTTATTTTTTAAACAGCAGGAAATTGCGAACATAGGGCGAGAGTTCTCAAGATCAGTATGAGATCATTTATTTTTATTGTCATTTGAAACTTACCCGCACTAGTACTGAGTGGGATTGGCAATATCACCGCTAAATTGCAAACTGTAATCTCCAATATCTTTTTTTTTACAAAATATTTAAGTTTAAATCACAGGATGCATCTAGGTATATTACAAAATATTTTATGATCCATCGATATAGATTCTTTATGTACATAATTTGTATTTATAATGGAAATAATTAAATAATAGTTTATGGAGGGGCCAGTACCATCACAGGATCGTGAGCTATGCAAAGGAAGTTGCTAAAATATTATATTATGATGTCTAATTATAACCTGCGTATTCACTTACGAACGTAAAAAAATATTGAGTTATTTATTATTACTAGCGACCCGCCCCAGCGTCGCACGGGTATAAAATATATAGCCACTGAAAAAATGATTAAAATCGATAGCCTATCACGATGCTTCATGACGTGGTCTGCTTCTTATCTGTGCCAAATAACATAAAAATTGCTCCAGTGGTTCGCGAGATAAACCCTTTCAAATAATTTCCCCCGTTTTTTCCACATTCTCCTATTAGTCTTAGCGTGATAAAATATAGCCTTCCTCAATAAATGAGCTTTCTAACACTGAAAGAATTTTTCAAATCGGACCAGTAGTTCCTGAGATTAGCGCGTTCAAATAAGCTATTTCAAAAAATTTCTCCCGTTTTTTCCACACTTTCCTCTATTTCTTCGCTTTTATTAATTTTAGCGTGATTAAATATAGCCTATAGCCTTCCTCGATAAATAGGCTATCTAACACTGAAAGAATTTTTAAAATCGGTCCAGTAGTTCCTGAGGTTAGCGCGTTCAAACAAACAAACAAACTCTTCCCAATTATAATATTAGTATAGATTTATTTATCTTCTCATAAGATACTTTTACTACATGATACATCTCAAATGAATTTATGATAAGGCCCTGAGCTAACATTATTGTAAAATATTATTGTTTTTACATTGTATTATGAAAGAAAGCAGCGAAATTTGCAATAAGTAACCCAGATTAGCGCCTGTGGATTGATAAAGATAAGAAAATAATTCCTCGACTGTAATAAACACTTCACTAGCAATAAAATCATTAAAATTATCTAATCTAAATGTCAGTGAATCTTACAAGTATAATCTTTTGTCGTCGGCTACGTAAAACTTAAAACTTTCTTAATTGGCAATTTTTTACAAAATTGGCTCAAACACTTGCCAGGTCAGTAGAGTTTAGTACGTTAATGGTTCCGTACGAATAACGTGTATATTTTATTTTTAGACTTATTTGTTTGTCACTTATTATATGTATTAGGTGTTAGCGGATATCAATGGACAAGCTACATAGTATTATAATTATTTTATTTAAATCTGTATATTATGTTAGTCACTATATATAAGTTTAATTAGTGATTATTATATTTTGAATAGTAGTAAGTAAGGTAATTGATTTTGACAAATAGTTAGTTATAAATGGACAGGAGGATTATTTACTTCCGTTATAACTTCCTCTTCTCATATTTAAGTAAATAATTATATTAAATATGAGAAGTACATTAATTAATATTTAGAATTATATACCCACTTATTCTTAGCCATTCTTATTTTTTTATGTATTCTTTAAGTATTCTTTAATGATTTTACTATATTTGAATTGTTACCGGAACTTAGTTTCTTTTGTGTAAAATGGTATAAAAGCCAGCCATATTGCATTGATGGGGGCATTCTGTAAATAACTTCGAAACGTGTAAGGTGAAACTCTGCTCGAATAAATACCGCTCTATGTATAATTTTTCAAGACTTTTACTACTCCCTAATATTTCAGAAGTGGGATGTTTCAAAAATGTCCGGTCCTTATGCTGCGGGACTTGGCAAAAGGAGAAGAACGCCCAGACTTGTCCTGACTCTCGACGATCGACGGCGAAGAAAGTGATTTTTTTTTTTTTTCTTCTTTTCGAACATAAACAACAGTGATTGTGATAGTGAACCAGTGACAAAACGATGCAGAATTACTCAAGTTTATGCAGAAGTGATACCAAAGTTTGAAACCAGAAGACGACGCTTGTAATGAAGCTACATGGGTGCATAAAATCGACCAGCTAGGAGGTTTACGGATAGAACAGTATAACCGATTGACAATTCATCGTGCAGCTGCGGTTACGTGGGTTCGCTACGCAAAAACTGCCTTGAAGCTTTTCAACGCCTCGGTCATACGACGGTTAACTGCTGGTTCGCGAATATAGCAGGAACAACTCGGCAACCGCAGAATTCAACAAGTAAGTAACACTTTTTATACTTCAAGTAATATCTTAGTAAATAACATTTACAAAAAAATTGTGTGGGTAGGAGCCAATGAACAAGAATAATGAAAATTAAATCTAAAGTTTTTACCTTATTAATACTATATTCTTCTTATTAATACTAAATACTATATTAATTAGTATATTAAAGTTTTTACCTTCTAATAATATATTGAAGGGTTTTGGAGATAAAATAGATCAAGCCATATTATAGAGACTGTAAAACAACTACCAAGCGACATATACTTAATAATTATTGGGCAATAAATGACCAACCAGCCTGGTATTAGTTACTACAGCTAATTCTGCCACTTTTACTGAGACTTTAATTTGTTTGACAGTTACAAACAGCTGATAAATATAAGTGATAGGTATAATGTTTTGCTGAAGCGTGAATATACAATTTGATCTAAAAATAGTTACTGTAATATGTAATGATTTTTTATAATGATTTTTATTTTATTTATTTATTTAATATTGATGTATTTGTAGATATCGATCCCAATGGGAAAAATTCAATGGAACTAATCCAGTTTGTGTGCTATATAATTCCTGGAGGAGCTGTCAGTGTTGAGGGTCATTTAAAGGCTAAACATTGGTGAAATTGAAACAACTTGGCCTGCACATACGTTAATTGCCCGGGCTGAAATTGTTAATATTTATATCGACTCGAATACCTCTACTGAAAATGACTTTATCGATTGAATCACAAATGGCATTAGAATAGAATAGAATAGAATGATTTATTGCATAAAATGTAGTACAAAAGGTCTTACAATTTTACTGAAATGGTTCAAACATTCTGCCTAATAAGTGACGTGCAAAATAATTTTTAATAATTGTAGGTATAGCATTAACATCATAATAATTATTATAAAAGTTCTTAGATGAATAATAACTCATTTAATTAAACATAACATTAATTAAATCCATTAAACTATTGAGAACTAATTAAATATAAAAGTCATAGGCGTTAAACACGAAATAAATTTAAAAATAAACAAACAATGTCAAATGGGCATTGTCCAAAAAAAATCACATGCACTTTTTATATTTTTTTTCGTTAAAATAGGGTATTTTAAGAATATAAATTAAATAATTTTGAAATTCATTGGCTAGTTTTTTCTCAATAAATTTTTAAAGTTTCGCTGTGACGTCATCATCGGCGGCCAATTGACCTCTGCAGTATGTTTTTTTTCCTTTCAATCTTATTTATAATGGCTGGTTCGTTAAATGCAAGTTATTATTATGTGAAAGCTGATACGAGAAGCTTACCAAAAGTTCGAAACGTAATGTTGGTCGAATTTATTGCTAATTTAACGCCATTGAAGGTCAAACTAAGGTTAAACATATTTGTTCAAAAATATAAGTAACTAATGGGTATTTTTTTCGTTTATATACAGAAAAGTGATCACTGACCTTATTCCTCGAAATGTTTTTGTAATGAGCAAAATTTAAAAAAAATGGACAATCCCCATTGAGAATTAAAATAGCCTATTCCCTACCTTTGCATCTTTGTAAACATAGGTAAACTAAGCACTTGTTAACGTCAAACACAATAATTTACAATTTATTATAAAGCATAATATTATGATTAAAATAATATTAATAATAGAAAATATGAAATTATGTTGAAGAACAATAATTCGTTTTGTGACAATTCATTTGCTCCAGATTTGCTCGACAACAAGGTACGTTTTTGTTTCCATTACTACCTACTTATAGAATATTGTTGTTAACAATAATGTTCTGTGTTGTCCTAAGCTTTGTTTATTATTTCAGCATCCAGATTACAAACTTTACATGGGGATATTACACATATACATTCATTCCTTTTAAAGATTGTTGTGAGTTGTGACATTACACTTGGTGCATAAAATACATTGACATGGGAATTAGAGGGCTTAGGTAAGGTAGATATTGCTGTAAGTTAAGTATAAAAAAATGATATTAATTTATGCACTAGGAATACAAAAGATTTAGGGTACACAGATTTAATACAAATGAAAATATAATGCAATAGTTGATGAAAAGGTTAACGATCTTTCGGAAGATGGTATCATTTGTCACTCTGTCTGAATATGCTAGTCCGGTGATTTTAGATAAAAAGAAGGGTGAAGATTACAAGCTGTGCATTGATTGCCGAAATTTAAATTCACAGACATTCAAGGATTCGTACCCTTTGCCTCATATTGAGGACCAAGTATCAAAATTGTCTGGCTGTGATCTCCAGGTTAATACGGATGCTAGTAAACTAGGTTTAAGGGGTATAATAATCTTTCGATCACAGGACCTAGGAATTCCCATTGTATTCTGTTGTTCTCGCGATCACCGGTGCTCGCGCGGGGCCTGAAGGATTAATACAAAACAGCAGGCAGGACAATAATTATGTAGTTAAGGCCGTCCCCCGAGCAAACGACCTTGGCCATACATTTGCCGCGTTGCCGAGATCGCGCCAAAACCCTATTATTTTTACTTATCTGAGTTCAAAATTGTCCTAAAAAAAATTAAAACGACAAATATGTAGTTTATGATATCGTCGATCTATTGGCGTGAGTTTCAAATAAAAGTAATTTGTTAATCCTAAGGAGATGCTGAATGTATGCTTGAATCTTAACAAATTGGTATTACTTTGGAAGCTGATATCATGAGTATAAGAAACAAAATTAGAAAATTTAAAACGAGGAATGTTGATATACTGAAGATTATTCTTGTATTTTTATTATAATTTTGTAGCTTTCAGATTATGAGTTTATAAGGTTTTAAATACGGTCAATTACAGAATCTCCGGACGGAACGCCCTTAAAGAGGATAAACTGTTCCAAAAAAACTCTAAATGGAGAACGATTTGCCGTTCCCAAATTGGTAAAATATAACTTAATGCAGCTAAATGTTATCATGACCCCCAGCTGACATGAATTACACCCTGGCTTTGACCCTTTGGTTTCCAAAAATGACCCGATATAATAAGGAAATTCATCAATTCTTGCCTTCAATAATATGTTCTCGGTAAGGGTAATTATCGAAAATCTGAAGGAGAAAAATTTACATCTTATAGAAAAGTACCCGTATCTATGCACACCCTTCATGCCGATAACTTAGGATCATTTATTAAGACTAGGGAATGGCACAATTTGTTTTGCTAAGCCCGACAAAAAAACACTAGTTCCATAAAAACCATAAAGTACTTAAAAGGACTGGAAAGTAATATCTTTCCAGTTTACAAACCCAGTCTGCATAATAGCATAGAGGCAAAGCATTTCCTAGCCGATACCTTAACTAATTTATAGAACACATGCAATTAAAACATGTCCTTAATGCTATAGCTAGTCCCAGATCAAATGGCCCACTGAAAAAATAAATGCCTGAAAATGAAACTGTTTTGGATGATAAATTAATGGATATAGTATGGGGTATAAATAATACACCTAATTCTACTACTTCCTTCCTTCCATTTAAACTTATGTTTAGCCATGATAACTCTAAATTACCAGCTATTCTATTCAGTGGTCCTAGTGACCGTACTTCACAACGACAGGCATTAACTGAAAGAACAGCAACAGCAAAACTTCTAATACAAATGTAGGAAAAATTCAGTCAGTGATCTAGTGTTGTGGAAATGGCGAACCCCAATGCCAAAGAGACCCAAAAATTAAAAAATAAGAAGTTTTCTGCTATAATAGGGGTGAGGTATTAATGCCTTATAAATCAGCAAATTCTGATACTAACAGTTCATCTAGCGATGCTGAGGTAGACACGGTGATCTAATTGATTGATTAGAAAGTTATTTTAAATATAATTTTTGTACAGTATAACTAAAGATTAGGGATAATAATTTATACAGTATCATGTGTACAGAAACAAATTTTATTGATCGAATAGGTATATACTTTAATAACTATTTTATTACTATCACACTTTAGCTTTTCTACTTCTATTGTTCTTCACAATTGATAATATAAGAAACTGGTCCCGAAGCTGCACCTAAAAGAAAAAAAAATATTGACATAATTCAAGTCTGTGTGACCTACTCACTAACAATATAACCACTCAATGTAATAATTCAAGACTTTTACCAGGCTTGTCTCACTTCCATACAAACGGCGCGAAATCACCGAGATATTTACCTACTATTCTGGAAAACAACCTAATTTCAATCTTTTGCATAGCGTTCATAGTACAATAACGGTCTGCCGTCTCACTTCAATCTGCCAGGGCTGTCAAGCGATCGGCGGCGGCGGCGCGGCGGGCGGCGCGGCGGGCGGCCGGGTACTATTACTTTTGTTTCGCGGATGTGTGCGCTGCGTATGCGACAAGTCGAGCGAGTTATCATACCTAAACTCGGGAGAGAGACTTCTGTACCGTAAGGTACTATTATGTATTCTGTGCTTTTACTACTCTCTAATAAATATTATCTATAGGATGGCTGTGTGATCAAATCCTAAAATCAACACAATAATATTATCTATAGGGTGGCTGTGTGATCAAACCCTAAAATCAACAATAATATTATCTACAGGATGGCTGTGTGATCAAATCCTTAAATCAACAATAATATTATCTAT
The DNA here is from genome assembly GCA_937595015.1 of Polyommatus icarus. NCBI lineage: Eukaryota > Metazoa > Arthropoda > Insecta > Lepidoptera > Lycaenidae > Polyommatus > Polyommatus icarus. The sequence continues at coordinate 24,728,122 of OW569321.1, forward strand.
AGGATGGCTGTGTGATCAAATCCTAAAATCAACGCAATAATATTATCTATAGGGTGGCTGTGTGATCAAACCCTAAAATCAACAATAATATTATTATCTATAGGGTGGCTGTGTGATCAAACCCTAAAATCAACAATAATATTATCTACAGGATGGCTGTGTGATCAAATCCTTAAATCAACAATAATATTATCTATAGGATGGCTGTGTGATCAAATCCTAAAATCAACGCAATAATATTATCTATAGGATGGCTGTGTGATCAAATCCTAAAATCAACGCAATAATATTATCTATAGGGTGGCTGTGTGATCAAACCCTAAAATCAACAATAATATTATTATCTATAGGGTGGCTGTGTGATCAAACCCTAAAATCAACGCAATAATATTATCTATAGGGTGGCTGTGTGATCAAACCCTAAAATCAACAATAATATTATTATCTATAGGGTGGCTGTGTGATCAAACCCTAAAATCAACAATAATATTATCTATAGGGTGGCTGTGTGATCAAACCCTAAAATCGACAATAATATTATTATCTAAAGGGTGGCTGTGTGATCAAACCCTAAAATCAACATAGTAATAATATTATCTATATGGGATGGCTGTGTGATCAAATCCTAAAATCAATGACTGGCGACCATGTGACTGGCGTCTATGTGACTGGTGTCTATGTGACTGGCGTCCATGTGACTGGCGTCTATGTGACCCATGTTTACGTGACCGATGTCTATGTGACCGATGTCTATGTGACCGATGTCTATGTGACCGATGTCTGTGTGACCTTACAAATATTCTAAAATTGAGCTAAATTTAATTACTACAATACAACTATATAAGTCTGCGTTACAAAATATTATATTACTGATAACAAACAATACAACAAAAATCAAAATGCATAAATTCGCGTCTTGAGGGTCGAGCGCTTGGAGTCCCGCCACAAAGTGAATTTTAGCTCCTTTGTGGTGAGAATCCTGACGCACCATCTACCGACGTTCGAGAAGGAGTTCTGGCCGTCTACAGGAGATTCCGGGGACGACTTCCGAACACGTCGGGCCCCACGTCGTCGCAGACAATACGTGTTTAGTGTTTTAGTGTTAGTGTTAGTTTTTAGTATAATTGTATGTCTATGTTAGTCTATAAGGTATTTATAATATGGGCCAAGATGCCTGAGTTAAATAAATAAATAAATACAAATAAAATAAATTACATAAATGCATAATATAATGGCTTTAGAAATGCCATGTGTTGGCTATTGGAGATGAGATGTGAATTGTGATACTAGATTTCTCTGACATCAATGCATACCTATATTATTATTTTTTTTGTTTACAAAATACTGTTCCGATGTCTTCATCTGTTTCAGACCACTGGCAGTTCTAGCACTGGTACAGCACAGGGTAGCAAACCATGGGAACGTCGTGGGACACTCCTAATGCAGGATGGCCGAGTGTTAGCGGATATCAATGGACAAGCTACATAGTATTATAATTATTTTATTTAAATCTGTATATTATGTTAGTCACTATATATAAGTTTAATTAGTGATTATTATATTTTGAATAGTAGTAAGTAAGGTAATTGATTTTGACAAATAGTTAGTTATAAATGGACAGGAGGATTATTTACTTCCGTTATAACTTCCTCTTCTCATATTTAAGTAAATAATTATATTAAATATGAGAAGTACATTAATTAATATTTAGAATTATATACCCACTTATTCTTAGCCATTCTTATTTTTTTATGTATTCTTTAATGATTTTACTATATTTGAATTGTTACCGGAACTTAGTTTCTTTTGTGTAAAATGGTATAAAAGCCAGCCATATTGCATTGATGGGGGCATTCTGTAAATAACTTCGAAACGTGTAAGGTGAAACTCTGCTCGAATAAATACCGCTCTATGTATAATTTTTCAAGACTTTTACTACTCCCTAATATAGGTTATTGATAACATCTTTGTATGTAATGTATTTCAAATAATTTTCCCCGTTTTTTTCCACATTTTTCTCTATTTCTTCGCTTCTATTAATCTTAGCGTGATAAAATATAGCCTATAACCTTCCTCGATAAATAGGCTATCTAACACTGAAAAAATCATCAAAATCCGTTGCGTAGTTTTAAAGATTAAAGGGAACAAAGGGACATGAGGGAAAAAAGTGACTTTGTTTTATAATAAGTATAGAATGAGTATGTATTATATTGTACACTGACCTCTATCTTAATAGAGGTCAGTGATATTGCTGATACAGTAGTTTTGACTTTTGGCTAACTAAGTACTACTCACTTTTATAACACGACAAAGTGACGACGGAGCTTTTCGTTGATTTGTGATCTGAAAATAAAAAGTGTTATAAGTGAAAATGGGCTAATAAAATCCTTAATAATAATAATTGAAATGTGCTACTAGTGATGAAGCGGGAGAGAAAAACGAAAAAGGCGATGGCAGTGTTAAAGTTGTTTATTGAGGGATCTTGCCGGGTTTCTTGTGAGCAAACATTTCACAGATTTCTTAGCACAAGTTTTATAACCTTCTTTGTGTTTTAGAAAATTCTTAAACCTTTCATTGCCTTTTAAACATAATCGCGAAACCATAGACATATTATAACAATATGATACAGAGGCAAAAAGCCCACGAATGAACGGACCAATTTTTGTGTTGTTTGGGACCAGGTGGACGAAACTTTCCGAACAAAAAAAAATTGGGTTCCAAATTTAAACGTAGCTACTAAAGTAAATCGCATAATCTGTACAATTTTTAAGCACGGTCGACTGTGATTGGTTGATAAAAAAGACCATAGAGAATATAAACTACATGAGAAAAAAGAGGAAGATGAAGTTTAAAACTCAAGGTTCGAATTCCATTTTGTGAAAATTATTTATTACAAAAATACAAAAATTGTAAATTAAGTGGATTAATTATTGAAAAACGAAAGGTAAGCCATTGTAAAATGTAAATGTAACCGTAAATTGATAAATTGAAGCAAAACATAACGATATCATACCATGTTCTAATACAAAGTATGTCGTAGTATTATTTGCATAATTGTACAATAATTTAGAACTTAAACTATATTAATATGAAAAAGATAGATTATTATTTCATAGAAATTATTATAATGTATATCAGTATGCAGTTAATTTGGAAAATGATGAAATGTGTATCATGTGTATATTGTTTTATTGTAACAATACATAAGGTTATTAATTACTATACTTACTATAATTTATGTAAACTGTATGGAATATAAATGAAAAATGTTTCATTAATTTCAGATTTTTAGGTCCCTATACAGCTAGTTTGCAACATTTTAGTCTGCAAGCAATAGCTGTTAACTCGATCGCGGATTCTAGGAAATCTTTTGTTCTCGCGGTCGCATGCGACCGCTTGGGAACGAAAGCAGCAAAGAGATTCAATGCAAGGAGATTTTAGGAGAAGGAAGGTATGGGATTATGAGTGGTACGGCCACCAAGGAAAAATCCTCTGATCAAGTGAGGTGGTATGCAGCTGGCCTGAACCCGCGCCATAGATTTCAGCTGTCGTATACAGGGTGTAACAAAACAAAGTGTGTATGTATAAAGGTGCGATCCACTGGATCGGAATCGGAGCGCAGGTACGCAGTGGACGGATTTGTTGCTTTGTATGTATGGTACTGACTACTATGAACTGCACTAGAAGTACTGGAACATCATTCTTCGCCTGACAAGTATATGACGACACGTGGTGCCACCGTCCGCACCGTATGTCCCGATTCCAACCTGGTGGACGCGCAGCTTTAATCCCCTCCCTATATAGAGTTTACTGTATAAAGCGCTTATTCCACTTATCTTAGCTAGGTTCCTAGATCCTAAATCGTTTCCGATTTAGTCAAGACGTGGAACAACATTTAGAAGCTAGGATCCTAGCTAGGATCCTACCTAGGAACCTAACTAGCCGCTAGGATAAGCATAGACAGCTATTCTATCATATTTATAAATAAAATACATAAAACTGTACTGTAATAATATTATAATATTTAATAATAGAAATCAACAAAAACTTGTGGATTAAATCTGTTTTATTGTTTAATTTACCTTATTAGCCTATTTATTTAGCCATGTACAATAATTTTTATTGAAATAAAACATTTATTTGAGCTCATTTCTTTTTATTTTTATTTTTTTTTAATTTTTGGTATGTTTAGAGTGAAAGGTTTTGCACTTAAAATTTTGTCGTTTAGTTTTAAATTAAAAAAATAACGAATGTTTATTTTTTTTCTTCTAAGTCCGACCTCTTGTTACGTAGTATACAGTTTACATCCTCTTTGTTTGGGACCATTTATTGATAATCAGGTATGACCTTCAAGCTATCCTTACTTTCCATTGAACTTTTTCCTTATTACAATTTTGAAATCATCGCACAATACTTTTCAATAAAAAAACTACGTTCGAAATTCAAAAAATTAAAAAAAACCGGGTTCTAAATTAAAAACATCAATGGACAGAATACGCGATGAGGTTTAAAATACAGGTAATTTGACGAATTTAATAAGGAAATACCAGGCGGTATCTTAATAAACGAGGCATCCGAGCCGCACCACATAATGGCATACCGAAGAGAAAAAATTCTCAATACCGAGGTGCCGATATTGGAATGTGAAGTGAGCTGGAGGTATGTGCGAACGCCATATTCCAGCCATTGTTCAGGAGAGGGATAATAAACTGAATAGCCCAGTCCATCTTAAATGGAGCTAACTTGTCTTTGAGCCGGTTATTTAAAGTATTAGTTTTAGAAAGTGATCAAATTATCATTATATCACTTGTGATACGAGATTCTCACTAAACGTTTAAATGATTAGGCAAAATATCACGAGACGAATCTTTATTAATTATCCGATTAGCTTATAGCCTAAAACGTGCTGAAATTTTCATAAACATATACTACAAAAACATAATAATTTTTCCATGTCACATAAATAAATAAATAATTATTCTTCGGATGCAATCGGGTCAAAAACCTTTTCTAAGCTGACGTAGTCAAATAAAGCCACAAAATGTTATGTAGCCATTTTATACAGCTATTTGGTGAATTTGTGATCAACAGCGCGTCAAGCTAATCACTGGGGTCGTCTATGTATAAACAGTGGACTTATTGCCTCTTGAGCCGCAGATGTCTTGGTTTTATTTGTCTTGCAGAGTATTTGTTTATTGACCGCTATAAACACACTCACTAAACCGTTTAAACGGTAGTTTATTACCTATTTTCTTTTGAATTCAGGTTTTATTCAAGGACTGGTATTATTTCGAGGTAAAAAATTGTAAGCGGTAAAAGTAAATTAGCCGATCTATAACTGCAGTACCATCGAAGAAATTGATTCCTAGGCAGTTGGAGGATCTGCGTAATTTGGTCGGATTATGTCAATTTAATGTAAAGCTCTGGTTTCCTGAAACAAGAGCTGTCGTGATCTGTCGGCTGGGTTTGACATAACTCGACCAAGCTACGTAGGTCCGCTAACTGCCCAGAATCAACTTCTCTGATAGTACATAGTTAATATTTTTGTCAGAAAGCAGCATTCATTCAACTAATAAATAATTAAGGCGAATCTACGAAAAAAAACCAGACGTGACAAGATGTTCTACGTTTACTTTCACTGTGCAACTGGGTCCTTAGTCAAGTTCCTTTAGATAATTTTAACAGCGAAGTTAGAAACCTTGTTGTGTCAAATCTTGTGCCCTTTTAACTACGAACAATAAAAACTACCTTTTAATGTCTAATTTCGCTATCAAAGTACTCAAAGTTATGAATACAACTTGACTAAAGACTAGGCTTGCCTGCTGATCCAGAGACAACTAGATTAAGGGTTGAGCTTGTCTGTTGCTCCACAGCATTAGCCATTAACATTTCACGAGCTAGAAATTCCTCACCGAAGGCTCGCGGTGTGCTGCCAGCGGAGCAGTAGCCATCATCGCGGGCGCTGCTGCGGCCGCCGGGCGTGCCGGTGCCGCGGTTGAGGAGTGCGGGGGACGCGCGCTGCTCCTCATAGGACGGCGCCGTGTGAGTCACTATGCCACCGCCGCTGAGGGACACCTGTGGTATATTCAGAGTTGATACCTAGGCAGGTGGCGGACCTACATAATAATCAAGACGTGAGTGGAAGAATAAGGTAAGTAACATGCAAAAACTTCCCGTTGTTTGCTTAAATGGAGACTTTAGGGTCGGAAAAAATATTTGAAATAGAAAAACTATGGATTATATGTGTAGCCAGATACATTAGCTAGGTCATGAAGAAAATAGGTTACAAGTTTTATTAAAATAATTAGGGAAAAAATTAGTTATTGTCCAAATGTTACGAAAAACAAGACGTGAGTGGAAGAATCGAACAAGTAACAACTTGTTCGATTCTTCCACTCACGTCTTCATTATTATTTTGTCGATTACGTCAAACCTAGCCGTCAGATATCATGACTATTATTGAATTAACATAAAGCAAACAAATGAGGAAGCTCCGTCAGGCGTCAACTACCTAGGAATCAATTTCCTCAATAGTACATCAACTTCTTAAGGCAACATCACACTCGGCGAAACCACTTTACTTTATCGCTTTGCTGCAGCAAAGCGATAATTCTCATGTAAAATGTGTCACGTAGCGTCGCGCAGTATGTAGCTTAGCTTAAAATATATTAAGAACGTTTTCATACAAAGAATACAACAAAAATACGCAGTGTAGTTTCACCTGGTGCGATCTTAACGTAAAGGTTAGCGCACATTAGGGCGTATTTTCATTAGTCGTTAACTCGTACGGTATACAGCATGCGGGGAGTCTATGACAACTAATTGACAAATAATGGCGCATTGTCATTGGTCGTGGCATGCATTTCAGAAATCTCCCGCACCCCGCATGCGGGCCCTATCGACCAATGAAAATGCGCCATTACAACGGGACGCAACGGAACATTTTCATTCAATGTTTCATGACTAAATTCGGGGTCAAAAATGTGTATAGAAAATGGAAATTTGGTCCACCTCGCTGCGCTCATCGTATATGCACCCAGAGGGTCAATTCAGACCGCAACGCGATGCGTGGACTCAGTTCTTTTATATTGAATTGGACAAACATAGGTACAAATTTAGAAATGCTCTACGCGTCGCGTTGCGGTCTGAATTGAGTTAACATTGTTACGTGACGCGTCTATGCAATAATTAGATGCATTTTTTACATGAGCCATTCAAAACTAAAGTTTATCTACTACACAAAAAATATACATTGAATAGCCTAACACGTCAAGCTTGCAGTGTTGGGCTGCCCTTCCGAATGGCTTCCAAATTCAAAAATACGTGGTAATGCTTTGCGAGGTAGTAATGTGAATTAACCCTTAGTTGAAAAATCTCTGCACTTCGCTGGAATGCGAAGCACTTCCACTTTACCCTCAATTTTTCTTGACGTTCTATTTCGTTTGACTGTGTTAACGGTCACATATTGTTCCTTACTTATTAGTTATCAGCAACATTATCTAATAAATACAGGATGTTTTTTCTTATGAGATTCATGGCTAGAAAATAGATTTTCCGAAAATCTAATAATGCAATTATTATAGCTTATTGGTCTCCTGAACACTTTCAGATTTTTTTCTATCTCCTGGTTTTGGATTTTACCAGTAATTTTTTAAATTTTATTGCATACTCAACTAATAACACGGCCAAGTTTTAGTTATTACAATATTTTTGAAAGTATCGATGTGATATTAATAATGGTAAAACATCAACAGATTGCGGGCACACCTGATGCCCGTCGCCGACATCGAGAGCTTTATTAATTTAAAACCACTTCGAAACATTACACACTTTTTAGGGATCCGTGTTGGGGCAGAAAATACACAATCAAATCGAATTTCAGTTATTGAAATAATTATATTTTATTTTTTTCGGTTTTATATACATTTTTAAACCATTTCAGATCACGACATTTCAGTAATCTGGGCAGATTACTACTTGAATATCAAGCTAATATGCTTGATATTCAAATAGTAACAAAAAATATTTTATAGTTTCCTACTACGAATATTTTATTATTCGTAGGACATGCACTATGACGCACTCAATTTTATAAATAAATATGATTTTTGTACATACATAATATATTGTTATCTGCAATAACCTAACTGCTAACACACATAATTAAGTGACAAACTGCAAACAAATAAGTCTAAAAATACAATATACATACTCGTTATTCGTACGGAACCATTAACGTACTAAACATTACTGACCTGGCAAGTGTTTGCGCCAATTTTGTAAAAAATTGCCAATTAAGAAAGTTTTAAGTTTTACGTAGCCAACGACAAAAGATTATGCTCGTAAGATTCACTGACATTTAGATTAGATAATTTTAATGATTTTATTGTTAGTGAAGTATTTATTACAGTTGAGAAATTATTTTCAACTAGATGATGCCCGCAACTCCGTTGCGCCAAAACCGTACATTTTTCCGGGATAAAAAGTATCCTATGTCCTTTCCCGGGACTTTAAGTATCTTCATACCAAATTTCAGCAAAATAAGTTCAGCGGTTCGGCCGTGAAGAGGTAACAGACAGACAGACAGACAGACAGACAGACAGACACACTTTCGCATTTATAATATTAGTATGGATTTCCAATTTCGCTGCTTTCTTTCATAATTTAATGTAAAAACAATAATATTTTACCATAATGTTAGCTCAGGGCATTATCATAAATTCATTTGGGATGTACTCGTATCATGGAGTAAAAGTGTGTTCTATGAGAAGATAAAATTATTTATATTGCTTCGCATTTGTACACAACAACTGCTCATTACCCCAGTCGCGTTAGACTGGTGTAAAATGCAGTTTCATGCAATCAACAAACTGGAATTACTTAGTCAGAGTTTTATTGCGTCAATGTTTATAGGGGAGGTCATAAATAGCGTAATTCCAAAAACTCAACCAAGACCGGTGTGTTAGCGGCCATATTCGTTTGAAGGTAATATATATGTGTGATCTAACGCGCCCGGGCTATATGTGCCTAATCGCATAAGCATTTACGTTACAAGTTTAAAGGTAGACTGACCACTGTGGGCACTCCGTCGCGGTAGTCGTCACGGATGGGACGCGGCCGGGCCGGCAGCGAGCTCGTCAGGTCCGGCCGCTGAGACACCTCCACCTCGTGCTCCTGAACATAAAAAGGTAGTTACTGGCAGCTCTGGATTTATGTAAAGGCAGTATAGGCTATGGCCTATTGGCGGCAGCGTCCTAGGATGGCAGCAGAAGTTGTACATAGGGCCGCAAAATTAAAGTGGCCTATACTGTTAAAAATATATAAATCCGGCCCTGGTTACGGGTCTCGCACAATTAAAAGAGCTCGGCGAAAATGAGAGGAAATTCGCCTTAATTCAGGTATTTTTAGAGGTGTGAGTGAGAGCGCTGAGCGGGAGGGTAATCGCGAAAGAGAGCGCGTTTTGGGAGATCAGCAAGGCTAAAAATATGGTCGCATTTTGCAATTCCTCTAAAATCAATTCAGAAACTGAATCGTCAAAACAGTCAAATTACTGACGAATCTCAAATTAGTACTCATTACTAGACATGAATAATTATTGCAAGCAGAGCGACCATTTTGGGATTTTTGAAAAATGAATCATATTTTATATGATTCATAATATGATTTACCAAAGTGCCCATTTTAGCCCCGCAGATCAGTATTAGTAGAAATTAAATATGCCAATGCCATATTCAATTTCGCCAAGCGATCCGTTGCCCAGTTTACTAAACTTAGCCAAAGATAATCAAGCATTTATAGGAGATAAATTAATTACCTGTGTCCTGTGAGGAGAAGACCCTCGACGGGAGCCGCTGCTCGATGATCTGTTGCTCACATCTGCAGAAAAAAAAATTAGGAACATCATGATAAACAAAAATAGAATGGGTACTAGAAGTTTATTCATTGGCAGTTGGCAGACTTACGTAATTTAGTCGGTTTATGTAAAACCTAGGAGAAAGTTCACAACTAACACTGAAATAACATAGCCCGACCAAATAACGTAGGCCCGTGAATCAATTTCTTCGATCGCACTACGAAAACTAGTTAGTTTTTCTGCACATACTATATGTGTGATATTCGTAAGAGTGTCATGGGTGACTGACTAGCCTGGAATATAATATATCTTAGTGCACAGTATACCCTACATTAATTGTTATTGTACTCCTATACCAAAGGTTGCTTGGTAGAAATTGCTCATTAGCAATAAAGCCGCCTTTGTGTTCATGTGTCCTTGTTGAATGTATATTATTTGTTTGTACTACAACTTTTTGAACGCAATAAAGTATATTCTATTCTATTCTATTCTATTCTATCTAAAAGAATTACGTGCGTGGTACCGTGCGTGGACCTTAGTGACAAGTAACGACTAACACCGTGAAAAGCAACAAGAATTCTCAGAGAAGGTAAGTCAAGATAGCTTAAAAATCTAAAATATAGTAAATTAGGTGATGCTCGCAATTCCGTTGCGCCAAAATTCGTTTATTGCGCGGGAACCGGTATTTCCGGTATAAAAGCTATCCAATGACCTTTTCCGGGACTCAAAGTATCTCCATGCCAACAGCAAAATCGGTTCAGTGGTTTGAGCGTCAAGGTATAACAGACAGACAGACACACTTTCGCATTTATAATATTAGTATGGATGTGTACATAATATACGAACAACGATACGGGCTTATGCAAACGTCTCATTTCCTTATCGATATATATTAGTCGACAATAATGTATCATCATAGGATCAATCCTATGATGCGAAAACATTATTTTCGGTCCTATCGGAAAAAGGCTTTAGTGGAATTCTGATAGCAGGTACAAGGTGAAGGTCAATATCGGTGAAACTCCAACAAAAGAGCAAAACAATGCATCCACACACGTGTAAAGGATTTGAATAAACAATGGGAAAAACCGATGTCCATTTCATCACAATCAAATTAATATCACTACTGCGTCGCTTCGGTCAATAATAGACATGAGTGGATGAAGTAAATAACTAACATTATGTAACACTAGATGATGCCCGCTACTCCATTGCGTCAAAATTAGTTTATCGCGCGGGAACCGTACATTTTTCCGGGGTAAAAAGTATCCTGTATCCTTTCCCAGGTCTCAAGGTCCATGCCCAGCAAAATCGGTTCAGCGGTTTAGTCGTGAAGAGGTAACAGACAGTCAGACATACACACTTTCGCATTTATAATATTAGTATGGATAAGGCAACTCATTTTTTCCTAATAATTGCAACAAACCTTGTAACTTACGTCATCATCTGACTAAAATATCTGGCATACATAATATTTTTTTTATTTCAAATAATTTTCCCGGACCCAAGGCTGCGTTTCCACCGGGGCTGAGCTAAGCTGTGTTACGAACTAATAGTAACGCTTCATTTGCCTGGCCACGTTCAGCGCTACGATGATATTAGTTCTTGTAAAACACATTCCTCGCAACGAAGTTTAGATCATCTCCGGTTGCAGCGCACCCTAAATCCTATTCATCCATGCTAAAAAAAACAATCATTTTCAAATTATCAGTTACCTACTTCGTCCACTCTCGTCTTTAATACCAGGAATTCAATTGTAAAATTGTACAGCGCAACAGTTTAGTTGTTTAGTTGTTATATCCCTGAAAGCACCTTTATTCCAACAACACAAGGATCAATGCAAATCTGAGGTAGAATAGATCTGAACAAGGTTGTTCCGGTGATCAGTAAGCAAATAAATATAAACAAATAAATATAGCAAACAAATAAATATAATGACGTTTTATTATATATGTCGCAGGGAAAAGAGGATATCAGGGATTTCACGATATCCCGGAAGATGCCAAATATTCTTGTTTGCTACGTCTTCTTATTAAAAATATCTAGTGATATGTCATTTCACTAAACTAAATCTAGTGAAACGTCAGAAAAGCGGACACCGCCAAATAAAAATCAAGCCACGCATTTCTCTCGTTTGCTCTAGTATACACACGGGTACTTTGATAGGATCATCTAAAATCTGAATCCGACAAGTAAGATGTTAGATGATCCACGCGTCGGATGGGCATGTAAAAAGTCGGTCCTGCGCCTGATCTCTCGCCGGTCGTATCAGTTTTCCGTCCCACCGGGTTATGCGAGTAAAGGAATATAGAGATTGTTCTTGTGTACTGTGCACACACTTGGGCACTATAAAATTACTCTTGGCCTGGTTTCAATGAAACCGGCCACCGTCACCAAAAACAGAGTGGGAGTTATTATTATTATTATCACACGTGTAATGCAACTATAGCAGATCTGAGGGGGCATCACCATATCTCTGAATCATACAGTTGAATCCAGCTGAGGGTTCTTCATCAGATACTTCAGACCTTTGATTTTTGACGTCAAATGAAGCGGCCGACCAAGTTGAATATTTTTTGTAAAGGTGGCATGTCGATCTCTAGTTTGGTTAGGCTCTTGTGCAGGCATAGGTACTACAGGTACTCCAGCTCTTCGATTATCCTAGTTTTTACGGTTCCGTACCCAAAGGATTACTCTGTCTATCTGTCTCCAGGCTAGACAAGCCGCGCCAGCTCGAGCGACGTATTGTTTCACTCCCACTAGTACCCGTGTCACGTGTGGGAACAAGAGCGAGCGAGAGAAATGAGTGGCTCGATTTTTATTCGGCGGTATCCGCGTTTCTGACATTTCACTAGATTTAGTTTAGTGAAATGACATATCACTAGATATTTTTAGTAAGAAGACGTAACAAACAAGAATATTCGGCATCTTCCGGGAGTTCGTGATATCCCTAGGGATATCGTGAAATCCCTGATATCCTCTTTTCCCTGCGACATATAGATGTTTACTGTAATGCAGTCAGTTTAACTGAGTTTTCAATTATATTGCATTCGTGCAAGATGTTTAGGCGAAAAAATTGGGGGTGGATAAACTCTGGTACGAAAACTAATTTTAGACTCTGAGGTCATGGACACACTATCTGATTGTTTTCATAGCAAATTTTAAAATGCAACTTAAATTGGAATAAGACGAAATCTCGTAGCACCTTCTACGACATCTCGTAGCACTTTCTACGATATCTCGTAGCACCTTCTACGACATCTCCTAGTGCAACGACATCTCGTAGCACTTTCTACGATATCTCGTAGCACCTTCTACGACAACTCGTAGCACCTTCTACGACATCTCCTAGTGCTACGACATCTCGTAGCACCTTCTACGACATCTCCTAGTGCAACGACATCTCGTAGCACTTTCTACGATATCTCGTAGCACCTTCTACGACAACTCGTAGCACCTTCTACGACATCTCGTAGCACCTTCTACGACATCTCCTAGTGCTACGACATCTCGTAGCACTTTGTACGACATCTCGTAGCTCCTTCTACGACATCTCGTAGCACCTTCTACGACATCTCGTAGCACTTTCTACCACATTTCGTGGCTCCTTCTACGACATCTCGTAGCACTTTCTACGACATCTCGTAGCTCCTTTTACGACATCTCGTAGCACCTTCTACGACATCTCGTAGCACTTTCTACCACATTTCGTGGCTCCTTCTACGACATCTCGTAGCACTTTCTACGACATCTCGTAGCTCCTTTTACGACATCTCGTAGCACCTTCTACGACATCTCGTAGCACTTTCTACCACATTTCGTAGCTCCTTCTACGACATCTCGTAGCACTTTCTACGACATCTTGTAGCTCCTTCTACGACATCTCGTAGCTCCTTTTACGACATCTCGTAGCACCTTCTACGACATCTCGTAGCACTTTCTACCACATTTCGTAGCTCCTTCTACGACATCTCGTAGCACTTTCTACGACATCTTGTAGCTCCTTCTACGACATCTCGTAGCACTTTCTACGACATGTCGTAGCACTTTATACAATATTTTGCAGCCAACTCGATGGTAGCCTGCATGACCATAATAATAGACTCTACGCACTGTATTATTTTAAAATACAATTTTTTAATTAAGATTTACCGAAACTATGAATTGAATATATTTTTTGTTAGTAGGCACATCTAAGAGCTTTATCTTCGATTTGTAATCACTAATCATTTATCAATCAAAACATTTTCACAGCTATTCTAGGCCTTATATAGCTACTCAACTTTCTTGATAAATAGTATAAAAAATGAGCACCCTATAGTTTTTACTACAGGGCGCAATTTTTATACTAGTACTTTGTAATTAGTACTTTTGTACTAACCTTCTCTGAACTCGGCCGCACCCACGCTGTTCCCCAATACGGGCATTCCCGCCATGCCGCCCGCCTCACTCCTCCTCCATCGCGTAAACTCTGTAACAATACATACTAATCGTTCATACAAAACCCGCCATGTACTATCAGAGAAGTTGAGTCATAGGCAGATGGCGGACCTAATTACGTACTTAATTTGCTCGCATTGTGTCAAACCCAGCCGCCAGATCGCAGCTGAATTGACGTAATCCAACCAACTGACGCAGGTTCGTCAACAGCTTATAAATCAATTTCGTCGATGGTACAAGTTAAACTCATAGAATGGATTTGTTTTGTTGTATCTTTTTCCTTGTTTTAGTGCTTGAAGAAATGATACTTTTAAGATACATCCTGGTGACAGACAGATGGACAAAAAAATCTCAGTTAGTTCCGTTGTTTTCCGTTTTTACTCTATATAGCTACGGAACAGCATAATTAAAACAGTAAAATCAATACTTTGATCAATACCAATATTATAAATGCAAAAATCTGTGTACTTAACTATTTGAGTGTTACCACTTCACACTTAAGCCGCCGGACCTATTTTGAAGTTTGGCATAAAGATACTTTGAGTCCCAAGAAAGGACAAAGGATAGTTTTTCCCCGAAAAAATTTGTCTACCTGTCTACCTTTTTTAGGGTATAAAACAAGAAACTCACAGACTCATTTTACATGACAAAGTGATTGTTATCTTCGAGACACGAGTTAAACTAACCGTTAAAGGTATAGGTAAGTGTAAATGCTTACTGAGGAATTTGTCGCATTACACACGATAGCAATGTGTGACATCCACTGGCCCTGCCAAGGGACGAGGGATATTCGGAGCCTCTGGAAAACCTTCTCAAGGACGTCCTTGAGAAGGTTTTAATTTGTGCGACAATATATGTAAATTAAAACATTTTAATTTACATCACATAATTTCAATGCTACTGGTAGATTAACATTGGATGCTCAAAATAATGATCTACGTGACCCAAATTATATTATTTTTCTTTATCAATACAGGTATAATTTCATTTCATTTAATTTCGATTACTTAATAAAATCAAACAAAGAAAATGAGCATTTCACTTTTGAAACTTGTGTTTGTGTTCTTTACATATATATTTCATTCGCCCGTTATATAAATACTCTGTATTATATCTAAACGAAATCAGTTCGTAAAAATTACTAGCTAATTATAACTTGGCAATTTTATTCACTTACAGTTTTGGCGTGCTAAATGCTAGTCTATGGTCCTAATATTAATTCCCCGGTAATGTGGCGGTTATCAGCATAACTTGGCATGCTACATTACCCCCGGCCGCCGACCGCCACATAAAGATAACTTAATGCTGTCCACGCAACTTAAACGTTGTTCTTATTTCGTACAAAATGCACGACTTTGAAGGTCACTGCCTAAATAATTGGAAGTAACATACATATATTAATGTAAGTATTAGTTTCTTTTGCAAATTTGAAAAATATTTATTATGTTCCGTAATTAATTTAAATATAGTAAACACTGTTGAGAAATATATTCTGTGCAGTTAATATTAAAAACTTACTCGTAGAAGTCTTTAATAAAAGTTTTAATTAAACATTTCAAAGTTAAACTGTTTAATCTCCGGTGTTGAATGAAAATATACAGTAAGAATGAATTTTATTATAACCTAACTCAAATTTTTTCTGCTTGTATACCGATAGTGCAATAATAGCCGAGTATTCAGTTAAAAACAATATATTATTTCAAACAGACAGAACCAAATATTTCTAAATTGGTATAAATTTGATATTTTTGTTACTGCTTAAAACATATAATTAAAGCACACTATAACTAAATAATACTAACTGCTTAAATAATATTCGATTAAATAAAACTTCAATAAAGGTGCACAAATTATAAGTTATTAATTCTAAGCCTTGACTTCCGTTTCCGCCATAAGAAAGGTCGTAATAATTTTATTAGTGATAATTTTATCGCTCGTTACCCGCCAGGTGCAACTTATTATCTCGGATATTAAATCCACGAGACTAAAACAATATAAGACAACATTATAATTATTTGGTTTCATTTCGTAAAGATTATATTTTTCCACAATGTTTTATTACGTGGAAAACGAGATTTTACCTCTAACCTTATATTTTTAAGGTTCCGTACCCAAAGGGTAAAAACGGGACCCTATTACTAAGACTTCGTTGTGTGTCCGTCTGTTCGTCTGCCCGTCTGTCCGTCTGTCCGTCTGTCTGTCACCAGGCTGTAACTCGAGAACGGTAATAGCTAGATAGTTGAAATTTTCACAGAATGTGTATATCTGTTGCCGCTTAACAACAAATACTAATAAAATTAATATTTAGGGGGGGGGGGGGGTCCCATATAACAAATGTGTTTTTTTTTTTGGTCTTTTTTGCTCTATATCAATAATTGCAACAGGGAGGCACTCACAAAATCTTTAATTATATGTGTTGTTTAATATTTAATAATAATATTAAAATAAAATAAAGAATTAAGGGGGGCTCCCATACAAAAAACATAATTGTTGGCCTAATTTTGCTCTATAATGGTACGGAACCCTAAGAATACTACAAATTCATATCAAACAAAGTTACTGACTTTGATATGATTGTAGTCAATAACTTTTGATCAAAGTACATTTCTTTACGTCGATTCCTGTTTCATACCTCCGGGTTTGAGAACTAACACGGTGAGAAGGAACCGGAGTGATTTAACCAGATATTATGTCTACCTATTTAAATCCATAATTTAATAATGATATTTATGTTAGAATCGTGATACTTTGTAAATTGTAGTAATCATAATATATTGCAAGAATTCATCACGAAACGAAGTCGTACGATCATTAAACGCAATAGCTTATCGAAGATCTGTTTGAATTCATTAAGAAGTGGGAGCGCTATTTTTCATTCATCGACGCTACTGTAAGTGTCCTGAAAAATAAATTAAATGGCAATTGAAATGGCGACAGTAGAAAGCGGACAATGGACCGTGGTCGACAGAGGCCCTCGCTTAATGAACTCGGGATAATATTTTACAGGCGCGGATAACGTTCTGCGTAGACGAGCGCTGTCACTAGATAGTCTTAATTTAGAGTTTTGTAAAGTATTGTGTATTTATATTGTTAAAGTATTGTTGTCTCTGCGCGCCAGAAATAGAAGAGAGTCAATGTTTTGTGCTCGTTGAGCTAAAATTTGTTTATCGCGGGATATCCTTTTGCCGGGACTCAAAGATCACTGCCATAGGCTAATATTACTTCGGTGTTAGTATAAAGTAGGTGATAAATAGACAAACAAACAGTAATTCATTCACAATATTATTATGGATGTGGTAGAGGAGATTATTGGGTATTTTGCGACAGTCGTCGTCCGTTTGCTCTAAGATAAGGTCAGTCTTCAAGATGTAACGTTAAGCTCCGATTACCACTAAGTGCTCTTTAACTTATGTTTCCTCGGACAACTTTTAACTTTCCATTATCACTTTTTAATACGCTATCAATCTTGAAAAAACTCATAAAAACACTTAAAAAGAGGCATTTATTTGGATGTCACAACTCGAAATTTATGTTCTGTACTGTTTGTCTGAACTAATTTAATTAGTAACAGAAACTTAGGAATTTGAGTTGTATTTCTTGAACGAGTCACGCCCTGTGATCACTTCTATCCTAAATACTTGCGATTTGCTTATGATTAATTTAAGAAGATAAAAATCACAAGTATTTACAAATTACAAAGTTTGAAGTGTGCTGTGTGGTGCTTGTTACTTCTTAAGGCAAAAACTACTAAACTAATTTTTATTCAATTCGGTATGGTAGAAGTTTAATCTCTGCATTTTTTATTTCATAAATTTTGCCTGAAAAGGATAAGGTTTTAGCTACTTTTTCAACGGAGCCGACTGCGGGTAAAAGCTAGTGTAGTATATTTACGAACGGGTCACAATAGAGTTTATACTGCTATCCTATCCGAATTCAATTTAGCAAGATCTGAATCCCGATAAAAATTAGATTAAGATAATTCGTAGGTCTCTTTCCGGACGCTCAAAATTACGGAGGCGAAAAACTAATAAACCTTTATAAAGTGACTGCTGACGAGCTGCTCCATAGATATGATCAGAGGCCGGCCGGGTTTGTAATCAATGTAAGTACATTAATGTAAGTACATAAATTGGTATGCCTTATCATTATTTTAACAATAATGACTTAAGTTACATAAATCATTTTGGTCATTGGTATCTGTTGCAGTTCATTTTACAATAATCTATTTTGTCGATTTTCTGAGATAATTTGTAAGAAATAAAGAAAGTTTTAAGTTATACGTATCCGTGAATTATGACAAAACATATATAACCCTAAACTTGTAAGAAAAAATCGATTCTCCAAAACAAAACGTTTAGAAATAGTTCATAATCTTTAAACGCCATTTGCCTAAAATGTCAGTCAGGTGGGTTAACACATTATTTTTTATTTACATTAGGTGGACGCAAATAAACATTTGCGTCCACCTAATGTAAATAATGGAATTATGTAAAAGCCATTATGTAGATATAGCATTTCATTAATGCGTAGGTCACGGCTTTGACGTCAAATGTTTACAAAAGTCTTAATTAGGACTTAGAAAAATATTGTCTCAAAGGCTGCCTCCCTTGGTGAGATAATCACTTTTCCAGGGTAAAAATAATGTGAAAAGTAATAGAAACACCAAGATGCTTATAGCATTTTTTCAAATTGTGTAAAGTGAGAGATGATATTTTTAAGTATGAAGAACGACGATTGTCGTAGGTAATCGAAGTCGTTTTTATCGCAGGTACGACATCCGATACGATATCGTTTCGGTGTAACTATATCGTGTCGCATGACGTAAAACGCTTCTAGATCTCTACGTCGTTGCGCGTTCGGAGAAACATTGTCGTTCCACACACATTAGTTGTTCCTGATTGCCGGTAATGGCCGTAATAGCGACAACAACAATTAAACGTGTCCATTTTAATATCTGCTCAAGTCGCAGGAATGATTTGATGGAATGATGCAACACCTATACATCGTTTATTTACATTAAAAATCATAATAGAAATCGTACTGATGTGTATCTGTAATTACAGGAAATTCTTAGTTATTGATTTATTTTGTCATTAATCGTTAAAGTAAGGGGCACTTTACTCTTTCAGCATACAAAGTAGTAAGTATGATAAAGAAGAGTCTTAACGACTGCTACATATGTGACATCCGTTTAGTTTTTTCCTGAAGAAGTGGCAAACATACACAAACTGTGTAGTTTCAAACTTTCTCTTTTATTGGTGTTATTTCACAAAAAAATAATCAATCAGAATATACAATGATACAATTCTGCTTTGATGATCTATTAAAAATGCCAGATATAGAGGTCGATGTCTTGGCATCAGTCGTTTGAATATAAACAAATGAACCTACAAGATGGGCGCTTTCACAAACATAATGGCGTCTCACTCGATGACCCCACATCAAGGAAACGATTCCTTTATCTCCGCGATTTCCAAATGAGGGCCTGTAAGCTGAGTGAGTCGTATTGTCGATGTTCGTGATGCTGATGATGATATTGGACTGATGGTAGTCATAAAAACAGCCGTCCTTGAATCGAAAGAGGGGGTCACTGTTTATATTGCTCTCGCAAAAAAAACTACCGTTTTACCAATATACAAAAAATCAGCTGGTTAAAGTTCCGTTTTAGGGTTCTGTAATCAACAAAACTTCGTTGACTACGGTACCCTAAGGGTTGGACCTCATCTGGCAGCACGGAATCGCCTTTTTCCGTCGCCCTTTCTCTTTCTGTCGCTTAGAACTGCCATTTGCTAGACCGAGACTGAAAACATAATGCGATAGCACGCGGCGGAATCTTCGAGGCTATCGCATTATGCTTTCTGTCTCGGTCTAGCAAATGGCAGTTCTAAGCGACAGAAAGAGAAAGGGCGACGGAAAAAGGCGATTCCGTGCTGCCAGATGAGGTCCAACCCTTAGGGTACCGTAGTCAACGAAGTTTTGTTGATTACAGAACCCTAAAACGGAACTCTAACCAGCTGATTTTTTGTATATTGGTAGGGTAATAGTTTACATATAATTTTAGGGTCTAAACACACTAGGCTGAATTACGCCGGCGTAAATTCCCCCGCGTTTACGCCGTGTTTGAAACTCATACAAAATACGGACGGAACGCGAGAGACGACACAATATTCCGTCGCGTATTTGTATGCGTTTAACATTTGCGGCGGAATTTACGCCGGCGTAATTCAGCCTAGTGTGTTTAGACACTAAGAGTAACATTGTACAAATAGAACAATCCATATTTTACGCCGGCGTAATTCAGCCTAGTGTGTTTAGACACTAAGAGTAACATTGTACAAATAGAACAATCCATATTTTACGCCGGCGTAATTCAGCCTAGTGTGTTTAGACACTAAGAGTAACATTGTACAAATAGAACAATCCATATTTTACGCCGGCGTAATTCAGCCTAGTGTGTTTAGACACTAAGAGTAACATTGTACAAATAGAACAATCCATATTTTACGCCGGCGTAATTCAGCCTAGTGTGTTTAGACACTAAGAGTAACATTGTACAAATAGAACAATCCATATTTTACGCCGGCGTAATTCAGCCTAGTGTGTTTAGACACTAAGAGTAACATTGTACAAATAGAACAATCCATATTTTACGCCGGCGTAATTCAGCCTAGTGTGTTTAGACACTAAGAGTAACATTGTACAAATAGAACAATCCATATTTTACGCCGGCGTAATTCAGCCTAGTGTGTTTAGACACTAAGAGTAACATTGTACAAATAGAACAATCCATATTTTACGCCGGCGTAATTCAGCCTAGTGTGTTTAGACACTAAGAGTAACATTGTACAAATAGAACAATCCATATTTTACGCCGGCGTAATTCAGCCTAGTGTGTTTAGACACTAAGAGTAACATTGTACAAATAGAACAATCCATATTTTACGCCGGCGTAATTCAGCCTAGTGTGTTTAGACACTAAGAGTAACATTGTACAAATAGAACAATCCATATTTTACGCCGGCGTAATTCAGCCTAGTGTGTTTAGACACTAAGAGTAACATTGTACAAATAGAACAATCCATATTTTACGCCGGCGTAATTCAGCCTAGTGTGTTTAGACACTAAGAGTAACATTGTACAAATAGAACAATCCATATTTTACGCCGGCGTAATTCAGCCTAGTGTGTTTAGACACTAAGAGTAACATTGTACAAATAGAACAATCCATATTTTACGCCGGCGTAATTCAGCCTAGTGTGTTTAGACACTAAGAGTAACATTGTACAAATAGAACAATCCATATTTTACGCCGGCGTAATTCAGCCTAGTGTGTTTAGACACTAAGAGTAACATTGTACAAATAGAACAATCCATATTTTACGCCGGCGTAATTCAGCCTAGTGTGTTTAGACACTAAGAGTAACATTGTACAAATAGAACAATCCATATTTTACGCCGGCGTAATTCAGCCTAGTGTGTTTAGACACTAAGAGTAACATTGTACAAATAGAACAATCCATATTTTACGCCGGCGTAATTCAGCCTAGTGTGTTTAGACACTAAGAGTAACATTGTACAAATAGAACAATCCATATTTTACGCCGGCGTAATTCAGCCTAGTGTGTTTAGACACTAAGAGTAACATTGTACAAATAGAACAATCCATATTTTACGCCGGCGTAATTCAGCCTAGTGTGTTTAGACACTAAGAGTAACATTGTACAAATAGAACAATCCATATTTTACGCCGGCGTAATTCAGCCTAGTGTGTTTAGACACTAAGAGTAACATTGTACAAATAGAACAATCCATATTTTACGCCGGCGTAATTCAGCCTAGTGTGTTTAGACACTAAGAGTAACATTGTACAAATAGAACAATCCATATTTTACGCCGGCGTAATTCAGCCTAGTGTGTTTAGACACTAAGAGTAACATTGTACAAATAGAACAATCCATATTTTACGCCGGCGTAATTCAGCCTAGTGTGTTTAGACACTAAGAGTAACATTGTACAAATAGAACAATCCATATTTTACGCCGGCGTAATTCAGCCTAGTGTGTTTAGACACTAAGAGT
Source organism: Polyommatus icarus (assembly GCA_937595015.1). Lineage (NCBI taxonomy): Eukaryota > Metazoa > Arthropoda > Insecta > Lepidoptera > Lycaenidae > Polyommatus > Polyommatus icarus. Next base: position 24,750,493 of record OW569321.1, read on the forward strand.
AACATTGTACAAATAGAACAATCCATATTTTACGCCGGCGTAATTCAGCCTAGTGTGTTTAGACACTAAGAGTAACATTGTACAAATAGAACAATCCATATTTTACGCCGGCGTAATTCAGCCTAGTGTGTTTAGACACTAAGAGTAACATTGTACAAATAGAACAATCCATATTTTACGCCGGCGTAATTCAGCCTAGTGTGTTTAGACACTAAGAGTAACATTGTACAAATAGAACAATCCATATTTTACGCCGGCGTAATTCAGCCTAGTGTGTTTAGACACTAAGAGTAACATTGTACAAATAGAACAATCCATATTTTACGCCGGCGTAATTCAGCCTAGTGTGTTTAGACACTAAGAGTAACATTGTACAAATAGAACAATCCATATTTTACGCCGGCGTAATTCAGCCTAGTGTGTTTAGACACTAAGAGTAACATTGTACAAATAGAACAATCCATATTTTACGCCGGCGTAATTCAGCCTAGTGTGTTTAGACACTAAGAGTAACATTGTACAAATAGAACAATCCATATTTTACGCCGGCGTAATTCAGCCTAGTGTGTTTAGACACTAAGAGTAACATTGTACAAATAGAACAATCCATATTTTAGGACCATCAAATCAAAGTATGAAATCCTTTCTATCTCTGTTAGCTACCGTTTTCAAGATTTTTCGCAAATAAAAATGTTGTTTGTCTCATCAAAATAAAGCTACTCACAAAAAATAAGCTTGTTAGTCATTTTAAAAAAATTTACACCTGATGATGATTTTATCGAAACCGGTCGTGTGAAACATAATTGTAATAACATAAATTAATAAAAGTGGAAAAAGTGTATAAAAAGTGTATGTTATTACTGTTAAAAATTGTTCATGGGCTCCCTGACTATATTGCTATTTTGAGAAAATACTTAAAGATATTTTATTTTCATAGCTCCCGCGCGGTTTCTTGGAGCTCCCGCGGCCCGCCCCAACTATAAAACTCAATGTAAACAGTGAACTTTAAAAGTCGATTGATTAGTGCCTATGATGTTAAAACAGTATTTCAAAAATAGATCATTTTCTGTGAAACTAAGTTCGTCATAACAGTGTAGTCGCCAACTTAAATTGTATTAGATACGAGAATGTAATGGGTCCTTAACGTGAGCGGTCTGTTGACTCGAATATCCCGTTACGAATGCAGTAAATTAATTGTTTCGCATCTACAGTTCATGTCTCTCAGCACCATTTTGTTTTCTATCATTACTGTATGATGCATTGTGTTCTAGGATTGTATACTATTTCTTTAATTTTGAGGTGAAATATGGGTATTGCAGCTTCGGCGCGCCGTATGAGTTTAAACCAAAACCAATTTGGTGAAATTTGAAGTAGGATAGTTTTTCATCATCATTTCAAGTCCATGTCCATACTAATATTGTAAATGCGAAAGAGTGTCTGTCTGTTACCTCTTCACGCCCAATCCGCTGAACCGATTTTGCTGAAATTTGGCATGGAGATACTTTGAGCCCCGGGAATGGACATAGGATACTTTTATTCCGAAAAAATGTACGGTTCCGCCACGATTAACAAGTTTTGACGCAACGAAGTTGCGGGCGTTATCTAGTTTCTCATAAGTACACATAACTGCTACATACAACACTCGTATCATAAAATTAAAGTTGAAATCGTATTACTGTTCTGAGGTCTCTCTGTCTCCACTATAAAATACTTGAGCAAACTTATACTCAAGAAACTTGGAGTCCAATACGAGGTATGCTTATACTACGTCTGTGGTTTAAGTTCGTAGAGACCGCATAGGAATTGTTCGGGTCATTAGTAAAGCGAATCTGGAGATAAGGCTCTGACTTCCTGACAAACTACGTCATTCCTGAAATTGTTCTGATCGTATCAGGCATCTGCTGATTTGTTATAGCAATATATGTTGTGTTATATGCAGCCCTAGATTTATAAATAGGCCGTATAGGCCGCGCCCTAGGGGGGTGTCAGATTTCGTACATGGGTCGGCGGAAATAAAGTGACCGTGAAATACACTAATGAAAATTGTAATGCGCGCACTGTGTTACATATGGGCTTAGCAAAAACAGAGTACTGAGACAACATGTGTTTGAATTGACAGCGATGTTAGGACTAAAAAATTCAAAGAACGCCACAATACTTGGCGACGCGTTACTTTTTAAATAGCTACAAGTTTTTTGAATACTAATTTCGCTGTCGAATTTACCGACTGCAAGTCGTCTTAGTACCTGCAGTGGCCACTATAGTAGCTGACTACCTATTCGTAACGTAGTTAATTTTCTTATACAATCTTTTATACGGACGCGCCAATACAAATAAAATAATTCGAAGTGTTAGAAATATAAAGCTATAAATTGTAACTGTTTAACCCTTTGAAAAACTGTTAAACGTTGCTGCTTTGTGGATTTGGCTGACTACCCTGATATAACTTGTGGGGATGATTGCAAGCCAAACCACAAGTATAATGCTAAAATTATTTATCTACCCGACAATGACATTGAACTTGTAAATGAGGGAAGGAATACATCTGTACATAGATGGTCAACTGATATACCATCAGTTATGAGAGAAATTGGCTGATGACAGATCTACTTTAATAAGTACTTATAAATTTACATGTCCTGCCTGACTGACTGACTGATTCATCATCGCTGAGCAAAAACTGTTAAAGTTACAGCCACGAAATTTGGTGAGTAGGATTGTTTTATCAAGTAGACACCCACTAAGGAAGGAATTTCGAAAAAATTACCGTCATTTCTTAAGCTAGGAACATAAAACGTTGTTTTTGGATTAGGTACTGATTAGAAATAAATGAATACGTTTTTAAGTGTTTTTGGAAATTATACCCTCAAGGGGGTGAAATTGGGGTTGATAGTGTGAATGAAAGTCCGTTATTTCTTGAGTTTGAAACATAAAACTTTATTTATGTGTTAATAATTAAAAATTATTGGATACGTGTATAAACACGTATCCAATAATTTTTAATATAAGCGTTTCTGGAAATTCAACCCCCAAGGGGTAAAATAAGGGTGTACAGTTATTATACTATGCTAACGCGGACGAAGTCGCGGGCAACAGCTAGTTAGTCAGATATTTAATTAGTCGTGATATGTCGGAAGAGATTGACAAAACCCGACTTTACGTAGGTCTTTAATCCGCCTAGTCGGATAGTATATATAGCATCGTATACTGTACGTATACAACGTTATAGTGTCCATGGCACCATAATACGTTGATGGAGCGAATTACAGGCTGCCGTGAGAGCTGTATTAATCGTATTACCTGAACCTTTGGCAGGTTAGTTACCAAGATACTGCGTAAGCAATCCATACTAACATTATAAATACGAAAGTTTTTGTAACTGTTGTCTGTCTGTAACCTTTTCACGTCCAAACCGCTGAACCGATTTCGCTGGATGGAGATATTTTAAGTTTCGGGAAGGATATAGGATACTTTTTATCCCAAAAAAATGTACGGTTCGCGTTCGATAGAGGAATTCTATCTTCATCTAGAAAACCTTTTTGTATGGAGCTTTTTTCAAATATTTCAGGTTTCTCATCTAAAATGTTATTTATTTTACATTTTCAAATTGAAATAACTCAGAAAGTATATTATTTACGACATTTTGTCAAAGAATATTTATTGTTTGTAAACATCTTCTCTTTCAATTGGCGTATGTTTCATAGGTGTACGCCAAAATACGACAGACCTATGCCAATTAAGGTTCATTGTTCTTTATAATGCCGGTGCAATCCTAGTATTTGGGGATCATACAAGTGTTGAGGGGGTCATATCATACGTATGGTTACATAAATGTACTGTCAGAGAAGTTGATTGCCAGAGAGATGGGGATCTACGTAGTTTTGTCGCGTTACGTTAAGCCCAGCCGAAAGATCATAATTAACATTAAATGGTCATGATCCGATCAAATAGTCTGTCAACTGCTTAGAAATTAATTTCCTCGATGGTACAAAAATTGCGCGATGGTCGATATGCTTGAGATATTTTATTTATATATATCAGATTTAAAGAAACTTATGGAATTGCATAAAGGCTGTGTGAGAATAATGTATGGTGGCCAAAGGAAGATCTTCCGACCGAGCGAGGTGGTATGCCCGGTCAGGCCGAAGCCCACTGACGTCATTTCAGACGTTGTATATATCTTGCCGTTCTCCGAAACTTCGATAGCGCGATGTAGGATTGTTAGGCGAATTGTGGGTACCGCCACATCACTCCCCCCCGAAGACCGGAGGTCGAATCTTGAAGTCTCGTTCGCTTAAGTCGCCAGTGCCAGAGAGTTCCAGTGAGTCGGAACTGTTGCAGTGAGTCCCAGTGAGTCGGAACTGTAAGCTGCTGCACGGGATCCAGTGAGTCGGATAGCTGCCATGCGGGGCCGATGCTACGTGCTGACCAGGAGAGATGTGCTCTGCTTGCTGACCGGTCGGTGTAGTGAGAAAGCCCGATGATGCCGATGCGGAGTCGCCCAGGCCGCGGTACATTGCGGCTAGTGGACGATGTACCCGATGAGGCGATGCTGGCTGGCGCGGTGCGGAGGGGCGGGTGCATTTAAATGCTTTGTTGCCAAATTTATTGTGGTAATAGCACATGCCGTTACTCCTCGATTGAGATCTCGAACGTGACCTGTATCTCTGCCTGTCGAATCTACGACGTGGTTGTCGCGACTGGTGTGTGCTGAGTTCTGCTACCTGCTTGGTCAGCTGCTCGATCTGTCTTGCCATTGCCTCCATCGCCGACCACATAGAGTCACTAGCTGGTGTGCTGCTGCTGCCAGGTGTTGCTGCTGCCACCTGGAGTGTGGGTTGTGCGATGGCCGTTATCTTATCTGCCAACTCCGCCAACTTGTCCAGAGGCATGTCGCCCTGCGAAGCTATAATCGGTTGCACGGATACAGGAAGCCTGTTGTACCAGGTCGTTCTAATGAACTCCTCTGGTATATTCGGACCGGCGAGGTGCTGAAGGTGACGCAAGAATTGCGACGGCTTTCGTGTGCCAATGTCCTCACTCATGAGGAATTGTTTGATTTTTTCCTCGCGCGGAGCGGTCAGGCGACGAATCAGCTCGGATTTTAAAGTTTCATATTTCCTTTCTTTGGGCGGGTTCTCGATGATATCCGCCACCTCCACTGCATATTTGTGTTCTAGGTTTCCGCATGTCGTGTAAAATTTTGTTGTGTCATTGCTAATCCCTGACAGCAGAAACTGGCCCTCGAGTTGCGCGAACCACAGAGCTGGGCGCTCTGGCCAAAATGGGGGCACTTTAACTCCGACTCGAAATACTTCCGTCGGCGCCGGTACTCCTTTGTTCGGGAAATTCACGTTCGGGTTTTCTTCGTTATTAGTCGCAGTGTTTTCTTGCGGCGTGGCCATTTTTATTAAAATTAATGTGCACTTTTATTACTAATGATTATTGTCTTTGTAAATCACTATTCGATCACGTCGGGGTCACCAATGTGAGAATAATGTATGGTGGCCAAAGGAAGATCTTCCGACCGAGCGAGGTGGTATGCCCGGTCAGGCCGAAGCCCACTGACGTCATTTCAGACGTTGTATATATCTTGCCGTTCTCCGAAACTTCGATAGCGCGATGTAGGATTGTTAGGCGAATTGTGGGTACCGCCACAGCTGAATCCAGGCTTCCGTTGCCATACAACACTTTTCAAACTACAACATTATAATAAAATGTTTCTAAGTATATTAAATTTTATTAATTTATTCAATTGTAAGATATAAGAAAATTCAAGTACAAGTCAATGCTTGTTGCGCTCTCAAAGCGAGGTTCAACGCTCGAGCCTCGAGCACAGCGAATGGAGTTTGCATTTCTGTTTTATTGTAAAACGTCGCGTTCACTATTTCATAATGACATAAACGTTATTTTACAGAACAAAGAGAATACTCGCTACAAAAACATGATCCTCATTTATTTTTGACGGGTGTTGCGCATTTGCGGATAATTTAAAGATTTATATCAATTCAATTTATTGTAAAACAACTACTTATTATGAGGATAAGAGCTGGTACACATTGGGCGTTTTGAAGCGCGCGTATGTGTCTAAACACTCTAGGCTGAATTACGCCGGCGTAATTTCCGCCGCAAATGTCAAACGCATACAAAACGCGACGTAATAGTGTGTCACCCCTTGTATTCGGCCCGTATTTTGTATGCAATTTAAACGCGGCGGAATTTACACCGGCGTAATTCAGCCTAGTTTTTTTTTATGCAATAAGGGGGCAAACGAGCAAACGGGTCACCTGATGGAAAGCAACTTCCGTCGCCCATGGACACTCGTAGCATCAGAAGAGCTGCAGGTGCGTTGCCGGCCTTTTAAGGGGTAATAGGGGAGGGTAGGGAAGGAAATAGGGAAGGGTAGGGAAGGGAAAAGGGTAGGGGATTGGACCTCTGGTAAACTCACTCACTCGGCGAAACAGCGCAAGCGCTGTTTCACGCCGGTTTTCTGTGAGGACGTGGTATTTCTCCGGTCGAGCCGGCCCATTCGTGCTGAAGCATGGCTCTCCCACGTCAAGTGGTAGTAGTGTATTTAGACCCTATGGCGCGCACTTCGCTTACGCGCGTTTTGAGAATCCCGGATTCTATTGTTAGCGTACACACGCAAGCGCGCGTTCAACGCGCGCTTCAAAACGCCCAATGTGTACCAGCTCTAATTGATTCAAAAACGTATTGCGGACCTAGGTAATTTGGTCGGGTTGCGTCAGGCTCAGCTGATTCACGTTTCACGACGGAACAAAAAGCTTTCAATGTTCCCGGATCTGGATGTGTATTAAATATGTGTATGATATACTTACATAATAAAAATCTTCAATATATGTATAGTATAAAAGTATTTCCGTTGTCTGGTCCTTCAGGTATTTAGCACGGGGCCAGACTGACGTGGTGTGAAGCGTCCATAGATATTATTAAAATGCCGAAGTCACGAATCAAAGCGAGTGCCCAGAACGGGATCTTGGCAGTAAATAGATTACAGCCCACTTCATTATCTTCATATTAATTATATTTACTTAGCCTTCTTTAAGTACAATTAATTATATCATTTCATTAAGCGTATTTACTGACGCAATCACTTAAGAGGGCGACTAACCCAAAAAATTAAACATCGTCCTTCTCTCTTCACACTCACGCCCGTCTTTCATATGCCAGGTGAAAAAGGACGACGCGGATTTATCGCCAAATTAGTTTTTCCTCAATAACTCGATAAATATACAACATTTTAAAAATCCGCTAGGTCGGTTTCTCAATGATAGAATTTTGTACAGTGTGTTAAAATATTAACTTAGTTCAATGCACGGTTATGGCAATAAATGAAAAATTCGTGAAAATTAGATACCTGGTCTACTTCTTTGTGATTTTTTTCTATCGAGAAAGTTTTAAGATAATATCTTGTTTTCGCTCGGATCGAATTCTTATAAATATAACATGTAACATCTTATTTTAGCAAATAAAACAATTCGGCGCTTATTTTCAAGTATAAAAATGAATTATAAAATTTTGGGTTAGTCGCCCCCTTAAGTATAATATTTCGTTGTTTATTACTCTTTGAAGCAAATGCTTTATTATATGTTATATAATATTAAAATTAGTACTTATATTTTTAAAAGACGATTGGAATGATTAATTAAAGTCATCTAAAACTATTAATCAATTACCAAAAATGCGCTATTTTTTTAATTGGTGAATGAATATTCATCAATTAACAAGAAAATAGCTTACAAAATTAACCTCTAAATATAGGTAACACACAATTTGCCTACTATTTCTAATAAAAAAATGTGATGTAGTATACTGTTGGTAAAAATAGCATAAGCAAATATACTAATTACTTAATTGTTAAATGCACATTATAAATAATTAAATTAATTGTACTTGCCTATTAATACGATTGCTCATATCATCTTGCGTAGCATTAGTCTGCAATCATGATAAAAAATTCATGTCCGCGCTATTACGCACCGCGGCGCTATCTGTTAATGAATTGCTATTTTTCACTCGATGCGAAATAATACCTACTCGACGTGAGCGGTGCGATGCGAACCGATAGTTATTCACGTTGCCGCGTTTTTAGCAAATAGCAAAGAAACAACACGAAGCATGCTGTGACATCAAAATTAACGTCATGAATGAAATTAATAGAAAATAGCATTAATTCCCATTACTATTAGTACACTACTAATTTTATTCTCCACACTATTTTAAAATCTTAATATCACCGTGACCCGCATTAAACAATTTCCCACAGGATTAATCATTACTTAAAAATATATAATTTTTCGTAGCAACAACGTAGACGCGTAGCACGTAGGCCGTAGACATGGCGTAGGCGCAAGCTACGCCCGGACCGCTACGCGTCTACATAATTATTTTGTACTTAAGTACTTTCCGAAACTCATTTGTGTTCTTAGTTTTGGTCCAAAGCACGACAATAAGAGTCATTAAAAATAAATTTTAATGACTCTTATATTATATAAAATTTAGTGTCTCGTCTTGTGTATTCATAGTCACATTAATTTGTTTAAACTATAGCTATTTTTTTAGAAAGTAGCAATAAAATTTTATTTTATAAAACTTTATAGAATTTGACAAAAAAGGTCTGGAAATAATATTGATTCCATTGATTGATTCAGAAGACGATAAATATTTACACTTTTAAAATACGCGAGTTAATGACCTACAGATGCGGAACAATTTTTATTTCTAAAGATATATTTTACATTTTACTTAGTTATATTCAGTATTCTGTAATTAATACGATAGCCAGTAAGCTGCGATTGACTCATTAACCCTAATTTTTGTTCCAAAGAAAAACGCGATAAAACAATCACTTGAAAATTTTTATGAAGATTAAACGATGAAAATGTTGGACGACTTAATTTTAATTAATTCCAGCGGAGACTTTTAATGAAGAGAACGTAACCGCAGCCTTATTATGTAAGTTTAATGAGTTGTATGTGAGTATGATACCAACAAAGGATTCGATTTCGTATTGACTTTACATGACCGGCGGTAGTTTGTGACTGATATTAGTTTATTAGTTTATTGAATGTCGGTGTGGTCACCCTTGTAACTGTAATGAAATATCTCCTTTCAAGGTTGAATTCGTCACATGGAAAATGTGTAACAGTTTTTTTACAGCCGAGGTGAAAATGTGTGGTAGTTTTCTACCTTTGTGCTATTAACTTTAACTGTACTTTAACTTTAACTGTTACGTAGCTCCTAAATGTTAATTCGTTTCATTAACTACTAGTTTACACCAGGTTCTAATCATTAAAAACTTAAGCTTAACCCATCAAGCTCCGTAAGGCCCATATGGGCCGCAATAACAAAAGATTTCCAGGAATTGGTGATCGACGGATTAATTTATTATTTTAAAACAAAATTTATTTTCAAAATCTCATCATAAGGCCGGACGTTTAAAGCCAATCTGTGTATTTTATCTTGATATAGATTTTAAATATGAAAAAAGTAGGAAAATAGCTACCTCTAAATAGATCTAATATTCTATTAATATACAATGTAGTACATATACCTCTTCGACGTTTAATTATTGAATAATTTAAAAACGATGTATTAATTATTATTAATATCATTTATTTTGATATTTTGTAAACGTTGTAGAATTTTAATTTCATTACAAATCCGTATCCAAAGTTAATTTATAAATTACCTGGCATTAAGAATAATTTTGTATACTTACAGAATATATCCAACAGCGCGTTGCCGGTATCGTAAAGTTGTGATCACCGCGGCGTGCGCCCCGGCCGCGCGTCCACATGCGACTGACGCGAGGACTGTCCCGCCACCTGTGACCTTGACTGCACACCCTGCCGTAGGACACACACGCTAGCTGCTGGAGACAGTAGCTCGCACGGGACACATCCTCACATGGTAGCTGCTGGAGGCAGTCACTCGCACGGGACACGTCCTCACATGCTAGCTGCTGGAGACAGTCACTCGCACGGGACACGTCCTCACATGGTAGCTGCTGGAGACAGTCACTCGCATAACACATGAACACATGCTAGGTGCTGGAGCTAGTCACTTGCACATATTGTAAACATTGCACCCCAAAATAATTTTTGGGTGCAATGTTTAATTAAATGTAATCATTTAGGCTATCTCAAGCAGTCCCAAGGAAGGCCGCAGCCTTCGCAGTGAGATTGGCTCCTTTTGTTGCTATTGCAATATCCCACTGGAAAAATAACTTATTCCGTCACCATTAGAATCCACGCGAGATATAAAATATACCGCGAGATATATTTTACATCTCACGCTACGCACAACTATCACCATTCACGTGCCTGATGAGTGATGACAGTTATTTAAAAAATTATGCCAGTTATTTTAAACATGGAAAGGAATACCAATGATATCCGACTTCAATATTTGAAAATGCATCGCTTCACATTCCATCAAAATATAGCATTTGAATCAAATTAGTGCCCTCCAAAGCTCTTAATATTATGCGCCACAAATACACTTTAACACCAAAATACTTAGTACAAATGATAAAAAGTAAAAAAACTAAAACCCAACTACGACAAAAAACGACGCTGAAAAAGTATAAAACAAGATTTTCAGAATACTGAACTGTACAAAGTCGCTAATGTAGTTGCAAGTCAATGGACACAGTAGACTCTACCAAGATGCCTTCGTTGTAAATTGACAATATATTATATTACAATATACAATATATTATATTGTCAATTTACAACGAAGGCATCTTGGTAGAGTCTGCTGTGTCCATTGACTTGCAACTACATTAGCGACTTTGTACAGTTCAGTATTCTGAAAATCTTGTTTTACACTTTTTCAGCGTCGTTTTTTGTCGTAGTTGGGTTTTAGTTTTTTTCACTTTTTATTATTAACTAACATAACCTTGACCTCTAATAAATTAATAATTTGATGCAATACTATTATATTCTTATAATGGTTTACTACGCATACTTTTCTATAGCGTGTGTCGAAGTTATTACTGCCACATCCATTAAACCGTAGAACTACGGTATTAATTACGTTTTTGGCGAATTGCTACGTTCACGGTTGCTTCAATTTAATTAATATTTTGTATACATACGCGCGTATCAGTTTCACTGATATTTATTTTGGCACTCCTCAAGTTTTCGCTGAAAGATTGATAAATTAATTATAGCTGTACTTACAGAACTTTTTAAGTTATAAATTACTAACTAACTAAACTCCGTTGCGCCAAAATTCGTTTATCGCCCAGGAGCCGTACATAATTTTCCGGGATAATAAGTATCCTATGTCCTTTCCCGGGAGTCAAAGCATCTCCGTACCAAATTTCAGCAAAATCGGTTTAGTGGTTTGCGCGTGAAGAGGAAACAGACAGACATACACACTTACGCATTTTTAATATTAGTAAATTATGGAATTATGGATGTCAGGAAACAAATATGGTTATTCAAATAGGAAACATAATACTTTGTTAAGTAAGTACTTCAAAATAAATATTTATAGATCATTTTCCGATTTAGGGATCCATTTGTGAAATATGAAGTTTTAAAGTGAAAAAAATCGTTAGAAACCAGTGTCCCCCCCTTCTACCAGCTTAACAGTTGCTTCTGGAAATGTGAAAAAATTCACAAGAATAGGAAATATGCTGAATTTAAAAGGAAAACTATCACGGCTAAGAAGACTTCATAAGTAATTATTGAGTTATAGTCGATCAACTAAAAAAATGTATTCGGCGAAGTATAAATGAATTTTCCGTTCAAATTCCTTTGAACGACAGTACTAGTTTAGATTTTAGGCAGATACACTGACATAAACATTTACTTGTGGCAGAAGCCATATTCCAGAAGACCGAGTAGAAAACTTTTCACGTAATTAATTGCCAATCATCTTCTACAATAAAAAACCCGGTAAAAATAATGGTGACAAATCGGCAATCGTCGGGAATTCTCGTGATGATAAAATTCATTGTCCCCGCGGCGAGCGCCAAATGATATTCTAAAATCAAACATTAGCGAAATGGCGCCAAATGAAACGTCATTATTACCACAAATTAGGAGGAGGTAGACCTCCTTCTAATTTGTGGTAATAGATCCTCCCGCAAACAGAAGGGTGCTGAGTTTGATATGTATGTGTGCTCGCAAACGAATAAAAGCTTGAAGATTTTTTTTTCATTGTGGACAGTTTTTCGGTTTCAAAAAATTGATAAAAACATTGGACAAAGCACAAAACAAAGGTTGCTTTAAAAGCTAGCTGCTTTTAAAGTAGAACCCTTGATTTTAAAGAAAAATATTGTGTTTTATGCTCTATGACTAGTACTGTCCAATGACTCTACCCATGTAATTTACCCTAGTTTATAAGTACTACAGTTTAGACATGGGAAAAACATAGGTACTCTCTCTTTCTCCGTCTTGGTCGAAATCTGTTTAGTAGTTTTTACGTTTAAATAAAAACTTTTTTATTATAAAATAGGGGGCAAACGAGCAAACGGGTCACCTGATAGAAAGTAACTACCGTCGCCCATGGACACTCGCAACATCATTCATTACTTAACAAAAATAAGTGATAATACTTTAGGGTGTGTACGTGTTCCTTGTAGAGAGTTCACTGTGAAAGTAGCAGCGCTGAAAGACCAAAATTTTTTTTCACTTTTGTATGGGGAAACTCGTGACGCTCGGGCCCTTCCCCATACTAAAGTTAAAGTTAAATCGTCTTTCAGAGCTGCTACTTTCACAGTGAATTCTCTACAAAGAACACGTACACACCCTAAAGTATTATCACTTATTTTTGTTACACATTGTATAATATACTTCAGTGGTATCTAATATATATAAATCTCCTGTCACGATGTTTGTCCGCGATGGATTCCTAATACTACTTAACCGATTTTAATGGTTTTTTTAAATGTGTGCTTTTTTCCAACTTGAGAGATAGGATAGCTTAGATCTTTAGGTAATTATAGTCGCAATTTTATTTTATTGCAAATGATTTGTCTATAATTAATTGACAGTCACAATTATCTGTTAACTCCAAAAGATTCCAACAGATGTCGATACTTTTCGATTGGATTGAGTAAGTAACGGCTACTGGGTACTTTATAGATTGATAGGTGCATTTGTTGAATAAATAATAGTAAATTATTACAACCTGAGACTGACGGCGACCATTGTTTGTGCGACGGGAGCGATCGACGTTGCCATGGTAACATACATATTAAGTCACTTCAATAAAATAACATGGCAAATACATAATATAGTATATTATGAAAGCAACGTTTGCCGGGACAGCTAGTAATATATATAATGTAATAATACTTCTATATAATATATTTCTATGATTCAAATTAAAGATAAACATCTTTAATTTGAATAGCCAAATTAACATTGAAAGGAGCGTGGTTGTAGACTGTAGAGTTTGTGTAGTGAGATATATAATCTGATCCCCTATCCAAGACGTTTTCTATATCTTAGAATCGCCGATCAAAATGTATGGAATTGACATTTGACGAGTTGAAAATCAACGTTTTGTAGATCGCTCCATGAAATTGACACATTTTGATCAGCGATTCTATATAAAGAAGTAATAAAGAAAACGTCTTGGCTACAGTCTCTTCAGCGGAGTGAGCGGTGAGCGGTGAGCGGCGAGGTGTCAATAGAATGAATAATTTCCACCAGATTGCCAGCACCTGTACTCCGTATTATTTAACGAAGACTTAGCCGGCCTCGTCCTACAGGAATTTGCGATAAAGACAAGACTTCACTGCCTATTACAATCCTACATTATATGCGGTTTCTGAATTGACAGGACTATGTATTTGAAAGTGTTGATGATTGGTCAGTATTTTAACGAAAGCCAATCAAAACGCTAATAAACAAAATAAACTCAGAAACTGAGCATGAAACATTATTAAATTACGAGCGTAAACTTAAATCTTAATCTAAAACAAAATAATACTTAATATGATGTCTCATAAAGTGTGCTCACTGATCACTGATCACTTGACGTAGTATAGCTCTCGCAGGCCTGTCACGGTACTTCGAAGTTTCAGTGCTTTCATTTTCAAAGAAAAGAGAAATAAGAACATCTCATTCGATGTTTATCAGACGCCTATTTAAGGCTTTTTAATCTAGGTTAAAAAAATTGTTTACGGGGCTATCACGTTTTTACGGTTAATTTGAAGGTGATCGGTGTGGTCTCACCCTAACAACCCTATTAAGGAAGGCGGGGAGTCCGCTGATATTTCAATTATACGTCTTATGAAATAGTTGTCCCGCAGATATCGGCCGCGGAGTAAGACCCAATATCGATCGGAATTCTCGATCGCCGGAGACCATGGACACGAGCGGAGCGGACAGCGGGGCGGGTTGCAGAAATCCCTTCGTACTTATACACAACTTTGTCGCGCCATTTTTAGGGTTCCGTAGTCAACAAGGAACCCTTATAGTTTCGGTCTGTCCATCCGTCTGTCTGTCTGTCCGCGGTTTTACTCAGAGACTATAGGACCTACAAAGCTGTAATTTGGCATGAATACACATATTAATGATGGCAACAAAATGGTATGTGAAATCGTAAAAAAATATTTTTATGGTACCTCCCCTACACATCAAGCGGGGATGAATAATTTTTTTCGCGCCCACCCCATCGTGTGGGGTGTCGTTGAATAGGTTTTTTAAAAATATTGCGAGTATTCATAGATCATTTTCCGATTTAGGGATCCGTTTGTGAAATATTAAGTTTTAAAGTGGAAAAAATCGTTAGAGTCTAGTGTTCCCCCCCCCCCCTTCTACCAGCTAAACGGTTGGTTCTGGAAATGTAAAAAAATTCACGGGGGTAGGAAATATGCTGAATTTAAAAGGAAAACTATCACGGCTAAGAAGACTTCATAAGTTATTGAGTAATAGTCGATCAACTAAAAAAAATGTATTCGGTGAAGTATAAAGGAAATTTTCATTCAAGTTCCTTTGAAAGTAACTGAGATGATGTTGTTACTAGTGTAAAACACGCTATAAATGTACGTTCATTGACCATAAAAAAAATTCAAAAACTAGCGGTACTACGGAACCCTATATTGCGCGTGGCCCGACACGCACTTGGCCGGTTTTTTATAGATCATTTAAGTATCATTTTGCATACGGCTTACGGTGTATTGTTCCAATATTCGTTTTATTTAAACTTTATGTTATTTAAAAACGCGAAATACTCGACATTTAAAATCAAACGAGCCCAATCTCAATGTACCTACGTCATTTCATTGGATTATAGTTCCTATAACCCGTTGGATATCTTCAATCCCGGTCACCATCATTATTCAGAGATCAAAGTACTCGTCAATACAACAAGCTCCATCTTTATGGGATTGTGTTGCTTTATTGCAGAGTTCCTATGGCCACATTCCAGCTACATCATGAAATCAGGTTTAACTGACAGGACAACCGTTTGCTCTTGGCAAAATCTAGTTGCAGTCTGCAGACAATTGTTTTTGGGTAAAAATTGTTCTCGCTGGTATCTTTCATTTTATCGTTACAAGTGGACCTAATAAAAGCGTCAAAATAGCTACCGCGGACCGCCTATGAGCATGGGCTCGGTGTGAGAGTCCTCGCGCGTACCGATGTGTCGTGAGGAATGCGAGCGCCGCACCAAACATTTTTAAATTCACTCCGGGACCTTCGGAGAAGGACTTCATATTGGATCTCACGTAGTGACACCTGATCTTTTTTATTTCCACAACTTGAATAAAAACCTAAACACCGGAAAATCTCTGACTGACTCATAACTCTATTTAAAGTGATTATAATGGAGATCACACACGTCACATTTTTGTGTGATCGAGTTTGCGGCTTACATACAATCTGCATGGCGCGCGCCATCAGACTGTATGGAAGCCGCAGACTCGATCACACAAAAAGTGTGACGTGTGCGATCTCCCTAGTCACAACTCATAACCGACCAAGACATTTATAGTTGGGGGCTAGGTAGAACCTCATTGTCCAGGAATTGTGAATGTCTTGATGTACCCGTGGCTTCGGCATGGTCGGTGCTGATAGAAAAGGTCGAGTTTGAGGGGGTGGAATGCTTTTAAAGAGAGTAACATTTTTTAACTCTTGTATGGGAAAATATATGACGCACGGGCGGTTTCCCATGCAAATCACAAAAAATTGCTCTTTCAGTGCTGCTAGTTTCACAGTGAACTGTAAGGCACAATAAATACATTCTAAAGTATTGATAGGTATTAGGGGAATTGTGCTTAAGATGACATACTTTTTGTTTGAAAGTAAATATTTAAAATAAAATAAGTCACATGAGATCAGTAACTTACTTTTAAAAATAAATGATTCATAAACAACGAAATTAAACAGTTTTAGAAATATCTACTTAATATAACAGTGAAAAAAAACATAAATTGCACACCAGGTCGACGAGTGTAAGATGACATATCGATATGGTAAGACGACATACTATGATTCCTTAGGCTTTGATGGTATGTCGTATATGCAAGCTGCATCATCATCCCTCTAGTTGTCAGTGGTGTAAGGATTCTTAAGTTCTTCATCGTCGTCAAAAAATATACAATGCTTCTGTTACCGATTTAGCGGAAACATAAGTATAGTATGTCATCTTAAGCCGACGTCTAGTATGTCATCTTACCAAATGAGTAATAGTGGATACATTTAAATTTTGTAAAAAAATACTTAACGTTAGAACACGTTTTTATTAATATTTGTGGCCTATAAGAATCCATGTCCCTAATAACAATTTGTTATAAGAAAAGACTCTGATCTTATACGTTTTTTCACCACATAACAAAAGTGTAAGAAAATTTTTCTCTCATCAAAATTAGGAAAACCTTTATTACATTGTTAAGTATGGTCCCTATCCGGCATACTAAGTTGGGCTACTAGGGGCACACTGAGGTGCTCCATAAAACGTCACAAGTTCACAGAAAGCACAATTATTTCAACGAATTTTGCCGATGTGTCGTCTTACCTGACTATGTCATCTTAAGCACAATTCCCCTATATCACTTAGTTGTGTTACACTCTACTTATAGTGGGAGTTTCCGCGGTATTCAGAACGGCATTTCTACGCGAAAATAATACATTAAAAGACTCCTTACAGCACCTGCGTTAAGGATAATAACGAATAATGCTGTCTCTTAATGTAGAGCTTAGACGATAGCGTCTGTAGGTACGTGGTGTACCGTGTAATCTGGCGGCCATCTAAAACTAATCTAGTATCGCCCGGGCCTAAACCCATTACTGCGGCTGATTAACAACTCTTAGATAACTTAGTCTTAACTAACTATTAATACAGGCCATGAATTGGTAGCAATTGGTAGGTATAATCTTCTTATATTTAAAATTCTCGTGTCACAATGTTAGTTACCGTACTCCTCCAAAACGGCTTTACTGATTTTTACCAAATTTAATATGCATATTCAGTAGGTCTGAGAATCGGCTACTGGCTACTTTTTAAATTGATAAGTGCATTTGTTGAATAAATAATAGTAAATTATTACAACTCGAGACTGACGGCGACCATTGTTTGTGCCATGGTGCCGTACTTATATTTTAGTCACTTCAATAAAATAATATGGGCGAAATACTTTATATGGCAAAACAATGTTTGCCGGGTCAGCTAGTAATATAAAAAATCAGGTTGTATACTTTGAGACTTAAAGTTGAACGCAGATTTGGCCGCACCGCAGTCGCCGCATTTCGAATTCTTCATATAAAGAACTAGCGACCCGCCCCGGCGTCGCACGGGTATAAAATATAGCCACTGAAAAAATGATTAAAATCGATAGCCTATCACGATCCTTCATGTGGTCTACTTCTTATCTGTGCCAAATAACATAAAAGTTGCTCCAGTAGTTCGCGAGATAAACCCTTTCAAATAATTTCCCCCGTTTTTTCCACATTAATCTTCTATCCTTCCTCAATAAATGGTCTATCTAACATTGAAAGAATTTTTCAAATCCGACCATTAGTTCCTGAGATTAGCGCGTTCTAGTTAGCCCTTTCAAATAATAATTTTCCCCATTTTTTCCACATTTTCCTCGATAAATGGGCTATCTAACACTGAAAGAATCATCAAAATCCGTTGCGTAGTTTTAAAAATTAAAGGGAACTAAGGGACATGAGGGAAAAAAAGTGACTTTGTTTTATAATAAGTATATATGTATATATATAGATGGTAACGCCATCTAGCATAACTTTAAGTAACCATTGAGTACTATGAAATTATTACATTTCATATTGTGAAATTTCGTATTATAAATAAATAAATAAATAAATAAAGGATAACAAATTAAATTTTTTAATTAGGCCGAGTAAATATTAATATAGTCTCACGCGCTTCCCTTAACCTATCTCCATCCCTTTCCTTCGTGCACTTTCGCCTATCGTCGAGAATTCGACAGTGTAATTTTTGACTCATTACGAGACGGACATAGACGTTTTCGTCCAGTCCTCGCTGACCGCTATCAAAATATATGGACGTTGGAGAACTGGCCGTACACTGCTGATTTCCATCTGTGCCGCACCATCTAGTGTTTCGCGAGTGTTTCCTGGGGCCCCAGACGTGCTGTTCAGCGCCTGCGTTTGTGGACGCGAAGACCAAAGGTTAGTGCACGAAATCTCCTTCCTACTATATGCCCCTACCTCCAGCATTCGTGAGACTATAAAAATACAGTCCACTAACTATCGAAGGTGGACAGCAGCTATAGGCCATTTGTTGATTCACCCGCCCCACGCGCCATCATATTTTTTTGGTTCCATTCGAGCCGGATGATTGAACCATGTTTCATGGTCAATTCGGCTTTAAATTAAATATCGCCCGCCCTTATTGCACAAGCTATTAACACCTACTTAATTGTAAAAATAGTATATTTCATTCGTATTTAAATATTACTACCTACCCAAGTATATTCTCGTAACATTATACTTAAGTACCTTCATATCATATATAATTTACCCATATAACCGCTTAAAATAACTAGTAAATAATTATATTTTGCCTTTCTTAATTGAAACTTAATTTTCATACATATCTAAGGTCGTAAATTTGGTTTATAAGTTCGTACTTCGTACCTACCTATTCCTATACTCGAGCATTCTAGAAAAATCTGTTACCGCCGCGCTGCTTGTTGTCGCGCCGTTGGCGTTTGCTTGTAAGTTGTAACACTAGTAACGCACCATACGAATAGATAGGTACCTACTCGCGTTGCCGACCGGGTTTGCTTGTCGATTTAGATACCTAGATACATATTATAAAGTCTTATTTAATTTAGTTTTGTTTTGTACGCATAATATTCTTTTACAATGTCGGAAGAATCTAAGAGTAAAAAGGGATCATCTACAGTAATCCACGATAAAGAACTTAAATTACTCGAAGCAAAGCGTAATATTATTTTCGAACGTGTTCAAAGTATTTACGACACTTCGAAAATTATACACACGAGCGAGGACGTAAAGGAAGGCTTCCTTAGTTCCGTTACAACGCTAAGTTCATTGCGAAGCGAATTTACACAACTATTAGATCACTATAATGACCGCTTATTGACGATTAATCCCGAAGCAACACCTAATTATAAATGTTTGGTTTCCTTTGAAGAGTTGTACGGTCGTATTAAATATATTAGTTCGCAGTGTTTGCCCAAGGTCAACGAAACATTGCCGCGCAAAACTATGCCTAGCTTACCGCCCATAGAATTAATGTCTTTTGATGGTGATATAAAATCGTGGCCATTGTTTTATGCCAGCTTTAGATCAACCATACACGAAAACCAATCTCTCACGGATTCCGAAAAATTATATTATTTACTTGGCAGAATCACCGGCAAGGCGCAAGCCGCCTGCGCGGGGATAACGCCGTGCGCAGAAAATTATGAGTTAATGTTTCAAACGCTCATCGATAAATACGATGATAAACGCTTACTCGCTTCCTCGTATATAGACCAATTACTTGATTTCAAAAATATTGTTAGCACATCGTCTAATAATATTGATTTATTTATGGATAAATTTGTTACTGCCGTTAGAGGTTTAAAAAACTTAAAAATTCCGGATCTTACAGACTTTATTCTGTTACATATCGCATTAAGAAAGTTAGACTCTGATACTATAAATACCTTTGAAAGATTGAATGACTCATCCGCTATTCCGACGTTCGACAGCCTAGTTTCTTTTATTCAGAATCAGTCTAAAATATTGCAACGTACACTAACACACAATAATTACAATAACAAGATAAGCGATCGCGTTCGTACTAATAATTATAGTAAGCCAGTGTCGAACAAATTGCAAACATATACCACTACAACTAATAATAATACTACGTCTAATTGTTTGTGTAATATTTTAACACATCAACATTTATTTAAATGCCCTTCTTTTAATAATATTTCGCCCAGTGAGAGATTTAAATTAGTTAAAGAACGTAACGCCTGTGTAAACTGTTTGAGTATAAAACATAAAGTTTCTGTGTGTAATTCTAATTCAAACTGCAGAGTGTGTAAGCTTAAACACCACACTTTGCTTCATTTTAATAATTATAACTCGTTCAATTCGGAATCGAACCGCCACCATAACGATATTGCTACCGTGCCGCAAGGGAGCTCGCGTCCGAACCTTGCGCCCGTCCCCGCGCCCGCGCGGACAGCCTTATCCACTGAGCGCTCGGACGTTGCGTTGTGTGCGACTCGCACTGGCGCTCCGCGTACGGTGCCCAACTACTACATGAAGCGCAGCGAATGTATTGCGCCCACGACGGTTTTACTAGCCACCGCACAAGTTTTTATTTATGACTCGCAAGGTAACTCTCATATGGTACGCTGTTTACTTGACAGCGCGTCTCAAAGCAATTTTATAACTAAAAATTGTTGTGAACGTTTGAATATTCGCATTCACAATATACCGCAAACGACTGTCAAGGGTATTGGTGGCTCGAAGAAAGTTATTAGAGGAAAGGTTTCTTTTAAATTTTCTTCTAAATATAATACAAATAATAAATTTGATATTTCATCTTTAATTGTAGACCAGATAACTGATTGCTTGCCTTCCGCTTTAGTTGATAAGTCCGCGTTTTCATATTTAAATAATTTACCGCTCGCAGACGACACGTTCGCAACCCCGAATTCCGTTGATGTTTTAATCGGGGCTTCGCTGTTTCCGCATTTATTGTTGCCTGGTGTTGTACACAGCAACTCGACCGCTCCGCCCGCTATAGAAACCGTACTCGGTTATATTTTAATGGGTTCTGCGCCCACATTAGGTACCGCTCACACGTTAGCTTCATGTTGCGCTGTTGAAATTAATTCGCCCGCTTCTATCGATACTTTTATTAAAAGATTTTGGGAACTAGAAGAGCTTTCCCTTCCGCCCGTTCAAAGTCCCGATGACGTTGAATGTGAAATGCATTATCAAACTACCACTGAACGAGATCCCGTCAGTGGTAGGTATACGGTGTCTTTGCCGTTCCGCGAAGATGTGTTCTCTTTAGGAGACTCATATAATATCGCATATAAACGCTTTATTTGTTTAGAACGAAAACTTGAATCCTCGCCGCGATTGAGAGAGGCTTATAACAATGTTATATCTGAGTATATTCAAAATAATTATTTAGTTCCCGCGATACCAGATATTAGTAATTTGAATTCTCCATCATATATAATTCCGCACCACGGTGTTGTCCGTGAAGATAAGTCCACGACAAAATTACGTGTCGTTCTCGACGCCAGTTGTAAAACTAGCTCAGGTGTAGATCTTAATAATATCCTTCACAGTGGACCTAATTTACAAGGAGATTTATTTCAAGTAATTTTAAATTTTAGACTTTTTGCTATCGCACTTTCCACCGACTGCCGCCAGATGTTTTTACAAATCGCTGTTAAGGAAAACGATTGTCGTTTCCAACGTATTCTTTACCGCTTCAATTCAAACAATCCAATAACAATATATGAGTTTAAGAGGGTCTGTTTCGGCTTAAGATCTAGTCCGTTTCACGCCTTACGTACCGTCAAACAGTTGGTAGAAGATGACGGGCATAAATACGCTGTTGCCGCTGAAATCGCGTCGTCGTCGCTTTACATGGACGATTTAGTGTTTTCCGTGAGAACAGAAGAAGAGGGAGTTACTGCAGCCGCCCAGCTGATCAGTATGTTTAAGGGTGCTCAATGGGATTTGGTGAAGTGGAGTAGTAATTCCGCTTCAGTTCTCCAAAGCCTACCAGAATCGCACAAACTTCCGTCTGATTTGGAATTTGATAAAATTAATCAACATAAGGTTCTGGGACTACTCTGGTCGCATTCCTCGGATTCGTTCTTTTTCAAAATTTCTCCGCCAGACGGCAAATGCACAAAACGCATAATTTTATCTACCATCGCACGATTATGGGATATAATGGGGTTTGTCGCGCCTACTATTCTTTACGCTAAATTGCTTATTAGACAGATATGGTTATTAAAACTCGATTGGGATGACCAGCCTCCTCCCAATATTGTTAAAACTTGGAAGCAATTCTGTTTAGAATTACCATTATTAAATCGCTTTAATATTCCGCGACACTTAGGTGTCGTTGACGGCAGTGTCGCCACTCTGCTGGGGTTCTCGGACGCTAGCGAGCAGGCATATGGCGCTGTTGTATATTTACATTTACAAATAGGTAGCAGTTCTTCTGTTCAACTGGTATGCGCAAAGTCAAAGGTAGCTCCAATAAAAACTATTTCTATCGCGCGATTGGAGTTGTGCGCTGCCGTATTATTGTCAAAATTACTTCGCATCGTTTACGATAATTTTAACCCGCGATACAAAATGAATGTCTTAGCCTTTACTGACTCTAAGGTTGTTTTATTTTGGATTAAAAGTTCACCGCATCGATGGCATACCTTTGTTGCCAATAGGGTTGTAACATTAAATGATAATATTTCTTCTGATAACTTTCATCATGTTGCTGGATCTGAAAATCCATCCGACTGCCTTTCCCGCGGCTTGACTCCCGCCCAATTGATTAGCCATCCGCTGTGGCTCCGTGGGCCTCGTTGGGCTATTAATTCCTCTGAATGGCCTATTTACGAGGTACATGATTTTTCTACTTTAAACATACCTGAGCAAAAAACGCTTACTCACACGGGATTGATAGAAGTTGATGAGTCCGTTTTATATTCTCTTGCGCTCCGCATGTCCTCCTGGACAAAGCTCTTACGCACTATGATTTACATTTTCAGATTCGCAAAACTACTACCATGTAAAACTTCCCCGACCATATCAGTTACAGACTTAGAATTCTCTGAAAATAGATTGATACGCATTTTACAATTAAAATACTTCGCAGACGATTTCGATAATTTAAGCAAGGGTAAGAAATGCTCTACCGCTTTACAACGACTGTCGCCATTTTTACAAAACGGTATTATTCGCGTTGGAGGCCGTCTTTCAAACTCCGATTTAAGTTTTTCCCAAAAACATCCCGTTATATTGCCGCGTCATGATCACATTGTAGACTTAATTGTAGACTATTATCATAAAAAATATTTACACGCCGGTCCAGAGCTTTTAATGTCCATACTCAGACAAAGATATTGGATCCTGTCCGCTAGACGTATAATACGTCATCGCGTTTTTAAATGTAACAAGTGCTTTAAACTAAAACCGCGTTCTATTTCTCCTCTTATGTCTGACCTACCTGTAGGCAGGGTTACAGAAAACATAAAGGCCTTTACACACTCGGGCTGCGATTACGCAGGGCCCATCTCATACGTACCATTAAGACGTCGTGGAGCAAAAAGCTACAAGGCTTATTTGTGTGTTTTCACCTGTCTTACGACTCGCGCGGTGCACATTGAAATAGCCACCGATTTAAGTACCGATAGCTTCTTAGCTGCCCTGAAGCGCTTTCTGGCTCGCCGCGGTCCCGTCCAGTATCTGTACTCAGATAATGGAAGGAATTTTGTAGGGGCACAGTCATATCTAAAGGACCTTTATCGTTTCCTAGACAAAGAGTATAAACCACGATTCGAAGAGGAACTATTAGAGAATAGAATTATTTGGAAGACCATACCCCCTGCTTCTCCACATTTCGGTGGATGTTGGGAGAGCATGGTGAAGGTCATTAAGACCCACTTAAATAAGGTCATAGGACAACAACTTTTATCTTATGAGGAGTTAAATACTCTTCTCATACAGATAGAATGTCTATTAAATTCGCGACCGCTTACCGTTTTAAGTTCCGATCCGTCGGAACCACGCGCTTTAACGCCAAACCATTTTTTATTCGCTATACCTTTAAATTCTTTACCCGCGCACGATGTAGAGGGAAGGAACGTCACGCTATTACATAGACATCTATTAATTGATAAATTAGTCCAGTCTTTCTGGAAGCGATGGAGACTAGAATATCTTCATAAGCTACAAGTGAGGCAAAAGTGGAATAAGGCCTCTCCTTCTATTGCATTAGGTACAATTGTAATAATTATAACTGATAATACACCACCTCTCGCTTGGCCGCTAGGTGTTATTGAAAAATTGCACCCCGGTAAGGATGGCGTAGTTCGCGTAGTTTCAGTTAAGACCGCTAAGGGTGTTTTCCTGCGTCCCGTGGTTCGTTTGTGTCCTCTGCCTAATCAATAATGCTAACGCTCGCTTTCTGCCTTTGTTTATTAAGCTTTATATATATATATATATTTTTTCAATAGCTATAGTTATTATAATAAATATTTATGTTCCACATAATATGTATCTGGTACTATTAAGTTGATATAGCTTAGATATACCGTATATGTATATAATATTTTTTTTTAAAGGCGAACCTTTAAGGGCGGGGGAAATGGTAACGCCATCTAGCATAACTTTAAGTAACCATTGAGTACTATGAAATTATTACATTTCATATTGTGAAATTTCGTATTATAAATAAATAAATAAATAAATAAAGGATAACAAATTAAATTTTTTAATTAGGCCGAGTAAATATTAATATAGTCTCACGCGCTTCCCTTAACCTATCTCCATCCCTTTCCTTCGTGCACTTTCGCCTATCGTCGAGAATTCGACAGTGTAATTTTTGACTCATTACGAGACGGACATAGACGTTTTCGTCCAGTCCTCGCTGACCGCTATCAAAATATATGGACGTTGGAGAACTGGCCGTACACTGCTGATTTCCATCTGTGCCGCACCATCTAGTGTTTCGCGAGTGTTTCCTGGGGCCCCAGACGTGCTGTTCAGCGCCTGCGTTTGTGGACGCGAAGACCAAAGGTTAGTGCACGAAATCTCCTTCCTACTATATGCCCCTACCTCCAGCATTCGTGAGACTATAAAAATACAGTCCACTAACTATCGAAGGTGGACAGCAGCTATAGGCCATTTGTTGATTCACCCGCCCCACGCGCCATCAATAGATATATAATATATATATATATATATATATATATATATATATATATATATATATATATGCGGGCTTGCCTATAACTTCGTATAAAGAATTCGAAATGCGGCGACTGCGGTGCGTGCGGTGCGGGCTGCGGCCAAATCTGCGTTCACCTTAAAAGTGCCGGTTTCACGAAGCTTTGAAAGACACCAATTATGTTTATTAGATGGATTATACTTTGCAATAATGTAGGCTACATTTTATCCCGGCATTCCCACGGAAACTGAAGTCCACGCGGACGGAGTCGCGGGCTACAGCTAGTATAATATTATATTACTTCCTTTCCTACATCGCACCGGCAGCCTCCAGTCAGTTAGATAATTAAATTTATTATTCGTAGAATAATACGAGGGCTGCTATTTATGTATCCGGAATTAAAAAAAGAAACAAACATATATCATTTAATATGGTTTTATTGCTTTTCAAAATATTCGCCGCGATGATCGACACACTTTTGCATACGCTGGAACCAATTTTCATAGCACTTTTTCCATTCTGATTGAGGTATCTCCAAAACGTGCATTTTGAACGCATCAACAGCCTCTTCGCGGCTCGAAAAACGTTGACCACGTAATTTGTTCTTCGCGTATGGAAATAAAAAGAAATCGTTAGGTGCCAAATCAGGGCTGTACGGCGGATGACCAGTCAATTCGATCTTTTGACCCTCCAAAAACTGAGTTGTTTCAGCTGAGGTGTGACAGCTAGCATTGTCGTGATGTAATATGATTCTGCGTTGTCGGTTGTCCTTTCTTATTTCTTCAAAGACTTCTGGTAAACAAATGGTCGTATACCATTCAGAATTAACCGTTTTAAGATTCTCTAATGGCATGACCAGTCAATTCAATCTTTTGACCCTCCAAAAACTGAGTTGTTTCAGCTGAGGTGTGACAGCTAGCATTGTCGTGATGTAATATGATTCTGCGTTGTCGGTTGTCCTTTCTTATTTCTTCAAAGACTTCTGGTAAACAAATGGTCGTATACCATTCAGAATTAACCGTTTTAAGATTCTCTAATGGCACTGTAGCCACATGTCCATTAATTCCAAAAAAACAGGCGACCATTTGCTTCAAAGTACTTTTTGCACGAGTAACTTTTGTTGGTTTCGGCTCATCTTGGAACACCCACACCGTTGACTGTTGTTTAGTTTCGGGGTCATATGCATAGATCCAAGATTCATCACCTGTGTAGATATTATAAACGGCTTTTGACGTACCACGGTTGTATTTTTTTATCATTTTTTTGCACCAATCGACACGAGCCCGTTTTTGATCGATTGTCACGTTATGCGGAATCCAACGCGTAACATATTTTTTTTGCAGCCAAATGTTCGTGTAATATCTTATGTATGCTCGTCATACTTATGCCTAAGGACGCCTCTATCTCGCGATATGTAACATGACGATCACGCATTATTAGTTCCCGCACAGCATCTATATTTTGTGGGACAACAGCTGTTTTTGGGCGACCTTCTTTATTTTCATCCGTGAGCATAGACCGCCCACGATTAAACTCACTGTACCAGTGATAAACAGTGGTTTTTGATAGTGCTTCATCTCCAAAAGTTGCGGTGAGTTGAATAAAGCACTGTTGTTGATTTAGCCCACGCCGAAAATCGTAGTAAATCATTGCACGAAAATGTTCACGCGTTAAATCCATGGCAAATGAAGACACGCAATTTTCAAAATGACGCCACAATGGAAAAATAATTGACAGTCACATGAAACAAAATGTATTCTTCAACCAAAGAGTTCTATTTTAAAATGTTGTAATTACTTTTTAAATATTGTTCTTGTAAGTGGCCAGTTCCGGATACATAAATAGCAGCCCTCGTAATGTGAGATGTGCGAGGCGAGGGAGTCCAATTAAAAGTGTGTTGTCCGTGCGAATGCCATTTATTGAATGCCATCAATTATACTTATTACTTACTATTGCTAATATTACACAATACATTCAGCAGTAATATTATAAAGGAGCTTACACACTACATCTCCCCCAAAAAAAAATAAAAAAAAAATAATCCATACATTTTTTTTAAACACAATATTCCATCAAAATTTAACAAAGACAATTTTTATAATTATTATTATTCGTAACAAGGTTTGGTTCTATTTTTATGAACAGTAACTTCTTTTCCATTTTTTATAATAGTAACATTTGGTCTATTATCACTAACCACAACATATGGACCGTCATACAAAGTATTTAATTTAGTACCAGTTTCATTCTTTAACATAAGTTTATCTCCAGGTTTGTACAATATTGGACTAATATGATCATCATATTTTATTTTACGTTTAAGTTTCGAATTAATTAAATTATTTCTAGCATCGTTCTGTGCTCTTTGTAATCTAAATTTAAATTCTAAAGGGTAATTATCATGATTATATAAAATATCAACATTGTTTGTTAAACTAGTCGGTATGCGACATACTTGACCGAATACTAACTCAAATGGTGTATACTGTGTCTCAGTGTGCACAGTAGTATTGTATGAAAAACACCAAAACTGAACCCAAGAGCCCCATGAAGATGGCTGATTATTAGTTTGTATTCGCAAGTATGCGCCTAACATTTTATGACTATTTTCTAACGCACCTATGCTCTCATGATGGTATGCAGTAGACATTATTTGTTTAATATTTAAAAAATTTAAAAGTTCTTGCATTGTGCTTGATATAAATTCTGTACCTCTATCTGTAGCAATTTCATATGGAATTCCGTAACGTAAAATAAAATTTTCTGCAAAAGCTCTGGCTACTTCTTTGGTAGACTTATTTTTCAATGGATACGCTTCCACGTATTTAGTTAATTCACATTGTAAAGTTAAAATATAAGTGTTATTATCATCATCCCTGTCAAGAGGTCCTACTAAATCTAAATAAACTTTTTCGAAAGATGATTTCGCTGTCGAAGTTAATGTTAAAGGTTCTTTAATAAACTTTGTATACTTCTGTGATTGACATTTCTTACAT
The DNA here is from genome assembly GCA_937595015.1 of Polyommatus icarus. Classification (NCBI taxonomy): domain Eukaryota; kingdom Metazoa; phylum Arthropoda; class Insecta; order Lepidoptera; family Lycaenidae; genus Polyommatus; species Polyommatus icarus. The sequence goes on from OW569321.1 coordinate 24,778,911, forward strand.
TTTTCCACATAATTTTTAACATCATTTTCAATACTTGACCAATAATAATACTTCTTTATATTATTCACCATTCTTCGTATACCCGCGTGACCACTTGTAGGTAATAAATGAAATTCATTCAGTATCACCTTTTTTTGATCACTATCATCAATCCTACATACATCTCGGAGAATACAAAATTTTGGTCCTTTATAAACTTTATTATTTTTCATATAACTAGCTAGCCATTCAATTAAATTCCTATTTAAATCATGCTTTATCATTACTACTTCATCTATGTTATAATTTTCACATAAATTTACCAATTCTTTCAACAATTCATCTCGTGATATTGTCGACAAAGAGCTTTGGCTTATGAATAACAAATTCAACTTTCTCAAAAATAATATAATTTTCTTACTCGAGTAAATAATCTCATCTTTATATCTTTTCAAATATTTTCGTACGTCTTTATCCGAAAAAATTACGAATTCGTAGTCATTGTCACGTTTCTTGAGAACTTCAACGAGTTTAGGTTGATCAGGCCTATTTTTTTATTACACTAGTTTTATTCGGAAAATTTTTTATTACACTAGTTTTATTCGGGTCTGGTAAAATACCATCGGAAGATATGACATGTCCTAAATACAATATTTGTCTTTTTAAAAATTCACATTTTTCAGGATTAAGTTTTAAATTCGTACTTCTCAACCTAGAAAACACAGAAATTAAATTAGCATTATGTTCATGAATATTTCTACCCCAAATAACTAAATCGTCTTGATAAATCAAACATTTCTGGAAATTAAGACCAGACATCGCTACGGTCATTAATCTACTAAAAGCTGCGGGACTAATTTTTAATCCCATCGGTAAACGACACATTTGGTATTGTCCCTTGTCAGTAGTAAAAGCTGTATATTTTCTTGAGTCTTCGTCGAGTTCACACTGATAATAACCTTGTGAAAGGTCACAGTGACTATAATACATAGCACCCGATAGAGAGTCTAAAATTTCATTAATATTAGGTAACGGAAACTTGTCATCAGTAATACGTTCATTCAACTGCCTATAATCTACTACTACACGCCACTTACGCTCACCAGATCTATCAACTTTTTTCGGCACTAGAATCAGAGGACTAGACCAGTCGCTGCTAGTCTCCTCGATAATATTATTTTTCAACATTTCTCCTACTTGCCTATTAACTTCTTCCTTTTGAGCGAATGGTATTCGATATTGCTTCCTATAAACTGGAGCAACGTTTTCTTTTAAAGTAATTTTTTGTTTATATACATTAGTGCACGTTAATTTATCGCCAGGTAAATAAAAGACATCAGCAAACTTTGCACATATTTGTTCTATGGCAAGTTGCTCTTCTTCATTTAAATAATCGAGTTTCAGCATCGTAAATAATTTCTTAATACGATCTACAGATATATTAGAATCGCTGAAATTACAATAATTATAATTATCTAACCTATCAATATCAATATCCGATAAATTTAAATCAACCTCCTCATCCGTTGTGTTTAAAATACGAATTGGAATTTTCCCATTTTTGGGAGTAGTTACAACACTCGCCATAAAAATACCCTCTTTTAATTGCTATGGTAACACCACACAATCATAATTCACTTTAACTGGAATATACTTTATCATTTCGCAACGCGGCGATATTTTCATATAGCAAGAATATTCGTAAAATTGTAAAGGTATATTTACACCTTCGTGGTAACTTAAACTTAAGCTAAGAGTATTATTACCGTAATTAATAATACCTGAATATTTTTTCAAAAAATCCTGTCCTAAAATTCCCATAGCACTACATGGTAAATTACGAAATATAAAAAATTTATGTCTAAAAATATAATTATTATACTCCAAATCTAAATAAACAAAACCTTCAGCATTTAAACTACCACCTATTCCATTGACACTAACGTCACAATTATATATTGTATAATTATTATTAATCTTCCTTAAAAATTCTAACTTAATTGCAGATAAAGAGGCCCCTGTATCAACTAAATATTCTATACTATTTATTCCTACAGCTAACTTAACATAATTAATGCTATCGCATGTCAAAATTGAAGGGTTATTGACGAAAAAATTTTGATTCACTCTGTTTATTATTTGAAGAGGAATCCAAACTTGAATTATTTTCTACAAAATAATTAATAGGCCTTGAGTTATTAGGCCTTCTATTATTATATTGCGAGCTACGGCCGCGATTTTGCTGACCGTACCTTCCTCGATAAGACGAATGCGGTCTATTATTATTGCTATTTAATGTATTATGCTTAAAATTATTATTTTTATTTGTATTAAAATAACTATTATTATGCACGTTATGTCTCTGAAAATTATTTTGAAAACGATTATAATTATTACGACCTCTAAATGAATTGTGATTCCTTGATTTCGTGTAGGATGCGATCTGCTCAGGGCGAGAACTAGTCTCGTCTTCAGCTGCGCGTATGGCATCCTTTAGCTGTGTAAAATTTCGGGCCGCAATAATTGTCCCTAACCTTTGGCTTTGCAAACCGTCAGAAAAACGTTTTATCGCATTTTTCTCATTTACGGGCCGCAATATTTTGTACGCGTCAGGATCATTGTTTGCTTGAGAAATAGTAAGGTCAACAAAAAGTCGCTCAATTTCGTCACCAAACTCTTTGATCGACTTGTTCCCTTGCCTAGCACTTTGCAATTGGGCTTGAAGAGATGTGTCCGATTTAATTGTCAGTAAACAAGAACGCATATCTTTGAGTAAAGAATTTATATCGGCATATTCCGTCTTTAGTCTCATTTTGGCGCTATCTGAAATTCGCGTTTTTAAAATAAAATTAATCAGTAACTGCTTACCATCATTAGAAATCATAGAGCTATATAATTCTATAGCATCAATTAGCTCTCGAGTGACGGACTCGTCACCGTTCATTTTCGGTAACAGGCTTACCGCCGTTTTCAAGCAAAAATTTTCCGACATTTTTTCGGGAATCTTATAACTTAATATCTTAGAATAAACTTTTCTTATATTTATACAAATACCTAAAATTTCTTTAGAGACAGACGAAGGCAAAAGTTGCACACATTCCTCAAACTTATTATTAAGCGAGTTGGCTTCATTTAATTTTAATTCATATTATGTGGGTCCCGTACGTCTTTTTGGTCCCAATTTGCAAATATATTCTTTAATTTCGTCTAATTTAATGTATATCTCTAATAATTTGTCCTCCATTTAGCATAGACACAATATAATATTATTAATTTTATTTTATAATTAATTAATTTATCGATATAAAAAGTAAAACCCCATCGATACATTTATTTAGTGTTATTAATATTAACTTAAACATAAGCATTTAGTTATTATTATTTATCATCAAATTTTCTTATAACTTACAACAAAACTAATATCTAAGGAAATAGAAAGAAAAGTAATATAACATTACGAGTATTATTTTTAACGCGGAACCCTAAATTACGTTTCCGTAGAACTGGAAAGTCATATTTCACTGACGCGGCAAAATAACGTTCTAATCCGGGTCATGCGCACATTTATGAACACTTTTAATTATTGAGTTTTAATAATTATTCATCATCATCACTACGTTGTTGGACTTTAGAGTCTCGTGGACCTGATCCAGCTGCGCATTGTTGTTTCCTCCCGATGCGGTCTGGGCAATGATGACCTCCTCCTTACTTTGGGATTTGCCCATAATTGTTTTCTTGTTAATAGAAAGTAAAGATACGGCTCACCAGCTGGAGCCTGGAACAGCAGCTCGAAGGCAGAGGCAGGCTCGGTCGCAGTCGCAGGGTCGCCATGAGATGTGCGAGGCGAGGGAGTCCAATTAAAAGTGTGTTGTCCGTGCGAATGCCATTTATTGAATGCCATCAATTATACTTATTACTTACTATTGCTAATATTACACAATACATTCAGCAGTAATATTATAAAGGAGCTTACACACTACAAATGTATGTACTTACACAAAACAAACTTCTTTCTAACCAAACACCTTTTTTTTTTGGTTTGATTCGTCCCATTCAGGACAGGCAAAGGGAACAAAGCCCATACAGCCATATCTTTTGTAGTACTATTGTTATGTTTTTCATCATCGTTTTCATGTATCGTCAGGTCTAAAGTCTAGTCAAAGTCTAAATAAAAGTCAATACAGTCAAGGAGTCAAGTCGGTCGATTCAGTAAAGTGGTAGACGCTTTACTGATACTTTCGATGGAGTTTTGGAGGGAACACAAAATAGCACGTTTCTGGATATTACATCACTTTCCTACACTTGTGCATGAACACGAATATCTAATAGTTAATATTCTACCAATATTACACATTAAAAACCCAGCTAACACAATTTTAGGAAAATAATACAAAAACACAACAGCACTCTTTCACATGCCCGCCAAAAAACCCCCTAACCAAAAGACCTTTAAACCATGTTTAAACCTAATTTTAAAAGTCGATGTAAGTATCAGCTGTGATTTTTAAAATATATTTTTTTTCTACGACAATTTTTGTCTATGAAAATGGATTAAGGGCAAAGATCCTTTTTGACACGAAATTGTTTATTTTTGAAAATATTGTGTTTTGAAACATTTAGTTATTTGCAATTTTTCGATATTATACTTATTTTAGATTAAGTTTTTATAATTAGGTAAGTGCCTGTATTATAATTTATAGGTCAAAGATCTAATAATTTAAAGAGGTACCCTAATAGTAAAGTATTAACAAGTAAAGGTACCTATGTTACTTATACAACTACTCAGCTACTTGGTTCCTACTTGTCTTATTTCAAATTACTTTTATTTAACGTAACCTATAATAATCTAGCAGCCTTGTCATCAGTATGGGGGACAAGAAATGCACCTTTGGCGTCCGCATGGCCGTCGACATATCCATGTTGAACGAAATCATATACAGGGAGGTGAAACACTTCAGAAACTATAAGATTTACCGACCTAATTTTGGTGGTAAGTCATAAACTTATTGAAAACTTATTAATTATTATTATTACTAATATTATGTGCTTGTTCGTAGAAGGTAGGGCCAGGCCACAACACTGCGTTGCGACGTCGCATCGCAATTCGCAAAAAACTACATTGCTTTTCTATGGTTGTTTTTGCGATGCGACGCCGCAATGCGACGTAGTGTTGTGGGCTGGCCCATAGGAATTTTGTTTATCGCGCAGGAACCGTACATTTTTCCGAGATAAAAAATATCCTTTGTCCTTTTCCGGAACTCACAGTAGGTTTATCAAAATCAGTTCAGTAATTTAAGCGCGAAGAGGTAACAGACAGACAGACACACATTTAAAATATGATGTATTATATGGATTCTCTACGACTCTATCACTCAATGCGAAACAACGGAGGCGCTATTACAAGGCTTTTTTATTTAGCCTCAGATTAGCCATTTGTGGCAACCGTGACTATTGGGTAATGGGTAAATAAAGTCAACATCTATCTATATTCTATACGCACGCTTTGTTATACACCACGTCCTTTATAGAAGTTTCTAAATTTCAAATGTCTACTCAACCCAACTCAGCTAATTAGAAATAATCAAACCAAAATTATACTTATACATGTTCATAACATCCTGGACAGCCACTAGCCTACTTATTGATTAACCCTTTAAAGTAAGAAAGTAAATTAAAGGCTGACAGAGCGGATATTGGCGCTCAAGTTTTTCACAAAGTTGCCCTTTTCCTATTGCGAGTATCATTATAACGTTATCTTTAATCTAAATTCTAAACCATCTCGTTTGTAGATCATTTCGTTTATTTTGTTTTTATCCCAAAATAACGTAAGCATAAACTGTTTTTGCAAAAGTCAATGTATTACTTAGATATTAATATTCAATTTATTTCACGAATACTTAGATGTTGCCCGCAACTTCGTTTTTTTCAGCACCGTAATCGCCGAACGCACCGCATAGTTCACGAAATGCGGTGCGGACGGCGCGTGCTTGCTGATAAATGTGCTATCACCTTTACGCGTAGAAATTGCATTGTTTATCGAGCGCGAAGCCTTGTCTATAATGAAAATTATCGTAATTTAATTGGACACAAAGTATCATCATATAAATTTCTTCAAAATCTACTAAGCGGCTAAAATGTGAATAAACAAACTCACGCATTTATATTAGTCTAGTATAGATTTAACTAAAATGGCAGATAGAGTGAAATTTCTATGGATTTTTAGCAATTCCTGTAGCGGGAAAAATAGCGGCAGCTCACGACCAGCTCAAGACGGAGTCGCAGGAGGAGGCGGACAAGGTGGAGGAGTACTTCCACAACGTCGCCCAGACTCGGGCCCAGGGACCCAAGACCAAGTTCCCAGAACCCGCTACGGAGAACCAAATGTAATTTTTTTTTCTGTAATTTATGTTGATTCTGTAAAAAATGAATTAGAAAAAAAAATTAGAAATATATACATATTTTAAATCTACTTAATATAAGGGTCAATTCACATAGAAACGTTGCGAGGAGTTGAGCTTTGGGGGCTTTGGGGCTGGTACATTTTAAAGAGGCCATTAGAAATAGGCAGCCCAACACCCCAAGCGGCTCAGTCTATTAATTAAAATATATATAAATATAATATATAAAAATATTACGAGTAAGTTCAGTTTTTAATAAGATTTTAACCGACTTCAAAAAAAGGATGTTATCAATTCGACGTCCATGTATGTAATATTTCCAGAACTACCCAGTTTTGTATATGTTAGTCTATATCAGCGTCTGAACAAATTTGCCAAATTTCAAAAGTGTATGTATGTATGTATGTATTTATGTATGTTTTTATGATTGTGTTCGCATATCTCCGGAACTACAAGTCCGATATCAGTAATTCTTTTTTTATTGTACCAGGTATTGTTCAACTTAGGGAACAGTGCAAGTTTCATCAAAATCGGTTCTGTAGTTTAGGAGATACGGAGTTTTAATTCTCAATTACGTACAATTTTGAAGTCAGTTTTATCTTTTTAAAATACAGTTATGTATTTATTACTCATTTACAATTGCATCGACGCATCACTGGCGCACTGCACTTGAGCTGTCGGTGCTTACAACGCGACCGCTCTAGACGTCCCGACTGCAACTTCGTTCGTCTACGGCCAGTCAACGTCGTCAAATAAGTGGAGATTATATCTTATTGATTTCAGCTATGGCTGGTACGACAAGCCGCTAATGGCGTTGGACCGCGGCGACCGGAGGCTCTACAAGCCGCGGCGAGAGAGCAAGGACACCAAGATCGATATCGTCATCCTCGTTTCCAACCCCCGCCGAAGACACTGACACCTGCAAATAATTCTATAGAATTCTTTGGACACCAGCAACTAACGACTTCTTCTAAATTTGGCTTTGACTAAATTTGATGTGGGCAAGATATACCTACTTTGCGAGGCCCCCCGGTGGACGACGGAAGAGATAAGGGATTTTTTTTTATAAAAAAAATTTGAGTACCTATTAAATCTCGTTATTTCGTAAAAAACAAAATATCCTTGTGGTGGGCGCGAGGCCCCTTCGACCGCGAAGCCGTAGACGGTTGCCTACATCGCCCACGCCTTACACCGCCTCTGGTGCCTAGGCTCGTTGGTCTTAATCAAAAATTCAATACTAAATCGGTAGATAATATGGATTAACGTCACTAATAGGACCTACACATAGGTCGAAGCAGAGGGCACTACAAGCACATACAGTAAATAATCCGACCAGAATTCGACATGTTGCACATGTGTCATTATTTATTAATTAATAATTATGTAGATTATTATGGACAGAAAAGTTGTCAAACTTCGAACAAAACAGTTTTTTTGCTGTCTATGCTGGTGCTGCCATGCCTAAGCTTGCTGCCTGCATGAAAACATTGCATTAATAATAATTAATAAGTATATTATCCTATTATTATTAGTTATTATTAAACAGGGTGATTTTTTATTGTATTGGTAGGCTATTTCCAAGTTGTGTAATTTCTTCAAAATCATTTTTCTCAACTTTTTTTCTATTTCGTACCTATAGTCTGGGATTTCGCCTACCATGCATGTTTTAAAAACTCTTAAATACACAACAACTAGCTGACCCAGTAAACTTGGTTTTACCATACAAATTATTTCTAGTATCATCATAAAAAGTAGATAAAACCTATTCTCAAGCCTAACGAATGTACTATACAAAATTTCATTAAAAACGGTTGAGCCATTTTGCAGGAGTTCGCGGACAAACACTGTGACACGAGAATTTTATATATTAGAAGTAATATTGTAGAGCCTGCTTTCATCTCAAGCCTTTCTTTTCTTAAGAGACTACAGAGGCTGCCAGGAACTTTGTAGACGCAGATGGAATTAATCCCATGAGAACCGCATATTTTCCCGTGATAAAAGTAGTCATTGTCTGTCGAAATATCCATAGTTTATTTACCATACTTACCAGTAATATCACCCAACCAATGTCACCTGTGCAAAATGACATTGAAACCGGCCAGAAGTTTCGGACTCGTATTTAGCGTTCTTACGCTAAATCCTAGTTAAAAGGGGTATTTACCATAAACCCTAAAAAGGGGTATTACCTAATATACCCCTTTTTTAGGATTCCATACCCAAGGGGTAAAAACAGGACCCTATTACTGAGACATCGTTTTCTGTCTGTCTGTCTGTCTGTCTCCAGGCTGTACTCAAGAACCGCTCTAGCTTTTAGACTTCTTTACACGTTGTATTTCTGTTGACACTATAATAGCAAATATATTACAACAAATGTGTTATTTTTGGCCTTTTTTGCTCGATATTAATAATGGTATAAGTGGGCATTAATTGAAATATTTTCACAAAATCCTCAATCATATCTTGAATAATATCTACCTACTTATTTAATAGTAAAATTGTATTTTTTCTATACGCATATTTCCCATTGAAAAAAAAACAATTTTTGGCCTATATTTTGTCCTCTTTAACGGTACAGAACCCTTCGTGTACGTGTCCGACTCGTACTTGGCCTCTATAAAATATATAGCCACTAAAAAAATATGCCTATAGCCTTCCTCAATAAATGGGCTATATAACACTGAAATAATTTTTCAAATCGGACCAGTAGTTCCTGAGATTAGCGCATTCAAGTAAGCCCTTTCAAATAATTTCCCCCGTTCTTTCCACATTTTCCTCTATTTCTTCGCTCCAATTAGTCTTAGCGTGATAAAATATAGCCTATAACCTTCCTCGATAAATGAGCTATCTTACACTGAATCATCAAAATCCGTTGCGTAGTTTTAAAGATTAAAGGGAACAAAGGGACATGAGGGAAAAAAAGCGACTTTGTTTTATAATAAGTATAGATAGAAATAGATAATATCAGTTTTGAGTTTACTATACAGTCTTTCATCAAAACTGCTCTACGAGTACATCTCTATCTATAGTAGCTACTTATTCAGTGTGGTTTGAGTCTTACTCTGACGGAACTTCGGAAGCTATTAGAAACTGTTTGTACTCGCCACTCACCAAACGCCGAATTTGTGCATTATGTATTCTGTTACTTGTGCATAGTAACATCGTAGTCCATTAGCAGATAATACCTACCTATTGTAATCCAGATTGACAATGATTAAGTACAAATTAATTATAAATTTTTAAACTCGCTAAGTTTTTAATACACTGTTTTTACATATACAGAATGTAACAAAAATAAGTGATAATATACTTTAGGGTGTGTACGTGTTCCTTGTAGAGAGTTCACTGTGAAAGTAGCAGCGCTGAAAGACCAAAATTAGTAAAAAAAAGTAGGTATTATCACTTATTTTTGTTACACGCTGTATTAGTGCCTGTAATTAATAACAGTGTACCAACATTATAAAATCCACTCTTAATAATTGTTATGAGATCTGAAGAAAGTTTTTGAAATATTTTTACCTTTACCTTTTATTGAATCAAGTGTTATAACTTATAACTTACTATCTTTACCTTACCCTGGACAAGCAATTTGCATCAATACAGACTAAATCAAACAACAATAGGTAATTTAAAATTTAATTTTTACTCCTGGCTACTTCTTTCCTTGCATACTGGTTCCAGCCTGGCGTGGATTTCTTTTGAAAATCTTTTCTATCCAGAGGCTGGAGATGGGCTGCTGCGACTCTATCTCTGTAAGAGAACAATCTATTATTATATTTATTAGCTTTATTCTATATATATACGTCTAGTTAGGCTGTAAGTCGCTCGAAGGCTGGAAGATAACTGCAATCCGAGTATATCGAGATATTAAGCCGCAGCGAAGTTTATTTAATATAAAGACACAATCTATGAAAGCCATACCGCGAATTAATTTTTAGTGTTCACTAGCTGTCTGACTTAAAATTGGAGTATAGAGGAGGTTTTGCAGATTCACCAAGAGAATTTTTGTTTTTCACGAGATATCCAGCTGAGACCGATAGGGTAAAATGACACAAAAAACTAGGGGGTGGTTAGTGATAGCAGGCATATAGCCACGTATTATAAGATCAGCTCTATCATCCATCAGATTCCCACCCTCAGAGCTGAGACTTACGCGAACTCCTCATAGGTGTTGGCTGTGTGGACCGCGTCGCATTTGACGTCGTTGACGCGCCAGTAGCGCCGCTCCTCCTCCATGCTGCTCCTCAGCTGCTGCTCCATCGCGGCGATGTCCTCCGAGCTCAGGGGCTTGTTCATTGTGTACCCTTGGACCTCGGTGTACCCAAATATTGGTGAAAACTTGAAAGTATGTATATTGACGTATTTAACGTTTCTATGGTTACCAATGTTTACCGCGTTCGTCGAGTTGCACATAGTGATTATATTCCATTGACCATAAGAAACTAGTTATATTCTCTTTGGAGTTGCAGGTTGAGTTTGATGTGCGACAAAAAATCGTACGACCAACGACCAAAGAGGATATTATATAAACGTGGTCACGAGTCGAGTCACAAGTTCACGACTCTCAAGTCTTTAGGACATGACACGTAGGGGATCCGAAACGAACAAGCACCTTGGCGGCAAACATACGTATTTGCTTCAAGCAAATTGACCGTCTACAATGTTTTCTTGAGGCTTTGAGTCAAGCATTTATGTACTTGCTCCGTGCTTGATGTAATTTTATATTATTTGCTTTTGCTTGAAGTCTACGTGCCTATCCTCACCTCACCCTATAAACATACATTTTAAAAATATTTACCTACTTAACTATGGAGAAATATTTAATATAACTTTAATCAGTTCAGCAGGAGCGTGCTTAACTATCCAGGAGGCGGATTTTATACAGCTTCTACTTAGTTTATTGTTCCTAACTGAGATTTAGTTACCCAATACCCAACGCCATTTACTTACCTAGCTCATCTCTATTGATATACAAATCTAATCTAATATAAATCTTAAATACAGTAGACCCGCGTTTATCCGAATTCCGACAAACGTTTTGCACGGCCGTGTCGGATTAGCAAATTTGTCGGACTACATAATATTATCTATACATATAATAAAACTGTAAAAATGAAGATTCTGTACATTAAAGATATTTAAAAAATAATAAGCGGAGGGTGTTACTACATCGCTATGGAAGCCAAAAATGTGGTCAGTTTTTTTGTCTGTCTGTCTGTATGTTTGTTCCACTATCACACGAAAACTACTGATCCGATTTGAATGCGGTTTTCGCAGATATATTTGTCTTTTTCCAATTTAACATCTGGTGTATAAAAATTTTTCCCCCCACCCCTCTAAAGGGACGAAAGAGGGGGTCAGATTTTGTATAAGACTTTTGCTTTAACATGAAAACTACTGGTCCGATTTGCATTTTTTTTTATAAAGGAAGGCAGGTCTCTATAGCCCTGACGTCACTGCGAACCATGAGGATCTATTGTGACTCCTTCGCATTAGAGAATCAGCCCCAACCCAATACTGCTCATAAATTGAACGATTTGGTTGGGGTTGGTGCCACGAATTTCCTCTGTGGATGAGTATTCGCGGCGACCAAGGTGTCTGTTCCTGCTCTGTAGTAGAGTAGGACAGTCGAGGAGAAGGTGAATAGGTGTTTCATCCTCCTCCTCACAGAATCTGCAAGTCGTTATGCTACAAATACCCATTCTGTTTAGGCGTTTGTTGAGCTTGCAGTGCCCAGTTAGGCTTCTGGTTAGGATTCTTAACTGGTTCCTACCCAAGGTGAGCACTAATTCTGATTGTTTCTTGTTGAAGCCAGGAATTAGTGCCTTGGAGTGTTCAAGGCCAGGGGTCTCAGCCCATTGCTTCCTGCATAGTCTGTGACCCCATTCCTTGAGCACTTGCTTTATGGTACTAGGAGTTACACCACAGACTGGTTCTGGGCCATATATGAGACTCTCGGCCCCAAGCCTAACTAGTTCGTCAGCGGTTTTATTGCCGGGGACGTTGCTGTGGCCCGGGACCCATACTAGGCGGATGTTATTGTTCCTTCCCAGCATGTTTAACGTCTCAATGCATTCCAGAACTAATTTGGACGAGACTTCTGAGGCAGTCAGTGCTTTAAGTGCAGCTTGACTATCGGAGAAGATAAACACGTTTTTATTAACTAGGGCCATCTCCAGGCTTTCTAGTGAACAACCGAGGATAGCGAAGACTTCAGCCTGAAACACGGTCGAACTCCCCCAAACAGGCGTATTTGCCCCTTGGTGGCCTGCCTCCGTGGAATCCCGCTCCCGCACGATTGTCTTTCCTTGATCCATCCGTGAACCAAACTATGTCGCTAGGGCGGACATTGATTGGGATTTTCCTTTCCCAGTCCTCCCTGGAAGGTATAAAAACCTGGTATAGCTTCGAAAAGCTATGCACCTTGATCATGGCATCTGATGGCATGGCCATGACAGGTGATTCACTGAGAGACTGTTCCAGCTGTCGAAATGGGGTGGAGACCCAATTCGTCCTGCCCGCCGTCCTGGCCCTGACGGTCCGATTTGCATACGGTTTTCGCCAATGATATTGTATGTTACTAATTGGTTTTCGCAGATATATTTGCCTTCTTCCAACTCAACATCTGGTGTATAAAAATCAGAAATCAAAATTTCATCCCCGCTTGATATGTATGGAAGGTACCATAAAAAAAATATTTTTTTAAGATTTTATGTACTACCATTTTGTTGCCATTATTAATATTATGTGCATCCATGCCAAATTACAGCTTTGTAGGTCCTATAGTCTGTGAGCAAAACCGCGGACAGACAGACGGACGGACAGACCGAAACTATAAGGGTTCCTTGTTGACTATGGAACTACAACTACCACACTACAAACTACAAATCATTTTCCTAAAGCTAGGTACTCATCAGCGAGCTCTAAGTTCTAACCGTAACCGTTGCATGTACCTATTGTAACAAAAAATGTACGTAGGTAGTAGGTACCTACCTAAAATAAAGATTGGGCAAAATAATGTTCATGTACCTAATTAACCAGTGATAGGCATGTCGGATTACATAAGGGGCGCCGGATTAGCCAGGGGCCGGATTAGCGAAGGTCTACAGTAAAAATAAATTTTCAACTTTGTTGCTCTCGCTAAAACTCAAGAACGGCGGAAGCAATTTGGTTAATTTCAGAAATATTCGTAGAAGTCCAGGGAAGATTTATATGTATTACTTGGGAGGGAAGCAGTGCCAGATTTTTATATTTTTTAAGACGTGCAGTTTAGGTCACTTTATTTCCATTTTCCGCCGTCCCCTGTACGAAATCTACCGCGCCCCTAGGCCGTGGCCTATAGGTAACTACATCCTATTTATAAATCCAGGACTGTAGAGACTAGGGACTCTCACACTGTGGTAATAATGCGACTATCCTCAGGGCCCCCGCTACCATATTATGTGCAAGTAGAGCAATGTGAGCAATGCACATGGGCGCGGTGCCATCTGTATTATAATTTAATATATAAGGTGCATTGGGGTAACTTCGGAAGAAAAAAAATATGAGGATATTTCGAAAATGGCAAATAATTACCAAACAGAAAGTAATTTTGAGCTCTGGCCACATTTACCGAGACGCCAATTTAATCACCCGCTTCCTTTCCCTCGAGCCGTCAGCTGGGAGTGCGTGTGCGCTAAGTTCATTTTTTCGCGCCAAGTGCAATTTTATGATTTTTTGGGATTATCGAAATTACCCCGTTTTGTTTTACACAGAAATTAGGTAAGTTACGTAATATTTTGTTTGTTTTATAGAAGCTTTGACGTTTTTTGCTTTCTTAAGAATAGGTAATGTTGCTCTAGCTATGATTTTTAACAAACATTCTAAATAACCCCAGTGGGGTAAATTTGTTAACGAAATTTCCCCAATAATTTTTTCATAGTCTTTTGCAGGGGTGCGCAACATATTTACCTGCCTTTACCAACAAACGTAAACGAATGAAAATACAGAGTCCAAACTTGACTCGACTCGTACAAATCATGTCAATTTTCGACATAAGTATAAAAAAACAGTTTTAAAGATTACCTATAATCCGGGTTCCCAAAAACTTTTTTTTTTATTACTTTCCAGCAAATGTTTCGTGAGTAGCTTCATTTTGATAAGACGAACAACAATTATTTCCTTTGCGTAAATTCTCAAAAGTGGTAGCTAACAGAGATAGAAAGGATTTAATATTAATTCTATTTGATGGTCCTAAAATATGGATTGTTCTATTTGTAGGACAAGGTTACTCTTGAATTTTATAACTATTAACCTATCAATATACAAAAAATCTGCTCGTTAGGGTTCCGTTTTAGTCGTTTTAGTTCATTAATAAACAAAACTTGGTTGACTACGGAACTCAAAAACACAACCCTAACCAGCTGATTTTTGTATAATGTTTAATTTGGTGTCTAATGTTTTTGTATGGGGTAAAATAGAACAAAAATAAATGTGTGCCTTAAATGTATTTTACATTAGGTCGTGTTTTGCTGTTATTCGAAATTACCCCTTGAGTTTTCGAAATTACCCCATGAAAAGTAAAAATAGGGTTATATTTTAAAGGGGTAGTTATACCAGAATCCGTAAATACTTTTGAACTAAAAAAGATATAATTCACATGGAAATATGTTTATCATTACTAAAATGTTAGAGTTATAGGCAAAAATATATACAAATTCATCTTCTAAAGTTGAAACAGTGACACAATAGCTAACTCGTCCAAAAACTTTACGAGATTACCCCAATGCACCTTACTTAAACCTATAGGGAGGTATTGTACGTCTCTAAATTTTAACTCCATCCTTTAACCTGCAGAGTTCTCGTAAAATAAGTTCACATGGTAAGATCCATCATTTTAAAGATTCAAATCACATCGCCTATCAGGAATTCGAATTTACTGGCTGCGTCCTTTGAATCTTGAGTTCTTGACTGATGGATGTGTTCCCAAAACAATAGATCGAGCTTTCGTGTTTCGCGTTCCGACAACTAGATGGCGTCGTCGCTTGTGAACTTTTGACGTGAACTTGTTCAAAACTTTTTGTAAGTTTGTAACATAACCAAAATAATGAATTTACCTAAAATTAATATTAAATTCTTGTGTTATTATAGTGTATTATAGTTTTAAATGTGCTATTTGTATTAGTGTAACCTCTGATGACGTATATATTATTGTATACCTCGGTATAAACAAATGTGGCTTTCGAATTAAGTGAAATTTTATCGTGAGGAATTTCATCAATAAAGGTGAGTAATGTCGATAATATTTTAGATTTATTTTGTTTTTAGAGTAAAGAAGTATTAGTTTCATATCATAGGATATAGCAATAGTCAAATTATTATAAATGTTTCGAGTTAAGGCCGATATAAGTCTGCTTACTGATGCGATTATTTACTGTCAGTACCTACTCAGTAAATTTCTAAATTTCTATATAATTTTCTACATAATATTGTCTTAGTTAAACTTCTGAGCTCTGGGTGTACTGACATCCGTACTGCAAGAATATTATTGTTTATCTATATGCAACTGAGGACTTGAAAAAGAAAGTGATAAGTAATGATAATTTTCAGCAAAAATTTAAAAAGACAACTAAAACCTTAAATAAATACTAGTAATGCTTGCTGCAGTTTAAGCTTCATAACATTAGAATAGATTAGTAGTACCTTGATTATGGGAATCAGAGTCAACAGACTAGTCTTTAGGGCGATGCCACACGATGCGGTGCGGCGGCGGTACGGCGCCTGACCGGTGCCGCTCTGGTGTCCATAAAAACAGATGGTATGGCACACGGCGCGTCCGGTGCCGCTCCGGCGCTGCACTGCATGCGCACCGGAATGGAATGAGGCAGGGACATGGGGAGCTCGAGTCCATAGCTGCTACAGTACCGCAAAAACGTAGCAGGTGCGGCACTCACTGTGTGGCCGGTAGTCCGGTGAGACGGAAACCGGAGTGGTACCACACAGCATCGTGTGGCACCACTGTTACTCTTGACTAGATAGATATCATCCACATTGCATAATGTAGTAAGAATGTTGTATGTTATACTTATTTATTATGCATTTCTCAAAGAAATGCCGAGAACAAAAAACAAGTAAGTCTAGAATATTAACCCATCAATCCCCAAGCAGCAACCGGCTGCCGCATAACAATTGAAAATCTATTGTGTCTGCGATACCCACAATGGAGGTGCTACAATTGTAAATTAAAAAAAATTTGAGTAATCTATGTTTTTACACTATAGTTACTATAGTGGACAGCTTTTCAACAGCTGATGCTGTTAATTTTGTGAAAAATTGTAAAGATAATTATTATGGATGCTGGATCTGAATCCAAAGTATGTACAATAATTGTTGTTTAATTTTTATTTAAAAAATTATAGCCTAAATTGAACACTTGTACAAAATTGAATATCCTAATTGACCTAGCTACATAAAGATACACAACATCCTTATTTTAGGGGCCGGGTGCCATCGAAATTCTCATACAAACATAATCGAAAATCATTTTCTCATACAAACATATTTAACATGTTTGAGTTATTTTTCAGCATAAAATAGTAATTGCCTAGGTTCCTTATTATACATATATGTAAGAGAAATTCGTTGGCACCCGGCCCCTTAATAGCTTCTTATAAGATAATACAAGGCAGGCACTTAAAAATGGAATTATATTTAGAAATTAACCTTATTTAATAGCTCAATCATGCAAATGTTATATTATGTACTTGCTACACCCTTTAATAATGTAAAAGATTTTATTTTAAATGGCAAAAACAGTTTTACAGTGTTGTCAGGAACAAGGCTACTAAGACAGGGGCCAACATTATTATTATGACTGATTCCAATAAGTAATCTCTTACATGAAATATTTTTTATTAAAATTATTGCTATCATTCTTTTAAATTTTACAATAAAAATATAACATATTTCAATATGAGCAATATTACAATGATATAAAGTCAATAAAACTTATGTTTAATCTTATAGCATAAATCTATTCATCTCTACTTTTCTTCTTCTCTTTATGTTTCTTCGACTTTTTACTTTTTTTCTTGTGTTTCTTTTTTTTCTTCTTTGAACTGCTGTTATCTGATGATGAACTCGAACTTGTTGATGATGTACTTGATGATCTAGAAAATATGATGATAATAATTATTATTGATATTTTAACCTTCAATCGTGGAAAAACGAGACACAATAGCCTTTCAATTGTTATAGCGAGCACTGGTGCTTGCGCAGGGTTTGATGGGTTAATAAGTTATACCTTTCCAAATCCTTTGTTATTTCAACAAAAGTATATGAGTTCTTATAAAATAGTATGAAACAATACCTGGATCTTTTCCTTTTCTTGCTTTTTTTCTTTTCTTTTGCCTTTAAAAGTTTTTCATGCAACTTCTGGCGCAGTTCAGCTTCTCTTAAGGTTTGCAAAGGGGTGGCATACTCAATCTCACTGTCACTACTTGTACTGCTTACATCTAATACAATTTCCTTATTTGGATCTACCTGGAACAGTAAAATATTAAGGTTTATACTTCTGTTAGTAAAGCAATTACAGTCAAAATCTGTTATAACGACATGGAAGGGATTATTAATATTTAGTCATAAAAACCGATAGTTATAATAACCAATGACAGGTATTAATAGGAAAAATAATATGTATAAGTATTCATGTAAGAAATTAAACCTAAGTCATTTTGTTTACTTCAATACAAACTTTTAATAACAATACAAGATGTTTGTGTAAACACCGTTGTCCTTGAAACTATCAAATGAGCCCATCAAAATGAACAACTTTTTCTATGAGAACAATGCTTTGAAATAAAATTTTTTTATTTCCCAGCATTGTTCTCATAGAAAAAGTTGTTCATTTTGACAGGCTCATTTGATGGTTTCAAGGATAACGGTGTTCACACAAACACACTGTATAATTATTCCATCATTTTTGCATGCATAAAATTTGTAATTTTAGCTTGTTTTAGTTTGGAATACTTCTGTCGTGCATACACATTTTTTAATTTACGTTGGAGTTGGAAAATGACATTAGGGATATTATGACGAAGCGGGCCTTAAGTAACTATATCATTATTATTTACTAACACATTTGAAAATCCATTTTTATATATAAGAAGATATATATATATATATATATATATATATTATATATATATATATATATATATATATATATATATATATATATATATATATATATCTCCATGCCAAATTTCAGCAAAATCAGTTCAGTGGTTTGGGCGTGAAGAGGTAACAGACAGACAGACAGATAGACAGACACACTTTCGCATTTATAATATTAGTATGGATATAAGCTGTGAATAAATATACAGCTGCAGCTGTTAGCGACTCAACATCTATTTTGAATTCTTCCTCACATTGGCGCGATCCAAAGCATACTGAATGACCTTCCAATGTGTGGATTACTCACAAGCGTCGTTGCAAGCGCACCGCCAACGCGTGGGCCAACGTGTTGGCAGTGCGTTTGTCTATATGGGGAGGCAGCATCAGAATTACAAAAGACCCTAAACTTTGTTTACTGTTACGATAATAGCCATTGACCATTATACTATGCCAGATGTGGATACTGTTACCTATTCAAATTGTTTACAATACAGCTGAGCTGGTCGTTCTATAGATATAATTCTCCGAAAACATTAACCAAATGTGGTCGCTTAATGCGGTATGTCGTAGTAAACAATGTCGTTAAAACGTCGTATTTATATTTACAATTCTATGACTTACTTTGATAAAGTTTCTACATTGGAAAGTTAAATGTCCCGCATAACCACACTTTTTACACGCAGCTCTCGAACTGTCCTTACTTATTTTGCTTGCCAAATCCATGTTTCACAATTAAGGTATTTTGTATCCCTTATCACAGATACATTGTTATTATAAGCCTAAATAATATTTTTGTTGTATTTTGTATTAGCGTCATCTAAAATTGAAAACCAATGATTGGCGTAGAAATATCAATGTCAACACTCAACTGTCATAATATGTCAAATGTGACGTATACGATACCTCTTCTTTTTTATTCATACAGTAAATATTTTTGCCACTCAAATCTCAAATCATTTTTTTTAATAATTAATACTCATCTTCTTTTTCAGATATGTTCGATTTTATGGCAAACAAATAGAAGAAATGTTTACAAAATGGCAGAATTTCTACCTCTTTGCGACGTGCTATTCAATGTTATATCCCTCGCCGGATACTTCTGCGACGTGGTCTTCGATCTCGTGATGGGCTATGCATTATTAGAAAGAGGATATAAATGTACATTTGCAGCCACAATATCTATTGTTATCACATCGCTACTTATATCCCAAGTATGTATTAATATTTGCTAGCACTAATTTGGTTTTAGGGCTGCACATGAGACGAGAGTAAGCGAGAGTAACAAAAATCTCGTCTCGGTCTCGTCAATCCTCAAAAAATTGAGTCTCGTTCAAGTCTCGGTCTCGTCTCGTTACCAGTTGTCTCGTCTCGATACCAGTTGTCTCGTCTCGTCTAGCTTAGTTGTAAATAATGATTTATTTCTATAATATAATAAAGAGAATAAGGAATATTTTATGACTAACGTATTTAAATATTTTGATAAAATGCAGTTTGGATGGTTACCAGATTTTATATTTTGTAAAATATATTGTTTTCTAAGTAGACCTTTTCTGATTTTCGAATATTAAAAAAAAAAACTTAACTTAAATTAACTTTTTTTAAAAAATTTACGAGACCCAAAACGTTGCCCTGTATGTGGTCTCGGTATTGCCGATGATATTTTCCAAAACGTCTCGTCTCGTTCTCGACTCGTAAAAGCGAGACGAAGCACTATTTGGTTTACCTATGCAGCAGACGCCAAACCCAATAATAATTCATCATTTTTATATTGTAGGTTCTTTCTCTACGTTGGTACCTGCACGTTTGGTGGGCGAATGAGGATCGGAAGGGAAGACCGCCCTGGCTGCCCATAGTTCTGCACTGTCTGCAGATGGGCGTCCTCTGGAGATACGCCCGTTTGTTGGTGCCAGTGGAGCTCAGACGTGTGAAACATCAAGTTCGCGATCTTTGTAAGTTATCAAGAGTATTTTAACTAGAAGTTTCACGCATTTCCCTATAAAGTTAAATCCCACAGGAACCTTTTCCAGCAATAATATTGCCTTAATTTCTAGCTTTCTTCTAAAATCATATAACTTTCTATTCAAAATGTTGCCTTAATATATTTTTATATTTTCGATGTGTTAACATCAGTCTAGCCGCAAAATATCTACTTACTTATTATATATATATATATATATATATATATATATATATATATATACTTATTATAAAACAAAGTCACTTTTTTCCCTCATGTCCCTTTGTTCCCTTTAATCTTCGAAACTATGCAACGGATTTTGATGATTCTTTCATTTTAGATAGTCCATTTATCGAGGAAGGTTATAGGCTATATTTTATCACGCCAAGATTAATAGAAGCGAAGAAATAGAGAAATGTGGAAAAAACGGAGAAAAATTATTTGAAAGGGCTAACTTGAACGCGCTAATCTCAGGAACTACTGGTCCGATTTGAAAAATTCTTTCAGTCTTTGATAGCCCATTTATTGAAGAAGGCTGTATTTTATCACGCTAAGACTAATAGGAGAATGTGAAAAAAACGGGGGAAATTATTTGAAAGGGTTTATCTCGCGAACTACCGGAGCAATTTTTATGTTATTTGGAAACTTGTAGACCACATGAAGGATCGTGATAGGCTGTCGATTTTAATCATTTTTTCAGTGGCTATATATTTCACACCCGTGCGACGCCGGAGCGGGTCGCTAGTTACTATATATTTGAACATTTTCGCTGTGTGTTAAGATATTGAATGTGCAGGTATGTTGCGGCTGGTACACGCGTTCTGCGAGGCGGCGCCGATGCTGCTGCTCCAGCTGCATATACTGCTGAAGGACTCGGACCTGGAGGCTGGTAACGAGCTGGAGACGACCCTCGAGCCGAACATTGACGAGCCCGCAGGTAAATATCTATTTACTAGCTGTTGCCCGCGACTTCGTCTGCGTGGACTTCAGTTTATAGCGCGCGATGTCAACAAAATTGGTGTCAAATTAAGCTTTTATAATAAAACCCTAGTAGAGCTTGTCGAATTTGAAATGACGCGCCCCACCACTTCAAAGTGGATATAAAAGAAACATTTTGTACTGTGAATACGAGGGAGGGGCGCGTCATTTCAAGTTAGACAAGCTCTACCCATTAAATCAAAACACCCAAAAACAGCTGTGCAGTGTGCACATAACTTATTTCATTTTTTAAAATTAAACTTTATTTATGCTAAATAAAGTATATTTAGCCCCCCAATTACACAACTTTACCCATAAACTATTTATCATTCATAGATTTAAGGTTACGTCACTGCATAGATAAAGTACTGAGTTATTTAATAACGTAAGTATCAAAGAAATAACAATCGAAAAAATCAAAAATTTGATGTAAGATGATACCACCTCTTATAGAAAGACATTTGAGCAAGCGTCATCGCGATGTAGGAGACGCACGGCGCCATCTATTATGAATTTTTGAAACTAACTTAATTTGAACAAATTTATGCATTACAACTATTTTTCCAGTTAAAAAGTAGCCTTTGTCCATTCTCAGGCTTAAGACTATCTGTGTACAAAATTTCATTACAATCGCTTCGGTAGTTTTGGCGTGAAAGCGAGACAGACAGACAGAGATACTTTCGCATTTATAATATTATTATTAGTATAGATTAAGCCTGATAAAGTGCCGGATAGGCTATCCACGACTTTTTTGACAGATTCTTCATACTTTATCTGTCAAGTTAAGTGGTGGATAGCCTATCCAGCACTTATCAGGAAGTGGTGAAACAGGCCCTAAGAATGATAGGCGCTAGGTGTCCGCCAACGGTGACATGCCATTGACGGATAAAGGTGTTTAACTATACCGCAACGCCGTACTAAGTTGATGTTGATCGCACATTAATCAGTACGCACGCGCCGAACGTGCCGCAATTTAAAATTCGTTGTATGAAATAATGTGAAACCTCGTACGTTCGTCAGCACATACACGCCTCATTTCGTGTATAGTCTGTTCGCAACTAGTTGGCCGCTCTGCCCATATACTCACATACCGGCAGAGCGGCCAACTAGTTGCGCACAGACTATACTATGCGGTGTGTAACTGTGTACGGTGCGTACGGCGCGTAGGTACGGTGCTGACAAATGTCCGATCAACATCAACTTAGTACGGCGTTGCGGTATAGTTAAATCTTTGAACATTGGGTGAAAGACATAATAATATTATACTTATTAGATTGTTAGTTAGTTTATGCAATACGTTGCTAATTTCCCGTAGTTTCCATCTGGCCGATTTTATTAAAGCAACACACATAAAAATAATTATTGGTAGTTTCAGTTTTGGTTTTTTTTTTTTTTCAGCGAACAAGGCATTCGCGGAGTTGAACGTGATATCGGCGTCGCTGTCGCTGTTCTCGGTGTGTTGGGCGCTCGCCAGCTTCAGCAAGAACGTTCGTCTGCAGAACGTTCATCGTCTGGTGCTCACCTGGCTCGGCGTTATTTTCCAGGTACCATCTTCTATCCTTCTCCTATCAAAAAAGAGAATATTATTATATGTGAGAAAGTAAAGTGTGTTTGTGTTGTCTGAATGTGTGAGTGTTGTGTAAATAATATGCTAGGTGTAACGAAACTGCATTGCATACTTTCACTTTGAAAGTAGCAGCGCCGTAAGAGCAACATTTTTTGTGATTTGTATAGGGCATGTGCCCAGCGCGGCGTCACGAATTGTCCTGTACAAAAGTGTAACCTCACTAGCTAATATGTTAGGTGTAACAAAACTATATTGCATACTTTCACTGTGAAAGTAGCAGCGGTGTAAGAGCAATTTTTTTTTCTCGAATTGTCCCATACAAAAGTATAACCTCACTTATATTTTCAGTTTTTGTGGCGGTTGGGGACGGTATCTGCGAGGATATGCGCATTGACCGTGTACGCTCTAGTCTATGAATATTGGGTATTTTTAGTTATAGGTAAGCTATTCTAAATTACTTCTACTTACTCCTCAGTCTTTATTTATTGCAACGTTCTATCAAGAATATAAAATCAGTCTCATTCAAATTTGACTACAAAAATAGCTGCGGTTTCACCCTACAAATATTTTCCTAAATTCATTAACATTTACTTTGGACCATGGTCATAACTTTGTCTTTTGTGCTATTTAATCAATTAAAAAAAATTAAAATGTCACAATGACATAACGACTTTTTTTAATCGTGCAGGTCTCCACTGGTTGTCGATGTTCCTGTGGCTGATGTCGCCGAAGAGCGTGTTTCACGGGGAGCGCATCAGCCGACCGCGGCGCGCGGCGCTGTCAGCTCTCATCGCCTTTGTTTATGTGTTCGCTTACGTCAACCTGCAAGAACATAACCACAGGCAGAAGATGGTTAGTGTGTATAGGACTTGTCACGTGATGCAAAAAAATGTATGAATGATATATATGTATATATATGATAAAAACAGCAACAAAGAAATATATTGATGACTTGTGCATCGAGGAACTCTTATACGGTGAATTCAAAGATGAGCTTTACCGTACATATTTTGTCAGATAATATTCTCATACGACCAAACGTTTCGTCACAATAATATAGTCTCACTCTATCATAATTGGAAAAGTGAGACAGACCTAGAATGACCACTAAATTGCACTACACTTTTGGTTACTCACTTTTTGCCTCTATCTTTATTATGGTAAATGTAGAGGTAGTTCAAATATTACTATTCTACTTTAAGCTGATTAAAATCCTTTACGTTTATCATTTTTTTTCTCGCTCAAAGGAGCGAAAAAAATGAGCCCGTCTCTAAAAACAGACGGGCTCATTTTTTGCATTCCTAGTTTTATCTCGGTTATTTTTTATTTAAAAATCCGGCAACGCACCAGCTCTTCTTCGAGTGGCCACGGGCGACGGTAGTTGATTTCCATCAGGTGACCAGTATGCTCGTTTGCCCCCTTATAAAAAAAATCTTGTCCGTTGACCGTTTATTAGTCGGAATCCTAGTGTGGGGAGCAGTGCTTTGTTTAAGATAACGTGTATAATTCTATTTGAGGGAAATAAAGATTTGTTAATTTGTTTATTATTTGTTTATTACCATCTTATTTCAGGTGATATTCTACTGCGTGATGTGCGTGGAGAACGGCGTGCTGGTGGTGGCGTGGTGGTGGGGCGGGCGCGGCGGGGGGAGGGGCGGGGCCCTGCCCGCCGCCGCCGCTGCCGCCTTCCTCGCCGGACTTATATGCATGTTGCTGTACTACCGGTCAGTGAGCGAGTACTGATAGATTTTGAATTTAGAGCATAACCACAAACATAGATCAAGATAGATACCGCATGTCCCTCCATTTGTATGAAAACGAGCGTGCCACTTTTTTCCCACCTACTGTGCTGTGACGTATCGATGATAAGAAACTTGTAATAATAATAATAATAATAATCTTTATTTCATTTACAAAAGTTACAGCTAAAGTACAATGATGGAAGTTACCTAGTAGGCTTAGCCTGTATCAGGCAACATCCCTCTTCCACATCTACAAGGGAAATAAAGAAAAGACAAAGAAAAAAAATATAAATAATAATAATGTTACGGTATACATATTTAGCAAAACAATAATAAGTACTTGTTCATTGTCTAGAGCTCTAGGCCAACGTTTCTATTCGAATTTCTACAGCTCTATACGGCACAATTAGCCATTTTTTCAATCCGATTGACGACCGATTCCGATAACGATGGAGCACAGACTAAGGGCGTTTCCACATTATCCAATCCGATATTGGTGTCGGACGCCGATCCGTTATCTCATACATTTTACTTACCGATATCGGATCGGCGTCCGACACCGATATCGGATCGGATAATGTGAAAATGCCCTAAAGAACAGACTTTCGAAAGACGAGCATTGCTCGTCGTTTGGGAACGCGATATGCCATAATATGGCACGTGAAGTACATACACATGCGCTATTCTATCTTGATCTATGTCTGTGAACATAACAGCGCGGAGTCAAAACAGCGCCCTTAGTGGCAGATAATGATAAGCTATGAAGTTTAAATATTTATCAATATTTTTGAATTGTTAATAAACATTAATTGAACGTTACTAAAGAACTAACTTCATGTGTCCGTTAGATCTAGAATCCTCGAATTAAGAGCGCCTTCACATTACGTCGCAAGCAGCGCAGCGCTGTAGCCGCGCTGCAGCCGCGCGACTTCATACAAAAGAGAGTCGCGCGGCTCGTTTTAGTATGGAAGTCGCGCGCCTGCCGCGCCACTGGCGACGTAATGTGAAGGCAGCCTTACCACAATAAGGGCCTGTCTCACCACTTTCTGATAAAGTGGCGAATAGGCTATTCACAACTTTTTTTACAGATTCTCCATACTTTACCTGTCAAGTTAAGTGGTGGATAGGCTATTCGGCACTTATCAGGAAGTGGTGAAACAGCCCCTTAGTATATTTAATTTTACTTAATATGCAGATATTTCCACGTGCGACGGCTGGGGTACATGCTGGGCGAGCAGCACGGCACCAACAGCACAAACGCTTCGTCAGATACCAAAAACGGTTAGTTATATATATTTTTATGTTTGACTCGAGTTCTAGGCAGTAGGCGTGCTTGCACTGCATTGGAGTCATAACTCATACTACACTTTTAATCCTATAGAGTGGCGAGACAGTACTTTCGGCCAATTCTACTCGGTAGATGTAATAAAGCCAGAGATGGGCAAAAAGTAATTAGATTAGCAATTACAAAATTACATATACATTGTAATTGTTAATCAAATTACAAATTAATCCGATTGATGAAGAATTGTGCACCTGAAATTACGCGTAAGTTGATTAGGATGTATTTAGACTCAAATGTATTCTAATTAGTTTGCGCAATTAGATTAAATTTAATTAGATTAACGAGTATTTTAATTATGCCCAATTACAATATCCAATGCTGGTAATTATAATAAATAAAAAGCTTCCACACCGGTTTCGGTTGCAGTGGCCGGTTGCAATAAAACCAGGCTAGTTATTTATAAAGCCCATAGTAATGTAGTACTTTGCAGTTTCGCTGACGTGTAGTGCAATTTACCTCACTTAATTTCGTAATGTCGCTCCATTGCTATGGAACGCCTAGTGAGGTTACACATTAAGCATTAATTTCACTAACACTTGTGTTTTGGAACGAAGTTTCTTATCGCGCGTTGCGAAAGGAGGCTAGACAGAAAAAATAAGACGAAAAGTTTTTTTTTGTGTATACAAGTTTGTTGTACATAAGAAATAATAAACTGGAATTTCGTTCCATCCGGGTGTCCCTTAACACCTCTCAAGTTTTTTTGTTAAATTTTGTTCTCTCTCATTTATATGAAGAACAAGTGTCAACGAAAGAAAAATTTATCAATTTCATTAATCTTCTTTGGTATTATAATATTTTACAAACTTAAATACCAAATTGATTTCCACCAGACATAAGTTAATAATGAACTCTCCCGCAGGCAAGCCGAAGGCGGCGGACAACACCGCGATACCGGGCGTGTTCAACTGCCGCTTCACCAACCCCGTCAACAGGTTACTATGACTATAATGTTTATTTGTGTATAGGTAAGCTGTACTTGTTTGAGAGAACAGTAGAACAATATACAAACAGTACCATTCATTAGTTTTATTGAGTTTAATATTTACCAATCGGGGTAGACAGCAGTCAAACTGCCGCATTCAGAGACGAACATTAATTACTTAAATGTAATTAAATTATAATTTTGACATACATTATCTTTTTTTTTTTATTATTGATTCACTAAACTAGACAATACACATTTACAACTTATTTCTAAATACAAGTTAGTAAGTATCATAACGTAGTGTACATTCTTCTTGAAGTGAATACTACATGCAAAATAAATCTAAGTTACAAAAATGGTGCTGAATTCTTGTTAAGTACCTAATCATTACTTACAATTTTATATAACTTATCTTTGAATAATGAGACAGATGTACCAAAAATATCGATTTCACCGCAGGTCTTATTGTATAAGGCACACATTCGGTATAAAGGGGTGTACAGGTATGTCAAAAGTTTTTCTATTTCGAATACGGCTGCCCGGTCGAGGAACTGATAAATTGATCTTATTTAGAAGTGGGGTGCTGTCTAAATTCCCGTTAATTAATTTATGTGAAAAAACAATATCGGAGATGCGACGTCTATGCTCCAGAGAAACTAAATTGAAGTGTGCTAATCTAGCTTCATAAGAAATTAAATTTTTACAAAGGTTTTGAGAGTAACATAAATGATACAAAAAATGTTTCTGCAGTTTCTTGATTCTCGAAATGTGGGCATAATAAAATGGATTCCACACTTGAGAACAATATTCAACAATAGAACGAACATAGCAGCTAAAAAGTATCACCGGTATTTCTGGATCCTTGAAAAACTTGGTCTGTCGTATTACAAAACCAGCCATTTTAGCAGCTTTAGATGTTATACTATTTATATGTTCTCGAAAATCTAGTTTGCTATCAACTATAACACCCAAATCACGCATGGAAGACACTTCAGTTATAGGATTGCTAGAGATATGGTACATGTGACGGAAAGGATTCCGTTTACGTGAAAATTTTATATAATAGCATTTTACAACATTTAAATTCATTCCGTTTGACGAGCACCAATGAGTCACCTGGTCAATATCTCTTTGTAGTAAAACTGTCTCAGCCATACTTCCTCGCCGTTCGCCGATGATCTTAAAATCTACAGAGCTATTCTGTAGATTTTAAGATCATCGGCGAACATTTGATATTTGGATGTTAAGTTCAAACACAAATCGTTAACATAAATTAAAAAGAATATTGATCCCAAGTGAGAGCCCTGGAGCACACCAGACGGTACCATTTTTAAAATAGACTTAAAACCCCTAATTTTAACTAGCTGAGACCGGTTCAGTAGATAGGATTCACACCATCTCAATAGGGAACCACATGCCAGCGTGAGCTAACTTAGCAATTAGGAGGATATCTGTCAAACTCCTCCTCTGATGAAATGAAAGGTTAACTAAATGTCTCTGAGTGCGGCAGTAAGAGTTTAACTACTATGTTTGCTTATTGTTCCAGCGCCACGAACGCTCGCAAAAAGAAGAAGCCGACGTCGTTCGTGCCGCCGCCCGCCGCCACCGCCGCCTTCTGGCGCCGCCCCCTGCCCGCCGCACACAACCATCATGTAAGTACACCACGTTCATTAATGCCAGTCAAGTTATTGTATTGGATACAAGACTATCTGCCGCACTCAGAAAGGAATATTAATTATTAAAATGTAATTAATTTAAAATTTTCACATATTAATTCCCATACATTATCTGTCAAACTCCTCATTAAATTTAAGGTTAGTCATAATTAAATGTCTCTGAGTACGGGCCGGGACACGTCGTACGACGTCGTGTCGTGTTTTTGTGTCCCGGCCCTACAGCGGTTAAATTTTAAATAGACCGTAATTCATATTAAGTACTATTGAAACACAATATTATTGGTCTAAAATTTGGTTTTTATATTCAGGGCGGTTCATCGGAGAACGAGGGCTCGAGCGTGGGGTCCCGCGTCAACATCCAGCAGAAGCTGCAGGAGAAGAAGCAGAAGCAGTTGGCGGAGCTGCGCGTCATCGAGGAGGAGATCAAGCAGGGCAAGCTCGCCAAGACCGCGCCCGTCGCCGTCGAGGAGATCTACAGCAGCCTACAGCGCCAGCCCATCCCGCGCGCCAAGACGCACGACCCCGCCTGGCCCGACCCCGCCCACTACCAGAACTACCCCCCCTACCCCACCTACGCCGAGATCAAGCGGGACTACTTCCCCGCCGACGCCGCCGACTACAAAGACCGCACGTTCTACGAGAACCCCGCCGACCTGCGGAGCGACGTCTCGCCGCTGCGCTCCACCTACCTGGCGCTCGAGTCGCGCAACTACGAGGCCGGCGCCTGCCGCAGCCCGCGGACCGCCTACGTCGCCGACGTCACCGCCCCCACATACGACACGTCCGCCCTCGACAAAGCCCGCCTGGCGAATCAGACGGCGAGCATATACTCGGAGGGCCATCGACGGAGCGATTTCGGCTACGACGAGAACGGGCCGGGCTACATGAAGAGCGACTACGGCCTCGGCGGGCTCGCGACCGCCCAGGCGATAGATAACATGCGGGGTATATACGAGGCGTGCAACCAGTACGGGCAGACGGACAGGTTCCCGTACGCGGGCAAGAAGGTGGAGCACATGCGGAAGATACAGCGATGCCGCACGCCCGAGATCCTGCTCGCGCCGCACTACCTCGAGGGCTGCAACCGGCAGGCCTGCTGCCATTGGAGCGGCTCTTACGCGTGAGTTGTTGGAACTAATAATACTTTAGTAAGCCATTTTGCATGGATATAGTTGCGCGAGCAAAGTTATAGTTGCTGGACTGGATGAAAACGTGTACATAGGGTCTTGTTATACCTACCGATACCTGTTTCTCCACTGACTCGCCACTCTACTCGGTAGGTGTAATCGAGACCATATACAGCTACTATTCGATGGCCCAAACAACGTTATCGTTAATTGCATACCTTGTTGCTCGATACAACAATATGTAACTGTAGAGCATTGACTAGAGTGATGTTTTATGACAGGAACCGCAAGAAGGAGGAGGGCGGAGGCGGCAGCAGCGGGGAGGAATCCGCCGCCGCCGACACGCCGCGCCCACCCAGCGACATCGACAGTCAGGTACTTAGAAATTGATAATTTCTTATTTAAATAGGCAGTTGACAGACCTAAGTCAGTCAGTAAGAATAATATGGACGCTTCACACCACGTCAGTCTGGCCCCGTGGTAAGTACCTGAAGGACTTGTGTCAGACAGACAACAGAAATATATATTTTAATACTTTTATACTATACATATACAGTAGGGCCTCGTTAATCCGGAGAGGCAAAAACAAGACCGTTTACGAGTTATCGAGGTATCCGGATTATAGTATGCAATATTTAATTCCCATATTTAATGCTAATAAAATGTTTTAGCTTTAACAAGGTATGAGGTCAATAACTGCGTGGGATTTAGGTACATAGGCGAGTTTGGTATCATTTTCGATTGAATCGAATGTTTAAATGACAGTTTTTGAATAATATTTAGATAAAATATAGTAAAAATAAAATAAAATAAAAAATTTAAATATATGATTTTCAATCAACGAAAACGCTGTTGACAGGGCTTAATTAATATAACAGCCGCATTATTCTGTATGCCAAAGACATGGTGATGAATGTAGCAATAAACATATTAAACAGTGCCGTAAATAGCCTTTTATGCGCTCTGTGCGAACTTCCAAAACTGCGCCCTTGTTTTTAAGATATTATTAAAGGTACCCGTGCTGCGTGTATGGGCCTCCCTGGTCTGGCCATTCTTGCGCCCCCCAGAGTCTGCACCCTGTGCTTGGGCACCGGTGGCACCGCCCTATTTACGGCACTGCATACTCGTATTAATATTACTAGACGTACCGCGCGGCTTCGTTCGCGTAAATCTAAAATTTCACGGAAACCGTATATTTTTCACAAATAAATAACCCATATGTCACGTAGTCTACTATATATTCGCGTCAAATAACATAAAAATTGCTCCAGTAGTCTGTGGGATATTAGCCCTTTCAAATAATTTTCCCCGTTTTTTTACATTTTCCTCTGTATCTTTGCTCTTATTGGTCTCAGCGCGATAAAATATAGCTTATAGCCTTCCTCGATAAATAGGCTATCAAACACTGAAAGATATTTTCAAATCGGACCAGTAGTTCTTGAGATTAGCGCGTTCAAACAAACAAACTCTTCAGCTTTATTTTTACATATTCCTTTGTATCTTTGCTCCTATCGGTCTTAGCGTGATAAATATAGGCTATAGCCTTCCTCGATAAATAGGCTATAGCCTTCCTCGATAAATAGGCTATCAAACACTGAAAGATTCTTTTAAATCGGATGAGTAGCTCCTGAGATTAGCGCGTTCAAAAAAACAAACTCTTCAGCTTTATAATATTATAATATAATATTACCTATTAGACGCTCCGTGCTCCTTCGCCCGCGTAAATTATATATTTCACAGAAAAATGAGTCCACAATAAATAGCCTATGATTCTTCACGTTCTTACTTTTTATCTGTGCCAAATAACAGAAAAATTGCTGAAAAAATCGTGCAATAAGGCCGTTCAAATAATTTCCTCCGTTTTTTCACATTTTCCTCTATTTCTTCGCTTATATTAGTCAGGGCCTGTTTCACCGGTTCCTGATAAAGAGCCAAATAGGCTATTTGACAGATAATGCAAAAAATTCTGTTCCACACGTGTCTGATAAGCCAATCAAGCAGATAAAATCATTGATATCCTATCACACCGATCATGTGGCTGTTAAAGGTTTTATTTGTCAGATAACAAAACTTTTTTTTGAGATCGCGAAAATATTTTTGCCAGTTTTCGTAATGATGCAGTTCAGTCACAGTATAGCAATATATCCCTACAGTAGTGAAACGAATGTACTTGCGCAGAGCAACGGAGGGGTACCCGCGGGGAAGCGGGCGGCGCGGATCCGCGTACACAAACTCGCGGGGTTTGTGTACCTGCCCGCGCAGGGGTGACGTTGGCGCGTTGTCTACGAATTTTTGTTGTAATTATTGTAAAACGATAACTTATCTTATAAACATGGGATATTATAAGGGTTCAGACTTCAGTGTACGGATGTAAATCTGATTAAAAAAACAAAAAGGGTTTAAATTTTTGTAAATATCGGCTCACAGCTGTTAACACTAATATTGTGTTGATCTTGGCGGCATTTATTTGCATCTCTGTTTTATTGTAACTCACGTTGTAAAAAGTGTAACTTGAAGAGAAACAATATAGAATACATTAAAAAATTGTCAAATACCCTGTTACAACTTACATACTAATTAGTACCTACCTAGCGAGGTACACAGGGCCACACATCAAGTGTAACATGTTGACCTTTGGACCGCCCTTACCGCGCACGTAATATGAGCGAGTTTTGAAGCGTTTCTGAGTTCTGTTACACCTGATGTGTGGCGACTGGCGGCCTGGCGGGTGGCCTACCGTACCTACCAATTATGTGATTTATAAATAATTATTGGATATTTTATAGAATGCGTCTTCATTATTTTAATCCTTCGATCGTGGAGTCTTGAAAATCTATTGTTATTATATTGTGTCTCGCTCACCGGTGAGCTTATGGGGCTTGATGGGTGAATTAAATTTTTAAATAGAGAACTAAATCATCTAAAAATAAAGTTTCACGTAAATATCTGGCAGTACGACTTATGTAAATATAACACGCTGATTATAATCTTATATATAAAATTTCCCTGTCACAATGTTAGTTACCGTACTCCTCCGAAACGGCTTGACCGATCTTTATGAAATTTTATATTCATATTCAGTAGGTCTGAGAATCGGCCAACATCTATTTTTCATACCAAAAATTATTTATATGGTAAAACAACGTTTGCCGGGTCAGCTAGTAATATCTATGGACGCTTCACACCACGTCAGTCTGGCCCCGTGCTAAGTACCTGAAGGACTTGTGCTACAGGTACCAGACAAAGGAAATATATTTAATACTTTTATACTATACAATATACATGTATTTAAGATTTTTTATTATATCATACACATATTTAATACACATCCATGACCCAGGAACATTGAAAAACTTTTTTGTTGCGTCGGCGGGATTCGAACCCGCGACCCCCGGCTTGAGTTGCCACGCACTCTAACCATTGAGCCACGAAGGTTGTCAAATTTATACAGATTATATATTATATTATGATAACATTACAAGCACAATATTTTATTTTTATTTTATTCCCCGTTTCGTGGCAACCCTGGCATATCTGCTCGGTACCTACACCGGTGGCGGCATCGTGCGACATCAAAGGCGTTTCGTTACTGTAGGGATATAATATTGCTATACTGTGGTTCAGTGTTGTGTGAACTTTCTTCAAGTTAATAATATAATATTATAATGATATTTTGAATAAACATGGATGTTTTAGAGATTTTAGAAGACGAATTAGATGATTTTTAGGGTTCCGCACCCAAAAGCCTGAATTACTGAGACTTCGTCAACGATATTCTATGTTACTAACTACCTAAGAAACTCATTGGACGTCGTTGTCTGTCTGTATGTATTTATCTGTCTAGCCAAGTGTGAGTCCGACTCGCGCACAGGTGGTTCCGTAAAAGTAGACCATAAATTGTGTTTTTTGTATGGGAGCCCACTTCGGAACTTAATCTTTTATTTTATTTTAATATTAAATTATTAAAAGAACACATAATTAAAACTAGCTTTTGCCCGCGGCTTCGCTCTTATTAAGAAGTATTATTATATACAATCTTTTATCCCCTACTTTATCCTCTTAGGGGTAGAATTAATAAAAATCCTTTATTAGCGGATGCCTACGGGCTACGCCATATCATCTACCTGCATGCCAAATTTCAGCCCGATCCATCCATCCAGTGGTATGGGCTCTGCGTTGA
Organism: Polyommatus icarus; assembly: GCA_937595015.1. Taxonomy (NCBI): domain Eukaryota; kingdom Metazoa; phylum Arthropoda; class Insecta; order Lepidoptera; family Lycaenidae; genus Polyommatus; species Polyommatus icarus. The sequence continues at coordinate 24,812,935 of OW569321.1, forward strand.
TAGATCACCATGTCAGTCAGTCACCTTTGAATTTTATGTATAGGTACTTGAATTTTGTGCAAAATTCAAGTACCCACCTGTTGCCATTATTGATGTAGAGTAAAAAGGCCATAGGGAATAGTTATGAGTTTAAGGGTTAATGGCATTTAAGTTTTATTATGTAACAAAATAATGTTTGTGTTTCAAAATAGAATGTGTCAATAAATTTAAGAGAGAAATAAAAGTATTAATGCAAAAAGTATATATATTACTATCCTTCAATATTCAATCACCATTACAATTGAAATATTTAAAATTAAGTTTTAAAACTACTTTTTATTTTCTTATTCACATTAAAAAACTATCAGAGTTAATTGAAATGGAGGAGGAAGAAAAGCTATTAAAATAAGTATAATATTTGAATAGCCGTTCTTACTTGTCCATTTCAAGTTAATCTTTTTTATAACGCATTTCCATCTTCAGCATCAGCTGTTTCTTAAATTTTTTTCCTGCAGTTCTTCCTCAAGAAGGGTTTTTTGTAGTTTTACAAATTCTAACTTTTCTTCGGCTAATGCTGGAGAGATTGGAGACACAAATCCATCTTCTTAGTCGTTTCCTTAACATTTTCTCTATTCGACTTAACCTCAATCTTTAGACATGTATCACTAGTTCAATTGAACTTCCTTGAGGCTTCTTTGATTGTCTTAACTATCTGTTTCCAACGAAATCGTGTTTTTATTATAGTAGTATACTATGAAGTATCCTCAATCCCCATGGGAAAATTTACACTTCTCTCGCGATTCTTTCTGTTGTCCAATATAGCGTCTCGTATATAAACAATTTTTGTCTATATTCTATAATACAAATCATAAAATATTAGGTATTATTCAAGAAACTACGTATAGAAGAACTATAATAGAACTAAGAACACTGAGAAGTGAGATATTTTCAAATGTCTTGATTCTTGAAAGAGTTAAAAGTTAAAACTTGAAAGGTGTCACCTACGATTCGTTTTACGTATTTCATATTCCTTGCTTATTATGTTGTTGAATCAAAACTTTTTGACTCTTTTAAAACAAATCATACGTAAAATCTATTGTAAAACTTTAGTAAATCCATAAATACATACGTCAACTCTATTTTTGTTGGTTTTTTTTTCTAATATATATATAAGTGAAATTATGAAACTATTGTACTTTTCATTATAAGGTTGGGTTAAAATGGAACGTACGACGGAAAATGCGACGTTGCCACTCCGACTGTCAAATAAGGTTAGACATAATTATCTGGCGCGTAATTTAACAGAGACGTACGTGGTGGAACCAAAAAAATACATCAGGCGGATTTATATGGCAGATATTTTTATGTATTTAACAGGAAGCGGTGAAACAGGCCCTTAGCGTTATAAAATTTAGCCTATAGCCTTCCTCAATAAATAGGCTTTCTAATACTGAAAGAATTCTTCAAATCGGACCAGTAATTACTGACTCATACTATCTTTCTTTTTCTTCTTTTTTGGCAACTTGACACAAAGGGTGTGTACGTTGTGCCACAGACAAGGTAAAAAGGTAAGGAATATGGCGGGAAAACCATATTATTCCTCCTATTATATTTTTCATCATCGTTTTCATGTATCGTCAGGTCTAAAGTATAGTCAAAGTCTAAGTATAAGTCAATACAGTCAAGGAGTCAAGTCGGTCGATTCAGTAAAGTGGTAGACGCTTTACTGAAATTTTCGATGGAGTTTTGGAGGGAACACAAAATAGCACGTTTCTGGATATTACATCACTTTCCTACACTTGTGCATGAACACGAATATCTAATGGTTAATATTCTACCAATATTACACATTAAAAACCCAGCTAACACAATTTTAGGAAAATAATATAAAAACACAACAGCACACTTTAACATTCCCGGCAAAACTCCTGACTCATACTAAGATTAGCGCGTTTAAATAATGCTTCTTTTTCTTCTTCTTTTTACGTTGTCTAACATGTTTATTGTGCAAATATGAGTCCTAAAATGAATTTAGCATTCTTAAGTCATCCGAATATGGTACCGAACTTGGAATAGTACCATAATTAATGCCTCTATACAGATTGAGACTCTATTTTTCTCCAGAGCAGAAGCTGCTAAAATTAAAAAAAAAACTAACATCAAAAATCGCTGTGGTGGCTCTACATCTTAAATCCATCCTTGGACCATAAGGACCAATCCTACCAAAGGAAATCTTTGGTTCATTAATAGCCGTATAATTCACCGTAGGTACATACGCAACTAAAAGCTCCGGCCGGCCGGATTACAGCGATCACCGAACAAGCGCGAGTCCGGATTACCGAGACCCTACTGTATTTAAGATTTTTATTATATAATACAAACACATCCATGACCCAGGGACTTCAGGGACTTTGAAAACTTTTTGTTCCGTCGGTGGAATTCGAACCCCCGACCACCGGGCTGAGCAACCAACAGCCCATCATCTGACTCTGAGCCACAGAGGTCGCCGATTGATCGGATTATAACAATTCAATGTTAGCTGCGGCCTGCGATGGGTATGACATAACTCGACCAAATGTCGTAGGTCCGCCGTCTGGGATCTTTGGCCATCTCATCTGCCTATGGGCCGGGAGTCGGGACACAAAAACACCATACGACGTCGTGTCATACCATGACGCGGGGTCGTTTCACGATGCGACGTCGAATCGTGGGAATCCACAACGAGCGTCGGAAAAAACTACGTCACGACGTCGTAACGTGTCACGATACACGAACACGGCACGACGTCGCGTCGTAGAAACTCACGACAGTTGTTATTCAAAATTCAAAGAAGACCCATCGCCGCGTCATGGTACGACACGACGTCGTATCGTGTTTTTGTGTCCCGGCCCTATGAATCAACTTCTCCGATTATTATTTTTCTCTATGGATAGTCCTTAATTAGGGCCGAATTTTCGTATCTCAGTAATGAATTGATTCTCAGGCTGTGTGGTTCGCATGCGTAAGATTTGCGCAAGTGGCAAGCGTGAACGTTTTTGCACCCAAATTATGTACAGCCTAAGCCTTGAGAGTCTAGAAACGGGGTCCCCAAACTTCATCCGGGCCACAAACATGTCTTGGTCTCGGTGTCATGGGCCGCAACAAACATTTTTTAGAGTTCAATAAAAACGTTCTTCAAAATTAATGATACAAATTGGAAAAAAAATCACGTCTTTCACGACGACTACATTTTTTTGCCGGTGGGCGTGAATTTCAAAATGGTTTAACATCGCACGGGCCACAAGTAAAGTCCCGGCGGGCCGCATGCGGCCGCCGCGGGTTGGGGAGGCAGGTTGGGTCCTAGAGTCTAGACCCGCTATCCCCAACCCGCGGCCCGCAGGCCGTCGTCGTCGTGTTTTTTTTTTTACTTTTAAATCGTTAATTTTGAAGAACGTTATTTTTAAACCCTAAAATTTTTTGTTACGGCCCGCGACACCAAGACCAAAACATGTTCGTGGCCTGAATGAAAAAAAGGTTGGGGACCACTGCTCTAGAGTCTAGGCATACCTACTGTGGCTCTAGGCCCTAGACTACTATAATTTGATTTAATAATGATAAATTACGTGTCAATATATATTCGTTATAATAATATAAATGTCATAGTAAGTATATTAAATATAAATTTTGCTATTTTGTTCAGATATCTCTACCGCGGTCGTACACGTTGCCGCGCGAGTTCCGCTACTGGCGGCGGCGGCCTCGCGCGCGCGACGCCCACCTGCCCAGCAACAACAGCAGCGACGGTGAGTTCACCCTGCTAAGTGCTACGTCGCGCGTCGGCTTACTAGTATATTGTGTGTACTACCAGAGACCAGACATACACCGAAATAGCCAAAAATAATTATTGCTATTGTGATATTAGATTAGGTCCGAGTAAAGCGCAGATATTACCTACGTTGTGACAGCAATAGTCAGGAGTCAATTTTTAATGCCTAAAAATTATGGTAACTTGTATGGTGAACGATGTAAAATTCAAATATCAGTTTGATCGTGACTATTCGATCGCTCGAGACTTGTGAATGTAGCATTAATAAATTGTACACTATTTTCTATTGGCTACCAAGTTTTACTAATTCTCAATGAAATAAAAATGTTATCCGTTGTACAGGTGACGTGGACAGCGGCGACAACGACAGCACGGGTTCGAGCGCGCGCGGCGTGCGGCCCGACATGCTGCCGCCGCACGAGCGACGACGCCGCGCGCGCCGCCCGCCCCCCGCGCACCCGCACAAGCCAGAAACCAAACTATAGCAAGTCTAGTGTTATAAGACTCATTTTCATTATTTCGGATATTATTATTTTATTAACCCATTCGCTGCGGCGGACGCCCATCGGCGTCTTTGGACGTCACATTCAGATGCGGCATACGCCCATCGGCGTCTTTTTTTAGTAGCTTATATTTTGGCTAAAACAAATTATAAAAGTTTATACGTGCAATATATGCTCAAATTTTGAAAATACAATAACGTAATGCACGCCGTTTCAATAAATTCAACTTTCTGCAAAATGGCCAATTCCTTTTTAGATGCGGAAGACGCCTAAAGGCGTTTTCCAGCTATTGACAACTTTTGGTTTTAATAAATTTTTCTTCAACTTTTCAGCCAACTGTAATACCATAAACATCTATAATAATATTATTATCTACATTCTAATTCAGATTGCTTCAAACAACGCGCGTGAAGCAGGTTTTATGTATGTGGTGCCTGGGCTTGTGTTGCCATGTTATTCAAATTACCCCAAAATCAATTAAATAAATATAATTATTTAATTGATTTTGGGGTAAGTACAGAGGCGGCGCAAGGCGTAGGCGACGTGGGCGACCGCCCACGGCCTCGCGCTCTAAGGGGCCTCGCGCCCCTAGGACCGAGAGGTTTTTTAAAGAATTTATGAGTTTGGATACCCAAATATTCATAAATAAAAGTATCAAAAATTATTTCTCTCAACAAATCAGTCCTCTTGCGTCATCCATCAGGGGCCTCGCAAAATATATTTTAGGGGGCCTCGCTAGATATAATCTTGCCCACATCAAATTTAGGTCTTGCCCCGCCACTGGGTAAGTATATAAAAATTTTCTACCGTGGGAGAACCATGCTTCGGCACGAATGGGCCGGCTCGACCGGAGAAATACCACGGGCTCACAGAAAACCGGCGTGAAACAGCGCTTGCGCTGTGTTTCGCCGAGTGAGTGAGTTTACCGGAGGCCCAATCCCCTACCCTTTTCCCTTCCCTACCCTCCCTTATTTCCTTCCCTACCCTCCCCTATTTCCTTCCCTACCCTCCCCTATTCTCTTCTCTACCCTCCCCTACCCTATTACCCCATTCCCTCGTAAAAGGCCGGCAACGCACCTGCATCTCTTCTGATGCTGCGAGTGTCCATGGGCAACGGAAGTTGCTTTCCATCAGGTGACCCGTTTGCTCGTTTGCCCACTTTTTTCATTAAAAAAAGGTTATTATTAGACATCGGATTATATGCATTTGCATAATTTGCAGATGCATATAATGACACTTTTTAGGCGTTAGTGCATATTTTGGCAATTTTTCGTTGATAGTGCATATTACAGTCATATTATGCCCTCGTAGTCTTCAAACTAGCTATCATAATACACACAGAGGTCAAGAAATAGAGGCACGATGGACCAAAATATTTCAAATATGTGGCCCCATTCCTATTTAAAGAGTTCCGCGATACACCCGATACCTGTACGCTGCCTTAGTGCTTGAATGGCCCACCGACCAAACCCCCCATTCAAGCACTAAGGCAGCGTGTAGGTACAATATAATATTTCTAGAAACCAAATACCGTTTTAGTACCGTTTCAGTACCGAAATACATACGGTTTCCTACAGCTCTACTAAGTATAATTTAGTACACACAGGTACAATCCCATTTGTATATCCCATGTATATCCCATTAACCAAATCAAAATAAAACAATTTTGATTTTGATTTTTTTTGATTTTAACAAAGTTGTAACAAAAAAATATATATATGTAGGTAAGTAAATAATAAAATTATCTCTAAATTAATTAATATGATGATGTTATACGATATGTTTATAAAAGATAGAAACAAAAAAATATGCATATATATTCCCTACTATCTCAAATCTCCAAAAAAAATATCATAATGTTATCATAGTTTATTTTCAGGTTACTTATTAAAAATATTCTTGAAAATATGCATAATACGCTTACGGAAATTACGAAAAGGTTTGCCACCCCTGTTATTAATTTGTTATTAATTTATACTGATAATTTTGCTATTATTATCACTAAAAACTAAAATATATGAGATGTTAGTCGAAAGGGGGCATAATTTATTTAATTAATACAATTTACTTACCATTTCTCGCCATATTCAACCAATTTTCACCATATAACAATTGAAGGCCAATAACTGCACACAAATAATAATTTATGCCGTAAGATTAATTTTTACGCCAAATACGCTCTTGAACACACCACACGTTTGACGTAACTGAAGATTTTCCAATGAATTTAACGTAATAATGATTAATTTCTTATTAGTGTGCTGAAAACGCCGATCGGCGTCTTATTGTTACCCTTTGAGGTGCGGAAGACGCCCATCGGCGTCACGACGAAAATCGTCCCCGCACCTGGGTAATAAGTGTAGTTTTTATTGCCGCATGGAATGGGTTAATATAAAATGATCACTCCGTCCATTCGATAAGAATTATTCGGTGTCTGTACTTACTCGAATGTATGGGCCGGGACACAAAAACACGGCACGACGTCGTACGGCGCCGCATCGGCCGCGCGTCGTAGTAAAAAACCACGGCACGGCGCCGTACGGTACGTACGTACGTGTTTTTGTGTCCCGGCTCTGACTTGTATCCTGCAAGTTAATATTTTCTAGGAATAGTGATTTGAATCTGGAAATGTTTATTTATCTAATCATAATAAACGAAAACGCCTATTACGTTTTGTATATAAATATTTATAAATAGGTACCTACTGAAGTCTGAACTCAATTTAGGAATTCAGGTTTTTATATTTTTATAAGAATAATTTTAAAATTAAAGATGTGCTTCACGACTACTATTAAATTATTTATAGTTTAGGTTATGTTAAGATACTCATGTATATACCTACTTACTTTCATTGACTATATTATTAATGTTTCTAGTTTTTGTCAATGTATAATATTTAAAATTAATATGATTTTTTTCTGTATTATAATGTATATTGTATAAAATATCAATTGTATAAATAAAAATCTAACCTGACATTACATAGTTTTTTACTATACTATCTAATCCAAACCAACCAAAGGTAAAAATAATAGCAACAATACAAAGTTTTATTCGCTTTATTATCTATATACCAATTGTAAAAGGGGAAACAATCACTCTATCACTCCGTGTCACTACTCAGCTACATCTCAGCCATTTACACAAAGAAACATCAACCAAGATATTGTAATTTCACAAGTACACATTTAATGTCGATTAATAACTATCTTATAATAAACGGTTTGGACGCACCGAGATCGCTGCAGGACGAAGTGAACCGAGCGGAGCCGGGCCGGCTCTCGGCGAATGCATTGCGAAAATAGAGAAATAGAATATAGACAGGTAGGTCTCTACTTAGGAACGCATCGACGACCGCGGCGCGCCCAAGCCTTACGATTACTTAGCTCATCTGCGTACAGGCGACAGTTCGGCCACAAACGATCAACTCAAAGGCAGCACCTAAGAACGAGGAGCAACACTGCACCTTTATACCAGTAGGAGGCCCTCGAGAATGCAACAAAATATAAAATTAGGTAATCGTAGTTGTTTGCCTTACGAAGAGCTTTCCGGGTAGTCTGACTCGTATGCACATAGTTCTAGTTGTGCCATTATTTGCCAAAAAACAACAAGTTTTAAATAAATTGAAGAAAAATATATTTAAATTTAGAATACAATACTTTTTTTAATGATAATTATAATGTCCTAGTAGTATAAAAGTTAGTGTTCGATCAGGTTTCCTAAGTAAAATTAATATTATAAATAAGAAATTGATTGAAAGGATCAGTCATTAATATCGATAAAAAAATGACAGGAAACCTGATTTGTGTCCTCCTAAAGCAACATGACAGCGTCGGTGCTTATGTTGTGATATAAACTTTATTGCACAAAATAACATTACAAGCTGTGTCCGTCTAGAACTCTCGATAGAGCATTACAAATGTCAATGTGTGAATGAACAATTGATTATTATAATATAATAATGACAACATTCGCGAGCGCAGCACCGAAACTGCGATGAGAGCCGCAAGTAAATCTAGCGGACAACCCGATCGTTGAAGTTGTAATTTTAGAACTAACCGCACTGAATAAACGCAACCGCGCCTGGGCTCGAAGTTTCGCCGCTGCGGCCGCGAGTGAGAGCGCTCCCCCCATCGTTAGGGAAGCGCGAACCCCAGTGATCCTGTGTAGTATTTACACATCTTAAAGTACACTTACATCGAACGCTCCTTAAATACCTTTCCTACATATTATATCCGACAGCAAATAATATATTACGGCCTAATATTAGAAAAATAATATTACTTCCACACCATAAAAAACCAATTAACGACTCTTAAATTTTTACACAGACACAAATTCTGTTAAAAAGCATCGTTTCTATTGACAAATGATATTTTAATTAGTCCGAAATACAATTTTCAAAAATATATTAATAATTTATTGTATTTTGAGTAAATAATTAGTTTCATATCCTAGTATATCTCAATACACTTTTGTAGAGAGTAAGAGAGTAAATTTACGAGCGTCGTCGTTCTCCCCAGAGGAGTCCACTCCACTTCGTGCAAAAACCTCAGTCACAATATCAACAAGGAACGACATAAAACAGCAGCGCGCAATAAAATCTCGTAATACATAAAATACAAACGACTAATAAGCCCAGAGAAAACCTAACAAACTCATAAAACATTGTAAGTAAGATTTTTACACTAGAAAAATAACTAGGAATAATATTAAGCTCCTGTAGTCGATGGCGAAATGGGAAAATGTAACAAAAAGAATAATGTAATAGAACAGAATATCATTACATATTATATCGTCTATTCTATCTGCAGATTCTGCACATTAATTTATCGACGCTACGTCTAATCCCACGCGCCACAATCTAGAAGGTCTAGAGCAAAATATGAAACCTTATACCTTAGCATAGTATTTAGGTATTTGTTTTACGTGAAACGTATTGTTCGATTGTAACAGTAGCAGTGTACACTGTTGCCGTGTTGTGACTTGTGACGCGTGTGATTAAACGAGTCGATATCGTGGGCATACGACGCGATCGGCGATCGGGCTACGAGCGTGGTCCCGACAACAGACGAGTAGACGAACACAATCTAAATCGACTCCCTTACGGACTACGGCTTACTTATACAGAAATTATTCCTACAACATAAAAACGACGAACGCGTCGCGCACGAAATTAGTCTACGAGTGCTGGAGCTGGCTGCGGCCGACGGCAGCTCACGACGATATGAGCTGAAACATAAAAGTGCGTTTTACACGAGCTCACTGTTTCATCCTCACTCACACGAGTGAACGGACTCAAACTTTGATTGATTTTATCGCTGACACTGTACAGATAGTACGTAAATAAGATTAAAATGTAAGTAAAGAAAGATCTTTTTAAAGTGTGACTTTTGAAAGTTATGAGCAACTCAAAGTGTAAATAAAAATGCAAAATAAAATAGCTTGAGTGAAAAAAGAAAACAAAAAAAAAGCTTGTAACTACCTTACATAAAAAAGCTGTTGTCTGTTCCATTCCAGATATTTAATAGTTTTCATAATATATTATTATTGTAATAATATATAGCTATGTCCGTTTATAAACTATAGGTAAGCTACGTAGACATCTACACTCCTCTCTTAACTCCTAACATCTTAAATACACTGAAACAAAAATAAAACAAATCATAAAATATAAACAATAAAAAAAACATAAAAAGCAAAAAAAAAACAGAACAAGAAATTAAAAGAATTAATAATGATTGTAGTCTGGCCGAGTACACGTATAAATTTAGCGTAAAATATTGCCATCCCGCTCTTATTGCGTTCTAGTGCGAGCACAATAAGACTAGTAATAAAAATTATGACGTTACAACGTGCAGACGTTACGGCCAACCGCACATTATAAGAATTTCTGATCAGAAAAATTCGGACACCCGCACCTATCAGAAATTTCTTTCCGACGAGTCCGAATTTCTGATCAGTAAAATTTCTGCCATCAGATCGACGACATCTTACACTCACTGACGCGGCCTGGGTAAATTTCGAATTTCTAGACAATTCGCAACTGAATTTACAATTTATTAAAGAACTTACAGACAATCTTTCTGACATAACTCACCGATTTGACTGTCGCCTTAATGAAGTCTTTCTTGTGCGCGAGGTCGAAGTCTGGGAAGTGGTTGTAGACCTGCTTGCACACCGTCTTCATCGTGATGTGCTCCAGGTTCGCGCCCTCCAGGATTTGTTTCACGTACTTCTTGATTTCATCGTCCTGCACACGGTTTACTCGTTAATGTATTTTATAAAATTAAATGTATCTTTACAAATTCCTATTAACTCTACAAATCTAGTCTATATTTCTTTTCGCCTAAATGGAAGAATAAATTGTATGCCACCCAACTGCGTCCGCGATAACATAATACAAGACGGTGACAGCGTGGTGACGTCAGCCGGATAATATTGACCGTTTAGGGTTTAATATTGAACAGTTTGAGCTAGTTTCATTTTTATTGCACCATATTATTGTGTCAATAATCAATATTATTGTAGGTTTAGGGACCGCCAGGATTACTCATTTCAATTAAAGAATTAGTGTCATATTAAGTCAAGTACTAACGGTAGGCGGCCGCTTGGCCTTTTTGTCAGCGGGCGTGTCGGACTCCTCCCCGCTCTCCTCCTCCTCGCTGCCCTCCTCCTCCTCCTCGCTGCCCTCCCCGGACTCCTCCTCCGATGACGCCTTCTTTCCCCCCTTCTTGGCCGGTCGTCCCGATGCCTTAGCGCCCGCCTTCTTTTTGGCTGAAAAATGTTAACATTGTTATTTTGCTTTTACATTAATGCTAGTTTCGTAATGTTATTTGCAGTTTCGATATAATAATGGTTAATATGCCGCGTTGCATAATTGTAAACGTGAAACACTCACCAGGCGGCGTGGGTGCTTTTCGTTTTACGGGCGTGGCCTTGCCAGCGGGCTTGCCTACGGCCTTGCGTCCTTTTGGCGTCGCGACCGCACGACCTCTCTTAGACTTTGGCTCCTATAAAAAAACACATGTTGGCTTCATTCACGCTTTCATTATATTACAGTAATGAATATAAAAAGAGTTTGTCAGTCTTTTTGCATGCATGTCAGTCAATGGGGATTGTCCATTTTTTTTAATTTTGCTCATTACAAAAACATTTCGAGGAATAAGGTCAGTGATCGTTTTTCTGTATATAAACGAAAAAAATACCCATTAGATACTTATATTTTTGAACAAATATGTTTAACCTTAGTTTGACCTTCAATGGCGTTAAATTAGCAATAAATTCGACCAACATTATGTTTCGAACTTTTGGTAAGCTTCTCGTATCAATTTTCACATAATGAGAACTTGCATTTGACGAACCACCCATTATAATAAGATTGAAAGGAAATTTAAACATACTGCAGAGGTCAATTGGCCGCCGATGATGACGTCAGAGCGAAACTTTAAAAATTTATTGAGAACAAACTAGCCAATAAATTTCAAAATTATTTAATTTATATTTTTAAAATACCCTATTTTAACGAAAAAAATATAAAAAGTACATGTGATTTTTTTTTGGACAATGCCCATTACGTAGACACTTTTAAAATCAATTTTAATTTTTAAACTGGTCCATTGCCCAATTAAGGCTTGGTTCACCCGTTCATTCGTTCACACAATCCTGCACGTTTTTTGCAGTATACGTCTTTACGAATAAACTATTTATTCGTTACGGCGTATATTGCAAAAAAAAATGCAGAATTGTGCCGTGTGAACCTAGCCTAACTGCTATCATAACGCGTCACTCACGTCAGACTCCTCGCCCTCGCTGCCGGAGCCGTCCTCGCCGCCGCTCTCGCTCTCCGACTTGTCACTCTCCTCTTCACTTTCCGATTTTCCTTTCTTTCGGCCTTTGCCTGCACCCTGATAAGTAAAAACAAACTTCATAACTAAAAAGGTCCTCCGAATAATAACAACTAAGTGTCTAAACACACTAGACCGAAAAAACGCGGCCGAAGTTCGGCATGATTACGCCTGCAATGTATTTTAAATTGCTGGTGACACAACATGCCGAAATTACGTTGCGTAATATATTATGTATAATACGCTTGCAATGTGCTATGCGTACAGCGTAGCACATTGCAAGCGTAACCATGCCGAACTTCGTCCGCGTATTTTCAGCCTAGTGTGTTTAGACACACGATACAAGCCAAATTCTGGCGTCATCCAATTTTTATCTTTAAAAATAGCGTATTAAGTAATCCTATTTCAAATGGTAAAAATTTGTTATTTACCTTGCCCCGTTTGCCGGCCTTGCCTCTCTTGCCCCGCTTGCCCTTGCCGCTTGACCGCCGGCGCACGACCGTCTTGCGCTTGCGACCCACGCCACTCGCCCCCTCGCCGCCTTCCGGATCGAAGTCTGAATCCGCCTCTGAGCCGCTCGGAGCGAAGGAACCCTATGAACAAAATGTAGCTGTTACTAAACTTACAAGTAAATAATTGATACCTGGCTGTTTTCTTACTTCATTCCAATCAAGAAAAGATAATTGCCTAAGTTCATTAGCTACACTGTACTTACATCTGAATCTTCTGATCCATCTTTGTCTGGTTTCGGGCCTTTAATTTTGGTTTCAGGTTCCGACTCATATTCTTCATCCGAGTAGCCTGTGTACAAAGTTAACTTAAAATAATTTATTCTACAATCCATAGTAGGCAGTTTATAACTTTCCGTTTATTGTTTTAGTAACCTTGTATCTTAATAACTTAATAACACATTAATAGCTCAACATTAATAACACAACAGTTTTTCGAACCGTTTAAATAAGTTTACAAGGTTCGAAAAACTTAGCAAATACATTATGATTAATGACATGGTTAACAAAAGAATTTTATAATTTGCTTACAGAAACTTGGGGCAAGATACAAAAATAAATTTGAACAAAGAGAAAATATAAATCGCAATGCAAATGTGATTAACCTCTGTTGTGCATCTTGACGGCGGCGGAGCGTCGTGGGCGGCCGCCGGTGTTTGGCGTGGAGACGGGCGTGCGCGCCGAGCCGCGCGCGTGCGGCGAGTTCGCCACCGGCTGCTGCAGGAAACCCACCAGACGCGCCGCCAACTCGCTCGGCGCACCTAAACATGGGTTATTTATGTACCACTTGAGAAAGCTGATTTTTGAAATGAAAACATCTTTAGCGGCGTTGAGCACTTTTGTGGGATGGGTAAAAACTGTGAAACTCGCGTCAGATTCTCGTTTTTCGATTAATTAAAAAAAATCGATTTTCATAAAAAAGGGTTAAAAATTTAATCGATTGTAAGGGTTTCGATTAATTAAAAAAAATGATTTTATAATGATCGATTGTCATAAAAAATGGGTTAAAAAATGCACAACGTTAATAATCAAGTTTTCACTTCTGCCGGCACTCCCGGAGTGCAACCCATCTTTTTTTTTAATTAAGTATCCCCATTGCTGGACAAATAAGAGCCAGTCCACACGGCGCGTTGCATCGACGCAGCGCCAGCGCTGCGTCATCGCAGCGTTATTACGAATCAGTCTTAACGTCAACATCCCCTCCTGCTTCGTCTCGGGGGCTAATGTCACAACACCTTGGTTATTTGTACCTATGTAAAACAACGCAACGGCAGCGCTGCGTCGACGTAACGCTGACGCAACGCACCGTGTGGACTGGCTCTTATGTAGGACTTGAGAAAGCAGCTTTTTTTTTTTAAATTAAGTATCCCCGTTGCTGGAGAATTAACGGTTCAAATTCAATTAAAGAGGCTACGTTTTCAAAATCTAATCAAAGTTCACATCGATTACTTTAACTATACCCTAATATTATATGAATGCGGAAGTGTGTCTGTCTGTCTGTCTGTCTGTCTGTCTGTCTTTTACCTCCTCGCGTTCAAAATAATTGGAGATGGATATATTTTGAGGGACGCGAAAGGACAGATAGTCGACGACCTCTGTGGCTCAATTGGTTGTGAGTAGCAGCTCAAGAAAAGTGTACGGTTTCCGTGCGATAAAATAATTGTGCGCCTTCTAGTATAATATAAGAAATGTACGAAGACAAGCCCCGCGTTACATTTAGCGTTAAAAACGATCAAAACGCTCAAAATGCCTCCTATTTGGAGTGTTTTGATCGTTTTTACGCTAAATGGAACGCGGGATTTGTAAATCAAATTGAACCGTTATTTGGATGCCCACCTTTCTTGTCCAAGTCCAGCATTTCGCACATTGTTCGCAGCTGTTTGTTCTCCATTTTCGTGGTCTCCTCCAACTTGGCCTTGTACTCCGACGAGCCGATGGCCCACTCGTAGCCCTTGAACTTCTTTATATTGCGCTTCACGTTGCGGTCCAAGCACAATTGCTAAGAACAAATGCATAAGTTAGTTCATATTATTATTATATTGTAGCAATGTATCAAAATTCTTACAGTTAAGAGCGGGCTGCCCAATTTTGCCGTGTTTTCTAATAAGTATTTCGATTCCGGAAGACGATTGACTTCAATAAAATAAAGATTTATTTAATAATTGTACATTTCTCTGATATTTGCTAAACGGAATAGACGATTCACTTATTTTGACCCGATAATTATATTTTGCACACATAATATCTTAATAATTATTATTATTATCTAATAAATTAAGAAGTACATATTATAACATAATAAGAGTTTTACGTCGTTACTTACTCCATATAAGTACTGATGCAATAGTTTTTGGTCCTGAGTCTTAAACCTTGATAGGGAGATTTCGACAGCGCTGATATGTCCTAGAGGAATACCCTTGCCCGCGGGTAAAGGAACCGGCGGCTCTGTAGGCTGCGAAAGAATGAAAAATATTTTATTTCATTCAATTAAGAAATAAGAACTTAACTTAAAATAAAACAACTGTACATTATACATACACTTTACCCTTATTTATAAATTATAATATAATAATTGTTACATAATGTTATTTCTTTTCTAGTATGTTGTAAAAGGCACTTGATCAAAACCGCTGATCAAAACAAATCATTGTGTAGAGTTTTTACTGGGTAACTACTTTCATTATAATTTATAAATTGGATTTATAAAATACTAGACGTTCCGCGCGGCTTCGACTGCGTAAATTCCACAAAAAATTGCCTATGATCCTTCACGTGGTCTACTTCTTACCTGACCTAAATAACCGAAAAATTGCTCTAGTAGTTCGTGAGATAAGCCCTTTTAAATAATTTCCTTATTTAAAAAGGAGGAAATTATTTAAAAGGGATTCATCTATTTCTTCGCTCCTATTAGTCTTAGCATGATAAAATATAGCCTTATAGCCTTCCTCGACAAAAGGGCTATCTAACATTGAAATAATTTTTCAAATCGGACCAGTAGTTCCTGAGATTAGCGCGTTCAAACAAACAAACAAACTCTTCCGCTTTATAATATTATATAGTGTATAGAATATGAATGTATCCCGAAAAAAACTCCTCCCATTCCTTTTTAGCAGGGCTGCAGGGACATCTGGGGCAGTGGAATTTTAGTGGGGGTAAAGGCCGGCAACGCACCTGCAGCTCTTTTAAAGCTGCGAGTGTCCATGGGCCACCTAAGTTGCTTTCCATCAGGTGTCCCGCTTGCTCGTTTGCCCCCTTTTTTATACAAAAAATTACTACACAAGTATTACCTCCTTCTTGGGTTTGGGTTTGGGCGCCTCCTCCTCCTCCTCCTCCTCTTCCTCCTCCCCCTCCTCCTCGCCCTCCTCCTCGTCGTCGCCCTCCTCGTCACCGGTCTTCGCCTTCTTGGCTGCTGGTTTCTTTACCCTATACCACAAAAACCATCAAAATATTATGATTGATATTTTTACGCCGGTTCAGCAAAAAAACAAATGAAGTAAGTGTTTGTAATTATTACAACCAACAATTACACAATTTTTCCCATTACCACTCCAGGAAACCCTAACAAAACTTCAACTTGTGACAACAAGTGTTGGCACTTGGCAGTACATGTATCCAATAGATTTTACAATTTTAAATAATTCTGGTATTAAGTACACAAAACAGTTCATGCGTCTCTAACAAGGAAAATACGCGACTAGAGCGTCACCTAACATAAGTAACGCTGAAAATCTATCCAATAAATTTAATGTTAGCTATGAATAATAAAAACTAAGGAAACGTCACTCCCATACTTCAACCATTTTGAATTTGGTTCCTTTTCGCACCCAATATGACAATAGATAGCTACGAAACACTACACTACGAAACACTCACGAAGTAAAGCCGTTTAACATTAATTGTCACTTCTATATTTACACAAAATTGTGTACCAAATACATGCACAAAGTATGCATGTATTCAGGTTACATTTTGTAGACTTGTGGACAAATTTTTTGGCACAGTTACTCTTCCTTAGTTTTTATTATTCGTAGATTGTTAGTGTTAGCTCACTTGTCTTTGGGCTTCTTCACGTCCTCCTCCTCGCCGTCCTCCCCCTCCTCGTCCTCCTCTTCCTCCTCCTCATCCTCCTCTTCATCCTCCTCCTCTGTGTCCTAGTAAAAGAAGAAGCTTCTTAAAAACTTTAAAACTACCTGCACAGTCGAAATTTTTAAATGTTGTTTATTTTATTGTTCTCATCCAAGTAACGAAATGTCTTAATGGAATAAAAAAAAATACATGCAGCCGAACGTATTACCTCCTTTTTGGAAATCGGTCAAAAATAAAGAGGCCGGGTGGCATCGAAATTCTCATACATGTGAATACCAAAATCATTGTCTCATACGAAAATATTTAACATGTTTGAGTTATTTTTCAGCTTAAATAGTAATTAGTGTTTTACTATATTTTAATGTTTAAATATTTTGTAGTAAATTTTTGTGCAGGAACCTAGGTAATTACTGTTTTAAGCTGAAAAATAGTATAATAGTAGTAATAGTATTACGCATGTATGAGAATTTCGATGGCACCCGGCCCCTTAAGGTCTTTAAACCAAAAGAAAAAGAGCAGAGTCAACAACAATTCCCATTAGAATAGGGATTCGGAAACTTACCGCGCGGTCATTACGATTTCTGAAGTTTTTTTTGACTGAAGAAGGCCCCTTGATTTTAATTTTACAAGCTGCTTCCCAAAGTTTTGAACTACCCGCAAAAGTAAAACTGATACTGGCCACTGTTCATCGCGTAAGGAATTTCCGAAAAAAAATATGTTTTTTTTGTTCTGGACTCTGGATACTAGACCAAAAATCAGGGCTAATTCTCGCCAACGTCAAATTATTCTATTGGTGGCGAAATAAGCTATCATTATAATTGAGTAAATTTTAATAAGTGGTAGGATTTTTAACGAGCGATGTAGGGAAGACGTTTCTAGGGCAGTCTACAAAACTACAAACCTCTTTCTTGGGTTTCTTTTTAGGTGCTACTTTTTTGGCGCCCTTATCATTTTCCTTTGCTCCATCTTTTTCATCATCATCATCGTGTGTCTCACCATTCTCCTCCTGAGATAATAGATACAAGTGTTAGTTCAAAATATGACACGAAAACAATTTTAAAATTGTTTTATTTGGTTTTATCAAGGAAATTGATTACTAAGCAGTTGATAGACCAACAACATTTGGTCGGATCATGTCAATTCAATGCTATTTTTAATCTGTCGGCTGGGTTTGAGTTTTGACTACGTATAGGTCCCATCTGCCTATGAATCAACTTCGCAGATAGTAGGTACATTGACATACGAAATTTTCAGAACAATTTACCTTTTTTACGTCTCCGCCAGCTTTGGAATCTTTTTCACTCTTGGAGTCATCCCCTCCTACATCTTCCTTACCGTTAGCGGTCGCTGACTTTGCGTCCCCTAAGAAGTAATCAGTAAAATTAGTTTAAATAAATTTACAATAAAAATTGAGAATGTTCAACATAAAATTACGTACTGATAAAATCAAGTTCAAAAACCAAACTTGACTAATAAGGGCTAAGGCTAAATAACAGGGTGATTTGAGATTTCTGCCTCTAAAGCTGTTGTGCCTAACCCGCGGCCCGGCAGGGACTTTATTTGTGGCCAGAGTGAGTTTAAACAATTTTGAAATTCACGCCCTCCGGCAAAATAACGTAGTCTACGTGATAGCCGTTTTTTCCACTTTTAAATCGTTAATTTTGAAGAATGTTATTTTTTAACCCTAAAAAAATGTTATTACGGACCGCGACACCAAGACCAAAACATGTTGGTGGCCGGCATGAAAAAAAGGTTGGAGACCACTGCTTTAAAGTCTAAATTAATACCTCGATCGCGGATTCTTGAAAATCTATTGTTATGGGATTCATTTGAGTTTAACTATTCATATATAATAGATTCATTCCTAGTGACTATCACTTATGTTATTGCATTTTGAACACTATCCCTCTTACTAATTCACGCAATATTTAGGCAGTGTACAACTTTTCGAGGTGTACACTGCCTAAATATTTACAACTACTATTATTTTTCAATGTGTCAAACAAAGACGAGTAGACTGTTAGGCTGCGTTTCCACTGAAGCGGAGCGGACCTTAGCGGTGCCGAATTGACCAATCTACATGCTCGAAATCTTCGCTGTCATTCCGCTGGAATAGCATGATTCTTCAATTCAGGCACCGCTAAGCTCTGCTCCGCTTCAGTGGAACGCAGCCTTAGTTATCCTCGGTGTTTGTATTTTCGCAAGGGGAAGGGGGTGTTCCGTGTTACCAACAATTTAATTAAAAATGATTATTGATTAATAATATAGGTGTTAAACTGTCCAATAGCTAGTGAGAATGAAGGCACTTTTATGTAAATTATAACTATGCTTTCACTTTCGTTTTCACGTCGGATCGGTGTTAATTTAACCTTTTACGCTATTACGATTCGCGAGGTGCTATTTAAGGCCATCCCCCGAGCAAACGACCTTGGCCATACATTTGCCGAGATCGCGTGAAAACCCTATTATTTTTACATAATATCTTAGTTCAATATTGTCCTAAAAAAAATTAAAACGGGGAAAATGAAGTTTATGATATTGTCGATCTATTGGCGTGAGTTTCAAATAAAAGTAATTTGTTAATCCTAAGGAGATGCTGAATGTATGCTTGAATTTTAATAAATTATTGGTATTTAACTTCGGAAGCTAATATCATGAGTATAATAAACAAAAATAGAAAATTTAAAACGGGGAAAGGAATGTTGATATACTGAATATTATTGCTGTATTTTTATTATAACTTTGTAGCTTTCAGATTATGAGTTTATAAGGCTTTAAATACGGTAAATTACGGAATCTCCGTAGGGAATGGCCTTAATACGATTATAATAATTTGGCCTTAAAGTATAGGAAAAAATATAAAGTGTGCAGTTTACAGTTTACACGCACTTAATAAATGGCAAGTGGTTAGCCGCAATACGAGCAACTTCAATTGCTTCGTAAATCGAATCCCGCCTTAAATCTCTTGCAATGACAAAAATTTTACAAAGAATGTTATGCCCGACGGGTCTCGTCAAAATTCACAATACTTGTTAATTATAAAAACCTCTTCCTTTTTGAAAGACGGTAAAGAATAAAAATATTGTACGCGATTCTCAATTCAATTCTCAGGCATGATTAAATGTAATATCAGAGAAGTTGATTCCTAGGCAGATAGGGAACCTACGTAGTTTGGTCGCGACTCGCGTTACGACAAACTCAGCGGACAGATCACAATCAACATTGAGTCGACATTATCCGACCAAATAATGTTGGTCTGTCAACTGCCAGGAATCAATTTCCTCGATGGTACATTTTAACTCGTTTGAAATGAGGCGCCTAGTGTAATTAGTAATTACTAATTAGACGCCGTTGAGCATTTGTGTATTATCCCACAAAAAAATTACGTATTGAGTTATGAATGCAGTCATGTTCTTTAGATTATTCAGAACAACACTGCATTCATAACTCAACAAACATTTTGATATTATGGGTTTTAACATTAGGATTGCGCAACTAGTTGTCGAGCATCAAAGGATTCAACGGTCACACTCAGAGGCATTTTATGATAACTTAAGGCCGTCCCCCGAGCAAACGACCTTGGCCATACATTTGCCGCGTTGCCGAGATCGCGCCAAAAACGGACGGAACGCCCTTAACTCAAATATCGTATTTCAAAATCTAAATTAAATTAAATAACCGAGTCTTGGCTGAGGTTGTTAAAGAAGCGAGTGTCCTGTGTCAAGACCCCATGTGTTAAGTACTTATTACGCGTTTAGTTTTTAATCCACTCGACACTCACTTGACTGGTTGCGCAATCATCTTTTCTCGTGCCTATCGGACACAATATTTCGATACCAGTTACGACCGTACCGACCGTACGTATTAGGATTTAGGACCATATTATCATACTGAAGGGGGCAGGACTCAGGAGGTTGAGCAGTGCCCATACTTCTGGTCAGCGCAGCGGATTTAATCGCGCCTTTCATATTATAGCGACTGCGTCCGCGCGGTCTTTACAGCCAATGTGATAAGGCCCTTATTATGACGAGTAGGGCCTTATCAAACTGGTAACGAGCGAATGATTTTGGCGGCGGTCACTACGCTGTACACATTGGCATAACGCAATGAGCCAGCGCATTGGGCCAATGTGTAGAGGGCAACGTAGCCTCGCTCTTAGCCAATCAACAAGCAGCAGACATTGGACCTGCAGAATAGGTTTTACCATCCCTGATCCCACACACAAAATGAAGTATGAAATGCACATTTAGGTTGACAAGTCCCGACGGTTAGTGGCGATGTAGATCAAACGATCCTGACCTTCAGGTTCTGCCTTCTGTTGATCTACATCGGTGTTACCTTGGGTCTCTGGGTCTTGCGCCAAAGACTCACCCTTAGAATCCTGTGACGATTCATCTTCTGTCGTGTGCCCATCACCTGCACTCTTCTTGTCTTCATCCTGCACATACAAATTATGTGGTCAACTTTCGTTGGCGTCAAGACAGTTCAGCAAGTTTCGTCAACGCGAATAACTGCTCGTACAGCGACGCTGCGAACCGCGAAAAATTTGCTGAGAGATCTGCTATATCACAAGTCAAACGGTTTATGCGTTATGTTATTCTATCCCTTCTTCGCCGTACTGCGTTTCGCAGCATCGGTGTAAAAACAGCATTTATAAAAGGAAATACAGGAAATAAGTTATTTTAAAAACCGGAATCTCAGATCCCCCCTCTGTGACCGCATGACCGAATATTAGCGACTTTTTTTAAATCCTATTTTCGCAGTTTTTTTTTAAGAGCCTATGCTGTCCCACTGCCGGACAAAGGCCTCCCCCAGTTTCGCAGTTTATACGCCCTAAGATATAAAAGTGACTGCATGGACGTGAGTTTGAATGTAAATTAGGTTTTGGTGATAATTTTAAGTTCTTGTATTTTTGGTGTTCTTAAAATTAGAGTTATCTCCCAAAAAAGAACTAGTTGTTAGAAATTAGAATTTACGTATTGGCTTTACACTTTCTACATACAGCCACTTAAGGCCGAAGACGAAAAATAGGGAAATTGGTAAACA
Organism: Polyommatus icarus; assembly: GCA_937595015.1. Taxonomy (NCBI): domain Eukaryota; kingdom Metazoa; phylum Arthropoda; class Insecta; order Lepidoptera; family Lycaenidae; genus Polyommatus; species Polyommatus icarus. Next base: position 24,834,710 of record OW569321.1, read on the forward strand.
AATAAACTATGAAAATACTAGACTTCTGGTTCATTTATGTTTGGTTCCGATAATCTAACACTATGGAAATGACAATCAACTACTTCAGGGGTTCCCAAACAGCCCGGCGCACGGCCCGTGAGTCGATCCTCCATCATTATCCGGAACCACAAAATATATTATAAAATAAAATTATAATAATATGAATTATAATATAAAGCAGGCAGATAATAAAATATTTGTTTATTATTATTTACTTGCTTAACCAAACTATACTAATCATTAAGAGGCCGGGTACCTACCCTTGGAATTTCTCATACAAACGTAATACCAAAATCATTTTCTCATACGAAAATATTTAACATGTTTGAGTTATTTTTCAGTTTAAAATAGTAATTACCTAGGTTCCTGCACAAAAATTTACTACAAAATATTTAAATACTAAAAAATATTTTTTAGTTTAAATATTTTGTAGTAAATTTACTATTTATTCATATATATTTTTAGTGTTTTACTCTATTTTTTAGTGTTTCAATATTTAGTAGTAAATTTACTAAAAAAAAATTTTTTTTGTGTTTAAATATTTTGAAGTAAATTTTTGTGCAGGAACCTAGGTAATTACTATTTTAAACTGAAAAATAACTCAAACATGTTAAATATTTTCGTATGAGAAAATGATTTTGGTATTACGTTTGTATGAGAAATTCCAAGGGTACCCGGCCCCTTAAAGGTCTTTCTTTATGTATCTTTTTGTAATAGCTAGGTAAAGGCCGCCGAGACAAAATCTTTAATGTGCACCGCAGGCTGATTGGGAACCCCTGAACTACTTAAATTCTAAATGATATTGTGTCACTAGGATTCCCAAACTAGGTTTTGCAAAATCCCAGACTTAAACAAAATGGTTAACATAATATGCCTTTTGGGCTTTAGTCTCTGAAAAGTTTAGGAACTACTGGTCTTACAATTTTATAACGGAAATAGCTCCTTAATTAATATATCTTGGGGATAGCAATTTTTATTAGCTCAATTTACAACAAACATTACAGGACTGTAAATTATTTTTACCTACCTACTAACTTAATAAGTAGCTTCTGTCAAGCAAGTGTTTAGAATAAATATCTTACAGATGTGGTTAAGTAATAAGTTACCCAATGTAGTTAATTTTCTTATTACTAAGTATGAACACTACATAATAAGTGACAGTAGTAATTTATATTTTTAATCTAGCATTATTTTCACAATTAAAATTTTAACAAGTATAAAGTTGCCAGTTGTAAAATATATACAGATGATATTGTAACATTATTTTCAACTGGATACATTATTCAGAGTGTATGTATCTTATTACATCAGTCTTTTATTACATAACAATTAGGGAGATCGCAGACGGCACACTTTTTGTGTGATCAAGTCTGCAGCTTCAGACTTGATCACACAAAAAGTGTGCCGTCTGCGATCTCCCTTAAATGAAAAGGTGTATTATGTAATAACACCTCATTATAAAAAAAAATATTGGACTAGATTTTAACAGGACAAGATGTATGATTACATTTTGTTTCATATACTAAGTACATACTAACATAAAAGTAATGCAGCTTTAGGACATTGTTTATAGGCATTTTTGAAGTCTATGATATATTTTATGACCTTAACAATACCAAAGCAACAAAAACATTGTAACTAATGATTGTTATTATATTATGTTTGATAAGAAAAATATTAAATTCAATATTTAAACAAATATACTGAGCTCAACACCATATTCACGAATATCAAAAATAAATCAAAAGCTAGACATGAGATGAGATTGGCGTCAATATACTTGCAACTACAGTCTACAATATTATAATTTCAACTTTATCTCCAGTCTCCACCAATTTATGATTGAAAATTTGAGATAATTTTCATTACAATATTTTCTATACACTGTAAGTATATTAAGTATCATGATCCTGAGTGTGAACTGCATATTGCAAATATCAAAAAACCCAATTACAAACTAGAACTAATATGTTACAAAATATGATATTATGACAAAAAATTGGTTTTCATTTATATTTTGAAAATTATTTTGTTTTTTTAAGTATAAAAAATATTTTTGTCTACATGTTTATTAGATATTAGGTGATAAAGTAGAAGTATGCAAAATCTACTTGAAAAGAGGTCACCAATAAAGAGCACGAGACTGGCTCCTCCGGTTTTATTTACATCGCCTGTTGTGTTCCGAGCGTAAATAATGACGCGCGAAGGCGCGACTCAGTGGACTTGTCACATTTTACAATACATTTTAATAGAAATTTCGCAAGAAACTAAATATCAAGGTCATGCGGATTTCCTATCAATGTCATATAATATCGTGTACATTTTAACAAAGGCCCTGCATCGAAATGCAAAGGGGCGGGGGTGACAAATATGCGAAATAATAAAATTGATTGCACTAAAATCAGTTTCGTTAACTGATCACAACCGTAATCACAGTTTTTATTGCGAAATATAGCTCATATCACAACCCTTCGTGGCGTAGTTCCCGCGTTTAGCGGGAAGCAAACGTTCTGTCAGCCATGTTGAGACGCAGACAAACATTAGTGATATAACACGCAAATAACACCACTTCACTGTCGAAATTGTCCTTAATCGATGCGCACTTATATGTAGAAAATTAATAATTGAACGTTTTTCACAACTATACCTGATTATCACTGATTTTTGCTTTATCGGTATCACCCGACATTTTTCCTACGAAGAAATTGAAAGCGAATTCCAAGCGTCTTCAAACACCGGACAACACAAATGCAAGCACTACACAGAAAAAAAAATTGCGTTCAGATACATTCAAAGCAATGACGCATTGCCATTTGCCGCCGATATATTATTTTTTGAAAATTACCTACGTATTGTATTTTGAAAGTTGTTAAATAAGAAAATAAATTAATGTAAATTAAATTGTAGTTAAATCAGTGTTAAAAATAATGTATTTTAATATTATTTTAGTTATTTTTGCTCCACCATTTTTAGTGTAATAAAATATATTAAGCAACTTGCTAGTTGCTGTAGTACCGTCAACCTTGCGTCAAAGTCTGTATGACGTAGTCTGAAGCTTACTAAATTACTACTCAATACACTGACCTCTATAATACACTGGACCGGCGATCGCTATCAATAAAATGTTCCTATTTGGAAGTCGCCATTTTGGCGCTGACGTCTATGTGAAAGTAGTAGTGAGTGTACTTGGAACTACTATTTTGCAAATGGCGGTTGCAATTTTCCTTCAATTTTCTATGTAACTAGTTCACAGTACACTCACCGCGGCGCTTCAAATCGGCACAAGAAATAGCTGTCATTTTGTACGGCATAGCCAGTCCAGTGTATTATAGAGGTCAGTGACTCAATAGTAATATGTTAAAACTTAAAACATTTAATTTGCAATTTAAGCAAACTGAAATTAATATATATGGACGCTTCACACCACGTCAGTCTGGCCCCGTGCTAAGTTCCTAAAGGACTTGTGTTACAGGTACCAAACAACGGAAATATATTTAATACTTTTATACTATACATATATTTAATATTTTTATTATATCATACACATCCAGACCCGGGAACATTGAAAAATTGGCTTGAGCTACCAACGCACTCACCACTGAGCCACAGAGGTCGTCGAATATAATTAATAATAATATGTATTAAATTGAAATGCATACTTTTCCAAAGATTAAAATTCAACTTAATATGCTATATTATGTATGTAAAGGTCAACCAAAATCTGATGGCAAAAAGTGAGAAAGTAAATTGACTCTAGTCTCTAGCAATACCGGGGTAATTGAAATAAAACATTTTGATCCTTTTCTTATAGCAACTAATCTGTGTATTAAACATGCAAAAATAAAAATTTATTCAATGATTTAGGATATTATTTGAAAATCTGCTGTCAATAATTGCCATCAGATTCTGGTAGACCTATAGGTAATACGTTTTGGAGGCACTTCACATGGCTATTGCCTATTTGTATTTGCGTATTTGATGTATTCGCCAAACAATCACCATGTGTAGAGGGTATGTTTGACAAATATTGGCCTTATTTGCCTATTTGACAAATTTGTCAAATAGGCAAATAAGGCCAATATTATATTGTCATATTTATATGACCAATACCAAATACACGTATCCGTACCTTTGTCGGTTTTTGACGCACATCAAAGGAGTCAAATAGGCAAGTAAAAAAATCAAGTAAAAGTTTGGCATTTGACGTCCATGTGTGGAGGGCCGTATTTGCCTATATCTGCTTGTTAATTGTTTGTGTATTCGTCAATAATTTTGCCAAATACAACAAATAGCCAATAGCAAATACAAATAGCCATGTGAAGTGCCTTCATATAATAACGACCAAATATTTTTGAGCAAAGCACTCTTGGGCAAAGCAAAAGCAAAATCCGATTAAATATCACCACAACCCATTGAGATATAAGTACTACTAGTGTTGACACCGCAATGCTATGTCCCATTCAACTGCGGTGTAAGGACCGCAGCGCACCCCGTATTCTTAGTTGTTTCCTCAAACCCGCTTTGACTCAACCACAACGAAGGTGTCTTTAAGGAATAATTCCTCAAATTTGGTATTCTAAAACGTAACTTCTATTATACCTCAACAAATTACTCCTTCACTAAGGTTGAGTTGAGTTGCTTGGAGTTGGAGGTGGAGGTATGATACGTCACAGAAATTATTTTTTGAGTGTCAACACTGACGGAAATCGACCCCAACATGACCCCGATAATTTGACAGAATGTCTATGAACTCCTCGTTTTAAAAAATATAATGTCAGTGCCACTGTCAAAACTCAAATGTCACATCACACATGACACTTGACGTATATTTGAATCAATTGTCATATCCATAACCTCTCATCTGTCACGAACTGTCAGATTTGACAGTTCGTTATTCGAAAATTTTTCAAATTCCAACTACTCTCAATAAACTGATCAAATTATATAAAGAAATTACCATGAAAGCTATATATAATTTTTATATAATTAGAATTTTTAATAAATAAGCTATTAGTCGCAAATGAGGAATTTTCTTAGCTTTTTAATTTGATTGTCAAACAGCTTCCATTTTAGTAACTAGATGGCGTATGGATAGACAACTATCGGTAATACCAGGGAATACCATCAATAATTGCCATATAACTGGGCAAAAGCATGTAAAACTTGATACATTTCAATTTGATAAAGACACAATAATATTCCAATGAATGGGATAATAAAGTTATAATAACGATGTTTTAGTTAAAACTCGCGGAAGAAATAGCCCTATTTACCGTTGTTCACATCAAATGTCACAGGAATAATACATTTTGGTTTTGACAACATCTTACCTGCACTTATGCAAGATAACAGATATTTAGTGGCTAATATTTTACCAATAATGAACATCAAAAATCCAAATAACACAATTTGGGGAAAAATAATAAAAACCACACCGACAATAAAAAGTAGAAGTAGAAAACTCTTTCAGTTATCATGTTTTCTGTTTGACAAGTACAAGCGTGTTCCTAAGCTGTTACCAGTATACTGGCCTAATTGCTTAGGCCAATGATCGCTTAGGAGTATGATATTTTGATTGATATTACACTTGACAGTACACTGATATTTTTTAGAAACACGACCAACATGTAGTCAGTAATGCCAACATGCAGATAATTTCAAATCGGTGGGGAACCAATAGAAAATTAGTGAGTGTCTACCGTCGCGCCGTCTGGTGGAGATGATAAAAAGAAAACATCCCATTACACATAGTTTTATGTTTGAAACAAAATACTAAATCGGTGGTCTGCAAAGTAGAAGAAGAACTTTTGAATAGTTAGGGTAAGGCGCCCATTTTGGGCGCTTGACAGATGAGCTAATAACTAATCTGTGGTCATATCACATATCCTATTGTGCTTATGTGCTCGACTGTTGCGATTTATTGTTTGCGAAATCCTGGTGTTTTTTCAACTTAAATTTACTTACTGCGGCGCAGCGACCCAAATTGGGTCTTGGCCTCTGACACAAGCACACGCCATTTCTTGCGACCCTGTGTGATATTTTGCCATGATTCGGCTCGTAACTCCTTCAGGTCCTTTTCTATCTCATCCCTCCAGCGGAATCTGTAGGCCTACTACGAAACTGTTTTGAGACTCAAACAATCGGACGAGAATGCCGCGTCCTGCTCTAACAAACGTCATTTCACGTTTTTTAGAGCAGGACGCGGCATTCTCGTCCGATTATTTGAGTCTCAAAACAGTTTCATGGTACAAGCTCTGGTACGGCCAGGAGTGTGTTGCATTATGGGTTGTTTTCTTTTATCATCTCCACCAGACGGCGCGACGGTAGACACTCACTAATTTTCTATTGGTTCCCCACCGATTTGAAATTATCTGCAGGTTGGCATTACTGACTACATGTTGGCGTGTTTCTAAAAAATATCAGTGTACTGTCAAGTGTAATATCAATCAAAATATCATACTCCTAAGCGATCATTGGCCTAAGCAATTAGACCAGTATACTGGTAACAGCTTAGGAACACGCTTGCACTTGTCAAACTGAAAACATGATAACTGAAAGAGTTTTCTACTTCTACTTTTTATTGTCGGTGTGGTTTTTATTATTTTTCCCCAAATTGTGTTATTTCGGTTTTTGATGTTCATTATTGGTAAAATATTAGCCACTAAATATTTGTTATCTTGCACAAGTGCAGGTAAGATGTTGTCAAAACCAAAATGTATAATTCCTGTGACATTTGGTGTGAATAACGGTAAATAGGGCTATTTCTTCCGTGAGTTTTAACTAAAACATCGTTATTATAACTTTATTATCCTATTCATTGGAATATTATTGTGTCTTTTTCAAATTGAAATGTATCAAGTTTTACATGATTTTGCCCAGTTATGTAGCAATTGTTGGTGGTATTCCCTGGTATTACCGATAGTTGTCTACCCATACGCCATCTAGTTACTAAAATGGAAGCTGTTTGACAATCAAATTAAAAAGCTAAGAAAATTCCTCATTCCTTCGATGCTTGTTTTCAAAACCTAAATCGTTTCTTGAAGTCCTCATCATTATACCACCCTAACAGAGACAAGCCATACATACATAGTTATGTCCTCTTTGATCCTAATAAGTTTTGAGCGTGCTTGCACATAATTAAATATCTGCGACAAGGAAAATGATGTGAATTTTCATGGACACTATCCAGAAACTTAATAAATAAAGTTTTTCATGCTTTTCTCTAAACACGATTTATTGTAAATTAATGATTGGAAACAGACAGTGAAGACACTCAAGGAAGCCTTAAAGTACATCCTGAACTACCTCAAGTTTGACAGTTTATTCCTCACCTTGAATAAGGAAATCCATCAAGTCAAGGAAGTTTTGAATTGATTGAAGAAACTAGATAAAATTTTTGAAGATTGAGGTTATGTCGAGTGGAGGAAATCGTAAGGAAACGGTTAAGAATATTATGTGTGTAGTCGCACGCTAGCTCTTCTGCGTGCCAGACGTACAACAATCAAAAACGAAAACAAATAAGTCACCAAAATGCCTAGTTGTGGGTTAAGATGCTGAACAAGTATAATAACATTCATTAAATAGTAGAAAAATACTGTTATTGTTGGGGTTTCTAATCTGATGATTTCCGCTTACATTGCAAACGCAGGCTGAACCCTACGAGACTATCAAAATAATGTACCAAGTATTGTACACATTGAAAAGGTCTACAGAAAACTCCGCGATGGCCGATGGTATATAAATCGACGCCCCCAAGCAAAAAGTCCGTAATGTGTTATTATGGACTTTTTCCTATTATGTGAAATTCGTAATCAGAAGATCGAAATACACCTTGTGAATTTTTTCTGGATTTTTCTTAGTGATATTTATGAAGATATAATAAAATATATGTTTATTGCACGGAAATAAATTATAAAACTTTACGAGCAAAAGTACTGTAACCCAATCTTACAAATAAATATATTATATTCATCTTATTTTGGTAACACCTGTTTACCAGATTATTGCCGTAAAATAAATTCATTATGGTTTTGATAAATGCTAATTGCTATGCAATTAAGGTATTGAGTATACCTCAATCTGAAGTGTCAGCGTTCCATTATAAACAGAAATATCCTTGCTACAATTTTACTGTTTACGATGCTATTCGGTAAATAGGATATTGTTATGTGTGGCATTATGAAATAGCCAAAAGAGGTAGCACAGAAATAGGAAGTGCCTTATTATTATTTTCAAAAGTGAAAAAGAGAGAGGTTTTAGTAAATTTTCACTATATTCAGATGGATGGTATGGACAAAACAAAAATCGTTATATTTTTGCGCTATACCTATTTGCGGTATTTATGATGCTAAACTTCTTACGATTTCTATAACTCATAGATTTTTTGAAACAGGCCATAGTCAAAACGAGGGGGATTATATGCATGCTTGTATAGAAAAAAATCTGTGGCGGTACCAACAATTCGCCTAACATTCCTGCATCGCGCTATCGAAGTTTTCTGAGCGTGGCGGTATATATACGACATCTGAAATGTATCACTAGGGCTTCGGCCTGACCGGGCATAACACCTCGCTCGGTCGGAAGATCTTCCTTTGTGGCCTCCACGCATATTCCCACATTGGTGACCCTCGACACAACACACCTCCTTCATCATCATCACTCCCCGCCCCTCCGCACCGCGCCAGCCAGCATCGCCTCATCGGGTACCTCGTCCACTAGCCGCTATGTACCGCGGCCTTGACGACTCCGCATCGGCATCATCGGGCTTTCTCACTACACTGACCGGTCAGCAAGCAGAGCATATCTCTCCTGGTCAGCACGTAGCATCGGCCCCGCACGGCAGATTATCCGACTCACTGGATCCCGTGCAGAAGCTTACAGTTCCGACTCACTGGGACTCATATTATCTGGGACTCATTTATCGTTATTCACACCAAATGACAAATGTCATAAATTTTGGTTTTACAACATCTTACCTGCACTTGTGCACGATAACGGATATTTAATGGCCATTATTTTACCAACAATAAACATCAAAAGCCCAAATAACACAATTTGGGAAAAAATAATAAAAACCACACCAACAATAAAAAGTAGAAGAAGTTCCAAAGTAACATGGCCGCCACAAGGCCGTTCAGTTGTCAGTTGTCACTTTGACAAGTTTTTATTTTAACAGCGTGTTCCTAAACTATTACCAGTATAGTGGCCTAATCGCTTAGGACAATGATCGCTTAGGTTTAAGATATTTTGATTTATGTAATACTTGACAGTACACTGATATTTTTTAGAAACAGAACCAAAACCAATATGTAGTCAGTGATGCCAACCTGCAGATAATTTCAGATCGGTGGGGAACCAATAGAAAATCTAGAAGTGTCTACCGTCGCGCCGTCTGGTGGAGATTTAAAAAAGAAAACACCCCATTGATTCGAAGCTGTATTCAAACAGTATGTAACGTATACCGTATAGAATCAAATGACCAAATTTAATAAAATAAAAATACCGACTTGTTGGCGCATCATTTTTGTACGGCACTGCGGGCTTTCTTATTATATTTCATGTGTCTATCAATAGTAAAAATGCCGTACAGGATCGTATGACTAAAATGTACTCACCCTACATGCACTTTTGAATGGGTTGTTTTCTTTTTATCATCTCCACCAGACGGCGCGACGGTAGACACTTCTAGATTTTCTATTGGTTCCCCACCGCTCTGAAATTATCTGCAGGTTGGCATCACTGACTACATATTGGTTGTGTTTCCAAAAAAATATCAGTGTACTGTCAAGTATGACATAAATAAAAATATCTTAAACCTAAGCGATTAGGCCACTACACTGGTAATAGTTTAGGAACACGCTGTTAAAATAAAAACTTGTCAAAGTGACAACTGAACGGCCTTGTGGCGGCCATTTTACTTTGGAACTTATTCTACTTTTTATTGTTGGTGTGGTTTTTATTATTTTTTCCCAAATTGTGTTATTTGGGTTTTTGATGTTTATTATTGGTAAAATAATTGCCATTATATATCCGTATTCCGTTATCGTGCACAAGTGCAGGTAAGATGTTGTCAGAACCAAAATTTATAATTCCTGTGACATTTGGTGTGAATAACGATAAATAGGGCTATTTCTTCCGTGAGTTTTAACTAAAACATCGTTATAATAACTTTATTATCCTATTCACTGGAATATCATAGTGTCTTTTTTAAATTGAAATGTATCAAGTTTTACATTCTTTTGCCCAGTTTTGTAGGAATTGTTGATGGCATTTCCTGGTATGATAGTTGTCTACCCATACGCCATCTAGTTACTAAAATGGAAGCTGTTTGACAATCAAATTAAAAAAATAAGTAAATGCCCCATTCTCACCAGCACTCAGTTGGACAGCTTACAAGTGACGGCATAGTGCTAAATCTTATTATTTTATGCTCTAATATCGTCCTATATACGTCCCCAGGTGGTTCATATCACCCATCCATTTTCGACGTGGGCCTGTGCCCTGTAGACTGTAGTCTATATTATCTGCTTTGAGATTTTCATCATTGATTTAAATGATTTAGGCGCGAAATAAGCAATATCAAAACGCTTTCATTCATAGACAATGACATTTCTCATTATTGAACAATAATATTGCCTAAACCGAAAATTACAATAATTGTAATCAATAGTTTTTGTTTTTAATAATATATTGCTGGAAAAAATACGCCTAGGTACATAATTTAAAGTGTCCACTATGATTCATGCTTAATTATTTACCTGATATTTATTTCCCATCAAACAATAGCTCGGGTGATTTTTTTTTCGATTTTTGTATAATGGCAATCGGCATCATGGCATTCTGAAAGTAAACTGTATTTATCCAATAGCGTCTCAGGTTTTTTTTATTTTACTGGCACGCTATTGGTTCATATAATCAGACCGTGCTTTCCATTTGTTATTCCCAAATTCTGACATCAAATTTGAAAGATTATTTAATTGCTTGAATTAAAAAAAAAAAATGTTTATGGTCCGCGACCCGCCGCCCGCGTCATTCTCGTTTCTTTCGAGTCTTCAATACAACACAAAATTATCATCTTTAGGTCTTTTGATCCGTATTAATGGCTGCCGTATTGCGCGGTTGAATGGTTGCTTTAATTTAAACATGAGTGATTATTCTTCTATGGCTACGCTTCCAAATAATAGCCAACCGGGGGGATTTGCGGCTGCAGTACAACGTGCGAGATTAGTAAGTTTCAACTTTCCATTTACCTGATAACTGCAATCGATGCCCACTGACACTTGTTCCCTATTTGTAGATAAATTTTTAAGATACCTTCTTTTAAAATGTACCTGTCACTATAACTTTCAATGAATAATTACATTACAAAACTGCGCTTCTTAAAATACGTATCTACTTGTTAAAAGTTGTGCTCCTAACCTACATTATTGGGCGTCGTGTCGGCGTATTCGAATCCATTGTTATTCGTCGAAGATTGCAAATAATTGAATCTGCGATTGTATTTTAGGTTGCTGCTAAGATCGAAGGAGGTGGTACTAAAAGATCATTAGAAGACGGTTCTGAACCAAGTGCTAAGAAACAAGCTTCAGTTGACTCTTATCCTCCTCAGCTGCCCCAACAACCATCAATGAGGTGAGTATTTAAATTTCTCGTTTTTAAGAAGGCACGTAAAATAACTTTTCTTCATAAACCATTTCTGAAAATAATCACACGGTTCTGTAATAGTTACAATTTCCTTACATTTTTTGGGTGCAAATAAACTTATCTACTTATCAAGTTTTATTACTCACTAGTTGTATTGCATTTGTTCAAAACTTACTACGAAGTTTTCATCGGTTTTTATTAGGCCAAAGAGTCTTAACACTTATTTAATGAACAAAAATATTTTAGTGCAACAGCAGCAGCGGCGGCGGCTGCCGCAGCGGCAGCAGCCAGGCTGGCAGCTAACTCGGGATCCAACTCGGGTCCTCCATCTGTAGGATCTTCCAATATGATGCCAGATCAATCCATCAATGAATACATCCGTGTTCCAGACAAGATGGTCGGACTAAGTATGATCATGTTTTAATGCAGTTTAGTGAAAATATTAAAACTGTCAATATTTGTGCAACAATGATGAGTAATTGTTTTATTTGTTATGTAGTTATAGGACGTGGAGGAGAACAAATAACAAGGCTTCAAGCTGAGTCCGGTTGTAAAATTCAAATGGCTCCCGACTCCGGCGGTCAACCTGATCGTCTTTGTACACTTACTGGATCGAGAGAAGCAATTGCCAGAGCTAAGTAAGTTGTCCACACAAAATATGAAGCACATAATATCATTATTCCAGAGGTATTCATTGTGTATCCTGTTAAAAGTATTGCATTGGTATGTTTACCAAAATAATTCGAAGTACAAACAGAGTCAGTATCACATTGGCACTAAAATATGCATTTGTTGAACAGGGAAATGGTGAATCAGATCGTGAACCATCGTGGGCGCGAAAACGCCCCGCAGCATCAGGATGGGCCCGGCGGCGGTGGTATGCCGCCGATGATGCGCGGGGGTGGGGGCGGCGGTGGCGGCGGCGGCGGCGGCGGTGGTGGCGGCGGTGGTGGTGGACTTGCCGTCACTGTAAGTAGACTGTACTTATTACATTACAATGTGTCAACTCATGTACGCAAACATTTTTCAAATGTGCATAACAAGAGTCTAATATGCATTTTGTGACATTTTGAAACATTTAATGAAACATTTATTTTCTTGAATGTTTGAAAATGTAACAAAATATATCTTCTGTAGGTAGTTTTACTAATCATCCGTTACCACATCTCAGAATAGAAATTAATGTTCATTTGTTTCCAGGAGGAAATCATGTTACCGGGACCTAAAGTGGGGCTGATCATTGGAAAAAATGGAAAAACTATAAAACAGCTCCAAGAACAATCTGGTGCCAAAATGGTTGTCATACAAGATGGACCCAACACTGAATATGTATGTTTAATATTATAATAAGTTTTAATGGTAATTATTGCATATGTGCAGCTTCCCAAATATTAATATATGATATTTTTTTTAAGGAAAAGCCTCTTCGCATATCAGGAGATCCGTCAAAAGTGGAACACGCTAAACAAATGGTTTATGAGCTGCTGGCTGAAAAAGACATGGCGCAAGGACAAGGTGGGAACAGGAATTATGATGATGGATATCCCCCACAAGACCAGGGCAATGGACTCGCTACGAACTCAACTGAGGTAGAATAGTATAATGTTTATCTATAATCAAGAAATTTAAATAGGTAGTTTGTTGAAACAGCTGCCAAGTTAATGTCTGTGTTTTGTAATACAATTAAGAGAAACATTTGATAAACAAGAAATTATTATTAATAATGTTTTGCGTATATTTACAGGTGTTAGTTCCCAAAGTAGCGGTAGGCGTAGTTATCGGTAGGGGGGGTGATATGATCAAAAAAATTCAAGCAGAAACAGGTTGCAGAGTTCAGTTTCATCAGGAAAGAGACGATGGTCCAGGAGACAAGAGGTGTTACTTACAAGGAAAACCACACCAAGTTGAACAAGCTCGGCAAATGATTGAAGACTTAATAGCGAGTGTAAATGTAAGCATTTCAGACAAAATATTATGATAAAGATAAAAAAGAGAATATCTTTGTTGCATCTTACCTAAGTCTCCTGTAATCCTCATAAGATTAATTATTGGAACGAAGTTCCTTATCGCGAGTTGCGAAAGGGGGCTAGATGGAAAAAGTTGTAACGACACTTTTTGACCGACACTTATTTTAGTACCTGCGAAGTAGGGGCAGAGGGCGTTGACGTGGCGGCGACGACTGGCGGGAAATATATTTAATTTCAATTGATTCAATGTTCAAAAATATAATCTTAACCCTCGCCTTCCTTGTAGTCTTCACTGCTAATGATCAATGTTCAGATGGCGATACGGTCTGGTCGGGGCCGCGGCAACTCGGCGCAGCGGAACGGCGGCGGCGGCGGCGGCGGCCAACGCGACGACTATCAGCAGTGGCAGGACGCGCCCGAGATACGAGTCACATTCACAGTCTCCAACGTCAAGTGCGGACTCATCATCGGCAGGGGTATGTAAATTGGTTCAATTGTTATTCAGGGTTTGGGGTAATCTTTAGGTGGAGAAGTACTTGTGCGCCATTCTAAATTGTGAACTCAGAAAATAAGAGTAACTTAATTATAAGCATTGTACCATGGCTACAAATGGGGGATTCTATCGCCACTTGTACCTTAATTTCAGTATGTGTGACTCATTGATGCGAATTGTATCAATGATATCAAATTGGTTTATATAAAGAATAACAGAATATTTTATATACTTTTATAATTATATTGGAGGCGGGGATAACACCGTGTAAAATAAAATCAAAATGACAGTAAATGTTTGCCACGGGTGGGACAAAAAATGGACATTCTTGTTACACATGAATCATATTCAACAAAACTCTGCTTTCTTATTAAACTTTTTAATGTAAACTACAATATTTGTTTGAAACAATAAACTGAACGTAACATTTCAATAAAAAACAATGCCCTACGACGACTTATTAGGCAAAATACGCACCTTATAAGCTTTTTTAGGGTTCCGTGCCCAAAAGGTAAAAACGGGACCCTATTACTATGACTTTGATGTCTGTCTGTCCCTCTGTCTGTCTGTTTGTCTGTCCGTCTGTCTGTCACCAAGCTGTATCTCAAGAACGGCTATAGCTAGACTTCTGAAATTTTCACAGATTGTGTATATCTGTTGCCGCTATAACAACAAATACTAAAAACAAAATAAATTAAATATTTAAGGGGGGCTTCCATACAACAAAAATATATTTTTTTGCAATTTTTTGCTCAATATCAATAATGGCAATAGGTAGGCACTTGAAATGTTGACAAAATACTTAGTCGTATTTATACTTTGATAATTAATAATAAAATTGAAACAATTTTTCACATATTTACGTAAAGTTCGATCTAAGTCTATGTTTGTGAGTATATAAAAAATTTTAAAAATCAAAATATGCTAATAAGTATTATGTTACCGTAATATTCGAAGTATTTTGTATCGAAATATAATAATTTATAGCATAAAAACAACTTGAAAAAAATTCGTTCCAAAATTTCAAGGTTTACTTTCTCATAGAATCCCCCAGATGTAAAAGTAAGAATTTATATAGAAGTACAAAAAATATGCAATTCTAAATATAGTAAATCTTTAGGTGGAGAAGTAATCAAGCAGATCAATGCTCAGTCTGGTGCTCATTGTGAGCTCGACAGGCGAGTACAGAACTCGGACAGGAATAACCGGACATTCTTCATCAGAGGACATCCAGAAGCAGTAGAGCACTGCAAACGGATCATTATGGAGAAAGTTGGAATGGTAAGATTGACACTAACAACGCCATCTTGGCTTGCTTACTAGTTTTTTTTTAAATAAAATTACACATATATGGCATACTTCATTTTGTTAAAGAGCATTGTTTTTCCTATTTGATTGACATACATATAATTTGGAAGTCTTGGCAAAACTCTTAGCTTGAACAACTGATACAAGAATAAAATTTTTAATGATATTGGATTGATTCCAAATACAATAAGGACGCTGACTTTTTAAAAATAACCCTTATGAGTTTTAAATATTTACAAGATATGTAACTTTGTGTAAGTTGTAAAAAACGAAGATAACTATTTAACTTATTAGGGGCCATCTTTGTATATTTTTAGCCTCTTCACTATGTCACGCTTTTTTTAAAATTATGTTCTGTCACATTTGGTATTATACCCGAATAGCGCCTCTAAAAGCTGTGACACAGTATAATTATGATGTGATTTTTTATTTATTTATTTATTAACCCATTTGCTAATACATAGTCAGGTGGTTATGACATTCTTGTGCTTATTATCAGTGCACTTTTTTATGTTTTAGGTATCAGCGTATCCTGATGACACATAGGTCTCCCCTAGATGTTTCCACTTTTCCCTATCCTGGGTTAGTCTTAGCCAGAGGTGGCCTGCAGCTCTTCTGAAGTCATCAGACCATCTTTTCCTTGGTCTACCTCGTTTTCTTTTTGTGTTTTTTCGAGGTACCCATAATGTCGTTAATTCTGTCCATTTTTCTGATTTGTCTCTGAGTATATGCCCTGCCCAACCCCATTTTAGTTTTTTGCTCTTTCTTATAGCATCCTCTAGTTTAGTTATTTCTCTTATGTCTATAGCTCTCTTCTTGTTTCTTATTGAGTATCCAAGCATGCTCCTTTCCATGCTCCTCTGGCATGTGACAATCTTTTGTTGCTGTTTTTGGGTGAGGGCCCAAGTTTGGCACCCATAAGTTAGTATTGGAAGGATGCGGATGTTAAATACTTTCCGTTTTGCTGCCATGGTGTAGTGTTTACTTTTGAATATCTCTTTCAGCGACCAGTATCTGTTCCAGGAGTTTGTTACTCGTCGTTCAATTTCTTGATCTGACTGGTCAGAGAAAGAGATCAGTTGGCCTAGGTATATATACGAGTTTACATATTCAATGTGCTCACCATCCACCATTAAAAGTTGTTTTATGTCATTTGTCATGGCCTTTGTCTTAAGTTTGTTTATTGTCAACCCCACTTTTCTGCTTTCTGTTGCTATATCTTGGAGCATGTGTTGGAGTGTGCAGTTATTGTTTGCTAACAGTACCAGGACGTCGGCGAATCTCAGGTTGTTCAGAAGTTTTCCGTTTATGTTGATGCCAATGTTTTCCCAATTAAGTCTCCTGAATACCTCTTCTAAGACCGCCGAAAAGATCTTTGGCGAGAGTGGGTCCCCTTGCCGAACTCCCTTTTGGATCGGGAATGGTTCACCAAGGTCTTCTAGTTTGACCTGTGCTGTGCTGTTTGTATAGATGTTTCTTATGATCCTTATGTATTTATTTGGGATGCCTTGGTTTTTTAGTGCCTGCCATATTTGAGAGTGGTCCAATGAGTCAAAAGCTTTGTTGTAATCCACAAAACCTAGGTAGAGGGGGTACCCATATTCTTGTGCTTTTTCGATGACCTGTTTGATAGCATGCATGTGGTCCGATGTGGAGTAGGATGATCGAAAACCTGCTTGTTCAATAGGTTGTTCTTCGTCTAGTCTCTTTGTGATCCTGTGTAAGATCATCTTTGCGAATATTTTGCAGAGATTTGACATCAAACTTATTGGGCGATAGTTGTTTATGTCGCTTATATCTCCCTTTTTGTGGATTAGGATAATGAATAATAATAATAATAGTTTATTCAAGCGTTAAGACAATACACAATATTAAAAACTAACATTACAAAATTTTTGACACCACTACCTACATAATATTATAGAAAGAATATCACAAATAGGTATATATAAAGATTACAGATAAAGACTATGTAATAAACTGTAATAATTAATAACTAACACAATTTTAACATGTACATTTTTACAATAACTAAACAATTAAAAAATAGAACTACGAATACAAAAACTAAAAATAAAAAACAAGAATGGCATCAGTAGGCTGGTAAACAGTAGTGTATTGCTTAACACAGAAATGGAATACCACTCAGGTGTATCACCACAGCACAGAAACACCACGGTACCTGGTCTTCCGTGGTTCCGTAGACGTATGACGTGCAACAAACTCAACAGACAACTTATTAAGGGCGTTCCTTCCGAAGATACCGTAATTTACCGTATTTCAAGCCCTATAAGCTCATAATTTAAAAGCTACAAAGTTATAATAAAAATACAGCAATACTCTTCAGTATATCGACATTCCTTTCCCTGTTTTAAATTTTCTATTTTTGTTTATTATACTCATGATATCAGCTTCCAAAGTAAAACCAATTTATTAAAATTCAAGCATACATTCAGCATCTCCTCAGGATTTACATATTACTTTTATTTGAAACACACGCTAATAGATCGACAATATCATAAACTACATATTCCCCGTTTAAATTTTTTTTAGGTCAATTTTGAACTAAGATAAGTAAAAAAATAGGGTTTTGATGCGCTCTCGGCAACGCGGCAAATGTATGGCCAAGGTCGTTTGTTCGGGGGACGGCCTTAACTAATAATAACAATACAATTCATACTAATATATAATATTATACTAAATGTGCTATGTATAAGTGCTATTTGTCCATTGCGTAGGTATTACTTCTGTGGCAAGTATTGTATTATACAGGCATGTCAGAGTGTCAACTGTTTGTGATATATTTGCTTTTATCTGCTCGTTCGTGATGTTGTCTGGTCCTGGGGCTTTGTCGTTTTTCTGAGTTTTAACAGCGTTGATGACTTCGCTTTTTAGGAAGGGAGGGATATTTTCCTCATCTTGGTCCTGGGCTATGTTTATTGGGAGTGTTGGTAGGTCATCTCTGGAGTATAGCTTCTGGTAAAAGTTTGTTGCTATTTGCAGTATGGATTTTCTGTTTGTTTCGTGGAGTCTGTTATTTTTTAGTTTTGGTATCCATTCTTTTGTTTCTTTGAGTTCCTTAAGTGCTTTTCGAATGCCACCAGTTTTTGAGATGTGATGGTTTAATTTTTCGGTTCTTTAAATGTTTCTCTCTTTCTTTATCTGTTTACTTATTTCTTTACTCAATTCTGTTATTTTTTTAGCAACATCTTTGTCTGTTCTATTAGTCAAGAGTTCTTTTCTCTCTTCAATCTTTATCTTAACTGCTTGGCTAAGCGTTTCTCTTCGGGTCTTTGTTCGTGGTTTTTCTTTGTACATTTTGTTCACCTCTAAATCATAAAGTTTTTGTACTTCTGATTCTTTATTCGTTAGGTTTAGTGAGCGGCTACTGGTTTTCATTACAGATGGTGTTTTGTATGCGGGGTGGGCAAAGTGTTTCCTACATTTTCTCTGTTGGGACAGTTTTAATATTGCCCGTACCATTCTATGGTTGGTATGAAAGTTGAATTGGCTTATTACTGTGACGTCCTGAAATGGTTTGCGGTTGTTGGTTCCTATAATATAGTCTATTTCGTTTTTGTGTTGGCTGTCTGGAGATATCAGGTCCACTTCCTTGATATCGTAGCGTATAAATGCATGATTGCCTTTCTTTAAATTCTTCTTGAGGTTTTGAGGTCTTTTCTGATTAACAGGATGTCTTTTGGGAGGTCTTCTGTAGCATAAATTTCTGTAGGGAAATGCTTGTTATTATTCAATATTTCGTTTCTTCTCCACGCAAGCGTCAGTTTCACAAGTATAGGTCTTGCCTTGTTGTTTCCCTTTTTCTCTAGTCTGCGTGTTTCACTTACTTCCCATTTGTCGAATTCCTCTATACCGGCTTTTTTCACCATCTCGTTTAGGGTTAGAAGCACAGATTGCATAAGCCTAATACTATCGTCTTCGGTTTCTTGTACCCCATGTAATATGATGTTGTTTTTTCTTATTTCCCTTTCGAGGCAACGAACTTTGCCTTGAAGTGTGGTTACTTTTTCGTTTAGTTTTGAGTTATCGTCTATCAGTGGCTTCAGCTTCTCTTCCATTATAGTTACCATATTAGATGTTATATTTTTTGTTTGTTCAGCAAAATCATTTTTAACTTCGTTTTTCAATTCGATTATTTTTGTGACCAGATTTTCGTTCATTTGTTTTATAAGATGTTCCATGTTTTCCATTGTTTTTGTGTTTGTATGATGTGATTAATCAAAGTTAAATAAGGTATTTTGAAGGTAAAAATTCTAAACTTTCCGCCAGCCGGTGAACTTCATCCCCGAAGGCGGGAACAACGGGGGCGGTAACGGTGGCAACGGCAACGGCGCGGAGTTCTACGGCGGCGGCGGCCCCGCCCCCGGACCACCCGCCTGGGGGTACAACCCCAACTGGCACCAGGGCAACGCGCAGCAGCCGCAGCCACAGGTAAATATCACTCACTATAGCATTAAGGCCTCCACACAGGAGGCCTACAACGAAACCGTTTCGAGACTCAAACAATCGAATTGGAATGCAACATCCTACTCTAACAACGTCATTTCACGTTTATTATGCTACGTTTCTACGCTTGCTTGACAAGCGTCCACAAGCACAATCGTGTAAAGAGAGTATAATATAGTAGGTACTCTCTCTTGCGAACGCTTGTATCCGATCCGGAGTAGTGTCGGATTTTGGACACAGATCAAAGGGTGCTTGCGACACGTTCACACATTGGCGCGCGCTTAGTAGCCGCTGTGTTCTGGCGACGAACGCACGTCTAGTCCTGTCTCAAAAATGAGTAGCTGGTCGAACGAAGAGAGTTTATCGTTTTTGTAATATTACCAAACTGAAAAATGTATCTGGAACCCCAAAGATGTTAGTAGCCGACACAAGTTCGGTGTCCACCATGCTTGGATGTACGTAATACACTGACGCATTCACAAGCCTGTAAACGACTTCAAAATGCCAAGCGAGATTTGTGGACGCTTGCCAAGCCTCTGCAAGCGTAGAAACGTATCTTTAGAGTAGGACGCGGCATTCCGATTCGTTCGTTTGAGTCTCAAAACGGTTTCATGGTAGGGCTACAGGCGCGGTATTATCGGTCGATAATATCGCATGCGTTATTGCGATATCTGTTTTCAGTACATTTTGTATTAGGATGATAATGTAGTTACACACTGCTGCGATAGTAACGCCGCAATGGAGGTAGGAACAGATATTGCAATAACGCATACGATATTATCGACCGATAATAACGCGCCTGTGTGGGGGAGGCTTTACGGTGCCAGTTGGCAGTAGACGATACAACCGCAGACGACGTGCCTAGGAATCAACTCCTAGGCAGATGGGGGACCAATGTAGTTTGGTCACGTTACGTCAAACCCAGCCGACAGATCACAATCATTCCTCGATGGTACATATCATATTGATGTTGCTATAAATTTAAATCGGGTTCTGATGTTACCTTTTCAATAGCGTTGGGTAAATTTTACGATGTTTTATCAAGTAAAGCAGTAAAATTTATTTTTCTTTCTTTATTGTTACCTAAAAATATTTTAATCTAGCAACAAGTGCAAATCAATCCAGCCACCGGACAGCCAGATTACTCGCAACAGTGGATAGACTACTACCGGTCGTTGGGACTGGTGAGGGAAGCGGAGGCTGTGGAACAACAGGCCAAGCAGCAACAGCAGCAGCAAGGTAAATAAAATAAATAAAAATTACCTATAGTACCTTAGGGTAAATAACTATTGTTACGCGCGTCCTTAGTAGCTCGATAGGTTCGGGCCGCACGGAGCGCCATCTGTCGTCACACGGTCTCATCGACGACGCTCGGAAGCGCTCGGCTACATCGGCCCTCGCGCTCGGCGTCGCCCCGCATCGCGGCAGATCGTCGACATTCGGGGGGCGCTCGGCTATATTCGCCTTCGCGCCCAAGCCAGTAGCCAGGTAGCGGGCGGCCGACTTTCTCGATAGTTACAATAATTTTGTGTAATTTTAATCAGTGTGCCTAAATGTTAGAAATAATTGTAAAGTTTAAGTCGAATAGTGAAGTCGACGACTTTATACTATTTAATTTCAAGACTTACTTTTAACTCCAATTTTAATAATTAAGTGAGGATTTGAAATAAGCATCCTTAAGAGGCCTTCTCATACGAAAATATTTAACATGTTTGAGTTGTTTTTCAGTTTAAAATAGTAATTACCAAGGTTCCTGCACAAAAATTTACTTCAAAATATTTAAACACTAAAAAATAGAGTAAAACACTAAAAAAATAAATAAATAGTTAATTTACTACAAAATATTTAAACCTTAAAAATTATTTTTTACTATTTAAATATTTTGTAGTAAATTAACTATTTATTTATTTTTTAGTGTTTTACTCTATTTTTAGTGTTTAAATATTTAGTAGTAAAACTAAAAAAAAATTTAAAGCAAAAAAAATATTTTGTGTTTAAATATTTTGAACTAGGTAATATTTAAATCCTAAAAACTATTTTTTAGTATTTAAATATTTTGTAGTTAATTTGCTATTTATTTATATATTTTTTAGTGTTTTACTCTATTTTTTAGTGTTTAAATATTAAATATAAATTTACTAAAAAAAAAATTAAAAACAAAAAAATTTGTTTAATGTTTAAATATTTTGAAGTAAATTTTTGTGCAGGAACCTAGATAATTACTATGTTAAACTGAAAAACAACTCCAAACATGTTAAATATTTTCCTATGAGTAAATTATTTTGGAATTACGTATTACATATGAGAATTTCGAGGGTACCCGGCCTCTTAAATGTGCTGCACCAATCGATAGGTCATCAGACAATGAACCTTTTAGTAACGTTTGAGTTTTGACACGACGAAGACCTGGTAGCAGGTGGAAAGCGACGAAAATCCTTTAGATTTTACTAAAACCACAGAAACTGCCCTTTTAAATTCTTTTCCATCTCTCATCAAACAAATATTTACGGCAAATGAATGACGGGCAATGATTTACAATTAGGTGGCGGTAGCGGCGGCGGCAGCACCCCCGCGCCGGGCGCTGCAGGCGGCGGCGTGCCGGCGGCCGCGTCGCCCGCGCCGGCCGCGGACTACAGCGCGCAGTGGGCCGAGTACTACCGCTCCATGGGCAAGATCAAGGAGGCGGAGGCGATCGAAGCACAGATCAAACTCAAGGTAATTTATAATACTAGTCGTTAACTTCGTCATAAGTTTGCCCATACAATAGTTAAAATAAAAACTTGAGAGGTGTCAAGGTACACCCGGATCTACGAATAATAAAACCTACGGAAACTTAACTCCCATACTAATACAGTTTTAAATTTGGTTCCATTCGAACTGTCATGTAACGTCATTTATACCGCTCAAGGTCACCTAAATATTGCAAATGTATGAAAAGTGAACCTAAGGTACACTTTTTTGACAAGTATTTTGGAGCATGTTTTTTGACGGAGTTACTCTTCCTTAGTTTTTATTATTCGTAGACCCGGATAGAACGAAGTTCTAGGTTATTATTAATTATTATTACAAAAAACCTCTTATCCTCAAAAAAATCGTCGCTACACCACACTGCACTGTTCAGTGCGAGAGAGAGACAGAGAAACACGCGCTACCGCGTGTCGTGTCAAAAGTGTCGTCACAAGTTTTCGTCTTAATTTTTTCTGTCTAGCCCCCTTTCGGAACGCGCAACAAGGAACTTCGTTCCAAAAATAGCTCTTTCAGCGATGCTACTCACACAGTGAACTCTATACAGACTCATACACACCCTGAAGTATAAAATTACTTTCCTTTACACCCCGTATGAATTAATATTGTACAGTTGTGACTCGTGAGCAATCTATATAACGTTATCGTTCTGTATAGCAACAAGGCGGCGCACCACAGGCGAGCGCGGCGCCGCAGCCGACGCCGCAGAGTACGCCGCCCGCTGCGAGCGGCCCCGGCGGCGGCGCGCCCATGATGCCCTACGGCCAGTACGGCATGTACGGCGGTGGCATGTACGGCGGGTACGCGCCCTACCCCTACCCC
This sequence comes from Polyommatus icarus, assembly GCA_937595015.1. Taxonomy (NCBI): domain Eukaryota; kingdom Metazoa; phylum Arthropoda; class Insecta; order Lepidoptera; family Lycaenidae; genus Polyommatus; species Polyommatus icarus. The sequence goes on from OW569321.1 coordinate 24,858,176, forward strand.
GGCCCGCCCGCGCCCGACCACCAGCCCCACCAGCCCCACCAGCCGCACCAGCAGTGAGCGTGAGTACCGCACTTGTTAACACCGCGTGAAGACATTGGATTGTCACTTGTGGACCTACTGCCTACTGCGGTCAACTTTTTCTAAAATTGATACTTGACATTATATTCGAATTAAATTCACGGGTAAAAATTAGCTCATCATTCTAAAATCGCCGCATAGTGAATATGAGCAGGATCTAAAGCGTCATTTGGTTGTTTAAAATTCAGCATTAAAATGTTATAACTTTATAAGACTACATAACTGAAAAAACTCAAGACAAGTAAATTTTGGACTCATGTGGCGCGTAGCTTCAGAATCATGTGTCAATCCAATATCTTTACATGCGTGAACTATGGTCTCGTGTTTGTTACTATTGTCTATTGAAATGCTCAGTATATGCCAATCTATATTTATTATTTATAAGTTATACGTCATAATGTGAATCCACATTATATGATTATAAAATTGTATTCTCCTGTTTTGTATTTTTTGTAAATGTTGTTACATAAGGATACAATTACTTTTATAACTATTTTATTTTACATAGATTGCTATAGTTATAAATCTTTAATAGAACTGATTAAAGATTTGTGCATGTTAACAAAAATATTTTATTTATTATAATATTATGTTCTCCCGTGTTCGGTGTTATTATAAATTGGATATGAACTGAATATTTGGTATTTATAGTATCTGTTTAAAAAATTATTTTTCATGCACATTACAGAAACATTTTCGCTTATTGCTTTGTAAAGTGTTTATTGGAGTTATCTTCGTTTTAAGTTATTGTGAATTGAATATTAATATCTCAAGGCCTGTCACATCCCTCGATCAAATTGTGGCAAATCACAAATGTAAAAGTTGACAAGCAAACCAACAATATGTTGTCGTCAACTCTGAACATCATGTAAAAAATCTGATATCTATTTCATGAAATGTTCTCTTCCAAACCGACATCTTCAAATGTAGTCTTAGATGATGTTTCTATAATATGTTTGAGTTCGATTGTGAATGTGTTATTGATTGTTAAGACTGGAACCTACAAAGTATAAAATGTTGTGTACAAAATGCCATAAATATTGTCCTAATGTTATGTCACAAAGTTCCAACACTAACACTGACTACATTTTTTTATTTAATTGTTACGTGCCGACATGTTTATTTGTGTGTCTGATTTAAACATTGTCAAGTGTACAAGATAATATTTTACTATAATATTATTATGTTTACTTTGCAGGAAAATCGGTTTTAATGTGCATGATCATTGATTGGGTACTATGTATTATTTTGCATGCTTTGCTTGTATATTTGTATATGATGTGAACGGGCCGGAGCCCCTAATACACGGTGTTTACATTGTAGTGTAGTGTTGCAGATGCGTCTGGCCGCGAGAGCCCGATGCCGGTCAGACAACGCTAATTCCTCCACTATATCTGTGTCACGTGATTTTGCCATGTTTCTTTGTCTCATTGCAGAGTCGCAGCCGGCCGCGCGGACGACGAAGATACCTCCCCATTCTAGAACTATAACGATTAACATAAGCTTCGCGCCCACAATAAATAACATCACCGAAACACTCCCCCGCGCAGTCCCACGTCACATATCACTTTTATTTGTTGTGGGTCGTGCCCGATATTGTAACCGTAGCCTATGAGATTATCTTGATTGACCGCTTGTACGTAAACACGGCCGTGTGGTATATTCCGTTGTCCTCCGTTTACTGTATTTGAAATGTTTCCGATTCGATTGCTACTGAATATTTACGTGTGATGCCAGTCTGTCCAGGTTAAGATTAAAATGCCACACTGCCTATATGACGTAAGAGATCCGTCGGAGCCGTAGAGGGCACGCGGTACCGCGACAGACCCACCACCGCTGCGGGATTGCGAGGTAACTGCACTCGAGTGACTAGCTTAACAGTTGACACCTACACTCCGTCGGGATATTTTCATGTGTAATCTCAGAATTTGAGTATCGTTCACGATGTTCAGTACCGCGATTGTCCCGAGCCGGAGGCCCGGCTCTCGATGTAAATCTCTTTTCCCAGTCGATTACCTTGAAATCTGAGATTATTTATATGCGTGTGAATACTAGACGTATTCTATTATGTTGCGTGGGTCGCGATCGCATACGATTCCCTCAGTTTCCCTTATGTCGTTTGTACGTAAACTCCTCAAGCATTTTGTCCGACCGGACCGGTTCATACAGACGTAGATTGTAAATCGATTAGTGATGTTAATCCTCAATGAAAATCGAACGATACTCAACATTCAGTAAGTAAGATCAATTGTTAGTTGTAAGTGAAAGTTCGTGTAAGAAATCGTCGCGTCGTATCCGACCGCTCATTAGGTTACTAACAGTCGAACATGTAGAGTTAACGAGTATGTATTAAACCTAGCTTTGGTAAACATTAGGCCTGTAACGTGAAGGTAATGTGAAGTCGACATTCCTTTGAAAATTGTTTGAAGTGCAACCCGAAGAACAAACATTTCCGGGCCGCCCCGGCTCCCGAGATCATTGTATTATTATTAAGACATAAAGTGTATGTTGCTTGATTTGTGTTCATTTTATTTTAATCATGACTTCTCTCCACAGACCCCCGAGGTGAGTATCCCTTGCGAGAAAGTTTAAAATTATAGAGGCCAGTTATTGATACATTTTTGAACTGTGTTGATGATATTTTATCTAGGCATTTTATATTTCCAACGTGATTTTTATGTGTGTACACTTGCGCATTGCGTACAATGATTGACGTTACACAAATGTTATTATTCGTGCCTAAATGTGTGATTTCCACAGCCACTGATACACTGATATGATTATTATTTAGATATTATTTTTTTACATATCACGTGATTTTCTGCATTGATGTTGTGATATTATTATGAATAATGATGAATATTTTCTATGATTGCTATTCTGTGTGATATCTTTTCACTTCTTGATATGTTAAAGGTAGAGTCCTATTACTATAAATTCGTAAAAAAGAAGTCGAAACGCAAAGGGAAGGGCTACCTCGATATCCCTAAAATTATACCCAGGCCGATGAAAAAGATAACTGACGACCGACGGCAGTAAGTACTGGCTGTGAACATTGGTAAGTTAAAAAAATAACTTTTCGTTATCAGCCTCGCGGCTACTTACCAAGCTGTAAATTTCCACAAATCTAAAGAAATAATTATTGGAAACTTTCATTACCAACATCCTGCAGAGTATGGTAACAGGTTATGGGCCCGATAACGGTCTGGGTTCATGAATTGCTTTCGCGAGGCTGGTATCGAAGAAATGCGTAGTAATATATGATAATAAATTACGTTTCTATTTACAATTACTCCGTAACAAACTTTGGAAAACGTTTGAAGAAAATTTGAAATGCCATATTAATGTTTTTTTTACAACTGACGTACTTATCCGAAATTAATACACACTATACCTAGTATTTTTATGACTCGTTAAAATAATATGTACCATCGAGGAAGTTGATTCCTATGCAGTTGAGAGACCAACGTCATTTGGTCGATTATGTCAATTCAATATTAATTGTGATCTGTCGGCTGAGTTTGACGTAATACGACCAAACTACGTAGATCCCCCATTTGCATAGGAATCAACTTCCCCGAGTGTACATATCTACTAAAACATTGCAACTCACTGTCCACATTCTAAATCAATTATTCTGCTCGTTTTGCCTTCATTTATACATTTGTTTATGTTTCATTGAATTATTTTATTTTAAATTGATTATAATAACGTTTTAAATACTGATGCTGTTATTTATATTTTTTTATTTTTTGATATAGGAACTACCTTGATTTTTAGTTTTAATACACCTACCCCTTAAGTACTAATAAAAATATTTGCACTGCGTTGATATTAATACAAGACAATCAACCTTGTGTTATAATTAGTGTCTGTTTTGTGAACATTTTTATTATTAAGGGGGCAAATTTTGATACATAAAATAATGGCGCTTACTTGAAATGACAATTTAAAATAACTTTTAATAGTTTATATAAATGACGCTAACACAATATTTTTTCTCTTCGATTTGAACATAACCGTGTATATCCCTATGTATTTTCTATACTATATATAGTGTCCTATCTATTTTTATACTGTCGTGTATATTTGTCTTTATTGATTTTTTGTGTTCACGTTTATTAACGTAATCCTGCTCAAATATTCCTACAATAGTATACTTCATACGGATGATTTTAACGAGTTTCGAATGCCTGTCCATTTAAAATTTAACCCGTTCGCATTTTCTCACATTCTGTGTTTTCATACATACCTGATTGGGAACGTTGGAACAATAAAACGTGAAAATCATACTGTTGTTTTATTTTCTTAGTGTACAATGAGATTGCTGCACAGACTTGTAGAGTGACTAGATCTAACTCGGGCGTTCAATACTTCTGCGGCGTTTCCGAGGACGACTGTGATATGAGCGACGTGGACGAGCTACTGGAACGTATGAGCCTCGACAGTCGCGACAGGGGAGCCGTCGCCCACGGCTCCAAAGGACTGCCCGCTTTGGGCTCCGGTGATATTCTACAAACGAACATACTATTACACAAACTGGCGACGATCTAAGGGTCTACACAGACGGACCGCATTTCAACTGCAATCCAACCGCAGATTGCAGTTCAAGTGCAGTTTGAATCCAGTTGACACGACTGCAATACGACTGCAATAGAACTGCAAACCAAACGCGCAGTCGGATTGCAGTTCAGTTGCAGTCGGCGTGCAGTCGTGTCAACTGCACTTGAACTGCAATTTGCGGTTGGATTGCAGTTGAAATGCGGTCCGTCTGTGTAGACCCTAAGAGCACAACGATTTTTATAGGAAGACACCAGTTTAAATAACTTTTTTATGCGAAATTGTACCTGTTTTGTCGGGGTCGAGCTGTTTTTGCGCGCGGCTTCTTGTTCTGCTGAGCTGGAGCTGCGCTCTCCACTTCAGCGCCACAACCTGAGCCTAAAAGAGTTCATTTAACACAATCTAGCATGACGCCCTTATTATGATGAATAGTAGGTAAGTAAACTACTGAAATGTTAAAAGTTCTTATGTTCTTACATATTAAGAGCTTTTACATTTCATTAGTTTACTTACTAATGAAATGTAAAGGCCCAATTTCACCAACGTCTGTTAAACAGCTTGATCAAATGCCATGTCTTCTCTTTCATTCATATGTAAAACGAAAGAGAAAACGTGATACTAGCTCCAGCATTAACTTTAACAGTCGTTGATGAAATTGGACCTAATGCTCTTATGTTCTTACCTTCAACATACAAGGAGTGCTCTACGAGACCGGGTGTTGTGGCGTGCTGGATGCACAGGGGTCTCGCTGCTCGTAAGTGATCCTCATTCCCTAATGCACTAAACATGTAATTCAAATTAATTTAGGTTATATCGAATTGACTAACATTCGTATCTGGTATTTCCAAAACAGTTTGACATTCCGAATTATCAAGAAATTAGCCAATTAACAAGAAAATAATGGTAAGTACAGCGAATTAAACATTTATTTTTATAACTAGCAGTACCTACCGAGCAGGGATGTTGCGGATCCCGATTGTTTCACATCCGCGGACGCGGATGCGGATTTTTAGAGGTTCACATCCGCGGATGCGGATGTCCAAATCTATGCGGATGTTCCGCATTTGCGGATGCGGATATTTGCAACAGATCTGTATTACAGATCTGTTACATCCATACTGTTTTCCGGCTTAAATCTCTTCCGAACAATTTTCAAATTCAAAATTGCAAACATTGACAAATTTGACAGATAAGTGAAACAAAAGATACGAAAAACCATTTACATAAAAGAGACAGTTCTATTTTTTAAAGGAATCCTATCGCTGTCTCTTTTTTCACCTGGCTATGACGAAAATTTGATTTTTTCCAGATTGTTCGAAAAAATAATTGAAAATGTAAATAATCGAGGTATTTATTGCAATCAAGACATGTGGTAAAAGATTCCATGTAATTTGTTTTCTTTTGAGTCATAATTGGTACATTTTTGAAACACGCACTCGGATCCTATATAAATATTGCATATAAATGAAGAATTAAAACATCTGTCTATCCGCGGTTTTGGTCAGAGATCACATAGGACCTACAAAGCTGTAACTCGGCATGAATACACATAATATTAATGATGCCGACAAAATGGTCTTTAAAATCTTGAATTTTTTTAGGGTACGCGGGGATAATTATTATTTTTTTCGCGTTCAAAGATCATTTTTCGGTTTAGGTATCCATATTTTGTGAAATATTATGAAGTTTTAAAGTGGAAAAAAAGCTAAGCGGCTACTTAGTGGAAAGGAAATGTGGAATAATTCAGGAGAGTAGGAAATATGCTAAATTTAAAAGAAAAACTATCACGGCTAAGAAGACTTCATAAGTTATATTGTATATATGTTACGCTCAAAGACCGAAAACGCTCAATGAGCGAAAAAATGGCTCACAACGCGTTGTGGTCATAGTAAAACGGACACAACGCGAAATTCGCGTCGTGGCCCTAGTGAAAACGGCCACGACGCGTTCTGGTAATCACAGAAATACCACAAAGCGAAATTCGTGTCGTGGCTGACGTAATATTCGACCACAACGCGTTGTGGTAATCGAATAAAGCCATGACGCGTTCTGAGCATTTAAAAACAGCCACGGCGCGAATCCGTGTTGTGGCCCTAATGAAAACGTCCACGACGCGTTCTGAAACCAACTTAGTTACTCAGGAGTAATTTTATATTATATAGTATTTCGCGTCGTGGCCGTTTCACTATTACCACAACGCGTTGTGAGCCATTTTTTCGCTCACTGAGCGTTTTCGGTCTTTGAGCGTAACATATACACATAAGTTAAATTGAAGACGAAAACGCATAGTGTGGACATAGCTATGGGTCATAATATTATTGTCGCGCAAACGGCACGGGCTATTCCCGCTTTTTTTCTTGTCGCAACTCGTATAACATTCGCATCCGCATAAAAATCCGCATTGATTTAATGCGGAAGCGGATGTCCAAATCTATGCGTATGCTCCGCATTTGCGGATGCGGATATTCGCAACATCCCTGGTACCGAGTACGGTAGTGTAGGAATGTAGGTAGTTCTAGTATGAGAAAAATATAAAATCTCTTGTTATCCAAACCGCAACAAAACGAAACTCGACCCAAGGCTCGACTTGACAAACGGTCTTAAATGAATGATATATTCTAACAAACTATTTTGAATAACTAAATTGAAATTATATATCGTTATGATGCATTTCGTCTCGTATCGCTGTCACATGCTCGACCAGAAAAGTGAAAAATTACATATAAACCGAGAGAAACTTACGAATTTCTACCGGAATTAAATAGTTGATCTTCTATCCCTACGTCGCTATCCACCGCGCTACTTTCCGAAGCAATCAGGTACATTGATCTGACAAAAAAGACGGAAGCATTAATATTATACCAATCATTGAGTAGGTAGGTACCACTAAGGTCTCTGCTAAAACTAAATTAATCATAAAATTGCTACGCTAAATCATGAATGGCGTGATTGTCGTAAATCATTGTGTTCCAGTGTCTCTCAACAAAAAGTATCTGACAGCGGGTACAAAAAAGTTTTGTAGACATAAGAGGCTTCGAATAGGCATATTCTTGAATTTTTGTTGTTCGTCAAGGTACCTGGCTGGTACATAGAGGTGCGGCGGGGGTGGCGGCGCACGTCGTGACGCAGTGCGGGCCCGCCGTGCGCGCGCCGCTCGACCAAGCACCACGCTCTCTGTTGGTACACATCATACAGTCTGTTCAGACTTCAGTCGTTCTACATCGATGATTCGGGTCGTTCGCTGTTTCACACCACAGAACCACAGATGTTTCATACCGCGGTATGAAATAGCGACAAGTACTGTTTTTGAATTGCCCGATTCATACCGCGGTGATTGGAGTGACATGTTTCTATGGGCGTGATCCTTATGTCATCGACATAAAGACCCTGTAGGTAAAATTACTTCGAACATCTTCAGGTGCTCCGTGCTATGGAGCTTTCTAATATGAGCGTCATAGGATACTAAATAGAAGCATAAAATTATATAACTTATCGCAATAGGTTTAATCCTTCGATTCTTGGAAATGCTATTATATTCTATTGTTGTCGCGGCGATCACCGGTCTCTTATGGGGCTTGGAAGATTAAAGTAGAGATTATCACCCGGTTTCTGAAAGGCTGATCAACACTAAAATTAACTAATCGCCTGTTAAATCTCTTATCAAGTACCAATTGGGTTGCTAGAAGCATGATTAGTTAGTTTAATTTGATCAGCGCGTCAGTTGACACGGCTGTTCAATTTGACGCGAGAATCATATGTCAACCGCCATTTTGGGTTTCCGAAACGCTTGTCAAGCCGTGATCATAGATTAAACGTCTGTCAAAAGCTGTGTCAACTAATCGGTAATTGTGGGTGAATTAACTTATGAATTCAATTGATTTTTTATGTAAATCTACATTTTCTCCTTGAACCTATGTTACTATAAGGTTTGTGAACACATTTATTATGAAGTTTCAATAAAACTTCGTAATAAATACGTCGATAATGCAAATAAACTGTTTTATTTGCAATACTCATTTTATTTTCAAAAATGTACATTATAATCCATTTCATTTCTATAATGAAGAAGAATTTAGGAATCGATAACGTCTGAAAAATTTAAAATTAAAAATTCTGACAAATGAACGAAAATAAACAAATCGCATGTCAAATCAAAATGATCACAGATTAGTTAATGTTCGTCTCATCAATGATTCAGAAAATATTAGATTTGAAATTCCCAGAACATTTTTGATAGCAAGGACAGTCTGCAATTCCATCTTTTGACATTTCATTGCCTTTTTTGATAGTTAATAGTGAAGTAAAGAACGAATAATAACAAATCGCTAGTCAAATTAAAAATGATCATAGATTAGTTAATTTTCGGCTGATCAATGTATCAGAAACTCAAATTGATTTGACATCTATGCTAAATTAACAGCAGTGTTAGTTGATCAGTGATTTGACAGACCTTTCAGAAACCGGGTGTTAATCATTTAGATATTTACGATAGCTCAAGTTTTAGTTATCTTCGTAAAGAATCCTCGTAAGTTGCAATTACTCCAACACTGGTAAAATGGATTGATGAATCTTAAAATTCTTAAACGAATCGATCGTTTGACTTGTCTGTTATAACTTATGAGGCTATAGTTGTTTTTTTGTTCGTCGTTTTCTTAGCATTATATGAGGTAGGGTGTAGACAGATGGTGATACGTTCCTACATGACTACCTACTGCTCTTATTGGTTGATTCATTAAGAGCAAAAAAGTGCACGAAAATACCTACTTCTTCCTTATGTCAAGCCGGTATATGTGAAAGTCGCAGTTTGTAGTTAATGAAGTAATATGTCTTCACAAATCACAATACCTGGCATTGGGTCGCTATCTGTGTGCTCATTGTGGTCTCTTTGCCAGTTGGACTCCGGCGGGGGAGGCTCCGCTGCGACCCCAAACAGTCCAGACACGGCCCCCGCCACCATCTGTCGCGCAGACTTCACGGCCGTCTGTGAATACCTAATTCGTTTTTTTATTTGCTTTTTCCAAAGATTTCTCGTGTTTCAAATTGATTATCAATTGACAGGCTGGTAGTGGAAGAAATGTTACCAAATACTTCATTATGGTAACATACCGACACATTGATGTCTATCTCCGGCACCCCCGTGAGGTCTGCAGCTCTCTGCGCCAGATTCTGTACTGTGGGGTCATTTGGGCACCCGGTTTCCACTAGCAGCATCAGCTCTTGCAGGTAGTCTCTGTATACGATCTCGTCCACTACAAAATAAAAGACTAATTAGTAGTAAGTTATATTATCAATTCAACATTGTAGTTACTTTTCGTTCAGAAGTACCTATAGTCTGTCAAGAAAGAGTAGACGCAGTACACACTCAAAAGGTGTTTTTTTCTCTTTGTATTTCCACAGAGAACGCTTTAAATACACTTTAAATATTGCACATTTTTATCTCGATTTAATAAGGTTTTTATATTTTTATGTGCTTTCAAAATTGAGTACAGCGTTTACTCTTTTTTGACAAACTATAGGTTACATACAATTATATATTATTATACTAGCTGTCCCGGCAAACGTTGCTTTGCAAAAATAATATAAAGTATTTCGAGCATATTATTATTTTATTGAAGTGACCAAATATTGTATGTTACCATAGTAACGTCCCATCCCGTCCCGTCGCACAATCAATGGTCGCCGTCAGTCTCAGGTTGTAATAATTTACTATTATTTATTCAACAAATGCACTTATCAATACATAAAGTACCCAGTAGCCGATTCTCAGACCTACTGAATATGCATATAAAATTTGGTAAAAATCAGTAAAGCCGTTTCGGAGGAGTTCGTGGACTAACATTGTGACACGAGAATTTTATATATAAGAAGATTACTTAAAATGATTATTGCGACGACTAGGGGAAGTAGGCTTTCTGTACCTGTTGGTGGTGCTACGATAATTTTCTGAGGATCCTCTATAGGCTGTTGTACGACAGGTACATCTGACTTGGCTACTGGTATTGCGCCTGTGGCTGTAGTTTGCATCGGCGTCGGGGGACCAGGTTGCGGCAAAAGGCTAGGCGCTGCATGCGGCTGCATTGCTGTATGTGGTGCGGGTGGTATCAATGTACCACCGTTCACTAACAAATCTGGCTTCGGCTGCAGCGTTATTTCTGTTCCTAAAAAATATGGATCAAATAACAAACAATCTGTGATTATCTTATTAGTTATCAAGTTTCTTTAAAACTGTATCAGTATCAAATAGATTTTAAGCGATATCTAGGTATGGTTTTGATATAGCTCAACCTGTATTAGTAAGATCCATGTCCTGGGTGTATGCCATCACATTTAGTGCAGAAGATAACGCTGGAACTACCCCGGCTGCACCACAGTCGGCGGCGCTAAAGTCGAGGGCAGGCGCGCGCCTGTCGAAAGCATGAGTTCGTAATTCGTTGATTAAGCTAAACGTCAACCCATGTAGAGTAGTAAGAACCGTGAGAGGGGTGTTACATACGCTAAAGCTGGCTTGGTGGGCGTTGATATGGACACTCTCCCCCACATTAGCAGCCGCAATTCTTCGCCGCTGATGCCGCGCTTGCGTAGCTCCGCTATCGTCACTTTGCCAACACGCTAATGAAGAATTTTCAATCAAATATGAATGATGTTTAGAATTAAGTACGACATGAGACATTGAAAAACAGAAACCTCAATTATAGAAAGTTTCAAAGTTCTACATACCTTCCAATTTGCAAGGGCACCTTTTCGCTGTTTGGCTCTGGTCTTGGCCTTGCTCTTGATGACCATGACCCCTCGTTGCTCGTAGCGGGGGTCGTCTGAGGGGCCCAGCCCTATGGAATACTCCTGTAGATACTTATGTGCGTCTTCCTGAGCTACTGAGCGTTCCAGCGATACGACAATTTTAGCCCACTGTCGAAGAAAGTGTGATTGATGGGTTAATGTTTTATAAGGTGTCCATCATAATTCATAACCTTTGGTGCGAATTACTAGCCATCTGGATGACCATGGCCCATGACTTGGTTGAGGATATGTTTTTTATTATTTCGAATTTTCATTAATTGACGACTTAATATAATTGATTGTGCATTTTACCTGCTTTACCCACTCTTTTTCCGATTGCTCAATGACGTGTGCATACGTGTTGCCCATCATGGCGATGAGCATGTTAAGCAGCAGAATTGGCACGAACACCATGAAAACGGTAAACACAGTCTTCGATAAATTCGGGTATGTTGTTTGTCCTAAGTCTGTGTACTGAAATAGGAAAGATGAACTATAGTTTAGTGCTTCGTTACGCATACTAAAACTGCTTCATAGGTTTGCTTACGCTATAGTCTCCTAAAGTGATTTGAAACAAAGCCATCCAAGTACTAGGATAACTCGAAAACAATGTCGATTGCACGTTTGGAAATCCTGAAAAAATAGTTAACCAGTTAAAAATTTGAAACTTCCAACGAGTCACAACACTAAGAAAAAAGTTTAGTGAGTTGTCTTACCCCTGTATAGAAAATAGAACGATTGCGAAAATCCAAACAGCACTATGCTGTATATGATGCCGAACGTGAACATGTCTCCGGTAATCATGCTGTAGATCATCGTCACAAACGGACCTGTTAACTTCACTGCTCTGAAAAATGGAATTCTATTGTGGTTCGAGATACTTAAAAATTAAAGGAACCCATTTCACCAAAAACATCATGACAATTTTAACCAGTCTGAAAGGTGAAGTCTGAAAAAAGAACGCAAACTTACCCAGCAAAAAACATCAGGAGAAACCAAGACCCTGGCAATACGAATATTAGAATGGCTTCTTCCACTTCATTTTGGCGCCCAAGTCGCGCTGGTATGCAGGCCAATAGTAACAAGTTTGAGAACAGAAATATGAACTTCGCTGGCTCATGTATCTGTAACAAAAGTTATAAGATACATGAGTTGAGACAATATTCAAGTCAAAACTACTAATTTCCTATCCAATCGAAGCTGAAAAATGGGTAGTTATATTAAAGAGTTAAATACCATTTAAACATGACTCGCTGAAAGAACCTACCAGTTGCTTAAAATATGCGACAACTCCTTGATTTTTTAGTTCGTCGCCTTGCTGAAGAAATATATAGCATAAGGTACTGGCAATAGTTCCGAGCTCACATCCCAACCTAATGCCGCCTCTTGCGTCCGTGATTTCCATGCTCCAATCGGGTTCGACGTCTGCTTCCAAGCTACTGTGTCGCAGATACACAGCGATCGACAGAAGAAGGAGGTGAAGCATCAAAATTAACAACCGCTTGAGAAACTTTTTCTGGAAGAATAATTAATCGAGAGATGTTAGTTTTAGATAATAATAAAAAAACCGGTTGTCTGTAAACCGGTTGGTTGTCTCTCACTTGCACTTGAAGCCTCAGACTTCATGTGCCGAGTGCGAGTTAGATGTGAAAAGTCCGAATGATTTTACTTCGGTTTATCCGAATAAACTCCTAACTCATCGACTGTCAAGATTAGGCGAGTGTGAGTTACGATCGAGCTAAACCACTCGATCTGCGTTTACTCATCGTGAGTGACGAGCAATTGTTTCGTAGTGTTGGTAGTATTGAAACGTCAAATTATTAACCAACTAATTTTAGTAGTGTTTATTTTAAGAGAGAAGTAAACCAAACGAATGGTCTATTTAAGTTGTATGGGTTACCAAACAAAATATTATCTTGATTCTTGATAACAATAGGTAGGTACTTACCTATGTAACTTTCGTGTTTAAAACTAGATACTACTTATAATTTTACACTTCAAATATTATGAGAACAAGTAATTATTGTTCTCAATAATTGTAATAATTGATGGTTTCGTTTATGGAGGAGTAAGTTTAAAAAAATATGAGGTTGTACTTGGAGGGAAGGGCACTATGGGAAAAAGACTCTCATAACCACCCTTTTTGAATATACCAATTGATAGGGGGCGCCAAGGGAAGCAAAAAAGCTCATATAAACTTTTCTCAAAAATCAAACCCTGTCGAATGACAGGCTGAAATGTGGCCCGTTAGTAGGTATGGCGAAAATACTTAGACAAATTTTGACGAAAAAATTCAACCCCCTATGACCACCCCTTTTTATTATACCAATCGATAGGGGGTGTCAAGGGGAGCAAAAAAGCTCAGATAAACTTTTCTCAAAAATCAACCCCTGTCAAATGACAGGCCGAAATGTGGCCCTGGTTAGTATGGCGAAAATACTTAGACAAATTTTGACGAAAAAATTCAACCCCCTATGACCACCCCTTTTTACTATACCAATCAATAGGGGGTGTCAAGGGGAGCAAAAAAGCTCAGACAAACTATTCTCAAAAATCAACCCCCGGCTAGATAGAGGCCGATATACAAACCTCGTTAGGGCTACGGTTCACAAACCTACCCCAATTGTTTTGGTGATCATATGGGTTGAGGAAGGATATTTTGGGTGAGAAAAACCTCCCTATGCCACTTCCACCCCCGGATATCCCCCCCCCCTCCCCATTTAGATAAAACTAATCAAAATTCCCTACTGTATAGTAACAGTAATTAATAGCAATTTTGCCCAATACGACATGGTTGGGTTAGGTTAGATGGCTAAGGCGGGAGCGTAGCTTGGTGGTTGGTTATATTTTGTGTTTGCTTGGTTGGTTATTTTTTGTGAACCACCCAGAAATAGTAGCCCCGCGTGGCGGGGCTCCGTCGACTTTCTTTTGTAGTAGTTTGTCAATCCCTAGAGTGAAATTCCTAAGCCGAAGGCTTAATTATTATGTTGTGTTAACAGAAGATTTTTTGTATAACCTCCAGTCCTGGCAACAGAAATAAATCAAGTCCCGACAAATGTATAACCTCCTCCTTTTTGGGCACATACATTACATACATTTCGGCCTGTCATTTGACAGAGGTTGATTTTTGAGAAAAGTTTATCCAAGCTTTTTTGCTCCCCTATCGATTGGTATAATAAAAAGGGGTGTGTAGGAGCTGCTTACTCGACTACACCCTTTTTGTGATATGATAGATTGATTATTAAATTAAAATTCCTTGATAATATAAAATGATAATATATTGACTGAATGTTAATGCTAAAAATGAGTGCGCGATTGATGACGGCTTGTTGCGATCTGCCCGAGAGTATGCACTTGCCGGGACTCCGGGAAAATAATTATGTAGGATCAGCAATGTACATGCTAGCTCGTACATGCTCCCGAGCCGCAAGATGATGAAGGTGATACAAGGTGAAAAACAATAGGTCCTTAAACTAACTTAATGCTAATACATTATTTGTCATCAATTGACACAAAAGAGTGAAGTACGGGCAAAGTGCCCCGACTTTGTTGCCTGCTAGGGCCACACACTTTGTTATCGTTATCACTAATAGTTTGCACTTTCTCAAGACACTGATCACTTTTTGATTGCTGGTGCATCACTATAATATTTCCGCGAGAAGTCATCTCTATTCCTTCAGCCTCCCTTTGCATTGGAGGTGCTGCTCTTACAACGCTCTACATTTCCATAGTAACAATGATCCAATGATCAAAATTAACACTGCAATGACATAAATAACGGTATAATGATGAATGTCATGATACGAAAAGCTTTCTAATGTTGGATCATTCTGCTTAAATCGTCTAGTTGCTTCTGTAAGGCATGTAGCTGTTCTCTCTGTTCAGCTGATTCGCTATAACTGGTGATGATTCAGAGAACCACATATTAAAAAGATGATTGATCGGAGCAATATCTCCAAAGGAAACCTGAGGGTTCACGTGTAACATACTACTGTCTTCTTTGTGCGAGTGAACAGAAAAGTCCTTTGACTTAATCAAGCATCCTTGTTTGACGCTAAACAATCCTGACTGTGATAATCGTGCAGAGCTTATTTCATCGTAGCATAATATATTCAACGAGCAGTTCACAACAATAGTAAAAATATGTATTGATCCTGTGGGTGTCGATCCACATGTTATCACACTCTGCTATACTGTATAGACAACTTTTAGCTGCTTTGTTTTGCCTGCATAAACTCTCGTTACCTTTAAGTTGATATTCCGCTTTACTGAGGCGACATAACATATTTTCTGAATGTTGATTGAAACAAAGGAGCAACTCCGTTTCTGTCATGGTGATAAAAGTATCCTTCTTCAAATTAATTGCTATTATATTTCCCAATGGGAGTGATGCTGGTTGCATTTTTTCGTCGAAGTTTTTCTGTCTTTTTCCCATAGTGGCTAGTGCCCCGTTTCCTTTAGGCCAACCCGTTGGGAAGATTTCAAATTTGTTTAACACCTAGCTCTCTGCACAACCACTTCAACATATTTTGTTTAGTAATGCGATAGCGATCATGGAATTGTTTCTCTGAGAGGTCTAGTGCATTGAATGATGCACGAGAGTTTGCATTGCTCCAAGCGGTATAATTACGGCTATCGTCTGCCTCCGCAGCTGCAAACATTCTCCAGGCGAAAAAGGAGGGATCGGCCATGATATTATGCTAGTTTTTGATATAAGTAATATATTAACTGTGAAAATATTCTTCTATCTCCACGATTTCACTATGAAAAACACAAGTGATAACTTTACTACGGTATAAACGAAATAAACTCCGAAGTTAGTGTATCGAAATGTCAAAAATGCAACTCGCACTAGCCCAATACTTGAACCCACCAATCACAGGCTCTAACGCTCTCACCTACGATCGCGTAAACAATCCTCGTATTCGTTAAACTTGTACGTAAAAACTCGCACTACCATATTTTGTTTCTCGCGTTTACAACTAGGTGGCGCTGTACTAATCTCATACAAATTCCAAGTAAACGCAAAACGCGCTCACGATCGAATGCAAATGGAAAAACTCACACTTAGCACAGAGCCAGGTAACGCCGCATGAGTCATGTTTTTTCGTGCGTGCAGCCGGCTCCATCGAATTATAAGACGTTGTCACGTCAAAAGGAAGTCGAAATGCGTGCCGCCTTATAAACTGTCGCAACCAAAGCACAACCATATTATTATTTTTAACAAAAAATTAAAACCGACTTCCAAGGTAAAAACAATAATAACATTAATATGAACTAAAAAGTATTAAATAATTAAATAGTGCCTTTTTCCGAATTCGGCTAAACCTCGACTATTTCTGTACTCAATCTTCATTATTTTGAAGTCGGTACCAGATAGCTGAATCTTCAGTCCTCTGACAGAATATTTGAAACTTTTGGAACTGGCACCGACTTCAAAATTATGAAGATTTTGTCACAGTATAGCAATATTATATCCCTACAGTAACGAAACGCCTTTGATGTCGCACGATGCCGCCACCGGTGTAGGTACCGAGCAGATATGCCAGGGTTGCCACGAAACGGGAAATAAAATAAAAATAAAATATTGTGCTTGTAATGTTATCATATAATATATAATCTGTATAAATTTGACGACCTTCGTGGCTCAATGGTTAGAGTGTGTGGCAACTCAAGCCGGGGGTCGCGGGTTCGAATCCCGCCGACGCAACAAAAAAGTTTTTCAATGTTCCTGGGTCATGGATGTGTATTAAATATGTGTATGATATAATAAAAAAATCTTAAATACATGTATATTGTATAGTATAAAAGTATTAAATATATTTCCTTTGTCTGGTACCTGTAGCACAAGTCCTTCAGGTACTTAGCACGGGGCCAGACTGACGTGGTGTGAAGCGTCCATAGATATTATTATAATCAGCGTGTTATATTTACATAAGTCGTACTGCCAGATATTTACGTGAAACTTTATTTTTAGATGATTTAGTTCTCTATTTAAAAATTTAATTCAGCCATCAAGCCCCATAAGCTCACCGGTGAGCGAGACACAATATAATAACAATAGATTTTCAAGACTCCACGATCGAAGGATTAAAATAATGAAGACGCATTCTATAAAATATCCAATAATTATTTATAAATCACATAATTGGTAGGTACGGTAGGCCACCCGCCAGGCCGCCACACATCAGGTGTAACAGAACTCAGAAACGCTTCAAAACTCGCTCATAATACGTGCGCGGTAAGGGCGGTCCAAAGGTCAACATGTTACACTTGATGTGTGGCCCTGTGTACCTCGCTAGGTAGGTACTAATTAGTATGTAAGTTGTAACAGGGTATTTGACAAATTTTTAATGTATTCGTTGTGTATTCTATATTGTTTCTCTTCAAGTTACACTTTTTACAACGTGGGTTACAATTAAACAAAGATGCAAATAAATGCCGCCAAGATCAACACAATATTAGTGTTAACAGCTGTGAGCCGATATTTATAAAAATTTAAACCCTTTTTGTTTTTTAATCAGATTTACATCCGTATACTGAAGTCTGAAACCTTATAATATCCCATGTTTATAAGATAAGTTATCGTTTTACAATAATTACAACACAAAATTCGTAGACAACGCGCCAACGTCACCCCTGCGCGGGCAGGTACACAAACTCCGGGAGTTTGTGTACGCGGATCCGCGCCGCCCGCTTCCCCGCGGGTACCCCTCCGTTGCTCTGCGCAAGTACATTCGTTTCACTACTGTAGGGATATATTGCTATACTGTGATTTTGTACAGAAATAGTTGAGGTTTAGCCAAATTCGGAAAAAGGCTCTTTTAAATTATTTAATACTTTTTAGTTCATATTAATGTTATTATTGTTTTTACCTTGGAAGTCGGTTTTAATTTTTTGTTAAAAAAAAAATAATTTCACTCTTTTTAGTTACACTAGTAGGTAAACCTTCGCGTATATTTTACGTATCTTATTACAATTTGTTAGAGTCACAATTCACACTTACAAAATAATATATTATCAGTGAAGTGAACATATTGTGCTAAGTAATTTAACAATTTTAATGCTTCAAGCCCCAAGCGGTCACCGGCGCGGCGATTGCAATAACAATAGAAAGGCTATTGTGTCTCGTTTTTCCACGATCGAAGGATCTATCAGATAAAAAATTGTATAAACTTGCATAGGATGTAGCGTAGCTACTCATAATATATAATATTATCATTATTATTGACAGCTGCAGTTCTTGTAAATTATAATCAAGAATTCAATTTCAAATCGATACTTAGTGCGCCATCTATCGATTAATAAGTATAACTAATTAAAAATACACTCAATGACTGTTTTGTTGAAATACTCTTTTTAAAATAACTTTATTTTAATTCTATTTGTCTATTAAAATTTTATAAAGTAAAGTTAGTAAAGTATTCGATCTGTATATATAAAGTAGTAAAGTATATTCTATCTGTCGTCTGCCGCCACGCGCCGCACGGCGGCGCGGCGATGCCGTCGCCTCCGCGGCGCTGACCGCCGTGTATTAAACAAACAGGTGTTGTTATACAGTAGATAATAATAATTATTATTAGTATATCCATACCTATGCCTTGTACTATTATCTATTCTGTGCCATGAGACGTTGGTGACTTTAATACGACGTGGTTATGATGATGACGATGATGATGATGATGATTATGATGATGAATATGAATTGCATAGTAGCATATGCTTTCTGTTCTTAAAACAACGCCGAAACTCCCAAACGTGTATCTATAAGGAGTCAGGAGTTCTCTCAGCATCTTCGAAACCATGGTATATCTTGACCCAATATTTGACTTTTTGGTAGCATATTCTTAGTACACTTCACATAAAACCAAAATCACCATTTATGTTTCCATATAAATTTCGAGGATCGATTACTCCTGGATCCCATCATCAGGTCACCACTTTTGTGAACATGGTACCAAATTGGAATGAAACCAAATACAACAAAACAAAAATTTCGAAAATCGGTTCACAAACGGCGGAGTAATCGTTGAACATACAAAAAAAAAATCCACAGCCGAACATATAACCTCCTCGTTTTTTGGAAGTCGGTTAAAAATACCCACTCTGGCGAATGTCTTCCACTTCTCTTCTAATAATCTCTGAATAATTCCTCCGTCCAACATATTTAAGTGCTCCTGCTTGGTACCATTAAGTATTATAAACAGGGCTGAATTCCAATCTGTAAAAAATATTTCACTTATATTATATTATTCACTTATATTATTAATGCCAAGGGCAAGGACCAAATTAAAAATAAATATAGGACTATTAAAATATATACTTACTTGTCCGTCCATCAGGTAGTAGCGTGTCAAGCGCGTTTAGAGGATACGCAGAGCAGGTGATGTTCGAATACCGCCAAAACTCCCGACAGGATAGCTCCAACATTTCCCTAAACACAGAGGCTCTGCCAAGTTGACACGCCAGGGTCAGAGGCGTGAATCCTGCACGGTTCAATCTTCCATTACTCGCAGGTACCTTCGGGTGTCGAAGCGCGTATCCAAACATATCCTAAAATATATCCAGGGACCAAAGTAACACTAGTAACTGTACGAATTTTTATTTTAGCACAGGGTTTTGGTAAATTGAGCGATATCGTCTAGGCACCAGCGGGCACCGACTTACCAATTTATCACACACAACTACCATGTGCAGAATCATATTTCCAAAAGAGTCTTGGGCATCAGGATCCGCATCTGAATCGAGAAGAAGGTTGTATACAGCCTCGTTAGCACAGCAAGCGGCCCAGGCCAGGGGATATTCTCCTAAATATGCGAGACCTTCGTAATTTGTCTGGCGTGCAGGCGGGACGCATTGTTGATCTCGGGGAAGGAAGAAGCTCCCTACAAAAATAACCAAAAAAATTATCAAAAGTTTTTGACACGGGAGTTTCAATAAACACCAAATAATATATTATTACTAGCTGACCCAGCAAACGTTGTTTTGCCATATAAATAATTTTTGGTATGAAAAATAGATGTTGGCCGATTCTCAGACCTACTCAATATGCTTACAAAATTTCATGAGAATCGGTCAAGCCGTTTCGGAGGAGTACGGGAACGAACATTGTGACAAAAGAATTTTATATACATAGGTATAAGATTAGACCGTATGGTAAATAGATTATTACCTATGGCACGCTGGTTTACGTCAGCACCAGCCTCTACCAGGTCTTGTACCAGCTCATTGTTACTGTACGCGATCGCCAAGTGTAACGAGCTAGCACCTAAACAAAAGAAATAGATAAAAATATATGACAACGTAATTAATTTTTAATTTTTAGTAGTTAAACGGAAAATAAAGGAAAATAGTCATTTTAAATTAACAAAACAGTTACCTAGATATTCTTCACCTTCTACGATGTCTAACGAGAGCTTGGGATAACATTTTACCAATGTTCTTGCAATTCGGGTGTGAATCTAAAAAAAAAATCTTGATTTTTTCAGTGCATACGATACTGCAATTCGAACCCAAAAAGATATTTTGGCCTTGTTCCTCCACTTCGAAGTGGAATTTGGCGAGCTCCTGAATCATTTTACTATACGAGAGTCGAGATGTGTTTTTGTAAATATTTATCGATTATCCATAATCAGGACTTGCAAGGCGAAGAAAATTGGTCAAAGATTTCTATCTAAGCTATGTGCCAACCTAGCTGTAGGTACTCGTCTCTTTCACTTGCGCATTGAAAGATTACTATCTCATTTCCACAGGAACGTGAATTTTATGATACCTGTTACCTAAATAATAATTATAGTGCTATTTACATGTCATGTAGATACCTACTTACGAACGACGAGTGAAAAAGACCAGCAATAGATCAATAGAGAAATTTTCCCATGTTCAGTGAACAAGCTTTATACACATAATAACTATTACTGTAATATAAAGGATTGTATTTAAGTATTCTTACCTTCGTATCGCAAATTATCAGGACGTGTAATAGAGACTCTCCCAGTGCTCCGCGGTAGCTCATCTGCCAGCACGCGGTGTGGTCCTCCCACTTGGCCAGGGGGTCGTGAGGTGACAACGACGCTTCTATGGGCAGCACTACCTGATTAACAGCAATATCACATTGACGGGCTACGGTACTATTGGCTGGGACCCTGTAAGACCCTATTAGTCTGTAGGTAATTATGTTTTGTTCTTACTTGCTCCTGATCTCTAAACTTCCACCTTAGATATTCCGCTCTGTTAATTACTCGACCGCGACCACCGGCGTACATGTACGCAGACAGCTCTTCTCGTATCAGCCTCTCAGCAGCTAACATGCCGCCTCGAGTGTATGTATCCAACAACAAACCTCCTGAAATTATTTCAATACCTTAAATTATCAAGAATACCGGCCAAGTGCGTACCGGGCCCCGCGGGCGGCCGCGCAATAGATACCTACCTATAGGATTCCGTAGTTCTGTACCGCTAGTTTTTTAATTTTTGTATGGTCAATCAATCATCGAGGAAATTGATTCCTATGCATTTGAGAGACCAACGTCATGTCGTCGATCATGTCAATTCAATGTTAATTGTGATCTGTCGGCTGAGTTTGACGTAACGCGACCAAACTGCGTAGGTCCCCCATTTGCATAGGAATCAACTTCTCTGATAGTACGTACGTTTATAACGAGTTTTACACTACAATACCTACTATAAACATTCAATGTTATGTTCAAATGAATTTGAACGTAAACTATTACTTCGCCGAATAGGTACTCTATAACTTATGAAGTCTTCTTAGCCGTGATAGTTTTCCTTTAAAATTCAGCATAAAGGTAAGTACTATTTCTTACATGTATAGCACGGGCGTATATTTAGCTTTGATAAGAGGGGGGTCCCTAACGTAAAAAAGCGGCCAAGTGCGAGTTGGAATCGCCCATGAAGGGTTCCGTAATATTATGCTCCACGTTCAGACGGTTTCTGGCCTTTTTTTTTAATGATTAACAGTTGAGAGGCCGCTCTCGCAATAAATGACTGCAGCTTCTATAATATTATGTAGTTACCTACCTTTTTTGTAATCTGCAAGCTTGTATAGGACAGTATGTTCTTCTGTATGTGGCTGCGATATTACACGGTCAAGCACGGATCCGACCGCCTGGATGTTAGAAGATGAGCAGAGTTTACCAAGAGCCTGGCCCATTATTGTCTAAATCAGCACCAAAAAAGATGGAATCAATAATATTTAACAGCCTGTGTTGAAATAAAAATAAAATAAAAAATGTTTTATATATCTGAGTTTTGAATCAAATCATTTCAGAATGTCTACCTGATGCCTACGCCCGGTTCGGGAACTACCCCGGCTAGAAGGACCGGCGTAAGAAACTCTCACGGGGGACCGGGACGGGCCTTGCCGCTCCACACTCGCGAAATATATTCGTGTGAATCTTCAATAGAGAACCTTCAAGATGACCGTTCCACACTCGGGAGAACATGAGTGATGAGAAATAAGAATCTCACGAGATTCTGACGAATAGAATATCCCGCGAGAGTGTGGAGCTAGCTTAATGTTACTATTTATTGTAGGTACGTGGCTAATACTGACCTTTATTATTAATTGATGAAAAGAAGGAGAAGTGTTTTGATGTTTCAAACGTCCTGATTGACAGTTTTCTGATGTTTGAAAATTGAATTAGAAATATCAAATTCAATCTGATCTGAACAAGTTTTAATATTTATTCAAATAAGTAGATGCAGCTAAAAATTGAAAGAAAATATTTACGTACAACTAATGAATGCAAAATATTGTACTTACTGGTATGTGGAGCTTATTACACATTTTATAAACAATAATACCTACCTATTAAGATAAAAAATTAAAAGGATTTAGATATTAATAAAAGAAGTCATGGACGAGAAAAAAGCATATTTTTCTAGTCCGCGGTTAATTTACATTAAGCTATTAAAATCTTTAGTCTTTCTTTAGTATCAGTTTTTCGTCCAACACTGAAAAATAACAATTTTAATTTGAGCTGTGCAACATTTTTATTGTGTAATTTATGCTTGCTACTTGCCTTAATGAGTGGGTAATATTTAAGTCACTAAACTTGTTTGTTAAAGTTCAAAAATATTTATTTTTGATGAAATTATTGTTTTATACAATAAACTAACCAGCCACTGAAATGTATAGTAGCTAAGGAGTTATGCCCGTTTGTTTACCACCATAGCAACCAAATATAACAGCTATCCTACCCATATATTATATAATATCTATGAATAATAAAAACTAAGGAAGAGTAACTGTGTCTTAAAATTTGTTCCAATTCAACAAAATGTGACCTTAATACTTGCATACTTTATGCAAAAAGAGGCCCGAATACATGCAAGAATTTCTTGTAATTCTAGAAGTGACAATTATTGTCAACAGCTTTATTTTGTCAATAATTTGAATGTAGTGTTTCGTAGCTATTGCCATATTATATTAGTGTGTGCAAAGAACCTTGAGAACAGTATGGAAGTTACGTTTCCTTAGTTTTTATTATTTGTAGGATAATATAGAGTAACGGCTAGTAATCTGCAATGGCTACTAATAACTTTTATAAGGGTTCCTAGCAGTAACTGCTAGGAACCATTATAATTGCTATCTGTCCGTTTGTATCCACTACAATAAGTATTTATTATTATTAAAATGTATATAGTAGAAAATATTGCCAAGCTTTAATATCTCAGTCAATTTTAATTGTAGATACCTTGTGTATGACCACAGGTAAAATTTACTATTTATTATATTCTATTTTCATTTCAGAAATGATGAAAGTAGACAGGATTAAGTGCTGGAAATCTATTGTTTGAAACGAGATGAACAACCAAAGTGAACAAGAAGTTTTTATATGAAACCAGATAATATGATGTTATAATTTAATGAAGGTATCATAATTTAATACTCAGCTTTATTTTATAATCAGCTAGTGTAAGTTATTTACATTATTCTTATTTCGGAGTCGTATCTGTTGTCATAGGTGTTATTGATTCTTTTTTTTTTATTAAGTACTTATGTGAAATATAATGTAATCTATAAGTACCACGGATCTAATACAAAGAGGAAGTGTGATAATCAAATTTCTTTATGAAATGACACGTGACAATTTGCGGGGTGAGGGCAGTGCCGTAAACAGGGCGGTGCCACCGGTGCCTAGGCACAAGAAGACTCTGGGGGGCGCAAGAATGGCCAGGCCAGAGAGGCCTATACAATAAACATAGCATTGCTCTGGGTAACTATAACATCTAAAAAAAGGGCGCAGTTATAGAAGCTCGCACAGGGCGCAAAAAAGGCTATTTACGGCACTGGGTGAGGGGGGGGTCAAGCTCCCCCCACATTTCAATATTTCATCTATTGGCTAAAGTAAAACTACTAGCTTAGGTCGATATTGATGTTACTATGTAGTTCAGCTATCTTACACTAGATGTCAAAAGTCTTGATAATAATTATGGGACATACTCAGAAGTCAGAACTTTAAGAAATGTACATTAAATATTGATTAAGGTCAAGGATGATAAGGTCAATAAATAAAAAAAGCGTTAGAATGTATAATATGTTATAGGGGACAAACAAGTAAACGGGTCACCTTTACTGGTGGAAAGCAACTTTCGTCGCCCATGGATACTCGCAATATCAGAAGAGCTGCAGGTGCGTTTCTGGCCTTTTAAGATATAATAGGATAGGGTAGGTAATAGGGCAGGGGAGGGTAGGGTAGGTAGTAGGTAATAGACCATACTCTTTCAGTTACTTACTTTATTTTTTTATTTTTGAGCGAGCCCCACATTTTTATGAATTTTTTTAAATCAAATATAATAATAATATCACATACCTAATATTACCTATTAATATTACAAAAAAATGAAAACAAAAACTTAAAAGAAATGTCCGCAAACAAAAACGTTTTTGTTTGTCGAACCTATGGCTGGCCAAATGTCATCGCGCCTCAACATTAGCAAACAAAACTGTCATTGCGATACTTATTAAAATAATTTAATTCTAAATATGGCCCTAGATATTATTTGTTACGTTTAAAATACATAGTTATCCTAGATGACGACAGATGGCGGTTTATAAGTAATTTAATTTAATAATAAAAGCTATAACCTATAAGCACGGTTTTAGCTATTCAATGTGTTTAGGACTCAGTGTATAACGGTTTTCAATATTCAAGTATGATTATTGCAATAAACTTAAGCAAAACTATACGCATTTACGTATGTATTATCTTTCAAAGGTTTGGCCATCTAGTGTCAAGTAGCATAATAAACGCTGAAAGCTAAAATGTAAAACTTTTATATTTTCAATTACATTTAAAACTATTTACAAATGAAATGTGATGGTTTTTATATTATCAGAACGTCTGTCTGTGTAACTTTGACATTGTAAAACACAATACTTCATCCTTTCCTTGTTAAAAAAAAGAACATCAATTTATTGGGATTCTCGTTACGTGTACACCTGACAAACGCTGTAAGTGTACTTACTAACTTAAGTCTCGCCCACAATGATGGCGTCAGGACCTAGTTGAAAATCACAGTGCACAGTTGCTTAAGTCGGCACTACATATAGGCGAACGCGTTGGCCGACGCGTTTGCCAACGCGTAGGCCAACGCGTTCGCCTATATGTAGTGCAGACAAAACGCGTCGGCCAAAGTCTAAATACCTACCGCCAACGTGCGAGTCGCCCGTTCTACACATTGGGCCGACGCATTGGCCAACGCGTTGGCCAACGCGTTCGCCTGTATGTAGTGCCGACATTAGACCAGCTCCTCTTTGTATTAGCTCCGTGATCTATACAAAAAAAAAAACAGACCCACAATAACCATAAAAGTAGTTGTAGACATTACTCAAATACCCACAGCCATGTTATTGCTCTAGCCAAGTGTACAGATATATTTATACTAAGTATAAAATATTTTTTTGCATTGTGTAAATGAATTAATTTTTTTATTTCTACAGATGAATAAAGTGAAAGAAGAGGAGGTAACTGAATTCCAAGATATACAATTAAAAGTTCCAATAATAAAAACAACACGACTAGAAAATATGTGCATTTTTCAAAATAAAATAAAATATGGAAAACGAAGACATGTCATAGATAAAATTCTAAGTGAAAGCTATATTAAAACAAATAAAAGTTTATGCACTTGTAAAGAACGAGATATACAAAAACATAATATTTCAAACAAAGCATTGTTGCGTCGACTAAGCTTACTTAGCGGTAGTAAAAAGAATAACAAATTCGAAAATGTGAGGCTAATTTCAATTTCTCATGTAGATCTTTTGACAGATGATTCCTCTGACGAACATACTTTAGCTGATGTAAAAAGAATAAAGGCAAAAGATAACAATAGTGTTCACAAAAGTGAGCCCAATAATACGGTATCAAATGCTTGTGATGATAGTATATCTGGAAATGTTTTTGAAGAAATATTACCCCCAAGACATTCTTTGTTTGTTGATGAAAGAACAAAAAGTGAAACAGAGAAAAAAGATAGTAATTATGTTCAAACAAGTGACCCATTATCCACTGTATCCGACACTAGTGATCAATGTAAAATGGACAGATGTAATGAAGAGGAATCTGTTCCAATAAATGATCTCAGTTTAAAAATACGACATTTTAAAAACCGGAAATTTGAAGAACTTTTAAGTTATATGTCTAAGAAAGTAGATTTAAAATTAATTGAAATAATGAGGGACCAGCATTTTAATGTTATAATAATTATAGAAAATTATTATTTGAAATCGACAGATATATACATTACAAATAAATTAAACATTATTGTTGAAATAGCTACAGTACCGTATAATGATTATTCGTATATTTATAATCTGTGTAATAAAAGTAATGAATCAAATTTTAATACAAAATTCAGTTGGAACATACTACACTTACAATGTTGCTGTTGGCAAAATAGACAACACCAAATAGCTGTTAGAGTTCCAAAAGACTTTAGAAGGTTTTTAAAAACTCCACATTCTTGTATTAATTCATGTTCATGTTGTTACAATAGAAAGAACCGAAAGCAAATTAATGTTCTACCACTTCCTACTGCTTCTGGTAATATGACTCATTCAAAGAAATATTTCATACAAATACCTCAGAACACTCTTCAAGCAGAAGTGTTATCCTTTATGAAGAAGTCACATAAACCGAGTTCAGTTTCATACGCTAATCCTACACAATTTTACTCCTCAGTAACTCTTCAATTTCATTATGAAGTAACAAAATCAAAACAAGTGGCGGATCACAAGCAATGGACCGAAACTATTGAGTTGGGCAGTAAAGGCGAAATAGTTTTTCATGATAACAATATAGTCACTAAGTCAATGAACCTCGTCCGTCTGGAAATAAAGTATGTAGTAATAACTGATGGTTTTATAAAAGACGATATATGTTGCCGATATAAATATGAAGTAGTGTTGGAAAAACTTAAATCAGTTTTTAAAATTGATACTAATATATTGACTTATATACGTAGTGGACATAAGAACTTAAAATTTTATCAGGACAAATGTGAAACATGCATATTATCCAGTAATAAATCTAAAACAGTAAACTTTAAACACAATTATCAATTTAAAAAATTTGGTACCAGAGATACCATACCAATCGAATATTCAAGACGAGCAGTTGCTAATTATTCAAAACATGCAGTAGTAAATAATTCGAAACAAACAATAGTAAATCCTTCAAATCAAGCAAGTGAAGATCACTTAAGACCAGAAGTAATTGTAAGTCAGGCTAATCAACCGATTGTACAAACGGCAGACATAGGAGTAGGGCAACATAAGACCACTACTGAAGATGACATCCCGATCAACATTATTTTTAGTAGTCCTCCTGCATCGGTACTTTTACAATTACCACCTAATCAAAAAGTTAATTTAATAATACCTACACAAGAGGAAAATTCCAAAGTGATGCCTCAGATGAGAATGACACAACAAATTAGAACAGTAAATAATTTCCAGACATTCCCTAGCTTACTACAAGATTGTCCGCAAAATAAAAGTCAAGATGAAATTATTTTTCCTAAAATAACAGAAGTGTTTTCATTGAAGGAAAGTAACATAGTAGAAGAAGTTGAAAGCGAGGTAGATGTGAAAAGTGAAATCGATATTGAGGAAAATGAAATAGGCACAGGAGAAGACGATCAAATGATTAAATAACCTGATTCCTGAAAATGCATTTAAGTACTATTTTTCGGTTCAAGTATGTTAGAAACTTCAGCTGGAATAAAAACAAAATTGTATATGTAAAAAAAAAATCTTTTGTGCAGGTGGGATAAAATTTAATATGGCTACATGGCCTTTGAAAAGTTGTTGATAAAATGAAACAGTGAAATGAGCCTTGAAGTTAAAGTTTAACTTATCATATCTGAGCAGATGGTCCTCCAAGCTTAAAGTATTTTGAATGAGTTAGTCCGCTAGTCAAAACGTCTATAGATATAATTTGACCTTAACGATAAAACGGCCAAGGAGCAAATCGTCCTCAATTCATATAGTCCTTAGTGCATACGGTCTTTAACGGAACATAACATCAAATCAATTAGAGGTTAACGCATAATAAGCTCATGTATAAAAAATAACGTCGTTGCGCCTGCCAATTCCTGTATGAGTTTTTAGTAAAAATTTTAGGGGTAAACAATAATATGTTATTGTTTACCCCTAAAATTTATGTAATAGACATGTTACGCTCAAAGACCGAAAACGCTCAGTGAGCGAAAAAATGGCTCACAACGCGTTGTGGTAATAGTGAAACGGCCACGACGCAAAATTCGCGTCGTGGCCCTAGTGAAAACGGCCAATCACAGAAATACCACAAAGCGAAATTCGTGTCGTGGCTGACGTGCTATTCGACCACAACGTGTTGTGGTAATCGAGTAAAGCCATGACGCGTTCTGAGTTCTAATGAAAACGGCCACGACGCGTTCTGAAATCAGGCCGTGTTACGCAGGAGTAATTTTATAGCGCCCAAGTGTGTGCACAATACACAAGAGCACTCTGGTTTCAATGAAACTAGGCCAGTTACGCAGGAGTAATTTTATAGTGCCCAAGTGTGTGCGCAATATACAAGAGCACTCTGGTTTCAATGAAACTAGGCCAGTTACGCAGGGGTAATTTTATAGTGCCCAAGTGTGTGCGCAATACACAAGAGCTCGTACGCAGGAGTAGATTTATAGTGCCCAAGTGTGTGCGCAATACACAAGAACACTCTGGTTTCAATGAAACCAGGCCAGTTACGCAGAAGTTATGTTAGTGCCCACGTGTGTGCGCGTGTAAAAGTCGGTCCTGCACCTGATCTCTCGCCAGCGGCCAGTCATGTCGGTCTCCCGCTCCATTGGGTTATGAGAGTAAAGAATAGTGCTCTTGTGTATTGCGCACACACTTGGGCACTATAAAATTACCCCTGTGTAACTGGCCTAGTTTCATTGAATCCAGAGTGCTCTTGTGTATTGTGCACACTTGGGCGCTATAAAATTATTCCTGCGTAACACGGCCTGGTTTCAGAACGCGTCGTGGCCGTTTTCATTCAGACTTGGGCGACACGCACTTGGCCGGTTTTTTATGTTTTTTCAACAGAAATGATTTTAAAACAATTAGTTTTCTTTTTCAATTTGCGTCACTCACTCTTTGTTTTTCCTTGGTTTTTCCCATTGAGAACGACAGAAAGCGAGGACATTTTGCTCTCAGTAGGTTTTACTTTGCGAACATTAAGCATCAATAATTTTTTGCTACAAAAAATAGCATACTATTTCAATTGTGGACGTTTTGCTCCAAGGGTATTTTACTTAGCGGTCAATGTGACACCAAGAACGTTTAACTTACGGGACCTTCTGCTCAGAAATGTAACTTATTACTAAGTATTAAATAAAATAATAAATAAAAATTGTTTTATTTTCGAATAGACTTGTAACAAATGCTTTCAGAATGTTGATACTACTGGTGCCTACCAGGGAACTATCCCGGCGTAAGAAACTCGCACGGGATCCCACTTTTTACCAAAAAAGTGAGAAAAAAATTAATCTTTTTAAAATAAAATGTAAAAAATAATTTTCTCACCACTCTGTTTAAACATGATCTAATGTAAATATTTTGTACATTATTTAATACAAAATTGTTAATAAGATTGGTTTTATTTCTTAATCTTCCCTTATTTCTCAATAAAGCAAATAACGAAATAAATAATTAGGGCGCGTCCACAAATTACGTGAGGTGTTTTTATTTTTATTTTCTGACCCTCCCTGGTGAGATAAAGATTTATCATTCCTCTGTCTATGAACTCGATAGTAAATAAATAATAATCGATTAAAAAATCGATATATTTACCTATAAAAGTGGCAAACGAGGCGGGGTGCGGCGATGCCTTCGAATCGATTCCGCGCGTACGGGTATCATTCTGTCTATTCTAGTACGGGTCTGGTACGGGTATTGAGGTATTCCATCACTAAAGCACTCTTGTGACGCGACGTTACAGTAGGTATGAAAAAAGTGGCACGCTCGTTTCCATACAAAGGGAGCGACATGCGGCTTCTATCTTGATCTATTTCTGTGACAGTTCCCATAATTTCAATTAGTATGTATGTAGTTATTTTGTTGTTTGCTGATTCTTGTAGCTCGAAAAACTAACAATAGCAAATTTTCCTTATATTACTGTGCTATATTGTATTATACCTATAGCTTGTCAAAAAAGAGTAGACGCCACTCGCCGAACCAAAATTCTAATGTCGGCTGTACACTCTCGCCAAGAGAGCTCTCGGGCGAGAGTCTCGTGCGAGAGCCCCTTACCCGAGTGCAATCATGTACAATTCTCGCTTAGTTCAATCGCAGTTATGAACTCAGAGACGATGTACCATTATTTTTCTCTATGAGATGGACAAAAACACTTCTATTGCAGCTGCATGCCGTATAGCTCTCTGTGCTTATAAATAATAGTAATTGCCAAATATTTACACACTAAAAGTACAAAATTAAAAAAAATGGCGAAAACGTACTTATCTACGATCAATGATCACCACTCAACCATGCATCGAAAGATATCATTGTAATCCAAAGATCTATAATCATATTTAATTTTATTTCTCACAGATAATGACTGATAATGACGTTTAAATTATTGTTATTTTTCTGTTCTGCACTGTCTAGCGGTGCGACTAGTAGTGAAAAACGCGAGAATGTACAGTAATGCGCTCGCTTTCCTCGGGAGACCCTTTGTCTCGGGCGCAAAATACCGACACCGGACCGAGAGGGTCCAAGACAGGCGAGACGAGGCGAGCGCACCCATTTGTACACTCTCGCACTCGGGCCGCCTGACGCGGACGCCTCGCTGTGTCTAGGCGGAGTGTACAGCCGACATAATACTTTCTCCTCGTATTAATTACTGAAAATGTTTGTACTTTTTACACTTAAAATATTATCATTCTGGCACATTTTCTATTTAGTTTGATAAAGTTTTTCAATATTTACAATATACCTTGTATTTTAAAAAGATAAAACCGACTTTAAGTTGTACGTAATTAATAATTATGCTTGTATCAAAATTCCCTATCTCAAAAACTACTGAACCGATTTTGATGAAACTTGCAGCATTCCCTAAGTTGAACAAACCTAGTACAACAAAAAAAATCACTGCAGTTCCGGAGATATGCGTGCACAAACATAAAAACATATATACTTACTTACATACATAATATTACATAATACATAGTACACTTTCGAAATTTGGCACATTTGTTCAGAAGCTTCTATAGATTAACATGTACAAAAACTGGACAGTTCTGGAAATATTACATACATACGCGTCGAATTGATAACCTCCTTTTTTGAAGGCGGTTAGAAATATTGAAAAACTTTATCAAACCAAATAGAAAATGTGCCAGAATGATAATATTTTAAGTGTACAAAGTACACACGTTTTCAGTAATAATACGAGGAGAAAGTATTACGTACTTATATACAAACATCCACGCTATGAGCACAATAGACATAACTACCAGTAGTTCGACTGCAAAGAAATGGTAAGGTTTCAATATCTGTCAAATTCGTCGGGTTTGGGGGTGATAAGGCTGGCGCGCTGGCTGGTATAATTTATTTTGAAATTGAATTCTGACAGTTTTCTTTGCATGTGCCAAAATATAAACAACAACTTAATTTGTAGCATAAAGGTAATATACCTCCGATAGGTATATTAACTTTATGATTTGTAGGTAACGACCCTAGCGACGACTTTTGTCATAATACGTCAAACTTAAAAATTTTTACATCAGTTCTAACTTCTAAGTCGGCATACTCTATCATTCTGTCTACTCTGCTATGAGTGTCGAGTGTCGATTGTTGAATGTCGAGTTCAGTCGATCGAAAACTGAGATCGAGAACACGTGTTTGCGCTACTAATAAACGTGTTTTGCGTTGCCGTATGCCCAAGGTTATAGCTGTTGTAGTGTAGGCTAAAAGTCTTAAGAAACTTTAGATTTTAAGCGATTCTCTAGAAACTAATAGATTTTAAGTAACTGATGATATTATTTACTAGCGGGTACTTTTAATAAGTATTATATTATTCTACTAGTGAATACAATATCGACACCTATAATTTCGAGAACATGCAGGCGTTTATAAAATATACATACCTACATAGGTAAGTACCTATTACTTACATCTTTATTCTTTGCTAAATATTGAAATAATATTTTATGTTGAATATAATTTTATTAATTAATTACTTATTACACTAATTCGTTAAGTATATTCTATACAACGAGATTAAGTACTTACTTAATATTGTATTAATAAGTTTTACTGATTATTTATCCGGCTGCTTTAATCATAATTCATAAAAACGGAATATTATAATATTAAAAAAGCTAATTTAATATTTAATAATAATATTATTTGGTGCAGCGTTGTACCTACAACTACAGCCGCAGTTCCGCACACGACGAGCTATCCTTCAATAATGAAAATAAATTCCATGAAACAACAATATGTTTTACCTCTTTCTAGCTCATGAGCCTGTTTTCATAAGAGCGACAGAGAAAATAATATCTATACATCCCTCTTCCACTTGTAGGCGAGCAACGCGATCGTCAGTGACCCTCCGAAACGTGTACTTTCGCCATTTTGTTATCGTACGTCACGGTAAACGCTGCTCCTGCTATGATAGCGTTGTAATTATTTGTGTGTTAAAAAACTTGATTTTGGTATACAAAATATGCAAAAAGTGTGTGTGCCTCGTTGATGGTAATCAAGAATTGCTCAAAATACATAAACATAATGCAGGTTAGTAATCAGTAGGTCACGTTCGATATCGTTTTTACTGCGATCATTTGTTACTAAGCTTTCGAGTCGTGTGGACGCCGCGCTGCGCTCGTGTTATATAAAGTCTTAATTCTTGAAATAAGTATTATATTTGTATCATAGTTTCGAGATGTTGAATTTTGCGCTACTAAATTTATTATTTTATGAAGTGTTTAACAATGTTTATAAAGTTTTTATCAACTAAAATATTTTGTAAAATATAATTTAACGTACGATTGGAATTTGGTACGCACTTTGGAACATGGTGAATGGTGATATAGGTAATATAATTATAATAATATTTTTTTTACTAATATAATTATATAATATAAGGTAATATAATTATAATAATAATGTTTGCGTCCGGCTTATACAAATGCTGCAACGTTAGTGACATACTATTATAGGTATCCATGAATTCCATGACAGTCTCCATAGACTAGAATCTAGATTCGCGGACAGAATAAATTTATAGATTTACAATTTTTTTATGGACGAGAAACATTTTAAAAATAGTTAAATAAAAAGTAGTATACATAGTGTATCGCTGAATTCATAGCTACACTAGGTACTCACAATTATTTTGTTCGTTTCGAATATCTGATAAAATTAAAATAACAAGGAGCATGTTGGCATGTGCCACTAGATGGCGCTTTTAATTTCATATAACATATTACTCGCGCTGGTTCGGCCTAACCTAGGCACTAATCAGTAAGCAATTAATAATTTATGAAATTTGAAAATGATTTTTATTGTGATAGGTCTCACGCAACTTTAAGGTCGTTCGACAAAATGAAAGGGAAGGGCGCCATGTTTAGGGCTTGGGTGGGGCGGGTTATATTGGCTAAGATTTAGAAATATACCCCCATTTTTTGGTGGTCACATGGGTTGAGGATTGATGTTTTGGATGAGAAAAACCCAACTGCACCACTCCCACCCTCGGAAAACCTCCCCATTTAGGAGAAATTAACATTTGAAATTTTCGTAATCCTGTGATAAAGTCATCTGTTTACGAAGTGTTTTCAATGCATCGAAAGGTTGTGGTGAGTGGGGGACGATTATTTTATCATTCCAAAAATATATAATTCAATGTTTCTTTATAAAAATTAAGAAAAATTATCAAAATTCACTACATGGTATTTGCTTATATAGTCCGTCAAGAAAGTCATGACAGGCGGGAAAATTTTCTAAACGTAATCACGCATTTAAAAGGTATATTTTTTTCTTTGTATTTTCACAGAGATCGCTAATTACATTTTAAATATTGTCATCTTGCACATTTTTAACTCGAATATTAATAAAGTTCACATATTTTTTATTTCATGTAAAAAATACCCGCCTGTCATGACTTTCTTGACAGACTGTAAATATTTGGCTTCTTCCTCTTCTCCTTTTTCCTTTTATTTGCCTGGGATTTATATCCGCTGTGAATGAAGAGTCATAAAATTACGAGTGGGTAGTATTTTAGTGAAATATAAGAGTTTCGAAATGTTTCTTCAAATCATTTAAGAGGCCGGGTACACTTGGAATTTCTCATACATACGTAATTCCAAAATCATTTTCTCATACGAAAATATTTAACATGTTTGAGTTGTTTTTCAGTTTAAAATAGTAATTACCTAGGTTCCTGCACAAAAATTTACTTCAAAATATTTAAACACAATTTTTTTTTTGCTTTAAAATTTTTTTTAGTAAATTTACTACTAAATATTTAAACAATAGAGTAAAACACTAAAAAATATATAAATAAATAGTTAATTTACTACAAAATATTCAAACTCTAAAAAATATTTTTTTAGAGTTTAAATATTTTGTAGTAAATTAACTATTTATTTATATATTTTTTAGTGTTTAAATATTAAGTACTAAATTTACTCAAAAAAAAAATTAAAAACAATTTTTTTTTTAATGTTTAAATATTTTAAAGTAAATTTTTGTGCAGGAACCTAGATAATTACTATTTTAAACCGAAAAATAACTCAAACATGTCAAATATTTTCGTATGAGAAAATAATTTTGGAATTACGTATGTATGAGAATTTCGAGGGTACCCGGCCCCTTAAGTACTAATTTTGGTGATCATTTACTATTTTTGGTTTAACAATTATTTATTTGGAGTAATTTTGCATAAGTAGGATAGCGAGATGTTAAATCTTTGGTTATCATTTTATAGTAGGGGAGGTCGCGCTCAGTTTAAAAAGTAATTTCATACCGAGCGAAAATCATTACAATAATAGTATTCCACTAATACATAACAGCTTTGATCGTCAGCCACTTCATAATGGGTGGAATAAAAATTGAGAGCATCTCAAACTTGATGTTGGGAATCGTATTGAATTGACATTAAAACGATCCCAATTCGCACCCAATAAAGGTTCATATCTAGATTATACACGCTTAGGTTGGGTAGGTGTTATTTTAGTTTTAGTATATAACAACAGATGGTGCTTTTAAAGTAAAATGTATATAATTCTTCTTCACAAGTATTGACTATCGAATTAATTACTTAAAATTCCTATGTGAGATAATTTTATGGTTAATTCAAACGAAAATCGCCGTCAGCTGAATGTTTGCAGGTGGGAATGTCGTTTACGCGACGCCCTAGCCCCTAGGATACATTGAGCGCGAAGTAGGGTTATTATATTGGTCATAACTAGAGCCCGTATTTATATTATTTAAAATATATAAATACATATTTTTGTTTTGCGTGATTTTCGGCCTAGAATGTATTTTTTACACGAATTATAATAGACTGTGAAAACCCAAGTTTTATTTTTCATATTTTTCCATATTTTTGGGCTTTTTAAAGATAAATCCATAATTTGCAAGAAAATGTCACAATCGTCCATATTTTCACAAAAATACAAAAAAATAAATACGTTCCCGCCACCATGCGGCTGCGTATTTCGTTCCTCTCGCGCTTTATCGTCGTATTTATTGTTTCCAGAGAAGATTATTCCTTCAGGATTCAAGCCCCATAAGAGCACCGGTGATCGCGACAACAATAGAATACAATAGCATTTCCAAGAATCCGCGATCGAAGGATTAATAAAGAAATAGAAAATAAAGTTTCAGATGCAAAAGGTCCTGTTGCAAGACATGGCTAAACAAAAGCTGAAGTATGTTTCGGTGTTCGGGTAAAATAAACGATTTAAGTACGTCGATGTCTGTCTGTCCGTCTGTCTCTCACCAGGCTGTATCTCAAGAACGGCTATATAGCTAGACTTCTGAAATTTTCACAGAATGTGTATCTATATCTATTGCCGCTATAACAACAAATACTAAAAACAAAATAAAATTAATAATTATTAAGGGTGGCTCCCATTCAACAAACGTAATTTTTTGCTATTTTTCGCTCGATATCAATAATGGCTACAGCTAGGCACTTGAAATTTTTACAAAATCCTTAATTATATTTGTACTTGATAAAAAAATTAAATTATGTAAATAAATATTTAAGGGTTACCTACACTAAAAAAATGTTTAATTATTGTAATTTTGTAGTCCATATTTTTCCATATTTCTGTTTTATAGTCCATATTTTTCCATATTTTCGATTTTTTAGTCCATATTTTAAGTACATATTTTGGATTTTTTAATACATAATATTTTTTTTGGGCCCTAGTCATAACTTATATCGCTGGCTGACGGTTTTTCCACCATCGTATTAGCGACTGACGGTTTTATTTATTATTTACAAACTCAAACTTTTTTATTCAGAATAAATTTTTGCAAATATTTTATGAAAGTCTACAAAGTAGAAACATTCACCTGTATAAATTTTGTACGGTATAAAATGACTTTATAATATCCAAAAAAATTTTACATGTTCAGTAACGCGACTGACGTTGAATACCCCGTCTGCAATACGGCTGACGGTGATTTTTTGATTAAATATGACCTCAATAATCATCCATCAAAGTTTCATTCGGTATAAAATCACTTTTCGCAACTTTTTTTTTTACAACTTTGAAATACTCTCAGTTAACATTCCACCGCGGGTGCGGCGACTGACGCTGATTATATTGATTGATAAATATTAAGCTACCGCTGGACAAAAATTTGGTCGGTATGAAATGACTTTGCAAACGCTAGCACTACCTCCCCTACTATTACGTTAAAGTGGTGGTCTGTATTTTGGTGATCGTTTACAATTTTTTTCTATGAAATGTTACTATTTCTGGTGGTCAGTTAATTATAAGCCAAATTCTATTATCGAGAGACTGGACTAGTGGATTTTTTAAATTTTGTATAAGTACCTATTTATCGAGCTATAACAAACATCTGTTTTCGCGCCGATTTAGTGTTGTTCTTTTTCTCCTGGCATATGAAT
The DNA here is from genome assembly GCA_937595015.1 of Polyommatus icarus. NCBI lineage: Eukaryota > Metazoa > Arthropoda > Insecta > Lepidoptera > Lycaenidae > Polyommatus > Polyommatus icarus. The sequence continues at coordinate 24,896,233 of OW569321.1, forward strand.
GACAGGCGTAAAAGTGAAGAGACAAGGACGAGCTTTTATTTTTTGCTTTACTTGACCCCTTAAAGGCTAAACTTAGTATACTGCCCCACGATTTTGGGGGAGAGACGGGCTGAGGGGGGAAGGTTTAGGAAAGGAGAACCCACCCGTAACACTTCCAACTTTAGGAAATAAGCCCCTTAGGCAGCTCCGGCTTTTTTTACAGAATACAGAGTCAAGCATCGCAGTCCAAGATGAGGGTGCGGTTGAGAACGTCGAGCAGGCGAAGCACGCTCAAGAGGCTCTAGCACCAAATTACGATTTGGAGAAAGAGCTGGCCGGTAGAACTCTGGCGAACTGTGTCCATAAAAGTAAGTTTTACCCGTTGATCGGAAAGTATGTTGTAAATTGTAATAGAGGCGCATACGCATATTAAAACCATATAACGGCACGTCTGAATAATGTTATTCTGTTTTATGCTGTGGTATTAAGTGTTAAAGGCTAACACACTAATTATGTACAAAATATGTGAATGGGCCTAGACGATCAATTGTATTGTGCAATAATCACGCTTTAATTTTATTAAACTGTTTATTTGACGAACTCTGTGGCTCAGTTGGTGGGCTGTTGGTAGCTCAAGCCGGGTTCGAATCCCGACGACGCGATGGAACAAAAAATTTTCAAAGTTCCTGGGTCATGGATGTGTATTAAATATGTTAAATATGTGTATCATAACATAATAAAAATCTTAAATATATGTATAGTATAAAAAGTATTAAATATATTTCCGTTGTCTGGTACCCGGAACACAAGTCCTTTAGATACTTACCACGGGGCCAGACTGACTTGGTGTGAAGTGTCCATAGATATTATATTTGACAATAATTAGCTTGAAGGCGCGCGATGTTCAATATCAACCCCTAGACTAGACGGTCAATAATATTACTATACGCAGCAATACATGATATTGTGCAATTGCTCGTCTAGGGGCCCGCTAACGCCAGTATGTTAAAAATTATAAGTCATTTAAATAACGCGCAGTTTTTTGATTTCAAACGCAAATTTTTTAATTTGGTCCGGCTGTCGGCAGACTACGTACCTATACGCGTAGTGCTGATTTCGACTCCCATTTTAAATTTTAGCAGTTTTTTGAAACGGAACCAACGATAATATAGGCAGCGTACATCTTTAATATCGTCGGTGAAAAAGAGAAGGAAAATGCCTTTGATTTTTAGGTCTCTTTGGTGGAGTGAGGGGTCAAACGGGGTGGGGTGCATGTTTTTTAAATATTTTTGCCTATTGTCCACTCTAGCTTCGACTACCGATCTTAAAAATAATAAATAAGAATATTGGTGCAGGCCGCGCACCAATATTCCTATTTATGCGCGGCCTACACCAACATTCCTATTTATTATTTTCCTCATATAACTGAGTATAATAAGCCATAGTTATTCGTTACAAAGACAGTGTAGATTTGAATATTTTTTAGCATTTAACTTCGGGGAATCAAGCTTGACGGACGTGGATAAGTTCAAGAGGCGGCTGATACGTTCCATAGCCCGGTACACGTTTGTGGACAAGATGTCGCAGAACGAGATGTGGGAGAAACTGCGCAAGGACACCGACTGCGATTGCTTTTTGCTCATGTAAGTTTGGAGAGCTCAGAGAACCACTACAAAGATAAAACAACGTGTGGGCTGTGGCACTCGATCATGCGTGCATGACAGCACGTAACGCATGTCATATTACTTAAATTATTATCTAGGGAGCGCTTAACAATTTGTTTTACCCAGTTTGGCAAGTTAATGCAAAAATTTTCATAGTACAACTTCTACATAATATAACTAAAAGAATTTCTTTTATCTCGAAAATTACTTACGCTTGATTTGAAGATCGAAGCATACTTATTAGAGATGTGCCGACTAGTCGGTAAAGCCGACTATCCGGCCACTTTTGTAATAAAATATAGCCTATATCCTTCCTGGATAAATGGACTATCTAACACTGAAATAATTTTCAAATCGGACCAGTAATTCCTGAGATTAGCGCGTTCAAATAAGCCCTTCCAAATAAATTACCCTGTTTTTTCCACATTTTCCTCTATTTCTTCGCTCCTATTAGTCTTAGCGTGATGAAATATAGCCTATTGCCTTCCTCAATTTAATGGGCTATTTAACATTAAAATAATTATTTAAATCGGACCAGTAGTTCCTGAGATTAGCGCGTTCAAATAAGCCCTTTCAAATAATTTCCCCCGTTTTTTCCACATTTTCCTCTATTTCTTCGCTCCTATTAGTTTTAGCGTAAAAAATATAGCCTATAACCTTCTTCGATAAATGGGCTATCTAACACTGAAAGAAATTTTTTAATCGGACTAGTAGTTCCTGAGATTAGCGCGTTCAAAATATATGCCCTTTCAAATAATTTACTTCGTTTTTTCAACATTTTCTTCTATTTCTTCGCTCATATTAGTTTTAGCGTGATAAAATATAGCCTGTAGCCTTCCTCGATAAAAGAATTATCTAACACTGAAATAATTTTCAAATCGGACCAGTAGTTCCTGAGATTAGCGCGTTCAAACAAACAAACAAACAAACTCTTCCGCTTTATAATATTAAGTATAGATAATAAAAAACTAATAGCTAATAAGTATAGAAAATATCGATAAGAAACATAAACACGATAAGTAAATATTATTGTAATTTGTAATACGACTATCTGACCCGGCAAAGTTGTTTTGCCATAATATCTATTAATTATTTCTAGTACTAGCCTAGTAAACGAATGATTCTGCTTGGAAAAGTCGAAAGCAGAAATTTTGACTTTGGTATGTATTTTGTTTAGACTAGTTAGGAGATAAACATAACGTCCCGTTTTTTGGTTTTTTGCTTACTCATCAAAAACGATGCTTCTTCTTATGCAAATACAGTACTCCCAAATTAATAAATCTTCGCTAATTATTGTCGTATTCACGAAAACACCCGAATCCATGAAACTTAAGAGCCCCAAACAATGCACTTGCATTATGCACCCTGTTCAAAGGAATTTTCTATTTCCTAAGATAATAAATATCATAACCCACATTTTGAAAAATCTCACGTGAGATTTTCAAATTCAGAGTCAAAATTTCTGCTTTCGACTTTTCCAAGCAGAATCATTCGTTTACTAGGCTAGTACTAGAAATAATTAATAGATATTATGGCAAAACAACATTTGCCGGGTCAGATAGTCGTATTACAAATTACAATAATATTTACTTATCGTGTTTATGTTTCTTATCTATATTTTCTATACTTATTAGTTATTAGTTTTTCATTATCTATACTTAAGGGGCCTTCGAATTTCTCATACAAACGTAATACCAAAATCATTTTCACATACGAAAATATTTAACATGTTTGAGTTATTTTTCAGTTTAGAATAGTAATTACCTAGGTTCCTACACAAAAATTTACTTCAAAATATTTAAACACAAAAAAAAATTTTTTTTGTTTAAAATTTTTTTTTAGTAAATTTACTACTAAATATTGAAACACTAAAAAATAGAGTAAAACACAAAAAAATATATAAATAAATACTGAATTTACTACTGAATATTTAAATACTAAAAAATATTTTTTAGAGTTTAAATATTTTGTAGTAAATTTACTATTTATTTATATATTTTTTAGTGTTTTACTCTATTTTTTAGTGTTTCAATATTTAGTAGTAAATTTAGTAAAAAAAAAATTTAAACAAAAAAATTTTTTTTTGTGTTTAAATATTTTGAAGTAAATTTTTGTGTAGGAACCTAGGTAATTACTATTTTAAACTGAAACATAACTCAAACATGTTAAATATTTTCGTATGTCAAAATGATTTTGGTATTACGTTTGTATGAGAAATTCGAAGGGTACCCGGCCCCTTAATATTATAAAGCGGAAGAGTTTGTTTGTTTGTTTGTTTGAACGCGCTAATCTCAGGAACTACTGGTCCGATTTGAAAATTATTTCAGTGTTAGATAATTCTTTTATCGAGGAAGGCTACAGGCTATATTTTATCACGCTAAAACTAATAGGAGCGAAGAAATAGAAGAAAATGTTGAAAAAACGAAGTAAATTATTTGAAAGGACATATATTTTGAACGCGCTAATCTCAGGAACTACTGGTCCGATTAAAAAATTTCTTTCAGTGTTAGATAGTCCATTTATCGAGGAAGGTTATAGGCTATATTTTATTACGCTAAAACTAATAGGAGCGAAGAAATAGAGGAAAATGTGGAAAAAACGGGGGGAAATTATTTGAAAGGGCTTATTTGAACGCGCTAATCTCAGGAACTACTGGTCCGATTTAAATAATTATTTTAATGTTAAATAGCCCATTAAATTGAGGAAGGCAATAGGCTATATTTCATCACGCTAAGACTAATAGGAGCGAAGAAATAGAGGAAAATGTGGAAAAAACAGGGTAATTTATTTGGAAGGGCTTATTTGAACGCGCTAATCTCAGGAATTACTGGTCCGATTTGAAAATTATTTCAGTGTTAGATAGTCCATTTATCCAGGAAGGATATAGGCTATATTTTATTACGCTAAAACTAATAGGAACGTAGAAATAGAGGAAAATGTGTAAAAAACGGGGGAAATTGTTTGAAAGGGCTTATATCACGATCTACTGGATCAATTTTTCTGTTATTTGGCAATTGGTACACATAAGAAGTAGACCACGACCACCACAGGATCACTGGCTATTTTTTGTGTGTGTAGATAGCTCATTTATTGCGGAAGGCTATAGAGTATAGAGTATAGGCTATACATATATTATCAATCTAAGACTAACAGGCGCGAAGAAACAGAGGAAAATGTGGAAAAAAGGGGAAAATTATTTGGAAGGGCCTATCTCACGAACTACTGGAGCAATTTTTATGTTATTTGGCACAGATAAAAAGTAGACCACGTTAAGGATCGTAGGCAATTTTTTTGGGCTGTTTTGTCTATGAAATTCCTAATTTACGCCGGCGAAGCCTACTACTCTACCAAGCCAACTAGACGAATGTCACAGCTTGCTCTCTCGCACTTACGCACGTCGCTAGTAATGCGTAAGTGCGAGAGAGCATGATATTTTGACAGTCGTCTAGTTGGCTTGGTCGAGTAGTATGTATAGTCCTCATAATTTGTCTAAGACTCTGTCTTTATTTTCCCGCATTCAGTCATTAGGATTCAGTCTTCAGTCTTGCTTATGTTTCTTCCTTTTTTTCTAACAGGAAACGTATGCGTGCGTTGACGTTGAAGAAGCTCAACCGGCTCCTAGCTGCGGAGGATGAGCTGGATAACGTGACGAAGGTGGCGCGACTCACCACGACAGACTGGCTGCTGTTCGACTTGGTGCTCGTCCACGAAAACGTCGATCTCATCGGAAAGGTTGCAATTTTATCAAAAAACTAAACAAAAAACTAGTTCACGCCCGCCACGTTGCGCCGTAGTTTACCGCACGGGAACATTTCCCCAACTAAAAGTATCCAACCTCAAATATATAGATAGATACCTATATGTATACCGAATTTAATTTCTAGGGATATGTGAGCAAATGATGTAGTATAAAATTTTATTTAATATTCGTTTTAGGAATCAAAGTCGGAAAAAACCGAGGAACCCAAAGTTTTGACTGAGTTGTTCGAATTGGTCAGTAAATATAAAATTGAAAAATATCAAGAGTACAAGTTGAGTCTCACCACAGCATGGCTGCTGCTGACCATCGAATACAACAGTCGGTGAGTACCTTAATATTTAAATTTAGTGTTGTAAGAATTCCGTTGTGCCAAAGCCGTTTATCGGAAACCGTACATTTTTTTCGGAATAAAAAGTACCGTATTCAATTTTCCTTTTCCAGAGCTCTAAATATCTCCATGCCGAATTTTAGCAAAATCTTGTTTTATTCTAAGTCAACTCTCAGGGTTTCCACGAGCCACGACACGACACGTCCCAAGGGACGACATATCGTGTCGCGTCGGGCAGTCCATACTGTGCAAGTTCATACTGGTTCTAAAATCTAAATAGCCGCTTAATCGTCACCGCAAAAAACATGACAACATAGCAGTTTGCATAGCAGTCTGACCATAAAGCAAATTGTCGTCATCGTCGTACTGTGCGGACTGCGGTCGTTGCGTGTAAAAATGGTGCTTAGAAATGTATGGCGCCCAAAGTCGTCACCGCATTTTGTGGTGTCCTGTCGTGGCTCGTGGGAAAACGCCCTCACGGCCACACTCAGAGATGATGATTACTGAACTTTCATTTGACATAAGCTCTATAACTCAGACATTATTATCTACCTGAAAATAAAGTTAATTAGTAGTCCTTAAATGTCTCCGAGTGCGGCCGGGAATATCTCGGTCAAGAACGACCGATGGGACAGTATTGTTTCTCGTCACATCTTTTGCTTTTGCGGCGAGGATGAAACCTTAAAGCGAAGTTAAATTGCAGAGGGCGGCAGTGCTCGCCGATGCTGCTGCAGCGGCGCTGGTACCAGATGAAGCAGGTGACGCGGCTCAAGTTCTACACGTTCTGGTACTCGTACCGCGGGAACACCACCCGCCTGCAGCAAGCCTGGGACAAGCGCCCCACAGAGCTGGAGACCAAAATTGCCAAACGGTAAGAGAGGAGGTGTCCAGAAGTACCTATACCTTAGTTCATAGGATATATGTTGATTGTTGGGGAACAAAGTGATAAATGATAATAATAAGAATAAGAATAAGAATACTTTTATTTCCAGCATCACACGAAACATCATAATAATAAACAGTATTGAGTGGTACAGTTATTGTGATCTAGTTACATTAATATCGTAATATTATAATGCTGTGTGATGCCAAAAATTGGCCCCAGCTCAGCAAACGCAGCAAGCGAGCCCGCTGCACTGATATTCTGCGGGGGCCAATGAGTGGCTTCACAACACTAATAAACTAAACACTAAACATAATATACGGAATGAAAAAAATAAAAATAATAATGACAAGAAACTGTATACATATTTTATAAATAACTTAATACTATGGAAGTGTTATAGTTCACTGATCCAACGCTGAAAGAGTTTCTTTTAACTTCTATGTATCTACGAGAAATGCCCCACTGGAATGAATTGACCCATACAATAATAATAAATAAAATCGGCCAAGTGCGAGTCGGACTCGCGCACGAAGGGTTCCGTACCTGTATAAAAATATATATAATCTTAATATAAAAATTGTGTTTTTTTGTATGGGAGCCCCCCTTAAATATTTACTTTGTTTTTTATTAATAATTATTAAAGTACAAATATAATTAAGGATTTTGTGAAAATTTCAAGTGCTTAACTGTTACCATTATTAATTACGAGCAAAAAAGGCCAAAAAAATAACTTTTCTTGTATGGGAGCCCCCCTTAAATATTAACTTTATTTTCATTTTTAGTATTTGTTGTCATAGCGGCAACAGATATACACAATCTGTGAGAGAAGTCTAGCTATAGCGGTTCTTGAGTTACAGCCTGGAGACAGACAGACGGACAGACAGACGGACAGACATCGAAGTCTCATGAATAGGGTCCCGTTTTCACCCTTTGGGTACGGAACCCTAAAAAAGATTTTTCAGCCCTGCTACTTCCATCAACTCTAGGTATATCCACAAGGGATTCATATCCAAAAGTTAAAAGAATTATCACGTTGTTTGGTTACACCTTGCAGATCTTTTTTAAAACGTCAAAAATCATTTCAAAGTTGATATTATTCTCTCGCTAAGTACTCGCATACGGACTACGGTTTTCTTCGATCGAGCAATCACGTAGAGTAAAGACTTAAAAGAGAGGCTTGGGCTTTCGTCTACAGTACACGATATTTTTTACTCGATTTGGAGTAAAACTATCGAGTAATCCTGAATGTGTCGATGAAAGCCCGAGCCGTGGTTTTTACTCTAGCCTCTAGGTACGTGATTGCTCGATCGAGTAAAACCGTATGTGAGTACTTAACGTAAAAACCGGCCAAGTGCGTGTCGGGCCACGCGCAATATAGGGTTCCGTAGTACCGCAAGCTTTTGATAATTTTTATTGTCTATGAACGTACATTTAAAGCGTGTTTTACACTACTAACAACATCATCTCAGTTAATTTCAAAGGAATTTGAACGAAAAGGTCCTTTATATATTCGACGACCTCTGTGGCTCAGTGGTAAGCGCGTTGGTGCTCAAACCGGGGGTCGCGGGTTCGAATCCCGCCGACGGAACAAAAAGTTTTCAAAGTTCCTGGGTCTGGATGTGTAATGTGTATTAAATATGTGTATGATATAATAAAAATCTTAAATATATGTATAGTATAAAAGTATTAAATATATTTCCGTTGTCTGGTACCTGTAACACAAGTCCTTTAGGTACTTAGCACGGGGCCAGACTGGTGTGGTGTGAAGCGTCCATAGATATTATAGATATTATACTTCGCCGAATACATTTTTTTTAGTTAATCGACTATTACTCAATAACTTATGAAGTCTTCTTAGCCGTGATAGTTTTCCTTTTAAATTCAGCATATTTCCTACTCCCGTTAATTTTTTGACATTTCCAGAACCAACCGTTTAGCTGGTAGAGGGGGGGGGGACACTGGACTCTAACGATTTTTTCCACTTTAAAACTTAATATTTCACAAACGGATCCCTTAATCGGAAAATGATCTATGAGTACTCGCAATATTTTTAAAAAACCTATTCAACGACACCCCACACAATGGGGTGGGCGCGAAAAAAAAATTCATTCCCGCTTGATGTGTAGGAGATGTACCATAAAAAAATATTTTTTTACGATTTCATGTACCATTTTGTTGCCACCACTAATATGTGTATTCATGCCAAATAACAGCTTTGTAGATCCTATAGTCTCTGAGTAAAACTGCGGACAGACAGACAGACGGACGGACAGACCGAAACTATAAGGGTTCCATGTTGACTACGGAACCCTAAAAAGGGGTCCAATAAGTTATTCAATAATCCATATTCCATACTAATACTATAAATGCGAAAGTGTGTCACGTCTTTCTGTCTGTTACCTCTTCACGCCCAAACCGCTGTACCGATTTTGCTGGGCATGGAGATACTTTGAGTCCCGTTCTTGTTCCGAAATAACAAAAAATTAAAACCGACTTCCAAGGTAAAAACAATAATAACATTAATATGAACTAAAAAGTATTAAATAATTTTTACTATCTAATAGTGCCTTTTTCCGAATTCGGCTAAACCTCAACTATTTCTGTACTCAATCTTCATTATTTTGAAGTCGGTACCAGAACTACCAGATAGCTGAATCTTCAGTCCTCTGACAGAATATTTAAAATTTTTGGAACTGGCACCGACTTCAAAATTATGAAGATTGAGTACAGAAATAGTTGAGGTTTAGCCGAATTCGGAAAAAGGCACTATTAGATAGTAAAAATTATTTAATACTTTTTAGTTCATATTAATGTTATTATTGTTTTTACCTTGGAAGTCGGTTTTAATTTTTTGTTAAAAATAATAATAATTTCACTCTTTTTAGTTACACTAGTAGATAAATCTTCGCGTATATTTTACGTATCTTATTACAATTTGTTAAGAGTCACAACTCACACTCACAAAATAATATAATATTATCAGTGAAGTGAACATAATATTGTGCTAAGTAATTTAACAATTTTAATACTTCAAGCCCGAAGCGGTCACCGGCGATTGCGATAACAATAGAAAGGCTATTGTGTCTCGTTTTTCCACGATCGAAGGATCTATCAGATAAAAAATTGTACAAACTTGCATAGGATGTAGCGTAGCATAATATTTAATATTATCATAATTATTGACAGCTGTTCTTGTTATCAAGAATTCAAATCGATAGGTACTTAGTGCACCATCTATCGATTAATAAGTATAACTAATTAAAAAGACACTTAATGACTTTGTTTTGTTTAAATACTAAATACTACTAAATACTTTTTAAAATAACTTTATTTTAATTCTATTTGTCTATTAAAATTTTATAAAGTAGTAAAGTATTCGATTTGTATATAAAGTAGTTAGTAAAGTATTCGATATTCTGTCTTCTCTGGGCGGCGACGCCGACCGCCGTGTATTAAAAACAAACAGGTGTTGTTAATTGTTGTACAGTACATAATTATTATTATTAGTATATCCATACCTATGCCAAGGCATAGGCAATAGTACAAGTACTATTATCTATTCTGTGCCATGAGACATTGGTGGCCTTAACACGACGTGGTAATGATAATGATGACGATGATGATGATGATGATTATGATGATGAATATGAATTGCATAGTAGTTTATGCTTTCTGTTCTTAAAACAACGCCGAAACTCCCAAACGTGTATCTATAAGGAATCAGGAGTTCTCTCAGCATCATCGAAACCATGGTATACCTTGACCCAATATTTGACTTTTTGGTAGCGTATTCTTAGTACACTTCACATAAAACCAAAATCACCATATGTTTCCATATAAATTTCGAGTAGTTCCCTCGATTACTCATGGATCCCATCATCAGGTCACCACCTTTGTGAAAATGGGACCAAATTGGAGTGAAACCTAATACAACAAAACAAAAATTTCGAAAATCGGTTCACAAACGGCGGAGTAATCGTTGAACATACAAAAATAAAAAAAAAAAAAAAAATATCCACAGCCGAACATATAACCTCCTCGTTTTTTGGAAGTCGGTTAAAAAGGTCCCCGCGCGATAAACGAGTTTTGGCGCAACTCCGTTGCGGGCATCATTTAGTAATTAATAAACGATCATGAAATCGCTTAAAAATTCATCGAAAGCAATTGGCACGAAGAATAATATACTAAATCAGATTTGAGATTATACTTAGGTTACCTTCGTAAGTTATGTGAGCACAAAAATTTTAATCAAGGCATACCTATAATATTGTTCTATGTACATACCTAGTAATTAAAATATATTAATATGTAGGTACTTATAAAATCACTCCAAATAATATCGTGTGATATTATGTTTGTTTCAGTTTTCCTCATCTCATAATCCAGCCATTTCATGAGTGGGAAGAGTTGGTCGCTAGCGAGAAGGTTATTCTGAGGGAAGACTTTGTATGTACCTATTAGCATTATTATATTTTATATTGTGTTTAAAATGTAAATAAATTATGTTACTGGTAACACAACTTAATTATGTTTATGTTGTGTCACATAATTTATTTATATTGTATACTTAATTTATAATTAAAGACCATTAGTGGATAAGGGGGACTTGATAAATGTCTGTGGATGTACTATCAGAGAAGTTGATTCCTATGCAAATGGGGGACCTACGTAGTTTGGTCGCATTACGTCAAACTCAGCCGACAGATCACAATTAACATTGAATAGGCTACTTGACCTAATTTTTTTCTTCATGCTAATCGCTTCATAATCATTCATTTTTACAAAAAAAAACTAATATTTTAATATTTTACACAGTAGAAACCCATAAAAATGTTTATTGAAAAATATGCCTCTTAAATGGCGCCGAAAACACTGTCCGCCATAGTGTGACGTCATACGCTTTGTATTTTAAACTCTCTTTATTGAAATTTTTTTAATGTGCTAAATGTACGAGTCTAAAAGTACTCAAAAATTAAACAATAATTATATAAGAAATTAGAAATCATTTGTAATGTTGAAAACTTTTGGAGAAAAGTTTTGGCCATTTCATTTCCCGTCTACAATAAATGGAGATAATATATATAAAACTGATGTTTTATTTGAATTATTCAAGAAAATATATAATAGACTTATTCTTATTATTTATGTACAAATAAACTTACATATAGCGAGCGCGATAAATAAAAGATATTAAATTAGTATGAGGATGACGTCACATCCAAATCGGAAGTACCGCAAAAGCGTTTTCGTCAGTACAATTCCTATTTTCATAAAATCATATTTTCAAATCGACTTTATTTATCAATCATAAGCTTTTATTTGATAATAAGGGTGAAATACGGTTTCCTAGGCCAAGTTCTACTAGAAATATGCATTTGTTCAATGAAATTGAATATAGGTCAAGTAGCCTATTGACATAATCGACCAAAAGACGTTGGTCTCTCAAATGCATAGCTGGTATCATCTTCCTCGATGGTAATTATAGCTATGGTAACTAACATTTTACAATAAGTATAAGAGAATTACATTTTTTTCCCTTACAATTTGAACAAACCTGCTTAAACTTACCTTCTTTATCATCAGCTTATTTATCTAGACATTTTCCCAGTCCTAAACGACAGTTTTCAAATTGGCACATTCGATTCCCGGTTCATCCACTCATGTCTTCCATGATTTAATTGGGTTATGTTAATAAATTATGAGGCCTTCGCTTGGAGTATAAAGAAAGAAAAGTCTTGAAAAACATGAAATTTTATGAGCTTATTTACCTCTGGAAATTTTTAAGCTAGATCGTTTTTTCTCCCCCGAAACTACACATGCAAGATTTTGTAGAAATATCTACCTGTAGTCGTTGCATCGAAATATATATTTTCATGGTTATTATTTATTTCATTACATTGTCTCATTTCAAGATAAGATACTAGATAGATATTAAAATATGTATTATGTAATATTTTGAGTAAATTCAATATGTTTTAAATGGGCTCTACTATTTTAATAATATTTGTTTTTGTTTATTTTTCTTTTTCAGGAGAAGTTGACTGTGGTGGAACCAGCTAATAACAGTAAGAATATTATTTATTGGCGTTTGGTTCTAAATAATTACATATAAATATATTGTAATAAAACTAGGGGCAAAAACTTGTTTAATAGTTAAAAAAAACATACCACTGCGGTTATACTCGGGTGCTGGTGAAAGTTTAATTTCTAAAACTTTTGTAAAAAAATGTCTACTGTGATTTATTACAGAAAACGTCGACGATGTTGAAATAATTGAAACCCCAGTAGAAACTATACAAGTCGACGAGGATTCTGATGTTGATGACATCGAAACACCGCAAGAACAAGGTGTTCAGCCAGAAACAAATGCAACGAAGCAATCAAACGGCGGCGAACTAGATGTACGCATTGTTAATATAAAAACTGAGCCTTCTGATAATAATCCAAACAATATATCCCCGAAACGTGAAGAAAGTTTTGACGAAATGAATCGTATTTCACATTGTTCAGACATTGATTATGATGAGAATAATGAACTTTTACCTAAAATAATGAACGTTACGGGTGGAGTCGAATTGATAGAATCAGACGATGAGGCAGATGTATCAGTACCGCAACATGATGTATCTAAAGATAGCAGTGAAATGAAAGATAGTAATAAAAATATAGAAATTAACACACCTAATTGTGGAGTCAATAGCGAAGATGTGTCTAATATATGTTCTGTGTCTGATAGTAATAAAATAACTGATTTTGCTGATGACAGACAAGATTTTGAAGTGCAATTTGATGATTTAATAATTATAGATGACGGAATTGCGATTGAGGATGACGACATAGAAGACGAATGCGAAGGTAATAAAGTTTTTCATCATTTCTTTTTTATTTGAATAAAAGTTTTAGTATTAGTTGATTATAATCTCGAAAGATTTTTTATGAGTAGGCAATGATTACAATAGCCGAAAATATAATATTTTTAAGAGCGTTTGTGTTTTTCGTAAATTGGACTCAAAGTGGAATTGACAATTAATTTACGTATGAGGTATGCTAGTTTACTCTAGTCATCAAATACCCCAGGAAAATTAAACATTTGACCTCGGAATAATTCGCATAGAGCTGAAAATTGGTAGAGACATTAAATATACCATTATAGCCTAGTAAACGAATGATTCTGCTTGGAAAAGTCGAAAGCAGAAATTTTGACTTTGGTACTTTGTTTAGACTAGTTAGGAGATAAACATACTAAAAGTCCTGACCCCTCCGAGGTGCGCTCGAGGCAGGGGGGGGCAAAGAAGGTCCCGTTTTTTGGTTTTTTGCTTACTCATCAAAAACGGTGCTTCGTACGAAATTCTCTTGTACTACATAATAAGAGCTAATTAAATTATCTACAACTTTATCCTTAACACTTTGTATCTATCTCCAATCATTGCCTCGCTATGAGCTTCTAAAATTGGCCGAGTGTGTTTTTTAGGGTTTCGTACGCAAAGGGTAAAAACGGGACCCCATACTGAAACTTTGATGACTGTCCGTCTTCCAGACCGTCTGTCTGTCCATCTATCTGTTCGTCTGTTTGTCAGTCTGTCTGTCCGTCTGTCTGTCCTTCTGTCTGTCCGTCTGTCTGTCTCCGGCTATAACTCAAAAACGATAATAGCTAGAGAGTTGAAATTTTCAAAGATTATGTATTTCTATTGCCGCAATAACAATAAATACTTAAAACAAAAGAAATTAAATATTTTAGGGGGCTCTCATACAACAAACTTGATTTTTTGTTTTTTTGATTGCTCGATATCTATCATAGCATAAGGTAGGCTGAAATGTTCACAAATACTTAGTTGTATTTATACTTTAATAATTAAAAATAATTTTTTAAATAAAATAAATAATAAATAATTAATTTTTAAAGAAGGATAGGGCATATCGTCCAATCTAATGTAGCAATTTGAGACATACGCCAAATGAAAGGGCTTAAAAAGTTGAACATTTTATTGTATGACGAAAAATCTCTAAACCATGGGAGAAAAAAGTTGATGAGGGTAGAAGGTAAGAAAAAAATCACATAAAAACACCCTATATTATTGCATCAATTTATAGTGTTGCTGGTAAGGAATGACTTCTGGAAAGTAATCGTATATATGGCAAACTTGAGGAAAGTGTTGTATTTTTTTAGTATATTGTAAAACTTTTTTTTAGTATATTGTATGGGAAAACAATAAAACCTTAAAAATCTAACCATTCCTGGATTTAACCGTACATCGTTACCTTGGAGAATTTGTTTATAATAAGCAATACTAGCGAATGGTGCAATAATACAGGGTGTTTTATTTTTCCTAAGAAATAAAAAACACCCTTTATTATTGCACCATGCGCTAGTTTTGCTAATTATAAACAATTTCTCCAAAGTGATATTAGACGAAAAAATCAGGCAAAGGGTCGATATTTAACATTTTATTGTTTTTTGTATGAGAAAAATCAAGATTGTTGTACGAGAGCCCCCCTAAGATATTTAATTTATTTTGTTTTTATTGTTATAGCGGCAACAGAAATACATAATCTCAGAAAATTTCAACTCTCTAGCTATTATCGTTCTTGAGTTACAGCCTGGAGACAGACAGACGGACAGACAGAAGGACAGACAGACGGACAGACATACGGACAAACAGACGAACAGACAGATGGTCAGACAGACGGTCAGGAAGACGGACAGACATCAAAGTCTCAGTAACAGGGTCCCGTTTTTACCCTTTGGGTACGAAACCCAAAAAAACACACTTTTGAAAATCGGCCAATTTTAGAAGCTCATAGCGAGGCAATGATTGGATATAGATACAAAGTGTAAAGGATGAAGTTGTAGAGAATTTAATTAGCTTTTATTATATAATACAAAAGAATTTCGTACGAAGCACCGTTTTTGATGAGTAAGCAAAAAACCAAAAAACGGGACCTTCTTTGCCCCCTTTTTGGATAGTCTTAGATATGGAGGAAGGCTTTAGGCTATATAACATCACCCTGCAACCAATACGAGACGGAAGCATTAGATGAAGATGTGAAAAAAACGGAGAAAACCATTTGAAATCTCACGAACTGCTAAAGCAATTTCTATATTATTTGGCACAGTTATAGAATAGACCACGTGGAAGGACGTAGGCTATTTTGTTTTTGAGGAAGATGTACGGTTTCCGTGAAATTTATAATAAACGCGGGTGAAGTCACGTTTAACGTACTAGGGTTGTTTGACATGTTCTCGGCCTGACATACCACTGAGTGCCTTGCAAGCGTACTGTTGCTCTTCGCGACTCGAAAATATAAGATTTGGTGACGGTAATAAGTCACGCAGAAGTATGTTTGGCTGTAAACAACCCTCGTATGCTGTAGTATAAGAAGTTCCACTCTGCCCTGTTAATTATGTTTTTTACAGAAACCGTACATTTTCCCGAAATGCAAAATAGCCTATGTCCCTCCACGTGGTCTACATTATATGTATATGTGCCAAATAGCTTAAAAAATGCTTCAGCAGATTATGAGATAAAAGTATAAGTATGATTTTCCTAAACTTTAAACCCGCAAATTATGAGGAATGGTAAGTCGTATGAAAAAAGGGTTTGAATATTTTTTGTAGAGAATTCTATGATCTACACTCTTGCCATACCTATTTTTATGATAAAAAAACGGGAAAAACATAATTTTTATACCTTTGACCTTGAATAAATTTTTTTGCACAAGGAGGATCCGGGGACTTTTAAGGTTTTATTTATATTGGTTTATTTAACGTCTCTACCAATTTTCAGCTCTATGCGAATTATTCCGAGGTTACGATATTTTTGCGTCTAATTAGACCGGGCTAAAAGAGAATATGTAATCACTACGTTTTTACTAGTCATGAATTATAATTTATACGGTATACCGCCTGATTAACTGTGATAGATTTATGTAGCCTAGAATCTGATGACGGCCACGTCATTAGATCCCTAGGTTTCGTCAATCGATATAATATTTAAGCCCTCATACTTGTTAAAATATTTACTATTATAATGAACAAGGTCTGCTCGTTTTAGTATTTTTAGTGGAAACATAATAGAAACGGATAAAATTAATACGGAATGAAAGACGAAGATAGCGGGACCTTGTCAGCTGTTATACGCTGCGTAAATTATTTTATTAGCAGCGATTATAATCTATACTAATAATATTATAAATGCGAAAGTGTCTCTGTCTGTCTGTCTGTCTGTCTCGCTTTCACGCCAAAACTACTGAACCGATTGTAATGAAATTTTGTACACAGATAGTCTCAAGTCTGAGAAAGGACATAGGCTACTTTTTAACTAGACAAAAGGGTTGTAAGGGGGTGAAAATGCGCAAATTTGTTCAAATTAAGTTAGTTCCAAAAATTCATAATAAATGGCGCTGTGCGGCTCTTACATCGCGCTATTGCTTACACAAACGCCTTTCTATAAGAGGTGGTATCAATCTTATACTGGGTTTCCGATTTTTTTGATTGTTATTAATTATTATGTACTCTTTTACGTTATTAAATTACTCAGTACTTTATTTAAGCAGTGACGCAACCTTAAACCTATGGGCTATCAAATAGTTTATGGATAAAGTTGTGTAATTGGGGGGGCTAAATAGTAAATATACTTTAAAAATTAAAATTTGGCGTAAATAATGTTTAATTTAAAAAAATGAAAAAAGTTATGTGCACACTGCACAGCTATTTTTGGATGTTTTGATTTAAGGGGTACCAGGATTATTTTATAAAAGCTTTTGACACCAATTTTGTTGACATCGCGCGCTATAAACTGAAGTCCACGCGAACGAAGTCGCGGGCAACAGCTAGTTATTACATATAATATAGGTAGCGTACTATTATACAGCTGAAGTAAATAATATTGCATACTTTTATTGATATATACACCAGCACGAGTCGGCGCATGAGTACCTACCGGAAACTATTCCATCTCAATTTTTTTATGCGATCCTCTTCAAATTGCCCTCCTGATGATATAAATGCATGTTGCCATGGTGCAACCCGGTGCCATATTGTTTATAATAATAATAATAATAATATCTATGGACGCTTCACACCACGTCAGTCTGGCCCCGTGCTAAGTACCTAAAGGACTTGTGTTACAGGTACCAGACAACGGAAATATATTTAATACTTTGATACTATGCATATATTTAAGATTTTTATTATATAATACACATATTTAAAACACATCCAGACCCGGGAACATTGAAAAACTTTTTGTTCCGTCGGCGGGATTCGAACCCGCGACCCCCGGCTTGAGCTACCAACGTGCTCACCACTGAGCCACAGAGGTTGTCAAAACATTGTTTAAACAATTGCAAGGAATTGTTATTTTTAACCGCACATTTTTTTTTATATTCTTTATTGAAATACCAATAAAAAAGGTCCTATGACTTTTCACGATTAAGTTAATATTTTTAAAGATATGAATTTTTAAAATTTCGAGAAATCTCAAATTTGGGTACTTTTGACCCATGAAAAATATATTAAAATAATGTCTAAGTTATATATAGTTTTAAATTCTCTATTTAGTTTATAATATCGTTAGTAGAGATTTTAAATTTTTTATTGTTTATATCTTTTTTTTCTAAGCAAAAGTAGACAAAATTTGTGTTTATTTGTATGGGAGCCCTTATTTAATTTTATTATTAATTATTAAAGTACAAATATAATTAAGGATTTTGTGAAATTTTCAAGTGCCTAGCTGTTACCATTATTGATTACGAGCAAAAAAGACCAAAAACATCACGTTTCTTGTTTGGTAGCCCCCCTTAAATAATAATCTTATTTTATTTATAGTATTTGTTCTTATAGCGGAAACAAATATACACAATCTGTGAAAATTTCAGAAGTAGCTAGCTATAGCGTTTTTTGAGATACAGCCTGGAGACATACAGACAAAGGGACAGACAGTATCTCAAAAACCGCTATAGCTAGACTTCTGAAATTTTCACAGATTGTGTATATCTGGTGCCGCTATAACAACAAATACTAAAAATAAAATAAAGTATAATATTTAAAGAGGGCTCCATAATCAATAATAGTAATAGCACTTGAAAATTTTACTAAATCCTTAATTGCCTATATTTGTATTTTAATAATTAGTAATAAAATTAAAATAAATAAAAAAGGGGGGCTCCCATACAAATAAACACAATTTTTTGTCTACTTTTGCTAAGAAAAAAAAAAGATATAAACAATGAAATTTTTTAAAATCTCTACTAACGATATTATTAACTAATGTATAGAGAATTTAAAAAATATAAATAACTTAGACATTATGTTTTTTAATATATTTTTCATGGGTCAAAAGTACCCAAATTTGAGATTTTTCGAACCTTTAAAAATTCATATCTTTAAAAATATTAATTTAATCGTGAAAAGTCATAGGACCTTTTTTATTGGTATTTCAATAAAGAATATAAAAAAATTATCCGGTTAAAAAATAACAATAATTCCTTGTAATTGTTTAAACAATATTTGTTTAAACAATATGGCACCGGGTTGCACCATGGCAACATGCATTTATATCATCAGGAGGGCAATTTGAAGAGGATCGCATAAAAAAATTGAGGTGGAAAAGTTTCCGGTACTCATGCGCCGACTCGTGCTGATCTAATAAGAAAATTATAATTTTAAGCCGATCAATATATAGAAAATGATAAGGTACATCTTTTAATTTTTTGTGTAAGCATGTATATTATAAGTACCCAATATTAATTTTACAGATATGATACAAGTGAAACCTGAACCGGAACAACCCAAAGAAAATACAGACGAAGAAGAAGACACACCGAAATTCGATTTTAAACTTTTACTTACACCGGTAGTTTACACTAAAAAACTTGATGATATGGACGTTTTTAAATTCATTGATTTCTCAACGGTTCGTGATAAAAGAATAATTGAATGTTCTAATAAAGAAAGTAAGCCAGTAGATGTCCAAGAAAAACATAAAATTAGTAAAAGTTTAATGAGTATAAATGTGGAGCAAGAAGTAATTCAAGATAATATTGCACAAGCCGAAATGGAAAAAAACGTCGATATTATATTAGAATTGGAACCTAGTACTGAATCTGATCTGATAAGTGATCATCAAAAAATTAAATACTCCAGTTGGCTCCTACAAAAGCCTAAAAATCGTACTTACAACCCAATACAACTGTGTAAGAATCCAGACTTTAATACTAGATTAAAAAGACTTAATGCAGGTTTTCTGATGAGCGAAAGAAATAGATTAATGTTAAAAGAATGTAAACGTTTAACCGTTGACCTACATAAAGCATTCGAAAATAAGCTTATTGATGGAACACTGTATCTACAAAATAGTAAGTTTACACATAATTGTAACAAATCTCTTGATTCGCATTCTTTTGTAGAATCTAAAACTGTAAAAACACTTAGTGGTGTAGACTTTTTAAAAGAAACAACCAAAAACGTACACATTACAACAAATGTTGATTTGAAGTCAGCTGAATGTAATCACGAAAGTAATTTAAAATATGAATACAAAATAAAAAACAGAACAAAAGTATTACTAGAAACATCACCAGAAACAGCAAATCAAATACATCCTTTACAAATAAATGAAAATGAAAGCAAAGAAACAGAGTTGAATAAAGATATTCAGTTGGACCCTTTAAAAAAAGATGCTTATGGATCATGTGCAACGGAACCAAACCAATACCAACAAAATTCATTGAAACACAAAATTTCGGGCACAAACTGTTGCACGAAATATGTTGACGAAAAAATTGAAGGCAAAGGACATATCGTGTATAAACATTCAATGCAAGACGGTATAAACTCTTCTACAGAAAAAGTTGTTAATAAAAAAATTGAGGCTCAAGAAAATAATATAAACTTGGAAACAGAACAAATAGAAACTAATAAAGATATTTGTGACGTAGACGATGCACAAAAAATTGAAGATGATATAATTGAACCCCAAGAATCAGAACCAACAAATTACAGGAAGGGAAAAAAGCAGTTAAGCAGATTACAAATACAAAGGTCACTTAGCAAGTTATTCGCGAAAGTAAATTATCGCAGTTCGACAGCTTTACCTAGCCGAATACCCCTGAAGTGGGATGCTAACTCAAAGCCTACTCAGAATAGTATTAAAATTAGCGACGCATACGGCGACGCTCTGTTAGCGTCTTCGACTCTAGACAAAATGTTTAATGTATTGTCTTATCAACCAATTGACAACAAACTAAAAAAACACAAACGTAAGAAGGTTTTAGAGCATTTGACTGGGCAGAAAATACATTGGAGAAAGAAAAATGTTAACAATAAAAATGTTGAAAATAAATCAAGTGACGAACTTAAGAGTGCTGAAGATATTGATAAAAATGATAATACTGGAACGGAAGCAAATGGTAAGGTTAAAAATATAAATAATGCTACCAACGTTAAAAAGGACAAGTCCAAAGACAAAAATGGAGTTGCGACTAAACAAACTAAAAGTCGATATTGTTGTTGGGCTCTGGAAAAATTATTAACTAACAAACAACCTGAAACTCCACATTCTTGTCCCCATCCAGTATGTATTTGTTGTTGCAGAGATCGCCTTCTAGAAAAAACATTGCAAGATAAAAAAGCCCTTGGATCAATAACAAAAAAACGTAAAGTGCCAAATACAGAAAAAGTACACACAAAAAATAACCTTCCTGCTAATAAAAGTGAATTCGAAACGAATATCGAAATTAAAAACCAAGTAACAGCTGAACCTATGTCAATAATTCTTTCTGATGATGACGAAATTGATGCCAAAGACGACTGCAGCAATATTGATGAATCTAATAAAGTTAATGATTGCATAAATGTTGATACTCCCCTTTCCAATTTGCAAGAATTTGGACCAGTAGGTCATTTGAATGAAAGTAATGATGAAGAAAGCTTATCAGTTCAAAGCACTGTTCCGTCGATACAGATTAAAATTACTAGCCCTAACCAGTCAACATCATCCACACAAACAAGTTCCAGTTTTTCCCAGACCTGTACAACTCGTGTTTTCGCAGGAAATTCATATAATAATAATTGTAACACATCCAAAACCATAGAAATACCACCTCTTAGAGTAACTTTTACTTCAAACAATGATTCTCCTAAACCAACTGGCCAAATGGCCCGTCTCAGTATTCAGCTAGGAAATGCGAACGTGACTAAATCCAACAGTAGAAAAGACCAGTTTAAATACAATATCTTGCCTCACAGTACTGAGACATCAAAACCTATTTTTCTAGGTGAAAATAAAATTTTGCTTTATTCACATGACAAACCTGACTCAACAATGTCTAAACAGTCATCACTAATGGAAGAAAATTTATCGAGTGACCCCTTCACTCAATCTCTTTTACCACCCGGAGTCCAAATTGTTCTATTACCGAGCGGCGAGTTGGCTCTTTCCATTCAGCCCGGATTAGAATTCAGTGCTGAAGAAATAGCAAAACTGTCGGATATACTGATGTCTGTTCAACAACAACTTACAACATCCTTAAAAAATAGTTCTACTACAGGAAATTCTGAAACCATAGATCTTGTCAATCAAATTGAAGGAAACAATGAAATACCTTCACAAACAAAATCAAATGAAAGCATTTTAGAAACAAAATCAAGTGTGTCAGATCATCCTAAAGAGCTTGCCACTATCAATAATGATGATAATAGCCAAAGCGTTGTTAATATCGTTCCTCATGATGCTGAAAATAACGCTATTGATAAAAATCCTGATGACACAGGAATCATGCTCGAAACCCAAAGCATTCAAACTTCAAATGATACAGATTCTCAAATCAATAAAAAATCAATACTATCAGATCTAATGGAAATGTCTGGCATTTCCGAAAAAGACGCCGTTACAGAAGCTAAAACACTTAATACCTCTAAGAAAAGTCCAGTGACTCCTGTAATCTCTTTAGCTCCAGAAATGGGACTAAACCAAACAGAACTCGGAACCAATACTCAAAGTAAAATTTGTCGAAGTCCTACAATAAGCGCATCACTAGAAACTCGTAAAGAGCTATCAGTAGTTTCTTCTTTCGATGAACTTAAAAAGTGTCACGAAAAAAGTTGTCAATTTTATAAAATGGACATAAAAACAGGAGAAATATACCCCATAAATCTTAAAATTAAGAAAAAACCATTAGCTTCCATTAAGGAGAGAAGAGGAAAAACTTTAACAACTAAAGTCCCCAGTGCGTGTATCGATTTGACAGAGGATCAAGGCGAAGAAGGCGAGAAAGAAACCGAACCAAAAGTAGTTGAAAAAGGAAATGTTAAACCCGTTAAGTTAATTCGGACAATTCATTCAACGGGCCCCAATCCTACAAGGTCTATAATATTGGAACCGCGACAAACTTCATTAAGGTCACAAGAACCAAGCCCACTTGTTAATATTTTAAGATCGAAGAGATCTTTATTAAAACCTCATGTAGATACAGGTAATGATTCAAGTAAACCTACAATACTCGAAGGAGAAATTGAGAACGGAGGCAGTCGTTCGCCCCATTCCGACTCCGAATCCGATGATGAACCGTTGGCTAAGAAAGCATTGCGTAAACGTGATGATGATGCAACCATGTTATATTCAGATGTGACAGAACCCAATGAAATTAGTGGTCCGATAGACGATATAGAAAATTCTTTACAAAGTACGGAGGAGGCAATGGACGAGGAACTTATGGAACCCGAATTTCTGGATCCCGACTCTGGAGGCGAAGATGAAGGCTGCATTCTAGGGGTGTAAGAAAATCTTAAAACTTTTAGGATTATCTAAAGTTAAACCAGCTATTTTCGTGCTCCGCGGAGCCCTGGGGCTCCGCGGAGCACGACCGGTACGGTACGGACCGGTACCTACCGGTACAGACCGGTACGGTACGATACGGACCAGTACCTAATTATAATATTTTAATTATTTGCTACATTTTTTCACAATAAGGAGTATTTACTAGAACTGTGATAATACTTATAAGGATCTTTAGAACTTAGAACATAAGGCTGTGCTCGGTATCTATTGTAACGTATATTAATTTTAAATTTATATAAGTAGGTATCTTTTCTTAAATGTTTCCTTAAAGTATCTTACAGCCAGCAGTTTCACAAGGTATCAATTGAAGATAACCTATCGGACGATAAATTAAATAGGTATATAAGTGATATATTTTAATATGAAACATGGTGAAGACAAGTAAAGAAAAGATCTAAAGTTGTAATTATTTTCTAAATATTTATTGAAATAACACCCGCTCCATCATAACAATGATTTTTATATTGTGTTAAACACCGCCACCCGCGCCGTAAGAGATGAACATTAGTAAATAATTATTATTACTTTTAATCTAAGCATTAATGATTGGCAATTGGCATCCGCGCGTTACGACTGCGGAGACCAATCAAAATTTTCACTAAGCCCATACATATTATCTGTCAAACTTTTCATTAAAGTGAAGGTTGATCATAATTAAATGTCTCTGAGTGCGACAGTTAAGTATAGGTACCTAGTTACACGGCGAATAATTACCGTATAAGTACTGTATCTAGTTACAATGTCTGCTGGTGTCCTGGGTGATGGGTCTGGCACTTGGATTATGGATATTATTATATTACTTTTTCAGTTACTTTAAAGTCTTATGCGAAATAATATTATCTGAATCTCATTGACTTTAAGTCCACTTAACTTTGAATTAATTTGTATAACATTTTTTACGATTTCGTGAGCAGGTTTATATTTTATGCAGGTAAACTTGTATATTAACTGTGGATACAAATGAAAGCGGTCGCTAAAGTTTACTATAGGTAATCAATGATTATTTAATAATACAGTTCATCGATAACTATTAATATAGAACATCTTTTTGTTAATCACGTTTAAGATTTTATAAGATAAATTAAGATATTATTACTTTCTGTAAGTTAATACTTATGAGGGTGAGTAGGTACTGTTAAATAATAATTTGAGAAATATTGCAAATTGCTATCATTGTTTTTCTACTTATATAATAATATGGTACCCGATGATGGTGTACCATTTTGACCTCATTGATAATATTATTCTTAGTTAGTAAGTATTCGAAAGTGGTACACCGGGTACATCGGCGACCATACAATATACATAGAGATGGATGATGTATGTACTATCAGAGAAGTTGATACCTATGCAGATGGGGGACCTACGTAGTTTGGTCGCATTACGTCAAACCCAGCTGACAGATCACAATTATTAACATTGAATTGACATGATCGACCAAATGACGTTGGTCTCTCAAATGCATAGGAATCAATTTCCTCGACGGTACATACCTAGTGTAGGTATATTTTGTTACTTGTCAAATTTTTGTTTTAAATATAACGTCGGATAGGTCCATACATACGGTACCTAAAGTTAAGACTTTAGTTCGCTTAGGCTTAGAGCGCTTACAGCCTAAATAACTTATTGCATTCTAATGTTCAATAATAATTATTGTTTTAATATCTACCAATGTAGAATTTAGAAAAAAGTTAAATTTTTGTTGTATTAAAATGTAAATAACTAGATAATAGATAGAAATAAATACTTTCGAGTTACAGTAATTGTTTATCATTTAGCTTGGCATTTCTATAAATTCAGTTGCCCTGCCTATACCTATACTAACCTAACTGCCAAAAGCTGCGCGTCCACCGGGTCGGAATCGGAGCGTACAGTGCGGACCACAGATTAAGTATAATATCCTAGGTGCGGACAGAGCGTCGTCATTTGTAATTTGACAGGCGCAGAAATGACGTTCCAGTGCACGCAGTACTATACAAATCAACACAAAGCAACAAATCCTATAGGAGTACGCTCCGATTCCGATCTGCCTACCTACCTAACACAAGTTTGGTCTTTGGAGAATATCCTTCTTTGTATTCCTTTCATCTGGCACAGTAGTTTCGGGCCTTAAGAACAAAACTAAAAAACTATCAAGTATGAGTAACATAATATTTTATTTTTTATATTATATTATTTATCTAATTACAACACCAAATAAGTTAACTGCTGCCTTTTCTATTTCTTTGTGAACTTCATTCACTTCTGCTTGTGTCAATGTCCTCTCTAAATGTCTGTAAACAATACTAAAGCAAAGACTGTGCTTCTTATTTTTTGGATGAATGAACTTATCCTTTAGCTTGACCTGAAACAAACAAAATATTTTGATTTCAAATTTTTGTTAGAATTTTTTTAGAAATGGAAAGAATATGGAAAGACAAGTCTTTGACAGTGAGTCAATGACCACTACCGCCATATTTCGCCAAGTACAGTATAGTGAATATTTTATTGTAATATTATGCAGATCTTTGCTTTTCATAATTATTATATTATACTACTTTTCATTATTTACCTGTTCGATAATATCACCACCTACATCCCTTACTAAATCATAGAAATCATTGCACATGAAAGTGTCAATAGTTAGGGATGATGGCAGCCAAAACGACAAGTCATTGACACATTGAGGGTAAACAGATACAGGCTTGTATGTTATCTTCTCATCTATACCCTTATCATGAAACTGATTGAGGAACCCGGAATCTGTACTCCACATTAATCGTATATCTGGGATCTTGTAAAGGGCCATGGCGAGTCGCTCTAGTCCCAGCCCAAATGCATACGCAATAGAATTGTTTGGACCCGCATTAGCTAAAATTTCATTTCTAACAATGCCACACCCTAGAACCTCCATCCAATTGTTGTCATAAAATATTTCTAGCTCCCAAGACGGGTGAGTGAATGGGAAGTAAGCATCGACCCATCTGTGTTTAATGTCTTCTCCGAACAGTGCTTGCACCAAGCCAATAAGGTGGTTTTTCAATTGTGCTTCCATCAATTTAGCTGCCTCCAATGTGTGGCAGCTTTGTTTTGTTGGGTCATCTATTGAATTTTTATAATCATTTGGGTGCATTGGATCAAAACCAGGCTCGAATATGTTGAGACCCCGGTGATTTTCAAATAACTGTTCTTTTAGTTGGGACCTTACAGCATCCACCTGAAATTATATTTAGGATAATAATTAGAACTATGAAATGTATAGTTCAAATTATTTTTGTAAAATATTTCACAAAGAATATTATGTCTTACTTGATGAAAAACAGGAAAATGGGTGGAGTCAATTTCATCTCTTCTGTAAACATCTCCAATCATAAGGAAGTTGTCCAAACCGGCCCGCAGCAGCTCACTCTGATGTGCCGTCATATGTCCGCGGAGCAAATTATTTCTGTTTATGTAGTAGCAGTCTGACTTGGCCCGGCTGGGATGGTCTTCCGGTATCAACAAATCATCAAAGTTCTGTTTGGTTGTCACTATTGGAGAGAGGTTCTCATAAACGCTAAAAGTAGGATTACCTCCGTGTGTGAATGAGGAGTAGAAATATTTTACAATCCTTTGTCGCACTAGACATAACGGGTTATTTGGTTGCAAATGCAAATTTCTATTCAAATATGAAATTATTTTCGGTGTAAGATTGGTATATTCATCAGCAATGAAGTTCTTTTCGTTTAATGTTACTGTAGCCACAGATTTGGGTGATGTACTGTATTTAAAACACTGTAGTTTATTTAAAAATAAAAATTTTGATTTGATATTTCGAATTGACATGTTTTAGCAAGATTATTTTAAATTTCTCGATAACTCTTGGCGTTAATTTAAGAAAATCCTAGACACATCGATTGATGCACATAATTATTTAGTTGTAACTTGTACCTAATATATTTTAATTTTATTTTTTTAATTAATAGAAATGTTTTTATTCTGAAAATTTCAGGAGTGGATTGCACGTATAATTTTTAATATTTTTAATTTTTGACAGCTGACATACAATGCAACTGTATGTCATCTGTCAAAAATTGGAGCAAGCACAGAATAATCTGTGGGAGCAAGGGAACAGTCTCAACTCTCAACTACTATATAATAATGAGCTTCAAATAGGGTATAATAAATGACTAGTAGATTAGACATTACTAGTCATTGGAAAAAGCCAAAAACACCATATTTATTAATGTTGCTTTAAAAACTGACTGTTTTTCTCTAAAAAACAGGCGCTCTTTTACTTTAAAAACAGGAAACTTAAGCAACATCAATAAATATTGTGTTTATGTGCTCTTTCCAATGACTGGTACTGTCCAATCTACTAGTCATTACTCATTTACCCTAGGGTACGGTAAATTACGAGTTATTAAAATTTTTCAGTAGAGGGACACTTTACACTTTGATCGTAAAATTAAAAGTTTGTGGCTTTTATACGATGTAAATAATAATGGAATTAATATTGAGGGGCATTCACGCTACAATAAAAAAAGAGTATTTTTATCAGGTCGCCATGGTCATCACGTGCGCCTTGGTTTTTCAAATAAAAAGAAAAAAATAGAAACATGCTAAAGTTTTTACCCGACTGCCGGGGCCCGGGAGGGTTATTTTAATGATATTTTTAAGATACACATTGTGTATGTGTTATTGTATACAGTGTGTTTGTGTAAACACCGTTATCCTTGAAACCATTAAATGAGCCCATCAAATTGAACAACTTTTCCTATGAGAACAATGCTGGAAACTCAGAAAAAAAAATCCGTCTTATACCCATAGAAAAAGTGTTGTTCATTTTGACGGGCGCATTTGATGGTTTCAAGGACAACGGTCATTGAGTTAAAGCCGGCTCTCGCCGAGACACAGCGAGGCGGCCCGAGTGCGAGAGTGTAAATGGGTGCGCTCGCCTCGTCTCGCCTGTCTCGGACCCTCTCGGTCCGTTGTCGGTATTTTGCGCCCGAGACAAAGGGTCTCGCGAGGAAAACGAGCGCACTACTGTACACTCTCGCGTCTTTCAGTACTAGTCCCGCCGTTAGACAGTGTAGAACAGAAAAATAACAATAATAAACGACATTATCAGTCATTATCTGTGAGAAATAAAATTAATTATGATTATAAATCTTTGGATTACAATGATATCTTTCGATGCATGGTGAATGGTGAATGGTCGTTTTCGTCCATCTTGTCTGAGTTCTTAACTGCGATTGAACCAAGCGAGAATGTACATGATCGCACTCGGGCAAGGGGCTCCCGCACGAGACTCTCGCCCGAGAGCTCTCGGCGAGAGTGTACAGCGGGCATAATGTTATGCCCGACTTACTCGGACATAACAAAGGAGTCGGTCTGCATATTTCATGTAATAAAAGTGTTAATAAAGGTTTTTAGTGAACATTTTGTGTTAGATATTGTTGAGTTTTGTGGTTCCGCTAAATAATAAACCATAAGAATGGCCAAAGAATGCCTCAAACACGTGGATTTAATGCAATTTGGGGGCCTTGTAAAATGCTACGGTGCATTGCACAAGGGCCATAATGACAAGGGCTGATATTATTTAAACTACGCGTTAATTTTTTTTCGGTTTTATAGAGGAATATGAATTTTCAAAATCAGCTACTATTTTTGTTTATGTTTTATTAGGAAATCCCTGGATTGTGTAGTACATTCCTATTATTTGTGTCGCTGAAGTAGGCAAAAGGCAAGCCTTTAGTTTATAATATATTTTCATGAAATCCCTCGACTTTGTGTATAATGAATTAAATTAAACAAATGCCATACAATTTTTGCTACCCATCAGTATAATTCAGACTCAAGAACATGTGCAACCTGTGGGATCTATTAGGCAAGCCCAACTTCCTCCTGAAAGTAGAGTACGGCCACAGCGATAAGCAAATGAGCTGCTATGCATTGTGCTCTATATTGAAATATTGTCTGAGGGCCACTTGCACCATGATGTTACTTGCACTCTGAGTTAAATCTCTATCACTCACTTGGTGAGTGACAGATATGACATGATGTTTAACTCAGAGTTAATTTTAACTCTGAGTTAAACATCATGGTGCAAGTGGCCCTTAGTATGCTTAATATTAGCTCGATGAGGACAATCTGAAATCTCTAACTATTTGAGTTACGTTTTACCTGAACAATGTAATATACAGACGTACAGATAAAGAGGCGGACATCCTTTCACATCTATAATATTAAATTAGATGGCGGCCGTAACTCCATTGCGTCAAAGTCCGTTTATCGAGTGGATACCGTACATTTTCCCGGAACCAAAAGTACTTGTGGGACTAATGGCGTGGAGGGCAAAGGAAGATCTTCCGACCGGGCGAGGTGGTATGCCCGGTTAGGCCGAAGCCCACTGACGTCATTTCAGTCGTTGAATATATCTTGCCATTCTCCGAAACTTCGATAGCGCGATGTAGGATTGTTAGGCGAATTGTGGGTACCGCCACATCACTTCCCCCCGTAAACCGGAGGTCGAATCTTGAAGTCTTGTCGCTTGAGTCGCCAGTGCCAGAGAGTTCCAGTGAGTCGGAACTGTTGCAGTGAGTCCCAGTGAGTCGGAACTCGGAACTGTAAGCTGCTGCACGGGATCCAGTGAGTCGGATAAGCTGCCGTGCGGGGCCGATGCTACGTGCTGACCAGGAGAGATGTGCTCTGCTTGCTGACCGGTCGGTGTAGTGAGAAAGCTCGATGATGCCGATGCGGAGTCGCCCAGGCCGCGGTACATTGCGGCTAGTGGACGAGGTACCCAATGAGGCGATGCTGGCTGGTGCAGTGCGGAGGGGCGGGGAGTGATGATGATGAAGGAAGCGCGTTCTGTCGAGGGTCACCAATGTGGGACTAATGGCGTGGAGGCGAAAGGAAGATCTTCCGACCGGGCGAGGTGGTATGCCCGGTCAGGCCGAAGCCCACTGACGTCATTTCAGACGTTGTATATATCTCGCCATTCTCCGAAACTTCGATAGCGCGATGTAGGATTGTTAGGCGAATTGTGGGTACCGCCACATACTATTTTTCCTTTCCCGGGACTCAGTGTCACCATAGTCCATACCAAATTTTTGCAAAATCCGTTCAGTGGTTTGAGCGTGAAGAAGTAATTGACAGACATGAGAATTGAGACAGACGAACAGACTTTCATACTTATAAAGTTATAATATTAGTAATTGTTACAATACTACTATGTAATATTGGTAAGAATTTTAATTTTTTAAGTATTTTTTGTTAAATATTTAATGAAAATACCTTATTTTACAATAAATAATAAAAATAAATAAACAAATTTTAACCCAATCAAACTTTGCTTGTCTAACTACTGGTTTTCGGTGTCCCAACTACTGTAATTCCGTCCCATGACTGTGTTTTACCTATATACCATTCAGTTTTTACCAAAAAATCGGTTATCTGTAAAGTCGGTTTACTGACGATAGTTGAACGTGACAACGTCATAGCCTTAATAGGGCAATTAATCATTTCGTACAATAGTGACTAGTACTACAAGCTTTTAACGTAATTTATTTACAAACATAATAAGCAAATCGCTTCCGAATCTCTATAAATAGAAACAACTTTTTCGAATGTAACCTAAAGTTATTTCGATGTATTTATTTCAAATGATTGTCTAAAAATATTTATAATGAGTAAAATAAACTATTCGCAATACAAAACGCTACATACATTCGTGCAATCCAGTAAAATCTTCGAACATAGCACAAGTCATACCTTGACACGTAGGAAATAGAGCACAATTTTGAATAGCTGAAATAATACTAATAGCTCACAGATTGTTTATTTATTTTTCATTCAGAGTGTGGTCAATGTATCAAAGGTCATAACTAACCAAACTTCTTCATGCAAAAGTATTCTCTAAGTCATCGAAATACGTAATATAATCGAAACAAAGAGCGCGGCCCAGGTGGGCCTTACGGTTGTTGAGAGGATAAATGGAACGCCTTCGAGCGATCAGCGAGGTAACGCCGCATATTGCGTCATATTTTTTCGTGCGCGCAGTCCATATCGAATTATAAGACGTTATCACGTCAAAAATCAATACAAACTGAAAAACCATCGCATTTTTATGTTTGCATATCTTAAGTTAGATAATTTATGAACACAAATATGATATCTATTTCTATTTCATACGAAGTATTTAATGTTTTAGAGCTTTTTCTGTAAAAAAATCCTTAGCTGTCCAATGACTGGTAGTTTACGGTAAAATATATTGATATTATTGATTGTATGGATAATGTTTAGTGAATCGTAAACAAACGGTAGTAACTAGTACCTAAAAAAGGCACAAGTGTCATTAATCTGTGGTGTCAGCTGTGAGCCATGAAGGTTTAAACTATCTGTGAGCTGTTGTGAACTTCGGCTGCGTTCCAGATGACGTTAATAACGCTCACGCTCAAAACCTTCGTTTCTCCCGTTCCATTAGCATGTGAGCAAATGTGAGCGTCAATGTCACAAACCCAAGTGGAACGGAATTATGGAGCGTTTTGAGCGCTCTGGCGAGGTGACAGTGACAGGTGACAGCTGAAAGAGGTTAAGTTAGAATTCGAGTCTACCGCTTTTATTTAAATAATATTTAGGTACCTATCGATTATCGAAATGGATATTTTTACGGCAGTTAGACATATTTTGCAGGTGCATCGGAATAATGATTCAGACATTTCTAGTGAATCTAGTTCAGATGAAGAGTGGAATGCACTTTTCCACAATTATGATCGCGAAAAGCGAAAGTTTAGACCACGAGTCAATGACTACGAAAATGTAATCAATCTTTATTCTAATGAAGAATTTAAAAGACCAGGAGAGACGATAACTTAGTATTTTATAGAAAAATATTTGATCTTTCATTTAAAACAATTTCTTTTTAATCAAAATATTTTATTTAATTATATTTAATATATTTCAATTAAAAATATTATGTTTTGCAATGAGATTATATGAAGTTTTTTTGTCGCTACTCGCTCCTGAAAACTTTCCGAATATGGTCTTTGCGATATTGTTACGTTAAAATAAAAAAAAACTAGAACGCCCACTTCGACCCATTTTCGTCGTGGGTCGTTTTGAGCGTTGCTTGAGTGAAATTGATGACGTCATGAGTGACGTCATAGCCGCTATCAAAACGACCCCGGTCGCCAAAGGGAACGGCAGAAGGGGACGTTTTGAGCGTTTTGGTCAAAATTAGCGTCATCTGGAACGCAGCCTTCACAACTTGCCACTTGTTACTGTCGCATGTTGTCACTTGTCAATTTTCAGCTGATTGACGTAGGTGTACCTATTTAATTTTTTTCAAAATTCTAACCAATTTCATAGTAACTTTCATTGCTTTATAAATTAAAACTGCGGCGCGGGCGCAATTATTCAATGATTTCGAAGAAGATCATTCAAGTAGCTCAACTAAGTGCTGTTGGACTAGCGGGATATTATCTAGGAATCAAAAATAACTATGAAGAAAAAGCAAAAAGTATACAGGTTATGCCTGGTTTGCCGATATTTGGAACAGTGTCTGCAGCAGCCCCCTTTTCAGATGGCAGTACACTTGTAACAGCTAAAGATAGAGTAAGTTTAATAGATAATGTTCACTATTATGCATTACTTTAGGTGTAAAACATTTAAAATTTATAGATTGTTATGTCATGAGCCTCATATACATAGACTACAGTAATTAGGAAATCATAATATAAAACTACTAACTAGATCTATGGTTTCCTTATTAAAAGATCCACACTGTTTATACACATGCTATAGTATACGAGTAGGTACTTAAACATTGTTTTGTCATTGTCTATCAAGTTACTTAGTATTATAATATTATGAACTGTATCATAGCATGTAAACATCATTAGATTTTTATGTTTCATTTAGGTATAGCTACACAATTGTATACACCATGAATCTTTCAATTAATAAACAGCCTTATGGGTATGACTTTCAGGTATCACAAATTATGAAATATGGATTCCCTGGGTTGGATCATGTACGCTCTTATGATGACTTTGTTTTGTCGTATGACCGAAGAACTCGAGTACCCCATTGGGTATTCGAACACATTACCAAAGAACATGTAAAGAAAAATGATGAAATTGATAGAAGCAAGTGTGACTTTGCAGCTGATGAAAGTATACATCCCTTTTTCAGGTGGGCTTGAGGTTTTGTTTGAATACATAAAATATTCAATTTTTCTTTTAGCTCGTAGATTTTTGCAAATATTTTATATAAAATTTTCAGGTCACAGAATAGTGACTACAAGGGGTCTGGCTTTGACCGAGGTCATATGGCCGCTGCCGGCAATCACCGCCTGGCCCAGAAGGATGTGGCACAGACATTCTACCTCACTAACATTGCACCACAAGTTTGTATAATTTTACTGTAAAATATATAATGTTATTTATTGTTGTAAGCATGCTGTCATAATTTTCATACAATATAATAGCTTAAAGTAATGTTAATAAAGATGGTTAATAATAATAATAATTAGTATTCCTGATGAGTGGTAGGTTAAAACATAGGTTGTGAAAAACTTTTTTTTTAATATCCACCTATGTTCCTCAACTCTGATTCTAACTATTTTTATTTCAGGTTGGAGAAGGTTTTAACAGACATGCATGGAATCGTTTAGAGAAGCATGTGAGAAAATTGACCAAAGTATATGACCATGTTTTCTGCTGTACCGGACCGCTATATTTGCCAAGGTATTTTTTAAAAACTGTTCTGGTATTTCTAAATTCTAAACTTATATAGCATATAAGTTTAGAATTTATCTTTATTTAACTCTATGTTATTTTGAAAAAGAATTTTTAACTTTTATTTAAAAACTTAAAATTATTATAGGAAAGAATCTGACGGAAAATCTTATGTGAAGTACCAAGTGATAGGAGCCAACACAGTTGCAGTGCCAACTCACTTCTTTAAAGTAGTGGTCGGTGAGGCCCCTGATGGTTCGTTGCACATGGAGTCTTATGTAATGCCAAACCAAAAGATACCAGACGAAACACCTGTTGCTAACTTTATGGTGAGCTGCTTGAAAGTTTTTTTAAATTACTATACTATTATAGCAAGTAAATGAATGTTGCTATAAAAGCAAATTGTTTATTTTGGTCTCATTGCTCACATAAACTTGGTCTATTTCAGGTGCCTCCAGAGACAGTAGAAAAGGCAGCTGGGCTTCTTTTCTTTGACAAAATACATAGAAGCAAACTAAGTACAATCAACGGAAAGAAAGTTTAAATTGTTGTGCAATTAAAATTATAGTTATTTGTAAATAAGAATTATAATATAATCATACCTTTACTAATAAACGCTGTATAAGCTTTGAATTATAGTTATACAGTGTTTTGTCTTCTTCAATCCAATTAAAACTGTCACTTATGTGAAGGGAACAAAACACTGTATAACTATTCAAAGCTTATACAACGTTTATTAGTAAGGGGGTCAATGTATATTTATTATTTAATGGATATAATAATAATTTCTATGTTATATGCTGTGAATTTTAAGACAATGTCATGTTAAGTATTTGTTATAAGATACTAGTTAGTATTTTTAATTAAATGACTTATGTAAATGTTTGGAGTTTCTATTTGTAAACATTTTAAAAATACAAATATGAGGGTAATCCAAAAATTATATATTATATTTATAAACGCAATATATTTGTGTAAAATAGTATAATGTATATTCAGAAGTGAAGGTGTAATACAAGAATTAGACATTACTTAATTCAATCTTCCTCTTCATCGGAAGCACCATTTTGTTGAGGTTCATCAGCTTCCATGCCAGCGTCGCCCATACCTACAATACAATTAAAACAGGCTTAATGTTTATGATCAACGAAATTACACAATTCAAAATACTTATAAGAAATTACGTATGTATTGCGGCTGTTTAAAAGTTTTAATATGTTTCCAATTGCTATCTCTCTATTAAGGCCGTCCCCCGAGCAATCGACCTTAACCATAGATTTGCCGCGTTGCCGAGATCGCGTCAAAACCCTATTATTTTTACTTATCTTAGTTCAAAATTGTCCTAAAAAAAATTTAAAACGGGGAATATGTAGTTTATGATATTGTCGATCTATTGGCGTGAGTTTCAAATAAAAGTAATTTGTAAATCCTAAGGAGATGCTGATTGTATGCTTGAATTTTAATAAATTGTTATTACTTTGAATGCTGATATCATGAGTATAATAAACAAAAATAAAAAATTTAAAACGGTTGATATTCTGAAGATAATTGCTGTATTTTTATTATAACTTTGTAGCTTTCAGATTATGAGTTTATAAGGATCTATATACGGTAAATTACGGAATCTCCGTAGGGAACACCCTTAAGGATTAATGCTTGTATGTGGTGTAACTGGGTAAGGACTAAGGAGTACAATCAAAGTATCAATGTAATCCATACTTACTATCCTTATTTACAATACTTACTTAGTTATATTATAAACGAAAGTGTATCTGTCTGTCTGTTACGTGAAGAACTTCACAGTCAAACCGCTGAACGGATTTTGGTGAAATTTGGCATGGAAATAATATTTTGAGTTATAACTATCCTATGTTCTTTCTCGGGAACCAAAAAAACTATAAACTGGAACCGTACATTTTTCCGAGACAAAAACTGCTTTTATCCCGGAAAAATTTACGATTCCCGCGCGATAACCGAATTTTGGCGCTACACAGTTGCGGATGTTATCTAGTGACTAATAAATTTGCAATCGTTCAAGGGGTTACAAAACTTAAAGTCACCAAAACCAGGGATGCCATGACACTTTAGGGAGTGGTACTCAACCTTTTTTTCTATAAGGGCCACAAACGGCCACGTCTAACGTCTTTGTCTTGGGTGTCGCGGGGCGCAACCATAATTTTGGAGGGTTAAAAATAATATTCTTTCAAATCAGCAATTTAGAAGTGGAAAATTTTTCATGACTTTTACGTCGACTTTACTCTATTTTGCTGGGTGGGCGCGAATTTCAAAATGGTTTAATTACACGCAGGCCACTGATAGTACCGTCGGGTTGTAGGTTTAGTATAGCTGCTTTATGGGATGCCTTAAGTGTCATGGCACCCCTGGGTAGGCTAAGGGTCAATTCTAACCACAACACGACGCATAGATGCATTTCTAAATTTGTTTGACATTCATACAGGGCAAAATCATTACCCTTCTTTTTGGCTCTATAATAGTGAACACATACCATGGTCCTCCTCTTCCTCAGCAGAGTCTCCGGCAACCTCAGCATTTTCAGCCTCAGCTCTCTCCATTTGTCTGGCCAATTCAGCTTCATCAGTTGCAGTAACAACTTTAGGCTGTAAGTAAAAAAATAAAGTTACATCTCTTTTTTGGGAGTGGATAAAACTGACTGGTATTTTAAACAAACAAAATAAAAGATATTATTATAAGCTCTAAATTGCTCTTAACATAATTATAGTTTTTGTTATGATAACAGTAGTCTAAGTGCTAATTTAGTTTATAGGATATCCTTACCGCCATCTGTACGTTGAAAACTCCTCCCGCAGCAGTGATTGTGTCTTGAATTTTGTCAATTGCATCTTGTAAAGCTTTAAGACCATCTGTTTTCTCAGGAGTAGATGTGCTCATTACTGCAAAAAACATGTTATTGTCTATTAACCCATCAATCCCCGAGCAGCAGCTGGCTGCCGCATAACGATTAAAAATCTATTGTGTCTGCGATACCCATGGAGGTGCTACGCTTCAAATTATAATTTGAAGAGAAAAGAATTATAAACCATTAGTTACATATGTAATTGGATTGAATTGGATGGAAAAAAACATCAATGATAGAAAATAGTCTTACCGTATAAAGGTGGCGCAATAAGATTGATCTTGATTGGCATATCCGGGGTGGATAGAGACAAACCAGCCTTGAGAGCTGCCTTAACAGCATCAATTCCCTCGTAGCCATAGCACGCACACTCAATGTCAGCACGAATCTTGACAGCCTGGGATGTGAGCTTCCTCTTGATGTTAGCTAGAAGCACCTCCTTGGTCTTCTCATCAAGACCACATTCGTTGAGGACTGAAGGGTCACTGTAAGTCATGAATGGTCAAAATATGTCAAAAAAACATCATATTTACATTACAGTTTAGTTTACATTTAGTATACACTAAAGTATTAAATTATAGTTATAATTATACTTACACTGCAGCTTGTTTGAAGAAATCATATGCGGAAGCTTTTTTTTTATACTTTTCCTCAAAATGCCAGGCGGTTCTCTTGTATAGCTCCTCCAGCTGGTCGGAGCTCTCATAGTGTAGAAGCTCAGCTACGTGTCTAAGGATGGAGTTGACAGCTTTGGCCTTAGCATACCTCTCTGTACACTTGTCTATATCCTCAGCTGAGACACGACGTTTTGACAAATCAATGTAACCTGAAAAAATTGGGGAATTTATTAAAATGTTAATGTAAATGGATGAATTACATATAAATTTTCGAATTCTGATGATTTAATTAAATTTATATTATAATGCTAACTGTAGGTACACTTTTAAAGTCTGGTCAGTCTGACCAGACCATAAAGTTAATATACCTAGCGGAATAGAGAAACAAAGGCCTTAGCAAGCGAGATGCTACTATCAGTAACACCGCGTGGTAAAAAGAGACGTGTGATACATGACAGCAGCACTCTTTTTTTGACGTCCAGTCGGCACGTGCCGCACGTTGTCAATATAATCTCATAGAATTCATGTTCAATCATGCTTGTGTAAGTGTATACGTACACATATTTTTCACACAGATGAAAACCAATTTTGGTTACGTTTGACAGCTCGAGATTGTTGCTCTATTCCGATAGGTATATTAACTTTATGGACCAGACTCTGAAAGATACTGAGTTATCACAACAAAATATAGTTTAATTTTGTCAAATAATATAATATACTTAGTTCAATAGCAAATAATATTATAATAATACCTTTTTCTTTGTCCACTCTTATCACTACGACGGGCTCAGTTTTACCAACCCTGATGAGTTTGTTGATGGATCTGATACGCCTTCTTGACAACTCTGATAAAAGAATCATGCCTTCGATATTGTTGTACTCCAACAGGTGCACGTAGGCACCCATCTCGGCGATAGACCTCACGTTTACCATCACTACATCTTCTACTTCAGGGTATTTTTCCTGATAAAACCTACACGACAACGGCATCTGAAAATATACGTAGCATAACCTATACGTGTTCTTAGTACACAATAATCATAAAGTAAATTAAAGTAGGTTTATTTGAACATACTTTTATTAGGTTGTTTATTAGACTTTTAGGGATTTAATTACTAAGATTCATGAAATGATGAAATTATAAATTGTTGGCAGTAACCTCACGTTGAACAACCCCTTGACAGTTGACAACAAAAATGTCAATTTTTTTTTTTTTCTTGGCAACTTGACACAATGGGAAGTTTTCTTTTTATCATCTCCACCAGACGGCGCGACGGTAGACACTTCTAGATTTTCTATTGGTTCCCCACCCATCTGAAATTATTTGCAGGTAGGCACCAC
The DNA here is from genome assembly GCA_937595015.1 of Polyommatus icarus. Taxonomy (NCBI): domain Eukaryota; kingdom Metazoa; phylum Arthropoda; class Insecta; order Lepidoptera; family Lycaenidae; genus Polyommatus; species Polyommatus icarus. Next base: position 24,935,221 of record OW569321.1, read on the forward strand.
TGACAACATATTGGTAGTGTTTCAAAAAAATATCAGTGTACTGTCAAGTGTGGCGTAAATCAAAATATCTAAAATCTAAGCCATCATTGGCCTAAGCGATTAGGCCAGTATACTGTTAACAGTTTAGGAACACGCAAATTGTCAAACTGAAAACTGACAACTGACAGAGAGTTTTGGCGGGTATGTCACTTTCAAAACTTCTTCTACTTTTTATTGTTGGTGTGGTTTTTATTATTTTTTCCCAAATTGTGTTATTTGTGTTTTTGATGTTCATTATTGGTAAAATATTAGCCATTAAATATCCGTTATCTTGCACAAGTGCAGGTAAGATGTTGTCAAAACCAAAATGTATATTTCCTGTGACATTTGGTGTGAATATAGGTAAACAGGGCTATTTCTTCCGTGAGTTTTAACTAAAACATCGTTATAATAACTCTATTATCCTATTCATTGGAATATTATTGCGTCTTTTTTAAATTGAAATGTATTAAGTTTTACATTCTTTTGCCCAGTTTTGTAGTAAGTATTGATGGTATTCCCTGGTATTACCGATAGTTGTCTACCCATACGCCATCTAGTTACTAAAATGGAAGCTGTTTGACAATCAAATTAAAAAGCTAAGAAAATTCCTCATTTTGCGTATGTTGTGCCACAGACGAGAAAAAGGTAAGGAACTAGCGGAAGGAATAATAGGAACGGAATTTGGAATAAGTTAATTAATATAGTTTAAAACTCTACATATAAATAAATTATAATAAAATACAAAATCAAATATTAATGTTATTTAAAGATAAGTAATTACTTAAACAAATATATACATTTTTATTATTATAATGAAGTAGAATATTTACAGAAGTAGGAAATGGGATAGGAATCAATGATAAGCTATGATATAAATGGGAATGATCATGGAGAGGACAAGATAAAATAATATGGTTTAAATCACCAATTTCGCCACACTCGCATAAATTATCACGTCGAACGCCAATTCTCTTAAGGTGTGTAGGAATGCACAAATGACCTAGTCTCATTCGAATAATCGACGTTGTTACGTTTTTAGAGAGATGAATTTTAGCAAACCAAGGCTTAGTTGGGATCACGGGTTGGATTTCTTGATAATGAACTGCTTTTGTTTGACTGCTCAGTCTCCATGACTCATCCCACGCTTCTACGAGAGAGTTCCTGGCAAGAGCAACCAAATCATGAGTGTAGTTATGAAAAGGAAATACATCCCCACAAAATATAGCGTCTTTTGCCATTTTATCAGCTAACTCATTGCCTATAATGCCACAATGGCTAGGTATCCATACAAAAGTAATAGAGTAGCCTTTTAATTTACATCTGTATAAAAGATTACGTATCTGAATAATAATAGGAAAACAGTTTTTTTAATTTAAAAGGGAACTTATTTAGGGTTTGCAAAGCGCTTAAGGAATCTGAGAATATTAGAGCCTTCTCAAGCCTACCGAGCAGAATGTACTCGATAGCCTTGAAAAGACCATAACACTCCCCAGTAAAAACAGAGGATTCAGGGGGAAATTTAACTTTTTGCACAATATTATATTGTAAATGGTAGATCCCTACTCCTACATGACCGTCTGCAGAATTCTTTGATGCATCAGTGTATAAATGATGCCATCCTTGCCAATTGTTGTTAGTTATGTATTTAAATATATTACTAGCAAAATATTTATCAGACTTCTTGATACCGATATCATAACGAACATCGGGCATAAGAATTAGAGCTTCGTATGAAGATTCAAATAAAGGAAAAGATGGGGAGCGAAAAGTAGAAGCGTCTAAAGTCAAAAATTTACGATAACTATGAATGAGCGGGGGTTTAGATTTGTGAAGCCAGTATTTACTATTATCGTAACAAAGTTGAGATAGAGTGTTAAGTTTAGAAATTAAAGGATGATTTTGAAATTGGTAGCAGCGAAGGAAGAATTTATCTGCAAGATATTGTCGCCGGAGTTGAAGAGGAGGTTCACAACACTCTATCTGAAGAGCGTTTATCGGAGATGAATTCATAGCACCACAGATTATGCGTAAAGCTTTGGCTTGTATTTTATCAATTTTTTGTAATCCACTCAAGTTACATGGCTCTAAGAGAAAAGTCCCATAATCTAATATGCTTCTTATCACTGACACTGACGGAGACGCTGTGGCAAGCTTCATAAAAAGAACCACGGAGGTGTCAACCGAACACATAAAAGATTATAACATAAAAATGGCTATAAAAGACAGGAACGATAAAGTCCTAAGCCACATAGCGGGTTGTGACCTGTGATCCCCAGAGATCGGCAAAAAAAAAAAAAAAAAACGTAAACCTACTAACACTAACTTAGTCATAAATATATTGTTAAAATCCAAGTGTGGACCCCAGACTCTACTGGCTGGCATCTGGTAGATTCGGCACAGAACGATATCTTTTTAACATCCTAGAAACTCCACCCAGCTTGAGTGACCCCTCTCCACCAAAAGCCAATGTCACAACATCTAAAGGCAAAGGGTGGAGCAGCATAATATTATCTAAGGAAATCGGAAATGTCGGATCTACTGGCCGCCACACTGGGACCACACCGTTCAAAACACTAACATTATAACTATATAATTTATAAAACAATAAATATATATTTATTTATTATATGTATATATTATAATCTATTCTATTATTATAAAAAAAAAATCCATGGCGTTATGGACTACAATTAATTAAAATGACTTAATAATATTATTTCAATTATCTTTGGTGCGAAAAACCTATAGAATAAATTTAAAAAGAAAAAAAAAGGATATGGGCGAAAAGCCCATAGACGGCCCCAATTAAAAAAAAAAAAAATATGCTTCTTATCATTGCATTATAAATTAATTTCATTGTAAAGGGGTGGGATCCCCACCAAACACCGGAAAGACTTTTTAACATGTTTAGGTTTCGCTCACATTTTAAATAGATGTATTCAAAATGTGCGTTGCCATTCAATTTTGAATCTAAATAATATATATAATCCTAAAAATTTTACATTTTCTTTTACAGGAATTAGAATCCCATCATAAAAAACTGTAACAGGCGGAGGCATACGTAGCCGTGAAAATAAAACCACAGAGCTTTTATCAACCGATAACTCTAAGCCATTCTTGTCCATCCAGATTTTTAATTTTTTAAAGATAATTGTCAGATCCCTACAAGCATCACGTATAGAGTTAGAAATTATGTAAATAGTCTTATCGTCTGCGTATTGTAACAGTTTTATTATATTATTTAAATCTAAGTATTTTTCTAAGTCAGCAGTGTATAAGTCGTACAATAGAGGACTTAAAACAAATCCTTGCGGAATACCTTTACGGACAACTCTCGTTTGGGTACAGTCATCTAAATTTAAACTTATAATTCTTTCCAACAGTAGATTTATTATAAAATTAACTAAAATTATTGGCACACCCAAAAGAATTAACTTTTCCTTAAGTATAGAAAATTTACATTATCATATGCAGAATTTATGTCCAGAAAACATGCAACGACAAATTTATTATCTGTTAATGCAATGCGAATGTCTGTGGTCAGTATGGCAATGTTGTCTATGGTCCCTTTACCTTTCCGAAATCCGAATTGTGAATTTGACAACAGGTTATGTACATATCTGTGGGTTATGTTTTTCAACAAACCATTCTAACCTATTTTTGGCTAAATGTTCAGCAATTTTTAATAATACTGAAGACAATATGATTGGACGATACGATGTGGCGGAGGATGGTGGTTTGTTTGGTTTTAATATGGGCATCACTTTTTGTATCCGCCATGAAGTTGGTATATTCCCTGATAATAGAATTTCATTTACTAATTTCAGGTAATACTGTAAAATTTCGTCGGTTGCATGTTCAAAGAAACTATAAGGAATACCATCCAGTCCAGGAGAAGAGTCTTTTAAATTCTTTACTACCCCTTTAAGTTCTTCCAGAGTAAAAAGAGAGTTTAAGTCCTCGAAATTTTCATTTAGCATAGGAGATGGAGATAGACAGGAAACTGAAGGAGGAGCTAAGTTATCAAGAAAATTACTAGACAGAGATTCAGGAATGGGAAAGAAGGAAGGTTTAAATGCTGACCTATATCGTCTTATATTATTCCACACTGTGGTAGGGTGTACATCCGGACTTAGAGATAGACAAAATTTTCTCCAGCTTATTACCTTTTTTGTCCTGAATAGTTTTTTTGTTTCCCTAATACAATCAAGGTAATGCTGATAGTTAATTATATTTGGGTTTCTATTATACCGTTTTTCACTTTCTTTCCTGTTCCTAATAGCAACTGTGCACTCTTGATCCCACCAAGGTGGAGATGGTGGATGATTAAATAATAAATTCTTTTTTGGAAAAGTGTCATCAGCTGCTTTAATGAATGCCTTGGCTAAGGCCTCAGCACAAATAGATGTATTTTCTGACTTTATATCAGGGAGGAATGGCAACTGATTTGAAAGTAAATTTTTAAATTTATCCCAATCAGAATTATTGTTTAAATGGTATTTTTTTGAGGACTGATTATGATTAGGAGATTTATTACTGTTTCTGCCTGGAAATGAAATAATGATGGGAAAATGGTCAGTACTGTGACTTGAGTCTAAAACATTCCAGTGAAAAGTAGATGAAAGATTAGGTGAACAAATGGATAAATCTGGAGCACTGCAACCTTCATGAGGAGCAGTACGACGGGTTGGCTGGCCGGAATTAAGAATGCACTAATCTACCAAGTCCAGCAATACATTCCCCCATGAGTTGTCTTTATGACTACCCCATGCTTGATGTTGAGCATTTAAATCTCCAAGTATTACTATTGGTTTGGGTAATGAACTGATCAGATTATTAATGTCAGAAAAAATGCTATATGATGGATGGGGAATATACAATGAAACGAAACATATTTACAGATGCAGCAATGATTGAGAAATCTGAGTGATGTGGAGGGAGAGAAATATGATGAAATGTTTGATGATGTTTGATGAGCAAAGCTGTACCACTATGCCCATCAGATCTATCTTCCCTAAGATAGGTATATCCGGAAATCTTAAAAAGAGATTCCGGTTTTAGCCATGTCTCTTGTAAGGCAAGAATAGATGGTTTATATTTATTAATTAGATATATGATTTCATGTTTTTTGCTTATTATGCTTCGGCAATTCCACTGTATTATGTGGTCCATTATTGGATGTATTGTTACTATTTGTTTCTGTATTCAATAAAGCTACGTTGGACGGTGAAAAAGTGGATAGCAATGTTATTAATTTGTTTAAGGCTAGAACGGTTTCTTGGATAGAGTTAACATCAAAATTAGGCATAGGATAGGCTGAACCATTATTACCTAACCTACCTACTTAATGGAGGATTATAATCCTTTACTAAAGTGTTATGAGCTTGTCTATCATACCCATACTCCTGTCTATGAGGAGATTTAGGTTGTTTAAATACTGTTTTTTTGTATGACTTTTGACCTAAACTACTATTATTTCTAATGTTGTTATTTACAAAGCTTGATTTTTGTATATTTACAAGTGTTGACATAGTATTGGAGGATATAAGTACATCTGAATATAATTTTGATACAGTTGGATGGAGTTTGGAGGCTTCAGAATACGACAGGCAATTATGAGCCATTGACTCTTTTATGGACTTTTGTCTTTGATACTCAGGACACTTTTTGTCTGTAGCAATATGTGAACCATGGCAAATACAGCAGTACACAGAATCCTCCTCTACTGAGCAGTTTTCTCCAGCATGACCTTGACCACACCTGTAACACCTAGGTGTGGATCGACATTGACTTTTTACATGACCATACCTGCAGCAGTTATAACATTGTATGGTAGGGAATATATACAGATCTACAGGCAGAGCATTGTAACACATAAACACCCTCTTGGGTAATACTTGTCCATCAAAAGTTATTACGACCGACTCAGTATTATTAAATTGAGTTGTACCATTGACGACAGTTTTTTTCTTTAACCTTCTTATTTTTAAAATCTCCCCACAACCAAAGGGAACTGTTATATTATTAATAATGTCCTCATCAGACCAATCAGCGGGAATCCCTCTGACTAGGCCTATTCTGCTAACTTGGAAAGACGGTATAAAAATTTTATATTGATCTGCATTTAATTGTTGGCTATTTATAAAGTTGTTAGCATCAGAATACACAGAAAATGAAATAGATAGTCTATTTCTAGCGATCTTTTTTATGCTACCATCAATTATATTTTGTATGTTATTTTTCTTTAAATAATGGCCAAAAACAATCGGATGAAAATTAACATTTTCATTAGGAGATTTTGTTACTTTCTGTATGTGAACTACATATGGAGTCGAGTCAGTGTCTTTATATGTTAACCTACTTACCCTAGAATCAACTAAGCCTTGGTTTTTCGTTGTATTGTCAATTGTCTGTGTCTCAGCTATTATATTATTGTCTTTATAAGCTGTGTTATTTTCAGAATCGCTAGAACACATGCAATTAACATCTTTTTTAGCTTTTCTTGGGTCACTTTTAATTTTTTTCATACATTTCCTACAGCGCTTTTTAGATAAAGCTGGACGTTTACGTGGGTTTGTTGAGTATGAAGCATCTGTATCCATACTCGATTCATTAGAAATGGTCACATAATGACCAACGGGGGGACCAGGTCCCGACGGGTCGGGCTCCTCCATGGTTATTCTTATAAACTACAAAATAAAAGAAGACTTACCTAAATAAAACTTAACTACACTACTAATGAGAGAAAATATGACTTAAAATAAACTATATAATTAACTATTTACATATAAAAATTAATTTTAAAATTTTAAGAAAAAATACCGCGACCGCCTTATTCAAGTTCCCGCGCTTTTCACCAAAATTTGAATTGTCAATTAATATGTAATTTGACAGCAGTTTTTTTTGAAGTGAAAACTTCTTTAGCGGCGTTGACTGTTGAGCACTTATGTGGGATGGGTTAAAACTGTGAAACTCGTGTCAGATTCTCATGCTGATCGAAAAACCAAGGAAAAAACGTAGGACGGTTGGAGAGTAGTGTTGTAACATTGAAATCGATTAATCGAACAATCGATTGTTTTTTTAGATTGTCGATACTTTTTAATCGATTGTAAGGGTTTCGATTAATAATTAAAAAAATAGTTTTTTTTAAATCGATTTTCATAAAAAATGGGTTATAAAAATAATGCACAACGTTCATAATCAAGTTTTCACTTCTGCCGGCACTCCCGGAGTGCAACCCGTCTTTTTTTTGTATGTCTATTTTTTTGGGATTACATAATATCAATTACTTAACTTATCTTGCGTCAGAAAAAAGCCAAAACAGCTTAACCCACATAAAAATAATAATAATTTTCCTACTTTTAATTAACGCTGGCAACCGCTTTTTGGTGCACACGAAGTACACTTGAACTGTTTGGGAAAAAAAAAAACTAAAGTCGCCTAGGCACATTTTTTTCCATTTTTTCCCCACCCCATCAAGCCGGGAGTCGCGGGTTCGAATTCCACCGACGCGCGACGAAACAAAAAGTTTTCAATGTTCCCGGGTCTGGATGTGTATTAAATCCGTGTATGATATAAAAAAAATTCTTAGAAGTATTAAATAATATAATTATTATACATTTATTACATTGTCTGTAACACAAGAGTAACAAGCCACAAGTCCTTTAGGTACTTAGCACGGGGCCAGACTGACGTGGTGTGAAGCGTCTATATTATTTTTAGAAGTAGCTAACGGAGTTTTAATACAGCTGTAGCCATGGGCGTACCCAGGATTTTAGCTATTGGGGGGCAGCTGCCCCTGCTCCCTATACTCGTACTGTACAGATATGCTAGCAATAAGCATAGTCCCTACCTACCTGGGTACGCACATGACTGATTTGGTCGCCTGCAGCTCTCTCAATCAGTGTCGAATTTATATTTTTTATGAGAGTAACTTTATTTCCGCCGCCCGTGTACGAAATCTGTAGACTGTAGGGTTTCTATGAACGCAGCCGCCCCAAAGGAGGCTGCCGCCTGCCGCCCTTAGGCCGTTGCCCGTGGGCATCCGTGGGCCTAAATATTACCTATAACGGCCTATTAATATTAATTATAGGACCGGGGCTGATAGTAATAAAGTATTTTTCATGGTAAACGTTAACTTTACTAGTTACTGGCTACTGTTCAGTAAGTTCACTGATTACCTACCTATTACACCTAGGTACCTATTGTGATTATTTAATGAAGCTGTGTTCAGTCTTCAGCCTTTTCATTATTGTTATATACCTATAACTAAAAGTAAATAGGCACTGTTATGTATGTAGCTACTAAATTGATCTATTTACTGCCCAACGTGGGTATTCTATGAATTCGTTTACAACATAAAACAAACAATTACTGTGACCGATAGATTGTGAAGGCCCTATTTCAACAACGGCTGTTAAAGTTAATGCTTGATTCTTGAATTAGTAGAAGAGGTAACATTAACAAACGTTGGTGAAATTGGGTCGTTGTTTAGAACTACGAATCCTCCTCACTCCTCCTTCGAGTCCGTCGGTGATCATCATGTTTCGTGCTAGGGTTCGAGGATTTGGAGAGAAAGACCTGGTGACTCTCTTGAAGACTTTATTCACTAACACTAGATCGCACAAATCACTAAGTCCAAACACTAAGCACTATATCCAAATCACTGAGCACTATCACTGTCCTAGGTCGTAGCCGAGTCGTAGGTTCACTATTGATCACTTTACTTTACAGGTAATTTTAAAATTTCACACAAAATTTTAAAATTACCTGCAGTACACCTGATGATGATTTTTTCGAAACCGGTCGTGTATTTATAAAATTTGTAATAAATCTACTAAAATAAAGTGGAATAAGTGCAAGGACAGTGTCAAATTATTTATCTGTATTGATCACTTGTTTTCACTCCGAAGTCGCCTTGATGATATCTCGTATCGAACTGAACTACCGGGCCGTCTACCTGGGGCTTTTTATTTGGCGAGACGACTTCCAGAAAGTTCCTTGCCCGATTCACGTAAACAAGTAAACAAATGTGGGAACTTTCTAGGAGGCTCGAGCATGTACGCCATCTAGTTTCGAGTAGGGGATTTATGTGTAGTGGGTCCCCTAGATAAGTTTTGCTGGTTCGAAGCTAGATGGCTCTGTGTGTCCGTAACAATCATTCAGTACGTCTTGAAAGTTGAGTGCAGACTGCAGACCATGGGCAGGAGTTCATAGTATTGTACGCTTGATGTCAATTTCGAGCGGAAGCGGAATCAGCGCCTCCAATGCGGAGGGACGAGAAGTGAGAACTAAATCTGACGAAACTTGCAAATGGCCAAGTTCCAACTACTCTCACTACTGCTATCAGCGCCAGTGTGGCGACTTTCAAACGTCATTTTTACGTCGGATTTAGTTCTCTTCTCCCGCATTGGGGGCGCTGATTCCGCTTCAAGTAGGCACAAAAATAGTCATAAGTCCAGCGACCAGCGTACTTGTATAATGGAGGTCATGTGTACGCGCCGCTCCCGCCCCGCCGCCGCCGCCGCCCCGCTGCCCGCTGACTTCGTATCCGCGGCCTAAAGAAGAGACGAATAAAGCGTGTTGGCATTTGGCAAAGCCCTCATCTTTGCTAAGTCCTTTTCTTCATTACACTGACATGGAGAGGTTGTGGCTAGCTTCATACAAAGATCCACGGTCCACGGAGGCTTCCAAGTTCCAAGATCCAAGGGACAAGAGATATTTAAGAAAACTTAACACCAAGATGGCCATCAAGGACAGAAACCATCAAATTTTTGGCCAGGCACAATAACGAGTCGGAATACATAAAACAATAAGTTGTAACTATAAAATCAGTTTTAAATTTTAGAACCCTTAGGAGTAAGAAGAACTCTATTTAAGACTTCTCAAAAATACTAATTTATGTTACATTATTTGGCCTATTAAATATAATATTAATGTTGTATTGGAGAAGATTGGAGATCAAGGCTTTCAGTTATCACACAGTGCGCGTGCCAGGCTGTATTCCGCGTAATTTCCTGTATCAGTAGATCAGGGTCAATAACAATTTATGTCTTATTTATTTCTTTGCATATAAACATCCACTTAGGAGCTAGGACATGGAAATTATTATGTGGTTATTGAGAACCACATAATAATTTCCATGAATCATGAATTAAACGAGCAGACGGTTTGGCTGATGGTGCGTGACCTTCACTGTCCGTTATAGCTCAGTAGCAAGGGTTACAAAACAGTATAATTATAATATTTGAGACACTCTGGATTTACGTATAGGCAGTATAGACGCCTATAGGCGGTAGCGTCCCACGGGTTCCGGTTTAGGGTTCTGTAATCAACAAAACTTGGTTGACTACGGAACCCTAACCAGCTGATTTTTTGTAAATTGATAGGTTATTACTTATTAGTTATATAATTTAAGAATAACATTGTCCTACAAATTGAACAATCCATATTTTAGAACCATCAAATCAAAGTATGAAATACTTTCTATCTCTGTTAGCTACCACTTTCAAGTTTTAGGATTTTTCGCAGATAAAAAATATGTTGTTCGTCTTATCAAAATGAAGCTACTCCCAAAAAATTTGCTCGATGGTAATAAAAAAAAATGTTCTAGGGAACCCTGACTATTAGCTGTGCTAGGTGTAAGGCGGTGGAATTAACTAGATAATCCGTGAACTACCTTTATCAGAAGCTCAACATTTAGGTCACCATAATTATTATTATTATGTTACTGAAGTGTGGAGACATTTTTTTTAAATACATACTCAGATTTCAGAGACTTTATGATTAATATTTAACTTCAATATCACTCTTCTTAAAGTAAAGCAATGATTAATTATGGCCAGTTTACATTATCCAATCTAGCGCTGGCCAGTAGCGATCTATTGGACAAATGTGAACGACCACTGGAATGCACTGAAACGGACTGAATTGCATTCCAGTGCCCGTTTAAATTATTCTGGATGGTTTAAACTTTACGTTATTCCACACTGGAATGCAATTTTGCGCAAAAACGCTGGATTGGATCTCTGGATTGGAATGATGTAAACCGGCTTAATAGCCGTAAAAAGAGTGGTTGAAGAAAGGCACAGACACAACATCTCGTGCTGAATTTTACACTAATGTGTAAAATTCAGGGCGAGATGTTGCGTCTGCATTTCTGCAACTACTTTTTTGGTCGGTAGGTCACCGATGTGAGGATCAAATTGCGTGACTAGTATGGTTTGGACGTCCATTGTGACGTCACGTTACTACGAATTGTGTGAGAGATCTATTTCTGAAGGATGATCTATTAATTAAAACGTAAGAGTATCCAATGTAACCAATTATAGGCAGGGATCTCTGTTGGAATAATATGTTCTATGTCTTAACTCTTGACTTTTACTAGGTAGGTATAGTATATCTTCCAGAAGTTTTAAATTTCAATGCTTACCTACATGACATTGCATTGCACTAGAAATCGTAGAGTGAAATTCGAAGTAACGATTAATTAAAGTTGAAATATGGCCGAATTTTTTAACCGACTTCCAAAAAACGAGGAGGTTATATGTTCGGCTGTGGATATTTTTTTTTTTTTTTTTATTTTTTTTATTTTTGTATGTTCAACGATTACTCCGCCTTTTGTGAACCGATTTTCGAAATTTTTGTTTTGTTGTATTAGGTTTCACTCCAATTTGGTCCCATTTTCACAAAGGTGGTGACCTGATGATGGGATCCATGAGTAATCGAGGGAACTCCTCGAAATTTATATGGAAACATATAGTGATTTTGGTTTTATGTGAAGTGTACTAAGAATACGCTACCAAAAAGTCAAATATTGGGTCAAGGTATACCATGGTTTCGATGATGCTGAGAGAACTCCTGATTCCTTATAGATACACGTTTGGGAGTTTCGGCGTTGTTTTAAGAACAGAAAGCATAAACTACTATGCAATTCATATTCATCATCATAATCATCATCATCATCATCATCGTCATCATCATCATTACCACGTCGTGTTAAGGCCACGAATGTCTCATGGCACAGAATAGATAATAGTACAAGGCATAGGTATGGATATACTAATAATAATAATGATGTACTGTATAACAATTAACAACACCTGTTTGTTTTTAATACACGGCGGTCGGCGTCGGTCGCCGCCCAGCGCCGCCGCGCGAAGACAGAATATCGAATACTTTACTAACTACTTTATAATATACAGATCGAATACTTTACTACTTTATAAAATTTTAATAGACAAATAGAATTAAAATAAAGTTATTTTAAAAAGAGCATTTAACCGATTCGTGGCCAATGCCGCGCCCAGCGCGTCATTCAAAAAGTTTTAGTGAGGCCGATGACGCGCCAGACGCGGCATATAAGAATTGTTAAAAAACACGTTAAAAATAATTTATAATACTGTAATTACAATTCCCTTGTCTAAATATACGTGTTGAACTCAATTTTATGCGTGGCCGTTTATTTTAGAATTAAAGGCTACTAGTCAGAGATCGTCAATCATTGGTTCACTCGAAGAATCCTTACTTTTCTGCGATTAGCGTATTTATGAAACTTTTTTTTCTTATTAACACTCATCTTCATCAGCGTCAGTAATTTAGCTTCGATGCTACTGTCTGTTGAGTTATTTTTTGCGTCATGACAAATACGAGAACTTTCAATTACTTAATGTCCTTTTCTACTGTGACTATATTCTGGAAAACTTTCATTCATTGTCGTTTTCCAGGCAATTTTCATTTGAGTATGTTTGTAAATCGTGGCTGGCTATATTCAGGAAAGTCATTATATTCCTGCTGATTATCCAAAACAAACGTATTTCATTTGTTTAAATAAACGATTTTCTGAGAGCTCTTAAATTTTAATACAAATTTATATTGTCATAGCTACACAACTACTCTAAGTTATTTATTCTTCAACTAAAATAGATGAAGTTGCTAGTCATAATAAATCCCACAACCTTTACGGAAAAACTATCATGCCTATTGATTTGTGCTTTAACATGTAATGGGCATTGTCCAAAAAAAATCACATGTACTTTTTATATTTTTTTTCGTTAAAATAGGGTATTTTAAGAATATAAATTAAATAATTTTGAAATCCATTGGCTAGTTTTTTCTCAATAAATTTTTAAAGTTTCGCTCTGACGTCATCATCGGCGCCCAATTGACCTGTGTAGTATGTTTTTTTTCCTTTCAATCTTATTTTTAATGGCTGGTTCGTCTAATGCAACTTATCATTATGTGAAAGCTGATACGAGAAACTTACCAAAAGTTCGAAACGTAATGTTGATCGAATTTATTGCTAATTTAATGCCATTGAAGGTCAAACTAAGGTTAAACATATTTGTTCAAAAATATTAGTAACTAATGGGTATTTTTTTCGTTTATATACAGAAAAACGATCACTGACCTTATTCCTCGAAATGTTTTTGTAATGAGCAAAATTAAAAAAAAATGGACAATCCCCATTAGGGTTCTAACTTCCGTACCCAAAAGATAAAAACGGGACCCTATTACTAAGGCTGGCCTCACACAGCCGGAACGTCTCTCTGAATAATTCATAATCGGAAATTCATAATCTAAATTTCGGCACCTTGCCTCACACACATCTTTGAAAATAAGATAGATCAGTAGTCTCATGATTCCTGGCACATATTTAAACGTCTTTATGGAAGAATAATTAATACTAATAAATATTATTTTTCTTTTACTTTCGTTTTCACTTAATGTTTCCCAATTTGGAATTAAACTTTTAAGAATTTCCAACCACGCTATGTTTTTTCCCTGTCATGGTAATCCTCAATAGATGTGTCCTATATTTCAATGCTTAAGATTAAATTTTCCGTGTCAGACATCACGCCAGCAGGTCACAACACGTCCAGGGGTTAGCTTCTTGCAGTGTCAACTGAAATAATTCATAATCTGATTCCAGTATGTGTGTGCCGCTCTATTAAAATGTATGGGAATACGCGCGTTATGAAGTCATAATCTTAAATTTATCGATCCGAAATTCAGAACGCTCGTCAGTATCATTCTTACATATCGATCTGAGAAACATAATCTGAAAAAAATCTGAATGTGTACGTGGAGCATACTTACTGATATTGTATGAAATTCCAGTCTTTCTGAATTGATAATATGAATTCAGAAAGACATTCCGGCTGTGTGAGGCCAGCCTAAGACTTCGTTGTCTGTCCGTCTGTCTGTCTGTCTGTCTGTCTCCAAGCCGCAACTCAAGAACGGTAATAGAATTGAAATTTTCACGTATTATGAATATCTGTTGCCGCTATAATAACAAATACTAAAAACAAAATAAAATTAAATAAATAAAATAAAAAATGAAGGGGGGCTCCCATACAAAAACATAATTTTCGGCATAATTTTGCTCTATAATGGTACGGAACCTTTCGTGCGCGAGTCCGTGTCATATGTGTTATCATCAGTCAGTCAAGGTGTGACGACGTGAGCCCTCACAAAGCTCGGCTTTTAGTAACCAGCACTAATTAAAATCATTAATACCTACATACTCGTATGAGCAAAATTTGTGCCAAAGGTTGACGACTACTTACACATTTTGTTAACAGTATGAATTACTGCTTTTATACGCCATATCAGCTTTGAATTACAACTAATACGAACACTGCACACAAAATTTATCTTTTCCCCCTCTGATTTACGCCTATTTACAATAAAATATGCATAAAACACAACCAGTGGCCAATGCCGCACGTGGCGCGTCATCGTTTAGCAGGGCCGATGACGCTTATGGTGCGTCATCGAACAAAGTACTTGGCCTGTCGTAAGAATTTGTTGAAATGAAGGTGGCAACGAATCGGTTAAACAAAACAAAGTCATTAAGTGTCTTTTTAATTAGTTATACTTATTAATCGATAGATGGTGCACTAAGTACCTATCGATTTGAATTCTTGATAACAAGAACAGCTGTCAATAATTATGATAATATTAAATATTATGCTACGCTACATCCTATGCAAGTTTGTACAATTTTTTATCTGATAGATCCTTCGATCGTGGAAAAACGAGACACAATAGCCTTTCTATTGTTATCGCAATCGCTGGTGACCGCTTCGGGCTTGAAATATTAAAATTGTTAAATTACTTAGCACAATATGTTCACTTCACTGATAATATTATATTATTTTGTGAGTGTGAGTTGTGACTCTTAACAAATTGTAATAAGATACGTAAAATATACGCGAAGATTTATCTACTAGTGTAACTAAAAAGAGTGAAATTATTATTATTTTTAACAAAAAATTAAAACCGACTTCCAAGGTAAAAACAATAATAACATTAATGTGAACTAAAAAGTATTAAATAATTTTTACTATCTAATAGTGCCTTTTTCCGTATTCGGCTAAACCTCAACTATTTCTGTACTCAATCTTCATAATTTTGAAGTCGGTGCCAGTTCCAAAAATTTTAAATATACTGTCAGAGAACTGAAGATTCAGCTATCTGGTACCGACTTCAAAATAATGAAGATTGAGTACAGAAATAGTTGAGGTTTAGCCGAATACGGAAAAAGGCACTATTAGATAGTAAAAATTATTTAATACTTTTTAGTTCACATTAATGTTATTATTGTTTTTACCTTGGAAGTCGGTTTTAATTTTTTGTTAAAAATAATAATTAACGTCTTATGTCCCGGGCGGTTCTCACGCTAGGGCTGTTTTCGAGCTTATATTGTGGACACTGGACAAGCTTTGTGTGTTACAAAATATAGTAAAAATAACTTTAGGGTTTATATGTGTCCCTTATAAAGAGTTCACTTTGAAAGTAGCAGCTCTGGAAGAGATTTTTTTTGTGATTTGTAGCCCACGCTATAGCGCCCCAGCGTCATGAATATGTCTTATAGGACTATATAGGATAGTTCTGTATTGCCTTGGTCCTTATAGGATAGACGATTATGACGCTGGCTCCTGGCCTAGCGTCGAGTAACGTTTGTTCCGTCATATATTAATAAGCGTGTTTGTGTGTTTGTGTACATTAGGCTTCCTTAATTGAGTCCGGGAAGCAAATCTCAGTGTGTGGACAATGTGGTAGCTGCAATGTGTCTCCGCTTGCTCTGACCTATTACTATGGAGTTTGTTAGGTGAGGATTTTTTTTTAATTCGTGACCGGGAATTCTAAGTATATTATATCCTGTAAGTCTATCCAATTTTGACCAGTTTGGCTAGATTTAGGTTTAATATATTATTATACTTCATTACTTTAGATGTCTTTCCATTTCCTGGTCTATGTCTTAAAGATGGGTGCTGTCTTAAAAGTTGTATTGTTACTAGTTGTATTTGATGACCTCTGTGGCTCAGTGGTGAGCACGTTGGTAGCTCAAGCCGGGGGTCGCGAATTCGAATCCCGCCGACGGAACAAAAAGTTTTTCAATGTTCCCGGGTCTAGATGTGTATTAAATATGTGTATTATATAATAAAAATCTTAAATATATGTATAGTCAAAAATATATTTCCAAAGATATATTTCCGTTGTCTGTTGCCTGTAACACAAGTCCTTTAGGTACTTAGCACGGGGCCAGACTGACGTGGTGTGAAGCGTCCATAGATATTATTATATTATTATTATTACTTATAAGAACTTATCCATCTTTTAAGACATCGTTGGCGGTTGGTTATATACCTAATATGAGTTTTTTAAAACACAATAGACCAATATCAAGGCATCTTGGTACGACTTTTTCCATCGAAATTTGAACAGATTGTAATAATGGGTAGGGTAATCTATCTATCTATCTATATTTTATATGGAATAAAATCTAATAGCATTCAGTATTCACTAAAAATTTTGTTCCATTTATAACAGACTGTGTTTTGTGTTAACGAAAATCCATTGTTTATAACTAACTAAAATTACTGGTGTTTTGAACACTACAGTTATATTGTAAGTTGTAACCAAACTTCTCTAGAGTGCTATCTACTTTAATTATTTTTGTTACCAAAATATATAAGTAAAATATATAGGAGTTCTAAAAATAGGTCGCAATTAGAGGATTCGATCCCGGCAGATTTTTCTAGTCCCGGGATTTCGGGATTATCTACAGTGAATCTCGGGATCCCGGAATAGTGACGCCCAAAGTCCAAACTTAACAAATAATAACTTACTTACCTTATTCCGATATTATTTTAGCTATCTATAAAAAATATTGTGTGCTGTTTGAGCTGATTTTAAAATATTATGATAAAATCTCCGTGTTTAGCTCACGAATTGAAAGTGGTGATATCATTTGCATTTCGTTGTTTTATAATCAATTTATGACTGGATGAATTAGAATCAATTGCACAAGTTAACACTGCCAAAAAAACTGGCTAGGGCTGTAAAAAATGCACGGAAAATTTGTTACTATGTAGTATTTAAATATAGGATGTTACAACACAAAGTGATAATATTATAGGGTGTGTAATGTGTATGCGTCCCTTGTATTAGGTTCACTGTGAAAAACTTTTGTATGGGGAACTTCATGATGCTAGGGCACTTGCCTTAGATACAAATCACAAAAAATGCTATTTCAGCACTGCTACTTTTACACTGAACTCTATTTCAGGGACACATACACACCCTAAAGTGTTAATTATCATTATCACTTTGTTTTGTTACGTCCTGTGCGGTAGAAAGTGTGTTAGGTTATGTTAGGAGTTCGGACATTCTATCTACCTACTTTAATATATATATTTTAATATCGTCCTAATAATATAAACACAGCTCTATAACATGTAATTTATTTAAATAAATTACATTTAAAATTATTATAAAACAAAATTTATTTTTCATTAACAAAATATGTAGGTATGTTAAAATAGCTTCAGACTGGATTAAAATTCAGAAAGGGTCGGCAAATTTAATAATTTATATTTTAATGACTTACTAAACACACCGGCAAAATTAGCGGAACATAACAAAATTTTATTTTTTTTGAAAATTATTCGCTGTTTCGTATATATTTTTTTATTAATTTAATAATTGATGATTAAAAAATAAAACTTATTTAAATGTAGGGCACAAAAACGTGTAAAATAGAAAAAAATCTGCAAAAATCAAGAAAAATCTTTGAAATTTCAGTAAGGGAAAGGCGCTAATGCTAGACACTGAACTAATAGACGACACTTACCTACGACAAAAATGCCATAAAAATAAGAATTATTCTAATTATTTCTCAACACTGTAAATTTTATAAGCTTCTTATGCTATCTGTTGATGTGAAAAAATATATTAGGGATGCCTTCGGGAACAAAATTTTAAAATGGGATCAGTTTTCGTAAATGATGTGACCGCGTCAACACGCACCCGGCAATTTCTTATCAAATAGTTTAAGGAAGGCGAAATTTTGCACGTAAGTTTTGAATATATTTATTAGATTTTTTGTAATTTCTATTGACTTCATTGGATTAATGGTCATGTTGTTTACACTAATTAATGTTTATTTATGATCTTTTATCCATTTTCCCTAACAATATAAAGGGTGTCTACTATTAGTTCTTGAAAATGTAAAAAACCTAATAGATGACATGGATCTCATCTTTAAGTTTTTCAATACATACTAAAGTTATTTTGTACTTTATTCTACTGCAAATATCATCACTATTCTCTAAAAATATAATTCTATTAACAAACTAAGAACTTAGAACTACTGTACCTAAAAATGGACAAGGTGTCTAATATTAGACCTTGCACTGATCTAAAAATCGATGCTTTAGTTTTGTAGCAGTAAAAAGAAGAAAAAGGAGAGCTGAGAACAAAAAGAAGAAAAAAGAAGAGGCAAAAAAGCATGGAGACTAAAGACTGAAACTAAATTTGCTAGGAAAAAAATATGAAAAATAAAAATAAAAGGAAAGATAGTTTCAGCATGGAAGAAGAATGAATAGAATCTAGAGACAACGTGGATAATATTTCTGATGCATGTAGTTACTATGATGAAGTAAATGAAATCTTTTGAAAAACGGCAAATAAAGACCCAATAATATGAAAAATGTAAAATGTAATTTAATGTTCTATGTCAACTATTAGTTCATATTGGTGTCTACTATTAGTGTTGTTCGCTTATTGTGATGTCATCTATTAGTACTTATGACTAAGTTTACAAAAAGACCAATAATATATATTTTTATTGATTTGTCAGAGAATAATTATAATAGTTTTATTTTGTAAGAGTTACTGAAGACATGGAAGAAGTTATCAATCCTTTATTTTCATAAATTATATATTTTATAACATTCGAATGTTTCATGTTTCCTTAAAGTGTCTGCCATTAGGTCTTCTCCCTTATTAAGTTTTTAAGTTAAATTCTTCATTTTTACTTCAGAAATGCCACGTTAAAAGCGTGTAATGCCTTCTGTGGATCTCAAGAGAGTCTAGATACGCCATTCCATGCTTGCATTTTGATTGTCAATAATTTTCTGTGGGATATTCTTCTACTCCTCCAGTAGCGCCAACTCGAGCTCCTGAACACATTTTGGAGCTGGAGTTTTAACTCTATATACTAATATTATAATTGGGAAGAGTTTGGTTGTTTGTTTGAACGCGCCAATCTCAGGAACTACTGGTCTGATTTGAAAAATTCTTTCAGTGTTAGATAGCCCATTTATCGAGGAAGGCTATAGGCTATATTTTATCACGCTGAGACTAATAGGAGCTAAGAAATAGAGGAAAATGTGGAAAAAACGGGGGAAAATTATTTGAAAGGGCTTATTTGAACGCTCTAATCTCAGGAACTACTGGTCCGATTTAAAAAAATTATTTCAGCGATAGATAGCCTATTTATCGAGAAAGGCTATAGGCTATATTTTATCACGCTAAGACTAATAGGAGCGAAGAAATAGAGGAAAGTGTGGAAAAAACGGGGGAAATTATTTGAAAGGGCTTATTAAAACGCGCTTTTGCTATTTCGCACACATGAAGAATAGACCACGTGAAATGACAAATGTTTATTTTTTTGTAGAAAAATGTACGGTTTCCGTGACATTCCTAAATTACGCGGGCGAAGTCGCGCGGAACATCTAGTTTAGGTAATAATGCCCGATTTTTTTACTCTATGGACGCGTATAAAATTGAAGTTACTGCCTTAAACTGTGTAAAAGGCACAACGTGCAGTTTTAGGATATCTGTGCTATAGCCCTGTACTGTCAAAGTACCATCATTAACAATCATCAGCTCTGTGCGGGCTCCAAATCATATGCCACCCCAAACCAGTACGACGCCAGCATGATAGGTCACTGTTTCCGTTAAGTTTGATGGTCTATAGACCGTCAAACTTAACGGAAACAGTGACCTATAGCGTTCCTTACGATTTATCCACATTCTTTATCGCCTGTCAACTAAATTTACACAGAATTTGCTCGCATCACTGTACAGCACACGATTTCACTCACTTGTCGAATTTAGATGTTCACGCGCAAATCTTAGCCTGGCTAAAGAGCCAGGCTAAGATTTGCTGTCTTCCCTTGCTGTCCGCCGTCCTTTGCTGACCTGTCTCAAGTTTTGGTGCCCTTCCTGGCACTTTTGAGTTTAATTTAACTTCTTTGAGTCTTCTTCTTATTGTACAATCACTTACCCGTACATCTTGGACCTGTTCTGACAGGTTTCGTGTCAGCATAGCAGTTTGACGTCGATTTCTTAAGGCTTGTACCCTTACAAAACGGTCATCCTAAACCATTGCCACCCGATATCTGCCATACTCTCGTCTCCGATCGTAAGATCCAGTCTCTCTGAAATGTTGAAAGTTACGATGGACCACGAAAGCCGACACACCTAAGGCCTGACTGACCGAACGGTAGGTGTGACCTTTCTCTATCGTTGTTACAGCTCTAGCTGTCGTAGATGCTGGAAAATCACTAATTTTGTATCTAAGCAATGTGTTCTTCCAAAAACCAAACAATTAAATTAGCTGGCATATCTTGCACCCCGCTAAAAACGCCATTCTTATCAGAAACACTTACAACGTCAATCATCAAAAAACACTTAGTAGGGCATAATTGCAATAAAAATCTATCAACTTGCCAGTTTTGTTCAATATTTTATTTCTTAAATGTGTTTAGAAACTATAAAAAAGGATTTCACACAGCCCGACCCACTTGAATTCAAGTTCTGGCCCTTTTTACCTATGTTCCGCTAATTTTTCCAGTGTGTGTATTTTAAAAAATCGGCCAAGTGCGAGCCGGACTCGCGCACGAAGGGTTCCGTACCGTTAAAGAGCAAAAATAGGCAAAATTGTGCTTTTTTGGGAGCACCCCTTAATTTTTTATTTTATTTTAATATTACTTTTAATTAAAGTATTTAACCCATCAAGCCCCATAAGCTCACCGGTGAGCGAGATACAATAGAATAACAATAGATTTCCAAGAATCTACGATCGAAGGAAAATATCAATTAACCCTTTACTGCATATGAAGCCATTTCTGGCTCTTCAGATTAAAGATTTTTTTCTGCCCTTATTATAATGAGAATGGATTATATATTTATTATTTTCACTCCTATATCAACTACTTCTCTGTAGATCAGAACGTATTTTTTTGCTGATGGCAAAATGTCATCTGCGAATGCAATTTCACTTTTTAGCGGCGCGGGGGCATGAAATAGACGAAGTGAAATTATTTCATGTGAATTTGACGATGTATATTATTAAAAAAAAGTAAGATATTCGTGTGTTAAAAAATTTAATTATAATGTTCAAAGGCTCTTTTTACTTTCCGTAATGTTTGTTTTACTATAGATTTGGTTTTTCTGCTATATTTTCTGAATTTTCCGCGGGAGCCACTTCTGGCTTCGTATGCATTCACCGATCTTACTTGCACGCTTTTTTGGTACCAATAAGTTCACAAGAACTATCCCTGGTGACGATTTCGTAAGTAATATGTTAGGATCTGACTCGAATGAGCATTAATTTCCGTTTTCTAACTTTCTCTGATTCAAATAAAATAAAATCATGGTTATTGTGGCGATATGTAGAGGTCCAACTAGTACTACAATTCTGCATCGCACTATTAAAGTTTTCTAAACGTGTCGAATAATATAATATTCTTACATACCTATATAGGCACCACTTCAGCCTGACCGAAAAAAACACCCTTGACCAGTCGGAAGGTCTTCCTTTACGTCCTCCACCAAATTACGACATTGGTAACCCACGAAAAAAATACTCCTACGTTATTAAAATTAATAATTATGTTATGATCGCATATAAAATGTGAAAATTGTTAAGTTTTCTTATGCCTAAACGAGAAAAGAAACTGCTTCAAAGACTTTTACAATGCTAAATTCTGTACTTGTTATGCATACGAAGCCATTAATGGCTCCTAAAATTATTTTCTAAAATAAGTAAGTAACTAAAAAAAAAAATTTTCCTAATAATTTTCTTAACTACCCCTTATGAAGCAATATTAACCAGCAAAACATTTTTTTTCTTCATTCTATCATAATTCATGCAGTAGAGGATTAAGTATTATTGATAACGAGCAAAACAGAAAAAAAACATATGTGTTGTTTGGGTTTTTGTTTTTAGGATTTGTTGTTATAGCGGCAACAAAACACAATATAATGTGCGAAAATATCAACCTTCTGTCCTTCTGTCTATCACCGTTCTTGAGACAGAAGGAGAGACAGACGGACTGACAGCGAAGTCTTAGTAACCTATTACTGAGACTAAGACCCTAGTCCCATTTTTACCCTTTGGGTACGGAACCCCAAAAATGACGATCGCCAAGCACTATTAACGACACGAATTACTATTTAAACAAAAGTAGATTATGGAAATTCGTTGACAGTACCGGAAAAGGACAACGGATAGTTTTCATAAAAAAAATACTAGATGTACCGCGCGGCTTCGCCCTCACCGATTAAGAATTTAACGGAAACCGTTCATTGTCGCACAAAACAAAGCCTATGTCCCTTCACGTGAATTACTCTACACCTGTGCCAAATAACTTAAAAATTCACCCAGCAGTTCGTCGCATAAACACTTTCAAATAATTTTCCGGGGTTTCCCACATTTTCCTCTGTTTCTTCGCTTCCTTAGAGTAATAATTAATATATAACTTAAGCATTTTTGAAATCGGACCAGTAGTTCCTGAGATTAGCGCGTTCAAACAAAAAAACTATTCACTGTCTTCAGCTTCAGCTTTATAAGACGTATAGATTGTTCCTGTGTGACAAATCAATTTCTGCAGGACCGAATATGGAAGCAACATCTTGTATTGTCATTAGCCTTCTTAATGCTTATGCAATACCGAGAAGCGTGCAGCGACGAATTCTTCGAAGCCGAATCTGAGGAGATATGTAATATATCATAATTGCGCGCGATGGGCCTAATTGTGGTGGTCTGTGACGGTCGCGATGGCTGAAGGTCGGCGAAGTGGGCCGCGGCTCCTCAGTTCAATTACTCGTTGACCCTCCATCGAGATTTGATCCAGGAATTGGGACGAGACTATTGCTCGTTATTGATTTGCACAGCGCCCGAAATACGGTGGCAAATTTAATTTACAATGCGGTAGGACACAATTTATGGATGTTTTGAATGTATTTGTCGGCCTTTCAGCTGGGTATTGATTGATGTGTTTTGAAGACTTAGAAAATGACTTTGATTTTTTGGGAAACAACCAATCAGTCTAGATAGTACTAGATTATTTAATAATGTTAAATAATATAATATTGTTTTGTTAAAAAGTCAGCTAGCCAGCAGCCAGTACGAGTACGTATCACTATGGTAGAGCTAGAGCAGTATTATAGCCAGTGCTACAAGCTGCGCTACCAGTATAACAGGAACCTACACAGTACACTGAAATATTTTTGTTTCAGGATAGCAATTTTTATATTCACTACGCTTCGTTGGGATCGAAGTCAAGCAGATGCCGAGTATATTATAGAAGGTAAGTTTATTATGACCGATAAGTAAGGCCAAGTCTAGCATTTCAACAAAACAAGCTTCTAAGAAACATATTTTCAAAATTGTGCAACACAAAACTAAACTACCAATAAATTACTTATTTAAATATACCTTAGAAACTAACTGTTAGATTTTAATATCACTTACGACCGCACATAGGGACATTTTACGATTACGTAACTTTAATTTAATGAGGAGTTTGAGAGAAACTAAAAAGATTTTTAATATCAAAATCCTAATTGAATTAAGGTTAAGTATATAAATATAATTAAATGTCCCTAGGTGTGGCTGTTAAACTATGACCAAACAATTCCAGACAACGGCACAATAATATCTCCATTGGATTTCGCGCCATGCTCGTCCCTGCGAGCCGGCGACGTGGACTTCCAGACGGTGGATCTGCTAGCGGCGTACCGGATAGACCGCGCCGACGCCATGGGAGTCACCCTCGTCCAGGGCTCGCAGGACCTCCAGAGAGCATATCGGATAGGTGACGGCGCTAATTTGACGCTGCCGATACGGTAAGTTTTAATAACGTAGAGCTGCTAACGTTACTATAATGGTGTCAGCTCCGAAGAATTGGGGTTGAGTACGAAAGGGGTTGTACGCCTATGTAACAATGCCTCGCAGTTGCATCAATTTTGACAAATCCGTAATCATTTACTGTACCACAAAACGAGCAGAAGTGCCAACTGTCAGTAAGCAGCAGCTACCTATGGAGTATGGACACTTCTATCATGAGATGCTTCTAACCTAATCTACTCGGCGACACACATCACACATGACACAACTTTAGTCTTATTTTACGTCAATTTAATATACAATTGTGGTATCAGGCTACGATGTTAAGGGGCCGGGTAACCTTGGCATTTCTCATACAAACGTAATACCAAAATCATTTTCACATACGAAAATATTTAACATGTTTGAGTTATTTTTCAGTTTAGAATAGTAATTACCTAGGTTCCTACACAAAAATTTACTTCAAAATATTTAAACACAAAAAAAATTTTTTTTGTTTTAAATTTTTTTTTAGTAAATTTGCTACTAAATATTGAAACACTAAAAAATAGAGTAAAACACTAAAAAATATATAAATAAATACTGAATTTACTACTAAATATTTAAATACTAAAAAATATTTTTAGAGTTTAAATATTTAGTAGTAAATTTACTATTTATTTATATATTTTTTAGTGTTTTACTCTATTTTTTAGTGTTTCAATATTTTGTAGTAAATTTACTAAAAAAAAATTTAAATAAAAAAAAAAATTTTTTTGTGTTTAAATATTTTGAAGTAAATTTTTGTGTAGGAACCTAGGTAATTACTATTCTAAACTGAAAAATAACTCAAACATGTTAAATATTTTCGTATGTGAAAATGATTTTGGTATTATGTTTGTATGAGAAATTCCAAGGGTACCCGGCCTCTTAATACTGGATATGGCATACGCCATCAAAACTGTAGCAATGTTTTTGCATGCAAAATGTGTATCGAGAAAATATTGTCCTCCTTTTTGTCTTACAGTAATAGCATATATACTACTTTCTCTTTCACTCATTTCACGCTTTCAATGCATATTTTACGTAATCAATGCATTAAACACGTCCGACTGTCACCGCGTCCTATGGCACACTGCTCTCAGTTGAGTGAGCTCACTCATTTCGAGGATGACACATTTTCGCGCTGACGATTGTATGGAATGTCTTTTCTAAAGGTTATAATTCTATGGTATCAGATATGTGCAAAATCTAAAACGGTATTCCATTGACAGGAAGGTGGTTCCTAACGGTCTGCCACCGTCGTTCAGCATCATCGGCACGTTCAACGCGCACGGCCTCCGCAGACCGTGGAGCCTGGTGCGCGCCCGCAGCGACGACCCTCACATGCTGCACTTCTCCCTCACCCTGCTGCCCATAGCCAAGAAGCTCGCCGTGCTGGTCCAGAAGAGCAGAGTCATATTCTCTTGCCCCGAAGTAAGTCTTTGCGCAAATAATAATTGATCAAGGCTATTGTTTTTGTTTGGTTTTGCGACCTTAAAAATCTATGGGTATTTTAACTAATCTTTGGCTTCACTGGTTTGTATTTTTGTGCTTGTTCTATGTATACCTTATTATAAGTTGTAACTGCTGCACTCAGATATATTGAATGATGCTTCAATTTAATGAAAAGTTTGACGTAGATAATGTATGGGGCTTATATTTTATGTCAAAATCTTCATTTAATTACATAACAATAACATTAAGAAATTAATATTTGTGTGAGCCTGAGTACGTCTGTTAACAATATAGTGCCTGTTTCACCTTTTCCTGATAAGTGCCGAATAGGCTATTCACCACTTAACTTGACAGATGAAGTATGGAGAACCTGTCATAAAAGTTGTGAATATAGACTATTCGACACTTTATCAGAAAGTGATAAAACAGACCCTGAGTATTATTTTGTTTTATATTATTTATTAAAGTGGTTTTAAGAGGATGGTTACAATAATAAAGTGGACCGTTGTTGAAACATTCCAGTTGTACGCTCGCGGCTGGCACAAGATCCACGTGGCCATCACCAACGACACCGTGTACGCTGCTGTGGACTGCGTCGAGGTAATAAGAGAGCTCTCTCTCTCTATCTCTTAATCCTAACTTCATTTACGTTATTCTAGGTCAGGGCCTAGAATAACGTAAATGAAGAAACGAATGAACGAAGAAACGAACGAATGAAGAAACGAATTCACAATGTCCAATTTCAGTCACTTCATCGTGCATTGCAATCGTTATCCAATAAACAATCGCCGCGCTAGGCGTTGCCCAATAGCTTTGTCCACAATGTGCCTTTTTCTGTTCGTCAAGGGCATGCGTTATAGTGCAGTCAACAACGAAGGCGAGGCATGCCCGCGACGTATGCCCTCGGAGCGTATCCAAAACTTCAAAAACGACAATGTTGGCGTTGCGTTCGTTGACCATTCAAGTTGAATGAAAGAAAATGACGAAAATTGAAGACGAAAGCGCATAATGTGGACATAGATATAGACCGCACGGTAAAGTTTCTGAATCCGTGTCGATCTACTAAGGCTGCTAGGATAACTAGAATAATAAAACACGATATAAAGAACAAAGAAATAACATGATATTTAATGAGAATAGCACTTAATAATGAATATCTAAACATTAAGCAATGGATCTAATTTAAATTAATTACTATAATACAAATTACAACCTCTTCTTTATTCTAAAATCTAGTAAAGTATAAAAATAAATTGTGTACTTACGTGCTTCTAAGCTGAAGTTCTCAAGGCACCGATATGTTTAATATTATTCTTAGTAATTCACTTTCATTTACATAAACTTCACATAAAGCATCGTACTCGTATAAAGGAAAACATGAAAATTCCCTCCACCGCGATAAAATATATTAAAACAAGCCGGGAATGTGCTCGGACTTCGTATTCGACTTTGAGAAAAATGTATTTCAAGGCAAATTTATTTTGTTTTTTTAACCGCTGGCAAAAACAGAGATGTTTTATGTTTAAGGTATGTGTGTTTGTCCGTGTCATCGTAACTTAGCAGATGAACCAATTTTATTCCAGATTTTTGTTTGAAAAAGCTAGACGAAAATCGGTCTCCCCCCCCTTTCAAGCCACACGTGATTAAATATTAATTGACTTTTTAGCTATAATTTAAGAAATTTATTGACAGTTCGGAGGTTACCTATAATACATCTCAATGCTATAATATAACTTTTTCGATTTTTACAGCAAAAAAATATATTTTTATGTTTTTGCAGTTGGAGCCCCTGTCGATAGGTCCGCATGACTTCAGTAACGCCACTTCCCTCACCATCGTGTCCATCGACGACGGCACACCAGCACCAGTAAGTTACATCATTACCTCATGATTATAAACAATAGAAATGAGCTAATAGCTAACCTGATGTAACGCTGTACGAGTTGTTAAGGATAGCAAGCTAATGAAATTGCTTAATTTATTGCTAGCCTCGTAATATCTGCCTTTATAAAATGTTTAGAACTATTGGTAACCTTCTTCTGTTTCTAGATTGATCTCCAGTGGTTGTCGTTGAGTTGCAACAAATATAAATTGAACGAAGACAGTTGTGAAGAAATAGTAAGTGTTAAACAATGATTAGGTATTATACAATATTGTGTTTATTATATGTTTATTATGCCATTTTATTTTATAAAGTGTAAGGTTTTAGTATTACGTTAATAATATTTATATATTTTCAGGATTTGCCGGATTATCTTATTGCAACTCAAGCACCTCCGGTGAGCAAAGTTAAAATTATACCTGCCACCATAATAATAGTATAGAACCTGGATATACAGAGTAGTACTGAGTAATCCTCCTATTATAAATGTGAAACTTTGTGATGATTATAGGTATTATGGATGTATGCTTATAACTCTGACGCAAAAACTACTGTACATAATTTGATGAAATTGATTACTGGACTAGTACCAGACTAATACATAGGATAATACTTTTGACCCAAGGAAAATGTCATCTCTTGTTGTATTACATATAAGGCCCGTATTTTAGGTTAGTACTTAAGATGCATCTCGGTCTCAAGACACGGTTCAGGCTCTGTGTTTGGTTGGCTGTCAGGACTAATCAGTCCAGTGGTCGGCGTAGGTAGTGCCATCCCGCGGGATTCGTTAATCGCGGCATAACGTGGACATGCCTCTCAATCCCGCGATTTTGGGATTCGCATTGAAATAATATATAATCGGAAATACATTCAGAATTTGATATTTAAACAACAAATATTGTGACAAACGTAAATAAAGAAATAATTTGTTAGTTTTTTATTTATTTATCATAATTATAAGTTTTATATGATATTAACAAATAAGTAAAAAAATAACAGAAATGTGATTATATTTATTTGGATATAAGTAGTATATCGTAGATCACTTTCAGGCTTGCCTGTGTTACCTGCAAATAATTTGATTGTTTAATTATAAAAATCCATTTAATGTTTATCAAATATTGACTTTCTTTTAAAATATATTTAAACAACAATAAACAATAATGAATTCGCTTAGTGGCACCGTTAAACATTCGACGCAAACAACCGAGCGATCATTCGCAGGCAACACAGGCTACAAGTTTTTTTATACATAATAATAAGTTGGTACACATAATGTACTTTACACAATTCAAAGGTAACACAATTCGTAAGAAACGGTAGTATTTATCACTTGTCAAAACGTCTTCAAAGTGTTGCCATTTACGTCATATTTAGATATCAATAGACAGTGTAATTATCGATTCAAATCAACAATCAATTTCGGTTTTCAATCGTTAAATAACTAAGCATTTTCTTATTTCACTCTATTTTTAAATAAGCTATAAACTACTAATATTGTAATTCTTATTACGAAAGCTATTAAATAAATATGGATTATAATTAAAAAGAAAGAGTTATGTTAATTAATAAATAATAGATATCGATTTTGACGCGTAATCTTTTTTTTATACTGGCAACTAAGCAAAACATGGCTGAAGAAATATTAGACGTAGAAAAACGTTTAGTGACTCATTTATTTAGGCCTTTTTTATCTGGCGAAATTATGACTCAAAACTCGTTTTTTTCATTAATTGTAAAGTAAATACTTGATTATTCGCGATAATTCGGAACGCGGGATTTTATCCCGCGATCCCGGAGGTATGTCCATGTTAACATATACAATTGAGGTCATTCACCCTAAATGGCACTACCTACGCCGACCACTGCAGTAATCACAGAGCCTGGACCGTGTCTTGAGACTGAGATGCATCTTGAGTACTAACCAAAAATATGGGCCTAATAAGGTTACGTGTGCTGTAGGCTTTATCAAAAAATATTCTATTTACGAATACTAGTACTGTAAACGTAGTTTTTGCGTGTGTATTTTCAGTTGTTCGGTTCCGGAGCCACGGCAAACATTAACCCCCTGCTGCCGGTCTGCAATCGCACCTGCCCGCCGGTAAATATTGCCTTTACGATCGATGCACGTACAGTTGTTCATTTTGCAAATATTGTCAATTTTTTACTGGTTTTTTAACAGTGCCGTAGCAAGCCTTAGAATATCGCAATAACTAAACTTTTATAGGGCCCGAACCAATGATTTATCCTGTACAAGTTTTCCTGTAGTTCACGCGCCCTATAACTCTGGCTTAAGGCTGATCTCTCGAAAAAAGCGTGCAGATGAAACCACTTTTCATCGGCATTAACAGAGAAATTATATCTGAAAAAAAATAATTAGTAATCTACATGACATGATACGTAATTTGGTTTTGCCATATTTTTCCTATCGGTATCACATAATAAAGAAATAAAAAACCAAATCACCTCCAAATTGTTGAATGAAACCACTTTACTCCTTCATTATTTATCAAAAGAATATATAAAAAATATTTACTGCTTTGCAATACATAAGTTAATAATTTGGTTTTATTACATTTTGAAATATGTATTATATTAAGCCTTAAAAAGGTTTTTTCTCCTATTTCGCCCTATCATGGACGCGGCGAGCGTCGTAACCATTGAGTTAATATACACTGGAGAGAGCATTATATCGGTTGATGAGTGTCAAAAGCGTGTAATGTTATGTCCTACTTACTCGGACATAACAAAGGAGTCGGTCTGCATATTTCATGTAAAAAAAGTGTTAATAAAGGTTTTTAGTGAACATTTTATGTTAGATATTGTTGAGTTTTGTGGTTCCGCTAAATAATAAACCATAAGAATGACCGAAGAATGACCGAAAAATGAAACACTTGGATTTAACATTAAATACGTAAGTTTAGAACAACGTTTTTTGGGCTTTTCAATCGGTATTTTTGTAAGTTAAAAAGATAATTTATAAGTTTAATAATCCCTTATTCGTGCTATATAAGGCATTAGTGCTATAAATGTCACATCAATTAATAAATAGAAATATTCAAGAAAATAAACGCACACTACTTGTATGAAAATAAGCACAAAATGGCCACGCGATGACGGGCTAAGGGTACACATATATATATATATATATATATATATATATATATATATATATATATATATATATATATATATATATATATATATATATCCTTAATCTGTGGTCGTAACCGCCACCGTACAAGGCGCGCTGTTATGAATGTTATTTTAATGTCATTTACGTCAATATTCGCACTGACAGACAATCGACCTGCAAATTTAGGGAGAGAGGGCCCTTAATCTAACCTATGAACACTTAACAACGATTTAAAACTATATTATACATATCATAACTTAATTAAGGCACTAAAAACAATCAAGATAGTGTCAAAAATATGCTGAAAATGTAAAAGCAATTATTAATGAAAGTAATTTTCAGGGTCCCCCCGGGCCGGCGGGTCAGAAGGGCGAGATGGGTCCGCTGGGCCTCACCGGACTTCCGGTAATTATCACCAACGTCACTGTTATATTCCTGATCGTGTCGGAAACGGAAATCCCTTACACCTTTATTCGATTTTATTTGTTTCAGTGATCAAAAATTTAAATCCCATGACTTTTTTCATTCTTTTGTCCACTTCAATAAAAATATTTGCTCCACGCTTACGCTATTGTTTTGTCTGATACATTGGAAAAGCAACTTGACAGAAAGTTAGAGCGTCATGGATAAGAAAACCCAAAGGGATAGTCTTCAATCCTCTACATTCAATGACTCTACCTCTTCTAAACTGTACCTCATCGTCTTTCTCTTACGTACGTAATAATAATATTATGCTTGCATATAGACACTTTTGTTATAACAGGGATATCGCGGGATACAAGGTCTACCAGGCCTGCAGGGACCACCAGGCCCTAAGGGCGAGAGAGGCGAGCGTGGTCTACCAGGCCTTACTTTTAACGTAAGTCTTGTTTTGTTAGTTTAAAATGTTCTCTGTTTTTAAGTTTTTCCCTGAATTAATGTTGGTAAGGTTTATTTAATTCAGTTTTTTAAATAGACAACGGCAGTGGAAGGGCCTCCTGGACTGCAGGGCGAGCCTGGACCTAAGGGCGACAAGGGCGATCGTGGAGAAAGAGGCCAGTCAATTTTTTTTTCAAATTTGGGCTGTTTGAATGCAGGAGACTATAATCTAAAATATTTACATATTCTTTCAAATCTGAGCGCTCGTCATATTTGGCTTCCAAAACGACACGACATACAGTGTGGTTTTTGGTCAACTATAATTGCACACGAAATTTCGAGTCAAGAATTTCGAGTCCATTCACGCACTGTGAATAAGGCTTCGCAGGTTATTGTAAAGGTAGTAAGGGTAATTTATTTCATTTAGAATTCATATTATTTAACGTACAGGGGAAGCGGGCGAGCCAGGTCTAGTCGGCTTGGCCGGCGTCGCGGGTCGAGACGGCAAAGATGTGAGTTACATTATAATATAGTCCCATAAACTGATAAAACCTAAATTAAATCAAATTAACATTCAGCTGAACCTTTAACCATATTTTCAGGGATTCCCCGGTCCACCGGGACCGCGAGGCCCGCCGGGGGATGTGGGGCCGAGAGGACCACCAGGCCCCGCAGCTAACGTCAACGCGTCACTCATTATTGGTAAGTTTTTTAAAGGTGAAACATAATATCGGGTTCTAAGTTTACGAACGGCCGCACTCAGAGTTTAATGATTACTTTAATGTAATGAAGAGTAAAATGTTTTCATAAAAATTTACTAAAAATGTATGGGAGGCGTCAGCAATGTTTTTAAGGTTTTTCTATTTGACGACCTCTGTGGCTCAGTGGTAAGCGCGTTGGACGCTCAAGCCAGGGTTCGAATCCCGCCGACGGAACAAAAAGTTTTCAATGTTCCCGGGTCTGGATGTGTATTAAATATGTGTATGATATAATAAAAATCTTAAATATATGTATAGTATAAAAGTATTAAATATATTTCCGTTGTCTGGTACTTGTAACACAAGTCCTTTGTGTACTTAGCACGGGGCCAGACTGACGTGGTGTGAAGCGTCCATAGATATTATTATTATTATTCTATGCTTTTACCCCCATTTTCAGGTGCCAAGGGTGAGAGGGGAGCCCCGGGCAGACCGGGACGGGACGGGGACGCGGGGCCGCGGGGCCTGCCTGGACAGGACGGTGTCGATGTGAGTACTGAGTAGAGTCTAACTAACCTAAGTTACTTACTTCAGAACTTATAAAGTCAGTCAAAATGGTGGCGCTACATCAAAAGCGCTGCCATTTTGAATAGCAGTTAACAGTTCTTTGCAGCTTACTGCTTAGGTTTTTTACAGACGAGCACCACTTGCCAACAGCAAATACATTCTGCAGCCGTTGAGCCTTGTCGACGACAAATGCCGTTCGTCTGTAGGAAGCCTTACCGACAGTTGTTTCGCATATAAGGACATTCGAGCGCTATTGGCAATGTCTGGTGAAAAAAGCGATAATGCTTACTAACGCCTATGCCGAGGTCATCCACATTTCTTTAATATTTATTATTTACAGGGCATACCAGGAGCACAAGGTCCTCCCGGCCTACAGGGCATTCCGGGTGAGAGGGGGTTGAACGGTTCCCCGGGACCAGCCGGGGAGCGGGGACCTGAAGGACCACCGGTATGTTATTCCTATTATTATACAGCATAAGTTCGTTTTCATTGACTTTTAGTTTTAGACAGACTAATATGAACAGTACGTCTGAAATTATAACAGTCGGCCTATGTATAGTGTGTCCACAGTCCATACCGCGTTATTATATAATTTACTTTGAATACTTTTTAATTTCTGAGATAATTTTATCTTTTCCTCAGGGTCCCACAGGCCCCCGGGGTGAACCGGGCCCACCTGGACCGCCGGGGCTGGCGAGCGCGGCAGTCCCGGGTGAGGCTGTACCCGGACCGCCTGGACCACCGGGGGAGAGGGGACAGGTATTGTAATCTCTATCAATATAAAGTTCTTACACCGGCGCGGAATGGAAGCGTCAATTTCGCCTCATGACGGGGATTCACGGGAATGCTCGTCATTGAGTACATCCCATTGTTTACTCTGTTGAGACGGCACCGGCGAATAGGGAACATGCAAATACAATATTTATGAAAATTTTGCTATTTAAATGTTAAAAAAATATAAAAGAAAGGCCACTGTATGGTTATTATTTTATAAAATATTGTTTTTTTTTCCAAAAAATATGAATTAAAAGTAGCTTGAAACGGAACGTATTTCAAAACACCAATCAGCGTTCAGTGACGTCACACGTGCTTTTGACAACCATAGAGAAATTATTACTAATTAATACCTATGTTACTCGACCAAGCCAACTAGACGAATGCCAAAGCTTGCTCTCTCGCACTTACGCACGTCGCTAGCAATGCATAAAAGTGAGAGAGCATGATTTCACAGTCGTCTTGTTGGCTTTGTCGAGTAGTACATAATATTATGTTTGACAACTTTTTGAGAGGTTAAGGTTCACGAAAGTTTAATTTAATTTTTCTTGCATTTTTCCAATAAAAATGGAAGCTGGGTTTATCAAAGCAGTTAGCAGACTCTACAAATCCATAGAGAATGTAATTACTACGTTTTATAGAAATCTTCCAAAGTCACTGTTAACATTGTAGTACTCATGAACGTAGAAAAAAAACTTTTTTTATACGTCCAAGGTAGTAGGTACTTAACATTTTTTGTCGAAAGTGCAGAGTAAGTATTCCAGTGTAGAAATGAGCGGGACTAAAATATGTTTAAATATCATTTATTTACCTTCATTCAGCGGCTTCTATATACATATAGCAGTTTTTTTATTTCAGCTCAACAAGAGAATCTTATAGCACAATGCCATCTGAATGTTCAACTCAAAAGAGAAGGAGAAACATGTTAAGTACATGTTAATAACATACAATAAAAAAAGTCGAGTTACCATTCGAGTTACTCCAGAACACAAAGTACGTAAAGGAGGTTACAGTATCGTGTTATATAATCTATTATAAATGAAACGCAAGGCTCGGTTCAGGCCTGCAAATGCGAGGTCCTGCAAAAGGAGCCTCCGATTACGTCCGTCACATGTTATTGGAAGAAGTCTAAATTATGATTTTACCTCTTTACAGTGCCTGTGAACACGCCTAGCGTGCTACGTAATTTCATCCTGCAGTGCCGAGAGCACGTTACCTAGCATATTTGCGTTTTTTATAGGGTGGCATCGCTGGGAACTATTAGAAAATAGTGGTGGTAATGAATGTGTTAATAGACGATGCGGCTAGCAACCCATCACTATTCTGGTTTCATTTTCCAATTATGTATACTTATACACCACAAAATGCTAAATGTGGCCTTTGGGTCTTATAAACTTAGGTAATGTCTAACCCGTAAGTGATATAGACATGGTTTATGTACATTATTTTCTAAAATGTTTGAGATAATAAAACTATATCGTTTTGTAAATACAGTTTTTTATTCCATTTAATGATTCAGAAAAGCAAATTCGTATAGTTTTCTGATCACTCTTTCAATGTGAATTCGAAAACTGCAATCTTCTTTGAACTGAGTACATCAAAATAATGCTAAATTAATGCTCTGTTACTCTGTAGATAAAGTCGAAGATTGTGGAACAGCTCTTGCAAAGTATAACTTTAAAATTTTATCATGCAACGTGAGAAGTCTGACCCACAAAGCCGCCACAGGACAACTCGAAGTTATTCTAAAACGACTCGATATTTGCTTCGACGTTTTAGTATTTACAGAATGCTGGTTTAATACTCCAGACCCTTTTATCCCCACAATTTTTGGATATACTGCATTCCACACCAACAAGGTTATAAATAAGTGTGGTGGAGTAGCAATATACGTCAGAAACCACTGGTCCGCTAACGCACAGGAGCCCAATGTAGACGATGCTAATTGCCTCACGGTTAATATTGAGAAGCGCGTTAATATTATAGGCATCTACAGATCGCCGTCGGTCACTAATCCCCAGAAGTTTATAACTTCCCTTGATCTTATCCTAGAATCTGACAAAGAAGCAAGTAACACCGTAATTGCAGGAGACATAAACATTAATCTCGTAGATGAAACATCAGATACCGTGGACTTATACCTCAGCACGTTGACTGAATATGGCTTCCTCCCTGCTATCTCTATACCAACTCGTATCAATTCGTGTCTCGACCATATCTTTATAAAACCATGCAAAAAAGCTTTAGGTATCGTATGCAGCTCCTCTGTAACCGATCACAGCTTGACCATGGCTGGCATTATTCTAAAAGACACAAAGCCACAACCGAACAAGTCCAAACCCAGAATTAAATTCAAAACAGACTTCAACGGAATCCTCGACTCTCTAAAAGCAAATGACTGGAGTGATGTACTCAGCGCTAACGACGTTAATGACGCAACAATGGCCCTAAACAATACTCTTACAACGCTAGTAAATAGATTTTCCACGGAGGTAAAAATCAGCCAAATGAAACACAATTTAAAGCCATGGATAACGCCCGGGCTCATTCGTTGTATGCGGCACAGAGACCATCTGCATCTAAAAGTAAAAAGAGACCCAAATAACGAAAGTGCTAAAACAACATATACTAGATACCGGAACTTTTGCAACCAGCTACTACGCAAACTGAAACTAAATTATGAAAATAACTTACTAGCTAAAAACCATCGAGATCCAAAAAGACTATGGTGCGCAATTAAAGTAGTCAGCGACATGCCCCGCACTAAACCGGACTCACAGGTACTAATAAAAAATCACACATGCCCTCAACAAGCAGTAAACTCTTTTAATACTTACTTTGCGCAGGCAGCTCCTAAATTAGCTTCAAATATTCTAAAAAAAACATCCACAAGCGAAGAAATTCTCCAAAAAACCCTAAAAGTAAATGCAATTTCCTCTGATTCAATCTTCCTGAGTCCGGTAGATCCACCTGAAATTGAAAGTCTTTTAGCTGATATAAAACCTGAAGGCGCCCCGGGTTCAGACTTGCTATCACCCTTCCTGATAAGGTACATTAAACCTACCATCGTAACACCACTGACACATATTTGCAACCTTAGCATAGAATCAGGCATGTTCCCCGACTGCTGGAAGACCGCGTAGTGCGCCCAATCCACAAATCTGGCTCAAAAGATAAAATTGAAAATTATCGTCCAATCTCCCTACTACCTATACTTTCGAAAATTTTGGAAAAGGCGATAAACAAGAGGCTCGTAGACTATCTGGAAAAAAAGGGTTAATATCTGACCGGCAATTCGGTTTCAGAAAAGGTCGTTGCACTGAGGATGCCGTGGGAATGTTGACTTCCACTGTAGCCGGAATCCTGGACGAAGGGAACAGGAGCATTGGGGTATTCCTGGACCTTGCTAAAGCCTTTGACACAGTTTCGATTCCACTGCTACTTCGTAAACTTGAAGGCTTTGGCATACGAGGTAACGCCCTCTCGTGGTTTAAAAGCTACCTTAGCAATAGACGGCAAAGGTTAAAACTTGGGATCTTTCTGAGTGAGGAAGAAAATAACACTTTCGGTCTCCCACAAGGTAGCATACTCTCCCCTACCCTATTTACCCTTTACATGAATGGAATCCTAGAACTTAACGTTCCTAATGCAGAAATAATTTGCTACGCGGACGATACAGTTGTAATTTTTCGAGGTGAATGTTGGCGTAGTACCTTCTGTGCTGCAGAAAGGGGTATGGTTATAATAAACAAGTGGCTCAACCAAAACCTCCTCTCTCTTAACACAGCTAAATCAAAGGTTCTATTTTTTCACATAACTGAAGCCACCAAGCCCATAGATAAACCCATAAGGTTACACCGCGAAAATTGTCCTATCTTATTTTTCCCTCTCCTACAAAAATGCAGCTGTGAAAGCATCGCTCGTGCCACGTCAATCAAATATCTGGGCGTTGAGGTGGACGAGAAACTCACATTTAAACCGCATATATTATCCGTGAGTTATTATTTATTATATCATTGATGCAGACTAAATAAAGGAGGGGTCAATTGGCCCGTATTTGAAGCTTCACAACGCGCGGTAGTAACATATCTGCTTTGAGTTATTATTTATTATATCATTGTCCGTGGCCAAGAAAACCCGCAAAATAATATTTATAATAAAATCCCTTACACCAGTTGCGAGCTTACACGTCAAAAAACTGGTTTATTCCGCGCTCTGTCAATCTCTCTTACAGTACTGTATCGGTATTTGGGGAGGTGCTGCCAAATCGCACATGATTACGCTAGAACGAGCCCAACGCGCGGTAATCAAAGTCGCTCTTGGAAAGCCCCGGCGTTACCCAACGGCTGAATTGCTTCAAGAGTTTAATGTCCTTAGTGTGAGACAGCTCTTCGTCCTTCGTTCTTTAATAAAATACACAGGAATGGGCGCTGATGCAACTTTGCCTCGTACTGTCTTCGCGTCGAGATTACCCCCCTATATCCACGATTTCGTTCGTTCGTCTGTAGCGTCAGATCAAAATATCCCGATAGAATCCTTAGATAAAAATTCACCACACTGTAGCAAATTATGGCTTCTATCCAAAAACTATGAGGAAACCGAAAAAATTGTGGAAGTCCGTAACCTGAAGAGATAAAGTAAGTCTTACATCTGACACGAACGCGCAAACACCAAATCACTCACACACATACCCACAGACACATGCACACACCCACACACACACACACACGCACGCACGTACACACACACACACACACACACACACACACACACACACACACACACACACACGCGCACACACACCCACACACACACCCACCCACACACACACCACACACACCTGAAACTTTTACATTATTAATAAGTACCTACTCACCTATCCACTGCATCTATTCCCTTTATTTATTTTATTAGGAACTATGAATGTGTATAATTATATTTTTCTATTAACTATAATTTCAATGTCACACACCCTCCACTATTTACTTGATAAATATTCCTGATAAATGGAAATGTAATCTTAAATGGAAAATTTTAAACTCTATTAAAGTGTATAGGTATTATGGGAAAATCAATAATTATATGTAACTTCTCAAAATGACATGCTAAAATAGTTGTAGTCAATGTTTTTGTTTGGTTTTTGTTCAGACATAACTAGATCAAACCCCGAAAGCGCGTCTAGCCGCTTCTTGTGAAATGAATACTCTAAAACTAGGACCACCAAGATACAAGCTTTGCCTAGTTTGGTGTCCACAGTTAGATCACAATTGTACAACCTTATCTTATGTTTTACAAAGTAATAAGTATTATATTAAGTCTTGTGTTATTATTAATTATTATGTATCAATCTTTGCTGTAATTCTGTTCTATGTATTGTTGTGGTGGGTAACAAATAAATAAATAAATAAATAAATTCTAAACAAGAAAAAAATATGCAAAAAAATAATAATGCAAAATTAGGAAAGCCTTTGGGAAAGCCACTGAGGACAAGTACGATCAGGCCGCACAGCACGTAGTGATTATCACAGATTAATATAATATGTGATTATATTCTCTTTGGTGCACAGATTCAGGTCAGGTCAGATATCATTGTCAATAATAATTGTCAAACAGTAGTGTCGTCATACAGACTATAGATCCGGAGTTTTGCCGGGAATGTAAAGTGTGCTGTTGTGTTTTTATATTATTTTCCTAAAATTGTGTTAGCTGGGTTTTTAATGTGTAATATTGGTAGAATATTAACCATTAGATATTCGTGTTCATGCACAAGTATAGGAAAGTGATGTAATATCCAGAAACGTGCTATTTTGTGTTCCCTCCAAAACTCCATCGAAAGTTTCAGTAAAGCGTCTACCACTTTATTGAATCGACCGACTTGACTCCTTGACTGTATTGACTTTTACTTACACTTTGACTAGACTTTAGACCTGACGATACATGAAAACGATGATGAAAAATATAATAGGAGGAATATGGTTTTCCCGCCATATTCCTTACCTTTTTACCTTGTCTGTGGCACAACATACACATCCTTTGTGTCAAGTTGCCAAAAAAGAAGAAAAAGAAAGAAGACTATAGATCCGTTTTGGCGCCAAAATTTAAATTGACAATTTTAAACCGCATTTTTTGCAGTAAATTCCAGTGTTTAAATTTTTTAAATATACTTGTGGTCTATTCTACATGGGGTTCTTTAAAATAAAAATAAAAACAAAAATAAAAATATCGCATCTTCCCTATTCTCGAGAATTCCGCGGAAGAAGTGCGTCAAATTTTTTGGCTCGTTTTAATTTGTATGTTATACTGTTAATCTAATTACTAATATATATAAATCTCCTGTCACGATGTTTGTCCGCGATGGATTCCTAAACTACTTAACCGATTTTAATGTTGTTTTTTTTAATGTGTGCTTTTTTCCAACTTGAGAGATATTGGATAGCTTAGATCTTTAATTATTATAGTCGCAATTTTATTTTATTGCAAATTATTTGTCTATAAAGAGCGACCATTGTTTATGCGACGCGGGTCACGGGATAGCGATGGACGTTGCCATGGTGACAAAGGCACTTATTTAGCCACTAATTCAATAAAATAATACGGGCGATATACTTTATATAATATGGCAAAAAAACGTTTGCCGGGTCAGCTAGTATTATATAAAGTTCATAATGCTATGTACCTACAGTCTCGTTAGATATGAGATACGAGAATTAGGGCCTGTTTCATCACTTCCTGGTAAGGTACCGGATAGGCTATCCACAACTTATTTGACAGATGCTCCATACTCTATCTGTCAAGTTAAGTTGTGAATAGCCTATCCGGCACTTATCAGGAAGTGGTGAAACAGGCCCTAAAGCCCCTAAATTCCGAAGCAGCATTAAGTCCAAGTATGTAATTTCAGAAAGGTGAACCGGGTACCCCGGGTGTGCCGGGCCGGGACGGCGTGGACGGAGTACCGGGGACGCCGGGCATGATGGGCCCGCCCGGACTGCCCGCGCCGTTTACCCTACCTGTACAGGTATACACGTATTTTACGTAGACCAGGCACTTTAGCTAAGATCTTTTCTTTGTCGCCTTTTTATAGACAAAATCGCCGATCAAAATGTATCTAATTGACAATAGTCAATTTCGGCGATTCTATAAAGATGCGATAAAGAAAACGTCTTGGCTACAGTCTCGGTAGCGTAGGGAAATTGATAGGGCTATATTAAAATGTAGATATACCCATTATCAAAAGTTTTTGGGATCATAAGCCTATATGGAAAATTTTGCCTACGTCCTATTCAGGGCTGAGGTCCCCTGTACCATTAGGCTTCTTATTATAATTAATAAAACTACTGACATTATAACGGTAGCGATATGCGACACCTACGTTTTGAGACGTAAATAATGAATGAGAATACTAAAATTCTATTTAATATTTCGTATGCGAACGTTTGAAAAATAAATATCTATTCAAGAGCGCGCTTCTCAGAATGCGTGGAGGAAAATGAAATTTTGAAACGTTTTTCAGGCGCCATCTTTAACGGAAAACGATGTGCGGAACATATGCGAAGATCTGTTGAGAGGTAAATATCTTAAAGTGCGCTTCAATCCAAGTCACTGAAGTATTCTTATGATTTTATTTTTCGAGAAAATTTCCAAGACTCATTTTCCTTAAAATTATTTATGTGGTCGTAAAAGTCGAGGATTTTGTCAAGAGTCGTAAAGGTATCTTTAGAATTTTTATTTTTGGTTGCAAATTTGTCGCTGTCCTTTTTTAGATAATGTAGGAAAGAAATCAGGGGTCCTATATTTTATACGTTATATAATTACAAATATGAATCAATATTTGTAATTTACCATTACAAATATTGATTCATAGGAAGATCTACGCAATTTGGTTGTGTTTAGTCAAGTTATATTGGCCGTGATCTATCGGCCGAGTGTTTTGCCTATGAATTAATTTTCCTGATAGTACAATAAATACCTAATGTTTACACTGGACTCTTTATTTCTCTACATTATCTTTATAACAATCTAAAAACTGCAAGCGCACTAATTACACAAATTAGGGTAAGTACCTACTTAATAAGGGTGTCGGGACATAATGCAAGGAAGCATGTGATATAATTATTAGTAGTAGGAAAACGTTTAAGAAATCTACAACATCTGGCTGGGGTAACGCACACGAGCAGCAATTAATTTGTAACATTTCTTTCAGCCCGGTTACAGGAGTTATCGGCTACTTTATCATCAGCGTCCCCCAGCGCCGGCCGCCGCGGGCCGCCAGGGAGGCCCGGGCCTGCGGGTGCTCCAGGTGACACTTTATACTTTGGATAATTTAATAAAACGCAAAAGAGGATATAAGAAAACAAATTAATTATACTCTAGCAAAAGAAGCAGCGCTATAACTTTAAAAATTCATAATGTATCAGATATTTTTCACAGGAACACAATTCAAAATTAGCTCTTTCAGCGCTGTTGCTTTCACAGTGATATCTATGTAAAATACACATACACACCTACCCATATAATACGTTACAACTTACACCCTGTATAATACTGGCCAACACCAATGAGTGATCGAGATAATTGATGCGACAATAATAAATTCAGGTAATATTTCAAACATGTCGATTTCATAATTGAATTTAAAAGTTAATTACTCAGATTGCATACGTTGAACAATGTGATATGAAATTGTATTTCGAATTCATCAAAATTTAATTTATCATTTATTATTTAGTAAGAATAAACTTCTACTATTATAATTCAACATGAAACATTTTATTACACATTGAATATTCAAAAGAAAAAAATAATTTTACATAGAGTTAAGTACAAAAGGCGGACTTATTGCTAATACCAATCATCACCAATACCAGTCATCCTTTGTTATTAATGTGACGTAAACATATCCAGGTAGTCCAGGGGAGTCAGGTTCACCCGGACCTCGAGGTTTCTCGGGCGAGAGTGGAGAACCAGGGAGGCCGGGAAGTCCCGGGCCCGCCGGCAGCAAGGGGGAGAAGGGCGAGCGGGGACCACAGGGCGTCGGCCTGCCCGGACCTGAGGGACCGGCTGGTATACCAGGTAGGGGCTCTTGACTCGAAGGTCGTGGGTTCAATTCCCGCGTTGGAAACATGTAATTTCCAAGTTTAGGGTTGTCCTAAGTGTAGGCTGATGACCTGATTGTCAAAAAAAAGTCGGTCCTAACTCCTACGCCTGATCTCTCGCCAGTCGTGTCGGTATTTTGTCCCAATTCTCACTGGGTTATGAGGGTAAAAGAATAGAGAGTGCTCTTTTGTCCTGCTCACACACTTGGGCACTATAAAATTACTCCTGCGTAACTGGCCTGGTTTCAATGAAACCGGCCACCGTCACCGAAATCGGTGTGGGAGTTATTAATATGGGTATAAATCCGAATGTGTACCAGGTACCTGTTTCTCTGTTTGTTACCTTTGCTGAAACGATTTTGATGGGTGAAGACTGAGTCCCGGGACAAAGAGACTGATTTCATTACGGTCTCGGTGAAATTTCGAAAATTCATTTCGGC
The DNA here is from genome assembly GCA_937595015.1 of Polyommatus icarus. Classification (NCBI taxonomy): domain Eukaryota; kingdom Metazoa; phylum Arthropoda; class Insecta; order Lepidoptera; family Lycaenidae; genus Polyommatus; species Polyommatus icarus. The sequence goes on from OW569321.1 coordinate 24,978,592, forward strand.
GCAACGAATTTGCAGGCAACGTAAAGACAACGTCTTCAATGTTATTAAATACTAGCGGTTGCCCGCGACTTCGTCCGCGTGGACTTCAGTTTATAGCGCGCGGTGTCAACAAAATTGGTGTCAAATTTAAAAGCTTTTAAAACCCTGGTATCCCTCAAATCAAAATACCCAAAACAGCTTGCAGCGTGCAGTGTGCACATAATATATTTTTTTAAATTAAACTTTTTATACCAAATTTTAAAGCTTATTTAGCCCCCCATTACACAACTTTAGCTTTACCAGAGACCAGTACTCTATCCTCCTTACTAATAAACGTTGTATAAGCTTTGAATAGTTATACAGTGTTTTGTTCCTGTCACACAAGTGACATTTTTAATTGGATTGAAGAAGACAAAACACTGTATAACTATTCAAAGTGTATACAGCGTTTATTAGTAAGGGGGTATGGCTTTACCCATAAACTATTTAATATTTATCATTAGTAGGCTGTTGTTTCTGATATTATCTATGTTGGTATGTGAGTTAATTAAAACCGTGTATAACAATCGAAACTCGGAAGAATGGCAAACCTAATTCAACATTACCACCGGTACCACCTCTTATAGAAATACGTATGAGCAAGCGATAGCGCGATCTAGGCGGCTATTGGCGCCATCTAACTTAATTTGAACAAATTTACGCATAAACATCTCCTTACAATCCTTTTTTCCAGTTAAAGAGTAGCCTTTGTCCTTTCTCAGGCTTTAGACTATCTGTGTACAAAATTTCATTACAATCGGTTCAGTAGTTTTGGCGCTGTTGTTTCTGATCTCGTCGAAGAATCGAAAAATGTAATTTGACATGGTACCACCTCTTATAGAAATACGCATGAGCAAGCGATAGCACGATATAGGCGACTCTTGGCGCCATCTGTTATGAGTTTTTGGAAATAACTTAATTTGAACAAATTTACGCATTTTCACCCCCTTACAACCCTTTTTTCCAGTGAAAAAGTAGCCTATGTCCTTTCTCAGGCTTTAGACTATCTGTGTACAAAATTTCATTACAATCGGTTCAGTAGTTTTGGCGTGAAAGCAAGACAGACAGACAGACAGAGATAGATTAGTGTAGATTAAAACATATTTTTTCAAACTGGACCAGTAGTTCCTGAGATTAGCGCTTTGAAATAAGCTTTTTTAAATAATCTCCCCCGTTTTTTCCACATTTTTCTCTATCTCTTCGCTCCTATAAGTTTTAGCACGATGAAATATAGCCTATAGCCTTTCTAAATAAATGGGCTATCTAACATTGAAATAATTTTTTAAATCGGACCAGTAGTTCCTGAGATTAGCGCGTTCAAACTATTACTAAATAAGCATTTCATATAATTTTCCCCGTTTTTTCCACATTTTTCTCTATTTCTTCGCTCCTATTAGTCTGAGCGTGATAAAATATAGCCTATAGCCTTTCTCGATGAATGGGCTATCTAACACTGAAAGAATTTTTCTAATCGGATCAGTAGTTCCTGAGATTAGCGCGTTCAAACTATTATTAAATAAGCATTTCATATAATTTTCCCCGTTTTTTTCCACATTTTTCTCTATTTCTTCGCTGCTATTAGTCTTAGCGTAATAAAATATACCCTATAGCCTTCCTCGATAAATGGGCTATCTAACATTGAAAGAATTTTTCAAATCGGACAAGTAGTTCCTGAGATTAGCGCGTTCAATTATGCCCTTTCACATAATTTTCCCCGTTTTTCCACATTTTCCTCTATTTCTTCGCTCTCATAAGTCTTAGCGCGATAAAATATAGCCTATAGCCTTTCTCAATAAATGGGCTATCTAACACTGAAAGAATTTTTCAAATCGGACCAGTAGTTCCTGAGATTAGCGCGTTCAATTATGCCCTTTCACATAATTTTCCCCGTTTTTCCATATTTTCCTCTATTTTTTCGCTCTCATAAGTCTTAGCGTGATAAAATATAGCCTATAGCCTTCCTCGATAAATGGGCTATATAACACTGAAAGATTTTTTCAAATCGGACCAGTAGTTCCTGAGATTAGCGCGTTCAAACTTTTACTAAATAAGCATTTCATATAATTTTTCCCCGTTTTTTCCACATTTTTCTCTATTTCTTCGCTCCTTTTAGTCTTAGCGTGATAAAATATAGCCTATAGCCTTCATCGATAAATGGGCTATCTAACACTGAAAGAATTTTTTAAATCGGACAAGTAGTTCCTGAGATTAGCGCTTTCAAACAAACAAACTAACAAACTCTTCCGCTTTATAATATTAGTATAGACAGTTATCACGTTTTTTATTAAGTACTGAAAATTTAAGAAACTTGTTTTTTTTTTAAATATTTTTTTAAATAAAATAACTATTTTCAGGTCTTTTAGGTCCACCAGGGCCTGAAGGTAGATCAGGACCGAGGGGAGATCCAGGTAGAGAAGGTAAAAAAGTTCTTATTAGCTCTAAGAATTACAATTCTAGATCCATATTATACATATTTTTTATGAGTGGCAGTAAAGCATTTATATCAGCTTATGCAATTAATAATTATAAATCGCATGTGACGTCCAGTCGCACGCGCGCAAACACCGTACCGAAGTCTGCCAACGCCACACCGCTGTGCTGATCAGAGTGGGGGTTTTAGCTTTTTTCATTACGGAATTTCTGGATTCGATCGCCACGCCCAAAGGACGCGATAAAAGCTTTGCAATAAATTAAAAAAGTTTAATCTCTATTTTTTTAATTTTCAGGACCGATAGGACCAAGAGGTGCGCCGGGCGCCCGCGGCAGCTGCGACTGTCCGCACGTCGCGTACTACGCTTACAGCCCACAGGGGTACAACAAGGGACCGTAGACAATTTTACCTAAAAAGGTCCATTCACTAGCCTGCATGGCAGTCCGCCGGCTTATGCAGGATAGTGAATGGTGTTGTAGGCCTGCCGCCATGCAGGCCTGCGACACGATTCACTATCCTGCATATAAGCCGGCGGACGGCACGGCAGACTGTCGTGAATGGGTATAAATATGATGAAGATTGTAGAATAAAATGTAAGAATTGTAAGAATTGTACAGATAGTTGCAACATCAAGTTGCAGACGAAATAAAAAGTATAGTTTCATATTACAGTTCCATGATGCATAAATTGAGTCCAGTAAAGTGATTTTGTATCTTGAGACGGCATTGCAACAGGCGAACAACCCGCTGTCAATAGCCTGTTGCATTGCTGTTGCAAGATACACAGCCCTCCGTAATGCTTTTTTCAAACCTACGCGACCAAGCGACTGCGAAGCGGGAGCGTCAAGTTGCGTCAAGTTGTCATATTATGTGTGTTTTGAATCAAAATTCAAAACATACATTTGACAACTTGACGCAACTTGACGCTTCCGCTTCGCAGTCGCTTGGTCGCGTAGGTTTGAACAAAGCTTATTTGTATGGCCAGTTGTCACGGTGTAAATAAGGCTCGTTTTATTTGTGTCCGCGTGACAGAGCGATTTGGCCGCTAAATAACAATACCACAAGTATTTGTATATTATAATATATAAAAAGGATATGGGCGAACAGCTCATAGACGTCCCCAATTTTTATAAATAAAAAAAAATATTTGTATGTAAATAACAGTGCGATCGCGCCGCTATTTAAATAAGTCATTAGTCATTACATAAGCTTGTGATATCGCGGTGTAGCGGCTAAAACGCGCGTTTGTGCGGGTGCGGTTTGCGGACAGTAGTAGTAGTAGTAATACCAGCCTAACTTTTTGTTTCATAAACGTAATGTCTTTATTTTATTCAGTCGCGTTAGACCCCCCGAGCATTAGGCGGCCAGGTCGCGCGGCCAGGTCGCTGCGGCCAACTAATTCTTCTACGATATATGAAGGTGACAGCTGGCCGCTGGTCGCGTAATGCGCGCAGCATTAGACCCCCCGCGCATTAGGCGGCCGGGTCGCGCGGCCAGCTGTCACGCGCAAACTAATTCTTCGCGCGTGACAGTAGAAGAATTAGTTGGCCGCAGCGACCTGGCCGCCTAATGCGCGGGGGGTCTTACGCGACCAGCGGCCAGCTGTCACGCTCTGGTCGCGCGGCCAACGAAAAACATCACGACACACACGCGGCCACTTGGCGGCCGCGGCCAACGAGATACGGGAATTTCTACGAAATTACTCAGTGTGCGCGCACTGGTGGCCGCGGCCACACGTTTTTTGTATACAGAAAAGAAAATAATTGTCAAAGTTTACTCATCAAATCACTACTCATACGAGTGTGGTCGCAGACGTGGCCGCAAAGTGCGCGAGGTGGTCGCAGCGACCTGGCCGCACGACCTGGCCGCCTAATGCGCGGGGGCCCTTAGGTAAATTGTAGCCACTAGCGCAGCTCATTTCGTTTCAAGTCTTTGTTTCATCATGAACCTTGAACCAATTCGACGCAAAGACGTCGCACTCAGTTTACATTTTAAAATCTCTTTGGCTTCTGAGAAAACAAAATGTTATAGGCTCTAGTAAAATAAATAAAAAAAATGTCATGAAAATAAGCAAAGCAACGAATATACTAATCTTTAATATATTAATATCGTAACAAGATGTGATAAAATTAAAATTAAATAAATAATTGGAATAAATCAAGTGGTTTTCAATAGCATGCTAATGCAATACCTATCTGTTGCCTCTATTCTCAGCAGAAACAAAATGCATTTATTCTCAGTGCACGGAATAAGCAAATCACGATCGAAAGAAATACATTTTCATCTCTTCATTTACAACTACGAAGTGAAGAGTATGAATCTATGAATGAATCTATCAATTATTCGGCTCAATGTCGCGAACAGAGTCGACCTCCGTCTTGCAGAAGAAGCACTGCTTGGTGCTGAGCAGCTGCTGCATAATGCACGTCCTGGAAATATACAGATGCTATAAAATTCTGATTTACGATGCTAATTTTGAGTCTGCTTGTCATTTTTATTTATTCAGAAAATTGTATTTGTTGGACGAGATCCTCTTTAGTTAGAAGGCACTAGAATATTTTATAGTGAAGTAAAAATTCACTACGAAACATGAATAGATAAATCATAGATTCTTGTAAGTATAAGAACGGCGCGACGCCTATTAGGTTGTATAACTTGTTTCTCCCTCTTTTCTTTCCTGTTCTAGTTAGGTAGGAAGTACTTAAGTAGTTCGATTAATTCTTTAAAACAAAAATACCCTTAGGGTCTTATCACACTGTCGGTTTGCGGGCGGAGCGGTTGTGCCCATTCATCTAGGGATCGTCTCGAGTTAGTCGCGAATTCGTCACGGTTGGTTCACTTAGGTCCGTGACACAAAAACACGATATAACGTCGTGTCGTGTTTATGTGTCCCGGCCCTTATAAATAAGTGGCTGCCACGGAACCGCTACGCCTGCAGACCGCCACTCTGATAGGGTCCTTAACTCGGCAGCTTATTCTGGTCCAAACCATCCTCCTCCAAATCTCCAACTACCGCAACTGACCTGCAAGACTGATGTCCGCACGGATCGAAGGCGGTGTCGGCGGGGCGCGCGTAGCAGATCGTGCACAGCAGCTCCGACTGCGCGCTGGAGCCCGGGGACTTCGCCCGCGCCTCGTGCGCAGCCCGGAGCCGCTCTACCACGTCGCAGAGAGCCGCTAGCTCCTCTGACGTCACGTCGTCCGGATCTATCGGAACGGATAAGATATTGAGAAGTCAATTTTATAGTGACTAATAAAACCTTTCAGTTATCATATCAACGTAGTTGTATTTTAGGTCCATATTATCAATGAAAGATATAATGTTCAAGACATTGCTTTAGATTCTGAATGGACACACTTTGAAATGTTTTTTCTTATTAAAACAAGAAAAATACTCACAATTATAGAAGGAAAAGGTTTTGTCCTTTCCTCTTCCCAACATAAACTCCAGACCCTCGATGCGGAATAGGGGCTCCGAGACCAGAGCGTTTGTGACCTTGTTTAAATGCTGAAAACATACTCATCTTTACTACAAAATTTTCAAAAAAAAAATAATCCGCAATTCCTTAATTAAGCCAATGGATGTCAAAAGCTCATATAATGAGAGAAATAATTTGGGAAGTATGAAGCTAATCATTTCTTGGAGCAACTCGGAGTAGCAACAGAAGCTCAGGAAGCCTGGGAAAACAGCTATCTTATGTAGCAGCTCCTTCAAACCAGTGGGCATCGTCGTGTTACAAGTTTTCAAACACCACCAATTGGTAAATCTTGATGCTTTCCATGTTTTCTATCAAACTCATACCCTACATGATTCCTAACATAGCTGCCTTAACTATTGATAAAGGCTCCAGCCCCTAGTTTGGGGTAGCAACGAATCCGCCAGTCGCCGGAACGCCGCGCCGCCGCCCCCTCGCGACCACAAGCGTGACATCACCGCCATTACCACCTGAAGGATTAAACGGTGGGACGACGGTATGTAGCGTGGCGAAGCAACAAACCTCTTTAGGCAGTTCAGGGTCTAGCGCCCGCAGCAGGCAGCCCGCTATAGGTGCGAGCGCGACGTAGTGGTGCACGCGGTCCGTGTCGGGCAGCCCGCGCGCCGCCAGTCGCCGGAACGCCGCGCCGCCGCCCCGCCGCGACCACACGCGTGACACCACCGCCATTACCACCTAATGTTTTTTTTTAATTTAGAAATTAAGGTCCTTTTTGCTATCTCTATCGTAAAGGTTTTCCTCCTTTCGTACCTTTTACATTTTTTCGACGCTATGTAGCGTGGTGGAACATTTAGAATGGGGACGTTGGTGATCAAACATAATGAACAAGCAATTTAATTCTACGATCGCAGTTGTGTGTGTGTGTGAAAGGCTCATACGCATTAAAATATATCTCATGCCCTGAATATGTTATAATAAATGTAGGAAAATAGCAGTAATAATACTTCTCAATGCATAATAACATGTTGATACTGCGAAAACTTTTCCAAGTGCAAGGTTAATCTGTTTGTATGCAAGTCGCGAGTCGCTACACGAGACGACGTACACATGGCCATGTAATGTACATTATTTACGAGACTAACTGGCTGCAACACGCGACATTAGCGAGATTAAACTGCACTAACTTTTGCCAATTTCCCATCGATGCTGAACATAATATATTGCCCTTATTTCGCTGTATTCGCTTACGAATTCGCTTTATTACAAAATTGTCTGCATTAACTTTTGTTGAGCACACTATTTAGGTTAAAGTTTGCCCTGAGTATATTATGTCTCTCTTGTTCTTAATTACCTGAGCTAATTTTAATTAAAAACTACAAAATATTATAATATTATATCACATAATTATCATTTATCTGTGTTTTTACAGCGGTCAGTGACTTACAATGAATAACAATATCCGCAAATCTCGCTTTTAAATGTGATAAAATATCTGGTTCTGGAGGTATTGAATTCTGAAAGATCATGCTGTTGCTAATTTATATCCCCTTAAGGCCGTCCCCCGAGCAAACGACCTTGGCCATACATTTGCCGCGTTGCCGAGATTGCGCCAAAACCCTATTATTTTTACTTATCTTAGTTCAAAATTGTCCTAAAAAAAATTTAAAACGGCGAATATGTAGTTTATGATATTGTCGATCTATTGGCGTGAGTTTCAAATAAAAGCAATTTGTAAATGCTAAGGAGATGCTGAATGTATGCTTGAATTTTAATAAATTGGTATTACTTTAGAAGCTGATATCATGAGTATAATAAACAAAAATAGAAAATTTAAAACGGGGAAAGGAATGTGAGAATGGGAAATACTGAAGATTATTGCTGTATTTTTATTATAACTTTGTAGCTTTCAGATTATGAGTTTATAAGGCTTTAAATACGGTAAATTACGGAATCTCCGGAGGGAACGCCCTTAAATATAAATTGACGAAGAAGAAACGTTCATGCTATTACCTGACAAGTCCTGCCAATGAGCAGCTCAGTTTGGCCATCGCTGGCTTCTGGCGAGGTGAGGAGCTGCGGCACCAGGCACAAGGTCATCTCCAGCGCGCGCGCTAGCCCGTGGTACAGGTCGAAGCAGGTGGAACACAGCTTGATTTGCCGGGACTCCAGCTGCGAGTCCTGGGTCACGCGGTCTATCTGTAACATAATATTGAGCCGTTTTGCCGTCGTTTGATACGACATTTACACTCAGCCCTGTTGGACAGGGAAGTGGGGAGGGAAGTGGGCAGCGTGAATATGTTTATAGGTGACTCGCGCTGCCATTACCCGGCGCTCCCTCGATAGCATGAAGCATAGTTAATTTTTAATTTAATTTTTTGTGACTGGTCCATGCACCAACTTAAAATAATGGACTTAAGAGCCCGTACTATCTTTTCTACTGCTCTATTTATACTCACGCCCGTCTATCATATTCCAGGTGAAAAAGGACGATCGCCAAGTTAGCGGGCAGTTATAGGTATTCTGTTTTTTAAAGGGTTTTTTTATATGAAAGTGGTAAAAAGTAATTCCAACATTGTATAGACGACTTTCTCAACAGTACATTGTATTATTTTTCATACCGTTAAGACGTCAATACAATCCATAAAAAGGTGATATTCTAAACCATTTACAGCAAAAATCACAAAACTGTCGCGGGTTTGAGTTGGATTATTTAAATACTTAAAAAAATAAAAAATCTAGCTCCAACATTAGATTATAATTGAAATGATCTTACATGTTGTGCATTAAAACTTATAGAAATACTGTATTTTAACTGTTAAATCACGTCTGTTAAATGAGCGAAATCGGCAAAATTTCGTATACGGACTCTTAACATGTAGAATTTGTAGTAATAGGTATACTTACTGTGTTCTATGAATTTCCCTCATCCACAATTTCCTTTTACTACGACGACGGCGTCTTCGATTCGATCTGTTTTGATTTCTTTTTAAAATATGCATATAGTTATACGAGTATATACTCAGCAGACATAATGCTGTCACCGCAACAGTTTCGATATCCGCCATCGTTGCGAGTCGTTACGTAAAAGAGTATGAGGGCTGAGTGTGACCACCCACTCGCCTCGATAATGCCGCAGAAGTATTTGAGGCAATATTTCCGACAGCGGCAGGAGCAGTGACAAGGGCTGAGTGTAAGTCCCATCAGGCTTGTTGGGCAGGGAAGTGGGCAGGGAAGTGAGTAGGGAAGTGCCACAGAAGTATTCAGGACAATATTGCCGGTACCGCGAGGAGTAGCGGAAATGGCTGCGTGTTAACGGCCTATAAAAGGGGAAACTTGTATTGGTGTCTACTGTCTACTTGTCTGGCCATGGCTGTATCAATTACAATCCTAATCATATCGAAAATAATTTGTTAATATCGCGAAAGACGTAAACGACATAAAGTATTATTCGTGATTTTTGAGCACATGAAAAGAAGAAATAGTAAATACCTACTTACCTTGCATTTTATATTAGTTTTGTTATTTGGTTTTTAGTCCTTCTGTCCATAGACAGTTAACATTATAACAAATAATATAAAAGCTTAGATATTCTACAGACATTTAATGAAGCTCAAAACTGATGCAAAATTCGTTCTAACGTGACTCTCGTTGCAATTCGGTCGACACTCAGTCCATCCGCAGCAAATGAGGCGGGGAGAACTATCGAATTTGAACTTAAGCCTCTACTTTTAAGGTTCACATTCCATTGCAGAGGCAATGCAGGGAGCACAAAGTAAAATAATTCGAATACCGCAATCCTACCGTGTTCAGAGAGTAGTTACTTGTTAGCGGACGGCAAATGATGTTAGGTGCGGCGTGCGGCGGACAGAATCTACATAGAATACGGAATTTATTGCATCGCGACTACGGTTATTTGCAAATTGCAATTTACTTTTGTTAGCGCCATATATTCGTTTAGGTTTATAAAAGTAAAATATTACTTTTTGAAATGTTTTGTGCATGATTAACATAATTCGATTTATAAAATCACCGACGCAAAAATGATGTATTTTTACGTCTAAAACATCTTAATAACGTTTATAACAACATCTAAAAACGTTTTTATACTTTTTGTAAAATATTTAAACACGTTTGTGACGACAATGATTACACGTTTTTGAAGTGAAAACTTCTTTAGCGGCGTTGAGCACTTTTGTGGGATGGGTAAAAACTGAAACTCGCGTCAGATTCTCGTGCTGATCGAAAAACTTTGGAAAAACCGTAAGACGGTTGGAGAGTAGTGTTTTGTGTCGAACTCGAACTCGAATTGATTGTAAGGGTTTCGATTAATTAAAAAATTCGATTTTTTAAAAATCGATTTTCTTAAAAAATGGGTTAAAAATTTAATCGATTGTAAGGGTTTCGATTAATTAAAAAAATCGTTTTTTTAATAATAGATTTTCATAAAAAATGGGTTAAAAAAATGCACAACGTTAATAATCAAGTTTTCACTTCTGTCGGCACTCCCGGAGTGCTACCCGTCTTTTTTTTTTTGTTTTTGTCAAGTCCTTTCAAGCAAGAAGATACTTAATGAATCCGAAGAAAAGAAAATAATACTGTCTTCATAGCACGAATTTCGAATAGACCATCGATCATTCGAGTGTCGAGATCTACTTTCCTCACCTCCTGCATCATGGTGTAGAACTCTGAGAAGGCCCAGTTGATCTGGTTGATCAGCGTGTTGAGGAACAGCGCCGCCCGCTGCGGCTGCTCCGCCAGGTACTGACGGATGCGGCCCTGGATCACTTCCGACGGACACGGGCCTGGTGATGGTCAAGGTGATTATGAAATTTATGAAAGCTTGAAAACACAAATCATACAAATATAGTGTTGCATTAAAATCTCACAGCTAGCTCACAGCCTATAAGCTTAAGAATTCAATGGACGTAAATACTATATGAAAGTATGCATTAGATAAGAAGCCAGAAAAGGGGCTAAGTAGTAATAATGACTACGTTATTGAATGTTATAGGGTTGCTATAAATACATATTACATAATATAGCGTTATGAAAACAAGATCATCATTTACTTTTTAATTACCCTGATGTCCCTGATATGGCAGCATTATTTTCATTCTTTTTCGATTTAGAAAAAATGTGAGTTGATTGGCTGCTTAATACAAAAAAAAAGTTATAGTTAGTGGTCTACTAGGCCTATCTCTTTAAGTTTGAATAAAATGAGCTCACCAAAACACTGACTCATCAGTCCCGCGTCGACTTTAGCGCCCAGGTTGTTGACGGTGGGTTCCCTGTCGCCGTACCTGATTATTAATGATTATATTTACTATCGTTGTCTTAACAATATTACAAATATAAATATTTACAGCATCTATCATCCACTAGAAAATACAGTTTATTTTTATGAAAAAACCATACTATGTTTTTTTGTTATACACGAGATCCAAACCAGAGAAACGCTTTCAGTAACCTCACTCACTTGTAGAAACACAATGAAAACCAAAGCCAGTTTTTTTTTCACATCCAGTCAAGCCGGCATATTAAATCCGAAGGTGACTTACCTGGCAGCCAAGTGCGGCCATTGCCGGTGTCGGAAGCCAAAGCCGGAGCCGTGCCAGAACCGCACCAGCACCCAGTTGGACTGCGCCCACGCGCGGTTTTGGTACGGACGCATCAGCTCCTCGATCATCTTCATCTGTCTGTCATTGAATGATGATTATTATTAATGAAGTATGGGCCTAGTCAATCATCAGTGACCAAGGCTTAAGTTATGTCTTAAAAACTTTTTAGGGGTCCTAAACGCAGTAAAGATTTTTTCTACACTCGTTTTTGGGCTCGATGAGAAAAAAATAAGAATTATCCTTAAATAGTTCAATATAGCACCGTACATGCTATCAATAATTATTACCGTAAATATTATCAATAAGACAAACTGTTTTTGACAGTTTTCTTTACGCTCCTGCCATTCGACAACTTTTTAATTGCTTACAGCTTAGTCATCAGCTGAAACTCCTCCCAGTCTAGTGGATACTTACTGTTTGACCGGCACGCGTTCGATTGCGCGCATGGTGGGTCGCTGCGTGGCGAAGGAGGCGAGCGTCTGCACGAGCGCCTCGCGCGTGCTCGCCAGCACCACTCGCGCGTCGCCCAGCTCGCCGCACAGGAACGTCGCGCATGACGTCACCAGCTCCTCCCACTCTGGTGAATATCAGTTGATCATTAGTAGCAGGTGCCAGATGATGCTGGACTAGATCACGAATATTGATACGGTAGCGTCAGGTATACAAATACAACTGGATTGAAAATTGCTTACATAAGGCTAGATGCTGGTTGAAATGTTTACACTCATATCGATTATAGTAGAAGCGTTGGAATCCAGTAAATAAAGGCAAAGCATTTATTTGTCCGTGACCAAATATTCATCATGGACAATAATTAATTATTAATGTCATTCACTTTCTTTTCATCGTAGTGCAAGACTATATGACTTGACTTGTAAAATAACGTGTTTCGCAGAGTCAGTATGTACTGGTATGTACACTTCTGCACCTCTTGTATAATACATTCGAATAGTTTGTACTGTCCACCTGGTAGCTGGTGCGTCGGCACGGTGGGGTGCATATACAGTCGCAACGTGTTGCACAGCTCCAGTGCCGCGTCCACGTGGTACTCCGGTGTGAACGCGAACAGAGCCTCCGACAACTCCGCATTACTGGTTGGCGCTGAAAGATACCAGTGAACAACTAACGTCATATTTTATAAGTGCTTTTTTTAAGTATTCTTTACATTCTAAATCACTCTAACAAAAAAATAAATATATATTAAATCGAAAGTTATGGCATACTATTGCGTTATGAATACTTAAACCTCACAAGGACGATCAACATAGGTATGAGTTATGACATGAGAGCACCTGTCGGGATAGCGACCCTACTTATTTTTTAGCAAATGCCGAAGGATATTTTTAGTAAGCTGTAGATAACTGATAAAATTTTATACCGGAATCTGTCACCGATTGGAAAGACACACGCGGCGTGGTAGCGTGTGATGTGGGCGTCACGGGGCTGTGGATGTTAAAATTGAACGTACTATCAGAGAAGTTGATTCCTAGGTAGATTGCGGACCTACGTAATTTGGTAGCGTAAATCCATCTGACAGATCACAGCTAACTAATAATTTAATTTACATAATCCGACTTATTCACGTAGGACCGTCAATTGCCTATGAATCAATTTCGTCGATGGTACATTAGAGAATTTTAAAGACTCTACGATAGTTGTACTCAATAATTTATTCTTATATGTGACGACTGTCGATACCTTTGGTCTGAGCTGGAGGTGTAGTCGAGCTGCAGCGAGGAGTAGCTGTCGTCATCCAGCACCGAGCTCTTGCCGCCCAACACCTCCCGGCTGCCGCCCTGGATCAACAGCGGTACTGGTAAATCTACGACTGGCCAATAGACGGACATAAGGGGGCAAACGAGCAAACGGGTCACCTGATAGTAAGCAACTACCGTCGCCCATGGACACTCGCAACATCAGAAGAGCTGCAGGCGTGTTGCCGGCCTTTAAAGAAGGAATACGGTCTCTTCTTGAAGGTTTGCAGGTCGTATAGGTCCGGAAATACTGATGGTGAGTGGTTACAGTTCGTTCCAGAGTTTAAATCTACGACTGGCCATAGACGGATCGCAAGTTGCAGTCGCGCGTCTAGAGTGGTCGCGTTGGAATTTTATACGACCGCTAAAGAACTGCTCGAGCGGTCCGTGTATTGTGGATATGAATTTAGTTTGAAAACTGCAGCTCGCTGTGCGGCGACCGCATTTTGCAGTCGGTTTCAGACTGCAAGATGCGGTTCGTATATGGCCGCGACCATAGGCCATAGAGATAAACTACGATAACATGGCGCGCCTCTCCAAATTACTGTTTCAATATGTGTAGTCACATCCTTATGAAAGAGTTTGTATGTATAGGTCTACCAGAAACTGATGGCAATTTTTGACAGAAAATTTTCAAAAAATATCCTTGATCATTGGGTAAATTTTTATATTTGCATGTTTCACACACAAAATGAGCCGCTAAAGGAATAAAAAAATATGAAATTGTTTTATTCCTATTACTCCGGTTTTGCTAGAGTACAATTTATTTTCTCACTTTTTGCCATCAGATTCTGGTACACCTATAGTAAGTATTCAACCAATCAACCAGTACTCGTAATATTTCACTTAATGTCACTTATTTTACCAAGATTTGTTGGTCAACTATTCATAACTAGCCGACCGCGCAAGACAACGCATTTTAAACATTTTGACTACGCACCTCAAACGTTTTGAATTTTGGAGGGGCGAGCCATGTTATCGTAGTTTTGTCTCTACCAGTCCATGCAATCGCATGGACGGGACGCGAGATACCCATGTCTATATATCGTACTTGAGGTCTCTCGCGACTTATATTGTGTCTATTAAGTATTATCTTTCTTAGGAAAAAATTACATTGAAACGTGAAACATTGATGCAATTGACTATATTTTGTAATGACCTGCTCGAAACGAAAATTTATTTATAACACACTAGCGACCCGCCCCGGCGTCGCACGGGTATAAAATGTATAGCCACTGAAAAAATTATTAAAATCGATAGCCTATGATCCTTCACGTGGTCTACTTCTTACCTATCTGTACCAAATAACATAAAAATTGCTCCAGTAGTTCGTGAGAAAAGCCCTTTCAAATATTTTTCCCCGTTTTTTCCACATTCTCCTATTAGTCTTAGCCTTCCGCAATAAATGGGCTATCTAACACTGAAATAATTTTTCATATCGGACCAGTAGTTCCTGAGATTAGCGCGTTCAAGTTAGCCCTTTCAAATAATTTTCCCCGTTTTTTCTACATTTTCCTCTATTTCTTCGCTCCTATTAGTCTTGACGTGATAAATATAGCCTATAACCATCCTCGATAAATGTCCTATCTAACACTGAAAGAATCATCAAAATCCGTTGCGTAGTTTTAAAGATTAAAGGGAACAAAGGGACATGAGGAAAAAAGTGACCTTGTTTAATAATAAGTATAGAAGAAGGTGCACGTTCTATTGACAGATAGGCCGCTTGCAGTTTGTTGTTTGTGAAATTTTGTATGAACACTAATAAAACACACATTTCTTGCACTTTTTCCACTATATTATGATATTATATCATAACTTTTAACAAATTACACGACCGGTTTCGAAATAATTCGTCATCAGGTGTGTACAGTACCAGTAATTCAGCCGTGCTTGCCGATTTAATATACGTAATTGATTGTACTGACGGTTCTCGGTGGAAATTCATGTTGAACACTAATAAAACACACTTTTCTTGCACTTTTTCCATTTTGTATGGTCAAACAGAAATTTTGTATGGTTCAATTAAAAACGTGATGCATGCGTTTTGCGACGTTACAATGTAAGTTGGCCCTAAGCCAGTCGATAGGGTAACCGATGCACAGAAACATTCTTTAGAGACGTTCTTATTATTCTTATTCAGCGAGAATTTAATATAAAAGCAACTGTTTCCAATATTGGAAAAACAAATTATTAAAATACTAAGCAATATAAAATGTATTCAGAATATTAGAAAACACAATTTCTTTAATGTATTCCCGATCTCGATTTTACGAGATATATTAAATTTTCTCTACAGGCTAGTTGTTTGCAAGTCGATATTATGCAGCGCTGCATACACAAACAAATTATTCTAAAAGAATTGACTGCGAAATATAATTTTATTCTATACTAAAAATATAGTTATAGTTTTATAGTTGTGTTATGTGTATAAGAATAGCGCACATTGAGACAAGCGACATTTTAAGCTATTGCATAGCTTTTATCGCGAGATTTGAGCGTCGCTACCGACTCAAGACATTTAACGTCACGAAAATAAACCTAACACAAACTCGGTGCGGCGTTGCCGCGCATCATCTAACGTCGTTTCAGTCTGGCAGACTTCGGCACGGTGTTTGTGTGCGTGCGACTAGACGTATGGAAATTATAATTGCATAAGTTGATAACAAATGCTATGCAATGGCTTTACCGCGGCAGTCCTCGAGTGCCACACGTATTTATTTTACATGTTCTGTAAGGGGGCACAAATTACGTAAGGTGTTTTTTTGAATTTTTTGACCCCCCCTCCCCCCATGGTGAGATTTCGTGAGATTTTATTCAACCCCCCCTCCCCCCTTCCAAATCTCACGTGAGAATTTACAAAATGTGGGTTTCTTTCAAATTTTTTGTATTATTCGAATAATATTCGAATTATTATGTATTCGGAAACTTTTGTAAAATATTCGAATTATTCGAATAGTAAAAGACAATGCTATCAAATGTATGAAAAAAAAACCCAGAGCGAACAAATACAGGATGTATCTCAGAATTTCAGTGATATTAAATGAAATAATTCTGTATATATTTCATTGTAAGATTTGATGGCTAAAGGGGAGATATTGCTACTAACTTTTCGTAAGGAGTAATGTTTATTATTTTTTTTATTTATGTTATTTTGCGGCGTTTTGCAGCTGAATTGTAGTTAGAATGATAATATCTATGAACGCTTCACACCACGTCAGTCTGACACTGTGCTAAGTAGGTACCTGAAGGACTTGTGTTATGGGTACCACACAACGGAAATATACAGTGTGTAACAAAAATAAGTGATAATACTTAAGGATGTGTTGTTTCTTGTAGAGAGTTCACTGTGAAAGTAGCAGCTCTGAAAGACGATTTTTTTTCACTTTTGTATGGGCAAGGGCACGAGCGTCACGAGTTTCCCCATTTTTTTTATTGAATAAGGGGGCAAACGAGCAATCGGGTCACCTGATGGTAAGCAACTACCGTCGCTCATGGACACTCGCAACATCAGAAGAGCTGCAGGTGCGTTGCCGGCCTTTTAAGAGGGAAGACGCTCTTTTCTTGAAGGTTTGCAGGTCGTATAGGTCCGGAAAAACTGCTGGTGACAGTTCGTTCCAGAGTTTTACAGTGCGCGGCAGAAAGTTACGCGAAAAACGCACTGTGGATTCCGAATAATTCCTCTGAGCACTCCCCGTGAGAGTGAAGCTACATCTCGGCGTAATTCCAAGGGGTCCAAGCTGTTTGAGACACTATGGCAGTCAACAATTCGAGCGGCCCTTCGTTGGATACGATTCAGAGGGAGCAGTTGGTATTTTGGCGCCCCTGCCCAGAGATGAGAACAATATTCCATATGAGGCCGTACCTACGCCTTGTAGAGTTGTAGGCGTTGGTCCGGACTGAAGTACTGTCTCGCTCTGTTAAGAACACCAAGCTTCTTCGAGGCTAATTTGGCCTTACCCTCTAGAGTCTAGATGATATCGGAACTGGACTTCGCTCGATATGTTGACGCCAAGTATCTCAATGCTAGGGGAGATGGTTAAAGATGTGCTCTCGAAACGAGGATATACGACCATTTGTGACTTTTTAGTGGTGAACACGCAGACTTGTGTCTTGGCGGGGTTGAATTGGACCAATACAAACCCATATAAAAGTGAAAAAAATTTGGTCTTTCAGCGCTGCTACTTTCATAGTGAACTCTCTACAAGGAACACATACACATCCAACGTATTATCACTTATTTTTGTTACACACTGTATATTTCCGTTGTGTGGTATCCATAACACAAGTCCTTCAGGTACCTACTTAGGACGGGGCCAGACTGACGTGGTGTGAAGCGTTCGTAGATATTATTATTATCATTCTTACTACAATTCAGCTGCAGAACGCTGCAAAACGCCGCAAAATAACATAAATAAAAAAATATTAAACATCACTCCTTACGAAAAGTTAATGGCAATATCTCTCCTTTAGCCATCAAATCTTAAGTTGAAATATATACAGAATAATTTCATTTAATATCACTGAAATTCTGAGCTACATCCTGTATCTGTTCACTGTGGGTTTTTTTAGCTTTGTCCTTTGTCGAATAATTTAACATTCCCTTGGTATAACCTAGATGAATTGGACCAAAAATTGTATTATTTTGTTGAGAAAAAAATTATGTGAGATTTGCCGAGACCCCCCTCTCCCCAACGTGAGATTAGATGAGATTTGACTCGACCCCCTCCCCCCCCTAAACACCTCACGTAATTTGTGGACGCCCCCTAAACCAAGTGCGCTATCATAGGTCTAAATAAAAAAAAATACGGCCCACGCCTTTGCTCCCCGCCAAAATGTGCACAATCCTCTAAAATGTTATGTAAAGCCCAGTATGTTTGTTGGTTTTAGGATCAAGTAAACAGTGTTATAGCGTATTTCCCTACCGCGAACCGACGTGATGTTACTTCTAGAAATAGCGCAGTGTACATAATACAGTAAAATATACATGGAATATAGTTTGTGATTTTGCTTTTTTAGAATTCAAGTCTACTCTCAGAAGTTGAATATTGTAACTTTAATATTGTACATTTTTTTTCGCATCTTATACTAGATACTGGCTGCAAAATTAAGTTAGTATACCACGTGATAAACATACTTTTGTCGCCCTATATTTTTTGAGGACCAAAAGCCCTTACCATACCGGTTCGGCGGTTTAAACGAGAAGAGAAAATAGATTGATAGCGAGATAAATACTGCAAAGCTGATACACATACAGACTAAAAGATTCAAGGACATAATCTACGAATGTGTAAGTGTACCTATCTAGTGTCTAGAGTCTAGACAGACAAACCTACTCATTAAATATGTATAAGGAAGTATGGATTCATGGATTGTAACGATATCTGGACCTAACATCTGAAAAATTAATGGCTTTTGTACTCAAGACTTGGGACATCGAATCAAAAGAGCCTAGTTTACCTGCGCGTGCGCAGCATATTCGGCGTCGGAGAGCATCCGCAGCGTATGCAGCGCGCCGGCGAGCAGGCACGCGATATCACTCTGTCTCTGTCGCGTCCACACCGCGCCCCGCACCCACGACATTGCCACAGCACCCGTCTCTAGTTCTTTCTGATTATGGAAAGTTGAAAAATTATATAAATATTGTGAGACAGTCTGATCTTACTGATCTCTATGAAAATTTCGAGTAATAACAATAAAATAAAGTTTGTGTCTCGTCTCACTGCCTGTACCTCTTACATTTTGATGAATGTGGTAGAATATTCTCAAAATAGCAACATTTTATCTTTCAAAGGGAAAAACTTGATACATAATATTAAGAATCTTGAAAGCTAAAATAATTATATTAGAAGTTAAACTCACCAGATAAATATTCCTGGACCTTTGTAATTCCATTAAAATTTGTTCCGTCTGTTCCTTACATCGTTGTTCTTCAGTCAAGCTACTTTTGTCTGAAAAAATAATGAAACAAGTTTACCGTAGTATGTCGTAGAATAGCGTAGCTCCTCTACGTTGTGCTACGCCGTACTACGTCGTAGCGTAGTGCTACGCTCAAATAAACGTCGTTTTGAATATTAATCCTTCGATCGTTAAAAAACGAGACACAATAGCCTTTCTATTTTTATCGCGAGCACCTTTCCTTTACTCTCATAACCCAGTGGGACGGACGATCGACACGACATGGCGAGAGATCAGGCGCAGGACCGACTATTTACATGCCCATCCGACGCATGGATCATCTTACTTGTCAGACAATCAGGTGATCAGCCTGAATTGTCCTAGCCAAACTTGGAAATAACATGTTTCCAACGCGGGAATCGAACCCATAACCTCCGAGTCAAGAGCCGAGCTCTGAACTACTGGACCACGAAGGCGTTAAACTCATGTTACATATCAAGTAATGAAGTTGTGGGGCGCGTTATTTAAAGTTAGACAAGTTCTAACTACAAAAAACATTTTAAGCATACAAATCACAATAATTCAAATTCAAATTCTTTATTAACCATACAATAATATACAATAGTATAAAAGCTAGGTAGCGTACATCACGTCGTCAAATCCCATGCTAAGTAAAAACTTGTGTTATGGCAATCAGACAACGGATGCACGCCGAACAATTTTATCCTAATATATATTATTTACACATTCACACACACAATCACACTACACGTAAAGTCTCTTTCGGCGACGTGATGCGCGCTTCGTTCGGGAGCCTCCCCCGGAACCTTCGGTAAACTACATCGGCGGGCCAGAACTCCTCCGCCTCGAAGATGGATAAAAAGCCACAAAGGAACTGAAATTCACTTTGTGGCGAGAGTACAGACGCTCCACCCTCAAGGTGTAGGTGGTCGTCTCGCGGATGTAGTTTACGACGTCTTCGACCGTCATGGACCAGTGCAGACGTGACACGTAGAGCGGCGTCGCGGGCACCTCGCTTCGCAGGCGCAGCTCGGGCACATAAGGTGCGGTGCTGCGGTGGTTGCGGACGGTGGGCTTCCTCTTCTTCCTCCTCTCCACCAGAGCGAAGCCCTCCTTATCGCACCTTCTGCTCTCGTCCCTGTCGAGTCGAAGATGTTCAGCCTTGTGGCCCTCCTTTGCACCCCTCGCTATTACCCGCGGGGGCGGTGCGGGGCAAGCAGCGACGCTTGCATAATTTTTTCGCTTGAGTCGATGTCCTCAATTTCGTGTCAACGTCACGCGATGACGGCGAGCTGACGGCGGCGGCTGTTGCTGACCGACTCGATTTCGCTGACGTGCAAAACGGCGAGTCGCGCTGAGCTCCGCGACGCATATTTATCGAGTCGATCGGATGCTCGGGTGACCTACATAATGAATTATTACTTTTTAATTGTAATAATTCACTACGTAACTCACTGATGGTGTTTTCCGAGGCATCCAATCTACCTCGCATCTCGTCCAGCTCTGCCCTCATGATGTCGAACTTCTGGAGCAGGCTGGAGACGTCGATGTGGTCCGTCGATACCACCGGCAGTTTTTGGAGCTGCTTGGCTACAAACACCGGCAATTCCGCAGGATTAGTCTGCTTGAGCAGGGAGATGATTTCCTGCAAGCTTTGTTCGCTTCCGTCTCTCCTCCGGGACGTCATCTGCGCGGTCTTGCCGAGCGCTTCGTACAGCATCAGCCTGCCCTTGCAGATCTCCTCGCTGGTGTAGGTTGACCTGCACAGCTGCACGATGCTATCTTCGTCCATGGTGTTGACGACGTGTTTTACGAACGCCAGCAGCTCGTTGGATACTAGCGCCATTGTGTCGGTGCAGCGACTGTGAGCCGCGCGACGCGCGAAATATTAATTAATTACCTATATTAATATTTGCTACGTGTGTTGTTGAGCGGTGCGTGACCGTTCGCTACCGCGATCAAAACAACAATAATACCTTTAGTCCATTGAAATATTACAATTTAAGGACCGAATATTGCATTTATTAGAGGACGCAATTTTATTTTTGGAACATGTTTGGGGGGTCAATAGAAGTTTAACCTCAAGTTTGTGGGGTCACCGCTCTTGTGCAACGGCCGCCATCTTGAAAAAGGGGGCGACAACACTATTTTCGTGATATTTCGGAAACGTATAGTTTCCGAAATATCACGAACAACAAATTATAGTCTTACAAAAAATTTGTAAGAATATAATTTGTTGCAAATTATTTTGCCTACAAATATGTTTATATAACTTTTTACCCTAAATTAGAAATTTAAAAAGTTATAAACAAAAAAGTGAGATTTTTTTTAAAGGTTTATTATCACTTTTGAGCTTTGTTTAATACATTTTACAATAAAATGACCTTAAGTCAACCTTGTTAATGATCTTTTAAAAAAAATCCCCCAATCGGGGGGGATTTCATGAAATTATTTTTATGCAGATGCAAAGGAAACTGTAAAAGCATGTGTGGCTGCAAAAAAGCAGGCCTAAAATGCTCTACAGTATGCCTACTATTTTGTAAAGCATTTCAGGCTTATTTTTCTGCAGCCACAGTCTACAGTATGCCTACTGCACTACATAAATATGTGCAAACTATATTATAGTATGCCTACTATAATACTAGTCTGCACATGCCTACTATACCATAAAGCATTTTAGGCCTGCTTTTCTGCCGCCACACACAGTTCCACAGTTTCCTTTGCATCTGCAGAAAAATAATTTCATGAAATCGGGGGGATTGGGGGATTTTTTTTTCAAAAGATCATCTACAAGGTTGGCTTCAGGTAATTTTATTGTAACATGTATTAAACAAAGCTAAAAAGTGATCATAAACCTTTTCAAAAAAATCTTACTTTTTTGCTTATAACTTTTTAAATTTTAGATTTAGGGTAAAAAGTTATATAAACATATATATAGGAAAAATAATTTGCAACAAATTTTATTCTCGCAAAATTTTTGTAAGACGTATAGTCTCCGAAATATCACGAAAATAGTGTTGTCGCTCCCTTTTTCAAGATGGCGGCCGGGGGACAAGAGTGGCGACCCCACAAACTTGAGGTTAAGCTTCAATTGACCCCCCAACATATTCCAAAAATAAAATTGCGTCCTCTAACAAATGCAAAGCAAATGTAACATTTCAATGGACTACTTAATGATAGCCTGAGCTGATCAAAAATACTTTTACGAGGTTTTTTTAATGGATAGCACCGTACCTTTGCAGGCGGCGAGCTCAGCAGTTATCAAGTCCATGCGCTGCTGTATGTCATGCAGACAGTCTGCCATGTCCAGCTGATTGTCTCGCAGCTCGCATAACTATCACACAACATAATACAAACTATTTTAGGAGGTTGGCTACTCAATGGCAAGACCGGAGCTGTGTCGGGGGTGGCTACTTGCTTATTATACTAGACTCGTTTGACAGTTAGTGAACTTGTTTGGCGTGATCGTTTAGCTGTTGTATAAAACACAGATATCTATACTTTTATAATGTAAAAGTGTGTATGTCTGTCTGTTCCCTCTTCATGCCAAAACCTCTGGACCGATTTTGCTGAAATTTGGTAGGGTGATACTTTGAGTCCCGGGAAAGGACATAGGATATTTTTATCCAGGAAAAATGAACTTTCCCGCGCGATAAACGAATTTTGACGCAACGGAGTTGCGGACGTCATCTAGTAGTAAATAAACCTTACCCCAATAATACCCCAAAATAATAATTTGAGTAACAAGTATGTACCATCGAGGAAATTGATTCCTAGGCAGTTGACAGGCCTACATGATTTGGTCGGATCATAAATTTAATGTTAATAATTGTGATCTGGCGGATGGGCTTGGCGTAATGCGACCAAACTACGTAGGTCCCCATCTGCCTAGGAATTCAACTTCTCAGTACCTTCTCAGCGTATTTAACAGCGTTGGCGTGATACAGTGCTAGCAGGCCATCAGTGAGTCGCACGAGGGCGGCGCGGGCGGGCACGGCACCGGCGCCAGGCATCACGGACCGGGTCAGCTTCAGACCCAGCGCGGTTTCCACCGTCGGCCTAGAGGGGGACAGCAATTAGTTTTGCTCGGGGTCCATTTTAAGAAATGAAATGACCTTCGCGGTCCACACATTTAATCAAAAAATATACAGGGTGCAATTGAACCTTCCTGCCAATTTTTTTCCAGGGCTTAGGTATCATTAGGAGAACCCGTTTAGCAAAAAAAAAATTGAGTGTTATTTTTTTGTTAATAACATATTTTATCCCATTTAAAATCGTTGCAGAATGCTCACTCGCGGCGGTGGGTATGATCGGGGGTGACGCGGGGCGAGGCGCACGCGCGGGCGACCATTAATTGTAGTGTTTTTTAGGATAACTTTCGGAGGCTATTTCTCAACATTTTAGTACTGAGTGATAAAAGAAAAAATACGTGTTTTTTTATTATCAAGGATCAATATATCAAAATTTGGCAGGAAGGTTTTATTGCACCTTGTATCAATTAAACAGGTATTTAAGGAAATTAAAAAGGTCTTACTAAAGTACTCTTTTCTCATTGATATTTACATATCAATGAGACCATTTTTTGAGCCAAATCGGATCCGTCCGGATGCGGACCGCGTTACACCATTTGGTGACCCCTGGTCTAGAGTAACATAATATATGTATAGTAGCACGAAGTGACAGTTAAATTCAGTTCAGAAACACAAGTTTCTGGTGGTTTTACATAGAAACCGAGCGAAAGCGAAGACAGCTACTACGTTACTCCGTTTATACGTTTATACGTATATTCGTTTCTCCGTTGCATTGTGTTGCGTCGATTTATAAACGCATTGACAGGAAAAAGGTCCTGTGACAATAAAGTAAGTATCTGATTAATTAACCAATACTGTAGTGGATACGCAGCAGACGATGTTAGGACAGCATGACTGAGTTTTGTGTCGTCATATTATGACATATTTTGTTGTAACGATAGTCGTTACAATAGCTGTTCTTTAATGCAAAATTAAATTATTTACTGGCAGCACCCAGTGATAGAGAAGATGCTCGGTCGTCAAGCATTTAACACACTGACGTAGAAATAAGGGAGCAAACGAGCAAACGGATTAACCGATGGAAAGCAACTACCGTAGCCCACGGACACTCGCAAAATTATAAGAGCTGCAGGTGTGTTGCCGGCCTGTGTTGCCGGCTTAATTTTGTAGCTAACCTGTTCTGGGCAGCGGCGGCGGCTGCGGGGGCGGCGGCCTGCATGAAGCGCGCCATGGACGAGATGACCTGCGGCAGCGTCGCCAGACCGAGAGACTCCGTCGTCACACCTGATAACGTATCGCCTTCACACAGTATTAAGACCGGGTTGCCAAAAATATCAAAACACGCTAGCCCCGCCTACACACCCCGCTCCTCCAATCGTGATATAATGATTCCATGAATCGTGCCCGCATGAATTGTACTTTGAGCCGCAGCTAAATAGTGAACAATATCGCGTAACAATGGTTCCCGCATTATAGCACGAAAGTAAAGGTCGTAAGGCCCAAAACTGTTTTTTGATGATTACTTATATACTAAATACAATACTAATATATTTTCCTTTAACTATTAGTTTATAAAGTGTGTGATTGTAGTAGTGCAAGTTATTTAATGATAGTAACTCAATAAGTGTAACAGATATTTGTTGAAAAGCCCAGAAATATTCATAATTTCGAAAAATAAAACTATCGATTCAAAGTAAGTAAATCGTGTTTTCGGTTAGGCTAGTATAAGATAAATATACAATGATTAAATAAATCTCAATTTCATTTAAGTCAATCGTCTTCCGGGATCGTAATACTAATTATTAGAAAACACAGCAAAATTTGACAGCTCGCTCAAGTGAAGGTTTTATGATCGCACATATTTTGATGACGTGAGTTGAAGAACACGATAACTAACATCTGGTAACATACGGATATTTACTCATTTTCTCCCTTATAATTTGAATAATCCTTGTAACTTATCTACTCGTACTTCATCACCTGGTTAATGTATCTGGCGACACATAAAATACATAATTTTTTTATTTCTAATAATTATTCTCCGGCCCTAAAGCCTCCATTTATGCAAAAAAACGGCAATTTTTTTTTACTGTTATTTATTGTGTTCTTCCACTCACGTCTTCATTTATCAGCACGAATGCGCTGCATTTTAGAATTCGTTTTTTTTCGAGTTTGAAATAATCGCTCGCACATTCGTCCGCCTATCGTACGCGCCGCATTTCGTGTAGTATGCGGTGCATTCGACACGTACGGCGCGCACGGTGCTAACAAATGTGAAGGTTTGAATACTTACGGCCGTACTGAGAGTCATTTAATGATTATTGATTACTCGAGTAGTAATTTTGGCAAAAAGTCCATATATTTTTTATTGAAGTCATAATTTTAATTAAACACTAAAGAAATAAACAAATGTCTCTAGCATAGTGTCGCTGTGTAGTTACGCTTTTATGAAGTTGAAGTTGAAAAAATCTAATACGAGTTAAAGAGCTTTCAGGGAAGTCATCAAAAATTAGAAGCCAGCAATATTCTTAAAAAAATAATGCGACCTAACTCCTACAGGTAATGTAAATATTTACCAGTATCAATACCGCCGCCCCTGTTGTATGTGGGCTCGAAGCTCTGTATGAACGCGCTCTCCTCCCCGAGTATATTCACCAGATCCTGCCTGTAAATTTAAAGTATTTAGCAACTGTATAATATTATATACCCAGATAAAAATAATCCTATTTCCTTCGGCGGGACTTATGGTATCCCAACATGAATTTTCATCAAAATCGGTTCCGTATATTTAGCATGACCAGACAGAAAGACAGAAACTATAGAATTTATAATAAGAGGATGAATGTATTTTTATTTTTATCACACGAAATCCATTTTAGCGCCTCGTAACTTTAAGCAGGTGAGCAATTTGTAATGCTCTACCCAACAACGCCACGTCACAAACTGAAACTTTTTATTCGGAATAAATTTTTACAAATGTTTATTGAACGTTATTACTTCTGGTGCCTACGATCGATTCGGGAACCCGGCGAGAACAACGTAAGAACTCGCACAATGTGCTCGTACTAGGAGGCCTACTACGAAATCCTCTAGAGACTCAATCGAACGAGAATGCCGCGTACTACTCTTACAACGTTTTAAGCAATCGCATGAGTAGGACGTGACATTTTCGTTCGATTGTTTGAGTCTCTGAGCCTCGAAACGGTTTAGTGGTACTGCCCCTGTACTTACCGGAGCGTCCTGACGAGGAAGGGCAGCACGCCGCCCAGCCGGTCCACGTTGTAGAAGTCCAGCTCACCGTCCACCACCGCCAGCGCCGGGACGTGCGGGGCCGAGTGCCTGGTATACCGAGAAGTTCAGTTACTGAATTTTGAATCTTATGACATAGTAATAAATCCTAAAATTGGTAAGTGTGGTGGTACTATCAGAAAAGTTGATTCATAGGCGTACTTACGTATTTTGGTAGCGTTATGTCAAACCCAGCCGACATAATATGTCAATGACAACTCACAGTGAACTAACATAATCCGATTAAATGACGTAGGTCCGTCAACTGCCTATGAATCTATTTCTTTGATGGTACATTTACTGAATTTAGCATCTTAAGAGTTATGACTTATGAGGTCATAGTGATTAAATAAAAAATGGTAATGTAGTAAATCGACAATCATAATCATAATGAGGTTGGATATTTCTTTTCCAGACATGATACACACCCGTCTGACGTGGATTCGTATGTAAGCAGGTTTTATATAGAAAACTAAAGAATTTTGGCACCTTCCTCCTGCTACCAGGCCGAACTCTTTATCTTTCGGTTCTTCTATTTTCTCAATATACAAACATGACCATTATACAACATGTATGGAGATCAGTGTAGATAAAAAAATAATAAAGTCAGAAATATTCAACGACGTAATAAAAAGTTGAACATTGTGTACAAACTATCCCAACCTAAGCTCACCGGTCAGTTATGTTTATATTTAAACGTCTGGAGTGTTGTTGTGAATATATAATGCTGAGGGTCCGCTAATGGAGAGTTCGGGGAAGCCCCATTAGGACTCATTACGACCGCACACTAAATATATAAACGAGAGCTTTGTTCGAACCGACCGACCTTCATATTTTATGAAATATCAAGTTATTCTTGCATAATTAAAAAGTTTCAAACTTTGAATCCTGACATAGTATTTGCTTAAACGTATTTTTTGATAGGAAATTGAGCCTTGGGGCGTGATAGATAACATGTTTGCCACAATCATTGCCAAGTCATTCACAATAATTAACGTTGATAATGGGCATTCGACGAATATGCATATTTTATAGATAAGTTGTAAGAAGCCAACGTGGCCATAAAACCAAACAAAAAGTAAATATAGAAATTGGAAAAACAGGCCGATTTTTGGTACTCTGCGCTGACGATGTAAGGTGTAACTTCGTGAATCATCAATCCACATTATGGATTACGTATGCGGACGAAATTTAGTTAGTAGAGATCTGCCTGTATGAAATCTTCACCGTTGGGTAAAAAGACAAGTATATTAAGCAGAGTAAAGTCTTATATTTATACTTAATTTTCCAATTACAGGTTATACTCACGGGTCGGCTTCCCGCTGCCACAGATGAAGTACGGCCGCCAGCAGGCGCGCGTGGCACCACCAGAACGTCTCCGTCGTGCTGCGCGATATGTTGAACAGCCGCTGTGGACAATATTTATGCTGAGTTATAGGGAAACGGCATTAGAGTGCGCGCACGATAACTCAGCGCGTGACAGCGTAGGGATTCATTTAAAAAATGGTAATTCCCCAATTTCAATTATAGTTTATTGGTATTGTTACCTTAATATCCTTATATTTTACTCATTTAAATTATGTATAGGAATAGGCGTATCGATTAATAAGTAAATATGGCGGCCCGACAAAAAGTTATCGTTTAGTCGCGCGCAAAGTTATCGTGCGCGCACTTTACCAATGCCGTTTCCCTATAGCCCGCATTGATTGCAATGTCGAAGGGAGGTTTATGATATATTTTCACACTACGCTTTGGGGTATGGTTCATGTAATAATTATTGTCTATAATTCATAGTAATCGGGTCCCTAGACGATAAATGTTATTGTGCAATATCACGTATTGTGCAATATTATTGACCGTCTAGGTTAGATATTGAACGCTAAGATTGAAAGGCGACGCGTAATAAATTGTTTAATAATATTGTTCGCACAATAAAATTTATCGTCTAGGGGCCCACTAATAAGCAATTAGTCAATTGTTTATTAGTTAATTGAGCATAGTTCATAGTATACTTAGTACGGTTCACGTAATGAGTGAAAGAGCAAATTTTTTTGTGATTTGTATGGGCAAGCGCTTCAGCCATGCAAAAGTTTAAAAAAGTTACTCTTTCATCGCTGCTACTTTTACAGAGGACTCTATACAATAAATCCTTACACACCCTAAAGTATCATCACCTTGTTTTGTTACACCCTATATTATACGAGTGACCTACTTTTGAACTTAAACTTACTGAGAAATAGGCACTAGACTGAAGTTCAATAGAAAGGTATTCATTTTCAGCTTAGAAGCATCTGAATATCAGCGTAATATTGAGAAATCTCCAACGTGATTCCGGGAACAAAGCGCGCCGGCCGACTCATTCTCTATTCCACTGAAGCAGATATTTTGCCTGCTCTTCTAGGTATTGGTCTATTTGTGAAGCATAAAGGTAGTTTTGTAATACGAGTAATTTCAATTACTACCAAAGTTATTACTTTGGTAAAGATCAACTACGATAACATGGCGCTCCCCTCCAAATGACTGTTTCAATGTGTGTATAGTCACATACTTATGAAAGAGTTTCTTCTCTTTTTTCTTCTTTTTTGGCAACTTGACACAAAGGATGTGTATGTTGTGCCACAGACAAGGTAAAAAGGTAAGGAATATGGCGGGAAAACCATATTCCTCCTATATTGTAATTTTCATCATCGTTTTCATATATCGTCAGGTCTATAGTCTAGTCAAAGTCTAAGTAAAAGTCAATACAGTCAAGGAGTCAAGTCGGTCGATTCAGTAAAGTGGTAGACGCTTTACTGAAACTTTCGATGGAGTTTTGGAGGGAACACAAAATAGCACGTTTCTGGATATTACATCACTTTCCTACACTTGTGCATGAACACGAATATCTAATGGTTAATATTCTACCAATATTACACATTAAAAACCCAGCTAACACAATTTTAGGATAATAATACAAAAACACAACAGCATTCTTTCACATGCCCGCCAAAACTCCTCTGAAAGAGTTTGTATGTAGTAAGTATTCAACCAATCACAGTACACGTAATATTTCACTAAATGTCACTTATTTTACCAAGGTTTGTTGGTCAACTAATCATAACTAGCCGACCGCGCAAGACAACGCATTTCAAACGTTTTGAATTTTGGAGGGGCGCGCCATGTTATCGTAGTTGATCTCTAGTATTAAATGGATATTATTACAAATTTGACATTGTAATATTTCGACAAATCCAGCACACTATGGTCCACACTCCACACCATAAGGCTAGTGACAAGATTTCATACGAAAATATCTTTTAATTTGAAGTTTTTGATTCTCCTAGTGGTATGGTCTATTTATAAATTATTATACTTACTTCTATTTCGTATACCGAAATGTCAAGAATATTATTTCGGGTACTTACTACGGTATGTAGCTATACAGGGTGTATATAAAGTGATAATTACTTTATGGTATGTATGAGCCCCTGTATAGAGTTGACTGTGAAAGTTGCAGCGCTGAGTAACTTTTAAAACTTTTGTGTGGACAAATCTATGACGCTGGGGCGCTTGGCCTTACAAACCATAAAAAATGCTTTTTCAGTGCTGCCACTGTCACAATGTCACATGTCACAAACTCAATATAAGGGACAAAGCCGCACCCTTAAGCATTATCACTTTGTTTTGTCACACCCTGTATAGTATAAGTTAATATCAAGTTGTATACGACTTATCTTGGACATGGCAAATCTATAATATTATGTTCAAGTTAAGTCGTATACAACTGTACTCTACGTGAGCTATAAAGTTATGTGACATACCATATCAAGGATACAGTTGTCGAGGATGTATCTCTTGAACTTGTCGACGAAGATCTTGCGCGTGGAGGGCAGAACATTGCTGGCGTCAGAGTTGTCCAGCAACATCAACATGTACTCCAGCTACGACAAGATATAAAACTTGTATAAATGATCCTTAGGGCCTGTTTCACCACTTCCTGATAAGTGACAAATAGAGTAAGGAATATCGGTACTTATGAGGAAGTAGTGAAACAGGCTCTTCGATAACGAGCCAAAAAAAATAATTACATAAGGCATCTAAAGTTCATGAGACGTGCTAAGTATGTCAAATTCCATACATTATATATTTTTTCACCGAAATTTTTTGAACGCACCTTGATTCTTGGACCTTGGTTCTTGACTTAGGGGTCGATAAATTTTCTTTTATCGTCCCCGTCCATAAAACTTTGAAACTGTCTTGTGAAATCAATCGAGATACCTATTCAACTATCATATTGATCAATACATTTTTACGTCTTTATTTAGGTAAATCTATGTTGGATTTAAGTCAAGGAATCGCAAACTAACTAATACTTACTCGTAGCATAAACTATGGAACGAACTGTCATCAGCAGTATTTTCGGAGTACGGACCAATACGACCTGCAAACCTTCAAGAAGAGAGCGTACTATGCTCTCTTAAAGGGCCTGCAATTCTTCTAATGTTGCGAGTGTCCATAAGCGACGATAGTTGCTTTCCATCCGGTGACCTGTTTGCTCGTTCGCCCCCTTAGATTAATCATTGGTCTTCACGCGCGAAGACCAATGATTAATCTAAGTTTGCCCCCTTAT
Organism: Polyommatus icarus; assembly: GCA_937595015.1. NCBI lineage: Eukaryota > Metazoa > Arthropoda > Insecta > Lepidoptera > Lycaenidae > Polyommatus > Polyommatus icarus. The sequence goes on from OW569321.1 coordinate 25,009,690, forward strand.
TTTATTTTAAAAAATGTGTCATACTTGTATATTCTCCAACGGCGCGATGGCTTTAGTGATATTATCACAATCCGTCTTGTACTGACTCTCCAGTTTCGCATCTTCCTCTGAATTACACTTACTGGGGCTTTCACATTCTATTGAATAAATTGAAAATATTAAATCTAATATATAAAATTCTCATGTCACAACTCACAATGTTAAGCGCGCGAACTCCTTCAAAACGGCTCAACCGATTTTAATGAAATTTTGTATACCTACAGTATATTTGTTAGGTCTGAGAATAGGTTTTTATCAACTTTGCTTATTGATACTAGAAATAATTTATATTATGGCAAAACAACGTTTGCTGGGTCAGCATTTTCATATAAGGTATTTACGCTTCATGTATCAAGCCCGTCACAGACCTAGCTATAATATATATTAATATGTTTATAGCTAGGCATATTAATATATATTTTCTATACTAATTTTCGCGTGACCACACACTCAGCTATAATATATATTTCTGTGACGGGCTTCAGTTATCACTTATCAGTTGAAAAATTAGCAGTATTCTTTGTTTAACCGTTAAACAATGCAAAAAGTAAATTATTTTTAACAAAAAATTAAAACCGACTTCCAAGGTAAAAACAATAATAGCATCCTTATAATATGAACTAAAAAGTATCAAATAATAATTATTCCTATCTAATAGTGCCTTTTTCCGAATTCGGCTAAAACTCAACTATTTCTGTACTCAATCTTCATCATTTTGAAGTCGGTACCAGATGAATCTTCAGTTCTCTGACAGAATATTTGAAACTTTTGGAACTGGCACCGACTTCAAAATTATGAAAATTGAGTACAGAAATAGTTGAGGTTTAGCCGAATTCGGAAAAAGGCACTATTAGATAGTAAAAATTATTTAATACTTTTTAGTTCCTATTAATGTTATTATTGTTTTTACCTTGGAAGTCGGTTTTAATTTTTTGTTAAAAATAATAATTTCACTCTTTTTAGTTACCTAGTAAGCCATCGCGTACTATACGTAGAATAATACACCTATTATTCTACGTATGTACCTTATTACAGTCACACTTTCAAAATATCAGCTGCAGCCTGCAGATAATTTTAAACAATATATTTAAAAAAATCGAAGTGAACACGTGTGACGTGCTAAGTAGCCGGTCACCGGACTAGTTTCAATAGGCTGGCACTCGCTCGACTTGTCGCACACGCGGACGCCTCGCACTGTATAGTGTTACATAGTACGGTAGGTACCCGGCCCGCGCCGCGCCGCGCCGCAGCGCCGCCGAGCCGCGGCTCTCGCGACTAAACGCGATGCAAAAGGTTGAAATTAGGTTGTTTTCCAGAATATCTCGTCGAAGTGAAACAGAATGTTACATGGTCGAAGCAACTTTAACTTCTCAGAAGTAATGTCAGCCTTATGCTCTGGAGATAAGGTTGAATTTGGTGACATTGGTGACCCTGACTTGGTAATGATGATTATAATGATGATGATAATGATGATGATGATGATGAATGTAATTTGCATAGTAGCATATGCTTTCAGTTCTTAAAACAGCGCCTAAACTCCCAAACTTGTAAATAAAATAAAATAAATAAATTACTCATGGATCTCATCATCAGGTCACCACTTTTGTGAACATGGTACCAAATTGGAGTGAAACCTAATACAACAAAATAAAAATTTCGAAAATCGGTTCTCAAACGGCGGAGTAATCGTTGAACATACAAAATATATATATATATATATATATATATATATATATATATATATATATATATATATATATATATATATATATATATATATATATATATATATATATATATATATATATATCCACAGCCGAACATATAACCTCCTCGTTTTTTGGAAGTCGGTTAAAAATAGATACTGCTAACTCAAACTTAAACCTTATAAGGTTTAAGTTTTAAAATTAAGTATTCAATTATTATCATACCATAAAAGTTATAAGGTATGATAATAATTGAGTACTTAATTTTGTCAACAACAGAAAACATCTTGCTAAAGAGATTTCTCGAAGATATATCGCTTTAAATTAAAATTTTATAATACAACTAGCGACCCGCCCCGGCGTCGCACGGGTATGAAATATATAGCCACTGAAAAAAATATTAAAATCGATAGCCTATGGTCCTTCACGTGGTCTACTTCTTATCTGTGCCAAATAACATAAAAATTGTTCCAGTAGTTCGCGAGATAAGCCCTTTCAAATAATTTCCCCCGTTTTTTTCACATTCTCCTATTAGTCTTAGGGCGCATTTTCATTAGTCGTTAACTCGTATGGTATACAGCATGCGGGGAGTCTATGACAACTAATTGACAACTAATGGCGCATTGTCATTGGTCGTGGCATGCGTTTCAGAAATCTCCCGCACCCCGCATGCGGGTCCTATCGACCAGTGAAAATGAGCCATTAGCGTGATAAAATATAGCATAGCACTGTGAGCCTAGCCTCCCTCAATAAATGGGCTATCTAACACTGAAAGATTTTTTCAAATCGGACCAGTACTTTCTTGAGATTAGCGCGTTCAAGTTAGCCCTTTCAAATAATTTTCCCCGTTTTTTCCACATTTTCATCTATTTCTTCGCTCTTATTAGTCTTAGCATGATAAAATATAGCCTAGCCTAGCCTTCCTCGATAAATGGGCTATCTAATACTGAAAGAATCATCAAAATCCGTTGCGTAGTTTTAAAGATTAAAGGGAACAAAGGGACATGAGGGAAAAAAGTGACTTTGTTTTATATTATGTATGTATAGATGAAAAAGATGAGGTCATGATAATAATATTATGATTATGAATCACATAGTCATCAAAAATAATGTTAAATTAGTGACTACCAAGAACATTATGGATGTCCACTTTAAATTGAAGCGATGGATTATAATAAGAGTATGTAGGAAATCAATTACAAAACTCTACACAAGCCTAAACGGCCTGCCACGTTGTAAAGTTTTTGCGTTAAACCTTTTTGTTACAAATTGATGTTGTGTACAAAAACCCATATTATTATGAGATAATATAAAGAACAGTTTAATTAATATACAGTACTATATGACCTTCATACTACACCGCCCGTATCGCACGCACTCGTTATTTTGATTTCTTCACCCGTCAATGTGTTATCTCGCTCTGAGGCCATAGACAAAGTCCTTTCCTTTGGTTAAAAATGACGACGAAATTCGTTATTAAAATGTATGGTATTTGACATTAGCCTTCGCAAGCGAATGTCATTTAGCGATGACTTATGTCAAACCGCATACATTTTAATAACGAATTTCTTCATCGTTTCGAAACTACGAATAATAACCAAAAAAATTTAAAAAGTAATGAAATAATATTTACTGACTTTAAGTTTAAATAATTCCTAAGAGTAAAGTAATATTTTAGTCCATAAATGTTGTCACGGTGTGTCGGAGGACCGCCAAGTAAACTACCACAACAGCGACTTTTGCTTTTTTGTATCGCAATAATAGTCGCTGATTCTCTCGATTCGGGTCGCTGTGAACTTACCCTTAAACTATAATGTTATGTGAAATCAAACATCTACATTAGCGGTCTCCCGACACACATTGACAACATATTTTATGGACTAAAATATTACTTTACTCTTAGGAATTATTTAAACTTAAAGTCAGTAAATATTATTTCATTAGTTTTTAAAGTTTTTTGGCGGGGGTTTTTTAAATTTCTTAATTTAATTTAATTTTATGCTTTTTAAACTTGTGCAGAATAATTCCTGTCAACTGAATCATATCCCAATGAATACCATCTATTTATAATATATGTCCTCTTGGATGAGGCCGTCAATATGAGTCCAAACATGAAACCTCCACTTTGGGTTCATACGGAGCTCGGCTCCTATAGAATCCAGGTGATGCTGCAGCAGCAGCATGCAAATATTTACTGTTTATCTACGTCTTACTGGTTGTCGCAATTAAAATGAGCCCAAATACGAAACTTCTGCTCTAAGTTGGTGAGGAGTTGGGTATCCTATTGATTACCAGGTGATGCTCCAGCACCAGGTCAACTTTCCAATAATGTGTATATACCTATTCATACGTGTCAGAATGCAAAATATAAAACCCATCAAACGACTGCAAGTTGCTAATCGTTCTATCACGAACCAGATAAACCGTGATATTTCAGCAATAAGCAGGCTGATGATCATGAACTATAGCTAAGAACACTATCGGTTATGTCAGCTTTCAAACAAAAAAAACTAGATCAAAATCGGTCCACCCGTTTGGATGCTACGATGCCACAGACAGACAGACAGACAGACAGACAGACAGACAGACAGACAGACAGACAGACAGACAGACAGACAGACAGACAGACAGACAGACCGACAGACAGACACGTCAAACTTATAACACCCCTCTTTTTGGTCGGGGGTTAAAAAATAAGGAAACCATACTATTACCGTTTTAAATTTGGTTCCATTCGAACTAGTAGAAAGGCCACCTAATGTATTGAAATGTGTACCTAAGGTTCACTTTTTTGACAAGTATTTTGGAGCATGTTTTTTGACGGAGTTACTGTTCCTTAGTTTTTATTATTCGTAGTTTCGAAAGATACTTTTTCTAAGAGGGCTGTTTCTTTTTTCACAAATTTTACGGTTTATGTACGTTGCGACTTGCATCGGTGTACTGACGATGCGGGCTTTAAAAATACATTCCTCACAACGCAGATCCGGTAGAGACACAACCTTACTCTACTGCACATAGTTATATTGTGTACTACGCGTACAAAACCCTCACCAGCTATCTTGGGGTCCCTCTCCCCCTGCACTGGCGTGGGTTTTTGCCACCACGGCCGGCGGAGCGCCGCGCGCAGGACGGCCTCGTCCGGACTTTTTATGGTCAGGAAGTAGTCAAATCTGGGAATGAGAATTAACGACTTATAGGTTTTCTGTGGATTTGGAAATGACCCTTTATTGAAGACAAAATTTCGTATACGGATTTATATTACAGACCGAAATAAACTTTCTGTTGGATATATAAAATAATGTCATACTTGATCTTGCCAAAGAGTACATATTTGACGAGGTTGTGTCTGGTCTGGCGATGCTGCATCAGCCTGCATAGTAGATAAACTATATCTTTGTGACTCTCAAAACTCATGTCCTGAAAATAAAATCCTTTCTTTAATTTTAGCTGTTCAACGATACTAAGCTGAATAACTACAAAACTGTTTTTTTAGTTCTATGTATTCGCAAAAAGGAAGGTAGTGATTTTTGTCTATGCAGAATAAATACATCTAGATTTTCAGCGTAGCGCCCAAGCTGATACAAATGAATGAGGTGTCAATAGATTCACTCTGGGATTTGCGTAGGCGGTTTTTGTTTTGTAGTCAAAGATCTTCTAATTGTCGGGATTTATCTGTCGGGATTTTGCTTTAAAAAGTTTTTAACAAGTTTTACATACCGGCGACACCATCTCATACAGCAGGCTCAGTCTGACGACGCAGTGCTCCAGCATGTCGCACAGCTGTGCCTCCTCCAGGAACGTCCACAGCAGCCCCAGCAGCGAGCAGAGACGCGCGTGTGGCTGATGCCGTAGCTTTTGAGCTAGGTCCACCTAGAATTGGATAATCGCTTAGGTTTTTTGCTTATATTAGATTACTCATTTATGATTTAATGGATAGGTAATGCTAAGTACGGTATTGGTCGATAGTTAAACTCAAAAACGAGTAATAATTACTGTGTGGATAGAGATGGGCATTTACCCGGTAAAAACCCGAGGCTCGGGTAAATGCCCATTTATACCTATTTTTACCCACCCATTTTCATTTTATACCGGGTATAAATTAAAATCAGTTTATATCTCTAAAATATTAGCTAAAACAGATACTGTGACTCTTTTGATAAATAAAAATGACTGTTAAAAATGGCGTTTACGCTAAATACACCGACAATCACGAGCGGCCATTGCTTACGTAGTCGATGTTGAGGAAATACACTGCTCGTGATTGGTGGATTCAAGTGTTGTCCTATACAACTTAAATACACAATAATTATTGATTTGATTAAGTTCTCACATAAAATATAAAGTAATAAAAATGGTCGGTTATTCATTTGATTCGTAAAGAGTTTATATTTTATTCGCTTACTCCAAAGTAAAGTCATTCGATCTCTTCACATGAAACTCGCACTCGGCAGTCGGCACACAGAACTTAGACCCGCAATTTAAACAGGGTTAAAAATTAACACCGGTTGAATTATAATAATGATTTATTTAAATTAAATACCTGTGTATTATAATTATATTATTAAGTTTTGAAGTTATAACTGTAATCAGTATTTTATACTTACTGTAAATTTTTTTATAACCTTCGGCGGTTCCAGCTTTGCAGATTTTTTTATCAATAGAACAACATAAATTTAACTATAGTGCTGGCTCTGTTTAATCTATCTAATAATAATGATTGTTATGTGTTCTTTATTTTAGATGAATAATAATTATAATGATTAATTTTTTTCTTTATTGTGCCTTTTTTTTAAATCTGTTGCATGTTATTTTTAATATCAAATTAAAGTTTTGAGTTTTATAACTCAAAATTTTACATAGTAAATCGCAATATTAAGGGTTTAGCCACAATTGCACAATAATTATTGATTTGATTAAGTTCTCACATAAAATATAAAGTAATAAAAATGGTCGGTTATTCATTTGATTCGTAAAGAGTTTATATTTTATTCGCTTACTCCAAAGTAAAGTCATTCGATCTCTTCACATGAAACTCGCACTCGGCAGTCGGCACACAGAACTTAGACCCGCAATTTAAACAGGGTTAAAAATTAACACCGGTTGAATTATAATAATGATTTATTTAAATTAAATACCTGTGTATTATAATTATATTATTAAGTTTTGAAGTTATAACTGTAATCAGTATTTTATACTTACTGTAAATTTTTTTATAACCTTCGGCGGTTCCAGCTTTGCAGATTTTTTTATCAATAGAACAACATAAATTTAACTATAGTGCTGGCTCTGTTTAATCTATCTAATAATAATGATTGTTATGTGTTCTTTATTTTAGATGAATAATAATTATAATGATTAATTTTTTTCTTTATTGTGCCTTTTTTTTAAATCTGTTGCATGTTATTTTTAATATCAAATTAAAGTTTTGAGTTTTATAACTCAAAATTTTACATAGTAAATCGCAATATTAAGGTAAGTGTAATTATTAAGGGTTTAGCCAATAAAGTAATGTTTTACATATATTTAAAGACTCATCAATATTTACCCGGTATTTTTAATTTATACGAGTACCCGGTAAGAATGGGTATTTTTTTAAGTTTTACCTATTCCACCCATTTTTACCAATTTTTACCTACCCAATTTTTACCCATCTCTATGTGTGGACCGCAAAACTGACAGCTCGAAGGCTCGCATCGAGCCGCTCGAAGGATTGATAGAACCGGATCGAGCCGGATTGATGGAATGAAATATATCTGTTACGCTCAAAGACCGAAATCGCTCAGTGAGCGAAAAAATAGCTCACAACGCGTTGTGGTCACAGTGAAACAGCCACGACGCGAAATTCGCGTTGTGGCTTTCATGAAAACGGCCACGACGCGTTCTGGCAATTACAAAAAGACCATAACGCGAAATTCGTGTCGTGGCTGGATATGCTATTCGTTTTTCTTGATTTGTTCTTGATTGATTAAAATGATTAATCTTCCATAGGCATGGAAGATTATAATATTTGATTACCACGCGTACTACAAATTATTTTTCCTTTTACTAAAACATTGCATAACGTGTAAATTATCATTATTATTTATAAAATATCCATAGTTCTAATATTATTATTGTCTGTCTATCTGTCTGACGTAGTAGTAGTAGTAGCCACGAGCCACGACACGAATTTCGCGTTATGGTCTTTTTGTGATTGCCAGAACGCGTCGTGGCCGTTTTCATTAGAGCCACGACGCGAATTCCGCGTTGTGGCTGTTTCACTGTGACTACATCGCGTTGTGAGCTATTTTTTCGCTCACTGAGCGATTTCGGTCTTTGAGCGTAACATATCGATTTAATAAAACTATCGGGCAATGCTGAATGTGTGGACGAAAGCCCGTGCCGCGGGTCTTTTTGACGTTATTGCTCGATTGAGCAAAACCGTATTTAGGTCAAAAGTCTTTTTTGTCTATTGATATAACCAAAGTTTTTATAATATATTTTTTTAATGCTGTCCACCTAGTTTCAGAAAAAAAATATAATTATATTTTGAAGAACAAAATCTGCAACTTACAAAAACATCCTTTTTCGTCTTCAGATAGAAGTCTCTCGAGGTCTGTACGGGTGGGATATGTCCGTCCAGCCCCACGTACGCTTTGAGCCTGGGCAACAGCTCTCCCACCACCACGTACGGCAGACGCATGGCGGTACCCAGTTCCGTCACCACTACACGCGCTAGAGATATTAGGAAAGCCTGAAAATAACCATGATTTTGGTGAAGTGAGGTTTGTTCGCTTTTCCTGAATGTGTAATTTCAGTAAGAACAATATGTGTGTGCGTATGAATCTGATACGTTTTATGCTGCATTGTTTTGCTCTCTTATGCTTAGTACTCACATACGGTTTTGCTCGATAGTTTTACTCGAAATCGAGCAAAAACCACCGTGTGGACCGCAAAACTCACAGCTCGAAGGCTCGCACCGAGCCAGGGCCCGTACCACGAAACGGTTTTGAGACTCAAACAATCGGACGAGAATATTGCGTCCTACTCTAACAAACGTGAAATAACGTTGTTAGAGCAGGAGGCGGCATTCTTGTCCGATTGTTTGAGTCTCAAAACAGTTTCGTAGTACAAGCCCTGTTTGAAGGCTCGAATCGAACCGGCTTGACAAATTTTTTGACACTAGTTTTTATTATTCGTAGCTAATTTCCTTCGAACTGCGAGTAAAACTATCGAGCAATGCTGAATGTGTGGACGAAAGCCCGAGCATTGGTTTTTACTCTACGTGATTGCTCGATCGAGCAAAACCGTATGTTAGTACTTACACTTAGGTTCTACACAGACGGACCGCATTTCAACTGCAATCCAACTGCAAATTGCAGTTCAAGTGCAGTTTGCATACAGTTGACACGACTGCAATACGACTGCAATAGAACTGCAAACCAAACGCGCAGTTGGATTGCAGTTCAGTTGCAGTTGGCGTGCAGTCGTGTGAACTATTTGGTTTGCAGTTCTATTGCAGTCGTATTGCAGTCGTGTCAACTGCATTCAAACTGCACTTGAACTGCAATTTGCAGTTGGAATGCAGTCCGTCTGTGTAGGAGTGAAGCCAAACGAGCATAATTTGTGAGTTGTGAGTCGCAGAATTTCGGTCGCGTAAATATATTTTCATACAAATCTCATCGAATTACGCTCGTGTGAATCAAACAGGACTTTTGTATGAAACTGAATGCAGCAGAATTCTGCCGAACCGAAATTCTGCGACTCACAACTCACAAATTATGCTCGTTTGGCTTCGCCCTTAAGCTTTTTGAAGTCACGCTTATGTGCGTGCAATTCGAACGGTCTAGACTCTAGAGACTCTAGTCTAGACTCTAGAGTGAATATCGTCTACTATGTATAATAGGAAAAGTGTAGCAAAATCATGCCATTAATAATTCTGACATGTTTTACCTTTTTGGACATTTTGTTGGCATCATTAGTGTTCGCTACATTGACCGGTGAGGCTCGCGCGGTACGGAAGGAATCGGAGCCGTGCACCCGGAGCGTTTGTTCCTCGTCCGACCTCGAGTCGCACGACTACAATGTTATTTCATTAAAATAATGAAGGAACCCATTTAAATATTTCCACTTATGTTGCGGCCGCACATGCGTAGTGCTTCGTGCTTGAGACGATACCATTGGACGATCTGCATGTATCGTCCAATGGTATCGTCTTATAGCACGAAGCTTCGTGACGATAGACGTATGTCTTAACTATGTCAAAATACAAAAATAACTGCGCTAACACAGATATATTATATATACCATAGCCGCGCAATAGCATGAGAAAAAGAGACGCGTACGAAATTCCTTGTGGTATCGACTATTGTCACCGTACTTTTTATCAAACATAATATGTAACTAATTTTGGACTAGTCAAATGAATCATCATTAACAAGTCTAATACTAACTTGCCAGACCAAGACCAGGCAAAGATATCAATCAAGCTAATAGCTATCAAGGCTTTGAAAAATATATTTAGTATCGGAAGCTTGTAGTTATTTACCTTGTTATCAGCCGGCACGTTCGTGTTGGCCATTTTGTGAAGCTCATCAATGATCACCTCCAGCGAGCGGAACAGCAGTGCTGCGCGCGCGCACTCCCGTGTCGGCGCCGCCTGCAGCGGAGAGAAACCCTCCACCGGGTACCTGTAGAGGAAGAGTATGTGTGAGGGAGATAGAACATATACAATAGAAGGAGAGAATTCCAATTTCCAACATATTAAGGTAGAGTAGGAAAATATTGTTCTTGTAGTTATGTTAGGTGCCTCACTAGTCACTGCTTTGCATTGTTGCTTATGTAGGTAAAATATGCCAAAATAATGTAAAGAATTCACTAAGTATGATCTTTAAATGTAAATTGCTGGATAATGCTGTACTTAGAAATTGATTTTAAGCTGCCTAATCCTAATTGTTTTAAAGCTTACAAGATGAGATGCACATTGCACAACTGAGTACTAAATTTGAGCTCTCAGACTCAGAATACAAAATTTAATTACTTGCTGTGCTGCTATTATAAAGTGCGATAAATATAGAAATGCTAAAAGGACTTGCGTTTATTTTATAACTGAGATCATACTTTATATTATCTCAGGCAGCCAAGCAAATATTTAAATAGGGAAAGTTTCTAGAAAAGCAAATACAACCTTGGCAAGGTTCTGTTCCACGTGTAAGCTGATGTGTTTACATCCGAGCGTCTCTATTCGAGTACTTAATTTCCATGTAAGGAGTATTATGAATATCTATTTCTGTGAGCTTCTGTGTAACCTTGTTTGTCTCCCGTCAAAGGTCGGGTCGGCGTCGCGTCTCCTGCACCGACATTCCCCGAATCGCCGATAAAATAGGCTTTCGCATAATAAAGACATCGAAACATTTATACTTATTTAGAATTATCGGGTCGGAATACTTGGAAATATTTTATTAGATACTAACAAAGATACTAAGAAATAAAATGATAAATAATGCTACGTAGCTATAAAGAAAATAAAATACTGCTGATTTAATTTTAGTTAAAGTCAATATAAAAATTTTGATTTCTATTTTACCTTTTAAATCTAAAATTGGGGAGATATTTAGCTTAATTAAAGATTTTTTTAATATTTTATCAGCTACTTAGGCGTAGAGGCCTTATCCTGCTGATTTTCAGGAAAGGTAGGCGGCGGTTCAAACATGGCAGTTGCTGGATAATGGACCCACGTGACAACTAAACTTTCTTGAAACTAAACCTTCATATTATTATTATGATCATCAGAATGTAAGTTGCAACTGAAGTATAAAATATATTGTTTGTCTGGCCATTACCAGTTTAAAAAATAACAACTCACACAAAAGGCACATGTCCGAAGTTGGCATAGAGATGTTCGTGCATGGCGAGCGACACCGCGGGGAAGTACGCCAGCCCGGCGCCCCGGGGAATACCCTCGAAAGCTGGCCCCAGGGACACACCATTCCTGGGGATAGATAGATAGAAAATTTTATAATTATAACTACTATAGTTAAGTAATTATTGCTACTTTGTATAAGGCGGCCCCTAGATGATCAATTGTATTACGCAATATCACGCTTCAATTTCGTTGAACTGTTTATTTGACAATTAGATTGAACGCACGCGATATTCAATATTATCCCTAAACGTTCAATAATATTACGCAATACGTGATATTATTGCGCAATCAAATTGCTCGTCTAGGGTAGGGTTGCCAACCTCAAATTTAAAAAACCAGGATTTGAAGTTGGAAAAACCAGGACAATTTAGTATAAAAACAGGACGCATTAAGGGGGCGACTAACCCAAAATTATCGATTTTATAATTCATTTTCATACTTCAAAATAGGCCCCGAATTGTTTCATTTTCTAAACATAGATACTACATTGTATTTCCAAAAATTTGGTTTAAGCGAAAACACGATATCTTAAAATTTAAAAAATCACAAAAACAAAAAAAAATCACAAAGATGCATCTAATTTTCACGAATTTTTCATATATTGCCGTAACCGTGCAATAAACTAAGTTAATATTTTAACACATTGTATAAAATTCTTTCATTGAGACACTGACCTGGCGAATTTTTGAAATATTGTATATTTATCGAGTTATTAAGAAAAAACTAACTTGGCTATGATTCCGCGTCGTCGTTTTTCACCTGGCATATGAAAGACGGGCGTGAGTGTAAAGAGAGAAGGGCGATGTTGATTTTTGCGTTAGTCGCCCTCTTAATTTCACGCTCGTAACGTAAAAATTCGAAAAGAGGCGCGCGAATTTTAAAATTAAAAAAACCCAGGATAACCCAGGACGCTGCTTAAAAACTGTTCAGGACGTCCCAGGACACTAAAAAACCAGGACATGTCCTAGGAAAACAGGACGGTTGGCAACCCTAGTCTAGGGGACTGCTAAGAAACAAATAAACAGTACAAATAGGCGAAACAATAACAACCTTAATTATACCAATAAAATTATTTTTAAATTTTGTATCGCTTAAACTCGAGAACGGCTGAACTGATTTGACTAATTTTAGGCTTGAAATGTTCAAGGAAGTCCAGGGAAGGCTTACGAGAAAAGTAAGACAAAGTTCACCGGGTCATGTAGTAAAATATAGATAGAAGTTTACTTAAACGTAAAATACGTGTAACATTTTCGCTGTAGAATTTTCTGCATCTAAATATTTTTCCGCGTAGCGCTGCGGAAAGGAATTTGAGGCGAAAATATTTTATTAGCTGGATATTTCGATGCATAGCTTGCATAGCGCGAGCGTAGTATTCAGTTGAGAGGAATTATATTATTATACCTAAAGGCTACAATTTTTAATCCCTTACATACTTACTTCATAATTTAATTCTTCAGGCCCCGCGCGAGCACCGGTGATCGCGAGAACAAAAGAATACAATGGGAATTCCTAGAACTTTTTCTTCTCAAATAAGTCTTTCTTCAGGTCTGTGTATATCACCTGTAAAACTCCAACGTTCCGTGGTCCAGGTCCAGGCAGGCTCCGATGACGTCGCCGGCCGCCCAGCGCGTGCCGTACGGCGACGTGGCGACGTTCCACTTGCGCTGGCGACAGCCGTCGTACAAGGTCCTTCTATAGGTCTCTGTACATTACCTGTAAAACTCCAACGTTCCGTGGTCCAGGTCCAGGCAGGCTCCGATGACGTCGCCGGCCGCCCAGCGCGCGCCGTACGGCGACGTGGCGACGTTCCACTTGCGCTGGCGACAGCCGTCGTACGAGTACGAGTGCGCCGTGTCCCCCACGCCCGTGTCCAGCGTGAACGAGCAGGATGAGGAGCACCAACCGATCTGAAAATAAGATCTACAGGTAACTTCGTTGATATGCTGACGCTGCGAACAGCGCAAAAGTGGTTGACAGATCTTACACGTCAAGATTGATAGATAGATGGATAAACATTTATTTGATTTTAAGATTGGTTCTTGCTCTATCCCTGTTTCGTAGCTTAAGCTGGCCGTATATACATTATACATGTTTTCTTTTTTTTTTTTTTTTTTTTTTTAAACCGTTTATTCCAAATAAAATACAAAATTGGCTTAAACTAGTTTCCCGCCAAACTAAAAAGTTTATTGGCGGGTACGCGCTCTTAACATAATTACCAATAAATTTATCAATACACGAAACTAATATATATCACTAAAACTAAATTATATGATAAACTTCAAACCGTATCACTTATTTACCTATATTTCTTGTCTTATAATCGCATACTAATACAGAAATAATTAACAGCATCTATTTATCTCTTTATCATGTTACAACAAAGCAAAAATAAACAAAAATATATTATGTTTTCAGCTATAATCAATAAAAATAAGAAAATCTAATATAATGTATATAAATATGTGTGATTTTGGAACAGTTAAATTTACCTTGCATTCTACTTTTTTAGAATCTCAGCGTCATACTCGGTGTTTATTTAGTTTTTAAGTTATTAATAACCTTCAAATTTAATGAAGAGTTTGACAGACAGTATGTCTTATATATATATATATATATATATATATATATATATATATATATATATATATATATATATATATATATATATATATATATATATATATATATATATTACTTTATTACATTTAATTAATTAATGTTCCACTTTGAGTGCGGTATTAAGTGCTATTGTCTATTTATCATATATGTATTTTGACATAATATTTGCTAAAGTTCCTCTAATAACATAGTTTTTAAGTTCTTTTTCAGCATGCCAACACTAACCTTAGGATTTTGATTCAACCAAAGTAGTCTATTAAAAATTTTAGGTATTAGATATTTGTTCGTCCTTTCCCCATAGTAATTAGTAATTTGTGGTTGGACTAGCTTTCCACAAGTAATTTTCCTAGTATTATGCGTATGTGTAACTGTTTCTTTATAGTTTTTTTCATAGTATTGCTCAATACTTATTAAATACTCTACTTTTTTATGTACTGGTAATAAATTACATTTTTTAAATAATAAATCATAATTTTTGTTACATTCAAGTTTTTCTGTTTTGCTTACTAAATATTTAATGAGTCTAACCTGTAAATTTTTAATGTTACTTAAATGTGTGTTGAAAGTACGGCCATAAACAATAAGACCATAGTTCACTAATGACTCAGCTAGAGCGTTATAAACAACTAATAATGTATGTTTACTTACTATTTTACTTAAATAATAAAATCTTCCTAATAGCGACCTAAGTTTATTACAGATTTCATTTACGTGCGTTATCCAACTAAAATTTACATCAACGTAAAGTCCTAAATATTTAAATGAGTTAACATATTCTATAGTTCGACACGAACAATTAATTTTATTGTTATGTAAGCACTCATATGTGTGGCCCACGATAGCAATATCATGCAGCTGTATCATTTTGGCCGAACGATTATAGGGTGAATGATTATATGCATGCACTTAGTTTTTGACAGGTTAAGTATAATTCTATTATCATGCGCCCACTTGGTGATGTTTTCAAAATCTTGTTGTACATTGTTTTTTGCCTCTGTGATATTTTTAGACGCATATATTATACACATATCATCAGCGTACATAAAATCTTTGCATTTTTCTACAACATTAGCCACACTATTGACGTGCATGATATACCCGTTGGGCCCGCATACCGATCCGGTGGGAACACCGAGCGTCACGGCCACCTCCTCGCCCGTCTCCCCGCACACCATAGTCTGTATCGTTCTACCGGATAAATACTCCCTAAACCACTCCTTAACTGGACCGCGGATCCAACACTCGTCCATCGCCTGTAGAAGGGTATTATGGTCTAGAGTGTCGAATGCTTTTTTATAGTCGATGAACAATGCGATCAGCTGTTTACCGGAGTCGAGACATTGGTTAATGTAGTCGGCGAAACGTTCGAGGGCGTTCACGGTGCTGCGGCCTTTCCGGAAGCCATATTGAGTATCAGATAGTATCTCATGTTTTTCCAAAAAATCTGATATTTGATCGATTATTATTTTCTCAGTAATTTTGTCTATTACTGATAGAATAGCTATAGGTCTATAATTTGAATCATCAATATGGCTTCCAGATTTATATATAGGACGTATTATTGCCTTTTTTAATGTTTCAGGGTATACAGATTGGGAGAAACACATATTTATAAATTTCGCTAAAACGGGGCTAATTTTTTTGCATAAAAATTTAATATCTTTGGCTCGTATTAGGTCTACTCCAGGAGATTTTAAGCATGATAAAGAATTTATGATTTTCTCAATTTGAGTTGAGCTAACGGGTTTATATCTAAAACTTACTAAGCTAGGTTTCACATATTTACTTCTGTCCAGAAATTTTTTATCACACTTGTGCTTTATGTTTTGTATTTCTTCTGTAAACGTTTGAGAAAAATTGGTACATATTTGCTTAATACTTGTTGTTTTACCTAAATGCCTCGTTATTACATCATCTAAACTGATTTTGTTTCTCCCCATCCACATATTAATATTTTCCCAAATTTTTCTAGAATCCCCGTTACATTTTTTTATCTCACCTTGCCTATAATTATTTTTAGCCTGATTTACAAGTTTATTTACCTTATTTCTAAATTTAGTATATTCCAATCGCTTACACATATTCTTTGAATCTGATTTCCAAATTCTAAATAAATTGTCTCTGCGCATAAGCATAGTATAAAGATTTTTATCAATCCAAGGCTGCATTTGTCTTTTACATTTAGTCATCCCAACTACAGTACTGTTTTTATATATTTGGTTAAACATAGAACACATAGATTGATACATGAGTAATGGGCAATTTATTTTTAACAAACTCGTGCAGTCCAAAGTCTCCAATTTCTGAAAAACAGTTTTATCACATAAATACTCACGGATTGCAGGCTTTCGCGCAATAACATTATTATTGTTAGAACCCGATAAGTCCATAGCTGTACCCACGGCGTGATGATCGGAGATATGAGTCTCGATGACGTATGATGTCGCGTCGCACTCACTCCGTCCCGCTCGCACCCATACGTGGTCTAAGCACGACGTCACGAGCCGGCCGTTCACGATCGCCTCCCTTGTTATCTCGGTATTAGGTATAACGCATTGCAGACCGTGCCCACACATCATATTTTTGTAAGTTGTTGTTACTGGATTACTTGTATTGGCAATTAGAATGTCGATATTCGTATCACCAATAACAATGACGTTATCTGCGGCAGGAATATTCTGTATAATGTAATCTAAGTGTTCCACGAAGCGTAGCTTATTTTTTCAGGCGGTCTATAAACTGCAATTATGTGCGTGGTGCTCTTGTCGACCATTAATTGTCCATGCATCACTTCTACATAACCTAATTATTGCTCCCCTTGAGCCTTGAAGTTTAGGTAGTCTTGTACATATATGAGTATACCTCCCCCTCTTCTGTTTTCTCTCGTTATTAAATATTCATTATATCCAGGTAATTTATATAGTGATATCTCATCCATTTTTATATTGATTTCACTTAATACTATTATGTCCATCTTGTGTTTGTTTTGCTGTAGATAAACTTGAAATTCGTTAAAATGTTTTCTTAACGACGCAATATTTAAATGTAGTATTTTTGTATAGCACTTTTTTTGACTTAAATCATAGCTGAGAGTAGCCATATCATAATATCTCTTATATGTAAAATCCGGTAAGACATTGAATGTTATATCCCAAAATTTTTCGATCACATTTTACTAACAGCACCTGTATGTAGGTGTGTGTAACTTTTATTTTTATTCCATTTTTTTCAGATCCTCTTCCGACCGAATATTAAATATTTTTTTTTCGTCGGCGTTCTTTTTCACTAGTATATTGGAATTTTGCACCCAAATATATTGAAATCCTTTAGGTTTAAGTTTATTTCGTGTCTCCCATAATAGCTGTCTTTTATACTTAGGTAGGTTCTCGTTAATATATATTTGTCTGTCGCTGCCATTTTTATATACAATATTGTTTGTTAACTTGATTTCTTTCTTGACCGACAGCCACTTGTTTCTTCCATTTTTGTTTCGCAGTGTCACAATTACGATTCGAGGTTTTTTTTCGTCGGATTTCTCCTTCCCTACTCTCTTTGCATCTTCTATTTCATTAGGATCCAGGTTTAACTTTTTAGCCATATTTATTATAGTAGATTTCGTATCCTCGTTAGTTTGCATCTCCAATCCGTGAATTTCAATATACTTTTCTTTTCCTTTAACCTCCAACTCCTGTACTCTCTCCTCCAAGGCTTTATTACATTTCTCAAGATATACGTTTTTTTGTTCAAGTGCCGTAATTTTTCGTTGTGATTCATCTTTAAATGTCAATAGGGATTGGTACATATCTCCATAGAACTCCAAGGTAGAAGTTAGGTCTTCAATTTTTTTCTCCATATTGTATAGTACCTCCAACTTCTTATTAACTTCTGCTAGGACCCGCTCAACCGATGATTCACAAGGGCTTAGTGTTATAGGTTCCTGTAATTCTTGCATGTGACTATTTTTCGTTTTATGACAGTCATCGCAGCACGATGTCCGCAGAAACTGTTTATTATTTTGCACACACTTTTTATGGAACACAGCTTCACATCCACCTTTGCACTTAAAAGTTTCATCTTTAGTCAGAGACAAAAAGAGTTTGCATTTTTTGCACTGTATCATTTTGTATGTACTCCAAATAAATCGCAAAAAGAATATTCGTAATATCAGTAATATCACTAGTAACTACGCTAGGTACGGTAGGTAGGTAATACGCGGCCGTACGCTGAGCGCGTGCGCACGATCGATTTCCGATTTTCCGTATCCGGAAACCGAAATGCACAGAATCAGTAAAAAATATACACTGTCATAGCTGCTAGTCTCACGGAATTCCACATAAGAAAATCGCATACGGAAAACATGGCCGCATACATATGCGGCCAGCCTCATTCATTGCACCTGCGGAGCTTTGACAATAAGAGTCGAAAATACGAGATTCTATATTGATCTAAAAATTTATACAACCAAATAGGACCTTCTCCCATTCCGAAAACTGTTCAAGTTCAAATAAGCCTATTAATACAGTAGTAATTATATAAAATATATATATACAGCCGAACATATAACTTCCTCGTTTTTTGGGAGTCGGTTAATTATAATTATAATAACTACAGTAATAATAGGCTTATTTAAACTTGATTATTAATATAAGTACAACAATCTCAAAACTTATCGGTAAGTGGTAACCAATCTATGCATCATGAAAACACAGGCTGGATGGGCGCCTCAGGCCGCTCACGGCTCTGTTAACAGGCATCGAATTACACAATGTTCGAAATTCGACTACACCAGTCACTGAGCACAATGAAATTATGACGTCGCTTAACCTCGTTAGATGCAATACCTATAAACTCTGAATTGAGTAATATGCGCACAATGAAGCTCAATCTAGGTATTCAGTAAACCTTCCGCTTCCGGTATAATTGATTTCAGATTTAAGCTCTGATCAGACATTTATTAGCACGCACGCACCGAACGTGCCGCATTTTCGAATTCGTTGTATGAAATGATGTGAAACCTCGCACATTCGTCCACGCCGTAAGCGCCGCATTTTGCTTACCATGCGGTGCGTTCGACGCGTAGAATGCTGACAAATGTGCAATCAGGCTACTTGACCTATATTCAATTTCATTGAACAAATGCATATTTCTAGTAGAACTTGGCCTAGGAAACCGTATTTCACCCTTATTATCAAATAAAAGCTTATGATTGATAAATAAAATCGATTCGAAAATATGGTTTTATGAAAATAGGAATTGTACTGACGAAAACGCTTTTGCGGTACTTCCGATTTGGATGTGACGTCATCCTCATACTAATTTAATATCTTTTATTTATCGCGCTCGCTATATGTAAGTTTATTTGTACATAAATAATAAGAATAAGCCTATTATATACTTTCTTGAATAATTCAAATAAAACATCAGTTTTATATATATTATCTCCATTTATTGTAGACGGGAAATGAAATGGCCAAAAATTTTCTCCAAAAGTTTTCAACATTACAAATGATTTCTAATTTCTTATATAATTACTTTATAATTTTTGGGTACTTTTAGACTCGTACATTTAGCACATTAAAAAAATTTCAATAAAGAGAGTTTAAAATACAAAGCGTACTATGACGTCACACTATGGCGGACAGTGTTTTCGGCGCCATTTAAGAGGCATATTTTTCAATAAACATTTTTATGGGTTTCTACTGTGTAAAATATTAAAATATTAGTTTTTTTTGTAAAAATGAATGATTATGAAGCGATTAGCATGAAGAAAAAAATTAGGTCAAGTAGCCTGAAATCAATGTAGGTGATGTGTCCTACCTGCATAATGCCCTTCGTGCCGAGGTGGACCTCGAACATCCAGTTGCCGGCGCAGGCGCAGGCGGTGGCCTTGACGGTGGAGAAGCTGGACAGGCCCTGGACGCTCACCCGCTCGTCGCCGGCCAGCACCAGCCGACCCGACCCTGTACAATGTATTATCGAAGAAATTGATACATAGATGACGGACCTGCGTCATTGTGAGAATATTATGTCAATTCAATGTTGAAGGGCCCATTCACGGCAGTCCGCCGTGCAGGATTGCAAATGGACATAGCTCCCTGATTGGTTCACACTCGGTGTTTCCGGTCGTGTGAACTAATGAGTGAGCTATGTCCATTTGCAGTCCTGCACGGCGGACTGCCGTGAATGGGCCCTTTTAGTTTTGATCTGTCGGCTGGGTTTGACATAACGTGACCAAACTACGTAGGTCCCATCTGCCTATGAACGAACTCTGATTGTAACCTCGAAGAAATTGATTCATAGCCAGAGTAGGTGAATTACTTAGGTGAACTATCACATCCCTTCTAATAGTAACCTTTTCTGAACTTTGTTTTTAACAATTAATTATTGCTATTAGAGTTTAGTTATAAAAAGCCCAATAATAGTTAGGCTCTCGGCAACAAACTGTGTGAGATGCTTTGTGAGTTGTGACATCTTTTCCATTTACTTTTATAACGTTTCTAACAAAAAAAAAGGGTTTTATTTAGCTTGGTTCTACATAAAACTTCCAAGTATCCCACGTTTTCAATTATGTTTACTCTGAATTAGAGATTGTTACAAAGTTTTCGGAAATTTTCGCTGAACTACGATCTACGATTCTACGATTACGATTCTACGATCTACGATTCTACGATCGGTTCATGCGGGTCGGAATTTTGCTTATTCTACCTTTTGTTTTTTAAATCCTGCGCAATTATAGATTGACATGAAATAATAATAAACGCTTGTATCAAGAAAAAGAAAAAATATCGCTCAAACTTCAGATCTTTACTTAATCCCTCATGCCCCAAGCGGTTGCATGCGACCGCGATAACAATAGAATAACAATAGATTTCCAAGAATCTGCGATTGAGGGTAATCCCTCGATTTAATATTCAATATAAACATTATCCGAAGCGGCGTAGTAGATCTAACCTCACGGTATAACAATAAACCAACTTCTACGAAGTTTATATTGGATGCATAACTTTTGATGAAAATTAATTTCAGTCTTATACTTTGGATTAGCGCTGGTGAGCTGCAATCAACGTTACCAACTTTCATATTGCTTAGTTAATTTTAAACTTATGCATTAGATATTATAATAATATTATAGTTGTCAGAATCATCATCATCATCAACCTATAGTATTTATGTTACAACATCAATAAAATAGAAAGATCGCTATGTCGAATTTCATAATATGTAACAAGTTATAGTTAATAGGTAAATCTAATACTTATGCCTTTTCCACTACAAAACAAAGCTCAAGCGGCAAGCCCCATAAGAGCACCGACGCGACAACAATATAATAACAATAGATTCGCGATCGAAGGATTGAACTAAAAATATTAAATGTAGATAACACAATACCGCTAAAAGCGTCGAATATTACGACTCTATGTCCAATTCTTCCTGACTGTTCGTCTGTTCCTTCCGACGTCTGAAACAATAGGTATACCAAAAAAAGGTTTAAAAAGTAAATGAAACAGCTTCTTTAAAAATTTAAACGCAAGAACAAGTCTTTTTCGCAATGATTACTGAGGCAAGCGTTTAGGCACATGATTTTTAGTGATATTTTAGTGAGAATCTTTGCATGAAAGTGAACACATACCCCAGTAGAGCTCGACGTTTTCTTCTTCAATTTCGGCTTCTGACTACTAATCTTGGCATCGAGAACTTTGGGTAAATGTTCTCTGATATGACTTATGTATCTGCTCCTCCTAAAAGTGATACAAAAGCCATTAAAGTAGTTTAAAGGAACATTTTCTTAACATTAAAGTAATATTAGCACGATTAATGGTTGTTTCATTGGTATTATAGTTTATCCTATCAATCCCTATAAGAGCACCGCGGTGATCGCGACAACAATAAAATAACAATACATTTCCAAGAATCCACGATCGAAGGATTATACTTTATTGGAACAAATCTGCATATTGTTTAAATCTTTTTTTCTTAAAAAAATTAGTGGCCCATATTATAAACTGACTACAAATAACACAATATCAAGTTAAGAAAGAAAGAGAGAGCTAAACTAAACTACCTACCGAGTTCTAGCCATTCTTTCAATATTCCTACACAAGACTAAGAAAACAGTAGAAAACAATGACATTACTGGTTTTGTTTATCTGTGTCCTTGATGACCAGTTCTGGTCCGAAGACGCGGCGCACCAGCTCCGTTACCTCCGACTTCTCCCCACCACTCCCCCCACTCGAGCATACGCCGAAGATGCTTCGGAGGACGTTCATCACCACCTGTAACCACAGAAGTGGTTAATTCTAAGAAAGTTTACAATAGCATAGCCTGTAAACTTTCTGTCTATAGCGCGTTTAACTATCTACTTAATAATACTATTATGTGGGAAAGGCGTGTAAGAACATACTAGAAATAAAGGTTCATCGTTTAAAGTTTTAAAACATACTAATATTACAAATTCGAATGTGCGTCTGTTTCTATTTAACTTCTCACACAACAACTAACGGTTAGATTTTGCTGAAATATGAAATGGATTAAGGAAATTATTTGCGTCCCAAAAAAGGACATTAGGATTTAAATGTACTTATGATAATTTACTATTAACTTTAGGATAATTTGAAAAACGAAAAGTGAAAATAATTTTAGCGCAATTTTTTCTTTCCCGTTGGATTTCCCATTAGCTAGCACTAAATACATATTATCTATCGTCGTCTAAAAAGCCCTTAACAGTTATACATTTTTTTCTATACTTATAAAATTACATATCCTGACTGACTGACTCACTGATTCATCATCGCTGAGTGAAAACTGTTAAAGTTACAGCCACGAAATTTGGTGAGTAGGTTTGTTTTATTAAATAGACACCCATTAAGGAACGAAATTAGAAAATTTTACCCCGAAGGGGGTGAAATAGGGGTTGAAAGTTTGAATGAAAGTTCGTCATTTCTTGAGTTAGAAACATGAAACTTTATTTTTGGGTTACTGATAAAAAATGAATGGATACATATTTAAGCGTTTTTGGAAATTCTACCCTCAAGGGGGTGAAATTGGGGTTGAAAGTTTGAATGAAAGTCCGTTACTTCTTAAGTTAGAAACTTGAAATTTTATGTTTGGGCTACTGATTAAAAATGATTGGATATGTGTTTAAGCGTTTTTGGAAATTCTACCCCCAAGGGGGTGAAATAGGGGTTGAACGTTAAAATGAAAGTCAGTCATTTCTTAAGTTAGAAACATGAAAGTTTATGTTTGGACTGCTGATTAAAAATGAATGGATAGATATTTAAGCGTTTTTAGAAATTCTACCCCCAAGGGGCTGAAATTGGGGTTGAAAGTTTGAATGAAAGTCCGTCATTTCTTAAGTTAGAAATATGAAACTTTTTTTGTGCTATTGATTAAAAATGAATGGATACGTATTTAAACGTTTCTGGTAATTCTACCCCCAAGGGGGCGAAATAGGGGTAGAAAGTTTCAATGAAAGTCCGTCATTTCTTGAGTTATAAACATGAAAGTTTTGCGTTTGACGTTTGCTTAAATAGGGTCCTATTTTTACCCTTTGTATAAGGAACCACAAAAAGGGGAAAACTATCCATCTTTGTTATTATACAATGTTAACGCGGAAGAAGTCGCGGGAAACAGCTAGTAAAGGATAAAACTAAATCAACACGAAATCCTAGTCAACAAAATCATTTTTACAGAAAGTTCACAAAAGTTATTGTACTTATTACTAGATTGTTTGATGTTTTACATTGTACAAATATGAAATAGAGAAATCCAGCCAATCTTAACGTGTCCAATATAAGTTTAAAATTTTGTTTGTGTTTCGTAGTGCCAATACAAGGCAGCAAGTTACAAGTCACAGTACAAAATAATATTACAAAAGTACAAATCTTCAAACAAACACACTTACGCAAAAGTCCTTATTGTTTACATGTTGTTTACGAAAATAATTAAAATAAGTGCTCTATCAATTCTACGTACCTAAACAACATAAATCAAGCAATGGGCATTGTCCAAAAAAAATCACATGTACTTTTTATATTTTTTTTCGCTAAAATAGGGTATTTTAAGAATATAAATTAAATAATTTTGAAATTCATTGGCTAGTTTTTTCTCAATAAATTTTTAAAGTTTCGCTCTGACGTCATCATCGGCGGCCAATTGACCTCTGCAGTATGTTTTTTTTCCTTTCAATCTTATTTATAATGGCTGGTTCGTCAAATGTAAGTTCTCATTATGTGAAAGCTGATACGAGAAGCTTACCAAAAGTTCGAAACGTAATGTTAGTGGAATTTATTGCTAATTTAACGCCATTGAAGGTCAAACTAAGGTTAAACATATTTGTTCAAAAATATAAGTAACTAATGGGTATTTTTTTCGTTTATATACAGAAAAACGATCACTGACCTTATTCCTCGAAATGTTTTTGTAATGAGCAAAATTTAAAAAAAATGGACAATCCCCATTATTGGTTATTTTATTTTTATTTGTTTGGAAAACATAGAATGGATTGTGGTAGACATTATACAATAAAATAAAAAGTAAATAATGCGATGGCCAAGTGCGAGTCGAACTCGCGCACTAAGGGTTCCGTACTATTATAGAGCAAAATTAGGCCAAAAATTGTGTTTTTTGTATGGGAGCCCCCCTTGATTTTTTTATTTTATTTTAATATTATTATTAAATATTAAAGAACACATAAAACTAAGGACCTTGAGAAAAACTCAAGTACCTACCTGTTGCCATTATTGATATAGAGCCAAAAAGGCCAAAATAATCACGTTTGTTGTATGGGACCCCCCCTTAAATATTAATTTTATTTTGTTTTTAGTATATGTTGTTATAGCTGCAACAGATATACACAATCTGTGAAAATTTCAACTCTCCAGCTATTACCGTTCTTGAGTTACAGCCTGGAGACAGACGGACAGTCGGACAGACAGACGGACAGACATCGAAGTCTCAGTAATAGGGTCCCGTTTTTACCCTTTGGGTACGGAACCCTAATAAAGTAAGGTTGTAGGTCACACAGCTGCATTGACTATTATTATTATTACTTACTTCATCTACCACCTGGTAAGTGGTCGGGAACCAATCGGGAACTCCCGCCGAGAAGAAACGGCAAAAAGTGAAAAAAAAACAATGTACATAATATTATTAATAATTTATTATGTAAGTACTTAATGCATTGAGATGTCCAGCAGTGGACGAATATAGGCTGATATGATGATGATGATGAATGCATTGAGCTGTAGGTTATCATAGTTTTAATTTCAGTAAAAAACAAAGTAGTATCAAATGTTGTTAATCTTAAATCCCTAAAAAAATGCGCGCGGATTCAGCTCGCGTGTTTTCACGCAAGTCGCAAACGCTACAGCAGAAAACGCGCACACGAACGCGCCGTGACGGCGACTATGATTATGGCTACGTTACTAATAACCACATACAGACAAGTTATATTTTATGATGAATAATTGTGGAATAAGTTATATTCAATTGATAAACCAAATAATGAGCAATAATTATTCTTACCAAATAAAACTTTCAATAATTGCAATCATAGACAAAATACCTATTACTATTTGAAATATCGTCATTCAAAATGGCGTAAACTGTCAACATTGTTTTTTTTTGTCTTAATTTAAATTTGAGCAAAAATTTTATGGGTGCGCCTTAGGTATCATTCTACATAAAATTAGTAAAATATATTATTATGCAAATACTTTCATATTAACAGAATAATAACTAATAGTCTCATATATTATGAGGTGAATAATAATTTTATTAAGGTCGGAGAACAGAGGACGTTTTAAC
Source organism: Polyommatus icarus (assembly GCA_937595015.1). Taxonomy (NCBI): domain Eukaryota; kingdom Metazoa; phylum Arthropoda; class Insecta; order Lepidoptera; family Lycaenidae; genus Polyommatus; species Polyommatus icarus. Next base: position 25,035,764 of record OW569321.1, read on the forward strand.
ATTGACAGTTTTCATTAATTTCCCGTCCATCCAGAATCCAGAGATTATTAATTTATAGTCCGCAATTCTCATAACGTCTTATCACCAAATGAATATAAATGTCCCTACTGGAGTAAACACTTTTATGTTTCAGCAGCTAGGGTTGTCACCACGATGCGGCAGTATTAATCTCAGCTGATGGCAGCCCTATTGTCCATTAGGTTATCTTTAATAGCATCTCGGTAGCAACTAGCAAGACATACGTCCCTACTCCCTTATTTCATGTTATTATAAATTAAGTAATGTTATAAAGAGGGAGATTAGATTGATGGTACTGTAACAACCCTGAAAATAACTCGTTTTGTTTACCATTTCTGTTCACCGTAATTATTTTTAGATGTGTTGTATGTCAATGTTTTTGTCTCCGAATGAATTATAGTAAAGCTTTTCGTATTGGTCAGAGAAAGTTCGTGATCAAAGCCGCACCACGATATATTGAAAAAACGTAGATTTCAAGCTATAATATGTAAAGAGAAGCGGCAAACTAGCTTAGGATTACCAATTGACTTAATCCCCTTTCTTTGTCTGGCATGTCTCATGTGACGTTATTATAGATGTAGGGGGTTATGTATATATGATTACTGATGATGATCAATAATTTAAGGTTGAAGTCATAAGCACGCTCCTCTCTTGCAAACCAAAGATTTAACTAGATTGACAGCTTATAACCGTGAAATAAGTAGCAGAAGATCAATGATCGCATGCTAAACCTTATCTAATTAACTAAAGCCGGCGATAATCTGCAGATCAGCAGTTCAGATGGATTACGGTAAATCTACTTACGTGGTGTCGCCGAGGCTTATTGTATATATTGTACACCCGAGGAAATTGAGTCCTAGGCAGTTGACGGACCTACGTCATTTGGTCGGATCATGTCAATTTAATGTCAGCTGTGATCACTCAGATGGGTTTGATACGCGACCAAATTACTTAGGTCCGCCATCTGCCTAGGAATCAACTTCTCTGATAGTACATTATCACGTGTCACAACTCACAGGCGCCGCGATTCTAGAGATATTTGAATAACAATTTCTCTGACTTGTTTGTTTGAAGAAGTTACAGACAACCTTTTTCTGACTAGAACAGTAATATGGTGTGCCTAATGTTACGGACCCATACATTAGGGCTTAGGCACACTGTTCCATATAATAGGTATAATTCAAGTGTAGTAAATAAATTATTACTTTTCTAGTCCGCGCGGAACTAGTTGGCCGCGCCGCCGCCGGTATGCTCAATGCTCACATACCGGCACGGCGGCGCGGCCAACTAGTTCCGCCCGGACTATAAATAAACTTTTTTCTTAAAAATTACTGACATGTGATAGTGTAATGAATCCGACAGGCGCCAGAGTATTGTGCCGGCGCGGTCGCAGGTCGGCTTGTTGTCAGGGCCGGGACACAAAAACACGACACGACGTCGCACGTCGCCGCACGACGCCGTGTCGTGGGAATCCACGACGCGCGTCGTAAAAAACCACGACACGACATCGTACAACGTCGCGTCGTAGAAACTCACGTAGAAATTCAAAGATGAGTTTCTGCGACGCGACGTCGTACGACGCCGTGTCACAGTTTCCTACGACGCGCGTCGCAGATTCCCACGACACGACGTCGCACGACGCTCTCAGTCTGATCGAATTCGACTAGCCATCCCGTATATAGGACTATACAAAGAAAATATGTGTTCTTGTGTACTATTTCTCATAAGTCATAACGCATACCTGCATGTTTGCAACTCAAATAGTTTGATGTGAAGTGCACCTGTACATCTATAATTAGATATGAATCACAAACAAGCGAGTAAGCATCGCGAATGTTTGTAAACGTGTAAATCGTTACTGCCATTCTATTACTAACATCGATACGTTACGCCACTTAAAATTAGACACGATTCACTTCCTACAGTTATTGGTCATTCCTTTGATAGAACTTATGTATCGTTTCTTGCTATGTTGTTGTTAAAATAACGTACGTCACGTTGTCACTAATATTAGTAGGGGAGGTCGCGCTCAGTTTAAAAAGTAATTTCATACTGAGCGAAAATCGTTACAATAATAGTATTCCACTAATACATAACAGCTTTGATCGTCAGCCTCTTCATAATGGGTGGAATAAAAATTGAGAGCATCTCAAAGTTGTTGTTGGGAATAGTATTGAATTGACATTAAAAAGATCCCAATTATATATACTCGTTTAGGTGAGGTAGGTGTTATTTTTGTTTAAGTATATAACAACAGATGGCACTTTTAAATTAAAATGCATATAATTCTTCTTCACAAATATTGACTATCGAATTAATTACTTAAAATTGCTATGTGAGATAATTTTATGGTTAATTCAAACGACAATCGCCGTCAGCTGAATTTTTGCAGGTGGAAATGTCGTCTACGCGACGCCCTAGGATACATTGAGCGCGAAGTAGGGCTATATCGGTCAAAACTTATATCGCTGGCTGACAGTTTTTCCACCATCGTATAAGCGACTGACGGTTTTCTTTATTATTTAAAAAGTAGAAACTTTGACCTGTATAAATTTTGTACGGTATAAAATGATTGATGAATATTCAAAAATTTTTTACATGTTCAGTAACGCGACTGACGTTGTCCCCGTCTGCAATACGGCTGACGGTGATTTTTTGGTTAAAAATGACCTCAACAATCATCCATCAAAGTTTCATTCGGTATAAAATCACTTTTCGCAACTATTTTTTTACAACTTTGAAATACTCTCAGTTAACATTCCACCACGGGTGCGGCGACTGACGCTGATTATATTGATTGATAAATATTAAGCTACCGCTGGACAAAAATTTGGTCGGTACGAAATGGCTTAGCAAACGCTAGCACTACCTCCCCTACGAGTACTATATGTATTCTGTGACGTTGTTCCAAAATGATAAAGACATGCAAACGCAACGCGTCACGTCGTGTAAACTGATTTCTTAATAGCGTATAAGAAGATAATTGTGAAATCCATTTGAATGAAAACGAGATTTATGTCACTGTATGAACATTGAACACGTTCAATGAGAATTCAGTTTTATAAAACGAAGTTTTTGTTGTGAATGGTGAAATCGCCACCTTTGGTCAAGTGGAGATTGAAAATTTCATATCATCTAAGTACTCTTACTATGCACAACTTGCTTGCTCTGACGTTTAATGATTTCTTAAGTTTTCGCGAGTATCACTCATGATAATATAAGTTTAAACACTTACGGATTTTGTCGCGGAGCACTTTTATTAATCCCGACGTTTCGGCTACTTTGCAGCGGCCGTGGTCACGGGCGGACTGAGGTGACAGGTGTCCAATTTCTTGAAGTTATCCAACTACCCGACGACTCATCAATTTTTGTTTGCGTTCCGATCTACGCAGAACGTCGGGATTAATAAAAGTGCTCCGCGACAAAATCCGTAAGTGTTTAAACTTATATTATCATGCTCTGACGTTCTTCGTATATTTTATCAAAGGCATAACATAATATTATGATGTCAGGTAAAAATAAATGCATATTATAATTTAGATCCCACTGTTCATTTTTACCATAAAATTATCCAATGTCATTACCCTTGGGCTATTATTGGGGTGGGATAACATCTGTTTAAAGTTAAACATTAAAATCTGCCCAGTAGTTTCACAGCCTGTTCGATGCAAACAAACTTATGGTTAGTTAAGATTTAGATCCTGCTGTATGTAACTTATGATTTTAAGATGAAAGATGGATGTAGGTATAATGTTTATTTTTTAGGCTAGATACTCTTAATGTTGTATACTTACTTACAGCCAATGAAAATAATTTACATACGTGTATAATTATTTTTATCGGCCAGAAACTAGCACATTAATAACGGCAATAAAATGCGAAATAACAACATAAAAAGTTGAAACACTAATGTAAATAGTTGTATAAAGAATCGCGATTAATGTTTGCAGATAACGCAATATAAAAATACACAGTAGAGTAACTCAACGGTATCTTATATCAAACTCACTCAATTACTCGTGCGCTTTTTGTTGCACTCTCAAGTATCTGGCCTAGGTAACTTATCTACAGTGCAGCGAGAGCCAACCACGAATCTTTTAGGGATACCGAGGGTTGATCTTTGGAGTTTGGGCTCGCAACGAATAATTCAAAATAAATTCAGACTTCTAAAATTATTTTGAATAGGTACCAGCTAAACAAGAAGGCAAATTACGCTGTACATAATATGCGTGTATCGATTCAAGATCTTGTTTATAGATAGTCTACTATACATTTAAATTTATACTGTGTAAAAAGTTTGCTTCCCCACCACTTAGGAACGACGCAGTGTCTACCACAGAGCACTTCTAGCGTCTAATGTCTACATTTGTGGTCTTGTGGTCACTGCGCTTCATTGGTTCCTCGCAGTTGAGCCTTTTAAGACCAATACCAATACGTCATGTTTTGTTTTATAAAACCTAATCAACAAAATAAACAGTATGTATGAAGAGCCAATGTAGACTTTATATTATCAAACGCTTTAAATGTCAATTCCATACATACATTTGGATCGGCGATTCTATAAAAAGGCAAAAAGAAAACGTCTTGGTTAGGGGCTCTGTAATCTGTATGGAGAAATGTAATTTTACGCAAGCGAAGCACTCTGATAGAAATGTTACGTAAAAGAAAGGCGCATAATATATCTCGAGAGAAAAGGTAAATATAAAACGTATGAGCGATGTGTCACAGACATATTGGTTTCCTTTCAGCTCTTGGACAGTACGAACGAGCTGGTGATTCTGGAATTTTTACCATTTTATGGATATCTAGATGAAGCCCGTAACTCCGTTGCGCCAAAACTCGTTTATCGCGCATAAACCGTACATTTTTCCGGGACTAAAAGTATCCTATTGTTCTTTTCCGGGACTCAAAGCGATTTGGGCGTCAAGAGGTAACAGACAGACAGACTGCAGGCAGACTGACGGACAGACAGACAGACAGATACAAATTTTTTGCATTTATAATATTAAGTATGGAAGTATTCACTTGCCATGAATTCATTAGAATAATTTTGGGTTTTTTATTTGGAACTTACATAACCTAACGTAAAATAATTTAAAAAATCAAATATTTAAAGCATACATTTTAATAAAAAACTAGTTTTATACTGTTTAATATCATGTTTTTAAAGTTTCCTGTCTATTAATCTGTATGTAAATAGAGAGTTCTGCCATTTAATGCAAATCGATTTAAAGTCGAATAAAATAATAAAAAATCGTTATCCGTGAGATGTTGATCAAACGCGATCGATCAAAGCCGTTTATTTTGAGTATTGCCACCTGTTGAGTGTGAGCTGTGAATATAAAATTTATGGATTTCATTTGTAGGATATCCACTATTTAACCGACTTCCAAAAAACGAGGAGGTTATATGTTCGGCTGTGGATATTTTTTTTTTTTTTATTTATTTTTTTATTTTTTTTTTTATTTTTGTATGTTCAACGATTACTCCGCCGTTTGTGAACCGATTTTCGAAATTTTTGCTTTGTTGTATTTGGTTTTACTCCAATTTGGTACCATGTTCACAAAGTGGTGACCTGATGATGGGATCCAGGAGTAATCGAGGGAACTCCTCGAAATTTATATGGAAACATATGGTGATTTTGGTTTTATGTGAAGTGTACTAAGAATATGCTACCAAAAAGTCAAATATTGGGTCAAGGTATACCATGGTTTCGAAGATGCTGAGAGAACTCCTGACTCCTTATAGATACACGTTTGGGAGTTTCGGCGTTGTTTTAAGAACAGAAAGCATATGCTACTATGCAACTCATATTCATCATCATAATCATCATCATCATCATCATCATCATCATCGTCTTCATCATTACCACGTCGTGTTAAGGTCACCAATGTCTCATGGCACAGAATAGATAATAGTACAAGGCATAGGTGTGGATATACTAATAATAATAATAATTTTATACTGTATAACAACACTTTGTTTAAATATACACGGCGGTCAGCGCCGAATACGCCGAATACGCCGAATCGAATATACTTTACTACTTTATATACAGATCGAATACTATACTAACTACTTTATAAAATTTTAATAGACCAAATATAGAATTAAAATAAAGTTATTTTAAAAAGAGCATTTAAACTAAACGAAGTCAATAAGTGTCTTTTTAATTAGTTATACTTATTAATCGATAGATGGCGCACTAAGTATCGATTTGAATGGATTTGAAATTGAATTCTTGATAACAAGAACAGCTGTCAATAATTATGATAATATTATATTATATTACTAGCTGTCCCGGCAAACGTTATTTTGCCATATAAATAATTTTTGGTATGAAAAATAGATGTTGGCCGATTCTCAGACCAATATCCTCACAATATGCTCACATAATTTCATGAGAATCGGTCAAGCCGTTTCCGAGGAGTATGGCAACGAAAACTGTGACACGAGAATTTTATATATTAGACGAGTAGCTACGCTACATCCTATGCAAGTTTATACAATTTTTTATCTGATAGATCCTTGGATCGTGGAAAAACGAGACACAATAGCCTTTCTATTGTTATCGCAATCGCCGGTGACCGCTTGAGGTTTGAAGTATTAAAATTGTTAAATTACTTAGCACAATATTATGTTCACTTCACTGATAATATATTATTTTGTGAGTGTGAACTGTGTAATAAGATACGTAAAATATACGCGAAGGTTTACCTACTAGTGTAACTAAAAAGAGTGAAATTATTATTATTTTTAACAAAAAATTAAAACCGACTTCCAAGGTAAAAACAATATTAACATTAATATGAACTAAAAAGTATTAAATAATTTTTGCTATCTAATAGTGCCTTTTTCCGAATTCGGCTAAACCTTGACTATTTCTGTACTCAATCTTCATAATTTTGAAGTCGGTGCCAGTTCCAAAAGTTTCAAATATTCTGTCAGAGGACTGAAGATTCAGCTATCTGGTACCGACTTCAAAATAATGAAGATTGAGTACAGAAATAGTCAAGGTTTAGCCGAATTCGGAAAAAGGCACTATTAGATAGCAAAAATTATTTAATACTTTTTAGTTCATATTAATGTTAATATTGTTTTTACCTTGGAAGTCGGTTTTAATTTTTTGTTAATTTATATTTGAAATTTTCGCATCCTATGATATATTATGTGTTAAGTAAGCCATACACGCTACGGTCTACCGGAGAGGTCCACCTATTCAAGTATGCCTGATTTTGTGCTAGTCGCCTGCGCAGGTCCAGAAAACTGCACAGATCTATTCCCACACACATTCCGGTCTACCTGCGCAGTGCTCAGGCATACCTGCACAGGTGGACCTCTCCGATAGACCGTAGCATGTATGGTAGGCATTAGTCTGAAAAAATTGGTACGTTCTCTTCGTAATCAAGATATTTTTAAGCTATTGCATAAAAGCTAGCATAGCTTTTAACACATGACCATGTGTTAGGTAACTTTACGTTAGAAATCACGTCGCTTAAGTTCGGCAGACATCGGCACGTTGTTTGTGTGCGTGCGACTAGACGTATGCGTGTAGACTAGCTATTGCTTAATTCAAAAGCTCAGTCCCGAAGTGCCACACTTATTTTTTTAAGAATAATAACATTTTCGGAAGCACTATGAATTAAACCGGGTATAGGTACGGTTCTCTACGAAATAGTTTATATTTTATTATTAATTGAAACTTTATTTATTATTATTAATTGAAACTAAGTTGAATGAATGAATTTTCAAAATATCAATTTTCTTTAGAACGACGGTAATTAAATTTCATGCAGTTCCTATAGCTAGTCCACTTGAAGTTCGATTTCTGCGAGGTGCAGACGAGCCCCTGTTGACACACGCTCGACCGCTACATGACAACTTGGTGATATGGCTTTTAGTAGCCTATATAGCAGCGTTTGCATATTATAGTTTCGGTGGTATAAATTAATATGCTATTTTAAAAGAACTCAAAGGTTATTTAAGAAAATAATTTAAATAAACCTAATTTACTAGAAGGCGGAAATAGCCTTAACCTGTTTACCTGTTTCTTCTATTTATCTATTTATTAAAATAAAAATGAATTTTAAATATTGTTAGTATCGTCAAAACTCAAGAGGGGCTGAATAGACTTGGCTAATTTTAGTCTTGAAATATTCGTGGAATGTCGCAACCACCTCAGTGGAGGCGAAAACTATAACTATATTAATAACTCTGCTGCGTCCACCTGTGTGAGCACACATGACAATTTCGCCTATGCGGCTAGTCCGCACTAGACTATGGCATTCTATATCGTGATGGTCTAGCAGGTCAATGACCGCGTAGGCTGCCAACTAAACTATACACACGTGTCCATCTGGTAATCACCACATAAACGATGAACACGGTTTCTATACTGTGCAGTCGCATGGCTGCCAACTAAACTATACACACGTGTCCATCTGGTAATCACCACAAACGATGAACACGGTTTCTATACTGTGCAGTCGCCTCCAACCACCCCTTATAGCGCCCCTTACCACACGGCTCAACCGAGCGTTCTATAGCTAAGGTCTAAATCAAACCCACTCAACAGTAGGCAGTAAACACTAGATGTGACCAACCGGCCACAAACTGCCACACGGCTCAACCGAGCATTCTATAGCTAAGGTCTTTTTTTTTTATATCGCAGGGGAAACCCATCATGGGTGCCCCGGGTTGGGTACCCCGGGAGTATGTGAGACTCTTACTCACTAAAACCACCTGCGGTTCGCCTTCAGCCGTATAACGGAGGGAAATCCCGGATCTGTCTAACACAGGACTCCCTCCACGACTGGCCGGTCTATCTCGGACCGGACTTCCACCAAAGTAAGGGAACGCTTAGGCGAACTAAAGCGTTCCCTTCGGCGCCGGGACTGACAAAGGTTCCCATCCTGACCCGGAGCCCCGTTAGACAAGAGTTTGGAGGTTCGCGTAGCGACGCATCCGCACTCCCGTCCTACGCCGGCGGAGCGGCAGAGAGGTGGGGTCATTCTCTCTGTCCCGCTCCGTGGCCTCTTTCTGCGACATGACAAATTCGCAGAAAGAGACCGCCGCCTGATAGCTAAGGTCTAAATCAAACCTACTCAACAGTAGGCAGTAAACACTAGATGTGACCAACCGGCCACAAACGACTACAATACCTCGTATAATAAGTTAACTAAACGATCGACTCATTGTTCGCAATCTAAATACAGTATCAACATGTTACATATTACTATCTAGACGATTATAATATTATTATACATAAACATAACAGTTTCGAGGCGTTGGATATCCTCGATGAACTGAACACACAGCCTAAATAATAACGTTTAAGATCACAATATTTAAATAATGATAATAATGACTCACTGATAAGACTGCGCCGCGTGCTCGCCCGTCTGCGGTTCTCGATCGTCTGTCTGACAGCAGCTGTCCCTAGTGACATGCGTCACCAGAGAATATTACAACTACCCTCCTATGATTTTATAATATGAATACCGTTGTTTACCTTTATTACCTACAAGTTCGCGCGATTCGCGACATGGAAGTCAAGGGAAGGTTTAATTAGGAGGTAACTGATATGAAGTTCACCGGGACACGAGACGTCTAGTAGGTAATAATAATAATTACTACTAGACCAAGCCAACTAGAAGAATGTCAAACCATGCTTTCTCGGACTTATGCAATTTGCATTGCTAGCGACGTGCGTAAGTGCGAGAGGGCAATCTTTGACATTCGTCTAGTTGGCTTGGTCGAGTAGTAAAGTATAGATATTGCCTCTTGAGCTTGGTACTACTAATATATTATATTCTGTACTTGAGCGAACTCCGGCACACAGGAAATTCAGTCTTGTTTAGAATTAACATTATATTGAATTTCCCATACAGGGTGTAGCAGTGATGAAAGAACATTTTTTTCATGATTTGTATGTGCAAGAGCCTCTGAAGTATCATAAGTTTGCCCATATAAAAGTTTAAAATAAAGTTATTCTTTCAGCACTGGTACTTTTGACAGTGAACTCTATCTATGGGACTTATCCATACCCTAAAGTATTGTCGCTTCGTTTTGTTACATCCTGTTTAATTTAACAATTGCCCAACTAGCAAAATGGTCTTAGGAATAGTAGCTTATAATGCATGAAGTCCGCCAAAAGCCACAGAATAGTTTTGATTGATGTATGTTGGCTTATTATTGCACTTTGAAATGCTAATCTAAGCATAGTCCTAAAGTAGCACTATATGAGACTCTAGCTCTATGTCAAGTATATAAGTATAAATAAAATCATAACCAAGACTAACACATCTCTACAAATATGCGTTGTGAGGATGCGTACAAGCCTTGTAGTCTTGGGTACGCTACTTATTGTACAAGCGATGCTAGAATTACTGAAATAGCAAGTATCGTGGCTGTTACAGCATTAAAAACATTGAATTGGTCCCATGCTCTCATAAATGATAATTAATCCTGATAAAGTCTTGTATGTTGCGTTTTTAAAATCTTGAATAAACGCATTATGGATTTAAAAAAAATGGACACAACTAAAGCGATGTGGTGGATTCAGAAAAAAAGTTACGGCTAAATATAAAAATTTGCACAAAACGACAAGTACAAACATTATAAACCAAGAAAAGTGCAGTGAACAATCTAGTGGTTCCGTACATTTTCTAGAACAGTAGGTATGTCTCTCATACTGTTAATGAATATTTTTAAAACTATAGATAGTCTTAGTAATGCTGCAATGCTACTTAAGGTAACAAACCTTTAACCATAAAATATTTATTGTATATTATTTTTATAGTTTTATTTATAATATGGCAATAACAATAATTTTAAGCATAAGTAATGTTCGCAAGGTATTCATTGTCTCTCTGAAACAAATAATCCATTAAAATTATGAACTTATGACAAAGTCAGACTAGTAACCTAAGCTAATATTTATTTTAATCTTAAACGGTTTTTTGATAACATTCGCAAGTAACCCCAATTTAACATGGTTTCAAACTGTCACACTCTAAATCGGAGCATAAGTCTTACAATAGCATAATGTCGGACTTTACATCTTATAATAGTTTTGTATCAGTTTGTATATAAAAAAAATATATTTAATTAAAATTAAAAGTAAAAATAACAAGGGGGCATTGAAAATACACCATGTAAACACATATAATATATCAACGAAAAACTTACCTTCGCACTTAAAGCTGGGCGCATGAGGTCGCAGTCAGGCCAAATCACTATTATTTTAATGGCGTTATATATTGCTTATAATATAATTTGTTATAAATTGACAAACACGCGTGACGCACACACGGAGTTCTGTGCAAATCTATTAGTCTCATAACGATTCTAGTTTAGCAGTACTGAAGATATGTAGCACGATACAGTGCGTTTTGAAGATCAAATTAAGGCTAATTAGCATTTTTCCTGATCTGTACAAAACAAATTCAAAACCAAAGATCCTGAATTTGTGCCCAAACGTGGTTTTAAGGTAGTCTATGTGACTGTTCTAAGTCTACTTCATAAAGCTTCAAGTCTTCACGAAAACGCAAATCTGACTTAATCAGAACCAAATTTTGCTAGTGGGGTGTAGCCCGTCTGCGTGGAACTAATCTATGAAATTTCAATTCCTAATTCAAAATACAGCGTCCATTTTTCCACTCGCTACTGTGAATTAGAATCGTATAAATATTATTCTCGTACATAAACAATCTGTTATCGCGAACTCTTAACGGCCATTAGTGTGATTGCAATTGTAAATAAAAGAATGTTGCGAACCAATTAGGATATTGTTTCTGGAAACCGCTTAGCTGTATTGAAAATAAATATTCCTATATCATGTCAGCCATCAGTCTCCATGAGATTTTTTTCTTGAGCCAAAGAATTATAACTTTGACGTTTTGTGTATCATCCCAAAAAATAATAATCGGCCAAGTGCGAGTTGGACTCGCACACGAAGGGTTCCGTACCGTTATTAGGCCAAAAATTGTGATTTTTGTATGGGAGACCCCCTTAAATATAATTATATTATTTTGTTTTTAGTATTTTTTGTTATAGCGGCAACAGATTTACACAATCTGTGAAAATTTCAGACGTCTAGCTATAGCCGTTCTTGAGATACAGCCTGGCGACAGACAGACAGACTGACAGATGGACGGACAGACGGACAGACAACGAAGTCTTAGTAATAGGGTCCCGTTTTTACCCTTTGGGTAGGAACCCTAAAAAACATGCGTTTAGTTACTGATGGAGTTATGTTCTTTAGATCATTTAGAACACGATTGCAATCTCAATTCAAAAAAAAGAAATGTTTGTGGGTTAGTACACAAAATATGCTTAACAGCGACTATAAATTATATGAGATAGTTTTAAGAACTAAAAATTGTTCTGTACTGGCATATGATCTATAAAAATATCAATTATCATGATGTATGTTATTTTGTAGCTATGTAGCCTGTACCTAGAATCCTAATCAACTTTTTAATGCAAGATCATTATAGCTTCGTTTCTTCTTCATTTCTGTCGTTTTCTAACAAAGCTAATATTTGGTATACTCGTATGACGACCTCCGTGGCTCAATTAGTTGAGTGTGTGGCAGCTCAAGCCGGGGGTCGCGGGTTCGAATCCCGCCGACGGAACAAAAAGTTTTTCAATGTTCCTGGGTCATGGATGTGTATTAAATATGTGTATCATATAATAAAAATCCTAAATATATGCATAGTATAAAAGTATTAAATATATTTCCGTTGTCTGGTACCTGTAACACAAGTCTTTCAGGTACTTAGCACGGGGCCAGACTGACGTGGTGTGGAGCGTCCATAGACATTATAATATAATATTATATTTATTTAATCTTACATATGAAATTATCGTGTCACAATGTTAGTTACCGTACTCCTCCAAAACGGCTTTACTGATTTTTTACCAAATTTTATATGCATAAACAGTAGGTCTGAGAATCGGCTACTGGCTACGTTTTATATTTATGAGTGCATTTGTTGAATAAATAAAAGTAAATTATTACAAGTCGAGACTGACAGCGACCATTGTTTGTGCGACGAGATAGCGATGGACGTTGCCATGGTGCCATACTTATTTAGTCACTTCAATAAAATAATATTATCGGCAAAATACTTTATATAAAATGTATTATGCTATAAATGAATATTTTAATGATGAAATGGATGACGTTAAAAGCTAATATTTCTGACATGATTCTAATTGTAACATTTAAAACATTAACATAATATGTAACATTAAAATTAACATTTGACATTATTAAATATTCATTATTTGGACAAAATAATTTTAAGAAATACAGTTAATTAATTAAAATAGAACGACATAGGGAAATTATAATATTATATGTCTGAACCCATTAAAATGTAAGCATCTACTGTACCATATTCTTAGCAAATAAATAAATTTGATTTGATATATTATATTATATGGCAAAACAACGTTTCCTGGGTCAGCTAATTTTCTATATATATGAGACTACTATTTTAGCGTTTAATTCTGGCTGGATCGTAAAGTTGGGATCTTTATACACTCATATGAAGGTATCGTGAGTATCTGCTATTTCAAAACTAGTTAGTGTAGTAGTATTTAATTCAAATGCCTTTTAAGACGTTATTAAGTCCTTCTAGCTACAGTCATAATAGTTAAAATATAATTGGATGCTATTACTTCGTAAATTAAAGATGTTTGAAAATGTTTTAATTAACAATTTATTGTATACTTATAAAAAACAATTAATTTCTTTTAAGAAAAGAATTGTTATTTTTAGAGATGTGAGATGTGCCGACTAGTCGGTATAGCCGACTATCCGGGCCACTTTCGTAGTCGGCGAATACTTACTTTTTTGCTATTATTGAAATTAAATTAAAGAAAAACTTTGATTATTTATAATGTGTACTATAATATTATGTCACACTCAATCAGTCTTACACATTTTAAAATTAAATGAAGTATTTCTGAAATTACTTGCTATTTATAGAGTTCTTTTTTTTTAATCCGCAATAACGTCCGTTATAACATATCAAATTGTCCAATTCTTCTGAATAATTTCCTCTCATTAACCACTTTCTTCCCACGCATGGAATAAATTATAACGTAATATGTGGAATGAGACCATAATGAATGGGGTTAAATGTCCCACGTCCCCATTGCTGGAATTCTCTCGTTTCATAAGTTTTTATTGCCCTCACTTATCACGCCGACACTAGGCCTTAAAACGGAAAACACATAAATTGTGAGAGATCGTGAGGCATTTACATACGACAATCGGATCCGAGATAGGTATTAAGTAACCCGTGTAATTCGTATGTCATCATCTTCGTACGGTCATTAGGAACGAGCCGCAGTATAAATAATTACAGTATACCATCCTTATAATAGACCAAATGTAAATTAGAACACGCTGTAGTGAGATTTCAGGTATCTCCAAAAAGATATATAGCAGAGTAACTTTTGAATAGACCAAATGTAATTAAATTATATTAGTGTGATTTGAGATAACTTGAAGAAGCGAAACAGTATAAGTACAATGTCACGAGCACGTAAAATTTGTTACTGTTGAGCGAGTTTGATTTCAAAGTTATGACTGAGTTTCTCTACTGATTACTGAACGATACATCTCTGTGGTATTACCGTTCAGTAGACTTCCATAATCCGGCTAAGTTATTAGGCGACATTTTCCCTCGGTGACGCTAAGGGGAGGCGTCCCCTCAAGTCGGGCGGGTTATACGCAGGAGCCCCGCCCTCTAGCTACCCCGGCGCTCATTCACTCGAGGCCCGGAGCCCGCGCGAGTGACTGTTTCTCGCGTTCCCGTCTTACGTCGACATAAACAAGCATACGTCTCACAACCTGGATTAAACTTTAAGGTTAGTTTTATTTATTTACTTCTAAAAACCCCCCTTATAGGTTCTATAAAGGCTTTTGGCACAATAAGTTCAATGTAATGTAACTGTTGCTTCAAGCGTCGCGACACTTTGGTTTTCAGGTGTTTTATGAGACATTTTCTTTAACACCTTTTGTGTCATTTGAAATGAATCTTGCGAGAGAAGACCTTGAATTTGGCAGGCTCTTTGATGCTCAAACGGGGTCAAAAATAAGACGAGTGTGACTTTTTGTAACGTTATCTTCTGTATTTAAAAAATTGTTCTATGTTATCATTGTAAGTTATAGTTATTATGTTGAAGTTTTGATACAATTTTTATCTACAGCTACACAGCTATGAGTAAGTTATGATTTTTTTAAATTCAAATTAGAATAGTATCTGTTGAAGATACAAAATAAACATAGAGTTGTTATACTAATTTCGGTACACGTACGTTCTTTTATATATTAACTCCTACTATAAATTTAAAAGTAAATCGTCTATAAAGGTATTCATTATAGAACCTAGATCGTAGACGTAACTATTATAGAAATTAAAGCTTCTATTTTAATAACCCTCGTTAATAATGTGTTGATAGCGTAGGTGTACTCCACTCTAGACAATTATAATATCACCCATTATATAAATATAATGTAGAAATATATATTTTTAATGAAATTGGTTACAATATCACCAATTTGGTTATTTTAGTCCACTCACACTAGCTATCTGCCTCGACTTCACACGGGTGCGATGAAGCTAATTAAAGTAAATCTCTAAAATTATTATTAATGTTTCTCCAGTTTTTTCATGGATTTTTATGTAAAATCAACCTCTTGAATCATTATATTATGGATTTAAAAAAAGGAGTTGCGTAGTTTTAAAGATCCTAACATACATATAGAGACGGACAGCACGAGGCCTTTGCTATAAAGCAAATTTTTATCCCTTGCTGTTTCGTTTTTAGGGTTTTACTTATGCCAACACCATTTTTTTATCTTAACATAATTAAAAGTGATGAAAAGTAAAAAAAAATAGTTACCGTCAATTCTTGTTAATAGGCGTTATAGGCCTGTTATTTCAGACCACCTTGACCTCCATAGTAAATAGTGTATGGTAAAATTTTGTTATTGATTTTGTTTACTTTAATTATCCTCACCACTTAACAATATTTGAAACTATACAACAAGGCTGCTCAACCTTTTTTACAGTGGGGCCAAACGGTGGATTCCGACATTTATAACGGGCCATTAGCTTAGGCTTAATTAAATATAATACCAATGAAACTTCAATGGGTTATATTATAAGCATAATTTTTTTTTTAAATATTAATGAGATTTTTGCAGTTGTATATATTTTAACAATAATTATTTATTTATGTTGGGAGATAAATCTGATGTTGACAGTAGCAACAAGTCAAAAATATGTTGCTCAGTTAATGATGTGCGGTATTTATATTTAACATACCGTAATTATTTTTCACAGACATAATAATATATTATGTTGATCCAAAACTACATAAAAACTGTAACGCTAGATCAGTTATTGCAGGACAGTCTTCTTTTGGTACCAATTTCCAGAAATCTGCAAAATCTTCTGAAGAATTTTGAGGTTTCGAAATTCGACGACACTTTTTCGACATAAAGGGTTTTCAATGATTGATGATTTTACAGTTTTACGAGTTCTAACTGAATATTAGGGTAACTAATAGTTAGTTACCCTAAAACTGATTCAGAAAGGATTTATGAAAATATTATGTATATTATCCTACGCGGCAGCCAATTAGGCGGGATTTTTCAGTTTAGCGGGATATTCAAAACTTCCTTGTGCGGGCCATTAAAAATTCTTTCGCGGGCCATAATGTGGCCTGCGGGCCTTGGGTTGAGCAGCCTTGCTATACAATATACATTTTGGCTATAATTATTGATATAGATTTTTGTTAAGTACTTCTTTCGTTATTCGTTATTCCTTGACTAAATAATATCCATTTTTTAAGATTAAGATTGTAAAAATAGCAGATGATAATAATCTAGCTTTTATTTTACATACATTCGCAAAATATTAAGTGAGATTTTATACCATCAGCCAGCACCAAAAACGGTCAATATAGCGATATCCTCATCTGTATTCGAGTATTTACGTTAAGTCCCCCATAAACATGACGGCTGTTTAATTTAATCGATTGATCTTGGTCCGACTTGACCGGATTCGTGAACACACAAGGGAATGTACTATCAGAGAAGTTGATTCCTATCCAGATGGGGAACCTACGTAGTTTGGTCGCGTTACGTCAAACCCAGCCGACAGATCACTATTAACATTGAATTGACATATTCGACCAAATAACGTTGGTCTATCAATTGCATAGGACTCAATTTCCTCGATGGTACAAAACGGGTATGTTCAGATCGGCCTGTCGATCATGAGTCCGACTACAACGATCGGTCTCCCCCTAAACAAGGTGTAACAAAACTAAGTGATAATATTTTAGGGTGTGTATGATTCCCGTGTATAGAGTTCACTGTGAAAGTAGCAGCGCTGGAAGAGTATTTTTTTCACTTTTGTTTGGGCAAACTCATGGCGCTGGGGCGCTTGTATGAGCAAATCACAAAAAAATTTTTGCTCGTCACACAGAGCTGAGCTCCGTCGTGTCTCGTCGTTAGCCGCAGCCTGATGATGATGAAGACCCCGGTAATGTGCGCTCATGAGTTCATATACATCTCAACATATCACACTGTAATTATGTAGGCTAATTAATTTTCGCCCTCTTCTCGGAATTATTTAATTAAAGTCTATGGTTCTCTATTCTTGTATAATGTGTGTTCCACAAAAATCGTTTACATGTTATGCCATATTATATTGCTCACTTTTAAAACATGGTTACGAAGGCTTACTATTGTGTATTAACTCCGCAGAAACCGTATAATGACGTGATAAAATCTGTTATATTATTATATTATATGTTACGCTTAAAGACCGAAATCGCTCAATGAGCGATAAAATAGCTCACAACGCGTTGTGGTCACAGTGAAACAGCTACGACGCGAAATTCGCGTTGTGGCTCAAATGAAAACGGTCACGACGCGTTCTGGCAATCACAAAAAGACCATAACGCGAAATACGTGTCGTGGCTGATATTCGTTTTTCTTGATTTGTTCTTGATTGATTAATCGTGGTATGGAAGATTATAATATTTGAATTACCACGCGTACTATAAAATTTTAATAATATTAGTACGGAATACGGATAGTATGGAACTATGGATATATTATAAATAATAATGATAAACACGTTATGCAGTGATTTAGTAAAAGAAAAAATATTTTGTAGTACGTGTGGTAATATTTCAAATAAATATGATCTTCCATATCTATGGACGATTAATAAATCAAGAACAAATCAAGAAAGACGAATAGAATATCAGTCACGACACGAATTTCGCGTTATGGTATTTTTGTGATTGCCACAACGCGTCATGGCCGTTTTCATTAGAGCCACAACGCGAATTTCGCGTCGTGGCTGTTTCACTGTGACCACAACGCGTTGTGAGCTATTTTTTCGCTCACTGAGCGATTTCGGTCTTTGAGCGTAACATATACAATATTACGTGATAAATCCATTCACATGTAGGTAGCCGTCGATGTCATAACGAAAGTATTAAATAAACTAAATTCAGTTATCTTTGGATCTTGACTACAAAAATTAAGAAAACAATAGAGTGTAGCAGCGCTACGGAGGGTCTACGCGCTACGAAAATCGTAGCACTCGCTACGAGAACGTGCAGGCGCTACGAGAACCGTAGAACATGAGAAAAAATAGGCAAACTGCAGGCCAACGAGCAATTGGATAGTCAGAAAGCGGCTACAGTTCCTCAAGGGCTGCAACATCTAAAGGCTCGTCCACATTTGTATCATTTGCGCGATCAGATTTCCGTCGCGTATCATCAAAGCGTATCAAAATGATCGCGCGTATCATGCGCGTATCATACGCCCCGGTCGCCATTAACCGCGTATCTGATATGTGTCGTATCAAATACGCGCATGATCGGCAGAATGATCTAATATGTGTCCACACTACGCATATGCATACTACTAATAAGCATGGAGTTACAGGTGCGTTGCCGGCCTTCTGGGTACTTGTTCCGCCGGAAGATCTTTCTTTGAGCCTGTCCAGATGTACTCGCGCGTAAAACGCTTGTAATGATCGGAACTCTCGAGAAAACGTGCGAGCGACGCGCTAGTCGAGATACTTGGGCGCCATCGCAGCATCCAAAACTACGCACGAGTCCGTTTCGAATGGACGTATTTGATTGGAGCGTGATAACTTCGAGTCCATGTTTGTAGCGTAAAAACGCGCGTGAAACGCGGTATCTGGGTATAATGGAAATTAAAACGCACGTGTGGACTTCGCGCGTCAAACGCCTCATCTGGACAGGCACTTTGGGGTACTTAATCCAGCAATGAATATGGAAAAACAACGTATGTCGGGTCAACAATTATATAAACTGGACTAGTGCGTGACAGTAGCGGTATAAATCGTTTAGCTGGCAGTGACGCGGGCTTGTGTAAGAGAACCTTGACTTGTGACTCGATCGCCAATACTAATATTGGCTGATGACACAACTAGCTTTAAAACTGACACCTCACAAAACTTGGCTAGCTTTAAATCTTTTTTGTGATAAATTAAACTTTTGCTGCAATATTATGAAATCAAATTGCTATCGTACAATCGGCGGCAACAATCATCAATCAGTGAAAAGTGCCAGACAATGGCCAGACATGGGCCAGACACTATATTTTATGTAATGACATAATAATATTTTTTTAAAGAATACCTGAAGAGTGACGACTGTATATAAATTTCATCACGCGTAAATTTTGCTCAAAGATAAACTGTATCTTTCATAAAGTGTAAGCCATACACGACTATTTAATTCTCTCAACTTGATCAAATTCTTAAAAAAACATTTTGAACGAGGTAAAAAGTGAAAAAACTTGTGGGTTTAAGTGACAAATTATAAGCCTCTTGCCCTCGCGAGCTTAAAGCCGAGCCCTCTCAGAGATCAGAGGGCAAAACGGCGTTTACTGAAAAATTAAAATAGTTTTATTTTCAAAGTTTCATTTGAATAACCCTTTAGAAAGGCAAGAGCGTATGTGGCCTAATGGGTAGACCGTCGGTTTGCACTCGAGAGGGTGCAGGTTTGATCCCGGGTGGAGCCGTGTACCAATGAGAAAATTTCAGATCTCAAGTACCATCGAGGAAATTGATTCCTATGCATTTGAGAGACCAACGTCATTTGGTTGATCATGTCAATACAATGTTAATTGTGATCTGTCGGCTGGGTTTGACGTAATGCAACCAAACTACGTAGGTCCCCCATCTGCATAGAAATCAATTTCTCGGATAGTACATAATACGGACGCTCGTACGGTGAAGGAAAATATCGTGAGGAAACCTGCAGACGGTTGGTCCCAGAGGCATTGACCTGCTCATTCCTCTGGACTAGGCCGACTATGTTGCGAGAATGTCGTATGTGCTTGGGCAACCATACGGACATTTAAAATCTTGTCCCAGGCACTACAGTAGTTGAAGAGTGGTTACTTTGCTCTGAAAATCCGTACTAATATTATAAATGCAAAAGTGCGTTTGTCTATCTGTCTTCTTCACGCCCAAATCGCTGAATCAATTTTGCTGAAAATTGGTATGGAAATGCTTTGAGCCCCGGGAAAGGACATAGGCTACTTTTTATCCCGGAAAAATGTACGGTTCCCGCGCGATAAACGAGTTTTGGCGCAACGGAGTTGCGGGCATCATTTAGTACTTTATAAATCATCCACAATGGATGCCAAAGCCTTGTTTAGAAAGACAATAAATAGTTTTCATATTTAGAATTTGGATTAATACATTAAGGTTCCCGTAGATCAGTATTGGTTTGAGGAAGAGTCAGGCGCCGAATAAATACAATTACTATTATGCAATGGTATTTTCTTGATTATTTAATAATAATTATGCTCTTTAAGTTACTTTCATATATCTTTATTATGATACCATACGCGTCGCGTCTCGATGTTAGCTGACCCTAACCCTTACCTCACATACGTCGTATTTTCATTTGTAAGTCAAGGCTACAGGAACCACGCGAGCACACACGACGACACATATTCGTCCAATGTACAGTCGGCATCACAAGAGTTTACTTAGCTTTAAAACTGTTATAATCCATACTTATATTTTAATATTATAAATGCGAAAGTGTGTCTGTCTGTTTGTCACCTCTTCACGCCTAAACCACTGAACCGATTGTTTTTGAAATTTGGTATGGAGAAACTTTGTGTCCCGGGAAAGGACATAGGGTACTTTAATGTACGATTCCTGCGTGATAAACGAGTTTTGTGCGCAAAGGAACACAACGGGCGACATCTATACTGTACTCTAACTGTACTGTAACTACTTGTAATTTTCTATACAAAGCCGAGATTGACAACATTTGACACTTCATTGTCAATCGCGGTTTATATAAAAATGATGACAAGTTTTTGACAGGGAGTCAATGACTGCTACCGCCATGTTTCGCCGAGTACAGTATAGTAATTTATATGTAGGCTACGAGAATTTGGCGAAGCTTGCGACAAAATTTTCTTTCTTTCCCGCGCACTAAGTTGCGAATATGATTAAATCTGTAAAGCAAAATATTATTTTGCGGAAACCGTTAATTTTCTCGTAATAAAAAGAAGCTTATTTGTTTATGCTTCCATGTGTCGATCTATACAGCATTATTTTCGTAGTATTCATTCAATGCATAGATAAATGTTCAATATAAATAAACAAACATTTCCTCTTTAAAATACTAAGTATAGATTTGATTCTATCCACTGTTCTACTGTACTTACCTATGTTATATTTAAATTAAGTATTTATAGATTTTTCGCAACTTATTTTGTTGACTGTACTTACTATTTGGTCGGCCCGGAAGATGTCGGCGTTCGCATAGCATATTACTATTCTCTGCTTTAAATCGTAAAATGTAATATTTGAGCTCACGATACCGACGCGAAGTTTACATAAACGATGTAGGGCTGCCTGTATCGTATTAAAGAACTTTTAAACAATTTGAATTAAAGAAAGGTAGCATAAGATCGAAGGAGCTTTTAGTCCTTATTATTATATTATATTATTTAAAAGAATGATTCTTGTTATAAGAAACGAGCAAAAAGATCATCTGATAAAAATATAGCATAAAGTCAGTCAGTAATCACTGCCGTCTTCCGTGGACATGATGAAGTGCATGGAGGAGCACTGCTAATCAATGTGATGATGATTGTAGATGACAGTCACTTATAGAGGTGATGAGAAAGACATTAAATGTTGTCAATCATCTGGCAATTATTTATTTAAAAAATCGGCCAAGTGCGAGTTGCACTCGCGCACGAAGGGTTCTGTACCGTTATAGAGCAAAAATAGGCCAAAAATTGTGTTTTTTGTATGGGAGCCCCCCTTAAATTTTTATTTTATTTTAATATTAATTAATAAAGTAGACATACAATAAAGGCCTTTGTGAAAATATTATGTGCCTACCTGTTGCCATTACTAAAATAGAACAAAAAAAGCCGAAAAATCACGTTTGTTGTATGGGAGCCACCCTTAAATATTACTTTTATTTTGTTTTTAGTATTTGTTGTTATAGCGGCAACCGAAATACAGAAGTCTACTTATAGCGGTTCTTGAGTTACAGCCTGGAGACAGACGGACGGACGGACGGACGGACGGACAGGCATCGAAGTCTTAGTAATAGGGTCCCGTTTTTACCCTTTGGGTACAGAACCCTAAAAACACCCAATTGACATGTTTTTCCGATATTATTCCATAAATCAATGCCGTGCTCGATGGACGTCGTTTACGAAATATCCCGTAAATTGGCGAAACATTTTAATCTGTGCGAGCGAGTGTTATCAGATGAGCGCGCGGTCGCCGGTCGATCAATAGCTTTAATAAATTATTACCGCCGGCGTCGCCTCCACAATACCGTTTACGTTACACACGATCAACTCTCCAAGAATCTTTTCTTTCTCCTCGAAGCCTTCAAACGTCTATTTTCATTTAATGTCAGGTCCTTTATAGGACTTAATGTTAAAGATAGACTTTCAAAGTATGTGTCTTTATTATAATAAATGACAGTCATTGAATGCCGACGTGGTCCAGTCGTTCGGAGCATGGCTCTTGACTCGGAGATCGTGGGTTCGATTCCCGCGTTGGAAACATGTTATTTCCAAGTTTGGTTAGGACAATGCAGGCTGATCACCTGATTGTCTGTCAAGTAAGATAATCCATGCATCGGATGGGCATGTAAAAAGTCTGTCCTGTGCCTGACCTCTCGAGTAAAAGGAATAGAGAGTCCTCTTTTGTACTGCGCACACACTTGGGCACTATAAAAATTACTCCTGCGTAACTGGTCTGGTTTCAATGAAACCGGCCACCGTCACCGAAACTGGCGTGGGAGTATTATTATTATTATTACAGGACAGCGACGATGTTTTGTGAATGTTAGTGCATTAAGGGCGGCTATTCATTTGCGATCAGTTGTGAATTGTGATCGAAACATTCGATTTGTGAAATGAGTGGTCATTCTAAGATGCATAAGAGCAATATGAAATTAAAATGTCAAAACAGCTTAACTCCTCTTAATATTTTGATTATGCGCTGCATCGCGTCTCGTTACGTCTCGTCACGGTATAAACAGACCCCAAAAGTAATAAAATTGAAAACTTGAAAGACTTAAAAATAAAGAAGTCACACAAAATATTTCAATTTAAATCCTTTCCAATTGTAAAAAAAGAACTTAGATCTTCACAGTAACGTTCAGGGAATCCTTTTAAAATAATTTTCAATATCTAAGCTAGGAAGTCGACAATCGAGTATTTGTAACGAGTGGACAGTAATGGATTCACGTTTTTCACCTTTTAATAGTCGGCTGCATCGGACGGCACCGGCGTTGAATTTTAACAAGCAAAAACGATTGTATGAATAAAGTCTCGTGAAGTGACGAAGTTAAAAGGTCGTTACTCGTTAGTCGTTGCTATTTCCATAATCGTCGTACGATTGTAATATTGACGGGTCCTCAATTATCTTCACATCCCGGTAGCGCTTGTTCGAAATTTCGAGCTCATAGAACCGGTGTGACGGTGTGTTAGCTTTCTATTGTTATTATAAAGAAATGTTATTAGTATTAAAAATATGTGATATCCATAAAAAAGCAAACAATAACAAACCGCACGCATACTCATAATACCGAGAAAATAGATATGTATATTTTCCTAACCTGTTTACTTTTTTTAATTTAATTGTTTCTATCTCTCTGCGCGGTCTGCGCTTGTATGTTTTATTTTTCATTTAATAATTTAATCAGCTTGCTTCATTTATGATTGAAAAATGCATCCTTGAAAAATATAAAATATAGTTTTCTATCTTAATATATATATTTCTTGTGTGCGTGTGTATGTGACTGAACTCCTCCTAAACGACTGGACCAATAATTTAGATGAAATTTTTTGTGTGTGTTCAAGGGGATCTGGGAATGGTTTAGATTCACAATTTTGTCCGCTGGACAATGTTTTTTTAATTAATTTTTAATTTATTAGTAGTTGTTGATTTTGGAATGTTTTACATTGGATCCGACAGTCGGCTGCCATCGCAGTGTCAAATTTTAAATAATATTCGAATTCGGATTTTAATTTTAGTCTGTCCGACAGTTAGCGCTTCGACCAAATTTTAAAAAAATACTTTATATACTTAATATGGCAAAGAAACGTTTGCCGGGACAGCTAGTATTTTATATTTTTCAAGGATGCATTTTTCAATCATAAATTGAAAAATAAATTATATAATAAATTGAAAAAAGTACATATAGTATTTTTACTATGTGTACTTTTTTCAATTTATAGTCTAAACCTACGAATAATAAAAACTAAGGAAGAGTAACTCCGTCAAGAAACATGCTCCAAAATACTTGTCAAAAAAGTGAATCTTAGGTACACATTTCAATACATTTGCAATATTTAGGTGGCCTTGAGCGGTATAAAGGTTGACGTTACATGACAGTTCGAAAGGAACCAAATTTTAAACGGTAATAGTATGGACTATGGGAGTTACGTTTCCTTAGTTTTTATTATTCGTAGGTCTAAACGCATTTTTTGAACAATTTATTTACTTATAATAATTATTCTCTGGTACTTCATTAAGATAACTCAATCAGTTAGAATGATTGTCAATTTTTTATCGCACGATGAAATAATCGCCTATCAGCAGATCTCGGCGGCGGCAACCCTACGCGCGCCGTAATAATAAATATTTCAGTGTCACTCGCACATTGAAATATTATTTCAAGGATGTTTCAACCTTTCCCGCTTCAAGAGTTCACCTACACAAATTTGGCTTTTATAGATATCTACGTAATAGAAAAAATGTTTGGTAGAATATTATAATAAACTAGTTAATATAAACGTTATACGTTTTCAAATGCCATGAAATTTTTTGATCGGTGATATGATTTATACATTACAATAAATATAATAAATCTGTAGAAATGAAAATTCTGTACATTAAAGATATTCAAAAAATAATAAGCGGAGGGTGTCACAACATCGCTATAGAAGCTGAAAAGTTAGTTAGTTTTTTTGTCTGTCTGTCTGTCGTCAGTCTGTCGTCTGTCTGTATGTTTGTTCCAGGATCACACGAAAACTGCTGATCCGATTTGAATGCGGTTTTTGCAGATATATTTGTCTTCTTCCAACTCAACATCTGGTGTATAAAAATCACCCCCCCCCCCTCTAAGGGGATCAAAGAGGGAATCAGATTTTTTATCAACTAATGAAGTAAAATACTTTAGCCGGCCGGCTGCCGCTTAGGGATTGATGGGTTAATAATAACATGAATAAGGACTCCTGTTCTTAATAAAGTAATACAATAAAACACTAATACTCTATTAATTCAAAGTCTTTATTAAATTTCAGAACAAGAGTTTCAACTCATCCGAACTTTAGGTCGTAAAAAAGAAATTATCTTCTCTTAAGTTTTTCTCGGAACTTGGAACTTTTCATTATTAATTTATTATTATTCTTCAAAGTGATAAGAATTTAAAGGAAATTTTATTACTTAAACCCTTTTCAAGTTAACTCTATCGTGATTTTTATTCCCGGTGCTCATATGTTCATTAATAAAAACGTATGTTTTCGAGTACTCTGAGTAATTAAAATAAATAAGTATAGTTATTATTCTTATGGCATTGGCAAAGGGTCTAGTGGAAACATAAATAACTGTGTCCGTACTCCGTACTGTATGTAGTTAATTTATAGGAAAAATCCTTAAAAATATTTTAGAGTATTATAGAGTACTTAGATGACTCCAGATGACTCCCTTAAAATTTGTTCATCGCGTGGGAAACGTGCATTTTCCCGGGTTGAAAAGTACCGTATGGCCTTTCCCGGGACTCAAAGTATCTCCATACCAAACAACAAAATCAGTTTAGCGGTTTAAACATGAAGAGGTAACAGTCAGACAGACAGCCATACTTACGCATTTTAAATATAACATATTGCATGGATAAAACACCTCAAAATGATGAAATCAACTAAACAGCCCGTCCTATTTATGAAGGACTCGAGAATCACGGAGGCGTGTTGGTTGTCTAATTTATTTCATGCTTATTTCGCAGGCGGCTCACAATAAAGACACAATTTCTGAAGAAATGTAACGTCCCTTTTCTAATCTTTTATGAATAATCTCTCCCGTTCCGTAAATACTTCGTGAATATTCTGTTTGGAACATCATCATCAACGTTTTATAGTGGTGATTTTGACGTGACAACGTCTTATAATTCGATATGGGTTGCGCGCACGAAAAAACATGACGCAATATGCGGCGTTACCTCGCTCTGAGGCGTTCCATTTAAGGCTATGGCGTTGTCACGTTCAACTATCGACGTCAGTAAACCGACTTTACAGACGACCGAGTTCGAGTCGAGTTCGAGTTCGAGTCGAGTTCGAGTTCGTGTTCGACACAAAACACTTATTTTTTAACCGACTTCCAAAAAACGAGGAGGTTATATGTTCGGCTGTGGATATTTTTTTATTTTTTTTTATTTTTTTATTTTTGTATGTTCAACGATTACTCCGCCGTTTGTGAACCGATTTTCGAAATTTTTGTTTTGTTGTATTAGGTTTCACTCCAATTTGGTCCCATTTTCACAAAGGTGGTGACCTGATGATGGGATCCATGAGTAATCGAGGGAACTCCTCGAAATTTATATGGGAACATATGGTGATTTTGGTTTTATGTGAAGCGTACTAAGAATACGCTACCAAAAAGTCAAATATTGGGTCAAGGTATACCATGGTTTCGATGATGCTGAGAGAACTCCTGATTCCTTATAGATACACGTTTGGGAGTTTCGGCGTTGTTTTAAGAACAGAAAGCATAAACTACTATGCAATTCATATTCATCATCATAATCATCATCATCATCATCGTCATCATCATCATTACCACGTCGTGTTAAGGTCACCAATGTATCATGGCACAGAATAGATAGTAGTACTGCAAGGCATAGGTATGGATATACTAACTCGTAATAATAATTATGTATTGTTACATAACAACACCTGTTTGTTTAATACACGGCGGTCGGCGCTACAGAGGCGACGGTGTCGCGCGGGCGACGCGTGGCGGCAAACGACAGATCGAATATTTTACTACTTTATATTATACAGATCGAATACTTTACTAACTACTGTTCACTTCACTGATAATATATTATTTTGTGAGTGTGAGTTGTGACTCATAATGTAAAGAAAAGACGTCTACGTCTTACGCCTTAAACTGGTCTTATGGTTCTGTAGGGTTACCCTGGGACGTTAATCCCTCTGGCGTAATATCAATTAAGACAACCAGTGAGTGTGAGCGAGAAGAATAATTGTAGCGAATTAGTTATATCAAATGCCGTCGAGTAAGCGATACCGCGATGCAGACGCTTAACAACGACATCTGTTGTTGAATTGCGGAACTAAATTTTCTTAGAAAATGTAAAGTTTACAAATCTCAACACTTAACAAATTGTAATAAAATACGTAAAATATACGCGAAGGTTTACGTACTAGTGTAACTAAAAAGAGTGAAATTATTATTATTTTTAACAAAAAATTAAAACCGACTTCCAAGGTAAAAACAATAATAACATTAATATGAACTAAAAAGTATTAAATAATTTTTACTATCTAATAGTGCCTTTTTCCGAATTCGGCTAAACCTCAACTATTTCTGTACTCAATCTTCATAATTTTGAAGTCGGTGCCAGTTCAAAAAATTTTAAATATTCTGTCAGAGGACTGAAGATTCAGCTATCTGGTACCGACTTCAAAATAATGAAGATTGAGTACAGAAATAGTTGAGGTTTAGCCGAATTCGGAAAAAGGCACTATTAGATAGTAAAAATTATTTAATACTTTTTAGTTCATATTAATGTTATTATTGTTTTTACCTTGGAAGTCGGTTTTAATTTTTTGTTAAAAATAATAATAATTTAACTTAAACGACTCACATTCATTACCTGTTTTGAAGTCATAGTTTGACTCGTCCGACACCCAATAATATTGTATTTGACTAATTTCGTTGCCAGTTCCAAGATAAAATTAACTTGTTCCTCGGGCACCCCAACTGATTTCTAAACATAGGGATTTCGTGGTTGGTTACCACTGTTGACACAGGATTTGCAGTGGTGCGAATGTGCTGTGGCCGGCATGCCATTTTCCCGTTAAAAAAATAGCAAACACTAAATATAGATATAGACGCCTCTATATCTAGACGGAGGCGTCAGTGTTACGACAAAACAATCACAATAAACACAAATATTTTGCTACCACGAGAATATATATTTGTTTCTCTGTTATTGAGGAAAATTCTAGCACATTCGAATTGTTTATTCAGGAGACAAATAACGACTCATCAGCCGCCATTTTCCTGTCGACGAAAACACTTTAATAAGATCACTCTCGTGTGCTACATACATAAACATGGTGCTTCACACAGATGCTATAACGTAATAATCTATGTATACAGATTACAGGATGTAACAAAACTAAGTGATAATACTTTAGGGTCTGCATGAATCTCGTATAAAGAGTTCACTGTAAAAGTAGCAGCACTGAAAAAGTTTTTTTTCAGTGCTGCTACTTTTTTTCACTTTTGTATGGGAAAACTCGTGACGCTGGGGCACTTGCCTATATAAATCACAAAAAATGGGCTTTCAGTGCTGCTACTTTCACAGTGAACTCTCTACAAGGAACATATTATAGGTCCTTGCTAGTCGCATCACACGCTGTGAACACGAGAGCCACAAAGCCGTCTGTCTAAGCTCTAACTGCATCAATTAGTGCACTAAGCGGTATGTAAAACGTATTAGCATAAGAGCCTTCGTCAGCTTAATCACATTCCTAGTTGGCTCCTAGGCTAATAGCGTAAAGTAATTTGTCAAATTCTCACCGAATAGACCACGACTAAAGTGCTCCAAGGCTAATAAATGAATATTATGTCAATGTTGTCAATGAGCGCTGCTGGTAAAGGAGAACTGTCAAAAATGACGTTTTTGTATGAAAACAGCGTTAGTTCCTTTTCTCGCCAAGTTCATTTAAAGCTTTGTCGAGCTGTAAGTTAAATATCAGCAATCGAGCCCTTATCAAAGTTGCTTTCGTTGCTTTCGTTTCTTTCACTGTCGAAATTTGAAAATGTATGGAATTTGTAGTTAAGTGGCAGGAACCACAAAGATTATTGAGTGAAAATACTCGTATTACATATCAAATTTTAGTCCTTGATAGTAAACTGGGAGTAACAACACAAAGTGAAAATGCTTTAGAGTGTGTATGTATCCCTTATATAGAGTTAACTATGAAAGGCTAATCGAAAGAGTAGGGTGCTTGGTTCCTCCCCCTATATCGGAGTTAACTGTGAAAGTATAATCGAAAGGGTAGGATGCTTGGGCGCTTGCCCTATAGCGCCCAAGCATCATGATAATATTGCCCATACAAAAATTAAAAGAAAGATTACTCTTTCAGCGCTGCTATTTTTACAGTGAATTCTAAACACACACCCTGAAATACTACAACTTTGTTTTATTACCTGTATAAAAGTGTACAAAGTGTGAAAAAATCATTGCAATCTTTTTAAATATTTCATTAAAAATAATGTAACTGTGAACGCGGCTCTATATCGTCGAAATCTGTCGGACCGTCATCTCGGATGGAATGAGGTGGAATGATTTCGCCCTATTTTTAGGAGCTCCCGGCACCGACATCAAGGTGAATACTTAGAAATGGTTTCTGTCACTCACACGGATAAAATATAGGTATTGTCGGCGCCTGTTTTGCATGTTATAATAAACTAGATAAAGCCCGCAACTCCGTTGAGCCAAAATTAGTTTATCGCGTGGGAACGGGATTTTTCCGGGATAAAAAGTATTCCATGTCCTTTCCCGGGACTCAAAGTATCCCCATACCAAATTTCAGTATGGATATGGATATCTGAATGACAAAACTTAGTTTAAACTAAGTTGTAATCTAAAATATCCTTTTCTGAAAATTATACGTCTGCTAGATTGGTTTTTCGTCTCCGAAACCCTTCAGAAACATAATTTTATCGAAATCCTTTGAGCCGTTTTCAAGGTATGAATAAATATAATATGAATATAATGTAATAATTGCTCGCTTGAAACTTTGATAAGATAATGCCCTCCAGCCAGGCCATCTATAATTTTATAGTCCCAAGTGTGTGCGCAGTACACAAGAGCATTTTTGCAATGCTTTTGAAAGCTTTCGCAGAAGTTCATTAAAATAAAATTAGTATTGGCGTTCCTAAATGTATTGAATTCTATGGTAGATACTAAAAATATTAAGCACAACGCTAATTTAATGTAACTCAAAAAATATATGGTAGGTATTTTAATTTGGAATGAATATTATAATATTAAATACGTTCCCATATTATAGGTATGTCCATTTTTAATAAAATGTACTTTTTGCAGGATTTTATGCGGTCCGGCGTGCAGTATTAAATTTTTAAGCCGCTTACAAGCGGTAATACACTTTTCCAAGCACGTAAAAGTACTACGTACCTAAAATATTTTTATATTTTTACCGAGAAGTTATAATAAGTTATTAAGTAGATGTCAGATGTTTGACAGTGAACCAGTACACAGTGGCCCACCATTCATATCTTACGAATGGGACGTTGAAATTTCGTGCCATAAACGCGAATAAACTTGTTTCTCGACTCAATCTTCCATGCCCAATCGACGGTGCGCTCCCGCCGTAAACATTCGCGAAAGGAGACTATAATTGTTTTGCATACGAAAAACTTGAAAATTACGTAAGTACAATTTTGATTTCTAGTGCATTTTCGTTATTGTTTTTCATTACCTACATATTACACCCTTATAGACTGACTATAGACGCATCTTTTGTGTATACTAATAATTATTATAAGCGTTTACTTCATTAACATATTTAAACTTAAAAGAAAATAAATCATAGTCGTGCACAGTGGCTCAAAATAGGGCGGTACACAGTGAACTGTGTAACAGTGTACTGCACTATTTTGAGCCACTAAAAATGCTTTAAATATAATAAAAACATTCTAAGCACAGCATTTACATTTTTTTATGTTATTGTTAAATGTTTATTTTAAATTGTAAAAAAAATATTATTTTAATGTTGTTTAATTTTTACGCAAATAAAACATTTATTTCCATATATATAACTGATGTTTTAATTATTAATAATTTTACTAAGCAAATTATATCACTAATAATATTATTAAACAAATTATATCACCCCAAATTAATAAAATTTAGGCGTTGATTCACTGTAGGCTAACCCCTTGGTTCAGTGTGTACATAATATTATGGTAGTACACAGTGACCCATTTCCCGACTTTAAAAAAAACAGTAACTGTTAAATTTGCAATAGACTTAAAGCTAAAATTTTAATGCAAATTCAAAGTTTAATAAACAACAAATAATACATATCAAAAAGATCACGATCGTAATCACTCTCGGTGAAGTTATGAGCTTTCAAATTTTTTCTGGGCCATTGTTAAACAGATCCCCCTACTTACTTATGATACTTTTTTTAATAAAATTTTGAAAGTACTTATTATAATCAATTATTATATAATTAGTATGGTCTACTCGTTCTTCTTATCTTCAAAACTAGCTCGCTACTTCAAAGCTTTTTCTGAAACTTTGTCCAAGTTTTAAAATTTGAGAAAATTATGCTGATGTTATAATACTTTCATTTACCTATTTAAAGAGCCTATAGAGCTAATTTCAATAAAATATTACAAATTTGCCGCTACTTGGGGCCTAAATTAGCAGGTCGATTTCTGTCAGTGCGAATATCGACGTAAATTACATTAAAATAACATTCATAACAGCGCGCATTACGCAGCGGTTACGACGCTCGCCGCGTCCATGATAGGGCTAAATAGGAGAAAAAACCTTTTTAAGACTTAAAATAATACATATTTCAAAAAAGTAAAAAAACCAAATTATTAACTTATGTATTGCAAAGCAGTAGATATTTTTTATATATTCTTTTGATAAATAATGAAGGAGTAAAGTGGTTTCATTCAACGATTTGGAGGTGATTAAGTTTTTTATTTCTTAATTATGTGATAGCGATAGAAAAAATATGGCAAAACCAAATTACGTATCATATCATGTAGATTACTAATTATTTTTTTTCTGATATAATTTCTCTGTTAATGCCGATGAAAAGTTGTTTAATCTGCACACTTTTTTCGAAAGAGCAGCCTTAATGTCTGAAATGTAAACAAACCACTAATAATTTTAGCTCCCAAAATTTAAATTCCCAAATTTTAGACGAATTGAAAAGCATTTGACCACGCAAAGTAGGTTAAAATTAAAATAAACAGGTATTATGATCGAGCGGTCGAGAGGCACTCGGCGCGGCCTCGCGTCTCTTTGCTCGTCACGATGTACATGTTACAGTTTTGCCGGCTTTTTCAGTTTCTCATTAAGTACTAGCTGACCCGTGCCCACTTCGTTGGAATTGCTTGAAAAACTTTTTTCTAGTGATAAAAATATGAAGATTTTGGACTTAAGTCCAAAATGATTTGCAATATCACCTATGTCAAATCTATGATATTGTTCATCCAGAGGGCTAAGGAAATATTTAAATGAGTGTGAGCAGACTTAGAAGAAGAAAAAACATAGAGATTTATGATGCAAGGCAACAAGGTGCAAAATTTTTAAAGCTAACACTTCAAGGATATTCACAGTCTCCACTAGGTTTCCACAAACATTAACAGAAACAATAACAATAGTTACAATATGATGACAAACGTTATACATATAGCGATATATGTATAAAATCAATAGTGATAGTGTTAAGTCCGCCGAAGCGAGCTAATCCGGGTGATGGCGGACAGAGCGAATGGGTCTCACCTTACCCAATTCACTCCTAAAGGTTATCTGTAATCTCTAATACCTTTGGGACTAATGCGTCCCTACGTTTATCTACTAATCATTTAAAGATTATAGCGATGAAATTATAATTTAACTTAATTAAAAATAATAGTCGTCTTAGGGCCTGTTTCACCACTTCCTGATAAGGTGTCGGATAGGCTATCCACAACTTATTTGACAGATGCTCCATACTCTATCTGTCAAGTTAAGTTGTGGATAGCCTATGCGACACTAATCAGGAAGTGGTAAAACAGGCCCTTAATGTGTCTTTTTTTTTAAGAGGCTGGGGTTTAATTAAAAAAAACTATTTTCAAGAATGTCTCAGGTTCTGGAGCCAAGATGTCCGTTTGTAGCCAGGCCTTCTGCTACCAGCCACTTTACCTAGCATGATAAGATAAGAGTACGTACTTTTTGTTGTTTTTGTCGCATTCAAAATAATTATTAAAAACATGTAATGAGAATCAACCCGCAGTAAAAAAGTACCTTAACCGAATACGTCTCTTTAATCCTCCTCTTTTCTTTATATCAGATGGATGGTGTAAAGTTATCCGAAAGCTTTGCGTCCTGTTTTATATTCTGAAGCAGACTCCTATTCCATTTACAGTGCATAAAAGTTGCTCTACTTTATTCACTGCATTTGTTGTGTCCGAGCCGTAAAATAAAAGAAGTAATTTTTAATTTAGGTTTCCGTTTGGCTGCCTTCCAAGGTCGGCTTTTTGGATTGAAAATAGCTTTATTTGGAATTTGGAAACAGCAATTAGCAACTGTTTATCATCTATAGCTGTAGAATTTGCTACATAACAAAGGTTGCTTTTGGAATAGCAATTAGAAATGTTTAGGTTTGTGTTGACCTGCATTTGGCTGTTGATTCCTGTCGGAAAATCGAAGTTATTGTTTAAGGTTAATAAAGTTAGAGTTTCGAATTAGTGAAAAACCCGTCGAAAAAGAAGGCCGTGTTATAAGTTTGACGAGTCCGTCTGTCTATTTGACGATCTGTGTGTGTGGTTGTGTGTGGGTGAAACGCAAGTAAAAGAAAAGAATCGCTATATATTTCGTTGGAATATGATCATGCAGTACCTCATGCATAACCACTTTAACGCTAAGAATCATGTTAAAAATATAGCATCCTTACTTTTGCGAAGAAGCAATTTCTATACAAGATACTAAAATTTTCTGGAATGATCTGGAAAACTCCGGGCTTAATAACGCTCGCGATTCAAATTGTACCGGATGTTGCAGTGAAGTAGACCGCTGGCCGGATATCCGGCGTGTGTGTGTACTTGTATGTGTGTTTACGCAGCCGTAACACGTATACGTAAATATAAACAGCCTTAAAAAAATTTTTAAAAATGTTTTCATGTTAGAAAATGTTTAGTAAACGTAAGTTAACATATTATAACAAAATAAAACATATTGTGTTACCTTTTGTTTGTAAACCTTTTATAAAGGACGACGGGGTATGCGGTGAGCCAATACCAGATATAAATGTTATAAAATGTTGGTAAACATTAGTAAACAATAAACATTTTCTATTAGTGTAGGAGCACTTATAACATGTAACAGTTCCTAACAAAATGTAACAATTGACAACATAATATTTTGTTAGTGAATGTTTTTATGTTAGAAAATGTGCACTATAAAGTACGGTTGGTAGGTCACCGCATAGGTAGATTCGTCTTCTGATTTATCGCTACTTATCTCTTTTACTCGTATTTAATACGAGTAAAAGAGATAAGTAGCGATAAATCAAATTTTGACGACCTCCGTGGCTCAATGGTTAGAGTGTATGGCAACTCAAGCCGGCGGTCGCGGGTTCGAATCCCGCCGACGGAACAAAAAGTTTTTCAATGTTCCTGGGTCATGGATGTGTATTAAATATGTACACATATTTTTTATTTATTAATAAAAATCTTATATATATGTAGGTATAGTATAAAAGTATTAAATATATTTCCGTTGTTTGTTACCTGTAACACAAGTCCTTCAGGTACTTAGCACCGGTGCTGTGAAGCGTCCATAGATATTATTATTTTTAACCGACTTCCAAAAAAGAGGAGGCTATAATATGTTCGGCTGTGGGTTTTTTTTTTGTATGTTCAACGATTACTCCGCCGTTTGTGAACCGATTTTTTAAATTTTTGTTTTGTCGTATTTGGTTTCACTCCAATTTGGTACCATGTTCACAAAAGTGGTGACCTGATGATGGGATCCAGGAGCCAGTTCCAAAAGTTTCAAATATTCTGTCAGAGGACTGAATATTCAGCTATCTGGTACCGACTTCAAAATAATGAAGATTGAGTACAGAAATAGTTGAGGTTTAGCCGAATTCGGAAAAAGGAACTATTAGACAGTGAAAATTATTTAATACTTTTTAGTTCATATTAATGTTATTATTGTTTTTACCTTGGAAGTCAGTTTTAATTTTTTTTTTAAATAATATTTATCGTATTCTAATCGTGCTCTTGGTATGTCTGTGGGTGGGAACGAGAATGCAATCTGCATTTGCTCTAATAATATGAGACAAGTAGTTAATAGGTTTATGGAAGTTTTTTTGTACGATTCGGCTGTGGATTTTTTACATACTTAGATAAAAACATTTAAACTTTTTCATTTACCACAACGATCACATAAATAATTCTACAAAATTGTTTGTCTTCTATTTTTCCACTTCTAAAACTTCTCAGACTTGTAACTATTATTTCGTCGGACGTCTTAAATTATATTTTGTGAATGTGACCTTGGAATATTATAGTTTTGTTTGATTCTGAATGTAAAGAAATATATAGTTAGCAGCAATGGTATATTGTCAACCTCAAAGCAACCGAATACAATTGAACCATATACAATTGAACCATATTATCATAGTATAAGGGTGATATTATACCTATATGCTACAAACACGTTTTAGTCATGGTGTAGCGGGCCGCAACCAAAATTAGTTAGGAGGAAAAAATAATGTAAGTAGTTCAGAATTATAGATTTAATTGTTGAATTTTTTAACAACTTTTACGACATATAAAACAAGCAACTGTACTGTTAAGTTAGGCACAGTAAAAATTCCACTGTTAAGTTAAGTTAGGCACAGTTAAAAAATTAATCATGAAACAATCTATGTTTAATATAACTTTACGATTGATAAAGTCTCGGCGGGCCGCAGGTTGAGTACACAAACCTCACTCCGCAGTATCAAGCTGTGATGAGTTCTAACCAAAGCCCCAGCAGGTTCAAGATTCGTCTTGTTCATAATAATTCTGGCGAACGTTCAGCTGAGACTTCGACACGGTAATTCCACTGTTATTGGGAAACTTTTCCGAGGAAAATGGGAAAATTTGCGAGGATTCCAAATTCAAATCGCGACCGCTGGACGAGAAAGTTTCGGTAACAAAACATTTTCATTTCCCGTTTTTTGTTACAATAAATTTAAGTTCTAAAATTAAACTGATTATTTTTCCAGACCCAAATATCGACCAATAGAATTGCACCATTCGACGTCACGTGGTACAACCTACATGGTATTATACTGATTATTTTTCCGACCCAAATATCGACAAATAGAATTGCACCATTCGACGTGACGTGGTACAACCTACATGGTATTATACTGATAATTTTTTGAAAATTTTCTCTGGTTACCACGTGACGTCGAATGGTGCAATTCTATTGGTCGATATTTGGGACGGAAAAATAATCACTTATAATACCACAAGAGCTTCAAAATTATCTGGCATTTCCCTCAAGGTTCCCTGCAAACAAATAAAGTCGTCAAGTTTTTCAGGAAAAATTACTCGCGCTTCGCGCTCGTGATTTTTTAACCTGAAAAACTTGAATCCTTCATTTGTTTGCAACGAACCTATCGAGAAATACCCGATAATTTTGAAGCTCTTGTGGTATTATAAGTGACTATTTTTGTTTACTATTTGTTTGCCAAAGTATATTTATGTATTATAAATTATAATATCATAAAAAACAAAACTGATTGATAAATACGTATATCAACGCACATCCAAACCTGCATACTCTAGGTCGCTTTATTATCATACCATACTCGATATATTTCAAGTCTCTAGCCAGGGCTTACGCTTATATAGCATTGGCTGGAGACTTGCATACATGTGTCATGTGTGTTTTTATATTATGATGTAAATTGTAAGCAATAAGTATCCACTAACAAAGATTTATAGTATATCATCAATTTTTCCATAGGACAGGCCTCGCCTAGTTTAGAGGACCGTAAACTTGTTGATGGTAAATAAACTATTTGTATCTGTGTTTATTTAATGTTTTCCCCTAAAACTTGTATTTCTTGAACATTACCTCACGCCGAAAGAATAAAAAAAATTATATTCAATATTTAACATTATTTGATACGCTTATTATCATTGTAGTTATAAACTGAAGGACTCTATGTCTAATTCCTTATAAATTATGTACGAGTGATGATCCAAATAACCACTGATCTCCCTCAACCCTATTCATTACAGTCTCGTGAAATTACAAACAATATTTGTGTAACAGAATCCAGCCATACATTATCCATACTTGCTACACTAAGGTGGTTTACGAAGTACAAATTAGCGGCTTTTTGCTCTTTTTTGGGATGATTGAAAATAATTGTATCAATACTTGATCGAAAATTCGTTACACCGAGAGAGTAAACCGCCGGCGTTACGTAGAAGAGGAAGTAATGTCTTTTCTTTTTCTACTGTATGTAGACTGTGTAGATGTACTCCAGCAGGCTTAGAATAACAACATGAGAAACGCGAAAGAATAGACATACTGACAGATTTTAGAGACAAAATGGCGGATATCCTTTGTCAATTTGTTACTTTATCTATTCTTTCGTAGAAAGAAACTGTTTTTATGGTGACCATGGTAAGCTTGCTGGAGTGCAACTCATTGTTTCTTTCCTCCGTACCTACGTGTCGCTTTATCACTATATAGGAGAACATAACTCTCTTTTTCTTGAAGTCTAGAAAGTAACATAATATTATGTATATTGTATAAGTAACAAGTATGATAAATTGATAATATATTTATATTGTAATAAATTTAATAAATAAATTACAAATCATACATAATATTATACCATAGTCCATACCATTACACATCATACATTATACATGGCGCGGTAAGCGAAAACATCGTAAATAATAAATTTTCATGAAGCTACTGTAAAAGGAAAAATAAATGTAGACACGACAACAGAATGAAAAACATATTTATCGCAGAAAATACGACTACATTTAGCACACAGGCTGAGATACTAATAATAATTAATTAGACAAATTAATGTTTGCCACGTGATAAATTTATTAAGTACTTAAGTTAGCTAGACTCCGATGCGCCAAAATTCGTTTATCACGCGGGAGTCGTGCATAATGCATTTTAATGGGACGAAAAATATCCTATGTCCCTTCCCGGGACTCAAAGTTCGGTATCTCTATACCAAATTTCAGCAAAATCGGTTCAGCGATGGAGTGGAGGTAACAGACAGACAGACAGACAGCCGGACAGACACACTTTCGGATTTATAATATTGGTATGGACTAGGTGACTCCCATTACTTTATGCTGCCTATTTCTCATGATTTTTCCTCCTCGACCCTCGGGCACCCCTGAGATGACAAGCAGCTCGGGTGTGGTTTACCCGTTTGAGAACTACGCGTTGATTTTCATTTCATACCAATATTAGGAATTTCACGCAAAGCAGAGGTCGCTACTAGCACATAAAGTAAATAATTCGATCAAAATCTGACATTTTGCAGACATTCTGACATTCTGACATTCTGTCAGTGACAGAAATTGTCAAACGTCGAACAAAACTTTTTATTTACTGTCTATCCTGGTGCTGCCTCTAGGGTAAAAACACGCCGACAAAAGCCGGCAAGCCGGCAACGCACCTGCATGCTATTCCAATGTTGCGAGTGCTTATGGGCGACGGTAGTTGCTTTCCATTGACAGGTGACCCGTTTGCTCGTTTATAAAAAAATGCATTAATATATTCCTATTATGCTACACTCTACAGCAGCCTTTCCCTTGTGGGCGCTGAAGGTCTGAAGGGTGGTGTGGGACCCATAAAAATAGGAGCGTTGTGGAGAGGCTTGGGGGATGATTTATTTCATCTGGATGCATTTCAAATTGAAACAACGGGGGCGCTATAATTTAATATTTTGTCCTTAAAGTGGCGGTAGACAAAATAGTTTGGGAAACCTCTGCTCTACATCATCAAAGAAGCTTATACTCATTTTCGAAGCCTTTTGTTGTATTTATAGCGCGGTTCAGCTGAAGTCACAGCAGGTCGACATTGACATTTCTTCATGGCCGATTGTCCCATGAATTATTTAGTGCAGCACCCTGCTCGCTCCCTCGTGCCAATCAGTTGAGTCTCGACTCTCGATATATCCGAGAACCTTGAAAAACCTTTGTGATGAGGATTTTTTTTTCAGTTTCGAGCTCTGTAAGCGTAACACACTGTCATGCCTTCTATCTTTGAAATTTTGTGATATATTATGTACAAAAATAAGTGATAATACTTTAGGGTGTGTACGTGTTTCTTGTAGAGAGTTCACTGTGAAAGTAGCAGCGCTGAAAGACGTTTATTTTTCACTTTTGTATGGGCAAGGGCCCGAGCGTCACGAGTTTCTCCATACAAAATTGAAAAAAAATGTTGGTCTTTCAGCGCTGCTACTTTCACAGTGTACTCTATACAAGGAACACGTACACACCCTAAAATATTATCACTTAGTTTTGGGTACACCCTGTATACTGTAATCTTCTACCTGTAATCTCTACATGTAGAAGTAGTAATACTAATGTCCAAGCCACAAGGCAAAAAATGTCTTACTTATTTAATAAATCTTTTGCCGTGATTTTCGTCGATTCATTCAACAATAATTGAAGATGTCAGATGAGATAGCACAAAGCCACTCCCTGCCCTTTCCAAGACCCGTCGACTTCAAGTTGCGACTCTATCGATGTGGCTAAGCGATATAATATTGAATTTTGAGGCTATTGGTCTATGTGGCATGGTATTTACCTATATGGTACCTGCAATTTTTAATGTTACCTTTTTAGGGTATAATCAGAATGGGGTTGACAATATATTATTACATTTGGAAAAAAACTTAAATAAATATAAATAAAAAAGGACTTTTTTAATGCCTGCTTCAAGTTGACTTAGATAATAATATTATGTATTAAACAGAAATATAATGTTACCTT
Organism: Polyommatus icarus; assembly: GCA_937595015.1. Classification (NCBI taxonomy): domain Eukaryota; kingdom Metazoa; phylum Arthropoda; class Insecta; order Lepidoptera; family Lycaenidae; genus Polyommatus; species Polyommatus icarus. Next base: position 25,076,410 of record OW569321.1, read on the forward strand.
ATCATTGCAGGTTAAGAAGATGCGTGACGATCTTTTAGACTGTGTGTCTGCTTAGTGCTTGTATACACTTAAATCACTGTACCGATTTTGACAAAATTTGGTACCGATACTTTTAATCCAGATAAATAACATAGGATAGTTTTTATCCCGGGAAAAGTTATATTTCCAATCGAATTGTGCCGCGGCGAATTTGCGAACAACACCCAGTACCTAATTTAATATTTTTGTGTATAAAAAAGACTGAAAAAAATTACTAATTGTTATTGAAATAATACATTTCAAAACAATTGAATAATTATAGTTGTTTACACGACACATAATATAGCGTGACATTACATTTTAGTACTGCAGACCGCGCATAACGGCACGGATCACCTATCGACATAATTAATTGCTATTAATATTTAACTGCTCGTTAACTTGTCATTGACTTTTATTGGATGGCCAATTTTATGCGTAATAAAATTATGAATTACTGTTGTTAGGTTGTTATTTATTTTGCTACAGCGTTTTAGAAATTTAACAATTTTTGTCCTGCAAACGTATGACCCTAATACTTAACATTGGGTTTTTGATAATAAATTTATTTTTCATTGTTTCAGATGGGCGCCTAACCACCTACACCTACACCAAACATTCTAAATAACGCACAGACAATAAATATAGCCAAAATTTTATTTACAATAGATAACTTAGTATAGTACAATGAGTCTGGACTCCCCATCGGCAGCGAAGAGGCTGAACCTGGATAAGGCGACCAACTTCATGAGGCAGTACCGCGACCCTGACTCCAGGGAGCTGAAGAAGCTGTCGGCCAACCAGTTCATGGAGATATGGAGTCACTACGATGGAGATGGTAAGTTATTTTTTTCTTTCCCGCAACTATGTTGTATTGAAGAAATTGATTCCTGCCCCCTTAGACAAGTGGCGAAACGCTAACGCTACAAAATGTTTGCGATTTGACAAAAGTTATCGCTTCCCTAGCGACTGTATAATGACTATATAATGTCAAATCCATACATTTTGTAGCGTTAGCGTTAGCGTTTTGCCAGTTGTCTAGAGGGGCTGGGCAGTTAACTCAATTTAATGTTAGCTGTGATCGGTTGGATGGGTTTGACATAACGCGACCAAATAACTTAGGTCCGCCATATACCTAGGAATCAACTTCTCTGATAGTACATTTTCCAGAACAGTTTCTATGCGCCGCTAATCCTATTCCTACGGCTAATAGTTACAAAGGGCCCTCTCCAATTTTAGGCTCCCACTGCGCCTCACAGTATTTTTTTACTATGCACCTTTAGAGTATATTAAAGTTAAGGTACGATTATAGTTTCCTGATTTTCTTGATCATCATGGCATAAACTAAATAGTTTTTGCTGACATAAAATGTATACTTGATACTCAAACGTTTTGTGGTTTATTGGAAGTGGAGTGCATGTTAAAGAAAATATTAATATGAGCATAATATTATAAATAGAAATAGGCATTCGAATGTTAGAGTGTAGGGCATGAGATGCCAACTGCCGTGCCTGATAGTACAATACAGTAACACGGTACAGGGTAGCGCAAATGTATATTAATGTGGATTGGTATTGTTTCAAGGCATGTTAGTTTACGTATCATGAAACAATACATACATCTACTGTACACTGCAGTTGTACAACATTGATCAAATATAAATACGACGACTACAATATTTTAGAAGCGAAAAACCTGATTTTTTATTCATTTTCAAGAAATTATTACAAGACAACTTAGAACAAAGCTGCATGTTATACAAAAAATAAAATGGTGCTCTCAGAAGGAGCGAGAGCCTGAGCAAGTCATTGTTGGACAAAAAAGAAGCAAGACATGATTGAGCTGCCGGCCTTATACAAGCAATCCCCTGGCCGCAAGATGTGGAAAGTAAAATAACTTTTAGTTTGGACCAAGGACTATATTATTTTAGTGTGAGAGAGGCCTGAGCTTTTTCTACAGGGTAATTCAGTGCGGTCCGATATAATCTGATGCTCGTCAATGACAGAGAGAACTAAATACAAGAGCTACAGCAGCCAATTGACAGTATAATGTCCATACCAACGGTGCATGATGATGGATAGAGAGTGCGGAGAGCGAGAGTCTATCGAAAAATAAGAGAAGCAGCGACTTCTTTACACAAGCTACATTTTGTTTATAGTTTTCTTTAGTTAGTCTACCTTACTTTTACTATGTAATTTATGTAAATAAAATATTTCCTAAGGCTATAGTTTAAGTTACATTTTTAAGCACGATGTCTTTAGATGTTAATAATGATAACCAAGGCATTGCATGCCCGCACTGCCCATGCTCAAGTCGCCGATTTATTGGTACTCACGGGTTGAATATACACATCAGCCGCAAGCACAAGAACCTGTTCCTGCAATCTTCGTCCGATTTATCCTGTATCTCGACATCCCTCGGCGGCACCACTCAGCCCAACCAGGTCAGTATCGACCCATTCGACTTCAACAGCCTTTCCAAACTCAAGCGCAGTGTCCGCGTATTGAAACATGTGCCTAAAGGAGCCAGAAGTCTAGCTGCTGGCAAACTTGCAGACCTGATCGACGTTTGTGTCGATAGAAACTCAAAAGCAGCCTGGTATGAATTTTTAACCTTTGCCTACTCTGCACTGAGAGTACCAGATCAGACAGGCCAATCATCTCTTACGACAAAAGTAAAACATAATATTTACAACCCCTGCTCTTCGCCATGCGAGATCCCAAGTCGGCTGCCTTTCGATTTATGCAAAAGGGTTGAAGCAAAAGTACACGAAGGTGATTTAGCAGGAGCGGCACGTCTGCTCGTCTCAGACTGCAAAATCGCCCCCACCAACACAAACACTCTAGAGTCCCTAATCCAAAAACATCCTGCTCCCTCCCGCCCACTGTCCATACCACCCCTGTCTCCCGTAGTGTCTGTACCTCCTCTAGCGCTATCCCCTGCAGACGTTGCTTCCGCCATACAAAGCTTTAGTAACTCATCTGCCTCCGGCCCCGATGGCATCCGCCCCCAACACCTCAAAGAATTAACTTCTCCCTCTGCCGGCAACAACGGCCCACGTCTGCTAAAATCACTTACCAATCTCTGCAATTTCTTACTACAAGGCACATTAAACCCTGACGTTTCTCCACACCTTTATGGGGCGACACTTTGTGCCCTCTTAAAAAAAGATGGAGGCATTCGTCCAATAGCCATAGGTTCCACTTTTAGACGCCTCGTAGCGAAGTGCGCATGTCGAGCCGTCAGGGAATTTATGGCATCACACCTGCAACCTACCCAAATTGGCTTCGGTACCGCCCTTGGCTGCGAAGCGGCAATCCACGCGACGCGGGCTTTTGCTTTGAACCCAGGTAACAGCGACTGTGTCATCGTCAAGGTGGATCTAAAAAACGCCTTCAACGCCGTCGAAAGGGATATCATCTTAAACGAGGCAAAGGAATTAATTCCTTCGCTATATCCCTTTCTACATCAATGCTACGCTTTACCCAGTAATTTATCATACGACGATCACATAATTCCTTCGCAGGTAGGAGCGCAACAAGGTGACCCCCTAGGTCCCCTCATATTTAGCTTAGCTATCCACAAATCCATATCCTCCATAAACTCTCCCCTAAACGTCTGGTACCTTGACGATGGCACAATCGGTGGTAGTTCAGAGTCAGTCACGGAAGATATACGCACTCTCTCCAGCAGTCTTCAAGAACTGGGACTCGAAATAAATACCAACAAGTGCGAAATCTTCGCTTGCGGGGACACAGCCGAACACAAAATCACCACGTTTGACTCTCTGCTCCCTGGAATTAAAACCCTAAACAAATCTACATTTTCTCTGCTAGGCGCACCAATATTCCCGGATGCCATTCCATCAACTCTACAAAGTAAGGGCAAAATTCTAACACAAGTCCGAGAACTTCTCACTAACGTATCTTCTCACATTGCCTTAATACTGTATCGCAGCTGCTTCTCTCTGCCCAAGCTCACTTATGTAATTAGGACGGCCCCCACCTGGCGATTTCCCAAGGAAGTTTGTCAGTTAGACAGTATTATCCGATCCACGCTAGAGGAAATACTCAATATTTCTCTAGATGATCCGCAATGGCAACAGGCTGCGCTACCAGTAAAACACGGTGGTTTGGGCATCAGGAGCATAGGGTCTGTCGGTTTGCCGGCCTTTCTTGCGTCGTCGAATGGGGTTGCCGATCTTGTTACTAACATTTTAAAAAACCAAGGTGCAAGATGCAGCATCCCCTTTCTGGCCGACGCAGAAACTGCCTGGCAAGAATTATATCCTGGCATCAACCCCCCCGAGGATGTCACCTCCCAGCGTGCATGGGATGACCTCAGCTCCAGATATACCTTAACGCTTATGTTGAACTCTCGGTCGGAATCAGCACTGGCTCGTATTAAGGCAGTCTCCTGCGTGGAATCTAGTGCCTGGCTCCAAGCGTTGCCGTCACCGCAGCTCGGCACCCTTCTTGACGACAACACCCTAAGAATAGCAGTGGCCCTGAGACTAGGCTGCGAAGTGTGCGAGCCTCATCGTTGCCCCTGCGGTACTGAGGTTGACGCGTACGGCCACCACGGGCTCAGCTGCGTTAAAGCTGCCGGTCGTTTTGCTAGACACCACGCCCTCAACGACATTCTCCGTCGAGCCTTGGTGTCGGCAGACGTACCGTGCGTGCTTGAGCCCCCTGGCTTGAGCCGAAGCGACGGCAAACGCCCGGACGGCCTTTCCCTGATCCCTTGGAAGAAGGGTCGGTGCCTCCTATGGGATGCCACGTGCGTTAGTACGTACGCTAGTTCGCACATCTCTGGCACTGCCCGAAATGCGGGATCTGCCGCCGAGTACGCTGCTCGGCAAAAGCACAACAAGTACGCAGATTTGGAAAGACAATACCTGTTTGTCCCTTTTGCCGTCGAAACGGGAGGTCCGTGGTGCAACGAAGCAAAAGTTTTTGTTCGCCAGCTCGGACGACGGTTGCGGGAATCAGGCAACGATCCACGCTCCGGGGCGTACCTAGCCCAACATGTCTCCCTGGCCATTCAACGCGGCAATGCGGCCAGCGTGATGGGGACATTCGAGCATGGTACGCTGCGGGGTGGTCTTTTTGAATAAGTTTTTTTTTTTTTTTTTTTTTTTTTTTTTTTCTTTTTAATTAATATTATGTATATATTATTGTTACTGTCAATTTTGTATTTTAAATCATGTATCTACTACTTATATATATTATGTACTACTTAATATACAATAATTTACCTGTATATATTGTTATTGTTAATTTTGTATTTTAAATCATGTACCTAATTTAATTAATTGTAGTATTTATACCATAGTGGAAAAGGTACCTACTTACATGAATGTATAAATGTTAGTGTATTGATTAACATATTGTGATATTTGAATTATCCTTAGAAGGAATTGATTAATTTTAATTTTAAATCAAAAATTTATATATAATGATATTTTCTATGACAGAAATGTAATTATAATTATTAAAATACGACGTATAAATTATATTTTTAATTTATAATATATTAACAGATAAAACAACATTGCTGTTCGAATACTTTGAACTGGGATACATACATTATTAAATATTTTAATTTTTTACACCAAACATTGTTTAAAATTTCGTTGCAAAGTTTTGTGTTGTAGGAAAGTGGAAAGAAAAGTGTAATTAAGGTTCATTCTTTCAGCAGGAATACTGTAAGAATGAATCTTAGTAATTTTTTAAAAAGTGGCTTAGTATTTAATTTTTTTGGCCGCAGACGCTTGCCGCGACGATCTGAAAGTCACCAAAATTATAATATTGGGAAAAGGTGGTAATGTGGGCCCTGCATATATATTGGCCCCCTTCAATATTTTAATGTTCTAACAACGCTATCTAATATAATTTTGGTGCAACGGGATGCTTGCGGCATGCTGCTAATCTAGTGCCGTACAAATCTAACAGAGGCTGTCTCGTTTGATTGTCATTTGATCGAGTTCAAACTTGCGATCTGCGAAACTTTTAAGTGTGTATGATTTTATTTCGATAGTTGTTAAAAAATATAAAGATTTGGCTTTTGGGTTCGAACAACGGATACATCTAACTCTTCTCCTACGGAATTTAAAAGGTAAATATAAAATTATTGAACATTTCATAAATATTTTCAGAACGTTTGTTTAAATATTAGCAATAATTGTAATTTGGCCCCCTCACATTTGGTCATAATGTGGCCTAGTGATGAGCAAAGCAAGACCAAGACCAAGACTCGACCAGTCTTGGTCTTGGTCTTGGTCTTGCTTGTGCAGTCTTGGTCTTGGTCTTGCTCAAATCTGTCTGGTCTTGGTCTTGGTCTTGGTCTTGCACGCCTAGTCTTGGCCTTGGTCTTGCAAAAAGCAAGACTCTTGCAAACATTTTTCAAAACTTTTTGTAAGTTTTAATTTTCTCGAAAAAACATTGTTAAATCTAGATTAGTTGACTAGTCACTAGCTACATAATCTTAACTTGTTAAGAGAATGATTCTTGACTTGAAAATACTAATGACAAGTCGAGAGCTAACTCAGCATAGGCTGATCTTTTAGTGGAAATAATGTCCTTAATAAAAATAAAAATTAAAAAAAATAAGAACTTTCCCTCGGATTTTTTCTGGAGTATTTTTAGGGTTCCGTAGCCAAATGGCAAAAAACGGAACCCTTATAGATTCGTCATATCTGTCTGTCTGTCTGTCTGTCCGTCCGTCTGTATGTCACAGCCACTTTTCTCCGAAACTATAAGAGCTATACAATTGAAACTTGGTAAGTAGGTGTAGTCAGTGAACTGCATTAAGATTTTGATACAAAAATGGATAAATTATTAAAATTGTAGGGGTCCCCATAGGTACAACTGAAACAAAAAACATTTTTGTAACGAAGTTCTTTATCGCGCGTTGCGAAAGAGGGCTAGACGGATAAAGTTGTAACGACACTTTTTGACCGACACTTTTTGCCAACTATGCTTTTTGCTATAGTTGTAAGCCGTGCGTCGTGCGCGTCTTTCTCTGTCTGTCTCTCTCTTTCATAGAAAGCAAGCCAGTTATATATTTTTAATCGTTTTTTTAGGGTATAGAGGTTATTTGTACATAAGAAATAACTTCGTTCCATCCGGATGTCCCTTGACACCTTTCAAGTTTTTTTCATATCTAACCTATGCGTGTGGGGTATCTATGTATAGGTCTTTCAAAATCATATTGAGATTTCTAATATTATTTTTTTTCTAATCTGAATAGTTTGCGAGAGAGGCTCTTCCAAAGTGGTAAAATCTGTTTCTTTAGAAATTAGAGGGGAGGGCCCTCTAATTTCTAAAGTATGCATAGTATACGGTATACCTGATAAGTCTAAAAAATGTATGATGTATATATTACTATAAAAACTACCAAGGAAAATTGGTTTGAACGAACGGCAGCAAGTAGTTTTGTTTTATACGTCATAAATGGTAAACCTTAATTTAACTTTCATTAAATCAACTGAAATAATATATAAAAAAATCAAAAACATTTTAATTTCATAAAATAAACCTTTTCGCTGCTGCGGAACCCCTTCATGGGCGAGTCCAACTCGCACTTGGCTGGATTTTCGAATTCTCTCTCGGTTGGAAGATCTTCCTTTTCGGCCGCCACGTATATTCCCAAATTTTATTCTAAATGAAGGGTTTCATAATCAAAAGGGTAAAAACGGGTTACGGGACCCAATTATTTACACATCGCTGTCTGTTCGTCTGTCTGTTTCCAGGCTGTATCACAAGAACTTGAAATTCATGTTAAGTAGATATATTGTTATAATTTATAAATAAATATTTTGTCTCATATTACAGTCACTGCGAAAGTCAAAAATTTTAGCAAGAGTCTTGCATGGAGCAAGACTCTCGCATAGTCAGTCTTGGTTTTGGTCTTGTTCTTGCACACCTAGTCTTGGTCTTGGTCTTGCTAGTCTTAGGGTAGTCTTGGTCTTGGTCTTGGTCTTGCATTTTTTGCAAGACCAAGACCAAGACTGCAAGACCAAGACCAATTTTGCTCATCACTAATGTGGCCCCGGGGGTCACATTACATGCAAGAGAGTTTCATGACGTGGAAGACATAACCACTATGGAGAAGGCTCTGGTAAGAATGCCGTTTGACGATAGAGAGACACTACAATATCCAGCAGTAGTTCTGAAAGTGACGAAGACCCCGTAAATACCGATTATTTTAAAAAAAGTTCCTGAAAACGCGGACGTACCATGTATGCTCTCTAACACAATTTGTACCAATGACAGAGCCTGAAAACCATGGGTACAGTATCAAAGTTGTGAGTATGGGCTCATGTAACCTATACAGGCTCTAAAGGTGGCTATTACATTTATGATTTTTGCCGTTAAAATATCATATTCTGCAATACATTTAAGGTGACCCCTCGGGGGGTCACATTACCACCACTTAATCCAAAGATACCAAATGTGATTAGTTGCGAATAAATAATATTTTAGATTATCCTGTACAAGTTTTATTTATTTCCTAATAAGGCATGTTTAAACAAATGAATAAGAAGTCCCATAATGTATTTTTTAAGTTTCTGACTCCTGTATTTCTTTAATAAAGCTTGATAAACAAAGTGGGGGGCAACATTACCACCTTCTCCTATATATTTTTTTACTCGTATAAGAAAATTTCCAATTACATCCAATCAGTCAAGGAAAGATAACGCGGAAATATATTTAACTACATAGATGACGCTCGCAACTCCGTTGCGCAAAAATTCGTTTATAGCGCGGGAACCGTACATATTTCCAGAATAAAAAGTATCCTATATCCTTTCCCGGGACTCAAAGTATTTCCATGGCAAATTTCGGCAAAATCGGTTCAGCGCTTTTGGCGTGAAGACTTGAAGATGTAACAGACGCACAAACAGACAGACAAACAGACATACTGTCGCATTGATAATAATATTAGTATGAATAATAAGATCACGAGTTGATCGGCCCAGGGGGTTTCCGCGATAGATATTGATGGCTTGGCCGACCTCACCGACCTCAGTCCCAGGTGAGTTCGACTATTTATTGCGGTGGAATCCTTCAGGCTACATAATGTTTCTCTATTTGCTTTTATTCCTAAAATTGGATATTCTTTAATCATTATGAAACAAGGTAATAGGCAGACGTATCCATCTCTTAGGGTCAGTTCACATTGCGACGTGACAAGGCGATGCGACGCGATGCATGTTTAAAACTAAGTTTTATTTGCTACAAAAGAAGAATCTGACATTTAAGAGCGGGCTGCCAAATTTTGCTGTGTTTTCTATAAGTATTACGATCCCGGAAGACGATTGCCTTAAATGAAATTAAGATTTATTTAATCGTTGTATATTTGTGTGATTACTGATATTTGCGAAACGGAAAACACGATTCACTTATTTTGACTCGATTTTTCAATATTATGAATATTTATAGGCTTTTCAACAAATATCTGTTACTCTTATTGAGTTACTATCATTAAATAACTTGCACTACTACAATCACACACTTTATAAAATAATGGTATTTTTCTCTCAGTCATCTACTCTGTCATATAAAAATTTGTTATTTTCCCATCTTTTCATGACCATTTTGATGATGATGACGACTCGATTTAAATCCATACTAATACCACTCATACAATAAATACGAAAGTATCTCTGTCTGTCACCTCTTCACGCTCAAGCCGCTGAACCGATTTAGCTGAAATTTGGCATGGAAATACTTTGAGTCCCGGGAAAGGATGAAGGATATTTTTTATCCCGGAAAATGTGCGGTTCCCGCGCGATAAACGAATTTTGGCGTAACAGTGTTGCGAGCATCATCTAGTTAAATATATTTCCGCGTTATCTTTCCTTGACTGATGGGATGTAATTGGAAATTTTCTTATACGAGTAAAAAAAAATACATTATAATGTAAAAGTAACTTTCAGATCGTCGCGGCAAGCGTCTGCGGCCAAAAAAATTTAAGTAATAAGCCATTTGTAAAATAATTACTAAGATTGATTCTTACAGTATTCCTGCTGAAAGAATGAACCTTAATTACACTTTTCTTTCCACTTTCACTTTGGGTTGGGAATGTGCCTCAGTTAAGTTGAAGCACCCCGGGGGTATGTGGGACTCCCGACTCCGGGTTTACATACTATTATTATTATTTTTAACAAAAAATTAAAACCGACTTCCAAGGTAAAAACAATATCTTATATCTTTAAACGAGCAATTCTTGTATATAATTGGAATCTCGGAATCGGCTCCAACGATTGTCATGAAATTTAGTATATAGGGGGATTCGGGGGCGATAAATCGATCTAGCTAGGAATCATTTTTAGAAAATGTCATTTTATTCGTGTTTTATCGAATACCGAGCAAGGCTCGGTCAAATCGCTAGTTAACATTAATATGAACTAAAAAGTATTAAATAATTTTTGCTATCTAATAGTGCCTTTTTCCGAATTCGGCTAAACCTCAACTATTTCTGTACTCAATCTTCATAATTTTGAAGTCGGTACCAGATAGCTGAATCTTCAGTCCTCTGACAGAATATTTGAAACTTTTGGAACTGGCACCGACTTCAAAATTATGAAGATTGAGTACAGAAATAGTTGAGGTTTAGCCGAATTCGGAAAAAGGCACTATTAGATAGCAAAAATTATTTAATACTTTTTAGTTCATATTAATGTTAACTAGCGATTTGACCGAGCCTTCCTCGGTATTCGATAAAACACGAATAAAATGACATTTTCTAAAAATGATTCCTAGCTAGATCGATTTATCGCCCCCGAATTCCCCTATATACTAAATTTCATGACAATCGTTGGAGCCGATTCCGAGATTCCAATTATATACAAGAATTGCTCGTTTAAAGATATAAGATATTGTTTTTACCTTGGAAGTCGGTTTTAATTTTTTGTTAAAAATAATAATAATTTCACTCTTTTTAGTTACACTAGTAGGTAAACCTTCGCGTATATTTTACGTATCTTATTACAATTTGTTAAGAGTCACAGTTCACACTCACAAAATAGTATATTATCAGTGAAGTGAACATATTGTGCTAAGTAATTTGACAATTTTAATACTTCAAACCCCAAGCGGTCACCGGCGATTGCGATAACAATAGAAAGGCTATTGTGTCTCGTTTTTCCACGATCGAAGGATCTATCAGATAAAAAATTGTATAAACTTGCATAGGATGTAGCGTAGCTACTCATCTAATATATAAAATTCTCGTGTCACAGTTTTCGTTGCCATGCTCCTCGGAAACGGCTTGACCGATTCTCATGAAATTATGTGAGCATATTGTGAGGATATTGGTCTGAGAATCGGTCAACATCTATTTTTCATACCAAAAATTATTTATATGGCAAAACAACGTTTGCCGGGACAGCTAGTAATATAAAATAATATTATCATAATTATTGAGAGCTGTTCTTGTAATCAAGAATTCAATTTCAAATCCATTCAAATCGATACTTAGTGCGCTATCTATCGATTAATAAGTATAACTAATTAGAAAGACACTTAATGACTTTGTTTTGTTTAAATGCTCTTTTTATTAAAATAACTTTATTTTAATTCTATATTTTGTCTATTAAAATTTTATAAAGTAGTTAGTAAAGTATTCGATCTGTATATAAAGTAGTAAAGTATATTCGATCTGTTGTCTTCCGCCACGCGCCGCGCGGCGGCGCCGCGATACCGTCGCCTCCGCGGCGCTGACCGCCGTGTATATTTAAACAAAGTGTTGTTATACAGTATAAAATTATTATTATTATTAGTATATCCACACCTATGCCTTGTACTATTATCTATTCTGTGCCATGAGACATTGGTGACCTTAACACGACGTGGTAATGATGAAGACGATGATGATGATGATGATGATGATTATGATGATGAATATGAGTTGCATAGTAGCATATGCTTTCTGTTCTTAAAACAACGCCGAAACTCCCAAACGTGTATCTATAAGGAGTCAGGAGTTCTCTCAGCATCTTCGAAACCATGGTGTACCTTGACCCAATATTTGACTTTTTGGTAGCATATTCTTAGTACACTTCACATAAAACAAAATCACCATACGTTTCCATATAAATTTCGAGAAGTTCCCTCGATTACTCCTGGATCCCATCATCAGGTCATCACTTTTGTGAACATGGTACCAAATTGGAGTAAAACCAAATACAACAAAGCAAAAATTTCGAAAATCGGTTCACAAACGGCGGAGTAATCGTTGAACATACAAAAAAAAAAATGGTTGCCTGTAAAGTCGGTTTTACGGGCGAAGATTTTACGTGACAACGTGTGGGAGAGAGACGCAAGGCATTCGGCGGGCCTCTCTCTCGTTCGGTGACTCATCGTAACGTTACCGAGCGTTACACTTTTTCATAAGTGACTCCCAGCCGCAACCTAATTTAAGACGTTGTCACGTCAAAAAAAAAAAAAAAAAAAACCACAGCCGAACATATAACCTCCTCGTTTTTTGGAAGTCGGTTAAAAAACCACCTGAGGTTTGCCTTCAGCCGTATACGGAGGGATATCCCGGATCGTCTAACACAGGACTCCCTCCACTGATCGCGAGAATCCTTTCTTAATGTGAAGTAACAAAAAGATGAAAATATAAAACCTTGAAAATTTTCTAGCTTTATGCACTCGCAATTAACCTACCACCAACAAGGGAATACAAACACCCGAATTCGGGGAAGAGTTAGAGACTAGCTAGCTTAAAGCTTATGCTAACAGACCAAAAAGTCGACAGCGATGCACTTTTTCATTGCAACAACAGCTGCTGGTCTACATTTTTTTGCAATTGTAAAAATAAAAGCTAAAGAATATGAGAACGGCCGTTATTAAGCCTACAGCTTTTTATCTCTTTTTGGCATTTTTATCTCAGAGGTGCAAGAGCCGCGTTATTCTGAATCGAACACAGTCTAGAGTCTAGACTCTAGAGTTCCGTAAAAGTTTAAAAAAAAAACAATCGAGTATTATAATAAATAGAGGTAATTTTTAGATAGACGGACTAAGGAGAGAGAGATAAAGCTAGGTGGAATCTTAAAAACATTAAAAGATGATCAAAATTTAATGATTCTCGTAATTTTTGTTTCGATGCTTTATTTCAGAGAACGACTCTTTCGTCGAATTTTAAAACACTAAATGACGCCCGCAACTCCGTTGCATTTAAATTTGTTTATCGCGCGGGAACCGTACATTTTTCCGGGATAAAAAATATCATATTATGTCCTTTCCCGGGACTCAAAGTATCTTCATACCAAATTTCAGCAAAATCAGTTCAGTGGTTTGGGCGTGAAGAGATAACAGACAGACACATCACACACTTTTTCATATAAAATACTAGCACAGTGTAATATATCAGCTATTTATTAGACTGCACTGTGGTCTGTGATACTATTATGGATGTTCAATGCTCATCCCTGTTGTTGATCTACTGAGGAACCCTGTGGTATCGGTATAGTAAGTAACTTAGTAGATAACTCTTGAATTCTAGTTCCTGAATTAATCTTAAAACTATAAATCAAAGATCGTAACAAAATAAATTGTTTTCCAAACAAATAATTCTGTGCATGGTGCAAGGCCGTGGGGCAGCAGAGCTGGACAGCCGCCAACTTTCGGCGTTTACCTGTCGTTAGTTACGCCATTTAAAACGTTATTAAAACGATACGTTTACGATACTCATAAATTTTTACAGCCCATCGTTATCATCAACGTGAACTTTGTACTTGTTTTTGTGATTCGGACCTTACGAATTACTGAGTAACAAAGACTAAAATAGTTATTTTTCTATATCTATACATATTATAAAACAAAGTCGCTTTTTTTCCCTCATGTCCCTTTATTCATTGTCATCTTTAAAACTACGCAACGGATTTTGATGATTCTTTCAGTGTTAGATAGCCCATTTTTCGAGGAAGGCTATAGGCTAATAGGAGCGAAGAAATATAGGAAAATGTGGAAAAACGGGGAAAATTATTTGAAAGGGCTTATTGAGATATGCGCGTTCAAGTAATTTTTTTAAAAATTACTTGAACGCGCAAAAATTCTTTCAGCGTTAGATAGCCCATTTATTGAGGAAGGCTATATTTTATCATGCTAAGATTAATAGGAGAATGTGGAAAAAACGGGGGAAATTATTTAAAAGGAAAAAAAAATAATATCTCGCGAACTACAGCAGCAATTTTTATGTTAGACCATGTGAAGGATCATAAGCTATCGATTGTAAATCATTTTTTTAGTGGCTATATATTTTATACCCGTGTGACGCCGGGGCGGGTCGCTAGTCTTTTATAAATTAGAAAGTCAAGTTTATCAAAAGGTAATAATTTAGCGTACACAAGAGCTCTGGATTAAAATTGGTCCATTTGCTGCTGTGCCTATGCTACGATGCCACGAAAACACACACAGACAGACAGTCAGACTGACAAACACGTCAAACTAACATCCCTCTTTCTTGTATGTGGTAAAAACTAACGGTCTTACCACAAAAGATTTAAACACCTGTTGGAACAGTTGATTAGAGAAAAATTCAGTACAAAATGGTCTCAAAACAACTGTTCAACAGATGTTTAGTTTTTTGTGGTATTAGGCAGTTAAATTTCAACATTATCCTATTATTTTCTGACTAAATTATTGCTGTTCAAATATGATTAACCTTTTAAATTCCTTGAATAAATGACGAGCGACTAAATAATTTCCAAGTCTCTCGTCTTGTTACATAAATTAGCGCTAAATTGAGTTTGACCCTTGAGAGGGGGAGTCTAATGGAGGGCTCGCTTTCCACAACGATATTTTAAAATATAAAATAGTTATACTATCATAGTGCTTGATGAGAAAGAAAATTAGAGCTACGAACTAAACAAAGCAGGTTTACATTGTGATTACCCATGAGGCTGACCACGTCAAGCGGCAAGACTCACTAAAAATAAGTTATATAAAAAGCAGGTTTATACATTCTTCCAATCCAGTAATCCAATCCGGTGTTGGATTATCATTGGAATAATGTAAACTGGCACTGGAATACACTGGAATGATATTCGGATGATAACTGGAATGATATTTGGATTATATAAACCGGCCATTATGCAAGATGACACATAAAATAGTGCACACATAAATTTAAAAAAGATATTAGTATATAAACTACAGTGGAGTTTTTGCATATTTTTAATTATTCCCGGCACAAAATACTTCCTCATTTTAATGTGCTACAGTATGGCTACAATTAATTTTTATAAAAACTTAATAACTCGTTCATAAAACTTGAGCAGTATTTTATCATGACGTTAATTGTTTTACTAAAACATAAAACAGCTGCTTTTCTTTTCAATTTATTATCATCTTCTATATTTTTATAACTGTTAAAATGAATACACATGATAAAAAATTTAACTTATTCTACAAGTATCCAGATTTCCTACATAATTATTTTAAACCAAATGACCTCGTTAACTTCGTATCACTTACCTCCAAATATTAGCCTTCGTAATACCTTCCCTGTACTTCCACGAATACTTCAAGATTAGCCAAATTGATTTAGCCGATCTCGAGTTTTAGCAAGACAAGCAAAAGTTAACATACATTTTTTATTATAGATTTAGCTATAGCTGGTAGCTATTAAGAGAATATGTGAGTAATGAATTATTTAGATTATTTCACGATTTGATTTATGCAATATAATTTTGACCCAAAAACAATAATATGAATTTACCTTCTTATTCTCAGCAATGTTAAATTGATATCAAAACCACTTTGGTCAAATCCAGGATAAATTGTTTCTACTTCAATATTTTGTTAAATATAGAGACATTGTACTTCTTGAAATAATTTCGTGTGCAATAAAATAAAATCCCTCCAAGTTGGAGTGGCATTAGACGGTGTAGCGGAAATTGCAAGCCAGCTGCCAGCGAAACGTCAGACCGCCACCACTTTTATGTATCCCTAGTACAAGTTGAAGTTATTTTATATTATAAAATAAATAATTATAAGTTTGTCTTTGTCTCTAAACTAAACTCAACAGCTATTAAATGTTTTTTTTTAATGGAAATTGATGTACACAAGTGTATCGCCATTTGAAACTGTACCTCTAGAGTCTAGGTGTATTAACTTTATAACTTGGAAAGTTTAACGTGAGTGTGTTTGTTATTTCCTAATTTTAAAACGGCTGGACATATTTTAATTTTTTGATATAATGAAGTTAGCTGACCCCCATAGTTAGCTGATATACATTACGCTTTATTGCTGGAAAATATCTCTTTTCCTTAAAAACCGCGGGTAACACCGCGGGGTACAGCTAGTTAATAATATTTAAATTAAAAAGTGTGAC
Source organism: Polyommatus icarus (assembly GCA_937595015.1). Taxonomy (NCBI): domain Eukaryota; kingdom Metazoa; phylum Arthropoda; class Insecta; order Lepidoptera; family Lycaenidae; genus Polyommatus; species Polyommatus icarus. The sequence goes on from OW569321.1 coordinate 25,092,775, forward strand.
CATTTATAATATTAAATTATGTGTTACCTCATAACTAATGCATAAACATTTTGAGCCCCGGGTTTTATCTTGGGCAAATTATTTTCTGTAAAACAAAGTAGCAGAAAATGTCTTGTCGTATAAACTGCAAAGAAACGTTACCTTCTAAAATACGAGTACTGCAGTACATATTTATGTTACCTGAGCACATTCTCTAGATTATAGCGACTCTGTTATATCGAAATAAAATAAGGCATTGTATTATGTTCATTGTCCTTTTATTATTTCACACACCTTTATTTTATTGATGTTTTTTTATTCCCGACTAGATGTGTTATAACTTATTTCTTTTACGGGTAAAGGCGAATCGTATAGACACATAGAGAGAAAGAGAAAGACACACAAATCACCTTTATCATATTACACTATGGTGTGATGTCGTACCGAACGCATTGGAAGTGAATATTTACGTAATACTTAGTGACTATTTAGTAATGTGTGATATTACTGAAATACTGACTCTCTGAGTTGATGACTCTGAATCTTGCGGGAGTAAAACAAAAGTTTCAATGGCACCCTTCATAAAACCACGAGGATTGTGAAGGCCGGTCGCCGGACCCTAAATTAAACACTATATTGAAGGCAAATCTTAATGAGTAATGACACAATAAGAAAATAATACTATAGGAGAAAAAACATTAAAAATAAACTACCATTTGGCCCATGTTTTGTTCTTTACAGAAGCGACTTGAGACTTTCATATTGTGTACGTATTTAAAAAAAATAGGTAAACTTAATTCGCAATAATTGTTGTTTTGTTTAAAAAATGCATTTAGGTATTAGGTTAGCCATTGAAAATTATTTATTTCTTAAATATTCTCCAACTAATAACTCCAACATAAAAAAGAAAATTTAAACAAGGTTTATGCGTGTTAAAAATTAAAACATTAAGTTCCTTGTCAAGGTTAGTGTAAATATTGCATGTGACCAAACTTAACCCTGTAGGGTTAAGGTAATCAATATATGAACCAACTGCTAAGTATTTGTGTTATAAAACAACTAGCGGGCCCGACGGATATCGTTCCGTCATATCCAGTTCCGATATTATCTAGATTCTAGAGGGAAGTCCAGTTCCGATGTTATCTAGACTCTAGACTCTAGAGGGTAAGGCCGGGTTAGGCTCTAAAAAGCTTGGTGTTCTTAACAGAGCGAGACATTATTTCAGTCCGGACCAACCCCTACAACTCTACAAGGCGCAGGTTCGTCCTCATATGGAATACTGTTCTCATCTCTGGGCAGGGGTGCCAAAATACCAACTACTCCTTCTGGATCGTATCAAACAAAGGGCCGCTCGAATTGTTGACTGCCATAATGTTTCAAACAGGCCGGGCCCCTTGGAATTTTACGCCGAGATGTAGCTTCACTCTGCATCATCTATCGGTTGTATCACGGGGAGTGCTCTGAGTAATTGTTCAGAATCATATTGTGGGAATAATGCGTGGCGGCCAAAGAGGAAGATCTTCCGACCGGGCGAGGTGTTATGCCCGGTCAGGCCGAAGCCCTCGTGATACATTTCAGCTGTCGTATATATACCGCCGCGCTCAGAAAACTTCGATAGCGCGATGCAGGAATGTTAGGCGAATTGTGGGTACCGCCACATCACTCCCCCCCGAAGACCGGAGGTCGAATCTTGAAGTCTTGTCGCTTGAGTCGCCAGTGCCAGTGAGAGTTCCAGTGAGTCGGAACTGTTGCAGTGAGTCCCAGTGAGTCGGAACTGTAAGCTGCTGCACGGGATCCAGTGAGTCGGATAGCTGCCGTGCGGGGCCGATGCTACGTGCTGACCAGGAGAGATGTGCTCTGCTTGCTGACCGGTCGGTGTAGTGAGAAAGCCCGATGATGCCGATGCGGAGTCGCCCAGGCCGCGGTACGTTGCGGCTAATGGACGATGTACCCGATGAGGCGATGCTGGCTGGCGCGGTGCGGAGGGGCGGGTGTGATGATGATGAAGGAGGCGTGTTCTGTCGAGGGTCACCAATGTGGCATAATCATGGCGGCCAAAGGAAGATCTTCCGACCGAGCGAGGTGGTATGCCCGGTCAGACCGAAGCCCACTTGACACATTTCAGCTGTCGTATATATACCGACGCGCTCAGAAAACTTCGATAGCGCGATGCAGGAATGTTAGGCGAATTGTGGGTACCGCCACAATACCACCTGCAACTTTGCGCCATCGATCCACACAAAAAATATACCATACTCATCACCTCGATGAGTGGCAGTCTTCCACCGTGCGTTTTTCACGTAACTTTCTGCCGCGCACTGTAAAACACTGGAACCAACAGTTTACTGTCACCAGCAGTATACCTGAAAACCTTCAAGAAAATTGTGTATTCCCTCTTAAAAGGCCGGCAACGCACCTGCAGCTCTTCTGATGTTGCGAGTCTCCATGGGTGACGGTAGTTGCTTTGCATCAGGTGACCCGTTTGCTCGTTTACCCCCTTATTTTATTTTAAAAAAACTGTGAAGTTTGAATTGTCAAAAGCGTTACGTCAAAGAAAGTTTTTGAAGTTTTTTAATTATCCACGTAAGTACCCCGGCAGAGTAGACAGAATGATAGAGTATGCCGACTTAGAACTGATGTAAAAAAATTTAAGTTTGACGTATTATGACAAAAGTCGTCGCTAGGGTCGTTACCTACAAATTTAGTTGTTGTTTATATTTTGGCACATGCAAAGAAAACTGTCAGAATTAAATTTCAAAATCTTATTTTTAAAAATAAATTATACCAGCCAGCGCGCCAGCCTGTAACTTATCCGATTGAAACCCGACGAATTTGACAGATATTGAAACCTGTCCATTTCTTTGCAGTCGAACTACTGGTAGTTATGTCTATTGTGACCCCGGTAATGTTTTGAATTTCCTCTGATAGATACAACGAAAAAGAACTAGCGAAATAGATTATTATTTATTACAGAAAAACAGCCGTTCTAGAGATTTGTGCTTACGTATTTAGCGATAATTTTTTATGTATTATAAGACCTATGAAATAGCGTACTTTAATCCAGTGAATTCCAGTGTGTTCATAAACTTTTGTCAGTATATTGGCAAGAGTTGGCAAGTAAAGTTTTGGAACTCACCCTTACCTTGGACTTGCACTTGGCATTGACGCGTTCTCATGTTGGTAACACTGACGTCAGCGCCATGTGCAATATTTCCAATACCGTTCTAAATTTGAAATTTCAAATTAAATTTACAGTTCGTCGTAGCAGAGTAGACAGAATTAATATGTCTATTGTGGTCGTAGGTTCGGAACCTCATATTTTTAATGTCAATGTTTTTTTTTTTCACTCAGTGCCATAATAGGAATATATTACGAAACGGTTCTTTCTTGACATTATTTATTTCAAGGAAGCTTTAAAATTTTTGGGCAATTAATTGTTTGTAAAATACCTATAAAGAACATAGCTAGAAGCAGCATTACATAAAAACTAGGATAAATCATTCAAACTTCTAGCAAAATCGGTCGAGTAGACTCACTTGTTCCAAAGCTCATTATAATAATTTAGTAACAAAATGTTATCCAAACCGGAAGGAAGTAGGTCAGGAGATCGATCGTGACCACTAATAGTTAAATAACTTCTGTCCATCGTTTACTATAAATACCGCGGCCAGCCGCTTTAAATATTAACAAGAATTTAGGGTATTGAAAATATTTTGTGAACGTTCTGTTATAATATGACAGCTCGACTAATGAATAGCGAAAAAAATTGTTACATTAGTGTGCGTAGGATGTAAGAATGTAAGTGTGTGTTCTGATCGTTGTATGTGAAGATGCTACAATCCTAATTTAAATGAGCTCGGTAATAGATAATAATTATAATTAGGATTTCATTTGTAATTTTGTAATACCCGGTAATTTCATCTGGTGATAGACAAAGGCACAAACAACAAAGGGTAATTATAGTGTATTAATATTATAATATAACAAATATATAAATCCTGCAAAGCTTTAATAATAATTATTATAAATTGTCTGCTATCAATAGCATAGTCGGACATTAGCGTGAAAACGCTTACATCAAGGGAATCGATGTGTGCGCAATCACAACGTTTGTGCTTATCGCAGAACCTATTGGCCAATAGAAATGTAAGGCTTACGGGAGTAATAACCAATCAAAGACCATAATCACGTGATTAGGTAGTTTCTTTCAGATTTCAAATTAGAATACAATGCCGACGTTTGGATACAGGCCAAGGAACTTTGATCGTTTTCATAAGAAGTATCCCATTATTATCGTTTTTTTATGAAAAAAACTTTCTGGAATCAAGTCGTTAAGATGAATAGACTAATTTTGCACGTGGCTACCTTAACAATGGTTATCATTTTTCTAAGAACTTTTCTATTGTGAAAAGTTTTAATGCTATCCTAAAGTAGGGTAATTAATGATCATTCCTTTAGATTGATATTTTCTTATGCCCACTTTTATTTTGTTTAAGAGTTTATCTATTCACTAGCGCTTTTTTTTAACTGGCTAGCATCATAACATTTACCAATAAACAGTGAAGCAATAGTAATTTATAAAGCAAAATCATATTATACAGGGTGTTACAGAACTAAGTGATAATACCGTAGGGTATGTAATGTGTATATTATGTCCCTTGTATAGAGTTGACTGAAGTAGCAGCTCAGAAAGAGCAACTTTTTTTTTACTTTTGCATGGGGAAATTCATGATGCTGTGACGCTTGACCATACAAAACAATTGCTCTTTCAGCGCATTGAACTACTACTTTCACAATGAACTCTTTACAATACACATATTATATTATCATACAAATAAACATATTAAAATAGTATGTCACTTAGTTTTGTTTTAAATAGGATACAACTGTAAAATGAAGGGTGAATGACTGAAGGGTCGTAAAAGTATAGACTGCCAACCCGGTCGGCAGTCTGCTGGAATCGTAACAAACTGCGAATAGCTAAAGCATCCCCAATTGTCAGTAATACTACCACTTCCGACACACTAGGTCACGCCAAACGAATGCGTTTAAAGTCAATATTATTGTCTCACCTACGGGCGGAGAACGTCAACTTTCTTCCCGCTGCGCTTACCGATGTTGCCGTTTTCCGCCTCCGTCGATGAGAAAAATAGTATACGCACCATGGGCAGTAAATAAGAAAGCCTCAGATCACATGTTTGTTGACCTCGGCTTCGCCTCGGCCAACAATTACAATTTACATAATAATATGATCTGAGACATTTCTTATTACTATACATGACGCCCGCGACTTCGTTGCGCGTTCATTTATCACGCACGAACTCTACATTTTCAAAGATGAAAAGTGTTCTACTTCTTTTCCCGGGACTCCATACCAATCCGTATCTCCATACCAAATTTCAGTAAAATCGGTTCAGTGGTTTAAGCGTGAAGAGGTAACAGACAGACAGCCAGCCACGCACTTTCTCATATTTTATAATAATATAAGTATGGATAATTCTATCAAGCCTCATAAGAGCACCGGTGATCGCGACAAGAATAGAATAACAATAGATTTCCAAGAATCCGCGATCGAAGGATATACTAAAATAAACATTTTTAACAAATCAAATAGTAAAAATATGTTAATTTAGCCAACAAAGTTGGTCTGGCTGTAACTACGAAGCTGTAATGAAATTTATACATCCATACATTAAAAGTTAGTCCGCAAACACCCATCCGCTCGCCGCAACTGTGAAGGTGGATTTTCACCTGCTGTGTTACATTCGACAATGTTTTGTGTAAATAGTGTATTTTAATTGAGTTGAGGTAATTTATTTATCTGTTTCGTTTTGCAGTTTGTTTGCATTTCAACTCATCAAGATCCAACACATAACATAATAGGTATTATGTACGTTGGACTTTATGCGTTCAAATGTGTTATTAATTATTATCATTATACGAATAATAACCGATGATGATGAATTTTTAATGGTTGGTTGCATGTATTCTAAGACTAGATCTATATGCGGCACCCTACCGGCAGCGCATACGTGCTCTTTGGTTTGGTGGCTACACCGCGAGAACATTGACTTAATATCGACCTGGATCCCAAAAGGATAAGACATAACTTACTCTCTCATGGATGAAAACATAGGTTCTTAGTAGTGCCTCGTGTACTTAGAATACAGCTGCGAATTTGTGTAGGTCACACCTGGTCAGGTACCAGGTAACAAAGTTGACTAAAAATGAGTCTTACTTTACTTATTTTGTTATTGCTAATATTTATATATAATTTGTAGATTATTGTTCTGAACTAGTAAGTTCGGCAATTATGACCAATAAAAGCCATAAGGAGATTGTAATAGGTCGTTTGTTCCAGGCAACGGGTACATCGAGGGCACTGAGCTGGACGGGTTCCTGCGGGAGTTCGTCTCCAGCGCCAACTGCACAGACATCAACCCGGAGGTAAGTTACTCGACCAGTAGCATAGCAACCTTATAGCCTAATGGCCAATAGCAACAGAATAAAAAAAATAGCAACGTGAATGGTGGTCCTGAAAATATTATGTCGTATTTAATACCGCGATCGTGAGAATCGCAGACACAATAGACATTCAATTGTAATGCGACAACTGTGTGCCGCTTGGGGATTAATGAGTTAATACTCATGGATAGGAAATAGAACAGAGTAACATAACAAAGTGATAATATTTTAAGGTACCTATGAATTTTATATGTGTCACTTATATGAATTTTTATTTTTGCATTTCTCATGAATTCATATAGAAGTCAAAAAAAACTCTTTTAGGCTTTAGCTCTGCCACTTACAGAGTAAACTCTATAGAAAGGAGCATCCTTTGTATAGAGTTTACTCTGAAAGTATCACATAGTTTTGTGACATCCTGTGTAACACAATAAGATACTACAGGTAGAAGAAGAGGGGGTTTATGACATCCTTTCCTATGCCGCGCCAGCGGTATACTTTCCCTCCATCTTCTGAATTTTTACATGTCCCAACGCGAGTTTAACGTTTTTACCCATCCCAAAGTAAGTGTACCATCGAGGAAGTTGATTCCTATGCATTTGAGAGACCAACGTCATTTGGTCGATGAATGTCAATTCAATTTTAATTGTGATCTGTCGGCTGGGTTTGACGTAATGCGACCAAACTACGTAGGTCCCCCATCTGCATAGGAATCAACTTCTCTGATAGTACAACGGCGCTAAAGAAGTTTTCACTTTAAAAAAGTCAGCCATAACATCAAACAAAACAAGCAACATTATGAAATTGCATCAGTGCTTGTTAACGTAATTTAACGTCACGTACTCTCACCACTATCACGTAGTTTTCGGCCTCGGAGTTTCGAAGTTGGCCTGAACCTGTGTCATACAAAGTTCCCAGTGACAGTTAATAACCTAGAGTTAAATACAACTGACAGTCATATAAATGTAATTGTATGCTTTCTTATATATAAAAGCGTTAAGCGTAGTGAAATTTACAGTATAAAATTTTATCTTCTTCTGTAAGGAAATAGAGTCTTTTATACTGAAAGTTTTAAATGTTTTTCTGAAAAGTTGAAATTCTTGTGACGCATATTTACATTTGTAGCAAATATGTTGCAGCCGAACCCTCCCTACTTATTTACGACTAGATGTTTTCAAAAACATATCCATATTGAAACACGCCGGTTCAACGACTAGCCGGATCAATTAAAATCCGCCGGAGGCTATACATAGCTGGCTATAGCGTTGAATACATTCCGGAGGAATTTTGTTCTTCAATACGGCTAGCAATAATGTACTGCGAGTCAATGGCCGTTGCTTCGATTTAAAAATTAATACTTCCGCTATCGAATGCCCCAATATATAACGTGTATCCCGAAGATTAATATGAGCGCAAAAATGTATACGATAAAGCGTACCCCCAATAAATCAAATGAAATTAATTCGGGCCGCGAGCCGAAAGCTCGTGACGATATTTTTCCATCCACTCAAGTGAGCTACAGTTACAGCTCCCTGAGGTATGCTCTATATTTCAGGGTATTTTAGACTTGAATATTCAAAACGTGAGTAAAATAGTAACGCTAATACTACGCTATAGCGTAGTCTGCGTAGTACGGTAGTGCGGCGTAGAATAACGTAAGAGGCGTATACTCCGTAGACGCCTTCTACGTTGCTCTACGCCGTAGAGGAACGTAGCGACGTAGCATAGCTACAATTTTAACATATTCACTTTTTAGGCGCAGTTGCTCTAGTTTGGATTCAATTTAGCATGCATTAAAAATGTGATATGATTTTATATTTCTCGTTCTATGTTTTTATGAAAGAGCGAACATGATATTTTGTCACTAAAATAATAATAATAATATCTATGGACGCTTCTCACCACGTCAGTCTGGCCCCGTATATATTTAATAATTTTATACTATACATATATTTAAGATTTTTATTATATGATACACATATTTAATACACATCCATGACCCAGGAACTTTATAAACTTTTTGTTCCGTCGGCGGGACTCGAACTCGCGACCTCCGGCTTGAGCTACCAACGCGCTCACCACTGCGCCACGGAGGTCGTCCAATTTTCCATTTCCATTCCAGCATGGAAATGGAAAATGCTAAGCAATGAAAGGCGTACCTCTTCAATTATTATATTTTGTTTTATTTTAATTGTATTGTGTCTTCGTATTTCTTTATGTTACATGAGGCTTCAAATTTTGTACCATCAGAAAAACCAAAGATCTCTAAACCTAAGAAAAACAGATAGGCGATGGCGGGCCTACGTTAGCTATATAATGTCAAAATAATGTTAGTCGTGTCCCTTGCCCTTGCCCTTTATGAATAAATCCGTCATTTGCCTAATCAATTTCTCTGTACACAAATGAAAACATCAATTCCAAAACTTTAATGTCCCCAAACGTCAACAACATAGTAGTACCCGTAGCCCGCGGCGGACTGTACGCGGACTGTCACGTTGTTGTGTCCGACCCCCCCGGCGAGGATCCAGGCGGTGGAGTAGGCCCCCCCGATCTCCGTCGCCTGGACAGCTGCAACGTACGTGGTGGCGTTACCGCGGTATACGATGTCCTCGTGCTGGATGGTGTAGGGACGACCTTCGCGGTATGGGTAAGACCTGGAAAATATAAAAAAAGTGTTTTTATTTTCTCCCACTTAACAAATTTTAGTACAATCCAGAATCAGTAATTACAAAATGACTTAATGATCTATAGTCTAACCAGACTAAATATATCCTTATTAGGTTGTCTTGTGTGAGAGTTTACCATGCTTCACCAAGATTAAAAAAAACAGATTTACATCGTTTTAGTATATGGTACGGTATATGTTAAATGAATGCAGGATTGATGATATAAAATATGTTCCAAGGTGCACGATGCAAGTAATAGGATGATTAATAATAATAATAATATGATAGTAGAGCTTTACAACTTACTTAAATTATGTCATTGATATATTGTGCCATAATCATTGTTAAGATTTTGTTATCACATTTCTACTTAAACGTTAAATGCATATTAACAGAAGTTTATGTGCCACCTATCTTTGATACAATTTTTTTCTCAAAATAAAATATAAAATCACAAAGCATAATCATTATTATGATTATGCTTTGTGATTTTATATTTTATGCTTATTTTGCATGCTTATTTTGCAAGGTCACCAATACAGTAATAAAAAGTAAAAACTTTCTGTCTTTTACTGGAGGAAAAGGTTTCTGCAGTAAAAGACAGAAAACTTAGGGATTCTTCAGAAAAAACTGTCGTGTCGAGAATCCGAGAGGGAATTGGAAAGGACGTGTCCCTTTCCTTTTCTGGCATACCTTTTACCTGGCGCTGACAGTAAATAATGGCTGGGAGGACGTGATAACATTTATTGAGCTCAGAATCCTAATTTACGAACCTTAATTATAGGTGGTCAACAAGGAGTTGTTATTTTATTGTAGAAAAAAGTTGTAGTATATTATGATTGTCCATAGATATTTAAAATATTATCTGTTATCTATACTTCTATACTTTATATTAATATTATAAAGAGGTAAACTTTGTTTGTTTGTTTAATTGTAATGGATAGGCTCAAAAACAACTGGACCGATTTTAAAAATTCTTTCACCATTCGAAAGCTACATTATTCACGAGTAACATAGGCTACTTTCTATTTTGGAAAATGTTTTTCCGTAAGAAGGGTTTTTCTGACACAAGGTGAAAAAAATCATCCAGAAAAGTTACTTATTTTGCGTACGCTGCATATACTATAAAAGTCAGAACCATACAATGTTCTAAGTAAATGTAGATCTTATAAATATCTACAAAAATGTCCATGACACACTATACCTAGCTATGTCAAGTGAGGCACAACAACCATTTTTTATTTAAAAATCTTGATTTTTTTGGACTACATTTAAACGCATTTATTTTACTCATGCTGATAATTCTTATCAAAATAAATTATTTCATCACTAAGTACAGTATGTTAAGATAATATTTGGTCTTCGAATGATTAAAATTGGACGTTTGGTTTAGGAGTTATGGCGAAATTAAAAATTGCGATTTACGGCCGTTCCGAAGTGGGCGCTAGGCGCTACCAAGGCGGGTGCGCAGTAGCGAAGATTATGACCGGCACTGCAGCTGGTGAATTAGCTCATAATTCATATACCAAGAATACCAATGATCCCTACTGATTTGCCTATACTCTTCAGAAAGCTCCAATTTCCTGTAAAAATTTCTTTTGGGGGTTAAGATTTTGTATCGGCTAATGAAGTAGAAATACTTTAAATGGCAAAACGACGTTTGCCGGGACAGCTAGTATATTATAAACAGGTAAACTTTGTTTGTATAATGGTAATGAATAGGCCCAAAAACTACTGAACTGATTTTAAAAACTCTTTCAACATTCGAAAGCTACATTATCCACGAGTAACATAGGCTAAATTTTATTTTGGAAAAAATAGGTTTTCGTAAGATATTTGAGTTTTGGTGTAAAAAATCAACCAGAAAAGTTACTTATTTTGCGTACGCTGCCTAAACTATAAAAGATAGACCCATAAAATGTTCTAATTAGTTGTAGATCTTATAAATATCTACAAAAAAGTCCGCGACACACTATACCTATCTATGTCGAGTGAGGCACACCAACCATTTTTTTATTTAAAAAGTCTTGAATTTTTTCGGACTACATTTAAACGCGTTTATTTTACTCATGCTATTAGTCCTTATCAAAATAAATTCTTTCGTCACTAAGTACAGTTTATGTAGATAATATTTGGTCTTAGAATGACTAAAATTGGGCGTTTGGTTTTGAAGTTATGGCGAAATTAAAATATTACGATTTCTACTGCACGGCCCGTTGCGAGGTGGACGTCATCAAAGCGGGGGTGCGCGTGCGAGAGGGGAGTTTAGATCTATAGCAATGTCCAGTGTCCACACTCGACACTGAGCACTGTGCACTTTCATCTTCAATTTTCGTCATCTTCTTTCATTCAACTGTCGTATTGGCGCATTCAATTATTTTCTTAAATATTTGAAAATGCCTCAGAGAGCCAGGTCGGACGACTATGGCACCATTATACCTACTTATATTTTAGTCACTTCAATAAAATAATATGGGCAAAACAACGTTTGCCGGGACAGCTGGTAATATAATATTATTATGTTGGTTATAATATGTACTGCCATCTGTGATGACTTGAATTTTAGACTATAAAAAGCTAGCAAATATCTAAGTATATCAGCTTTAGAAAATCGAATATTATTTAAAATTTGACACTGCGATGGTAGCGCCGTCTGTCGGATCCAATATAAAACATTCCAAAATCAACAACTACTAATAAATTAAAAATTAATTTAAAAAACATTGTCCAGGGGACAAAATTGTGAATCTAAACCATTCCCAGATCCCCTTGAACACACACAAAAAATTTCATCAAAATCGGTCCAGTCGTTTAAGAGAAGTTCAGTGACATACACACTCACAGAAGAATTATATATATTAAGATAATATGAGATAGACCGTATTATTAGACTTGTCTTCGTGCAGCAAAATGTTAGGTTTTTTTCTTTCAAGGTTCTATACTAACCATAGCCCTTATAATTTTGCTCTCCGTCCGTCCGTCCACCTACTATTGTGCAGCTATTTAAATTTTTATCATAAACTTAAGATGCAAAAGAGTGCGAGAGAGAAGAAAATCCTTTATGGAATTATAACAAGCTAAAAAGAGAGAGGCAGTCTCATGATAACTGTAACCACTTTCATTTGACAGGTCGTCCACAAGTCGTCAATCGTTTTTATGCCCTTTCGGTATTTGCAATTTATTGTAAGGTAATTGATCTTCATGTCCTAATTGCTACGATGTGTTAATTTTCGCAATGTTCTGTCTTTAGTTCTCTATTTCAAATAAAATATTGTTAATCCTCCCCTTTACTTTCATATTTTGCATAACTAAAGGTACTATTGTTCTTAAATCACACAATTTTTGAAGAAAAAATTTTCATCAAAATTGTTTATAGTGTATGATACGCTAGGGCTTGGATCAAATTTATCGATATGCCTATCGGTATTAATTAACAAGAACAAAAAACTAATCTAAAAATGTAATGGGGGAGTAAGGGTATTATGATATGTATTTAATTTAAGAATAAATAATATACTATGTTTGTCGTTTACTTTCAACTTTATATTTGCATTTCTATTAATGTAAGGGCTGATTTGTCAGATAGCTTTTACCTGAATAATAAGTAAGTAACTTTACAATGGGTATATTATTTACCCTTTTAAGAACCTCATGTTCACATCTGACGATTGAAAAATCACCCCAAACGAAAATGTGTATCTACTTTTCAATCGTCACCTTTTTTCTGTCAAATAAAATATATGATAAGTACCTAATTTGAATTACAAAATCTTTCAAAGTTGCATATTATTTATTTCTCATAGAAACGCAGGTAAAATAACTCGAACGGACAATACTATCGATAGTAAAAGTTACATCACTAGCACACGCACACATTGATTGATAGAAGGCCTTGTCTGAATGTACGGGTTTTAGTTTTGGTATAATAAAGGCCAAGTTAATATCACCTATTGGTTTACTAGTGCAACACGGAGACTTATTAGTGAGGGACTAAAGAGACTGCAGATCTAAGCACACCATGCTGAAGTTCCGCGGCGGAAATTCCGCATCATTACGTCAGTAGTGTCAAATGCATACAATATAATTGCAGGCGGAATCAAACCGAACTTCCGCCGCGGAAATTCAGCATAGTGTGTTCAATGAGAATATAATCACTATAATGAGTGTGTTAAGACACTCAGATCCGCCATCTACGTGTCTATGAATCAACTTCTCTGATAGTACAAAAAATATTTAATTCGATTCACGCATCCAACATAATTTTCCATTCTGAAAAGTTGGCTTCAATATAATAAATAATATAAAAAGTTTGTAAACTCGCTGCGACCCATTTAAAACTGTAACCAGTTACCAGCTGTGCTGGAAGTTCGCGTCAGGTGCCTTTTAATGTCGGTTTAATGATCTTAGTTTTTAAATGGCTCCTAAAGATTGATTGTTAAAACAATTTACTTTTAAAAGTTGCAAAAACTTTGTTACGTTAAAATTCGTTTGTTACTGTACAATATGTACTCTATCTATGGTCTTACGTTAACTTTTTTACTAGTACTGTGCACTTTTTACTTTTGTCTTTTTGTAACTTATTTACTGTACTGATAAAATGTAGAATTTTTAACTTTTAAGACCGGGCTGCCAGAAATATCAAAACACGCTAGCCCCGCCTACATACTCCGCTATCCTCCAATCGTGATATAATGATTCCAGGAATCGTGCCCGCATGAATTATACTTTGAGCCGCAGATAGCTGTAGTGAACAATATCGCGTAACAAGGGTTCCTGCATTATAGCACGAAAGTAAAGGTCGTAAGTCTCAAAACAGTTTTTTGATGATAACTTAAAAACTAAATACAATACTATTAGTATTTTTCCCTTAGCTATGATTTTACAAAGCGTATGATTGTAGTAGCGCAAGTTATTTAATGATAGTAACTGAATAAGTGTAACAGATATTTGTTGAAAAGCCCCGAAATATTCATAATTTCGAAAAATAAAACTATCGAGTCAAAATAAGTTAATCGTGTTTTCGGTTAGGCAGATATATATACAAGGATTAAATAAATCTCTATTTCATTTAAGTTAATCGTCTTCCTGGATCGTAACACTTATTAGAAAACACAGCAAAATTTGACAGCTTAACCCGTCAAGCCCCATAAGGATACCGGTAACCGCGACAACAATAAAATAACAATTATAGATTTCTAAGAATCCGTGATCGGAGGATTAAATTACCAAAAATTACGAGATAAAAGTTGAAGGCTTGACTTGAATGTGATCTGAAAACATTTTGGTATAGAAAGATTGCATAGATAGGCTTGCCGCTTGGCTGGCTTTTTACATTAATTCATGTTTTTGGTGGGATAAACTATATTGATATTAATTTTGAAGCCAGGATATATGACATAATATATACTGTACATAATTTTTTACTGTAAACTGCCAAATATTTGAACTGAAAGTTTTTCCACAAACAGAAGTGAGTTGGGTAATTTTAGTTTTGGGCCGGGTGGGCCGCACCGCACACGCTGCCAGCCTCCAATAACACTCTGACCCCACACATCGACCGGAAAACGGGGAATTCCTGATATATTGACATTACTTTAGAAGATTTCAGATGGTTTTGGCTACCGACCTGAGTTGCTATGTGCTGAGTTTGACAATAAAGTCGATTCATCGACTGTCTTTTATTTAATTACTGTCTAGCTCATCTTAATATATATATTTCTTGTGTGCGTGTGTATGTGACTGAACTCCTCCTAAACGACTGGACCAATTTTGATGAAATTTTTTGTGTGTGTTCAAGGGGATCTGGGAATGGTTTAGATTCACAATTTTGTCCGCTGGACAATGTTTTTTTAATTAATTTTTAATTTATTAGTAGTTGTTGATTTTGAAATGTTTTACATTGGATCCGACAGTCGGCTGCCATCGCAGTGTCAAATTTTAAATAATATTCGAATTCGGATTTTAATTTTAGTCTGTCCGACAGTTAGCGCTTCGACCAAATTTAAAAAAAATACTTTATATACTTAATATGGCAAAGAAACGTTTGCCGGGACAGCTAGTACTCTTATATAGAATCAATGCAGACGTAAAATACTTATAATTAAGATACTAGACAGTAGATATGTCAATTTAAATTGAAAGGGTTTAACAAGAATAAACTTTATTTTAGAATGAGACTTGATTGTTAGATTATTTTTGTTATTACTACAGCTAAGTTAATAACCAATTATATTATTGTTTTATTTATTTACAAATACAGGGATCATAAAAACTACTAGTTCAAAAAAGTATAAAACATTTATTATCACAATATGAACATAAAAATAACATCATGAGTGATACTCGCGAAAACTTAAGAAATCGTTTTAAAAATACAGTTTAAATATGATTCACGACCAAAATCAAGATCAAAACGTCCTTTATCCAGCTCTTCTCAGAGTCCATAGATCTCGATGCTGTAGTAGTACCCCCATCCTCTGGCAGACTGGACTCTGATGGTAGCGTAGTTGTAGCCAATTCCGCCCTGGATCAGCCAGGGGCTGGCGTACTGGGTGTTCCCGACTTCGAAGGCGCGGATCGCTGATATCCTGTTAGTGGCGTTGCCGCGGTACATGTAGTCCTGGTATTGGATGGAGTTGGGCACGCCATAACGCTGGAGGTAGCCTCTGGAAGTTGCAGAGATTTGAGTATGATGATGATGGCTTGGTTGATGAATTTTAGGATGCTGGATGTTTTCAAATTTCCATGTCATTCTGGTTATCTTTGCCAAACATCTGTTTTCTGCATCTCGAAGTGTGTGTATGGTATGGATTGCACATTATACAGTTCATGAGCTATGGTAAAAATGAGATGGTATGGTAAATGAATTTCTGTCTTCCTTATATTCCAATATCGTCATAAAATTTTACCACTTATCCGTAAAATTAATATATTTTCTTGCTAAAAATCTATGTCTGCCCGTAATAAGGAACGTAAATATATTTAATAATAGACATAAAATTTCGCAAGGAAGCTAAAATAAGTTTTATTGGGGTAGGCTTAACCCGGTGTATCCGCTAAAGGTCCCATTTCATTCTCCTAAAGCTTCCATTTCACTGGAATTGGTTCGGAACTGGCTTTGTTATCGAGCCTCATCGCGCCCCTACGATTCCCGACCTTTAGTGTTTATTCCCAATAAAATTAAGAGCCTTTTCGGTAGAGTTTCTTATTCCAATAGCTTCGATTATTTGTGAGATGGTCTTGGATTTTATAATCCTAAAAACTTGGCTTTTTTTTCTACTTGCGTCGTTTGTTTTACTTGAGTTTCTTTCATAACAATATTATGTTTGTAATATCAATAATAATTAAGTTTCAACTTAAAAGAAAATGATAACGTTTTATCACAGTTAAAAAATATTATTATATTCTATCCTTACTATGATTTTAGAATCCTTATCAATCAAAATAATTAATAATAATAAGATAATAAGAGCACTTAGCATTAATAGGTTCCAAATTCCAATAGCATTATAATAAAGAAATTAAACATAAAGCGAAAAATTAAAAGGCAAACAGAGGAGAATGGGGCTAAACGTTTCGATATTAAAATGGAATAACCAGGAGAAACGAAAATTGCTACGATTTACATAATTGCACGTTGCTCGGGACATTCGCTCCCTAAGTTGTACTAAAGGTTTTTCCTGAGCATCCAAATCAAAAAATAAACATTTTATTCCCGAGGGACTTGGTATTTAATTGTCTAAATGAAAATTGGATAATAATTATTGAATAACATTGGAAATCATTTGGGTTTTTTAAAGGTACAAGTCGGAAGTCGGCTACATGAAGTAGCAGCAGACGACGTGTCGTCGCGACACTACTGGTTTCTATGTATTTCTACGAATAAGTGTCGCTATCTTGGGGTCTTTAGCTGCGCAGGGCCTTTCAATTTTCTTATAAATACATAGAAACCAGTAGTGTCGCGACGTCACATCGTCTGCTGAATCTTCATGTAGTATGCTTTCAACTTGTACCCTTTATTTAATAAAAATATTTTCCTTCTAATATCGGTTTGACATGTATTTTTGTTCGTCATATTATGTACTAGCTGTTTCCCGCGACTTCGTCCGCGTTAGCATAGTATAATAACTGTCAACCCCTATTTTACCCCCTTGGGGGTTGAATTTCCAGAAACGCTTAAATACGTATCCAATATTTTTTTTTATTAGCCCAAAAATAAAGTTTCATGTTTCGAACTCAAGAAATAA
Source organism: Polyommatus icarus (assembly GCA_937595015.1). Lineage (NCBI taxonomy): Eukaryota > Metazoa > Arthropoda > Insecta > Lepidoptera > Lycaenidae > Polyommatus > Polyommatus icarus. The sequence goes on from OW569321.1 coordinate 25,110,131, forward strand.
CGGACTTTTATTCACACCCCAATTTCACCCCCTTGGGGGTATAATTTCCAAAAACGCTTAAACACGTATTCATTTATTTTTAATCAGTAATCCAAAAAACAAAGTTTCATGTTCCTAACTTAAGAAATGACGGACTTTCATTCAAACTTTCAACCCCTATTTCACCCCCTTCGGGGTAAAATTTTCAAAATTCCTTCCTTAGTGGGTGTCTACTTAATAAAACAACCCTACTCACCAAATTTCGTGGCTGTAACTTTAAACGTTTTTGCTAAGCGATGATGAATCAGTCAGTCAGTCAGGACATGCAATTTTATAAGTATAGATTTTCATACACGTTTTGAACTTGAAACTCGCGAAAAATGGTTATCAGGTGACAGGCAATCAGAAAGACCCTTTAGCCAAGACGTTTTCTGGGTCGCTTCTTTGTAGAATCGCCGTTCAAAATGTATGGAATTGACATTACTCGAGTCGAACGTCAACTTCATATTATCGAACCGTTATGTCAATAGAGGTGATGACAAGGTCAAAGATTAGCGAATTTTGTTAATAAAATAAAGAAAGCATGGTAAAAAATAAGCGTTACCAAAATTTCAGCTCGATAGCATTTGTATTTTTTTTTGTTAGGCGCCTTCAAAGTTGGATAATCAAGTCGATTTTTTTTCAATTAAATTTCTTAATATTTGTATACCATTCGATAAATTATTCAATTAAAAGCAACTTTTGGTATGAAACCACATTCATAAACGCAATATTTAATCGAAGAAAGCTCTCTTCCGATCCGTACAAACTACGAAAGACTGACTGACAGTCTTTCGTAGCACTTTGTATGGAGCGTTTCGGGCAGATATATTTTATGAGATGTTTGAATTGTTCATATTTTGGTGAATTTTTAAGCTATGAGAGTCATTCTTTCAGCGATGTTTCTATTTTTTCAGGGTCTTTCAATTACCGATAAGAAAAAAAATGTCTCAAGCCTATTCCATACATTTTTATCGGCCCTTCTATAAATAAGCGATAAAGAAAACGTCTTGGCTAAGGGGTATGATGATGATATGTATCGTACCTATGCAGCAGTCTGTCCCTTGATCCGATGCTGCCGATGCTCAGGTTGGCGCGGGCGGCGGGGGCCTTGGCGACGGCCGCCAAGCTGACCACAGCCGCGCTCAGCAGCAGTAGAGTTACGATGAACTTCATCTGGACAACAACGTTTCATCAAAGTCTGAACTTCTGAATTATTTTATGATGGTTCAGACTATGATTTTGAAGTAGACACAATATACAAGTATTTTTCTTTTAAGCGCAAATAGTATCTTTCGTGATTCTTCATATCAGTGTTTCTTTGATTTATTCAATCTAGCAGGAACATCTCGATGTTATCTTTTAGGTTTCACATTGGAAGTACAGATTTATTATAGGTATACCAGATTCTGACGGCAATTTTTGACAGCAGATTTTCAAGAAATATCCTTGATCAATGGATAATTTTTTGTATGAAAAAAGATCAAAATGTTTTATTCCAACTACCCTGGTATTGCTAGAGTCAATTTATTTTCCCACTTTTTGCCATCAGATTCTGGTAGACCTATACTTAAAAATTACTTCTTTCACTTTTTGACTTACCTTTGTAAGTTAGTTTTAGAACGTTAAAACAATGTTTAAACACAACTTCAGTCCCGTGACTGACTATATTTATATATTAGTTTCTGGACCAAACGCGATACGTTATCACGATAATATCTTATCAGTTATCACTTTAACAATATTCTAAGGAAACCTGACTCATCGCGTTATTTGTTCACTTCCTCAGTCTCACTTTTATCAGTTTTAATTATTGCTACTGGTGTAATAATCTGTTTGTCTGCATAGACTAATCTAAATATATATAACTTAAAGGTGACTGACTAACTGACATAGTGATATTATATCAACACACAGCCCAAACCACTGGACGGATCGGGTTGAAATTTGGCATGCAGGTCGTCCTGCATGCCAAATACGTATCGTAGATCGTAGGCATCCGCTAAGAAAGGATTTTGATCAATTCTACCGCGAAGTCGCGCGTAAAAGTTAGTTTATATAAGAATTCTTATTCTTATTATTCCGTACCCAAAGCAGACACAAACAAAGTCGCAAGCCACCTCTACTAGTAAATAATTGTTTTGTAACGATTCATTTGTTATAGAATGGTGTAACAAATGAAATCATCAATTACTAATCATAATAATCATTACAAAGAAACTAGAAAGGAAAAACCTATTTTTCTTATCTTATTATTGTCTTTTAATCCGTTTTATTAGGGTTCCGTACCCAAAGGGTAAAAACGGGACCCTATTACTAAGACTTCGTTATCTGTCTGTCTGTCCGTCTGTCTGTCTCCAGGCTGTATCTCAAGAACCGCTATAGCTAGAGTTCTGAAATTTTCACAGATTATGTATACCTGTTGCCGCTATAACAACAAATACTGAAAATAAAATAAAATTCATATTTAAGTGGGACTCCCATACAACAGACGTGACTTTTTTACCTTTTCTGCTCTATATTAATAATTACAACAGTTAGGCAGTTGAAATTTTCACAGAATCCTTAATTTTATGTGCACTTTAATAATTAATTATAAAATTAAAATAAAATAAAAATTTAAGGGGGGCTCCCATACAAAAACACAACTTTTGGACTATACATATAATGGTACGGAACCCTTCGTGCGCGAGCCCGACTCGCACTTAGCTGATTTTTTATATTAAATAACACGTGTATAAAATTAGGTGATACCCAAATATATTTATAACAAGTGTGTGCGCACACAAGAGCACTGTCTATTCATTTACTCTGATAACCCAGTGGGACGGCAGACCGACACGACCGGCGAGAGATCAGGCGCAGGACCGACTTTTTACATGCCCATCCGACGCATGGATCATCTTACTAGTCAGACAATCAGGTGATCAGCCTGCATTGTCCTAACCAAACTTGGAAATAACATGTTTCCCAACCAACTAACCACTGGACCACGGAGGCGATAGGCTAATAACATACCGAGTGGTCAAGACCACAGTCTCGCCACTTTTCTCGATAGGTGTAATCAAGCTTTGAGTATTGAGATTTGAGCGCCAACTAATATGGAAGAAAGTATTAATTATCACTTTCAGAGAAATTAAATAAGTAAAAAGTGTTTTAGTGTCGCCGAATCAGCGATTATTTAATATGTATTATTTAATCCTACGATCGGAGATCGGAAATCCCATTGTATTCTATTGTTGTCGCGATCACCGGTTCTCGTACGGGGCTAGGTTAAATTCTTCACGGCGAGCACAGATCCTAGGCATTGTTTTAATAAACAAATGAGTACCTGTTCCTCCACCCAGCTGGAGATAAATCTGCATTGCATAAACAAAAACTTGCACTACCTTGAATAAATAAACAGCACTAGTGTTTGCTTTACACTGGAGTAAAATAAATAACAGACAGTGCTTGAACCTACATCAGTTCAATGATGCAAAATAACTTATTAAACATAAATCACATTCAATAAAACTTTAACACTTGAAAAGGTACGCTTCCTTTACAATTTCAAAACTTGTCAAGAATCGGAATTCAAATCATCCAACCTAATATTATAAATGCGTAAGTATGTCTATCTGTCTGTTACTTCTTCATGCCCAGACTGCAGAACCGATTTTGATGAAATCTGGTACGGAGATACTTACTTTGCCCGGGAAAGGACATAGAACACTGTTTATCATTTTAGTTGCGACTTGCGGTGTCATTTAATAGAAGGTCGATGAAAGTAAACTAGACAAGCGTTTTGGGCCCCCGACTAGTGGAAAGTTATCTTTAGATATCTCAGAGAAGTTGTCTGATAAACTAATTATTTGCCTCATAGTTAACGATAACAACAAATAACGGTCAACTCTAGTTTGTCTACAGATCAAAGCTGCTGGCCATGTGTATCGTGTTGCGACTGGCGTGGCGCGAGTTCCGACAATTGCCAATCTATTCCAATTTCGCATGTTTACTGATCAAAGTGTTAGCTTTGGCACTTGACTTACAATATGGCGTCACACTTGCTTGTAAATATATCCAAATCGTGCACGCAAACTTTGAATAAATTGGTTTTACTTAGCCGTGACAAATTCTACTCTGCATGCCTGAAGGGCCAAGGGGAAAGGCTCGGTCGGCTTGGTCTTGTTTATTTACCGACTTCAAAAAAGGAGATTATCTATTCAACCCAAAATACAAACAGTAGTGTCACGACGACATGTCGCCCGCTACCAATCGGCACCTAATAACGATATTATGTCGTGTTGTGTCACCAACAGTAAGTTAAAGTTTTTAAGGTCCAAAAGTTGGTGGAACAACACATAAATACGTCTTGTCGTGGGGACGATTTTGTGTCATTAGCGCAGAAAGCCACGTCATGCATTTATAATTTAGATCAGAGGTAACGATAGCTAGCCCAAAATTAAGATGGTTCTATGAACTCATTAGTCAATTTATTGCAACAAAATGAGCACTTTATTCTTATAAATATTTATTTCTTTAACGTGTTTTAAAAAATATATTTTTCAGTGGGACGGATCACGGATGTAAGATACGATTGTCAGAACGCCAGATGTTTTGCCAGATTTGTCGATTCCCCATCCAATTTTTCCGCATCTTTCCGCATACATCGTTACCGGGTCACGTAAAAGGCCCATCTCTTGTAAATGGGAGTAGACGTAGACTCCCTTCTGCTTAGATGGCGTATAGTCCGATAAGACAACTGACAACTCCTAAGAACCTGATTACACCTACCGGTTAGAGTGGCGAGACAACGTGATCTCGGCCAAGCTCTCGGTATCACAGATTAAGTTACAGTATATAGTAGACTCGGTATGTTTATTATGGATGTGCTTGGTGGAGGCCACTATATTCAAGGTTTAATCAGGCCCTATAGCAGGGATTCCCAAACTTATTTTGTCTACTGCCCACTTTGAGAACAAAATTTGTTTTAGCGCCCCCATTGTTTCAATTTAAAATGCATCCAAATTAAATAAATCACCCCCAAGCCTCCACACAACGCCCAATTTTTTTCTTGGTCCCACACCACCCCACTCTAGACCTCCAGCGCCCATAAGGGAGCGTTATCGCCCACTTTGGGAAAGACTCCCCTATAATAGGTTGCTACTTGCTAGCAGTATCTGAATCTGATAATATACCGCACTGTAATGACTTAATGAGTATCGATGGCTGACAGAGCACATAACCGATTACCCTGTGTTCTGTAACAAGTCGTGTCCCGCGCCGTTGGCTCGCTGCCAGCACAGACTTTATTGGATTCCAGCTATTAATTCGTGTGATTGATGGCTTTTACTTTTCATTTACACGCTGTACGCGTTGGAACTGCTGTGTATGCGTATATCATCAACAAGATCATCTTTGCCCATTCTGATGAGTAAAAACTGATTAGTACTCGGCTGCGGCTATAATAATGTTGCCCAGTAATGCACATAATATTACATTTTGAAATTAAGGTTCAAATATTATAACCACCCAACAAAGAAATACTATATTTCTGACCTTATTAGGGTAAGTTCAAATCGCAACGTGACGAGCCGATGCGTTTTTGAATGAGATCTTCTAAATTGGAATAGACAGCGCCGCGCTCGTGGTATGTTCAGTGTTCACTGTTTATCAATTATATGTGTTTGTTTTTTTGTGTTTGTAAATCTTAGTACGTGTAATATGTCATTAAACTTCAGCCTTGAATTACTCAATTTTAAATGCATTGCATAGCATCGCCTCCTTGCGTTGCAATGAGAACTGACCATATTTCAAAATGTAATATTTAATTATGTGCATTACATGGTAGCATTATTATAGCCGCAGGCGAGTACTAATCTTTTTTTGACAAGATGAATAGTTTTGAAATATAAGTATTATTTACAATTAGTCAACTTCTTAAAAGTTAAAACCGTTTAAGTACTTAAACGTTATCGCGAAGTTATTGATTTCCACTTTACTTTGAACTCTTGTTGTTAACTTTGAAGTAACTATTTATCTTTTCAACTATTGTCAAGTACTTACAGAAAATTGCCTTGATAATAATAGCCTAACGGTTACTGCTATTTAAAGTTGAATTCTACATTTTCTATGTTTAACATTATTATGAAAAACATGTTTTATTATATTCAAATACCTTTTTACGATCTTTTGGAATAGAATAGCCACGATATCCTAGCAAAGTATTAGCAGCACTGTTGGATAAAGCGTGTGAAACGTAAATTACGAATAAAAACATTGTCTGGCAACGCAAAACAATAGATTGGTATTTTGTATATTACATAACAGTTGCAGTCTGGCACAGCTGGCGGGCTGCCAGCGATAGGCCGGGGCTGACAAATCGCTGCCCGCGACTTTAATACGACACTCGGATTAAGATAAACCGTCGATTTACCGCCGGGTAACTGCCAAACATCACGAAATATGGAAATATTGAGATTCTGCAGGCATAGACGTAGGTTAGACGGTCAAATTTTCATCAGTCTGATCCATTAATCCGGTAAAGATGGACGAAAATTTGATCGTCTAACCCACGGATTGATGGATTGATCGTATTTTTAATATGAACTTTTTATAACCATCAATATTCCGTCATAGCATCATCACTAATTTAAAATGCGAAAGAATAGAAATTCTGTCAACAGATTAGGGACAAAGGGGGCTTATTTTTTAATCAGCCACTGCCATTATATTCTTCCTTATAATATAAGAAAAATATCTCCCCTACGCTAAGCGTGCCAGATGCAATTTTTTAACTTTTTCCTCATTTACGTGATATTTCATTTCATGAACTTTGTGGCTTAAATATATAGATACTAGCTGTCCCGGCAAACGTTGCTTTGCCGTAATATATTTGCCATATTATTTTATTGAAGTGACTAAATAAGTATGCCACCATGGCAACGTCGATCGCTATCCCGTCGCACAAACAATGGTCGCCGTCAGTCTCAGGTTGTAATAATTTACTATTATTGAAATACCTACTGAATATGCATATAAAATTTGGTAAAAATCAGTAAAGCCGTTTCGGAGGAGTTCGTGGAATAACATTGTGACACGAGAATTTTATATATAAGATTTATTATTTTATTATTATTATAACTTAGGTATGTAATTTACATAATATTTATAACGAATTTATTTTATCACATTAAAAATTGTTTAAGAAAAATCAACGTTGATTGAGAGCAAAGTAAATACTGAAAATTACTGTTAAGGAGTAGAGATAGCTGCTCTATCAAAGTATAAAACTTTTATCGTATTCCGTTTTATCTTGATATCATCAGTTTTGGCGTAGCGCAAAATTTTCCTCCACGTACAAACTGTCCCTGCAGATATAAAATTAGTTATTTCAACTTAGTAACGATGCCGTAACATACTAGCTAACAGGTTTAAAAAGCATTTTTGGAAGTACAACTTTTCTTTTCTTTTTCTTCTTTTTTGGCAACTTGACACAAAGGATGTGTATGTTGTGCCACAGACAAGGTAAAAAGGTAAGGAATATGGCGGGAAAACCATATGCCTCCTATTATAATTTTCATCATCGTTTTCATGTATCGTCAGGTCTAAAGTCTAGTCAAAGTCTATAGTAAAAGTCAATACAGTCAAGGAGTCAAGTCGGTCGATTCAGTAAAGTGGTAGACGCTTTACTGAAACTTTCGATGGAGTTTTGGAGGGAACACAAAATAGCACGTTTCTGGATATTACATCACTTTCCTACACTTGTGCATGAACACGAATATCTAATGGTTAATATTCTACCAATATTACACATTAAAAACCCAGCTATCACAATTTTAGGAAAATAATACAAAACACAACAGCACTCTTTCAGATGCCCGCCAAAACTCCTCGTACCAAAGAGGATGTAAACTGTATACTACGTAACAAGAGGTCGGACTTAGAAGAAAAAAAATAAACATCCGTTATTTTTTTAATTTGAAACTGAAGTTAAAATTTTTAAGTGCAAAACCTTTCACTCTAAACATCATTTTACCAAAAATTAAATTAAAAAAAAATAAAAAATAAATGAGCTCAAATAAATGTTTTATTTCAATAAAAATATTGTACATAACTTAATAAATAGGCTAATAAGGTAAATTAAACAATAAAACAGATTTAATCCACAAGCTTTTGTTGATTTCTATTATACTGTACTGTAATATTATAATATTACAGTACAGTTTTCTGTATTTTATTTATAAATATAATAGAATAGCTGTCTATGCTACTCTACTAACTACTTGATTGGCTTATACACTTATACAGTAAACTCTGTATAGGGAGGGGATTAAAGCTGCGCGTCCACCAGGTCGGAATCGGGACGTACGGTGCGGACGGCACGTCGTGTCGTCATATACTTGTCAGGCGCAGAATGACGTTCCAGTACTTCTAGTGCAGTTCATAGTAGTCACTACCATACATACAAAGCAACAAATCCGTCCACTGCGTACCTACGCTCCGATTCCGATCCAGTGGACCGCACCTTTATACATACACACTTTGTTTTCTTACACCATGTATACGACAGCTGAAATATATCACGCGGGCTCAGGCCAGCTGCATACCACCTCACTTGATCAGAGGATTTTTCCTTGGTGGCCGTACTTTGGCCGTACGTACATAATCCCATACCTTCCTTCTCCTAAAATCTCCTTGCTTTGAATCTCTTTGCTGCTTTCGTTCCCAAGCGGTCGCATGCGACCGCGAGAACAAAAGATTTCCTAGAATCCGCATACAGTTTACATCCTCTTTGGAATCCGCGATCGAGGTAACAGCTATTGCTTACAGACTAAAATGTTGTAAACTAGCTGTAGAGGGACCTAAAAATCTGAAATTACTTAATGAAACATTTTTCATTTACTACATTTCCATACAGTTTACATAAATTATTTAGTATAGTTAATAACCTTATGTATTGTTACAATAAAACAATAAAACAATTATACACACAATGAGTTTCTAAAATACTAGAGTGGCAATGTCTTACAAACTGATGCAAAAAATGCGTAACCACTTGATAGCCCAAAAGACAATGTCACTCCATAATGTTATTACGTCATTATGTATGGCAGATATGCCTGCAGGCATCTTCAAAGTGGTGACGCGTTTCTGTCGTAGACTGCCAATCTAGTTACGTTAGTAACATACAATATCATTGTATACACATGATACACATTTCATCATTTTCCAAATTAACTGCATACTGAATACTGATATACATTATAATATTTTCTATGAAATAATAATCTATCTTTTTCATATTAATATAGTAAGTTGTAAATTATTGTACAAATATGCAAATAATACTACGACATACTTTGTATTAGAACATGGTATGATATAGTTATGTTTTGCTTCAATTTATCAATTTACGGTTACATTTACATTTTACAATAGCTTACCTTTCGTTTTTCAATAATTAATCCACTTAATTTACAATTTTTGTATGAGTTGCTACAATATAATTTTCACAAAATGAAATTCGAACTTTGAGTTTTAAACTTCTTCTTCCTCTTTTTTCTCATGTAGTTTATATTCTCTATGGTCTTTTTTATCAACCAATCACAGTTGACCGTGCTTAAAAATTGTACACATTATGCGATTATGTTTAGTAGCTACGTTTAAATTTGGAACCCAATTTTTTTTGTTCGGAAAGTTGCGTCCACCTGCCTCGTACAACTTTTCAGCAGCGCCGACAGGAAAACTTTTTAAAATTGCATTCTATATTCAAATGTTATCAGCATCGCGACAAGAACAGCCGTGCAGCCGGATGTTTTTAAAAACATATTTTTAATCTGTCAACTGCGACTGCGATGTTTAGAGCAAAGCTTTATTCCGTGAAATATGTAAATATAAATCTTTGGCCCACGCTCGCTTTGAAATCACAAAGACTATTGTGCTTCGTGCATTATAATGTAAATAAATGATAACTTCTTTTTTAACAGAAATGCGTATGTAGGATAAAAACGTTGGTGTTTATGTTCCACTGATCTTTTATCTATGGTCAATGTTGCATAATATAGAAATGTTTCGTGTCTTTTCAATAACAGCACGTTGATCATCATGATGAATATTTGACATTGTTGCAGGCGGTGTCTGACGAGATGTTGGTGGAGCTGAAGGCCTGCTTCATGGAGGCCTACGACGACAACCAGGACGGGAAAATTGACATTCGGGAGGTAAGCACAGCTATAACCATAGACGTATGTAATAGACACGGCATAGATAAATGATTGGTCTATCGCTTGCGTCGAAGCGAAACCAATACTAATCAATCTTTGACAAATTCCGTACATTATTTAACCGATTCGTGGCCAATGCCGCGCCCAGCGCGTCATTCAAAAAGTTTTAGTGAGGCCGATGACGCGCCAGACGCGGCATATAAGAATTGTTAAAAAACACGTTAAAACTAATTTATTATACTGTAATTACAATTCCCTTGTCTAAATATACATGTTGAACTCAATTTTATGCGTGGCCGTTTATTTTAGAATTAAAAACTACTAGTCAGAGATCGTCAATCATTGGTTCACTCGAAGAATCCTTACTTTTCTGCGATTAGCGTATTTATGAAACTTTTTTTTCTTATTAACACTCATCTTCATCAGCGTCAGTAATTTAGCTTCGATGCTACTGTCTGTTAAGTTATTTTTTGCGTCATGACAAATACGAGAACTTTCAATTACTTAATGTCCTTTTTAATGTAAAGTTTTGCAATATTGAGTGAGTATATTCTGGAAAACTTTCATTCTCCTTATTGTCGTTTTCCAGACAATTTTCATTTGTATGTATATGCATAGGTATGTTTGTAAATCGTGGCTGGCTATATTCAGGAAAGTCATTATATTCCTGCTGATTATCGAAAACAAACGTATTTCATTTGTTTAAATAAACGATTTTCTGAGAGCTCTTAAATTTTAATACAAATTTATATTGTCATAGCTACACAACTACTCTAAGTTATTTATTCTTCAACTAAAATAGATGAAGTTGCTAGTCATAATAAATCCCACAACCTTTACGGAAAAACTATCATGCCTATTGATTTGTGCTTTAACATGTAATTAGGGTTCTAACTTCCGTACCCAAAAGATAAAAACGGGACCCTATTACTAAGGCTAGCCTCACACAGCCGGAACGTCTTTCTGAATAATTCATAATCGGAAATTCATAATCTAAATTTCGGCACCTTGCCTCACACACATCTTTGAAAATAAGATTGATCAGTAGTCTCATGATTCTTGGCACATATTTAAACGTCTTTATGGAAGAAGAATTAATACTAATAAATATATTTTTCTTTTACTTTCGTTTTCACTTAATGTTTCCCAATTTGGAATTAAACTTTTAAGAATTTCCAACCACGCTATGTTTTTTTCCCTGTCATGGTAATCCTCAATGGATGTGTCCTATATTTCAATGCTTAAGATTAAATTTTCCGTGTCAGACATCACGCCAGCAGGTCACAACACGTCCAGGGGTTAGCTTCTTGCAGTGTCAACTGAAATAATTCATAATCTGATTCCAGTATGTGTGTTCCACTCTATTAAAATGTATGGGAATACGCGCGTTATGAAATCATAATCTTAAATTTATCGATCCGGAATTCAGAACGCTCGTCAGTATCATTCTTACAGATCGATCTGAGAAACATAATCAGAAAAAAATCAGAATGTGTACGTGGAGCATACTTACTGATATTGTATGGAATTCCAGTCTTTCTGAATTAATAATATGAATTCAGAAAGACATTCCGGCTGTGTGAGGCCAGCCTAAGACTTCGTTGTCTGTCCGTCTGTCTGTCTGTCTGTCTGTCTGTCTGTCTGTCTGTCTCCAGGCCGCAACTCAAGAACGGTAATAGAATTGAAATTTTCACGGATTATGAATATCTGTTGCCGCTATAATAACAAATAATAAAAACAAAATAAAATTAAATAAATAAAATAAAAAATGAAGGGTGGCTCCCATACAAAAACATAATTTTCGGCATTATTTTGCTCTATAATGGTACGGAACCCTTCGTGCGCGAGTCCGTGTTATATGTGTTATCATCAGTCAGTCAAGGTGTGACGACGTGAGCCCTCACAAAGCTCGGCTTTTAGTAACCAGCACTAATTAAAATCATTAATACTTACATACTTTACTCGTATGAGCAAAATTTGTGCCAAAGGTTGACGACTACTTACACATTTTGTTAACAGTATGAATTACTACTTTTATACGCCATATCAGCTTTGAATTACAACTAATACGAACACTGCACACAAAATTTATCTTTTCCCTCTCTGATTTACGCCTATTTACAATAAAATATGCATAAAACACAACCAGTGGCCAATGCCGCACGTGGCGCGTCATCGTTTAGCAGGGCCGATGACGCTTATGGTGCGTCATCGAACAAAGTACTTGGCCTGTCGTAAGAATTTGTTGAAATGAAGGTGGCAACGAATCGGTTAAATTAACAAGATTACTCTCAAATGTTTAAAATATTAGCGTGATTGTTTGCTCCAAATTATTAAAGTGCACATTCAGCCACTTGAGATAAACACAGCTATTTCTCGACAAATCCTCTAAACTCTAAAGCCAGTCTGAGCTAAGCCTGCATTATGTGCTAACTTAGATAAGGGGACTGTTACTCGCTGCAGTTTAAATTGTTTAGAAAACTTAAGACTTTCTACTGAAGTAACAAGTAAACAGCTTCTTATTCAAAATAAATGAATAGACTTTTCCTTAAATTTTGTAACCATTATTAAATCCACTACCTTAAATTAACTAATGGCCCCAATACACAGAGGCGCTAAGCTATTTTTAGTTGGTGATTAAAAATTTATCTTCATACGTTTAATTGCACCATCGCGTCAGATATAGTAGGTGTGTATTATAGGATTCCATGTCAGCATTCAGAGACTTTTAATGGTCACTTTACTTAAATGTAATCAAGAGTTTGACATGACATTTAAAAATAATATATACAATTTATAACATAATCATCATTAAATTAATGTAAAGTCGCAGTGAGATTGAATAATAATAATAATTGATTCTAACACTTTTGTTACAGCTGGCTCAACTCTTGCCAATGGAGGAGAATTTCCTCCTGCTGTTCAGGTTTGACAACCCTCTGGAGTCCAGCGTCGAGTTTATGAAAGTAAGTCACAAAATTATTACTTTAGGTACAGAATGACCTACAACGAAACGGTTTTAAGACTCAAATAATCAAATCAAAATGCCGCGTCCAACGTAAAGTAACAACGTCATTTCACATTTAGTTAGAGCAGAATACGTACATTCGATTCGTTCGTTTGGATCTCAAAACGGTTTAGTGGTGCGACCCCTGATTACTAAATAGTTACTTCGCAACTTTCAATCGCAATTACGGCCGTACTTAGATTCACTATATCAGTATAAACTTGCAATACATCCTTAAAGTAAGCGTAACTTATGACTTATCGGTATCAGACCCACGCAACGGAGTATGCTACGAGTATGCTAATGCATGAGACACATGCTACGAGTAAAACCCGCTACTTGCGGTACTTGTACTAATATGTATTCTGTGCTTGCGGTGCGGTTTAGTGTACGCTGTTGCATGAGTTCGTATGCAAGACAAACTAAAATCCGTTGCGTGCGATGCCGATAAGTGAACGCTTAGCTTAAGAGATCAATAGCGATTATGATCATTAAAGTACCTCTACATTAATTATTAAATAAATTATTAAACAGATGGAGACCGCTCCATAACTTTTGATCTGCATATCTAATATATTCGAGTTTTCCTTTCTGACGCTATAACTCCAGAACGCACAAACCTATTTCCACGGTTTTGCATTCGTTGGAAAGGTCTCGGGCTCCGTGAGGTTTATAGAAAAATAATTCAGAAAAAAACTTCAAGAGAAAAGTACGCGGGCGGAGCCGCGGGCGACCGCTAGTTTTTTATGTAACTCCGCCTTTATTCGACGCAAATATACAAAGTAATATTTATTCTAAGTAGGAGCGTTATGTAAATCAGTGATCGCGCTATTAAAACAATCTTTATCCGATCTTGGATCGTAAAGTCCATTCTATCAGTTTTTATAGACGTAATATTTTCTTAAGAGTCCTCGCCGGGTTAAGGGTTCTCAAATTTGAGACCCACATTATTACAACATACGTTATTTATGGATTACGGTCGGGCCATTATACTGAAATTGTTACCGATTACCCATTTTAGGCAGTAAATTGTTTATCAATATGGATGGATAACTTTGCTATTGTCTGCTCCGTATAGGTATTGACTATTGAATTTTGGTTGGGTTAGTTTTACCAATATATTTTATAGAGCTAGAAGTTAATATAGGATATTTATTACCTTGGTTCCAAGGGTTATTGTTGTGATTGTGGTCATTGTCAGGTGGACGAAACTTTCCGAACAAAAAAAATTGGGTTCCAAATTTAAACGTAGCTACTAAACATAATCGCATAATCTGTACAATTTTTAAGCACGGTCGACTATGATTGGTTGATAAAAAAGACCATAGAGAATATAAACTACATGAGAAAAAAGAGGAAGAAGAAGTTTAAAACTCAAAGTTCGAATTTCATTTTGTGAAAATTATATTGTAGCAACTCATACAAAAATTGTAAATTAAGTGGATTAATTATTGAAAAACGAAAGGTAAGCCATTGTAAAATGTAAATGTAACCGTAAATTGATAAATTGAAGCAAACATAACGATATCATACCATGTTCTAATACAAAGTATGTCGTAGTATTATTCGCATATTTGTACAATAATTTACAACTTTAACTATATTAATATGAAAAAGATAGATTATTATTTCATAGAAAATATTATAATGTATATCAGTATTCAGTATGCAGTTAATTTGGAAAATGATGAAATGTGTATCACGTGTATAATATTGTTTTATTGTAACAATACATAAGGTTATTAACTATACTAAATAATTTATGTATACTGTATGGAAATGTAGTAAATGAAAAATGTTTCATTAAGTAATTTCAGATTTTTAGGTCCCTCTACAGCTAGTTTACAACATTTTAGTCTGTAAGCAATAGCTGTTACCTCGATCGCGGATTCCAAAGAGGATGTAAACTGTATGCGGATTCTAGGAAATCTTTTGTTCTCGTGGTCGCATGCGACCGCTTGGGAACGAAAGCAGCAAAGAGATTCAAAGCAAGGAGATTTTAGGAGAAGGAAGGTATGGGATTATTAGTGGTACGGCCACCAAGGAAAAATCCTCTGATCAAGTGAGGTGGTATGCAGCTGGCCTGAGCCCGCGCGAAAGATTTCAGCTGTCGTATACAGGGTGTAAGAAAACAAAGTGTGTATGTATAAAGGTGCGGTCCACTGGATCGGAATCGGAGCGTAGGTACGCAGTGGACGGATTTGTTGCTTTGTATGTATGGTACTGACTACTATAAACTGCACTAGAAGTACTGGAACGTCATTCTGCGCCTGACAAGTATATGACGACACGACGTGCCGTCCGCACCGTACGTCCCGATTCCGACCTGGTGGACGCGCAGCTTTAATCCCCTCCCTATATAGAGTTTACTGTATAAGTGTATAAGCCAATCAAGTAGTTAGTAGAGTAGCATAGACAGCTATTCTATTATATTTATAGATAAAATACAGAAAACTGTACTGTAATATTATAATATTTAATCATAGAAATCAACAAACAAACAGCTTGTGGATTAAATCTGTTTTATTGTTTAATTTACCTTATTAGCCTATTTATTAAGTTATGTACAATATTTTTATTGAAATAAAACATTTATTTGAGCTCATTTCTTTTTTATTTATTTTTAATTTTTGGTATGTTTAGAGTGAAAGGTTTTGCACTTAAAAATTTTAACTTCAGTTTCAAATTAAAAAAATAACGGATGTTTTTTTTTTTTCTTCTAAGTCCGACCTCTTGTTACGTAGTATACAGTTTACATCCTCTTTGGTGGCCATGTACCATCGAGAAAATTGATTCCTATGCAGTTCCTATGCATTTGGTCATTTGGCCAACGTCATTTGGTCGATGAATGTCAATTCAATGTTTTGTGATCTGTCGGTTGAGTTTGACGTAATGCTAAAAACTACGTAGGTCCCCCATCTGCATAGGAATCAACTTCTCTGATTAGTAACATAGGGCCGCTACTCAGCCACTGATTCCTCTGAGCTCGCGCGCGGAATATAAGTGTACTAGCGGAAATACACAGGCTTTCTTATAAGAAGCCTTTCTGCTTAGCCTTAGCCTTTCTTATAAGTTGTAACCTACGAATAATAAAAACTAAGGAAGAGTAAGTAATTCGTAACTCCGTCAAAAAACATGCTCCAAAATACTTGTCAAAAAAGTGTACCCTAGGTTCACTTTTCATACATTTGCAATTATGCAATATTTAGGTGACCTTGAGCGGTATAAAGGCTGACGTTACATGACAGTTCGAATGGAACCAAATTTAAAACTGTATTAGTATGGCCTATGGGAGATACGTTTCCTTAGGTTTTATTATTCGTAGGTTATAACTCTGATAACTATTTTATCAGTATTTTCCTTTTGTTTATTTGCACCGTAGCCGCTACGACATATTATATGCCATGGCCGCACCTATAGGTGCTACGGCGTAGCGCCGCTACATAACCGATTTAAATAAAACATTATGATGTCTTGTGAGTTGTGAATAATAAATTAGCACTAACTAAACAAAATTTAATACAGTAACCGCTATAACATATGAGTAATTTAATGATATTTTTCCCATTTAAACTTTTTTTTAACGTATATTTATATTTATACGATAAAAATTTAACTTGCATAAGCCTTTACGAGTCGCAGATGCTTTTGAGCCCAGAATGTCCTTAAATCCTAAGTTCAAATACGATAGACACCTAAAGAAAGAATAATTTTCCACTTTTTTTGCTAAAAAGTGGCCCCGTGCGAGTTTCTTGCACCGGTTCTTCTCGCCGGGTTAGTTCCCGAACCAGTGGTAGGCAACATATATATAATAATATGTGGTCTGTCATTCTGAAAGTATGATTTATATTATTATCCAGAAATAAAACAATTTATTTTTTTATCTCGATGTTCCCGGATCAACAGGTGTTAATAAACGTTGTGTTTCAGATCTGGCGCGAGTACGACACCGACGGAAGCGGGTACATAGAGGCTGACGAGTTGAAGGTTGGTTTCCATTGATGGTCAGCCATAAAAAATACGAGATTTCATGAAACGGTGCATTTTAAAACTGAGAATTCGATTTTGAACTCTATTTACTGAGCCGGAAGATGCATACATACCATACTACATAAGGCTTTGTCCACATTTGTATCATTTTCGCGTATCAGATCTCCGATCAGATCTCCGTCGCGTAGCATCGAAGCGTATCATGTTCGCTAGTGCGGACGCAAAATGATCGCGAGCGGAGATCTGATATGCGAAAATGATACAAAGCCTTACATACCTTTTAATCTACTGAATTTCTACGTACGACACTTACGAGATGCTTAATTTGCATTCATCCTTATATTTTAAATCCGAAAGTATGTCTGCTTGTTACCTCTTTACGCTCAAACCGCTGAACCGATTTACTGTAGTAAGAAGATATTGAGTCCCTGTAAAGGACAGGATACTTTTTATCCCGGAAAAATGTACGGTAGCCGCACGATATACATATTTTGGCGCCGTTGCCGGCGTCATTAAGTAGGTACATACTTAATTATGAAATTAATTTTATTTTATTCCTCTTCATTGAAACATGCGAAGTCTTAATAATTATTAGATTAGTGAAACCTTTAGCATCGTCTGATTTAACTTTGAATCATTGTAATATCCTTAATTGAGAGCCATTTCCCGAAAGCATTATTCAATCAATTGTGAAAGGGCGATCTGTATGTAAATCCGTACTTCACTGAAAAGTAAATTATCGCTTCCACATTCCAGAACTTTCTACGGGACTTATTGAAGGAAGCGAAGAAAATAAACGACGTTTCAGAAGATAAGCTCATAGAATATACCGACACGATGGTGAGTTACACATAGTTTAACAAAAGAAAGTGATAATATGACGAATATGAGTGTAAAGTAGCAGCGCTGAAATAGTACCTATTTTTAGGGTTCCGCACCCAAAGGGTCAAAATGGGACCCTATTCATGAGATTCGATGTCTGTCTGTCCGTCTGTCTGTCTCCAGGCTGTATCTCAAGAACCGCTATAGCTAGAGTTCTGAAATTTTCACAGATTGTGTATTTCCGGTGCCGCTATAACAACAAATACTAAAATAAAAATAAATATAATATTTAAGAGGAGCTCCCATACAATAAACGTGATTTTTTTTGCCATTTTTGCTCGTAATCAATAATGATAAGAGTTAGGCATTTGAAACTTTCACTTTTAATTTTACTTTAATAATTATTATTTATATAATAACATTTATATATAATACTAGCTGTCCCGGCAAACGTTTCTTTGCCATATTTTTTTTTTAATTTGATCGCAGCGCTAACTGTCGGGACAGACTAAAATTAAAATTCGAATATTATTTAAAATTTGACACTGCGATGGTAGCGCCGTCTGTCGGATCCAATGTAAAACATTCCAAAATCAACAACTACTAATAAATTAAAAATTAATTAAAAAAACATTGTCCAGCGGACAAAATTGTGAATCTAAACCATTCCCAGATCCCCTTGAACACACACAAAAAATTTCATCAAAATTGGTCCAGTCGTTTAGGAGGAGTTCAGTCACATACACACGCACACAAGAAATATATATATATTAAGATTTAAATAAAATTAAAAAATAAGGGGGGCTCCCATACAAAAACCACAATTTTTGGCCTATTTTTGCTCTATAACGGTACGGAACCCTTCGTGCGTGAGTCCGACTCGCACTTGGCCAATTATTTACTTTTTTATAGGCAAATTCATTACGCTTGCCAATACAAGTAATAAGAATAATTTGCCCTTTCAGCGCTGAAACATTGACAGTAAACTCTATATAAGGAACACATACGCACCCTAAAGTACAATCACTTTGTTTAGTTACACTTACACCCCATTACACCCTATAGCCTGATACAGACGTTCTCATTTCAAGAACGTTTAGGTTAAAGGCCAATTTCATAAGAATATTCATAGTCCACACACGCACTTAATCTTAAGATTGTATAACTCGTAAGCAAGTTAGTGCGCTATGTTTTCACTTTTCAGTAAGGAAAACCTTCTTTCGACCTAACCTTCTTTTGACCTTCTTAAAATAATAATAAGAAGGAAAGAAAAAAATCTGTAGCCAGGATATTATTCTAAAATTAAAAAAAACAATGAAACAAAG
Source organism: Polyommatus icarus (assembly GCA_937595015.1). NCBI lineage: Eukaryota > Metazoa > Arthropoda > Insecta > Lepidoptera > Lycaenidae > Polyommatus > Polyommatus icarus. Next base: position 25,129,501 of record OW569321.1, read on the forward strand.
TTTATGGCAACATTAAATCCAATACTTAACTATTGATTATGTTATCTGCTTTTGTTCTCCTCAAAAGAAACTTATGACATGTTCGCGTTCTCAAAGGAGAAATGTATTTCTAACTATATAAAGAAATCCAGAACCAGCTAAAGTAATGAAATAAGAAAGTTTCTAACAAATTGTTCCTCCACAGCTCCAAGTGTTCGACTCCAACAAAGATGGCCGACTACAGTTGTCTGAAATGGCGAAGTAAGTACATAATAAAGTTAGTATTTTAGGTGCCTGAACAAATTTTGTGAAACAAATGAAATGAGGATTTTTCAGTAATTTCTTCGGACTTGTCATTCTATAAAAACATTTATGTAATTTGTATCTCTACTACAAAAGCCTCAAAAAGGTAGACTCGTCTTAGCCTGAAAAAAAAAGATCTTGCACGGTGCAATTTACCTATTATTTAATTTACGGCATAATACAATTTACAACACATGACATTACTCTGAATCTGAAAGCACTTTTTTATGAAATTGGTACTTCACAGACAGTGAGATTATCCTTTTGACAAAATCACATCTTGAACAAGTGAAGTCAAGCGGAGTCCTGAGTAAAATCTGATTCAGATTAAATTTTCTAATAGAGATGACCATTTATTAAGACAACTTTTATCAAGTAAAAATGATTCCTCGTCGGAGCGAACGAAGTTGGCGAGCAACATACTAAACAACATAGTTATATTTAATAATAGAACTTTATAAAATCTAGTACACTCGTACAAGTTAATAAAAAACACATGTTTCTTTTTTATATTTTGATGAAATTCCGTGAGAGTGAAGGGCATAAAAATTGTAAGTTTATTCGCTCGACCTCTGTAATTGCCCTATAAACTGTCGTGAGCAGCAGCGGTAAGTAACAGGTGTTTCAGAAAATGAACGAGCAAAATAAACTTATTTACTGTCGATACTTTTTATTTACGACTAAGGGGGGGTTACTTAATTGGAGTGAAAACTCCTTGCAAGATGAATATAGTGAATATATAATACTTAATACTTATATTTTTTTTAACACGTATTAGGTTTTTAAACCTATTAGATATTTAAAGATTACTTTAATTTAATGTAGTATTTGACAGAAAATAGTTACGATTATGGCGCATTCGGTTAGAACACCCGGTAATATTTATATTACCGGGTGTTCTAACCGAATGCGCCATAATCGTAACTATTTTCTGTCAAATACTACATTAAATTAAAGTAATCTTTAAATATCTAAAAATGCGGCCGTAAACTATAAGTTAAGTCAAATCCCATACTGCAGTCTATACATAATATCGCCTTAGAAACTGTCTTATCAGTTATCACTAATGCAACTTGACTGACTTCTCTCAGCATTAACATTCATATTGCAGGCTGCTGCCCGTGAAGGAGAACTTCCTGTGTCGGCAGGTGTTCAAGGTGAGGGTAGTTTCCGTCACGTCACCCCACAGACACCTCATCTCCACGCTGTCACGCCGTCACGCGGAGATATTGCATCATTTCCTCACTTCCGTGCACTCATGACGCTAATATGTTAAACGTTCCATACAAGACATGACATGTGTTGATGACAATATGCTATTGTTGTATTTGCCGTACCTATTTACTATCTTAAAGTCCGGCAACGCACCTGCAACTCTTCTGATGCTGCGAGTGCAACATTGGCGACGGTGGTTGTTAAACTAATATGTATTATGTGACGGTGGTCACATTTCATCTTGTAATGGCCGTTTGTTCGTTTGCCCCCTAATTTTATAAAAAATACGCCTAACATGACTACAGAAGAAATGAAAACTAAGAGAAATAGACAGATTTTGAGGACAAAATGGCAGATTTTGTCCCTCTGTTACTTTGTCTATTCTTCCTTAGGAAGAAACTCAGACAGGGTGCCCATGCTGGCTAATTACCTACTGTTTAGTGTCATTGTAACTCTAGAATATTTTCAAAGGTTGGTTTTTACATAATATAATACATAACATTAGCGGTCTTACCACAAAAGATTAAACATCTGTTGAAGAGTTGTTTTGAGACCATTTTGTACTGAATTTTTCTCTAATGTCTTATAATATTGTCTTTTGGGAACGTTTAATGTTATCTATCCTCGTGGTGTCCTACTCGACATGCTTTGCAAATAAGTCTTAATTCATAATAGTTTACTTTAATTTAGTATAATGGGTAGTACAGTAGATACTAGATAGTTTTTATTTGCACACTAGAAGCGATTTATATTTTGCACGTCAGATCCATATAATATGTCTATTTTTTTACTTTGTGTAAATATTTTCATCGATTCCACTGTTCCACTTTTTTTTCTTTAAATTTTGAGATTATATTCCACAATTCCCAAACATGAACCGAGCCTACAGTACCTATCTACATTATTATAAAAATAAGAACGTAATCACCAATTCAAACGGCTTGCTTTACCCACCATCTCACATACGTCATATTCATACACACAATATTATAGTATAATCAAAAATCTGATATTAACCCGAACTTGTTTATTATGAGCTAAAAATTTACAAAAATAGCTATACTTTCATAGAATATTTTGTTAAGTAAGCTAACAGGTTTGCTAATTGGAGGTAAATTACTTATTAACAGACTTCTGTTACTAAAAGAATGCTAAACTTTAAAGTACTATGTAAAAAGGCTTGTTGTTGACACATAGTTGTGTTGTGGAGAGCGCACTATCTCGCGTGCTTGTACTGAGCATGACTTCTAGTTTATTTGCCCGTCTGTCTGTTCTATAACACGCCTGTCTCTTCGCACTCTTAGGAGGGCATAGAGGTGAGTTAGACAATGTAAAGTCTAATTATGTAATATATTTTAAAATTTATTATTATAGATATAGATCTAGACAGAAATACGTTAAAAAACAAGCTTTTGAGCCTTTGGATTAATAGTAATGTAATGAATGAAAATGTTGCTCCAAATTTTGTCTAGATCTGTCTACCTAAATGTGATTATTACTTATTTTACTATATTTTATAATATGCTTTAGTGAAACAATCACTTACTTGCTATTATACTAGAGTACTATGAAAAGTAGACCGCACCAATAATATTTTATTCTTAGATTAATGATTGGTCCGCGCACCAATGATTAATCTAAAATTTTATTTTAATATTTTTTCCTTCGCATTATGAACTTTAATATTTAAATTATCAAGATTCGCCATTTTTTAATTTATATCCACATTTCCTTCATTTGGCACTACACAAAGTATGAAAGAAATCGCTAATTTAATTTTTTTCTATAGGGAGCCACGAAATTAACGAAAGACGACATTGAGCGGGTGTTCTCTCTCTACGACAGAGTAAGTGTACTTACCTTTTTTATTGAAATATTAATTTTATTTACATACATGTATTAACGTATAAGAATATTACTTAATAGGTTTAAAATTGCAAAAATAATAGGTCGAACAAAAAATTATGTTAACTTTAAAATTGTTTTATCTTACAATTTTGATGGTAATAAAAAGTCATGTATTTAATTTTCAGGACAATAATGGCTCAATTGAAAATGAAGAACTCCGCGGTTTTCTAAAAGATCTATTGGAATTAGTGAAAAAAGTAAGTACAACCTATTTTACATTAAAGTTAACTATAAAATTATTCACTATCGAATATCATTTAATGACTTACAAAGTAAAAAGATGCAATGTAATATTAACCTCAATTTCACGCATATAGATTCAAGATAGGTATACCGATTCTAAAATGTGGCTATGTATTTATCATTATACATAACTAGATCACGCCCGCAACTCCGTTGCGCCAAAATTCGTTTATCGCGCTGGAACTGAACATTTTTCTGGAATAAAAAGTATCCTATGTGCTTTCTCGGGACTCAAAGTATCTCCATACCAAGTTTCCGTAAAATCGGTTCAGCGTTTTGGGAGTACAGAAGATAGACACACTGTCTCACACATATTATATTATAATGTTTAATAACAATATGTTTGAACAAACCGCCCATCATGTTCTTAGGGAGTGTTACCTATGGCAAAACGGAAGATCTACAACACCAATGAGTACAACACGGTCAAATTAACTTGACGCATCGAAATGTCAAATTAACATGGGAGCTCCGTAATGACGTCATCAAACCGTGCGTCTAGTTAATTTGACCGTGTTGTATAATATAATGCTTAGGAATAAATACTTTGCAAATCTGGAGTCCCATATTACGATGATCTCGTGGACAACGCAAGGAACTTCCGTGCCTCATAATTATTACTGAAAACAACACAACAAATTCAAACATTGACTTAGATCTAGCTTAGTAGTGATAATTAGGTAACATTAATTATTCTCGTGGTGCACTCCCTTTAGTTCTTAGACTTTCGGTCATTGCAACTTTGTGCGGTCTCCCGCTTTTTATAGGGAGGGAAAAATGTATAATTCCTACTCCTACTATCTTCTTCTGATTAAATTCGTTGCGGGTCCCAACACAGCTTTAGCATGTCCCTCGGGCTCTCTGAGATCATAATATCAAAGGGTTTTCGTGGTTGGGTACCGCTGTCGATCCTGGATTCCTGGCGACACAGGAGATACAGCGGTGGGAATGTATGGTGGGCCAAACCTCGATAAAAAATACATATATAATATTATTAGTATAAAGTATGTAGGATCGTGGGAATCCTATATAAATTAGGATCAAATTAGGTTGTTTTTGAGTTTGAACTTTCAGAATATATTATTAGCCATTGTCTATTGTTGCCTTGTTCTTAGAAGTAGCCGTAAGAGTAAACAGAGTCATAAAAGGTATTGTTAGAAATTAGTTAAAATTTTAAATCCTTTTATTGATGCTCAATAGTTATTGAATATTATTTAGAATTTAAGGCAAGCCGACATTTATGATACTATTGTGCATTTCTAAGAATTGTTTACTATTTTGATTTTGTTTACCACCTGTTATTGTTTTGATAGCGTGGGAAATAAGAATTGAAGGATGCAAGCCGGGGTATAAATAAGATGTTTTGAGTTGTGTAGGTCAGTCCCACAGAGTACTTTATTAGTCAGTCCCAAACTGTCCATAGTGTAGTACGCACAGGCCCATGTCAGCCTTAGAGAGGTGACATAGTCCCGAAGTAGAGTTAAAGTCGTTCAGTTATAGTCTTGTAGAGTTGTTAAAGTACGTATAGTTAAGACGGAGGCAAGTTGTGCCCACGGTTACTTGTACTTGTTGTAAGTTGATGTGAGTTAATACACTGATGATCGATCCGACTGCGTTTCCTTGCCCAACATCACATTAAGTATCAACCTACCACCTACACCGATACTACAAGTATGGATAACCAGCTAATTCCATACAACAGCTTAGTACTTTTCTCCTTTTCCCAGGACTACGACGCGCAGGACCTGCTGGAGTTCGAGGAGACGATCCTCCAGGGTGTGGAGTACAGCAGCGAGGGAAAGATCAGCCGGAAGCAGCTGACCATGATCCTGCTCGCGCTGGCCAAGCACAACCAGGAGGAGGAGCCGGCCACGCCGTGAGCGGCCCCGCGCGCCCCACACACTCCGTCCTAGTATCCGAACGAATTAATTGTACTATCCAAGAAATTGATTTCTAGGCAGTTGACGGACTTACGTCATTTGGTCAGGTTATGTTTATAGCCGTGATCTGACGGCTTGGTTTGACGTAACGCGACCAAATTATGTAGGTCCGCCATCTGTCCAGGAATCAATTTCTCTGGATATACACGAGTTCTTTGCACAGATTATACTCACAGTCAGATTCAAAACAGTTAAGTTAAAAAGGCACGTTTGAGAATAATAGCCGTATTTTTTTCATGCATATTTTGGTAACCAAAGACCGATGACATTTTAAATACTTTATAGTTAACATTAACTCTTTTAAAACTAGTTTCCTATCTAATATATATGTTACGCTCAAAGACCGAAATCGCTCAGTGAGCGAAAAAATTGCTCACAACGCGTTGTGGTCACAGTGAAACAGCCACGACGCGAAATTCGCATCGTGGCTCTAATGAAAACGGCCACGACGCGTTCTGGCAATCACATAAAGGCCATAACGCGAAATTCGTGTCGTGGCTGATATGCTATACGTTTTTCTTGATTTGTTGTTGATTGATTAATCGTACATAGGTATGGGAGATCAAATTTGAATTACCACGCGTATACAAAATATTTTTTCTTTTACTAAATCACTGCATAACGTGTTTATCAATATTATTTATAAAATATCCATAGTTCCATACTATCCGTACTAATATTATTACTGCCTGTCTGTCAGGCGTAACGTTTTGTTGTTTTTTTTTAAATGTAAAGTAATCGGACCTCAATAAATGATAAAAATATAGTTTTATTTTAATTTATATAATTTAAATATAATAACTACTACTAGTTGATGCCCGCAACTAGTAGTAGTTATTATATATTTGTGCAAATTTAATTTGTGCAAAGAACGAACCCAGTCCGTATTATGTAATTTATTCTAGAATATTTTTTTAAAATAGATTTGGAACGATGATGCCAAGGGTAATATTGTATTACCAAAAAAAAATGAATCTTCACTAAGCCAATCCAAAACGCAGATTCCAATGGTACTTTCAGTCAGAAACAAAGTAGAAATTATAGATTTTGTTATTTGTGATTGACCTAGTTATGTTCATTAAAGGATTAAGGTTTTGAAATGTGGTAGAGAAACGAACTTATGTGTGAAAGTGAGTCAAATAATGCGTTAGACTGGGACTAATCATGTGGGATCTGTATCTATTTCCAGAGAAAATTTGGGACACTGAAAATTGATTTCTCAATAAGAATTTAAAAATCGAAGCCCGTGTGTTTGATTTTCAATTACATATTGTACTTTTAAACAACTTTTTTTTTAAGTTGTGGGCACGGATTGTGGGCCTACTTATTTTCACTGTACTAAATTTTCGTCGGCCTTTCGATTTCTGTATTATAAAGTCCCGCTTGTATTATTATATACATGTAAAGTACTCGTGAATAGACGTAGTTAGGTTTACAAATCCTCTTTCCATAATAATTATAATGTCGAGTCAAATTAATTACGGCTATTTTGGAAATATTAATAATAATATTATGATCTGCTGGTCACGTAAAGACGTATAGGAAATAATTTCAGTTTTTAACACTTTATCCGAGTCTTACTTGAGTCTGTCATAGAAGCTGGTTCAAGTCAAAACAGCTGACTCAAAGTACTCAAAGGAAAGCAAAGACTAAAAATAAAATTAAATTAAAAGCTGTCAGAAGACAAAAATATTTAATTTACTTATAACCCATATAGAGCAAGGAGTTTTGTAATGCTTAAGCAGACGGTAGGAGGACCCACAGTATAGATCGGTAGATCATAGTCGTAAGTATAGTGAGTGTGACAAAGCGCGCCACCGGACTGCTGATTGGGGACTCACTTTTGCCAGACTAACTATAACCCAAATATCCGTAACTGATTTTGCATGTCATGATATTATATGTCTCGCTGTTGCTTTACTGAGTTGTATGTGTAGTAACTATGTGTTATATGTTAGCGCAATGAGTCAAAATCTCATTGAATATTGTTGTTGAATCAATACAACATATATTTTGTTTTACAAAGTGTTATAAAGTTTTATACATGCCAAATCGATGCCAAATATTTAAAGACTAATCATCTAACATAGATACATTATGTATACATATTTTCATATTATATATAACGACTTTTGGGCACCCAGTCACCATCGTAATCAAAAAATCGAACATATCTTCTCTCGACAGTTGTAGATCTAAATTCAATTTCTCTTTCACAAAAGAAATTTTTTAAGCATAAAGTTCTTAAAATATACTTGTTGGAATCACTCTAATAAAGGTATACGTATACCCAACACCCGTACTTTTATAAAAATAATAATAATAGATAGTACTTAAGTATAATATTTATTTACAAATATACAAAAAGATATAAAATTAATAATATTGCTCTAAATATTTCGTCACCTTATCCCTGTTTTTTCTGAAGAAACTATATTCGTTATGACATCAAAATAATATCATATTTTAATTATGGCTAGGTAAAGGTATGTCAAGTACGGGAGCTCTAGAACGATTTTTTTTATTACTATCAAGCAAATTTTTTTGTGAGTAGCTTCATTTTGATAAGACGAATAACATTTGTATCTGCGAAAAATCTTGAAAGTGGTAGCTAACAGACATAGAAAGGATTTCATACTTTGCTTTGACAGTGCCTAAATATAGATCTTAGGTAATTCTATTTGTAGGACAATGTTACTCTTAAATTATATAACTAATAAATGATAACCTATCAATATACAAAGAAATCACCTCGTTAGGGTTCCGTTATATTCCGTTTTTTTTTTGAGGGTTCTGTAATCAACACTTGGTTGACTACAGAACCCTCAAAAAAATTGTTCTAGGACTCCCGTACCTACTAATATATTTTGTTGAAGTTATTTTTAGGTACTTAACATATTTTATTAGCTTTAAAAGCATTGATGTTGTGATAATTTTAAGCACATGAGCACAAAACATCGTTTTGAATGACAATGACTTGAAATTCATAAATAATAATACATAGTTATTTGATAATGGATTCTTGTACCTGACATCTTCACTCTTCCGTATGTATCAAGTTTTAATACTTATAAATTAGGCCTAAGGCCGTGTTCACACCAAACAGACTGTGAGCCGCCAAATGTGAGCAGGCTCACTGTGGTCTGTGAGCTCAGTGTGAATGCGAAAATATACGGTATCGAATGTCCGCACTCCGCGCCTATGCCTAGCGTAATAGTCGGTTTGGTGTGAACGAAAAAGTGAATATTATGTATGGAAATACAATAAACTGCGTAACGTTCGCTCACATTCGGCGGCTTACAGTCGGTTTGGTGTGAACACGGCCTTAGATTAATGATTGGCCTACGCGCGCTACGCGGCGCTACGTCGTAGCGCGTATTAATCTAAGACTTATATTATAATTTATAAGTTAAATGATTTATAAGTTACAACCTAGTAGAATTATTCTAACCCACAAAAAATTAACGGCACCTTGTTGTATGGAAACTATAAAAGCAGGAGTGTCGAGTTAATTTCTACGTGTTGTTAATTTACTTATAGTGCAGTCGCCAGAGGTTTTAACCTCCGAAAACTGTAATAGTGAATGGATTTTTGTTTTTGAGGTGTCATTTTCTTTTCTACACTATAACTTGCAAAGTTTACCAAAAAATTTTTTGTGCTTTTAATTTTTTTGTTACTTAATAAAAAAATAATATTTCACCATATAAAACCGGTCCAGAAAAAAAAATCTTGTTCCTGTTATTTAATGACTCTTATCCGATTGTTTACGTTGAAAACTAACCAAATACACTATTTTTAAAAAAGAAAGTTTGCTTTACTAAGCTAAATACAACTATAAGGTTTATGCAAAGTTTTTAGAGATTAACGCTCGTCGTAACCAAGATAAAAGGGTTTGGGTGGATTTAAGGGTTGTAACGAAAAGTGTGTTAAACTTACTTGTTGTGTGAATTTAATTTTTAGAGAAATGATAACTTTTAAGTACTTAAAAACGGTTAAATATCTCCAGAAATGTGTAAAATAAACCGTTTTTTTTTCTATATTTGTTGAGAATTTATTTAAGTGAGAGCTTAAACATTAAATGCATCGACAAATTAAAGACTTTTCCTAGTCTTTGAAATATATTTAAACTTCCTACTTAAAGCCAGAAAAAAAAATGGGGTGCTACAAATCTCACGTACATACTAAAGACGCATGCTGCGACCTATGTTTGGAAAATGCTTACCTGAATACAAAAAATATCAGTTCTTAACCTAATTTGTTTTTTTTTTCTTTTAAGTATGTTTTAGCAAATATAATTATTGAAAAAAATATATAAAAAATCTATTTTATTCTGTAAAAACCTAACCAAAAGAAATAAAATACAGATTTTCTTCGAAATATCCGTGAAATGTTTGTGCTACATTTGCAGAAAATTTAATAAAGTAAGAGCTAAAAAATTATACACATTAAGAAATAGAAGGCTTTGTTAAGCCTAAAAAATAATTTTAAACTTCCTATTTAAAACCAAAGAAAAATAGGAACGCCATTTACCTGGCGAGGCACACAACAAGTACATTTGGAGGTATAATGCTCATCTACATACAAAAATATTAATTTTAAATCTAAATTATATATTTTTTCAACATATTTTCTTTCTTTGGAATATAAGCAACGATACAAATCAAAAAAATAATAATATATTTTATTATTTTGCTATATATTTAAAAGAAAGAAATATGCAAATTTTCATCAAAATTTTACAGTTTATGAGTTTACTTGAAGTGGAAGAGAATAATTTTAAAAGCAAAATCACCACTTTTCAATAGGTAAACTTTATTATTTATGTTATCAGCTACACATTCCTTTTTTTCTTTTCAATTTTCATCCTCTATTGCAAAAATCGGAGGTTTGCACGATTTTTACGCTCTGGGAACTCCACTATTAATACTTAGTTTCATTTAGGTATTTAGTTTTAAATAATATGTTAATAATTTTTGAAATGGTTTCAACTGTAACAAATAAATAATTGCAAAATGTATCGTACACTGTACAGTCGACGTCATTCACGGTTTTCCCATTTCTATCCTTATTACCATAGAACGAAGAACGAAATCTATTACCCGGTTCTTGATTGTAAAGGTGCCGGTTGGCAGCGGGCGACATGAAGCAGCCGCAGACGACGTGTCATCACAGAGTACTTTATTATATATAGGAACGTGTCATAGCGACACTACTGCAACTGGTTTCTATGTAGGTACATAATATTTCTATGAAATACCCTCCGCAGCGCTAGTGACACATTCATAGAAATACAGAGAAACCAGTAGTGTCGCGACTCGAGACGACACCTCGTCTGCTGCAAGTTGCAACCATGGACGTATAAAAAAAGGCGGCCGGAGTGCCATCATATACATACAAGACTAAGTCCTTCAGAGTCGGCCAGCTGACTGCATGTACACGGTCCGCACGCACACATTGTTACGCTAGTCCATACCATTTGACAGGCGTAAGAATGTGTGCGTGGCCGACTCTGAAGACACAGTTCTGTGTATAGACTCCGTCCGCCTTTTTTCTACGTTCATGGCTGCAACTTTATATAGCCGGCTTGCAACTGTACCTAGATCGCGCTACTGACATAGTCGCTTCTTCCTTCTTTCGCTGGCTATTTCGATGTTGTGGCAGCTCAGAAAACGTTGTTATTATAGTATAAATAAATTGTATGTCTCGTTGTTTACATGTCTATTTATAATTTAACATGAATGTTAGAATTTAATATGTTAAGAATTTTGCATTTTTTCACATACTAAATGACGATGCTTGTTATATGAATTGGAAAAAACCTTAGATTAATCATTGGTCCAATGATTAATCTATTAGGAAAAAACCTTTAACATAATAATATTATTCTAAGTTATTATGTTATGTGAAAAAATATGAAAGTAGTTTAAATTAGGAAAATTATAATTATTGTGACCCGAACGCCTGGCACTAAATGTGAATTATAATTATATTTGCTAAATATATTTATATTTGTATATTATTTTGTTTCATTACCTATAAGTTATAACTTATAACCTACCCTATACTATACCTAACGCTAAGGTGGTGCGCGCACGGGCAACTTAGTTGCTCGGCGATTTATTTGTCTCTTGATCAAGAAAAGAAGAAAAAAATAATTAAACAAATATAGAGATATTCTTCAAAAATAAGTACGTCGAAACAAGTGAATTAAGAAAAAAATTATAATTCAAAAAGGGCGGCGCATTTTTACCCCAAGATAAAGGATTTTCCACACTCCTACGTTGTTTTAACTTTTCAATAAGACTTGGCTGAATTGATAACTTTTTTTAAGCATTTTCCATCTTAAACAAGGTAATATTTTATCAATCGACTCAAAATAGAAACAAAAATAATTATGGGTAAAAATGTGCCGCCCTTTTTGAATTATAATTTTTTTCTTAATTTACTTGTTTTGTCGTACTTATTTTCGAAGAATATCTCTATATTTGTTTAATTATTTTTTTTCTCCTTTTCTGCGAGTGGTACTTTAAAATGTAGAACGTTATGAATACACTCACAAATGCAATTTATTTCTTCGTCATCACAAGATTTTAAAGGGCCTTTAATATATTATTTTGGTTTCTACAAATTGATTTTGTGTTTTATAAAGTTTGATATATTTAGAGATTATGATAAACGTGTTTTATTTATTTTTGAGTGAAAATTCTGTTTGACTTGAATCTCAACATTGAGCATAATTGAAATTTTTTATAAAAATAAAAAAACACGTTTTATAATTTTCTAAAAGATTTTTGAAAATAATGAAACAAGCTTTAATAAATTTGAAATATCTTTCTTTTTCTTCTTTTTTGGCAACTTGACACAAAGGATGTGTATGTTGTGCCACAGACAAGGTAAAAAGGTAAGGAATATGGCGGGAAAACCATATGCCTCCTATTATAATTTTCATCATCGTTTTCATGTATCGTCAGGTCTAAAGTCTAGTCAAAGTCTAAGTAAAAGTCAATACAGTCAAGGAGTCAAGTCGGTCGATTCAGTAAAGTGGTAGACGCTTTACTGAAACTTTCGATGGAGTTTTGGAGGGAACACAAAATAGCACGTTTCTGGATATTACATCACTTTCCTACACTTGTGCATGAACACGAATATCTATTGGTTAATATTCTACCAATATTACACATTAAAAACCCAGCTAACACAATTTTAGGAAAATAAATACAAAACACAACAGCACTCTTTCAGATGCCCGCCAAAACTCCCCATTTGAAATATATTAAATTTAAAAAACACGTTTTTTTTTTTAAATTTTCCCAAAAGCTTTTGAAAAAAAATGAAACAAGCTTTGATAAATTTGAAATATATTATATGAAAAAAAAACACGTTTTATAATTTTCTAAAAGGTTTTTGGAAATAATGAAAAAAGCTTTAATAAATTTGAAATATATTATATTCAAAAACACGTTTTGTAATTTTCTAAAAATTTTTTGAAAATAATGAAAAAAGCTTAAATGAAATATTATACTTATTATTCAAATTTTAATTTGAATCTCATTTAAGAAACATAATTTAAAACTTTGTGTTTTTAAGAAAATCTTGATTAAATATTATATAATTTTAAAATGTTGTAATACAATGAAACTTTAAAAATTAAACATTCAGTACAATATTATACATATAAAAGTATAATATTAAAGTATGGCTACTCGAAACAAAATATTACAATCTAGCATACAAAAGAAAAAAATCATTAGTATAAATTTATGTCATAACAAAGTACGTTTTACAGTTAATAACAAGAAAATAAATTAATCTTATTGACTAAGCTTAAAAAATACAGTTTCACGTTACAATGACAAATCACATACGAACACAATATTCTTAGAAGGTTTTTAAACATGTAAACATTGAAATGTTTGGGTGCCCCAAAGTGGAAAAGGTGATGGCAGAGTTGGACTGGAATAATTCAAAACTGTCAAACTGCCATCGTCATACCAACTTCTCCAAAACATCTAAGAGAAGTTGTCATTGCAGCGGGGTTGAGGTGGTAGCTTTCGGTATGTGGTTGAAGGCCAACGTTGATAGAATTTAAAGATGATAAATGTAAAATATGTATTTAGGTAACTATAAGGATTAAGAAAATATATTATTGTACTCCATAACAAAGGAACATAATATATGCTATACGATTAAGAATATAATTAGTTATAGAATTATTGTGTTTTTTTGTGTTATAGAAAACTTAATAAATATTATTGAGTATCCTTTTTTTAATTTAAAAATGATAATATGAGGTTTTACAATCTTATCTAATGTTATCCTATTCTTTTAAGGTCGTCCCCCGAGCAAACGACCTTGGCCATACATTTGCCGCGTTGCCGAGATCGCGCCAAAACCCTATTATTTTTACTTATCTTGGTTCAAAATTGTCCTAAAAAATATTTAAAACGGCGAATATGTAGTTTATGATATTGTTGATCTATTGGCGTGAGTTTCAAATAAAAGTAATTTGTAAATCCTAAGAAGATGCCGAATGTATGCTTGAATTTTAACAAATTGGTATTACTTTGGAAGCTGATATTATGAGTATAAGAAACAAAAATATAAAATTGAAACGACAAAAGGAATGTTGATATACTGAAGATTATTATACTGTTTTTTTATTATAACTTTGTAGCTTTCAGATTATGAGTTTATAAGGTTTTAAACACGGTCAATTACGGAATCTCCGGACGGAACGCCCTTAACGACTCACAGGAATAATCAGTAAAGAATGTGAAAGTGTATCTATTGTATGCTTTACCATTAAATGGATGTTTATGATGACTCAATAATTGTGAATAACGTTTATGATATTTATTTAGGTACGACTTTCCACTGATGAGAAAAAAAAACGCTTGATAATATTCTTGGGGCAAGTACTCAAAAGATTTATCATGGGATTTGTAAATAACCCAGCATTTAATCATTAGTCTTTCAATTTTGAAAATTATGGTATGAATTCATATTGTATATACGTAGATAGACAACACGTGCCTTCAGAAACTCTACAACCATCCTTCAATGGTATCTAATATTATGTTCACTTTAGTCTCTCACACATTATTTTCCGGCACTGGTATATCAATTGATTCTAGTCTCTCTCAAACGATTAACTGTATTGTATTTGCAGAGTTTGATAATGTTATAGAAAACTAGATAAAAACCGTAATGTAACTGTAGACTATAGAAGCTAAGAAAAGTCACATGTATGATATATTTGAGTTATAATGTGTAACGTGTGTATGTGTGAGTGTTTACCTAATAGTGTGTAGATATTATGAAATAAAATATTGTACCAAAGTTATGTTTATTTTGTATATTCATTCATTATTTCATATGTAATACCCCTCTTAGTAAATACATAAAGCATACATTATACGGATATGTGACATATTATTATTATACAAGATTCATATGCCAGTTTGGTTCTGTGATAATACAGTATGAACACAATAGAGATCCGTAATTATTTGAGAAGAATTTGTGAAGGTTTAGACTTTAGAAGATAATATTATTGTATACGCTGCGAATCGTCTGCCTATATAATATAATAATATGTTCAAACCCCTACATACATTTATTAGCAACTTGGATCTTGCAGATAATATGTTACACATGGACCCCACTGGATAGCCATGCATATCAATGAAAATGACATAGGCTACAAAATGATTGGGACTTCTGTGTGTGGAGAGTACTGTTTAATGTACTTGTTATACAAGTTTCATAACAAGTCATTGTCAGAGTTTCAGACTGAATTTGGTAGTGACACACTTAAAAATGATATGTTTTTGAATAAAATGTTTGAATCTTGTTTTATGAACTGTGGTATGTAATACGAAATAAATAATTTGTTTGAAAGTAAACCAAAGTTTTATTTTAACCTTAGCTTTAATTATATTGTTAAAAAAAAGACTCAGTTTGCGCGCCGGGGCCTCCTATGTTTACGAAGTTCATCGAATGATCGGGTGACCTACATAATTAATTATTAGGTACTTCTAATTTGCAATAATTCATTAGTTAATTATCATTCATATTTATTTAAAATCTAAAAGACTCAGTTTGCGCACCGCGTCGTCGTATATTTACGAAGTCCATCGAATGATCGGGTGACCTACATAATTAATTATTAGGTACTTTTAATTTGCAATAATTCATTAGTTAGTTAATTATCATTCATATTTATTTAAAATCTTGTAAAAAAGCAAGGTGACATAAGCGATAAGCCAGGTCGAACAATAGGACACTGAGGCGAGCATAACAATGCAATAAGTAGCGATTGTAATTATGAAGAAACAATGGAACGTGGTGATAGTAGATAATGAGGGTTAAACACAAAAGCTAACTTTGAAACTAGTGCAAATACGCAGAAACGGATCGCATAAATCGAACGGGCGTGCTTCAAAACCCCTATTTTGACACCAAACTTTTTTTTTCAGGCGATGTCGCCGCTCAAACCGACAAAAAGTTATCGAGAAGTTTGCGAGCCGCGAGTGGGGGGAGGGGTGGACCCAGAATCGTGATCCAGAACCCGCGAAAACACACTACTATTCCATGTTCCGAGATGCCAAATAAAATGCCGGTCAAAGAAGATATTTATCTTATATCCAGGGGGATATTTGAAAAAGTGTCCAGCTATCCGCAGTAAATAACAGAGTATAAAGGCTCCCGCAGACAGGTGCGATATATAAGTACATTTTGTATGAGGACGCTCATTTTCTTACACACTGCTAAATTCTACTATTTTATCGCCGCGATTGAAGTATATCGCGCGATCTATTGCGCGTTCTATGGCATTTCACATCATTTTTGACAGTTCTCCTTTCAATGCTCCAGCACCACAGATTATAAAGCGCCTGATATACGGTTTAAAACTGAAGTTTGATGGCCTGTTTCACCGCTTCCTGATAAGGTGCCCGATAGGGTTATTTGACAGATTTTCCATACTCCATCTGTCAAATTAAGTGGTGGATAGCCTTATCAGGAAGCGGTGAAACAGGCCCTGAAAGTTGAAACCGTGTAGATAGTTGTTGTTCCGTACTGTAACAGATTTAATTCTTTTCATTATTTAATTCCATTCTTTATCATAATATAAGACAACACAAATTGGATAAAATGACGTTCGGAAATTCTTGCTATTTTTCGGGGTACTTTTGATAAGCCGGTACAAGTTTCCGAACGCACTTCAAGCGCGGGCTCTGCCGCGCCACCTACAACTTAGAACCTTCGAAGAATTTCTCCCGCCGACACATCGCGCGCGCATGGGAACAAAACTTATTCTTCCCGTCTAACCTCGAGGACTCTTTCAAATTCCCTGGGACGTGGACTAGTGCCTGTGGATTGTGTGTAGAACAAGTGGCCTAAAATAAAACCTCATCAGCTCCCGCCAACCCGCCTACGTGAGCCGAGGAAGCGTCGTGCTTGGTGAGTCAATTGTTACCCCTGGTTAACTTTTCTACATAAATTTTTTTGATCCATCGACCCGGATTTTCATCCAGTTTGTGTTGTCTTGTTCTTTGCGGTATTTTCGTACCCATTTCGTAACTTAATTTCATTTTTCTTTCGCATTCACATCCGCCATCTTTGTTCATCAAAATGCCGGACGATGCACAAGATAAATTATTATTGGTCGAGCAAGACATTTTCGAAAGAGATCTAATCCTCGACGAACTTAGACGAATCTTTCAGCTCGCAACTACTGACAAAATTCAGTTTCTTTCGCGTGCTAGTGATTTAACGAATCACCAAAGAAAGTTCGACAAAGTTCAAAGTAAAATCGAAAAAACGCTCATCAAAGCTAAATTATTCGAAAAGGAGGATCACATTAAAATGAGAAACGATTTTAGCGATCTATATTATGCTATTATAAGTCACGTAAATTCTTATAAGTCCGCCGACGAACAAAACCGTCGTTTGAGCCGGGCATGCAACGCTCACGAAGTTACTAATCATAGGAATTTACCTATTTTACCTTTACCAGAATTTAATGGCGATCCTACTAATTGGCCATCGTTTTTTGATCTATTTTGTTCGATAATACACAACAATAATGCCTACACTAAAACAGAAAAATTGCGATACCTACTTCTTTCAGTCAAAAATGAACCTTATGATTTGATTAAGTCGATCCCTATTACGGAGGAGAATTATTTACTTGCTTTAACCACTTTAAAATCTCGTTACGAAAACAGACGTATAATTGCATCGAAACATCTTGATCGTATATTAGACTTAGAAATTTGTTCCGATCGCGTAGGTCAAAGTGTACGTAACTTGCTAAATATCTATCAAGAAAACATCAGAGCGCTCGAAGCCATGGACTTTCCTGTAAATGAATGGAGTTTTATTATTTTGAACATATTATTACGTAAAATCTCTCCTGGTTTAAGAAAAAATTACGAACGTTCATTGTCAAGGCCATCGGAGATACCTCATATTAGTACATTGATAGAATTCCTCGAACGAGAAATCTCGGCCGAGGAAATTACAAATTCAACAATTAGTAATAAACAACCTATTAAAAATTATTATAGTAATTCTCCTACCACCCGCAAACAGATTGGCGGGAAACCGAGTCGTGCTTATGTATCGAGTATGGCGGCGGTCGCATCGCGATCTCGACCTAGTTCGCCGCGTAATAAAGACCGATTTTGCTTGAAATGTAGTGGACAACATACATTACCTAAGTGTTCGGAATTCTTAAATCTTTCTCCGCAAGATAGGCATACTTTCGTAAAGAATAAAAGCATTTGTTGGAATTGTTTAAACGTCGGACACGACTTAAAAAATTGTAAATCGAACTTTGTTTGCCGCGTATGTCATAAAAGGCATCATAGTTTACTGCATTTAAATTTATCGCAATCCTTTCCAGCGGTAAACGACACTGAGAATAATATTGGCGTCTCGCTTCCTCTTACGGAAGGCGAACGTAAGGATGATGCAATTCATAATAATTGTGCTACGAATTTTCAGTCAACCCGTTCAATGGATACTGTTTTACTATCCACGGCTGTCATTGATATTTATTTTAATAACAACAAAATATCGACTGTTCGGTGTATCGTCGATAGCGGAAGTCAAGCTTCGTTCATTACTGAGGCCTGTGTTCAGCGATTGGGTTTGCCGCGAAGGCAAATTAATATACCTATTTTCGGAATAGGCGACACGGTCCCGTTGCAACCTAAGGGTATGGTAACGTGTGCGATTACACCGCGCGATAAACAACAACCTTTTATTCCAGTCGACGCGCTTATTTTACCGAGCTTAATGTCAAAAATACCTAGTGTGTCATTACCGTTCTCGGAGTGGCCACACATTCGGGGACTCAGTTTAGCAGATCCAGATTTTCATAAATCGCAGCCAGTAGATATGTTATTAGGAGCGGATATTTTATCGCAGATTTTATTAAATAATACAATCGCGGGGCCGCCAGGTACCCCTATAGCTATTGATAGTGTATTCGGTTATTTACTGTGCGGTAAATTAACCTGTAATGTTAGTGTTTCGACTCCACTCCAAGTATGTTTTAGCTCGTTTGACAACGACAATCTTCAGAGGTTTTGGGAGCTGGAGTCAGTTTCAGAAGAGCGTAGTTACACTCCCGACGAGGAATATTGTGAATCGTTTTTCCAACAGACATATACTCGTGACCATACTGGTAGGTATATTGTCGCATTACCTTTCAAGGTCAATGCACCGCCTCTCGGTGAGTCGCGTCAGATTGCTGTCGCGCGTTTCAATAAACTTGAATATCGTTTAGAACATAATCCCCAATTAAAGGTAGACTACCACTCGTGCCTCCAAGAGTACTTAGATCTCGAACACATGGAGCCGTGTGTTGACCGACCTTTATCCGGTGCGAGTTATTATATTCCGCATCACTGTGTGATAAAGCCTACTAGCGAAACTACACGCACTCGAGTCGTCTTCGACGCCGGTTGTCGCTCGACTAGTGGTTTTTCATTAAATGATTTATTGTTGTCAGGTCCTAAGCTTCACTTAGATATTGTTGACGTACTTTTAAAATTTCGCGTTCACGCAGTAGCTTTATGCTGCGACATAAGACAAATGTATAGGAACATTCTTGTGCGTGAAGAGGATAGGAATTTTCAGCGCCTCCTCTGGCGACGGTCACCAGAGGAACCCTTACGTGACTACAGACTGCGTACAGTCACATTCGGTATTAACTGTTCGCCTTATCTCGCACTCCGTACAATTCGTCAATTAGCCTACGACGAAGCAGATCGTTTTCCACTTGCTTCCAGCGTTCTATTAAATGACGTTTTCGTTGACGATGTTGTCTCAGGTTCAAATACGCAAGCCAATGCCCTCGCTTTACAGCAGGAATTAATAGGTATTTGTGATGCTGCAGGGTTTTCGTTACGCAAGTGGCAAAGTAATGAACCCGCGTTACTCGCCGCTGTTCAGCCGCCTGATCTTCACGGTGGGCGGCAGGAGAACGTTCCCTTCGCTGAGATGGAAAACGATACGGGTGTTAAGGTTTTAGGTTTACAATGGAATCCAAAATCCGATTGTTTTAATTTTAAAGTGCAAGTTACATCCCACAAGTGTACTAAACGCACTATCCTATCAGAAGTAGCTAAAATTTACGACCCCCTCGGGTTATTAGCCCCTGTTATTTTATTTGCTAAACATTTAATTCAATTATTGTGGTCAGCAAATATTAGCTGGGACGAACAGCCACCCACGAACGTAGTCCACTCGTGGACTTGTTTTACTAACGAACTATCACTTTTATCACAAGCTAAGTTTTCTCGTTACATATTCGATACTAACGACATTAATTCTATACAAATTCACGGATTCGCAGACGCTTCTCAAATAGGATACGGCGCCTGTGTTTACATTCGTCATTCGGGACGAAACGGTAAGATTAAAACCTATTTAATAGTAGCTAAAACGCGAGTAGCTCCTTTACGGACACCCCTTACCATTCCACGTCTCGAATTGTTAGCAGCGCTCTTGCTATCAAAGTTACTTGAAAGGGTCATACACATATACGGTGATCGTATCAATGTCGATCAATTATATGCGTGGTCGGACTCATCCATTGTATTAGCGTGGCTTCGTTCATCTCCGCATGAATGGAAAACATTCGTGTCTAATCGCGTTAGTAGTATTATATCTCGCGTTCCCGCGGAAAGCTGGCATCACGTTCCATCAGCTGACAACGCCGCGGACCCCGCTTCGCGTGGCTTATTACCCGGGGCGCTTATACGAGACGAACAGTGGTTTTGTGGCCCCGCGTGGCTACGATTAGACGCCAGCTCCTGGCCTATACAAGGACATAATGTGGATACGAACGAAGAAAGAGTACGTAAAGATATAAGTCAGTCTAGTTTCAATATCGTACATTCTTGCACTGTTTCAGCTTCGTCTATTACAGACTTTGATAATTTTATATCGCGATATTCATCTTTAGAAAAACTTGTTCGTATAACTTGTTATATATTTCGTTTCTATTATAAATGTAAAAGGCGCTCACAATCTTTTCCAAACTACATAACTGTACCAGAATACAACTTTTCACTTAATCGACTTATTTTCGTGACGCAACAATCCGTTTTTAAGGATGATATTTCAAATATTTTACAAAATAAATTAGTTTCAGTCAGTTTACGTCGTCTTACGCCCTATATGGATAGTGACGGATTTTTACGTGTTGGAGGACGTATTCATAAATCACTTTTACCTTTCAATGCTAAACATCAATTAATTTTACCAAAACGTCATCACTTGACTAATCTTATAATTGATAATACTCATGTTACTGATTTGCACGCTGGACCTCAGTCCGTGCGACACTCACTTTTACAGCGATACTGGATATTGTCAAGTCGCGATATCGTTCGACAACGTATACATCGCTGCATTCGTTGCTTTCGCGTGCGGCCAACGCGTATGCAACCCCGCATGGGGTCGCTGCCTGTATCTAGGTTACGTCCTACTCGTGTATTTCAGAAAACATCTGTTGATTTCGCGGGTCCCTTCTATCTTCGTACTAGTACTTTACGCAATGCTAAAATTGTAAAATGTTACGTCGCAGTTTTCGTTTGTATGAGCGTAAAGGCAGTCCATCTTGAAATGGTTTCGGAGCTTTCCACTGATGCCTTTTTAGCCGCGTTGCGACGCTTCATATCACGCCGTGGCTATTGTACCGATATTTACTCTGATTGCGGACGTAACTTTGTAGGTTGTGATAATTATTTAAAGGATTTGTTTAAATTTATAAGATGTGATCCCGTCCAAAGTGTTTTAAATCAACAAACTTTAAAACAAGGTATAACTTGGCATTTTCAACCTCCGTATGCTAGTCATTTCGGTGGTCTATTCGAAGCCTCTGTAAAGAGCTTCAAATATCATTTGCAACGTGTCGTAGGTACTCGTGTACAAACGTATGAAGAGATGCACACTCTAACGTGTCAAATCGAAGCGGTGCTAAACTCACGACCGCTCTGCGCTTTAAGTTCAGACGCGTCAGATCCACTTCCCTTAACGCCCGCTCATTTTTTGATCGGTGAACCTATTACGGCTCTGCCTGATGTTTCTTTGGTAGACGAGAATCCAAGTCGCCTTACCCGCTGGCGTTGGATTCAGCAATCACTTCAACACTTTTGGAAGCGTTGGAGCAAAGAGTACCTACACGAACTACAACAGAGTGGGAAATGGTTTCAAGACCGTGGTCCGATGCTACGCGAGGGCACTATTGTTGTTGTGTGCGACGAACAATTACCGCCGCTTCAGTGGAAGCTCGCACGCGTACATGCGTTGCATCCCGGCTCGGATCAGGTCACCCGAGTAGTTACCTTAAAGTTAGGCAATACGCTGATTAAGCGGCCTGTAGTTAAAATATGCCCGCTTCCCTTGGAATAGGTTTTAATAGTTATTTCAACTCTTTACTTTAGTTTAGTTTTAGTTTACTATTTAGTTTTCTTTTCGTGTTATTAAAAGACATTACATGCTTTTAAGGTGAGCGGCATGTTCCGTACTGTAACAGATTTAATTCTTTTCATTATTTAATTCCATTCTTTATCATAATATAAGACAACACAAATTGGATAAAATGACGTTCGGAAATTCTTGCTATTTTTCGGGGTACTTTTGATAAGCCGGTACAAGTTTCCGAACGCACTTCAAGCGCGGGCTCTGCCGCGCCACCTACAACTTAGAACCTTCGAAGAATTTCTCCCGCCGACACATCGCGCGCGCATGGGAACAAAACTTATTCTTCCCGTCTAACCTCGAGGACTCTTTCAAATTCCCTGGGACGTGGACTAGTGCCTATGGATTGTGTGTAGAACAAGTGGCCTAAAATAAAACCTCATCAGCTCCCGCCAACCCGCCTACGTGAGCCGAGGAAGCGTCGTGCTTGGTGAGTCAATTGTTACCCCTGGTTAACTTTTCTACAGTTGTTTTATGCCAAATTTGGTATTTTTGACGTGATTTAGTCTTATAATTCGATACGGGGTGCGCGCACGAAAAACATGACAGTTCGTGCGGCGTTACCTCGCTCTGAGGCGTTCCATTTAAGGCTTGAAGTGCAAGCGAGAGCGCGGAACGAGCGACAAGGAAGCATAATCGGCCTTTTCGTTCAGCAGCGTTCGACATCCGTCTCTCTCCTGAGTCCTACTTGAGTGAGCGATGCGTCTATGCGTCGACAGCTGCTATATTATATACTATAGTACATTTACATGATTTTTAAAGAAAGCGAAAAGTAAAGTATTGCCGCCGCGTGGACGCGATCCTTGGCGCTGTGATATCTAGCTTGTCCAGCTGGGCCAACAAGACGCTGACGTAAGTGCTGCAATGGGGCATTTTCTTATTTTTACAATTTGATTGTCAAACAGCTTCCATTTTAGTAACTAGATGGCGTATGGGTAGACAACTATCGGTAATACCAGGTAATATCATCAATAATTGCTACAAAACTGGGTAAAAGAATGTAAAACTTGATACATTTCAATTTGAAAAAGACAGAATGATATTCCAATGAATAGGATAATAAAGTTATTATAACGATGTTTTAGTTAAAACTCACGGAATAAATAGCCCTTATTATCGTTATTCACACCAAATGTCACAGGAATTATAAATTTTGGTTTTGACAACATCTTACCTGCACTTGTGCACGATAACGGAAATTTAATGGCCAATATTTTACCAATAATGAACATCAATAACCCAAATAACACAATAATTTGGGAAAAAATAATAAAAACACCACACCAACAATAAAAAGTAGAAGAAGTTTCAAAGTAACATGGCCGCCACAAGGCCGTTAAGTTGGCAGTTTTCAGTTTGACAAGTTTTTATATAACAGTGTGTTCCTAAACTATTACCAGTATAATGGCCTAATCGCTTAGGCCAATGACAAGAATGAATGATGAGGCACAGGCCATATGTAGCAATAATCTGTGTTATGTAGTCAGTGATGCCAACCTGCAGATAATTTCAGATCGGTGGGGAACCAATAGAAAATCTAGAAGTGTCTATCGCCACGCCGTCTGGTGGAGATCATAACTAAGAAAACGTCCCATTTAACGCATTTCAGCGGACACTTTTTACATACAGAGATAGTTCGCCTCCATCTACAGACTACACTCCATATAACAATAGGTACACTGTCTTGTAAATACGCTACATAACTTTCTAAATGACAAATGCCCTCATCAAATCAAAGAGGATTTAAATATTAAAACATTCTACATTTTCCCGCCATTCTAACTTGACACTGGCGCTGCAGGCGTTGGTGCCTGGTTCTTTAAGCGCTTATTTCACTTATTCCACTTATCCTAGCTAGGATAAGACGTGGAATAAGCGCTTTATTTAATAAACCATATTGCCATATTGAAAATTAGGAAAAAATTAAAAATCGCAAGTGGCAACACCGAGGACGCCATTGATCTAAAAGGATTACGGGTTGCGGTGTGGTTTTAGTACAACACAATACACAAGCAATCGATTCTAATATTTGTTCAAAAATAAGGAACTAATAATGGGTGTGGATGTAGAAACTATCACAGCCGGAGACGGTGAGTCTTTTTATTAGGGATAGCAAAGTTATTATTGTCCGATGATAACCTATAATTCTATTGACTATTTGTATGAAATATCTAAGTTCTACTGACAAATTAACGCCTGTTATTCAGCTAATAAATATTGCTCATATTAAAAAAATCTAACTGGTAACTCTTAAAGAGGCCCAAGTATCAATGCCGGTAAAAAACTATAATTAGCCATAGCATTCTCCAGTCTAGATTCTTTAGGGTAATACCAGTCATGGTGTGAAGCCATAGAATACAAAGTATACCTATAATCTGTCATTTTAATTTATGATCAAAGACCAGTTAAACCTATTTTTAATCAATGCATTCAATGCATTTCCAGGTTCAACCTACCCCAAGAAAGGTCAAACAGTAGTTGTACACTACACCGGTACTCTCACCAATGGCAAGAAGTTCGACTCGTCCCGTGACCGAGGCAAGCCCTTCAAGTTCAGGATTGGAAAGGGCGAAGTTATCAAGGGCTGGGACGAGGGTGTCGCTCAGGTAAACATTGGAGACCCCTTAGGGCCGATTCACACCGGAATGGCAGAGGCGAGGCGAGCAGTTTCAGTGTCATATGATTTTAAACTTTATCTTCATTATTGTAATACATAGTATCGCTTGAGAAATCGACGCCGCCGGCGGCCGCTAAAAATGCCACTAGCCTCCACGGGCGGCCGTAGATTTCTCAAGCGATACTATGTATTACAATAATGAAGGTAAAGTTTTAAATCATGACACTGAAACTGCTCGCCTCGCCTCTGCCATTCCGGTGGGAATCGGCCCTTACACAGGCATACTGGCATAATAAGTTAGCTAGCAGAAAGCAGACTAGTTACTATAAAAATGTATTTTTCTGATGTCTGGTTTCTGGGCTTTGAAACAATTTTATCTATATTCAATAAATACAATTTTATCTATATCTATATTCTATCAGTTCTATTGATTGTTTACATTTAGATACGAGCCAATCAAGTGTAATGAATAGATAAATTCCTGTCAAAAGCCTTATATACAACTAGATGATCCCCGTAACTCTGTTGCGCCAAAACTGGTTTATCGCGGGGGAACTGTACATTTTCCTGGGACTCAAAGTATCTCCATGCCAAATTTCAGCAAAATCAGTTCAGCAGCTTGGGCGTGAAGACAGACAGAAACACTTTAGCATTTATAATATCAGTATGGAATAGTATGGATACTAGAAATAATTCAAAACATTTTTTTTTTCTTTCCAGATGTCCGTTGGTGAGAGAGCAAAATTAACTTGCAGCCCCGACTATGCGTATGGCCAACAAGGACATCCCGGAGTCATCCCACCCAACTCTACCTTAATCTTTGATGTAGAACTTATCCGTCTTGAATAAGAGTCACAATTTCATCTTATTAGGTTTAGTTCAATAACAAATAGATGTCTTAAGTTTGTAATGTTAAGGTTATAAGGTATGTGGCCGTTCAAAAATTAATAAATTAATTTTCTTTTGACTCAAACTATGTTATACGATAGGAATGTTATGCAAAGGAATTGAAATGAGCATTTACAGTAAAATCATTCCACATGCATTTTCAAGTCAATTAAACTTAATTTTTATATGTTTTATTAAACACAAACTAAACCGAGAGCAATGAAATTTATACTTTATTCTGTAATGTTTTTACCAAATGGTAGTCCTTTATTAAAAGCTTTACTGTAAAATTTAATAAACCCTCTGCAACTACATAATTGTTTTATTATGAACTACATAGAATCTAGATCAGCGGTACTCAACCTTTTTTTACATGGATCACAAACACATTTTGCTCTTGGTGTCGCAAACTAAATAGGGACTAGGGTTACGATAAAACGTTTTCCAAATTAACGATTAAAAATGAAAAAAAATTCAAGACTATCACTCGACTTTGTACCATTTGCCTTTTAGCGTTGAATTTTAAAATGGTATTACTTTACGCGGGTCACAGGTTGAGCATAGCTGATCTAGATGTACCCCCTCGTTTCGTGTGCAAAATTAAATAGCCGCGTACTGACCAAGCGAGCAGCCTCGCTGCCTCGCCCGAGCGTGCCACGGCCGAGCCAAAAATAGTTGTCGGTTTTTGGTCGATGCTCAAAGGCGCCTCGGACGTTTGCCGCGCACTAACACGTACACGCGAGTCGCGACTGACCTAGCAAATGCGCGCGAGGCTGCCGCGGCGAGGCGGCTCGCTTGGTCAGTACGCGGCTATTCACGCAGAAAGCGTACATTTTCCATGATAAAAAGTAGCCAATGTCTTAAATTTTTGGATTGCAATTTGCAGCAAAAGAGCCTTGACTTGGCTCTAGATCAGTGGTCCCCAACCTTTTTTTCACGCGGGCCACAAACATGTTCTGGTCTTAGTGTCGCGGGCCACAACAAAAAAAATTTAAGGGTTAAAAAATAACATTCTTCAAAATTAACGATTTAAAAGTGGAAAAAATTTCACAACTATCACGACGACTTTACATTATTTTGCTGGTGGACGTGATATTTCAAAATGGTTTAAGATCGCGGGCCACAAATAAAGTCCCGGTGGGCCGCATGCGGCCCGCGGGCCGCGGGTTGGGGATAGCGGCTCTAGATTCTAGAATCTAGCTAGAGCCTTAACTTTTTCGTCTTAAGACAAAACAAACAGAGAATGTAAATATGATATTTTATTTAGAAATCTTGTATTTAAAGTTTTTGTCATAAAATACATTAACATAATATTTGAGAACAAAATTACAAATAAAAATATATTTAGTACCGACTGCAATCCTATCTGCATAATCAAATAGACTACACATTAATATGCGAATATTACTGAAAAAAATTACACATTAACCTATAAAATAAAGAGTCCTTGTCTGCTAAATAACTTTCCCAACTTATTAGACAACGGCAAAACATTCTATTAGGTATAGATAATGCGTCGTTCATGGTGCTCCCACACCGCCGTTAGAAAATGTTTGTTAACATTTTCTAACATAAAAACGTTTACTAACAAATGTTGTCAATTGTTACATTTTGTTAGGCACTGTTACATGTTATAAGTGCTCCTACACTAATAGAAAATGTTTACTAATGTTTACTAACATTTTATAACATTTAAATCTGGTATTGGCTCACCGCATATCCATTATCCCGTCGTCCTTTATAAAAGGTTTATAAACAAAAGATAACACAAAATGTTATATTTTGTTATGATTTGTTTTGCTATAATTTGTTAACATACGTTTACTTAACATTTTTTAACATGAAAACATTTTCAATATTTTTTAACATTTGTGATTAAATGTTTGCTAACAAATGTTTGCTAACGTTACTAAACATTTTCTAACTGCGGTGTGGGAGCACCATTACATTCAGCCACTACCGATTTTCCTCGCGCTACCGGGTATATTTCCCTGATTACTTGTAACGACGCGAGTGAGAGTTTACATTCAGCCTTCGGTGCTCCCACACCGCCGTTAGAAATTGTTTGTAAACATTTTCTAACTAAGCATTTAGGGTAAATGACTTGTGCTTTTTCCAATGATTAGACAGTACTAGTCATTGGAAAAAGCACAAAAACACCATATTTATTAATGTTGCTTTAAAAACAGGAAACTTTTAAAGCAACATTAATAAATATTGTGTTTTTGTGCTCTTTCCAATGACTGGTACTGTCCAATCTACTAGTCATTTACCTTACTAACAAATGTTGTCAATTGTTAAATTTTGTTAGGAACTGTTACATGTTATAAGTGCTCCTACACTAATAGAAAATGTTTACTACTGTTTACTAACATTTTAAAACATTTAAAAATTAAATCTGGTATTGGCTCACCGCATACCCCGTCGTCCTAAAAAAATTACAAACAAAAGGTTACACAATAATATGTTTTATTTTGTTATAATTTGTTTTGCTTTTATTAACTAAAGTTTACTAAACATTTTCTAACATAAAAACATTAATTTTTTAACATTTGTGATTAAATTTTTGCTATCATATGTTTACTAACGTTACTAAACATTTTCTAACTGCGGTGTGGGAGCACCACTCTACTCACTTTCCGCGTCGGGGTCGGACAACAACGGCAGCGACATAAGGAGTGGCAGCGCGCTGTGCGACTATTTACATTCTTGCGCTGCCCACTTCCCTGCCCAACAGAGCTGAGTATAAACGACGCAAGGAAGTATATCCATTGTGCAAATATTTTTATTAGTTAAAAGGGGTAAATTATAAGCAAAAATAAATTACCAAGTTGCCATGTAACAAGTGAAAACTTAAACGCTAGCAACACCTGAATTTAACCATTATTCATTATTATACTCTCGTTTCCATTCATTTTGATCATCAATGTTTCCAACAAATTATTTGATTCTATCAAAATCGAAACTCAACTTGTACTATGTAGAGCTCGACAAAGTTTTAAATAAATGTGGCAAAAAAAGGAACTAATGCTGCCATCATACAAAAGCGCCACGTTCATTTAAATTTTAGAGCCTTGTCGTACGTAGCTTTGTTTACATTTAGATCAAAATGAATTTAAATCTAGTAAAATATTTACTATTACCTACAAGCTATTGTACTACTACCTTAGATACTTGTAGAATTGTAATTTATATTTTACATCTGTTTATGAAAAAAAAAATAGAAATAAATTTCTATAACAAAAATAGTCTTTACTTCCCTTTCCAAATGTGCAGAAATAAAAAAATCTAAGTACAGACAGAAAGATTTTTAGATAAACATCCCCCAACTTATCTAAATTCATATGAGTATTTTTAAATAAAAATAAAGTTTTAAGTACCATATAAATCTGTATTTTATAGTATGCACTTAAACAATATCTACTCGTACAATATAAATCTTTATTCTATTGCACTTAATGTATAATATTTTTAATCGCACATTGCTTCCTAACAGTCATACTGTTTATAAACATTAATTTAACAAAGTTGTTACGGGTATTTCCAACACAACCAATATTATATTTATAAAGAAATGTATTTTTATAAGTGTTAGGTATCATTAAGACTTGAAAACTTTTATTTTTTAATAATTTAAATAATTGGAACTGCAAGTACCTTACAAGCAAACTTTACATGTAATACTTACAATTTTTAACTTAATATTTACAATTTCATTATATTATAAAGGATTTTTCATTCAAGTCTTAAATGTTACAAAAATAATATTATACTGTCATTTCTTCTGTTAACTAAATATATTAATTACTTCATCTGCCTTATTGCCAGATGCCTGATTATAAGTCTCAAAATAATCTATTACTAATATTTATACACTTGTTTATTTATCACACAAAATTAAGTTTGAATTAATATATTATGTAATTTAATTTTTTAGCGGTTTTAGGGGACCCAAGCTTAAAAGTCCATCTGCACCCAAAGCTTCGAGGTTTGCTGTGATACCATTTTGCATATTGTGAACCGATATAACTGGTATACCAAAACACCCACTCACAGTCTCTCTATTTGCCAAAGGTATAAAGCTGTATATACCAATACTACTCAACCTCTGCAAATTGTCTTCCTGAGACAGATCAACTACGGGTATGCCCAACTCCCTATTGGGTCCCGTTATGTTGTGAAACACTCTTTTATGATGCTGCAATTGTAAAGTCTTTGGATATGATGCGGGACACTGGTCACACTTGAACACGGGTACTTTACTCTGTGGATGCGCATTCGACATGTGAACTTGTAAAGAATTATGATTCATGAACATCTTTTTACATATCTTACATGTCAACATCCCTCCACCGACTTTCGCTTCTGGAATGGAAAAGTTACTTGATTTGGACGTGTGTTTGATACTCATACCCGCCCCGAGATTAGGTATGTGAGGGATCGGTCTTTCCGGTGTGGGGGATCTACTTTTCTGCTTCTGTTTTATACTAATGCCTCTAGATGCTAAAACATTGGCCATCGCGTTTGCTTCTTTGTTGACGGTCTTCTTTGTCACAGAAATTTGGCTTCCGAGATTCAATTTGTCCTTGGCTCCTTGAACACTGTGGATCATAGGGAGTCCTTCGCGTTGTTTCTGCATTGCCATGACTTGACAGTCCTCGTTGTCATGTTTTCCAGGCAGTAACATATCTTGTCGCCGTTTCGCTCCAGGTCCTCCGACTGCACCTCCTCCGCGTTTCATTGGCATTCGAGGTCCCATTTTGCCGCCCCTTACTTGCCCGTGCACCTGCACACCGGATCTTATAGTCGGGCGCTGTCCTCTCACACCTGGCATTCTAGGCCGAGATCCTGTAATACTTGCACCAGCTGCCATCCGGATCGGAGTGGGTCCCGGCAGTTGTCCTCGAACTGTTTGTCCACTCATATCTTGAGAGTGATTCGGCTGGCCGACAGTTTGGCCCGGCGGAAATGTTTGAACATTTTGAATTCTTATATTGCCACTTGTAGGGGGTTTCATAACACTCGGGCTCGAGGTAGGAACATATGATTGACTACTCGGCAAACCGGGAGGACCCATGGAAAGTGACTGTTGGTTCATCATAGGAGATTGACCATAAACAGCTTGTTGCATGCTTTGAAGAGGAGAAGCAGATGAATATGCAGATGATGTATTCGCGTATGAGTTTATTGGCATTGTACCAGGATATGGCGGGTTTGGCATTTGCGTCTGGAACTGTCCGTAGCCTTGGGCCGTCATATTATAATTGCTAGCCTGATACTGCCCTGCCATTGGTTGACTTGGCATTTGACCGGGCATCCCTTGACCTGACATTGGCTGTCCTGGAGTCCCATACATATTTTGCTGCGGATAGCTACCATGCACATTTTGTCCAGATGGATATTGATTATATGATTGAGGTGGAACCATGACATTACCCCCTCCTGGGTATGCTTGAATATTTATCATGACATTTTGTTGGTGTGTAAATCCTGATCCGCTGTTGCCTATTGAAGATAATTTGCCTACTTGTTCTGCTAAATGTTTAACTGGCAATAAACTAGATAAAATATTAGAGGATGAACTGTATGGCAAAATGGTAGAAGAAGATGGAGCTACTAGACTTGAAGAATGGCCAGAGATTCGTTTATGCTCTTCTAATAATGATATATTAGTAAATCGCGTATTACATACTTCGCACGAATGTTGTGGACCCAAAGTATCTAAAGAAATATACTCACTTGCATCTGACAATGAGAGACCTTCTTTTTTAGCCGAAGACATTAAAAGACTATCAAATAAATCATCTGTACTTTTGTCTAACATGTCAATAGGTGGCTTGGAGTCAGGAGCATTCCAATTGAAAGTGTGTTGCTTTTCTGTAGACGCTGATGTTAATCGTGATTGTAAAGTAGGAGTTGTGTTGTAACTAGATTGTGATGTGGCCACAGAAGTAGTGTATGGTGGAGGTAAAGATTGCCCTGGCAGACTTTCTACTTTTGGTACAATTGGTTTTACATCTGGAGCTGGTGTTGCCGAAACTACACAGCAATCATCATCTTCATCATTGGAATCTCCATTTATTTCTATAATTGTCATATCTTCATTTTTTGGGACTGCGGGTATTGGAGCCGGAACTGTTTGACTGCTTGGTTGGTTATTTGTTACATTTTGTTGCGAAAATAAAGTCTGTGTATTTGTGGGATGAGAAGTATCTGGTTCTGATTTTACTCTCGCTAACACTGGCGTTGAAGAAGAATCAGGTAAAGTTGGTGAGGCTCGCTCTGATTTTATTTGACCAGAAAATAATGGTGGGTTGCTTTGTGTGGATTGTGCTGTATCTGGATCTTGCACTTCTTGTTTTACAACTACATTGTTTAAGTTTTCATTGGATTCACGCCTTTCTGGCGTACTTGATATTGATTTTCTTATAGATTTACTTGTTTCTTCTGGTTTTGGCACTTCTTTCGAAGTTATAGGCAAATCCGCTCTTTTAGGTGTTTGTTTAACTGCAGGTCTATTTTGTGTCCTTATTGGTTTTTCTTCAAACTTTTGGGGACTCATTTTTATAGGTGTTTTGGTGATATCGTTTCTTTGTACTACTATTTTACCCTGTATCTCTTTGAGATTCGGGATATTTCGTTGTCTTTGTTCGGAACTGTCACTTTCGGAATGATTACGACTTCTTTGGTTGTTTTGTTCATCTCCCGAATTTCCTTCACCTCCAGAATCTTCCTGTTCACCAGATTTATCATTTTCATCAACATCATCTTGATCTTCTTTACTGTTGTCGTTTTCACTGTTAGGATCGTCTTCATCATCGGAAGTTTTAAAATCTTTAAGGCCATTGACAACTTTAAATGTGTTTGTATTAATCCCATCTGACTTTAGTTTTAATTTGATTCCTCCTAATTTATTTAATTTTTCCATTACATTGGTACTTTGTTGAGCTTCACTGTCAGGTTTTTCAGTTTTTATTGTTGGAGTTGTTTTCTTGATAGTAAATCCAAGACCACTAAGTTTGTTCAAAGCTGAACTAGACTTATTTGCTTCATTGTCATCTGGTTTCTTTATAGATAGACCAGTTTTTTTTAGCATCTGGGAAATGTCAATCTTCTGGGGTGTTTTAGGTGGTGGTGGCATGTCGTCTTCATCAGACCAATTTTCATCAGCTGAGGGAAAGTCTTCGTCGTCTGATGGAAGCCTATCTAATATTATGTCAGGTAATGAAACATGTTGTATAATGTGATTATCTCGGTCTTCCAAATCAGAAAAATCTAAATCACATGTAAAACAACGATACTCCTGTTTAGGCTTCTTAATAAGAGCACCTGTAGATTTAAGTCTTGCTAATATGTCAGCAACATTAGAGCTTACTTTGTTTTGATTGTTTTTGTTAACATGAGTTTCTTCATCTGAATTATCTTGTTCGGCTTCATCTGAAAAAAGAAATGGTTTAATGAGAAAATACCACAATATTGAGATTGTGGATATTAATTTTTATGGTAGTATTTTTTTACAAATAAATAAATAAACTTATACAGCATGTCCCAAAACTCTACGATAATCTGGGACCGGATGAATGGCCAAGTTATACCAGTTCCAGGAAAAATAAAATAAAAATTTCATATCACTCAGTTTAGCGATAATAGACAATTTTGTAAAAAAGTCGAAATTCGACACCCTTGGTCGCATTTTCAAGTCCTGTGATCACCAATGTCACAATTTCGCTGTATTTTTTTTTAATTTTGAGATCTTCATTAACGATGCTATTAATCGCATTTACGAATTAATGCAAAAAACATTGTTAATTTAATAAAATAAGTAAAGTTTCAGTGAGTCATGGTTCACAAAAATATTGTTAGTTAACTTTGACACTTCATTTTGAAAAAAAAATGTACTACACTACCCTTGGCAAGTTATTTCAAAAGTTGGCGCATTTTATCAGGATTTAAAAATGGTGCAACACTAGCCACTTCTCTTGCCATAAAAATTTTTATTTCTTATTTTTTGTTTCTGCTCTGAAATAAAATTACTGTTTTTAGTAAAGAGGTATTTCAGTCAGTTAATAACCAATCTTATTGTAAAAAACATAATAATAATTAATAAAATAATGAAAGAAAAAACGTCGTCGAATTGGTCTTTTGTAAGGCATTGCAGAGTCTGTATTCGTGCCGGAGTCAAACAATTCAAACATTTACTGTAGTTTAAGGAAAATAATTAAATAAAAAGTTTTACGACGGTTCTTTCATTATTTTATTAATTATTATTATGTTTTTTACAATAAGATTGGTTATTAACTGACTGAATTACCTCTTTACTAAAAACAGTAATTTTATTTCAGAGCAGAAACAAAAAATAACTAATTTTAGTAACAAAAATTCCTAATCTTGAGTTGTTCGAAATGAGCTCAATTTGGAAAAAATAAGAAAAAAAAATTTTAATGGCTAGAAAAGTGGCTAGTGTTGCACCATTTTCAAATCTTGATAAAATGCGCCAACTTTTGAAATAACTTGCCAAGGGTAGTGTAGTACATTTTTTTTTCAATATGAAGTGTCAAAGTTAACAATATTTTTGTGAACCATGACTTACTGAAACTTAACGTATTTTATTAGATTGACAATGTTTTTTGCATCAATTCTTAGTTGCAATTAATAGCATCGTTAATGAAGATCTCAAAATTAAAAAAAAATACAGCGAAATTGTGACATTGGTGATCACAGGACTTGAAAATGCGAACAAGGGTGTCGAATTTCGACTTTTTTACAAAATTATCTATAATCGATAAACTGAGTGATATGGAATTTTTATTTTATTTTTCCCGGAATCGGTGTAACTTGGCCATTCATCCGATCCCAGATTATCGTTGAGTTATGGGACATCCTGTATATTTTGATAACTACAGTAAATGAAATTTAAATAATAATAAAAGCAAACAAACAAAAAGAAAGTACTACAATAATAAAAATAAAAAAAAATAATAACATGACCAGAGAAATAGATAATTGAACTGAACATATTTTTTACAGTAATTTTATTTGATACGGTAGGTACCTAATGTTCAATTTTTTGCAAGTACAAAATATCAATTTATAGTAGGTACATGAAAAGATGTAACAAACCTGACTCATTTGCAGGTGATGGTGGATACTCTGTTTCAGTTTTAGTAGCCATGATAGACCTGCAAACAATTTCAGTACCTAAGTATAAACTTTAAACAAATAGCTAAACAGTAGACCATAGGTTTTTTCAATAAGTATACCTAGTAAGTACCTACTTATGTCAATTTTTTTCTCACTCATAATATTATGTTAATATTAGGCCTACCTACTAACAATATGAATTTACATATAGGTACTGTACACAGTACCTGAACATCAGTACCTTTACTGATGCAGTTAATAAAAGTCGTTTTATTAATAAGTGCAAATAAATTATCACATAAACAAAAATACTAAATTACTTACTTAGAATAACTAAAATGGCATCAACAGTGATTGATTGTTATTATATTGAATCGTAGCTATCAAATTATCATGGGTACCTACTCGAATATTATATAAATAAACAAGAATAAACAAAACAAAACAAAAACATTTTTAACTTTGACAATATTAATTGACAGTCCACACTCCACATGCAGTTAAAGAAAGTACCAAAAATAAGCATCCAATAAACTAAATAAATCACATTGTTTACTTTGATTCCATAAAATATAGGTATGTAGAAAGTTTTATGTATTACCATTTACCATTTTAATGTTATGCTTCAACTTACGGTCATTCTCTATTTTGCTGACGGTAATTCTTTATATTCAAATAAGAATATTTAGTAATATTGTGCCAGGGTGATACTTTTCACTTTGTTACAATAAAGTTATTGCTTAATTTAACACTTTCTTTATTTTATTAAGCGCCGGAATTTTGTAGTTAATCATATTTTTAGGTCTTCTTATCAAACACACTTTTTATTACGAAGTCAAAACTCAAAATTCCAGTTTTCTTCTTTTTGACAAACAATGCGAAATACAAAATGGCCGGCCAAATATACACAACTTCCACTCCGGTACCTAGTCAAGTGTGTGTGCAGCAACTCGAAAATAAAAATCAAGAAACTTGAACTTTATAGTACACCGATACAACTAGACACTAGTTTTACTAAAATAAATTACAAGCACTTTTTAAATTACACTTGTAATTAATTAATGCAAATTACTTCTGTATTATTTGAATAATACAAAGCAACTTCTACAAATTCTTGCTCATATTGCAATCGACCGACCTCGACTAGTTTGTCGAGAATTTCACTCGGTAGTCGTTGACTGGTGAGTATTCTGTTCCGTTCACTCGTAGGGAGCAAGGCATAAAACCGACGCAGATGCCATTTGCCAGTACTGTGCATTGCCAGCATTGGTCGTCTGGCATATTCCAATAAACCAGATGTGACCTGCGGTCCCTTTCGCACTAACGTAATACGTATATAGCCATCTCGATATTTCTCAACACAACGTTAATTTACGACGAATTCCAAATAACCTATTGAAACGTCGGCGTTGCGCGTTGTCGAGATATTATTATTATTTTATGCCCGCTATGACCTCGATTTACGATTACAGAGTTCGGTAAGCGAAAGGTAATGTATTAATATTAAACGCAGCGCAAAATATTATGATATTTTTCTATAGTTAGAGTTATTATGACTTAGTTATAATTAATATGTCATTGTATTATTAGTAGAAACAGGCGCCGGCGGGCGGGCGTATTTAAAACATGGTACTTAAGTAATTGGTATTAGATATGAGCGCCGCGCCGACGCGCCGTCGTCGCCGCGAATTCTCACGACGCGCCGCCGCCGAGAAAAAAGAGCGACCCGCCGCCGCGCCCGACAACAATAGAATACAATAGCATTTCAAAGAATCCCCGGTCGAAGGATTAATATAAAATTAAAAATATATTATACGTACGTACGTATTTCTAAATCTTTAAGTAAGTACCAAATATTAATACAAATACTGCATTTATAAATAAAAAATATTTATTGTTCAATGAACACTTCCTAAAGATTTAACACAATATAATTATTACAGTACGACATTTATTTAATATTTTAAACAAGACACGACTAAGTATTAATAATTGCTTTGTTTTATTCTTATCATTAACCGATTCCGTGCGGATGGCGCCACAGAGGCGCCATGGGTATCTTTTCTGTATGGCGTGTGGCGCCCGAGATGAGCCAAAATGTTTACCTGTAAAACTATGATTAAATTACATTTTTCAGAGGTTTTCCCTCAATGAAAGTGGCTTTATTTGTCACGTATTTTACGTGTACAGTGTTAGTTTTAAGATATTGCATAAAAACTTACACTTCAGGAGTCTTAAACATTTTCAATTGGTGATGAACATGCCCACCGAATTATTTTATAAATATAAGTATATAACGCCAACACCAGCAAAATCTCATATCAATATAATTAACTAGCAGACCGCCCCTGCTTCGCGCGGGTATGAAATAAACATTTCTAAAGTTTTTTTACTCACATGATACATACACACACACAAACACTCCATACACACTTTCTTGTTATTTCCTGGTGTTATTAAAAAAAGAAAATTCGTATAATATCGAGTAACGTAGCATAGACAGCTACACTATAAATAAAATAAAAGTATAATGTAATATAATATTGAATATTATAGAAATCAACAAAAGCTTGTGGATTAAATCTATTTTATTGTTCATTTTACCTTATTAAGCTATGTATAATATTTTTTTGTGAAATTAAACATTAAGTAATTCTTTGAACTCATTTATTTTTTTGCGTTATGCGGCTTTAAAGTATGCATGTATTCGGGTCTCTTTTTGTAGCTCGCGGAACAAATTTTTTGACAGTTACTCTTCCTTAGTTTTTATTATTTGTAGAATACATCATTACCTTTTTGATTGATTTGTTGAATTCAGATATTTCATTCAAAACTACAACTTATACAATGTTTATTTGCTTATAAAATGTTATAAAAAGTAGATACATTTTACGTTATACATGTATTTTACAATAAAACGAAAATAAACTGATCAATACAGCCAAAGGTTTACAACACCTGATAAAAATAAGTCACTTAGCTTCCATTTCTGTTTGTACACGTAAATAATCACTTCTAAATACTTGACACGAACTATTAATCCGGTTACATTCGCTGTTGGGTATCTACTAAAAGAAAAACAATTGGAAACAGACGAAGCAGCGATAAATTACAATTCATGGCGGGTGGCGCTCGAGAGGAGCCATCAAAGTTCCTGGCGCTAGGCGCCTCGGAGGAGCCACGAAATATTTATTCGCCGCCAAGCGCAAAAAATTGAAAAAATATGACACGGCACTGAATCGGTTAAATAATTTTATTTAACAATATCCGCAATGACACGGTTCTCGAAGTGAAAAGATTTCACGAGTCTCGGAGGTGGCGGTAACATTCCACGAAAACGTCTCTAATCCTCGGATAATTTTCCGTCGTCGGATGTCAAACTCCCATCCGCGGTGAGATGTTCTCGAATCTGTGGCGGAAACTATTTCACTCATACAAAAGGAATGTCACTACTATCAAAATGACAGCAAAATCGGAAAGTATTCACTTGTCATTTGCTTGAAAGTGAAATAGTTTCCGCAATCGGGAAGATTCCGCGCGGAAACGCTTAGTGAATCGCCCCGCAGGTCACGCCGCCGACGCCGCCGCCGCCGTAGTAATTTTGGACCGGCGCCGCCGCCATGGAATTGAGTGACGGCGCTCATATCTAATTGGTATTATTCTTAATTAGGTAGGACCTATTATTATTATTAAATTTTACATCACAGTGAGTGATGCACATTGTAACTAAGTGTTAAGTCGATTTTAAAACTGTTTTTGTATTGCGCACACTGCACAGTTATGTTTTTCTTTAATACAAAATATACCTGTTTGTTAACGACTAAAGTTAAAATGTCTGTACAAGAATGTACAACACGGTCACATTAACAGTTAACTTGACGCACCGCTGGAATGCAAAAAAAAATGCAATTCGAAAGCCTGAGAAATGACATAGGCTACTTTTTAACTGGAAAAAAATAGTTGTAAGGGGGTGAAAATGCGTAAATTAGTTCAAATTAAGTTAGTTCTAAAAATTCATAATAGATGGCGCCGTGCCATCTCCCACATCGCGCTGACGCTTGCTCAAACGTCTTTCTGTAAGAGGTGGTATCATCTTGTGTTAGATCTTCGATTTGTTCGATGGTTATTTCTTTGTTACGTTATGAAATAACTCAGTACTTTATCTATGCAGTGACGTAACTGCAGGTTACGTCACTGCATAGATAACTATCAATGATAAATAGTTTATTTATAATTATGGGTAAAGTTGTGTAATTGGGGGGCGAAATAGACTTTATTTGGCATAAATAAAGTTTAATTTAAAAAAATGTATTAAGTTATGTGCACACTGCACAGCTGTTTTTGGGTGTTTTGATTTAAGGGGTACTAGGGTTCTTTTATAAAAGCTTTTGACACCAATTTTGTTGACATCGCGCACTATAAACTGAAGTCCACGCGGACGAAGTCGCGGGCAACAGCTAGTACTCGATAACTAAAGTATATTTTGGCTAAAGGCGGCTGTTCTTTATTTCCATGTTAAAAAAAGTAGGCGTGGCACTCGGGAACTGCTGCTGCCGCGGTAAAGCTAGCATGCTGCACTGCATAGCATTTTTATCAATTTAAGCAATTATAATATTATTAACTATTCATTAATTTCTAGTCGCGCGCTCACAAACACCGTGCCAAACGACTTTCAACGCCGCACCGCTGTGCCGGTCGCAACTCGGAGTGGGGTGTGTAAGGTCACAGAATATATTATATTAGTTGTAACTTGTACCAATAAATGGTAAGGTTTATTTTCGTTACGGAATTTCTTGATTCAGTTGCCGCGCTCTAAGCCTGCGATAAAATCTATGAAATATTATATGCGGCGGGGCAAACGAGCAAACGGGTCACCTGATGGTAAGCAACTACCGTCGCCCATGGACACTCGCAACATCAGAAGAGCTGCAGGTGCGTTGCCGGCCTTTTAACCTATCAATCCCCGTAAGGCCCAAGTGGGCCGCGATAACATATTAAGATTTCCAAGAATTGGCGATCGAAGGATTAAGAGGGAATACGCTCTTTTCTTGAATCTTTGCCCTTAAATCGACAGTCTTATATTATAAAAAACGTAACACATCCGTCTATGCCTGCTTTTTAGACCTTAGTCGCGCTTTCGATCTGGTAAACTATACTTTACTATGGCGAAAGCTGCTGAAATCAAATGTCCCACCAAAAACTGTAAGTTTGTTGAGACACTGGTATGAAAACCAAACTAACTTTGTAAAATGGGGCGACGCAACCTCTAATGACTTTAGATTAGAGTGTGGGGTGCGCCAAGGGGGGCTAACCTCTCCGGACCTTTTTAGCCTGTATGTTAACGACCTGATTGAGGAGCTAAGGAGCACTCGAATAGGTTGTCACATAGGTGCAACGCCCGTTAACAACCTAAGTTATGCTGACGATATGGTGCTTCTGAGCCCCTCAATCAAGGGGTTAAGGCGATTGCTAAGCATTTGCGAGGACTATGCTAGAAGACATGGTCTCAAGTACAATGCAGCAAAGACGCAAATGATGGTATTTCGGGCTGGAAAGGGCCCGCAGTGGGTCCCATCAGTTAGATTAGACGGACAAGAGGTAGAAAGGGTCGAGCAATTCAGGTACCTGGGGCACATCTTAACCGAGGATCTCTCAGATAATGAGGATGTAGTGCGCGAGAGACGGGCACTGGCTGTTCGGTGCAACATGCTTGCACGGCGTTTTGCGCGTTGTAGTGTTGAGGCAAGGCTGACGCTCTTTAGAGCATTTTGTCAATGCTTCTATACGTGTCAGCTTTGGCTCAACTGCTCCAAAGCCACGAGAAGCAGTATCAGGGTACAGTACAATAATGCATACCGTACCCTGATGAGACTGCCAAAGTTCTGTAGTGCTTCGGGCATGTTCGCCGACGCTGGAATCCCAGACTATTTCGCGATTATTAGGGCGCGCGTCGCAGCTTTTTGGTCACGCATCCGCTCTTCGGAGAATGAGATCCTTTGTGTGTGTGCCGGGTGCCCGGAAAACTCGATCCCAGCCTACTGGCTTTCGGTGCATCGCGGCAGTAACCAAAAGTGACAATTTTGGATTTAAACTTTTTAAATGCACTTAAATGTACTTTTATTTTAATTTAATTTTTAATTTATATTTTATTTTAGATTTTAACTTTTTAAATGCACTTAAATGTGCTTTTATTTTAATTTATATTTTATTTTATTTTTATATTACACTTATTATTTTAAACTTGTCACTTTTTAAACTTATTTTATATATCATTTTAAACTTGTAAGTTATATTATGTTATTTTATGGGTCTATTGCCTGAATTAAACGATTATTAAATGAAATTAAATTAAAAAATTAAATTAAATTAAATTAAAATTAAATTAAATTAAATTTGCAGGTCGTATAGGTCTGAAAATACTGCTGGTGACAGTTCGTTTGTAAAACTCTGTTTTACAGTGCGCGGCAGAAAGTTACGCGAAAAACGCACTGTGGAAGACTGTCACTCATCAAGGTGATGAGAATGGTATGTTTTTCGCGTGGGACGATGGTGAAAAGTTGCAGGTGGTATGATTCCGAACAAATCCTCAGAGCACTCCCCGTGATACAACCGATAGAGGATGCAGAGTGAAGCTACATCTCGGCGTAATTCCAAGAGGTCCAAACTGTTTGAAACACTATGGCAGTCAATAATTCGAGCGGCCCTTCGTTGGATACGATCCAGAGGGAGCAGTTGGTATTTTGGCGCCCCTGCCCAGAGATGAGAACAATATTCCATATGAGGCCGAACCTGCGCCTTGTAGAGTTGTAGGCGTTAGTCCGGACTGAAGTACTATCTCGCTCTGTTAAGAACACCAAGCTTCTTCGAGGCTAATTTTGCCTTACCCTCTAGAGTCTAGATGATATCGGAACTGGACTTCGCTCGATATGTTGACGCCAAGTATCTCAATGCTAGCGGAGATGGTTAAAGATGTGCCCTCGAAACAAGGATATACGACCATTGGTGACTTTTTAGTAGTGAACGCGCAGACTTGTGTCTTGGCGGGGGTGACTTGGACCGAGTTTTTTTTTTGATATCGCAGGGTAAATGCCCCGGGTTGGGTACCCCGGGGGTATGTGAGACCCCTACTCACTAAAACCACCTGCGGTTCGCCTTCAGCCGTATAGAGGAGGGATATCCCGGATCTAACAAACACGGGACTCCCTCCACGACTGGCCGGTCTACCTCGGACCGGACTTCCACCAAAGTAAGGGAACGCTTAGGCGAACTAAAGCGTTCCCCTCGGCGCCGGGACTGACAAAGCCGGGCAGGTTCCCATCCTGACCCGGAGCCCCGTTAGACAGAAGTTAGGAGGTTCGCGTAGCGACGCCTCCGCACTCCCGTCCTACGCCGGCGTAGCGGCAGAGAGGTGGGATCATTCTCTCTGTCCCGCTCCGTGGCCTCTTTCTGCGACATAACAAATTCGCAGAAAGAGACCGCCGCCTGCCAGGCCTCGTCGCTCTCGAGCATGCAGCGCACCATGCTCGGGAGTGAGAGGTCTCCACCTCGCACTGCCACGAGATCGTGGCGCTGCACGGCCCAACGATCGCACACCTCAAGGGTATGCTGGGCCGTGTCCTCCGAAATTAGACCAAGTTACGTCTACCCTATTCCTTCTCCAATTAATTCTCCACCTTAGACACAAGTTCGTTTCGACTCTCAGTGACATTTTGCCGAGAAATATTGGGGGAGCCGGTATAATATACAGCATCACCTGTACTATCATCCGCATAGCAATGAATGCCGTTGGTCTGTAACATGTCATTGATATGCAGTATGAATAGAGTAGGCGACAGCACACAGCCCTGAGGGACACCAGCATCAACAGACTGAGTTTCCGAGCATTTGCCGTCAACTACGACGGGCTTTTCGCACTGAGCGCTGATGAAACCGAATATTCGACATGATGCTTGTGCATCGCGGTATGGTCGGCGGTTTCTGGCCCCCGTCATCCAGGGTCGAGTTTGACGCAAAGAGCTTGCCCAGAAGATCAGCTTTGCGTCCTGGACCAACGATCCATTTCCTACGTGTAGGGATGGTAGGGTTGGCTTGTAGAAATACCCTTCAATAGCTTTGGCCAGAGACCAGAATGCACGGGTTCCCGAGGGGAGGCGCTCTAGTCTCTTGCCAATTCTATTGACGTGCTGTTGCTTTGCCCGAGTAATCTCTTTCTTGAGGGACCTAGAGGCAAAGTTGTACTCCTTTTTATACGTGCTGGTATTTAAATCCCGAGCAGACACTGCGTTGTCCCAGGATTGGTAAGCCTCCTGCTTCCGGCGAGAAGCTTTTTGGGGGATGAACCAAACCAGGGACGAAATCTGGCACTACACAGGACGGAATTAATGAAACGGAAAAAAATTTGGCCGCAGACCTTCAGACCTTTGTCATTTCATAATTAAAGTTCTTCTGTTATGTCCTCTTTAGAGATGATATAAGAACGACTAGCAACTATCGCTCCGGAAGACCCGGGTCGCTTCTGAGGTAGACCGGCCGGTCGTGGAGGGAAAGTTCAAATTCTTATTTCTTTAAACTTTTCTCTTAGAGATTCAAAAGGCAACATCTTATATATATAACGAAAATTAGTGAAGTTTCATCGGCAAAAAGTAATACCTATCTCAATGCTTATTTTTAACTAGATAAGCTAAATCATTAATATAGAAGAGAAAAAGAAAAGGGCCTAAAATTGACCCTTGTGGTACACCTAGTTTTATTTAATATTTTGGTTCCTTTAGAGTAAAGACCGTTCGGAGTTAAGTTCCACCCTTGGAATTCTATTAATTATTGTAAGGTAAGTGATTAAGTTTAAGTGCCGTGCCCCTTATGCCATAATGGTATAATTTTCTTACTAGTGTATCATACTCCACAGTCCAAACAGTCAAATGCTTTAGATAAATCGCAGAAGATACGAGTGCGTCCTGCGATCCCCTCCATGTTTCAAATTATTTTAATGGTTATTATTGTACTTATAAAAAATTGTAAGCCGACTTCTAGCTCACAAAAAGTATTATGAATATTGTTATTATTTAAATACCGTAGTATTTTTTTCAGAATTCAACGATTTCTCTACTCAATATTCACAGTTTTGTAGGCCGTACCAGCCAACTTAAATATGAGTAGGTAAATTAAATATTCTATAAGTGTCAAGGATTTTAGCAATTTTTGGGACTGTCATTGATTTCAAAAGTGTGAAGGTTGAGTAGAGAAAATATCGTTGAATTTTAGGAGTATTATGAAAAAGTCACTAATAATAACAATATTCATAATACTTTTTGTGAGTTGGAAGTCGGCTTAAAATTTTTAGTTTAAAAATAATAATTTTATTTAAAATGTAATTGTTGGACGCAGAGCCTGAGCAGTACGTTGACCGTACTAGGCCTGCGCCAGGGCCCAGGTCCTTACCCCATCTCCTCAACAGCCGCTGCTCTCCTAGCCTTCGGACCCACCGGAGCTCCTCCCATTTCAGGCCTTCGCCTCGTGACCTCCTCTCTGACGTGAGGAAGTGCAACTCGGCGAAGACCCTTGCAACAGTAGCTGCCGCCCAGGAGACCGTACAGTACCCCCTGATGACCCTCACCGCTATGACCTTTTTCTTTTGAAATGCAACATAAT
Organism: Polyommatus icarus; assembly: GCA_937595015.1. Lineage (NCBI taxonomy): Eukaryota > Metazoa > Arthropoda > Insecta > Lepidoptera > Lycaenidae > Polyommatus > Polyommatus icarus. The sequence continues at coordinate 25,174,384 of OW569321.1, forward strand.
ACCTACTCCCGTGAATTTTTTCACATTTCCAGAAGCAACCGTTTAGCTGGTCTAGAAGGATGGACTGGACTCTAACGATTTTTTCCGCTTTGAAACTTCATATTTCACAAATGGATCCCTAAATCGAAAAGTGATCTATGAATACGACCTCTGTGGCTCAGTTGGTGGGCTGTTGGTAAAATGTCATCCCCGCTTGATGTGGCACCGTAAAAAAATATTTTTGAGTGAAAACTTCTTTAGCGGCATTGAGCACTTTTGTGGGATGGGTAAAAACTGTGAAACTCGCGTCAGATTTTCGTGTTGATCGAAAAACCATAGAAAAAGCGTAAGACGGTTGGAGAGTAGTGTTTTGTGTCGAAGTCGAGCGCAAACTCGAACTCGAACGAAATGTACAGTCGGGGAAATGAGTTGTTTAGCAGAAATGTACAGTCGGGGAAATGAGTTGTTTAGCAGAAATGTACAGTCGGGGAAATTAGATGTTTAGCAGAAATGTACAGTCGGGGAAATGAGTTGTTTAGCGGAAATGTACAATCGGGAAAAGGAGTTGTTTAGCAGAAATGTACAGTCAGGGAAATGATTTGTTTACCAGAAATGTACAATCGGGGAAAATTGTGCTAAGCAGAAATGTACAGTCGGGGAAATGAGTTCTTTAGCAGACGCGCTGATTAAGGCCGCGTTTCCACCTGCAAAACAACTGTCGCGAGAAGTGTCTGACACTCTGTCTGACAGCAGCTTTTTTTTTTGATTGTCGGTATTTTTTAATCGATTGTAAGGGTTTCGATTAATTAATTAAAACGATCGTTTTTATTTTATTTTATATCGATTTTCATAAAAAATGGGTTAAAAAAATAATGCACAACGTTAATAATCAAGTTTTCATTTCTGCTGGCACTCCCGGAGTGCAACCCGTCTTTTTTTTAAAGATTTTATGTAAGCATACCATTTTGTCGGCATCATTAATACATGCATTCGTGCCGAATTACAGCTTTGTTTTCTGAGTAAAACCGCGGACAGACAGACTGACAGACAGACAGACGGACGGATAGACCGAAACTATAAGGGTTGCTTGTTGACTACTGACCCCTAAAAACGAGTACTTAACAAAAGAGGTAAGTCTTGAGTAACAAGTTAACAACACAACAACAACAAGGTAACAAGTTAATTAATTATGTTACTTATAACTTCTATGTCTAATTTACTACTCGTATTACGTCTAGTAATTCATATCAACATAGGTACCTACTGGGCACTAATTAATTATATTTTATACACTTATTGTATTGCCAGATTAGGCCTGTGCCGAAACAAAAATCCGTTGCCACGAAACTCGAAAGTGCTGGCAATAAATAAAAGAGTAGATACAACTTTAACAATAGGACGCATTTATTTTCAGGTTAATACTCCACATTCCGAAGAGAAATAAAGATAAACGAAAAAAGTTGTAAATTAAATCTATAGTACCTATACATAAGGACTATATTCGAATGGCTCTATAATAGTGGCGTGACCCTCAATGCTATTTCTGCTCTCCCCCGTCGCGTCGCAACTCGTAAGTTCACTCAAAACCCCTGCTATCGATTTTGTGTATTATTACTCAGAACCGAGAGCCGGGGATCCCTTTCTACTAGCACCGTGAACCGGTTTCGGTCTGCTTCGCTGCTTGGCGCTATGCCATGCATAATTTGACAAGAAGACGGTTTAGGATATTTTTTGCGCTAGACAAATATACATACCTAATAGTCGTGTGCGTACAAGACAAAAAAACGAGAAATACGGCTTTTGCTGAACCAAAGAATTACTTTGGTAGGATTGATCTTTTGATTTGATTGGGGGGGGGGGGGGGTAGCTTTAATAACAAGGTATGAGGTCAATAACTGCGTGGGATTTAGGTATATAGGCGAGTTTGGTATCTTTTTCAATTGAATTGAATGTTTAAATGCCAGTTTTTGAACTAATAAATTTAGATAAAATCATGATAAAATATAGTAAAATAAATTTAAAAAATTAGAACAATTTTCAACCAACGAAAAGGCTGTTGACAGGGCTTAACACGTTCGCGGACACGCCGGCTATGGCATTCGTCAGTGATATGTGTAGAATGACGCGACTGCTATACCCGTCGTTATTTTTCTGCTCTCTAGAGACACACATGCTTTAGCAGTCGAATTCTTATACTACTACCATACAGTTCATTATCAAGTGCCCCCAAATTGAGATTTTCAATATCCTAGGTGTCACATAACACGTATTTTTACACATACAAATGTGATACTAATAGGAACATTTGTGTGCGCACTCACACTGACACACCTGTTATAGCAGCGCCGATCGTATGACAATTTGTTCAGTTGGCCGGCGAGTGCCCAGTTTAGTGGAAGTGACACGGTGTTTTTGCGCGCGGATTTTAATCGACGTAAGTATTGAGTATATATTTTGGTTTTTATTTATTTTTTTAATGATAATACTTCACATAATACTTATGTCTTTAATAACTAATGTTGTTTTTCAATGTTAGCATGTAATTTTCTATGTATTACCAAATTTTACGTTGGTAATACTTCAGACTAAAAGAATAACATGTTATTCTTTTCTGAGGGTAGTACATATTACCAACGTAAGGTTTATAATTTAGCCTCCGAAATGAAATACACTTATACTGAGTACATTGTCTTCTTTTTAGATGTCTCGAAAAGGCTCAAAAAAATTCCTTGATCCATATGAGCGGGAGAACGAAAAAATAATGAAACTATTCAATGACGCGAGCTCAGCCGAACTGTCTAGTCATTCAGACTCAGAACAACCAGAAACATCAAGCGAAAGCGAAAAAGAAGAGTCAGAAGAGGATCCGTACAACGATTGTGATGGTGACTATGGCTCAGATATGAATTACGTACCTGATGTAGATAGCGGGTCATCAACAACTCACGTGTCTGACTCTGAAGAAGACGGTGATAACGTGAAGCGTAAACGTGTTAGGCACGAACAAGTGCTTTCAGTCGATACTCCAACTACCTTAAGTTTCCACGTCCATGTTCCTGCTTCGGTTGACTCGTTAGTTAATTTAACTGCTGTTTCCTCCCGACCTAGTACACAAAATATACAAAATTCACAAGTGCCTTCTGTTGAATCTCCAATTACCTTAAAAGATTTAGGTGTCCACATCCATGTTCCTGCTACGACTGAGTCTGTTTCAACTTCAGCCAGCCCGCAGAATGCTCAAAATTATGCAATCCAGTCAGAGATACATTTGAATAACTTACGTTCGTATGATTCTGATACAACTCCTCCAAGATCAATTGAATCGATGTCGCTTTTGCAGGAGATGGACAGTGAAAATGATGAATCGAACTCGCAAAGCGCTAACGGTCAACAGCAACCTATATTACCACCTATTTTAAACGCAGAGAACACTGATCAGCAACCACTATCTGCATTATCAACTTTAGACGCACCCACAGCCCATAATAATCAACGTCCAATGTCACCACCAATCATAGACGAAGAATGGCAAACATCGACCGCTCCTATTACAGAATTTGAGTTTGATGACAGCACTGTTGGACCTCAATTTTCCATTGATGCAAATATATCTTCAATAGACATATTTAATAGATTCTTTCCTCCGACAGTGATTGAACAACTTGTAGAGCGGACAAATTTCTACGCTGCTGCATTATGCAATGTCAACAGACCACACACTAGAGGCAGTCGCAAAAAATCTTTTCAACCGACTACGGTGGAGGAAATGCAGCGATTTCTTGGATTATGTATTTTACAGTCCCATGTAGAAACACCCAATATTAGAAAACTCTTCACATTCACTGATCCTCTATATTACCACCCCATCTTTACTTATAGTATGACAGGAAGAAGATTCGAACAATTGTTGAGGTGCTTATGTGTTTATGAAGGGAATGCCAAAGGCATAAACAAAGTCTTAGGTTTTGCCAATCAAATGATAGCTATTTTTCAGAGCCTGTATAAGCCGCAACGACAGCTATCTCTAGATGAATCTATGATGTTGTTTCGTGGACGTTTGTCATTCAGACAGTATATTAAATCGAAAAAAGCTAAATATGGAGTGAAATTTTATATTCTAACTACTAGTGATGGCTACATCCTAAATTTTAAAATTTACCAAGGCAAAAACAATGACACTGATGACATGGATACTGACACACTTTTAAAATCGAAAACTGAAAAGCTCGTTATGAATCTGATGCAGCCATATTTATACAAGGGTCATGAAGTTTACATGGATAACTACTATAACAGCGTAGCTCTATCGAACAAACTCTTAAGTTGCAGGACACATACAACAGGTACTTTAAGAAAAGATAGGAAAGATAATCCAAAAGATATTGTGACTAAAGTGCTCAAAAAAGATGAACATGTATGGAAGAGAAAAGGTAAAGTGTATGTTTCGGCCTGGAAAGACAAACGAAACGTGACTATGATCACTACGCAACATCATCCTCGGCTAATTGTGACTACAAATCGATTTGGCAAGCTTTTGAGAAAACCAAAAGAGGTTGCTGAGTATAACAAATTTATGTCAGGAATAGACATTTCTGACCAGATGTTGTCTTACTATTCCACGCCGAAAAAAACTGTTCGGTGGTATAAAAAAGTATTTTTCCACATTTTTGACATGGCAATTTGGAATGCTTATTACACGTTCAAAAAACATTGTAATAATAGGGCAACAATGTTAGGATTTAGAGAACAAATCATAAAGTACTACCTAGGGATTAGTCAATTGAGCTGCGCTGATATAATTTCCTATAAAAAAATATCAGACCCGAGAATTTATAAGCCTAACCAGGGCAAAAGTCAAGAAAACACGACTTCGGAACCGTCAAACATCCACTGGCCTGAATTAATACCTAAAACCGAAAACTGCAAGCGTAATAAAGTCTTCCTAAAATGTCGTATGTGTACTAAAAATAAAATTAAAAAGGAAACCAGCTACCGGTGCAAAGGATGTCCCTGTAACCCACCGTTATGCCCTGGATGCTTCGAGCAATGGCATTCCCAAACAGATAATATTGATTGATTGATTATATTTTATAAGTAATTCATAGTAATGCGTGATTATATCTTAATTAGTTACAAACGAATTTATGAAGCATTGTGCTGTGATTTAGAATACGTAAGTTTCTTTTTAAAATAAAAATATTGACATATTGTTACGATACTGTCTAATTTTAAGTACTTACTGAAATACGTCCCACCTATGCTGTGATCTAACCATTTCAAAAAGTAGATATATTATGTTGGTTTAAAGTAGAATGAACGAATTAGTTGCTTAAAAGAATATATTGTGTTATTTGTGTTTAATTGTTTCCTAAGAAAAAAACAAAAGTATTACTTATTAAATTATATTTGTTGATGACCTGGTGTTTTAATTCCTAGTAGTTACCCCAGTAAAATGTTTAGTAGGTGACTTATATTCTTTATGACTATATTTTGTACAGTTTTTTGTTAAGTGAGGCTCAGTGTACGACGTACGTCTATATAGTCCAGTCTTAATGGTCTTGCTGATCATTATCACTGAAAGAACGGGTAGTGTCTAAATTGACTACAGCCTTTGTGTCCTATTTGTATATTTATAGACTAAATTGTCATCGCCAGGACATTTAATACAGGCGAAGGCTATAGTTAGTGTGTCCAATATGTATACATATTGAGTATTGTCAGTGACGGAATGGCTAAAACAGGCGTAGGTTATACCCGGTGCGGCCTATATGTATACATATTGAGTATTGTCAGTGACATAACGGCTAAAGCAGGCGCAGGCTATAGCCGGTACGGCATATATGTACACATATTGAGTATTGTCAGTGACAGAACGTCTAAAGCAGGCGCAGGCTATAGCAGGTGCGGCCTATATGTATACATATTGAGTATTGTCAGTGACGGAACGGCTAAAGCAGGCGCAGGCTATAGCAGGTGCGGCCTATATGTATACATATTGAGTATTGTCAGTGACATAACGGCTAAAGCAGGCGCAGGGTATAACCGGCACGTCCAAATTCTGTATGTTTTATGACCATCACTAATGACAGAACGTCTATAGCAGGCGAATGCTATAGCCAGGGTGCTCGTATTTGAATACTTGGTAACTTCTGCTAGTGACGGAGCGGCTAAAGCATTTCATACAAAAAGGAAGTGTCAAAGTGACATTAAATAATCGGGCCAAGTGTCCGCGAACGTGTTAATTGGACGCAGTTAAGCAGAAAGGACTCAACCCACAAAATGGGCAAAATTGAGTTAAGTATACCATCGTACTCCTGAGGGTCGAATCTACCATGTAGTGAAAGCCCCATTTTTAAAATACGTATTGTGTAGCCAGATATATTAGCTAGGATATGAAGTAGATAAGTTACAAGTTTTATTAAAATAATTAGGGAAAAAATGAGGTGTTGTCCGTATGTTACGAAATGTTACTTGTTCGATTTATCTACTCACGTCTTCAATTTATTGGGCGCAAATTAACCCTATCAAGCTCCGTAAGGCCCATATGGGCCGCGAGAACAAAATAGTTCCACGAATTGGCGATCGACGGATTAATTTGCGTCATCGTCTAAGTTACATTCTCTTTGATATTGGCGTGTCGCCAATATCAAAGAGAATGTTGATGGTTATGGACCCACCCTCCATTTTGACTTAGACGATGACGCAAATTAATCCGTCGATCGCCAATTCGTGGAACTATTTTGTTCTCGCGGCCCATATGGGCCTTACGGAGCTTGATAGGGTTAATTTGCGCCCAATAAATTGAAGACGTGAGTAGATAAATCGAACAAGTAACATTTCGTAACATACGGACAACACCTCATTTTTTCCCTAATTATTTTAATAAAACTTGTAACTTATCTACTTCATATCCTAGCTAATATCTGTGCTAATATATCTGGCTACACATAAAATTCATAGTTTTTCTATTTCAAATAATTTTTCCGGCCCTAATGCCTTCATTTAAGCAAAAACATGGGAAGTTTTTTCATGTTACCTTATTATTCCACTCACGTCTTGAATTCTTGCGTGGTTTTTAATGTTTTTAAATTTTAATAAGGTTTCTTTTGTGTGTGTTTAAAAGTTTAATTATTAAGGTTGATAAATACATAACTTTTAATTAATTTAACTTCTTTTATTTTCTTTTATCACTTATTTTCCAGTCGAAGGGTACTTATGAGTCCTTTCTGAGAAATAAATAAAAAATACCTGTCCCTACAAAGTTGAAAATATTAATAAGGACTCAACCCACATTTCACTTAATATCATGAATTTATTGCAAAATATACAAAAAATAATTGACAGACCAATAAGGTGTGAACTATTCTTTAAATTAAGCAATTACTTTTTTTGTTAATGTAACTTTTTGATAAAGAAATTCAAGCTGAAACTTCAAACGCCAATATCTCAAAAGTGACTTTGTGTGGGTTGAGTCCTTTCAGCTTAGATAGGCTGATAGCCGCATTATTCTGCATGCCAAAGACATGGTGATGAATGGAGCAATAAACATATTTATATTACTAGACGTACCGCGCGGCTTCGTCCGCGTAAATCTGAAATTTCACGGAAACCGTATATTTTTCACAAATTAATAACCCATATCTCATATAGTCTACTTAGATATATTCGTGTCAAATAACATAAAAATTGCTCCAGTAGTCTATGAGATATTAGCCCTTTCAAAAAATTTTCCCCATTTTTTTACATTTTTCACCGTATCTTTGCTCTTATTGGTCTTATCGTGATAAAATATAGCTTATAGCCTTCCTCAATAAATAGGCTCTCAAACACTGAAAGAATTTTTCAAATCGGACCAGTAGTTTCTGAGATTAGCGCGTTCAAACAAACAAACAAACCAACTCGTCCCAATTATAATATTAGTATAGATTAAAGTACATAATATAAAATTGAGGATTTTGAGAAATTTTCAAGTGCCTACCTGTTGCCATTATTGAAGCCTCCCATATATTATATTCATTTTATTATGTTTTTAGTATTAATTGTCGTTATAGCGGCAACAGAAATACACAATCTGTGAAAAATTTAGATGTCTAGCTAACTAGCTATATCTCAAGAACCGCTGTTCTTGAGATACAGCTTGGAGATCCGTTTTTCCGTTTTGGATTTCCGTTTTTACCCTTTGGGTACGAAACCCTAAAAATACTTTTGTTTTCCTAAACACATTACCTATTTGCTGCTGCGGAACCCTTCATGGCCAACTCGCACTTGGCCACTTTTTTACATTAGGGACCCCCCCTTATCAGAGCTATACTATATACGCCCGTGGGTCCCGTACCCAAAGGGTACAAACGGGACTCTTTTACTAAGACTTCGATGTCTGTCTGTCCGTCTACCTATCTGTCTTCTTCTTTTTAATAGGATTGCTAAATAAAAATATATTTGGTTACAATTTTACATTATAATGCGAACGTATACCTAATGTTGGTGAACGTTAGTAGTTAGAGATTCGCCGGTTCTGGCTCACTGCCTCAATGTAGGCAAAGTTAGCTTTTGTATTTAACCCTCATTATCTACTATCACCACGCTCCATTGTTCCTTCATAATAACAATCGCTACTTATGTTACATTTTACATACTTATGTTACATTGTTATGCTCGCCTCAGTGTCCTATTGTTCGACCTGGCTTATCGCTTACGTCACCTTGCTTTCTTACAAGATTTTAAATAAATATGAATGATAATTAACTTATGAATTATTGCAAATTAAAAGTACCTAATAATTATTTATGTAGGTCACCCGATCATTCGATGGACTTCGTAAACACAGGAGTCCCCGGCGCGCAAACTGAGTCTTTTAGATTTTAAATAAATATGAATGATAATTAACTTATGAATTATTGCAAATTAAAAGTACCTAATAATTAATTATGTAGGTCACCCGATCATTCGATAGACTTCGTAAACATACGACGACGCGATAAATAAAAGAAACATAACTTTGGTACAATATTTTATTTCATAATATCTACGAGTACACACTATTAGGTAAACATTTACACATACACACGTTACACATTATAACTCAAATATATCATACATGTGACTTTTCTTGGCTTCTATAGTCTACAGTTACATTAAGTACGGTTTTTATCTAGTTTTCTATAACATTATCAAACTCTGCAAATCCAATACAGTTAATCGTTTTAGAGACAAGAATCAATTGATACCCCATTTCCTTCATTAAGGACATGTATACCAGTGCCAGAAAATAATGTATGAGAGACTGAAGTGAACATAATATTAGATACCATTGAAGGATGGTTGTAGAATTTTTGAAAGCATGTGTTGTCCATCTATGTATAAACAATATGAATTCATACCATAATTTTCAAAATTGAAAGGATTCTTATAACTAATGATTAAATGCTGCGTTATTTACAAATCCTTTGTTAAATCTTTTGAGTAATCTTTTGCCCCAAGAATATTATCAAGCGTTTTTTTTTTCTCATCAGTGGAAAGTCGTAATATCATAAACGTTATTCACAATTATTAAGTCATACTAAATATCTGTTTAATGGTAAAGCATACAATAGATACACTTTCACATTCTTTACTGATTATTCCTGTGAGTCGTTAGAAGAACAGGATAACATTTGATAAGATTGTAAAACAAAACCTAATATCATCTTTAAACCAAAAAAAAGTATACTCAATAAATTAAAACAAAGCTAAAATATACTAATAATAATAATTACTTACATAAATACGTAAAATACATATTATACTAATACAATACACATACAAACAATAATAATATATAAATATAATAAAACAATACATAGATATAAATAAATATAACAACGGCAGATAGTGTGAAGACAGATGCACATTGGTTAATTAAATTTAATAAAAGAGAGAGTGAAAAAAAAATAACAAAAAAATAAAAGGATTACACAATCATTTAAAGTATCCGATCAAGGTACTTAATGCCAAAAAGTAATGCCCGCTGTACACTCTCGCCGAGAGCTCTCGGGCGAGAGTCTCGTGCGAGAGCTCCTTGCCCGAGTGCGATCATGTACATTCTCGCTTAGTTGAATCGCAGTTATGAACTCAGAGAAGATGGACGAAAACAACCATTCACCATGCACCATGCATCGAAAGATATCACTGTAATCCAAAGATTTATAATCATATTTAATTATATTTCTCACAGATAATGACTATTATTTGTATATTATTGTTATTTTTCTGTTCTACACTGTCCAACGGCGGGACTAGTACTGAAAGACGCGAGAGTGTACAGTAGTGCGCTCGTTTTCCTCGCGAGACCCTTTGTCTTGGGCGCAATATACCGACAACGGACCGAGAGGGTCCGAGACAGGCGAGACGAGGCGAGAGCACCCATTTACACTCTCGCACTCGGGCCGCCTCGCTGTGTCTCGGCGAGAATATACAGCCGGCATAACGCTTTAATCTAGACTTGAAAGTGGTGACAGTTGGGGCTTCACGAACGTGGTCCGGCAGACCATTCCAGAGACGCGCTGCGACAGCCGAAAATGAGCTCTCATAGAAAACTGTGTTGCAGTGTGGTATTTCTAGAGGCCTCTTTACTGTGCACGATCGAACAGGCCTCTCGCTTGGAGGAGTAAAGCTAAACCTTTCATAAAGGTATGGGGGAGAACGAAAGCGAAGAATCTTGAAAAGAAGCGTGAGAGTGTGCGAATTTCGACGCAATTGTATTGAGAGCCAGTTCAAGCGCTTGCGAAAATCTGAAATGTGGTCATATTTACGCAGACCAAAAACGTATCGAATGCACATGTTCTGTAGTCGTTCCAGTTTATTAAGCAATGCTTCAGACATATCCAAATAAACGACATCAGCGTAGTCAATAAGAGGGAGAATGAGAGATTGCACCAGTAACATCTTAGTTGGGATAGGCAGGAAATTCTGTACGCGTTTAAGCGCATGCATAGCTCCATTGACACGCCTACTGACATCGCTAACATGAACCGTCCATGTTAGGTTTGAGTCAAAATAAACTCCCAAATTTTTAACCTCATCCGTTATATGAATGATATTACCATTATACGTAATGTTATTTACGTTCGCAAAATCTATTTTACTGCGCAACTGTCTATTACCTATAATGATCGCCTGAGATTTTTTGGGGTTTACAAGTAGGCCGAATGTTTCAAACTCCTGAATTCTCTCTAGGTCTTCATTGAGCTGGAGCACTACATTATTTGTCATTTAACGCGGCATGCTTGTAAATTTGTAAATCATCAGCATAGAGGTGGAAAAAAGAACTTATGACGCGTGTGATTTCATTTATAAACAATTAAAAAAGTGTTGGAGATAAGACTCCACCCTGAGGAACGCCAGCGTCTAGGTCCATCCAGTCAGATATAGAGTCGGGTATAAAAATGCGCTGTTGCCGATCTCTTATATAGGAGTTAAACCACGCAATGTGTCCTAGGGCGTCACGTAGACGACATTTCCACCTGCAAACATTCAGCTGACGGCGATTTTCGTATGAAATAACCATAAAATTACCTCACATAGCAATTTTAAGTAATTAATTCGATAGTCAATATTTGTGAAGAAGAATTATATACATTTTACTTTAAAAGCGCCATCTGTTGTTATATACTAAAACTAAAATAACACCTACCCAACCTAAACGTGTATAATAACTAGATAATTATGAACCTTTATTGGGTGCGAATTGGGATCTTTTTAATGTCAATTCAATACGATTCCAAACAACAACTTTGAGATGCTACTCAATTTTTATTCCACCCATTATGAAGTGGCTGACGATCAAAGCTGTTATGTATTAGTGGAATACTATTATTGTAACGATTTTCGTTCGGTATGAAATTACTTTTTAAACTGAGCGCGACCTCCCCTACTATAAGGCTAACAGGGTATTAGGCCGTGTTTCCTGCACGACAACTGTCGCGAGAAGTGTCTGACAGTCTGTCTGACAGCAGCTTGCAAACTGTGTAAACCCCGTAGCAAGTGTTTACACAGTAGTATAACATTTATCCGCGAGCTTCTCGCACGACATTTATTGCAGCAATTTTGGAATTAGTATGAAATGTAAACAATATTGCAAGAAACTCACGCAAGACTTCCGCGAGTTTGCTTGCAGGTGGAAACATGGCCTTACGGATAATTTATGTAAGCATAAGGCTCAATAATTTATACCGGCGCGGAATAGAATGGAAGCGACATTTTGTAACGAAACTGTACGTAGCACAATGATATTCAACTATTTTTTTATGTAATATCATTGACGTAGCACAATAAATTTTATGACATCAGTATAACACACAAATTAAATAATATAATAGAATCAAAAAAAAAATTTCAATCCAATCAATTGGTAGGTGTCAATTTCCTAGCATGAACCGAAATTGACGACGACGATAGCGACAATCAAAGAAAATTTTTACTCTAGCGAGGCGACAATAGAGTAAAAATCTACATCTAGTGCGTTACGAGATCCATAAACCATAAAGTTAAGCGCATCACAGACGGTGAAGATAATATAAAATATATATTATCTTAAAGCATATTTTAGAATATCGCTCATCATACAAATCCTATGAACCATCACACACGACGAAATTAATTTATATTTTATATTTTGTATCTTAAGATATGGAAATATATATTTCGTACCTTAATATTTTATCTTAAGATACGAAATATATATTTCGTATCTTAATATGTTATCAACTATATCTTTATGAATAGGTACAGGGTGTTTTTGTGTCGAGCAGCGGGCTCATCGGTGATCGGACGCACTAGTAGATGCAGTGTTGCCAGTGCTCTATGTTAGAAAGTTACATACCTACTCTCATTCGAAAAGTAACATTTTGATGGAAAAAGTAACATTTCGGATAATTTTAAATAAAATTTACTTATAATTTATTGCTTTATTATTATTATTGCTTAAAAAGCTCAAGAATCGAAATGAATGTTTCTCTTGAATTTCTAAAATACTCCTGAAACTTCTTCGTTGATAGATATTGATAAGGGTCTACACAGACAGACTACATTTCAACTGCAATCCAACTGTGAATTGCAGTTCCAGTGCAGTTTGAATGCATTTGACACGACTGCAATGCGACTACAATAGAACTTCCTTACAATAGAAATAGTCCGGTCATTTTAGACATAAAAATAGTGATCAAATAAAGAAAATTCCGACAGAGCCAAATCTTCGTAGAGACCTTAGGTTTACCACAAGGAATAAAGTGTCAAAAGTCCCCATCAGTCCCATGTGAGCTTAGGGACTTATTCGGGGCCCAAGGTAAAAATTTTAGGTTTTTTGGATTTTTCTCGAAAACGGTAAGTTTTATCGAAAAAGTACCTCAGAGCAAAGTTGTAGATTTTTTTTTTTTTTCGGGCTTTGGCCCACCACACATTCCCACCACTGTATCTCCTGTGTCGCCAGGATCGACAGCGGTATCCAACCACGAAAACCCTTTGATATGATCTCAGGGAGCCCGAGGGACATGCTAAAACTGTCTTGGGACCCGCAACGAAATTAATCAGAAGAAAATAGGAGGAGTAGGAAGATTCCAATTTCCCTCCCCATAAAAGCGGGAGACAGCACAAAGTTGCAATGACCGAAAGTCAAAGAACTTAAGGGGGAGCACCACGGAAATAAGGTTAATAATTGTGACTCCTAAGCTAAGCTAAGTTAATATTGGAGTTTATTGTGTTTGACTGTTGCCAATAATAATTGTGACAAAAACGCTTGAAGGCACGGAAGTTCCTAGCGCTGTCCACGAGATCACCGTAGTATGCGACTCCAGATGTACAGAATAGGTTGTTTAGCATAGTAGTTCTTTCGTCCTGCCAGAGACTGCACTCCCAGAGAACATGATGAGCGGTTTGTTCAAACATGTTGCCTTCGGTCGAGCACTCGCACATGGGTGAAGGCACTAGTTTAAATCCGTAAAGTTTGGCCTTAAAATTTCCATGACCGGTCAGGAATTGAGAAACGCAGTGATCAATATCCATCCACTGTTTGGATAGCCGTTCACGAATATTAGGGAAAAAATTATAAAGATGACGCCCTTTGGTGGAATAGTCCCAACGCGACTGCCATTCGGAGATTAGGCTTTGCACAGAGTTTTCTAAAGGTTCAAACAATCTTGCTATTTTAATTTTATCGCGACCGCTTAAAAAGAACGGGTTGTTAATGTTTTTGTTATGATAATACATTGTCGCACGACGCTGAATCTCAAGGTCAACGGGTAAAACTCCGGCTAACACAGGCAAGGCTTCGGTGCTTGTGGTCCTGTAAGCTTTGCATAAGAATATAAGAGCAAGACGTTGGCTTTGTAGCAACTTGCGACGAGCCGCGCCGATAGTTGCTCTGTCGGCCCACACGGGGGCCCCGTAGCAAATGCTGCCTAGGTAAGTAGCGGTGTAAATTAATTTTAGGGTTTTGAAAGAGAGGCCCCATGTCGACGTAGATATTTTGGTAAAGGAGTAAAAATTGCGCTTCGCTTTCTCACCAGTTTGAATTATATGTTCTAAAAATGTAAATTTATTTTCCAAGTAAAAACCAAGATAACAGAGCGACTGTTTGCGTTTAACGTTAATATTGTCAAGTTTAATGCTAGGGGAAGATATAAGGGAACCTTTTAAAAGGATTTGGTAAGTTTTATGCGCGGCGAATTTCAGGCGATTACGTTTACCCCAGCTCGATATTAAATTAAGACTATCATTGGCTTTAGATTCAATTTCGGAACGTGAATTTGCTTGAACGATGAGAAAACCGTCATCGGCGTAGCCGACTAGTACGCACAGCGGTGGTAGGGGAAGACTTAATAAATCATCAAATCCGAAATTCCATAGTTTTGGCGAGATAACAGAGCCCTGAGGGCAGCCGCAAGTTAAATCTTTGGCGTGTGTACAATGGCCAAGTCGAAGCTTAGTTTGACCATTAAAAAAGTAAGAACGTATTATGGCATAAATATTAGAGTAGCAACCTCGATTTTTTAGTTTTAATAATAATATCGGCCACCAAGCATGATCGAACGCACCGGAGATATCTAATGAAATGGCGACCACGTATTTGGATTCCGAAAGATTTACTATTTTTCTAACTTCCATAGCCGCGTCAACAGTCGATTTCCCGGCGGTGAAACCGAACTGATGACTATGAAATTTAGGGCCACCGGGTAGCAGGCGAGGTACGATGAGACGTTCTAGTAATTTACCTAAGCAAGGCAGTAACGTTATCGGACGGTAAGATTTTGGGTCGTCTGGAGGTTTGTTTCCCGCTTTTGGTATTAATTTTAAGCAACCGGTGCGCCAAATTTTTGGAAATATGCCTTCTGCGATACATCTGTTGTAAACATGTAGAATCGATGAATTGGCCGCTAAGCACGCTTGTTTTATCATAATATTCGATATTTTATCCTCGCCCGCAGATTTTTTTATAGGCAAAAGGTTTACTATTTTACTAAACTCCTCCGAAGTTGGTAAATCTGAGACCGGTGTATGAATGGGGTCTAACATTCTACTCCTAATGTCGCGGTGGTGTTCATCATCCAAGGAGGGCTCGTCGTCTGGGATGAGAACGTTTAGATATGCCTTCGCCGTTTCATCTAAACTACAAGTGTAAGAGTTGTTAATTTTAATATTTGAGAAAAAGCTTGGCTCATTACTACTATTGGGTTTAAGCTCGTGATATAACGAGGACCAGGGGCCCTCTTTATCTAGTCTGTTCGCGGCATTCTTCAACATATTATTTTTTGCTAACGTAACGGCGGCGCGATAGCGTGACCTTGAGATGCGTAGGTTATTTAAACTAATTATGTAAGTATCATCCGAACGATTGAGGCCAGATTTACGAAGATTATTAATTTTGCGCCTGGCCCTTCTAAATTCCCGACGAAGATTAAGAAGTTTACTGTTCCACCATTTACAGTTGTGGTCTTTTTTCAGAGGTCTACGACCCAAGGCTACATCGGCACAGTAAACAAATGTGTTTGTCATAATTTCCGCGCACTCGTTAACGTTTAAATCGGGCCGAGTGAAGTCTCCGGCATGAGCGGTAATGAGGGAGCGGAATAAATTCCAATCGCCGTTCTTTACATTGTATTTATAGTCGTTAGAATTGACTACGGTATCACTCGGGACCGCACGACAAAACTCGTACACAGTAAGCGGTGATCACTACATGACGCATCGGGAAGGACACGCCAATACCTAATCTGGACGTACGCGCTAGATAGCGTGACGTCAATTGACGATTCGCCCGTTGGGCTACTATAAGTAGGTGGTGCATCGGGGGTGTTGTGAATTTGGAGGTTAAGCTCCGCAATAAAGTCTTCGACGGCGCAACGTCGGTCGCGATCGGTGTACCTTAGCTGGCCGTGCCATAAGGGCGAGGATGCATTAACGTCGGCGCCTATAATGATTTTATTGCCCGCGAGAGTCTGTAGTACGTAACGAAGTTGATGTAGATGGGGGCTAACAGGATCCGCGTACTGGAAATAGCAGCTAACTACGTAAAGCTTAAACTGAGGACACGAAACCTCGGCTACTGCACAGTGCGTTGTCGATAGGTTAGTTAGGGCCGTGATTGAAAATCTAGACTGAGGTGTGTAAATACCCGCGCGAGCTACGTTACTAAATTGTATCATTTTCGGCCGTAGCGACGCGAGTTGATATTGTTCTTGAACTAGTACTAAGTCTAAATTATAATCAGCAACTAACTTCTGTAATTCTAACGTCGCGTGCTTGCTATTATGGAGGTTTAACTGTCCTATATTTAAACTATCCATACCTAGTTGTTAAAATGAGTTGCTCCATTTTGCTCTTATATGTTGGACAGTCTGGGGAGCCCGTGGAGTGGTCGGAGGGTTTTTTATAACGAAGGCAACTACCACAGACCGACTTAAAATTGTCTTTGTCTTTTTTGGGGCACGATAACGAGCTATGTTTTTCGGCACAGTGATAACAGCACGGATTAGGATCACGACAGAATTTAGCGACGTGCCCGTATTGTTGGCAGTTGCCGCAGCGGACCAGCTCAACGTCGTCCACGAAGCGACACATCGCCCAATCGATGAATAGTTTTTCTTTGGAATCGATCAGGTGTTTACGAACAAGAGGGTCTAATTCAATGCCTATCCATTTCCTGTTGTTATAATCTTTATTTAAATTACGGCGCCTCACTATTTTTGTAGTGCGCAAAAATTGTTCTTGTGACATATTAATTTCGCCGTTTATATTTTGGTTGTAAAGTGCGACTAGGAAATTATCGTCCGTCATATGTTGCGGGACATCTTTTACGAGAATGCGCGGGTTACGACCTTTAGGCGACTCGAGTCGCAGACCGGCCGATTTCAGTGCTTCCACCGATTTTAATTTATTGACTTGCGACTCGCTAGTAAGTCGCAAGATCACACCGGAATTGGAGGTTTTTTTGACGCCGTGAAATTGGAAACCATCGGCCGGATTGATCTTGCTTTTTGTTTCGTGTATTTTTTCTATCACGAAACAAAAAGCAAGTACAGCTATCTTGTCTTCCTCCAACATCGGCATCTGCTACTCAACATTTGTTTCGAGTATACTATCAAGTTCAGACATGGCAAGGCAATGAACTGAACCCTGAACACTGGGGTTGGAAATTGATAAATGATACTTTGGAACCGATTCGAACTTTACTGCCCCCTGTTCCAGAAAAACTTCTTAACACTATTTTTTGCAATTGCAAGAAAGGTTGTAGTGCCAAATGTGTCTGTAAAAAAGTAGGGTTGCAGTGTTCTCCAGCGTGTACCAATGGGCATTGTCCAAAAAAAATCACATGTACTTTTTATATTTTTTTTCGTTAAAATAGGGTATTTTAAGAATATAAATTAAATAATTTTTAAATTCATTGGCTAGTTTTTTCTCAATAAATTTTTAAAGTTTCGCTCTGACGTCATCATCGGCGGCCAATTGACCTCTGCAGTATGTTTTTTTTCCTTTCAATCTTATTTATAATGGCTGGTTCGTTAAATGCAAGTTATTATTATGTGAAAGCTGATACGAGAATCTTACCAAAAGTTCGAAACGTAATGTTGGTCGAATTTATTGCTAATTTAACGCCATTGAAGGTCAAACTAAGGTTAAACATATTTGTTCAAAAATATAAGTAACTAATGGGTATTTTTTTCGTTTATATACAGAAAAGCGATCACTGACCTTATTCCTCGAAATGTTTTTGTAATGAGCAAAATTAAAAAAAAATGGACAATCCCCATTGCCAAGGTGTCTCTTGCTCAAATGTTCAATTAAATACAAGAGAGGAAAATTCATGTGATTTTGATGAAGAGACAACTTCAACAAGCGTTCATCAACAGGAAGGAGAAGAAGAAGAACAAGAAGAAATTGAAGAAAACATGATTGTTGAAGTTGAATATGAAGAGTATGAGTCAGATTAAAGTAATAAAAAAAAGTTAGAACGACAGTTAAATTCAGTAACCCATATCAATAATCTTCATACTATTAAATAATTATTGTTCCTGAAAATAACGTCATAAAGGTTCGTGGAATAGGCCTACCGGGGATACCACGTTAAAAAAAACGCGCCGTGTACACTACCTCACAGGTGATGTGGAAATGTGTGCATATTATGTAGAACGTGATTCTTACAAGCGTAATATCTGGGAAATAGTGGGTCTTAGAGAAAAAATCATAGGGACCATTTTTATAGAAAATTTTAAGATCTACAACTTTGCTCTGAGGTACTTTTTCGATAAAACTTACCGTTTTCGAGAAAAATCCAAAAAACCTAAAATTTTTACCTTGGGCCCCGAATAAGTCCCTAAGCTCACATGGGACTGATGGGGACTTTTGACACTTTATTCCTTGTGGTAAACCTAAGGTCTCTGCGAAGATTTGGCTCTGTCGGAATTTTCTTTATTTCAATTGTCTAAAATGACCGGACTATTATATAAGAAATTAGAAATCATTTGTAATGTTGAAAACTTTTGGAGAAAAGTTTTGGCCATTTCATTTCCCGTCTACAATAAATGGAGATAATATATATAAAACTGATGTTTTATTCGAATTATTCAAGAAAATATATTTTACAAATCTTTCTAGGCTTATTCTTATTTTTATGTAAAAATAAACTTACATATAGCGAGCGCGATAAATAAAAGATATTAAATTAGTATGAGGATGACGTCACATCCAAATCGGAAGTACCGCAAAAGCGTTTTCGTCAGTACAATTCCTATTTTCATCTTGGAGTTGCCAGCGTCAGAGTTAAGGCGAAAAGTATATTATTATGCTCAGTTATAACAACGCAAACTGATTGCCATGCACTGGGCACGGATGAGTGATGACTTCATGCGACCATGCAAATACAAGATATAATAATAAACCAGAAAAAAACCAGAACAAGCAAATATGAAGCAAAATATTGTTTCTTAGCCTTTAAATATACACGAAATACATAAACATATATACAATAAATAATTTAATATATAAAAGGAAGAGAATTCTAACTATAACTAGAGCCTAATGTGATTATGAGCAATGAACGAGCTTAAGGTGTCTATAAATGGAGAATATACTAACGATAAAATAGATTTAAGATTAGTGGGACGAGGAATATTAGGAGGAAGGTAATCGTACAATGAAAGGTTGTTTTCGCAAGCAAAAAATATATGGTCTGGAGAGCCTTCATCCAAGCCACATTCACACAATGAGCTATCCCTCATTTCTAGCTAAAATAAGGATTTTAGCTAGAAATACTGGATTACAGGAGTGCCCCAGACGTAGCCGACAGATAGTAGAGCAAACAGGCTTATTAGCTTTCAAATATTTATAAAACCACGGTCGACTAGGTACTGAATCTTGAACTTCAGCGTAAAAACGTCCTTTATTTCTACTCGACTCAATCCAAATAGTATTCCACTCCAAAGTCAAATGCGACTTGGCCAGAGGCAAAAGATCCTGACAAAAAATTTTGAAATTGCTTAAACCACCAGACTTTGCAGCTTCTTTGGCATATATATCCACACATTCATTTCCTATAATCCCGCTATGACCAGGGATCCAAGCAAGTACAACCTGAATGTTGCTACAATAGCATTTAAATAGTAGCTCCCTAATTTTAAAAATTAAAGGAAACTTAAATTTACTTCTAAAGGGGTTTGACAAAATTGCTTCCAGGGAACTTTTACAATCGGACATAATAATTGCCTTGTTAAGCTTGTGCGATTCTACAAATGAGACGGCATCAAAAATCGCTAGAGATTCAGCATTAAAAACCGAGGAAAGCGAAGGCAATTTATTATTAAGGATGACATTAAATTTTGGAATCCACACGGCACTACCGACACAAGAAGTATCTGATAGTTTTGAAGCGTCCGTGTAAATCAAAGTCCAATCCTTAAATTTATCACTTATAATGGTATTAAATTGGTTGTTAGCAACGGGGAACCCTTCACTATGGGTAAATTTAAAATAACATCTGGAGAAAATACAAGAGAGGAAAATGAAGCTTCAAACAGCGGATTAACTGAAAATTGAGCCACAGGACATGAAAGAGAAACTATCTTTTGATAACTTTTCATAACACAGGGTAAACTTTTATGCGTCCAATAACTACTAGTTAAAAGATGTGAGAGAGATGACAGCTTATTAATAAGAGGGTGGCATGACCACTTGCACTGGTAGGCCTTAAATATGAACCTGTCAGACAAATACTGTCGACGTAGAGATAAAGGAGGTTCCACACACTCCACTTGGAGCGCATTAATGGGGGATGACTTCATTGCACCTAAGACTACCCGTAAACATTTTGCCTGCAGCTTATCATACATTTTTAAAGCAAATTTGCTACAAGGATCCAATAAAAAGGACGCATAATCCAAATGGCTACGAATTAAAGCATTGTACATTAACCTTTGGACGTATGGGTGAGAACCCCACCAAACTCCTGATAATGATCGAAGGATATTTAAATTTCTTTCCGCCTTTTTTAAACAATTATTAATGTGGCTTATACCAGACAATTTCGAATCCAAATGAAGGCCTAAATATTTAACAGAATCCCTAACGGGAAAAACTTGGTTGCTGTAAACTAAAGAAATATCCGGGATATACTTAGCTCTTGAGAAAACCACTACAGAGCTTTTTTCTATGGATATTGAGAGACCATGATTCTCCAGCCAGTCGCTTAAGTAGGACACTGCAGAATTTAATCGATCACAACCTTGAATAATATCCTTACAGATAATATACAGAGCCAAATCATCAGCATACTGGAGTATATTACAGAAGCAGCTTACAGAGCTTTCAAGGTCACTGGTATAAATATTGTATAGAAGTGGGCTAAGGACAGAACCTTGAGGGAGGCCTTTCCAAACATACCTCGGAGATACGGATATATTCTTATATTGTACATTAACGATCCTAGACGATAGATAATTACAAATATAATTAACAATTCTTCTTGACACACCTAATCTGAGTAATTTATGTCTAAGAACGGGGAGGAGAACATTATCATAAGCTGACTGTATATCTAGGAAAACACCTACCACTGACTCATTTTTAGAAAATGCCAAACGAACATCGGTCACAAAGGTTGCCAGACAGTCTGCAGTACTTAAGTTTTTCCGAAAGCCAAACTGATTATATGGAAGAATATTTTTACCTTCCACAAACCATTCTAATCTATTTTTAATGAGATGCTCCAAAATTTTCGAAAGGGTGCAAGACAAGGCAATGGGACGGTATGACGATGGGATACCGTCAGGTTTACCGGGTTTCAGAATTGGGATAATAACTTGAGTCTTCCACTCTTGTGGAGGAAGACCTGTCTGAAATATAACATTGAGAGCCTCTAGAAGAATTTTTTGCGTTGAAGTTCCGCTTTTAACAATAAATGAGTACGGTATCCCATCAACACCGGGGGCAGAGTCCCTCAAGGCTTCCAAAACCAACTGAAATTCCTTCCATGAAAATGGAGCATCTAGGTCACTATTCCCAGTACCAGAATTTTCATATACCATTAATTCCTCCTGTAGAGGAGCTGAAGGAGCGCCAACCTTTCTGCAAAGGAATCAATCCAACACGAAGGATCACTACTAGAATCCCGGATCTCACAAGAAAATGACCCGCGATATCTTTTTATTTTTTGCCATACCAGGGAAGAGTGAGATTGGGGGGATAAACTTTCACAAAAAAGTTGCCACCCAAGTCTTTTTTTCTTAGAGAAAAGCCTCTTAGCCTGAGCAGCAATTCTTTTATACGTAAGAAAGTTTGACAAAGTCATTTCCTATTTTCATAAAATCATATTTTCAAATCGACTTTATTTATCAATCAATCATTAATCATAAGCTTTTATTTGATGATAAGGGTGAAATACGGTTTCCTAGGCCAAGTTCTACTAGAAATATGCATTTGTTCAATGAAATTGAATATAGGTCAAGAAGCCTATTATATTAAGCCCTTTTTCATCATTGGCTACCAGTGCCCGCGAGCTACCGGTTGGGCACCACGGGTCTAAAGTCTGAACCAATCCTATATTGCCCAATTAAAGAGGCAAAATCAAAACAAAAGTAAAAAAATAAATGTTTATTTCTTTTTAGTATACATAGCCTCATTATAGCTATGAAGTTTTTTCTAGAGAGATCTCTCCATACGTTCGACAATACCAGCTGTTCCAATAATATTTTCTAAATATAAAACTTCGTATTCTTTGTAAGCTTTGCCATCCACCGTTCTGTTCCCAGATATACACTTCTTAGCTTCGTTGCTCGCCCAATATTGCAAGTTGAATGCGATCAGGTCCAGGGTTTTATTGATCTTCTGTAAGCTATTTATGTTATCCCCATTGCTTTTTTTAACTGATTCCGTAAGTTTTGCTTCCTCATCAATTATAGAGTTTATATCTGTAAATTGAAAAATGTAAGTGTCACCAACAGAACAGTATCATAATTTCTTTCAATAACAATATATCTAGACTAGACTATATATAGGGGAGGTAGTACTAGCGTTTGCTAAGTCATTTTATACCAAACAAATTTTTGTCCAGCGGTAGCTTAATGTTTATCAATCAATATAATCAGCGTCAGTCGCCGCACCCGTGGTGGAATGTTAACTGAGAGTATTTCAAAGTTGTAAAAAAATAGTTGCGAAAAGTGATTTTATACCGAATGAAACTTTGATGGATGATTATAATTGAGGTCATGTTTAACCACAAAATCACCGTCAGCCGTATTGCAGACAGGGGATTCAACGTCAGTCGCGTTACTGAACAAGTAAAAAAAATTTGAATATAAAGTCATTTTATGCCGTACAAAATTTATACAGGTGAATGTTTCTACTTTGTATATAATAAAGAAAACCGTCAGTCGCTAATACGACGGTGGAAAAACCGTCAGCCAGCGATATAAGTTATGACCAATATAGCCCTACTTCGCGCTCAATGTGTCCTAGGGCGTCGCGTAGACGACATTTCCACCTGCAAACATTCAGCTGACGGCGATTTTAGTTTGAAATAACCATAAAATTACCTCACATAGCAATTTTAAGTAATTAATTCGATAGTCAGTTTTTGTGAAGAAGAATTATATACATTTTACTTTAAAAGCGCCATCTGTTGTTATATACTAAAACTAAAATAACACCTACCCAACCTAAACGTGGATAATAACTAGATAATTATGAACCTTTATTGGGTGAGAATTGGGATCTTTTTAATGTCAATTCAATACGATTCCCAACAACAACTTTGAGATGCTACTCAATTTTTATTCCACCCATTATGAAGTGGCTGACGATCAAAGCTGTTATGTATTAGTGGAATACTATTATTGTAACGATTTTCGCTCGGTATGAAATTACTTTTTAAACTGAGCGCGACCTCCCCTACTATAAGGCTAACAGGGTATTAGGCCGTGTTTCCTGCACGACAACTGTCGCGAGAAGTGTCTGACAGTCTGTCTGACAGCAGCTTGCAAACTGTGTAAACCCCGTAGCAAGTGCTGTCGGGCAATTTATCAAACGCTCCCTGCGAGTAGTTGCGGCAGCATATCTAAACATGTCTGCGAGGACTCGCAACAGATCTCGCTGCGGGTCACCGCAGTTATACGGTCTAGTTTTGTATAGCATTTATCCGCGAGCTTCTCGCACGACATTTATTGCAGCAATTTTGGAATTAGTATGAAATGTAAACAATATTGCAAGAAACTCACGCAAGACTTCCGCGAGTTTGCTTGCAGGTGGAAACACGGCCTTACGGATAATTTAGGTAAGCGTAAGGCTCAATTTATACCGGCGCGGAATAGAATGGAAGCGACATTTTGTAACGAAACTGTATGTAGCACAATAAATTTTATGACATCAGTATAACACACAAATTAAATAATATAATAGAATCAAAAAAAATGCATGTCTTCCGCGGAATTCTCGACTATTTTCAATCCAATCAATTGGCAGGTGTCAATTTCCTAGCATGAACCGAAATTGACGCTTCCATTCCGTTCCATTCCGCGGCGGTGTAAATTATTGAGCCTTAAATCATCAAGTGTATTGTTTGCTTGACACAACGACGGTGCGATACGCCATCTTGTCGGGCCACCAAGCACGGTGATGGCCATGGACGTAGTGGCGACAGGCAGATAAAATATTTGCTGACTAGGCGTTTACATAAGATCATCCGGAGACCGGATCTACCCTGTATCCAAACTTTAAGGGATGATAAGCATTTTGTTCAAGTTTACATACATTACAACTGAAAATAGGGGATATCAGGTTTTACTTTAGACGATAATATTAGAACAATTATGTTATTTAACCTATCAAGCGCTATAAGATCACCGGTGATCGCGACAACAATGTGATAACAATAGATTTCCAAGAATCCGCGATCGAAGGAACTCTTTATTGGTGTAAAGGTGGGTTTACACCAAAAGAACATAGAGCAAGAACAGCACAAGAACATTCTTTCGTATTCGTTTAGTGTAAACTATAATTCGTTACAACATACTTTAGATCGTTTACACCAATCGAATCAACAAGAACATTAAGAATAAGAATTTTTGCTCTATAGATGAGAATAATATAGCTCCACTTAGACCAAACGAGCGAATGCTCATTGCTCATTCGTCAACGATAAGTAGTTAATTTATTTTTATAGCCATCAAAGGTTGGATCCCATAAACATCTTTTGTTATGGTATAATTCAAACATTTGTAAACATTTTTCATTACTCTAATCCATATTTACGAAATAACCTTTGATAAACTACCTAAAACCAGCCGCCAAAAAGTAAAAATATCAAGAACACTAGAATCCCTTTGAAGAGACCGCCTCGAAGAGCGAGCACGTCCGAACACGAAAGAAAGAACGCTCTAGACTAGACAATAATTGCTCGAGCGCTCTTGCGTCGTTTACACCAAACGAGCGAGATTCTTAGAGCATTCTACCTATTTACCGCCGAACACGTGGCGAACACACTAGAACAACGAAAGAATGCTTGTTGTTAGTTTACATCAAAAGAGCTTTACTAGAATGAGCATTCGCTCGTTTGGTCTAAACGGAGCTTAATAGGAGTCCTACATTTATTTAACTACTTACCGATATTAATAATGTTCTTATCATCGCTACTCATCTTTTTGACAAAACACTTTATTGCTTCTCGTTCTAGAACTTTGTCTACAACATTTTGCAGATTTCTTGAGATCCCCACATAGGGCGACAATAGAATCGGCAGATTGTTATCTATCCAGTAGCTTTGTATTCTAGACAGTGACGACTCAACTGTTTCGAATGTCCAAATCTTTTCACCACTGAAACAATAAATACATTAATTAACTGTCATTCATATTAATTAATACAACAAAAATTTTGTACTTTTTGCTGATCTACATTAATTTTAATACCTTAAATTATGGGATTTAATTTACTTTTTAATCGACTATTTATATACATATTTTTCATTTCTAGACTACTTCAAGCTTTTTTTAATACTATTAAAAATTCTTCTGTTTTATTAAACAGAAGAATATTAAAACAAATCATTTTAACACTCATACCTGTCTAGCACCAGTTTTCTATTCTTCTCCAAGTTGAACTTTTTTAGATACAACTTCAATTCATCCACAAAGGTATATTCGGTTGGATCTGAAAATCGTAAAAAAGTATATTAAGCTGATATTAAGTATATAAATTCAAAGAGAAAGGTGTGAAAAAGTTTATTGTGTAATGTGTTTGTATTATGTATTTAAGGCTGGGTTTATATCCACGCAAATGAACGGTTTGGTTGTTACACCGAGAAGATCACACGCAATAGTATGTAACGATATATTATTTAAATAGCAGCGCGGGCCTGTGGTCTCGCGGTTTAGCCGCCAAACCGCGCGTTGGGGCGGATTGCGGATACATATAAATCTAACCTAATAGCGTGATACAGCTTGAAATTTTAGTTTTGTAAAGTACCCCGCAAACGATCACAAACATGTTTGATGTAATTTACGTTTTCATCAAACAGCAGCGCAGACGAACAAACGTGCATCAAACAAGTTTGTCAAACAATTATCTAGAATTGGCTTAATCTATCATGAGATCTTGTTTGACAAATACAGCGGAACACTTTCAAACACGTTTGTCAAACGCTACGCCAAAGCAAATTTTCTTCAAACAGTTCAAACACGTAGTTTTTTTGACAAACGCTTCAAACAAAGCTGTACACTATCAAAATGTTTGACAAACACGTAAAATTTGACAAATAATTTGATCGTTTGCGGGGTACCTACTTAACGCTTTTCTGAATCATTGTCACAATAGACACTGTCATTGTGTAAAGGTACGCTTATACGGGCAACTGAAATTGTTCAATTCCAGTCAATTCTCGTCAACTATGAGGTCACGACTACATCAAGCAATTTGCGGCAACAAGCAGCAATACTATTGCCTGGAATTTCCAAGCCCATCGGATATTATACGTCAATTCGTATCTGCGACATTGAGCGATATGAAATATCTGGAGCAATTAGAAGCAATATCGCCTCAATAATTGCCGCAATTTATTGAAATTGCTCCATATTGCTCCACTAATTGCTCCAGATCGGTCCATTCGTGTCGCCGAGCAATTATTGCTTGTGTAAGCGCATCTTTAGGTTCCATTGTACATTGTTTTAGTATTAACTGACATTTAGACTAACTGCAAATCAATTAAAATTTATTTTAGCATTCTGAAATGAAAAAAATGTAAACGCATCTGTACCGCCATTGCAGGAGGCATCGGAGACATCCAAGTCCATACTTAAATTCGCTTTGGAATCAACTCTTGCTCTCCTCTCTTGGTAGAACTGGCACAGGCTTCTGATCGGTTCTTCGGGAAGGTCCAATTTTATACCTAAACAATAAATAAAATTATTTATACAGTATAAAACACATAGAAAAGGCCACATGACAGACGAAGGAGAAAAGCAAAATGGACCTTGAATAGTTATCTTTGTAAAAAAAAGTCACAAAATACCTCTGCACAGTATAAATTCAAAGCTCCCATGGTTTTTAAACGCGTTAAATATTAATTGTATGCAGTCCCTTATGTGGTAGATTTTGTTTTCTATTGTAGCCAGTCCTTTTATTACGTTGCACAATTCTTCCCTTTTGCTCATCTGTAAATAAAAAACTGTTACTTCCAAAATTTAAAAAAAATATATATAATAAAACAAGTACTTATATAGTAAAACAAGTAATATATAGTGTTATGTAAATGCAAGCAATTATTTTTTCATTACAAAAAGCTAACAAGTTGGACCAAGAGTAGATCCTCCTAAAAATGTTGTCAACATAATTATTATTAAGAGTCCGTAAATTTTGCCGATTTCGCTCATTTAACAGACGTTATTTAACAGTTAAAATACAGTATTTCTATAAGTTTTAATGCACAACATGTAAGATAATTTCAATTATAATCTAATGTTGCTAGATTTTTTATTTTTTAAAGTATCTTTAAATAATCCAACTTAAACCCGCGACAGTTTTGTGATTTTTGCTGTAAAAGGTGTAGAATATCACCTTTTTATGGACTGTATTGACGTCTTAACGGTATGAAAAAAATACAATGTACTGTTGAGAAAGTCGTCTATACAATGTTGGAATTACTTTTTACCACTTTCATATAAAAAACCCTTTAAAAAACAGAATACCAATAACAGCCCGCTAGCTTGGCGATCGTCCTATTTCACCTGGCATATGAAAGACGGGCGTGAGTGTGAAGAGAGCAGTAGAAAAGAGAGTATGGGCTCTTAATATGTATTATCTTTTTTTAAATCTATTTTTACGTACAATAGCATTATCCAGGTTGCGTATTTTGTTCATGGTGATGGCGGGGTCTTCCAACTCGAAGCGTTCAATGGCGAATGCACCTTTATGTTGGACGATGTCTTCCGCTATGGTCTTCAATGTTTGCATCCGAGCTTTCATGTGAGCTATCTCACACTGTAACACCAGGTACTCACAGCTCTCAGACGACAGTGTATGCTGGAAATTATTTTTTATATTTAGCTATAGTTCAAAGAACAAGGTGAGTCAAAAAAAATCATGTAAAAATGTGGTATGAAGAAATTGTTGTCAATTGTCAAAATATTAAATGTGATATGAAGTTAACTGTAAAGTATAGTTTCACAGAGCCAGTACTGGCTGTCAATAAGACTGGCAGCCAGTATTGGCTTGGTATATGCAGCATGTGAAAAGTTTTTCAAGCCAGGCCAAACTGTTCACACGCGGCATATGCCAAGCCAATACTGGCTGCCAGTCTTATTGGCAGCCAGTACTGGCTCTGTGAAAACTATACTTTAAGGTCAAGTGTAGATAAAATACAGTTCGTTTAGATTTTAGACTCTTAACTTTAGAGACATTATATTATCACAGAATTTCTATGAAAGTGTATGTTGTTGGCACTAACCTCCTATGAAATGCTGAAGTCTAAACACAGATCTAGAATGAAACTAACTTTACATACTAATACATACTTACATTAATTTCATTCAAAAGTGCCAAAATTTTGTTCTGAGTTTGTTTAATGTGCTCCTGGTTTTTCAATACTTCTAGTCCCAACATTGATTGGAGAGAGGAAGTCAACGCTATAACATAGTATGGACATGTCCTGTAAAAGATAAATATTAATAAGTGTGCTATCATCTCATGTAATGGGGATTGTCCATTTTTTTTAAATTTTGCTCATTACAAAAACATTTCGAGGAATAAGGTCAGTGATCGTTTTTCTGTATATAAACGAAAAAAATACCCATTAGTTACTTATATTTTTGAACAAATATGTTTAACCTTAGTTTGACCTTCAATGGCGTTAAATTAGCAATAAATTCGACCAACATTACGTTTCGAACTTTTGGTAAGCTTTTCGTATCAGCTTTCACATAATGAGAACTTGTATTTGACGAACCAGCCATTATAAATAAGATTCAAAGGAAAAAAAACATTCTGCAGAGGTCAATTGGCCGCCGATGATGACGTCAGAGCGAAACTTTAAAAATTTATTGAGAAAAAACTAGCCCATGAATTTCAAAATTATTGAATTTATATTCTTAAAATACCCTATTTTAACGAAAAAAAATATAAAAAGTACATGTGATTTTTTTTGGACAATGCCCATTGTATATTATCTTATAACAAGTAAATACAGAGTTCCGCAAATCACAACTACCTACTGTGCAATTACACATTATCACACATGTAAATGAAAAACAAAAGATTAGGTATAAAATCCATACTGACATTATAAATACGAAAGTGTGTCTGTCTGTTACCTATTCGCGCCTAATCCACTAAACCATTTTGCTAGTATGGAGATACTTTGAGTCCTAGGAAAGGACATAGGACACTTTTTATCCCGAAAAAATGTGTGATTCCCAATTTCGATAAACTAATTTTGGTGCAACGGAGTTTTGGGCGACATCTAGTAAGATTATCATACAGTTAACAGTTTAACTCAAGTTCCTAGGGCTTAGGTTCGTGATAATACCTGTGTGAGGTCTCCGCAGCATAGCTGTCGTTTGCTGCCTTAAGCTGCGCTGCGGCGGCCGCTCGCTTCTCTAGCAATAGTGGCCATAGACTGCCACCACACGGCGACAACCGATTCAACTGCAACTCAGTTCCTGCATTGTGAAAAATTATATTTATGATACTTTTAAGTATCAATATGAAGCGGATGACACTTGTTCATTGTTTCTATTTGTTCATATTTAATGATACAGTTCTTGAAAGATTCTAGAACTGTATCATTATTAAATAATTTTTCATAGGCAGATGGGCCATGGCCAAACTACATAGTCAGTCAGGCTGCGTTTCCACTGAAACGGAGCGTAGCTTAGCGGTGCCGAATTGACCAATCACCATGCTCGAAATCTTCGCTGTCATTCCGCTGGAATAGCACGATTGGTCAATTCGGGCACAGCTAAGCTCCGCTCCGCTTCAGTGGAAACACAGCCTCAGGTTTTGTCAAGTTTAGTTGTAGCTTGATATAACCCAACTAAATTGTGAAGGTTCCCTGTCTGCCTATGAATCAATTTCAACGATAGTACATACTGGCAATCCGATCTTGTACTGGTTCTTCTGAGGACGAATTCAATCCTTTATTTACCAAAGTAAGACATTCCTCCAAATGGTTCTGAAAAAAAAAATACATCTTTGTTTTATTATGTAGCAGATGGGAAGGTCATATTTCTCTAGTTGAGGTATTACTAATTATTAATAAAAGAATAGAATATTTAAAGTGTTAATAATTTTAAATATAATTTTCATTGTTTCAACAACTATATTTGAAAATTCTTCTCTCCAAAGTAGAATTTTCAACTATAGTTGTTGAAATAAAAAATTAAAAACATAAATATTCCTATTTAAACAGTTTTAATATGTGAAATAGTTCTACCATTCACATATTGTATCACCGTTGTATTGTATCAATGTTGTGAGCCGGAAGTGATATTATGTGTGAGTAGTGAGTAACAAACACACCAGCAATAATATTGTGTTGTACTCGCCTGTATATCACCAGTAGGGTTTTCTATACACATTGATTTGGACATTTTCTTCACTTCTTCTAGATCTTTCTTCTTCTTGATTAGACCATCACCAACTTTCCTGAGAAGCCAAATACGGCGCTGCACATCATCAATATTGCGTCTTGATGTATTGCGTTGGATTACTACAAAAATAAGAAACAAAAAAGTTGATAATTTCATTGTTCCTTTCTCAGACTCAAAAAAAAATCCACATTGAAAAAATGATGGAGATGATTACTGAAGAAATATAAGCGCATGTTCAGACCAAAGTGACTATACGCCGCTGAATTAGAGCCCCGGCCCCAGTGTGAATGTGAAAATATACGCCTAGCGTAATGGCGTATTGTCGGTAAGGTGCGAACAAAAAAGTGAATATGTATGGAAATACAATAAACTGCGTAACATTCGCTCACATTCGTCAGATCACAGTCAGTTTGGTGTGAACACAGCCTAAATATTTTTTAAAAACAAGTTTTGTGCCACTCACATTTTACTGACGCCTTTTCAGTGAGCTCTTTCACAGACTTCTGACACTCCTGTACTCTATTTTCAGCATCACTAACTTTTTTCTCCAGCTCCACTTGTTGATTCCATAGCTCGAGCTGTTCTGGTACTACCACATTCACATTATGCTAGATATAAAAAAAAATACATTATATTTTGATAAACTGTTAGTAAATTCATATTGTGAGGTTTACAGAGCTAAAAGGCTGGTTTGGAACATGAACAAAATAAGACTAAGAGGGCCTCGCTAGCTGACACATTCAACAAAAATGCATGAATAGCTCAAAACATGCCCCATTCTCATACATACATAATTCCAAAATCATTTTCTCATGTGGGCGAATTTTTAATATGTGTTATAAGTTACCTACATTTTGCAATTGGAATATAAGTACGTAAGAAGATGTGTTTTTACTAACAAAACAACTTTCATCGGTAAAAAATGGAATTCAAATAATTTAGAGCGTTTTTAAGCATATCTGAGGGATGCGATGTTTTTTCCCATATTTTTTAATTAAAATACCATATATTTCAAATTAATGTTTAGTTGTAGTATAGTTATACAGCAATATGTCGAAATTTTTTGTATAAATTACACTATTCAACCGTTTTTAGTGATTTAGACGATTAATTTTGTCAGGCCCATAAACAATTGAAAATTTAAAAAAAAACTACAATTTGGTGCAGTTTTATTACAAATTACTAGTATAATTCTATATTCCATATCAAAAATTTTAAAATTTGTTAGAGAATTACGATTTAATTCACTTTTAAGAGATTAGAAAATTTTGATGTTGCACCCGCGATCCCAGAAATGGTTAATAATTTGTTAATTTTAATGGTTAGTACTTATTACTATAATCACTTTTATCTTGTAACATAGTTTCTTTGTTTTATGCTCTTTTGAAATATAGGCAAGTTATTTTGTAAAAGTTTCGCAATTTACTCACATATGAACTCATCACAGTTCTTAATGGAGGGTCAAATTGGTTGCGCCCGCGATGGCACTTCAGACCTGTTTGTGGTTCTTCATACATTTGATGAAGGTTTTCATTTATAAATCATTGTTAAACTAGTTAAAATGTATCCCTTCACGGGATATTTTATTAATAAATATTCTTCATTTTGCCTGTAGGAAGCTTTAAGTGTGTCAAACTGTTGCACCCGCGAAATGGAATCGCCCATGTACGAAAATATTTAACATGTTTGAGTTGTTTTTCAGTTTAAAATAGTAATTACCTAGGTTCCTGCACAAATATTTACTTCAAAATATTTAAACACAAAATTTTGTTTTTTGCTTTAAAATTTTTTTTAGTACTTAAATTTACTACTAAATATTTAAACATTAAAAAATAGAGTAAAACACTAAAAAATATATAAATAAATAGTTAATTTACTACAAAATATTTAAACTCTAAAAAATATTTTTTAGTGTTTAAACATTAAGTACTAAATTTACTAAAAAAAAATTAAAAACAAAAATTTTTTTAATGTTTAAATATTTTGAAGTAAATTTTTGTGCAAGAACCTAGATAATTACTATTTTAAACTGAAAAACAACTCAAACATGTTAAATATTTTCGTATGAGAAAATGATTTTTTGAATTACGTATGTATGAGAATTTCGAGGGTACCCGGCCCCTTAAGTGCTGCTCATACACTTTCCTCCAAGCTAAGTTTTTAAGCTAGTGGAGACCCTTACCCTGCCATATTATTGTATAATATTATTTGTTTCAAAAAATCAATAATTGTTTTACCCATTTCATTGTTTTAGCAAGTGACCAAATTGAGTCTGAAATTGAAATTTACTGGTGTAAGTTTTCATTCACACCTCCACAACAATTTGACCTATGGGCAAAAACATTTATGGTTGTTACTTACATTTCCATAAGCTTTCTTTTGCTGGCATGTTTTGATATCATCGCAGAACACATTGAGCCGCTTCTGTAGTATTGTGTCTTTGGGATGAACATGTTCAATGAGGCTTCTCCATACCATGTAATAATGACCTCTGCACATCCTGAAATGACAGTCAAAAGTTAGGTAAGTAAAGTATACTTACAATATGTAATCAGTAATTTGTTTTAATCTAAATATAAACAAA
This sequence comes from Polyommatus icarus, assembly GCA_937595015.1. Taxonomy (NCBI): domain Eukaryota; kingdom Metazoa; phylum Arthropoda; class Insecta; order Lepidoptera; family Lycaenidae; genus Polyommatus; species Polyommatus icarus. The sequence goes on from OW569321.1 coordinate 25,208,044, forward strand.
CCTGAAAGTGCACATAAAGTGTTGTGCACTTTCAGGTTTTGAACTTGTCTATATTTAATAACGAATGAGGTGTGATTACATATATTATTATAGTCAGGATTCTAGAAAAAATGGGTAGAACAGGTACACGGAAAATAAGCCTGTGGCAATACTTTAATTCTGGATAGGATACTGGACTCGTTTACAAATACTGTGTTAATACAGGCGCCTGTAATCGTTGTAAACCAGTACAGACATGAATAGCAAGGAGTAACTTACTGTGTAACTTTCTCTAAGCTAGGTACTTTATCTGCAGGGCATCCCATTTTTAAAAGCCATTCTGTAAATTTCTTCGGCACTTCTTCACTACTTAATTTCTCAGAACTCATTGTTGTTGGCCTGGCCAGATATAAATAATAAAAGCCAAATTCTAAAAACTCCTAGAAAAATGGACAAAATTAGCAAAACAACACAACGAACTTCGTGATTCGAATTTTGAAATTATCTTCAGTCTTCTTCTCCTTTTTTTTTTTTTTTTTTCTTGTTATGGCGCTCGGCTTTACCATGGCCAGTGTCAAGTAAAGTATTGGCGGGAAAAAATATTTTTTCGTAAAATATTTACAAAATTTTCAAGTCATTTTTCCAGAATATCGTCAAGTGGAAAGTCTAGTCAAAGTCTAAAAAGTAGTCGGTAAAGTCAACGAGTCAAGTCAGTTGTTTTAGTAAAGTGGTAGACCCTTTACTAAAACTTTCGATGGAGTTTTGGAGGGAACACAAAATGGCACGTTTCTTGAAGTTGTATCACTTTCCCACACTTGTGCACGACAACTAATATATAATGGTTAATATTCTACCAATATTACACATTAAAAACCGAAATAACACAATTTTAGGAAATTAAATACAAAACACAACGTCACTCTTTCGTATTCCCGGCAAAACTCCCTTCTTCTCCTTCTTTCGTAATTAAATTGACATAATATTTTTTTTAACTTTTAGAAATGGCTAAGCTAAGGCGGTAACACACTAAGCCAGGGGTTCTAAAAGTGTGCGCCGCAGCGCGGCACGCACGGGGCGCCCTGCGGGCGGCGTGGCCCGTGAGTAGGTCTTCCATTACTATCCGAAACCACAGACGTTATTCTTAAAGGTGCCTATCATTTTCAAACAGCTAGCTGGGCCCTGGGGTAGCCGGTAGGCGGTAGGCCGCCGCGCCATCACCATCTGATGTGGGTTTGAGCCAAAATAAATGTACCTTAGCGATGTCCACCGCCTTCAACCCATAATTGTGGCTTTGTTTATTGTATTAAACATGTTTATTTTTATTTTTTAATTACACTGGACAATGTATAGTAAAAATTAGATGTCCTTTTTACACCAACATGCATAGTTTTTTTTACACAGTAATTTATATTATTTTTAATTTTTTTGTCCATACAAATGAAACATGTCCATTTCACTATCTCGTTACGATAATAGCTCAAAATTTCCAAAATTTCTTAGGAAGCTTAGGATTAGAATTTTATAAAAGGTTTGTGTAGTACCTGGCCTTCTCTTTTGTTGATATTTTACCACCTAGCTTATCAAGTACTAAAAATAATTGTTTATGAGAGCATCCTAGATTTCGCCCTGTGAGAAATAATTTGTGAGAAACGCTATTTACACCCCTGTAGAATTAAATAAACTACCACTTCTCTACATTTTTTAAAGCTAACAACATGTGACATCATTTATTAAAAAGAAAAAGTGTCCGTTTCCCTCTGTGTCTTGTTGTGTTGTTGATTTTATTTTGGTCGTCCATGTTTTTTGTGAAAAATTCCTGTGAGAAACGCACTTAACATCAAGAAAGTAATATTTTTGTTTATTATTAGTGCAAAGCATTTTGATAGTAAAGTGATCCCGATACAACAGGGTCACGCTTTCGTAGCATCAGATTTTTAGCTTATAATCAAATAAAGTGATTTAAAAGTTGCATGTTGGCATCATGTTACGTATGCCCTGTGAGAAACGGTCGAACAAAAATCTAAAACTAAGGCACGTTTATACTGGTCATATTTCTCACATGTCCGTTTTTCAAAGTATTTAATTATATTCCTATTTACGTACTTTTTGTCTTACATAAAAATAACTGGAATGTGATATATTTTTACCGGACTTCAAAAAAAAGGAGATTCTCAGTTTGTATATATGTATGTGTGTATGTTTGGCTGAGATTATCTCGCGTTTAGGCTGAACCGATTTTAATGTGTTTTAAAAAAAGTATTTGTTACATATCGAAGAAGGTTCAAAAAGTCAGTCAAAAGGTTGATTGTTTTTTGAAGGTAGTTTTATTTTTAGCCGGCTTAAAAAAAAGGAGGTGGTTCTCAATTTGTCGGATTTTCAAAAGTATGTTCCTCAATTACTGGAAGACGCCTGAACCGATTTGAAAAAAATCTTTTTTTCTTTGAAAGGGTATAGACAGATATACTTTACAGATTTTCCCGTTGTCACCAAGTCTCTGATGAAGGAAATCTAGAGATATCGAGGGCGACCCTCAAATTTTATAGGCACACACCCCGTGTTTTCAAGTATTTAATTAAGTTGTTCTGGTATTTAAGTCTGATAGCTATCATGTCATGGAGCTAAGCTGATGATGGAAGGTCCAATTCCTAAGAAGTTAGGAATTAGGGTACAATAACAACATAATATCTATATGAGTATACGTATACATATTATATTGGCCTAAATATCTTCCTTAGACTAAACACAAAATATCATGTACATATTTGAATCCTATGTTTATTCCTGTACATCTAAATCATAATTCATAATATGTCATAGGTACCTATTTGTTCATCAGTAAAAAGTTACCTATGTGTACGCATCTTTGTGAGAAATGTGAGAAACGTTTTATATTTTTGTGACAAACGTGAGAAATGTTTCTCACAGGAGTCATGTGAGAAAGGTACATTTATTTTGGCTCAAACCCATGTGATATGATATGATATAAAACTTACAAAAGTTGTTACTGCAGTCTGCGCCGCGCTCCGTTGGCTGAAAACATTGAGATGTATGGAGTTGCTATTGCCAACAAAAAACATGTCACACTTGAAGAATGAGCGGGGTGAGAGGCGGGGCGGTGATGGCTATAGATCAGTACCGCAGAAGTGACAAATTTTTGTGCCTACACTCGATTGAACGCAGACTCTATTTGAAAGTGGAAAAAATAAAACAAAGATTTTTACTAAACATTATTAAAAGCTTTTATTTAACTTGCTCTGTATAATATTATTATTTACATTATTATGTAAGTTCGGGTGGAATATTTGAACTCAATTTCGAAGTAAGTATGTATGTACATATAATATTTCAATCGATTGAGCTGAAATTTTGTATACACGTTTGGTTTGAATGACAATGCACGATACAGTATGTGACATCACTAACAATTAATATAAAATGGCCGACCATCCAAGATAGCGGAATAGATATATTTTCTTTGCCGTCCTATAATAACAGTATGGATATTAAATGAAAGAACTTTTTGAGAATAACTCGAAAACGAATGTAATGTCATTCTACATCCAATACGGCGGCTCACCTAAGATAGGGGAATACAAACAAAGTTTCGTTTATTTCTGCATGACTAAAGAATTGGATTTCAGTTAAAAGTAGTTAAGTGAAATCCAACTTTTTAGTCATGCAGAATAAACGCAATAATAATATAACAAGTCGCTAAAATATATAGACACCGTTTTTTCACTAATCAACATCAAGTACCATTTCTCAAGGACATAGAAGTTAATTAGATTTCTATCTATATCTATACTTATTATAAAACAAAGTCGCTTTTTTTCCCTCATGTCCCTTTGTTCCCTTTAATCTTCAAAACTACGCAACGGATTTTGATGATTCTTTCAGTGTTAGATAGCCCATTTATCGAGGAAGGTTATAGGTTATATTTTATCACTCTAAGACTAATAGGAGCGAAGAAATAGAGGAAAATGTGGAAAAAACGGGGAAAATTATTTATACTTGAATGCGCTAATCTCAGGAACTACTGGTCCGATTTGAAAAATTCTTTCAGTGTTAGATAGCCCATTTATTGAGGAAGGCTATAGGCATATTTTTTGTGGCTACATATTTTATACCCGTGCAGCGCCGGGGCGGGTCGCTAGTTTTATATAAAATAACGGGGCAAACGAGCAAACGGGTCACCTGATAAAAAGCAACAACCGTCGCCCATGGGCACTCGTAACGTCAGAAGAGCTGCGGAAGCGTGGGAATATGCCTTGTTCTTAAAATGCTTCTGGTGATAGTTCGTTCCATAGTTTTGGTGATGACACTTATGAAGGTGATGGGATGATCCTCAGAGCACTCCCCGTAATACAATTTATAGAGGATGCAGAGCGAAGCTACATCTCGGCACAATTCCAAGAGGTCCAGCCTGTTTAAAACACTATGGCAGTCAACAATTTGAGCGGCCCTTCGTTCAAATTCAATACTCGTACAATAATACACAATAGCACTTATTAGGCAGCGTACATCGTTGGATACGATACAGAGGGAGTAGTTGGTATTTTGGCGTACCGTATGAGGCCGAACCTGCGCCTTGTAGAGTTGTAGGCGTTGGTCCGGACTGAAATCCCTACTGTCGCGCTCTTTTAAGAACACCAAAATACTTCGAGGCTAACTTGGCCTTACTTTTAAGCTAGTATATTAATAAGTGCATTTGTTGAATAAATAATAGCAAATTATTACAACCTGAGACTGACGGCGACCATTAATTTTGCGTGACGGGATAGCGGTCGACGTTGCCATGGTGACATACTTATTTATAGTCACTTCTATAAAATAATAATATGGGCGAAATACTTTATATTATGGCAAAGCAACGTTTGCCGGGACAGCTAGTTATAATAAGTATGGATCCAAATTACTTAAATATTTATAAATACAATAATAATGTACGCATGTATAATGTACACGTAAAAACGTATTTATATTACCAAAATACAAACTCGTCTCCGTCAATACTTCATTCATCGTCGTCTCATCATAGTTATCTGTATTCTGCCTACATTCCCCTCTGAATCTACTACTCTATGACAATGCGAAATGGCGCGCGTCTTCGCCTAGTAATTGAATGTTCGTATTTTAATTGAAAATAATTAAATAAGAAAACTAACCGATGAAATGCTATGGCGTCGCATTTGGAAGTATTTTTGGAATTATTTTTGCAATATCTTAGGACACACCAAGGCATTTTTGTGACTTTTATTTTGTTTGTTTATAATTGTCATACGTCAAGTGCGCAGAAGAGCTCGCGGCCGACTAAGTGCACTGCGGCTATATAGCGTCTCTTGAATGTGACCAAGCATTGCGTTGCAGTGTCAACTCCTTACATCTCAATGGCTGAAAAGGTATCGGACATGTGACACGTCTGTTTTATGCCCGCTGTACACTCTCGCCGAGAGCTCTCGGGCGCGAGTCTCGTGCGAGAGCTCCTTGTCCGAGTGCGATCATGTACTTTCTCGCTTAGTTCAATCGCAGTTAAGAACTCAGAGAAGATGGACGAAAACGACCATTCACCATTCATCATGCATCGAAAGATATCATTGTAATCCAAAGATTTATTATCATATTTAATTTTATTTCTCACAGATAATGACTAATAATGACGTTTATTATTGTTATTTTTATGCCCGCTGTACACTCTCGCCGAGAGCTCTCGGGCGAGAGTCTCGTGCGACTTGCGAGAACCCCTTGCCCGAGTCGGATCATGTACATTCTCGCTTAGTTCAATCGCAGTTAAGAACTCAGACAAGATGGACGAAAACGACCATTCACCATTCACCATGCATCGAAAGATATCATTGTAGTCCAAAGATTTATAATCATATTTAATTTTATTTCTCACAGATAATGACTGATAATGTCGTTTAATATTGTTATTTTTCTGTTCTACACTGTCCAACGGCGGGACTAGAACTGAAAGACGCGAGAGTGTACAGTAGTGCGCTCGTTTTCCTCGCGAGACCCTTTGTCTCGGGCGCAAAATACCGACAACGGACCGAGAGGGTCCGAGACAGGCGAGACGAGGCGAGCGCACCCATTTACACTCTCGCACTCGGGCTGCCTCGCTGTGTCTCGGCGAGAGTGTACAGCCGGCTTTAGGTTCTACACTGTCTAACGGCGGGACTAGTACTGAAAGACGCGAGAGTGTACAGTAGTGCGCTCGTTTTCCTCGCGAGACCCTTTGTCCTGGGCGCAAAATACCGACAACGGACCGAGAGGGTCCGAAACAGGCGAGACGAGGCGAGCGCACCCATTTACACTCTCGCACTCGGGCCGCCTCGCTGTGTCTCGGCGAGAGTGTACAGCCGGCTTTACAACGACGTAATGGAGGATGGTACGGTAACCGACAGAATACAGATATAATTTATAAATAATAATTAATAAATAATATCTAATGGAGGCACTTCACATGGCTATATTTTATATTTGTGTATTTGATGTATTCGCATTTCGCCAAACAATCACCAGAATATATTGTGTAGACGATATTTTGACAAAGTATTGGCCTTTACTTATTTGCCTATATTTTAACAAAATATATGACCAATACCAAAATATACACGTATCCCGTATCCGTATCTTTGTCGGTTTTTGACGCACATTAAAACAGTCAAATAGGCAACTAAACTAAGGGCCTGTTTCACCGCTTCCTGATAAGGCTATCCACCACTTAATTTGACAGATGGAGTATGGAAAATCTGTCAAATAACCCTATTGGGCACCTTATCAGGAAGCGGTGAAACAGGCCATTAATCAAGTAAAAGTTTGGTATTTCACGTCCATGACAGTGTGGAAGGCCGTATTTGCCTTTATTTGCTTATTTCATATTTGTGTATAATATGTCAATAATTTTGCCAAATTAAATAAATAGCAAAATATACAAATAGCCATTAAGCGCTTATTCCATTTCACTAAATTTAGATAGGTATCTAAAATATGATTTAGTGACTAAATTTAGTCAAGTGGAATGACATTTAGAAAGTTACTCAATGTTATTCCACTTGACTAAATTTAGTCACTAAATCATTTAGATATCTAAATTTAGTGAAATGGAATAAGCGCTTTAGCCATGTGAAGTGCCTCCATAATAGCTATCTGATTGTGCTTTTTCAATTTTAAATTGTTACAGAAAGACGATGAAGAAGAAAATGACGGGTTTTCTAGACATGTCAGCAGTCCAGTCAGCTTGACACTCGACTGTCAACTGTCAAGTGTCAAACCGTCAATGTCAAATTAAACGTAAAAATATTTTGTTTACGTTCAGCATTCTATTATTATTTTTATTTTACAATAATTGAGTATTCTTATTTCCTAGCATGTTAGGAAACCTAAAAGATTTTATTTCGGTTGTCCAAGACGGACTGAGTTCGAGCAACAATTTGAGACAGACTTTGCAAGAAGTGCAAAAGGTAACCAATATTTTCAAAGAGAAACAGAAACCGAGCAGCGAAAGTAAAGTTAACTATGGAGCTGGTGGGGAACTACTTGAGCATTTTCAAAAGCAATGGGAGGAACTTCACGAGAACGCCGAGAGAAATGCGAAAGAAGCGGAAGCAGTGGACCAATTGGTTCTAGCGATACACGCTGAAACTAAACTCAAATTGCAACAAGCAACCGAGTTTGCCTACAATGTAGCTCACCTCCCTAGTTTGACGGCCTCGGTAGCACAATGCATGGACAGTCTTAAAAACGTTCAGACGTTACTGAAGGATGTAGAGGAACAGTTACTGGAGTTTGAGGATATCGTCGAAAGGAATAAAATGGAGAACAGGAAACTAGATCATCATTATCAGCTCACATTATACAAGGAGAAGAAAATGGGTGAGTTGGCTTGTGTCAATTATTGCTGTATAGAAATCTTAAGTTTTCTAATCCTAAGTTGCAATCAAACATGGGAAAAAATTTATACATAATATAATCATTTGAACATTTCAGAGAGGCTGGAGGAAATCAGAAATTCTCTAGCTACAGAAAACATGAGAAAAAGTACAGAAAGGGAAAAACAACAACTGGCAGAGCTGCAGCTGAAACGGGAAATGAGTGCAGTGGCATTCCAGAGTGATGTAGCCAGATACAAACTGAGTGGAAACATTCCTACTGGTAGGTTCATGTTTTTATGTTTCTAGGTTACCAATAAGCTAGATACAATAACTCTTATTTTATTATACTAAAGGTGTTTCTTAGGTGTTTATTTTTTATCTATTTCCATTATAATGATCTGTACGAATCTCATAATGAGTTACATAATAATACTAATCGTTATTAACTTTACTATGAATTAACCAATTAAAATAAGTTCTTTTGTACAAAAGAACAAAAACACTTGTTGGTCATTAATCAACAAGCTTTTTTTGTTCTGCATAAGTCACTGGCTTTCTAATGCAAGTAGGCTATTTAAAGTAATTTAATTCATACTTGATGTTATTTTACTTTTATTATGTTAAGTTTTGTATGTTTGTATTCAGAGATAGCTTGGGTTATCAATATAGATGTCAGATGTGTTCTAAGCTTTTTAAGTCACAGTATCTTTGAAGCCACAACTTATATTCTCATAAACAAATTTCAGGATCCTCCTCCGCCCCACAACTGTCCCTAGACCAGATTCAGCTGGACAATGACAGCACGGACTTGGAGAAATTTCTAGAGGACTAATTTTGGATAGAGCAATTAATATGTGATATGAATGTTGAGCTTATGAAGTTATATTTTGGGAGATAAAAAGATTTATATTTGACTTGTTATTGGTAATATAAGAGTAGATTTATTAGGAAATTTTGTTATTTTCATTGGTTTATCAAAATGCATGCTCCTTTGGCCCAATCATTTATTCAGCACTTGGCGCAACAAATTTTTATAAGAAAGGTGAATTTTTTTTAAACAAATTTAATATTATGGATATTATAATGATAAGGAAATTCCACAAGCAACAGAGAAATCAATAATTTTTCAAGAGACTTGACCTACAACATTGAAGGTTAAAGTAATTAAGACTTCTGCAAATCTCCAGCTCCCTGGTTGAACACCTTAGCCTTGTTATTTATATTTTTCTTTTTGGTAACTCTTGCATCTTTTATCGGTATTCTTGCAGCCTCCTCATCAGAAGACGGTTCAGATACTGAAAAGGACAAGTGCCGCTTCTTTGCTTGTATTTTCCATTTTACAGGATTTTTATGGACCGCCTGAGTGATATCTTGCTCATAATATTCAGTGTCTGATGCGGCCCTATGAGCTTTGAGTTTGGCACTTTTCATCGTCCTATGAGTCCTATGAGTTTGCTCCTTTTTTTCCCCCCTTGGGGGGGTGTGGAAGTTTTTTAAATTTGCGATACTTTTTGTACGCCCCCTGCTGCTGAGGTCGGGAAAATTTTGGGAGTATATGACCACACTACCGAGAGGTTTGGCTTTGCTGCTGTTTTGAGGGTGTTTTTTGTTTTGGTTGCCACCGCTGTCCTGTGGTGTTATCGTATTACTGGAGTGGCTGCCGCAGCTCGTGATGCTATTGCTGGGGCTGTACTGCTCCTCGGCCTGACGCTCCAGCTCGCGAAACTTCGTGTCTATGCTCTCGTCGGACGGCTTGTACTGCTCCAACGCCTGCTTCTCGAGCTCCTCGAATTTTCTCGAATTCGACGGTCGAGGTCTGGCCAGGAAAACAATTTTCGGGTTGAGTTTTATGAGACCGGGCGTGAATTTTTGCGAGCGAGATCCCGCTGGAGTCGTGCTGACGGGCGACGGAGGAGTCATACTCAGTACGGTGCTGTACAGACGTTTCTTTCTCTCGTTTTCGGTGCTCGACGCAGCAGGAGATAGTTTTTGATTATTTCCTTCCTCGTTTTTGGGAACATCTTTTTTCGTATTTTCGATTTCCGTTGTTTTATTTTCAATTTTAGCATCATTTTCGTTATTATTCAAATCACTAGTTTTCTCTTGATTTATTTTGACTTCCTCCGTATTAGCATTATCTGCTGCATCAGAATCTCGGGGCCACCATGTGCCGTGTTTTTTGTCGGCGGCTCGGGCGGGCTTCTGGCTCGTGGCGAGCCCGGTGCATTTCGCTTGAGCGGTGCGATACATGGTGCGCCGGGAAGCCGCACCTCGGCCCGCGATCTGGTGGTTGTTGGCAAGACGACCTAACGCTCGCCGAAAATTCAGAGGAGGCTGACGTGACACGTCCAGCTGAAACAGAATATTATTTGAGCATCGTTTACTCTTAACAACAACACCGCAGAGCTCAATATGTGATAAAATTGTAGTTATCCTAACCTTAGTAGGAGAACTACAGAGAAGCTGATTAGGAAGAGCAGCATTCTGTTGGACGGAGATGGCGAGTCGGCGCGGCTGGCGGCGGCGCGTGCGCATCTTTCGAGGCGCGGGTGGGCTTGAGTCCCGGGCAAAAGGCCCTGGTGTGTTTCCCCTCGTAAAACTGGTAGGTTGGGGGTTGTTCTGCCATAGCACCCGCACCCCCCGGATGCGCGCCTCCAACGCGGTCTCCTCCCTGGCTCTCTCTCCGGACGAGACCCAGCGCTCACTAGCTGCCGATAGATAAAAGTTAGTTGTCGAATGCTTTCGACTTTTGACTTTCTACTCAAAGTTTGCTGTAAATAGTAGATACATTGTCTATTTTCTCGCTGAATGGGCAGCAGCAATACTGTTTGTCTGATTTGGACGTAAGGCATGTCTCTAAATAATATGTGAATTGCCAATTGGAGTCGATTATTTGCTTTTCATCTGACGAGGAAGACGAGGAGTAATGTAACTAAAATCAAAGAACTTTAGATAAAATTATAAAGTGCATAGTTACAAAATTGTGAACGCACAATTCTTCTTCCGCCAGCGTCTTGCAGTGGCGACGTCGCCTGCTCATATTTCGGTCGCCCGTATCGTACGTCAGCTTTCTGAACCAGTACTCCACCTAAAACACCAGTAAATTGTGCAAACTTAAGGGGAAATAATAGGTTATAGACGCTGTGGTCTAGCGGGTAACTTAGGGTCTATACAGACGGACTGCATTTCAACTGCAATCCAACTGCAAATTGCAGTTCAAGTGCAGTTTGAATGCAGTTGACACGACTACAATACGACTGCAATAGAACTGCAAACCAAACTGTTAACACGACTGCACGCCGACTGCAATCCGACTACGCGTTTGGTTTGCAGTTCTATAGCAGTCGCATTACAGTCGTGTCAACTGCATTCAAACTGCACTTGAACTGCAATTTACAGTTGGATTGCAGTTGAAATGCAGTCCGTCTGTGTAGACCCTAAGGGAGAAATTATGGGTTATAGTCACTGTGGTCTATCGTTGATCGAAGAGGTCTACCAGTTCATATTATACCTGGTCTTCTCGTAATTGTTGCTACATCTGGCTGGTAAGCAGGCCGCAGGGGATATTGTAGCCAGGAAATACGATAAGTACATTTATGGCTGCCTATTGCGCGGTTTTCATAGGCTGTTATTGTCATTTGTCATTATCTCATACGACTCGGCGCGCCAAACCCAAGTCCTCAGCAGTTGCAGATTTTAAAATAATCTGTGTTAAGAACCTTTGCAGCATTATTATATTTTTGCAAAGTCTTACACAGTACACACCTCTGCGTCGAACCATCACTTCCTGCATCATGATTCATGATAAACATTGTAAATATTTTTACCTCTGGTAACATCCAACATTCAGCCTGATCGGAATTTTCATATCTTGTAACATTGTAGCGTTCGTTCGATCTGTTGCTTGTTACAGTCAAATAACAATTCTCCCTAAAATTTGTGTTAATCTTAGTAAATGGTATTTACTATTTTATGGTAAGGACTACAAAATCCTTGTCTGTAAATAACGTACCTACAAGAGTCGTACTCATAATATTTTTGTGTAAAGTCCGGTCGTGGAACACAACGATTTTTATGTTTTGGTCCACACGTCCCTTTTTTTTACACGTGTATGTTTTGTACATGTGTATTGTGTATATTTGATATTGCGTGCACACAAGCACACGATAGAAATATATTCGCGGGCAAGTGAAAAAGGTTGTTTGTGATAATAATCGACGCGCCTAGGTGCTCTGCGCCCGCACTTTATATACGTATTTTGTATAATACACCTAAATTGTTTTATGTGTAAGTTTTTTGTACCTGGCATCATCGTAATAGAAGTCTCCGTAGAACTGTGCCAGTCTGGACTCAGGGATGACATCCTTGACTGATCTAAGTCCAATACTTCCATTCTCTGCCGCCAGAAATATTTATAGCATTTAATATAAAATTGAGAAATATTTTCGCGATCCAAGGAATGTTTAAAGTTTAGCAAAGGTACGCTCTCACGCCTATTTAGGTATTTTATTAAATTACTATACATTTGTAACGAATTTTGGCGCAACGGAGTTCCGTTGCGCCAAAATTCGTTTATCGCGCGAGAACCGTACATTTTTTCGGGATAAAAAGTGTCCTGTGTCCTTTCCCGGGACTCAGTATCTCCATACTAAATTCCAGCAAAATCGGATGGAGCGGTTTGAGCGTGAAGAGGTAACAGACAGACAGACAGACAGACACACTTTCGCATTTATAATATTAGTATGGGATTGATGAATAGGAAACCGGGTGGCAATATTATAGTAACAGGTGTAGCGCAAGTGGGACACAAATTAGAAGAATAATTTGCTGATAGTGTTTTGCTTTGAGAATTCAAAACTTTTTACGGTAAGTAGGTAAATAAAATGATATTATTGCGATCAAACAGCTTCCTTGCTTTCCTATAGGAAAACAAAGAAGGTGACTGATCGCCTGCTGGAAAGCGATCATCATAGTGTTTAACTACTTATCTTTCGCTCATCCAAATAAAGGACCCTAAGTTTTTTTTATTTTATAATTACACGATTGGACTGCTTTTTCTTTGCTATACGAAAACGAGACAGATAAATCTGTGATCACCTAATAGAAAGAGATCATCGTAGCTCATGTAGACCTAACACAAGTCCAAGAGACTCAGGAGTTGCAAAATGTTTGGTGGCTGATAGCTTACATAATAATGTATAGAAACGAACCTGTTTTTTCCTGTTGACTGTATAGCGGAGACTTGGACAAGTCACGAATAACTTGCGATATCTTACAATGTTGAGCCAAAAGGCGCTAAAACATTAAACAGTGTTACAATCCGAAAATTCGCGATTAAAAAAAAGGACGGAAGCAGTGGCGGCCTTACCCATTGCGAGGCCCCGGGCGGAAGGTCTTTGCGAAGCCCGGGGCGGCAGATCTTAATAATAATAATAATAATGGACGCTTCACAAAACGTCAGTCTGGCCCCGTGCTAAGTACCTGAAGGACTTGTGTTACAGGCACCAGACAACGGAAATATGTTTAATACTTTTATACTATCTATACTTATAAAATTACATGTCCTGACTGACTGACTCACTGATTCATCATCGCTGAGCAAAAACTGTTAAAGTTACAGCCAGGAAATTAGGTGAGTATGGTTGTTTTATTAAGTAGACACCCACTAAGGAAGGAATTGAGAAAATTTTACCCCGAAGGGGGTGAAATAGAGGTTGAAAGTTTGAAATGAAAGTCCGTAATTTCTTTACTTAGAAACATGAAACTTTATTTTTGGGTTACTAATAAAAAATGAATGGATACGTACTTCAGCGTTTTTGGAAAATCTACCCCCAAGGGGGTGAAATTGGGGTTGAAAGTTTGAATGAAAGTCCGTTATTTCTTAAGTTAGAAACTTGGAATTTTATGTTTGGGCTACTGATTAAAAATGATTAGATACGTGTTTAAGCGTTTTTGGAAATTCTACCCCCAAGGGGGTGAAATAGGGGTTGAAAGCTTAAATAAAAGTCCGTTATTTCTTAAGTTAGAAACATGAAAGTTTATTTTTGGACTGCTGATTTAAAATGAATGGATAGGTAGGTATTTAAGCGTTTTTAGAAATTCTACCCCCAAGGGGCTGAAATAGGAGTTGAAAGTTTGAATGAAAGTCCGTCATTTCTTGAGTTAGAAACAAGAAACTTTACTTTTGTGCTACTGATTAAAAATGAATGGAATAAAAATTATTAAAAATGAATGGATGAATGGATAACAATTAATACGTATGTATTTAAACATTTCTGGTAATTCTACCCCCAAGGGGGTGAAATTGGGGTAGAAAGTTTCAATGAGTCATTTCTTTAGTTAGAAACATGAATGTTTATTGACGTTTGCGTTTGACGTTTGCTTAAATAGGGTCCCGTTTTTACCCTTTGTTTAAGGAACCACAAAAAGGGAAAAACTATCCATCTTTGTTATTATACTATGTTAACGCGGACGAAGACGCGGGCAACAGCTAGTACATTTATATATTTAAGATTTTTATTATATCATACACATATTTAATACACATCCAGACCCGGGAACATTGAAAACTTTTTGTTCCGCCGGCGGGATTCGAACCCGCGACCCCCGGCTTGAGCTGCCACACACTACCAATTGAGCCACAGTGGTCGTCTCTGCGAGTTGGTCTTTGCGATGCCCTTTGTCTTACGAAAAAATACCTTGCGAGGCCCCTGCAAGAGCGAGGCCCCGGGCGATTGCCTCGTTTGCCGACCCCCTAGGGCCGCCACTGGACGAAAGTATTTGTAAGAAATAAATTAAGTAAGTGTTTTGGGGGAAAAACTGTCAAGTCTTGTCTTTGGGAAATGGGAACGACCATTCAAGTACTGGCTGTTCTATATCTCCTAAGGCTAAGTATTGAGTGTATATCTACCTGGTTGGCGACAGTGAAAGCATCTCGGGGCTCGGGGGTCCAGGTGGGGTCCGCACACCGGCCGATATGGGCCCATGCAGACAAAAGCCGATCCACCTGGAAGCTCATTCAATGTGACATCATCGCTACACGTCTACCCTAAACGAAATAATTTCAACAAACGCTATAAAATTAAACAAATATAGTTTTTTCAATTCAAAATCTTCGATTACAAAATATTGTTTCTTTGATAGACACGAAACATCATAATATTTTTTTTCATTTCGAATTGAGGTTCGATTTTGCGAAAGTCATCTCGTTGGCTTGTCTCGTGACGTTTCTATATTTCGATCAAGAAGGTTGTAACCAAGTTGTAACTGAGTGAGATCATGCTGATTACCTACCATCGGAAAACTTATGAGGTTTTCACATTCGGTTTTCAGCTTATAGAACTTGAGCAGGATCTCAGAATGACATTATAGGCGCATGCTGGGCATTAATCTAAAGGCAGAAAACCCGACTGAGGTTACCACGAATCCACACAGTAGAAAACGGCTAAATGAAACCTAACCCAACTTCTATTTTAATTTGTTAATGGTTTAGGGCTTAGGGGGATTAACGCGAGTTTTGGCATAGTTTCTAAATTCTAGCTAACATTTAATTATTACTTAACTACGCTAGCGTTATTAAGTCTTATCTAGGAGTATCTAGATGAGTGACGAAGGAAAATGAGAGAAGAGTAAAAACAACAAAATGCGAAATATACGAAAAGAGGACAATTCAGCAATGTTCAGCCCAAATTTCTTACCTATGCCAATGGTTCAGCCTCAGTCTTTCAAACATTTTTGTTTTATCAAGTTGCAGCCGGGTATTATTTAGGCTGGTAATGCTTATTATTGGAGGCACCGGTCAAGTACGAGCCCGAGCCTACTGACATCAGCTGTCAGCTTTTGGGATTGCTGCATTAGAATATTTCCCCAATTTTAAGGAAAAAAAACGTGTGGGTAAACTATAATAATTTTATTTTTCTAAAGTTATAATCCCGTACTTTTAGATACGTAAGTTATATTTAAATATGGGAACATTATCCACGAAAAGTAATTATTAAATGATGAATGTAAATAATGATCACTCGTTCTGAACAACTAAACAATTCTATTTAACAGAAGTCAGAAAATATAATTAAAAGAATATAATTTTTATTAACGATATAACGTAACTTTTAAGCTCTGCCTTTGTTCTCGAATCTAGACTCTTGAGTCTTAACGATTTAAATATTAGGTATTAATTATGAGACCAAATTAAAGTTTCAGGGTGTTAGATTATATTATTAAAACACTCTAGGTATCTATACTATAATAATATTAGAAAGCGGAAGTGTTTGTTAGTTTGTTTGAACGCACTAATCGGGAACTACTGGTCCGATTTGAAAAATTCTTTCAGTGTTACATAGTCCATTTATCGAGGAAGGCTATAGGCTATATTTTACTACGCTAAGACTAACAGGAGCGAAGAAATAGAGGAAAATGTGGAAAAACGGGGGAAATTATTTAAAAGGGCTTATTGGATCGGGCTAATCTCAGGAACTACTGGTCCGATTTGAAAAATTCTTTTAGTGTTAGATTATAGATAGCTTATTTATCGAGGAAGGCTATAGGCTATATTTTATCACGCTAAGAATATGAGCGAAGAAGTAGAGGAAAATGTGGAAATAACGGGGGAAATTATTTGAATGGGCTTATCTCACGAACTACTAGAGCATTTTTTCTGTTATTTGGGTCAGATAGGAAGTAGAGCACGTGAAGGATCATAGTAATTTTTTGTGGACTAATTTGTCTGTGAAATATCTAATTTACGCGGGCGAAGCCACGCAGAACGTCTAGTAATTTATAAACCCCGATAATAATAAATTAACAGCTTCAGCTATCGCGAATATCAGTAGTCAGTAGTCTTTGTTCTGGGATATTATTGTAGCTAACTGGCAACTCAGCCTGCTCGCGGCTCACGCTTGACGGGCGGCCACCGACGCTGGACGCATCGCATGTCAGTCAGATTTACGCAGGTGGCGTGGGCAGACGTGCGGGTCGCGGAACTTTCTTTTGTGTAAAGAACATTGACATTAATATTTTGATTAATTTATGTTCAAGTAAATTAAATTAAAATGTGAATAGGACAGTGAATAAACAAAGTAAACAACGAAAGTGATGACTACAGTTTGTTAAAAATAATAAGTGTTATTTATTTTAAAAAATCGATTCATGCCTTTCCACAAAGGTGTTTTTCCAGCTCCGACGAAAATTGTATGTTTGTTTTAACAAATACTCCACATGCACGTGTTTTAACTGTAGATTAAATCAGAAAAAAAATATTCGTGAACGTTTCTATTGTCTGCACATGTTAATACAACGCGAGATATAAGTGGAGGAGCCTGTAAAAAGTGAGTGAATCTCGGGCCAGTGGAGGCTGCGAATGCGATCTCTTTCGTCATCGACACGAGCACAAATAGAGTGGGCCGACTGCGACTCGGCTTGGTGAGTAAAATCCTGTTTTGTATTCACTTGCCTCGCTATTATGCAAGTACCATAACGGTCACCTAAACGGTCTTAATGTATTCTCGCGGCGATTACTTCGACTCCATGAATTAATGATATTTCGGATAATGAACCTGCACAATTTGTTGGTTTGTGATTCATGAAACACGAGGCTTTTCTTGTGCAACGACCGGTAAACGAGTAGATAAGCAGCTATTAAAAGCTGTGTTCATGGTAACCGGCACAACGGCAAACGAAATATATGTAATACTGTGACGAAACTGAGATAGAAACCAGAGACGTCCTGCCGGTCTTTATTACTCCCTTAAAGTTCCTGTAATTTTCGGCAAAAGCACGATCCTTTTCTGCGTGGCTCAATATGATATAGGATAGGAGCAATTCCAATATCCTTGAAGGGACGAACTAACACAAGTGTAACTGGCTAATTGCTGGTCGGCTGAGGAAACTCGTGACCCTGAACTTAGTTGAAACAGTAATCATTGCAGTTAAATGACAGAACCATGCAATTTTCACGTCAGCAATAATTTGGTAGATTCAAAGCCTGACTACATTTGATAATTCAGTTGAAATGCGACATGTAAATTGCTTAGACTACACCATTGCAGATTGATAGGAGCGGGATCTATATTTTTATGATTCCTTTACCTGCCACGTGCCAACATGTACCACATTTTAGTTCTTTGTCTCTCGATCCTTTCCTTTTGTGGCAGATATCGCCAATCATTAATAGCTACAATAGTCTTAGTTGTGTTATTAAAAAAATCAAAACAAAGATTTTACTTTAGAGATGAAAACTCAAAACTTGTGGGACTGTTGGTGGACTTTTATTATATCGATAGCATAAACGCACTATGTGATGTGAAATAACTTTGAACGCGATGTTATATATTAGTTATTGTTATTAGCAAACGACATCAATGTAACTTCAGAATCGCGCTATCCACTTATAAGGATGAGGTAAACCAAAGGGCTGGAGCAAGGTTATTTCAAGCAGCGTCTTCAATGAACGGCGCGGCGGTTGTAATATTTGCGCATAGAATTCTGATCCTTACGAACAATTTCAGCCCAGCAGCATTGGCCTTGGCCCACTTATCGAATAGCTCCCGCGAAACATTCATTTTCTCTATCCTTCTCTAACATCAAATCTATGTATTGGACCCTCGTCTTTACGCAGTCACTCTTTGAATTTTTATGTGGTCTTTTATGAAAATGTATCTACTGTAATAATCATTGACCATCATTTCTTTTTTAACACTCTTAACTTCTTTGTACTTCTTGGAATTCTTGAATCCTAACTTATTCAACTCTAACTTGAAAATGTTCACTACACATTCCCTATTCCCCAAGTCTAAGTTAAGTAAGTCTTGCTGTGTGAAAGCGCTGACTAGTGCCGCCGCGTCGGTCTTTAAAAATTCAAAAAGAGATCTAACACGACAGTGTGACGTCACAGATGGACCGTTTTGAATTATTTTTCAATAACTCCAAGTGACCCAGTTCGCGGCGCACAAACGCGGACCTTGGCCCGGTTTCAGCCAGTTGCGCCCTTTGCTCCCCGAGCAACCCTATGTACTTTTATTTCATGAAAATTAACCCAGCAATAAATTAAGCGGGGGGTGTGTTATCCTTAAATTTAAATGCCCAAATAAATGTCCAATATAATTTATTAATAACATCGCATTTTTAACCGACTTCCAAAAAACGAGGAGGTTATATGTTCGGCTGTGGATATTTTTTATTTTTTTTTATTTTTTATTTTTTTTTTATTTTTGTATGTTCAACGATTACTCCGCCGTTTGTGAACCGATTTTCGAAATTTTTGTTTTGTTGTATTAGGTTTCACTCCAATTTGGTCCCATTTTCACAAAGGTGGTGACCTGATGATGGGATCCATGAGTAATCGAGGGAACTCCTCGAAATTTATATGGAAACATATGGTGATTTTGGTTTTATGTGAAGTGTACTAAGAATACGCTACCAAAAAGTCAAATATTGGGTCAAGGTATACCATGGTTTCGATGATGCTGAGAGAACTCCTGATTCCTTATAGATACACGTTTGGGAGTTTCGGCGTTGTTTTAAGAACAGAAAGCATAAACTACTATGCAATTCATATTCATCATCATAATCATCATCATCATCATCGTCATCATCATCATTACCACGTCGTGTTAAGGCCACGAATGTCTCATGGCACAGAATAGATAATAGTACAAGGCATAGGTATGGATATACTAATAATAATAATGATGTACTGTATAACAATTAACAACACCTGTTTGTTTTTAATACACGGCGGTCGGCGTCGGTCGCCGCCCAGCGCCGCCGCGCGAAGACAGAATATCGAATACTTTACTAACTACTTTATAATATACAGATCGAATACTTTACTACTTTATAAAATTTTAATAGACAAATAGAATTAAAATAAAGTTATTTTAAAAAGAGCATTTAAACAAAACAAAGTCATTAAGTGTCCTTTTAATTAGTTATACTTATTAATCGATAGATGGTGCACTAAGTACCTATCGATTTGAATTCTTGATAACAAGAACAGCTGTCAATAATTATGATAATATTAAATATTATGCTACGCTACATCCTATGCAAGTTTGTACAATTTTTTATCTGATAGATCCTTCGATCGTGGAAAAACGAGACACAATAGCCTTTCTATTGTTATCGCAATCGCCGGTGACCGCTTCGGGCTTGAAATTTTAAAATTGTTAAATTACTTAGCACAATATGTTCACTTCACTGATAATATTATATTATTTTGTGAGTGTGAGTTGTGACTCTTGACAAATTGTAATAAGATACGTAAAATATACGCGAAGATTTATCTACTAGTGTAACTAAAAAGAGTGAAATTATTATTATTTTTAACAAAAAATTAAAACCGACTTCCAAGGTAAAAACAATAATAACATTAATGTGAACTAAAAAGTATTAAATAATTTTTACTATCTAATAGTGCCTTTTTCCGAATTCGGCTAAACCTCAACTATTTCTGTACTCAATCTTCATAATTTTGAAGTCGGTGCCAGTTCCAAAAATTTTAAATATACTGTCAGAGGACTGAAGATTCAGCTATCTGGTACCGACTTCAAAATAATGAAGATTGAGTACAGAAATAGTTGAGGTTTAGCCGAATTCGGAAAAAGGCACTATTAGATAGTAAAAATTATTTAATACTTTTTAGTTCACATTAATGTTATTATTGTTTTTACCTTGGAAGTCGGTTTTAATTTTTTGTTAAAAATAATAATAATTATTGCGGTATGCGGAATTTTCTTCATAGGCGAGTGGAATGAAACTCTTATCTCATAATATTAAATTGAGAAAACTCTGAATTTTATCATCCTTGGGTAGATACTACATGATGGTAATCTTCTTATTAAAAAAACAATTCTTAGCTAAGAAACAAAGAAAGGGCGTTTGTCTGATTCGCCAGATTTGCGACTACCACAACATTTAAACAGTTTAGGTCAGGTACCAATTGTGAAGTCCGACACTCAATTGGTCTATTATGATTACATTGATCATTTTATTGGTCTCACTTATCATTATTGTTTCTTCCGCATTTCGTATTCTATATGTATGTACTAATGCCTTTCTGAGATTTATTGAGTGAACATTATTTATTACTAGCTGTTGCCCGCGACTTCGTCCGCGTAGACTTCAGTTTTAAATAGCGCGCGATGTCAAAAAAATTGGTGTCAAAAGCTTTTATATAAATAAATCCTTTACCCCTAAAATCAAAACACCCAAAAACAGCCGTGCAGTGTGCACATAACTTATTTCATTTTTTTAAATTAAACTTTATTTATGCCAAATTTTAAAGTATATATTTTAGCCCCCCAATGGGCATTGTCCAAAAAAAAATCACATGTACTTTTTATATTTTTTTTCGTTAAAATAGGGTATTTTAAGAATATAAATTCAATAATTTTGAAATTCATTGGCTAGTTTTTTCTCAATAAATTTTTAAAGTTTCGCTCTGACGTCATCATCGGCGGCCAATTGACCTCTGCAGTATGTTTTTTTTCCTATCAATCTTATTTATAATGGCTGGTTCGTCAAATGCAAGTTCTCATTATGTGAAAGCTGATACGAGAAGCTTACCAAAAGTTCGAAACGTAATGTTGGTCGAATTTATTGCAAATTTAACGCCATTGAAGGTCAAACTAAGGTTAAACATATTTGTTCAAAAATATAAGTAACTAATGGGTACTTTTTTTCGTTTATATACAGAAAAACGATCACTGACCTTATTCCTCGAAATGTTTTTGTAATGAGCAAAACTTAAAAAAAATGGACAATCCCCATTACACAACTTTTGCCTTAAACTAGGTATTTATCATTGATAGGTTTAAGGTTACGTCACTGCATAGATAATGTACTGAGTTATTTAATAACGTAAAAGAGTACATAAAAAGTTTTTATTAGTACATACATTAAAATATACTATAAGATGATACCACCTCTTATAGAAAGACGTTTGTGCAAGCAATAGCGCGATGTAGGAGACGCACAGCGCCATCTATTATGAATTTTTGGAACTAACTTAATTTGAACAAATTTACGCATTTTCTCCCCCTTACAACCCCTTTGTCCAGTTAAAAAGTAGCCTATGTCCTTACTCAGACTTTACACTATCTGTGTACAAAATTTCATTATAATCGGTTCAGTAGTTTTGGCGTGAAAGCGAGACAGACAGACAGACAGAGATACTTTCGCATTTATAATATTAGCATAGATTGCTTTTGAATTTTGATAGGCTAACGTCAAAAATAAATATTAACCGATCAGAAACTAGACTCTAAGCGGTAAGAAAAAAATACTTATACCTAATTACAGTTTGAAGACATGCGAAAAAACTACTTTAGAAGACTGTCTAATCTCCACAAATCTTTTAATCCACTTGTTCGAAATAAATCGAAATAAATGTAACATAAGTACATAAAGTGTTTGTTAATGCTTATAATCTTATAAGCTTTGCAATGTAGCTCACATTAACAACGAAGCCGTAAAATTTAATGGTATTTAATCGGATATTGTTATGCAGTAAAAATAAAGATTACCTAATTATGAATCTTATATTTTTATGTAATAAACTTACTGAACTCAAAAAGTACACCTTGATCGTAAATTCTGGCATCGTCCAAATCCGTAATGAATTCAGCCCAAAAAAAAAGCAATCATTATTATCATAAAAATGGAGAAATTTCATAGTTCAATAAATGTTTTATCGATAGATATTACTGCATAAAAACAATAATATTACTTACGTTACGCGTTAAGGTCGTCCCCCGAGCAAACGACCTTGGCCATACATTTGCCGCGTTGCCGAGATCGCGCCAAAACCCTATTATTTTTACTTATCTTAGTTCAAAATTGTCCTAAAAAAAATTTAAAACGGCGAATATGTAGTTTATGATATTGTCGATCTATTGGCGTGAGTTTCAAATAAAAGTAATTTGTAAATCCTAAGGAGATGCTGAATGTATGCTTGAATTTTAACAAATTGGTATTACTTTGGAAGCTGATATCATGAGTATAAGAAACAAAAATAGAAAATTTAAAACGACAAAAGGAATGTTGATATACTGAAGATTATTACTGTATAGCTTTCAGATTATGAGTTTATAAGGTTTTAAATACGGTCAATTACGGAATCTCCGGACGGAACGCCCTTAAAACGTTCTTATGGCGTTTATTTAACTCAACAACAACTTACAAGTTTTTAACACCTCGTCTTTATAAACGCATCCGTAGCAACCCGTAGTCTAAACATGAAAACATTATGATTTTGATTTACTATTTACCGAGTTTGTGTTCGCATTTCGGTGCCGACTGCCGTCGTCCGATGTTTGAATATTTTGTTGATTTAGGTGCACTTTTCTGTTATGTTTGGAATACATTTCCATAATTATGTCTGTTTGGAATTTTTATGTTGTTTAGAAATTGGTGTAACGTGGTTCTTGATGTGTGGTAAAATAATCAAGACGTTATGTTAGCATCGAGTTTATTCAACTGATTAGAAGTTGGTATAACCTTTTATTATAGGTAATGATGGACCGTAGGATGGATACTACTCCTAGTAGTGTGTCAATCCTGAGTTATAATTACCTCTATCCTATAGATACCTGCAGGTGATCCCAAAAGTATAGTCGAGGTAAATGACTTCTATTGTCAGATTGGCCGAGTTATTCGAGTATGGGAAGCGAGTCTCTTCCCAAGACAATCGGGCGTGGTTGGTGCAAAGTGTTCGTTTTTATATGCCATGGAAACAATGAAGCTCACCTAGTTACGATAGCGTATGATACAGTAAACTATGGATAACTGTCTCTAGGAAAAGTTATTGTGGCTGGTTGAGATACCATAACGTTTAGTTTCATAGAGTTTGTTTCTTCTTAATGTGTGTTTTGTCCCAATTTCAGAATGTCTTTACAGCTACTTGAGCAACAGTCATCCAATCTCAAGTTGGAATATATACCAAAATATGCGATAAGGTACATAGTTAATGGAATCAGGCGTTACTTTGCGGAAATCCATAGCTTAAAATTTAGTTTGTTGTTATTTTTAGCAATATTCCGCGAAATAAACTTCCACCTTTAAGTAAATGAGTGAGTGCACGCATAGGCATGCGTACAGCACCTCCCTCCTCCCACACTGCCTATGCGTACACTCGCATGCAAGAACTTGCAAACACCACCACCACACAAGCAATAATGTTGGCAAATCCGTGCAAGGCCCCTCACCACCATGCAGGTTGAAAACCTCGACGCGCGTTTCGCTCCAACACCGGAGCATCCTCAGGATGTGGACTCTACGAACAACGTCCGTCAACGTTGTTGACGGACGGACGACTTGACGGACGTTGTTCGTAGAGTCCACATCCTGAGGATGCTCCGGTGTTGGAGCGAAACGCGCGTCGAGGTTTTCAACCTGCATGGTGGTGAGGGGCCTTGCACGGATTTGCCAACATTATTGCTTGTGTGGTGGTGGTGTTTGCAAGTTCTTGCATGCGAGTGTACGCATAGGCAGTGTGGGAGGAGGGAGGTGCTGTACGCATGCCTATGCGTGCACTCACTCATTTACTTAAAGGTGGAAGTTTATTTCGCGGAATATTGCTAAAAATAACAACAAACTAAATTTTAAGATAAGGTACATGTTTGAAGACATTTAGGGGAACGGCCTCCCCCCTTCCCCTATGACGGAGTATCTAAGGAACATACCAAAAATACAGTACAATCATTACTTTTATTATGCTTATTTATTTATAGCATAATGGCTTATTTATCTAACTACAATTTGGCATAGTCTTTGGGAGATGAACTTATTGTATTTTTATAAAATAAATGATTTAATAGGACCTTTCGAAAAAACATCTTTCCCCTTACCATGGGGTAAGATGGGGTTATGAAAATGGGGTAAGCTAATCTAATCACAATAAATACAAATATGAATTTCTTGGGTGTTTTCATCATCCACACTAGTACAACCATTGTTAGCCCAACGTTCACAAAGCTGACAGCCTACCAAACCTTCGGATGATTTCAGAAAACCCAATACCCCGTCTTACCCCAAAGGCTGACTTAGAAAAAAATTATTTCCCAAAAAAAATATATCAACTGAACTTTTGTCCAACTATACCACAACAAAGTAAACAAAACTAACAACCACATACAAGAAAAGACATAAATTGGGTAGTCATAATTACCTAGCAGTAAGGACGTTTTTAACTGCGTAATATTAGATCGACGAGACACTCAACGTGATTTTAGTTTGTAAACAAAAAACGCGTGAACTCCCACTCACTGTTTCTGTCGCGCTGATGGTTGATCGAGTATGGCTTCCTATTGGCTTATTGCTTTCTGTTCGCAAGAGTCTAGTTTCTTGTATATTGCGTGACCCCGTCTTACCTCGCGTCCCGTCATGCCCCCCCTTCCCCTAAAAGGAAAATACTAAAGCTGAGCACGAGACCATTCGGATTTCAATATACCTGTCATCGTCAGCTGCGCATCCCAACAGCGCCGTAGTCTTATCGGTGAATTTATTATCTGTTGGAGAAATATTGTCTTGAGTCTGCGTTTGGTGTTGACAGCTGACGATAAACATGCGTTTCCAATTAAATCACGTCACCCGCCTTACCACGTGCCTCCCAGATGAATCCTTTCGTTCTATTAAAGGAACGAGGATAGCTTTATATCTCGTTTATGGTCTCGTCTCGTTTGCTTGTCAACACAAACACTTAGTCGAGCCAATTAAAGGTTTCCTTGTCGGTGTAAACGATGTTAATAAATATTTGGAGTGAGTGAGTGCAGAATTAGGGATTCAGACTATTGACCGGGCTATTGGCGAAAAAGTGACGTTCGATCTCTTGTTCGATCTCTTTCTAGCAGAACTTTCGCCATTGAAGTGTGGACCTGTCGGGCCCAAGGTTCCCCCGGGCGTTTGACGCGTATTGTGTCTCACCTTTGACCTTTTCAGCGTGCGTTAAAGTGGAGCATTTCGTATTGTTCATTTGCAGGTAACCTATATTCAACTAAGGACAGTTTAATCGTCCGCTTGTGTTGTGCAGTTCGATTGTGTTATTTGTAAACGTTAAACTGGAATATGCAGGTACATTTACGAACAATACGAAGATAATATGTTTAAACGTGATTAGGGAGGGACCTTAAGTCGAATAACGAATTAGACGATACTAATAAAATCTCAATAGTTTGCACAGTACGTACCGACTACTAATCACCTAACAAGTAGGTAAGCATTTTAATAAGACGTGGTGTTCAATTTAAAATTTCACCCTTCGTTGCTACTCGCTATAGGCATAATATAGAGGTAGTCACGTTTTCTACGTGAGGGTAGACAGAGACAATAGAATCTCGTGTCGGACCCCTGCTACCATCGTTCCTCTTTCGCTTCGTAGCTCTTTTATACGTGCTCATCGGTGCCACTACTCTTGACTCCTGATGGGGCGCGTTTTCAATCGTTTTATTTATTGAGTGCCTTCTTTAATTGACTAATTGCATTTTCGTACCTTTATAATTTTAGATTTGTGTTGTGTTTCATTTTTCCACTATCAAGTTCCCTTTTATGGAAATTCTTTTAAGCACTCAGCAGAAGCAAGCAATAAATATGCTGCTATCATAAATCGTTGAACACAAATCAACCTTCTAAGACAAGTGAATCAATAAATCTAAAATATTATGCCGTGATCATAATGTTGGTTGTAAAATGTAGCATTGTTTTATTGCTGCTCGCTATTGCTCGCGCTGCACCCAGCCGTGACAAAGTACCGAGCTTCCGAGAAACGAGAGTTGTGTCCAAAAATGAACGCCCATTAACATTTGAGGACAATAAAATGGCGTAGCTAATTCAGAGATTACAAGACCAATTGTTACTCTTATGCCATGTTCGTACCATATGCTCACAAGCCGTGTCTGTTTACCCGAAGATGTTGTCTTAAACTTATTCATAATATGAATAAGCTCAACTTTATAATGAATATAAGCTTTTCTGTTAACATTCGATCGCATTAAATATCCTCTAAAATTAACGTGGTCGGTGCTGAAAAATAGATCTGTTACAACTGGAAATATTTTTAACCGCGGAGTAAGTCACCGAAACAAAATATTATAGCTGTGGCTAAGGGTAGATAACCGCAGCTAATCACAAGGCTACGAGAGCTGTGACGCCTGTGACCCATGACTAGAAACTAATTAAAGATTTTAATAAATTAAACATTGCACAAAGTAAAAAATCCTCAAGTCCTTTTAGAAAATTGGGAAAAACCATCTTTGGGTGATACAATGATTTCGTTGTGGTATATGATTTTGCAAGCCCGTATGCAATTAGCGTTAAAATGGTAGCATTGGCGTAAGACCGCCATATTTGAACCATATGTTTAATTGCCATGACGGCTCATGCACAGGTTGATCAAGTATCTCTGCGACTTGCAATCGGTTGCAACTTGCGACTTGCAAGGAATCGTGTGAATGACTATTGATGTCTTGAGTCTTGACACCTTTGTGAGGAATAAGGATGATACAGGTATTCGCGTCACAAAATCTTGATTGTGGAATGCTAGAAATGATTCGAACTTCCATATTTTCGTTTAGTTAAGTACTTTTATTTCATTCGCATTTAAATCGTAGGTCACTTCCTACCTATACCTACCCACATCTACAGTAAAGGGCTACTGCAGTAAAGTTGCTTTTTACAAACTGAAACTCAAATTTTTTTATTCAGAATTTAAAAAAAATCAAATAATCTCTGAACGTCGAGACTATATTGGTGCCTACCACTGCACTGGTTCGGGAACTTTTCGAACACAATTTCGATGGCGAAGTTCGAAATCAATTGAATTTTACACGAATAATCTTTATGTGACTTGTACCTGGTGCATGGCGATGCCATGTTATGTCAAATCCCATTTTATCAAAAGGTTCACTATTAAAATCATCAAATGTTGACTGTACCCGGTTCCATTTGCATGTTGCACCTTTCGTTTTCGAGACAGGTGCGTACAATGAGGGGTGGTTAGTAATTATCCATTACTAGTTACAGTACCCGGCGATTAATATTGCACATCGACCTTTGGAAAGTGACAGTCGGCTAATTTCGGTTTTGTAGAGCATTATCTCTTACGCACGAAATACAAAAAGTCCGGTATATATTAGGAGCTGTTAAAACAATTATGGTTTGCTTCTTTTGACAATTTTATTATTCTTTGTATAAAATACACCAAATTTTCTATAAGTTATGGCTTTAGGTTCGGGTAAAATAAAATAAAAAAGGGTGTTCAAATTATGTTTACGTATTTAAAATTCGTTTGGAAAATTACAGCTGTAGCAAATTTAGGGGTGTTAACAACTCTAGATATATATTCTGAACTGGACGCGACTGCACTCTATTGAATTTGAACAACGACTGACATAATGTCAAATAGGTGTGTGCTACAAAGATAACGCTCTATGAAACCGAAATTAGCCGAATGTCTCTTTCCAAAGGTCGATGTGCAATATTAATTGCCGGGTACTGTACTACTTATACATAACCAAAAATTTTCCTCCAATATTTTATAACGGTGAACCTTTTGACGTGTGGATAATAAATTGTATATCGATCCCACCGTATCGCTTACCGAATCGCAGCTGTGTCTTCCGTTGCGGTTTTAACAAGTAGTTAGAGTTACTCGACCATTAAAACTGGTATTTTAGATGATGACGTATTTTCACTCGTTAATATTTATTTGCTCTCGTTGTATTCTAATTATTGTGTTTTTCTCTCATTATAAATGAATAAATACAGAACACTCTGTACAGTAAAAATTAAAAATGAAATCGTTCACGGTGCAGTGACTTGTAATAAACAGAACATCACGAACTACTAGAGATTTCGTGTGAAATCTCGTAGAGATGTATATATATATATATATATATATATATATATATACTAACAGCAGCCAGCAAGGCGTTAATAGGGACCCTAATAATATAAACAGAGTACTAGACACTAGTAGAGTCAAACTTGGGAGTTGGGGCTCTACTAGTTCTTAATTATTGTAGTATTCGTAATTCTTAAATTTTTACTATTACTAATGTCATTGTTTAGTACTTCTACTAAATAATGAGAATAAGAATATGTTTATCGTTTACCTGTGTTCAATGACTTTTAACTTGACCACAGAATATATATTAGTTGTACCAAACTTGACTACCTATATCCGAAGCTCTACTTGTTCTGAATCTTTGATGTTTGTTGCTCGTCTAGGTACTAGTAGTCACAGATTTTCTATCAAATTTTCAACTTTTTAATAATGCAAATGTCGAAACAAGTGCAGAATACGATATCTCAAGTGTCGCGACTAGCGCATCGCTGTCCGAACTCCGGTTTTAGATTGGAATCTCAATCCAATGAACTTACGCTTCCGAGTGTGACTCATTCCACGATCTCCTAAAATAGACCAAAATATTATAATAACACAGTGTAAATAACTAGTTATTTACACTAGTTATTACTAGTTATTTACACTGTGATAATAAGACGTAATTCCAAAATTTTTGTTTACAATAAACTTAAGTCTTTGAGGACGTAAACTATCAAACATGTAGATTGTAGAGAATTATTTTAAGTGCATCGTCACTTTTTTCCCATCATATTATTATATCAGGCAAAATCGACATAATAATTACAATTTAAATGAGGGTAAAAAGGAGTATTGTAATATTATACCTGAACTACAATAAATGAGACCATACAGAGTGATTTCATTTTCAAATTATTTACTTCGCTATTGTAATTATGATGTGAAAACTTAGATAATATTAGACAATGATATTTAAATTACGATATAAATTGTCTGATCTCATTTTTTCGTTTTAAAGGTCAACAACCTCAGAACTCTTAACATAATATTCGCATTGTTATTATTTCGAGTTTATTGAAAAATATTAAATATTGTAATGTTATAAGTATAGTTTTGTTTAATAATTTAAATGTCATGGAAATAATTAAAAATAAGTATATTATTAAAATGTTTTACTTTATTTAAATGTACATAATCCTATGTAATTTTAAAGTAATTACCACATATGAGTACTTAATATAAAAATAAAAATCAAATTTATTGTTTTGATGCAGGAAGTTACATCCTCTGTAGTCTGTCCTTAAATTTATTTAAATTATCAAAACAGTGGGTACCTACTTATAAAAAATATTATTGTTTTCAACATAACCTTGATTATGCAATCACCTTAAAACCTTCACGGTTAATAACTTAGGAGGTTAGCAAGCTAGACCTTTTTTCCAGTTTATCTAAATCTTCGTCCAGACAATCTTTACATCTTTCTCAAGAATCGGCAGTGCATGAGCGTTTATTGCGACTTGCGACTTATGCAAATTCACAGATATCAGAAACAGTGCAAATCCATGTAACATGTTATCCGTGCACCTCAGGGAAGGTTATTCGCCTGAGTCTATTATTGTCAATTTCTATGGAACTGCCGCTACCCGCTGATGGCGATAAACTTTCTATAATAACATCGAAATAGAATACCGTACATCATATAAAACCAAACATAGAAGACATAAATCAGCGCGGGACATCACCGTTCGCCATCAGACCGTAGGATACCCTACGCGGCTAATACAAAATGTACCATACTCACACTTAATAAAGTTTAAAATTAATCGAACCCCAACATAACGGGTCCCACCAGCTGGATGGGATGGTAACATGGGTTTTATTGCGGGTGCATAAGATCGAAAGTCGTATGTTTTTCGGATGATTCACGCAGCTAATCTTCGCCAGTCACTCGGCGACCACGTCTTGCATTGACTTGTGAACTGTTTATGCTGTCGTGTCGGCTGCGTTGATTTGAAAACCAGATTTTAGAGGCAATTGCTTTGCTGTCTGTAAATCTGTACACGCGACTCGTAATATGAATGAGTTCTCATCGATGTTACGTCATAACCAGACCCTCCATTAATCTGTCCCGGAAGCCATGTTGCAGTTACCGGTCGCACTCGGTCCAGCGTGTTGAGGGAACATCGCAGTGTTTTAGTGGGTAGGGCCGCGGCTCTCACCAGTCGCGGCGAGCCCCACATATCCGCAGCGGGAGCCCCATCCCCTGCGTCGAATTCGTCACAGAATTTCACTGCGTAAAAAAAAAAAAAAAAAAAGACCCTCCATTAATCTACTAGATTCAGCTACTTCCAAGATTTTCTGCGGAATTGAGATATATTAGCTTCGATCAAATAATTTGATCGAAGGATATATTAAGTACTTAGATATATCTCAATGCTTAACTGTAATTAAAAGATTTTGACATAAGTGATAAGCCCCATACATAATATCTGTCAAATTCTTCATTATATTAAACTTTAATCCTCATTAAAGGTCTCTGAGTGCGGACGATAGACCCGAAAGATTTGATAAGATGTATTACCTACTTAGGTCGGTTTTAGAGTTTTTTAACAGAAGTTCGTTCATTCAATAGCATGTTAAATTGGCTAAAGTCAAACACGCTATTGAATTGATATACTCCTGTCAAAAATCTCAAAAGCCAGGGGGCTAAAAACAAAGTTCTTCTCGCCGGGCTAGTTCCCGAACCGGCGCGGTGGTAGGCACCATAGTTTCGATGATCAAAAATTGTTGTTCTAAAAATTCTCTCTATACAAAATAGAATTTGAAAAAAAGCTAGTAAGCTAGCGACTTTTTCAACGTCCATAAAGATTTAAATTTTAAAGCGAACTAAACGTTCGAATAAATAGAATTGCAATAGTTAATATTAAATAGTGAGGTCAAAGTCGCATCGGTTAAGCTGAGGTGTTGGCTGGGGGCCAGGAATCCGCCACGCTTCCCCGAACACCCTGTTTGACGATCCTTATCTGTAGTGCCTCTTTATAATGTTCGCTACAGACGTAAGATTATACTTAACCTGCTTGCTACGTGCTATAAACGTCTCCATTTTAAATAGGAAGCAACGATGTAAATGACCTTTACGATTGTACTAGGTATTTTTTGATTAAAAGTTCCAACCTACCCAAATTTTAACAATAAGGACTTTGCCACATGAAATATTATGACAAAATTAGGACAAAGCGTAAAATATGATATAGTATGCCAAGATCTTATGATTATGTCAAAGGATTATTATGACAAAAGAAGTTATAATATGCGAAATGAGGTACCTATCTGAAGTGATATTATGCGAAAGAGGGATCCCAAAATAATATTGCTTGCAGATTTTACAAAAAAGTTTCTAACAGACTACTTTTTTCTTCTTGTCTAAGTTACTCCTTATTACATTTTCCTTAAGTGAAACCTAATCTTGGTCGGTTACGTTTTTTCTATCGAGTCTTGGACTTAAGAGTCGTGATTGAAAAATCTGATCTCTTTATTGTGGTGGGAGCGATGACCTCTGTTAGGTAACGCTGTAGACTTCGAAGTTCGGGCCTTGTGTTAGCTGTTTGTTGTATGAAACCTTATACATTTTCATTCAATGATCTAAGAAACTCAATTTATTCCTTACTTTACATATTTGTTTAGTTTATGCAAGCTATGCTTTAAGTTAATGATAAATGATATTGGGCTTCGGTATTCATCCACACTTAGTTATGACTTATGCGTGCATTTTCATCCAGTGACCGTAGAAACTAAGTCTTATTCCTTATCTTGGAATTGTTTAGCTTGAATTGACATTAAGCTTCGGTACATTCATGTACACTTATTACATTATGATTCTAACCGTACAAGCTCATTTCTTATCATAGTTGTTTAATTGTTCAAGCTTATGCTAATGGTGGATGATATTAAGCTTCATTAAGGTATTCAGTGATGTTTTTAAAGTACATGTTGTGTTTTGTTTCCTTCATCGTCATCAATGACATTAAATATTTACTCACTCATTAATTAAGTACCTACATTTAAGTACTTGATTACTTTTATAAATTACGTCTTATGTTTTTAATTAAAATGATTTCTTTTTGGCTAGGCTAATGCTTCATTTTTCTATTCGACTTATAATGCTGGTTCTACAAATTCTGTGACTTTATTTTGATATTTGTTTGCTTGTACCGGAGGGCCTTCTCAAATATGACTTTCATGCCAATGCAATGGCATAAGTGTCATGCTTAAATATATAATTTAAGAGCCAATAGTAAAAAAATACGACCGATTTAGAAGAGCGCTCCTTAGATCTCCTTAGAAGTCTGAGACAAAATCAGAATAAACAACAGTCCAACAACACAGATACTCAACAGTGGCAGTTTTTTTTTACTTTTTTCATCATTAACATATCGATAGTATATCAATACAACAATGTCAGCCTTGAGCGGCGGTGGGCAGTGGCCGTGTGCCGCTTTCGTAATTAGTCGCGTCTCACCACAAATTTTGCCACTTTACGGTTTTGTAACCGATTCGGTTTGACGTTGTTTATCGACAATTATGTCATTGAGGTACACTTTCGTTTACTATACTTACTCTCTGCGATTGTTGGCTTTTTTAGGGTTCCGTACCCAAAGGGTAAAAACGGGACCCTATTACTAAGAGTTCGTTGTCTGTCCGTCTGTCTGTCTAGACTCTAGGTTGTAACTCAAGAACGGTAGAGAGTTGAAATTTTCAAAGATTGTGTGTATCTGTTGCCACTTGCCGCTATAACAACAAAAATACTAAAAACAAAATAAAATTTATATTTAAGGGGGGCTCCCATACAACAAACGTGATTTTTTTTACCTTTTTTGCTCTGTATCAATAATGGCAAAAGGTAGATATACTTACTTGAATTTTTCACAAAATAAAAAAAAAGTAAAATTAAAAAATAATATTTTGAATAATATAAGTACATTGTAGCTGAGTGTAAATTTTAATAGGTATTTTCATCGCTTAAATAAAAAATACATGAATTTTAGATTAAAAATTCATGTATTTTTTATTTATTTTTTATAACCAAATATAGTTCTTGCAATCTAAGAGTGCGCGTCGCCTTTATTTGTAGTTGGAAATGTGAATTGTGAATAGACATTTTCGTTAGCGTGCGTACCCGACGGAGCAGTCAGTAGCGAGCGAGCCATGTACGCGTGTATAGATATGGTCACTCACACAACTAAGGGCGACGCGCACTCGTAGATTGCAAGAACTATACCATAATATCGCATAAAACTCTTTCTGACTGTTCATGTTAGTCAGTCGAGGGGACATGATGATGAACTAGGTACAAAAGTAATAAGTAATAACTAATAAACCATCTGTCTGGTCCAAAAGTGAAAGCAACAAGTGTTGTTGCCGGTTATTTAGAATCGATTTAGATAAAAATGCAAAGGCTACTCACGACTTAGAAAGAAACTTTGGTACTTGTAGACTGTTCATACCAATAATTTTATTAGGTGAAGGCCGCAAAGTTCCTTTATCGCGCGGGAACCGTACATTTTTTCGGGGTAAAAATTATTGTTTGAAGTCAATCAAGTCCATTTCCGGGACTTAAAGTATCGCCATACCAAATTTCAGCAAAATCGGTTCAGAGGTTTGGGCGTGAAGATGTAACAGGCAGACTTTCGCATTTATAATATTAGTATATACATTTCTGTCTAAATATCTTATCTCATAAACTGGTCATTACTTAATCATTACTTCTACCTAATTAGTTAATTTCTCAGAAGTACCTACCTAATAACTACAAATACGTTAAGGGCTTAGGACTTAACCAGTAGGGAGTCCAGCTGTGGTCAATTACTGCGATTCTACAGGAAGACACAGCATACTGTAGTAAAACCCGAGCATTCTGTATAGTAGTAATGAGTTCCTGTGTGAATGGAAAACCGGTTGTGGTGGTTTTAAAGTGGCTAGTGAGTATATTTTTTCACCTAGGTAGAGATATATACATACCCCCTTACTAATAAACGCTGTATAAGCTTTGAATAGTTATACAGTGTTTTGTCTTCTTCAATCCAATTAAAAATGTCACTTGAGTGACAGAAACAAAACACTGTATAACTATTCAAAGCTTATACAACGTTTATTAGTAAGGGGGATAGTGGATAGAGTTAACTTAGTGATTGTGGAAAAGGGTTAGAGAATAGAGATTGCTGAACTGTGAAATAGTAGGTATCGATTTACGTACCCGGTACTGCATAACTCCAGGTAGCAATCTGGAGTTATACAGCCTTCCAGAAATATATAATTTTACTGTACTAGGTAGATGTAGTCAAAAACCTCATGGCGACCTTTCACGCCCTTATTTTGGATATAAATATCTAACTGAGCAATATAACTTTTGAATTATTGAATTATCTATGTAAATACCCAGGTAACATTGAGTCTTACGTGCTTACAATCTTTTTACATGGCCTAGTATATAATCTGATAAACTCACAGACACAACACCCAAATTATGGCTAGACTTCGTTGTGGAACATGCACACAGAAAGAGCATTAGAATCGAGATAGAAGATAAAATGTAGGTGGGTTATAAAGACGATGAACGTCTCGCATTAGGCAATATCATTTTACATACAAAATCCATACATACAGCGTATTCCAGCATAAGATGTAGGCTACAGTATCGCCTAAATCTCGGCCTACGCGCGCCCACTCACGTTCCCACAGTAAATGGCAGAACCGTCGCGCTGCTGTGATATTAGAAAATTATTAGGGTATTAAATATAAGTATCCGGTTATGCTGAATATTACTATTTGATTTGTTATGGATGTGTGATTTTCGAATTACCCACAGTAATCCAAATATTCTGAAGAGTGCAGCTTGAAAAAAATGGTTAAGAACCTCTACTCTACATCATATTAGATAATATAATATTATGTTGTATCCACTGAATAGTACCTACTTATAACTCTGTGGTTGTATCCAAAATAATCAATTGAAAAAACAAACAAACAACTACCTATTTCATAATAGTGTAGGTAGGTACGTCTATTGTCAATTATTGGTTCCTAATGATTTCATTAAGGGTTTAATCTCATTTTCCCTATCTGAGGTGAATGACCTATTAAGTTTTCTTGAAGAGTAAAGTGTGTGAAGTGCTCCAGCTAACAACAATACTGATGTAGATATTATGAATTGTAGTCAAAGATTCGACGATTATCACTCGCGCCATGATTGTTCTAAGATATAGGACATGATAGCAGGCGACCTACTAAATAACTAATGCACGTATTAAATGTCCTATCTTATCAGTTATCACTCTTTCTCAACTTTTGTAACTCAATTTGTTTCATACCGCGTGCGACCTTGCATTGATTTCATGAGGTAATTTCTAAACTCGAAGGACCAATAAAAAGTAGAGATAGAGTTTTACGAACGAAAGACTGAGGCCAGTTTTCATTCAAATGTTAGTTAAACTCTGCTTAATCCTTCAAGCCCCATAAGGGCACCGGTGATCGCGACATCAATAGAATACAAAAGAATTTCCAAGAATCCGCGATCGAAGGATTAAAGTTACTGTACGGACCAGTAACTTTAAGCAGAGTTAGAGCTACTTTGCTTTACCTTCCATATGTAATTATTATATTTATTGTAAATTATATATTATTATATTTATTGTAAAGCAAAGTAGCGTAGTTTTAAGTGTTAGCGTAAGCGCGTTTATGTGATCTCAGTTTTATCAATAGTAAGCGCTATCTGGGTTTTTATTTGATCTGAGCTCCGATGTAAACTATAACTCTCATCAGTAAATGCATACGATTTAGTATCTCTCATAGAGGTCC
The DNA here is from genome assembly GCA_937595015.1 of Polyommatus icarus. Lineage (NCBI taxonomy): Eukaryota > Metazoa > Arthropoda > Insecta > Lepidoptera > Lycaenidae > Polyommatus > Polyommatus icarus. The sequence continues at coordinate 25,244,566 of OW569321.1, forward strand.
TACAGTGCTGTCGTGAGTAACATCAATCTGAAAGACGTGCAGCCATATAGGTTCATACAAACATCCTAGACTTCTAATCAAACCGTTCCTATTTAACCCTAAACGTCACTAGGCTTCTGCCACGCCGCCCGCCGTTGTCGCAAAGACCATGATATCAACTCATCACCGCCAACTTCCTGACGGCTGGGCTCCCGAAAAATCTTTACTACCGCATCCGTAGTGGGATGTAAAAACGTACCGTAAATTTGAATGGGCGTAATGTGGGCCGCGTAAATATTTCGTAGTCGGGTATCGATCCGGCGGGCGGTCGCGTTGGCAACCGTCTGGCGGGAATGCTCTAATTGCCTCCAGCCTACCGCCTACGTCATTATCCTGATTTAATTGTGCACTCGAAAGGTTTGCGATTCCTGGATCCCTGTGGATTGCTAGTCTCTAATTGCTAGAGGAAGCTACGTGTAAAGTATCTGTAGCATAGTACAATAACTAGTTGCAAATGACTGCAATATCTAAGCCATTTAGGGTTCAGGTAATCAATTCTGAATAACTGAGGTTATTCGATTTTCTGAATAACCTCAGTTATTCAGAAAATCACAACGTGACCGTCAGTTTTCGCCGGGTTTCTGTGAGCCCATGGTTTTCACTGTACTCATCCTCATGTTACTCGTATGTGTCTATAATATTGTACACTTATGCACAGATGAACGCACGTAAACTTGGTACTTGGTCTTGGTCAGTTACTATAATATGTACTTGGTGCTATTCATACCCGAGTCTGTAGCCAAGACGTTTTCTGTATCACTTCCTTAAATAGAATAGCCGTTTAAAATGTATGAAATTGGAATTGACATTACAGTACCCGGCGATAAATATTGCACATCGACCTTTGGAAAGAGACAGTCGGCTAATTTCGGTTTTGTAGAGCGTTATCTCTTACGCACGAAATACAAAAAGTCCGGTATATATTAGGAGCTGTTAAAACAATTATGGCTTGCTTCTTTTGACAATTTTATTATTCTTTGTATAAAATACACCAAGTTTTCTATAAGTTATGGCTTTAGGTTCGGGTAAAATAAAATAAAAAAGGGTGTTCAAATTATGTTTACGTATTTAAAATTCTTTTGTAAAATTACAGCTGTAGCAAATTTAGGGGTGTTAACAACTCTAGATATATATTCTGAACTGGACGCGACTGCACTCTATTGAATTTGAACAACGACTGACATAATGTCAAATAGGTGTGTGCTACAAAGATAACGCTCTATGAAACCGAAATTAGCCGAATGTCTCTTTCCAAAGGTCGATGTGCAATATTTATTGCCGGGTACTGTAGACGAGTCGAACGTCAACTTCATATTAACGAACGCTACACTGAAATAAATTTGCTTTAGCAAAGTACCAATTTAGCTCGGCTAAAAATTATTCGGCTGCGTTCAATCAAGTCATATCTAAAATGTCCAATAAAGCTTTGCTAGGATTATACAAGCAAATATTGTTAAATATTCTTGGCTATTATTGTGGGGGACCAGCTTGCGCCAATTCCCTACTTAGATCGCCTAGGTCAGCGATGAGATGTCTGTGGACTGTGGGTGATGAATAATAACAACACTTTCACTGTTTGTCTGTCGTGCACATTTCTCCCGCCGGTCGCGCAGGCGACACTCCCGGTAGCACGACGATCTTCTTCGTGGGCCGTCGGAGAACGTGGCCGTTCGCGGTCTCCACGTCCACGACCCGCACCACGCCGTCCTTGCCTGGATACGTCCTCTTGATCTTCCCTCGCGGCCAGATGTTGCGCGGCAGGTTCGAGTCGCATATGATAACGACGTCACCCACCGCGGGATCGGAGCCTCGGGTGCGTGGCTCCCGCCGGTGATGCAGGAGCGGGATGTACTCCTTCACCCACCGTCGCCAGAACACGTCCGCCAGGTGCTGCGCGCGCTTCCACAGCTGCCGCGCCGATGTCTTCTCCTCCTCGAATCTTCCCGGTGCAGGTACATGGCAGCCCGACCCCAGCAATATATGGTTGGGGGTCAAGGCCTCGGGCTCCTCGGGGTCAACCGAGACATATGTAAGTGGTCTCGAGTTGATGATGTTCTCCGCCTCTACGAGTAGCGTGTAGAGGGTCTCGTCGCTCGGGCGTTTCTCGTGCAGTGTGACTCGTAGGGACTCCTTCACGCTCCGCACCAGGCGCTCCCACGCCCCGCCCATGAAGGGCGCAGACGGTGGAATGTACCGCCAGCTGATGCGGCGGGCGTTGACCTCGTTCTTGTACTTCTCCCATTCTTCTTGTAGCTCCTTTTCGGCGGCCTTGAAGCAGGTCGCGTTGTCCGACCATAGTTCAGTCGGTTGTCCTCGTCGCGCGACGAACCGCCGCAGGGCTGCGATGGCGGAGTCGGCGCTGAGAGATGTCACCACCTCCAGGTGGACGGCCCTCATTGTGAGACAGGTGAAGAGGGCCACCCATCTCTTCTCTCGGTGTCTGCCCACGGTGACCTCCACAGGGCCGAAATAGTCAAGCCCCGTGAAGGTGAACGGCCGCGCGTGGTGCGTCAGCCGGGCGACGGGCAGATCGCCCGTGGCCGGACGCGTCGGCTTGGCTCGGCGTATGCGGCAGGCCAGGCAGGCCCGGACCACACCCTTGACTGTGGGGCGTATCCGGGTCACCCAGAACCTCTGCCGGATCTCGTTCACGGTAGCTTCCACCCCGCCGTGATGCATTTCTTCGTGTACCTGTTGGACATATAATTTCGTGTACCTGTGACTGCCGTCCAGGATAACCGGGTTGTTGGTTTCCCGGCTGATGTCTTCTGCGGCTGCCACTCGACCCCGCAGCTTGATGAGGCCCTCGTCAAGGTGGACACTCAGCGAGGCGAGCCGATCTCCCGCCGCTGGGGGACGGTTTTCTTCTATTCGTTTTCTTTCTTCACTGTAGGATTCTTCTTGCATTCGGCGCAGCCAGAGTGCCTCGGCACGAATGAGGTACTGCGCGTCGAGTGCGACGTATTTTCTTTGCGCCGACGAATTTATTCGCGGCGCCGATTTTTCTTTCTTCGTTCGCTTCGAGTCCCAGGCCGCATCCTTTTCTTTATTCTTCTTTGTTCGTTGTCGTACAGTTGCCACGGTTTCTCGCGGGCGACGACAGAGGTCAATGAACTGCAGTACACGACCTGTAGCTCGTATTAACGTCTTCCATTTTCCTATACGATTGATATCGGGTAAACTGTCTTGTAACGCGATGTGTTGCGTGACAAAACATTTTTCTTCACCTGTGTTCGTTTTTTCCGCCGGTTTTCCTTCTTCCGGCCAGAATTTTTCTTCTTTTTTCAGGAATTCGGGCCCGCTGAACCATCTGTGGGCGGCGCCGAAGTCTGTCGGGGTGGCGCGCGTCGCGTCGTCGGCCACGTTTTCTTTCGTCGGCACCCATCGCCACTCGCTAACTTTCGTCGTTTCTTCTATCTCGGCGAGGCGGTGCGCGACGAATGTCTTGTAGGCTCGCGGCTCGGCGCGTATCCACGCCAGTACGGTGCGGGAATCGCTCCAGTATGTTTTCCTTACCAGTTCGACTTCTAGTTCTCTCTCCACAGTCTTCGCGAGGCGGGCACCCAGCAGAGCAGCTTGCAGCTCCAGGCGCGGGATGGATGTCGGCTTCAGCGGGGCTACGCGGCTTTTGGCTGCCACGAGCGCCGTGTGCACTGCTCCGTCCTCGCGCGCCATGCGAATGTACACGGCTGCGGCGTAGGCCTCTTCACTCGCGTCGACGAAAGTATGCATTTCACTTACCATTTCAGGTTGCAGGTTGTAGCAGCGCGGAATCTTTAATTTTCTTACTTGTTGCAGGTCTCTTGCCCACGCCGTCCACTTGGGGACGAGCTGCTCGGGTATGGGTTCGTCCCACCCGGTGCCGTACCTCCAGGTCTCCTGCATGAACTTCTTGGCTGGCATGGTGAGCGGTGACAGCAGTCCCAGTGGGTCGAAGAGTGACATGACCACACTGAGGGCTTCGCGCTTCGTGGGGGCCCTCTCCTCGCTCATGATGGCGTGAGGTATCTTCGCCTCGTTCAGGTTGAAGCGCAGCAGGTCTTCACGTGCCTCCCACCATATTCCCAGCGTCTTGTCTGCACAGTCTTCTCCCACAGGAACCTCCTTGGAGTCTCGGTCGTTTCCGAGATGTCGGCGTAGGGCTGCGCTGTTCGATGTCCAGCCGCGCAGCTCGAACCCGGCGTGCCGATGGACCACATCGACCTCCTGCGACGTCTTCAGGGCTTCTTCTTCGTTCGGGAAGCTGGATATGAAGTCGTCCATGTAATGGTTTTTCTTTATTTCTGCTACGGCACGCGGATATTTTACCTGGAATTCTTCTGCGTTCTTGTTTTTCACGTACAGAGCTGTGCACGGCGACGACGTGGCTCCGAAGATGAGCGACGCCATCTGGTACTCTTGCGGCTTTTCTTCTCGTTCGTTTCCTCTCCACAGGAAGCGGAGTGCGTCCCGGTCTTGTTCCCGGACGCGGATGCGCATAAACATTTCTTTGATGTCCGCGGTTACCGCCACAGGGTGTCGACGGAACCGCATGATGACTCCTGGCAGCGACTGAAGAAGGTCAGGGCCGGAGAGCAGCATGTCATTGAGGCTGCGGCCATGGGATCTGGCCGCCGCGTCGTGTACTAACCTTATTTTTTGTTTCGCTGGGTTGCACACGGCGAAGTGAGGTAGGTACCACGTCCTCCCTGCCTTAGGCGGCCCCTGGGCTGGCACCGCGTATCCAGAGTCCAGTAGGTTGCTTATTCTTTCTTCGTATTTTTCTTTCAGGCCCGGGTCTCGGTCCAGCTTCTTTTCCAGGGACCTGAGACGCTTCCAGGCGTCGTGGTAGTTATTGGGAATGACTTCCTTCTCGTCCTTCCAGAGCAGCGCGGTTTCGAAGCGCCCATCGGGAAGTCTTCGACTGGTTTTCTCGAGTATTTCCAGCGCACGCTCCTCCGGGTCGTTCTTCTGTTTTCTTGCTTCGATCCCGAGTGATTCCAGGTCGAAAAACCTCTTCATCATGTTTTCCATGTTATCTTCTGTCTTTTCCTCCTTTGTGGCTACTGTGTGGCCACAGAAAGCTACAGTCTGCGTGTGCGACGACCTGTAGCCGTGCAGCACCCAACCGAGTCGCGTATGGGATGCGACCGGCTGGTTTCTTCTCCCTGTCTTCGTCTCGAGGGCCAGCAGCAACTCCCAGTTGTCTTGGCCCAGTAGTATTCTCGGGCGCGCATTTTCATACATGAGATGGTCTTCCAGGCCCCTCAGGTGCGCGCAGTCGTGCAGGTCTTCCTTGCGTATTTTCTGCGGCGTGAACAGCAGCTTTTTCACTGTTCTGGCACTGCCCACGCCGTACTCCTCCTTGCAGTGGCGCCCCCTTATCTTGAAGCTTACCTTTTTGCTGTTTTCGTACTTCTTTGTATCACTGAGGCCCTGCACCCACATGTCGTGGCGAGGCCCGTCCAGGTGGAGGAGTTCCGCCAGGTCTTCGTCGATGAGTGTCACCGTGCTGCCGTCGTCCATGAGTGCGTAGGTGTCTATTCTGGTGCTGTTCTTCCCGAAAACCGTGACCGGCGCAACCTTCAGAAAGGCCTGTCTTTCCTGGATGCAGTTGGTGCTGCTCACTATCTCCACGGCTGCCACTTCCTCCGGTTCCGTGGTCTGTGGAGGTGCCGTCGGCTGTTGCTGGTCTGCTGGTGGCCTGGAGTGGTGCAGCAGGTGGTGGTGTGCCATGCCGCACCCGTTGACACTGCACCTTTTTGCCCCGCAGCTCCCTCGGCGGTGATTGCTCCGCAAGCATTGGAAGCAGATGCGGTTCTTCTTTGCCATGTTCCAGCGCTCGTTCACAGGGGCCCCGATGAACTGCTTGCACTCAGTCAGGTAGTGCTCGTTCTGGCACATCGGACACCTTTTCCTGCCACTTACCTCTGTGGCGAAAGCTCGTTCCATTTTCCTTCTCTGGGGCCTCTCCGGGTGAGGCTCGGTCTCCTCGGGCAGCGCGTATGCACTACATTTGTCGGCTTCTTCATTGAGGAACAGGGTCATCTTCTTCAAGTCCGACGTATCCTCTTTTCTTCCAGCGGCAAAATCGTACCACTTGTTGCGCAAAATGGGCGGCAACTTTTCTACAATACTTTTCACTAATTCAGGATTAAACATATAGTGTACCTTTTTAAGTGTTTCCAGCGTGGCCACCACATTTGCTATTTTGTTAGCAAATATGCAGAGTTCGCGCGGGCTGTCGCTCAGCCTGCCCAGCGCCTTGATTTTCTGTATTTCGCCCATCGCCAGCGTGTCTGGGCGGCCGAATCTCCTCTCCAGCGCCTGGATGACTGCTCGCGGCTCCGGTTGGCTGATGAGTAGACTCTCGACCGCTTCGAGGGCTGCTCCCTTGAGGCTTCTTCTTAACCTCATAGTATTCTCGGTGTGCGAGAACATTTCTTCTGTTTCGTAGTACGCCGCCCTGTAGCCGAGCCACCCCGTCGAATGTCCGGCGAACGGGGGAAGCTCCTGCAGGAACCTGGGGGCGTCTCTTGACATGCGAACGGCCTGTGTGAGCGCCGCCGCCAACGAAGTGATGTCGCTGCTTTTCTGCTTTTCTTCAGTTTTTCTGTGTTCCGGTTCATTTTCCGAATTTTCATTTTTCTTTTCTTCACACTGTTTTCCATTTTCCGCGGCCGTCGGGTTACTGGTTTGCCCGTGCAGCCATTCTTCCACCATGTCCGTTTCCTTTTCTGCTACCTCGTTTCCCTCCTCGTCTTCGCAGGTCAGCATGGCCTTTTCCCTGGCCAGCTTAGCCTCTGCGAGCGCGAGCGATGCACGTACCTCTGCCAGTTTTAGTTCCGCCAGCTTTTCCTCAGCTTCCAAAATTTTCCTCCTGCTTTTCTTTCCCTGGAGCACACGCTTCTTCTGTCGTGAGTCCTCTTCAATCGCTGTTTCCTCGCTGGTGGCTGTAGAGGTCTGTTCCGTCGAGGTTTGTTCTGTTTCGGACGTTTCGGCGGTTTCCATGTAGTTTTCCATCTCTGCTATGACCGGTGGAGGCGTGGGGCGTGTCGATGCTCCGCTCCTCGTCTGGACTCCGGTCTGACTCGCTCGTTCGGCCCCATCGGCGACGCTCGATGCTCTTGATTTGGACATTTTCACTGACCGCACTGGCTTCTATTTTCCTGGACGTAGAATCCGGCTTTGCGAAGGACCATGCAATGTGGGGGACCAGCTTGCGCCAATTCCCTACTTAGATCGCCTAGGTCAGCGATGAGATGTCTGTGGACTGTGGGTGATGAATAATAACAACACTTTCACTGTTTGTCTGTCGTGCACAATTATTAATAAGTACTTATCAATTTCTAAATGGACAACTCGGTAAATAGTACCCTTACCGAATTTGGTTCAAAACAGACAAGCTTACGTTATTATTTCATGATAATTAAATTATTTAATTTTAAACATAATCACAGTAGGCTAAAAGTTACAACGAGTTCGGTTATAAACAGACAACGTTACATTGCTATTAAATAAGAAGTAAGTTGCTTAATTTTAGACATAATCACAGTTGTCTAATATTTACAACGAGTTCGGTTAAAAACACACAAGGTAACATTGCTGTATTATGTTAAGTACGTTACTTAATTTTAAACATAAGTTTACATGGCTAATATTAAGTAACTCGCTATGATGCATACAACCGTGTTGCTTAGTAAAGGCAAAGAAGGCACTCATCTATTGGTAAATAAGCACAACTCGGAAATTAACAACAAAGTAAGCGAATACTATTTTTAACCGAGTAACTTAATAATAAATAAACAAGGATTAGGCTGTGGGCCCATGTGAAGCCGCCAAATTCGGCCATTTGTGTCAAATCACTGCAGCGTGACGGACGTGTCGTATTGAAGCGCCGCGGCCTCACATCTAGAAGACAGGTTAAACCATAAAGGTAATATACCTATCGGAATAGAGAAACAATCCCGACCTGTCAAGCTTAACCAAAATTTGATTTACATCTGTGTATACAATTATGTTTACGTGTGCGTGTCAGTGATGTACAAACATCTTGTAATTCGACAAAATATCGATCATGGAATAATAATTGTAAGATTGTAAACATAATGCCGGCTGTACATTCTCGCCAAGACACAGCGAGGCGGCCCGAGTGCGAGAGTGTAAAGCCGGCTGTACACTCTCGCCGAGACACAGCGAGGCGGCCCGAGTGCGAGAGTGTAAATGGGTGCGCTCGCCTCGTCTCGCCTGTCTCGGACCCTCTCGGTCCGTTGTCGGTATATTGCGCCCGAGACAAAGGGTCTCGCGAGGAAAACGAGCGCACTACTGTACACTCTCGCGTCTTTCAGTACTAGTTTCGCCGTTGGACAGTGTAGAACAGAAAAATAACAATAATAAACGACATTATCAGTCATTATCTCTGAGAAATAAAATTAAATATAATTATAAATCTTTGGATTACAATGATATCTTTCGATGCATGGTGAATGGTGAATGGTCGTTTTCGTCCATCTTGTCTGAGTTCTTAACTGCGATTGAACTAAGCGAGAATGTACATGATCGCACTCGGGCAAGGGGCTCTCGCATGAGACTCTCGCCCGAGAGCTCTCGGCGAGAGTGTACAGCGGGCATAAATGGGTGCGCTCGCCTCGTCTCGCCTGTCTCGGACCCTCTCGGTCCGTTGTCGGTATTTTGCGCCCAAGACAAAGAGTCTCGCGAGGAAAACAAGCGCACTACTGTACACTCTCGCGTCTTTCAGTATTAGTCCCGCCGTTGGACAGTGTAGAACAGAAAAATAACAATAATAAACGTCATTATCAGTCATCATCTATGAAAAATAAAATTAAATATGATTATAAATCTTCAGATTACAATGATATCTTTCGATGCATGGTGAATGGTCGTTTTCGTCCATCTTCTCTGAGTTCTTATCTGCGATTGAACTAAGCGAGAATGTACATGATCGCACTCGGGCAAGGGACTCTCGCACGAGATTCTCGCCCGAGAGCTCTCGGCGAGAGTGTACAGCGGGCATTATAAAATGAGATAAAATAAAACTGCATAAATAGATATAATATAATAAAATTGTAATTTTGAAGTAAAATGTGACTTTTCTTCTAAATGCTTGCTGCATAATTAAGTATGCATGAATTTTTCTTCGGAGTCCAGTTTGGACGATTAATTATTTTAAGCCATGAATTTCTGGTATCCAGGTCAGCAGGAAATCTGAAAAATTGGCCAAGTGTAAGTCGGACTCGAGCATGAAGGGTGACCGGTTTCAACCGGGCATTTTCTAAAACCCGGTACGATACGACACGACATGTCATGACACGATTCGACACGACAGGTTACGTCACGTGACATCAGTACCTACACGACACGACACGACTTCACTAGACCCTATTAATTTTCAATTCACTCTCAATGAGCCTACTGAGCCCTTTTATTTGATGCCCATCTTGCAGAAGTGCATTCAACTATTTCCCTATCTGGGATGAGCAGCCGTATTGGATGTAGAATGACATTACATCTGTGGAAATTTCAGAAGTCTATTACTATAGTGGTTCTTGTTATATAGCCTGAAGACAGACAGACGGACGGACGGATGGACAGACGGACAGGCAACGAAGTCTTAGTAGTAGAGCGGGCTGCGGGACCCCACTACTAGGACTTAATTTTTACCCTTTGGGTGCAGAACCTTAAAAACGATAAATTATGTATGATGGTATATTAATATACTTAAACTAATTATAAACTACGGATGAGTATGTTATCATTTCAACATTCCTAGATAATTAGTATACTTAACTAAAAAATATTTTCATATCGACACAACTTATCGATAACTTGATGCAGCCCTAGTGTAAAATAGATGAAAATTGTTTACACAAAATATCCTTAAATTGTGTACCATGGCTAGTCAAGTTATGTTTTCCATATAATTAAACATATACAGAAGTGAACACGGACGTAAAAATACCAATAACTCGTAGGGAATTGGCAAAAATAAACTTAAAACTAGGTCCTGTCGATGTAGAATAATTCACCTGTGAAATGAATATTTGTCCGGGTTTTTTCGATGTGTGGATCCAGAATAATTCCACAAACACTTAACCATGTTTCTAGAGCAGTATTTCTAAAAATTATTCATTATTTAACTTAAAATCACAATTTTTCTGAGAGCCCAAATTGACAACGATCGGCCCAGGGGCAGACAGACTGTCAAACGAATGAAAAAAAAGCTATGCAACCTCAAATCACGCTTCTCTTTCTACCACGCAGTGTTACTGATAGTGACATCTCGCTTGCTCAGGCCTTTGTTTCTCTATTCCGATAGGTATATTAACTTTATGGGTTAAACTTATAAATTTTTTCATCATTTTGAAGTGTTACCAAACTATTCTTGTTTCTGGATGTGGGGCGGCGTTTGCTATACATATCCATTGCATTTTTCAGGAGTTTTGAATACAATTAATAGTACCTAGTGCTATACTTAACCGCGGTGGTTTATAGTGACGTGACAAGTAGGTACCTATGTGGAAAGATGGATGAAGAGGTTGAAAATCTTCTTACAGCGTGGAACTTGGAAGAATATATAGAAGTTTTTAAAGGTACCAGACCAAATTCATAACCTGAAACGAAAATACAGGGATACTGGCGTAGTGGAGAAGCGCCGGCGAATTTCAAGGTTAGGGTCCTCACCTCAATCCCCAAGCTTACGTTTACCAGACGGACTAACTGATGAGAAAGACGAAGAAGACAAAATTTTATGGCTTAAAAATTCTACTGAACCTTGGACTGCTGTAGAACAAAAGTGGAAAGAAACCACAGAAACAAGGCTTATAGCTTCAAAAGAATTATCTATAGCTCAATACTTCGATGAATACGCTGCTCTGAAAAAACCGAAAGGATATCTACTGGTGAGTTCAGCTTTTTTCAATTTTTGGTCTCTTTTAGTTTAAATACTTTTGCATACTTACCTTTTTTTTTTGTTCACAGTTAGAAAAAGATTTTGAAAACCTTTACAACGGACAATACACCGTGATCACTGAAACCTTCCCCACAATCAAGCCAAAAATATTTGATTTGGCAAAGACGCGCAAGAAAAACAGCAAAGATAAAAATTTGGAGCTTCTTTTATCTTACGAGACAGGTAATTTTTTTAACTACATATAATTTTTTTATATACGAGGTACGGACCATACTCAACCGTTCTCGAGTTCAGTTAATTTCCGTGTATGAAAAGATGTATTTTTTTATTTTATTTATTATTATTATTTATTCAATAATTTATTGCACAAAGAAAACACATATTAGACTGGCCTGCCGGCTCAATGGGTAGTAGTCGCGGGTTCGAATCCTGCTTAGGACAAATACAAGGTGTAAACAAATTTCCTGACCATATTTTAAAAGATGAACCAACCCATGAAATTGAACATCTTTCCCAAAGAAACATGGGTCGAAAAACAAAAAAAAAATTTGGGTCAGCTAATTTGTTTTACACCTTATATTTGTGAGTGACAAACATTGATATTTATTCTGTGTCTCGGTGTTCAATAGGTATTTACTAATCTATTTATATCAGTATACGATACCCATAATAGTACAGGCTCTGCCTAGTTGGTGTCCCTGATGTGTGTTTGTGTGAGAATCTATCGCACGTTCTACCTTAAAATATTGTTATTTAATAGACATCCTATATAAAGGATAAATATCTGGTGACCGAGCTTTGCTCGGTTTTTTTCTTTTTTGGTAGGAAACATGCAGAAAACAACATTTTCTAAAAATGAAACCTAGCTAGATCGATTTTTCGCCCCCAAAACCCCCTGTATACTAAATTTCATGAAAATCGTTGGAGCCGTTTCCGAGATACAGAAAATATATAAATAAATAAATATACAAGAATTGCTCGTTTAAAGGTATAAGATATAAAGCAAACAATAGTATTTATTTATGAAGCCAATAATCTATATTTCAGGTTCAGAGGAGACATCAAACATAGCCTGTTTGCTGCTTATACCATCACTGTTAGCTGTCACAAGCATTCGGCTGAAAAACGCAGCAAAGAAGATTTGGCGACCTTCAAAATCAGAGGCAACGGCCGGTTTTATTCTTCATGTCAAAAACGACTCTGATATCCGTACTACGGTTAAAAGTAAGCAAACAAAATTTCAAGAGTGTGGGCTCACTGTGCAACCTTTTATAATAATTGTAGGTGAATCCCTCGACAATATCAAAACATACTTCGTAGTCATCGATGAAGTATTTTATGTCGTCTCAAATATATTGACTGCAGTAAGCTTGTGTTTTAAAATAATTTGGGTCGTCAACGCTCGGTACCCAGTGGAATGCCACAGTACTTGGATGTTTGTACAAAACGCTTTTTTCCAATTTAAAACGAAATTTGATAGCAGTTCAACTTCTGCCCTCACGCTTTTGGCCGAGTTAGGCTTTGATGGTTATGTATGGTATATATGGGTATATTAAAATGATTATTTTAATTTGTAAATTACATTAGGTAAGTTATATTTCCTATTTGATAACTACGTATCAAACATGTCGACGACTCTAGATGTTGACAATTTTTTAACTAAAAAGCATTTCCAGATGCTGGAATACTTAAAATGGCCTTGGGAAAAGACACATTTTATTTTATCTAAAAAGTGTTTTGAGTGTGGTTTTCTCACTGTTTGTAATAAAGCTCAACCAAAACATTTTATAATAGAAAACGAACAATATGTAAAGAGCTTATTGTACTTTGATTTTTTTTGGTGCAAAAACTGTTCACAATGTAGCATTTATGATCATTTTATCGACGACGAGTGTGAATTATGTTGCAATTAGATTAGTTGCATATAACGGTTGTGCTTGTCGAGTTGTAAGAAAATTATAGATAGATAATTACTTATTCATTTAGCTTCTATAGTTTTTATAAACTTTTGGCTTATCAAATATACAGGGTGTCAAAAGACCGCTTCCGATAACTTCGTGGGGTTATTATAGGGCATGAGATATATCCATTGGTGCAAGTAATTTTCTTTAAATCGCCAGTTTTTAAAATAGTCAAAATTTTCAACACGCAATGTATAACGCTGATGTAAATGGGCGATAGTATCGCGCGCCAGTGGAGCCCCGGCCCCCAGGCCGAGTCAGCCCCCACGCGCCGCTCGCGCCGAGTACCGCGCGCGCGGCCCTGCGCTAGACAAAACAGCTGATCGTGGTGTGCCACAGTGCCCTAGCCCGTGTGTAGTGAATAAACCACCAGTATTGTAATGATTATTAAATTACAATTGTTTTCACGATTTAACATAATGTTAGAATTTATTAATTACCGTTTCTTAGGTTATTAGTTTAAGTATTACTTATTACTCAAAAATACTCCGTTTTTACTTCCAGCCAAAAAGGAAAAGAAATCATAATAATTCACATTCGAATCAGTTGATCTCTTGAATCAGAAATTGTAAAAATACAACACTTACACAGTTACACCTATCTATGGAAAAAAATACTTGATAACATGTTCACTGACCTGTGATCAGCTGTCTGTTTTTATGAAATGCAGTTCGAACTGTGCTCACTGCTCCATGTAACTCAATGTAGATTGCAGAGTTATTCAACACGAAACAAAAGTAAATAGGAGACATTCCAATTCTTTACACACTTTTTACTGCACTGTTTAAACCGCACTATCGAAAACGATGTTCACCCCCGTTCCATAAAAGTTTACGAGTACCACAGATTACCCTTATTACCTTAAAATTACAAAACTTTAACAAAAACTTCACAGTACACGTCCAGCGCGGCGCGTGTTTACAGCCGACTGAACAAATGAAGAAAACACTTTGTAAAATAATAGGGATTTATCCCTGTGCATATTTTGAGTTATCGATAATTTTTTATCGATAAATTGTATTAATTGTTTTACATACGAGTACGTATTGATTACAGTCAAACTAAAAATAAGCAAATACCTACTCAATGTTAAGAATAGCGACAATAATTAAAATTTATTTAAATAATTAGGTATTATTAAAGTATTTTCATTGCGTACGTAAACGCGTATACGCATTACGCGCATACCTAGACGCGCAAACTCGTACCATAGTATAACAACCACTTTATCACGGTAATGTCGGTAGGTATCGAAATTATCTTGCAACTTGACTATGTATCCCGATAAAATTTTCTGAATTCATAACCTCATATTTCATAATAGAGTTAATTTTAAAAATGAGATTAGATCAACTAAATAATAGTTATTAACTTTTATTATTTAATGGTAATTTAAATATCGACAACATCGTTTTGAATGTACAACACTTAGATTGTCCTTGAAATGGATTAACGACACGTGACGTGCACGTGCGTCGTGCACCTGCAGAGCGGCGCTCTTTGTCGGCTCGATCACTAAAGACTCCGCCGCGGCGGCGTGCTTTTTGATCGATGCCGCCGTGCTTCGGTTTCTTTTGACCTCTTCCGAAAGCCGATACATAATTATTTTAACATTATTTTTAAAATTAAAATTGATTTTCTAATTTAGTAGCCATTTGTGCATTGAGGTATTAGGTTGTTGTTAGACATAAGTTTGATTTTTTAACAATTAGGTACTTCAAGTATCAAAACGTGGTAGTAGTTATTGTGTTATGTGTTAATTGATTATTATTATTCAGTTGTGTTAAGTAATTTACTGTATGGTGTGATAGATTTCGTTTAAAAAGGGAAGTGTTTTTGACGTTTTTGGTGGTGACTGGTCTTATTGCTTGGTGTTAAGGACTATTTTCAAAATTCATAAAGAAGTAAGAAACCGTCTTGAACTCAACATTTTTCACGTAAGTTAATTATTGCCAGATTTTTGTGTATCATCTGTAATTTCGATTGATAAGACGTGACGATTGCGGATAGACAGTTCGTCCGCATTGGTTTCGTTACTTATGTACTTTTTAACGTCGAGTCTAAAAATCTTAGAAATTTGCCATACCTACTCTTGTAAGTTTTTACACATGCAGTTGATTACAGTTTTCTACATAAGTTACCATGAAACTTTTAACACTGCAAGTAGCCAAGATGAGGGGTTAGAGGTCAGTCATAGTGACCACCTTCATGGGTTTAAAGTTGGAAGGACACATCACACAACATAGATTAGGGTTTAGAACAGTTCTGACGTAGTGTATCGTCGCATACGACCTTTCGAGTTTCGACAGCGTACGTAGGCCGTAGCGTGAAGACATTGAGCGCGCGTTTTTACATTGCGATTTTTAGTAATAATAATAAAATTTAAAAAAAAAATTAAAATTATTTTTCTATGTGGTTTATTATCATGTTTAAAGGGTATTAATTATAAAAAAAAAATAAAAAAATAAAAAAAATAAATAAAAAAAACTACAAAAAAAATACATTTTCGTAATCAGAAAATGTAGTATAATCATACCCCAAAGTTATCGGAAGCGGTCTTTTGACACCCTGTATATGTATAGTAACTTGCTCACATTACCTTAATGGTTGTCTGTTTTTTATGTAAACAAACATTTGATCTTAAAACACTCAGGGTTCATTTTAATTTTAAACACAGTGTTCTGTGGACTCTACGAACAACGTCCGTCAAGTCAAGTCTTGACGTTGTTCGTAGAGTCCACATCCTGAGGATGCTCCGGTGTTGGAGCGAAACGCGCGTCGAGGTTTTCAACCTGCATGGTGGTGAGGGGCCTTGCACGGATTTGCCAACATTATTGCTTGTGTGGTGGTGGTGTTTGCAAGTTCTTGCATGTGAGTGTACGCATAGGCAGTGTGGGAGGAGGGAGGTGCTGTACGCATGCCTATGCGTGCACTCACTCATTTACTTAAAGGTGGAAGTTTATTTCGCGGAATATTGCTAAAAATAATAACAAACTAAATTTTGATCATTACTTTGCATATCATGTAAAGCCGTCAGATGAGTACTGCACTGTATTTTATAATTCATTGCTATCACCAATTCCAAATGCTTTGTGTATGTTATCTAATGGCGAACAGTATGTAATTTTAAGAAGTCCATTGTGAATGCATATATATTTTTTTATGTTTATTATGAGATATACAGATGTATCATCATGAGACAGGTCCGCGTTATGTCAGGGTTGTATGATATGAAATTACAGGGTGAAATTGAAATCATATGAAAAATCTTAAGGAGTGACTCAGACCACGAACCGGAACAACTTTCATTAGAGACAAAATCTACGGAACATCTGTTTCTTTTCGCTAGTAATGCAGAGAAAATTTCAGTTTTATTATGATTATACAGCCCTAATATTAAGCTCCGACTAAATTAATTTGCTTCTCTCAGACCTATGTTCCCATCGAGTGTAGACACGTTTGAGTCACCCCTTAAAAGTTTGCTCATGATTTCAATTCAAAACGGAACTTCAGTTTCGTTTCTTGATATTGTTTACGTAGTAGTATTTAAAAGCAGCATGTTAATTACTTAAAATGAGTGTTTCGTGTACGGAACAGAGTTAATTTGATTAACGGAAATAATTTCTTTAAAAAATAATGTCTTAGTTATAAGGGCGAAAATTAAAAATCGAACGTTAGTTGCGTTTTATGATTGTTTATTATATAATTAATTAAATACACACCTAGAGCCGCCATCACAAAAAAATTAAGTTCTCTCTCATTAGACAATTAATCAATAATCTAAGTTTATGTACCTCTAGATAATTTCCTACAGCTTATTTACGCACCATAAAATTTGAAATTTATATAATAGCTCGTAAATAAGCTGTAGGATAATATCTAGAAGCACTTAATAGCCTAATGTGAGAGAAATTAATATTTTTGTGATGGCGGCTCTAGCTATGCATATATTAAGACCTTAAGAGTTTAATGTTACTTGAAATGATTGTTTTGTGTCCTACTCAATAAATCTAATTTCATTAATTACATATTTTCTTTCAGTTTTCTTCAAATTTGGTTCACTTCACGAAAAAAATCTTATCTCTCCATGCAAAGAATATATCAAAATATCCAAAACTTACATCTTTAAGTTAAATTAGAACTTGCAAGTTCATTGAAATATTCGTTGTAATTAAAGTTATGGCAATTAATACCAAATTGGCCGTTTTTTAGCACTTTTACCCATAACTTTAATTGCAGTGAGTATTTCATTGAACTTGCAGGTTGTAATTAAACTTAAACATACTACCAAAAATGTGGGTTTAGGATATTCTAATATATTCTTTGCATGAAGAGATAAGATTTTTTTTGTGAAGTGGCGCTAGTTCCGCGGCACTACTCGCCTTCATATGTGTCGTTTGTATTGGTACTGGCAACAAACTATTTTAGTTATGGTTACCCAATACACTCGCTTAAGAATACAAAGCAACTTGGCTAAAAATACTAATCTTAATTGACTAGAAAGTACAGAGTATAGTAGTTGCATTTACCCAATAAACACGATTGACAGTACCCAGTAACTTGGCTATGTATACCAATTTGAATTGAGTAGAAAATACAGAGTATAGTAGTTGCATTTAACCAACGAACACGATTGACAGTACCCAGTAACTTGGCTATGTATACCAATTTGAATTGGGTAGAAGTAACAAAGTAGATTGGCTGTCCCTAGCCAATAAACATGATTAACATTATCAAGTTACTTAGTTAGTTTTACGAAGTAAAATAGTTGAGTCTACTGAACTATTATGCTAACACAACAAAGCACCTTGGCTGTGGCGACAGTTCTTCAACTAAGTTGGTTGTTGCTGTAACCGATTGAATTGATTTGTAATACTAAGAAGCTTGGGTATTGTTAACAAAGTAACTCGACTCACTATAGTTAAAAGGTTTGCTAAGTTTACTGAGAGGATAGATTAGTAACAACTAACCTTCGATACTTAATTTTACCAACTTACTGGGTTCATATTACCAACACACGTTAACAAAGTTGACTTGTATAATTTTAGCAACAAACTTTGCAGGCTCCCTCCGAAGCAAGTTACTCGGTTGCAAATAGCAATAACTTGTTTATTTATAGCCGTTACGTTTTTTCAGTGTAACGTCAATTCCATACATTTTGATCGGCGATTCAATTAAAAGAAGCGATAACGAAAACGTCTTGGTTAAAGGGCCTACTGCTCTCAAATCTCTAAGGGCCTGTTTCTCCACTTCCTGATAAAGTGCCGGATAGGCTATCCACAACTTATCTGACAGATACTCAATATTCCAAAAGTTGTGAATAACCTATCCGGCACTTTATCAGGAAGTGGTGAAACAGGCCCTAAGCGACGCAACACGCATGTCAATTGTACGTCTGATGTACGAATATAGAGTCCGCTTCCGACGCCTATTCCTTTAGGGACAACAAATAACAATACATCCACCATAAAGATAGCAGCTCCATTGTTTATTCCGTCATCGCTCGTGATATTGGTCGTCAGGGAAAAGGTGGTGAATTCAGAGATATTTGTTTTGAAAAGACCAATAGAGAGGTAGAGTCGATTATCCTATTTGTTTTGTTTGGGCACTCGGCTATCGTATATCAAAAACTCAAGGTCCGAAAAATCTAGTCGGTACTTAATGATTTGAAGCGCGTTGAAGTATCCTATGTCCTTTCCCAGGTCTCAAAGTATTTCTATACCTTTCTTCAAAATCGATTCAGCAGTTTAAGCGTGAAGAGGTAACAGACTGACTTTTGCATTTATAATAATTATTAATATGGGTAATCCATATATCTTATGATATATATTTATCTATACGTATTATAATATTTATGATTGTCCTACATAACGTTATCTGACATCCTACGCAAATATTTGAAAGTATCCTTTTACAAGGAATAAGCAAACGCTGGGGGTGGTAAAGGGGATGCATTCATATCTCTGTATTTGCTTCCGGACCCAACTATCGTTTCTCTTGTTTTATTTGTAAATAGTAGAGACCGTGTGGAGTGAGGGATCGTTTTCGTCCTTTTAAATTCGTGTTACGTAATAAATCTAATGTTTATTCGCTATTAAATTTCTATTTAATCGCTTGTGTTATGAGTTTTAATTATTATGACCAAAATATGTGCATACTAAATAGAGGATGTGTGGATTTAATGCTCTCATTTAGATTTTAGATTTATTGTTTTAATAAATACTAGCGACCCGCCCCGGCGTCGCACGGGCTTAAAATATATAGCCACTGAAAAAATTATCAAAATCGATAGCCTATGATCCTTCACGTGGTCTACTTCTTATCTGTGCCAAATTACATAAAAATTGCTCCCTAGTAGTTCGCGAGATAAGCCCTTTCAAATAATTTCCCCGTTTTTTCCACATTCTCCTATTAGTCTTAGCGTGATAAAATATAGTCTATAGCCTTCCTTAATAAATGGGCTATCTAACACTGAAAGAATGGGGATTGTCCATTTTTTTTTAATTTTGCTCATTACAAAAACATTTCGAGGAATAAGGTCAGTGATCGCTTTTCTGTATATAAACGAAAAAAATACCTATTAGTTACTTATATTTTTGAACAAATATGTTTAACCTTAGTTTGACCTTCAATGGCGTTAAATTAGCAATAAATTCGACCAACATTACGTTTCGAACTTTTGGTAAGCTTCTCGTATCAGCTTTCACATAATGATAACTTATATTTGACGAACCAGCCATTATAAATAAGATTGAAAGAAAAAAAAACATACTGCAGAGGTCAATTGGCCGCCGATGATGACGTCAGAGCGAAACTTTAAAAATTTATTGAGAAAAAACTAGCCAATGAATTTCAAAATTATTTAATTTATATTCTTAAAATACCCTATTCTAACGAAAAAAAATATAAAAAGTACATGTGATTTTTTTTGGACAATGCCCATTTTTCAAATCGGACCAGTAGTTCCTGAGATTAGCGCGTTCAAGTTAGCCCTTTCAAATAATTTTCCCTGTTTTTTCCACATTTTCCTCTATTTCTTCGCTCCTATTAGTCTTAGCGTGATAAAAAAAAGGGTAGCCTTCCTCGATAAATGGGCTATCTAACACTGAAATAATCATCAAAATCCGATGCGTAGTTTTAAAGATTAAAGGGAACAAAGGGACATGAGGGAAAAAAGCGACTTTGTTTTATAATATATGTATAGATATAGAAGTATCAAATTAAATTGTAAACATTACACAATTTTGTAATGCGTCTTTAGTCTAAGTTACGTCAACACTCAACTCACTCTATCAAAATGAGCCAAATTTTGACACTAGTATGGATGATCTAATGACCTCTGTAAAAAGCGAATAGATTAAAATCTGCCTATAATCGCTGGATTTGTTAATTACATCTAGGTCTCCTTGATGATGCCCCCAACTCCGTTGCGCCAAAATTTGTTTATCGCGCAGAAACCGTATATTTTTCCGCTATAAAAAATATCATCAAATATCATTTCCTTTCCCGGGACTCAAAATATCTTCATTTCAAATTTCCGCAAAATCGGTTTTGCTGTTTGAACGTAACAGACAGACAGACACACTTTCGCATTTATCTATGTATACTTATAAAATTACATGTTCTGACTGACTGACTGATTCATCATCGCTGAGCAAAAACTGTTAAAGTTACAGCCACGAAATTTGGCGAGTAGGGTTGTTTTATTAAGTAGACACACACTAAGGAAGGAATTTTGAAAATTTTACCCTGAAGGGGGTGAAATAGGGGTTGAAAGTTTGAATGAAAGTCCGTCATTTCTTAACTTAGGAAGATGAAACTTTGTTTTTGGATTACTAATTAAAAATAAATGAATACGTATTTAAGAGTTTTTGGAAATTATACCCCCAAGGGGGTGAAATTTGAGTTGAAAGTGTGAATGAAGGTCCGTTATTTCTTGAGCTAGAAACATGAAATTTTATGTTTGAGCCACTGATTAAAAATGATTGGATACGTGTTGCGTTTCTGGAAATTCTACCCCCAAGGAGGTAAAATAGGGGTTGACAGTTATTATACTATGCTAACCCGGACGAAGTCGCCGGCAACAGCTAGTAATACATATTAGTATGGATAGCGACTTTCATCAAAGACAGTAACGGTTAAAAATCAATCTTCTAATCCAAAGTTGGATACAGGACGTCCCGTACATTGTATTATCCCGTATCCCGGAAGACCGAATTCTCCGGGTAAAGTTTACAATAGCAGAGTGCTTCTCGCCCACGTTACGGGGTGGGAACAGCTACGTACGCAGTTTCGGGTGATGTAGATTAAACACGTTTTAATCGTATCTATTGGAAAAGCAAAGATTTATATCATACAACTTGAATCCAGAAAATCCTTAAAAACTGAAAAAGTATCTTCCAAGAATGTTTTAAATGGTGCAGTTTTGTGCTATTTTGGCCTCGAATAATAATTAATCATGATTGCGAAGTGTGTAGAATATAATATGTATTTGACTGTCCCAAAATACCGAGGAAAAAAATATACTAAGGGCCTGTTTCACTACTTCCTGATAAGTGCCGAATAGGCTATCCACCACTTAACTTGACAGATAAAGTATGGAGAATCTGTCAAAAATGTTATGAATAGCCTATTCGCCACTTTATCAGAAAGTGGTGAGCCAGGCCCTTAACATGAAAAATATAGTATCTGCCAGATAAATTGTGGATAGCCTATCCGGCACTTATCAGGAAGTGGTGAAACAGGCCCTTTTTAGTGTGCTGTCCCAAACTTTCATGTTTAGTAGTTGCATTTGTATAGAATATAGATATCAGATAGTTATCCCCATCTGTTCATCTGTTGGTATTTCATACAGAAACAAGCAGTCAATGGACAGGAGTGTTGACCCGCGAGATAACAATGCACAATGGTGGTCCGGTATGCGAGAAGACACACCAACTTAGAATTTGTTATGTCGAAACAACACCTCGAACTTTCTGGAATCTCGCTCGGACGAGTTTGTACTTCTAGATACTGTTATTGTTCAAAACCTAATGAAATATTCACAAAAGCGCCTCTTTCGTCCCCAATTTGCAACGTAATCCTGAGTTAACTAATATAAGACATAATGTAGTATGGGCCGCACAAAACAGTAAGATTGCTCGGCAACAATGGAAGGAAGACGCGCAGACCGCAGTATTCCATTTTTAAGCTTTTTCATAGCTTTTATCGACGACTTTGAGTGCGGCGACCGTCTTAAGAAATTCCGTAACGAAAATAAACCTAACATCCCCTACTTCGACCGATACAGCATATTAGCTCCGTAGGTACAGCGGTGCTCCATTGAAAGCCGTGCATCGTCTAACATCGTTTTAACGAAGTATTATTATATACAATCATTCAACCCCTATTTTAACCCCTTGGGGTTGGAATTTATCAAAATCCTTTCTTAGCGGATGCCTACGTCATAACATCTGCCTGCATGCAAAATTTCAGCCCGATCCGCCCAGTGGTTTGGGCTATGCGTTAATAGATCACCATATCAGTCAGTCACCTTTGAGTTTTATATATATAGCTAGTTGATAAAAAAATGCTATGCAATAGCTTTACCGCGGCAGTCCTCGAGTGCCACACCTATTTTTATCTTCCTGCTACGACGAGGAGTGAGCGGGACGTGCCTCGCACACGGTGATACTCTTTGGTAGAGATCCTCCTCCATTTTTACTTAGCAATCTTAGTTATGCCTTTTTTTAGGGTTCCGTACCCAGAGGGTAAAAACGGGATCTTATTACTGAGACTTCGATGTCTGTCCGTCTGTCTGTATCTCAAAAACTGCTATATCTAGACTTCTGAAATTTTCACAGATTGTGTATTTTTGTTGCCGCTATAACAACAAATACTAAAACCAAAATAAAATTAATAATCAAGGGGGGCTCCCATACAAAAAACGTGATTTCTTTGGGCTTTTTTGCTCGATTTCAATAATATTAACTATAAGACACTTGAAATTTTCACAAAATCCTTGATTGTATGTGTTATTTAATAATTAATAATAAATAATAATTATAAATTAAAATAAAAAATTGAGGGTGGCTCCCATACAAAAAACACAATTTTTTGCCACTTTTTTGCCTATTTATTCTCTTTATCGGTACGGAACCCTTCGTGCGCGACTCCGACTCGCACTTGGCTGATTATTATCTATGTAATTATTACTTTGATAATGCCCTATCGTGTAGGCGGCTATGACGTCATCATAGTGATGTATCATCCTTTGAAGTGGAGGTCAGTAGGTCACTTAAAGTTCACCGTCTGACCAACGCGCGACCTTTAGGGCTATTTGCTCTCCACTGTTCGATACTTGGATAGATATAAATGTGATAGGTCTAAATATAGGAGTAGATTGTGTAGGGTCAGGGAGGCTACAGCTAAAATTAAATTGAAGTAGAGACAAAGATAAATACTGACTCCTACACTTCATTAAATGTCAACGAATATTTATTAGAGGTCTCGCTTCTACTTTAGGCCATAAGGGATAACCATGATTGCGAAGCTACGAAGTACATAATATTATATTATGTACCTACATTCGTCATCGATCATGGGCAATATTTGTCAATAATTATGGACGTTTAGAGATTTGTAAACATTTTTTGGACAAAAGGAAGCAATATTTAGTAAATGCAGCCACTGTGGTCTATTTAAATAGACATAATATTTCATTGAAACCGTCTGATATAATTTATTCAATTTTCGGAATAAATTATGCAAATTCGTCGATCTACTCGCACTTAAACGCTGGCAAAGTGTTCGATCAGTCATTTCCTAATCGCAGCAAATTGAGTATGAATGTCCCAACTCCCAACTTTCACGGCGCTGCAGGAAGCAGGATATTATTTAAGGCTTATGCTTTGATTACGTAAAGGTTGTCAACGCACTTGTGGTTCCAGTGGTCAGTAAACATTGGACGTATGAAGAAGGAAATAACTTTAACATTTAAGGCCGTCCCCCGAGCAAACGACCTTGGCCATACATTTGCCGCGTTGCCGAGATCGCGCCAAAACCCTATTATTTTTACTTATCTTAGTTCAAAATTGTCCTAAAAAAAATTTAAAACGACAAATATGTAGTTTATGATATTGTCGATCTATTGGCGTGAGTTTCAAATAAAAGTAATTTGTAAATGCTAAGGGGATGCTGAATGTATGCTCGAATTTTAACAAATTGGTATTACTTTGGAAGCCGATATCATGAGTATAATAAACAAAAATAGAAAATTTAAAACGACGAAGGGAACGTTGATATACTGAAGATTATTGCTGTATTTTTATTATAACTTTGTAGCTTTCAGATTATGAGTTTATAAGGTTTTAAATACGGTCAATTACGGAGTCTCCGGACGGAACGCCCTTAAATTATAGCATCTTTTGCCCATTAGCTCCCTACAAAAGGTATAATAATAATAAAGAATATTACGCTAAGGTAGCAAGCAGAGGGCGCTACTAGCACATGCAGTAAATAATCCGACCAAAATCCGACATGTTGTACATATTGGCATAATAATATATTGACAGAAACCACCGTGCGTTTGTCGCGTAACTTTCTGCCGCGCACTGTAAAACTCTGGACCGAACTATCACCATCAGTATTTCCGGACGACCTGCAAACCTTCAAGAAGAGAGCGTACTCCCTCTTAAAAGGCCGGCAACGCAACTGCAGCTCTTCTCATGTTGCGAGTGTCAATGGGCGACGGTAGTTGCTTTCCATCAGGTGACCCGTTTGCTCGTTTGCCCCTATATTTCATAAAAGAAAAAAAAAACGGTGTCGAACGTGAACCAAAACTTTTTGTCTGTGCTGGTGCTGCCGTCTAAAAACATTGCAGTAATACATCCTATTATTTTTTAATCGTCAGTCATCAACTCATCACTCATTTTAAAATTGGGGCGTTTAGTCGCTATCGAAACATTTTGATTTCGAACTTGGCCATCAAAGTTCTTGCTCTAGTAACATCAGACGATTTTTTTAGGTTTGTACTTTTTCGACTTTAATTCTGCATTTTTCATAAAACAAACACAAAATGAAACGCTAATTTATGTATTCTTGAAAAATAAAGCGTTCAACATAGATTGTCTATGGCGTTCACAATCTGAATGAACATCAGTTTAACCATCAATAGTTGATACCTATCAACTATTGATGGTTAAAATAGACCGTTTTGGAGAGGCAATGAACCTTCATTGCCTCTCCAAAACGGTCACATATCAAAGTAACATGATTGGTATTAATGGTCACTGATAGGAGTAAATAGTAATTAAGTGGTCGTCAGATTGGTCAGTGACTCCATTGCAGCTGGTCGATAAGCGACTTCTGACCCTTATTGGGAGAGTAAGGCGCGTTACACACTTGCGACTGACGATTGGATCGAGTATGTTGTATGACTCCGAAAACTTATTACATCTTACGTGACATAATACTAATTACATGTCCTTACTAATATTATACGTATGCGAAAGGGTGTCTGTCTGTCTGTTACCTCTTCAAGCTAAAGCAGATGATGAAATATAATGATGCAATACGAATTTCGACGCAACGGATTTGCCAAAGGCATCATCTAGATTCTAAAAATATTTTTTTAAAAATTATTAAACGTAAATACAAATCGTTGATCAAAATGAATCGTTCAATTTGCACATTTAAATTACATGTGAAAGGGTGTCTGTCTGTCTGTTACCTCTTCAAGCTAAAGCAGATGATGAAATATAATGATGCAATACGAATTTCGACGCAACGGATTTGCCAAAGGCATCATCTAGATTCTAAAAATATTTTTTTAAAAATTATTAAACGTAAATACAAATCGTTGATCAAAATGAATCGTTCAATTTGCACATTTAAATTACATGACTGTAAAATTGGTACAATCTGGCGTCATGGCAATATGTGACATGGGTGGAACATTTTGAAAGTGTTGTTGGCGATTGCACAAAATGAGAGTAATGTTTATTCGCAATAGGTAATGAGTTTAATGCAGAGAGAGCGCGAAATGATATCAGCATCACATTAGCGGCAAGTGTTGTACTGACCCCGTTTACAATTATTATTACCTGTCTGTTTACAATCACATTGTTATCCGCCGTATTATACTCGTATGCATAGTTACAGTGATACATGTGTATAAAAGTCAAATTTTGCCCACTTTTGCATGCTTTTAGACAATGCATTTTGATCCCTTTTTTATGCCAAAAAGCATGAAAAAGTAACATTTTGGGCAAAATTTTTCTTTTATTCACTCTGGTTCTAACTTTGTCATGTATCGAAGGGACAAAAGCCTAAAGTGCATAAATTATCACTTAAATCACTCTGGTTCCTATGCAAATGTTATCATAATAATTAATTTGTTTTTATTTTCAATTGCCGTGTTTTAATGACTATTTTCTCTTTTCAGGTAAATACTCTTCATATTATTTCGCTCATTGTTCGTATAAATCACCACAGTGCCACTACTGAGATTTCCGTAAGTGAAATGTCTTATTGTGTTATGTAAATTGTGTGTGAATAGCTTGTTATGTCATTTGTACAGTAAATAATAGACGAAATACGGCGAAAAACTTATCAAAATTACATTATTTTCTGACAAGGTTAAATTTAGGTTTATTTTTTTGCTTCCATTTATTCCTTTATTTGGAAAAACTTTATTAATCAGTCTATATTAAAGTTAAAGATAATTATTTAAAACTTACAAAAGGGGTTTGGATTTTTTAATATTATGCATTAAGGACATTATGCGGTTATTTTAGTCCATGATCCATAATACAAGCGATTACGAACGTGTTAATATGGGATATTATCGTCTATGATCTGCCATGGTCGACGTCGATGTGCATGCTATCATAGCTTCTTAATCATGGTTTTCCATCATAGCCCTTTGACACATGCCTTTAAACACCTAAGCTACTCAGGAACTATTTAATAATTTGCGACAGATCTGTTTTATAAAAAGTCGCGCGTCTGTAATGAGCCTTATCGATATCAGTACAAGTGATTGAGTTGTATGCAGCTGCGATGCTCGTGGGAACACACCAACAGAGGTTGTGTTACAATGTTTTATGCTGTATGTGGAATTCAGCTACGACACTTATTCATGCTTTATTAATAACCAATGCAAATGTTATATCTTATATCTTTAAATGAGCAATTCTTGTATATAATTGGAATCTCGGAATCGGCTCCAACGATTTTCATGAAATTTAGTATATAGGGGGTTTCGGGGGCGATAAATCGATCTAGCTAGGAATCATTCTTAGAAAATGACATTTTATTCGTGTTTTTTCGAATACCGAGCAAAGCTCGATCAAATGTCTAGTAAATATTGAGCGAGGATTTGAACTCTACGAGCTAGCTTTATTTTTTGTTTAGATTACAACATTATAGCGCCTATTTTGTCCTTACAAGTTAAAACTTACTATGCAACTAAAATCACATCTCTGCGCCGCAATAAGGGGTCAATTGACGATTACTTAACTTTCATTTTATGTGAATTTGGGCGGATAATGTAGGTATGTACAGGAGTTTATGTTAAAAGTATCGTGTACGCGACCGTAGACATTTGATTAAACCACAGATACGTATTTTAACAAAATGTTATCTAATAACAATTCAATTTACACCCAACTTAACAACCAAAGCTCGGCTACTTTCAACTATTTTCGTCTGCGTCAGTTATGTAATTGTCTACGGTAGTTGGAGTGTCAGTCGTTCCAAGCCGGACGCCCTAGGGCTCCACACACTGTAGGCTCTGCCTGCGCAAACACCAGATAATAGTCAGCAGCTTGCAATCTGACGGTTGTAACTTTGTTCCGGTGTTTTGACGTTGCGTCCCTGACTCCTGACCTATAGAGAGATATAACTTCTTCACTTCACTTCTTAGGATTTTCAGTTTTCACATTAGATAACATTAAGTACACTGTTAAATTCAAGTTACCTAACTTAACATTAAATGCGGCCATTAGAGTTTGATTTGTGATTTGTGACTGACTCTACATTGAAATTAAATATAAGTACATAAAATTCGTATTCATATTAATATAACCTGCTAACCCTGCAGACTTTGTTTTCTTTAATAACAACACCAATTTGAGGTACTCGCTAAAACATTATAGTTTCTAGTATAATATGGTAGTTATATCAACTGCAGTGTCATCATAGCACGTTCTCTACAATTTTGTGCAACTTTGCAACTTTAAACTGTGAATATTTTCTACATCCAAATGCGGAGTAAGCTGTAGGTAACATAGATATTGGTGTCTGGCACGTGGACAATATTTCCGAGAAAATGGAATTTCATACAACGCCCATTTAAAGAAGTAGTTACATAAATGTATACAAATGAAGATTTTGACCCCCCATACATTATCTGTCAAACTCTCCATTAAATTAAAGTTTAATCATCATTAAATGTTGCTGAGAGCGGCAGTTAGACTTTTACGGTCTTACTACAAAAGATTTAAACACCCGTTGAACAGTTGATTAGAGAAAAATTCCATACAAAATTGTCTCAAAACAACTGTTCAACAGATGTTTAAATCTTTTGTGGTAAGACCGTTAAAGTTCTGTACGCTACACTCATAAATCCAAATTTAAAAATAATAAGTAATAGTGAATCAGAGCTGTAAAATCTTACTGCTGATTCCCTTAAAAACCCACACAACGTTATTTTTAGGAATAACAACAAACAACACTGAACACATACTACTACAGATTTTGTAAGACAGAAGACTCAACCATAGTACCTACTAGATAGTTGATTTAAGGTCGTCCCCCGAGCAAACGACCTTGGCCATACATTTGCCGCGTTGCCGAGATCGCGCCAAAAGCCTTTTTTACTTATCTCCTATTATTTTTACTTATCTTGGTTCAAAATTGTCCTAAAAAAAATTTAAAACGGCGAATATGTAGTTTATGATATTGTCGATCTATTGGCGTGAGTTTCAAATAAAAGTAATTTGTAAATCCTAAGGAGATGCTGAGTGTATGCTTGAATTTTAACAAATTGGTATTACTTTGGAAGCTGATATCATGAGTATAAGAAACAAAAATAGAACATTTAAAACGACAAAAGGAATGTTGATATACTGAAGATTATTGCTGTATTTTTATTATAACTTTGTAGCTTTCAGATTATGAGTTTATAAGGTTTTAAATACGGTCAATTACGGAATCTCCGGACGGAACGCCCTTAAGTACTAACTACTAAGTATAGGCTATGTACATAAACCTGTCGTTCCAGCTGCCTATTAAAGACTACCCATGGCCTTGGTTATTGTCTGCGGTGTTGTTTTCTGGACAACTGGTCACACAGGGTAACTTGAGCTCGCCTCTCAATGTCTGGTCTAAGTACTGTAAAAAAGGTTCACAAAATGGCGACTGACGGCCTACGATATAGTTTTTACGTTACATAGTAGTAGTTGTCTACTGCCGTATTAATAAAACATGGAACAAGATTGTAAGTCCAGTCTTGTTCCTTGTTTACAAATACTTACCTCTCCATGCGGCTGTTCGTCTGCCTTAGGACTTTTCCAACTAAGGTTTCTAAAGTTATTTGACAGGAGTTTATCTACTCAATAGCGCTTTTTATTAGGGTTCCGTACCCAAAGGGTAAAAACGGGACCATATTACTGAGACGTCGATGTCTGTCTGTCTGTCTGTCCGTCTGTCTGTCTGTCTCCAGGCTGTTAGTCAAGAACCGCTATAGCAAGACTTCTGAAATTTGCACAGATTAAGTATGTATTTCTGGTGCCGCTATAACAACAAATACTAAAAACAAAATAAAGTTAATATTTAAGGGGGGGCTCCCATACAACAGACGTTATTTTTTTGATCAAATCAAATCAAATCAAAATTGTTTCATCAATCAAAATCCTCAATAATTATATATGTGTACTTTCATATCAAATAATAAAATTAAAATAAAATAAACAATTAAGGGGGGCTCCCATATAAAAAAAACACAATTTTTCCCTATTTTCGCGCTATAACGCTACGGATCCCTTCGTGTCCGACTCGCACTTGGCCCATTATTTTTGAACATATTAATATCATCTTCTTTCCTAAAATCTGGCAAGTCGGATGAAAATTCGTGCGTGAAAAAGCGTGTAGACCTGCACTCTGCAATCGAGTGAGTCAACTCGCGATCGAAGCAACAATCGAGGTATGAGAATCGGACCCCAATAAAAGGCGCCCACTGTACATCAATTATTGCCTACGTGTGCGATTGGCGTGACGAATCCACTAAACTGTTATGATTATGAGTTTCACAGTGACCCTGACTCCGCACAGTCCATGACTATAAGAAATCGGTTAAGTTCGTTAAGTTCGAGTCGGACCTGCTCATGCGGGGCTCTGTACAAAACCACTTCATTATGATTGGTGTATGGAATCTCCTTCTGAGCATCCATACTAATATTATTAAGGGAGATCGCACACGTCACACTTTTTGTGTGATCGAGTCTGCGGCTTACATACAATCCGCATGGCGCGCGCCATCATATTGTATGGAAGCCGCAGACTCGATCACACAAAAAGTGTGACGTGCGCGATCTCCCTAAATGCGATAGTGTGTCGGCCTGTCTGTCTGTTACCTCTTCACGCCTAAACCGCTAAACCAATTTTGATGAAAGGTATGACGATACTTAAATGAGTCCCGGGAAAGGATATAAGATATATTTATTCCGAAAAATGTACGGTATGCCGCACAATAAACGAATTTTTGCGCAACGGACTTCTCCTCCTCCTCCTCCTCCTCCTCCTCCTCCTCCTCCTCCTCCGGGCGTCATCTAGTCTATTTTATTTCGTTTCTAGTAAGTATTTGAAATCTATAACAACGTAAATCTATACTATCTATGTATACTATATACTATAATAATATTATAAATGCGAAAGTGTCTCTGTCTGTCTGTCTGTCTCGCTTTCACGCCAAAACTACTGAACCGATTGTAATGAAATGTTGTACACAGATAGTCTAAAGCCTGAGAAAGGACATAGGCTACTTTTTAACCGGAAAAAGGGGTTGTAAGGGGGTGAAAATGCGTAAATTTGTTCAAATTAAGTTAGTTCCAAAAATCATAATAGATGGCGCCGTGCGTCTACATCGCGTTATCGCTTGCTCATGCATCTTTCTATAAGAGGTGGTACCAAGTTAAATAGCGTTTTTCGATTCTTGCGATTGTTATGCACGTCGATAATGAATAACTCACTACTCAGTACACAGTACTTTATCTACGCAGTGATGAGTGACGAAACCTTAAACCTACTAATGCTAAATAGTTTATGGGTAAAGCTAAAGTTGTGTAATGGGGGGCTAAATAATCTTTAGGTTTAAAAAATGAAATATTATGTGTGCGCACATAATATTTCATTTTTCTGCACATCCGTTTTTGGGTATTTTGATTAAAAGGGTACCAGGGTTTTAAAAAGCTTAAAGACACCAATTTTGTTGACACCGCGCGCTATAAACTGAAGTCCACGCGGACGAAGTCGCGGGCAACAGCTAGTATTATATATTTAGGTAAGTACCTCTGTCTGTGAAAATAAAGCTATCCAGCTAATAGCTGGATTAAGCCGCTTTAATCCCTCGATCGTGGAAAAACGAGACACCTTTCTATATTTTTTTATTATTGTCGTCGGGATCACCGGTGCTCGTACGGGATCAACGGTTCTTGATGTGTTAACTATAATTATAAATACTGCCTGATGAGTTCTGACGGACAGACAGATAATGGAGTCTCAATTGCGTTGTTACTTATTAGTTATTACTCTTAGGTACGGAACCCTAAAAAGTGTGGGTAATAAAAGCGTAACGTGATTGTCTTCGATCGATTACCCGATGTAGTGAAAAGTAATTGTACACCGCGCAGGAAATGTTTATGGCGCGCCATTATAGAGAAACTCGCCTCTACAGGTTTCTTAGGATTTTGTATGGTATATTTTTACTGTGTAGACTGTAGACTGTAGAGACTATAGAGCGGCTATACTCAACCTGTGGCCCGCAGGCCGCATGCGGCCCGTCGAGATTTTGTCAGTGGCCCTGGAGCCGAGCTTGTCAGCCTGGAGACAGACAGACGGACAGAAATCCAAGTAGTAGGGTCCGTTTTTACCCTTGGGTATGGAACCCTAAAAAGGTTGAGTACCACTAGACTAGAGTCTGTTTTTGCAGTGAGTACCTATACGAGTACATAGTATTAGGTCTAAATGTCTTGCTTTAATCATGTGGACTCTGTGTAGTGTTTAACTAATGATGGCATCAAAATCGGTCCAAAGTTATCATTAGCCTACCTACTCCAAACAAACCAGAAAATCTTTCCGCTGAAATTCGTCTAACGTGCCCAAATACTAAGCCAATCGAAATACTAAAGGGGTTCGAACATTTTTGTATGGAACCTGGCATATCTAGCCGCCGCCCGCGCCATCTTGATTTTTTTTTACATAAACAAACTTTTTTTGTTTAAGTGTCCTCTATCCAAATCACAGATATCAGGTTGTATTAATATCTCTATGATCCGAATATACCACTTTTATCGTGCTCGGAAATTTTGAAAAAAAAACCAAGGTGGCGGCGGCTAGATATGCAACAAAGGTTCGTACCCTTTTCATCAAAATTGTTTCAGTGGTTATACATAGCTTGAGCCTTGAATTGGTATTACAGCGATAGACAGGTGGAAAGACAGATACACTTTCGTATTTATAGTATTAGTAATGGTATACGAATAAGACCATAATTACAGTCACTACACTCTCTTCTATTCTATTTTCAATTTAAACAATGAATAAAATTCCACAAATAAAGCTTTTCTGTTCGTTCTGTATTTGAATAACCGCGTGTTCGGAACATAGAGATTTTTTTTTAATTCGTCCCGGTCGGGACAGGCAAAGGGAGCGTTGCCCATACAGCCATTTCTATGTTTTTCATCATCGTTTTCATGTATCGTCAGGTCTAAAGTCTAGTCAAAGTCTAAGTAAAAGTCAATACAGTCAAGGAGTCAAGTCGGTCGATTCAGTAAAGTGGTAGACGCTTTACTGAAACTTTCGATGGAGTTTTGGAGGGAACACAAAATAGCACGTTTCTGGATATTACATCACTTTCCTACACTTGTGCATGAACACGAATATCTAATGATTAATATTCTACCAATAATGATTAATATTCTACCAATAACATTAAAAACCCAGCTAACACAATTTTAGGAAAATAATACAAAAACACAACAGCACTCTTTCACATGCCCGCCAAAAACTCCGGAACATAGAGAACAAGAGACAGCTCTCGGCACATCTTCAGAATTGGGTCACACTACCGCTGTCATATTTTATTTCCGATTTTTTGAGCTCGCAACACGTAAATGTGGAGTTTATAGCTGGTCAGTGTTGTGCGACATATTATTTAAATTAGGAATTTATATACTGGGAACTTCGATCACTAATGTACAAAATACACAGTCTCATACAAAACCTCTCGAAAATCTGTCCCCGAGTAATAGAGTTTAATGAAGTATACATTTATCTAAAATCAACCTTAATTATAGTAATTATTAAAGATCTTTTTATAAAACAATGAACATTTGTGTTTACAAAGCAATAAAATTTTTACGTCCGATGCACGCTTCATACTAAATTCAACCATCCGCGTATATGATTTAAGTTCAAATTTGTATAGTGCCAAAAAAAAATCCAATTTTACGACCGAAATTCGCCGCTGGAACAGGGCGAAGTGAAGTATGAGTATTGAGTGGAGACGAACTGTTCAAATTTTTTTTGTTGATTGTAATTTGTAATAATTTTAATAGTCCATTTTTTTATTTTTCCGAAGTTTAATGTATAAAGTGAGGAGTAATTATTTTTTACTTGTAATATTATGTTGTTCTAATGTTATGTCTAATTTTATCATTAACCAAAATATACATAAGTGTACATACATTTTCCGATAGGCCACAAAGGACAACTCACATCACCCAACGCCCATACTTTTTAACCTACTTAAAAAATCCTTAATGGGAACTATATTTGATCGAAGATGGGAACATAATATTATTACCACATCTAACTGGATCTCGAGGAAACCTGAAAAAAATCCTCAATAAAAAAATAATAGTAATAGCGACTCCATCAAATGGAACAGAAACATAGCTTATAACCCGAACATTTCAAGTGGGCATGATAAACTACGATAAGTACCTTTAGTATGAGTATTTGCAATTGAGATGGTTTATACCTGGTTTTGATTTATTTACAACTTAATTTTAAAACTGTCTTTTGGTGATTTCTTAAAGAAATACCAATATTTACAATACAATTGTAAGAAATATATTAGGATAAAATTAATACTTACCGGAAATATGAAATTCCATCCTTTTTTTTTGGTTTTAGACGTATGATTTCTACAATTATTAAACGCGCACCGAGGCATGTTTCCCGGCGGAGCGTTCGAGCACTACTAAATCAAAAGTGCACCAGAATGTTGAGTTTGGTGCTCTTTTGGTGAGGTCGTTTTTTGCCGCGGATTGTGTATCTTGTATATTAGTGATCGAAGACTGGGAAACAAAAATGTAGGGTGACGCGCATCTGCTGAAGCTTAATCCAGCCAGCACCCATATTATGTATGTACTTTGATGAACATGAAAATTAAAATTCATTGCTTAAGGTCACAATTATTTTGACGTTTGAACTTTTTAGAACATTACAAAAAGTTGTACTTACTGTCAAACTTTTTAAATTGTTTCTAGTCTGCAGGTAAGGGTCAAGGTAGAGTTCGGGGACCTCAAACTATATTGCCTTGCTGTATCACATAGTCTTATTAATACACATAGGTACAATAAAACAACAAAGCAACGAGTTTTTATATTTTCATAAATGCATAGTTTTCGCGACGCTGTACGAAAGCGTACAGCAATGGCTTATGGTCCGTGAAAATGGTCACATGTTGGACCTCCACGATGTGCCGAAAGTGCTGTACACTTTCGTACACGGCCAAAAGTTCGCGATAGTACGCTGGCCACTCACACTGACGAGGGGTCAGTTTTTTGCTAAAAAATGCCAGCGGTAACCATTGCCCATCGACATGTTGCTGTAAGCAAGCACCGATATGCACACTCGATGCATCGGTAAATAAACCGAGAGGTGCATCGGCGACGGAATGGTGGAGCATTGTTGCAGATGAGAGACTCTTCTTACACTCTTCGAAATTTCGAAGAAGTTCTGGCGACCAAGGATACGGCTTCGAGCCTTTACTTTTAGTAGCAACCAGGGCGTTAATGAGAGGCGCTTGAAACTTGGCGGCTTGGGGAACAAAACGCCTATAATAGTTCAACATGCCGAGAAAACGGCGCATCCCCTGGACATTCTCAGGGGGCTTAAAATCCAACAGTGCTTGGACACGTTCCTGTGGAGGACGAGTGCCATCAGCACTGATGTGATATCCAAGGAACTTTACCTCGCTGACACCCAGGATGCACTTGGAGGGGTTCAACACCACACCATACTCCTGGAGACGCCCAAATAGTGTGCGCAGGTGCTCCCTGTGAGTACCCTCGTCTGGTGAAAAGATAAGGATATCGTCCACATATGGGAAGCAGAAATCAAGACCCCGAGTGACCTCATCGATAAAACGCTGAAAAGTTTGACCAGCATTTCGTAGACCGAAGGTCATAAACGGAAATTCGAAGAGGCCAAACGGAGTCGTGATGGCTGTCTTCGAAATATGATCCTGGAAGACTGGGATCTGATGGTATGCTTTTACCAGGTCGAGGGTACTGAACACCTTGGCTCCAGCGAGGTTATGTGTAAAGTCATTGATGTGCCTGACGGGGTACTTATCAGGAATGGTCCTGGCGTTCAGGGCGCGGTAGTCGCCACAAGGGCGCCAGGAATTATCCTTTTTGATGGTCATGTGCAAGGGAGACGACCAGGCGCTCTTGGAAGGTCTTGCGATGCCACTACGTACCATGTCCTCGAATTCTTTTTTAGCAGAAATTAATTTCTGAGGTACTAAACGACGAGGGCGGCACGAAACTGGCGGACCATCAGTTGTCTGAATGTGATGCACAGTATTGTGCTTAACAACCCTGGGCAAACCAGGCGGCCGGGTGATATCCGGAAATTCGGCGAGAATAGACATAAAGTCGGAATTACCAGCGACGATGGCTTTAACACTAGGCTGCTCGACAGACGCGCAGGATGCAGGGCAAGATAAGCCGGTGATACCGTCTATCAATGTCTTATTGCGACAATCAGGCAACAGGCGATAATGCGCTAGGAAGTCCGCACCTATTATCGCCCGCTGTACATCAGCAACGACAAACAACCACACAAAGTCCCGCCGTAATCCTAAATTGAGCCGGAGATTAACTGTGCCAAAAGTTTTGACACTACTTCCGTTTGCAGCTGTTAGCACATAGTCAGGTGATTCTGCCCGTCTAGGAAGCCAGCTATGGGGGAAGCAGCATAAATCCGACCCGGTGTCAATTAAAAATTGGTGTTTAGTTACCTGGTCAGTAACGAAGAGACGGCGGCTAACTGATGAACAATCAGTCTCCGCCACTACTGATTGCCTCTGGAGTTTTCCGGGGGCGCGGACCAGGTGCACGGCTTAATGCATTTGGCACCTTTGACCCCGAAACGCCGGTGGTACCAGCAAAGTGTACTTGGAGCTGGTGAGTTTGCACGGGAGTTCCTCGATCTCGACCTGTTCCGGTTGCGGCTACGGGACTGAGGTCGGTCACGTAAGGAGAGGGCATTGACCTGTTTGGTAAGTTCCTCGATCTTACCCATAAGACTTACCAAAAGATCCTGTGAAGGAGGAAAGGAGGGAGAAACGTTGGCTGATGGCGCAGCTGTGGAGAAAACAGCCGGCTTGTTGGGCCAAAATGGAGGTAATTCAAATGAAACCTTACATGACTTTGGCTGAGATGTCTCACCTTCACCCTTACCGTCTGCCATACTGAGAAAAAGGAATAACCGAAACCGCGAGAAAAGAAAAAATTAGTGTACCAAATATGTTCCAACTTAATCTATAAATGGTAACTTAAAAACTAATGACTTATTAATAAAAATTACAATTATGTTTTGTAAAAACAAATATTTACAAAGGAAAGGTAATTTCCCAAAAGCAGCATTCAACACACAAAGAAATGCAAAATATTAAAAGAAATGTTAACTAAAGGCAATTATGTTGTAAAAATAAAAGTTAGTTTGTTAAAATAAACATTTAGAATTACAGGCAAAACACATTAAATTAGTGCAAAAAACAACCTTAATTACGTAAAATACATGCAGTGCCTGGCGTGAATTAACAATAATATTGTTAGTTATTAGCATAAATGCCGTATGTATATTGTATAACGTTAAGTAACTTAAGCTAGTAAGAAAACAGAATTGGACTATGTTAATACAAAGTCCCAAAAATGTTGGTTAACTCTACGTAAAACATGCCAAAAACTTACCAGGATACGTTTATATACGCAGTATAACTACTCACTAAATTGTCCTATGAAGAAAACCTAACTAATTTACAGTTAAAAGTTCAAAGAAAACGACATAAAAACGCTTTTCCCGTAATCACAAAAGTTTGTTTACGTTTTTCTCACTTGACAGATATTGACGTACCACAAATGACAAAAGACCGTTCCGAGCATAGATAATTCGAAATGTTCCCCGGTGTAAAAGTCACAGCCGTCGAGTCAAAAACGAATGTCAAAATATTATGTCACTAGTAAGTACAGCCAACACTATAAACGAATGAAGTGAAAGCGGAAGTAGACAACAGTAGGGCCACACCACCGAATTAATCGTCAGGGAAAAGTTCCGATTGACGAAAATATATGTGGCGAATGGCTTGATCGAAGCTTCTCAAGGGAGATTTTCTCTTGATGGAGTCTTCTTTCAATGCCGCAATGAACCGGTTATGATGAATTTCAGCTAGAAGTATGCAGACAAGTTGATTTCCACCCGGAATCCAGCGAAATGGTCGCGGAACGGCAGCCGGAGTGTTAAGATAAACAGATTAATTGTACTTGTTAGCGGCGAAGATAGCGGCCGAGACAGAAAATCTCAAGGCAGCCAGCGCCGGAACCAGGAACGTGACGGCGGGGAATGTAGTCCTCGTCTCCGAAGTCCTATGGAATGCGTCGTAGGCGTAGCACGGCACCAGCACAAAATATTCACCGATGATAGAAATCTAACTTGAACGTACGGCGTCACAACTTTGGGAAATCTAACTTGCACGTACGGCGTCACCACTTTGGGAAATTTAACTATCACGTCGGGGTCACCAATGTGGGATATATGTGTGGAGGCCAAAGGAAGATCTTCCGACCGAGCGAGGTGGTATGCCCGGTCAGGCCGAAGCCCACGTGATACATTTCAGCTGTCGTTATATATACCGCCGCGCTCAGAAAACTTCGCTAGCGCGATGCAGGAATGTTAGGCGAATTGTTGGTACCGCCACACAGCTATTCCCGACTTTTTAAAAAAGGTTTAAAAAGGCGTAGCTCAAACCGGCCTATCTTTTTGTATGGAAAATGTACTAATAATTACTTTACGTGAGCTCTAGATTCTGGAATACCTATTGCTAAAGACGCCTATTCTCCATTTGCCTAAAATACTGAAGTAAGACTACATTAACATTTTTATTACGAGGCATAAAATGTTGCAATTATGTGGTTTAAGTTTCGTTAATTATTATGAAATCTACGAATTATTATCCTTCAATGCAATATTATGTTACACAAAATGTATAGAAATGATATTACACATTGACTAACTGTATTGCAATCTGCGCGCTCTCTGAACTGCACAGGGTATTTCTTCTTGGATTTTCTAGGAAAATGATCCTTATATAATATATAGTCCGCATAAAGTCCCGTTAGAGGTATAAGTAATTCTAAACTGAGCGGTAGCCCAATCCTGCTTCGATAATATGGTTTTTATGCAGTCTCAGTTTAGTAAAACAACACAACTTATTCTTTTATAGGTATAATTATTATCCAGGATGCATACTGGAACAAAGGTGGATCAATCCATACTTATAAATGCGAAAATGTGCCTGTCTTATGTCTATCTGTTACCTCTTTACGCCCAAACCTGAAATTAATTATGGAGATACTTTGAGTCACTCCGGAAAAATGTATGGTTCCCCGCGATAAACGAATTTTGACGCAACGGAGTTACGGGCAGCGGGCGTCATATTCTGGTGTAAGAGTAAAATTGAAGAATAAGAGTACCTGCTGCTTGCCAGTGCTTGCTAACGGAGCGTTTTTTAATAGTTATGTTATGTTGCCAGGAGTTTGAGCGATATTTTTTTCTCGTTTCCTGAAAATGGTGCATTACGCGCTCCGTTAATGCGATGTCGTAACTGCACTATAACTTTTATCGAACATTTTAAGTTTATAATGCTGTGCTTTTGCATGTCCTATTTTCATCTAATACTTTTCCCTGTCTTTACGAATCCCATTTACATTTTTATATAAAAGGCAATTAAAAAAACTACTTAATACTATAGTAATTAGCAGCATTCACACGTTTAACGTATTCGAAAATCCGAATGTAATAGAATCTGATCAGAAACTTGGCATTAGTCGACCTTTTCAAAGTGGTCTAAACTCTAAACAAGTTGCACAATTCCAGACCTTGTGTCTGTCACAAGAGCTGTCTAATGAGTTAGCAAAATGTGAGGGCTTGCGCAATACGTCTAGGAAACGACTGAAACCTGATAAATAAATATTAATATCTAGAATACCTAGCACTCAGCAATACCTGTTCCACTTGATACATTTGAAGCTATTCTAGCTTATTCTAGGTAACAAACATTTTGTCGTGTCTGTATGGTAAATAACTAAAATAGGCGTGCGGCTTTTGAATTTTCTTTAAAACTTGTATTACGACTTGTAAACTAATATGGATGATTTTTTCTGCGTCTTCCTATATTATATTATGTAATAACAGATCCTGATGGAGTCTAGGGTAGGTGGGTGGATAGATGGATACAAAAGTCTTACGAAGCTATATAGCTTCGCAAGACTTGTATACAATCCAGTTACTTCTGAGGTTTTAGATGACATAAGACTTCCTCAGGTAATAACTAGTGATACCTACATAGTTCTTATTGTCTTATCTTCTCCCGTCCAGGTCCAGCAGCCTTTCGGATTTCAATTTCACCTAAGAACTATATCTCTGAGGTTAACAGTGAGTTATCTCCCAGATATTTTTGCCTCTAGTCACGAACAAACCCCGGGCATTCGTCTCGTGAAAGTAATTGCATAAGCACACCAAAGACGATGATCGAGCAAAAAGGCCCAATAGTCTCATTGTGTATGCTTTTCACATAATATCTAATTACTGGATAAAAACCGTGCACTTTCGATTGAATACTTTCCAAACGTGCTGTCAACAAACTCGAGTTCGCGGTATTACCTGTTACCTATAGGTTGTACTTGGTACTTGTCAGCGTGATGTGAGCATCAAAGTGGGAACTCTACTTATTGTAGGTGTCTGTTATACTTACTGTTTTCGGTTTCTAAATCTTTTAAGTCATTGGTTTAATAAAGAATAAAAGTCTACACTTAAAATTACTAATTACTAATTAGCGTAATTAGTAATTACCTATTACTAGTACTTACATAACTTTTTATGCATTGATGCTAGCTATATTATTGGTATTTAATATTTATTATGATTTTAAGCTTAATTTACACGCTGATAAATAGCAAACTCAAGTAGGTAGCTAAATATAAAAAGCTTTTCTGCTAGCCATCACGTCTTTATGCTGCATACTATAGGTATTGAACTAATAAAGCTTTTGATGAGTCAGCTCTACGCTTGTACAGATAAATTGCGTGACAACCAGTTGGCAGTTGGCACGTGTGCGTCCACAGAACTGTACACCAGCGGTCGCCAAACTTTGGTGGTCTTCACCCGCGACTGTTTATTGAATGCTTATGTTGCAAATAAAATAATGTATTCGCCTATTCGGTAATAGCTAGCGTGCTTCTAATACCATAAACTTAGGCTTCGGGTTACTTCGGCTTTTATGGCTAGGTAATAGGTTGAATATTTTATTATTTATTTCAATCTTTCGAAAAAACATAATTATATATTAATGCATCCCGCCAATATTCTGTAAGACTACTATCTTATTGACGGTCAATTGGCCCATTCGTGTCGAAGCGCTCTCATTCTCTTATATTAAGTGCGGTCCGCAGTCCGCACAGCGCATTTATTTATTTTGACTTGCCAACCAAAAGGTTGCTGACCGCTGTACCCGTAACAACAGCATCCCATCAAATTAGTTTCAGTGTATATTTTATAGTTTTGGAGGACACTAGGTCAGCGTATTGTGGCGCGGTGACCGGTGTAGTGCCTAAAACGGATCTAGGCCACCTGCCCACTGAACCTGCTCGCTTATGAGGATGCGCTAATTCGTGTGACTATAATAATGCTTCAGGACGTGATGGTTTAATGTCATCATCATCACCGTCGAGGTGTGTAAATGTCAATCTTTGGACTAGATTCAGATAATTTGATGGCTTACGTATATTATATGTATGTAATATGACTTAGCAGCAGCTGCAGCAGCTTTAACGCGTTCGACTCCCGCGTTGGAAACATGCTATTTTCAAGTTTGGTTAGGACAATGCAGGCTGATCACCTGATTGTCTGACAATTAAGATGATCCATGCGTCGGATGGGCATGTAAAAAGTCAGCCCTGCGCCTGACCTCGCGCCATTCACGTCGGTCTTCCGTCCTACTGGGTTATGAGAGTAAAGGAATAGCTGAGAGTGTTCTTGTGCGTACTGCGCACACACTTGGGCACTATAAAAATTACCCCTGCGTAACTGACCGTCACCGAAACCGGTGTGGGAGTTATATTAGCAGCAGCTGCGTTTCTACAGGAATTAATCCTAATTTAAAGGTGTACAGCTGAATACCTTTCAATGATTATTATCAATTTAATTGAATTGGTTAACTCAGATTTTGAACCAACTTTATATAACAACGAACTGTTAAAATATATGGGTGGGTGATCAATAATCTCTTTGTGCGTTGTCCGGCAGCACAGAATATATATTAGTTGCCGGCTGTTAGATTTGTGCTTGTAACAGTTGCAGTAACGTTGGCCTGCTGTTTCAGAGGCGGTTGGCGCGTCGTGCGGTGCGCTGAGCGATGGTAGAGGGAGGGCGCGCGCGCTCCCGGCATGGCCGCTCTCTCCTGCTACCAGCCCTGCCGCTCGCACCTGGCGCAGCCTGCTAGGTACGAACATCCTTTAAAGTTAAAACAGACGAAGAAGGAAGTGGAAGTTGACAAGTAACAGATAGCTCAAAAGGGGTCGCTTGCGATCTCATTTGCACTTTCATTAAATGTCGCAATGTCGCATGAGCTCAAGTACTATCACTTATCAGAGAAGTCGATTCCTAGGCAGATGGCAGAACTAAGGTCGCTTTAAGTCAAACTCATCCGAATTCCGACCGTAGGTCTGTCAACTGCCTAGGAATCAATTTCCTCGGGTATACAATAACGAGATTGTCGCTGGATGTGGAGTATAAAGTCTTATGTTTATTAGTTTCGTGAGTGTCAGCACTAACCAGCCGTGTCTTGGCTCAATTTTTTCAGGATGTAAAGACCCTATAGGTCAGGAATGAAGCATTTTATTAATCAACTGTGTCCCTGGTATTACGTACTATTTCAATACTTAATAATATTATGTCTGCGTCCGTCTTTTTCCGTCGCCCTTTCTCTTTCTGTCGCTTAGAACTGCCATTTGCTACACCGAGACAGAAAGCATAATGCGATAGCACGCGGCGGAATCCTCGAGCCTATCGTATTATGCTTTCTGTCTCGGTCTAGCAAATGGCAGTTCTAAGCGACAGGAAGAGAAAGGGCGACGGAAGAAGGCGATTCCGTGCTGCCAGATGAGGTCCAACCCTTAGTCTCCCTAATAGAAGCCCCTGTCTGTATCTTAGGTGCTTGGACGACGAGGAGTACTCGTCGGTGACTCTGTCGCTGCGGCGGCGGCAGGAGCGATGCGAGCCCCGGCGACGCGAGCCCCTCCCTGAGGTGTCGGTGCAGCGCACGCGCGAGCAGCTCGCCAAGCATGCGGCGCAGACGCTGCCAGCGCGACGCCTGAACCACGACGGCTGGGCCAAGGTCGAGGAGGTGCGGAAGAAGTTCGAAGGCGCTGCCACTGCGACTTCCTACTCGCGATCCTTCGAATCACCACCCAGGTATTTATTACCTCATATATGACCAGTGGCGGCCTTACCCATTGCGAGACCCCGGACGGGAGGTCTTTGCGAGGCTCACTGTCTTACGAAAAAATACCTGTGAGGCCCCTGCAAGAGCGAGGCCCCGGGTGATTGCCCTGTTCGCCACCCCATAGGGCCGCCACTGCATATGACCTTTGGTGCGACAAAAGCGAGGTGTAACTTAATGTCTTTGAGTCACTTGAACACCTGTGCGCACATACCAATTACGTAACGTATGGTGCTGTAGTCACATTACGCTACCTATACAAATATTTCCCAAGTGATTTGGTTTTTTTGACCTTTCAAGAAAAAAAAACTCGTCAGGAACTAAGCATTATGCACTTGTATTGATTTATAAGATCTATTTACAGTCAGTTATGATTTATTTTAGTCAGAATTTCTTCGAGAGCGATCGTTCTTAATACCGTTAGCATAACTGTCCTGTCAATCTTCTGAACGGTAGTTACGCCGCCGTCCCATATTCAAGAATTCTGGATTAATATAGTGCGTGGTTTCAGGCGTCGTTTGGCGGACTCGCTGTTCGCTTCGTTCAAGCTCCCGCGCAAGAAGGAAATGTCAGCGCCGCGCGCGCCGCAGCCGCAGCAGAAGCGCAAGTCCGCGGTCGAGCTGCTGGCCGAGACCA
Source organism: Polyommatus icarus (assembly GCA_937595015.1). Lineage (NCBI taxonomy): Eukaryota > Metazoa > Arthropoda > Insecta > Lepidoptera > Lycaenidae > Polyommatus > Polyommatus icarus. Next base: position 25,288,382 of record OW569321.1, read on the forward strand.
AGGCGTTCTACGTCAAGTCCGAGACGGTGCTGGACAGGAAGCAGGAGCTGCCGCTGAGAGTAAGTATGCTAAAGCTCAGGAATAAGGAGCCACGATAGATCCTCAAGGGTCGCAGTGACGTCACGGCTACAAGACCAGCTTTTAGGACAAAAAAAACAGGGACGACTTGTTGGTCATCTTCCTTTGCCAGGGATAAATCGCCAGTCACCTGGTAGTACGATGGCACCATTAATATTCAAAACATGAAAGCTATAATAGATCTAAATATAAACAAAGATGATGTCAGCCATGATCTCACAATAATTAGGAGGTTCACATTAAGCTAAGTATGTTAATAGCTCTAATTATATATCAAATGTTGCTAGACCAATAACATTATTCAAGATCATCTTTGCAAGTTACTCTGAATATAAGTGTAAAAAAGCGTTTTTTTTTCAGGTGAGCAGTGGGCTAAGCCAGGCGATCGCTGCAGGCGGCTGTCACCTGGTCAGCTCAGGCGCCCTCAACGATGCCTGCTGTAACCCCTGTGAGTATAATGTTGTCGCCTCAACGCTTTTACACATTCCACACATTTTGTATGTTAAATCGTACTTTATCACCTCTAGAAGATGATTGATTTAGGTATACCGCCAGAAAAGCATTTTTGCAGCTTGTTTCATTCCTTTTATTTAAAAACGGGAATGCTGTAAATTCGACTACACCAAACTAAATCAAGCCATTATGCGTTTAAAAATGAGTCTTATGGTTTCAGACGCGACGACCCGCATCACGGGCAGCCGGCGCGCGGTGAGCGCGGGGGAGGGGCTGCAGAACACGCTGCGCCGCCTGCTCGAGCACGCCGACAGTAGGGAGAACGTCTACCCGCCGCCGTACGTCTGTGAGTACACGCGCAGACCGCTGTCAGCCCGCAGACGCGACGACCCGCATCACGGGCAGCCGGCGCGCGGTGAGCGCGGGGGAGGGGCTGCAGAACACGCTGCGCCGCCTGCTCGAGCATGCCGACAGCAGAGAGAACGTCTACCCGCTGCCGTACGTCTGTGAGTACACGCGCAGACCGCTGTCAGCTCGCAGACGCGACGACCCGCATCACGGGCAGCCGGCGCGCGGTGAGCGCGGGGGAGGGGCTGCAGAACACGCTGCGCCGCCTGCTCGAGCACGCCGACAGTAGGGAGAACGTCTACCCGCCGCCGTACGTCTGTGAGTACACGCGCAGACCGCTGTCAGCCCGCAGACGCGACGACCCGCATCACGGGCAGCCGGCGCGCGGTGAGCGCGGGGGAGGGGCTGCAGAACACGCTGCGCCGCCTGCTCGAGCATGCCGACAGCAGAGAGAACGTCTACCCGCCGCCGTACGTCTGTGAGTACACGCGCAGACCGCTGTCAGCTCGCAGACGCGACGACCCGCATCACGGGCAGCCGGCGCGCGGTGAGCGCGGGGGAGGGGCTGCAGAACACGCTGCGCCGCCTGCTCGAGCATGCCGACAGCAGAGAGAACGTCTACCCGCCGCCGTACGTCTGTGAGTACACGCGCAGACCGCTGTCAGCTCGCAGACGCGACGACCCGCATCACGGGCAGCCGGCGCGCGGTGAGCGCGGGGGAGGGGCTGCAGAACACGCTGCGCCGCCTGCTCGAGCATGCGGACAGCAGAGAGAACGTCTACCCGCCGCCGTACGTCTGTGAGTACACGCGCAGACCGCTGTCAGCTCGCAGACGCGACGACCCGCATCACGGGCAGCCGGCGCGCGCGCTTTGGTGGAAGGATTAATCTATCACTATACGTGATATACGGCCTGGTGATAGACAAATAGACTTACATATTATAAGCAATAGGTTTTTCTCTTTGGATACGCTTCCTCTTATGAAATTTGTACGCTAAAATTACATAATTTTTTCCAGCGCAAAAGCTTTTCTCCGAGTCCCGACGGCTGAAGGACTCGTACCCTGAGCGGGAGCGGTCTCAGCATACGTCAGGGGCGTACTCAGGCACGTCGTCGTCGGGCACCTCAGGGGGCCCTCGCGACGAGAGAAACCGGCATAGCTTCGGTGATGCGAGGGTCTTCTTTCCCGAGTCCTTTGTCATCCCCCGCCAGAGGCCCGAGGTGGTTGTGAAGAGTGCGTATTCTATACGTGAGTATCTATTTCAGTAATTTTAAAAATTGATTTTATCGTAAGGATCACTGATTTATACAAATAATCCTAGCTAGCGAACAGCTTCGCGACTCATTAGGCAAATCACAAGCTAAGGCCTGTAAATATCGGTCTCGTCCAAGGCAAATTGACCAAGGTTTCGTGCTCCTTATAACTCGGTTTCACCAGCTAAGAAATCGTGGGCATAAACAAGTGACGAATAACAATCTATGTTTCAGCGAGTCCGGAGTCGAGTCCGCGCGATGGTCTGCCGGAGCTGTCCCGCAGCGGCGACCAGCTCGACACCATCAGTCCACCTGCAGAATATGCTCACTCCGCGCCCAGATATATCAGGTTAATAAAAATGCATAATTTAAATTCGAAACGAGCAATTGCCCGGGGAAAGTCGATTCATGGGCGCAGCGTCGGACAGCACGGTGGAACTTGAAATTTGAATTGTTAAGGTGCTCCCAGACAAGTTATATAACGTTTTAAAACATCGTATGACGCGATTACATTTTATAACACTGTGTAATATACCTACGCTACAACATGTCAAAAAATAAATGTGTCTTTTGTTATAATTTGTTAAAAAATGTTAGACAAAAATGTTATCTAACGTTATATAACTTCTATCTATGAGCACCTTTATAATAAAACGATTGAGCGTTTCCTTGGATGTAATAAAATTAAATTTGGAATCGTTATCGACAGGCGACAAGTTTTAGCGCTGCGTCGTGATCAGTCGACTGCCTAAACTTAACTCTAAAATATAATAATAAATTATCTCTCTTTTCCATAGATCGAACTCTCACTCAGCGCCGAGCGCGCGCGAGGGCGACGCAACCAACATTAACAGCCACAAGTCGCTGCCGGACTTGCATGCGCAGGCGCATGGATACCCCGAGCAGTTAGTATTTTAACCATTCTATTACTGAAACCAGCAGATAGGTAGAAGCATAGACTAAGGAAATAGTATTTACTGGTCTGTGGCAGAAGCTATGGTTTTTTGTTCTTGACGACTTACACAGGGTGTAACAAAATCAAATGTCAATACTTTAGGGTGTGTTTGTGTTCCCTGTATAAAGTTCGCTGTGAAAGTAGCGGCGCTGAAAGAGTATTTTTTGTGATTTGTATGGGCAAGCGCCCCAGCATTATGAGTTTGCCCATACGAATTTTAATAAAATGTGACTCTTTTAGCGCTGCTACTTTTACAGTGAATGAAAAAGGAACACATACACACTCTAAAGTATTATCACATAGTTTTGTTACGTCTTGTATAGTATTTGCTTAGAAACTATGGTTCCGTTTCAGTGCGAACCCGGTGGTAGGTTCCGAGTCGACTGGGCGGTCGCCGCGCCGCCGCCGGCACTCCGCGCACCACCGAACTGCCTCATGCTCCTCTAAAGGAACGAGGTAAGGACAAGAAAGATAAAGACCTAAGGTATTTGCTACTTCTAAAAGATTTGTGCTAATTCAACAATTGCTGAACAGATTCATAATAATATTCTATGTAGCTTTGGGACTATATTTAAGGTGATCGCATATTTATCAGCACGTACGCTCCGAACGCATATTACAACGTAAAACCTTGAACAGCGACGAAATTATGACGCGAAACCTTGCACATTCGTCCGCACCGTACGCGCCGCATTTCGTGTACTTACTATAAGTACGATGCGTTTGACGCGTACAGTGCGGACAAATGTGCGATCAGCTTTACAAGTTCACAATAGTGTGATGCAATGGCGTTTAAATTTTAGATCGAATCATTCGTCGTTAATGTCCTCGTGCGACGCGTTCTCCGAGCACCCCTCACCCGGCGAAGAGAACTATCAGTCATATAATAGGTCAGTCCTTTAATACACTATTCAATACACCCAAACCCACTGCAGTGAAACCCCCAAATATTGACACTTTAAGAGTTCGTACTTTAGTTACTTACATCCCAACTTTTCTACTATTTTCAAACCAAAACCTTCCCATATTTATTAGGATGACTGTCAACAAATGGGTTGTTTAAACTTTAAACAAAATTAAAATATAAACATTATTTTGCAGTCGTTGCGGTTCCTCGTTTGCGCGTGACTCCGGCGGCTCGAGCGGGCACTACACGCAGCGCAGCGCGCCGCCGCACGCACACGACGTTCGGCCGTGGTGCGTACATATTTTACAATTTAATAATTATTAATTCTTTAATTATAAACTGGTACTCGGGTTAGACTTAGATGCATAAAGAGAGTTCGGTAGAGAAATACGTAGAAATTAGTACAAATAATAATTAGTACTTACCTGTATCTCTACTCACCAACGAAATTAATATTATGAAGCCTAAGCTAAAAAATAGCTTGTATGAAAAGTAATGGTAGGTACTAGGTGTCAATGTATTTAATTTCTACTTTATTCGAGACAATTATATGTTTCAACTGAAACGTTCGCGTGTTAACAAGCTTCTATGTGTTTGGAGTGTAGTTTGTAGATGTATCAAACGTTATATTCCCGCAGTCGGTACGCGTGGCCCGCTAGCGGGGGCGGCGGGGGCGGGGCGGAGCCGGTGTACGTGTCCGCGCCGCTGCAGTTCCAAGATGGCGCGCCGTCGCCGCCGCAGTACGCGCACGCGCACGCCGCGCCGCACCCCCCGCACACGCCGTCACGAGTCGGTATACACTTTCAGGTAAGATGTGACAGAGTTTTGTTTGTTCAGAGACAAGACGTTTGTTACGTCTACTACATCTCTCTTCATTCTCTATGTAAATTCGTTGAAATTTTTACAAAAACTCACTTACTGTCTGTCTCTTTTACTAAAAAAAACTAAATAATGCTATTAATGTCAGTAACGAGATTCCAATATATGAACGAGAGTAAATATAGCGATGAGTACGTATTTCTACTTTCATGACCGGCAGGGCGATTGCTTGCGACAGGTAAGAAACAAGCGTTTGACAACTGATGCTGTGCAATATCTGCTGTTAGCGGGCCCCAGGACGATCAATTTATGCGCGTACTATACTAGTCCTTACATTCGATCGATGTTCTTGTAATCGAGTCTTTAACGCCTTTACAATCACGCTTTAACGTCTCGGTGGTCTAGTGGTATAGAGCGCGACTCTTGACTCTGTGGTCGTGGGTTTGATTCCCGCGTTGGAAACATGTTATTTCCAAGTTTGGTTGGGACAATGCAGGCTGATCACCTGATTGTCTGATAAGTAAGATGATCCATGCGTCGGATGGGCATGTAAAAAGTCGGTCCTGCGCCTGATCTCTCGCCAGTCGTGTCGGTCTTCCGTCCCACTGGGTTATGAGGAAAGGAATAGGGAGTGCTCTTGTGTACTGCGCACACACCTGGGCACTATAAAATCACTGCTCCGTACCTGGCCTGGTTTCAATGAAACCGGCCACCGTCACCGAAACCGGTGTGGGGAGTATTAGTATTATTATTAATCGAGTTATTATATTCCAGGCGAGCGCCCCGCCCCCGCAGTTCCAGGATGAGCCGCCGGTGTACGAGTACGGCGACTACGACTGCACCTACAAGGCGCCGCTCAAGTGCCTCAATGTCGGCAGGAAGGACTACACCAAGACGAGAGAGTACTCCAGGTAATATCATCATACTAATATTAAAAAGGCTAAGGGCCTGTTTCACCACTTTCGGATTAAAAGTGCCGAATAGGCTATTCACAACTTTTTTGACAGATTCTCCATACTTGATCTGTCAAGTTAATTGGTGGATAGACTATCTATTTGTCACTTATCAAGAAGTGGTGAATCAGGCCCTAAATATTGTTTATGTTTGTTTACTCTTTGCCCAAAAATTACTAAACGCATTTTCGTCTCTTATATCTTTTAAGCTTAGGATCTAGACACAGTTTCATGTGACCGCTTTTGTGTGTGCAGAGCCAAGTATCTTTAGCTACCTTTTTCCGTACTGACATACGCTTGAGCCCGACCGCACATTTAAAAATTTCTGATCAGAATTCGAACGCCCGCCGCCCGCCGGGTACCACACCGTACAAAATCCGATCGACGGCGGACGTCAAACACGTCAGAATTCTGATAGTATGCGGGGTCCACAACATAACATGAGCAGAGTGCGTCACGCCGGCGGGGCATCCGAATTTTTCTGATCAGAAATTCTTATAATATGCGGCTGGACTAAAGCGGTGTATCCTTGGTGTCTAAATACACTAGGCTGAATTACACCGGCGTAAATTCCGCCGCGTTTCAAAATTTCATACAAAACACGGACGGAACGCTACGGAATAGTGTGTCGTCTCTCGCGTTCCGACCGTATTTTGTATGAGTTTGAAACGCGGCGTAAACGCGGCGGAATTTACGCCGGCGTAATTCAGCCTAGTGTGTTTAAACACTTATCCTCATTCTTAGTAAGAATAAAGAAGATTAATAAAATTCTGTGTTATACCCAGATACCACGAGCCGAACACGGAGGTTGTGAACAAGCAGCCGCAGTACCAGGAGGTGCGCATGCGACCCAACATCGACGAGAAGAAAGACTATGTTAACGCGCCTCAGGTGAGTTTTCATTTCTCTGAGAAAAGTGTCATTGGTACTATCAGAGAAGTTGATTCGTAGGCAGCTATGCCTATGTATCAATTTCTTCGATGGTATCTTTAGTTGTATTTACAAAAAAATTATATCAGATTCAAATGAGCCGTTTTAACGAACGAACGAACTTAGAACGAGCAGTTATGGAGTAAAAATAAGTGAAATTATGTTTTTTCCCCTTTTACATTTAGTCTTTAAACATTTACATTCCTACTCGATTTCGTTACTTCTAAATCTATTATAAATAAAGACGGTTTACTGACGACAGTTGAACGTGACAACGTGCCTCTTTGTCGCTCGTTTCGCGCTCTCGCTTGTACTTCAAGCCCTAAATGGAACGCCTCAGAGCGAGGTAACGCCGCATGAGTCATGTTTTTTCGTGCGTGCAGCCGGCTCCATCGAATTATAAGACGTTGTCACGTCAACTAGACATATTATAATAATAATTAGTTTATTTTTAGGTGTGTCAAACGGAGGAAGTGACGTCGCCGCTCGGCACGTTCAAACGCCAAAGATGTCTGCGCTACAAGCAGAGGAGGCCCAGGCCTATACTGCGCTCCAAGTCCGATATCTCCGACAGGTCTGTTGTCTATATCGACAGTTAGGTCGCGGCATAGAGATAAAATTTATCCATTCACCTATCAATGGCTGCTTGACGCTTGTGTCTTTCTATCACAATTTATGTGAGCCAAAGTTTGGAATATTTTGTGGGCGTTTGATATAAAGATGAACGGAACCAGACGGAACGAACGACTGTTTCTATCCTGACTTTTGGAAGCGACACGATCTTATAGGTTAATGGACGAGTTTTGTCGATGAGTGTGAAAGAGACAAATAGCCAGTCAATCATTCGGCAAATCAATGGAGAAATTTCTCTCTATCTAGAGATCGATCTATCGATACCTTGACTTTCGTTTTTATCATTAACTATACTTTACTAGATAATGCCCGCATCCCTGTTGTGCCGAAATTCGATTATCGCGCGGGAATCGTCGATTTTCCAGTATAAAAGAATCCTATGTCATTTCCTGGGATTCGATGTATCTCTACGCCTTTTAGCAAAATCGGTTTAACTGTTTGGGTGTGAAGAGGGAAATCACGACGTAATTAATACTTCAGGCCCCGCGCGAGCACCGGTGATCGCGAGAACAAAAGAATACAATGGGAATTCCTAGAACCTCATTTCATTCCTAGAAGATGATTACATAATGCATGAATAACAATAATTAACAATTGATTGATTGGCAGGTACCGTCGGTCGGACACGGGCTCGGCGCCGGGCGAGGCGTCGCCGGGCTCCGGGTCGTCGGGGGGCTCGGCGCTGCAGCACTTCTTCGACCACCTGGGCCTGGAGGGGCGCACGTTCGACGCCCTGTTCCGCGACCCCCCCGCCAGCCCCGTATTCTTCTCCTCCGCATCCACGGTCGACTCCAACCAGCTCGCCGCCACTGCCGATTATACGGTTTGTGGGGCTTTGTTTCTAAGCTATTGCATATTATTGCATATATTCCGTAACTAGAAAAACCTAACTCACACTCCGACCGGCACAGCGTTGCGGCGTTGCCGCACGCATCGTCTAACATCGTTTCAGTTCGGCAGCCTTTCGGTGCCAACTGTCAATAATTATAATAGCATAAGTCGATAAAGAATACTATGCAATAGCTTTACCGCGGCAGTCCGCGATTGCCACATGTTTTTTTTGAAGTAAAACAGAGTACACAAACAAGTGACCTGCCACGGACGACTTGCTTACGGAATATATTGCTATCGCGCGTACGGTACCTAATCGTGGAAAGCAATAGCCATAATAATATTTTCAATGAGCGATAAAATGTATGGTATGAATTTCTACGTGCTCCGGATTTGAAGATAAAAATAAGCCATAATAAAGCTTAAACTATGTGGACTGGTAATAATTCCCTTAAATTACATTCGCCGGCCGCAATGATGATTAAACTTCAATTCGATGAAGAGTTTGACAGATAATGTATGGGGCTTATGTCAAAATCTTCCTTTAATTAGAGTTAACTAGTTAATATTCCACTCTGAGTGCGGCATTTAACCTCTTAAAACCTATTCAAATTAAATTCCAATCGCTTACAAATGACTATCATTTTCAGGTGCAAGGTCCAGGCGTGCAGAAGCAGATCTATCGCAACACGGAGCCCCCCAGCGTCGTCGAGAGGAACGCCCGCATCATCAAGTGGCTGTGCCAATGCCGCAAGGCGCAGATGCAGACCCCGCAATAGTCACCCCTGTCCCCTTCGCATAAGGTCTAAAATACATTCAAACTAAAACACAGTTCCGATGACGTCAGTTGACGTTCGAAATTCAAGTCTTTTGACATACTAAGGCCCAATTACACCGAATGTTAAAGTTAATGCTCAATTTAGTATTATGTCACCTATATAAATGAAAGAGAAGACATGACTTTTTAACAAGCTGTTAACACTAAGAGGCGTTGGTGAAATTGGGCCTAAAAGGCCTAATTGTACAGTAAATTTCTTGATAAAGATACGCAGTTCTTCGCTACATAATATACAAAGCTAAATATATAAAATATCTACGGATAAGAACTGAGAGATTAATTTTCCTATGAGGCGTGTTTTTCGACAAATCACATCTTTAGATTTCTAAGACTATTTAGCTGTGTCTCTGCATAATGTTTCGGGTGTGGAGTGAGGATTTCTGTTTCACAGGTAATAGATAATCCTCACCGAGCACCGATTATTCTAAATTTAAACCTAAACTGCCTTTTTATTGACTCTAGTGTTTGTAATCTATGGCATTTAAAAACCAAAATGTAAAAATCTTTTATTTATTTCCTAAGACTAATATAGGACGGTTCTAAAATAACTTTTGCTTAGAGGACTAAGTAATTAGAGTATTTTAAATATTTAAATTAAAAAAGAATTTTAATCAACCGTAAAACGTACAAGATTTGAGCTTAGAGTAAAGAAATATCGTTGAAGTTAAAGTTGTTGTTTAAAAACAATTATTGTAATGATTGTAACTTTAAAAAAAGTATTTTAAAAGTAAAATTTCAATTAAAATAATAATGAACAACATTTCAATGTAAACATACCTATTGTCTTCAAGAAATCTTCCAAAATATTTGTAACTTTTCTGATGTTAAAATTATCTTTTATCGTTTTCTAAACCAAATATGATGTGTTACATAATAAATTTGTTAAATCAAACAATGGTACAAAACCAGTTGTTATCATGTTACCTGAGTGTCTTATATTTTTAATTATGAATTGGTTTATTCGATTAGGTTTTATTCGAATAGGGAAAAGTAAATCGATTTATGTATATTGTAAAATGTTCCTGCTACGGATTTGTCGTTTAAATAATTAACATAAAATCTATTTATATTTAGAAAAATGATATTAGAAAAATAAGACATGATTTGGGAGCACAAAATAGGGCAGACGACCTTGTTTTTGGCACTTTGTATTTTCCAACTAGTTTCAGTCCATTTTAGTCAGCTAACAGCCTAAGATACTAAACTGAGGCACTAAGAGACGAATATTAGTTACGTAATTATAATTAAAATATGAAGATTTTCACATGATTCCCATACATAATAATTAAATAATGTATGAAAAGTATGCCAGAATCTTTTAATTATTATCAATTCAATGAAGGGTTTGACAGATAATAACTATATGTCCTCTTCATTAAATTGAAGTTTAATCGTCATTACATTTCATCTAGTGTTCAATTTCTGAGGTTTTTTGGGCATCACCCACGGCCCAGGACACCGGATAAAAAGGGCTGCCAATTTTTTCAGCACTTCCAGCAGCCTGGGCGTCGAAGAGATCTCGCCCAGAGCGCTGGTAGTGCTAAAACCGGCACTGAGCGTTGTTTATTGGTTAACTGTTCGATATTATCCAATCATCTAGGCTAGTGAATAGAAACACTTGTCAAAAAACAAAAAAAAGTGTTTAAAATACACTGACCTCTATAATATACTGGACCGGCGATCGTTCATAGTACACTCACCGCGGCGCTTCAAATCGGCACAAGAAATAGCTGTCATTTTGTACGGCATAACCAGTCCAGTGTATTAATAGAGGTCAGTGTTAAAATATGAATGAAAAATTCAAAGTGTCATTAAGAGGACGTTTACCATTAATCAGTTTCAAATAAAGCTTTTCTTTTGTGCCAAATAAAGACGCTTCTAATTTAAATACTTGAACTAATATTAAATTTAAACTAATTTAAAGATGATAACGATCGCTAGATATACTTTGACCACTTGTGATGTAAGAATATACATTGTAAACTACGAATAATAAAAACTAAGGAATCGTAACTCCCATACTATTACCGTTTTAAATTTGGTTCCTTTCGATTTGTCATGCAACGTCAGCCTAGTACCGCTTAAGATCACCTAAATATTGCAAATGTATTGAAAAGTGTACCTAAGGTACAGTTTTTTGACAAGTATTATTGAGCATGTTTTCTGACGGAGTTACTTTTCCTTAGTTTTTAACATTCGTAGATTGTAAAGTTTAGTTGTAATTAAAGTTTAAGATCTTGGTAAATTTCATGCTCATATCGTATTGTTATAATGTGACATTGCAATGATGTTATAAATTATCATGTTATTGATTCAACAATCACTGAATCATCGAATTTTATTGTAAACTCATCTATGGATGCCTACTTGAGTTACTATAGAACATGTAGGCCTTAGGCATCCAATAAACGATCATGCAAGCGGCAGCCAATTCCGTCAATCATGAATTATGTTTGACTCATGGACTGACGAATGGCATTAGACGGTCACTCAATTGTCTTCAGTTTTATGTCAGTCAAAGCCAAAATTTTCTAATTTTTTTCCTATTTTGTCAGATGTGACAACACTAACTCAAAATTCGTGACTGATGGTTGCATGACGCAAAAATACAAGATATCCAGATTTTCGTCAATCAATTTCATGCAACCATCAGTCACTGCATTACACGGTAGGTTATTCAACTATCACAGTCATGACTGTGGTAAAACTGGCAGCAAAACCTATAATGGATGTCTTACACATTTTTATGCCAGGTTTATGTTTTTAATAGTAGTTTATCCATTCCATAAACGCTTATAATTGGCTAACGTCAAACTAACAAATGAAAAGCTCTAGTGATGTCTGTTGTCAAAAATCTTAAAAAAGGCCAATAAATATCGAAAACCCAGATATTCCTGAAATGAAATCCAAGATTTTATATTCATGTCATCAAGTAACAGTCCTTTTTAGTCAACTGTAAAGTAACTACCTTAATAATAAGGTCTTTGCTATGTATAAGATATAGTTACTTGACAATATTGTTTAAATAATTGTACGTTTAGCCGCTACAACGCAACAATTCGGTGTAAGGACTACTTTTACTACTCTAGTGTATACAGTAGATAGTTCTCGTCTTATACTTGTTTATCGTGTTCGTCTTCAATATTTTTTGTATTAAGTCGAAGTAATGAGTGAATATATATTTTTAAATACATTTTTCTTCCAATGAATCGAAAGAGATACTGTGAATGTGTATTAGAATTAATTTTGCGTAGTGTGGCAAAAGAGGAAAATGAATTAAATGAAAAGCTAAATTGATTGTATTCTAGCAGTTGAACGTTGCATCTAGCTAAATGTTTAAATCATATTTGTATAACAGCTATATTGACTATCTCTTTTGCTACACTAAACAAGAACATTATTTACAAAATTATATTATTTATCAAAGCATTTGTTTCCAAATGAGGCATTTACGTCTAAGACTGTCGTTTCTTTTCCGATTTTATCGTATTTTCTGTGATATTGTAGATGTCTAGAGCCGATTCAGCGGCGGCTTAATATTACCGGTACGTACTCCTGTTAAATTGATATTAAAGGTGAGACCGCACTAGGCGTTGCACACTGCAGTGGAGAAACTAGGCACTTCAAATCCTTTAGATTGGAGTGCCGAGTCGCGTAGCTCGCTGCAACGTAGTGCAGCTTAGCTCATGTACGATTGCATACAAAAAATGACGGGTTGTACTCCGGGAGTGCCGGCAGAAGTGAAAACTTGATTATTAACGTTGTGCATTTTTAACCCATTTTTTTAGAAAGTCGATTTTTAACAAATCGATTTTTTTAATTAATCGAAACCCTTACAATCAATTCGAATTCGAGTTCGAGTTCGACACAAAACACTACTCTCCAACCGTCTTACGGTTTTTCCAAGGTTTTTCGATCAGCACGAAAATCTGACGCGAGTTTCACAGTTTTTACCCATCCCACAAAAGTGCTCAACGCCGCTACAGAAGTTTTCACTTCAAAAATGGCCGTGAAGTGTCGCGTTGTGTCGTACCGCTGCAGTGCGGTTACGTCCAGTGCGGTTACGCCCAGTGCGGTCTCACCTTAAAGAGGCAAGGTAATATCGTTCTAAGTAAGTCAGTTAAAGTTTTTTGCATAATTCTTAATATAAAGTTTTGATTATTAGTCGAGGTGTAGTGGTTCGTTGCTCGCGTGTTTGTTACAGTATTAGATGGCGGCATCCGATGCTTCCGATGTAAATATGTAACTTTGTTAGGGTTTTATCGTCAAAGGAACAATTATATTGTGGTCTGATGAGATTATGTTTGTTTTATTTTATCCTTATTAAATATCACCGACGAAACATTTTATCATAGTAAATAATAATTTATGTGCGAAGTAACAATTAATAAATTATGTCACCTTGTTCTAGAAAAGTTAGGTTCAGTTCACACGAAACGAGGCACGACGAGTCATGACTCATGACGAATCGATGGATAATGCAAGCGGTGGCACGCTATTGAATTTTGTATTACTTTAAACCAAAGCCGAGCCACGTTCGTTTTGATCTGAACTTACCCTAAAATTGCATCATTATAATTAGTCCCAATTTGTTACAACTTATACAAACAAGCAAATCACACACAGTAACAATATCACAGACGTCTGTAAGCTACTAGCTCGTGCTGTATGCGGCGTGTAGTCGAGCGGCGCGTAGAGCGTGCGCGTGCGTATGACGTGCGCGTAGTAGTACGCGGAGGAGCGCGGCGCGCGTGCACGCTGCGGGTCGCTGAAGTCGACTGCGTATAGACCGAAGTTGGACCTGCGGAATATTTTATTTTGGAGAAGTTTAGAAAATAATTAAAAAAGTAGCCTGGAAACAGAGTAAATGAAAAATAAGAATAATTTTATTAACAACTTTACATTAACAAAGTAGGTACATACCAGAGATGGGCAAAAACTAATCAGATTAGCAATTACAGAATTACAAATACTTTGTAATTGTTAATCAGATTACAAATTAATCCGATTGATGAAGAATTGTGCACCTGAAATTACTCGTAAGTTGATTAGGATGTATTTAGACTCAAATGTATTCTAATTAGTTTGCAATTAGATTAATGAGTATTTTAATTATGCCCAATTACAATGTCCAATGCTGGTAATTATTATAATAAATAAAAAGCTTCCACACCGGTTTCGGTTGCGGTGGCCGGTATCAATAAAACCAGGCCAGTTACGCAGGAGTAATTTTATGGCGCCCAAGTGTGTGTGCAATACACAAGAGCACCCTGGTTTTAATGAAACCAGGCCAGTTGAGAAGAAGTAATTTCATAGTGCCCAAGTGTGTGCGCAATACAAGAGAGCACTCCAGGAGTAATTTCATAGTGTGCCCCCGGAAGAAAACCCCTCGGCTCATAACTCGGCCATCTTTAGTCCTGGGCCCCCCGAGTGAGGGCTCATTTTAATCAGGACGATGAGATCTACAACTTAGCCCCAACAGAATTTTCCGACATTGACAGCTCGGCAACAGTCAAACGTCTTACAAAAGTAGCCATCACTCCGCTCCCAATAGGCCTAGAGGAACGGGGTTTCTTCCAACATCAAAGGCAACACCTCGGCTATCCCCTCCCCGAATTTGAACTAAATCGGAGACATCAAATTTTTCTTGCGCACACATTTAGGCACTATGAAATTACTTCTGCTCAACTGGCCTGGTTTCATTGAAACCAGGGTGCTCTTGTGTATTGCGCACACACTTGGGCAATATAAAATTACTCCTGCTTAATTGGCATGGTTTCATTGAAACCAGAGCGCTTTTGTATATTGCGCACACACTTGGGCACTATAAAATTACTCCTGCGTAATTGGCCTAGTTTCAATGAAACCAGGCCAGTTACGCAATGTCCTTTTCCGGGACTCAAAGTATCTACCTATCTCTATACCAAAATTCAGTATAATCGGTTCTGTGGTTTAGGCGTGAAGAGTTAAGAAAGAGACAGATATATAAAAGACAGACAGACACACTTTCGAAATTTAATGTAAGTAAGTAATCATTAATCAGTAAGGTATGCTACTATGAAGTCACCATTGCTTTTGCCGACGATACATTTCATCAATTTATGTGTTTTTAACTCCTGACACCGTAAAAAAAAAATTACATGAGTCGAAAGTCGAAACCAATTACAAAAGTAATTGTATTTACAAAAATTAATTAGATTTATTTGAAATTAGAATACTTAGGAATCGATTGCTTTGTAATCTCTATAACCACAATTATTAAGTAATTCAACTACAATGTACTCAGATTAAAATGTAGTCTAGGTAATTAGTTTGCAATTAGATTAGTAATTAGATTAACGAGTATTTCAATTATGCCCAACTCTGGTACATACATAATTCTACAAGTACCTACAGTACAAATTGTGTGTAGGCTGTAGCTTTTCAGTTACTTAACAGGTTTTTACAGGTATTGTGTTACATTGGCGCCTGCAGCACTAGGCCGAGCAGAGTATTCGGTTAAAATAAAAGCATTGGAAAAATGTGGATTTTATGACAGGAAATACAGTGGAATTTTGATGTCCCATCCCATTGTAGGAAGGAGAGGAGATATTAAGATGACAATCAATATTGTTACTTACCGATATCCGTCCATCCATTCGAAGTTATCCATCAAGGTCCATGCGGTGTAACCCGTGACGTTTACTCCATCTTCGTACATTGCTAGAAGTATCTACGACAAGACAAAGAGGGTGACTTGCTGATGTAACTTTGAATCATATTGTAGGACGTAGGTATAGAATTGCAAATGGAAACTAGGTAGGTACCGTATCTAATTGAAGCTTGGATGCTATGGAAACCGACATGGGCGTAGCGGGCGGCAAGAGCTATCGGTCGCTAATGCTCACGAGATTCATACCTAAAATAGGAGCGGAGAGAGTTGCGGGGTGAGAGGGGAGGTATTCTTCGATCCCAGTTCACTCGCCCATAATATTTTGTTTTAATTTTTACCTCACCTTCAATACTATTGTGGGATTCGAAGATTAGGAGGATTTTCATCTGCCAAAGACCTATGGCCCCCCTCTATATAGAATCCTGGCTACGCCCATGGTCAAACCGATTTCCAAAAAGAGAAGGTTTCTCTATTCCGGAACGTATACTTATATGCTACGAATAATAAAACTAAGGAAACGTAACTCCCATACTATTACCGTTTTAAATTTGGTTCCTTTCGAACTGTCGAATTGTAACGTCAGCCTTTATACCGCTCAAGGCCACCTAAATATTGCAAATGTATCAATTGAAATGTGTACCTAAGGTACCTTTTTTGACAAGTATTTTGGAGCATGTTTTTTGACGGAGTTACTCTTCCTTAGATTTTATTATTCGTAGCATAAATGAGATACCTACTTAAGTTTTTTGAACGACCGCGACTGAGGTAAGGCTGAGTAGGGGTAAAGCCCGTACTTGGCTCCCTGAAGACCATTCTCTCTCTCTTTCTTCTTCTCCCTCTCTTACCAATTAAGTACGAATATTAAACGTCTTTTTAACCGACTTCAAAAAAGGAGGTTATCAATTCGACGCGTATATGTATGTAATATTTCCAGAACTGCCCAGTTTTTGTATAAGTATGTTAATCTATGACAGCTTCTGAACAAATGTGCCAAATTTCAAAAGTGTATGTATGTATGTATGTTTTTATGTTTGTGCACACATATCTTCGGAACCACAAGTCCGATTTTAGTGATTCTTTTTTTATTGTAAAATAAGTAAATAATTATAAACAAGCTTTATTCAATTCCATACAGTTTTAAGTTTACAGAGTTTTAAAAATTAGTTATTATAAAAAGTTTTCTGCATGTCAACAAAAAATGTAGAATCAGTCAATTAATTATTTAAAATCACAACACTAATATCATAAGGCTTTTACCCTTAGGCTTTTTTTATTGTACTAGGTATAATAATTGTTCAACTTAGGGAATACTGCAAGTTTCATCAAAATCGGTTCTGTAGTTTTTGAGATAGGGAATTTTAATTCTCAATTACGTACAAAAATTTGAAGTCGGTTTTATCTTTTTAAAATACTATTTTATTATTACCTGTTCCAGATGCACCTTGTAGTAGTCAACGCGCTCAGGGTCGTGTAGAGCCTTGCTCGTGGACAGGTAGCCGTTCTCAGCTATGTACACTTCGACGTTGCCGTACTCTGATTTTATCCATTTCAGGACGTTACGAATGCCGTATGGAACCACCTGCAAGGTGTTGAAAAAAGAAACAAGAGATTAATAAAGATGATGATTTTTGTATAACAATTTTGTAATTAATAAAGTGGAATAAGTGCAAGAAAAGTGTATAATATAGATACTTAATTATTTAATTGATGATGATTTTCAGTTTCTTGAACATCAGCTCAGACCAGCCTTAGTTAATGTTGATAGTTTGATTGCTTTTATTTTCAATTTTAAATAATAGCGTAATTCCACTTCATCTCGTAACCTCAAAAGTTATTAAAATGAATTTTGGGACGTATCGCGTATCCAAAATAAACTTCGGTTCGGTCGTTTTTCTCTTTACTTCAATTCCAAAGTATTATAGTGTGGAATAAACATACTTACCGAGAACCAGAAATTAGTGGTGTTCCATTTAGGATCAATGAGGAGTTTGGCGTGGAGGTCTGTCGAGCCGGCGAGGGGCCAGGCGCCGACCACCTCCCCCGCGCCGGCCGCGGACACCTGCCGGCACGTGTAGTAGTTGAAGCCAAAGTAGTCGTACGTGCCTGGAAGTACGTGCTGGTTTATACTTATTTTATACTAGATGATGCCCGCAACTTCGTTGCGCCAAAATTCGTTTATCGCGCGGGAACCGTACATTTTTCCGGGATAAAAACTATCCTTTGTCCTTTCTTGGGACACAAAGAATCTCTATGCCAAATTTCAGCAAAATCGGTTGAGCGGTTCGAGCGTGAAGAGGTAACAGACAGACAGACAGACACACTTTCGCATTTATAATATTAGTATGGATTAGTATATAAAAAATGGTCGCTCTTTATACACAATTCATTTGCAATAAAATAAAATTGCGATTATAATTATTGAAGATCTAAGCTATCCTATCTCTCAAGTTGGAAAAAAACACACATTTAAATAAAGAAAACATTAACGATTTTAATGTTTTCTTTTTTTAAATGTGTGCTTAAGTAGTTTAGTAATCCATCGCGGACAAACATCGTGACAGGAGATTTATATATATTAGATGTAAGCATTATGCAATGTATTATGTAAGCAATACAAGTTACAAGTTTACAACCAAGCTGCCCTTTAATCAGTCAAAGGTATCCACGAGTTAGTGCTCACTACCATATTAATTTTTCAACATTAAATTATAAAGAATAAGTTAGTATAGTAGGTTTATGCTTATTTATTATGGATAAACTAAAAGTTAGAGCAGCACGAGTCGGCGCATGAGTACCGGAAACTATTCCACCTCAATTTTTTTATACGATCCTCTTCAAATTGCCCTCCTGATGATATAAATGCATGTTGCCATGGTGCAACCCGGTGCCATATTGTTTAAACAAACATTGTTTAAACAATTGCAAGGAATTGTTATTTTTTAACCGGACAATTTTTATATTCTTTATTGAAATACCAATAAAAAGGTCCTATAACTTTTCACGATAAAGTTAATATTTTAAAAGATATGAATTTTTAAAGGTTCAAAAAATCTCAAATTTGGGTACTTTTGACCTATGAAAAATATATATTAAAAAAGATAATAATGTCTAAGTTATATGTATTTTTAAATTCTCTATACAATAGTTAATAATATCGTTAGTAGAGATAAAAAAAATTCATAGCTTATATCTTTTTTTATCTTAGCAAAAGTTGACAAAACATTTTGTTTTTTTGTATGGGAGCCCCCCTTAAACATTTACTTTATTTCAATTTTATTATTAATTATTAAATTACAAATATAATTAGGGATTTTGTGAAATTTTCAAGTGCCTAGCTGTTACTATTATTGATTACGAGCAAAAAAGGCCAAAAAAATCACGTTTCTTGTATGGGAGCCCCCCTTAAATATTATACTTTATTTTATTTTTAGTACATATTTGTTGTTATACCGCTATAACTAGATACACACAATCTGTGAAAAATTCAGAAGTCTAGCTATAGCGGTTTTTGAGATACTGTCTGTCCGTTTGTCTGTATGTCTCCAGGCTGTATCTCAAAAACCGCTATAGCTAGCTACTTCTGAATTTTTCACAGACTGTGTATATGTGCCAACACAATTTTTTGTCTACTTTTGCTAAGATAAAAAAAGATATAAACAATGAATTGTTTTTAAATCTCTATTTAATATATTATTATTAACTATTATAAAGAGAATTAAATATATATATATATATATATATATATATATATATATATATATATATATATATATATATATATATATATATATATATATATATATATATATATATATATATATATATAACTTAGACATTTAAATTATCTTTTTTAATATATTTTTCATGGGCCAAAAAAAAACCCTAATTTGAGATTTTTTGAACCTTTAAAAATTCATATCTTTAAAAATATTAACTTTATCGTGAAAAGTAATAGGACCTTTTTTATTGGTATTTTAATAAAGAATATAAAAAAAATTGTCCGGTTAATTATTTTTAACAAAAAATTAAAACCGACTTCCAAGGTAAAAACAACAATAACATTAATATGAACTAAAAAGTATTAAATAATTTTTACTATCTAATCGAAGTATCTAATAGTGCCTTTTTCCGAATTCGGCTAAACCTCAACTATTTCTGTACTCAATCTTCATTATTTTGAAGTCGGTACCAGATAGCTGAATCTTCAGTCCTCTGACAGAATATTTAACATTTTTGGAACTGGCACCGACTTCAAAATTATGAAGATTGAGTAGGTACAGAAATAGTTGAGGAGGTGTCTCGTTTTTCCACGATCGAAGGATCTATCAGATAAAAAATTGTACAAACTTGCATAGGATGTAGCGTAGCATAATATTTAATATTATCATAATTATTGACAGCTGTTCTTGTAATCAAGAATTCAAATCGATAGGTACTTAGTGCACCATCTATCGATTAATAAGTATAACTAATTAAAAAGACACTTAATGACTTTGTTTTGTTTAAATGCTATTTTTAAAATAACTTTATTTTAATTCTATTTGTCTATTAAAATTTTATAAAGTAGTAAAGTATTCGATATTCTGTCTTCTGCCGGCGATGCCGACCGCCGTGTATTAAAAACAAACAGGTGTTGTTATACAGTACATAATTATTATTATTAGTATATCCATACCTATGCCTTGTACTATTATCTATTCTGTGCCATGAGACATTGGTGGCCTTAACACGACGTGGTAATGATGATGATGATGATGATGATGATTATGATGATGAATATGAATTCCATAGTAGTTTACGCTTTCTGTTCTTAAAACAACGCCGAAACTCCCAAACGTGTATCTATAAGGAGTCAGGAGTTCTCTCAGCATCTTCGAAACCATGGTATACCTTGACCCAATATTTGACTTTTTGGTAGCGTATTCTTAGTACAACTTCACATAAAACCAAAATCACCATATATTTCCATATAAATTTCGAGGAGTTCCCTCGATTACTCATGGATCCCATCATCAGGTCACCACTTTTGTGAACATGGTACCAAATTGGAGTGAAACCTAATACAACTAAACAAAAATTTCGAAAATCGGTTCACAAACGGCGGAGTAATCGTTGAACATACAAAAATAATAAAAATATATATATACTAGCTGTCCCGGCAAACGTTTCTTTGCCATATTAAGTATACTAGCTATTTGACCGAGCTTTGCTCGGTATTCGATAAAACACGACTGAAATGGCATTTTCTAAAAATGATTCCTAGCTAGATCGATTTATCGCCCCCGAAACCCCCTATATACTAAATTTCATGAAAATCGTTGGAGCCGATTCCGAGATTCCAATTATATATATACAAGAATTGCTCGTTTAAAGATATAAGATAAAGTATTTTTTTTAAATTTGGTCGAAGCGCTAACTGTCGGACAGACTAAAATTAAAATCCGAATTCGAATATTATTTAAAATTTGACACTGCGATGGCAGCCGACTGTCGGATCCAATGTAAAACATTCCAAAATCAACAACTACTAATAAATTAAAAATTAATTAAAAAAACATTGTCCAGAGGACAAAATTGTGAATCTAAACCATTCCCAGATCCCCTTGAACACACACAAAAAATTTCATCAAAATTGGTCCAGTCGTTTAGGAGGAGTTCAGTCACATACACACGCACACAAGAAATATATATATTAAGATATATATATTGAGGTGGAATAGTTTCCGGTACTCATGCGCCGACTCGTGCTGCTCTAAAGTAGATTATAATATTTCCACCGTACATTCAAACGAAAGTTTCAGTCAACTTAAGGTATGTCAGTATCGTAAGTAGGTACCTTTGACAAGTTGCACCTCATCAGAAGTGAATGGTGGTAGCCGTGACTTCGTGTAGCCCTGCTCTTTGCTTTTCTGGCCTATGATAGTTTCTATTGACTTTGGCCAGCCACCTTCCTTGGAAAATATTGGGTGCGTGTACAATCCGGTCTGCAAAAAAAAATATTTCAATTATAACCGACTACGTATATTAAGCGTAATTATTATTGTTATGTTATTTCATATTTGTGTAATTACTACGAATTTTCAGAAACCTCATAAATATTTTGATTTATAGCAGCAGCTAAAGTGTGACGCCAAAATGCCATAGTGAGGATTACGGCGCGTTATTATGCGCGTTTTCTGCTGTAGCGTTTGGGAAAACCCGCGAGCGAACGCACATTTAAAAAAATTCACAAAAACACCTCACGTAATTTGTGGACTTTACAATGAGAAATATATTTTACTCCTTTTAGCTTTGCTACAGTTGGGTAAAATTGATAGGCTAACAGATTATTCAGATGAACATTGTTTTATTATTATGTATTAAGAAAGTTCTCACAGCATATTCGGTGACCAGTCGCGTCGCCTCTTCGTCTCCAGCTCCCAGCGGCTCGAACCACATTATTTGGTTGTTTATTGATATTTTACCTACGAAATAAATTAATTCAACTCAATTTAATCTTGGTATTTACCGTCCGTCTGACTCCCTACTGTTGCTGGTATTAGAAATAATAATATGATAATTTTATAATTTATAAGTACTTTTAGCCTCAACCACAGAATACATATAGTACCTTACGGTACCTCAACATATTAGCATATACGCGAATTACGTCCATAGTAGAGTTTAATTTAATTGTGGCATAAAATTTTAAATGTGACGTAAACTGATGGAACTGTCGCAGTCGACTGGTTAAAAAGCCATTCAATCAAACAGCTAGCTCTTTGACTGAACAGCGCCATTCAATCACACGGCTATACGTTGTTTAGCCGTTGACTGCAACTTTCAACACTACAGCTAGATGACGCTTAGCCAACTGATGAAATGGTAAATTAACTAAGGTGAGCATTAGTTTAGTGGTATTATTACACAAGCGTTTGGACACAATAGCAATAAATACCTTGGTTATGGATATTTCATAATCCCGTAATTTCTCCTCGAATATTAGTTTAAATTTTGATTCACTCGTACTATGTGCCCCATAATTTCTGTCTCTTTAATAATATGTACTTGTAACGTATATTTACGAAAAATATCTTAATACCAACTTAATACAACCATAAAATAACAAAACACAGGTTAGTTGACGCTATATTGTAAACAAAACGCAACTAGCGCCGCGGTGGTGAGCGCTAAACTAATTCAATCAAACGGCGGCTTTTGAATCAGCTGTAGTGTTGAATGTTTTGAGCGACTTAAATATTCAATTATAAAGCTAGACGTGTGAATGAATGGCGTTGTTCAGTCAAAGGGCTTAGGTGTCGTAACTCGTAAATAATAAAATTATGTATACTGTCATACTTAGGAAGTCGTAGCTTCCTATTTCTCGATGCAGATGTAAAAATATATCTAAACGCCCTTACACACCTTTGTACTTATCCCGAAACTCTCTATCGTATATCCTCCAGGCTTTAGCATGAGCGAGCAGCGCGTGCTTGGTGCACAACAGGTCTCCGAGACCCGGGCTCACCACCGCCGGGGCGGACTGGCCCGTGTTGTACACGTACTCGCACATGATCAGCGGCTCGTTGATCGTGATCCACCACTTGACGCGGTCACCGAAGAGGGAGAAGACTACTCGTGCGTACTCCGCAAACCAGTCAGATACTAGGGGGTTGGTCCAGCCGCCTGCAATGGAGCTGGAGTTAAATAAGGGGGCTCTAGACTCTAGAGGTTGCTCAGCTGTGTAAGGATGTAGCTCTGAAAGTAGGTAAATCGAAGATAGATCCGTTATCTGCCTTCGATGTCAGTCAATTATTTTAATCTTGCTTTGCTAAATACCTATTTTTCATGTCTTTTGGTGTGAGAGGATTTCGAAAAATAACAATTTACGATGAAAAAGTTTAAAAATACTATGGATACATTGTCTGAAATACTTAAATGTTTTTCATTTCATTCATTCATTCATAAAACCTACCAAGATCCTGTAGAGCCTGCGGCAGGTCGAAGTGGTACAAGGTGATCACAGGTTCCACGTGGTTCCTGATCAGCTCATCGATCAGGTTACTGTAGTACCGCCTACCATCCTCGCTGATGCGGTTCGGGAACCCAGTCGGTAGCAGCCGGGGCCATGATATAGAGAACCTGTACACATTGCAGGTTCTTGTAAAAGTTAATGCAATATGCACAGACAATAGGCGTAGATTTTATAAATTTAAAATTTAACAAGGCTACATACCCGATAAAATACATACATAATATAATATTAGGTTTAAATGCACAAAAATGAGCAGTTCCCGGGACTAAGTTTGGAAAAAAGTTGTGGGTAAGTACGTAAAATAGAGAATACTCTACAATTAAAATATATGTAATTTTAGTATGCGAATTATTTTTTTAACACATATCTAAATCCGTTTCTGGATCTTACATTAACCGATTCGTGGCCAATGCCTCGCCCAGCGCGTCATTCAAAAAGTTTTAGTGAGGCCGATGACGCGCCAGACGCGGCATATAAGAATTGTTAAAAAACACGTTAAAACTTATTTATTATACTGTAATTACAATTCCCTTGTCTAAATATACATGTTGAACTCAATTTTATGCGTGGCCGTTTATTTTAGAATTAAAGGCTACTAGTCAGAGATCGTCAATCATTGGTTCACTCGAAGAATCTTTACTTTTCTGCGATTAGCGTATTTATGAAACTTTTTTTTCTTATTAACACTCATCTTCATCAGCGTCACTAATTTAGCTTCGATGCTACTGTCTGTTGAGTTATTTTTTGCGTCATGACAAATACGAGAACTTTCAATTACTTAATGTCCTTTTCAATGTAAAGTTTTGCAATATTGAGTGACTATATTCTGGAAAACTTTCATTCTCCATATTGTCGTTTTCCAGGCAATTTTCATTTGAGTATGTTTGTAAATCGTGGCTGGCTATATTCAGGAAAGTAATTATATTCCTGCTGATTATCCAAAACAAACGTATTTCATTTGTTTAAATAAACGATTTTCTGAGAGCTCTTAAATTTTAATACAAATTTATATTGTCATAGCTACACAACTACTCTAAGTTATTTATTCTTCAACTAAAATAGATGAAGTTGCTAGTCATAATAAATCCCACAACCTTTACGGAAAAACTATCATGCCTATTGATTTGTGCTTTAACATGTAATTAGGGTTCTAACTTCCGTACCCAAAAGATAAAAACGGGACCCTATTACTAAGGCTGGCCTCACACAGCCGGAACGTCTCTCTGAATAATTCATAATAGGAAATTCATAATCTAAATTTCGGCACCTTGCCTCACACACATCTTTGAAAATAAGATTGATCAGTAGTCTCATGATTCCTGGCACATATTTAAACGTCTTTATGGAAGAAGAATTAATACTAATAAATATTATTTTTCTTTTACTTTCGTTTTCACTCAATGTTTCCCAATTTGGAATTAAACTTTTAAGAATTTCCAACCACGCTATGTTTTTTTCCCTGTCATGGTAATCCTCAATGGATGTGTCCTATATTTCAATGCTTAAGATTAATTTTTCCGTGTCAGACATCACGCCAGCAGGTCACAACACGTTCAGGGGTTAGCTTCTTGCAGTGTCAACTGAAATACTGATTACTGATGAGCGGCACACACATACTGATTCCAGTATTTGTGTGCCGCTCTATTAAAATGTATGGGAATACGCGCGTTATGAAATCATAATCTTAAATTTATCGATCCGGAATTCAGAACGCTCGTCAGTATCATTCTTACAGATCGATCTGAGAAACATAATCTGAAAAAAATCAGAATGTGTACGTGGAGCATACTTACTGATATTGTATGGAATTCCAGTCTTTCTGAATTAATAATATGAATTCAGAAAGACATTCCGGCTGTGTGAGGCCAGCCTAAGACTTCGTTGTCTGTCCGTCTGTCTGTCTGTCTGTCTGTCTGTCTGTCTCCAGGCCGCAACTCAAGAACGGTAATAGAATTGACATTTTCACGGATTATGAATATCTGTTGCCGCTATAATAACAAATACTAAAAACAAAATAAAATTAAATAAATAAAATAAAAAATGAAGGGGGGCTCCCATACAAAAACATAATTTTTGGCATAATTTTGCTCTATAATGGTACGGAACCCTTCGTGCGCGAGTCCGTGTTATATGTGTTATCATCAGTCAGTCAAGGTGTGACGACGTGAGCCCTCACAAAGCTCGGCTTTTAGTAACCAGCACTAATTAAAATCATTAATACCTACATACTCGTATGAGCAAAATTTGTGCCAAAGGTTGACGACTACTTACACATTTTGTTAACAGTATGAATTACTACTTTTATACGCCATATCAGCTTTGAATTACAACTAATACGAACACTGCACACAAAATTTATCTTTTCCCTCTCTGATTTATTTTATTTACAATAAAATGTGCATAAAACACAACCAGTGGCCAATGCCGCACGTGGCGCGTCATCGTTTAGCAGGGCCGATGACGCTTATGGTGCGTCATCGAACAAAGTACTTGGCCTGTCGTAAAAATTTGTTGAAATGAAGGTGGCAACGAATAGGTTAACTATGATAATATCGCAATTATTATGTACTTATTACATATTTATATCGCTTAAGATAATTATTATACTTATTATTTTCAACCTATTTATAAAAAGCATTAAGGTAAGTAAGGCATACCTAATTGGTTTCTTTTATTTTCAGTTGAGGAAAAAAATTGCAATTATTTATAAATAATCGCCATAATTAATTGTTTTAATTGATGCTATTTATTATGTTGTCAAAAATAAACGTATATATTTTAACAATTCGTTTTCATGGTTTTATAAACCAACGGTTTTTGTAGTCACGGATGCAGGATTGAGGACGTGCACTAAGTAGGTACGTAAGTACTTAAATAAATAAAATTTTATTTAAGTACTTTTTGCAACAGCTTGTCTTTCGACATAGGCCTCCTCTAAAGATTACCATTTTTCTCTGTCCTTTGCAACTCTGATCCATTCTGTACCAGCCACCTTTTTCAGATCATCTTCCCATCTTTTCGTTTGTCCACCTTTGCTTCTTTTGCCGTCTCTTGGATACCACTCTGTTATTATACGGGTCCATTTCTCTTGCCTTTCTCTTGACATATTATGTCCTGTCCATCGCCATTTTAGTGTTCTATATACAGAATGTGCCTGTTTGAATTGTGTTCTGTTTTTTATGTGTGTTAGTTTTACTTTGTCTCTTCTGTTGACTCTAATAATACTCCTTTCTATACTATTTTGGCAGACGCTTAGTTTATTTGCTAGGTTTTTTGTTAATGACCATGTTTGGCTACCATACGCTAAACAGGGCAGGAGACAGGTCTTGAGGTGTGCGATCGTTATCGATATCCCTCCTCTATACGGCTGAAGGCGAACCGCAGGTGGTTTTAGTGAGTAGGAGTCTCACATACCCCGGGGTGCTTCAGCTAACTGAGGTACATACTCAACCCGGGGCACCCATGATGGGTTTCCCCTGCGTAAAAAAAAGGGCAGGATACAGGTGTTGTTAACTTTTCTTTTAGCTTTCATAGGCATGTCTCTGCCCTTCATAACTTCGCTAAGCGACCAGTATCTCTTCCAAGTGTTGGCAATCCTATCTTTTTCTTTATCCATAGTTTTGTTGGGCGATATTAGTTGTCCTAAGTAGATGTACTCGTTAACATATTATATTTTCTGCATATTTACTATGATTTCATGTGTTTTTGAGGAGTTAGTCATGGCTTTCGTCTTGCTGATAGTGCACGTCAATTCACTTACGAAAATTCATGTCCATTCGATTCATTTTGAAACTTGTTCACTAAGGGCTCCCACCACTTAACTGCGAGTTCGTATCGCATCGCAAAATCTGCGACAAAATCAAAATTCATAATAAAAATCGGTTGTCTGTAAAGTCGGTTTACTGACGATAGTTGAACGTGACAACGTCATAAGAAAATGGAACGCCTCAGAGCGTGGTAACGCCGCATGAGTCATGTTTTTTCGTGCGTGCAGCCGGCTCCATCGAATTATAAGACGTTATCACGTCAAAAAATGAAACATTGCGATGCAAATTCGCAGTTATGTGTGGGAGCCCTAAGCCGAGTTGTTGAGTCTTTCGTCGCAACAATTTTCGTCCTAATGGGACGAAAGCCTAGATAATAATATGAATTGTTAACATTTTTTTCATCCAGCCCTTCATCTCATGTAATTAATTTTATGACTTTTAGGTGCAAGTTGGTAGCGCCAGAAAAATAGTTAGCACTGTTTACGCATGACAGAGTAACAAATATCCATTCTCATAAGTATTATAAAAATATAAATCATCCTAAACTTTCTCATTTTAGTAGTAGTAAGGCTTTTATACGGACCTGTAGAAGTCCAGCCCCAGGTCTGCAGCCATCTGCGCGTCTCGTTTCCACTGGTGGTAGCTGTCGCAGGCCACGTCGCCGTTGGAGCCGTCCACCACCTTCTCCGGGTGAGCGTGGATCACCTCGTCCCAGATGCTCCGTGATTTGTCTGCAAGAGACTTACGCTTCAATACCGTAGCATAGATAGACACGATTCTAATTCCTTTAATCCTTCAAGATCACGATTCTAATTCCTTTAATCCTTCAAGCTCTATAAGAGCACCGGTGATCGCGACAACAATAGAATACAATAGCATTTCCAAGAATCTCGATCGAAGGGACAGTCACTCTAGTCACCTACAAAAAAATCCAGCTTCCACCACATGGACAGATAAAAATAACCCCCGTAAACCTCGTAAACCGTAAACCGTAGGGCGAGCCTAAGGGTCAATTCATACCAGCGCAGAGTCTAGAGCGCATCGAAGCGACTTACCAACCAAATTATTCAATTTTGGTAATTCGTTTCGATGCGATTGGACTCTGCGCTAGTTTAAATTGACCCTTAGGATTAAAGGAAGTGAATGGTGACCCACCACTGACATTCCAGGCCCCCTCCACCTGTGCCGCAGCTGTCGCGGCACCGAATTTAAACCCAGCCGGGAAACTGTAGTTCGCGCACCACACTGCCTCCAGCAGGCTGAAAGTAAAGTTACATATACGCTCAAATTGGAGCCCTTTTCTCGAACCTTAAATCTCTAACTTGTAAGTCTACGGGCCTGTCGATTCACCACTTCCTGATAAGTGCCGGATAGTCTATCCACAACTTGACAGATAAAGTATGGAGAATCTGTCCAATAAGTTGTGGATAGCCTATCCGGCACATTATCAGGATTCAGGAAGGGGTGAAACAGGTTCTTACAAGTTACAGATGATGTTCGCAGGATAGCCAACGAGAACCAGGATCGATGGTAATGGAATTGTCCCCTTATTACAACTTTAATTGTACAATATCCTGACTACATAATATATACAAAAATCTCGACCGTGATAAAGTGAATCCGCTCTAAGTCTCTATCCTTTAGTAAAAGATTACTGATAGCAGTGAAAAGTTTTTCACCTCCCTTGGGCCACTGTTCGGGCGGCCATTGATGACTACATCTTTTTCTACTTGGCATTGGCTATAGCATATTGGCCGTTACAGTAATGGCCATCCAAGATTCTGGTCCTGTCTAGGTCGACTCGTAATAATATAAGATCAAGGTTTACCTTAAAATTATAAAACACTTTGAAGACATTGCCGTAGAGTTTCAATTCAAACAAGTTTAAGTGAACGTTAAAAGTTTAACAACAGAAATTATTTTAAATAAAAATAAATGAAGAACGTCTACACAGTGCCCTGCTATGAAGGCACAAGCCGTAGTGGCGAGATGCAAAGAAGGAAATTGTTATTAACGACAAACTCAGTTTAATATGCAAATAAGATTAACTAATCTGTGAACATACAATTAATTACGTGTAAACGATGTACTGTATCAAATTCAGCCTACATTTTTGGATGTCAAAACATGCATTGTAATAAATAATATGAAAAAAATATAATTATGTTTATAGATATCTACTATTGATGGTAATAAAAAGTTTCTGTCCAACGAATAGCCTGCCAGTCAGGTTACATAAATGTACCCTTGAAAAATTTATTCTTAGGCAGTTGGCGGATAGCTACATCATTTGGTCGAATTATGTTAATTACATAATTCAATGTTAGTCGCGATCTCTCGGCTGGGTTTGACATAGCGCAACCAAATTACATAATATGCCTGCCATCTGTGATCTGCCTATGAATCAACTTCTCTGATAGTACTACCAAAAAATGGATTATTTATAGGCAGAAGCTGGATCTTGATCTACGTCTTTTGGTCGTATTATGTCAAACTCAGCCCAGACCAACCCGGGTAGATCACTATAACCCGGCAAAATACAGTCGGTCCACGTTAAGGGGCCGGGTACCCTTGAAATTCTCATACATACGTAATACCAAAATCATTTACTCATACGAAAATATTTAACATGTTTGAGTTATTTTTCAAATTAAAATGGTAATTAACTAGGATCCTGCACAAAAATTTACTTCAAAATAATTAAAACACAAAAAAAGAAAATTTTGTTTAAAACTTTTTTTTAGTAAATTTACTACTAAATATTAAAACACTAAAAAATACAGTAAAACACTAAAATATATATAAATAAAAAGTAAATTTACTACAAAATATTTAAACTCTAAAAATATTTTTTAGTATTTAAATATTTTGTAGTAAATTTACTATTTATTTATATATTTTTTAGTGTTTTACTCTATTTTTTAGTGTTTAAATATTTTGAAGAAAATTTTTGTGTAGGAACCTAGGTAATTACTATTTTAAACTGAAAAACAACTAAAACATGTTAAATATTTTCGTATGAGAAAATGATTGTGGTATTACGTATGTACAAAGGTACCCGGCCTCTTAATATAGTAGGAGCTTACTAGATTATGGTCTCGTGTGCGGACCGGATGACAGGCGACAGCCATGAGCCGTGTTAGAAAAATAAACAAAATATAATATGGCACCAGAAAAATTCGTAGTCTTCAATCTTCATTGTGAATGTGGTCAAAATTTCGTAGAAAAACCCGCAATATTAAAATTTATGCGTTGCTCTAAAATTATAGTAGGCGTTCTATTTATATTTCTTTTTCAAAGTTACAAAAAATCATACAAGTACATCAAGTAAGCTGGTAAATTACCGTCCACTCCAAGGATCTTTGAAGCAATAAGTCTCTAATAATGTCTATCTATAAGGACTCTTTAGTCTTATAGACATTATTATAGAGTCTTTTCACTTTATTACATTACCACTGACTAGACTACACTACACTAGAAAATTCCGGAATGCAAATAACAAATTATTGCATTCCGGAATTACCTCCAATCGCGGGATTCCCCGTGATTTTTGTTAAACAAAATATTATATATTCTAAGAAGTCGCTTCCAAAACTTTCTTGCCAAAAATTAAAACAAACGTGAGGGAATAGATTCATTTAATTTAAAATGCATCCAGATGGCTCTACAAGGCGCAGGTTCGCCCTCATCATGGAATATTGTTCTCATCTCTGGGCAGGGGCGCCAAAATACCAACTGCTCCCTCTGGATCGTATCCAACGAAGGGCCGCTCGAATTGCTGACTGTCATAGTGTTTCAAACAGCTTGGACCCCTTGGAATTACGCCGAGATGTAGCTTCACTCTGCATCCTCTATCGGTTGTATCACGGGGAGTGCTCGGAGGAATTGTTCGGAATCATACCACCTGCAACTTTTCGCCATCGTCCCACGCGAAAAACATATCATCCTCATCACCTTGATCAGTGGCAGTCTTCCACAGTGCGTTTTTCGCGTAACTTTCTGCCGCGCACTGTAAAACTCTGGAACGAACTGTCACCAGCAGTATTTCCGGACCTATACGACCTGCAAACCTTCAAGAAAAGAGCGTATTCCCTCTTAAAAGGCCGGCACCTGCAGCTCTTCTGATGTTGCGAGTGTCCATGGGCGACGGTAGTTGCTTACCATCAGGTGACCCGTTTGCTCGTTTGCCCCCTTATTTATTAATAATAAAAAAAAGATGAAATGAAATTACAAACAAATCACCCTCCAAGACTCTACACAACTCCCCCATTTTTTATGAGTCCCACACCGCTCCCCTTTAGGCCTCCAGCGCCCACAAGGGGTCGTTAACGCCCACTTTGGAAAATGCTGATGTACTTGTTTTAAACCACCTATTAAAAACCAACGAAATCGCATTGCGTTATCAGTAAATCCATTAGTCAAAACTCTCCGAGGACAATATTTTATGCAATTTTAATTAGTATTAAGCTAAGGTAATTAATTTAAATTTTTATTGCTCATAAATAATTTAAATTAATTGTCATAATATTATATTCTATTTAAGTAATTAATTAATTACTAATATACCAAATTACATACAAAACAAACAACAGCTGTCTGAAATACTGAAATATGACGTTAACCTCGGCGACGTTAACCTCGGCACTCCTTTATTTTTGTACAAAAGTTAAGTACTGCAAAGTGAAAATTGATCCCTTTTTCCTTGTTTTGGGCTAGTTTCGTCACAGAATACATATTAGTTTGTACTTATTGAGCAGCCTCAAACTTGTTATATACTAATTATTAAATAATTAGTACATATTACAAGTTTCGATAAATATTGCAAGGTACCAATTTTTGTTTTTTAGGGTTCCGTACCCAAAGGGTAAAAACGGGACCCTATTACTGAGACTTCGATGTCTGTCCGTCTGACTGTCTCAGGCTGTAACTCAATTACGGTAATAGCTAGAAAGTTGAAATTTTCACAGATTGTGTATATCTGTTGCCGCTATAACAACAAATACTACATATAAAAACAAAATAAAATTAATATTAAAGGGGGGCTCCCATACAACAAACGAGATTTTTTTAGCCTTTTTGGCTCTATATCAATAACGGAAACAGGTAGGTACTTGAATTTTACCCAAGGTCCTTAGTTTTATGTGCACTTTAATTTTTAATTATAATATTAAAATAAAATAAAGAATTAAGGCGGGCTCCCATACAAAAAACACAATTTTTGGGCTAATTTTGCTCTATAATGGTACGGAACCCTTAGTGCGCGAGTCCGACTCGCACTTGGCCGATTATTATTTTTTAAGTCTAAATACAACTAAAATAAAGTTATTTTATGCTTACGAAGTCGCTGAAATAATTCGGTTAAATATAATAGAATACCTATAATAAT
Source organism: Polyommatus icarus (assembly GCA_937595015.1). NCBI lineage: Eukaryota > Metazoa > Arthropoda > Insecta > Lepidoptera > Lycaenidae > Polyommatus > Polyommatus icarus. The sequence goes on from OW569321.1 coordinate 25,321,200, forward strand.
TATTTATACACTTCGATCACTAATATACAAGATACACAGTCCGCGGCAAAAAACGACCTCACTAAAAGAGCACCAAACGCAACATTCTGGTGGACTTTTGATTTAGTAGTGCTCGAACGCTCCGCCGGGAAACATGCCTTAGTGCTCGTTCAATTATTGTAAAAATCATACGTCTAAAACGCAAAAAAAGGATGGAATTTCATATTTCCGGTAAGTATTAATTTTATCCCAATATATTTCTTACAATTGTATTGCAAATATTAGTATTACGTTAAGAAATCACCAAAAAACTGTTTTAAAATTAAGTTGTAAATAAATCAACACGAGGTATAAACCATCTCAATTGCGAATACTCATACTAAAGGTACTTATCGTAGTTTATCATGCCCACTTGAAATGTTCGGGTTATAAGCTGTGTTTCTGTTCCATTTGATGGAGTCGCTATTATTTATTATTTTTTTTATTGAGGAATTATTTTTTTTAGGTTTCCTCGAGATCCAGTTAGATGTGGAAATTGGATATCAGTTATAGCACGGCAAAGATGCGAAGAATTTTTCAAGCCGACTTTAGCGAGCGTTGTATGTTCTAAGCATTTATATTCAATGTATTCACTTATATTTTAGTTAATTATCAAATTAGACATATTAGAACAACATAATATTACATATAAAAAATAATTAGTCCACACTTTATACATTAAACTTCGGAAAAATTAAAAAATGGATTATTAAAATTATTACAATCAACAAAAAAATGTTGAACAGTTCGACTCCTCTTTCTCTTCGACTCTCCTTCACTTCGCCCTGTTCCAGCGGCGAATTTCGGTCGTAAAATTGGAGTGCTTTTTTGGCTCTGTAATAATTTGAACTTTAAGACATATACGCAGATGGTTGAATTTAGTATGAAGCGTGCATCGGACGTAAAAATTTATTGCTTTGTAAACACAAATGTACATTGTTTTATAAAAAGATCTTTAATAATTACTATGATTAAGGTTGATTTTAGATAAATGTATACTTTTTTAAACTCAATTACTCGGCGACAGATTTTCGAGAGGTTTTGTATGAGACTGTGTATCTTGTATATATTTGATCGAAGTTTATACAATATAGTTACAATATTTTAAATCAGTGTTTCCCAAAATTGTCGGGGCCGCGACCCATCTACAAGCAAGTTTAAAGTTCGCGGCCCGCCTTGTGTCATGAAGACAAAAAACCGGCCAAGTGCGTGTCGGGCCACGCGCAATATAGGGTTCCGTAGTGCCGCTAGTTTTTTAAATTTTTCAGAGAAGTTGATTCCTATGCAGATGGGGGACCTATTGGTATTTGGGCGCAATCCGTCAAACTCAGCCGACAGATCACAATCAACATTGAATTGGCATGACCGACCAAATGACGTTGGTCTCTCAACTGCATAGGAATCAATTTCCTCGATGGTACATTATACATTTATAACGTATTTTACACTACTAACAACATAATCTCAGTTACTTTTAAAGGTCGAATTTGAACGAAAAGTTCCTACTTCGCCGAATACATTTTTTACTTGATCGACTATTACTCAATAACTTATGAAGTCTTCTTAGCCGTGATAGTTTTAATCTTAAATTCAGCATATTTTCTATTCTCGTGAATTTTTTCACATTTCCAGAAGCAACCGTTTAGCTGGTAGAAGGGGGGGACACTGGACTCCAACGATTTTTTCCATTTTAAAACTTAATATTTCACAAACAGATCCCTAAATCAGGAAATGATCTATGAATACTCGTAATATTTTTAAAAAACCTATCCAACAACACCCCACACGATGGGGTGGACGTGAAAAAAAAATTTCATCCCCGCTTGATGTGTAGTGGAGGTACCTACTATAAAAAAAATATTTTTTTAAGATCTGATATGTTGTTGATGTCGTGCCGCATACCTAGTTGTCTAAGTGCTATGACCCATATAATTAATACCTCCCTCCTGTCCTGCACCTTCCCCGAGTCGTGGCGTCTCTCTATTGTTAAACCCATCCCCAAGAAAGACAACGTCTCTGATCTGAAAGACCTCCGACCAATCAGCATATTGCCGTGTTTATCCAAAGTTCTTGAAAAGGTTGTACATAGCCAGATTAGCAATTATGTCGAAGAAAGCAATATATTACCATCATTGCAGTCGGGCTTTCGTAAACATCACAGTACAACTACTGCCTTGATAGATGTAGTGGATAATGTCATCACAGCACAGGATGCAGGAGAGGTTACGGTCTTGGTACTATTGGACTATTCACGCGCATTTGAAACCCTCAATATAAATTTGCTTCTTTCTAAGTTGAAATACTATGGTTGTGATGCTGGAGTAGTAGCCTGGTTTGCCTCATATTTGATTAACCGATTACAGGTAGTCGAAGCTATTAATAAAAACGGGACGTCATCACGTTCAAGTCCTCGTAATGTTAACAGAGGTGTACCTCAGGGTTCAGTGATTGGTCCTTTATTGTTTTCATTATATTGCGCAGATATAGTCAGGCAAATACGCTATTGTAAATTCCATATATACGCGGATGATATACAGTTGTATATTACCTTCAAGCCGAATAACCTTTCGGAAGCTATGCGAAGGTTGAATGAAGACTTGGCACGTATAGCTAAATGGTCAGTAAATAACGCCCTGATACTTAACCCATCTAAGACTAAGTACCTGATTTTGGGCACAAAAGTACAAATACACAAAGTTGTTGCTAATCAGCCTAAAATTTGTATTAATGACGTAAGCATCGAAAGGGTGACTGAAGTCCGTAATTTAGGAGTCCTGATGGACGAAGGACTGAGGTTTGAGAAGCACGTCACTAAGGTCGTCAGCCGGTGTTTTTATCGTTTAAAGCTCCTGTACAAGGTCAGAAATTTCATTCCAGAGAGATTACGAGTTTCGCTGTGTGAATCACTTGTCCTTTCCAACTTAAATTACGCTGACGCTGTTATCGGTCCCTGTCTTCTCTCTCGCTCCAAGCACCTCATTCAAAAAGTGCAAAATGCATGCGCAAGATATTGTTGCAATGTGCCTCCCCGCGCCCACGTAACGCCGTACATAAACAGTCTGAGATGGCTTAAGATGGACGGTCGCCGACAGTTACATTTTGCTACATTACTGTTCGGTGTGGTTAAATTAAAAACTCCATCCTACTTGTTTAGTAAGCTCCAGTGGGCATGTGACAAGCAGCTGACCCTCACCACCAGGGGTTCGTCGTACCTATTAGTAACTCCTCTCCATCACTCGTCTGCATTTAGAGGTAGTTTTAGGTACTTGGCGAGTAAGATATGGAATAACCTTTTACCGCCCTTTCGTGCTCTGCATTCTGTAAATAATTTTAAGAGGAAACTAAAGGAATTGCTACTACAGGATCAGCTCTCAATTTAATCCTTGAATCGCGGATTCTTGGAATTCTATTGTTATTCTATTGTTGTCGCGGTCGCCGGTGTCCTTATGGGGTTTGATAGGTTAAATATTATCTCTGTTATATGTTATATATCGCTCTCTGTTATATATTTTTATCATTTTACGTCACATAAGTTACCTCATTTTAATCTTTGCATACCATATTTAATTCAAGTTTTTATTTATTTTTAAGTATATACTTACATTTTATTTATTGAATTATTTATGTATGTTTTATTTTATAATTGTTTTAAATTTTATAATTAACTTATTTTTATATTGCAACACTGTAGCCTTGGGTGGTCTGTTTTGCGCCTGACATTTTGGATCCACAGAATATCAGGGACTGTGGTTTATCCATAGTCGTTTTACCTGAGTGGACTCCATTTCAGTGGCTTGAGCATTACACCTCCTGCCTTCCCATGATACTCTTGCTAACTTATCTTTTTTACCTGTTTGTTACCTGTTACCTATTTTTATTTTTTTGTTTGTTTGTTGTTAATTCTTAGTTAGGCTAGTTACATTTCATACTGCTTGGTATTTTCATGTCAACTTCATTTTAACTGTGTGTTAACGTTTTATTTTGTAAAGTAGCGTGGTGTAATGCCCAAAGTTCTTGAATAAATGTTTATTATTATTATTATTATTATTATTATTTACCCGTTAATTCTTATTGTAGTTCATATTATTATCATCATCGTCAGCCTACTGACGTTCACTGCTGGACTTGGGCCTTTTCTAAAGCTGGGGCCCTACCATGAGCTCTTATAGCAGTATTACTTTAATATTACTTTAGAATTTCGCATAAACAAACATGATCTCTATTTATATAAACATAGATATGTTTTTTGTTTGTGCGGAATCTGAAAGTAATATTAAAGTAATACTGCTATAAGAGCTCATGGTAGGGGGGCTGGTCACCACACCCATTTCAATTAAGTACTAAACTACGTACGACAATCGTCCTAAAGTTTCGACCCACCAGAGGGTCGCGACTCGCGATCCATACTTTAGGAAATATGTTCTAAGTAATACAGGGTGTCAAAAGACCGCTTCCGATAACTTCGTGGGGTTATTATTGGGCATGAGATATATCTATTGGTGCAAGTAATTTTCTTTAAATCGCCAGTTTTTAAAATAGTCAAAATTTTTAACACGCAATGTAGGTATAACGCTGATGTAAATGCGCGATAGTATCGCACCCCAGTGGAGCCCCGGGCCAAGTCAGCCCCCACGCGCCGCCCGACCCGCGCCGAGTCCCGCGCGCGCGGCCCTGCGCTAGACAAAACAGCTGATCGTGGTGTGCCCTAGTCCGTAGGTAGTGAATAAACCACCAATATTGTAATGATTATTAAATAATAAGTAACATAATGTTAGAATTTATTAATTACCGTTTCTTAGGTTATTAGTTTATTACTCAAAAATACTCAGTTTTTACTTCCAGCCAAAAAGGAAAAGAAATCATAATTCATATCCGAATCAGGTTGTAAAAATACAATACACAGTTACTTACACCTATCTATGGAAAAAATACTTGATAACATGTTCACTGACCTGTGATCAGCTGTCTGCATTTATGAAATGCAGTTCGAGCTGTGCTCCATCTAACTCAATGTAGATTGCAGAGTTTTTCAACACGAAACAAAAGTAAACAGGAGACATTCCAATTCTTTAAACACTTTTTACTGCACTGTTTCAGCCGCACTATCATCTATCGACGACGATGTTCACCCCCCGTTCCATAAAGGTTTACGAGTATTAAAAGTTCATTCACATTTCATCGTATCATATCACGGCCCGTTATTAATTACAAACATAGAAAACATAGTTAACAATACACAAAATAAGCAATATGACCAGAACATCCGTAAAATTACAAAACTTAACTGACAAAAACGTCACAGTACACCAGCGTGGCGCGTGTTTACAGCCGACTGAACAAAATTGAATAAAAAACTTTGTATTGTAAAATAATAGCGATGTATCCCTGTGCATATTTTGAGTTATCGCTATTTTTTATCGATAAATAGTATTGTTTTATATACGAGTACGTATTGATCGAGACGAACTACCGCCCTCTCTCACGGAAAACGAACTGCAAAGACAAATTAATAATGGTAAAACAAATCTTCCAAGCCGGCTGGTCCCCGTGGAAGATCACGACCAAAACCCTCCAGAGGAAATATTTGATGATTCTGAGAGCACTTCAATCAACAACCTGTACATTATGACATACAATGTTAAAACTCTATCCAGTTATTCACGCCTGCTGGAACTAACCGAGTCCTTAAAAAACGTAAAATGTGATATTATCGGTCTCTCAGAAGTCAGGAGACTGGGCAACTCAATTGAAGAACATGATGATTTTATATTTTACTACATCGGAGAGACGCCAGGATTATACGGAGTAGGTTTTATTATTAAAAAACACCTAAAGAAATATATAAAAAGCTTCACGGGACTATCAGAAAGAGTAGCGCTACTAAGATTATGCACAAACGATACAGACTTAAACATCATTCAAGTCTACGCACCAACGGAGATGTCAAAAGAGGAGGACCTGGAACTTTTCTACTGGACAGTTGATAAAGCCATAAGTCTCTCAGGCAAAAATATTATAGTAATGGGCGATCTAAATGCCAAAATTGGCCAAACCAATTCACACGAAAAAGTTACTGGCAATCACGGATACGGAAATAGAAATGGCAGAGGGGATAGGTTAATCAATTTCGCGTACGAAAATAATTTGTATATTATGAATACGTTTTTCATAAAGAACAAAAAACAAAGATGGACTTGGAAATCACCAGATAGCAAAACAAAAAACGAACTAGACTATATTCTAACAAACTTACCCAGACAAGTAAACAATATGCAAGTTTTAAACATCACATACCCTTCCGACCACAGACCAGTAAGAGCGACATTCAAATTAAATTCAATACCAAAAATCCGCAGAAATTTTGGTCAATTGCACAGATCTCAACTTAAGAACAAAGTAGAAGTCGAAAAGTACAGGGATTCGCTGAAATGCAACTCAATAAACTTACTCGACCCCTGCAACAACAAAGATACTGTTCAGAGTTACTACGATAAAATAATAAACTCGATAGATAACAGTTTAAAAATAGGTCACCTTGTATCTGACACAAACAACAAAAACCAAATAATAACTGAACGCACAAAGGCACTAATCAACAGAAGACAAATATTACACAAGACCAAACCGAAATCAAGAGCTATGAAAAATGAATTGAAAGCACTTTACAAGCTAATAAGTAAACGGATTAACCAAGACTATAAGGCACACCGCACAAGTATTATTGAAAAATGCCTTCACACCACAGGGAGCATTAAAAAAACTTATAAGGAACTAAGAACACATAAATCTTGGATTGTAGAACTAAAAAACAAATCCAACGACACACATAACCGCACGAAGATACTTGAAATAGCAACAGAATTCTACAAAGACCTATACAACTTGCCGTATCATCCAGAATATAAACTACCGAGTAGTAACATAGATGAAGCAAACGCGGAAATCGAGGAAGATGAAGTGGTGAAAGTAATCAAGTCACTAAAAACAGGCAAAAGCCCAGGACCTGATAGGATCACTAATGATGCTATAAAAATAGGGTGTAATTACCTAGCTAAACCTCTGACCCGACTATTTAACATGATACTGCGCTGCAAAAGCTCTCCACATCAATGGTCACAATCGGAAATAATATTGCTTTACAAAAAAGGAGACCCTAACGACATTAGCAATTACAGACCGATAAGCCTGCTACCTTCAGTATATAAAATCTTTTCTTCCATAATAGAAAAGAAAATTAAGGAAATTACTGAAAAACACCAACCTATAGAACAGGCGGGATTTAGAAGAAATTTTTCCACCGTAGACCACATACACTCGCTAGAGATGATAATAGAGAAATTCCAAGAGTTTAATAGACCACTCTATATAGCCTTTATCGACTATAAAAAAGCCTTTGATTCTTTACTGCACTCATCGATTTGGAAAGCTCTGGTCTCTCAAGGAGTGACATTAGATTACATACAAATTCTGAAAAACATCTATGACAACAGTACCAGTAGAGTAAAACTAGAGAAAATTGGACCTCTTATAAAATTAAAAAGGGGTGTAAGACAAGGAGACCCAATCTCTCCAACCTTATTCATAGCAGTGCTAGAGGATATTATTAGTCAGCTAGACTGGAAAGAAGTCGGAATAAATTTAAACGGTCGCTACTTGAGCCACTTGAGGTTTGCTGACGACATAACTCTTATATCAGAAAGCGCACACAAACTGCAAACGATGATAAACTCTCTAAACGAAAAAAGCCGAGAAGCAGGTTTAGAAATCAACATCAGCAAAACAAACATCATGACAAACCACATCAAGCTACCTGTACACCTAGGAAATGTACCCTTAACATATGTTGACACCTTCATCTATCTAGGAAAACAAATATCATTCAATCCAAATAATAATGAACAGGAAGTAGAGAGAAGAGTCAACATTACATGGAAAAAATTCTGGGGCCTTAAGGAAATTTTAAAAAGCGACATGCATATTCGCTTAAAAAGCAAAGTAATGAACACCTGCCTACTTCCTACTCTTACATACGCATGTCAAACGTGGAAATTTACTAGGAAAATAAGAAACAAGATCATAACTAGCCAAAGATGCATGGAGAGAAGCATCCTAAAAATTAAGAGGATCCAGAGAATTCGCCATACTATTATAAGACAGAAAACCAAAGCCATCGACGCCCTCACCTATTCCCAAAAGTTGAAATGGCGATGGGCGGGACACGTGGCCAGACTCACTGACAACCGCTGGACCACAACAACAACCTCGTGGACTGGCCCCCCAGGACAAAGAAAAAGGGGTAGACCAAATGCGCGCTGGGCAGATGACATTATAAAGGTAGCTGGTACTGACTGGATGCGAGTGGCAAAAGACAGAGAACGTTGGTCGGCTCTGGAGGAGGCCTTTACCTTCCGCTGAGAGGGGTTCTTGCTAAAACGAATAATGTTAATAATTACTAATAATTTGCATGACATAAATGAATTTAACTAGTATAAAAATGAAATTACAATCATACATACCTGACATGCTAATGAATCCTAATAATTATTAAAATTGAAATCAATTTATTTAAATCTAAGACTTAAACAAACATTGTCAATTTATTTAATCTAAATTTAAATTTGTATACTTATTATGTTTAATGATTTTGCATGTACAATAAACAACAAAATTAATAATGTAATTTCTGTCTTAATGTAAAGCAAGAAATAAAAGGCTTTTTATTTTTATTTATTTTATTATTTATTACGTATTGATTTGTAGTCAAACTAAAAATAAGCAAATACCTACTCAATGTTAAGAATAGCGACAATAATTAAAAGTTATTTAATTAATTAGGTATTATTAAAGTATTTTCATTGCGTACGTACTACGTAGACGCGCATAACGCGTGCCATGGCTTATCAATCACTTTATCACGGTAATGTCGGTATCGAAATTATCGAATGCAACTTCAAGACTATTTATCCCGATAAAAACTTTCTGAATTTATAACCTCTTAATAGTTAATTTAAAAAATGAGAATAGTAGATCTACTAAATAATAGTTATAATTTTTATTATTTAATGGTAATTTAAATATCGACTACATCGTTTTGAATTTATAGGGTACAACACTTAGATTGTCCTTGAAATGGATTAGTGACAGGTGCGTCGTACACCTACAGAGCGGCCGGGGGCGCGCGGCGGCGTCTTTTGACGTTGCCGCCAAGCGGTCTGGCCGTCCCGTCGGTATCTTTGAATTTACCGAAAGTCGATACATGTTTTTAAAGACGATTTTCACAAAATTAGACTTTAGTTCCAATTTGCATCTTGAGGTTGAAGGTTGTCCGTTGAGTTATGTTTAATTAAAAAGCGTATTACGATCTTTTTAACACGTATTATTGTGATAACTAAATGTGTAAAATGTAAATTAATTAACTATTATTTATTATTTATTATTTATTTATTTATTATTAACATTTTACACGTAAGTTTAGTAACATAGTTTTACGTACGGAAGTTTTCATGCATCGTCTGTAATTTCGATAGAAAGCCTGACTCCTGACCCTGAGATTGCGGAAGACGGTACATCCGCATATCACACAATATCGGTTTTGTTCCTAACGAATAACTTTTTAACTAATCGATAAATAAGTTGTTACTCATGCTCAGAAAGTTACTTACAGTTTTGTACATGAGTTAGGATTAAAGTTTTAACCCATTAAGGCCCATACGAGTACCGGTGATCGAGACAACTCTAGAATACAATAGAATTTCCAAGAATCCGCGATCGAAGGATTAAATTTGCCTAGGTAAGAGATCATAGGTCAAAGTTCTGAGTTACTTGAGAGAGTTGAATGTCATGGTTCTTGATAGGTTGGAAAGAGCATAAGGTTGAAAACTGCCGCGACCGTACAGTATGGTCGTTTACGACCTTATGTTATTAAGCGCGCTACAGTTGATATCAATGACTCGCGCCTTCTACATTACGTATGGGGATAAAAAAAATAAAAGTAAAAAAAAAAAATATTTTTTGTAAATGGTTTATCGTTTTGTCTAAAGGTTATTTATTATAAAAAATATATTAAAGAAACATTTTTTTGAAAAAAAATACATTTTTGTAAAAAATTTAGTTTGTTATTATTTTTAGCAATATTCCGCGAAATAAACTTCCACCTTTAAGTAAATGAGTGAGTGTACGCATAGGCATGCGTACGGCACCTCCCTCCTCCCACACTGCCTATGCGTACACTCGCATGCAAGAACTTGCAAACACCACCACCACACAAGCAATAATGTTGGCAAATCCGTGCAAGGCCAGGATGTGGACTCTGCGAACAACGTTGACGGACGTTGTTCGTAGAGTCCACATCCTGAGGATGCTCCGGTGTTGGAGCGAAACGCGCGTCGAGGTTTTCAACCTGCATGGTGGTGAGGGGCCTTGCACGGATTTGCCAACATTATTGCTTGTGTGGTGGTGGTGTTTGCAAGTTCTTGCATGCGAGTGTACGCATAGGCAGTGTGGGAGGAGGGAGGTGCTGTACGCAAGCCTATGCGTACACTCACTCATTTACTTAAAGGTGGAAGTTTATTTCGCGGAATATTGCTAAAAATAATAACAAACAAAATTTTAAGCTATGGATTTCCGCAAAGTAGCGCCTGATTCCATTAACTACATTTTTGTAATCAGAAAATGTAGCATAATAATACCCCAAACTTATCGGAAGTGGTCTTTTTACACCCTGTATATTATGCGTCAATGTATGTAAATGAATTATATTAGGAATTCATTAAAGTTAATTGTTTGTATTCGTAATTTAATTAATTTAAATTATATATTTTCATGCTAAGATACTTATTTTCATTAAAGTTTTCTGGTGTGATGGTAAAATGTGTCAGACCAAGTTTAGCGAGAGGCAAATAATTAAGGTCCTGCCGTATAAGGTGGACGGCAACTGCAGAGTGCAGGTAACAATTAAAATAATATGTTTATCGTTCAGTAAAAAAAATATTACTATTGTATACTTTGAGTCCCGGGAAAGGACATAGGGTGCCTTTTATCCCTGAAAAAATATACGAATTTTGGAGCAACGGAGTTGCGAGCATCATCGCGTCACCCCTAGTAGTTCAATCATCATCGTCATCATCATCATAATTATCAGCCTATATTCGTCCACTGCTGGACATAGGCCTCTCTCAAAGAACGCCAAGATGACCGATCTCCTGCTACTCGCATCCAACGTGGACCCGCAACTAAACGGCGATCGTCGTCCCACCTAGTTGCAGGTCGACCTACACCCCGATTTCCCAGCTGGTCTCCATTCCAGAGTAAGTTTACTCCAGCGATCATCTGTTGTTCGAGCTACGTGACCAGCCCAGTTCCACTTCAGCGTACTGATTCTTTGCACTATGTCGGTGACTTTAGTTCTTAGTAGTTCAATATCTTATATACAGGGTGCAATTAAACCTTCCTGCCAAATTTTGATATATTGATCCTTGATAAAAATAAAAATACACGTATTTTTTCTTTTATAATCACTCAGTACTAAAATGTTGAGAAATAGCCTCTGAAAGTTATCCTAAAAAACACTACAATTAATGGACAGTACGCGTCGCCCGCGCGTGACGTGCCCCCGCGCGCGCCTCGCCCCCGATCATACCCACCGCCGCGAGTGAGCATTCTGCAACGATTTTAAATGGGATAAAATATGTCAATAACAAAAAAATAACTACCCAATTTTTTTTTGTTAAATGGATTTTCCTAATGATACCTAAGCCCTGGAAAAAATTTGGCAGGAAGGTTTAATTGCACCCTGTATAAAATTCTCGTGTCACAATGTTAGTCCAGGAACTCCTCCGAAACGGCTTTACTGATTTTTACCAAATTTTATATGCATATTCAAACGGTCTGAGAATCGGCTACTGGGTACTTTATATATTGATAAGTGCATTTTGTTTAATTAAATAATAGTAAATTATTATAACTTGAGACTGAGGCCGACCATTGTTTGTGCGACGGGATATAGATAGACGTTGCTATTGTAACATGCTTATTTACTTGCTTATTTCACTTCAAAAAAATAATACGGGCGAAATATGTACTTTATATTATGGCAATGCAACGTTTGCCGGGACAGCTAGCAATATTATAAATAATTGTTTCTGAATATGTGTTAGAGCTTGTCTAATTTGAAATGACGCGCCCCACCACTTCAAAGTTGATATAAATGAAACATTTTTGTACTGTGAATACGAGCGAAGGGAGCGTCATTTCAAGTTAGACAAGCTCTACATGGCTTGTAATTTACTTCAGATAATTTTCAGAGAAAAAAAACGAGTAGGTTATGCTGATCACGGTGTCGTACCCGTGGCTCTGCCGTCGGAGAGAGGGCGCACCGCCAAGTTTTAGTGGGTAGGGCTTTCGAGCGAGTCCCATTGGCGTTAAAAAAAAAATAGTAATGCTGATCAAAAACTATAAATGAAGCTGCAACTGTAAAGGTGTCTATAGTGTCTACACCCCAAAGCCGCCGGCGGCCTTATTTTGAAACAACAAGCTTGCCGAATGCCGGCGCGGCGGCACACCAAATCCGCCGGCCGCCGCGCCGGCAAGTAGTCCATTTATAGAAGAAGGCTATATGCTATTTTTTATCACGCTAAGACAGGAGCGAAGAAATAGAGAAAAATGTGGAAAAAACGGGGGAAATTATTTGAAATGGGCTTATCTCACGAACTACTGGAGCAATTTTTCTGTTATTTGGCACAGATAAGAAGAAGACCGCGTGAAGGATCATAGGCTATTTTTTGTGGACTAATTTGTCTCTGAAATATCTAATTTACGCGGGCGAAGCCACGCGTAATGTCTAGTAATATATAATTATATTTTAATTTAAGTAATTAAAATGCGTATTTTTCAGAAAAACTTATTTATATGTATAGTTAGTGGAGTTCCCAGAGCGTAAAAATCGTGCAAACCTCCGATTTTTGCAATAGTGGATGAAAAGAAAAAAAGGAATGTGTCGCTGATAACATAAATAATAAAGTTTACCTATTGAAAAGTTGTGCTTTTGATTTTTTAATTATTCTCTTCCACTTCAAGTAAACTCATAAACTGTAAAATTTTGAAGTAAATATGCACATTTTTTTTCTTTTAAATATATAGCAAAATAATAAAATATATTATTATTTTTTTGATTTGTATCGTTGCTTATATTCCGAAGAAAGAAAATAAGTTGAAAAAATATATAATTTAGATTTAAAATTAATATTTTTGTATGTAGATGAGCATACCTCCAAATGTGCTTGTTGTGTGCCTCGCCAGGTAAATGGCGTTCCTATTTTTCTTTGGATTTAAATAGGAAGTTTAAAATTATTTTTTAGGCTTAACAAAGCCTTCTACTTCTTAATGTGTATAACTTTTTAGCTCTTGCTTTATTAAATTTTCTGTAAATCTAGCACAAACTTTTCACGGATATTTCGAAGAAAATCTGTATTTTATTTCTTTTGGTTAGGTTTTTACAGAATAAAATTGATTATTTATTTATTTATTTTTATTGATTGTATTTGCTAAAACATACTTAAAGGGAAAAAATACAAATTAGGTTATGAACTGATATTTTTTGTATTCAGATAAGCATTTTCCAAACATAGGTCGCAGCATGCGTCTTTAGTGTGTACGTGAGATTTGTAGCACCCAATTTTTTATCTGGCTTTAAGTAGGAAGTTTAAATATATTTCAAAGATTAGAAAAAGTCTTTCATTTGTCGATGCATTTAATGTTTTAGCACTCACTTAAATAAATTTTCAACAAATATAGAAAAATATTTTCGGTCTATTTTACACATTTTGGAGATATTTAAACGTTTTTAAGTACTTATTATTATTTTTAACAAAAAATTAAAACCGACTTCCAAGGTAAAAACAATATTAACATTAATATGAACTAAAAAGTATTAAATAATTTTTGTTATCATCTAATAGTGCCTTTTTCCGAATTCGGCTAAACCTCAACTATTTCTGTACTCAATCTTCATTATTTTGAAGTCGGTACCAGATAGCTAAATCTTCAGTCCTCTGACAGAATATTTGAAACTTTTGGAACTGGCACCGACTTCAAAATTATGAAGATTGAGTACAGAAATAGTTGAGGTTTAGCCGAATTCGGAAAAAGGCACTATTAGATGATAACAAAAATTATTTAATACTTTTTAGTTCATATTAATGTTAATATTGTTTTTACCTTGGAAGTCGGTTTTAATTTTTTGTTAAAAATAATAATAATTTCACTCTTTTTAGTTACACTAGTAGGTAAACCTTCGCGTATATTTTACGTATCTTATTACAATTTGTTAAGAGTCACAGTTCACACTTACAAAATAATATATTATAAGTGAAGTGAACATATTGTGCTAAGTAATTTAACAATTTTAATACTTCAAACCCCAAGCGGTCACCGGCGATTGCGATAACAATAGAAAGGCTATTGTGTCTCGTTTTTCCACGATCGAAGGATCTATCAGATAAAAAATTGTATAAACTTGCATAGGATGTAGCGTAGCTACTCATCTAATATATAAAATTCTCGTGACACAGTTTTCGTTGCCATACTCCTCGGAAACGGCTTGACCGATTCTCATGAAATTATGTGAGCATATTGAGTAGGTCTGAGAATCGGCCAACATCTATTTTTCATACCAAAAATTATTTATATAGCAAAACAACGTTGCCGGGACAGCTAGTAATATAATATAATATTATGTAATTATTGACAGCTGTTCTTGTAATCAAGAATTAAATTTCAAATCCATTCAAATCGATACTTAGTGCGCCATCTATTGATTAATAAGTATAACTAATTAAAAAGACACTTATTGACTTTGTTTTGTTTAAATGCTCTTTTTAAAATAACTTTATTTTAATTCTATATTTTGTCTATTAAAATTTTATAAAGTAGTTAGTAAAGTATTCGATCTGTACCTATATAAAATAGTAAAGTATATTCGATCTGTCGTCTAACGGATACCGTCGCCTCCGCGGCGCTGACCGCCGTGTATATTTAAACAAAGTGTTGTTATACGGTATAAAATTATTATTATTATTAGAATATCCACACCTATGCCTTGTACTATTATCTATTCTGTGCCATGAGACAATGGTGACCTTAACACGACGTGGTAATGATGAAGACGATGATGATGATGATGATGATGATTATGATGATGAATATGAATTGCATAGTAGCATATGCTTTCTGTTCTGAAAACAACGCCGAAACTCCCAAACGTGTATCTATAAGGAGTCAGGAGTTCTCTCAGCATCTTCGAAACCATGGTATACCTTGACCCAATATTTGACTTTTTGGTAGCATATTCTTAGTACACTTCACATAAAACCAAAATCACCATATGTTTCCATATAAATTTCGAGGAGTTCCCTCGATTACTCCTGGATCCCATCATCAGGTCACCACTTTTGTGAACATGGTACCAAATTGGAGTGAAACCAAATATAACAAAGCAAAAATTTCGAAAATCGGTTCACAAACGGCGGAGTAATCGTTGAACATACAAAAAAAAAAATAAAAAAAAAAATAAAAAAAAAAACCACAGCCGAACATATAACCTCCTCGTTTTTTGGAAGTCGGTTAAAAAGTTATTATTTCTCTAAAAATTAAATACGCACAACAAGTAAGTTTAACACACTTTTCGTTCCAACCCTTAAATCTACCCAAACCCTTTTATCTTGGTTACGACGAGCGTTAATCTCTAAAAACTTTGCAAAAACCTTATAGTTGTATTTAGCTTAGCAAAGCAAACTTTCTTTTTGAAAAATTGTGTATATGGTTAATTTTCAACGTAAACAATCGGATAAGAGTCATTAAATAACAGAAACAAGAAAAAAAAATTTTTTCTTGACCGGTTTTATATGGTGAAATATTAATTTTATTTAAGAGTCCGTATACGAAATTTTGCCGATTTCGCTCATTTAACAGACGTGATTTAACAGTTAAAATACAGTATTTCTATAAGTTTTAATGCACAACATGTAAGATCATTTCAATTATTATAATCTAGTGTTGCAGCTAGATTTTTTTTTTTTTTAAGTATCTTTAAATAATCCAACTCAAACCCGCGACAGTTTTGTGATTTTTGCTGTAAAAGGTTTAGAATATCCCCTTTTTATGGATTGTATTGACGTCTTAACGGTATGAAAAAAATACAATGTACTGTTGAGAAAGTCGTCTATACAATGTTGGAATTACTTTTTACCACTTTCATATAAAAAACCCTTTAAAAAACAGAATACCTATAACTGCCCGCTAACTTGGCGATCGTCCTTTTTCACCTGGCATATAAAAGACGGGCGTGAGTGTGAAGAAAGCAGTAGAAAAGATAGTACGGGCTCTTAAGTAACTAAAAAATTAAAAGCACAAAAAAATTTTGGTAAACTTTGCAAGTTATAGTGTAAAAACGAAAATGACACCTCAAAAACAAAAATCCATTCACTATTACAACTTTCGCAGGGTTCTCTGGCGACTGCACTAAGTGTGATTTCAATGATTTCAGTGGCTCCAACGGACACAATAATATTATTTTGATGATAATTATCATAAAACTTAATATTATTATAGTATTTCATAAAATATGTGTTTTTAACATGTTTCTTAATTGTTTTGTTTTTACTAAACAAAACTCTGTTCTTGGATAAAATTTTATTGCTTTATAAGTACTGTGAGAAATATTGTAATTAAATATCTTCATTAACCATTTTAAACGGGAGGTGTAATAAAAAATTAATTGATTAAAGATAATGTTTTGTAATTTACATCAACAGAGAGCAGCAATGGAGGTTGTACAACTTTTACAATATAATTTGTAGTTATAATGATTGATGCTAGGACTAGTACACAGCGACGTTAGAGCTTCATTGACTAATTTTTCGTGTGGCTTCCATTGTATTTTCAAGATAACGGTTGAGGTGTAAAATCTAAAGAAGCATTTTATTTTGATGACATAAATTTTGTAAGGGTTGAGAAAAGCTCCGAAGCAATTATGTCGCGGACCGCGGTCACACGCACTAGTAGAGTGCGTGACCGCGACTCTAGACTCACTATGACTCTAGACTCTAGAAGTCTAGAGTGACTTGGTGACCCCTGCTACTTTAGAGACTAGAGCAGGAGTCACAATTAATTTCGCTCGGGGTCAATTTTAAAAAAGTGAATTGAGCTTCGCGGTCCATACATTTTATAAGAAATATTTGTGAAACAAAGGTTATTACGAAAATTACTAAGCTATTTATTTACATATCAATTAGAAAAGAGACAATTTTTGTAGCTAATTATCTCTCTGATATTTTGATTGAAATTGGTGCAAGCTATTGACATTTAAATCCTGGAGATGTTCATCAGTAAGTAAGTAACGAAGTTCATCTTTGAGTTCGTCTTCGAAAATACTTGGTCCGCACACAAAAAGTCGGTGGTCCGGATGCGGACCACGGTCCGCCATTTGGTGACCCTTGCACTAGATGATCGCTTTGGAGAGCGAGGCCCGTAGAGCTTGTCTAACTTGAAATGACGCGCCCCTCCCTCGTATTCACAGTACAAAAATGTTTCATTTATATCAACTTTGATGTGGTGGGGCGCGTCATTTCAAATTAGACAAGCTCTAACACAGTTTGCTACGAGTGTTATACAGGTTTCATCAAAATTCAAAACTAAGTGATAACTGATAATACTTTAGGGTTTTTATTGTGTGTGTCCCTTTATATTATAGGCTAGACATTCCGCGCGGCTTCGCCCGCGTAAATTAGATATTTCACAAACAAATTAGTCCACATAAATAGCCTATGATCCTTAACGCGGTCTTCTTATCTGTGCCAAATAACAGAAAAATTGCTCCAGTAGTTCGTGAGATAGGCCCTTTCAAATGACTTCTCCCGTTTTTCCACTTTTTCCTCTATTTCTTCGCTCCTGTTAGTCTTAGCGTGACAAAATATAGCCTATAGCCATTCTCGACAAATGGGCTATATAACACTAAAATAATTTTCAATTCGGACCAGTAGTTCCTGAGATTAGTGCGTTCAAACAAACAAACAAACTCTTCAGAATTATAATATTAATAATATTAAGTATATCTAAGATAGAAGTATAGATTTCAATGTGAAAGTAGCAGGCAGCAGCACTGAAAGAGTAATCTTTTTGTTGTGATTTGTATGGGCAAGCGCCTAAGCGTCATAAATTTCCCCATACCAAAGTTTTAAAAAAGTTATTTTTTCAGTGCTGCTACTTTCACGGTGAACTCATACACACCCTAACGTATTATCACTTAGTTTTTTGTGACACCTTGTAGATGTGTTTACACTTTACAGATTATCCAGCACACGCCTGCACAACGCACAAGATACTAAGTTTGTATTTAAGTACTTGCAATTATTGTTTGCAGCGATTTTTTGTACATTATGTATTTATAATTTATATATACTTTACATTGTCTGCAAATAAAGTAGCTATTTAAATCTTAAAATCATTTAGACCTAATTATACACATGACCTTAACACAAGATTTAAAGTACAATTATTAAAGGGCACTGTAAACAAGTAAAATCAAAATGAATTAAGGTGGCACCAGTGGTCAGTGACCTATCTATTTAGGAGCTATGTGAAAAATGCTCGCATTGTATTCAAAAAAATCTAGCACATTAAACTGGTTCTTTTTTATTTTAAAAAGATAGAGGAGGTTTTCATCTTAAACTAATTCCTTTACACTAATAAAACACACTTTTTTTTGCACTTTATCCACTATATTAAGATATTATTATAACTTTTTAACAAATTACACGACCGGTTTCGAAATTATTCATCATCAGGTGTAAGTTTAACGTCGGTAGTTTTAAATAATTAAATATAATCAAAACAAACATTAGGGTTGTCAGCATCATGGTATTTTTTTTACAATTTGGTAGAATTTTTATTCCAAATAAGAGTATTTTCTACTTATGATAAAATTAATATTTAGTTGGATTTACCTATTTATATTGATAAATTAATAATTTTATGCTGGTAATGTCACATATACAGATTTCAGAGCCTAAAATTAAGTAATAATTGTTAAATTTCTAAATTATAATTAAAATATGTCACAAAAATTTCTATAAAATTATTAAATGTCAAATAAATTAATACAAACGATGTAAAACTAACAATAATAAAACTTAAGACGATACAAATGTCTAATTTCATCACCAATAATTTAATTTAATTGTCCATAATATTAAAATTATAAAAATTAATATCTATATGAATGTCAAATAAATTAAACTAAATTAAATCAATAATATGTCAATAATCATGTCAATAAATAAAATATTATTACTTATACATTAATTTCAATTTACATTTCACCACTAATTTAATTTATTGACATGATATTTATTAATTTTATATAATTTTATGGACATTATATTTTATTTATTGACATGATATTTTAATTTAGTTTAATTTATTTGACATTCATATAGATATTAATTTTTATAATTTTAATATTACGGACAGTTAAATCAAATTATTGGTGATGAAATTAGACAATTGTATCGTCTTAAGTTTTATAATTGTTAGTTTGACATCGTTTATATTAATTTATTTGACATTTAATAATTTTATAGAAATTTTTGTGACATATTTTAATTATAATTTAGAAATTTAACAATTATTACTTAATTTTAGGCTCTGAAATCTGTATACATATACAGATTTCAGAGCCTAAAATTAAGTAATAATTGTTAAATTTCTAAATTACCAGCATAAAATTATTAATTTATCAATATAAAATAGGTATATCCAACTAAATATTAATTTTAACATTAGTAGAAAATACTCTTATATGGAATAAAAATTCTACCAAATTGTAAAAAAATACCATGATGCTGACAACCCTTTTTTTTTTTTTTTTTTTTTTGCGACGGGAAATGCATTGACGCATCTCGGGGGGATTGGGGACTCCCCCACGAGTATGTGAGGCTCGCTGCGGCCGTAAGGATGGTAAGTGACCGCAGCCCTACCCACTAAAACCCGTCGGTACTCTTCGTCTTCCCGTTGCCGAGTCGCGAGAACGCGTGAGCTCTACTCCGTGGCTCGACAATCGTTCGCCCGCGTATCAATAGCTAGCTCGTTCTCTTTGAAGCACTATGCTCCTGTCACCGAACAGAGGCCCTCCCGGGGCTTGCATAGGCGACTCTCTCTGTCGTCGCAATGCGCGAAGAGTAATGATGCTGACAACCCTAATGTTTGTTTTGATTATATTTAATAATTTAAAACTACCGACGTTAAACTTACACCTGATGATGAATAATTTCGAAACCGGTCGTGTAATTTGTTAAAAAGTTATAATAATATCTAATATAGTGGATAAAGTGCAAGAAAAAGTGTGTTTTATTAGTGTTCAATATGAATTTCCACCAAGAACCGTCAGTACAATCAATTACATATAATTCCTTTACTTCTATGCTCTGAGTCAGATAAAAATAAATTATCACAATTTGTTTAATTGTTATGCTTTTGTTCATTTGTTAATAGTCACCATTTTAATGTTAACATAAAAACGCTGATTATTTCAAAACAAGAAATCTAGAAATTATTATTATTCTTTTGAGCTAATCTCAAAAGGGCTTAGAAGAGATCCGGTGGAAAAATTCAACAATTTTGATTTTTCACTTTTTTATGAACAATCAAAGGCATTAATTAAATTTTCATGTAAATATAGCAATTAGGGGTTTTTCATCAATAAAAATGATTATTTAAATTTTATTAGTAATAAATAAAAGAATATATTTTGTTATCTGGCTTCTAACAGTAACAAAACAAAATAGTAACAATAATTGGATATAAAAGTACCGTAATTGCTTTATTTACATGAATTTTGGAATGACTTTGAATGTTAATAAAAAAGTGAAAAATAAAAAAATTGAATTTTTTCAACGGGAATCTCTTATACGGCCTTTTAAGATTAGCTCTAAAGAATAATAAAAAAATCTGGATTTCTTGTTTTGAAATAATCAGCGTTTTTATGTTAACATTAAAATGGTGGCTATTAACAAATGAACAAAAGCATAATAATTAAACAAATTGTGATTATTTATTTTTGTTAACGGATTATTGTTTATTAATATGTCTACTTAGTACCCAAATTTTTTTAATCCTTAATAATCAATATTTAATCACTTAAAATATTTTTTAAGTTCACGTAGCAGATTGCGACAAATCACTTAAAACCCGAACCACGCGGTTTTACCGTTACTTTCGCCGCTCAATTAAAGCTATAAAGATTATTGGTAATGTTCTAGAATCTAGGATTTTTTTAGGATATTTCCTGCTCTTTAAGGATCTATTTTCAAATTTTGATTATCTCAAATAGTTTTCGAAATATTAAAAAAAATCCAAGCCCTTCTTTTTATTTTTTTTTTCTTGTTATGGCTCTCGGCTTGTAAACCATGGCCAGTGTCAAGTAAAGTTTTGGCGGGAGAAAAAAGTTTCGTAAAAAATTTACAAAATTTTCAAGTTGTTTTTCCAGATTATCGGCAAGTCGAAAGTCTAGTCAAAGTCTAAAAAGTAGTCGGTAAAGTCAACGAGTCAAGTCAGTTGTTTTAGTAAAGTGGTAGACCCTTTACTAAAACTTTCGATGGAGTTTTGGAGGGAACACAAAATGGCACGTTTCTTGAAGTATCACTTGCCCACACTTGTGCACGACAACGAATATTTAATGGTTAATATTCTACCAACATTACACATTAAAAACCGAAATAACACAATTTTAGGAAAATAATACAAAAACAAAACGTCACTCTTTCGTATACCCGGCAAAACTCCCTTCTTTTTATGTTTACTTAATTGTTTATAACTTTTGCATTTTTTTTTCAGCCCCTCTTGGAATTTTGATAGAATGTTCTAGATGGTATTCCGAATCGAATGAGACCAAAATCATAATTTTCGGTGCATGAGATCAGGTTTTGACAAAAATGGCACTTGTTAACCAGCTACGCACTTCCGTAAACAAAATCACAAATGAAGATAATGTAAACAATTATTATTGCTTGACCTTCGAAACACGTGGCGAGGTTAAGGCTATCACTTTCTTTTATATTACAAAGCGAGAGCAATGTTATAGTACTATCGTGAGATGCATTACTACATTTATGTAGGTCCGCTTTAGACAGTATTCTATAATAACTATTATTACTTTTAGAACATAAAATCGCAATATATAATTACTAAAAATATGACATGTACTTTTTACCAGAATAATATGGTAATGTCCTGACTGACATCTGTTTTTAGCCGCCTTTTGTTTTTTGGTACCGGAATAATATCGCGATATCAGTTAGCCATATTAGTTTGGTCATTCAGAAATTAGTAATATTTTATTGTTATAGTATTCGTCGTAAAGTTTGTTGCTTATGCGTAGGCGAATAATACATTTATGTTTATTACAAAATGTCTATCTCAAAAACTATCAGTCCGACCGCTATGAAAAAAGTTCACGAGGTGGTATTGGCCTTCAAAAGCAATAATCCGTTATTAAAGCACTTCTATAGTAACAGTCGATTACGATACTATTCGGTGGGGGTTGCGATATATTTTTTCAAAAGTAAGAGACATTTTTTTTTGATAGCCAATTTCTCAATAAATAATATTATCCCATACATTATAACATAAAGGATCGGACCCCGGTGTTGGGACACATTGTATTATATATCACTTCATTGTTAATCGCGGTTTGTATAGAAAACGATGAAATTAGACAAGATTTTTGACAGGGAGTCAATGGCTACAGCCAGGTTACGGCGTGTGAACTTAGAACTACTTATAGTTTCCTAGACGCCTCCGTGGTCTAGTGGTATAGAGCGCGGCTCTTGACTCGGAGGTCGTGGGTTCGATTCCCGCGTTGAAAACATGTTATTTCCAAGTTTGGTTAGGACAATGCAGGCTGATCACCTAATTGTTTAACAAGAAAGATGATCCATATGCGTCGGATGGGCATGTAAAAAGTCGGTCCTGCGCCTGATCTCTCGCCAGTCGTGTCGATCGTCCGTCCCATTGGGCTATGAGAGTAAAGGAATAGAGAGTGCTCTTGTGTACAGTGCACACACTTGGGCGTAGCTGGCCTGGTTTCAACGAAACCGGCCATCGTCACCGAAACCGGTGTGGGAGCTATTATTATAGTTTCCTAGTAATTTCTGGTTGCATTTAGGCATGCGACAACTAGCTAGATAAACAGTCATACATTTTTTAACCTTTAAAAATCAGATAAGGGCGGTCACTCGTATAATCGCGAGCTGCGGAAGGTGCGCGTGCGCATAACAATGAAAATTAATACATTATCCTCACGGCATAAATATTAAATACCATACATAGTCGGGCTAGTGCAATATTTTCATTCCTTATTAATAAATGCCTTTATAGTTTATGTTTTTGAATATAAATATTTTCGTGAAGTTATATAAATGATCGCGATTTAAATATTTCGGGCCAAAGTAACTTTGTTTTTGCAGCGTTCAACATGAAGTCTTATGTGGTATTATTGAGGTAAGTGAGCGTCAACTAGCTGTTTGTGGAAATGTGGTATATAGTAAGTAGCTCGAAAGCACTGATTATATTATGATAATAATTTTTTTTCGACTCATGACCGACTTCATAAGTCGAAAAAAATTGGCAGAATTCCATTACCGGGATATTTTCATTTGTTATAAGTTTTTGGGGTGATAGGCTAAAAAATAATAAATAGGGTAAAAGGGTCGCCACAAGTTTGACGGTTACATTTGTGTCAACAGAAGCATCGTAGCTCCTAAAGTAGGTACTGTAAAGACTATAATATGTTTTATTTGAAAGCTGATAATATTATCGAGAAGAACACCTATCAGATCGTGCACTTAGGAGTCTTAAAATCTTATCCTGAAATTGAAATCGGCGCAAGCTTTATACAATAATACCTACTAGACAACGCCTTTTTTTCGAACGAAAATTCGTTTATAGCGCGGGAACCGTACATTTTTCTGGCATAAAAAGTATCCTATGTCATTTCCCGATAGTCGATACTCATCCTATCTCTATCAGCAAAATCACTTTAGCGGTTTTGGGCTTCAATGGTTGACACACTACGAGTATGGATACGTGTAATATACGTGAAGGAGATGCTAAAAATATTTTACTTTATTTGTAGTGTCCTAATAGAGTGCACTTGGAGCACAAATTGGGAGGATGATGCCCCGCAGCTGAAGTTCCCCCCGTGGTTCAAGTTCGGCGCCGCCACCGCCGCTCATCAGATTGAGGGGGCCTGGAATATCAGTGGTAAGCATTTCCATACAGCGATTAACTGAAGTACTTCAAGTTTAATTTCAACTAGTGTCATTTGTATAGCTATAAAATCTAAGGAGACAGGTACCGCACAAGAAAAACTTATTCAACATTTTGTTTCAGACAAAACGCCGAGTGTTTGGGACGTTTTCTCCCATGAAAAGCCGTCAAGAATTGGCGACAGTAGCAATGGCGACGTCGCCTGCGACAGCTACCACCTGTGGAGAGAGGACATCGAGATGGTTACACATCTCGGCTTGCATTTCTATAGGTAACTATGTATTTAAATTAAAATTGAAAAAATTCAAAAATGTTTAATTTTCACTTTACAGTTAGATCAAGATCTATCTGTGGTTAAAACTTAACAAATTAAGCAGATATTAGAATATATTGACCGCAATTTCATTGCGCCAAAGTTCTTTTACCGTCGCGCTTCGTTCAGAACCGAACCATTCGTTTATCCTTTTACGGGA
This sequence comes from Polyommatus icarus, assembly GCA_937595015.1. NCBI lineage: Eukaryota > Metazoa > Arthropoda > Insecta > Lepidoptera > Lycaenidae > Polyommatus > Polyommatus icarus. Next base: position 25,346,009 of record OW569321.1, read on the forward strand.
CTCAAAGTATATTTATAGAAAAACTTTAGTCATGAAGAGGTTACAGACAGACAAAAAAAATCAAAAACCTTTAGAACGTCCTACGTGTTGACTTACCACCAGTTCAGGAACTCCGGAGCTATCAGACTGAAAGACAGTCGGATGCACTTCCATTTTTAATTTTGGTATGGACATTGGACATTAACACTAACATCGAATATCTATTTGAAAACCCATACTAGCTAATTATTATAGTTAGATACTGTTGCAGTCCGTGTCATTAATAAAATAGATCCCTCATCCCCGGACCCCAAAGTTAACGTGTGCAGGAAAAAACGGGGTGCACAACTTTTAGTATAAAAAGAAAGAAAGGAACTTTATTTGGTAGTACTACCTACCAAATTAGCACCTACTCAGCATAATATCATGTTGCAAACACAGTTCGCAACGCTGGTCTTCATAGTCGCTTTGAGGTTCACGACGCCTCTGCAAAATACATTTTAAGGTGTCACTGTATGAATCATGATGCCATTCGGTACCAGCTGCAGTCTCACAGTTGCATTTTGTGTCGTATCACGTATGCAAAATAGTATTATTTCCTTAAACTTTATTTCTATTCCTTGAAGATATATAATAATATTTTGCCAAGCTGTACATGCCCCCTCTATTACAATACATCCACAAAATTATAAGGTTTGCTGGAAGAGATCTCTTTTAAGAGATAAGTACCCCGATGCATTATTTCAAACTTTTAATTATGTATTTTTGTAACCTTGTGCATTAAGAATAAATAAAATAAATAATAACAATTAAAGAACTACTTGAAATTTTTCCACCCTCAATGGCCTCTAAATAAGCGTTTTCTGCTTAAACACATGCTTAGCATAATTAAAAATTTGTTAAGATGTAAAAAATATTATGTTAAGTATGAAAATCGACCGTAGGTACTTCAAGGTTTGCAAATTGCATGTCATGGGCAAGGTAAAGGCAAAGATAATCGCAATGATTTATAAGGTTAGTTAATATTTTACGTAATTATTTACAAAGAGATGCAATTTACTGGTTTCGTCATATTTTTTTCAGAAACGCAATATGGGTGATGGTATTTTACTTGTTCTTCGAATCTGTCTGTTTCTTATGAATCAAAAATAGTTTAAACCATAGACTTATAATATATATTTATGGTTTAAACAAAAAATCTGCCAAGTTCAAGTCAGACATCAAGGGTTCCAATTCCATTGGTGTACACTGTACAATGTCTCACTTGGTCACCATTATCAACAAACTTAATTTTTTCAGATTCTCTATATCGTGGCCAAGGTTACTGCCGTCCGGTTTCCCCGACCGCATCAGCTCGGCCGGGCGGCGGTACTACAGCGAGCTGATAGACGGTCTGCTGGCGGCCGGCGTGGAGCCGGTCGTCACCGTCTACCACTGGGACCTGCCGCAGTCCCTGCAGGATCTGGGTTTGTAGAGTTTTCTATGACCGCATCAGCTCGGCCGGGCGGCGGTACTACAGCGAGCTGATAGACGGTCTGCTGGCGGCCGGCGTGGAGCCGGTCGTCACCGTCTACCACTGGGACCTGCCGCAGTCCCTGCAGGATCTGGGTTTGTAGAGTTGTCTATGACCGCATCAGCTCGGCCGGGCGGCGGTACTACAGCGAGCTGATAGACGGTCTGCTGGCGGCCGGCGTGGAGCCGGTCGTCACCGTCTACCACTGGGACCTGCCGCAGTCCCTGCAGGATCTGGGTTTGTACAGTTGTCTATGACCGCATCAGCTCGGCCGGGCGGCGGTACTACAGCGAGCTGATAGACGGTCTGCTGGCGGCCGGCGTGGAGCCGGTCGTCACCGTCTACCACTGGGACCTGCCGCAGTCCCTGCAGGATCTGGGTTTGTAGAGTTGTCTATGACCGCATCAGCTCGGCCGGGCGGCGGTACTACAGCGAGGTGATAGACGGTCTGCTGGCGGCCGGCGTGGAGCCGGTTGTCACCGTCTACCACTGGGACCTGCCGCAGTCCCTGCAGGATCTGGGTTTGTAGAGTTGTCTATGACCGCATCAGCTCGGCCGGGCGGCGGTACTACAGCGAGCTGATAGACGGTCTGCTGGCGGCCGGCGTGGATCCGTTAGGTAATAAAATGTGATTAATAAATTTTGGGGCTTATAACGCTATATTGTATTTCTTAGAATTTACAGAAGGCATTTGTTTTGTCGATTTGTTCTGTCGAAGGTATTTGTTTTGTCGATACAGTGGAGTCGCCTGAGGTTTTAACCTCCGAAAATTGTAATAGTGAATGGATTTTTGTTTTTGAGGTGCCATTTTCTTTTTAACACTATAACTTGCGAAGTTTACCAAAATTTTTTTGTGCTTTTAATTTTTTTGTTACTTAATTAAAAATTAAAGTTTCACCATATAAAAACAGTCAAGAATATTTTTTTCTTGTTTCTTTTTATTTAATGACTCTTATCCGATTGTTTACATTAAAAATTAACCAAAAACACAATATTTAAAAAAGAAAGTGTGTTCTAAATAAAACTATAAGATTTTTGCAAAGTTTTTAGAGATTAAGATTAACGCTTGTTGTAACCAAGATAAAAGGATTTGGGAGGATTTCAGGGTCGTAAGTCAGTGTTACACGTACTTATTGTGCCGCTGTGCGTATTTAATTTTTAGGGAAATGATAAGTTTTAAGTACTTTAAAACGTTTTAATATCTCCAAAAATGTGTAAAATAGACCAAATTTCTTTTTCTACATTTGTTGAGAATTTATTTAAGTAAGAGCTAAAGCGTTAAATGCATCGACAAATTAAAGGCTTTTTCTAGCATTTAAAATACATTTCAACTTCCTAATTAAAGCCAGAAAAAAAATTGGGTGCTACATATCTCACGTACTTACTAAAGACGCATGATGCGACCTATGTTTGGAAAATGCTTACCTGAATCCAAAAAATATCAGTTCTTAAACTTATTTGAAATGATAAGTTTTAAGTACTTTAAAACGTTTTAATATCTCCAAAAATGTGTAAAATAGACCAAATTTCTTTTTCTACATTTGTTGAGAATTTATTTAAGTAAGAGCTAAAGCGTTAAATGCATCGACAAATTAAAGGCTTTTTCTAGCATTTAAAATACATTTCAACTTCCTAATTAAAGCCAGAAAAAAAATTGGGTGCTACATATCTCACGTACTTACTAAAGACGCATGATGCGACCTATGTTTGGAAAATGCTTACCTGAATCCAAAAAATATCAGTTCTTAAACTTATTTGTATTTTTTCCTTTAAGTATATTTTAGCGAATTTAATACATGAGAAAAAAAGTAATAAAAAATAATTGTATTCCGCTAAAACCTAACCAAAAGAAATAAAATACAGATTTTCGTCGAAATATACGCGAAAAGTTTGTGCTACATTTTCGGAAAAGTTGATAAAGTAAGAGCTAAAAAAAATACGAATTGACAAACAGAAGTCTTTGTAAAGCCTAAAAAATAATTTTAAACTTCGTTTTTAAAACAAAAATTATTATTTTTAACAAAAAATTAAAACCGACTTCCAAGATAAAAACGATAATAGCATCCTTATAATATGAACTAAAAAGTATTGAATAATAATTATTCCTATCTAATAGTGCCTTTTTCCGAATTAGGCTAAAACTCAACTATTTCTGTACTCAATCTTCATCATTTTGAAGTCGGTACCAGATGAATCTTCAGTTCTCTGACAGAATATTTGAAACTTTTGGAACTGGCACCGACTTCAAAATTATGAAGATTGAGTACAGAAATAGTTGAGTTTTAGCCGAATTCGGAAAAAGGCACAATTAGATAGGAATAATTATTATTTAATACGTTTTAGTTCATATTATAAGGATGCTATTATTATTTTTACCTTGGAAGTCGGTTTTAATTTTTTGTTAAAAATAATAATTTCACTCTTTTTAGTTACCTAGTAAGCCATCGCGTACTATACGTAGAATAATACACCTGTATATTATTCTACGTAGGTATCTTATTACAGTCACACTTACAAAATATAATATCAGCTGCTGCCTGCAGATAATTTTAAACAATATATTAAAAAAAAATCGAAGTGAACACGTGTGACGTGCTAAGTAGCCGTTCACCGGACTAGTAGTAGTAGTTCAATAGGCTGGCACTCGGTCGACTTGTCGCACACGCGGACGCTTCGCACTGTATAGTGTTACATAGTACGGTAGGTACCCGGCCCGCGCCGCGCCGCCGCGCCGCGGCTCTCGCGACTAAACGCGATGCAAAAGGTTGAAATTAGGTTGTTTTCCAGAATATCTCGGCGAAGTGAGACAGAATGTTACATGGTCGAAGCAACTTTATTTTGTATGTTCAACGATTACTCCGCCGTTTGTGAACCGATTTTCGAAGTTTTTGTTTTGTTGTATTAGGTTTCACTCCAATTTGGTACCATGTTCACAAAAGTGGTGACCTGATGATGGGATCCATGAGTAATAGAGGGAACTCCTCGAAATTTATATGGAAAATTATGGTGATTTTGGTTTCATGAGAAACATCCTAAGCATAATGCATATGCTACCAAAACGCAAGATTTTGCACCAAGGTATACTATGGTTCCGAAGACACTAAGAGAACTCCGGATTCCTTATAGATACAAGTTTGGGAGTTTAGGCGCTGTTTTAAGAACTAAAAGCATATGCTACTATGCAAATTACATTCATCATCATCATCATCATTATCATCATCATTATAATCATCATTACCAAGTCAGGGTCACCAATGTCACCAAATTCAACCTTATCTCCAGAGCATAAGCCACACATTAACTTACATTACTTCTGAGAAGTTAAAGTTGCTTCGACCATGTAACATTCTGTCTCACTTCGCCGAGATATTCTGGAAAACAACCTAATTTCAACCTTTTGCATCGCGTTTAGTCGCGAGAGCCGCGGCGCGGCGGCGCGGGCCGGGTACCTACCGTACTATGTAACACTATACAGTGCGAGGCGTCCGCGTGTGCGACAAGTCGAGCGAGTGCCAGCCTATTGAACTACTACTACTAGTCCGGTGACCGCCAACTTAGCACGCCACACGTGTTCACTTCGATTTTTTTTTAATATATTGTTTAAAATTATCTGCAGGCTGCAGCTGATATTATATTTTGTAAGTGTGACTGTAATAAGATACCTACGTAGAATAATATACAGGTGTATTATTCTACGTATAGTACGCGATGGCTTACTAGGTAACTAAAAAGAGTGAAATTATTATTTTTAACAAAAAATTTAAACCGACTTCCAATTTAAAAACAATAATAGCATCCTTATAATATGAACTAAAAAGTCTCAATCTTCATAATTTTGAAGTCGGTGCCAGTTCCAAAAGTTTCAAATATTCTGTCAGAGAACTGAAGATTCATCTGGTACCGACTTCAAAATGATGAAGATTAAGTACAGAAATAGTTGAGTTTTAGCCGAATTCGTAAAAAGGCACTATTAGATAGGAATAATTATTATTTAATACTTTTTAGTTCATATTATAAGGATGCTATTATTGTTTTTACCTTGGAAGTCGGTTTTAATTTTTTGTTAATAGTTGTTTGCTAACTGTTGTAAATTGTAATTATAAGTTTATAATGATGTCCATGTCGTCACTAATGGCTCTTGCGGAAGACCGACGCTGAATATGCCTCCGGGTGTACCAGCATATGCCGAGCATGAGCCAATTTGCGGCTGCAATTTGGAATTATCTTATTTTAAATTATATTTTAATATGTACCATTAATATAGCTGTAAATAAACTTTTATTACTATTACTAATTATTTCAAACTTTTTGGATCATTTTAAGAATATTACCTTGGAAGTCCGGTTCAATTTTTTGTTAAAAAATAATTTACGCTCTAGGCACTCCACATTTTAATTTAATATTATTATTTATTACGTTTCTATTAAATAGTATTTTTGTTATTTCAATTACCTACCTTACTTCTTGATTCCAGGAGGCTGGACCAATCCCCTAGTCGTCGATTGGTTCGCGGATTACGCTCGGGTGGTTTTCTCCCTCTTTGCGGACAGAGTCAAGACCTGGATCACCATCAATGAACCTCTGGTGTTCTGCGATGGAGCGTACACCATGGGAGTGTATGCTCCGGGTGTCCTTAGTCCAGACATCGGGAAATACCTCTGCAACAGGCACGCGTTGCTGGCACACGCTAAAGCCTGGAGAATTTACGACCAGGAATTCAGAGAAAAGTATCGCGGTAGGTTGCTTTGTATTACCTTAATATTTTGGAATGGACATTTTTGTTTTAAAATGGGCCAGGGAAACGATTAAATGTATCAGATGGTGATGAACTTGCCGTCCAACGCAACATCAAGAAGTTACAGTTGTAATTCTCTGGTGTTGTGCACTTGCGATCCTACGGTCATTATAATCCCTAACCTTAATTGTTGGATCTTAGGTAACCTCCCTTGGCAAAATACAACGTTAGCAATATTTCAAATAGGTTTTTGAAAAGGTCATGCAGGTTCTCAGAAAGTGCTTCCTAATCTAGGACCCACTTTTCTTAGTCTGATGCCGGTTAAATATGTTTTCAGGCAAGATATCGCTGGCCAACACTATCACGTGGTACGAGCCGCCCGACGGGGAGACTGATGATGTCGCGGAGCTCGTGCGACAGTTTGGGGTATCTTTTTTATAATATCTGTTACGCTCAAAGATAGAAAACCATCAGTGAGCGGAAGAATAGCTCACATCGCGTTGCGACTTGCGGTTACAGTAAAACATACACATGGCGAAATTCGTATTATGGCTCTAACGGAAACGCGCAGACGCGTTGTGGCTATCACAAAAAGACCAAATAGCGAAATTCATGTCGTGGCTGACATGCTACGATATATCAACGCGTTGTGGGCAGTGGGCTGTGGCAATGATGAAAAGCCATGATGCGTTCTAGTGCAAGTTTTTAAACATCTAATAAATGTTAGGTATCAATTCAAATTTATGGATAGATAAAAAGATAGCCAAACGTGATAGAAAATAACGCTTCTTACGTATGCATTACATTTCTGCATTTTCAGGGTGGAATGTTCTCGCATCCAATATTCTCAAAGAAAGGTGGCTGGCCGCCGGCGATCGAGAAGATTGTAGCAGAGAACAGCAGGCGAGAGGGGTACCCGAAATCAAGACTACCACCGTTTACTGAAAAAGAAATCAAGTTTATCAGAGGTTAGGAGTGGCTGGTATAAAATACTTTGCCTTTATTTTTTTTTATTTTGGCTGGCATGAACATGATGGAATATTATGTTGTCTTTATGTCAGAACTTTCCTCCCAAAGCTAGAAGCCCTTGAGTCGTGCTTAGTAAGTGGTTATCGATTTGAAAATCTTTCAAAAAGTTATAAATTGAAAAGTCGCAGTCGAGTAAAAGTGGATTTATTTAGAAAAATGATAATACATATATAGATCCTCTACTAACTACTTACATCTCAGGTACATGCGACTTCTACGCGCTCAACTACTACACAGCGCGCGTGGTGGGGCGCACGCGGACGGGGGAGACCAGCGGCGCGTGGCCCTTCTTCGGCGCCCCCGAGCTCAACGTCACTTTCTCCGTCAGGCCCGAGTGGAAGAAGGCGCCGCCCGTTTGGTTCTATGTAAGTTTGAGGAGACTAGCACAGAGTAATATAATACTGGAGTAAAGACTAGGCTGTTTCACTACTTCCTGATAAGGTACCGGATAGGCTATCCAACTTATCTGATTGAGTATGGAGTTTCTGTCACATAAGTTGCAGATAGCCTATCAGAAAGTCGTCGCCTGAGTGCTAGGTTGTTGCACCGACCATTTTGACCAAAAATGAGTTATGAATGCAGGATGATTAACGGACAAAAATCGGTTTATTACACTAAAGATAATGTTATATTTTTCAAACAAAAGGGCTGCTTTTTTAGTTTAAAGGTTTTTTGTTCACAACGAAAAAATATTAATTCCCTGCTTAATAATCCCATCTCCACGATTTTGATTTTTGCGTGCTTGTTTGGTCCACCTCCAGCTATATAGCCAATCACAGCTCGCTATAGGCGTGACGTAAGCGCCCGCCATTTTGTTTTGCGATTCAGTGTGGCTTCGTATAGTGCACAAAAATATCATAAAAACATTGTTGTATAGTGTTTGGTTTACAATTAAGCATCTGATTATAATCTCCTAATATGTCCCGAACATATTATAAAAGAAATACCACTCGAGAACCTGCCGAAATTGGACTGTAAGTACTTTTAAGGTATCTCTCATGTAGCTCGTGTTTCTTCTACAGGATGTTGAGATTACGTCACCTAAGCAAAAAATAAAAGAAAATGACAATCCAATCACAAAAAGCACATCTGCTAAATAAATGAAGCTAAACTGAAGACGGAAAATAAAAAGGAAAATGTAACAAAGAAAAAACACAGATCAAGAAATTAAAAAAAAAACATCCAAAAATGCAAATAAATTAGTAAAAAAGAATGAAAAGAGCAGAGCAAAGAGGAAGAAGTTTTTTTAATATACTACACATACTGTAACAGTGATACTCACAATAATTAGTACACTATATTTACAACACAATCACCACACACTTACACTCGTACTTGCATTCACAAACACCCACACGAAATACATCATACTTAAAATACAAAATACAAAAATACAAAATCTTCATTCATAAACTTAAAATACATATAATAACAGTGTTTGAGACCCCCTTTTAAGTAAAGTTTACCTGTGTTAGGGGAATCTCGCTCTGCCGAAAACGATAAAATTTAGAAAATATAAATGAGGCTAGTAATTGTTACAAGAAGAAATAATATAGAGTTTACTCTTTGCATTTTTTATTTTTTATATTTTTTATTTAATTTAACATATTGCTTATCTTAAAAGCTATTCGGGAAGCGACTTATAATATAAGACTTAGTCGTTCAAAACACTCTTTCTTGCACATTTCATGCATTTCATGCACATTTTGTGGTTAAAATAAGAATGTACAAATACTTTAATAAATTTTTAAAATTTGAAAGACATATTTTTAAACACCCTGTACTTTGAACAAAGAACAAAGTGGTAGCTGGAACAAAGAAGCACTGACCGATTATTTTGCAATTTGTGCTAAGAGCAATCCAGTTTTGTTCTACGTCCACATTCGTAATTTTGTTGGTGGTATTTTGTTCCACCTCCATTTTTGAACTTAAAAATAAACGAAATCTCATCATATTTTGATTTTGAAGAAGTAGTTTTTGATTCCACTTATCATTATAAACATAGTCATTTAAGTAATTGGTCGCCTTACGCATGCATCACAAAAATAAACATGAAAAACCTGTCTAGTGAAAAATTTGGTCAATGGTCTGTAGGACAATCTAGCACTTAGGCGACGAAGTGGTAAAACAGGCCCTAAAAGTCCTATTTTAAAGTCTTGCTTTAAAAAATATTATATAAATCGATTGTTGTTAAGTTGGAAGAAGACAAATATATCTTCCAAAACCGCATTCAAATCAGATCAGTGGTTTTCGTGTGATGCTGGAACAAACATACAGACAGACAGACAGACAGACAAAAATGTAACCACATTTTTGGCTTCTATAGCGATGTAGTGACACCCCCCACTTATTATTTTTTGAATATCTTTAATGTACAGAATTCTCATTTCTACAGTTTTATTATATGTATAGATCAGTGGCTAACATGTTATTTTATTGCTTTCTTTTTTCTTCAGGTGCAGTATGAAAAATGCAAATATTAAGCCACTTTATTCAATATCACTGGGTAACATGCAAATGCAATCACATGTTTCTTCAAAAACGTATAATATATAAAACATAGTATTATGTACCATCGAGGAAATTGAATCCTAGGCAGTTGTCGGATCAACGTCATTTGGTCGGCTTATGTCAATTCAATGTTAGCTGTGATCTGTCGGCTCGGTTTGACGCAACGCGACCAAACTACGTAGGACCCTCATCTGCCTAGGAATCAACTTCTCTGATAGTACAATCCCACCATTGATGGAAGATTTTTTATTAATGAATATTACTGACATACATGTTATGACGGAAAGCGAACATTGGGAAGTTGTGCACACGTGATAAGTGCTATTATTATAGCCTAGGATGGGCTAGACATCTCGTTTTCATGTTCATTAGCTAAAGAAAAACTTATGTATGTATACTTATGTATATAATTATCACGTGTGATAAAATATAACATGTTTGAAACATACTAGAAGGTAGGTACCTAGTGAAAAAATATTTTTTTAAATTGTACCAAAATAATATTTATTATGGTTTTGTGTTTTTAATTTATATAATATATTTCTAAGTGTTCCACTGATATTGAATATAATTACATGCAAATAACGATTCTTATTTTTCGTTTTAGCACTTTTCATACTGCGCCTGAAGAAAAAAAGAAAGCAATAAAATAACATGTACGCCATTGATTTTGAATATAAAAATTACATATCTTGGATACCCATAATACAACGAAAAAAATGGTAAATGTCTCGTTTCTGTCGGGCCTGGGTCACAAATGACCCGTCGCCTTTCATTAAAATCATCCCAGATTAGTGCAATATCAAAATAGTCAAAATTTAAAGTGTCCCCAATAAATTAAATGCTGTAAACCGCACTGTAAACTGTTTCAAACGACCAAAAAAGCAGCGACCACATTTTATGTTCCATCCAGATAAATCCAGAAGGCCTCCGCTACCAGATGAGATGGTTGAAGGAGCAGTACGGTGACGTGGAGGTGCTGATTGCAGAGAACGGATACGCCAGCCACGACCCCACCGCACATGACATAGACCGAGTGCAATTCTACAAGGATCACTTGGAACAGGTAAAGGATACGGCGCCAGGCTATTAGCGATAATATGTATAAAAACTGCAGATTGCAAAACAGGAAATTAGGCTAGGGCAAAATGCTACGGGCCTCCGACCCAATAGGGCCCAAGAGGCCGTGAGGTCATAATTTTTTTAAATACATTGTTTTATTATGAACGTGATAATTTTTACTGAAAAGGCTCCATCAATTTGCCATGGGCCCCGGATGTTGTAGTTACGCCACTGCGCAGCGCCATATTAATAAAAAAAATTGTTTTATTTCTGAATAAAGAAACAAATATTTTCAGAACGTCCTATGTGTTGCCTATCACCGGTTCGGGAACTAAACCGTCGAGAAAAACCGGCGTAAGAAACTCGCACGGGCCACTTTTTACCAAAAAAGTGAGAAAAATAATTCTTCTTTTGAAAATAAAATTCAAACACATACTTACACACACAGAAAATGAAATTAATAATATAGCAAGAGTGGGAACTACTACTTTCCTTCTTACGAATTTTTGATGGAATTTTTCGAAACGATCATCAGTCACCGTCACCGTCCTGTATCCTTTACACGTGACCACTGACCATCACAAAAAGTGCTGCAAAAGAAGTTTTAACTGCAATAACAAGGTTTTTTTAATGGCCAGGTTTTGCTGTCGATCTACAAGGACGGCGTGAATGTGACGGGCTACACGGCGTGGAGCCTTATGGACAACTACGAGTGGATGGATGGATATGTGTAAGTCACAGAAGATCGTGAAATCTTGACCTCAATTAGTTAAGCACTGGGTTATGGGTAGTTCACGGTAGTTGGAAGTCAAGAGGCTAGCAGGGCGATTCACGATTCCCATTAGACACGGATTCGGAAACTTTTACTGTGCGGTCATTGGTCAATAGCCGCGTACTGACCAAGCGCGCCGCCTCGCTGCCTCGCCCGAGCGTGCCGCGGCCGAGCCAAAAGTTGTCGGTTTTTGGTCGATGCTCAAAGGCGCGGGCGCCTTGGACGTTTGCCGCGCACTAACACGTACTGACCGACCGAGCAAATGCGCGCGAGGCTGCCGCGGCGAGGCGGCTCGCTTGGTCAGTACGCGGCTAATGCCTAGCGCGGCGAGCGTTTATTGGAAGTCGCGCCATGAAATTTCCGAAGCCGAGTCGAATTACGCATTGTGAATCAGGGTCTAGGAAAACGTACTTAACGCGAGACTTTTTTTTACATTTTAATGACTCTCTCTTGCCGTCTCGCACTTATAGTTATAATTTGTGCTAAGGTCTTGGTTGCAGCGGCGTAGCTACTAAGGGGCTAGGCGGGGCAGTGCCCCGGGGCCCTCAAGCTCAGGAGCCCCTCAAATTCTTATCAGAATCCTCGATCGAACTGAACTTTTGGAATTTTGAACTAAATTTTAACTAAGCTTTATTGCAGTTATTGATTAATGACATAGGTTCAAAACGATATCTGTAATAAAACTTCGTTATTTTGATAATAATATTATCAAATCATGGTCAGAAATAGTTCTAAAGAGAGACACAGTAACATCTCAATGTTTAAAGTATATTATACTCATTCGGTATTGTTTGCGATACTTTAACATTGCCATCTAGACACGCCATAGTGTCTCAAGCCAAGTTCAAGTTTAACAGAACTGGCGAGGAGCACCGTGTGTTATATTACACGAACCACTAGCAGCCACTTTAGTTCCCCTCATGATTCAAAAATGTCTTCACATAGACGTGTGAACTCTCTCTTACCATCACGCTTTTATAGGGTAATTTAGTATATTCTAAGACAATTAAAGTGTGGAGACCGTAGACTGACTAATTTTCTATCTTCCAGGCCCAAGTTTGGGCTGTTCGCAGTGGATTTCAACGACCAGCGAACGCGCACCCCTCGTGCGTCAGCCTCTTACTACGCTGCCATCATCAGAGAACATGCGCTGATAGAGCCGCCCAAAAATCTGTCAATTACCCGAAACTCGACTAACACAAATACCTCGTATAATAATTTAATATTGTGTTTTGTGTTGATGGTATACTTTATAAAATGATATGTATAAAGAATAATATTATTTATTCAATAAAGTAATTTTAAGAAGTTTAAGTTTGTATTGTGTAATGCCTAGAAATCCTCATGAGGTTCTAAATGACAACAATTTTCAACTCAATTAGATTTTGAAATAGATGATATCTTTTATGGAGACATTTTAGATAATATTTCGCAATTTGCAAGTGGCATGGCGTTCAACACGATTACTTACTTTATCAAAAATAAAATACTGCATGACGCCCGCAACTTCGATGCGCCAAAATTCGTTTATCGCGGGGGCACCGTACCTTTTTCCGGGATAAAAATGTATCCTATGTCCTTTCCCGGGACTCAAAGAAGGAAGAGGTAACAGACAGACAGACGGACGGACAGACAGGCAGGCAGACACACTCTGACTTATAATATTAGTATAGACCTTATGACTTATAGTTGATACAGTATATTAATCCTTCGATCGCAGATTCTTGGAAATGCTATTATATTCTATTGTTGTCGCGATCACCGGTGCTCTTATGGGGCTTGAAGGATTAATTTAAAGTTCCGAATTAGTAATCAAGTTTTAAATACAGCAAAATAATTATAATTAAAATATTTTGCATATGTACATAATAATTTACAGTAGTTTGCTTATAATATATCACGTAGGTACGATCTGCAAAAAAATCTAATTTTCCTTATGTGAGGTAGGTACCTAAGGCAAATTATTATAAATATTTATGTCCTTTATTTTCATAAATATATATTTTATAACATTCAAATGTTTCATGTTTCTTTAAAGTGTCTGCCATTAGTGCCTTTCCCTTAAATATGTCTGAGGTCCAATTATTGTGGTCCAAGAGTGTTTAAATAGGTAACTTGAAAAATAATTTAATTTATTATGTAGTTAATTATCAACGGTCGTAAGACTCTTGTACTCTCTTTAGTATTTGCACTTCTGGATAAAGTGCAATTTTTAGAAAGCACAATATAATATCTATTTTCTGCTTTCTATAACAGGCTGACAATATTACAGTTATCGATTTATGATTAAAGCAGAGACAGGGATATATTAGCACGTTACCTGATAAGTGATAGATATTTAGTCAAAGTTAGTAAAAATAAAACAATATATAATTTGTAGACTGTTTATCTCAATTTTCTGGATCAATCGTTCACACTACAGCAAGAGCGTCTATTCCTTTTCAGCTCTGTATAAGAGCCAGTATTCACTTCGATTAGTGCAAGTGATAATTAGTGATTAGGAGGAATAAAGTACTAATTGTACTAATCAGTCGCTGTCCACACTCTTGCTCTTGATTACTAATTACCTGCACTTATAACTAATAAGCGAATACAGGCCATTAACTTTAGATACCAGAGATGGTCCTGATAGACTACAGGCCCACGTCGAAAATGGATGGGTCAAATGAACCACCTAGGAACGTATATAGGACGATATTAGAGCATAAAATAATAAGATTTAGCACTATGCCGTCACTTGTAAGCTGTCCAACTGAGTGCTGGTGAGAATTCAAAAGTGCATGTAGGGTGAGTACATTTTGGTCATATGATCCTGTACGGCATTTTTACCATCGATAGACACATGAAAAAGAATAAGATAGCCCGCAGTGCCGTACAAAAATAATGCGCCAACAAGTCGGTATTTTTATTTTATTTTCAGCCAATTTCCATGGTAAATTTGGTCATTTGATTCAATACGGCATATGTTTCATACTGTTTGGATACAGCTTGGAATCAATTATTCCGCAACGCCGTACAAAAATAATGCGACAATAGAAAAAAATCGAGGGTTACAAACCCCTGTTTTTCAGGGGTCCGGGGAGTCATCTGAAACAGTACGGCTTCGGTTCCAAACATTATTTTAGCACTCAAAAGTACTATTAAAAAATATAATGCCGTCAAAAAATAATCTTAATTACATGGTATACTTGATTTTTTAAGCTGTAAAATTATTTGATTCTGTACGGCGACTTTATTTTTAATATGATATTGTAAAATACAATTGATATAGAGTATTGCCGTTCAAAAGAAACTGTTCTAAAAAAAATAAACAGAAATACAAAATCTGAAATTTAAAATATTCATAGACTTATAAAATAAAGCAATTTTCTACATTTTTCCTTCGTCTTAAATAGTATTAAGATAATTAAATTAGGAAAAAATTATGCCGTACATTTTAATGCAGAGTAAGCAAAGTTCCATACCATTATAGAGCAAAATTTTTTTTTGTATGGGAGCCCCCCTTAATTTTTTTTTTACTGTTGCTATAAATTTTTAAACTAAAAATAAAATTGAGTATTTTGTGAACATTTCAGGTGTCTACCTGTTGCCATTATTGATATCGAGCAAAAAATTAAAAAAAAAAAACACGTTGTATGGGAGCCCCCCTTAAATATCAATTTTATTTTGTTTTTAGTATTTGTTGTTATAGTGGCAACAAAAATACGTAATCTCTGAAAATTTCAAATCTCTAGCTATAACCGTTCTTGAGTTACAGCCTGAAAACAGACAGACATCGAAGTCTTAGTAAAAGGTAACCGTTTTCACCCTTTGGGTACGGAACCCTAATAAAACAACTATTTTTTAGAAAAAAATCGATATCTTTCGTTGTGTGGACTTTTCTTACATTTCGTTCTATGGATATTTGCTTGAGTTTTTTTTTCTCCTACTAACCTTTGGACTAACGAAAATGTACGGCATTATTTTTAATAGTACTTTTGAGTGCTAAAATAATGTTTGGAACTGAAGCCGTACTGGTTCAGATGATCCCCCGGACCCCTAAAAAACGGGGGTTTGTAACCCTCGATTTTTTTCTATTGTCGCATTATTTTTGTACGGCACTGCGGGCTCTCTTATTATTTTTCATGTGTCTATCGATGGTAAAAATGCCGTACAGGATCATATGACCAAAATGTACTCACCCTACATGCACTTTTGAACTCTCACCAGCACTAAGTTGGACAGCTTACAAGTGACGGCATAGTGCTAAATCTTATTCTTTTATACTCTAATATCGTCCTATATACGTCCCCAGGTGGTTCATTTGACCCATCCATTTTCGACGTGGGCCTGTAGTATATGACAGATACTGATTTAACTTAGCTGACTTTTTAGGAAGACGTTTGTCTAACTTATTAGTATAAGGAAAAATTTAAAATTAAGTATTATTTATCATCAGCTATGTCTATTGTATCATCAATGCTTGCCCGAGTAACATGTATCTTCAATCAGTTTTAATCATGTAAGTTTACTGTTTAGCGTAATAAATAGTTTTCTTTATTTCGTGCAACATTTACAGAAAAATTCAATATTATTTATTTCAAAGCTGCTAAGCTTAATTTTGCGGAAGTGAGGTAAAAACGGAAATTAAAAAAAAAACATTAAGTTATTTAGAGACTAACACTTTCGGAATGAAACCTATTAAACATTCAGTAACTATCAACTTGAAAAACCCCAATGTACCGCGACGAAAGAATCTCTTTTTTTTTAATAATCTTTTTGAAGTGAAAACTTCTTTAGCGCCGTTGAGCACTTTTGTGGGATGGGTAAAAACTATGAAACTCGCGTCAGATTCTCGTGCTGATCGAAAAACCGTAAGACGGTTGGAGAGTAGTGTTGTAACATCGAAATCGATTAATCGAACAATCGATTGTTTTTTTTCGATTGTCGATATTTTTTAATCTACTGTAAGGGTTTCGATTAATTAAAAAAAACGATTTTTAACAATCGATTTTCATAAAAAATGGGTTAAAAATGTAATCGATTGTAATGGTTTGGATTAATTAAAAAAAAACGATATTTTTTAAATCGATTTTCATAAAAAATTAGTTAAAAAAATTGTAAAGGTTTCGATTAATTAAAAAAATCGTTTTTTAAAAATCGATTTTCATAAAAAATGGGTAAAAAAAAATAATGCACAACGTTAATAATCAAGTTTTCACTTCGGCCGGCACTCCCGGAGTGCAACCCGTCTTTTTTTTATCTTCCGTCCGTTGGACCATCTACTTAATTGCAAATTAACCTAAGTTTTGTAGTGGGAAGTGTGTGGTCCTACAAAAATGTCTCGGAGCTGAAGTTCCCTCCGTGGTTCAAGTTCGGAGCCGCCACCGCCGCCCATCAGATCGAAGGGGGCTGGAATATCAGTGGTGAGTTTAGAACTTACAAAATATATCCAACTGTTTGCATGCTACGGGGTGTAACAAAACTAACTGCCGCACTCAGAGTGGAACATTATTTAGTTAAATGTAATTAATTCAAAATTTTGACATAAGCCCCATACTTTATCTGTCAAACTCTTCATTAAATTGAAGCTTAATCATAACTTAATGTCTCTGAGTACGGCGGTAAGTGATTTAATACTTTAGTTAGGGTATACATACCCTAACTAAAGTAGAGTTCACTGTGAAAGTAGCAGCGCTGAAAGAGCAATTTTTTGTGATTTGTAGTGGGCAAGCGTCATGATTTTTTTGATTCAAAAGTGAAAAAAGTTACTATTTCAGAGCGAACTCCCTACGATCCCCTTTTTAATCGTTTTACACAGGCGTCCTGTAACCAAAGAATAATGCTTAGTAACTTAGGCACTAGGCAGGCTTACTGACGGATGTGCCGTTGCCGGCAATATTGCCGAAGGTGGGAATATTGCCGGCAACGCTGCCGGCAAGATTGCCCGAAGTGGAAATTTTGGGGAACATTGGCTAAATATTAGCAATATTGGACAGATAGGTCTAGAAAACTCATAAAATAAATGTATCTTAGCGTTGTATATAAGAAATATTTAAAAAATACATATCCTTGATACTAACTGCCAATGTTGCCGGAAAATTGCCAGAAAATTGCCGGGAATATTGCCGACAAAAATGCCTGTGATAATAGATATTTTCCAAATATATGTTACTTATATTACTTGCGCTAGGGAAAAAAATCGGCCAAGTGCGAGTCGGACTCGCGCACGAAGGGTTCCGTACCGATACATATCAAAAATAGGCTTAAATTGTGTTTTTTGTTTGGGAGACCCCTTCAATTTTTATTTTATTTTAATATTATTATTAAATATCAAAGTACACAAACAACAAAAAAATGTGTGAAAAATTCAAGTCCCTACCTCTTGCCATTATTGATATAGAGCGAAAAAGGCCGAAAAAATCACGTTTTTTGTATGGGAGTCCCCCTTAAATATTAATTTTATTTTGTTTTCAGTATTTGTTGTTATAGCGGAAACAGATATACACAATCTGTGAAAATTTCAGAAGTCTAGCTGTAGCGGTTCTTGAGATACATATAATTATTAACAAACTAACGAGACTTTTATTATATTAATTTAAAAAGACGCCATCTAGTTGACTCACAGGAATACTTTCTATCAACGCCATTTGCCCCTAACATGCAGGTACTAATAAAAAAGTGTAGAGGTCAAATCAAGGTCAAATATCGTTGTCTAGCTTTCAAATTTACGCTGAAAAAAATGAGCGATAAGGAATTTCGATCCAAAAACAAATTAGGTTGCTTTGATCATTAAGTATTTAATTTTGTTGACAAAGTAATCTGAATTATTTTATAATAAAGCTATATAAATGGATCGGCAACATTGCCTATTTTCCCGGCAAAATGGACATTTTCTGGCAATGGCAAGATTGGGAATATTGCCGGCAGTGGGGAATTTGCCACTCGGCACATCTCTTGATACATTATCTAACGAAATCTTTCAGACAAATCTCCCAGCATCTGGGATGTGTTCACCCACGGGAACCCCGGGATGATCAGCGACGGTGGTACAGGAGACGTAGCCTGCGACAGCTACCGCCTGTGGAGAGAAGACGTCAAGTTGGTCGTCGACCTGGGCTTGCACTTCTACAGGTATACTGCCTCGTCTATTTAAATACCTCTTTACCTTGCTTCCTCGCAACACTAGTCTTATTTAGCCACAAGTTTCTATTTCAGCTATTGGTCCAGACAGATATCTTTAAAATGTCGAATAGCTTTGTCCACATTGTGCCTTTTTCTGTTCATCAAGGGCATGCCTTATAGCGCTGTCAGCAGAAAACGTGAGGCATGCCCGTAACGCGCGTTGAAATCGTAGCGCGCGCTATGACACTTTTCTTTCAACGCGGGTGGATTTGTCCGCGCGTCACGGGCATGCCACATCTTCGCTGTTGACTGCGCTATAACGCATGCCCTTGTTGAACAAAAAAAAAGGGCACAATGTGGACAAAGCTAAGCGATCTCTCCACGTTTTCTCGACGCCATTCGGGCGCATTTTTCTCTGCTTCAAATGATTTGAATATTGTAAAATACGTGTAGTGACGTGTGATAATATATGAAAATAATCAAGTTTTAGAATTTCAGCGCACTTTTATCAAAATTTGTTTCAGTAGTTTCACCAAAAGGGTTTGAACAAAGGTTGAGGTTCTTTTTTAACCGACTTCCAAAAAGGAGGAGGTTTCTCAATTCGACCGTATATATGTTCTTTTTTTTATGTTTGTTCGCGGATAACTCCGCCGTTTGTGGAGCGATTTTCAAAATTCTTTTTTTGTTGTATAGGATGATATTATATAAAAAAAAAAACTCAAAGCAGATAATATGTTACTACCGCGCGCGTTGTGAAGCCTCAAATACGGCCCGTCTTTTATTTAGTATGTCTTTTTTATGTAAATGGCATTTCGTATCTTTTGTTTCACTTATCTGTCAAATTTGACAATTGAATTTGAAAATTGTTCGGATATGATAATGTCCGTCTCCCGGTGCTCAGGCAAAAATTGCTACAGCTGAGTGTCCCTGTGAGGATGACAAATTTCATCTGTAATCTCCTTTCCTGTCGTTCCATCGAAATATCCAATCAAAATTTATCCTTACCTACCATGCAAGTTTACATAGGCCTTCCCCAAGGATCTCCTCTTAGTCCTACCCTGTACAAAATTTACTCTTATGATTTGGATTTGTCCGTTCTAAGTTTCTGTGAGATCCTTCAATATGCGGACGACATAGCAATTTACATTGCCTTAAAGGACATTATGGAGTGTATTTCTCGCCTGAACTCAGCCATTAGATATCTCATGGAATGGATGGACCGACATGGCTTATCAATTTCTATCCCAAAAAGTTCAGTAGTTGTTTTCTCCCGGGCCAGAACAATGCCCAATATTTGTATTCAATACAGAGATCAAGTTTTCCCGGTTAAGGACAGGGTCAAGTTTCTGGGTGTTATTTTAGACTCCAAATTGACTGGGACTTATCAAAATCAGCGTACAGCAGAAAAGTGTGAAAAAAACATAAACATTTTGCGGTCATTAAGTGGAGTATGGTGGGGATCTCATCCATACACCCAAAGGCTTGTGTATAATGCCCTTATTCGCAGCCATTTTGATTATGGGTCTTTTTTACTTGAGCCCTGCAATAAGCTTCCTCTAAAGAACCTAGATAAAATACAGGCCAAGTCATTGAGGATTATTGTTGGGGCTATGAAGTCAACACCTACCAATGCACTTCAGGTTGAATGTGTTGACCCTCCACTTCACATCAGGAGGCAATATTTATCAGACCGATTTTTATTTAAAATTTTCCAATTTTCCTATCACCCGTTAATTGGCAAACTTATTAGGGTTAATTCACACTCTGTCCCAACTTGTTTCTACATCCAATTATTGGTTACACAAAGAAACCCCATGTCTCCTGGTCAGCTACCTTAAGTTAACCCGTCTTCCCTGCCCTGTCTTCCAGTGCACCCTTAATCCTCTCTTTTCCACCCCCTTTAATGCCATAACCTACGTTCCAAAAGTTTTGCTCAACTTACCTATAGAAAAAGGTTCCTCCTCAGCCAACTCTCAATTCAGGAACATCATTGATCAGCACTTCAGGGATTGGTTGCTTGTTTTCACAGATGCATCAAAATTATCTGATGATGGCTGTGTCGGTGCTGCAGTTTGGATTCCGAGGGTTAATGTTATTTTAAATTTTAAATTACCTCCCACTTCATCTGTGTACACAGGTGAAGTACTTGCCATTTATGAGGCTATCTTGTTCATTGAGTCTCACAAACTCAGTAACTCCGTTATCCTCTCGGACTCCAAAAGTGCATTAGAAGGTATCATAGCCAATCAGTTTTGCAATAAGTTTAGAACTCCTTTAATCTTGAAAATAAAGCAACTTCTCCTTGGATGTCATTTACAAAGTATAAATGTTGTTTTGGCTTGGATACCGAGCCATAGTGGTATCACTGGCAACGAGAGTGTGGACGCCTACGCTAAAGAAGCAGTTACAACAGGTGCACTAACTCATTACCAGTTATACTGTCAGGATCTGATTCCTGTAGCTAAAAAACATTTATACATTAGTTGGAATAGGGAATGGGCTAGCTCAAGAAAAGGCAAACATTACTTTGACATTCAAAGTGAAGTTCCAGTTAGGCCTTGGTTTTTTAAATACTCGCAAAATAGCAAAATAGTGTGCTCGACAGTCTGCAGAGTTAGGTTAGGACATTGCTGTTCCCCAGTTTTTTTAGAAAAAATTAGGGTCAAGGATAGTTCTCTTTGTGAGTGTGGTTTAGATGAGGGTACCTTGGACCATATCTTTTTCTGTTGTCCCAAAAACCAGTCCTCCCTTTATGACCTCCTTCCTATCAATATTCCTCGCCCTATCAATTTTAAATCAATTTTATGTTATGTAAATACCACTTTTATTGATATTCTGTGTACATATATTCGTTCTAACAATATAAAATTGTGATGTTTTACTAACCTCTGTTTGTTTTAGGTATATTCAACAGAATTTAAATTATTAGATACTGTACCTTGTTTCTTCACCAGACCTGCAATATAGAGCAAAGTCTTCCCAAAATCACTCTGACATTGGCAACTCACTGAGGCCGCCATAATAAAAAGAAGAAGAAGTAGTATGAACGTAACAGATCTGTATTTAGTAGAATATCATTTGGGGTTTAGGCGCTGTTTTAAGAACAGAATGCATATGCTACTATGCAAATTACATTCATCATCATCATCATCATCATCATCATCACTACCACGTCAGGGTCACCAATCGCCGCGCCGCCACCTCACCGCACCCGTGTGGCTTCTCCCTTAAATTACCTAGCATGCATGTAACTAAAAAGAGTGAAATTATTATTTTTAACAAAAAATTAAAACCGACTTCCAAGGTAAAAACAATAACAATATCCGTATAATATTGTTACGTGCTAGGGGTTCGAAGATTCGGAAAGAAAGACCTGGTGACTCTCTTGAAGACTTTATTCACAAACACTAGCTCACACTAATCACTGAGTCCAAACACTAAGCACTAGATCCAAATCACTGAGCACTATCACTGTCCTAGGTCGTAGCCGAGTCACTATCACAATCACAATCACTCACTATTGATCACTTGTTTTCGCTCCGAAGTCGCCTCGAAGAAAGCTCAGATAAAACTGAATTGCCGGACGGACTGTCTGCGACTATTTATACGGGCCGGATCGAATCTCAGAAAATTCCGGAACATCCCAGAATAAACCCGATATGCGTAAACAAATATGAGATATTTCTAGAAAGTACTCGTAGGTACATACACCTAGCGTCATCTAGTAGCGAGTAGGGGATTTACGTTGCCTGTGTTCCCTTGGTAAGTTCGCTGGTCCGACGCTAGATGGCACCACGTGTCCGTATCCGTAACACTACTCCCCTCTTAGAGATGCTCGTCCCGAGCATCGTTGTTACTGCCATGGTAACGCGCCAGACGGTCTATGTGTACCACTTTGAATGTCCCTCTTGGTTGCTTTTGGATCCTGTAAGTCACATCATTCAATCGGGTAACCACTTTGTATGGGCCGTCCCACTTGGTCTGTAACTTTGGAGATTTCCCTTTTCGGCGAGTTGGGTTATGCAGCCACACCAGTGACCCTTCTTCAAAGCCGCTCGTGTTCGCTTTCCGGTCGTATCTGGTCTTCATCTTCTCACTTGACTGTAACCCATTTTCCCGAACCGTGGCGTGTATATAGCGCATCTTTTCCCTTAAATCGCAGACATAGTCTGGTAAGGTCTTTGGTTCCTCCGGTGACCCTCCTGTCAAGAGGTCTACTGGTACTCGTAGTTCTCTACCGTAATTGACATACGCCGGGGTAGCTTTTATGCCCTCATGCTCGGCGGTACGGTACGACAGAAGGAAGAGCGGTATATACTTGTCCCAATCCTTTTGTTTGTCATCTACCAATTTTGCCAAATGCCTCTCAAGGGTCTGGTTAAATCTCTCAACCATTCCATCAGACTGTGGATGGTACGCGGTGGTCCTCGTCTTATGCATTCCCAAAATTCTGCATACTTCCTGGAAGACCTGCGATTCGAAATTCCTGCCCTGATCGGAATGGATTTCTAGAGGCACACCAAAGCGAGATATCACTTCTTCGACTAGCTTAGAAGCAAC
This sequence comes from Polyommatus icarus, assembly GCA_937595015.1. Lineage (NCBI taxonomy): Eukaryota > Metazoa > Arthropoda > Insecta > Lepidoptera > Lycaenidae > Polyommatus > Polyommatus icarus. The sequence goes on from OW569321.1 coordinate 25,369,274, forward strand.
CGTTGTAGCTTCCTGATTTGGTATGGCGAACACTTCGGGCCATTTTGTGAAGTAATCCATGACCACCATAAAATACTTGTTTCCCGATTCCGTTACAGGAAATGGCCCAGCTACGTCAACTGCAATTCGTTCCCACGGTGCGCCAACGTTATACAAGCGCAGGTTCCCACGGCTCCTTGTCTGTGGGCCCTTCACTGCAGCGCAAGTAGTACATTTGCGGCACCAATCCTGCACATCATCTCGACAATGCAACCAGTAGAATCGTTCTCGCACTTTTGTTAACGTCCTCTTGACACCTAGATGACCTCCTGATACGCCATCGTGTATTTCGCGGAGAACATCTGGTACTCTCGTCCTTGGGACAACTATCTGAAGATGGAACTCTCTGCCGTTAGTCTTCTCCCATTTCCGGTAAAGTATTCCATTTTGAAGTATCAGACTGTCCCATTGCGCCCAGTACGCCTTAGTGGCAGCGCCAGTGGGTGCAACCTCACTCCAGATCGGTTTTACGTCACCCCGTTTCTTCCATGTGATGATGTGCCGAAGGTCGTCATCTCTTTCTTGAGCCTCCCTCATAGCATCATTCTCCCATGGACCCAAAGGACTTGTTTTCGTTAACTTTAATGTAATTTCATTAGATTCCTGCTTAACACAATGTTTGCAGTCTTCTGAACACGGCCTTCGTGAAAGTGCGTCGGCATTCCCATGCGCCTTTCCGCTGCGGTGTTCCGTCTTGAAGTCATACTCCTGGAGTTGTTCAATCCATCGAGCTACTTGGCCTTCTGGGTTCTTGAATTGTAGTAACCACTTCAAGGCTGCGTGATCAGTTCGCAATAAAAACTGTCTCCCGATGAGATATTTGCTGAAATGTTGTAGCGTCTTTACGACAGCCAAGAGTTCTCTTCTTGTCACACAGTAGTTTCTCTCTGGCTTAGATAAAGATTTGCTGAAATATGCAATTACAACTTCTCTTTCACCCTGTTTTTGAGATAACACCCCTCCAATGGCCGTGTTGCTTGCGTCCGTGTCGACTATAAACTGACCTTCAGGTTGTGGATACCCCAAGATTGGTGTTTCACACAGATGTTTCTTCAGTTTCTGAAAAGAATCTTCAGAAGTCTTGTCCCAAATAAACTGTCGTTTATCTTCTGTCAGCTGATGTAATGGCTTGGCTATCTCTGAGAATCCCTTAACAAAACGCCTGTAGTAGGAACATAGGCCGAGAAATGCCCGCACTTCGGTTTTGTTTTTAGGGGTTGGCCAATTTTGAACTGCTTCCAGTTTCTCCGGGTCCGTCTGGATTCCATCACTGGAGATAATATGGCCGAGATAATTGACCTTACTCCTGAACAAACGACACTTTTTCGGATTCAACTTTAACTTGGCCCCCTCTATTTTGGCGAAAACTCGTTCTAAGTTTCGCAAATGGTCCTCGAAGTCGCGGCCAACAATGATGACGTCATCCAAGTAGACTAAGCAAGCCTCTCCAACTAAGCCTGCCAGTACACACTCCATGAGTCGCTCAAATGTGGCAGGTGCGTTACACAATCCAAAGGGCATGACGTTAAACTGCCATAAACCTTTACCGGTGGAGAAAGCTGTCTTCTCCTTGTCTTTTGGATGAATTTCCACCTGCTAGTATCCAGATTTCAGGTCCAGGGTCGAGAACCATTTCATGCCACTCAAGGTATCCAGAGTGTCGTCGATTCGAGGTAATGGATAGCTGTCCTTCTTAGTGACATCATTGAGACGCCTGTAGTCCACACAAAATCTTGTGCTGCCATCTTTCTTCTTCACTAACACCACAGGTGAGCACCACGGACTTGCAGACGGTTCAATTATCTTATGCCTTCTCATGTCCTCCAAAAGGCCTTCAACTTCTTTTTCCTTTGCAATGGGTATCCGTCTTGCTCGTTGACGAATTGGGTTCTCGCTTCCGGTATCTATCCTGTGCTGAACCATCGACGTTCTTCCAAGGTCGCCTTCCTGACTGGAGAAGATATTCGCGTGGCGTTGTAAAAACTTCTTAGCTTTCATGCTCTGCGAATAAGTCAGATTACTCTTGCAGTCATCGAGTAGCTCAGTCACTATTCCATAGTTGCTGCTGTTTGCTGAGTCTGAGCCTGTGATCGAACTACACTTTCTCATCCAGACAACTTCCTCGCACTTTCCAATGACGTCACCTTTGTTCAAGCAGATCTCGCGATCACCAAGATTCAAAACCCTGACCACAGCGTTACTGCTTCCACTAACAAGGGTTCTCGCCGTCATCAGTTTTTGCGCTGATGTCTTGGTAGGCGTGTCTTCGATCAACACGCATCTGTTTGACTTTTTCTTTCCAGCTGGCGGTAGTTTCACCAGCACCCGAGCTTCCGCACGTCCAGGTATAATGACTTTCTTTACACATTCAACTTTCCCGCAGGCGCCTCCAAGGATGAAAATTTCCTCTTCACCACACTGGAAAACTCCGTCAGCGACATTAATTCTGCAGTTATGCTTCTTCATGAAATCCAAACCCAAGATGCAATCATCCATAATCTCAGCCACGATAACGTCGTGAGGGTATGAGGACCCCCCTACATTAATCGTAACTGACATTTCTCCCAGGACGGGTATTGGCTGACCGGAGGCAGTAAGAAGCCGACAGTTAATTCTCCTCTTCTGTCTCCTTGCGGCTTTTACCAGATTTGGGTTCACTATCGTTCTAGAGGCTCCTGTGTCTAGAGTAATTTTGCAATCCGTCCTGTTAATAGTCCCCTGAATCACAAGACTATTCCCGCTGCATGCTTGGGAGATAACAGTTATCGGGGCTTCCTCCGCGTCAGCCAGTACTCGCCCCTTAGTCCTGGCTTTTATTCGTTTCCCTGATCCCGGGCAGGGGAAGAAGCTCCTTGCTTCTTCAGCTCCTCTACTTGTTCCTCGAGCCTTTTCATCCTTGCCATCTGGGTCTCCTTCTGCGGGCAGTTTAGCTGAAGATGGCCCCTCTCACCGCACTTGTAGCACATGGCTCCAAAACTTCTCTTCCTGGGAGCATTGACCTCCTTAACATCCTCAGAGACCTCATGGATCTTATGGGTCTGTCGTATGTCACGGCGAACAGCCTCGACCTCCAAAGCATGCGCCAATGCTTCCTTTAGCGAGGTGTGGTGACGTAGCCTCACTGCTGCTCTGACCTCGAGGTCCCTGATTCCGTCGACAAATGCTTGCACAATATTCGTGTCGATCATCTTGGAATCGGCTCCTGGGTGTGCCTTCTTGACAAGTTTTTCAATTTCCAACGCCCATTGTTGTAGTCCCTCTCCAGAGCGTTGGACTCTGTCACGAAGTTGGGCACGGAACACGTGCTCCAGGTGTCGCTCCCCGTATCTGGATTCAAGCGCCTCCATCAGATCTTGGAACCCATTTCCTGTGTGTGCTTCCAGGACCGACAAAGCTTGCCCTCTGAGTGCAACTGTGAGAGCGGTCAGGCATTGTTCATCAGTCCATCCGTTGGCAGAAGCAACCGTCTGGAATTGCTGACGGTAAGCGTTCCAAGAAGTAGTACCGTCGTATGGTGGCACTTTAACTCTTGGTCCTTGTACCACTACTCCGGTAGTTCCACTAGACGTCGGGACTCCTGTAGTTTCCAGGCGCACTTTCCACTTCTGTAGTTCTGTGAGGCCGGTTTTCACATTTTCCATATCCACTCCTAGCCCGGTAATTCGTTCTTCCATAACATCGACATCTTTTCGAAGCTTAGTCACCGTGTCACTAACATCCTTTATAGCCAATAGCGCTTTTTCTTGGAGGTCCTTTTGTTGCTCTTGAGACTCCATCATTGCCCTTTGAGAATCTTGCAAAGCCTGACTATCAGCTCTTTGCAGCTCCATTAATTTAATTAAACTTTCCAATTGAAGAGCCATTTGAGGGGCCGTAGAAACTACGGACGTGGCCGGATGGATGGAGCTAGTCGACGGAGCCTGAGCAGGCGGGGCCCAGTGGGCGGGGCCAGTGGGCGTGGCCTGAGTGGGCGTGGCCTGGTGGGCGGAGCCGGTGGGCGTGGCCATGTCCAGAGTGGGCGGGGCCTGGGGGGCGTGGTCAGTGGGCGTGTCCCGGTGGGCGGAGCCAGTGGGCGTGGCTTCACCCGAAGTGGGTGGAGCCTGGGGGGCGTGGTCAGTGGGCGGAGCCTGGTGGGCGGGGCCAGCGGGTAGGGCCTGCCCCGCAGTGGGCGGAGCTTGGTCCCCAGTGGGTATGGCCTCCGCAGCTCCACCGCCAACTCCTCTCTCGAAGTCAATGGCAGCAGCTCGCTGCGCCCTTGTCCTGACACTCCCCTTGAAGTCCTCTCTCGGAGTCAATGGCATCTCCAAATCTCACTTCCGACACCAGTTGTTACGTGCTAGGGGTTCGAAGATTCGGAAAGAAAGACCTGGTGACTCTCTTGAAGACTTTATTCACAAACACTAGCTCACACTAATCACTGAGTCCAAACACTAAGCACTAGATCCAAATCACTGAGCACTATCACTGTCCTAGGTCGTAGCCGAGTCACTATCACAATCACAATCACTCACTATTGATCACTTGTTTTCGCTCCGAAGTCGCCTCGAAGAAAGCTCAGATAAAACTGAATTGCCGGACGGACTGTCTGCGACTATTTATACGGGCCGGATCGAATCTCAGAAAATTCCGGAACATCCCAGAATAAACCCGATATGCGTAAACAAATATGAGATATTTCTAGAAAGTACTCGTAGGTACATACACCTAGCGTCATCTAGTAGCGAGTAGGGGATTTACGTTGCCTGTGTTCCCTTGGTAAGTTCGCTGGTCCGACGCTAGATGGCACCACGTGTCCGTATCCGTAACAATATGAACTAAAAAGTATTAAATAATTTTTCCTGTCTAATAGTGCCTTTTTCAGAATTCGGCTAAACCTCAACAGCTATTTCTGTACTCAATCTTCATCATTTTGATGTCGGTGCCAGTTCCAAAAGTTTCAAATATTTGGCAGAGGAAGATTCAGCTATCTGGTACCGACTTCAAAATGATGAAGAGTACAGAAATAGCTGTTGAGGTTTAGCCGAATTCTGAAAAAGGCACTATTAGACAGGAAAAATTATTTAATACTTTTTAGTTCATATTATACGGATATTGTTATTGTTTTTACCTTGGAAGTCGGTTTTAATTTCTTGTTAAAAATGATAATTATGGTTATGCGTAATGTTTGATTGAGTAAATATGCCAAATTATAATGGTAAAAAATTATTTATTTTACCGGATGATATTAATTATGTTTTGTTCAAGTTTAATTTGTAAGTTACAAAAAACCCGATTAGATCTTTTATGGATGTGAAAACACATTCAGCATACCTATTCATTTAAACCAATATTAAATTACTTATTTTAACAAAACACACCTTCTTTTGTATCCTTGTGATTATATTATATCATAAAATAAGTGTAAATAATGTAATTGGTCAATTTATAACAATTAAGCTGTCAATTATAAAAAGGTGATAAAACAATAGCTTTATATATTACTGCGATTGCGTACCTACTCGATGATTAATCACATTCAATGAAGTAATTAAATCATTGTGTTTTTCAGATTCTCTATATCGTGGCCCAGGTTACTGCCGTCCGGTTTCCCCGACCGCATCAGCTCGGCAGGACGGCGGTACTACAGCGAGCTGATAGACGGTCTGCTGGCGGCCGGCGTGGAGCCGGTCGTCACCGTCTACCACTGGGACCTGCCGCAGTCCCTGCAGGATCTGGGTTTGTAGAGTTGTCTATGACCGCATCAGCTCGGCCGGGCGGCGGTACTACAGCGAGCTGATAGACGGTCTGCTGGCGGCCGGCGTGGAGCCGGTCGTCACCGTCTACCACTGGGACCTGCCGCAGTCCCTGCAGGATCTGGGTTTGTAGAGTTGTCTATGACCGCATCAGCTCGGCCGGGCGGCGGTACTACAGCGAGCTGATAGACGGTCTGCTGGCAGCCGGCGTGGAGCCGGTCGTCACCGTCTACCACTGGGACCTGCCGCAGTCCCTGCAGGATCTGGGTTTGTAGAGTTGTCTATGACCGCATCAGCTCGGCCGGGCGGCGGTACTACAGCGAGCTGATAGACGGTCTGCTGGCGGCCGGCGTGGAGCCGGTCGTCACCGTCTACCACTGGGACCTGCCGCAGTCCCTGCAGGATCTGGGTTTGTAGAGTTGTCTATGACCGCATCAGCTCGGCCGGGCGGCGGTACTACAGCGAGCTGATAGACGGTCTGCTGGCGGCCGGCGTGGAGCCGGTCGTCACCGTCTACCACTGGGACCTGCCGCAGTCCCTGCAGGATCTGGGTTTGTAGAGTTGTCTATGACCGCATCAGCTCGGCCGGGCGGCGGTACTACAGCGAGCTGATAGACGGTCTGCTGGCGGCCGGCGTGGAGCCGGTCGTCACCGTCTACCACTGGGACCTGCCGCAGTCCCTGCAGGATCTGGGTTTGTAGAGTTGTCTATGACCGCATCAGCTCGGCCGGGCGGCGGTACTACAGCGAGCTGATAGACGGTCTGCTGGCGGCCGGCGTGGAGCCGGTCGTCACCGTCTACCACTGGGACCTGCCGCAGTCCCTGCAGGATCTGGGTTTGTAGAGTTGTCTATGACCGCATCAGCTCGGCCGGGCGGCGGTACTACAGCGAGCTGATAGACGGTCTGCTGGCGGCCGGCGTGGAGCCGGTCGTCACCGTCTACCACTGGGACCTGCCGCAGTCCCTGCAGGATCTGGGTTTGTAGAGTTGTCTATGACCGCATCAGCTCGGCCGGGCGGCGGTACTACAGCGAGGTGATAGACGGTCTGCTGGCGGCCGGCGTGGAGCCGGTCGTCACCGTCTACCACTGGGACCTGCCGCAGTCCCTGCAGGATCTGGGCAAGTGATTTTTCATATAGGTTGTTGACAACTCGTGCTACCATGGATCGGTGGATGGACCCAATAAGGTTATTGGAAACTTAATGCGGAATAGGCTCAAGCGACCCCGCAGCCCGTCTAGCCTGCCTAGCATACGCCAACGAGATATATCTCGTATCTCACTCTCGAGATAATTAAAAACTACTCGTCTCATAATGTCAAAATCTCGACATTATCTCGACAAAACACTATAAAAATGTGTTGGATGATAGATCTACACGAGAAAAAATGTTTGTCATGCTAGGGTCAATAGATATGAAGATACATACTATCAAACGTCGAGAAACATGTAGAGAGGGATATCTCGTTGGCGTATACTAGGCAGGCAGGGTGCAAATTAGATAGCCGAGTTTTTCGGGCGCAGCAGAGCAGCACTTCCGAAAAACAAGGGAGGGAAACTTACAATTATTTATTAGGAAGGTATGAAGTCACATTAAAAATACATTGGTTACTTTGGGTTAAATATATTGCATTAAATTGTAATTTGTAATGCAATTATTGCTGGAGTGTTTAGGATTTTTTGTACATTAATCATTTTAGTAACGTAAGTCGTTTGGAGGTCGGTTACTGAGAGCGAAAAAAATTAAGGATAATAGGTACCTACCAAGTACCAACTAACGCAGCCGGTGTAATATTTTGATACAGAAAATATATAGACTTTATGAATACAACTTAATTGCAGGCGGTTGGACCAATCCTCTCATCTCCGATTGGTTCGCGGACTACGCCCGGGTGGTGTTTTCCCTGTACGCTGACAGAGTCAAGACCTGGATCACCATCAACGAACCAGTAATTTACTGCGATGCCTCGTACACGATGGGAGTGGCTCCCAAGGTCCAGAGTCCAGAACTAGGGCTGTATCTATGCAAGAAACATGCACTGGTCGCTCATGCCAAAGCCTGGAGGATATATGATAAGGAGTTTAGGCACAAATACCATGGTGAGCTCTACTTGTACGTATTACAATTGCAGAATAGTTACTTTTTTAAGCTTAAAGCGCTGATATTATGATTAGAGGGAATATTACATGCAGAAACTTTGAGTCCATATCTAGGATAGATTTTATTACCACAAAATTTTCTCTATGTTTTAACTCCGTGCGGTAAATGCATTTCTGGTCGAAAAACGAAATGAGGTCAATTCAAGATTGAATAAGTATTTATAGATGATGAAAAAAATTATGATTTTTCCTTTCCTATTGTTATCATTTTCCAGGTAAAGTATCGCTATCCAATCTAATAATGTGGTTTGAGCCAGCCGACGATGGGGATGAAGAAGCAACAGAACTCGCACGACAGTATGGTGTAAATCTTATTTTTTATCCCTAAACTTACGGCATTTGGGCAAAAAAATTGCCTTTCTTCTGGTGTAGTCGGGCAACAAAATATTTGAAGGTATTACTTATCGAAGTTTTTCAGGGAGGTATGTACTCACACCCCATCTACTCCAAAGAAGGGGGTTGGCCACCAGCAATCGAGCAACTCATAGCCAAGCGGAGCCGGGAACAGGGGTACCCTTGGTCGAGGTTGCCAGCCTTCACGAAACAGGAAGTACAATTAATTCGAGGTACACAATCATTTGTTAATTTATCGTTACGATACTTTAATCATTATTAGTTTCTTGCACTAAGAGTGATTCTTGTTATTAATTGTGTTTAATATATTCGTCGAATAATGCCCACTGGACTGTCAACCCATGACAGGAAGTAAAACAGTTTTCTACAGAAGATGGTGACCTAATTTCGGTGCTTTTACCTATCTGAAATGCGTTGAAAACTCCGTAATCCGGATTATGGTGATCAAGACAATTAAAGCTATAACTCATCATCATCACGCTTACACTGAATTATTTTACCAGGTACATACGACTTCTATGGCCTCAACTACTACACGTCTCGGTTGGCGCGGTGGGCGAAGCCAGAGGAGGCGATAGGAATCTGGCCATTCTCCGGAATCTCTGAACTGAATATCACCTTCAGCACCAAACTAGAGTGGAAGAAAGCGCCGCCATTTTGGTTCTATGTGAGTTTCAAGTTATTTTAATGTGGTTGCAATCTGCACTTTGCACCATGTTAAAAAAATTAGAGAGTCTGTAGTGGGTCGCAGTCGAATTTTAGGACAAGTGTTTAGGGGTTTGTCAGGTCATCATTTATGACTTATCAATTTTTATATTGACTTAGTTTCCGAATATTTTATAGTTTTGAACGGTATGTGTTTGACCTGTGAGTCCAAATGTAAGTATAGTTTGAAATCGTAATTATTATTTTGATAAGTACATAATTAATAAGTTTGTGTAAATTAAACTTTGATGCTGGTAAGAAGTCATTTAATTATACTAAACAATGTTAGTGGAACTAATTATCTTGTATACAAGGAAATAATACAATGTAAGATATTAAAATTTGGAACTTAATACAAGATAATATTTCGCAAACATAAAACAGTTCTGAATTGTTAAAATATTTGCGAATAAACCGTACGACCTAGAGACATCTAGAGACATTGAACACTGAAATGTATGTCAATGTAGTTCCGGCAATCTTTAAATTTTTTGTCTCATTTTAGGCCTTAATTCTTACAAATGACTGTTTGACTAATATTTCTAAATATTATATAAAACTCAAAGGTGACTGACTGACATGGTGATCTATCAACGCACAGCCCAAACCACTGGACGGATCGGGATGAAATTTGGCATGCAGGTAGATGGAATGACGTAGGCATCCACTAAGAAACGATTTTGATCAATTTTACCCCCCAGGGGTTAAAATTGGGGATGAAAGTTTGTATGTAATAATACTTCGTAACGTGAGCGAAGCCGCGGGCAATAGCTCGTATAATAATAAGTTTTGTGACTACTTAGGAAAAGATACCGAAATACACAGTAGTTTAATAGAATCTTGATGCACCACTTATTAACTTACAGACCTTACTTGAATAGGAAAATACCTTGTCAGTTTTCGTACATGGTCATACAAGTCCAATTATTCTCGTACCTCCAATCGGGCCTGGATTTATAAATAGGCCGTATAGGCCGCGGCCTAGGGGCGGCAACGTTCTAGGGGGCGCGGCGGTAGCGCCCTAGAGGGGTGGCAGCGTCCTGGGGCGGCAGCGTCCTGGGGCGGCAGCGTCCTGGGGCGGCGGAAGCGTCTTGGGCCCTAGGGCAGATTTCATACATGGGGCGGCTGAAATAAAGTAGCCTACTCATAAAAAATATAAACCCGGCACTGCCTCCAATCATGATCCTATTTCCCATTTCTTATAGGCTGTCCCGCTCGAAAAATATAACGAGACTTGCCCCAGTCATACTTTAAGAATAAGTTATTAAGAGCGTGCTGCCAAATTTTGCTGTGTTTTCTAACAAGTACGAGTATTACGATCCCGGTAGACGATTGACTTAAATTAAATGGAGATTTATTTAATAATTGTATATTTATCTGATATACGCCTAACAGAAAACACGATTCACTTATTTTGACTCGATAGTTATATTTTTTGAAATTATGAATCTTTCTGGGCTTTACAACAAATATCTGTTACACGTCTTATGAAGTTACTATCATTAAATAATTGCACTACTACAATCACACACTTTATAAAATAATGGTTAAAGTTAATATTAGTATTGTATTTAATTTTTAAGTAATCATCAAAACAGTTTTGGGACTTACGACCTTTAATTTCGTGCTATAATGCGGAAACTGTTGTTACGCGATATTGTTCACTATTAGCAGCAGTGCAAAGCACAAAGCCCCGAGCACGATTCATGGAATCATTATATCACGATTGGAGGATAGCGGGGTGTGTAGGCGGGGCAAGCGCGTTTTAATATTTTTGACAGCAGGCTCTTAATAAATGACTGCAGATATACCCTGAAGGTCTTCGTCATCTGATGAAGTGGCTGCAGGACCAGTACGGGGATATGGAGTTTTTCATCACGGAGACCGGGGTATCGGACTACGATGGTAGACTACACGATATGGACCGCGTGGAGTACTATCAGAAGCATTTGGAGCAGGTATGGTCCGGTCGCGAAGCACGTCGACTTTCCGCTTTTGTGATACATTGCTAGTACTACCAAGTTTCTTCCATTCTCGTTGACCTTTTCAGTCGTCATTGCCAAAAGAGGGATGTCTGCATTCTGTGGGTGTTAGCTCTTTAATTTTTGAGTCGATTTTATTTTAGTCTAACGTAATTTTCTTGGCTATTTTTCATCATCAACAGTAATTGAGGTTTATAGGGTTTATCTTTATATTTTGTTCTCCAATCAATTTTGGCTTGATTTTTATTCGTTATAAACAATCTCTTGTTCATTGTTGGGTTATTGAAGTTGTTCAAAAGTTAAGTTTCACATTTTTCTGCAGGTCCTGTTATCCATACACGAGGACCATGTGAACGTGACTGGCTTCACGGCGTGGACGTTGATGGATGACTTTGAATGGATCGATGGATATAGGTCAGTAGATATTTCACAATCCCCTATTATCTATTAGGTACTTTACTTTTCACGAATGGCAAACTCCGCTCAAGGAATCGCCCAAAGGATTCTTCTTGTTTCATTTCAAGACAAATTTTAGTGTACGAATTTTTAACCTTTTATCTTTTCAATAAAGTTTTAAATTCTTAGAGCGATTAGTTAACAAATGTAACCTATCACTTCATAAATTTGCTGCAAAATGTATAATTATAGGTGACCTTTCATATTATTAGAAAGGATCAAGCGTACCAGATAAACCTTGCAGGTTTAAGGTACATTCTCAATTAGATATAAGTTATAATATTGTATTACTTATATAAAAAAAAAAAAACACTTCTTATGTGCTAATATTTATCTTTCAGATCCAAGTTCGGTCTGTACGCAGTGGACTTCTCAGACCGGCAGCGTCGCCGCACGCCGCGCGCCTCTGCGGTTTACTACCGCAATGTCGTCCGCACTGGCTCCGTGATGCCGCCAAAATACTCACCATACTCTAATAATGGAGTAACGAATAAGATTTTTAGTTGTACAAATCTTAACAGTTTAATTATTATGATTTATTGTGTATTAGATTTTCAAAAATATTGAATATGTTTATGTTTAAGTTATGTTTATGTTATGTTTTTAGAGTGTAAAACTAATCCAGCTAAGATGTGGAAGCTTATAAATAATATCTGTACCAACAAAACCAAAGAAAGACATATAATACCAAAACTAGAAATAGAGGATGTTGTAATAACGGATCAAAAAGACATTTGTGAATGCTTTAACAAGTTCTTCTCGACAGTAGGAGAGCAATTAGCACTCAAAATCCCGATTCAACATCACCATGGAAGGATCTTTACTGGTCAAGAGAGGACTCACACTAATCAAGAACTTACTACAATGACACCAACGACTGTAGACGAAGTGATTAGAATAATCAATAATTTAGATCCAAACACCAGTGCCGGCATAGACAATATTACTACTAAGTGTATTAAAAGTGTCAAAACGCTCATAGCTCCAGAGTTAACTCAATGTATAAATGATTGTCTAGCTCAAGGTATATTTCCAAATAGTCTTAAGATCGCTAAAGTGACTCCTATCTTCAAATTAGGCAAGAAAACCGACCCCAGTAATTTCCGAACGATTTCCGTATTACCCGTAATGTCGAAAATTTTTGAAAAGGTTATTTATAATCGACTTGAATCTTACTTAAACTCAATTGATTTTCTATATAATAAACAGTATGGCTTCAGGCCCAAATCTAACACACTATCGGCAACCGTAGATATAATAACAAAAATAAAAAATAATATTGATTCCAAAAAATTTGCCCTAGGTATCTTTATTGATTTGAAAAAAGCATTTGACACAGTTAGTCACAAAATTCTATTAAATAAACTAGCTGAAATTGGAGTAACTGGCAATGCTTATAATCTTTTAAAATCTTATCTAACTGATCGATATCAAATAGTTAAACTCTCAGAACATAAAAGCCAACCCAGATTAATAACGTATGGCGTTCCGCAAGGCTCAATTTTAGGACCACTGCTTTTTCTTATATATATAAATAATATAAGCAAACTAAAGTTAAATGGAGACCTGTCCTTATATGCTGATGATACTTGCCTTTTCTATTTTGGCCATAAACTAGACCTTATTTTACAAGAAGCGCAAGACGACCTAAATATGTTAAATAGATGGTTTCTCTCAAGTCTACTTACTATCAATGTAGCTAAAACAAACTTCATAATTTTCTCAGCTAAAAACAAAAAGATACAAAATTTTACCCCCCTAAAAATTAACGATAAAATTATAAATAAAGTAACTAACGAAAAATACTTAGGTCTCAATTTAGATAATAAACTAACTTGGAAACCCCATATAGAAAAAGTAAAACAAAAAATTAATTCACAAACGGGCGCGTTGCGCGGAGTAGTTGGATGCCTACCGCAAAAAATAAGGTACGTAATTTATAACTCGCTAGCTAAGTCACATATAGATTACTTGATCGAAATCTGGGGGTCGTCTGCTAAAACCAACCTTAAACCCCTTCAAATAGCCCAAAATAGATTAATTAAAACATTATTTCACTATGATTACCTGACCCCTACATCAAAAATTTACAAAGACACGAAGATTCTAAATATTGAACAAACATACAAATATTACTCTTGCATTCTCGTCCGTAAAATTTTAAACAAAGATATACACACTAATATTACATTTACAAAAAAGAAAAATATACAAACAAAAGTGTTAAGAAGTGCTAATAACTTAATTTTGCCGATACCAAGAACAAACTATGGAAAGAGAAATGTCACGTACGAGAGTGCACAGCTATACAATAACTTACCAAAGTCGATCAAGGAAACTAAAAGTATAATCACGTTTAAAAAATTATTAAAACATCACCTACAAGAACAAAAAACACAATATTATAATATTTAAAAAACTGAACAATCTTCATATTTCCCTATTGCCATGTAACAAAAATAAAATAAAATAAAAATTAAGTAAATTAGATATGTAGTTTTAGAGATTCGCGAATATAAACATAAAAACATACATATATACATATACATATACATATATACATACATACATACATACATACATACATACATACATACATACATACATACATACATACATACATACATACATACATACATACATACACACATACATACATACATACATACATGCATACATACATACTTGAAAGAACTCCTTTTTGAAGTCGGTTAGTAATTAAAATAATTAAAACAAATGACCTCCTAATTTACATGGATTACTCATCAAACCTACAAACTTTAGTGTCATATCTAGTCGAAGAAACTTTAGATCAATGTACACGATGTATTGCTCAACTTGGTTTGCAAGCCACAGTATTACACAGTATGTTGACTCGACTCATCTCTACATTCTAAATAAAACTTAACTTATTCCTACATTAAAATTAACCGTAATGAAGAGGCGAGTTTGCATGTTTGTGATACTGTGTTGCCTTAAAACTTGTTAGACTGAATTGTCTGCTAGACTCTCACTACTGGAAATCACCCTAATGTGTACGAACTTCGGAATCGGAACGGTCTAGTATGAGGATAGTCTACTGCGACCACTTATACTGTGACAACTGGCCTTATCGATTATAAAAATACCCTCAATTGTATCGATATATTTTTTCTTTGTTAACGTTATGAATAATTGTTAATTTTATAATTTTAACAGATTGTAATATTATAATATCTTCTAAGCTCGCTCGAAGTGATTTGTAATGTTTACTACTTACACTGTTTGTATCTCCTTACTTCATTGTCTTTCTCATATAAGTGAATTTATGTAAATTCTTATGAGAATAAATGTCTTAAAACCTAAACCTTTAAAAAATATATTTTGAATGCCACTTTTGCTTTTCACAGCAATACTAGAATTATTATAATATGTTGTTATATCTGAAGAATTAAACATCTCATGATGATCAAAAATACCTTAAACTATAAAATTACACTTATTAGCAATAGTAAATAATGTGGAAGAAAAATACTAGATTATTATATTTTCACCTTACGAGACATAAGTAGTAAGCAAGACAGGGAAACAGAATATAATTATTATTATATACAAATATTATGTTCACTAGATGTACTGGTAACTATTTCAAAAATATGCCGTAGATATAAAAAGAATAAGATACATAGCAACACAATAAATTATCGATAATAATGTGCATAAGAATTTAAAGCTCTCAACATCGTCACAGAAGCAATATCTGGAGTATTTACTATTTGCATGCATTTTGCATTATACAATGTTTTATTTATAATTATGTAATTAAAGCTAAGGCTATGAATGAAATGTTTGCAATACTTTGTTGTTATTAAGACATTATATTTTATTCCTATCATTTACACTCAAGAACGGAGAGAAAATTCCTTATAATAATTGAAATAACTTAGAAAATACTCGGGAAAAGAAAGAGTGCTTATTTGTGTAATCTGTAATGTTTCATTTTATTAAACTTAATGCTAACATAAAATTTATTAGTATAGTAATGTAGGACACCGTGTTTTTACTGCTACTAGCAGTGTAGGAGGCGTACGTAGCCGGTATCACCAGGGAGCCGGTGCGGACGACGCTGCTGTAGTAAAACGCAGACGCGCGCGGAGTGCGGCGCCGCTCGCTGTCTGAGAAATCCACCGCGTATAAACCGAACTTGGAACTGGAAGGAAATCAAAAATAAAACGATAAAAAGTGTAATAATTATGTACTTGAATCAGATAACTCAGGCGCTTAAATATATTTTGGTTACGCTGCAGTAGGGACTAAAATTATAGAACTTGAGTATAGGTTCTCTGCCCCAGGTAGGTACTATCAGAGAAGTTGATTCCTAGGCAGATGGTGGACCTATGTAGTTATCATAATTATTAACATTGAAGCGACATGATCGGACCAAATGACGTTGGTCTGTAAACTGGCTAGGAATCAATTTCCTCGATGGTACCTATTGAAGGGAAGCTATTGAGAGTCCTCGCTTTGTGGATGATGTTTCGCCAAATGAGTGAGTTTACCGGAGGCCCAATCCCCTACCCTTTTCCCTTCCCTACCCTTCCCTATTTCCTTCCCTATCCTCCCCTATTACCCCTTAAAAGGCCGGCAACGCACCTGCAGCTGTTCTGATGCTGCGAGTGTCCATGGGCGACGGAAGTTGCTTTCCATCAGGTGACCCGTTTGCTCGTTTGCCCCCTTATTGCATTAAAAAAAAAACTTACTGGTATCCATCGATCCACTCGTAGTTGTCCATGAGGCTCCAGGCGGTGTAGCCCGTCACGTTCACGCCGTCCTCGTAGATCGACAGCAAAACCTGAAACAAGTAATAAACAAATTAAAAAAAAAAAAAAAAGTAGATTACACACTTTGAACGAATTTCTACGGCAACAAAGTTGCGGGCGACTTTTAGAACATTACTGCAAGTATCCAAATGGGCAACAGCTTTCACTCAAAGTAAGGCCGATACCAGTTCCGATTTCGCCCATAAATTTATGAGCAATGGTGCTTTAAGATCGTTTCGTCGTCGATCGTAGCAGGATATTATGTTTGTCAAGTAGCACTTTAAGATGTTACCCAAGTTATGTGGGCCTTCCGCCAAAAGATCCTTGTAGCTAATAATAATTTTCATTTTTGTCCCAAAAAAATTACAGGGCTGATGAAGTTGACAATTGTACTATCAGATAATTTGATTCCTATGCAGATCAGGGACCTACGTAGTTTGGTTGCGTTACGTCAAACCCAGCCGACAGATCACAATTAACATTGAATTGACATAATATTCGACCAAATAACGTTGGTCTATCAACTGCATAGGAATCAATTTCCTCGATGGTACATTAAACATAGGTTTTGTGTGAGACTGGTGCTTAAACTAGGCGTTGCCTGTATTAATTCAGGACACCAGAGCCAGGGCCGGATAGACTACTTTAATTTTGCCGCCCCTATGTACGAACTCTGCCCTCCTATGATGCCATAGGCCGCTGCCGCCCATAGGCCATGGCCTATACTGCCTATACATAAATCTAGAGCTGACCAGAGCCCCCGGAGCTAGCTATGAGTTATTCTATATGACGCCTCTGAAGTCCAGTGGTCTAGAGCGTCACTCTTGATTCGGAGGTCGTGGGTTCGATTCCCGCGTTGGAAACATGTTATTTCAAAGTTTGGTTAGGACAATGCAGGCTGATCACCTGATTGTCTGACAAGTAAGATGATCCATGATTCGTATGGGCATTTAAAAAGTCGGTCCTGCGCCTGATCTCTCGCCAGTCGTGTCGGTCTTCCGTCCCACTGTGTTATGAGAGTAAAGGAATAGAGAGTGCTCTTGTGTACTGCGCACACACTTGGGCACTATAAAATCCTGCGTACCTGCCTGGTTTCAATGAAACCGGCCACCGTCACCGAAACCGGCGTGGGGAGTATTATTATTATCTCTGTTTATCAGTCGACATTCCAACGCACCTGTCTCAAGTGTTCCCGGTAGAAGTCGACTCGATCGGTGTCGTCGAGGCGCGGGTCGACGTTGGCGAGGCCGTTCTCCATGATGAAGATCTCGATGTTGCCGTACTTCCGCTTCAGCCACTTCATCTGACGACGAATGCCTTCGGGGTAGATCTGGAAGTGTTGTTTAATTTAAAAATACGTGTGGCACTCGAGAACTGCGTGGTAAAGCTATAGCATTGCATTTTTATCACCTTATGCAATTACATATAATTCGCATACGTCTAGTCTCACGCACACAAACACCGTTCCGAGGTATACCAAACTGTTAGACGAAGTGCGGCTTTACCGCTGTACCGATCGTAGTGGGGGGTGTTAGGTTTATTTTCTTGATTCGGTCGCCGCGCTCAAAGCTTGCGACAAGCTATATAACTTAATACATAACCAGAAAGCGATCGGGAACTCACAATGAACCAGTCGAGAGGAGACTTCTTCCACTCCGGCTTAACGACGAGGGAGATGTTGAGCTCGTCAGTACCGAAGTGTGGCCACTTGCCCAGCACCTCGCCCGGTTTCGCCCACCGGGCCAGACGCGCTGTATAGTAGTTGAAGCCGTAGAAGTCATACGTCCCTGGAAAGTGGAATATAAGACTACGTTACTTCCATGGGCTATTTTTTTATAAAGGGAGCAAACGAGCTAACGGGTCATGTGATGGAAAGGAACTACCGTCACCCATGGACACTCGCAACATCAGAAGAGCTGGGTCTGAACTATTTTTACACTTCGTTTATTATAATCGAATTAGTAGTTTATGCGCATAGGTATAAACATAAGCAGCTAAGTTTCCTACATAATATGTAACTTTCTGCTTTTTCTGAATTCGGGTGAAAAGAAGACGTAATATAATTATTATCATTAAATAGTTAGTAGTGTCTATTGAAACCACCACAAACAATATCGAGAGAAGTTAGTAGTTACCTAGTATAACTTTTAATAAAATTCAATTTACGTACCTCTAATAAATTTGATTTCCTCCTTAGTAAATGGTGGTAATCTGGACTTCGGGAATCCCTGTCTCCTGCTACGCTCCGCTATAATCTTCTCTATCACCGGCGGCCATCCACCTTCCTTGGAATATATCGCATGCGAGTACATACCAGCCTAAAAATATTGATTTTCAATGGTCAGAATAGTAAAATTGCGTCGGTGTGTAGGTACAATGTTGAGATCTAAAAGTTCATTCTTCCGTCTATGATTATTATCATGTTACTAGATGATCCGCGCGGCTTCGCCCGCGTAATTTAGGAATGTCACGGAAACCGTACAATTTTACACAAAAAAAGAAACCTATGTCCTTTCACGTGGTCTATTCTTCATGTGTGCCAAATAACATAAAAATTTGTCCAGTGCGTTCAAATAAGCCCTTTCAAATAATTTCCCCCGTTTTTTCAACACTTTCCTCTATTTATTCGCTCCTAATAGTCTAAGCGTGATAAAATACAGCCTATAGCCTTTTTCGATAAAGAGGCTATCTAACACTGAAATAATTTTTCAAATCGGACCAGTAGTTCCTGAGATTAGCGCGTTCAAACAAACAAACAAACTCTTCCCAATTATAATAATAATATTATAAGTATAGATTCGTGTAAGTAATGGGAACTAATTTTTTGAGCTGTTATTTAAATATTCGAGATGTTATTATGATCAGTTGAAAAAGTTATTGAGCAGTTATTTAATTTAATAGCGGTTGATTAATTATTGCGACAGTAAAACATGGACAGTAATAAAATATCAATTGGACGGTTATTTTCTCATTCAATGTCAATTCTAAAAATAATCGATCAGTTCAATTACTGAACGAGCGGTAAAAATGATGGAATGGTCAGTAAAAAAGATGGAATGAGCGGTTCGATAACCTAAGTAACATGTTTCGAATTACGTATGTTTAATAAAAGTTCATATTATTAATATAAAAACCTGCTCTTATTATACAATAAGTTAATTTTAGCTGCTACTAAGCAAATTATGTGGTTGTTATTATTTGTTTTTATAATATTATGTCATTTTGATAAATAACCTAAGTATGTTTCGAATTACGAATAAAAGTTCCTATTATTTTTAATTTAGTTTTAAATTCATTCAGTGTTGCAGCGCCTAAATCTTTTAATGTTAATTTAGTTTCTTTTGTTTCTTAAAATTATGTTTTGCAATGTAATTTTTACAGGCGTTTTAATTATTTTTATTTTTGCTAATTGGTAGGCGGTAGTCAATATATTCTTGTCTCTTCCATTCCTTTGTTGCATTGTAATGCTGTTCAATTATTATACAATAATTTGGCTGTAGCAATATCGATTTTTCTCAGCAATGACTAAAGCTAAGAAATTAAAGTTCATTATCAGTATTCATCATGTCTTTGTCTTTGAATTACCCATAGGATAACACGATTGGTCAACTTTTATAACACAGAATAATTAATCAAAAAGACCTCTGTAAAAAAAATGGATTCCTATTTTCCCAACAGAGGAGAGTGATTGAAGCTTCCAAAATTTGTTCATAAATTGGTTCAAGCATACACTCTAATTTGCCCATAGCTTATATGAAATATATTTATGGAAATATATAAATAACGCGACAAAAACCATTTTGTCGCTTACGCCCTTTCCATTTTTTGCAAGCAATCTAAAGGGCCCCCGAGACGGTCAAACGGTTTGATTCAAATATTACGTGTTTGATGAAACCGTTTCATTTTGGTTTGAACGATTGCCAAACGGCATTGCGCATTTGGTTCAGTGCGCCGCCATAATTAGACGTGTGTGATGCAGACAAGATTGCTCTCAAACTTCAAAATCCAGTACTAAACTAAGCCGAGTTTGTTCAAACGCATCGGAAGTCGGAACACGATCATACGGCACGTCAAACACAACAAATATATGAAATTTCATCAAACGAGCTTCAAACACGTAAATGTTTGAAAAACCGTTCAAGCTAGCTTTGAAAACGATCAAAATGGTTTGAGTCGAACCAAAATTTACGTGTTTGTATCAAACCGTTTCGGGGGCCCTTAAAACATATCCAACACGGTTTTTTACTTTAGCGCGGAGAACTGCTTAGAATGAGATTTCTTACTGACAAATTATATATATAGATAACCGCTCATTCATTCATTTTTACTGCTCATTTAATTATTTTACTGTTCAATAATGTTTTCAATTATCCATATTTTCATTATTTTTTACTATCCATTTTTGTTTAATTTACTGCTTAGTTTTAACTGCTAAAGTAGTTATTGAACGAGCTATTTATAATTTTTAACTTACCAAAACTGCTATTTACAACTGCCCCTTTAAATCAGTGCCGTAAGTAATTAACCCAACAAGCCCCGTACGAGCACCGGTGATCGCGACAACAATAATAATAATAATATATAATAATATCTATGGACGCTTCACACCACGTCAGTCTGTCCCAGTGGTAAGTACCTGAAGGACTTGTGTTACGGCCTACGGGTACCAGAAAACAGAAATATATTTAACACTTTTATACAATACATAAATTTAAGATTTTTATTATATCATACACACATTTAATAAGGAGAACTAATTTTTTGATCAGTTATTTCAATATTTGAGATGTTATTATGATCAGTTGAAAAAAATATTGAGCATTTATTTAATTTTCTGACGGTTGATTAATTATTGTGACTGTAAAACATGGATAGTAATGAAAAAACTATTGAGCGGTAAAAATGATGGAATGAGCGGTAAAAATGATGGACTGAGCAGTTCGATAAATGAATGAGCAATAAAAATGATGGAACGAGCGATTCGATAACGACTTAACAGAAGGCCTACTTAACCACGGATACCGAAGCGGGGGGACGGGGGGGCGTAGCCCCCCAGAAAGAGGGGCTTGGGGGGCGCAACCCCTCGCCAAAACAAAAACAAACAATCCAGAAAGTCCAAGAGTAGGTTAGGTTAGGTTAGAACTTAGACCACAACGGCAGAGGGAGGCGAGCGAGTGCAGCGAGCGTACTGCGGCAGCGGCCGGCGACCGTCTTATACCACAACTAATATATATTCCGTGCTTATACTTTCGCTTTATAACGGCACGGAACCCTTCATGGGTGAGTTCGACTCGCACTTGGCCGATTTTATTATATTTTACCGCCTCATTGTTTAAAAAACTTCTTAGAATGAGATTTCTTACAGACAAATTCCGATTTGTCATTGCCCACACGTAACTACTCATTCATTAATTTTTACTGACCATTTAATTATTTTACTGTTCAGTAATGTTTTCAATTATCCATTTCATTATTTTTTACTACTCATTTTTGTTTACTTTACTGCTTAGTTTTAACTGCTAAACTAGTTATTAAACGTGCCATTTATAATTTTATAACTTACCAAAACTGCAATTTACAACTGCTCCTTTAAATCAGTGCCTTTAATAAACATCCAGACCCGGGAACTTTGAAAAGTTTTTGTTCTGTCGGCGGGATTCGAACCCGCGACCCCCGGCTTGAGCTATCAACAGCCCACCCACTGAGCCACAGAGGTCGTCAGACAATAGAATACAATAGCATCCGATCGAAGGATTAATTATTATTATTGATGTTATCCGTTTATTAAGTTAAATGACTGCTTACTCCAAGTTCTCGGACGAGCTCTGCAACTTCGTCTCCATGCCCTTCATCCGGCTCAAACCAGAGCAGATTGTTCGTCAATGCCAATTTCCCTGAAAAAATATTTGACGTCTTAGGGCTAGTCCACATTTTAAAGTAAACCATTTCCATTAACTGAACATTATTTACTGCACAGGGAGGTACACATTACACAGTGAATTGACACTCGACAGACTCGCCGCCCGGTGCAGGTGTAGGGCTGCCTGGCTACCTGTTCCAATTAATATGAATGTTCTTATAGTAGATTGTCTCAAAGAGTATGTAAACTTGGTAACAAAGTGGAAAATCAAGCAGCAATTTTTGATTTTCCACTTTAAAACTAAAAACAAGACAATAGACTGTTAGATCAACACTGATAAATTATCACAAAACATTTTTTTTACATCTCGAATTTCAAAGGCACGACGTCTTTAGTGGTATGACTTTTTGCTTTAGCTGATGTGTTCATGTTCAACTCACCATGATACTTGTGCCTGAATTCCTGATCGTAAATTCTCCAGGCTTTAGCGTGTGCCAGCAACGTGTGCCTGTTGCAGAGGAAGTTGCCTATCCCGGGACTGAGTATGCCTGGGGCGTGGCTGCCCAGAGTGTACGTCGCCTCGCAGAAGACCATGGGCTCGTTCAGGGTTATCCAGGTCTTCACTCTATCCGCGTATAGGGTGAAGAGGACTCGAGCGTAGTCCGCATACCAGTCGACTACTAGGGGGTTAGTCCATCCACCTATGGTAAAAATAATATTGGTATTTAATAGTTTTTTTCCGAATTCAAAAACTTTATTTGCAACTATCTGCAACCTACTATCTTAATCCAAAACGATAACCTTGCACACAACCAAAGACCAAGCGTATACGCATCGCAATAAGATTCATTTTAGCTTAGCATAAAACTGTAGTTACTAGGGGCGGTCTTCTCTATTTTTCATGTTTTTTAAAAATATCTTTGGAAATAAATATTAAGAAACAAAATTGTTCGGTTAAAGATATTTTAATATAGATTTACTAACAATTTATTCAAATAAAATGTGTAATTATCCTAGTTAATACCTATATTTCGATGAATTAGATTTTTTTCGGAGGTGAGTTTGTAAATTAATTACAGCCAAACTATTACGTTTTATAAAAATGTTTATGGTTAAACGTCTTTTAAATATTGTGTTTTATATCTCATATTTTTTTACATTTCGTTATTATATTGGAACTAGGTAAACTGGGAGTCACGGAATAACAAATTGACGTTGATCCTCGCCTTAACCTACTTGACTTTTTGTCCGTGAAATTCACATATTATATCATTATATAAAAGATATTGTGATTATTAAAAATTCAAAAAGGAGGTTTTGGATGAGAAAAAACAATCTAGTTATTTTTTATTTTCACAAATCGGATATTTTAAAGAGAATGAAATATTTTTGCATCTTGAGCAAATCTTGGTCTCCTTTATAATGGTGACAACTAAACTGTAACAAGTTCCAAGACCCAAACATATCTATTACCAAATCTTACCCAGATCCTGTAGCGACTGCGGCAGTTCCCAGTGGTAGATGGTGACGACCGGCTCGATGCCCACCTCGAGCAGCCCGTCCATGAGGTCGCTGTAGTACCGCACTCCCTCCTCGTTGATGTGGTTCGGAAAACCCGATGGGAGTATCCTCGGCCATGATATGGAGAACCTGCAAAGTAAAAAACGCATTAAAATCCGGTGCGTACTTTTAAAAATATATATCACATCATTTTTGCATAATTATACTCGTAATTTATAAGGGATGGAAAGCTGAATGCGACTTTGTTTTGTACCATATACAGATGTAGATCAGTACATGGTATAACTGACGCCGTATCGCCTTAATATTGTGATTTGTGATCCATAGTAATATTATGATTATTCCGAAAGTATGTTTAGTCTAATCTTCTTAATATATATAATTCTTCTGTGAGTGTGTATGTCACTGAACTTTTCTCAAACGACTGGACCGATTTTGATGAAATTTTTTGTGTGTGTTCAAGGGGATCTGGGAATGGTTTAGATTCACAATTTTGTCCGCTGGACAATGTTTTTTTAATTAATTTTTAATTTATTAGTAGTTGTTGATTTTGGAATGTTTTACATTGGATCCGACAGACGGCGCTACCATCGCAGTGTAAAATTTTAAA
This sequence comes from Polyommatus icarus, assembly GCA_937595015.1. Taxonomy (NCBI): domain Eukaryota; kingdom Metazoa; phylum Arthropoda; class Insecta; order Lepidoptera; family Lycaenidae; genus Polyommatus; species Polyommatus icarus. The sequence goes on from OW569321.1 coordinate 25,393,490, forward strand.
TAATATTTGAATTTTAATTTTAGTCTGTCCCGACAGTTAGCGCTGCGATCAAATTAAAAAGAAATACTTTATATAACTACTTAATATGGCAAAGAAACGTTTGCCGGGACAGCTAGTCTAAATAAAATTCTCGTGTCACAATGTTAGTTACCGTACTTCTCCAAAACGGCTTTACTGATTTTCACCAAATTTTATATGCATATTCAGTATGTCAGAGAATCAGCTACTGGCTACTTTTTATATTGAAAAATGCATATTTTTTTAAATAAATAATAGTAAATTATTACAACTCGAGACTGACGGCGAACATTGTTTGTGCGACGGGATAGCGATGGACGTTGCCATGGTGACATACATATTTAGTCACTTCAATAAAATAATAATATGGGCGAAATACTTTATATGGCAAAACAACGTTTGCCGGGACAGCTAGTTGAACATACTTTTCAGAAGTGTGTGTGCGGTCACAATCACGAACAATTATGGAGTATGGAGTATGGACCCACCTTTAGAAAACTTATTTTCTATAATCATTAATCAATATACCTACTGCTGCACATCACCATTGTAAGTAGGTACTTATTGTAAATGTCTGAGCACTGCAGCATATCACTGACATGGAGATAACACCACATATTGTATCGTAGGTAGACCTCTAGACAGATAGAAACTAAGCTAGTGAATCATAATGCACAGCGAGCTAAATGTACTCTACTACGAGATCTACAATGAGATAAAGTAGAACATCTTAGTACTTTAAGATCACACGAATCTGCGCACGCGCGATGCACGAGAACAAAACGCGCACATCTTTTCCCACGCAAGGGGAATTACGCCGGAACTATTTATTAATTTCAGCTGATTCAAAGAGCTGCCACGCTCACTGCGATGTACCTACTTGATATTATTTACAGCATTGTTTCCCAAAGTGGTCCCGGTGGACCCCATGGGGTCCACGGGAGCCCGATAGGGGTCTACGCTTACGTGGAAAAAAATGGGGGTCCACGAGTCGTTAACGGGGGTCTATGAAAATTAGGTGACCCGATATGACTTCTCCTATGAATATAGGCAGACAATATTATATTAAAAGCAGATTAAACATTACAGGGCGAGGATATGCAGAAATAAGTGAAAGTGTGGTAATTTTTGTGTTAAATAGCTACAAAACAAGAAAATATTTGCGTTTACTTTTTACCACTCTGAAGTGAAGGTTATTGGTTCCTTGTACTGTGACTTGTGAGTCAAACTTAGAATACAAAGGTCCAACTGTTGGATGAATACGGATAGGTGTGGGGTCCATCGTATCCAGCAAAATGTTTAAAGTGGTCTATGACAAAAAAAGTTTGGGAACCTCTGATTTACAGTCTGCTCCGCAAATGTAAAGAAACAAATCCTCCTTATTATACAGGGTGTAACAAAACTAAGTGATAACACTTTAGAGTGTGTACAATATGTTCCTTGAAGAGAAATCACTGTGAACATAGCAGCGCTGAAAAATATTTTTTTCTCACCTCCGGGCGGAAAACGTCAACTTTCTTCCCGCTGCGCTTACCGAAGTTGCCATTTTCCGCATTCGTCGATGAGAAAAATAGTATACGCACCATGGACAGTAAATAAGAAGGCCTCAGATCACATGTTTGTTGACCTCGGCTTCGCCTCGGCCAACAATTACGTGTGATCTGGGACATTTCAATTATTTTTCTGCCCTAGGTGCGTAATGTATTATTTTTCGTTTTTGTTTGGGAAACTCGTGACGCTCCGGGCCCTTGCCCACATAAAAGTGAAAAAAAAGTGTGTCAGCTCCGACGCACGACTGGAGTTTACTCCTTAAGTACGAGTATCTAACCATACGCAAAAAGAGTTTATTCAACTGAAAAAAGATTAATATCATATGAAATCAGATGTTCCGGCAATATTATCTACACCCACTTCATTTTAGCCAGTATAATGATAAAAATTATAACTTCACAATAACAATATTAATTATTGATATTTATAACAAAAATAGCAATATAAATACATCGACACTGATAGAAACAAACAAGCCCAATAACATATAATAGTATACTTTGAAAACTTTTTGTTCCGTCGGCGGGACTCAAACCCGCGACCCCCGGCTTGAGCTACCGTCAGCCCACCAACTGAGCCACAGAAGTCGTATTTTCGATCGATTGTAAATTATATTTAACAGTGTAATGTATTTAACACCGTATTGAGTGATTAATATTTTGGTCTCAGCCAATCAAAAAACGCAAGTGAATACATAAACTTTTGGCACATTTAAAACCGAACATAAGTCGGTGGCTGTAGTTTACTTCATCCTAACACCCGAAGGAAATAATTTCACAAATTGCTGTCAATCCCTGACAAAAATCTTTATATATAAAAATGGATTTTCCAATGTGTTAGTCGCGCTAAAACTCGAAAACGGCTGAACCAATTGGGCTGATTTTAGTCTTAAAATATTCGTAGAAGTCCAGGGAAGGTTTCAAAGTGACCTGTGACACGAAGTTCACCGGGACAGCTAGTATTTATATAACATTTAAAATTTTCTCAGTATTCAATTTCACCTGCGGGTTAATCTTATTATTACCTAATTATTGCTAATATAATTTGACGTCGTTAGAGTTTAAAATTAACTTTAAATTAAACTTAGTTAATGAGATAACTAATTGTTATCGTAGGCTGTATACAAGTTTCAGTGTAGAAATGACCTTACCGTTCACACGGCTGGCATTGGCCCATATTCGCTAATCAAGCGATAACTGATCGTGTGTTGTATTTCTTCATACATAATTGTATTGCATAAACAAAAAAAATATAAAAAAATTACTTATAAAAAAATATATATAAAAAAATTATATAATATTCCGACTCACACCCAAATTAGAAAGTTGCGACCAAAAACGTGACCGATTAGTAGGTTTTACCCCTCGGATTTTTCTCATACCGGGCGCCTTATATATGAAAATCGATTCTTAAGGAGTAAAAATAGATCTTTCAGCACTGCTACTTTCACAGTGAATTCTCTACAAGCAATACGTACACACCCTAAAGTACTATCACTTAGTTTTGTTACACCCTGTATACGGCAAAATTTTTCTTACCTGTAGAAGTCCAAACCCAGTTCGGCGGCCATCTTGACGTCTTCTCGCCACAGGCGGTAGCTGTCGCAGGCCACATCGCCGTTGGAGCCGTCGGAGATGGCCCCTGGCACCGTGTGGGCGAACACATCCCAGATGTGGGGAGTTTTACCTGAAGAACAATTAGGGTCAAGTTCACATTGCAGCGCGATGGAGCGTTTTTAAGTGAGCCATTGGGAATACCCCAACAGCGACGGCGGTAAGTCAGGTAATTTTTAGTATTGTACCTCCTTGTGTTGTAAATAAAGTTCAGTATTAAATGGCTCCTTTATAAATGCATCGCTACACCGAGGAAGCGCGTGAGTAAGTTCTTTAACAGCTACACCCAATAGCAAATCCAATAGGCATATTATCGGTACCGTTGTTGTGATGTTTTTAAAAAAACCGTGCCAGTATTTATAAGTTTTTCATTTTTACTCTTTTATTTTCACTGATTGTCGGTGTTGATTGTCCGACAACCTTATGTCTCATATCATCTTATCATCATACGGGAAAAGCGCGAACTGCGAAAACTTGTTTGTCTTGTCAAAAACTCACAATAGACCACAATTATAGCCTCTGCAGCTTAAGAATTAATCAATAATAATTATCATCCCATTTTCGTCAGTTTTTTAGGGTTCCGTAGTCAACAAGGAACCCTTATAGTTTCGGTCTGTCCGTCCGTCTGTCTGTCCGTCTGTCTGTCCGTCTGTCTGTCTGTCCGCGGTTTTGCTCAGAGACTGTAGGACCTACGAAGCTGTAATTTGGCATGAATGCACATATTAATAATGGCAACAAAATGGTACATGAAATCTTAAAAAATATTTTTTTATGGTAAGTACCTTCCATACACATCAAGTGGGTATGAACATTTTTTTTCGCGTCCAGCCCATCGTGTGGGGTGTCGTTGGATAGGGTTTTTAAAAATATTATGAGTATTCATAGATCGTTTTCCGATTTAGGGATCCGTTTGTAAAATATTAAGTTTTAAAGTGGAAAAAATCGTTAGAGTCCAGTGTCCCACCCTTCTACCAGCTAAACGGTTGCTTCTGGAAATGTGAAAAAATTCACGGGAGTAGGAAATATGCTGAATTTAAAAGGAAAACTATCACGGCTACGAACACTTCATAAGTTTTTGAGTTATAATCGATCGTTCCCCTATACTTCGCCGAAAATTTTTTCGGCGAAGTATAGGGGAACTTTTCGTTCAAATTTGTTTGAAAGTAACCGAGATGATGTTGTGTAGTAGTGTAAAACACGTTACAAAATATGTACATTCATTGACCATACAAAAATTTTAAAAAACTAGCGGTACTACGGAACCCTATATTGCGCGTGGCCCGACACGTACTTGGCCGGTTTTTTATAAAAAATAAGATTCAGTGTTTTTCTTACCGCTAGCATTCCAGGCGCCTTCGATCTGGTGTGACGCGGTTGCCGACCCGAACTTGAACCACGGCGGGAAGTGGACCTTGGAACCCTCCTCCACCTCCGGCTCCCAGCTGGAGCTCCAAGTATTTTTTACCAGAATACTAAGAGCAGAAAACATCATTAGCTCCACTTGTAGAGCGTTTGCTGACTAGTAGGTACATTGCAGAATAATAAGTGCATTTGGGAGATGTGTCACACTTTAGTGTGACACGGTTATAGGTTATATTTTATCACGCTATGACTAATAAGTCATAGCGTGATAAAATATAACCTATGGCCCTTCTCGATAAATGGGCTATGTACACTGAAAGAATTTTTCAAATCGGACCAGTAGTTCCTAAGATAAGCGCGTTCAAATAAGCCCTTTCAAATAATCTTGCCCGTTTTTTCAAAATTTTCCTCTATTTCTTCGCTCCTATTAGTCTTGGCGTGATAAAATATAGCCTATAGCCTTCCTCGATAAATGGGCTATCTAACACTGAAGGAATTTCTCAAATTGGACCAGTAGTTCCTGAGATTAGCGCGTTCAAATAAGCCCTTTGAAATAATTTCCTCCAGTTTTTTCCATATTTTTCATTATTTCTTCGCTTTTAGTCGTCGTAGCGTAATAAAATATAGCTTATAGCCTTTCTCGATAAATTACCTATCTAGCACTGAAATAAATTTTCAAATCGGACCAGCAGTTCCTGAGATTAGCGCGTTTAAACAAACAAACAAACTCTGCAAAATTATAATATTATTAAGTATAGATTATTAAATAGGTAAATATTATCTAAGTTAATATATTTAGTGCATGGTCCTAAGAAATATCCTTAGATCCATGGAGCATGACTCGGTGTTAATATTTTTTCTAAATGTATTATTATTTATCAGATACTTACACCAAAATAAAATTACCTACTATTGTTTTGTAAACTGGGATTTTATTGACAAATTTAATCAAATTTAGACAAATTACAAGAAATATATTTTGTGAGATGTATTCATTAAAATATTTACTTTAGGTGCGCATTTCACGCAAACGAATGAACATTTTCATGTTTTGTTTTGAATTTTTTGTCGAAAACCTTTGTCAAAATTCGCAATTTAACCATCAAAAATTGGTGCAAAAACTCACCACAACACAAAAGTTCGGTACAACATGTTCGCCTTAACCGAGTCAATGCGATTATACATAACATTTACATACTCATTTACTTATAAACCTTTCCTGGTGCAAAAACTTACTCATTGTCCGATCAAGGTGTCGTGCTACTGAAAACCATGCCCAAGTTGTAATTTGGACTTCCCAGCCACATAATAAGATTCAAATTGCTAATCTTAATTTTAATTCTAAAACAACTTTTTGTTAAAGATTTGTCTCAATTATTATTGTTTTAATTTGATATTAATTTAATGCTAAGTTTTTTTACCGTAACAAAATAGTTTTTGCAAAAAATATAACTAAGTTTTTCTTATATTTAAATTATCTATGTAGACCGTTCAGATAGACAGGCTAGTATCTTAAAACGATCTTTTCAAAATTGCTCAGTCCCGCTTTTCGGGGGAACTGGGAAGCCCGAACGTACGTGCAGCGTGCTGAGAAAGAAAGGTGCGTAATGAAGATAAGACTGTGGGAGGTAGAGGGGTGGATTTTCTTTTGATTCTTTTGATATCTATTATCACGTAAACGTTATTTTAGCGCAAATAAAAACATTAAAAATTCAAGAACTTTTGATTTTATACCTTTTTTTACTTTGTCCCGCTTTTGACTGAAGAATCCCGCTTTTTCACTTTCCGTTTTTCACGTTTCAAAGTCCCGACTTGGCACAAAAAAAATGTGGCAACGCTGAGCTACATATTTTTTACAAACATTTTAAAAAGTAAAACCAATAATACGTAGCCTATGTTACCACCTATCACGTGCTAACTGCTACAGCAGTTAGTAATGTACTAATACCTCATTTATCAAAATTGCTTTAGTAGTTTAAATTCTTCAGTGGAACAAACGTAGACTGCCAAAACTGCTATCCTTTGCGCTTGCCTTAGTAATAGACCACAAGACCATGAAGAAAGGACAATAATGCCCATAAATGTATGGTAGACAGTGGTCCAGTAATGACCCTCGATTTTAATTTTTAAACTGTCAAACCAAAGAAGGGTCAGGATTCCGATTACAATATATTTACCCGAACGCAAATTTGACAACACTGAGCGGGCTCATGATGATATTATATTTTACATATTAGGTATTGTGATTACTTCGATTTTGGAACATTCCTGGCCCCTTAAACAAAGTCCCTTTCGTTAAAAACGATGACGAAATTCGTTATCAAAATGTATGGGATTTGACATTAGTCTTCGCAAGCGAAATGTCATTTAGCGATGACTTATGTCAAAGCGCATACATTTTGATAACGAATTTCGTCATCCTTTTTAACGAAAAGGACTTTGTCTAAGGGGCCTGATCCTGTCAGGTTTCAAACAAAAAACATACTAGATTAATATAAACCGGTCCAACCGTTTGGATGCTACGATGACACAGGCAGACAGACCGACACGTCAAACTTATGGTAAGATACCCTTCTTTTATTTCGGAATCGGAAAAGAATTTTCTTCATGCTCGTAAATATTATAAAGAGGAAGAGTTAAGTTTGTTTGAACACGCTAATCTCAGGAACTACTGGTCTGATTTGAAAAAATATTTCAGTGTTAAGTAGCCCATTTATCGAGGAAGGCTTAGATATTTTATCACACTTAGACTAATAGGAGCGAAGAAACAGAGGAAAATGTGGGAAAAACGGGAGAAGTCATTTGAAAAGGAAATCTTATTTCACGAACTACTGGAGCAATTTTTCTGTTATTTGGCTCATATAAGATGTAGACCACGTGAAGGATCATAGCCTATTTTTTTGACTAATTTGTCTGCGAAATATCTAAATTCCGAGGGCAAAGCCGCGCGGACCGTCTAGTTATAATGGTTTATTGTCGCTAACCACAGTCAACTCTTTTGCTAAGAAGATAATATAATATTATACTAGCTGTCCCGGCAAACGTTTCTTTGCCATATTATATAAAGTATATCGCCCGTACTACTTTATTATTCATATATGTCATAAAGTAGGATATTATTTGAATTTTTAGGACATATATATCATTTATAGTCTGTCATAAAGTGGCATTTTAATTGAATTTTTCGGAACGAAAAAAGATCGGAACGGCACCTTAAGTTTATCTCCACAGTTTGTGACTATAGTCTGTCATAAAGTGGCATTTTAATTGAATTTTTCGGAACGAAAAAAGATCGGAACCGCACCATAAGTTTATCTCCGCAGTTTGTCTATACTTTCGCATATCGCCGTGCTACGGCTACTGAATGTCTCAAAGTCGCTAAACAGAACTACCGAGTTTTTGAAGAAAGGCGTTAATTGATAATTTCGGTATTGCTTAAATAACTGCAAGCATGATATACAAATACCTCACTATTTATAAGCATCATCATTTAAACTACTATCTTTATAATAATATATATTATGATACTGTTGTAATAAATTATTTTTGATCATAGTTAATTTTTATTAGGTTCATAGATATCCAATTAAATAGGCAATATCAATAACAATCAAATATTTTTGCGGCTAGCACCAATGGCGGATGCAGTCCTGGCCGCTGTAGGCCCCAGGCCATGTGCCACCCATTTCTCAGCACCCGTCCCATTTTTGATTGATTCCGAAAATTATATTTTAACAAAAAGTATTAGCTTATAATTGAGTCCCAAACAAAATTGCGTGTACCAGAAAAGCACTCACAGATGGCGCAATCATCGATTCTGGCTATATTTAAAAACATATTAATTTAATACAACAAAACGAGCCAAATAAGCCAATGTAGCCTTAAAACGCAAAAGAACATTTTTCTGCATTTTTAAAACATCATACAGGGTGCAATCAAACCTTAATTGCACCCTGTAGAAACTCTTGTAGAATAATAATTATAATTTTCTATATTTTCTATTCTATTAATTTTAATTAAATTTAATTATGAATTATTAAAGTATTTAAATACTTTAATAATTCATAATTAAATGTTAAAATAATTCACAAAACACTGTTGAGTATTTTGTGAACATTTCAGGTACCTGCAGTTGTTTTGTATTTTGTTTTCAGTATTTGTTGTTATAGTGGCAACAGAAATACATAATCTCAGCTCTCTAGCCATTACCGTTCTTGAGTTACAGCCTGGAGACAGACAGACAGACGGACAGACAGACATCGAAGTCTTAGTAATAGGGTCTCGTTTTTACGTTACGGAACCCTAAAAAACTAACTTCGCAATGATTCTGCGTCGTCCTTTTTCACCCGGCATATGAAAGTCGGGCGTGAGTGTGAAGGGAGAAGGACTATGTTTAATTTTTTGCTTTATCCTCCGCCCTCTTAATCATATTATGAAAGATGAGGGTTGGAAGCTTTAATTAATATCTCACCAAAAACTGGCTGTACAAAACTCGCGCAAAATTTTAATAACTGAGAAGCCAGTACGCATCTTTACTGCAAACAACTTTAATTCCCAAAATTTCGTTTGTTAAAAACAAAAATATATAATATAATGAAACTTGATTGCAGTACGCTTTATTTATTTACGTAATAATATGAAGATTCAGATATTGAGACCTATTATTCACTATCACAATATAGCGTCTGTCCAGAGTCACGCCTATTGCCACTAGCTTCACATGACTGCAGAAGCACCCATTACAATTTTTTTTGCACGATTTGCCGCCCTTTATAACTGGCCGCCCTAGGCCCGGGCCTACTGGGCCTTAGGGTAAATCCGCCACTGGCTAGCACCCTGCACCGCCTTTAAAAGTGTGAAGATTGAGTAGAAAAATCGTTGAATTTTAGGAGAATTCTGAAAAAGCCAATTTTTTATTTATAATAACAACTAGATGAAGCCCGCAACTCCGTTGCGCCAAAATTCGTTTATAGCGGCGGAACCGTACATTTTTCCGGGATGAAAAGTATCCTATGTCCTTTCCCGGGACACAAAGTATCTCCATACCAAATTTCATCAAAATCGGTTCAGCGGTTTGGGCGTGAAGAGGTATGGAAGTATGAATATGGATTATTCTTTTTTGTGAGTTGGAAGTCGGTTAACAATTTTTTGTTTCAAAATAATACATAAGTACAAATTATTTACGTTCTAGCCTCTATTGTGTTATTCTCATATTTAAATAAAATTTTCATGTTACTATAAAACTATTAAACTACTATTTCAAAATATATAACATGTAAAATACTTAATATTAGGGTTCTGTACCCACGTTGTGAAAACGGGACCCTATTACTAAGACTTCGTTGTCTGTCCGTCTGTCTGTTTTTCTCCAGGCTGTATCTCAAGAACGCTATAGCTAGACTTCTGAATTTTTTACATATTGTGTATTTCTGTTGCCACTATAATTCAACAAAATATACTAAAAATAAAATTAATAAATATAAAAAGGCACTGATTTAAAGGAGCAGTTGTAAATTGCAGTTTTGGTAATTTAAAAATTATAAATGGCACGTTTAATAACTAGTTTAGCAGTTAAAACTAAGCAGTAAATTAAACAAAAATGAGTAGTAAAAAATAATGAAATGGATAACTGAAAACATTATTGAACAGTAAAATAATTAAATGGTCAGTAAAAATTAATGAATGAGCGGTTACGTGTGGGCAGTAACAAATCGGAATTTTTCAGTAAGAAATCTCATTCTAAGAAGTTCTTTAAACAATGAGGCGGTAAAATATAATAAAATCGGCCAAGTGCGAGTCGAACTCACCCATGAAGGGTTCCGTGCCGTTACAAAGCGAAAGTATAAGACGGTCGCCGGCTGCTCATAAAGTTAATATACCTATCGGAATAGAGAAACAAAGGCCTGAGCAAGCGAGACTGTCACTATCAGTAACACTGCGTGGTAGAAAGAGAACCGTGATTTGAGGTTGCATAGCTTTTTTTTCATCTGTTTGACAGTCTGTCTGCCCCTGGGCCGATCGTTGTCAATTTGGGCTCTCAGATAAATTGTGATTTTAAGTTAAATAATGAATAATTCTTAGAAATACTGCTCTAGGAATATGGTTAAATGTTTGTGGAATGATTCTGGATCCACACATCGAAAAAACCCGGACAAATATTCATTTCACAGGTGAATTATTCTACATCGACAGGACCTAGTTTTAAGTTTATTTTTGCCAATTCCCTACGAGTTATTGGTATTTTTACTTCCGTGTTCACTTCTGTATATGTTTAATTATATAGAAAACATAACTTGACTAGCCATGGTGCACAATTTAAGGATATTTTGTGTAAACAATTTTCATCTATTTTACACTAGGGCTGCATCAAGTTATCGATAAGTTGTGTCGATATGAAAATATTTTTTAGTTAAGTATACTTATAATCTAGGAATGTTGAAATGATAACATACTCATCCGTAGTTTATAATTAGTTTAAGTATATTAATATACTATCATACATAATTTATCGTTTTTAAGGTTCCGCATCCAAAGGGTAAAAATTAAGTCCTAGTAGTGGGGTCCCGCAGCCCGCTCTACTACTAAGATTTCGTTGCCTGTCCGTTTGTCCATCCGTCCGTCCGTCTGTCTGTCTTCAGGCTGTATAACAAGAACCACTATAGTAATAGACTTCTGAAATTTCACAGATGTAATGTCATTCTACATCCAATACGGCTGCTCATCCAAGATAGGGAAATAGTTGAAAGCACTTCTGCAAGATGGGCATCAAATAAAAGGGCTCAGTAGGCTCATTGAGAGTGAATTGAAAGTTAATAGGGTCTAGTGAAGTCGTGTCGTGTCGTGTAGGTACTGATGTCACGTGACGTAACCGTGTCGAATCGTGTCATGACATGTCGTGTCATATCGTACCGGGTTTTAGAAAATGCCCGGTTGAAACCGGTCACCCTTCATGCGCGAGTCCGACTTACACTTGGCCAATTTTTCAGATTTCCTGCTGACCTGGACACCAGAAATTCATGGCTTAAAATAATTAACCGTCCAAACTGGACTCCGAAGAAAAATTCATGCATACTTAATTATTTGCATATTGAAGAAAAGTCACATTTTACTTCAAAATTACAATTTTATTATATTATATCTATGCAGTTTTATTTTATCCCATTTTATAATGCCCGCTGTACACTTTCGCCGAGAGCTCTCGGGCGAGAGTCTCGTGCACAGATTAAAGCCGGCTGTACACTCTCGCCGAGACACAGCGAGGCGGCCCGAGTGCGAGAGTGTAAATGGGTGCGCTCGCCTCGTCTCGCCTGTCTCGGACCCTCTCGGTCCGTTATCGGTATATTGCGCCCGAGACAAAGGGTCTCGCGAGGAAAATGAGCGCACTACTGTACACTCTCGCGTCTTTCAGTACTAGTTTCGCCGTTGGACAGTGACATTATCAGTCATTATCTGTGAGAAATAAAATTAAATATGATTATAAATCTTTGGATTACAATGATATCTTTCGATGCATGGTGAATGGTGAATGGTCGTTTTCGTCCATCTTGTCTGAGTTCTTAACTGCGATTGAACTGAGCGAGAATGTACATGATCGCACTCGGGCAAGGGGCTCTCGCACGAGACTCTCGCCCGAGAGCTCTCGGCGAGAGTGTACAGCGGGCATAATATATGTAGCAAGCTAGTCTCGTGCGAGAGCCCCTTGCCCGAGTGCGATCATGTACATTCTCGCTTAGTTCAATCGCAGATAAGAACTCAGAGAAGATGGACGAAAACGACCATTCACCATGCATCGAAAGATATCATTGTAATCCAAAGATTTATAATCATATTTAATTTTATTTCTCATAGATGATGACTGATAATGACGTTTACTATTGTTATTTTTCTGTTCTACACTGTCCAACGGCGGGACTAGTACTGAAAGATGCGAGAGTGTACAGTAGTGCGCTCGTTTTCCTCGCGAGACCCTTTGTCTCGGGCGCAAAATACCGACAACGGACCGAGAGGGTCCGAGACAGGCGAGACGAGGCGAGCGCACCCATTTACTCGCACTCGGGCCGCCTCGCTGTGTCTCGGCGAGAATGTACAGCCGGCATTGTGTTTACAATCTTATAATTATTATTCCATGATCGATATTTTGTCGAATTACAAGATGTTTGTACATCACTGACACGCACACATAAACATAATTGTATACACAGATGTAAATCAAATTTTGGTTAAGCTTGACAGCTCGGGATTGTTTCTCTATTCCGATAGGTATATTGTATATTAGTGATCGAAGGGTATATTACCTTTATGCGGCTGCTACCGCAGCACGCTTACTGCGCTCGCTCGGCTCCCTCTGCCGTAATTGTGGTCTAAGTTCTAACATGGTTCTAACCTAACCTACTCTTGGAATTTTTTTTTTTATTTTTATTTTGCATGACAGTAATAAAATTGAAAGAATAGTAAAGTGACAATATAGTGATGATTGTAATTTAATTGATGTAGCACGTGAATGATTTTACTTAGCTTATAGCTACTTAATCATAAAGACAGAAGAATTGAATTAAGAATTTTTCTCAGACAGGTTCAGAATTGTTACTGGAAACTATTAACGCATACCTTAAGATAATAAATTACAATAACTGAAGACGGGAGTGAATGAACCAGACAACTAACATTTTATAATAATACTAGCTGTCCCGGCAAACGTTGCTTTGCCATAATATACACACCGGCAAAATTAGCGGAACATAATAAAATTTTATTTTTTTTGAAAATTAATCGCTGTTTTTTATATATTTATTTATTAATTTAATAATTGATGATTAAAAAATAAAACTTATATAAATTTAGGGCATAAAAACGTGTAAATTAAAAAAATCTGCAAAAATCTAAAATTAAGAAAAATCTTTGAAATTTCAGTAGTAAGTTTTTAAGTTAAATTCTTTTTTACTTAAGAAATGCCATGTTAACAGCGTGTAATGCCTTCTATGGATTTTCTTCATTTTTACTTAAGAAATGCCATGTTAACAGCGTGTAATGCCTTCTATGGATCTGAAGAGAGTCTGGATACGCCATTACATGCTTGCATTTTGATTGTCAATCATTTCCTGTGGGATATTCTTCTACTCCTCCAGTAGCGCCAACTCGAGCTCCTGAACACATTTTGGAGCTGGAGTTTTAATTCGTACCATTCACCCATTGATGTGCCACACGTTCTCAATCGGATCCACATCCGTAGACCGTGCTGACCTCTCCACCTGGGCTACGCTAGCATCATTTAGGTCATAATGCTCGATTTATTTACTCTATGGACGCGCAAAAAATTGAAGTTACTACCTAAAACTGTGTAAAAGGCACAACTTGCAGTTCTAGGATGTCTGTGCTATTGCCCTGTACTGTCAAAGTACCATCATTAACAATCATCAGCTCTGTGCGGGCTCCAAATCATATGCAACCCCAAACCATTACGAAGCCTGCATGATATACCACTGTTTCCGTTTAAGTTTGATGGTCTATAGCGTTCCTTACGATTTATCCACATTCTTTATCGCCTGTCAATAAAATTTACATAGAATTTGCTCCCATCACTGTACAGCACACGATTTCACCCACTTGTCAAATTTTGATGTTCACGCGCAAATCTTAGCCTGGCTCTTTGGTGCCCTGTCTCAAGTTTTGGTGCCCTTGCTGGCACCTTTGAGTTTAATTTAACTTCTTTGAGTCTTCTTCTTACTGTACAATCACTTACAGGTACATCTCGGACCTGTTCCTATAGGTTTCATCTCTGCAAAGCAGTTTAAGGTCGATTTCTTAAGGCTTGTACCCTTACAAAACGGTTATCCTGAACCCTTTGCCACCCGATCTGCTTTGTTCTCGTCTCCGAACGTAAGATCCAGTCTCTCTGTAGCGTTGAAATTTACGATGGACCACGAAAGACGACACACCTAAGGCCTGACTGACCGAACGGTAGGTGTGACCTTTCTCTATCGTGGTTACAGCTCTAGCTGTCGTAGATGCTGGAAAATCCACTAATTTTGTATCTAAGCAATGTGTACTTCCAAAAACCAAACAATCAAATGAGCTGGCATACCTTGCACCCCGCTAAAAACGCCATTCTTATCAGAAACACTTACAACGCCAATCATCGAAAAACACTTAGTAGGGCATAATTGCAATAAAAATCTGTCAACTTGCCAGTTTTGTTCAATATTTTATTTCTTAAATAAGCTTAGAAACTATAAAAAAGGATTTCACACAGCCCGACCCACTTGAATTCAAGTTGTGGCCCTTTTTACTTATGTTCCGCTAATTTTGCCGGTGTGTGTATATTATGTATTTGCCATATTATTTTATTGAAGTGACTAAATATGTTACATGTTACCATGGCAACGTCGATCGCTATCCCGTCGCACAAACTTAATGGTCGCCGTCAGTCTCAGCTTGTAATAATTTACTACTTATTATTTATTCAACAAATGCACTTATCAATATATAAATATAAAGTACCCAGTAGCCGATTCTCAGACCTACTGAATATGCATATAAAATTTGGTAAAAATCAGTAACGCCGTTTCGGTAGAGTTCGTGGACTAACATTGTGACACGAGAATTTTATACATAAGATAATGGCTATAAGGATATGAACATGACTAGTGATTGGACAGTACTAGTCATTGGACAGAGCACAAAAACACAATATTTATTAAGGTTACTTTAAAAATTACCTGTTTTTCTTTAAAATCAGGCGTTCTATTACTTTAGAAATTAGAAACAGGTAGTTTTTATAGTAACCATAATTATTGC
This sequence comes from Polyommatus icarus, assembly GCA_937595015.1. Classification (NCBI taxonomy): domain Eukaryota; kingdom Metazoa; phylum Arthropoda; class Insecta; order Lepidoptera; family Lycaenidae; genus Polyommatus; species Polyommatus icarus. The sequence continues at coordinate 25,408,828 of OW569321.1, forward strand.
GTTCAATTGTGCTTTGTCCAATGACTGGTACTGTCCAGTAACCAGTCATTTTACCCTACTAAATTTTCCCCTTGTAATTTAAATAAGCCTTGTAAATAAGCTACTTCATCATTTGGCTAGTATTTTCCTGGCCTTCAAGCCCTCATTTATGAAAAAGGCATTTTTCTTCTTCAATCATTTAACTCAAGTATAAAATATTTTGAATTTTGTTTGTATTAAGTATATTTCCATAATTTTTCACTGAAGTTTACCTATATGACATATTATGTTTACGATTATTGTTATTACATTACAAAAGCATTTAACTTATTACGCTCTTTGACACACATACATACATGAACTAAGTTTTGCAGTTTATCAAAATAGGGACGAAAACAAAAAAAAACTACTTACAAGGAGCTGAAAACGGGATCCAAAGTTATAACAGTCAAAAAGAGTTGAACGCAAGCGAAGCTGCTTTCACTATGTGGAATAAAATCTATTATTCTTTCTAAATTCAAATTTAAATCGCCTTTCATTTTTAAATCCTAAATTAAATATGCAACACTGATTATTTTAACAGAACTATATTTTATCACGAATTCCATATAGCGTGTGTGTAAACGCGTATTACAAAGACATAGAGGCTAGAGCCAAACCTTGTAGGCTTGGCTCCATGTTAACTACACGCGATGCACATTAAATATATAATAAGCAATTTTAAGACGAATCTATAACACTCATGGCTCATGAATAAAAATCAGCAAAATGCCAAATATTAGAATATTATACTAAGTAGATGACGCCTGCAATATTCCGTTGCGGCCTTTCTTAATCGCGCGGGTACCGTACGTTTTTCCAAATAAAAAGTATTCTATGTCCATTTCCGGGACTCAAAAGTTTCTCCATACCAAATTTCATCAAACTCGGTTCAGCGGTTTAGCCGTGAAGATGTAACTGACAGAAAGACACACTTTCGCATTTAAAATATTAATATACACACACCGGCAAAATTAGCGGAACATAGTTAAAAAGGGCCACAACTTGAATTCAAGTGAGTCGGGCTGTGTGAAATCCTTTTTTATAGTTTCTAAGCTCATTTAAGAAATAAAATATTGAACAAAACTGGCAAGTTGACAAATTTTTATTGCAATTATGCCCTACTAAGTGTTTTTCGATGATTGACGTTGTAAGTGTTTCTGATAAGAATGGCGTTTTTAGCGGGGTGCAAGATATGCCAGCTCATTTGATTGTTTGGTTTTTGAGAGAACACATTGCTTAGATACAAAATTAGTGATTCTCTAGCATCTACGACAGCTAGAGCTGTAACCACGATAGAGAAAGGTCACACCTACCGTTCGGTCAGTTACGCCTTAGGTGTGTCGGCTTTCGTGGTCCATCGTAAATTTCAACGCTACAAAAAGACTGGATCTTACGTTCGGAGACAAGAACAAGGCAGATATCGGGTGGCAAAGGTTCAGGATAACCGTTTTGTAAGGGTAAAAGCCTTAAGACATCGACCTCAAACTGCTTTGCAGAGAAGAAACTTATCGGAACAGGTCCGAGATGTACGTGTAAGTGATTGTACAGTAAGAAGAAGACTCAAAGAAGTTAAATTAAACACAAAGGTGCCAGCAAGGGCACCAAAACTTGAGACAGGGCACCAAAGAGCCTAAGATTTGCGCGTAAACATCAAAATCAGACAAGTGAGTGAAATCTTATGCTGTACAGTGATGGGAGCAAATTCTGTGTGTGTTAATTTTGTTGACAGACGATAAAGAATGTGGATAAATCATAAGGAATGCTATAGACCATTAAACTTAACGGAAACAGTGGCCTATCATGCAGGCTTCGTAATGGTTTGGGGTTGCATATGATTTGGAGCCCGCACAGAGCTGATGATTGTTAATGATGGTACTGTGACAGTACAGGGCTATAGCACAGACATCCTAGAACTGCATGTTGTGCCTTTTACACAGTTTTAGGCAGTAACTTCAATTTTATGCGCATCCATAGAGTGAAAAAATCGGGCATTATGACCTAAATGATGGTAGCGTAGCCCAGGTGGAGAGGCCAGAACGGTCTACGGATGTGGATCCGATTGATAACGTGTGGCACATCAATGGGTGAACGGTAAGAGTTAAAACTCCAGCTCCAAAATGTGTTCAGGAGCTCGAGTTGGCGCTACTGGAGGAGTAGAAGAATATCTCACAGGAAATGATGGACAATCAAAATGCAAGCATGTAATGGCGCATCCAGACTCTCTTCAGATCCATAGAAGGCATTACACGCTGTTAACATGACAATTCTTAAGTAAAAATGAAGAATTGAACTTAAAAACTTACTACTGAAATTTCATAGATTTTTCTTAATTTTTGATTTATGCAGATTTTTTCTATTTTACACGTTTTTATGACCTAAATTTATAAAAGTTTTATTTTTTAATCATCAATTATTAAATAAATATATTAAAAACAGCGAATAATTAAAAAAAAAAATCAAATTTTGTTATGTTCCGCTAATTTTGCCGGTGTGTTTAGTAAGTAATATATCATGCGCGTGCGGTCTTTATAGGCAAAAAGGCAGTGCTTGCCATTCACAGATAACAGATATTTTAATTTAACTTTCGTACTTTTTAAATGACTCATGACGTTAATTTTTTAATAATACATAATAGTAAAAAATATAGTAAAAAAATAAATATACACATTTAAAACGCCTCAATTTATAAAATAGCAACATGTAATCAGGTACACGCGCGAACGGGTTCACGAGAGGTCAAGATAGGCTCAGTGTTGAGGTGCCTGCCTTGCGCGTATGTGTGAGTGTGTCCGTGCACAGCCGAAAACGCACACAACCATGAATATCGAATGCGATTGTGTACTGCAAGCTCTGCGGCAGACACCAGCAGTGTTGCCAAGTATGGGGATATCCCACTTTTAATAGGGAAAAATTAAATATATAGTGCGTATTTTAGGGAGTAAAAATATTATATTATATTCATGGGCGTGAAATTTTTTAAACAAAAATGTATATTTATTTGGTTTTTATTACTGTTTTTATATAAATAATGACATCATGAGTGACGTTTTTGCCGCAAACACAATAATTGCGGTCGGCTGAAGTAGTATTTTCAGCGTTTTGATCTCTCAGTGGAAAGTACCCCAAGTAATAAATAATATATTTAAATAATAGTTGGGGAGTTCTGGTTGAAATTCAATGTGTTTTCAAGTTAATTTAAGGGGGAAATTTTTGAACAGTTGGCATCACTGGCGCCGCGGCCGGCGCGGGCGCTCGCGCCTTGCTGACGGGCGATCGGAACTACTCGTGAATTATAGTCGTGAGCAATCGGATATAATCCGAGTAAAATGAATAGACGCAATTAATCTAACTAATTACGTATAATAAGTACATTATGCATTTTTGTTTTGTGAGGTTTATAATATTTGTTTACATTTTACATAGTTGAAATTTTTAGTGTTTTGGGAGGCCATTTGCTTTTTTCATGTGATCGAGAACTGTTACTATATTATATTATTATTTTTGGTTTTATAGTTTTCTAAGAATATTTTAGATTTTAATATTCGAAAGTTTGTATAATATTTAACAGTTTAACATTAATAATTGCGTACATTCATAAAGTATCACTCACTTGGATAAGATAATTTGTGGTGGCCGAAATTTTGCATTTATTTACATCGTATTATGGATCGGATCTCAAGTAACCGGAACCTTGATTATGTGAAAAGACAAAAGTTAAGCTGATTAGGTGAGTACTTAAAATATACTAGATACAAAAATGAAAAAGTTGTAAAAGAAAAAGTTTTTGTTTTGTTTTGTTTCACGCCAAAACTAATGAACCGATTGTAATAAAATTTTGAACACAGTTAGTCTAGAGCCTGAGAGAGCCATAGGCTACATTTTGATGAGGCAAAGATATATTATCTAATTTCCATGGAAATATCGATGAAAATAAATTCACATTGTATTTCTAATACGTAACAATAGATGGCGTTTTTGTATGGTAATTGGTATAATTCCATGGAAAATCGATGAAATAAACTCTCATTGTAGTTCCAACGCGTGACAACAGATGGTGTTTTTTATTTCTTCATAACAGTACGTAATTATACTAATTAGTTTAGAAAATAGTTTTCAATGTATATCCACACTATTATTATTATATTAATATAGTAGTATATATTAATTAATAATAATTAATTAAGTAAGTATATATTAATTTATGCGAAAATATCTCTTTTTGTCCGTTTGTCTGTCTGTTTTGCTTTCACACCAAAACTACTGAACCGATATCGCTGCATTACCAGTGTCAAAATCTTGTGCACGCCCCTGTAATATATGGATTGTTACGAGTTCAGTTGTAGTTGGAACTTGGAAGGAATAATATGTTGAATTAGTTATTAATTTAATATTGATTTGATAAAATAAAATAATAGAAGATAATATAGGTCTATACCAAATGCAGCGCCACGATCTCGTGCCGGTGCTAGGTGGAGACCTCTCACTCCCGAGCATGGTGCACTGCATGCTCGAGAGCGATGAGGCATGGCAGGCGGCGGTCTCTTTCTGCGAAATTGTTATGTCGCAGAAAGAGGCTGCGGAGCGAGACAGAGAGGACGATCCCACCTCTATAGGACGGGAGTGCGGAGCCGTCGCTACGCAAACCTCCAAAATTTCGTCTAACGGGGCTCCGGGTCAGGATGGGAACCTGCCCGGCTTTGTTAGTCCCGGCGCCGAGGGGAACGCTTTAGTTTGCCTAAGTGTTCCCTTACTTTGGTGGAAGTCCGGTCCGAGGTAGACCGGCCAGTCGTGGAGGGAGTACTGTGTTTGTTAGATCCGGGACATCCCTCCTTCAGCTTCAGCTTACTGAGGCACATACCTTACCAACCCGGGGGACCCATGATGGGTTTCCCCTGCGCATCAAAAAAAAAAAGGTCTATACCAAATACAGGCGCGCAATAACAAATCTCAAACTATGTAAATGAACTACAAACAAAAACATGAAATAATTTTTGCATCTATTATAATAATATGTGTATGTATGTATCGTACAACCTACTTTTTATGGTCGAGTAGTTTTCAAGACGGATCATAATTTTGTGGAGATTAGAAACTATTATATTATAATATTTTTCGACAACCTCTGTGGCTCAGTGGTAAGCACGTTGGACGCCCAAGCCGTTTTCAATGTTCCCGGGTCTGGATGTGTATTAAATATGTGTATGATATAATAAAAATCTTAAATATATGTATAGTATAAATATAAAAGTATTAAATATATTTCCGTTGTCTGGTACCTGTAACACAAGTCCTTTAGGTACTTAGCACGGGGCCAGACTGACGTGGTGTGAAGCGTCCATAGATATTAAATCATGTTAAAAGTGTTTAATTAATTATAATAATATATTAAGTCTTCTAACTGTAGAAAGGGCCAAGGGTATTGGTAGCAGACTAGCAGTATCTTCTGATAAAATTATAAATTAAAGAATTGCTGCGGAACAAAATTAACATACTCAGTGCACTTATGATGTGTATGGGCACTGGAAATGTGGTTGCTATTATAGTCGTCCCTTAGAATAGCCTATAGCACAGCTATTCTCAAAGTGTGCTCCGCGGAGCCCTGAGGCCTGAGGGCAGCCTCATACAATTTGTTTTTTGAAACCGCAGACTCATGCATATGAAAGCAATTCATCCAAATACAAACTTTTTTGGGGGGCCGTCAAAAATGTCACTTTTTAAAAGGGTTACGCCACCAAAAAAAATTGAGAACCACTGGTCTACCAGAACTTTTAAAAAATCGTAACTAGTGATGACCAGTTCGGCTCTTTGGTAAAAGAAATCAAACTACACCAAGCATCGTGCCTTCAGATTGATATTTTTAATATTGTCATACTTTGCATCTACCGATCCCCATCAAATAGTAACACAGAAAACTTTGTTAATATGCTATGTTCCCACATAGACACTCTTAATTTAAATAAGGATATTGTAATAACGGGGGACATGAATATAAATATTTCATCAACTCAAGCTAAACTAACACAGGATCATAAAAATAAATCTTACTATCTAAATTCTCTATCTGCGTATAAAGCAGCCTAGACCACGTTATGCTGAAATTAAATAAGAATAAAACCACAGCACATATTGCTATTTTACAAACCTCGGTTACCGACCATTATACCACTCTTCTCTGTCTTGAAAAACTAAAACCAAAGTTGAACGCTATTAGAACAAGAAGCAAGGTCAACATTGAGGATGCATTAAACAGTCTGAAACAAAAAAATCTTACAGAATTATTAACCTTTACTGATCCTAACTTAATGACTAATCATCTTATATCTATATTAATGGATACATTAAAAGATAATACAGAAACTGTAAAAATCCCTAAATCTAAAATTACTTTAAAACCTTGGGTCACCCCTGGTGTCCTAAGATGTATAAAACACAGAAATAAATTACAGTTACAATTAAAAAAGAACGAACACAATGAAATATTAAAAATTACTTATATACGCTATAGAAACCACTGTAATAATTTAATAAAAAAGCTAAAGCGCCAATATGAAAGTGAATTACTAACTAAGAATATTCATAACAATAAAATCTTGTGGAAGAATATAAAAAATATTACATATAGTAGCAAAAAATCTGATTCTGATAATAATGAATTAATTAATATTAAAAATAATCCCACTGAATCTATAAACTTTATCAACAATTATTTTTCAAATATCGGTAAAGAACTAGCTCAAAATATACAGAGTAATCCCCCTCTAAATAATATAAATACTGGTAACACTTCGACATCAATTAAAAACTCTTTTGCCCTACTGGAGGCTGATGTAAGCGAAGTTAAAACAATCGTAAAGAATTTAAAGTCTGATAGCGCATCAGGTTGGGATAACATTCCGATAAATTTTCTAAAACTGGTCATAAATGAATTAGCTCCAATTCTTACTAATCTTGCTAATATCTGCTTCCAGAGTCCAGTATTCCCGGATCTCCTAAAGAAATCCATAATCACCCCAGTATTTAAAAGTGGGGACAGATCTGACGTTGGCAATTACAGGCCAATATCTGTCCTGCCAGCTATCTCTAAAATTCTAGAGAGACTACTTAATGCTAGACTTCTAAATTTTCTAAATAAATATAATTTGATTTCCTCCTCACAATTTGGATTTATGCGTGGTCGATCAATAGAGGATGTAGTGTTGTCACTTAGCCAAATAGTAACAGAACAGATTGACAAGGGACAAAAATGCATGGCAGTATTCCTAGATATCAAAAAAGCTTTCGACGCCGTGTCTATTCCTATTCTAATTCAAAAGCTAGAAAATATTGGGATCAGAGGTACCGCTCTTTCTCTTTTTACATCGTATTTATCTGGAAGAATGCAGAGGGTTAAAATTTGCCAGCATATCAGTGATGATGCTAACGTCACATACGGGGTCCCTCAGGGCAGTGTGCTAGGGCCAACATTATTCCTTATTTATATAAACGACCTATGTAAACTAAACATAAAGAATGCTAATATCATTGCCTATGCTGATGATACGGCTATCGTATTTTTTGAAAAAAATTGGACCATCCTAAGACAAAATGCTGAGCACGGAATGATGAAAGTGGCCAACTGGCTATCACATAATTTGTTGACATTGAATACAGCAAAAACTAAATATATTTGTTTTAGTATACTAAATAATAAACAACCCGACATTAATAATTTTACTATACACAATTGTCAAATATTTCACAATATTACATCATCTGTTTGTAGCTGTCCAACAATCAAAAAAGTTGACAAAATTAAATATCTAGGCGTGATAGTCGACCAACGACTATCATGGCACCCACATCTTGAACAAATGGCCGGTAGGATTCGTAAATTAAACTGGATTTTTAAAACCCTTAGACAACTTACATATCCAGACCCCAATAGGCTTCAGTCTCCGCGTAATATTCTACATCAAATATACGTAGCCCTTGCAGAATCAGTTCTTACTTATTGCATCCCTGTCTGGGGAGGTGCCAGTAAGACCAAAATACTAGAGTTAGAAAGGGCACAACGGGCTCTGTTAAAAATTATTTACTATAAAAAAAAAAGAACACCAACAAATGAATTGTATGAAATTAGTAATGTCTTAAGTGTTAGGAAATTATATATTATATCTCTGATTTTAAGACGACACAAAACCTTGAATATATTTCTTAAAACTGGGCGTAGTAAAAGAAACATATTGGAACTACCAATTATAAAAACTGACTTTGCAATGAGGCAATTTTCTAACATATCTATTATCGTGTACAATAAAATAAACCATGCACTAAATATTAAAAATAAAGTAAGTAGAGTTATAAAATCTATGATCAAGGAATACTTAAAACCATTTAATTATGAAGAAACCGAAAAATTAATAGAATATTTAAAAAAATATATTTAACACATTTAAAATCTTACCAAATAGTTTAAATAAAACACACACACGATCATCCACATCCACTCGTTCACATCATAAATATTATTAATCAAATTGCACTGTACTATAATATTATACCTGTACCAAACTCTCTATCCTATTAGTTTATTTATTATTTTATTTATAAATAAGAAATCTTACTAATATTTTACTGTATTAAATCTGCTAATCTTCTCTGAACTTTCTGAGTGTGTAACTATTTTAATTATGTTAAGTTTAAATCTTAGTATATTGTAATAACTAATTGCTAGTATAAAAATGGAAGAGCGTTGTTGCCTGATACAGGCTATCAGCCTACTAGGCGACTTCGACATCTTTACTTAACTATTGTATGTGTTTTAAAGAAAATAAAGATTTATTACTATTATTATTATTATTATCTTTGAAACCCTAATCCTGGGATGGACCATACCGATGTGAGCTATGTGCGACTAATTTCAATGCAACGAAGATGCCAGCAAGTCAGCAACTGTCAGGTAGGTAATACAGGGTGAAACAAAACTAAGTGATAATACTTTAGGATGTGTACGTGTTCCTTGTAGTGAGTTCACTTTGAAAGTAGCAGCACTGAAAGACCAATAAAAATACCTATTGGTAAAAAATGTTGGCCTTTCAGCGCTGCTACTTTCACAGTGAACTCTATGTAAGGAAGGCACCCTGTATAAACTAAAGCCATCTGTATAACTGAAAGCAAAAACCTATTTCAAGCAATATATAAAAGTGGGGCGATATAGGTTAGGACTTTGCTGATACGCCTCGTCAATTGTTTCTGCCGCAATATGATATTTTGTGCATATCTGAGCGTTTTCACAAAATGGCCTGGCCTGGCCAGATTTGAGGACGGTTTTTTAAAGTGTGATATTTTTTGGATTATATGTGGTAATAATGTTCTGTGTGCAATTAACTATCATTTTATATGAAAAACACTTTAAAATACTTCTTAATTACGAAAACATTGAAGAAAATATGAGAGATAGTCACAAAAGGCTTGTCAATTATGTTACCACATTTTATATAGTGTTTTAGCAGTAAGTTAAGAAATAAATGACTGATTTTATTAATTTTAACTGCTATTTTTTAAAAAACGTTTAAATAGAAAATTCAACAAGTATTCATTTTTTTCAAAAACCCTGATTTAATGTCAGTTTTGTTACCAATTATCTTGAGCCATCATATTTTTTTATTTGTTTCTTGCATTCCCTTAAGAATTGACTTTAAATTTATTTATTTAGCAAAACAAAATATTTTATTAATATTAAAACCCTCAAAACCTCAATATTTCTGAACAAATAACAAATATAATGGATTGATTGAGAAAAGGGTAACATAACTGACAGTAACATAATCATAAAGGTAAATTTACATGGGTGGAGTTTTAGGTGTGACGATGGGTGGATAAGAAAATATCAAGACTAATGATAGCACCAAGATACAACATATACATTTTTAAAATCAAATTATATTCTAAAGATCGAATCTGAAGCCTAGACGAAAGTCAAAGAAAAATCGCATCGTAATTCATAATAATATTATTTATTCTGAAATCTTAAACGTATTACAAAAGAAAGTTTAGCTCAAAATGGAAACAAATGCATATTTTGTGAATTATATTAAACGATTTCACCCACGGGCTAAAGATTTTTACATGAGAATGAAGTAATTACCCGCAGTAAAAACTAGTCCATGTGTTATTCCTATCTCCAAACCAAATTTTACTAAAATTATATATAAATAAACATACACACACACAAACTTTCGCATTCAGAATATTAGAGTGATTTAAAATTTAATTTATCTATGACCATCATGTGAACACAACTTTATCCTGTCAATTATGTTACTTTGCCAGTCATCCTATAGTTACCATACAAATTGGTAACATAATGGAAGTAACATTATCATCCTCGCCCAGTTTTATAAATTCACTGTTAATTCATTTGTACATCAAAATATTTTATATTTACAGTAACGCTATCCTTACAAAACACTTTATAAATATAAAAATAGTTTTTATGTAGTGTAGACGAAAAAGTGATTAAAATAATGGTAAGTGTCCTGACTTTTTTTCACGAAACACTGTGTGGACACTTCCAACTCTTGTTGCGATCCCGGTGCAAATCGCCGAATGATTATAAAATAACTGACACACAAATCAAGCTGATTTGTTGCCATTTCACAAAGAAAACATCCCATATTTGATTATTTTCTCTCAGACTTTTGGTAACATAATCGACATGTCAGGCATATTCAAAATCTGGGGACCGAATCGAAATCGGATTTGTAAATTTATTTTAATGGTAAAAAAGGCTTAATTTGCATATTCCAAGTAAGTAAATTCTTGGCATAATAAAAAATATAATATATTTGAAGCTGTATAAGCCAATTACGTTAAAATAACGCATTTCATCGGGATTTCGGGGTGGGGACCCTCAGAAGTATTTTGGTGCAAATTCAGTATATATTCATAAATTTACGATATACTTTAATATATAGTTGAATATTAATATCACATAATTACCCAGAAGAGTATAAAATTCCGGACAATAAATATCAGTAGCTTAAATCAATGTCTAAAGTCTGGGGACACACCAAACCAAGGGGGTACAATATTTTGTGAAAATGCTCATCTACCGGTTCTACCCATACTAATACTTATTATAAACGCGAAAGTTTGTCTATCTATCTGTTCTCCTCTATACACCTGAACCACTAAACCGATTTTGCTGAAATTTGGTCTGGAAATAATTTGAGTCCAAGGTACATACAATACTTTTTATCCAGAAAAAATGTACGGTTCCCGCGCGTTTTGGCGTTTTAAACGAATTTTGGCGCAACGCTGCGGGCATTATTGGATGCGGTTAATATTATGTATGTATATTAATCCTTCGATCGGAGGTTCTAGGAATTCTCATTGTATTCTTTAATTGTTCTCGCGATCACCGGTGCTCGCGCGGGGCCTGAAGGATTAATTATTATCTTTACTATGTAAACTATATTTATATAAGACGATTTGACAAATAAGATGAGATTGGGTGTCGTCGCGAGCTTGATAATGTAACAGTTAATTACTAGTGTTATGTGATAACGCGTCAGTCCACAAAATGAATCCAACGGGAGTCGCCTTGTTGCTGTAAGTTGACATATTTTCACCTTAAATAAAGTCGATGGCATTCCCACGTTAATAAGTGCCTCACTGCCGCATATTAATTATTACTTTATTGTACTTAATTAAAATATGAAGATTAAACACCATACATTTTCTGTGAAACTCTTCATTAAATTGAAAAATTAGATTGTATTATTGAAATGAGACCGGCCGAAGCAAGGCTGTTGTATCATGACAGGAATCATGTGACCCATAAATGGATAAATTATGATAAACATTTAATTAACATGGTAATAATCTGCGAACATTATTCGTAAGTAGGTAAAGTAGGTAATAAAACAATGAAGCGGAAAAAACTAATCCCTGTTTTAACCACTTCCATCATGTAATAATTATTCTTTTTAAACAAAAAATTGTAAACCGACTTCCAAGTCACAAAAAAGTGTTAAATAATTAATATTATTTAAATATTATACTTATAGCTTTTTTAAGAATTCTCCTGAAAAACAATTTCTCTACTCAATCTTTGAAGTTTGAACACTTTTAATCCCTCGATCGCGGAAAAACGAGACACTCAATTATTGTTATCGCGGCCTACTTGGGCCTTACGGGAGTTGAAGCCTTAAATCGCAGTTAGGTAAAAGGGTTGACAGGTTGACAGTAACTTCGGATTTAGGAAACAATAATAAAATAATTAATATCTCATGAAAGCACGAAAAACTCAACCAAAAAATAATTTTGAAAAAAATCGCAAAGGGCTGAGAAGTGATATATGTACCTATATTCAGCCGAACATAGTACCTCTCCTGTTTGGAAGTCGGTTTAAAAAATCTTTACCATGAAGCCGAACATAGTACCTCTCCTGTTTGGAAGTCGGTTTAAAAAATCTTTACCATGAAACACTGAACACATGGAATTTTAAAATATATTTGTAATTCCAATTATAAAATTACCATAGATGGATCTCCGCTGAATTATATTCCAAGAAGATTCCAAGTTTGAATGTTTCTTTTTTTTAATTTAGTTTTTTAGGGTTCCGTACCTAAAATAAAAAAAATAAAAATAATTTATTTTCAGACAAAGAAGTCCATATTTTAAATGATTTTGGTAAAAATGGTACCCTATTAATAAGACTAACGTTGTTTGTCCGTCTGTCTGTCTCCAGGCTGTAGATATCTGACAGAACCGCTTTAGTCTACAGCAGCTAGATTTCTGGATTGTGTATTTCTGCTGCCACTATAAAAAATAAAATAAATATTTAAGGGGGTTCCCATACAAAAAACAGAATTGTTTACCATCTTTGCTTTATAATGGTACGGAACCCTTCGTTTGTATTAATATTATGTATTCTGTACAATTCTATTTCTACGTATAATTTTTCCAATTAATTTCAGCTTAGTGCACACAGTCGCAAGTGTTGAATTCCCTCCCGGCTTCAAGTTTGGAGTAGCGACTGCCTCTTACCAAGTAGAAGGAGCTTGGGATGTCGGTGGTAAGTGAGCTCTACGCCACATAATCCCATGCCCGTACTCTTGTATGCTACTTCCTTTTCAATTTCGTAGTTCCGTCAACTGCCCAGGAATAAATTTCCTCCATGATACATACGGGTAGGTACATAATATGTGATAAGTGTTTGAAGTTTTAAACTAAGATTGTTTTTACAATATATTCTTTGAATAAGATAAAAAAGCATACTCATAAAGTATAAAATATCTTTTTAACCTCTTACAAAACAAAGTTATAGTTTTGCTGTTTGTGTCTTTGTCTATGGTACTAGCTTCCGAACACGTGGAATGATTTTGAACATCTTATCTTCTCGATATGATTTATAAACATGACATGATTAACGCCTACTAGAAAAGGCAAATAACAGTCTCCATGTTTTTGTCAGGGCGAACGCCGAGCATCTGGGACGAGTTCTCGCACAAGCAGCCTCACCGCATCTACGATGGCAGCAGCGGCGACGTCGCCTGCGACAGCTACCACCTGTGGAAGAGGGACATCGAGATGATGAAGGAGCTCGGTGTACATTTCTACAGGTCAATATTGTGCCCTCAAATAGGGTCCTCGGTAATTGGGTACCGTTTTTAACCCTTATAGTTTCTAACCTTTCGGTGCGGAACCCCAAAAGGCATAATCGACAGCCCCGGATTTATAAATAAGCCACGGACAAGGGGCGGCGGCGTCCATATAGGTACTCTGTAGTACCTATACGTACGTGGGGCGGCGGAAATAAAGTGGCATATCTTATGAAAAATATAAATTCGGCACTGATAATAATAATCGGTATTGCACGCACCGACGAAACAACTGGCGGCGGGCCCTTGTGCAATCATCATTTGGAGTTTATAGCGTAATAGGTCAAGATCACCCGTAGATAATAAGCGGCGAGTAACTAATATCGTAACTATTATTAATATTATACGGGGTAACCACAGAATACATATTAGTACAAGTGTAACAAATCATAGTTAGACGACCTCTGTGGCTCAGTGGTTGAGCGTGTTGTCAGCCGGGGTCGCGGTTCGAATCCCGCCGACGGAAAAAAGTTTTAGATGTTCCTGGGTAATAGATGTACTATCAGATAAGTTGATTCCTATGCAAATCGGGGACCTACGTAGTTTGGTTGCGTTACGTCAAACCCAGCCGACATCGACAGATCACAATTAACATTGAATTGACATATTCGACCAAATAACGTTGGTCTATCAATTGCATAGGAATCAACTTCCTCGATGGTACTTATTTACTGTATTACTAGATGACGCCCGCAACTCCGTTGCGCCAAAATTCGTTTATCAGGCGGGAACCGTACGTTTTTCCGGGATAAAAAGTATCCTATTTCCTTTTCCGAGACTCAAAGTATCTCCATACTCAGCAAAATCGGTTCAGCAGTTTAGCCGTGAACTGGTAACAGATAGACAGACACACTTTCGAATAATGTATTAGGAAGAATATTTATACGAGGTGTAACAAACACAGTGTTAATACTTCAGAGTGTGTAGGTGACTCTTATATATTTTTTTATTTTATTTATCTATGGACGCTTCACACCACGTCAGTCTGGCCCCGTGCTTAGTACCTGAAGGACTAGTGTGTTACAGGTACCAGACAATGGAAATATATTTAATACCTACTTTTATATTATACATATATTCAAGATTTTTATTATATCATACAATTTATATTTAATACACATCCAAGACCCAGGAACATTGAAAAATTTTTGTTCCGTCGGCGGGGCTCGAACCCGCGACCCCCGGCTTGCGCTGCCAACGCGCCACCAACTGAGCCACAGAGGTATATAGAGTTCACTGTAAAATAGCAGCGCTGGAAGATATTATTTTATTTGTGATTTGTAAGGGCAACCGCCCGAGTGGATTTTCGTGAATTTTTATATGGCAAACCATATACGTATAAAAGTAAAAAAAAAATACTCTTTCAGCGCTGCTACTTTCAGAAGGAACTCTATACAGGGTGCCCATACGGCATACACATTACACACCCTACAGTATTATTATTTATCACTTAGCTTTGTTACACCCTGTATATTTGGTTACAAATAATACGATACATTTTGAACTGTAAACAAAATCCTAACTTTACCGATGGATAATATAGTCTATTTATTATTTATTTTTATTATTTTATTTTATTAATATTATAATTGGGAAGAGTTTGTTTGTTTGTTTGTTTGAACGCGCTAATCTCAGGATCTACTGGTCCGATTTGAAAAATTCTTTGGGTGTTAGATAGTCCATTTATCGAGGAAGGCTATAGGCTATATTTTATCATGCTAAGACTAATAATAGGAGTGAATAAATAGAGGAAAATGTGGAAAAAACGGGGAGAAATTATTTGAAAGGGCTTATTTGAACGCGCTAATCTCAGGAACTACTGTTCCGATTTGAAAAATTCCTTTAGTATTAGATAGACCATATTTTATCGAGAAAGGCTATAGGCTATATTTTATTACGCTAAGACTAATAGGAGCGAAGAAATAGAGGGAAATGTGGAAAAAACGGGGGAAATTATCTGAAAGGGGTTATCTCACGAACCACTGAAGCAATTTTTCCATTATTTGGCACAGTTATGAAGTAGATCATGAGAGGGATCATAGGCTATTTTTTGTGGACTAATTTGTCTGTGAAATATCTTATTTACGCGGGCGAAGCCGCGTGGAATGTCTAGTTAATAATAATTAAGGATAAGGCATTATTTTTAATTTGGCGGAGTTTTGTTTACTTCGATCAAAATATTAATTCCTGAATATGGAATCACAATATTTCACTAATTACTAAGTTCCTGGAAAACTTGTTTAACTTTCAACTTTATTTTATTTTTCAATCATCAGATTATTATAGTACCATTATAGTTTTGCCCTGTCCCTTCATATAGAGAAGGTCCTCTAAAACTTAGGAAAATATTAAAAAACTTAAATTGACGACAGATTACTTCAGTTAAGTATATTAAATTACGAGTTATTATTTTTTCGCTAAAGACATTACATTATTTCTGTAATAAGGAAAAGCGAAAACCTTGTATAATTTGTAAATAAATGTATTATCTCGCTCATATCTATCTTATTATCACTAAGTATAATATAATTAAACAATTATTTACATCATTAATCGCTGTGGGTGGCTGCAAGCTCTACCCGTTTCTTTTTCCCTTGACGACGACTTAAGATGAAGTGGTAGGGCCAGAAGCGTATAATATCGCGATCTAGGGTATCTTTAAACCTGTTTTTAGATATCAACCGCTAAAATTCATACAATGTTATTCATACCGGCGTAAGGGTAAAGATATGCCTTATAACGTTATATTCTTCGAAACACGATTACAGTAATTTGCCTCGATAGAAAAAAATCGTGAAAATCATCATAAATTGCCATTTTATTGCAATTTTTCGATTTTACGGCGAATTTAGATACAATTCTAGTAAAAAATTTATGTTTTCATAAACCTTTCATCAAATCCCATAAGGTAGTATTTATGGTTTTCACTAAAATGATAGTTAGTCATTCAAAATAAAATAATACCTATAACGCTCGCACTGTATGAGGGCGGCGGGGATGCGGGGTGGCGATTCAGTCGGCCGCGGAGCCTCGTCGCAAGCAGACACGTACTACTCGTCGGCCCGCTCTTTACGAGAATTTGATGTGAAAATGACTTGACTAGGGCTTGCAAGTGTACTTATACCATGCAAAGTCCACACGATAAGAAGAAGAACAGAGTACTTATAGGTATTATCGGTATCTTTTTTTAGTTAGTTTTTTTCCTCATTAGATACGAATGAGTAGAAATAAGGGTCACCGTACACTTGACTGAGTATCGGTATTATCTTTTTTTTGACGTTATTTTTTTCCTCAGTAGGCATGAGAATAAGGGTCACCGCATATTTGACCGGGTACCGGTATGGGTATTGGGCATCTTGTTTTGACTATTCTTTTCCTCTGTAGGCATGAATTAGTAGAAATAAGAATAAGCGTCACCGCACACTTGATCTGGTATCGGTATCGGTATTATCTTGTTTTAGACTATTTTTTTCCTCAGTAGGTATGAATGAGTAGAAATAAGGGTCACCGTACACGTGACTGAGTATCGGTACTTATAATATTTTTTTGACACAATTGTTTCCTTAGTATAAGGGTATTGTCCAGTATCAATAACAATATTGAACAGTTACTAGAACAACACATTTGAACGCCTCCGTGGTCTAGTGGTATAGAGCGCGGCTTTTGACTCGGAGGTCGTGGGTTCGATTCCCGCGTTGGAAACATGATATTTCCAAGTTTGGTTAGGACAATGCAGGCTGATCACCTGATTGTCTAACAAGTAAGATGATCCATGCGTCGGATGGGCATGTAAAAAGTCGGTCCTGCGCCTGAACTCTCGCTAGTCATGTCAGTTTTCTGTCCCACTGGGTTATGAGAGTAAAGGAATAGAGAGTGCTCTTGTGTACTGCGCACACACTTGGGCATTATAAAATTACTCCTGCGTAGCTGGCCTGGTTTCAATGAAACCGGCCACCGTCACCGAAGCCGGTGTGGGAGCTATTATTATTATTATATTACATTTAGGGACTCCCAACAAATAGGATGGTAATGTGTATTTTGCTTTGTCTTTTGCTTTTGAAGACCGAAGAGATAGAATGAAGAAGAATGTTATTATGTTTCTTACAGATATCGAGCTATGGTTGTGCAACCAAATATAAAAGAAAAATTGTTCAGATAATTCTGTTCAAGTTTTAGAAGGGTGAGACTTACACATAATTAAAACATAATATTATTTTTTAACAAAAAATTAAAACCTACTTCCAAGGTAAAAACAATAATAACATTAATACGAACTAAAAAGTATTAAATAATTTTTACTATCTAATAGTGCCTTTTTCCGAATTCGGCTAAACCTCAACTATTTCTGTACTCAATCTTTATTATTTTGAAGTCGGTACCAGATAGCTGAATCTTCAGTCCTCTGACAGAATATTTGAAACTTTTGGAACTGGCACCGACTTCAAAATTATGAAGATTGAGTACAGAAATAGTTGAGGTTTAGCCGAATTCGGAAAAAGGCACTATTAGATAGTAAAAATTATTTAATACTTTTTAGTTCATATTAATGTTATTATTGTTTTTACCTCGGAAGTCGGTTTTAATTTTTTGTTAAAAAATAATAATAATTTCACTCTTTTTAGTTACACTAGTAGGTAAACCTTCGCGTATATTTTACGTATCTTATTACAATTTGTTAAGAGTCACAACTCACAATTCACACTCACAAAATAATATATTATCAGTGAAGTGAACATATTGTGCTAAGTAATTTAACAATTTTAATGCTTCAAGCCCCAAGCGGTCACCGGCGATTGCGATAACAATAGAAAGGCTATGGTGTCTCGTTTTTCCACGATCGAAGGATCTATCAGATAAAAAATTGTATAAACTTGCATAGAATGTAGCGTAGCTAGGTGTACTCATAATATAATAATATAATATTATCATAATTATTGACAGCTGTTCTTGTAATCAAGAATTCAATTTCAAATCGATACTTAGTGCGCCATCTATGTTATACAGTACATGATTATTATTATTATTAGTATATCCATACCTATGCCTTGTACTATTATCTATTCTGTGCCATGAGACATAGGTGATCTTAACACGACGTGGTAATGATGATGACGATGATGTTGATGATGATTATGATGATGAATATGAATTGCATAGTAGCATATGCTTTCTGTTCTTAAAACAACGCCGAAACTCCCAAACGTGTATCTATAAGGAGTCAGGAGTTCTCTCAGCATCTTCGAAACCATGGTATACCTTGACCCAATATTTGACTTTTTGGTAGCATATTCTTAGTACACTTCACATAAAACCAAAATCACTATATGTTTCCATATAAATTTCGAGGAGTTCCCTCGATTACTCCTGGATCCCATCATCAGGTCACCACTTTTGTGAACATGGTACCAAATTGGAGTGAAGCCAAATACAACAAAACAAAAAATTCTAAAATCGGTTCACAAACGGCGGAGTAATCGTTGAACATACAAAAATAAAAATAAAAAAATATCCACAGCCGAACATATAACCTCCCCGTTTTTTGGAAGTCGGTTAAAAAAAGACGCGAACACATCAATTGACAAGAATAGTAACTGGTATTACCATGTCCAGGGACAAAGTCTATACAAAAACAAGAACAAGATTACTACCTCAGTGCCCCCGAGGACCTTTTTTGGATATAACTAATTATTTAAAAAAAAGTATAGGTATATTTAATAAAATATAACGAAAATGTAATGAACAGCTAAATAACCATCAATTATATAAAAATCTGCAATCGCAAAACCAAATAATTAAAGCATGAATCAAAAAATTCGAGACGTAAAAATGTTCGATTAGGTATATTTTTGCACCGGCGTACAATAACTTCAAAACGCGGCGGCCGGTGAGCAACTCGATTGTCGCAAATCGTTCGCCGACATCGCCCAACTTATAATATTGAACGTCGTACTGTATGGTCATTTAATTTAGTAGTTATAGACTTTGTCCAAAACAAGATAATACCGATACCGATACCCGGTCAAGTGTACGGTGACCCTTATTCTCATTTATGCCTACTAAGGAAAAAATTTGTCTAAAACAAGATAATAAGATCGTAAAATATTGAACTCGCATGCCCGGTCGCCGCTGCCTCTACGCTACGCACCTACTACCAGGCGTGCGCATAGAAAGCGCGGGGCGGAAGATGGTTGCCCCGCGCATGCTCCCGCCACGCTTCATACCTCACCCCCTCAGAAACACGATGCGCACCCTACCACTTCATCTTAATAAATCTCTATTGCTAAGTACTGACATACGGTTTTGCTCCATCGAGCAATAACGTCGAGCAAAACCCGCGGCTCGGGCTTTCGTCCACACGTCATTCAGCATTGCTCGATAGTTTTATTCTAAATCCATATATTTCATTCCATCAATCCGGCTCGATCCGGTTCCATCAATCCTTCGAGCTGTGAGTTTTGCGGTCCACACAGTAATTATTACTCGATTTGGAGTAAAACTATCGAGCAAAACCGTATGTGAGTACTTAGCATAACAATGACTTTTGACAATTTGCCAACTGCAACATAATCAGATCATCATAATTTGGATAATCTGCTCATGATAGTGCAGAAATTGATACCTTACTGTGGAGCTGTTTAATCTTTTTTCCTTTACTTTTTCCCCGAAAAATTCAGGTAGAATTAGATTAAACATTTTAAAGCAAATAAGAATTGTGCACTTTTTGGTGCACAATTCTTATTTGCTTTGGACTTGAAGTTTGAACCCATGGTCCCTGCAGTGTGCGTAGTCCCTATGATTTCTTACGTACATACGGTAATATATACACGATTTTATAACTATTAATTTGAAGAAAGACTTGTTTAAACTTTGACTTAGTAATCTGTACGTATATGTTTATTATAATCTTTATATTATTTTGGTTCTCATAGCAGAATTATTTATATTTTATACACATAGTTAATGCCCGCAACTCCATTGCACAAAATTCGTTTATCGCGCCGGAACCTTACATTTTTCCTTGTACCTATCCTATTATGATCTTTCCCGGGACTCAAAGTATTTCCATACCTTTCAGCAAAAATGGTTTAGTAGACAGACCGACACAAATTCGCATTTATTACACCCTATAGTATATAATATCCCACAACCTGAGCACATGTACCACAGTGGTACACTTAACCGAAAAACTATCACGCCTATTGATTTGTGCTTTAACATAGTAATTTTTATTTATATGTAGAAGATGTGTTATCATCGGTCAGTCAAGGTTTGGTTACTTTTAAAATATAAAAAAAATGCCTTAAAGATTATTAACATTTACCATGCAGAAAAACGACGCGAGACCTCACAAAGCTCGGCTTTTAGGTTAGTTATATAGTATGGAACAATGAATTCCAGGTTCTCAATATCGTGGAACCGTCTGTTCCCGAACGGGTTCACGAACAAGGTGAGCGCGGACGGCGTGCGGTACTACAACACGCTGATAGACGCCCTCATAGCCAACGACATCGAACCCGTCATCACGCTCTTCCACTTCGATCTGCCGCAGAAGTTCCAAGACCTCGGTAAGTACAAGAGAAATTGACACGTCGCCATATAACGGACCTTCGAAACTTGGTTGATATGTAATTAATATCAGTCGTCCTCAACCACCTTCATCTAAGAATCAATTTCTTTGATAATGCAATCTTATATTATCATCATATTCAGCCTATCGCCATACGCCCTCCACTGCTGAACAATGATAACGAGCGCCAACCAACCTGATTGGACAGCACTCATCCATCCGCTGCTTATCACCTTCTTTGAGCCTTCGGTCGAGCTGCAGGGCGTCCAAAGCAGGGGCGTCTTTCCCTTAGGTGCAGGGTGTGCGTTGCACACGGGCGCCGCGGTCCTAGGGGCGCCGAGCGCCATTCGCAGAGTCTCACTTGGCGCGCGCCCGCATTGGACGGCGCCGCGCTTTAATGACCAACGTAAAAAGATCTCCATTTGCATACATTTTGGGTAGCATCTGTGTCTTCTTAGTTCTAATATTTGTCGAATTACAGCAAAGCAAGGCGCGCCACGAGCAGCGCAAATAAATATAAATATTCATATGCGTCGGCGCGTAAGCTCGGTTTCACCCCTAAACCACAAGATCACAAGCAAATGTACTCTTGGTGGCGCCCTTGCGGTCGCACTGGGTGCCGTGCAGCCTACGCCCTCCCTGCCTTCTCCTCATGGGATCTGCGTAATAATTTGCTTCCCGCTCTCTTTATGCAGCCTCCGTTTGCGACATAACAGTTTCTCAGATGGTATAAGCTACTGCCTCCCAATAAGTAGTAAGGTTCAATGGCTGTGTGTTGATACACCCTCCGACAACACGCGAGTCTCCAGATCCCGTCAGCGCCAACGCCACTTCGCCAGCTAACGGTTCGATAGCAGCGTAGTATCCACACCGCTAAAGCATGCTGCGGGTTTTTGAGCATATATCTATTCCGGGCGCCTATGTGTTCCGCCCAAACAGGACTGCAGGAGTCAGGATAAAGCCGTCTGCAGGTGGGCCCTGGACCACAGATTTTGCAGAAGGCGATTCAGAGCCATGACCATCTTCTTCAGTTTTAGTGCCAATCGACGAAAATGAGAGGTAAAGATCCATTCAGAATGCAGGACCAAACCCAAGTACTGCATTTCAGCGCCGATTGGCACACTCTTCTCCACATCTCTGTGATGCGCAGTGATGCTTCCGCGGAGGCGGTGCTTCCGGGGCCCACAGAAAAACATGGCCTACGTCTTAAATCGCAGCTTGGAGCTGTGTGTCGCAGTAGAAAAGACGCTTCTATAAGCGCCACAACCTTAGACTCACCCACTCTCGCCAGGCGTACTGTCTCTTCAAACATATCTCCGTGGGCCAGCATGTATGTGTCGTCTGGATAGGAAACCAAACTTAGCCCACGGAGATGGGTCGCTCGCAGGATGCAATGGTAGCCGAGTTCCACAGAAGAAGGCCAAGAACAGACTTCTACCAGATCAGACGACTTCTTCGTCTTAAAAAAAGTATTAACTTTTAGGCAGTTTATGGGTCTTACGGCTCGCCTGATATTTATTCTGATTATAGACATGTCATAGATAGCATTCATTATGATATTCTCTATGCCAGAGAGTTGAAATTCTCAGATTATCTATTTCTGTTGCCATACAACAACAACACTTAATAGACAATTAATGCAATTTTTGGGTAAGTACATTTGTAGGTTTGGGGCAAATATCCTATCGAATATTTACCCTACCTAACTGTCGATCTGTCTGTTTGTACTTATGTTCGGAAATAAATTTGTCGGTCAGTAAGTCTGTTGATATTAATTTCCTACGGCTTACGTAAAACCACAAAATACTCCGCTATCGGGATTCGAACCCGATATGTAAGCAATAATAAGGAGGATAGGTATTTAATGCGTGAAGCGCTTAACACTAAATGAATATGAATGATGAAAGGAAACAAGATAAAATACTTACAGAATGGAATTTATTATGAGGATGAATACACAGTAAATATAAAGCACAGTGAAATGACAAGAGTAAGAAATAGCACAGAAAATAGTATAGAAAAGCACAAATGACAATATGAGATGAAATTATGACAAATAATAAAATGATCGAACTACGTAAGCACAGAATATCTAAGTAAGAGGGACACAAGCGGTGCGTATGGGAGCCTACAGCGGAGTGGCGTGTGCGCTCGTCGTTTCTGGAAGCCGGCTCGCTCGGCGACCGGTTGTAAGGGAGACGGACACACACCGCGCGGAAGCGACAAGCGTAGCTATTTTGTATAAATAACAAATATCGCTACAGTACTCCCCGGCTGAGTCCGTTGACTACGGACGATAGTAGTCTGGAAATCTAACCCTTCAACCGCTTCTGGTGCGTTTTGGCTCCGGAGTCGCCGTGGTCATCGGTGTGGTCTCTTCAGCTGGAGATAACGTTTTCTCTGAAGGTGCTGTTGACCCATCCGATGTCATGTAGGCCGGTTTGAGGCGATCAATGGTCACAGTCTGCTCTTGTCTCTGAACTTCGATGACGTACGCCTTACTACCTCTTCTGATGACCTTGAAGGGACCAAGGTAAGGTGGTTGCAGCGGCTTGCGCTCCGGACCTTGGCGAAGACAGACGTAGGTGGCATCCTTCAAGTTCTTCGGTACGTAAAATGTACGCTTCCCGTGCCATGATGTTGCTTGAGGGCTCAATCTGCTGAGGTGGTTTCGTAGACGGTTCCCAAATTCCGATAGGTCTTCCGCGGTGCGGGGGTTGCTCGCTGAGAAGAATTCTCCCGGCAAGCGAAGAGGTTCTCCGTAAACCAGCTCTGCGCATGACGCACGCAGGTCTTCCTTCCAGGCGGTCCGAATGCCCAGAAGCACTATCGGCAAAGTTTCGACCCAGTTCGGCGTAGAGTGGCATGATATCGCCGATTTCAGTTGCCGATGGAGACGCTCGACGAGTCCGTTGGCAGCAGGGTGATAAGCCGTCTTGGTGTGATGAGTAGCTCCTAGGAGATTTGCCAAATTCTTGAATAAGCTACTCTCGAATTGACGTCCCCTGTCAGTCGTGATTCGCTCGGGACATCCGAAGCGGGAAACCCAGCCAGCTATGAATGCAGCTGCGGAGGATTCCGCGGTGATGTCACGTAGTGGTTAAGCCTCTGGCCAACGCGTGAACCTGTCGACAATTGTCAGACAGTATCTGTAATCGTTCTTCAGCGGCATGGAAATGATGTCCATGTGAATATGGCGAAAACGTGCTGTCGGTAGTCTAAATTGCTTGAGAGGGGCAGAGGTGTGCCTTCCAACCTTATTAGATTGGCACTCATGGCATTCTTGACACCACTGCCGACAGTCCTTCTTGACCCCAGGCCAAAAAAACCTCTCCGTGACAAGGCGGACACTCGCCTTAGTTCCTGGGTGGCTCAAGCAGTGCAAGGTCTTGAAGACATGACGTCGCTGCGATGGTGTGATGTAGGGCCAAGGAAGTGGAGTTGACGTGTCGCAGTAAACAGGCACGTTCATCTTCTCCAGACGAAGCGATGATCCAGTCTTCAGCAAGGTTTGGAGTTCCGAGTCGCTCTCTTGGTCTCTCGCCAACGACTTATAGTCGACAAGAATCAGCCCAACCTCTTCTATCCGTGAGAGGGTGTCAGCCACACAGTTCTCCGTTCCATCGATGAACCTGATATCAGTAGAAAATTGGCTGATATAGTCGAGGTACCGGAATTGGCGAGGAGAACGAAGAAAGCGAAGGTAAGTGGCTTATGGTCCGTGTAAATTGTGAACGTCCTTGCTTCCACCATGTGCCTGAAATGCCGTATGGCCTGATATATCGCCAGCAGTTCGCGGTCATACGGGCTATACTTGGTCTGCACTGGGCTCAATTTCTTGGAGAAGAAAGCGATTGGTTGCCAGTCTTTCTCCGACTTCTGCTGCAGTACAGCTCCGATGGCTTTATCTGAAGCGTCAGTTTGAATAGCCAGCTCGAGCCTTGGGTCTGGGTATGACAGGATGGCAGCCTCTGACAAACCCTTCTTGCAGAGTTCAAAAGCTTGCAGTTGATCGGCAGTGAAGTTGATGGGTTGCGAACCTTTGACCTTGGGGCCCGCTAGAAGAGCGTTAAGCGGTGCTTGAAAAGCTCCTGCCTTAGGGATAAAGCGACGGTAAAAATTTACCATCCCCAGAAATCGTCGAAGCTCCTTCACAGTTTTTGGCTGAGGAAAATCTTGGATAGCCTGCACCTTTGTCGCGTGTGGGCTAATGCCTTCTGCAGAAACTGTGTAGCCGAGAAAAGTTACCTTCGACTGCCCAAATACACATTTCAGTGTGTTGATAAGGACAGCATAATCTTCGAGCCTCTGGAACAACTGTTTCGGATGCTGTTTGTGCTGCTCCTCAGTCTCGGAGAACACCAGAATATCATCAATGAAGCCGTAAGTGAAGTCGAGATTCTGGAGAACTTCATCGATGAACCGTTGGAATGTTTGAGCCGCGTTTCTGAGACCGAAGGTCATATACGGGAACTCAAACATTCCGAACGGCGTGGTGATGGCTGTCTTCGGGATGTCCTCTTCACAGACGGGCAGCTGGTTGAAAGCCTTTACCAGATCGATGGTGCTGAAGATGCGCTTCCCAGCCAGGTGGTAGGCAAAGTCTTGAATGTGCCTAACTGGCCTTCTCTTGGCCAAGTGTAGCGGAGAAGACCATGAGCTCTGTGAAGGTAGTGCTGTACCATTCTGCAACATCTCCTTAAACTGCTTCTTGGCGATAGCAAGTCGTTCAGGATCCAAACGACGAGGGTGGCTGGATACAGGTGGTCCCGGAGTAGTCCTGATGTGGTTGACGGTATTGTGTCTTATAACCCTGTCTTTACCAGCTGGACGAGTTATATTGGGAAACTCACGAAGCAACTGGTGGTAAGCAGAGTCGTCGTAAACGGTACGTACTGACGCAATGTTGTCGTTGCTAGGTTGATGCGGGGAGGACACAGAAAGAGATGTGAGTCCATCTACCAGTCTCTGGTTACGGCAGTCGACAAGCAAGTTATAAAAACTTGAAAAGTCGACTCCGATAATAGCTCTTGTGACGTCAGCAATAGTGAACCGCCATTCGAATGCACGACGAAGTCCGAGATCGAGCTTGAGATTGACGAATCCATAGGTGGAAATTATCGTACCATTTGCAGCAAATAGCTCGTAGGTTGACATGGTGTTAGCAGGCGCTCGAACAGCTGATCTTGGGAAGACACACAAGTCAGACCCGGTATCAATGAGGTACTGTACCTTGGACTTCCGATCAGTTATGAAGAGTCGGCCTTGTTGTTGGTAGCAGCCGCTGACGGCCTCTAGTGACTGCTTTTGGCGTTTCCCGAATGGAAAGTGCACTGTGATTTGCATTTTCTAGCTTTAGAGCCAAAGGAAAAACGGTACCAGCAATAGGGATGACCGTCGGGGCGTTCTCGGGATCGTGAGCGATGACGTGAATGGCTGCGATGGCGATGCTGTGAACGAGAACGTGGCGAGAATCTGCTACTGTGCGTTAACCTCTCCAAGCGTTTAGTCAGAGCCTCAACCTTCAATTCCAGGGAGCTGGGTGAAGCGGCAGCTGCAGCACTAGCAACCTGTGGTTGTTTAATGTCGTTGACTCGGTCTGCCAGATCCGCTACCTCCTCTAAATCCTGTTTTCGCTGTGACGCAACAATAGTCTGAACGTGTGGTGGCAGCCTACTAGACCAGAGCGTGAGCAAAACATCGTTAGGAATATCAGGTCCTGCCAGACTTTTTAAATGCCGGAGAAATTGACTGGGCGTCCTATCACCTAACTCTTCGTGCTGGAGCAAACGCAAGATTTTTTTCTCGCGCGATTGTGAAATCCTTTTAATTAATTCACACTTCAGTTTTTCATATTTATTACTGGCCGGTGGATCTACAATAATATCTTTAACGATTCTGGCATGCTCTTGATCCAGCTGGCTTGTTATAAAATTAAATTTAGTAGCATCACTACTTACGCCAGATATCGTGAATTGCGATTCCACCTGCGCAAACCATACTTCAGGTTCCTCAGGCCAAAATGGTGGAATGCGTACGCCCACTCGATAAACTTCGCCCGAGTTAATGTGTCCGCAGGCCATTCCGCCAGCCGCGGTAACTTGTTCGCCCGCCATCTTGTCGGTTGCGCCCGCTTCGTCCTGCATGTCCTTGAGTATCGTCGGAAGGTCACCACTGTAGGTTTGGAGGCAAATATCCTATCGAATATTTACCCTACCTAACTGTTGATCTGTCTGTTTATACTTATGTTCGGAAATAAATTTGTCGGTCAGTAAGTCTGTTGATATTAGTTTCCTACGGCTTACGTAAAACCACAAAATACTCCGCTATCGGGATTCGAACCCGATATGTAAGCAATAATAAGGAGAATAGGTATTTAATGCGTGAAGCGCTTAACAACAAAGGCACAGAAATGCTAATGTATTTGACGTCTACGTTGGCTGATAGTTCAAAAATATCATTCTTGTATCAAGAAGAAGGTGGATTATGATGTATCTTCTTCTAGATACAAGAATCTAATCAACGATTAACGAAAGTTAATGAAAAAGCGAATATAGCACTAAATGCAATATCTGTAGGTTTGATTTAGTGCGGAAACTATAATAACCTCTCCCTCAGGTAAGTGATATAATAGTTGGGACTTGGGTCAACATAAGACATTTTTCCAGGTGGCTGGACCAACCCTATGATATCTGACTGGTTCGCGGACTACGCTCGCGCGTCGTACTCCCTCTTCGCTGACCGGGTCAAGACCTGGTTGACCATCAACGAGCCCCTGGTCGTCTGCGATGCGGTCTATCACACGGGGCTGTACGCTCCCGGAATATTCAGCCCGGGGATCGGCAGCTACATGTGCATCAAGAACATTATGGTCGCCCACGCTAGGGCTTGGCGAATATACGATGAGGAGTTTAAGCCAAAGTATCATGGTATGAAAACTTTGGCCTCTCAATTCTTTGTAAATACTCGATTGAAATCATCATAAAATTCTTCGATATGGAAAATTTATAGGCAAATTGAATACGAAAGTGTGTCTATCTGTCTGTCTGGCGTAAATTCATTTTGATGAAGTAATGAAGATAATTTAGAAAAGGACGCATTGAGGCAGATGATGTATTAACTTTTTTACGACACGCAGGTAAAGTGGCGATCTGCAACCATCACCTATGGGTCGAGCCGGCTGATAGTTCAATGCAGGAGGAAACTGAATTGGCCAGAGAGCTTATGGTGAGTGTGCTCAGCTAGGACCCACTGTTTTTGGTTTATTTCATAATTAATCATTCGATCGCGGATTCTTGGAAATGCTATTGCATTCTATTGTTGTCGCGTTCGCGCGTTCACTGCGATATTAAGGGGCCTGAAGGATTAAGAGAAAATGATAAAAAGAATCAAAGTTCAAAACTAACCGCCGTACTCAGCTCAATTAATTATGAATAAGCTTCAATTTAATGAAGAGTTTGACAGATCATGCTTGGGGCTTAAATATCAAACTTTTAAATTAGGTAATTACATATTACATTTAAGTAGTTCCACTCTGAGTGCGGTGCCAGAGTAAGTTATTTAAATTAATGAAATCCCATCGTACCCGCAACTCTGCCCTAAGCGATGAGTAGAGCACCATAGGGCGTTCCGTCCGGAGATTCCGTAATTGACCGTATTTAAAACCTTATAAACTCATAATCTGAAAGCTACAAAGTTTTAATAAAAATACAGCAATAATCTTCAGTATATCAACATTCCTTTTGTCGTTTTAAATTTTCTATTTTTGTTTCTTATACTCATGATATCAGCTTCCAAAGTAATACCAATTTGTTAAAATTCAAGCATATATTCAGCATCTCCTTAGGATTTACAAATTACTTTTATTTGAAACTCACGCCAATGGATCGACAATATCATAAACTACATATTCGCCGTTTTAAATTTTTTTAGGACAATTTTGAACCGAGATAAGTAAAAATAATAGGGTTTTGGCGCGATCTCGGCAACGCGGCAAATGTATGGCCAAGGTCGTTTGCTCGGGGGACGATCTTAAGTAGGTAGACTACGCAGGAGTCCCACATACCCCGCCCGATATCCCCAATTTGCCGCGGACGCGTAAAGCATTTTCCCATGTTAAAAAAAAAGACGGGTTGCACTCCTTTTTTTAACGTTGTGCATTTTTTTACCCATTTTTTATGAAAATCGATTTTTTTAATTAATCGAAACCCCTTACAATCGATTAAAAATATCGACAATCGAAAAAAAACAATCGATTGTTCGATTAATCGATTTTGATGTTACAACACTATTCTCCAACCATCTTACGGTTTTTCGATCAGCACGAGCATCTGACGCGAGTTTCACAGTTTTTACCCATCCCACAAAAGTGCTCAACGCCGCTAAAGAAGTTTTCACTTCAAAAAGTGGTAGGTACTCGTAAAATGTTTGGCAATATGTTCATTTCCAGGTAGGTATGTACGCTCATCCCATATACTCTAAGAGGGGGGGCTGGCCGCCCACAGTGGAGCAGTACCTAGCCAACAAGAGCCTGAGCGAGGGCTACAAACAGTCCAGGCTGCCCGCCTTCACCCCGCAGGAGATAGAGCTAATTAAAGGTAAGGATTAAAGTCACGAGCAGATAATAAATATCATACATCAGTGTCTAAACAATGTAATGTATTTTAAATTACCGATGACACACCATGCCGAAATTACGTCGCGTTATATTATTATAATATGTCGCAGTCATCTGGTTTAATCTGCGATTCGATTGAATGACTAGCGTGTTCATTGAATGACTCCATTCATCTATTGTATTTTAAGTTTTAAGATGTGCAAATTGCAATACTGCCTATATTTGTATGAAGTAATTCAAGGATTTCAAAGAATCAAAGAATAAATTACGCTCGTTTGGCCTCATCCTGAGGATTCTTTGTGATCCTGAAACAGTAACACCATGATAACTTATTATCATTGACGTGTTCACGCAATCAAGAACACTAAAACACAAACCCCTAAATATCACAGAAATATATAATTAAACAATAACAATATACTTACTAACCTTGATTTTGTTGTTCGTATTCGGCCAGTTACACCTCAAATTTTTCTTTAAGGGTAGCCAGCAGCGGAATAATAATCGTGAAATCCATTTGTCACACTATTTTATAATCAATAAAGCACTTTAAGAAAACTCAATCGGAAAAATATCAACACAGTGTTCTTTGCGCAAGTTGTTTGAGGCCATTTTGGTATTGGCGACTACTAGCGCCGCAGTGGAAAAAAATGAACTAAATTATTTAATAGCCTGACTGATTTTATGTCCGCACTTTTCAAAGGGCTATTTTACAATCCGCGAACTAGTTGGACGTTGGATGACGATTGTTCAATCGACGTACGGCCGAGTCATTCAATTGAATGGAGTCATTCAATGAACACGCTAGTCGTTCAATCGAATCGCAGATTAAACCAGATGACTGCGACATATACATATAATGCGTTTGAAATTGCTGACGTAGGTAATCATGCCGAACTTCAGCCGCGTATTTTCGGCCTAGTACATGTTTAGACACTTAGAGCAACTTTTTATTTTATTCACAACAACTACTCATTCCTGTCCTTGAAATAAAACTTGCTTATCAGAGCAAGTCTTAAGTGCGTCCAAAAGATATAGTTGCGTACACACTTGCGCACTATTTAAAATTACTCCTGCGTAACTGGGCTAGTTTCAATCGACCGCCATCACCGAAACCAGTGTGGGAGGTTATTATTACTATACTAGCGCCTACTATAATATCATTACAAAATATACTAATTATCAGAAAAGTTGATTCCCAAGCAGATGGTGGGCCTACGTATTTGTTTGCTTTATGTCAAATCCAGCCAACAGATCTCGACTAGAGAGTACTACGATAACATGGCGCGCCCCTCCAAAATTCAAAACGTTTGAAGTGCGTTGTCTTGCGCGGTCGGTTAGATATGATTAGTTGACCAACAAATCTTGGTAATAACTAGTGACATTGAGTGAAATATTAGGATCAATGTTAATTGTGATCCGTCGGCTGGGTTTGACGTAACGCGACCAAACTACGTATGCCCCCCCAATCTGCCTAGGAAACAACTTCTCTGATAGTACAAATAAATATTTTATTTTACAGGGACCCACGACTTCTACGGTTTTAACTACTACACGTCGCGGCTGGTGGCCAAGCCCGCGCCGGGGGAGGAGATCAAGCCCTGGCCGATGTCGGGCTGCCCGGAGCTCAACGTGACCTTCCGAGTTGAACCCGACTGGTTTCCGTCTTCTGTTTGGTGGCTTAATGTACGTTGTATGCAAATAGCTTAGCTGAAGACGTGTGAAAGAAATGCTTGTTATGATTAACTGACAAGTGCCTGCGGTAACCGCTGGAGCCTGGACCCAATTCCCATCCCAAAGCGAGGATCAATAATTGTGAGGGTATATAACCAAAGTGTGCCGATATTACAAAACCGACGCTCAGTAATGGTACTAATTTTCCACTCCATAGACTAATAATGCAAGTGTGTCTACCTGCTAACTCTTCACGTCACCCAAACCGCTGAAACGATTTTGCTGAAACTTGGCATTGAGATACTTTTAGTTCCGCCCCCGTATCACGTATCTTGCGACTTGCGAGAGCATAATTTAGCTAGATATTATTAATAATAGGGATGATGACAAGGTCAAAGATTAGCGAATTTTATTGATAAAATAAAGAAAGCACGATAAAAAATAAGCGTTACCAAAATTTCAGCTCGATAGCATTTGTATTTTTTTTTGTTAGGCGCCTTCAAAGTTGGATAATCAAGTCGATTTTTTTTTCAATTAAATTTCTTAATATTTGTATACCATTCGATAAATTATGCAATTAAAAGCAACTTTTGGTATGAAACCACTTTCATAAACACAATATTTAATATACCTATCGAACAAAGTTCTCTCCCGATCCGTACAAACTAAGAAAGACTAACGTCAGTATTTCGTAGCATTTTGTATGGAGCGTTTCGGGCAGGTCTATTTTATGAGATGTTTGAATTGTTCATATCTTGGTGAATTTTTAAGCTATGAGAGTCATTCTTTCAGCAATGTTTCTATTTTTTAAGGGTCTTTCAATTGCCAATAAGAAAAAAAATTAATCATCAAGCCTATTAGATATAGAATAGAGCTATTGCGCGATAATTGCTCTTAAATAAGCCAAAACAATACGATTGCAATCAATCGCTTACATGACACCATTGTTTTTGACAACCAGCCTGTCCAGCAATCGATCGCGCGATTATTGCTAGTGGATTGTTGATCACTATTTTTACGTAAATTTTTATTCCGGAAAAATATACATTTCCCGCGCGATATTTTGGCGCAACGGAGCTACCTATAATCCCATAAAAAGTAATCTTAACTAGTCCAATACCATGTTTATTCCTCCAGGTATATCCCCCCGGTCTCCGTCGTCAGCTCAAGTGGTTCAAGGACCAGTACGGCGACGTGGAGATCCTGATCACGGAGAACGGCTACGCGGCGCTCGAGACCGGCTTCCGGGATGAGGAGAGAGTGGACTACTACAGACGGCATCTGGACCAGGTACGCATGAGGGTTTTAGCAGGTGGTTAGTGGTTTGTCATAAGTTGTAGGCATTGCCGGTTTTAGCACTACCAGCGCTCTCGGCAAGATTAATTTCTTCGGTGCCCAGGGTGTTAGTAGTGCTAAAATTGTTTTTTATTTGCCTTCGGCGCCCCTTTTCATCCGGTGTCCTGGGCGGTAGTCTGGCGTCGCCCTCCTCTACTGGTGGTAATTGTGTTGCTGGCTTTTGATCGCGGCTGCACCTTTTTTTTCCGGAGGGGGGAAATGCATTACGCATACCACCCAGGCGCAGGGGGCGACCCGAGCGGTGATGTGGGACTCCCGTAGCTAATGAGACCACGGTATACCCACTAAAACCCCCCCCATCTTCCGCCACGCCGCCTTTTGACGGGGCCACAGGAACGATACACACATCTGCGACCCCGCCAGCGGCCCGAAGACTCCACGATGGGCGCACAACACGTGCGCCCTCCTCCTCGGCCCCCACCAGGGCTGTAGCAGACGCCCCCCGAGTCTGCTACTTGGAGGCCATGTGGCAGATCAGGTCTGTGGCTCTGCCACCGACCACACCTCGGCCTCAGAGGATAGGGCAAGCGGCGCACCGTAATACCTACTTGCCTTTTCCTCTGCGGCCCCACCTCGGTGCGCATCCGCAGCGGACTCCTCCAGTCCGCTGGGAGCGCCCTCCTCGGGCCAGGCGGCGACACCGGCCGGCCCTGGTTGCCTCTTTGCTTCACCGCGGTTGTCCAAGCCGCGGTTACTAGAGCCCCACCGCCACGACAAGGCGAGCAACCATCGGGGGGATCGCGGCTGCACCTGCATAAAAGTATTGAGTACTTTCCAGTATAGGACTACTTTATCATATCAATTGTATAATTTAATACAGAGTCACTACTGAAACTACTCAAGATGGTGAAACTCTTTGATGATGAAAATTCACAACCGATTCATTCTCATTTCCCACGGAGTTTTACATTTTTAATAGTAGTAGAAGTCATTCATATAATGCCGTAAACACGAAGAATTACAGTAAGTAATTAATTAAAGGGCATTTTCTTACATCATAAGTTTAACTATATAATAACATGAAGTATTCGAATATTTCAGCTTTTGTTGTCGATCCACGATGACAATGTGAACATCACCGGCTACACCGCCTGGAGCCTCATGGACAACTACGAGTGGTACTGCGGATACACGTAAGTTGCTTTATTCGAAACGTCTCAAAGACAATATTGTGTCTCTTAAGCTTCCGAGCTCTTTTCTATCTTTTAAGCTTCATCCATAAAATGAGCCTTAAACCGGTGTCATAATATAAATAAAAAAAAAAAAAATAAAATAAAATAAAATACGTTTATTTCAGGC
Source organism: Polyommatus icarus (assembly GCA_937595015.1). Lineage (NCBI taxonomy): Eukaryota > Metazoa > Arthropoda > Insecta > Lepidoptera > Lycaenidae > Polyommatus > Polyommatus icarus. The sequence goes on from OW569321.1 coordinate 25,443,008, forward strand.
TTTTCTACCCATATTAAATTACTAAATAATAAACCTAAAAAAAACTAAGTTAATAATAGATAACAAAAAAATTATAAAATTAGTTTAAATACTTGCCACCTTCTGGCGCTCCGGACACATGCACATGTGTATGGATCCAGTGCCCCAGAAGGGGGCTGTCCAGCTTGACGCTGAGCACTTTCAGGATGCTGTTGGGGCTGCTCCGCGTGCGGAACATCAGCGATGCTATGCGACGTCGCAGTACGGTGTGAAAACCGTCTGTACGCGCGTGCGCAAACATCGCTGATGCACTACACCAGCGAGGGAGCCCCACCAACACCCTGAAAGCATTATTGTATTGTACTCGGAGAGCGTTGATGGCCCGCTGCGTATAGCTGACCCACAGATTGCAGGTGTAGAGTGTTTGACAGAATGCTTTAAATAGTGTAATTTTAACATCTATACTACACCTTGCGAATCTGCGCGCCAACATATTACAGCGGACCGCCATCGCTCTCCTCTCCCTTTCAATGTCTCCATCGTCTTTTAAATCCTCAGTGACCACATGACCGAGATATTTAAATTCTTTTACTCTTCGGAGCGCAACACCATTGAGAAGCACTGGTGCTACATCTCCGATTTTACGAGCCCTTGAATTAAATATCAAGAGCTCGCTTTTTTTTACATTATATGTAAGACCGTGCGACCTGGCATAACTTTCACACACACTGACCATTTTTCTGAGGGCGGCTATTGATGGGCTGAGCAACACCATATCATCGGCGTAACTGATGCTGTTAATACAGAGACCATCAATAAAACAGCCTACTCTGGTGTCGCTCAGCTCAGCAATCAGCCTGTCCGTGTACAGGTTGAAGAGAGAAGGAGACGTTATCCCCCCTTGTCTCACTCCACACTCCAACCTGTATTCGTCGGAGAGTTCTCGGAGCCATTTGACCTGGTTAGTTTGGTGGCCATATAGCCAGCCAGAGACAGGAATTTCGAGGTTTGTCGCACTACCTTCCCAGTTACCCGAGGGTTCCTATGACAAAGGCATTTTGAAATGTTCATTGCCAAAAGTTCAAGCTACTCGAAGCTGAGGGGCCTGCCACCGATAGTAGCCTATGTAGAGGCCTCCACTCCGATAGTAGAATATGTAGAGGCTCTCCTTCTTTATCTTATCTTACTCGTATCATCTGAAATAACGTGATCATGCTTTATCGTTGTCTACGGTCAGAGCTCCCAGTAATGACTAACAAAACCCTTCATCTTACATTCAGTACTATAACTTAGTTCTTATTTTCCAGTACCAAGTTCGGCCTGTACGCGGTGGACTTCTCATCCCCGCGGCGCACGCGCACGCCGCGCCTGTCCGCACACTACTACAGAACTGTCATACAACACAACTCTCTCAACTTCACACACTACCACACCGCCCAGAGTCGGGGAGCCATCTGTGATACTAGCGTATTGACTGTGATCACGATGATCAGCTTATGGATTATTAACAGAGTATGAGATTATTGCAATGTTGTTGTTTCTTGGTAATATAAAGAAATGTCTGATTATTCGATGTTTCCTTAATGATAAATCTCTACATTCTAAGTCGGTCCCGTCTTCAATCGTCAAAGGTACTCATATGTCATAGGGGAGAAAAGCTAACTCTTTTGAAGTCATCTACTTTATTCACTATATAGCATGGCATGGGGAGAATGGTAAATTAATATTTGAAACATGCACTTTTTGTGTTGTTGTTGGATTCCGCTGTCGATCCTGGCGACACAGGAGATACAGCGCGGCGGTGGGAATGTGTGGAGGGGCCAAAGCCCGATAAAAAAAACATGCACTTTTTTGTAAAAGTTTATAATATACTAGCTGTCCCGGCAAACGTTTCTTGGCCATATTAAGTATATAAAGTATTTTTTTATTAATTTGATCGCAGCGCTAACTGTCGGGAAAGACTAAAATTAAAATTCGAATTCGAATATTATTTAAAATTTGACACTGCGATGGTAGCGCCGTCTGTCGGATCCAATGTAAAACATTCCAAAATCAACAACTACTAATAAATTGAACACACAGAAAAAATTTCATCAAAATCGGTCCAGTCGTTTGAGAGAAGTTCAGTGACATACACACTCACAGAAGAATTATATATTTTAAGATTTAGCAAATAAGAATAAGTTTCTTATAGCACATCATCTGACATAAGTTTTGAGGTACAGCTTGCTCTACCGGAATGCTTCCAAAAGTATATTCAGAGAAGTTGATTCCTAGGCCGATGGCGGTCGACCTAAATAATTTGATCGTGTAAGGCCCTGTCCACATCTCTACGTCACGACGTCGTCAACGTGGAACGGTGCGGTAACGTGGCACGGTACGTTGACGTGTCGTGCAAATTTACGTTAACGTAACGTAAAATTCACATCACGATATAGCAACATTGTACGTCGCCATGCTTTTTTTAAACTGCTACATTCTTCACTACTGATCTAGATGTGGACCAGTGGACCATACAATAAGTATTCTGCTTTTGCTATAGTTAAAAACGGAGAAAGAGTAGAAAAAAGGCGTGCATTTTTACGTTACGTGGAGATGTGGATAGGCCCTTACGTCAAACTAGCCGTCAGATCACGACTAATGTTGAATTGACATACCCCGAGTCCCCACTCCCCGACCAAATGACGTAGGTCCGTAACTGTCTAGAATCAATTTCTTCGATAGTACATACAGTTGTATAAATACTCTGTAAATAAATTATTCAGCGTTTGAGGTACTATAGACTAGACCTGAAAGCATACGTCCTAACTCCTACATCTAAATCTACTATATTATATCTATGTCCTTACATAAATAAATTTAATATTAACACAATATACTTGATTAGTTTTATTAATTACCTTCTTAATTGCTCGATAATTTATTTTATTAACAACATAATATGATACAACTTACGACAGTCAATAAACCAGTAATAATAAAAATGATTAAATAAGTACTTGGCATTGCCTGTTGACATTGCGTACTCAGAAATTACTGACGAGCCGACCGCAAAACAGGTCTGGTTAAAACACATTTCTGCGTTCTGCTTTACTCAAGTTTAAAGATTGTTGCTATCTTCTTATATAGGGTTCACTGGGAAAGTAGCTAATTTTTTTTATTATTATTTGTTTTGAAGTTACTCTTTCAGCGCTGCTACTTTCACAGCGAACTCTGTATAGGGCAGTAGAGCTATCTATCTAAACTAGTATCACCTAGTTTTGTTACGAGTTACGACCTGCGAAGAAATAGAGGAAAATGTGGAAAAAACGGGGGGATATTATTTGAAAGGGATTATTGGAACGCGGTAATCTCATAAATTACTGGTCCGATTTGAAAAAATCTTTCAGTGTTAGATATCCCATTTATCTAGAAAGGCTATAGGCTATATTATATCACGCTAAGACTAATAGGAGCGAAGAAATAGAGGAATATTGCCGCGTGGAACATCTCAATATAATAAAATAAAATCGTAGGAAGGTCAATTTTCAGTACATTGAATATTTTTGTACAATAATACTTGGGACGTGATCTAATATGCTAACGCGGACGAAGTCGCTGGGAACAGCTAGTATTATAATATTTCAACTAGCTGTCCCGGCAAACGTTGCTTTGCCCTAATATATTATGTATTTGCCATATTATTTTATTGACGTGACTAAATAATTTATGTTACCATGGCAACGTCGATCGCTATTACGTCGCACAAACAATGGTCGCCGTCAGTCTCAGGTTGTAATAATTTACTATTATTTATTCAACAAATGCACCTATCAATATATTATAAAGTACCCAGTAGCCGTTACTTACTCAATCCAGTCGAAAAGTATCGACATCTGTTGGAATCTTTTTGAGTTAACAGATAATTGTGACTGTCAATTAATTATAGACAAATAATTTGCAATAAAATAAAATTGCGACTATTATTAAATATCTAAGCTATCCTATCTCTCAAGTTGGAAAAAAGCACACATTTTAAAAAAAGAGGGGTTGCACTCCGGGAGTGCCGGCAGAATTGAAAACTTGATTATTAACGTTGTGCATTTTTTTAAACCCATTTTTTTATGAAAATTGATTTAAAAAAACGATCGAACCCTTACAATCGATTAAAAAATATCGACAATCGAAAAAAAAGCTGCTGTCAGACAGACTGTCAGACACTTCTCGCGACAGTTGTCTTGCAGGTGGAAACACGGCCTTAATCAGCGCGTCTGCTAAAGAACTCATTTCCCCGACTGTACATTTCTGCTAAACAACTCATTTCCCCGACTGTACATTTCTGCTTAGCACAATTTTCCCCGATTGTACATTTCTGCTAAACAATTCATTTCCCCGACTGTACATTTCTGCTTAGCACAATTTTCCCCGACTGTACATTTCTGCTAAACAACTCATTTCCCCGACTGTACATTTCGTTCGAGTTCGAGTTCGAGTTCGACAAACACTACTCTCCAACCGTCTTACGCTTTTTCTATGGTTTTTCGATCAACACGAAAATCTGACGCGAGTTTCACAGTTTTTACCCATCCCACAAAAGTGCTCAACGCCGCTAAAGAAGTTTTCATTTAAAAAAACATCAAAATCGGTTAAGTAGTTTAGGAATCCATCGCGGACAAACATCGTGACAGGAGATTTATATATATTTCAATTATTATAATATTACTCTAAGCGAAATTGTGGTAAATGCTTGCAGCTATCTAAGCGATGCTGAAATTTCCAAGCTTTTATGTTTAAAGGTTCAGAAGTTCTGTTCATGTGCCTTTGGATCCAGAGACACCTTCATATGAAATTTCACTTGTTTGTAACATAATATGCTTGAGTTACTAGAAACAACCTCTTAACCACCATTTGTGTTTTTATCAATAATTTCCCTCGATTGCTCGATCCCATCATGACGTCGCGTTGGTAATAATTGTACCAAATTCGGATTATACCCTAGTAGCGACCCACCCCGGCATCGCACGGGTATAAAATGTATATTTTATACCCGTGCGATGCCGGGGTGAAAAAATGATTAAAATCGATTCAGCAGTTTTGATTTATGTTCATTAATATTACTACCCGTGACCCGCATTGGCCGGTACCACCGTAAAAGCTTACGTCTCGCAATTTTTAAATATACCCTATACAAGAACAAAATAATTTTCGAAACCTGTCCACAAACTGAAAAACACTAATAATACTAATAATAGGAGTCATAATGCGATGTTGCAAGATGTAAGGGTAGAGACGATGATGATGATTAATATAAAGTACCATTAGCATAAATGCCTTCAATTCTAAAAACAACGTCGAAACCCCCAAACATGTATCTATAAGGAGACCGGAGATCTGATCACCACCTTCGAACCATGATATATCTTGGTGCAAAATCTGACTTTTTGGTAATATTTACTTGGAATACTTCATTATTTATCCAAAATCACTATAAGTTTCCATTTGAAATAATTCGGATTATGAATCAAAATCACAATATCATCCAGATAAATGGAGTTTTGGTAAAAATAGCGAAGAATTGCCTCGATTACTCATGGATCCCATCATCAAGTTACCTTTTTTATGAACATTGTACCAAAGAACAAAGGCCATTCGTCTAACATGCTTGGACTATAAAAATCTTATAAAACGTAACTTGATGAAACATCTGTAATTTCAATTGCCTATATAAATGTAACATAGCACGGCATTCAATATATTTTTAAAAGCTGGGAGTTTCAAGTAATTGTGTATTAAGTTTTTGAATTTTGAGGTTATAAAGATAGTTAATAATAAGCTGTACTATCATTTTGAGTTATGGTTTTAGTTTAAATTATATGAAACACACGTCAGAGTTTTTAAAAATAAAAGTAGGAGGCAAACGAGCAAACAGGTCACCTGATAGAAAGCAACTACCGTCACTCATGGACACTCGCAAAATCGGAATACGCTCTGTTCTCGAAATCCTCAAGAAGAGAGCGTATTTAAGCAGGTTGTATGGGTCCCTTGGAATGACAGAATATGCGTTCAATATAAAAAAAAACATTATCCTGCGTTAAAAACACAAATTCAATATTCATATTTTTAGAGCCGATTATCTTTGTTTTCCCAGCTTCTAAAAATCAACTGTTTTTATTTAATTATAGCATTTTACCTTAACTACATTTTAGTTATAGTTCCACCTAGGTAACAAGAACCTTGTTTTTTTAGTCCATTTTGGCCATTGTTCTTTGGGTTAAACCTGATACAATAGCGAAAAAATCTTGAAAATCGGTCCATAAACGGCGAAGTGTCGTTGAACATACAAAAAAAAATAAAAAAATATATAAACAGACGAACATAATATAACCTCCTCCTTTTTGGAAGTCGGTTAAAAATAGCTTAAAATATACAATCCGCCGTGGAAGAGGTGCACTTTAACTGTCGCTGTAGCAGTAAGTATGACAGATTTGAAGATAGGTAAATCTGATATATTATGAATACTTATTGAAATGGCTATTACCTCATCTAATTCTTATAGTATTTTAAGATAACTTTCTTTATAAACTTTTTCAAATCAAATGAATCCTTAGAAACATCAATTCTACCCCACATTATAAACGTCAACAATGTTATCGTTGTGTGTTAGGGAAGGTAAAATCGGGAGGTGGCAACGCTGAGTTTTTACCATAAAGGTAATATACCTATCGGAATAGAGAAACAATCCCGAGCTGTCAAGCTTAACCAAAATTTGATTTACATCTGTGTATACAATTATGTTTACGTGTGCGTGTCAGTGATGTACAAACATCTTGTAATTCGACAAAATATCGATCATGGAATAATAATTGTAAGATTGTAAACATAATAAAATGGGATAAAATAAAACTGCATAGATATATAATAAAATTGTAATTTTGAAGTAAAATGTGACTTTTCTTCAAAATGCTTGCTGCATGAATTTTTCTTCGGAGTCCAGTTTGGATGGTTAATTATTTTAAGCCATGAATTTCTGGTATCCAGGTCAGGAGGAAATCTGAAAAATTGGCCAAGTGTGAGTCGGACTCGCGCATGAAGGGTGACCGGTTTCACCCTGGCATTTTCTAAAACCCGGCACGATACGACACGACATGTCATGACACGATTCGACACGACAGGTTACGTAACGTCACATCAGTACACGATACGACACGATTTCACTAGACCCTATTAATTTTCATTTCACTCTCAATGAGCCCTTTTATTTGATGCCCATCTCGCAGAAGTGCTTTCAACTATTCCCCTATCTTGGATGAGCAGCCATATTAGATGTAGAATGACATTACATCTGTGGAAATTTCAGAAGTCTATTACTAATAATATAATAATAATATCTATGGACGCTTCACGCCACGTTAGTCTGGCCCCGTGCTAAGTACCTAAAGGACTTGTGTTACAGGTACCAGACAACGGAAATATATTTAATACTTTTATTTATACTATACATATAATTATTTAAGATTTTTATTATATCATACACATATTTAATACACATCCAGACCCGGGAACATTGAAAACTTTTTGTTCCGTCGGCGGGGTTCGAACCCGCGACCCCCGGCTCGAGCGTCCAACGCGCTTACCACTGAGCCACAGAGGTCGTCAAGGGATTACTATAGCGGTTCTTGTTATACAGCCTGGAGACTGACAGACGGACGGACGGATGGACAGACGGACAGGCAACGAAGTCTTAGTAGTAGAGCGGGACCCCACTACTAGGACTTTTTACCCTTTGGGTGCGGACTGCGGAACCTTTAAAACGATAAATTATGTACGATAGTATATTAATATACTAAACTACGGATGAGTATGTTATCATTTCAACATTCCTAGATAATTAGTATATTAGTATACTTAACTAAAAATATTTTCATATCGATACAACTTATCGATAACTTGATGCAGCCCTAGTGTAAAATAGATGAAAATTGTTTACACAAAATATCCTTAAATTGTGCACCATGGCTAGTCAAGTTATGTTTTCCATATAAATAAACTTAAACAGAACTGAATTTGATAAATCAATACCAATAACTCGTAGGGAATTGGCAAAAATAAACTTAAAACTAGATCCTGTCGATGTAGAATAATTCACCTGTGAAATGAATATTTGTCCGGGTTTTTTCGATGTGTGGATCCAGAATCATTCCACAAACATTTAACCATGTTTCTAGAGCAGTATTTCTAAAAATTATTCATTATTTAACTTAAAATCACAATTTTCTATGAGCCCAAATTGACAACGAGCGGCCCAGGGGCAGACAGACTGTCAAACAGATGAAAAAAAAGCTATGCAACCTCAAATCACGCTTCTCTTTCTACCACGCAGTGTTACTGATAGTGACATCTCGCTTGCTCAGGCCTTTGTTTCTCTATTCCGATAGGTATATTAACTTTATGGTTTTTACACATTATTCTATGGAAAATCTCGTTATATCCGCCATTTCTCGACAGTTCACATTTGAAGTTTTTTTGTGACACAAATGTAAGTATTACTGTTTCACATAAAACTATCAATGCATCGTATGAGTAGTCAAAAGGGCCATGTTTGGGGCTATAATAAAAACTACATTGTGTATTATTTACAGAGATAAGTTTGATTTTCTCAACGCTATGATAGCCTCTACGCTATCATGTTGGTGCTCCAACGTCATATTTCTCAACGCTATGATAGCGTAGAGGAATAAATTCGCTACAATTTTGGTGCTCCAACGTCACAAGCAGCGTAGATATTCGCCTATTTTCTTTCTCTCGCATTTTTTTTTTTTGTCATATCAGCAAAAATTGACGGCCTCACCCAAATAGTATATTTAGTATTTTTAAAATAGCGAAACTAAAAACTTGACAATTATTTTGGTACTTACCTATACCCCAAATTCCATTCGTTGTCCATGAGCGACCACACAGTGTAAGCGAAGATGTTCGCGCCATCTTCCTCTATCGCCACCAGAAGCTGAAAAAAATATTATTTTTAACAAAAAAATTAAAACCGACTTCCAAGGTAAAAACAATAGTCATATGCACTAAAAAGCATTGAATAACTTTTACTCTTTAATAGTGCCTTTTTCAGAATTCGTCTAAATCTTAACTATTTCTATACGTATACTACAGTCTTCATTACTTTGAGGTCGGTACCAGCTAATTTAATCGTGAGTTTGTTAAGATTTAGACGAATTCTGAAAAAGGCAATATTAGAGTGGGTTGCACTAACTAACTTTAACTTTAACAGCTTTAACTTTTACTACAATGCAAAATGTCAAATGTTTGGTTAAAGTTAAAAATGGACACCATCAAGACGCCATATTTAACCATAACCATAGAGTTCGACAAGGTTTTAAATGCACGTGGCGTAAAAAGGAACTAACGCTGTCATCATACAAAAACGCCATTTTTGACAGTTCTCCTTTACCAGCAGCGCCCCCGCCCACGTTCATTTATAACCCTGTTGGACCAGCTGTCATCTGTAATTTCTCCGATCAAAGTTAAGCTTAAAGTTAAGGTTAAAGTTAAAGTTAAAGGACGCCATATTTAACTATAACCATAACTTTAACCTTTAACCCAACCTATAAGAGTAAAAGTTATTTAATAGTTTTTAGTGCATATTATTAAATTAAATACATACGGGTCAAATTGATAACCTCCTTGTTTGAAGTCGGTTAAAATAAATTAATAAACAAATGAACTTTATATCTTTATGGTTAACATCCCTGGGGTTACACGTTTCGTTTTGGTAATATTCCAAAAACGATAAACTCTCTTCGTTCGACCAGCCACTCATTTTGTGCATGACGTGCGTTCGTCGCGAGATCACAGCGGCTACACATAGGGTTGCCAGATGGCCGGGAAATCCGGGATTGTCCCGGAATTTAGCGTGTTGTCCCGTGTCCAGAAATTAGACCTTATTGTCCCGGAATCCGAAAACCTACTAGTTTTGTAACTAAATAAGTAATCTGAAATAATAAACCAACAACGAATTGAGTGAGGGCGGGTGGCGCGCGGCGCACGGAAGAGGAGTGCTTACTTCGCTCGCCCGCGCTCGCGCCTCGCCCCCTCTCTTACCCCTATCCGCGCTGTCTGGCTGGCTACTATGTGGTTAGTAGAATTGTCCCGGATTTGATAAGTTTCTATCTGGCAACCCTAGCTACACATGTTTTATGTGCTCCTACACTAATATAAAATGTTTACTAATGTTTGCTAACATTTTATAACATTTAAATCTGGTATTGGCTCACTGCATCGTCCTTTATAAAAGGTTTACTTACAAAAGGTAACACAATATGTTTTATTTTGTTATAATTTGTTTTGCTATAATTAGTTAACTTACGTTTACTAAACTTTATCTAACATGAAAACATTTTTAACATTTTTTAACATTTGTGATTAAATGTTTGCTAACAAATGTTTACTAACGTTACTAAACATTTACAAACTGCGGTGTGGGAGCACCATAAAAGGCTGTAATTATATGACAAGTACCATCGAGGAAATTGATTCCTATGCATTTGAGAGACCAACGTCATTTGGTCGATCATGTCAATTCAATGTTAATTGTGATCTGTCGGCTGAGTTTGATGTAATGCGACCAAACTACGTAGGTCCCCCATCTGCATAGGAATCAACTTCTCTGATAGTACATTAATGTCTAATGCGGGATGATATTTATCTTCGTATAATAAGGGATGGTTTGCCTTGGCAACCTGTAACGAAAAACATACCACTACTGTTTGTAATAAAATTGTATTGTTTTAAGCCTAAGTAACTGAGATTATCAATAAAGTTTATAGCATTAATATGTGACACTGAGGTACCTATAATGTGAGCAATGCCATATTGTTCATTCCAAGTCAACTGTGACAAATTAAAATCACCCAGCACTAAGTAATTATCCAGTGAGTGTGAATATAAATAGTGTGATAACCTCTCTTCAAAGTGAGATAAACAATCATATAATGAATCAGGTTCGGGTGCAATGTACTTATAGTAAAAATATTTGATAGTTAGCAGTCGAACCTATGATATACTTACGCATACTGAAGGTAGGACGGGGCAGAGGAAGACTCGTCGCACCATTCATTGCAGATCGACGCTCGCGGTTCACTACGTACACACAGCATAACTCCAGTCTCCACCACCTGTTTTTTTTACCTGAGCACACAAGGTCACGGTCACACCGAAAGATATCATATCTCTGATCGCATAGTTCAGTGTCAAAAATGTCATCCTGCAACCATGTTTCCGTTAACAGAAATATATCGTAGTCATGAGATAAAATGTTATTAAATAGGTCAACACACTTTGTTCTTAATCCCCGAACATTTTGATAATACAAGCTTAGATTATCATGGTATGATGTAGCCATTATTTTTATTTAAACCTACTGACTACTAAACAATTTATCAATCAATCAATCAAATATTCTTTATTGTGCACACAGTACAGACAAAACACAAACAAATATAAACAAGATATTATTACATAGGTGTCACAATGGCGGCCTTATTACTAGGTAGCAATCTCTTCCAGGCAACCACGAGCGAAGGTGAAATTGTAGTAGAGATTTAAAGCGTACCTACATGTGCAAACAAAAGAATAGAGATCTATATTGACAATTATATGAATAAATATACCTATAATATAATATATAATAATACTATACATATATACTAAATATATCATAAAATAATACTACATTTATATAAATAAGGGATAACGACATAGAACAACAGGGACATCCTAAAGAATTTTAAGTGTAAGTAAGGGAGAAGACCTAATGGCAGACACTTTAGGGAAACATGAAACATTCGAATGTTAAAAAATATATAATTTATGAAAATAAAGGATTGATAACTTCTTCCATGTCTTCAGTAACTCTTACAAAATAAAACTATTATAATTATTCTCTGACAAATCAATAAAAAAATATATTATTGGTCTTTTTGTAAACTTAGTCATAAGTACTAATAGATGACATCAGAATAAGCGAACAACACTAATAGTATACACCAATATGAAATAATAGTTGACATAGAACATTAAATTACATTTTACATTTTTCATATTATTAGGACTTTATTTGCCGTTTTTCAAAAGATTTCATTTACTTCATCATAGTAACTACATGCATCAGAAATATTATCCAGGTTGTCTCCAGATTCTATTCATTCTTCTTCCATGCTTAAACTATCTTTCCTTTTATTTTTATTTTTCATATTTTTTTCCTAGCAAATTTAATTTCAGTCTTTAGTCTCCATGCTTCTTTTGCCTCTTCTTTTTTCTTCTTTTTCTCAGCTCTCCTTTTTCTTCTTTTTACTGCTACAAAACTAAAGCATCGATTTTTAAATCAGTGCAAGGTCTAATATTAGACACCATGTCCATTTTTAGGTACAGTAGTTCTAAGTTCTTAGTTTGTTAATAGAATTATATTTTTAGAGAATAGTGATGATATTTGCAGTAGAATAAAGTACAAAATAACTTTAGTATGTATTGAAGAACTAAAAGATGAGATCCATGTCATCTATTAGGTTTTTTACATTTTCAAGAACTAATAGTAGACACCCTTTATATAGACGACCTCCGTGGCTCAATTGGTTGAGTATGTGGCAGCTCAAGCCGGGGGTCGCGGGTTCGAATCCCGCCAACGGAACAAAAAGTTTTTCAATGTTCCTGGGTCATGGATGTGTATTAAATATGTGTATGATATAATAAAAATCTTAAATATATGTATAGTATAAAAGTATTAAATATATTTCCGTTGTCTGGTACCTGTAACACAAGTCCTTCAGGTACTTAGCACGGGGCCAGACTGACGTGGTGTGGAGCGTCCATAGATATTATTATTATTATTATTATTATTATTATTATTAATCCAATGAAGTCAATAGAAATTACAAAAAATCTAATAAATGTATTCAAAACTTACGTGCAAAATTTTGCCTTCCTTAATCTATTTGCTAAGAAATTGCCGGGTGCGTGTTGACGCGGTCACATCATTTACGAAAACTGATCCCATTTTAAAATTTTGTTCCCGAAGGCATCCCTAATATATTTGTTCACATCAACAGATAGCATAAGAAGCTTATAAAATATACAGTGTTGAGAAATAATTAGAATAATTCTTATTTTTATGGCATTTTTGTCGTAAGTGTCATCTATTAGTTCAGTGTCTAGCATTAGCGCCTTTCCTTTAATTAAAAACATATTCAAGATTTTTTTTTACAAATATTTATGAATACATTACCCCGGCTTGAGCTACCAACAACCCACCAACTGAGCCACAGAGGTCGTCTTGTAATAATATAGTTTAAATATTTTATCTCAGTAAAAGTAATTTAAGCTTTGTAATGATTGAAACCAAAAAATTGAGGACAAGTTTTTAACCAAAATATTTCATGTATCATTTTGCTGTAACCCAAAATGTGGATGAAATATTTCTGCAAAACACTATAAGCCACCCGGCTTACAGTGTTTTGTAAAAATATTAAATGAGCTATTGTGATATAACAAAAATATATTTTTTTAAAACAATTTTGAAGCAGAGATTTGGGATGCAAATATTGTAGAAAAACCTGTCAAAAGGTACATCTATACTAATATTATAAATGCTTAAGTCTTTTTGTCTATCTGTTACCTCTTAACATCCAAACGGTTCAACCGATTTTTCTGAAATTTTGTATGAAAATACTTTAGTCTTGGGAATGGATATGGACATACCTACTTTTATCCCGAAAAATGTACGGTTCCAGCGCGAATGCAGGCATCATATTATAGTCCTTACTAAATATACATTAATCTTTTCAAGTCTTTCAATATTCAGAAGGAAAACAAAACGGTAAATGTCGACTCGATTTATAATGATGTGCGTCTATTAAATATTTCAGTCTAGCAGATTCAGCCTTTGCGTAAATTTTTTGTATAGAGGGTAGTTTGAAATCGTTGTTTGAATATTTTGGACTAAATAATATCAATGTTTGAAATATATTAATAAAATTTATATTTAACTATGAAAAAATATTCGAACTCATTAATGCTGATATAAAAAACTTTAAATAAAAACTTGTACATTTTTTTTTCAGACATTGGGTAGTTTACAGGGGTAAAAATATCGCAAAAAAACTTAATAAGAAATTAATAAGTATATAATATACTTACTGAAAAAAATTGGGTTCAAAAACATAAACCAATTAAGTTTTTGAACCCAATTTTTACCGTGATTACGCAATAAAGGGGTACTTTTTGGGGTTTATTATTTCAGTCTTATCCAAAAATTATATCATAAATATTAAACAAACTGTTTTAAATACAATGTAAATATGCAATTTTAAAGTTCAGAAATACAAAATGTGTTTTTCACGATTAAAGGGATGGTTGCCATAAGGGTTGAAAAATTAATTAAATAATCATAAAATATCATGAAAAAAATATTAAAACATATATTTTATCGAATTAAACCCAATTAGTTAAGCCAGAATGGTTAAATCTGCATTTTTTCTATTTTCAACAAAAGGGGTGGATTTCACCCCTAAAATAAAAAAGCGCAATATGAGCGTATGTCACTTTTAAAGTAGAGGGCTTAATGTTCTTAATCCCAAATTTTCATCCAAATCGATGGAGGTTCAACGAAATCGGAGGTTGCACCTGATTTTTGCCTTCATTTACTGTACTATTGAGCTGAAGACAGGATCCAAAGTTATAACAGTCAAAAAGAGTTGAACGCAAGCGAAGCTGCTTTCACTATGTGGAAAAAATCTATTATTCTTTCTAAATTCAAATTTAAATCGGCTTTCATTTTTAAATGTAAATTAAATGTGCAACACTGATTATTATTAATTACTTTTTAACAGGACTATATTTTATCACGAATTCAATATAGCGTGTGTGTAGGCACGAGGCTCCATATTAATAATTTATTGGAGTTTACTCCTTAAGAATCGATTTTCATATATAAGGCGCCCGGTATGAGAAAAATCCGAGGGGTAAAACCTACTAACAAGTAACGAAAATGTGTCACGTTTTTGGTGCGCACCTTTAGTGCGCAACTTTCTTATTTGGCTGTGAGTGTATTAAGACCATAAAGGTAATATCGGAACGGAACGGACCATCAGAATATAATATTATATAAAATAATATAATAATTATATAATTATATTATATTATTATATTATTTTATATATATATATATATAGTAGAGTAAACTCCAGTCGTGCGTCGGAGCTGACACACTTTTATTTTTATTTTAATTGGACTATTAGCTTTTATAATGATGCCAGAAATACATAATTTGTGAAAATTGCTACTATATAACTATCTACCTATTGCGGTTCTCGAGATCCAGCCTGGTGATTCCGGATGGACGACGGACAGACAACAAAGACCTAATAATAGGGTCCTGTTTTCATCCTTTGGGCAGGAAAACCTAAGAACGGAAAAGTAATATAATAATAATATAACAGTTTATTAAATAAAAGAAAACATTTTTATGTTTGTAACTTTGCAAGAACAGTATGAGTTTCGACTGCATATTTGTTTTAATGAAATTTTACTAATTAAATAAAAATAGTATTAACAACGTTAACAATGAAACAATAATTAAATTCGATTAAAATATAAACGTAATCAGTACTAAATAATATGTCTTCTGTGTCAGTACTGCGATATACACTCCTTACTCGCTCGATAATTATATCATAGGAGTTTTAAGTTATCACATGAAATAAGGTGTGCTCCTTTCCTGCGAGGAACGTCGAGACGCTTACACCAGTGCTGCTATGTATTCAACGGTAATGCTAAAAGTGACCACCTTCTAGTATTAAAGCTATATATAAATTTAATAATCGATGGACAACGTAACGTAAATACTTCTGAGTTAACTCAGAAGTATTTACGTTACGTTGTCCACCTAAAAAAATATAAAGAAGATAGAGAATGAGTACTAAGCTAAGTACATAAAAGTAATAACGTGACCTGAAAAGAAAAGAATGAAAAATCTTCAAAAAAGTAATGAAATCCCACCAAAACATGAAATGTAAAAGGAGCCAAGCAAAATATTGCAAAGTTTTAATACTTCTGTCGTAAAAAGTTTTCAGATCACATTCAAGCCAAGAATTCAACTTATTTTGTAATTTAAATCAACATTCAGTAAATGTATCAATAGATTGAACTGCAAACAAAAACATGAAATAATTTTTGCATCTATTATAATAATAGGTATGTGTTATCGTACAACCTACTTTTTATGGTCCAGTAGTTTTCAAGACGGATCATAATTTTGTGGAGATTAGAAACAGCTATTATATAATATCATGTTAACAGTGTTTAATTATATGTCTTCTAACTGTAGAAAGGGACAAGGGTATTGGTAGCATTATCTGTATCTATATCTATACTTATAAAATTACATGTCCTGACTGACTGACTGACTGACTGACTGACTGACTGATTCATCATCGCTGAACAAAAACTGTTAAAGTTACAGCCACGAAATTTGGTGAGTAGGGTTGTTTTATTAAGTAGACACCCACTAAGGAAGGAATTTTGAAAATTTTACCCCAAAGGGGGTGAAATAGGGGTTGAAAGTTTGAATGAAAGTCCGTCATTTCTTGAGTTAGAAACATGAAACTTCATTTTTGGGTTACTGATTAAAAATGAATGGATACGTATTTAAGCATTTTCGCAAATTCTACCGCCAAGGCGGTGAAATTGGAGTTGAAAATTTGAATGAAAGTCCGTTATTTCTTGAGTTAAAAACATGAAATTTTATGTTTGGGCTACTGATTAAAAATTATTGGATACGTGTTGAAGCGTTCTTGGAAATTCTACCCCCAAGGGGGTGAAATTGGGATTGAAAGTTTGAATGAAATTTCTTGAGTTAAGAACATGAAAGTTTATTGGCGTTTGCGTTTGACGTTTGCCTAAATAGGGTCCTGTTTTTACCCTTTGTATAAGGTAAGGAACCACAAAAAGGGGAAAACTGTCCATCTTTGTTATTATACTATGTTAACGCGGACGAAGTCGCGGGCAACAGCTAGTAATATATAAAACTCAAAGGTGACTGACTGACATGGTGATCTATCAACGCACAGCCCAAACCACTGGACGGATCGGGCTGAAATTTGGCATGCAGGTAGATGATATGACGTAGGTATCCGCTAAGATATTTTGATAAATTCCCACTTCAAGGGGTCCAAATAGGGGTGAAAGTTTGTATATAATAATAATTCTTAACGCGAGCGAAGCTGCGGGCAAAAGCTCGTCTTCTGATAAAATTTCTATAAACTTGGACGTATAAAAAAAGGCGGACGGAGTCTCACCATACACAAAACTATGTCGTTCATAGTCGGCCAGCTGGCTGTATGTACACGGTCCGCACACACACATTCTTGGCAGGCGTCAGAATGTGTGCGTGGCCGACTCTGAAGAAAAGTGAAGACACAGTTTTGTATATTATAATAAGACTCCGTCCGCCTTTTTTTTTTCTACGTTCATGACTATAAATGTTTAAAAATTGCTGCGGAACAAAATTGACATACGGTCTACTCAGTGTACTTATGATTGGGCACTGGAAATGTGGTTGCTATGGTCGTCACTCGTCCCTTAGAATAGACTATAGCACAGCTATTCTCAAAGTGTGCTCCGCGGAGCCCTGAGGGTAGTCTCATACAATTTATAAATTATTTTTAAAAATTTCAGCAGACTGGTGCATGGAGACAATTCATCCAACGACAAACTTTTTTTGGGAATCCGTCAAAAATGTCACTTCTTAAAAGGGTTCCGCCACCAAAAAAAATTGAGAACCACTGGTCTAACAGAACTTTAATTTTTTTTAACTAGTAATGGCCAGTTCGACTCTTTGAAACCCTATAACCCTGGGATGGACCATACCGATATTATGACAAACGTGCGACTAATTTCAATGCAACGAAGTTGCGTTCAGTAAAACTGGAAGCAAAAACCTACTTCAAGCAAATATAAAAAGTGGGGCGATGTAGATTGGGACTTTGGTTAGCACCTCGTCAATTATTTCTGCCGCCATATTATGATATTTTTCTGCATATCTATTATCTACCCATACTAATATTTCGTCGCAACGTTGCGGGCATCATTGGATGCGGTTAATATTATGTAGTTATATTAATTATTATCTATACTATGCAAACTATTTTGGTCGCGAGCTGTGATAATGTAACAGTTAATTACTAGTGTTACTTATGTGATAACGCGTCAGTCCACAAAATGAATCCAACGGGAGTCGCCTTGTTGCTGTAAGTTGACACATTTTCACCTAGTAGGTACCTAAAATCGAGGGCACTCCCACCTTAATTATTAGTGCCTAATAATTAATAAAAGCGGCCGAAGCAAGGCTGCAGTATCACAGGAATGATGTGACCCACTAAAATATAATATAAAATATTAATTAATATGGTTAACATTTAATGAACATGGTAATAATTCTGCGAACATTATTCGTGAGTAGGTAATAAAACAATGAAACGAAAAAAAAATTATTCCTGTTTTTTAAACCGTTTCCATCTTAAGGCCGTCCCCCGAGCAAACAACCTTGGCCATACGTTTGCCGCGTTGCCGAGAGCGCACCAAAACCCTTTTTTTTACTTACCTTAGTTCAAAATTGACCTAAAAAAAATTAAAACGGGATTCCCCGTTTTAATTTTTTTTTAGGTCAATTTATGATATTGTAGTTTATGATATTATTGTCGATCTATTGACGTGTGTTTCAAATAAAAGTAATTTGTAAATCCTAAGGAGATGCTGAATGTATGCTTGAATTTTAATAAATTGGTTTTACTTTGGAAGCTGATATCATGAGTATAATAAACAAAAATAGAAAATTTAAAACGGGGAAAGGAATGTCGATATACTGAAGATTATTGCTGTATTTTTATTATAACTTTGTATCTTTCAAATTATGAGTTTATAGGGCTTGAAATACGGTAAATTACGGTATCTTCAGAAGGAACGCCCTTAACGACGCTCTTGTAATTATAATTTAAAACAAAAAAAATTGTAAACCAAGTCACAAAAAAGTATTAAATATTATGTAAGTAATTGTAATTAAATATTAGTCCATTTTTTTAAATATTGTTTTAAAATATATAATATAGCTTTTTCAGAATTCTCCTAAATATGAGTAGGAGGTGGGAGTTGTGCGTGGGTGTGCGTGTGTGTGTGAGTATGTGTATGTGTGTGTGCGTGTCTGTGTGTGAGTATGTGAGTGAGTATATTGATTATTGACCATTACACCAAGTTCAAATTATATCGTATATAAAATGTCGAAAGACGTTTCGAAATCGGCAAACGGCAGAATAGTGACCAAAGACATCCGTCTCGATGAAAAGTCTACAAGAAATACCAATAATAGAGTCAATATAGCGTGATGAATGATGATGCATGGACCATGGTTGATGGTGTACCTAATCAAGGTGGTGATAATGATGATTGATGTATTTGACACAGCTCAGTGGCGCTTGTACTTCTTTAAACGACGCCGAAATCCCCAAACATGTACAGTGGCGGAGCAAGACCAAAATTTTATGTGGGCGAGATACATTTTGCGAGGCCCCAAAATTTGTGTCTCAAAACGCGTAAATTCCCCAAAAAAATCCTCGGGGTCCAAGAGGTGCGAGGCCCCATGGACCGCGAGGCCGTGGGCAGCCTCCCACGTCGCCCACGCCTTGCGCCGCCTCTGAACATGTAGGTACATATCTACAAGGTGTACCAAAACAAAGTGATAATACTTCAGGGTGTGTATGTGCTCCTTGTAGAGCGTTCACTGTGAAAGTAGCAGCACTGAAAGACCAAATTTTTTTGGTTCTGTTTGGGCAAGCGCCCTAGCGTCACAAACTCACAAGTTACTCATACAAAAGTGAAAAAAAATATTGGTCTTTCAGCGCTGCTACTTTCACAGTGAACTCTCTACGAGGAACACGTAGGTACCTATCCTAATGTATTATCACTTAGTTTTGTTACAACCTGTATATTATGGATTCCAGAATCCAGAGTTCTAAGGGTACCTACCTTAGGAATCAGGGTAACTTACTTAGGTTTCCATGTTTTCGAAGAGTTCCTTCGATTTCTCATGGATCCTATCATCATGTCACCACTTTTGTGAACATTGTAACAAATTCGAGTTATACACTTATACCTTATAATAATTTTGAAAATCAAAATACAAACGGCTGAGTAATCGTTGAACATACAAAATAAAATATACATACAGCTGAACATAATATAACCTCTTCTTTTTGGAAATCGGTTAAAAATATTTACCATGAAACACTGAACACAAGGAATTTTAAAATATCTTTGTAATTCCAATTATTATAAAATTAAGTACCTACCATAGACTGATCTCCGCTGAATATTCCAAGAAGATTCCACGTTTGAATGTTTCGATTTTTTTTTATTTCGTTTTTTAAAAAATCTATTTCAGTGTAATATTTTTCCAATTAATTTCAGCTTAGTGCACACAGTCGCAAGTGTTGAATTCCCTCCCGGCTTCAAGTTTGGAGTAGCGACTGCCTCTTACCAAGTAGAAGGAGCTTGGGATGTCGGTGGTAAGTGAGCTCTACGGCATATTATTATCCGTGCCCCGGGTATTTTTGTATGCTATTTGATATTTCCATTTTAATAATTTCGTAACTATCTGACTAATATTTAATATTAGTGTCAAATATGTAGGTAAAAATGTACATACAATATGTAACATGATACAGTACATATTCTTTGACTAAAATTTAAAAAAACTTATAACCCATTTCATTACAAATCATCTTTTAACCTCTTACAAAACAAAGTTATAGGTTTGCTGTTTGTCTTTGTTTGTGATAGGTACTAGCTTCCGAACACGTGGAATGATTTTGAACATTAACTCATCTTCTCGGTCACGGACGTAAAAAAAATATTCTCGGTATGATTTATAAACATGACATGATTAACGCCTACTAGAAAAGGCAAATAACAGTCTCCATGTTTTCGTCAGGGCGAACACCGAGCATCTGGGACGAGTTCTCGCACAAGCAGCCTCACCGCATCTACGATGGCAGCAGCGGCGACGTCGCCTGCGACAGCTACCACCTGTGGAAGAGGGACATCGAGATGATGAAGGAGCTCGGCGTACATTTCTACAGGTCAATCTAATATATATAAATCTCCTGTCACGATGTTTGTCCGCGATGGATTCCTAAACTACTTAACCGATTTTAATGTTTCTTTTTTTTAAATGTGTGCTTTTTTCCAACTTGAGAGATAGGACAGCTTAGATCTTTAATTATAGTCGCAATTTTATTTTATTGCAAATTATTTGTCTATAAAGAGCGGCCATTGTTTATGCGACGCGGGTCACGGGATAGCGATGGACGTTGTTTATTTAGTCACAAATTCAATAAAATAATACGGGCGATATACTTTATATAATATGGCAAAGAAACGTTTGCCGGGACAGCTAGTATATTATACTAGCTGTTTCCCACGAATTCGTCCGCGTTAACATAGTATACCTATATAGGCTTTCATTTAAAATTTCAACCCCTATTTCACCACCTTGGGGGTAGAATTTTCAAAAACGCTTAAACACGTATCCATTCATTTTTAATAAGTAGTCCAAACATAAAATTTCATGCTTCTAACTCAAGAAATAACGGACTTTCATTGAAACTTTCAACCCCAATTTCACCCCCTTTGGGGAAGAATTTCCAAAAACGCTTAAATACGTATCCATTCATTTTTAATCAGTAACCCAAAGATAAAGTTTCAAGTTCCTAACTTAAGAAATGACGGACTTTCATTCAGATTTTTAACCCCTATTTCACCCCCTTCGGGGTAAAATTTTCAAAATTCCTTCCTTACAGTCGGGGCATTTTAATAGGCCACATTTGACATCTGTCAGATTAATCTCCATAGTGAGATGAACTGCGTAAAAACATCGACCAAAACGAATAAATCGATACGGACTTGAAATAAAATATTTGAATTTTATACGTTGTTTGTAAAACCAAAAACAAATTCCTGTCCCTTTATTACTTTTTCTTTCCAAATTCAAGGACCAAAATAAGACAAGTACATAATTTACAAAAAACATTGCATTTATTCACTTGAATTATAAAAATTGTTAAATTTAGTATTATCATTATTCATTTCCCATAAATATGTGTTACTTTTCACAACGTGGTTATTGATTTATGGGGATATTTCGTTACAAGTAATAAATGCATCGATACTATTTATTAGCTTTCGATTTTTAGAGTAACATCCCTAAAGTTTAAAAAGAAAAAAGGTCTGCTGACGTAACATTGTAACGACGTGCAATTATTAAGATCAGAATTTGTTTATTACGTTTAGAATTGTTTATCAGTAAAAGCAAATCATTAAATAATTCGTATCGGTCATGTTTACAATAAATATGTAATCGTAATTGAAAAAAGTTAATCAATTGTGCAGTTATAACAAAACGAAAATATTTATTTTTTATGCTCGTCGCTACAAGGTTACGTGGTGCAATTTTGATGAACTGTCAAACGTGGCCTATTAAAATGCCCCGACTATAGTGGGTGTCTACTTAATAAAACAACCCTACCCACCAAATTTCGTGGCTGTAACTTTAACAGTTTTTGCTCAGCGATGATGAATTAGTCAGTCAGTCAGTCAGTCAGGACATGTAATTTTATAAGTATAGATTATTCTACCAGATGACTCCCGCAAACCCGTATCATCAAAAATCAAAATTCGTTTATCGCGAGGGAACACTTTACATATTTAAAGCGACATAATAATATATATATATATATATATATATATATATATATATATATATATATATATATATATATATATATATATATATATATATATATATATATATATATATATATATATATATATATATATATATATATATATATATATATATATATATATATATATATATATATATATATATATATATATATATATATATATATATATATATATATATATATATATGTATATATATATATATATATATATTTATTTATATATATATAAATATATATATACCGTTTTTACCCTTTGGGTATGGAATCCTAATTAGGATTATATATAATATATATATATATATATATATTATAGTACAATAAAAAATTAAGGGGGGCTCCCATACAAAAACACAATTTTTAGGCAAATTTTGCTCTATAATGGTACGGAACCCTTAGTGCGCGAGTCCGACTCGCACTTGGCCGATTTTTTTTTAAATGAGTAATTAAACGTATATATAAATTGCGTATTATGCTACTAATAAAATTTGTGACATTGCCGCTGAAGTGTGTCTTAAAAGGGCTCCAGGTTTGGAATTGGGGTAAGCGTTGCAACCCCAACCATATCGTTCAATTTATGAGCAGTATTGGGTTGGGGATGATTCTCTAGTGCGAAGGAGTCACAATAGATCCTCATGGGTCGCAGTGACGCCAGGGCTATAGCGACCTGCCTTCTATTAAAAAAAAAAAAAAAAAAAAGCGTTGCTCATGGCACGAGACCTAAAGGGCGTAGAGGGCGTCGAGTGTCTCGGACTGCTCTTGCCGCGCGAAGATTTTGCTGGGAAGCAAATGCCGCTAACTGGGCCTCTGGAATTTGGGATCTCTCATCTCAGTAATAGCATGTAGGTAATAGGGACCCATTTTTTAACCTTTGGGTGCGGAACCCTAAAAAGGGTGGAATAATTGGCAGCCCCGGATTTATAAATAGGGTCAAGGGGCGGCAGCGTCTATAGAGACCCTACAGATTACGTAGTTACATGTGACATGGGGCGGCAAAAATAAAGTGGCATACTCTCATAAAAGGAACCTCCTCCTTTTTGGAAGTCGGTTAAAAATATAAATTCGTCACTGATAACAATGGGTATTGCACGCGAGCGTCGAAACAATGGCCGGCGGGCCCGTGTGCAATAATTGTTTGGAGTTTATAGCGTAATAGGTCAAGAGCGACCGCAGATAACAAGCGGCGGGTAAACACTAAGGGAGATCGCACACGTCACACTTTTTGTGTGATCGAGTCTGATGGCGCGCGCCATGCAGTTTGTATGGAAGCCGCAGACTCGATCACACAAAAAGTGTGACGTGTGCGATCTCCCTTATATCGTAATTACTAATTAGTCGTAACTCTAGATGACGCCCGCAACTACGATGCGCCAAAATTCGTTTATCACGCGGGAACCGTACATTTTTCCGGGATAAAAAGTATCCTATATACTTATAAAAGTTTGAAAATGTTACTCTTTCAGCGCTGCTACTTTCAGAGGTAACTCTATACATATGTATACAGTATAGGGTACCCATACACACCCTAAAGTATTATTATTTATCACTTAGCTTTGTTACACCCTGTATATTTGGTTACAAATAATACGAATACGATACATTTTGAACTGTTAACAAAATCCTAACTTTACCAATAGATAATATAGTAAAATTTTTTTTATGCAATAAGGGGGCAAACGAGCAAACGGGTCACCTGATGGAAAGCAATTTCCGTCGCCCATGGACACTCGCAGCATCAGAAGAGCTGCAGGTGCGTTGCCGGCCTTTTAAGGGGTAATAGGGGAGGGTAGGGAAGGAAACAGGGAAGGGTAGGGAAGGGAAAAGGGTAGGGGCAATGGGCTTCCGGTAAACTCACTCACTCGGCGAAACACAGCACAAGCGCGCAAGACCTACAATTCATGCGGGCACGAATGGCACGATTCATGGAATCATGATATTATCACGATTGGAGGATAGCGGGGTGTGTAGGCGGGGCTAGCGTGGCTGGTTTGATATTTTTGGCAGTGCCGGCAACTCCGTTGCACCAAAATTCGTTTATCGCGCCGGAACCTTACATTTTTCGGGGATAAAAAATATCCAATGACTTTTCCCGGGACTCAAAGTATCTCCATATCTTTCAAAACGGTTCAGTAGTTTGGGCGTACAGAGGCAACAGACAGGCACATTTTTACATATATAATAATATGGAACAATGAATTCCAGGTTCTCAATATCGTGGAACCGTTTGTTCCCGAACGGGTTCACGAACAAGGTGAGCGCGGACGGCGTGCGGTACTACAACACGCTGATAGACGCCCTCATAGCCAACGATATCGAACCCGTCATCACGCTCTTCCACTTCGATCTGCCGCAGAAGTTCCAAGACCTTGGTGAGTATAGTTCTTGCAATCTACGAGTGCGCGGCGCCCTTAGTTGTGTGAGTGACCATATCTATACACGCGTACATGGCTCGCTCGCTACCGACTACTCCGTCGGGTACGCACACTAACGAAAATGTCTATTCACATTTCCAACTACAAATAAAGGCGACGCGCACTCGTAGATTGCAAGAACTATATCATCCGATAAATTGACAGATGACGGACCTACGAAACTTGGTTGCATTATCAAGTCATATAATATATTAGTCGTCCCCACTCCTTACGTTACCCAATTACGTTAGTCCGCCTTAATACCTATCAATCAATTTATTTGATAATGCAATCTTATATCATCACTAGCTGTCCCGGCAAACGTTTCTTTGCCATGTTAAGTATATAAAGTATTTTTTTTTTAATTTGATCGCAGCGCTAACTGTCGGGACAGACTAAAATAAAAATTCGAATTCGAATATCATTTAAAATTTGACACTGCGATGGTAGCGCCGTCTGTCGGATCCAATGTAAAACATTCCAAAATCAACAACTACTAATAAATTAAAAATTAATTAAAAAAACATTGTCCAGCGGACAAAATTGTGAATCTAAACCATTCCCAGATCCCCTTGAACACTCACAAAAAATTTCATCAAAATCGGTCCAGTCGTTTGAGAGAAGTTCAGTGACATACACACTCACAGAAGAATTATATATATTAAGATAATCAGTCTATTGCCCTCCACTGCTGAACAATGGCAACGAGCGCCAACCAACCTGATTGGACAGCACTCATCCCTCTGCTGGCTATCACCTTCTTTGAGCCTTCGGTCGAGCGTCGCGAGCGTCGGAGGAAGACGCCCTTCAATAAATTGTTGACGACGCTTCAAATATGCTAACGGAGCAAAGGCACAGAGACGCTAATGTTTTCGGCGTCTGCGTTGGCTGATAGTTCAAAAATATCACTCCATTCTTGTATCAAGAAAAAGGTGGATTATGATCCTCTACCTTCTTCTTGATACAAGAATGCCTACCTAGATCATAATCCACCTTCTTCTTGATACAAGAATGGAGTGATATTTTTGAGCTATCAGCCAACACAGACGCTAAAAACACCCGTTTTAGGTACGATTAAGATGAAGTGGTAGGGCCAGAAGCGTATAATATCACGATCTAGGGTATCTTTAAACCTGTTTTTAGATATCAACCGCTAAAATTCATACAATGTTATTCATACCGGCGTAAGGGTAAAGATATGCCTAATAACGTTATATTCTTCGAAACACGATTACAGTAATTTGCCTCGATAGAAAAAAATCGTGAAAATCATCATAAATTGCCATTTTATTGCAATTTTTCGATTTTACGGCGAATTTAGATACAATTCTAGTAAAAAATTTATGTTTTCATAAACCTTTCATCAAATCCCATAAGGTAGTATTTATGGTTTTCACTAAAATGATAGTTAGTCATTCAAAATAAAATAATACCTATAACGCTCGCACTGTATGAGGGCGGCGGGGATGCGGGGAGGCGATTCAGTCGGCCGCGGAGCCTCGTCGCAAGCAGACACGTACTACTCGTCGGCCCGCTCTTTACGAGAATTTGATGTGAAAATGACTTGACTAGGGCTTGCAAGTGTACTTATACCATGCAAAGTCCACACGATAAGAAGAAGAACAGAGTACTTATAGGTATTATCGGTATTATCTTTTTTTAGTTAGTTTTTTTCCTCATTAGATACGAATGAGTAGCAATAAGGGTCACCGTACACTTGACTGAGTATCGGTATTATCTTTTTTTGACGTTACTTTTTTCCTCAGTAGGCATGAGAATAAGGGTCACCGCATATTTGACCGGGTACCGGTATGGGTATTGGGTATCTTGTTTTGACTATTCTTTTCCTCTGTAGGCATGAATTAGTAGAAATAAGAATAAGCGTCACCGCACACTTGATCTGGTATCGGTATCGGTATTATCTTGTTTTAGACTATTTTTTCCTCAGTAGGTATGAATAAGTAGAAATAAGGGTCACCGTACACGTGACTGGGTATCGGTACTTATAATATTTTTTTGACACAATTGTTTCCTTAGTAGGTATGAATGAGTAGAAATGAGAATAAGGGTATTGTCCAGTATCAATAACAATATTGAACAGTTACTAGAACAACACATTTGAACGCCTCCGTGGTCTAGTGGTATAGAGCGCGGCTTTTGACTCGGAGGTCGTGGGTTCGATTCCCGCGTTGGAAACATGATATTTCCAAGTTTGGTTAGGACAATGCAGGCTGATCACCTGATTGTCTGACAAGTTAGATGATCCATGCGTCGGATGGGCATGTAAAAAGTCGGTCCTGCGCCTGAACTCTCGCTAGTCATGTCAGTCTTCCGTCCCACTGGGTTATGAGAGTAAAGGAATAGAGAGTGCTCTTGTGTACTGCGCACACACTTGGGCATTATAAAATTACTACTGCGTAGCTGGCCTGGTTTCAATGAAACCGGCCACCGTCACCGAAGCCGGTGTGGGAGCTATTATTATTATTATATTTCATTTAGGGACTCCCAACAAATAGGATGGTAATGTGTATTTTGCTTTGTATTTTGCTTTGTCTTTTGCTTTTGAAGACCGAAGAGATAGAATGAAGAAGAATGTTATTATGTTTCTTACAGATATCGAGCTATAGTTGTGCAACCAAATATAAAAGAAAAATTGTTCAGATAATTCTGTTCAAGTTTTAGAAGGGTGAGACTTACACATAATTAAAACATAATATTATTTTTTAACAAAAAATTAAAACCGACTTCCAAGGTAAAAACAATAATAACATTAATACGAATTAAAAAGTATTAAATAATTTTTACTATCTAATAGTGCCTTTTTCCGAATTCGGCTAAACCTCAACTATTTCTGTACTCAATCTTCATTATTTTGAAGTCGGTACCAGATAGCTGAATCTTCAGTCCTCTGACAGAATATTTGAAACTTTTGGAACTGGCACTGACTTCAAAATTATGAAGATTGAGTACAGAAATAGTTGAGGTTTAGCCGAATTCGGAAAAAGGCACAATTAGATAGTAAAAATTATTTAATACTTTTTAGTTCATATTAATGTTATTATTATTTTTACCTCGAAAGTCGGTTTTAATTTTTTGTTAAAAAATAATAATAGTTTCACTCTTTTTAGTTACACTAGTAGGTAAACCTTCGCGTATATTTTACGTATCTTATTACACTTTGTTAAGAGTCACAACTCACAATTCACACTCAAAAAATAATATATTATCAGTGAAGTGAACATATTGTGCTAAGTAATTTAACAATTTTAATGCTTCAAGCCCCAAGCGGTCACCGGCGATTGCGATAACAATAGAAAGGCTGTTGTGTCTCGTTTTTCCACGATCGAAGGATCTATCAGATAAAAAATTGTATAAACTTGCATAGAATGTAGCGTAGCTAGGTGAACTCAAAATCAATATAATATTATCATAATTATTGACAGCTGTTCTTGTAATCAAGAATTCAATTTCAAATCGATACTTAGTGCGCCATCTATGTTATACAGTACATAATAATTATTATTATTAGTATGTCCATACCTGTGCCTTGTACTATTATCTATTCTGTGCCATGAGACATTGGTGATCTTAGCACGACGTGGTAATGATGATGACGATGATGATGATGAATATGAATTGCATAGTAGCATATGCTTTCTGTTCTTAAAACAACGCCGAAACTCCCAAACGTGTATCTATAAGGAGTCAGGAGTTCTCTCAGCATCTTCGAAACCATGGTATACCTTGACCCAATATTTGACTTTTTGGTAGCATATTCTTAGTACACTTCACATAAAACCAAAATCACTATATGTTTCCATATATATTTCGAGGAGTTCCCTCGATTACTCCTGGATCCCATCATCAGGTCACCACTTTTGTGAACATGGTACCAAATTGGAGTGAAACCAAATACAACAAAACAAAAATTTCTAAAATCGGTTCACATACGGCGGAGTAATCGTTGAACATACAAAAATAAAAAATAAAAAAATATCCACAGCCGAACATATAACCTCCCCGTTTTTTGGTAGTCGGTTAAAAAAAGACGGGAACACATCAATTGACAAGAATAGTAAATGGTATTACCATGGCCAGGGACAAAGTCTATACAAAAACAAGAACAAGATTACTACCTCAGTGCCCCCGAGGACCTTTTTTGGATATAACTAATTATTTAAAAAAAACTATAGGTATATTTAATAAAATATAACGAAAATGTAATGAACAGCTAAATAACCATTAATTATATAAAAATCTGCAATCGCAAAACCAAATAATTAAAGCATGAATCAAAAAATTCGAGACGTAAAAATGTTCGATTAGGTGTATTTTTGCACCGACGTACAATAACTTCAAAACGCGGCAGCCGGTGAGCAACTCGATTGTCGCAAATCGTTCGCCGACATCGCCCGAACTTATAACATTGCACGTCGTACTGTATGGTCCTTTAATTTAGTAGTTATAGACTTTGTCCAAAACAAGATAATACCGATACCGATACCCGGTCAAGTGTACGGTGACCCTTATTTCTATTCATACAATACCAACTAAGGAAAAAAATTCAAAAACAATATAATACCAATAACTATACTCGGTCAAGTGTGCGGCGACCCTTATTCTCATTTATGCCTACTAAGGAAAAAAATTGTCCAAAACAAGATAATAAGACGAGGAATAAGAGAATAACCAGGCGTGCGCATAGAAAGCGCGGGGCGGAAGATGGTTGCCCCGCGTATGCTCCCGCCACGCTTCATACCTCACCCCCTCAGAAACACGATGCGCACCCTACCACTTCATCTTAACGAAAATTAATGAAAAACAATAATCTAATCAAATATCTTTACGAAAGTTAATGAAAAATTGAATCTGCAGGTTTGATTTAGAACGAAAACTATAATACCCTTAGGCCTCAGATAAGTGATATAATAGTTAGGACTTGGGTCATTATGAGACACATTTTTGCAGGTGGTTGGACCAACCCTATGATATCTGACTGGTTCGCGGACTACGCTCGCGCGTCATACTCCCTCTTCGCCGACCGGGTTAAGACCTGGTTGACCATGAACGAACCCATGGTTCCCTGCGACGGGGTCTACCACACGGGGCTGTTCGCGCCTGGTATATTCAGCCCGGGGATCGGCAGCTACATGTGCATCAAGAACCTTATGGTCGCCCACGCTAGGGCTTGGCGAATATACGATGAGGAGTTTAAGCCTAAGTATCATGGTATGAAATCTATGGTCTTTCTATTCCTTGTCTTAATTACTCGACTGAAATCATCATATTCTTCGATATGGAAAATTTAAAGGCAAATTGAATACGAAAGTGTGTCAATCTGTCTGTCTTGCGTCTCTGAATCATAGAACCCATTTTGATGAAGTAATGAAGATATTTTAGGACTGGACACATCGTAGCAGATGTGTATGTACTAACTTTTTTACGACACGCAGGTAGAGTGGCGATCTGCAACTATCACATGTGGTTCGAGCCGGCCGATAGTTCAGTGCAGGAGGAAACCGAGTTGGCCAGACAGCTTCTGGTGAGCGTGCTCAGCTAGTTTACTGTTTTTGGTTTACTTACTTTGGTTTACTTCTTTCGATCGCGGATTCTTGGAAGAGAGATTCTTCTAAGAGAAAATGATAAAAAGAAGGGAGTGCCTCCGGTGCCGGCGCTGGCTCCCAAAAATATTAGGAACCGGCGGTAGGTATACTGCCGGCAGCCGAGATTCAAAACAACGGCTGCCGGCGCCGCGCTGCGCTGGCACTCAAAATGGGAGCCGGTGATAAAATATGATAATGCGTAAAGGGCTAGGTTCCAGTGCCGATACACAAATTTTAAAAAGAAGTAATTATATGGAAACATCTTATGATTTTAACTTTTTATGAAGGATTTTGAGCATATGCTTCCAAAAAGTAACATTTTGCATCAGTGTGTGTATACCCTGGTTCCGAAGGTGCTGTACAGAACTCTTGAATCCTTATAGATACAAGTTCGGGAGTTTCGGCTTTGTTTTAAAAACGGGAAGCATATGCTACTATGCAAATTACATTCATCTGCGCCCCCCCCCCCCCCCCCCCCCCCTGTATATCTTGCTTAAAACAAAGCGGTATCGCGGCGTTATATTTCTCAACTTTTAAAAACAAAGTTAACAATTAAACTAAACATCAGCCCCCCCAAACCGCCTACCCCCTCATGATAATGTAGCTTATAACACCTTTTTAGGAACAAACTAAGTCATCTATACATGTAATAAAATCGTAGGAAAGTCTATTCTGTACATTGAATATGTTGGTCAATAGCGAGCGAGCCATGTACGCGTGCATAGATATACTTATGGTTACTCACACAACTAAGGGTGACGCGCACTCGTAGATTGCAAGAACTATACCAACTTCAAAATTATAAAGATTGAGTAAAGATATAATATGTAGTTGATGCTTAGGCCAATCCTATAAAGGGCACTTATAAGAATTATTATTTCATACTTTTTAGAGGCAGTTTACTATGGAAGTCGGTTTAAATTTTTTGTTTAAAAATAATTATAGTTTTTTGTGATGCATTTTCTTAGCTTAGCTTTACCTTAGCTACCTTTTTCAGCTACCAAAAAGTAAGATTTTGCCCCACAGCTACAGTTATAAGCCCCGTGGTATACTTCCGAAGGTACTGAACAGAACTTCAGAGTTCAGATTCCTTATACATGTTAGAGAGTTTCAGCGTTGTTTAAAGAAGCAAAGATATTGTTAGCCTAGGATCCCTTCATAGAAGGACCTTCACCGAGCTGTTTGATGGACGAAAAGTATTTTAAATTCAATTACGTATGTCAACAAATTATTTGCAAGTGGGTTGCCTAAAAAATTTCCGTCCAGAATAAAAAAAAAAACAAAAAAAAAAGTTTTTTATTAAATTTTTCTGGTTTGGTTAATAGACACATTCCATACCAATCGAAAGTATGAAGCCCATAGAATATGCATTAAGCATTAACCAGACCGGTACTAGTATCGATTTACCTGCCTACCCAAGAGTTGTGACAGGAAAAAAATAGACAACCTAACGTTTTCATACTCTACGGGCTCCATACTTTCGATTGGTATAGAATTTGTCTATTAACCAAACCAGCGAAATGTAAAAAAAAAAGTTTTTTTTTTCTATTTTTTTTTATTCTGGACTGAAATTTTTTAGGCAACCCACCTGCAATTCATTTGTTGACATACGAAATTGAATATAAAATACTTTTCATCCATTAAACAGCTCGGTGAAGGTCATTCTATGAAGGGATTTTATGCTATGTACGAGTATGCAGATCACATTTATCAGCATCATCATCACCACCATTAACCCATAAAGATTCAAGCCCCATACGAGCACCGGTGATCGCGACAACAATAGAATACAATAGCATTTCCAAGAATCCCCAATCGAAGGATTCAAATATGCATCCTTAAAATATGACTATTTATGACCTTATTATTTGTACTTTTCATAGTCCTTTAGCTCAAGACTGATGTTTTTGATCATTATTCTGTCATTTGACAAGCGATGTTTGCCGAATAGGCGCCGGCAGCCTATTCGGCAAACATCGCGTGACTTCGGCAAACTTTGGAGTTCGGAAAACTGCGCCGGCAGCCATTTCAGCAACCGGCGCTGGCAGCGGAGGCACTCCCTAAAAAGAATCAACTAACTGCCGTACTCAGAGACATTTAATTATGATCAAGCTTCAATTTAATGAAGAGTTTGACAGATCATGTATATGTATCTAAGAATGTTTTTAAGCCCTTTCTTAGAGGTAAGTACTCGTAAAATGCTTGGCAATATATTTTCAGGTAGGTATGTACACTCATCCCATATACTCTAAGAGGGGGGGCTGGCCGCCCACAGTGGAGCAGTACCTAGCCAACAAGAGCCTGAGCGAGGGCTACAAACAGTCCAGGCTGCCCGCCTTCACTCAGCAGGAGATAGAGCTAATTAAAGGTATAGAAGGTCCTTAAGAGCACACTATAAATATGTCATACATTAGGATTAGAGCAACTCAGCTCACTCATGAGTTAATAGTCATGTCCTTAAAATTAAACTTGCTTAACAGTTTTTAGCGCGTCCAAAAGACAATACTCTGTCATTGCCTTGTTTTGATATTGCGTTGCTGGGCACGCTAATGTAGTGAGTAGTAGGACTTATGATAGTGCTTACTGGAAAGGACGTAAAGAGACCTAGGTGGATAATATTACACCATTCGGCATTCACATAAATTATATTATCTATACTTACTAGTTACTAGCGTGTCCGAGAGTGCAGAGGATGCAGGGCATGTAAGAAGTCGACCCTGGGTCTGATCTCTCGCCAGTCGTGTCGGTCTTGTAAATGAATAGAGAGTGCTCTTGTGTACTGCGCACACACTTGGACATTATAAAATTACTCCTGAGTGACTGGGCTGATTTCAATGAAACCTGCCACCATCACCGAAACCGGTGTGGGAAATTATAATTATTATTATACTAGTGCCTACTATATTACTATATATTTTATTTTACAGGGACCCACGACTTCTACGGTGTCAACTACTACACGTCGCGGCTGGTGGCCAAGCCCGCGCCGGGGGAGGAGATCAAGCCCTGGCCGCTGTCGGGCTGCCCGGAGCTCAACGTGACCTTCCGAGTTGAACCCGACTGGACGCCATCTACTGCTTGGTGGATTCAAGTACATTACTATGATAATTAGTGTGACGTGTACAAAGAAATGCTTGTTATGATTGACTGATAAGTGTATCTAGGTATTGCTGCTACTATTATGCCTGTGGTAACCCCTGGACCTGATTCTCATCTCAAATCGAAGATCGATTGTGAGGTGACGATCGATCAAAGCGTGCTGAATGCTGATGTCGCAAATCCAATGCGCAGCAATGGTACTAATTTTCCACTCCATCCACAGACTAATATTATAAATGCAAAAGTGTCTACCCGTTACCTCTTCACGCTCAAACCGCTGCTTTTGTTTTTGCTGAAATTTGGTATTGAGATATATTGAGTCCCGGGAAAGGGATAATAAAGGGGTACATAGGATAATTTTTCATCCCGGAAAAATGTACGGTTCCCGCGCGATATTTTCACGCAATGGAGTTGCAGGCATCGCATCTAGTTACCAATAATCCTATAAAAGTAATCTTAACTAGTCAAATACCAAGTTTTTTACTCTAGGTATACCCTCCCGGTCTCCGTCGTCAGCTCAAGTGGTTCAAGGACCAGTACGGCGACGTGGAGATCCTGATCACGGAGAACGGCTACGCGGCGCTCGAGACCGGCTTCCGGGATGAGGAGAGAGTGGACTACTACAGACGGCATCTGGACCAGGTACGCATGAGGGTTTACACAGTGGCGGCCATACCCATTGCGAGGTCCGGTCGGAATGGTCTTTGCGAGGCCCTTTGTCTTACGAAAAAATACCTTGCGAGGCCCTGGGCGATTGCCCTGTAAGCCACTCCCTAGGACCGCCACTGGGTTTAAAAGGAGCTCTAGTTGTTTGCCATGAGTTGTAGGAGCAATTGAGATGTTAGCTTTTGATCGTGGCTGTACCTTCGTGAAAGTATTGGAGTACTTTCCAGTATGGGACACTTTTATCATATCAATTGTATAATTTAATACAGTCTTAACTCTTAACTATACTGAACCATACTTAGGATGATGAAACTCTTTGATGATTAAAATTCACAACCGATTCATTCTCATTTCCCATAAAGTTTTACATTTATAATAGTAGTAGAAGTCATTCATATTATATTATATGCCGTAAACACGAATTTTTTACATCATAAATTTAACTCATAACGAGAAATATTCTAATATTTCAGCTTCTACTGTCGATCCACGATGACAAGGTCAACGTCACCGGCTACACCGCCTGGAGCCTCATGGACAACTACGAGTGGTACTGCGGATACACGTAAGTTGCTCTATATTCTATCCTCTCCCTCTACCACTTAAGCTCTTAGGAGCTGCAACTATAAATTATACTTTAATTTTTTAACTGTAAACGTATTCCGTCGTATTAATTTCTCTACTGCTTGATTATGTCAGAAAATCTTAATGAGGCTACTTTGTCTCTACTATCATCAAAGCGAAAGCCGTAGCGAATATATTCTGAACTTGCTCTAGTGCTGAAATTAAATAGCTAAGCCTTTATAAATAGCATTTAGCTGTTTTATATCAGCACCAACAGTTCAGATTTGTAATATGAGAAACTAGTGCCTAAACCATCAAAGAGGTTCTGCAATATTGTGTATGTGCATAGTAGTAAAGGTTCCCTAGATTTTTTTTCGTTTAAGGCCGTCCCCCGAGCAAAGGACCTTGGCCATACATTTGACGCTTTGCCCAGATCGCACCAAAACCCCATTTTTTTACTTATCTTAGTTTAAAATTGTCCTAAAAAAAATTAAAACGGGCAATATGTACCTAGTTTATGATATTGTCGATCTATAATTGGCGTGTGTTTCAAATAAAAGTAATTTGTAAATCCTAAGGAGATGCTGAATGTATGCTCGAATTTTGATAAATTGGTTTAAATTTGGAAGCTGATATCATGAGTATAATAAATAAAAATAGAAAATTAAAACGGGGAAAGGAATATTGATATACTGAAGATTATTGCTGTATTTTTATTAATTTTTGTAGCTTTCAAATTATGAGTTTATAAGGCTTTAAATACGGTAAATTACGGAATCTCCGTAAGGAAGGCCCTTAATTACTATTAAGCAAATTTTTCGTGAGTAAAGCTTTATCAAGGCCGCGCGCCCATTGCGACTTTTTGTAGCGATGCAGTATACTGTCGCGTATATGCATCGCAATTCGCGACTGTATCGATGCAAATATGCGACAGTATCGCGACTGCATTGCAGGGGCGTAGCTACCGCCGTATATGCCGTATCAATTATACATGGCCCCTAGGCCACAGGGGCCCCCAACGTGCGCAAGAAAAAATTTATGAAATCTTTTAAATTTTTTAATATGGCCCCAAATAATTTTTATAATATGGGCTATGCCAAGGCTCGCTACGCTTCTGCTGCATTGCTACAAAAAGTCGCAATGAGCGCACAGCCTAAGACGGACAATTTCCTCTGCGATAATAATTCTCGAAAGTGGTAGGCTCTAATAGAGATAGCTAAACTATTAAATATTTCGATTTGAACTTTGAACCCATCAATATACAAAAAATTCGTTTGATAGTAATCAAATGAAAAAAATGTTCTAGGGAACTCGGATTATAACCATTAACCAATCTACTGCAGTAAGAGGCCTTACTTGCAAACTTGCGTTTGTATCTATCGCAGGAAAAAGAGGATATCAGGGATTTCACGATATCCCTAGGGATATCACGAACTCGCGGAAGATGCCGAATATTCTTGTTTGTTACGTCTTCTTATTAAAAATATCTAGTGATATGTCATTTCACTAAACTAAATCTAGTGAAATGTCAGAAACGCGGATACCGCCGAATAAAAATCGAGCCACTCATTTCTCTCGCTCGCTCTAGTTCCCACACGTGACACGGGCACTAGTGGGAGTGAAACAAATGCGTCGCTCGAGCTGGCGCGGCTCGTCTAGCCTGGAGACAGACAGACAGACTAACCCTTTGGGTACGGAACCGTAAAAACTAGGATAATCGAAGAGCTGGAGTACCTGTAGTACCTGTGCCTGTACAAGAGACTAACCAAACTAGAGATCGAATTGCCACCTTTACAAAAAATATTTAACTTGGTCGGCTGCTTCATTTGACGTCAAAAATCAAAGGTCTGAAGTACCTGATGAAGAACCCTCAGCTGGTTTCAATTGTATGATTCAGAGATGGTGATGCCCTCTCAGATCTGCTATAGTTGCATTACACGTGTGATAATAATAACAATAACTCCCACTCTGATTTTGTGGTGACGGTGGCCGGTTTCATTGAAACCAGGCCAAGAGTAATTTTATAGTGCCCAAGTGTGTGCGCCGTACTCAAGAGCAATCTCTATATTCCTTTACTCGCATAACCCGGTGGGACGGAAGACTGATACGACCGGCGAGAGATCAGGCGGAGGATCGACTTTTTACATGCCCATCCAACGCATGGATCATCTAACATCTTACTTGTCAGATTCAGATTTTAGATGATCCTATCAAAGTACCCGTGTGTATACTAGAGCAAGCGAAAGAAATGAGGGGCTCGATTTTATCGGTGGTATCCGCGTTTCTGACATTTCACTAGATTTAGTTTAGTGAAATGACATATCACTAGATATTTTTAGTAAGAAGACGTAACAAACAAGAATATTCGGCATCTTCCGTGAGTTCGTGATATCCCTAGGGATATCGTGAAATCCCTGATATCCTCTTTTCCCTGCGACATATCGATACAAACGAGCGTATTAAAAACGTCGTGTGGGAGGGCCCTAACGTGGTAATGCTGACGGTTGGTTATGCGGCTATAAGTTATAACTCATAACCCACAGTAACCGGTGAAAGCCTAAAACACGATTTTTTACGTTAAAAATTTAATTTTACGTTAAAAGTTTTGCTCTCTGAATTTTCTATTAGTACTGATTTTTTTTTTCCAGTCTCAAGTTCGGTCTATACGCGGTGGACTTCTCATCCCCGCAGCGCACGCGCACGCCGCGCCTGTCCGCACACTACTACAGAACTGTCATACAACACAACTCTCTCAACTTCACACACTACCACACCGCCCAGAGTCGGGGAGCCATCTTCAAAGATGGTATCACTACCAGCATATTGACTTTGATTGTGATCATCAGCTTATGGATTATTAATAGAGTATGAGCTTACCACAATGTTTTTGTTCCTTGGTAATATAAAGAAAATATTATGTCTGATTATTATCGGTATTTCCTTATTCCCTACATTCTAAATCCGTCCCGTCTTCAATTGTCAAAGGTACTCTGGGGAGAAAAACTAAGTCTGTCGAATTCACCTACTTTGTTCATTATAGCATATGGCATAGGGACTAGGGAGAATGGTAAATTAATAAGCAAAACATGCACTTTTTGTAATGCTGTTGGATACCGCTGACGATCCTGGCGACACAGGAGATACACAGCGCGCAGCGGTGGGAACAGGCGCGGTCCGAAGGGTGGGTCACAACTCACAGGGGACATGAGTCATGACCCCCCAAAATCTAAAGTCAAATCTCAAATCTCAAATTCTTGCCAAATAATATAAGGAAATCTCTAGCTATCCCATATCCACCACTACGTCCAACCTTTGACAGCTGTCAACCCATCAGAACCGTCCGAGGGCGCAGATTAAAAATAAAAAAATGGTTGCCTGTAAAGTCGGTTTTACGGGCGAAGATTTTACGTGACAACGTGTGGGAGAGAGACGCAAGGCATTCGGCGGGCCTCTCTCTCATTCGGTGACTCATCGTAACGTTACCGAGCGTTACACTTTTTCATAAGTGACTCCCAGCCGCAACCTAATTTAAGACGTTGTCACGTCAAAAATATAAATTTAGTGTAGTGAGTGCCCCCCTCCAAAATTTCAGGCTGCGACCGCGCCTGGGTGAAAATGTGTGGAGGGGCCAAAGCCCGATAAAAAAACATGCACTTATTTTTTGTAAAAGTTTATAATATACTTAGCAAATCAGAATAAGTTTCTTATAACACATCATCTTATAAGTTTTGAGGTACAGCTTACTCTACCGGAATGCTTCCAAAAGTATATTCAGAGAATCGTGTAAGGGCCTGTCCACATCTCCACGTCACGACGTCGTCAACGTAGAAGGATGCGGTAACGTGACACGGTACGTTGACGTGACGTGCTAATTTACGTTAACGTAACGTAAAATTCACAACACGATATAGCAACATTGTACGTCGCCATGCTTTTTTAAACTGCTACATTCTTCACTAGTCACTACTGATCTAGATGTGGACCGCACAATTAAGTATTCTGCTTTTTCTATTGTTAAAAACGGAGAAATAGAAGAATGCTTGCATTTGTACATTACGTTGACGTAAATTTACACGTCACGTCAACGTACCGTGCCACGTAACCGCACCGTTCTACGTTGACGACGTCGTGACGTGGAGATGTGACAGGCACTTACGTCAAACTAGTCGTAACTCGTAATTGATCACGACTAAAAGGGCCCATTCATTATCCTGCATTGCAGTCCGCCGTGCAGGCCTGCAACCTCCTGCTTAAGCCGGCGGACTGCAATGCAGGATAGTGAATGGACCGTTTAATGTTGAATTGACATACCCCGAGTCCCCACTCCCCGACCAAATGACGTAGGTCCGTCAACTGTCTAGAATCAATTTCTTCGATAGTACACTATAGAGATAGTACTCAGCGTTTGAGGTACTATAGACTAGACCTGAAAGCATACGGTCTACATCTAAATCTAATATATCTATGTACTTACACAAATAACTTTGATATTAATTATTAACACAATATAATTAATTGATTACTTTTATTAATTACCTTCTTAATTGCTTAGTAATTTATTTTATTGTAACAACATATTATTATGACACAACTTACGACATTGTATTGTCAATAAACCAGTAATAATAAAATTGATTAAATAAGTACTGGTTGGCATTGCCTGTTGACATTGCGTACTCAGAAATTACTGACG
Source organism: Polyommatus icarus (assembly GCA_937595015.1). Taxonomy (NCBI): domain Eukaryota; kingdom Metazoa; phylum Arthropoda; class Insecta; order Lepidoptera; family Lycaenidae; genus Polyommatus; species Polyommatus icarus. Next base: position 25,482,855 of record OW569321.1, read on the forward strand.
AGCCGACCGCAAAACAGGTTAAAATACATTTATGGGTTCTGCTTTACTCAAGTTTAAAGATAGCAACAACGTAGTAAAGCGTTTACTAGTTGTGACTCTACAAGGTGTAACAAACCTTTGTGATAATTTATGTATGTGGAGAAGTGTATATGTGTTCCTTATATAGGGTTCACTGGGAAAGTAGCTATTTGTTTTTATTATTTGTTTTGAAGTTAGTCTTTCAGCGCTGCTACTTTCACAGCGAACTCTATATTGTTACGTGCTAGGGGTTCGAAGATTCGGAGAGAAAGACCTGGTGACTCTCTTGAAGACTTTATTCACAAACACTAGCTCACACTAATCACTGAGTCCAAACACTAAGCACTAGATCCAAATCACTGAGCACTATCACTGTCCTAGGTCGTAGCCGAGTCACTATCACAATCACAATCACTCACTATTGATCACTTGTTTTCGCTCCGAAGTCGCCTCGAAGAAAGCTCAGATAAAACTGAATTGCCGGCTCGACTGTCTGCGACTATTTATACGGGCCGGATCGAATCTCAGAAAATTCCGGAACATCCCAGAATAAACCCGATATGCGTAAACAAGTATCAGATATTTCTAGAAAGTACTCGTAGGTACATACACCTAGCGTCATCTAGTAGCGAGTAGGGGATTTACGTTGCCTGTGTTCCCTTGGTAGGTTCGCTGGTCCGACGCTAGATGGCACCACGTGTCCGTATCCGTAATACTACTCCCCTCTTAGAGATGCTCGTCCCGAGCATCGTTGTTACAGCCATGGCACGCTGTCCTGGTCTGCGGTCCCTTCACATCAGCGCAAGAAGTACATTCGTGGCACCAATTCTGCACATCATCTCGCCAATCCAACCAGAAGAATCGTTCTCGCACTTTCCTCAGCATCCTCTTGACACCTAGATGACTCCCTGATACACCCTCATGTATCTCGCAGAGAACATCTGGTACTCTCGCCCTTGGGACAATTATCTGGAAATAGAACTCTCTACCGTTAGCCCATTTCCGGTAGAGTATTCCGTTTTGATGTGGCAGACTGTCCCATTGCTCCCAGTACGCCTTAGTGACAGCGCCAGTGGGTGCAACCTCACTCCAGATTGGTTTTACGTCACCGCGTTTCTTCCATGTGATGATGTGCCGAAGGTCGTCATCTCTTTCTTGAGCCTTCCTCATAGCGTCATTTTCCAAGAGACCCAAAGCATTTGTCTTTGTTCTTCTGCTCCGTGCCTGGGAAGTAACAGTTATTGGGGCTCTCTCCACATTGTCCAATACTCGCCACCTAGTCCTGGATTCTATTCGTTTCCCCTTATCCCGGGCAGGGGACGAAACTGCTTGCTTCCTCAGCTCCTCTATCTGTTCCTCGATCCTTTCCATCCTTGCCATCTGGGTCTTCTTCTGCGGGCAGTTGAGCTGAAGATGGCCCCTCTCACCGCACTTATAGCATATAGCTTCAAATCTTTTCCTCGTAGGAGCCTTAACTTCCTTGATTTCCTCAGAGACCCTGTGGATCTTATGGGTCTGCCGTATGTCATGGCGAACAGCCTCGACCTCCAAAGCATGCGCCAATGCTTCCTTTAGCGAGGCATGGTGACCCAGTCTTACTGCAGCTCTGACCTCCAGGTCTTTGATTCCGTCGACAAATCCTTGAACAATATTTGAGTCGACCATCTTGGTATCAGCTCCGGGGTATGCCTTCCTGACGAGTTTTTCAATTTCCAACGCCCATTGCTGAAGCCCTTCTTCTGAGCGTTGGACTCTATCACGCAGTTGGGCACGGAACACGTGCTCTAGGTGTCGCTCCCCGTATCTGGATTCCAGTGCCTCCATCAGGTCTTGGAACCCATTTCCCGTATGTGGCAGTGCCTCCAGGACCGACAAAGCTTGCCCTCTGAGTGCCACAATGAGAGCGGTCAGGCATTGCTCTTCCGTCCATCCGTTTACGGTAGCAACAGTCTGAAATTGCCGACGATAAGCGTTCCAAGAAGTAGTGCCATCGTACGGCGGCACCTTTACTCTTGGCCCTTGCATCACTCCAGTGGCTCCACTAGACACTGTAACTCCCGTAGTTTCAAGGCGCACTACTCTCTTCTGCAGTTCAGTGAATCCGGTTTTCAAATTTTCCACAACCGATTCTAACCCAGTAACTCGTTCATTCATTACGTCGACCTCTTTTCGAAGCTTAGTCACAGTGTCACTAACATCCTTTATGGCCAGAAGCGCTTTCTCTTGGAGGTCCTTTTGTTGCTCTTGTGACTCTTGCAACGCGCCGAGCTTGCGGTCTTGTGACTCTTGCAACGCGCCGAGCTTGCGGTCTTGTGACTCTTGCAACGCGCCGAGCTTGCGGTCTTGTGACTCTTGCAACGCGCCGAGCTTGCGGTCTTGTGACTCTTGCAACGCGCCGAGCTTGCGGTCTTGTGACTCTTGCAACGCGCCGAGCTTGCGGTCTTGTGATTCCTGCAAAGCGTCAAGCTTGCGGTCCTGTGACTCCTGCAAAGCCTGAATTAATTCAATTAGGCTTTCTAATTGAAGAGCCACCTGAGGGGCTGTAGAAACTAAGGGCGTGGCAGGATGGATGGAGCTAGTCGACGGGGCCTGAGCAGGCGGGGCCCAGTGGGCGGGGCCAGTGGGCGTGGCCTGGTGGGCGGAGCCAGTGGGCGTGGCCATCTCCAGAGTGGGCGGGGCCTGAGGGGCGTGGTCAGTGGGCGGGTCCAGGTGGGCGGAGCCAGTGGGCGTGGCTTCACCCGAAGTGGGTGGAGCTTGGTCCCCAATGGCTGTGGCCTCCGCAGCTCGCTGCGCCCTTGTCCTGACACTCCTCTTGAAGTCTTCTCTCGAAGTCAATGGCATCTCCAAATCTCACTTCCGACACCAGTTATTACGTGCTAGGGGTTCGAAGATTCGGAGAGAAAGACCTGGTGACTCTCTTGAAGACTTTATTCACAAACACTAGCTCACACTAATCACTGAGTCCAAACACTAAGCACTAGATCCAAATCACTGAGCACTATCACTGTCCTAGGTCGTAGCCGAGTCACTATCACAATCACAATCACTCACTATTGATCACTTGTTTTCGCTCCGAAGTCGCCTCGAAGAAAGCTCAGATAAAACTGAATTGCCGGCTCGACTGTCTGCGACTATTTATACGGGCCGGATCGAATCTCAGAAAATTCCGGAACATCCCAGAATAAACCCGATATGCGTAAACAAGTATCAGATATTTCTAGAAAGTACTCGTAGGTACATACACCTAGCGTCATCTAGTAGCGAGTAGGGGATTTACGTTGCCTGTGTTCCCTTGGTAGGTTCGCTGGTCCGACGCTAGATGGCACCACGTGTCCGTATCCGTAATAATATTATAGGGTTACTACCCTATATAGAGTTCGCTGTGAAAGTAACAAAACTAGGTTACGACCTGTAACTAAACTAATGCCATACAATAGCAAAGTTGAAACTTCGTATGAAACCAAAGCGGAATAATAATAATTAGGCCCTACTAATTTGTGCTATTTTATGTTGAAGCAAAGAGGAGATTTCTCTATCCAGCCGTGGGACACCTATTGATATTAAATACTAATTTACTGTGGGTGTGTTCTTGCGTATAGGCCAGGTGCACCTAAAAATCGCAGTTATATCCCACTGGCCCGGTACTTCTCAGTAATCACTTTTTTCAGTATACTGATTAGTAATCAGTGTACTGAAAAAGTTTCGGAGCACGCCTACACACTAAACAGTACTTCTTATAACTACAGAATTATTCTGGCAGCAGAAAAGCTGAATAGCTAGTACCAGGCCAGGTTTTGAGGCAAACAGCCTCCACGTTTAATAAGCTTTGGGGTATCGCTGTAAGCTGTTATATATCGGTAAGTAGTAACCATTAAGTAAGTCCCATTCATCCACTATCCAGATTCTGTCACCATATTTCACTACAGCTGCATCAAAACCGCAGCAACTATCATCACCCACGTTGAGTACATCACAGCAGGTGCGGCGTTCTCCACCAGGGGGCGGTAGTGACGTCGGAGGCGCTCCGTTGACGTCACGTTGAGTGCGTGGTGCTTGATGACGTCACGGTAGAAGAGGGCCGAGGCGCGGGGGGTGCGGCGCCGCTCCGGGTCGTTGAAGTCCACCCGGTATAGGCCGTATTTCATGCTGGAGAAGAGGAAGTAAGTATAAGATAAGAAGGAAGTTGCTGGTGGCTAGGAACTAGGGAGAAATAATTCAAGACGTGAGTGGATGAATAAGGTAAGTAACATGAAAAAACTTCCCGTTTTTTTTTTGCTTAAATGGAGGCTTTAGGGCCGGAAAAATTATTTGAAATAAAAAAACTATGGATTATAATATTATGTGTAGCTCGATATATTAGCTAGGTTATGAAGTAGATAAGTTACAAGTTTTATTAAAATAATTAGGGAAAAAATGAGTTATTGTCCGTATGTTACGAAATGTTACTTGTTCGATTCTTCCACTCACCTCTCCAATTATTGTTGAATTGCCATGCAATGTTTTATTTATCATAAAAATAATCGGCAAACGAGCAAACGGGTCAGATGAATAGAAAGCAACTAGCGTCGCATATGGACACTCGCAACATCAGAAGTGTTACAGGTGCGTTGCCGGTCTTTTAAGGGACATACTACAAATTACTAAATAGTTGCTATGAAGTTGAGGTGTACCTATTTCATACCTCAACCGACAACGAGATAAAAGTTAGTCATACGTCGATATTTTTCAATCTCTTAGAATACTTATATTATGTTCTATTCTGCTATTTAGGCAAGTCACAATGTCGATAAAATGATACTTTAATTTAGGTAGAGCATAATATTTTTTTACAAACCAGGCCAAAAAGCTTGACAATTATTTCAGTACTTACCTATACCCCAAATTCCATTCGTAGTTGTCCATGAGCGACCACACAGTGTAAGCGAAGATGTTCGCGCCGTCTTCCTCTATCGCCACTAGAAGCTGTAAAAAATCCATTTGAAACTGATTTTCTACGGACCATAGGTATAAAACAAAAATAGGTCACCACAGAAGGGGTACCAGAAGTCGGACGACGCCGTAACTGGATGCCTACAAGCGCTGCGGGCTGCGGCCCGATATCGTACATTTGTGAGTTAATCACTGAGTTAGTAACGAAACGGAGGAGTGAGCAACCGAAAGTCTCACTTTTGTATGCAAGTGAATACAAAAAGTGGCAATTTCCGTTACTCACTCCTCGGTTTCGTTACTAACCCGGTTATTAACTCACAAATGTACGATAGGCCTACTACGAAACCGTTTTGAGACTCAAACAATCGGACAAGTATGCTGCGTCCTACTCTAACAAACGTGAAATGACGTTGTTAGAGCAGGACGCGGCATTCTCGTCCGATTGTTTGAGTCTCAAAACAGTTTCATGGTACAAGGCGAATCGGCCCGCTGGCCTGCGGTGCCGTTGGAGCGAGACAAATGGTTGACCTTAGGGGAGGCCTTTGTCTAGCAGTGGGATAGCATAGAGCATAGGCTCTTTAAAAAAAACAACAAAAATATTTTGCACATAATATAAAAAGTAAGATGGTAGTGAGGTTAAAAGCACAGAGTCATTTAAAATATTATTTCGACATTGATACGACAAAATTTTGCGAAATTTTATAGGGACTACCGGTTATTAAATGCAACATTGACACTTCACAATAACGTGTCAATGTACGTAAATCGATATTCAATAAGTTCTGACCATGATCTGACCCCAGCCTTTATTCAAGGTGTAGGACTCTGTGTTAAAACAGGTTTGTCAAAGACATCTACCATCCTGAGGTTTCTTACCTCCATATCAGTAGTTCAGTACCCAAATACTAATATTTATTATTGCAATTTACAACATCGTTTCTTGTTATATTTATAAATTGATTTTCAATTATTGTGTTAGTAACGCTATAGCTCGATAAGGGCTGGACCGATTTGGCTAATTTTAGTCTTAAATTATTCGTAGTCTTAAATTAATGATCGTGGCAGTCCAGCGAAGCTGTTTTAAAATTAAGTGACACGAAATTCACCGGGACATCTAGTTTAAAATAAAAAAGACGGGTTGCACTCCGGGAGTGCCGACAGAAGTGAAAACTTGATTATTAACGTTGTGCATTATTTTTTTAACCCATTTTTTATGAAAACCGATTAAAAAAAAACGATCGTTTTAATTAATTAATCGAAACCCTTACAATCGATTAAAAATTTCGACAATCGAAAAAAAAGCTGCTGTCAAACAGACTGTCAGACACTTCTCGCGACAGTTGTCTTGCAGGTGGAAACGCAGCCTTAATCAGCGCGTCTGCTAAAGAACTCATTTTCCCGACTGTACATTTCTGCTAAACAACTCATTTCCCCGACTGTACATTTAGTTCGAGTTCGAGTTCGACACAAAACTAAAACGTAGAAACGTAAAAAGTTTAACATTAATTCATAAATCATAAAATATTATGCCTCCGACTGCATTTTATTATCCACTTTCTTCTTCTACATTTTTCTATGTAACCTTCTATTTATCCTGGCATGAAACTCGTAAGCAAGAGTTGTATCAATTAAAACATGGATTCGATGCCTCCGGCAGAATTAGGTCTTGTTTCGTTCTTTTTAGTTAACATTTTTTGCAGTCGGGTTTTTTGATTTTTAATTAATTTATTTTATTTGCGACTTTTTAATTGTAGTCATCTAACTATTTCGACAATCAATCTAATAAAAAATTGAAAAACTACCGTGCCGATACAACCATAATATATCGTAGGTACACTAACTACTTAGAAAAGTGTACCTACAATACTTTAACAATAGGTCTGTACATAGATTTGGTACTGTTTAAATGTATGTTTCTAGTTTTAAGTAACAAATTATTGTTTTTTTTTAATACTTTGTCATTGAATGTTCATCTTGTTTCAGTAATGTCAGGTAATTTTTAATTAATATTGGATTTATCCAAGCAGGCGGATTTTGGTTTTTTCTTTATTACTAGCGGTCGGTCGCGGCTCCGCCCAGGTGGATGTCGGTGAGCTCTGCAAAAAGCATACCCAGGAAAGACTCGGTCAGCAAAATTATTCCCAGGTCAATTCACAGACTCCGACACTAAGGGCCTTATCACACTGGCGATTAGCGAGCGGTTTGAAAGCGACGCGATTGCGCAGCGCACACGCCGCAATGGGGATTGTCCATTTTTTTTAAATTTTGCTCATTACAAAAACATTTCGAGGAATAAGGTCAGTGATCGTTTTTCTGTATATAAACGAAAAAAATACCCATTAGTTACTTATATTTTTGAACAAATATGTTTAACCTTAGTTTGACCTTCAATGGCGTTAAATTAGCAATAAATTCGACCAACGTTACGTTTCGAACTTTTGGTAAGCTTCTCGTATCAGCTTTCACATAATGAGAACTTGCATTTGACGAACCAGCCATTATAAATAAGATTGAAAGGAAAAAAAACATACTGCAGAGGTCAATTGGCCGCCGATGATGACGTCACAGCGAAACTTTAAAAATTTATTGAGAAAAAACTAGCCAATGAATTTCAAAATTATTTAATTTATATTCTTAAAATACCCTATTTTAACGAAAAAAAATATAAAAAGTACATGTGATTTTTTTTGGACAATGCCCATTGCGCGACGTGCACAATCGCGTCGCTTTCAAATCGCTCGCTAATCGCCAGTGTGATAAGACCCTTACATCGACGACGCAGTCACAGGCTGCACCCTGCACAGATTGTCTTCCTCCCGTAATATGTATATCGTAATATTTTAATTTCGCCATAATTTAGAAACCAAATGTCTAATTTCATTAATTCAAGGACCAAATATTATCTACATAAACTGTACTTAGTAATGGAATAATTTATTTTGATAAGGATTAAAAGAATGAGTAAAATAAACGCGTTTAAATGTAGTCCAAAAAATTTCAAGATTTTTAAATAAAAAAATGGTTATTGTGCCTCACTCGACATAGATAGGTATAGTGTGTCGCGGACTTTTTGTAGATATTTGTAAGTAGGGATTGCAAAAAACGGATTTTTAAAAAAATCCGGATTTTCGGATTTTTTCATCCTCAAATCCGGATTATCCGGATAATCCGGATTTTTTGTAAATTTTTAAATGTTTTTGGTAAACAGCTCTGAATGTGAGTTATTTTCTTATTATTTCTTTATTTAACATTCAATATAAAAGTGCAAAATAAAACGTCTTAAAAATTAACATTTTTCTTAACTTAGCGATGTGAAAATCGCAAAGTTAAGGAAAAAAGGAAAAGATTAAAATAACAGTATCTGGTACTTTAAATATTATTAACAACTTAAAAATACCTTGATTTTTTTACTATTTAAAAATGTGAAATTTTAGTTAACATTCAAATCCTAAGCAATCTTCCCTTTTCGGAGACTTCGTCATTTATAATGAATTTTTGCACCTGCAGCCGTCAGCCGCACATCATCAGATTATGCTCCAAGATCTGCAAGCCCTAAGGCTCTAAAGTCTAGTGGAACTTACAAAAAATAGGTCAAAGACACAAACATTGATCAACAGTACGAGTCGTAGGATTGATCCTACGTCGAGGTAGAGGAGCAAGAAATTCACTATGACAACGAGTACCTGCACTTGGGCCAATTAGTTTCTTATGACTACAGAAAACAGAAAAACTGGTCCACGAAGAATAGTAACTTACCAATCTCACTGAAGTGCAGACTCGTTGATATGTGTATTTCGCTCGTCATAACCAACGATGCGCAAACACGATCATTGACTGATTTACGATTTATAAAAGTTCCATCTCAGGGTTCGCCAAAGAGCAATAGAGTTCAAATCTCAACAAAACAAAAAAAACGTAATGTGCTCCCATACAAGAATCAGAGACGTAGGAATTAAGACGGCCAAGCTAAAGTTGCAATGGGCTGGTCACGTTGTCCGCATACATCTAGGCTGGTTATCGACCGAGTGGTTATCCTACTATTATTAAAGGCCTAAGGAAAGATAGCGCTATTCTCTGAAAGTGATTTTTTCCTCCGAAGGCAGATCACTGTAATCCTGACGTTACGACGATCCTTGAGGATCTATTGTGACTCCTTCGTATTAGAGTACCGTCCCCAATCCAGTGCTGCTCATAAATTTAACGATGTGATTTGGATTGGTGCCACAATTTTCCTTTTTAGTAAATTAGGAGAGTTTCGCTCTTTTTCGCTTACAGTGGAGCTGTAGAGTCAAGTAGAAGGTGAATAGGTGTGTCACAGAATCTGCAGGTTGTAAAGCTATTAACACCTATAGTGAAAAGGTGCTTGTTCAGCTAACATTGTCCAGTTAGTCTTCTGGCAAGGATTCTATTTTTTTTTCTTACTAGCCATCTATAAACTCCCCACTGGAGGCATATCAGCTGGGCTGGCAAACGGTGACGCTGGGGCAAGATAAGTGAAAGATTTGGGTGGCGCCTTTGCCCAGCAGTTGCATAGTATATTTATATTTTGCACAGAATAATGACTTAATTATAAACTTACTTTATTCCTTCATTTAATTAGACAGAATCACAGATCGGCAATCGGCATTGGTTTCGTAAACAATTATAATTTATAATCATAACCTCAATGTAAACAAAAGCAACATATTTTAGAAAAAACATTGTATTCAATATTTTTTGTTAATATTTTTATTAATTGTATTTTTATTATTAATATAATATTTTATTAATTGTATTCAAAGTTCTAAAATGATTGTAAATTTATCATAGTTGCATTTATATTATCATGTAGAAAACATAATAAATATAGTAAAATAAGAGCTAGGTTATAATAAATTATGATGTTGTTTCTTATAAATAAAAATTAAAATGAAGAAATGTAAAGAAATGTAATTATAACCACCAAATAACTACACAATGGAATGTTAGATATACGGAATTCTGAATTTGGTACGTGTAGACCACGTAAAGTTGTGATAGCGCCTTTAAACAAATGTGAATTTGTATGTCAGATATTACACAATACATTTAAATTAATTTTATATTACGTAAAAGCTTCTTTTTCATAATTTTTATCTACTATTCGAAAAAACCGAAAATCCGGATTTTGAGAAATAAAAATCCGGATTTTTCATAGGCCCAAAAAATCCGGATTATCCGGATTTTTCGGATTTCGAAGTATCCGGATTGCAATCCCTATTTGTAAGTTCAACAATTACTTAGAATTTTATGGTTCTATTTTTTATAGTTTAGGCAGCGTACGTAAAATAAGTAACTTTTCTGGTTGATTTTTTACACCTTGCATCCGAAGAACCCAAATATCTTATGGAACCTTATTTTTTCCAAAATAAAATTATATAGAATTCCAATGGTAAAAGAATTTTTCAAATCGGTCCAGTAGTTTCTGCGCCCAACAAACAAAAAATCTAATCTTTCCTCTTTGTACTATTAGTGTAGATTTATCGTTCGATTTAATATTCAAACTGCAAGTTATATACATATTTAGAATCAGTGTTTAAAATTCTTTATTTTGATACCCCACTCGATATGCTTGGTAAATTTTTATTTTTGTTTACCTCACCATATGGCGTCAAACATCCACCATTTTGGTTTTTTTAATGTCACCTATCTAAGAACACTCGGGCTATTAAGACAAATCTAACGATACCTCAAATGTGAAAATCCGTTTAGCCGTTCTGAAGATACGAGGTAATAAAGAATATTACATACATAGAAGATACGCGCTAAACACATAACCCTCTGGCAGTCGGGTAAAAATAGTCACTCTAAAGTCTAATTAGTAGAATATGTGTATTGTGTAGTGTGTACATAACTTAACCAAACTGATGACATTCCTTGTAAAATTATTCACACTGTGTATTGATTCATTGTCGTTCGTAGCATTTCAAGTGTCAGGTTTTATAGAAATAACGATGTTTAAATTCACATTGAAAAAACTACAGTAAGTCTGATTACTGGTAGTTTCTTAGAATCGCTCGCATACGTTAGATAGTACATTACGCACCTAGCGCAGGAAAATAAGAAATGTCTCAGATCACATGTAACATGTGATCTGAGGCTTTCTTATGTACTGCCCGTGGTGCGTATACTATTTTTCTCATCGACGGCTCGGCGGAAAAGGGCAACATCGGTAAGCGCAGTCTTCCCGCTGCGTTGACGTTTTCCGCCCAGAGGTGAGAAAAATGTTTTTCTTGTTTTAAATCGGTTCAAACAAAATGTGCTTTGTTATTACCTGATCCAAGTAATCTCGGATGAATTCTATTCTGTCTTCGTCGTACAGCTGCGGGCTGTACGTTCCGAAGCCGTTCTCGGAGATGAGGAATGAGAGGTTCCCGTAATGCTGGTTCAACCAGGCCACTTGCCGCCGAAGTCCTTTGGGCACAACCTGGAAAACAGATCACAATTAAAGTGGATTTTTTTTCCTCAACTTGAATTTCAAGCACATTTGATGTTTAAAGTTCAATAAGCATTCATTTTAGACATTATAATATCATTCTGATGATAGTTGGGAAGGTATTTTTATGTATTCCAGTAGATTCCAGTATTTACATGAAATGCAAATTCCATATTATACAAATTAATTTAATATTGGTAAACCTGGCTTCCGTCATCTGTGTAATTGCCCATCTCCTTTTAAAAGAATTTCAATGCTCTTATTAAAATATTATGCTAGGAGCAAAAATAAGGCGCTAATTGAAATAAAGGCGAAAGGTATTTGGGATAACTGACATTTTGTAACGACTGGTTAAAAGCTTCTGAGAAAAAGAAAGCGTGTTATTACGCCAATTATGGTGACTCATTGGGTTAAAATTTGGAAAACCCGTAAACATGTAATTGCTTCTAGATTTATTTGTATAAATGCGAGCAGCGGAATTTCACAGCTAATCAAAAATTCAAGAGGTTTTGGTACTGATATAAAATTCTACACAGGTACTGGAGCACAAATCTTTAGCCAAGATGCCATCGTATAATAAAAAGGACGACACTCCAAAAAGAGCACAGTTCAAACTTTAGCCAATTATCGTTGCCAATAACGGCGATTGAATTTAAAAACAAAAACTGGCCAAGTGCGTGCGCATTAATATTAAAATAAAATAAATATTTAAGAGTGGAATAATAAGAATAATAAGGCCGGCAACGCACCTGCAGCTCTTCTATTGAGTGTCCATGGGCGACGGTAGTTGCTTTCCATCAGATGACCCGTTTGCCGCCTTATTTTATGTAAACAATAAACTGGAACTTACTGCTAGTATTCTTATCGGGCTGGCCTTCCACTTGGGGTCATTCTCCAAAACGGCATTAAGCTCCCGGCTGCCGGTGAAGAACCATTCCCCGGGAGTTTCCCCAGGCTTGGCCGGCCGGATTATCTTGCTCGAGTAGTGGTTCAGGCTGTAGAAGTCCGAAGTGCCTGGAAAAGGACAGTAGTGTCTGATCAGGTATTAAACCATGAAACTTCTCGCTCCCGAGCATGGTACGCTGCATGCTCAAGAGCGATGAGGCCTGGCAGGCGACGGTTTCTTTCTGTGAAACCGTTCTTTCGCAGAAAGAGGCTGCAGAGCGGAACAGAGAGGATGATCCATCCTCTGTTCCGCTCCGCCGGCGTAGGACGGGATTGCGGAGGCGTCGCTATGCGAACCTCCAATAACTTCCGTCCCACGGGGCTCCGGGTCAGGATGCGAACCTGCCCGGCTTAACTAGTCCCGGCGCCGAGGGGAACGCTTTAGTTTGCATAAGCGTTCCCTAACTTGGTGGAAGTCCGGTCCCTTGTGAAGTAGACCGGCCGGTCGTGGAGGGAGTCCTGTGTTAGACAGATTGTATAGACTTATAGAATCGAAATTCTTATATTTCGGTTGTAGGAGCTATATGACTATAATATGACCGCTTATAGAAAACAATGATATTCAACGAACATCTTTTTGGCATCACAAACGAAATACCTTGTACGAATTTTCTTTCCCCATCTGAAAAGGATGGCAATATGGAGTGTGAGTATCCTTTCTCTCGACTGTATTTCAGCATGTGTTTTTCAACCATCGGTGGCCAACCACCATCTTTGGAATATATAGGATGGGAATATCTTCCAGCCTGTATAAAAAGGAAATAATTCAATGTTTATTTCATAAATAGCCAAAATTGATATCGGACTTTTCTGGATTTGAAGATTTAAAGGCCTTACCCCAAACTCTCTCGCAAGTACTGCTAACTCCTTGTCGTCCTCAGTCGCCGGTTCTATCCAAAACGGATTTATAGCTATTGACACTTTACCTGGTAACAGAAAGGTATACTTTAGCATGCTAGATAGAAACAATTTAAGCGGTCCCCATCAGAGTGCCATAACTTTATTACTAACAAGCCAATTGCTAAAGCAACGTTGCTTTCTAGCATTCAAAAAGTCACGAAAGGGGCTACCGAGTACTGACATACTTCTTTGCTGACAAGTCCATTATTTCTAAAAATCTCACCATTATATTTATTCCGGAACTTCGTGTCGTATATCCTCCACGCTCTCGCGTGAGCCATCAGAAGGTTCTTATTGCAGATGTAGACCGCCCGCTCGTGCTCCACGATCTGCGGGAGGAACTCGCCGGTATTGTAGATATAGTCGCACACCACCAGCGGCTCGTTGATGGTGATCCAATGCTTGACGCGGTCACCGAACAGGGTGAATACCACGTTCGCGTAGTCCCCGAACCAGTGTTCTATCAGGGGATTCGTCCAACCTCCTGCAAGAGAGCGTTTTAAAGTTTTAGTATAGAAAATATGATTTTAATTTTAGCTTTAATGCGAGGTTCTGATGAAATGGATAAGGAAACGGACAAACGGATCGGACTCACGCTACACCAGACGAGTGACATATTACTCCTCACTCCTTTAGTATTGAGCACTTGCATGTATGTAGTTGCCCTGTAGTTTTAGGGTTCCGTAGTCAACAAGGAACCCTTATAGTTTCGGTCTGTCCGTCCGTCTGTCTGTCTGTCCGCGGTTTTACTCAAAGACTATAGGATCTACAAAGCTGTAATTTGGCATGACACATAATACATATATTAATGATGGCAACAAAATGGTACGTAAAGTCTTAACAAATGTTTTTTTTATGGTACCTCCCCTACACATCAAGCGGGGATGAATTTTTTTTTTCGGGCCCACCCCATCGTGTGCGGTGTCGTTGAATAGGTTTTTTAAAAATTTTGTGAGTATTCATAGATCATTTTCCGATTTAGGGATCCGTTTGTGAAACATTAAGTTTTAAAATGGAAAAAATGGTTAGAGTCCAGTGTCCCCCCCTTCTACCAGCTAAACGGTTGGTTCTGGAAATGTGAAAAAATTCACGAGAGTAGGAAATATGCTGAATTTAAAAGGAAAACTATCACGGCTAAGAAGACTTCATAAGTTATTGAGCAATAGTCGATCAACTAAAAAAATGTATTCGGCGAAGTATTTAAAATGAACTTTTCGTTCAAATTCCTTTGAAAGCTACTGAGATGATGTTGTTAGTAGTGTTAAACACGCTATAAATGTACGTTCATTGACCATAAAAAAAATGTCAAAAACTAGCGGTACTACGGAACCCTATATTGCGCGTGGCCCGACACGCACTTGGCCGGTTTTTTACTTAAGTCATAAAATGTTATACAGGTAGGATAGTACAATGTTGTCGTCGAGTGTAACTAGTTGTAAACTCTACTAAGGCATTTCAAAGTTTTTGAATACATTCTAAGACGTGACTTGCGACTTGAATGCATTCTAAGATGGGCTTACCCATATCCTGAATGGACTGCGGCAAGTCGAAGTGGTAGATGGTAATCATCGGTTCTACCCCCCTCGCGAGGAGACTGTTGATTATGTTATTGTAGTATTTGGTGCCGGCCTCGCTGATCCTGTTCGGGAACCCCGTTGGCAGGATACGAGACCAGGATACTGAGAAACTGAAACAAGTAACTTGATTAATTACAATCACCAAAAAAGCACAGTCCATCATTATACCGCCTTAAATCGGCGCAGGCCACAGAACCGATATTTTTTTTTTATTTTTTTTTATTTTCAGATAACTTGAGTGTGCAAAATGTGGTCGCATGGTGCAAAACATTAAACGATACAGTTCTTATAACATGTCGTGCTAGTGTCGGTCTATTGTATTTCATATTAAGATTTAATTGCAAATTATGATGTATTCACTAATAAAGTCATTACTGAATTAAATGTTCAAAATTATCATTTTTGTAAATTTTGCTCAATAACTGGAATTTTTATGCAAATGTCGCAAGCGTGTAAATTAAATAATTTTGGCCAATAATATAACTCGTGAGCACGACTAACATGCAAATTTTTAATTTCTTTGGATTATATCAGCTTATCACGAAGCTACGTATTTTGGGGAGATATTATAATCAATTTGCAGTAGGATGAAAAAGATAAAGGTATCGGGAATTTACAATTAATAAAAGATTAATAGCTCAGTATAATTTCATGCAAGTGTATACATGCCCTTGTGATAGAATATTATACCTACGCCCTTATTTCTAAATATAGAGAACTATATTTGCCTGCTATAGCGACCTAATTACCCTGTAAACCTCGTATCGCCAGGCAAAATAACAAAGTTACTTCTTGGAATTATCCTACTACTTACTCATAGGTCTATAAAGATATAAGTAAGTATTTAATATTTGATGCTTAGGTTACCTGGCGAGGCCTTTACAACTTTTTTTCCTTGTTGGAAATAGAGGGAAACAGTTTGTAATCCGATAGGCATATTTTCTGCCTATAATATGTTATGAATAATAGTGCAGTTATAAAATATGTAACCTGTTGACCAAGAAGATTTTCTGTTGGCCAACTGCCTTCGCCATGTCTTTATTTTCTACTGTATGAACAGTAACGTATGTAGTTATTTTTAGTCTCCAGTTGACCAAGAATATTCCTTGTAGGAATCTTCTTGGTCAACTGGAGTCAACTTGATCCCCAATCTCTTTCGCAAGAAAGTCGCACGCCACGTTGCCAGATCTGCCGTGGTTACCGGTAGTGATGCAGGCCCAGCTCCTGCGCCATGTCGACGTCGCGCCGCCACTTGTGGTAGCTGTCGCACGCCACGTCGCCGGTGCTGCCGTCGATCGCGAAGCTGGACGACGAGTTGCCACGAAAGAGGGTGTCAAAAATGCTCATGCCCTTATCTAGGATAGAGAACGAGAACATTGAGAAAACGCGAAAATTCACGCCAGTCTGAGTAGATCTTGATACTGATCTACACAAATTGTTTGTTTGTAATTAATTGAAATAAAAGCATGTTATTATAATTTCTTATTAGTTTTAAATTTACAAAGCCTACTTCTAAAACAGCTGTTCACTTAAGTTATAGAAGTTAAACATTAACTTTCAAATATGGTTACACCCTTACCATCAACATTCCATCCTCCCTCTATCTGGTAGGCCGCGGTGGCTGCACCGAACTTGAACCCTGGCGGGAACTTGCGTTGATGATGCGCGCTCACCACAACCACCAGTACGATGCTGAAATTTGAATATAATATATAACCTCTTCACTAATGTCTATAGACTTTAGTAATGTAAGAGCTTGGCTAAGTGAAAAGGCAATAGCTTGGATAAAATGCTTCTGAAACCACTAGTTGTTGTGCCATAATCACTAATGGTTTACGATACGTCGAAGCTTAAGACGGCATTCAGACATCCTGATTCCTGCCTAAAAATCCTGTTCGGGACATCCTGTCCTTGGGTGACGTTGAATACACGATGCGAATTAGTCACAACTCACACTAGAAGGTAGCCATCTTTACCCTAAGATAAACGTCTCCAGGCTAAATCGTTGACGAAATGACTATAGATGAAATCATAAAGAATTAGGCATTACAGTATTATATTACTATTATGTAGTATTTTATGGGATTTTAAATAATATATTATTATATTATATGTAGCAATTTCTATTTTTCATCTATGTTTATCTTTGCACCCACTATCTGATGTTTCTTATCTTTCCTGAGAAGAAATTTCTTAGTGTCATTTTTCTTTAAATGTTTACATAATATCTTGTTGATTGTTTTTGTGTATTACTCTTAAGGCCGTCCCCCGAGCAAACGACCTTGGCCATACATTTGCCGCGTTGCTGAGATCGCGCCAAAACCCTATTATTTTTACTTATCTTAGTTCAAAATTGTCCTAAAAAAATTTAAAACGGCGAATATGTAGTTTATGATATCGTCAATCTATTGGCGTGAGTTTCAAATAAAAGTAATTTGTAAATGCTAATGAGATGCTGAATGTATGCTCGAATTTTAACAAATTGGTATTACTTTGGAAGCTGATATCATGGGTATAATAAATAATAATAATAATATTCTTTATTGTGCACACAAAGAACAAAAAACATATATAACAATAATTATAAACTTATAGTGTACCACAATGGCGGCCTTATTACTAATAAGTAATTTCTTCCAGGCAACCACAGGCAAAGGACAGTATGTTATTGATATTTTGATGAGTGTGCAATATTAATTAGATAAGGATTTAATATTTATTATAATACATACACAAATACATACATAAGTACATTATAATATTAAATTAAAAGGTGATTAAAATAAATAAATAAATATGTAAATAAATAAATAAAAATAAAATAAAGACATAATTCAGAAGTTGGAACATGAAACTACAATTTTATCATCATTTTTTAATTTTTAGTATCACATGATAATCAATAATTTTTGGAATGAGCATTACCACACTAATAGATAGGAAATGTTCTTTTACCAGCATTTTGAACCGATACAGTGTAGTTGCCATTCTTATATGGGTAGGTAATGAATTCCACAGCCTTATTCCCGTAGCAGCAAAAGAAGAGTTATAGTACTTTGTATGTTGTACAGGCAGTTCTAAAAGGTGATTTTTTGAGACAGAACGTAACTCTTTAGCTGCTTGCCGAAACGCAAAGTTATCCTTCAAGTAAGATGACAGATACGGATCATGTATGATGGAGAATACAAGTGACAAAATGCGAACATCGCGACGACGACGAATTGGTAGCCACTTGAGTTTCTTTCGGTATTCGGATACATGATCGAACTTTCTAAGGCCGAAGATAAATCGTATGGCAAGATTTTGTAGCCGCTCCAATTTTTTGAGCTGATCCTCAGTCACGTTGACGAAACAAGTATCAGCATAATCGAGAGTGGATAAGAACAGAGACTCTGCTATCTTTATTTTGGTCGGTATGGGAAGAACGTAACGCAGTCGTGATATGGAGTACCAGGTAGCAAATACTTTCCTGCTAAGTTCTTTAATTTGTTGTCCCCACGACAAGGTTTCATCGAGGAAAACCCCAAGGCTCTTAACCGTACGACTGAATGGTATAATCGTACCATCAACGACCACCGGTGGTAGGCTAAATAAATATAAACAAAAATAGAAAATTTAAAACGGCAAAAGGAATGTTGATATACTGAAGATTATTGCTGTATTTTTATTATAACTTTGTAGCTTTCAGATTATGAGTTTATACTTTATAAGGAGGTTTTAAATACGGTCAATTACGGAATCTCCGGACGGAACGCCCCTAAATAAATAAAAACTAAAGGGACGCTAAATGTTGCGGGGCATGGGCGCCGGCAGGGGGGTGCCAGGGGGTGCACTTGCACCTCTTGGGAATCTCAGGACCAACAGGCATGGGCGTATATAAGGGGGGGGTCCTGGGGGTCCGGACCCCCCCCATTACTATCCATCTTACTTGTCCAATCGACAATATAATATTACTAGACGTTCCGCGCGGCTTCGCCCGCGTAAATTAGATATTTCATAGACAAATTAGTCCACAAAAAATAGCCTGTGATCCTGCACGTAGTCTACTTCTTATCTGTGGCAAATAACATAAAAATTGCGCCAGTAGTCGCGAGATAAGTCCTTTCAAATAATTTCCCCCATTTTTTACACATTTTCCACTATTTCTTCTCTCCTATTAGCCTAAGAGTGATAAAATATAGCTTATAGCCTTCCTCGATAAATGGGCTATCTAACACTGAAATAATTTTTCAAATCGGACCAGCAGTTTCTGAGATTCGCGCGTTCAAATTAGCCCTTTCAAATTATTTCCGCCGTTTTTTTCACATTTTCCTCTATTTCTTCGCTTCTACTAGTCTTAGCGTGATAAAAATAGCCTATAGCCTTCCCCGATAAATGAGCTATCGAACAATAAAAGAATTTTTCAAATCGGACTAATAGTTACTGAGAGCGCATTCAAATAAGCCCTTCCAAATAATTTCTCCCGTTTTTTTCCACACTTTCCTCTATATCTTCGCTACTATTAGTTTTAGCGTGATAAAATATAGCTTCTAACCTTCCTCGATAAATGGGCTATCCAACACTGAAAGAATTTTTTAAATTGGACCAGTAGTTCCTGAGATTAGTGCGTTCAAACAAACAAACAAATTCTTCCGCTTTATAATATTATAATATTGAGTATATACTAGACGTTCCGTGCGGCTTCGCCTGCGTAAATTAGATATTTCACATATAAATTAATCCACAAAAAATAGCCTATGATCCTTCACGTAGTCTACTTCTTATCTGTGCCAAATAGCAGAAAAATTGCTCCAGTAGTTTGTGAGATAAAAGAAAGTGATTTTAAATAATTTCCCCCGTTTTTTACACATTTTCTTCTATTTCTTCGCTTCTATTAGTCTTAGCGTGATAAAATATAGCTTATATTCTTCCTCGATAAAAGGGCTATCTAACACTGAACGAATTTTTCAAATCGGACCAGTAATTTCTGAAATTAACGCGTTCAAATAAGCCTTTCAAATAATTTTCCCCCATTTTTTCCACATTTTCCTCTATTTCTTCGCTCCGACTAGTCTTACCGTGACAAAATATAGCCTATAGTCTTCCTCGATAAATGGGCTATCTAACAATGTAAGAATTTTTCAAATCGGACCAGTAGTTGCTGAGATTAGCGCGTTCAAATAAGTCTTTTCAAATAATTTAATTTCCTCCGTTTTTTCCACACTTTCCTCTGTTTTTTCGCTCCTAAAAGTCACAGCGTGGTGTTATATAGCCTATGCTCTATAGCCTTCCTCGATAAATGGGCTATCTAACACTGAAAGAATTTTTCAAATCGGACCAGTAGTTTCTGAGATTAGCGCGTTCAAACAAACAAACAACAAACAAACTCGTCCCAATTATAATATTAGTATAGATTAAAGTACATATAAAATTGAGGATTTTGTGAAATTTTGAAGTGCCTACCTGTTGCCATTATTGAAGCCTCCCTTAAATATTCATCTTATTATGTTTTTAGTATTTGTCGTTATAGCGGCACTAGAAATACACAATCTGTGAAAATTTTAGATGTCTAGCTAACTAGCTGTATCTCAAGAACCGCTGTTCTTAAGATACAGCTTGGAGACAGGCGGACAGACATCTAAGTCTTAGTAATAGGGTTCCGTTTTTACCCTTTGGGTACGAAACCCTAAAAATACTTTTGTTTTCCTAAACACATTACCTATTTGCTGCTGCGGAACCCTTCATGGGCGGAGCCAACTAGCACTTGGCCGCTTTTTTACATTATGGACCCCCCCCTTATCAGAGCTATATATACGCCCGTGCCAACAGGAATTATTGAAATTAAAAGCCGTCTATTGGATTTTTTTTTATTCAAAGATAGTTCGTAATGTTTCGGTTCTAAATGTATTCTGTTGACGTAAAAAGACAGACAGTATTGTTCGTAAAAAGTAAAATGAAAAGAAAAGAAAGAAAACTAAAATCTGCACCCCTTGGAAATTATTTCTGCCGACGCCGATGTTGCGGGGTATGAACGCGATGTGGGTAATTTTGCGTCGGCCGCGGATTTCAGACTTAGGTACGTACTACGTACTAAGGGCCTGTCCACATCTCCACGTCACGATGTCGTCAACGTGGAACGATGCGGTAACGTGACACGGTACGTTGACGTGACGTGTAAATTTACGTCAACGTAACGTAAAATTGCACGTCTTTTTTCTTCTACTTCTCCGTTTTTAACAATAGGAAAAGCAATTAAATACGTATTGTGCTAGATCAGTAGTAAAGAATGTAGCAGTTTTATAAGGAATGGCGACGTACAATGTTGCTATATCGTGACGTCACGTTATAGCAACATAATATATCGTGATCGTGATTTCACGTTACGTTTTAAACGTAAATTTGCACGTCACGTCAACGTACCGTGCCACTTTACCGCAACGTTCCACTTTGACGACGTCGTGACGTCGAGATGTGAACAGGCCCTAAGTGCTTAGTAAAAATTCTGTGCTTGCTGCTTAGACGACGATTCCTCGGAGTTTGCGCGAAATATATTATAATTATCTATATTAAGAGGCCGGGTACACTTGGAATTTCTCATACATACGTAATTCCATAATCATTTTCTCATACGAAAATATTTAACATGTTTGAGTTGTTTTTCAGTTTAAAATAGTAATTATGTAGGTTCCTGCACAAAAATTTACTTCAAAATATTTAAACACAAAAAATTTTTTTTTTTTGCTTTAAAATTTTTTTTTAGTAAAATTACTACTAAATATTTAAACACTAAAAAATAGAGTAAAACCCTAAAACATATATAGATAAATATTTAATTTACTACAAAATATTTAAACTCTAAAAAATATTTTTTAGTATTTAAATATTTTGTAGTAAATTTACTATTTATTTATATATTTTTTAGTGTTTTACTCTATTTTTTAGTGTTTAAATATTAAGTACTAAATTTACTAAAAAAAATAAACTTTCAATAGTTTAAATATTTTGAAGTAAATTTTTGTGCAGGAACCTAGATAATTACTATTTTAAACTGAAAAACAACTCAAACATGTTAAATATTTTCGTATGAGAAAATGATTTTGGAATTACGTATGTATGAGAATTTCGAAGGTACCCGGCCCCTTAAGACCGGGCTGCCAAAAATATCATAGCACGCTAGCCCCGCCTATACACCGCGCTATCCTCCAATCGTGATAATATATAATGATTCCATGATTCGTGCCCGCATGAATTGTACTTTGCACTACAGCTTTTAATAGTGAACAATATCGCGCGTAACAACGGTTACCGCATTATAGCACCAAAGTAAAGGTCGTAAGTTCCAAAAATGTTTTTGATGATTACTTAAAAATTAAATACAATACTAATATTTTCCTTTAGCTATTATTTTATTAAGTGTGTGATTGTAGTAGTACAAGTTATATAATGATAGTAACTCAAAAAGTGTAACAGATATTTGTCAAAAAGCCCAGAAATATTCATAATTTCGAAAAATATAACTGTCGAGTCAAGATAAGTGAATCGTGTTTTCCGTTAGGGCTTAGGCTAATATTAAATAAATATACAATGATTAAATAACTCTCAGTTTCATTTAAGTCAATCGTCTTCCGGGATCGTTACCTATACTTATTAGAAAACACGGCAAAATTTGGCAGCCCGCTCTTAAGTATAGGTACTTTTATTACCTTGGCTAGGCTATAATAATTATTGAATATTGACTACATGAATCATATTATTATAATTAGCCTAGCTAATTTAACAAGCACTATATATATGCTAATGCTTAGAGTTAATAATATAGTTTTCTGCGAACTGCGAAGCAATATCAATTTAATACCAATTAAAAAATATTTATAACTAAATTAAGGTAATTCAACTGGTATAAGATATAAACACACCGGCAAAATTAGTTTAACATAACAAAATTTTAATTTTTTTGAAAATTGTTCAATGTTTTTAATATAATTATTTATTTATTGGTGATTAAAAAATAAAACTTATATAAATTTAGGGCATAAAAACGTGTAAAATAGAAAAAATCTGCATAAATCAAAAATTAAGAAAAATCTTTGAAATTTCAGTAGTAAGTTTTTAAGTTAAATTCTTCATTTTTAACTTAAGAAATACCATGTTAAAAGCGTGTAATGCCTTCTATGGATCTCAAGAGAGTCTGGATACGCCATTACATGCTTGCATTTTGATTGTCAATCATTTCCTGTGGGATATTCTTCTACTCCTTCAGTAGTGCCAACTCGAGCTCCTGAACACATTTTGGAGCTAAAGCATTAAGGGGGGTGCCCATACAATAAACGTGATTTTTCAATCATTTTTTGCTCGGTATCAATGATGACAACAGGTAGGCACTTGAAATTTTCACAAAGGCGTTAATTATATGTGTACTTTAATAATTAGTAATAATATTTAAATAAAATAAAAATTTAAACAAAAAAAAACACAATGGGCATTGTCCAAAAAAAATCACATGCACTTTTTATATTTTTTTTCGTTAAAATAGGGTATTTTAAGAATATAAATTAAATAATTTTGAAATTCATTGGCTAGTTTTTTCTCAATAAATTTTTAAAGTTTCGCTCTGACGTCATCATCGGCGGCCAATTGACCTCTGCAGTATGTTTTTTTTCCTTTCAATCTTACTTATAATGGCTGGTTCGTTAAATGCAAGTTATTATTATGTGAAAGCTGATACGAGAAGCTTACCAAAAGTTCGAAACGTAATGTTGGTCGAATTTATTGCTAATTTAACGCCATTGAAGGTCAAACTAAGGTTAATCATATTTGTTCAAAAATATAAGTAACTAATGGGTATTTTTTTCGTTTATATACAGAAAAGCGATCACTGACCTTATTCCTCGAAATGTTTTTGTAATGAGCAAAATTTAAAAAAAATGGACAATCCCCATTTTTGGCCTATTTTTGCTCCATTACGATACGGAACCCTTCGTGCGCGAGTCCGACTCGCACTTGGCCGATTACTAAAATAAGTTTTTGACATAAATTATCGTACAAGAATAATTAATGTTTAATTTCGAACGCCATTATTTTTTTAACATAATGAGTGATGACATCGCGTCTGTCAAACTTCATCATGGACTTATTATTACAATAAATCCATGCAAAACATACCCCGCGTTCCATTTAGCGTTAATAAAAGCGATCAAAACTAAGCGTTTCGACTAAGCGATCAGACTAAGAAATTCAGTTGTCCCCTACTAATTACTAACTTCAACCTCCATCTTCATACCTTTAGGAGAGAAATTTCGAAAAATCCCTTATTATCACACGCCTAATGCACGCCTACGTCATACGGAGAACACTCCCCCAAAATTTAGTCTTTGATGATAATTTCGAAACCGGTCGTGTAATTTGTTAAAAGTATAATAATATCATAATATAGCGGAAAAAGTGCAAGAAAAGTGTGTTTTATTAGTGTAAAGTTTTTCATCTTGAGGCCCGGAACTCTACGGCCGTTTTCTATAACGTATGGATAGCATCTATCCCGCTCGCCTATCCAAGTATCTTGTAACTTTACGTTCGTCCCCATTCACCAAACAATTGTTCATGTTTAAAACTTGTATATTTTTACTAAAATAAGTAATAATAATTACTAAAATCGATATGTAGGTACTAAAATTTTGGCTGACGCTACGTGAACGTGAATGTCAAAAGTCAAAACCCAAAAAAGTACTTACATTGTTTGGCTTAACAAAGCAACACATGCCACTAACAACATTATTTTTAACAAAAAATTAAAACCGACTTCCAAGACGTGGAAATAATAATATTACTTCTCCAATGAACAAAAAAGTATTAAATAATTCTTACTCTTAAATAGTGCCTTTTTCAGTATTCTCCTAAGCCTCAACTTTTTCTGTAAAGAATCTTCATTATTTTGAAGTCGGTTTCAGCTAAGAATCGTAAGTTCTATCTAGGTTTAAGAGATCTTTCGTTCTATCATAGGTTCTATCACTCTTCTATGACAAAATATTTTTAATATTTGGGACTGGTAATATAATGCTTTAACTACTTAAAGCAATGTTAAATAACTACAATATATTGGGTCCCAATGAGTTTCTAAAATACTTAGTAACATAGAATATCATTGTTGGGTCCCAATAAATTGAAAGGAGTTTCCTACATAATATAACATACCTCATGTACAACATAGATGTAGGTACATCTCATGATCAAAATACCATGGTAACCTCAACACGTCAGTTTGAAATTTTGAATCATTTACTTTGAAACATCGCTCGACAAACTCGAGTTTCAAAGAAAAATTTGCAAATTCGTTTCTACAGCCTAGGTAATATATATATATATATATATACATATATATATGTTTAACCGACTTCCAAAAAGGAGGAGGTTATATTACATTCGGCTATAGATATATATATATATATACATATATATATATATATATATATATATATATATATATATATATATATATATATATATATATATATATATATATATATATATATATATATATATATATATATATATATATATATATATATATATATATATATATATATATATATATATATATATATATATATCTATAGCCGAATGTAATACAACCTCCTCCTTTTTGGAAGTCGGTTAAACATAAAAGAGCAGTCAGTCTGTCCTTCAGCAATTCGGCCTGTACTCGAGCAGTGGGTGACAAACACTCGAGGTGTTCTGACCTACCGAATGGTTCAGGTGTTGACCGGGCATGGTTGCTTCGGTCATTACCTGCACCACACGGTCAGGAGGGAGCCAACGCCTCGTTGCCACCACTGCGATCATGATGATGACACCACACAGCATACGCTCCTGGAATGCCCAGAGCGGTGCTTGTTGCGACCACCGGACTTGACTTAACACTCCCGGCCATAGTTTCAAATATGGTTCGGTCGAGACAGGGCTGGGACGCGGTAGCTACCTTCTGTGAGAACGTCATGTCACAGAAAGAGGCCGCCGAGCGGGTCAGAGAGGCGGATGTGGCCGCAGACTCAATTCGGAGACGGCGTGGAGGGCGCAGGCGTGCCGAACATGAGCGCCAGCTCCCGCCGTAGATAGGACTCAGGCAACGGATTGGGGAACCCGTTGCTTATCGCACGAGTCCTCCCGGACGCAGAGCGCCCGGTGCCTTGGTCAGCTCTCCTGGAGTAGGCGGCAGCAGACTGCCGCGCGGAGTATCTGCGCTGAAAGCAGAAGCCGCTAACTGGGTCGCTGCAGTTTTCGCCTCAGGCGGGTCCACCGGCTCAGCGCCAAGGGGAGGAGAAGGCACGGACGGGTTTTAGTGGGTAGAGCTGCGGTCAATTTACCACCTTGCCGACCGCAGAGAGCCCCACATATCCGCGGCTGGATTCCCCCCGTCCCCCGCGGAATGCGTCAGAGCATTTTCCGTCCTTAAAAAAAAAAGGCAGTCTGTCCTTACAGCCAACTGAATCCGTAAGAAAATTCATAATGATCATTTAATTCAAATATAATATAATTTACACGTGGTTTGTATTGTTTCTGTGATAGTTTTCCTTTTAAATTCAGAATAATGTCCTACTCTCGTGAATTTTTTCACATTTCCAGAAGCAACCGTTTAGCCGGTAGAAGGGGGGTCACTGGACTCTAACGATTTTTCCACCTTAAAACTTCATATTTCACAAATGGATACCTAAATCGGAAAATGATCTAGAAATACCTACTCCAACGACGACACCCCACACGGAGGGGTGGACGCCAAAAAAAAAACTCACCCCCGCCTGAGATACCTTTTTTTTTTTTAAAGATCTTATAATATACTATTTTGTCGGTATCATTAATATGTGCATTCATGCCAAATTACAGCTTTGTGGGTCCTATATTTTAATTATAGTCTTTGAGCAAAACCGCGCAAAGACAGATGGAAGTATATTTTCTGGAGTAAAAGCCTTGCATGATGTATACGAGTAATATGGTGGAGCTGGCCGAAGCTAGTTTTCCCCATGGCCAATTAATCGGCAATCATTTACTATCTTAGGTCGCAGCTGTTTAAATCTCTAGAAAATATTTTATATTTTTAGAGATTTACCTTTTTTAGGGTTCCGTAACCAAAGGGTAAAAACGGGACCCTATTACTGAGACTTCGATGTCTGTCCGTCTGTCTGTCCGTCTGTCTGTCCGTCTGTCTCCAGGCTGCATCTCAAAAACTCCTGTAGCTAGACTTCTGAAATTTTCACAGATTGTGTATTTCTGTTGCCGCTATAACAACAAATACTAAAAGCAAAATAAAATTAATAATTACGAGTAAGTGGGGCTCAAACAATCGTGACTTTTTTTGGCCTTTTTTGCTCGATTTTAATAATGGTAATTATTAGACACTTGAAATTTTCACAAAATCCTTGATTGTATACGTGTTCTTTACCAATTAATGATAATATTAAAATAAAATAAAAATTGAG
Organism: Polyommatus icarus; assembly: GCA_937595015.1. Classification (NCBI taxonomy): domain Eukaryota; kingdom Metazoa; phylum Arthropoda; class Insecta; order Lepidoptera; family Lycaenidae; genus Polyommatus; species Polyommatus icarus. Next base: position 25,510,124 of record OW569321.1, read on the forward strand.
GGGGCTTCCATACAAAAACACAATTTTTTGCCTATTTTTGCTCATTATCGGTACGGAACTCTTCGTGCGCGAGTCCGACTCGCACTTGGCCGATTATTATTTACCTAGCCTTTTTGAAGACTTACATTGGCAACAATACTTAGTTAAAATGAAAATGGCACCAGCTGTCATTGAGTAGTTTTAGATGGGTTTTAATTCTTAATTACGTATAATTAAATTTTGGATTCGGTTTTATCATTTTAAAATACTATTCATAACTTCAAACCAGTTGACAATTTTTTCTGAAATAAAAGTTTATATTATTTTTTATTGATTAAATAGTAGTTGTTAATCAATATAAAGAAATATTTATAATCAATTTTGCTTGCAGTATAATATTACGTTAATATTGATGAATATAAAGCTATCCTCATCACCTTGATGAGTGGCAGTCTTCCACAGTGCGTTTTTCGCGCGCACTGTAAAACTCTGGAACGAACTGTCACCAGCAGTTTTTCCGAACCTATACGACCTGCAAAACCTTCAAGAAAAGAGCGTATTCTTGAAGGCAGCGTATTCGTAAAATGGCATGGTAATTCTGTAAAAAAATCTTGAAAATCACCATAAAAATACACTTCAAATTCGAGCATCTCGTAATTTTCAATGACAATGATATGATTTTTTTACAAAAAGATAGCTTTTTTATAAGTCTAAAAAAATAACCGAATAGATTTTTAATAAATGATTCGGTCATTAAAAAATAAAATGTATTATTTTCTCCTATTTCGCCCTTCTCAAAGACACGGCGAGCAGCGCTGGTTGCGCTGACAAGTCGCACTGATATGAATGTTATTTTAATGTCCTTTACGTCGATATTCGTACTGACAGACATCGACCTGATAATTTTAGGGACTACCTGGCCTTAAGAAAAATTACGCAAAAAATATGTACCCACCATATTTTGATCGTGGTCGACTTTCGGTCGCGGTCTGCGGATGAATAATTGAGCTTGTCCACCTTTGTCAAGTCCAAAATAAATTATTCTGCTCATCGTTTAATTCGCTCAAGTTAATTTTTTCCATGTAGGTATCTTATGAATTATTAATTATTATAATAATGTCCGGAATCATAACTGGAAGTGAGGTCATAATTTTGCATGCGGGCAAAATCAGGCATTTTTAGTGATGTCGACCTATTAGTTAGTTCTATTATGGTTTCTCGATCTATATTCGAAAAATTGTTCATGTATATGATCCATAGGACTTTTATACGGCCCGCTCTCGGTCTATTAGGAATTTATTATGTTAACCCAAGTTTTAAAAATACTGTACAATCAAAATGTGATTTTGTCGGCAATAAAGTTTTTTAGCTGGCGTTCGCTTTCGCAAACACTATCCGCAGCAGTGATTATAGTTATACAATAATAATTATACTTATTAGTATATAGATATAATATAATATTTAATAGCCATAACTTTTAGTTATTAAAAAATTTGTTTAACAAAGCTTAATAAATCGGTAACTCACCACAACACAACTTTTAAACTTGACATAACTGACACTAATATAATTGTTCCTTTAAATCAGCAAGTAATAAAAGCTGTATTAATTATTTTAATTATTTTCCTGATCCTACTCTTAGGTCTTACTGAGACCTGAATATGAACGTGCACGCGAGGAGCGTAACTCGAACCGAACTGACGAAGGTAAATAATCTGCAATCACACAGATGAAGAATTTTAATAAAGGTATGTCGGAAATCTAAGGCATTATGCTAATATTATAATAACCTATAGCCTATAGGTATCCATTCATTACCAGTCTTATATCCTAATAATTATCATTATTCGTATAACACATTTTTCCGCAGCCTACTCTGGTTCGCATGCAAATGAAAATTATGATTTTGAGCTCCTTCGATTCGGAATGGCATCTATGATCTAGATTCTAGAACATTTGATCAAATTCCAAGAGGGGCTGAAAAAATGAAAAAGTTATAAACAATAAAGTAATATAATCGGCCAAGTGCGAGTCGGACTCGCGCACTAAGGGTTCCGTACCATTATAGAGCAAAATTAGCCCAAAAATTGTGTTTTTGTATGGGCCCTTATATTTTTATATGCCCTTAATTTTTTATTTTATTTTAATATTATTATTAAATATTAAAGTGCACCTAAACCAAAGGACCTTGAGAAAAATTCAAGTGCCTACCTGTTGCCATTATTGATATAGAGCCAAAAAGGCCAAAAACGTCACGTTTGATGTATGGGAGCCCCCTTAAATATTTATTTTATTTTGTTTTTAGTATTTGTTGTTATAGCGGCAACAGATATATTATAAACAATCTATGAAAATTTCAACTCTCTAGCTTCATGAGTTACAGCCTGGAGGCAGACAGACAGACGGACAGACATCGAAGTCTCAGTAATAGGGTCCTGTTTTTACCCTTTGGGTACGGAACCCTACAAAGAAGGTTTTTTTTTTTATATTGCAAAAACTATTTGAGATAAGTAATGAAAATTTGAAAAAAGATCCTCAACAGCAGGAAAGATCCTTAAAGTGCAGATAAACATTTTATCATACCATATCAAAAACTGTTGCCATCAAATTATGGTTGATTAATAACAATTTACATGCCAACCGGTAGCAGAATTAATGTTTTGATTGAGTACTGTCTACATTGAATGAAATTAATACTTATTTAAAAAAATATGTTTTTGAAGCATATTATTTTGGGGGCACGCGGCGCGGCACTGTATTGCTCCAGCTAAGCGAGGCTACCAACCATCAAGTATCAGGGGGCCTAGTGCCTACCATAAATAAAGCTATACTTAATACTTAAGGCTGCTCTTTCGAAAAAAGCGTGCAGATGAAACAACTTTTCATCGGCATTAACAGAGAAATTATATCTGAAAAAAATAATTAGTAATCTACATGATATGATACGTAACGTGGTTTTGCCATATTTTTTTCTATCGGTATCACATAATAAAGAAGTAAAAAACCAAATCACCTCCAAATCGTTGAATGAAACCACTTTACTCCTTCATTATTTATCAAAAGAATATATAAAAAATATCTACTACTTTGCAATACATAAGTTAATAATTTGGTTTTTTTTACTTTTTTGAAATAATATGTATTATATTAAGCCATAAAAAGGTTTTTCTCCTATTTCACCCTATCATGGACGCGGCGAGCGTCGTAACCGCCACCGTACAAGGCGCGCTGTTATGAATGTTATTTTAATGTCATTTACGTCGATATTCGCACTGACAGACAATCGACCTGCTAATTTAGGGAGAGAGGGCCCTTAATATGAATTTCGCATAAACAAACTTTATCTCTTTTTATCTACACTAATATTATAAAAAGGAACACTATATTTGTTTGTTTGTTTGTTTAATTGTCATGAATAGGCGCAAAAACTACTGGACCGATTTTCAAAATTCTTTCATCATTCGAAAGATACATTATCCACGACTCACGACTTCATGAGTAACATAGGCTAAATTTTATTTCGGAAAAATATAGGGTTCCGTAAGATATTTGGGTTTTTCTGACACGTCATTAGGCGTAAAAAATCAACCAGAAAAGTTACTTAAGAACCTTAAAATGTTATCAATAATAATTGTAGATTTTATAAATATCTACAAAAAAGTCCAGCAGGGCAATCGCGTTATTTCTAAACGTTTCAATTCAGGTTCACATCTACTTTGGTTGTGTTTCAGTTACGGTTTGGTTCCGCTGCGTCTGAACAAATTTTAGTATCGTGCTATCGTTTCAACCGTAACTCAACCTTATGTCGGCACTACAAATAGGCGAACGCGTTAGCCAACGCATTGGCCAACGCGTCGGCCAACGCGTTCGCCTATATGTAGTGCCGACAAAACGCGTCGGCCAACGTCTAAATACCTACCGCCAACGCGCGAGTCGCCCGTTCTACACATTGGGCCGACACGTTGGCCAATGCGTTGGCCAACGCGTTCGCCTATATGTAGTGCCGACATAAAGATGGAATTCGAACGAAGCGCAACGTTTGACCTTTAGACAGACATTGCAGCGGACCAATCAGCGCCCTTCTGATTTTATTTTGATTGGCTTAAATATGAACAAATTTGTTCCGATGCGTTAATTGGTCAATTGTCAAATAGTTTATTTACATAAGGATGAATATGACACGAGTGAAGTTGTTTTGGTACTTTATGAATGCGAATGATTATTACTTGGAGTTTTTAATTTACGTAGTTTAATTCATATTGTTTTACTATAATTTACAAACGCCAGTGTTGAGTACTTGACTAGTGACTTGTGACAAAAGTTTTATATTATGGCGCAGAAAACATATTTACGTAAAGAAGTAATGTCAAAATTCAATTCACTTTTTAACAAACTCAAATAGTCCGTAGTGTTATTTTACAGCTTAAAAGTAAACATAAGCTTATATTTTAATTTAAATATAGCTTATTGTTATATTTTCCATCGATTTTCGTCAATTTAACACACTAAAATAAGAAACGTTTCAGAAACGTGCGAGTAGAAGTAGCTTTGTATCAACTTTTTGTTTTGACAGCGTTTGCGCTTCGGCTGAGGTTCAGTAACGTCTCAACTCTTTTGTCAAAACGTTAGCGCGATATCAAATCGTTCCAAAAGTCGATCAACGTCCGAGTTTCATTTGCGGTTCAGTTGAATAAATTTAGCGCGATTGCCCTGCAGACAATACACATGGACGTATAAAAAAAGGCGGACGGAGTCCCACCATACACAAAACTGTGTCGTTCAGAGTCGGCCAGCTGGCTGTATGTACACGGTCCGCACGCACACATTCTTGCGCTAGTCCATACCATTTGACAGGCGTCAGAATGTGTGCGTGGCCGACTGTGAAGAAAAGTGAAGACACAGTTTTGTATATGACAAGACTCCGTCCGCCTTTTTTTCTACGTTCATGACAATACACTATACCTGACTATGTCGAGTGAAGCACAATGTCAACCATTTTTTAATTTATAAAATCTTGAATCATTAAAATTGGGGATTTGGTTTTGAAGTTATGGCGAAATTAAAATACCTACTTAAGTATATATATTTTTTTAAAATACGTTCCCCTTACTACATGATAACATTATTATACTTAATTAAAAATATTATAAAGAATCGTATAAATTATAATAGTAATAATATAGTAATAGTAATAAAATACTGCAATACGTATTTCATACCGTCAGCTCTTGTGTAGAGCAGTGGTTCCCAATCTTTTTCAGCCTGCAGCGCAATTACGTGTTACAAATTACAATATTTTGACCTACTCTACCTGGCTATTAGAAAAATATACATTAAATAATAAATTGAATAAACATATTTAATGTTTTTTAAAGATGTTAATTTAGTTAGTTTCTGTAACCTAACTAAATAATCATCGTAAATAATAATAAACAAATATTTAATTTGTACATTTACCTACCTACTTCACACAAATACTATTATTATTTTTATTTTATAATTTAACATGTGGTTTCGGATAGGTAAATATTATGGAGGATCGACTCACGGCCGCGGCGCGGCGCGGCGCCCCTCTTGTCTTTCCACGGCGCAGAGCGCCGCGCACACTTTGGGAACCCCTGCAGGGCTAGCATAACAACAGTAGACATGGGAAAGATCAAAGAATCGACATACTGACAGATTTTATCGACAAAATGGCGGATTTCCATTGTCTAACTGTCACTTTGTCTAGAAATCGTTTTTGTGGTGACCATGCTACGCCGGCTGGTGTAAAGAGTATTTTGTGCAAAACCATAAAGTTAATATACCTAGCGGAATAGAGAAACAAAGGCCTGAGCAAGCGAGATGCCACTATCAGTAACACCGCGTGGTAGAAAGAGACGTGTGATACATGACAGCAGCACTCTTTTTTTGACGTCCAGTCCGCACGTGCCGCACGTTGTCAATATAATCTATGTTGTAATGTAATAATTCATGTTCAATCATGCTTGTGTAAGTGTATACGTACACATATTTTTCACACAGATGAAAACCAATTTTGGTTACGTTTGACAGCTCGAGATTGTTGCTCTATTCCGATAGGTATATTAACTTTATGTGCAAAACATTTCCAAATTGGTTGAATGACATTTCACGGACATATTTTGGACTTTGGATTCACATACGTCACTAACTGCAAACTTAAAAATCAACTTGCTACCGTGTACGATAAGCAGTGCCTTATTGCATTTAATGAGCAATACAATATCTATATCCATATCCATACATATTATAAAACAAAGTCGCTTTTTTTTTCCTCATGTCCCTTTGTTCCCTTTAATCTTTAAAACTACGCAACGGACTTTGATGATTCTTTTAGTGTTAGATAGCCCATTTATTGAGGAAGGCTATAGGCTATATTTTATCACGCTAAGGCTAATCGGAGAATGTGAAAAATATTTGAAAGTTCTTATCTCGCGAACTACTGGAGCAATTTTTATGTAAGTAATTTGGCACATATAAGAAGTAGAACACGTGAAGGATCATAGGCTATCGATTTTAATCATTTTTTCAGTGGTTATATATTTTATACCCGTGCGACGCCGGGGCGGGTCGCTAGTTATAATATAAATAATAAAAAATTACAAATGATTGCTCAGATAAGTTTTCAAGGGACTAAAACTTACAACAAGATTTCCGGAATAGTGTTTGATGGATTAGAAATATTTCTTGACATATACTCGTACCACAGATAATAATAGGTGGTGTCCATTAATTTCATGTGGTCGTGTAACAGCAGCTTGCAAGTGTAAGGCCGTGTTTCCACCTGCAAGACAACTGTCGCGAGAAGTGTCTAACAGTCTGTCTGACAGCAGCTTGCAAGTGTAAGGCCGTGTTTCCATCTGCAAGACAACTGTCGCGAGAAGTGTCTGACAGTCTGTCTGACAGCAGCTCCCATACAAAATACACAAATTTTGGCCTATTTTTGCTTTATAACGGTATGGAACCCATCGTGTGCGAGTCCCACTCGCACTTGGCCGATTATTTGTTAATTTTTGTATAGTCAATGAATGTACAATGTACATTTATAACGTGTTTACACTGCTAACAACATCTTAGAAGGATCAGACATAATATTCTTCTTACTTACTTTATTTTACTATGCGGACGAAGTCGCGAGTAGGGATTGCAAAAAACGGATTTTTAAAAAAATCCGGATTTTCGGATTTTTTCATCCTCAAATCCGGATTATCCGGATAATCCGGATTTTTTGTAAATTTTTAAATATTTTTGGTAAACAGCTCTGAATGTGAGTTATTTTCTTATTATTTCTTTATTTAACATTCATTATAAAAGTGCAAAATAACACGTCTTAAAAATTAACATTTTTCTTAACTTAGCGATGTGAAAATCGCAAAGTTAAGGAAAAAAGGAAAAGATTAAAATAACAGTATCTGGTACTTTAAATATTATTAACAACTTAAAAATACCTTGATTTTTTTACTATTTAAAAATGTGAAATTTTAGTTAACATGAAAATCCTAAGCAATCTTCCCTTTTCGGAGACTTCGTCATTTATAATGAATTTTTGCACCTGCAGCCGTCAGCCGCACATCATCAGATTATGCTCCAAGATCTGCAAGCCCTAAGGCTCTAAAGTCTAGTGGAACTTACAAAAAATAGGTCAAAGACACAAACATTGATCAACAGTACGAGTCGTAGGATTGATCCTACGTCGAGGTAGAGGAGCAAGAAATTCACTATGACAACGAGTACCTGCACTTGGGCCAATTAGTTTCTTATGACTACAGAAAACAGAAAAACTGGTCCACGAAGAATAGTAACTTACCAATCTCACTGAAGTGCAGACTCGTTGATATGTGTATTTCGCTCGTCATAACCAACGATGCGCAAACACGATCATTGACTGATTTACGATTTATAAAAGTTCCAACTCAGGGTTCGCCAAAGAGCAATAGAGTTCAAATCTCAACAAAACAAAAAAAACGTAATGTGCTCCCATACAAGAATCAGAGACGTAGGAATTAAGACGGCCAAGCTAAAGTTGCAATGGGCTGGTCACGTTGTCCGCATACATCTAGGCTGGTTATCGACCGAGTGGTTATCCTACTATTATTAAAGGCCTAAGGAAAGATAGCGCTATTCTCTGAAAGTGATTTTTTCCTCCGAAGGCAGATCACTGTAATCCTGACGTTACGACGATCCTTGAGGATCTATTGTGACTCCTTCGTCTTAGAGTACCGTCCCCAACCCAGTGCTGCTCATAAATTTAACGATGTGATTTGGATTGGTGCCACAATTTTCCTTTTTAGTAAATTAGGAGAGCTTCGCTCTTTTTCGCTTACAGTGGAGCTGTAGAGTCAAGTAGAAGGTGAATAGGTGTGTCACAGAATCTGCAGGTTGTAAAGCTATTAACACATATACTGAAAAGGTGCTTGTTCAGCTAACATTATCCAGTTAGTCTTCTGGCAAGGATTCTATTTTTTTTCTTACTAGCCATCTATAAACTCCCCACTGGAGGCATATCAGCTGGGCTGGCAAACGGTGACGCTGGGGCAAGATAAGTGAAAGATTTGGGTGGCGCCTTTGCCCAGCAGTTGCATAGTATATTTATATTTTGCACAGAATAATGACTTAATTATAAACTTACTTTATTCCTTCATTTAATTAGACAGAATCACAGATCGGCAATCGGCATTGGTTTCGTAAACAATTATAATTTATAATCATAACCTCAATGTAAACAAAAGCAACATATTTTAGAAAAAACATTGTATTCAATATTTTTTGTTAATATTTTTATTAATTGTATTTTTATTATTAATATAATATTTTATTAATTGTATTCAAAGTTCTAAAATGATTGTAAATTTATCATAGTTGCATTTATATTATCATGTAGAAAACATAATAAATATAGTAAAATAAGAGCTAGGTTATAAGAAATCGTGTTGTTGTTTCTTATAAATAAAAATTAAAATGAAGAAATGTAAAGAAATGTAATTATAACCACCAAATAACTACACAATGGAATGTTAGATATACGGAATTCTGAATTTGGTACGTGTAGACCACGTAAAAATATACTTTTGTGACTTGCTGTTTTCTATATTATTGTTGTGTCATAAGTCTTAACTCATAAGTTATATAAACTTTAATTGTATTTATGAATTATTTGTGAACCCGGATTGATGTCCGTGACGTCACCTGTCGGCCCAGCGGAAGATCAGCGCTGATTGCTTGCAGTCAGCATATGCTGAGCTGCGTCGGCTTGTGCTCGGAAACATTTTATGAAGTATTATTATTTATTGTAACTAGCTTTGTATGTTTTCTTGCACAAATAAACGTTTTCTTTCTTTCTTTCTTTCTAAAGTTGTGATAGCGCCTTTAAACAAATGTGAATTTGTATGTCAGATATTACACAATACATTTAAATTAATTTTATATTACGTAAAAGCTTCTTTTTCATAATTTTTATCTACTATTCGAAAAAACCGAAAATCCGGATTTTGAGAAATAAAAATCCGGATTTTTCATAGGCCCAAAAAATCCGGATTATCCGGATTTTTCGGATTTCGAAGTATCCGGATTGCAATCCCTAGTCGCGAGCAACAGCTAGTAGACAATTAATTCTTGCAATATTGTTTTCTGAGGTGTTATATCTTTAAACGAGCAATTCTTGTATACATATTATAATTGGAATCTCGGAATCGGCTCCAACGATTTTCATGAAAGAACAAAGGCCATTCGTCTAACATGCTTGGACTATAAAAATCTTATAAAACGTAACTTGATGAAACATCTGTAATTTCAATTGCCTACATAAATGTAACATAGCACGGCATTCAATATATTTTTAAAAGCTGGGAGTTTCAAGTAATTGTGTATTAAGTTTTTGCTTACTTACTTTACTCCTTCATTATTTATCAAAAGAATATATAAAAAATATCTACTGCTTTGCAATACAATATACATAAGTTGATAATTTGGTTTTTTTACTTTTTTGAAATATGTATTATATTAAGCCTTAAAAAGGTTTTTTCTCCTATTTCGCCCTATCATGGACGCGGCGAGCGTCGTAACCGCCACCGTACAAGGCGCGCTGTTATGAATGTTATTTTAATGTCATTTACGTCGATATTCGCACTGACAGACAATGATTCCGTCCACGTTCATTTAAGGCCTCTATATCCGCCAATGACCTTGTGGCGGATATAGAGGCCTTAAATGAACGTGGACGGGGCGCTGCTGATATAGAACTGTCAAATTTGACGTTTTTGTATGAAAAAAGCGTGAGTTCCTTTTCTCGCCACGTTCATTTAAATTTTAAAGCCTTGTCGAGCTGTACCATTTTGTTGGCATCATTAATATTATGTGCATTCATGCCGAATTACAGCTTTGTAGACCCTATAGTCTCTGAGCAAAACCGCGGACTGACAGACTGATAGACGAACAGAGAGACAGACAGACCGAAACTATAAGGGTTCCTTATTGTTGACTACGGAACCCTAAAAATGAGTTTGCTAATAAGTATATTAAATATTCAAAACCAATATTTTACAACATTCTTCATGAACGTTGATATTAAAATGTTGCCTACCACCGTGACCTGTTCGGGATCTATCATCTAGGCCAGGGATTCCCAAACTCATTTTGTCTACTGCCCATTTTGAGAAAAAAAAATTTTTTGGCGCCCCTCATTGTTTCAATTTTAAATCCATCCTGATGAAATGAAATTACAAATCACCCCCAAGCCTCTCTACACAACGCCCCACATTTTTTGCTGAGAACCAAACCTGTAGACCAGTGGTTCCCAACCTTTTTAGAGCTGTTACCCCTATGGCCTGTTAGAGAAACTGATAGTACCCCTAAATTAAAAACAACTTTATAAATTTGTGTTAGTACATTCGCAAGTTTTTTTATATAATTAGGTTCAGACTTCAGTTACAATTAAGGCGCATCTCATATCGGTGGTAGCTAACGGTACCAACATTTTCAGATCTCTGACTGCAATGATAGGGTATTCAGTGTAGCTGTTTTGTTCCAAAATGTACAGAGTTTATAATTTTTTTCTGCCAATTCATTTATTTCAGGTACCTACCACCTCTGTTACCCCTTTAGAATAGCTATTTTACCCCCGCGGGGGTAATTACCCCCAGGTTGGGAACCACTGCTTTAGACCTCAGTGCGCACAAGGGGGCGTTATCGCCTACTTTGGGAAAGGCTGATCTAGCCCAACGAGAAGAACCGGCGTAAGATTTCCTTTATAAGGGGTTCCAAAATTTTAAATATTGTCACGTAATATTTACACACCCAGTAATTAAATTAATTATATATTTAATGTGTTATTACTTATTATAATGTACAGTACATGACTATTAATTTATGTGTTTTTTACTGTAATAAGATATTTTAATTCACATCATCATTAATTAAAATGTGAATTTTTGCATTGTAAGTTAGTAAAAAGTTACGGTGTACAATAATATTTCAAGCTAATATACAGGCTGTAACAAAACTAAGTGATAAAATATGATAAAACTTTACGGTGCACGTATGTGTTCCTTGTAGAGAGTTCACTATAAGGCCGTGTTCAAACAAAATTGACTGAATGTGAGCAGGCTCACTGTGAGCCCCAGTGTGAACGTGAAAATATACGGTAACGAATGTCCGCGCCTACGCCTAGCGTATTGTCGGTTAGGTGTGAACGAAAAAGTGAATAATATATGTAATATGGAAATACCAATGATATTCTACTTATACAGATCTGTTACGTTCATACTATTTTCCGGCTTAAATCTCTTCCGAACAATTTTCAAATTCAAAATTGGACTTTGACAGATAAGTGAAACAAAAGATACGAAATGCCATTTACATAAAAGAGACAGACTAAATAAAAGACGACCCAATTGGGCCGTATTTGAGTCTTCACAACGCGTGCGGTAGTAACATTTTATCTGCTTTGAGTTTTTTATATAATATCATTGGGAAATACAATAAACTGTGAAACGTTCGATCACATTCGGCGGCTCACAGTCGGTTTGGTGTGAACACGGCCTAAGTAACAGCAATGAAAGACCAAATTTTTTTCAGTTTTGTATAGGGAAACTCGTGACGCTGGAGCGATACAAAAGTGAAAAAAAATGGTCTCTCAGCGCTGCTTCTTTCACACTTCACAGTGAACTATCTACAAGGAACACCACACTCTATATAAACATTTAGTTTTGTTACACCCTGTATCGTGTATACATATTGTATGTGTTTGATATAATATTATATATACTTTAGGGCAGTGGTTCCCAACCAAGGGATAAAATAGCTATTCTAAAGGGGTAACAGATGTGGTACTTACCAAAAATAAATAAATTGGCAAAAAAAATTATAAATTGGCAGAAAAAATTATAAATTTTGGACAAAAACAGCTACAGAATACCATTTATCATTGCAGACAGAGATCTGAAAATGTTGGTACCGTTAGCTACTACTTGTAAATGCGAGAGTGGCCTCTCAACTCTGGTAACATTTTAAAAAAGGCAAGAAGAATCCGTCTGAACGTGGAGCATGATATGAAATGCGCGTTAAGTGTAACTGAAGTCTGAACCTAATTATATAAAGAAACAAAAAACTTGCGAATGTACCAATACAAATTTATAAAGTTGTTTTTATTTGGGGGGGGTAAAATCAGTTTCTCTAACAGGCCATAGGGGTAAAGGCTCTAAAAAGCTTGGGAACCACTGCTTTAGGGTGTGTATGTGTCCCTAGTATAGTTTACTGTGAAAGTAGCAGCACTGAAAAAGCTAAAATTTTTATGTATGCGCAAGCGCCCGAAGGTCAGGAATTTTCCCATAAAAAAGTTTAAAAAAGTGACTCAGCTCTGCTTAGACGCAAAACAGGGGACTCATATGATACTGCACACAGCCTAAAGTATTATCCCTTAGTTTTGTTACACCTTGTATACCTGTAGCGCGTTACTCGGCGCTAAAAGTAAGAAAATACAAAAACTTAGTCAACCAAAAAAAAGTGGTTTGAAGTTTCAGGAAAAACTATGACATATCATAATTATTAATTACAGAGTGTAATAGAGTTCATGTCACTGTGAAGGTAACAAAATTCAAAATCCTCCACACATAAATACCTACCTATCGTGAAAATAAATACAGCCGTTGCGGCTTTATTTATTTTCACGATTTTGAATTTTGTAAAGATGTTAACGTACTCAGACAAGATAATAATTGTCAGGTTTTTTATGCAAAAATGCAGATTTTTTTAAATAAATTTTTTGCTTAGAAACGAAGTTCAAATAAAAACGCATCCTATTTGATTATTATTATTATTTTTAACAAAAAATAAAAACCGACTTCCAAGTTAATATGAACTAAAAAGTATTAAATAATTTTTGCTATCTAATAGTGCCTTTTTCCGAATTCGGCTAAACCTTGACTATTTCTGTACTCAATCTTCATTATTTTGAAGTCGGTACCAGATAGCTGAATCTTCAGTCCTCTGACAGAATATTTGAAACTTTTGGAACTGGCACCGACTTCAAAATTATGAAGATTGAGTACAGAAATAGTCAAGGTTTAGCCGAATTCGGAAAAAGGCACTATTAGATAGCAAAAATTATTTAATACTTTTTAGTTCATATTAACTTGGAAGTCGGTTTTTATTTTTTGTTAAAAATAATAATAATTTCACTCTTTTTAGTTACACTAGTAGGTAAACCTTCGCGTATATTTTACGTATCTTATTACACAGTTCACACTCACAAAATAATATATTATCAGTGAAGTGAACATATTGTGCTAAGTAATTTAACAATTTTAATACTTCAAACCCCAAGCGGTCACCGGCGATTGCGATAACAATAGAAAGGCTATTGTGTCTCGTTTTTCCACGATCCAAGGATCTATCAGATAAAAAATTGTATAAACTTGCATAGGATGTAGCGTAGCTACTCATCTAATATATAAAATTCTCGTGTCACAGTTTTCGTTGCCATACTCCTCGGAAACGGCTTGACCGATTCTCATGAAATTATGTGAGCATATTGTGAGGATATTGGTCTGAGAATCGGCCAACATCTATTTTTCATACCAAAAATTATTTATATGGCAAAACAACGTTTGCCGGGACAGCAATATAATATAATATTATCATAATTATTGACAGCTGTTCTTGTAATCAAGAATTCAATTTCAAATCCATTCAAATCGATACTTAGTGCGCCATCTATCGATTAATAAGTATAACTAATTAAAAAACACTTATTGACTTTGTTTTGTTTAAATGCTCTTTTTAAAATAACTTTATTTTAATTCTATATTTTGTCTATTAAAATTTTATAAAGTACAAGGGCTGCTATTTATGTATCCGGAACTGGCCACTTACAAGAACAATATTTAAAAAGTAATTACAACATTTGAAAATAGAACTCTTTGGTTGAAGAATACATTTTGTTTCATGTGACTGTCAATTATTTTTCCATTGTGGCGTCATTTTGAAAATTGCGTGTCTTCATTTGCCATGGATTTAACGCGTGAACATTTTCGTGCAATGATTTACTACGATTTTCGGCGTGGGCTAAATCAACAACAGTGCTTTATTCAACTCACCGCAACTTTTGGAGATGAAGCACCATCAAAAACCACTGTTTATCACTGGTACAGTGAGTTTAATCGTGGGCGGTCTATGCTCACGGATGAAAATAAAGAAGGTCGCCCAAAAACAGCTGTTGTCCCACAAAATATAGATGCTGTGCGGGAACTAATAATGCGTGATCGTCATGTTACATATCGCGAGACAGAGGCGTCCTTAGGCATAAGTATGACGAGCATACATAAGATATTAGACAAACATTTGGCTGTAAAAAAAATATGTTCGCGTTGGATTCCGCACAACTTGACAATCGATCAAAAACGAGCTCGTGTCGATTGGTGCAAAAAAATGATAAAAAAATACAACCGTGGTACGTCAAAAGCCGTTTATAATATCTACACAGGTGATGAATCTTGGATCTATGCATATGACCCCGAAACTAAACAACAGTCAACGGTGTGAGTGTTCCAAGATGAGCCGAAACCAACAAAAGTTACTCGTGCAAAAAGTACTTTGAAGCAAATGGTCGCCTGTTTTTTTGGAATTAATGGACATGTGGCTACAGTGCCATTAGAGAATCGTAAAACGGTTAATTCTGAATGATATACGACCATTTGTTTACCAGAAGTCTTTGAAGAAATAAGAAAGGACAACCGACAACGCAGAATCATATTACATCACGACAATGCTAGCTGTCACACCTAAGCTGAAAGAACTCAGTTTTTGGAGGGTCAAAAGATCGAATCGACTGGTCATCCGCCGTACAGCCCTGATTTGGCACCTAACGATTTCTTTTTATTTCCATACGCGAAGAACAAATTACATGGTCAACGTTTTTCGAGCCGCGAAGAGGCTGTTGATGCGTTCAAAATGCACGTTTTGGAGATACCTCAATCAGAATGGAAAAAGTGCTATGAAAATTGGTTCCAGCGTATGCAAAAGTGTGTCGATCATCGCGGCGAATATTTTGAAAAGCAATAAAACCATATTAAATGATATATGTTTGTTTCTTTTTTTTATTCCGGATACATAAATAGCAGCCCTCGTAGTTAGTATAGTATTCGATCTGTATATAAAGTAGTAAAGTATAAAGTAAAGCGATACCGTCGCCTCCGCGGTGCTGACCGCCGTGTATATTTAAACAAAGTGTTGTTATACAGTATAAAATTATTATTATTATTAGTATATCCACACCTATGCCTTGTACTATTATCTATTCTGTGCCATGAGACATTGGTGACCTTAACACGACGTGGTAATGATGAAGACGATGATGATGATGATGATGATGATTATGATGATGAATATGAGTTGCATAGTAGCATATGCTTTCTGTTCTTAAAACAACGCCGAAACTCCCAAACGTCTATCTATAAGGAGTCAGGAGTTCTCTCAGCATCTTCGAAACCATGGTATACCTTGACCCAATATTTGACTTTTTGGTAGCATATTCTTAGTACACTTCACATAAAACCAAAATCACCATATGTTTCCATATAAATTTCGAGGAGTTCCCTCGATTACTCCTGGATCCCATCATCAGGTCACCACTTTGTGAACATGGTACCAAATTGGAGTAAAACCAAATACAACAAAGCAAAAATTTCGAAAATCGGTTCACAAACGGCGGAGTAATCGTTGAACATACAAAAATAAAAAAAAAAATAAAAAAAAAAAATATCCACAGCCGAACATATAACCTCCTCGTTTTTTGGAAGTCGGTTAAAAATAAAAATTTCATAACCAAATTACTATGCTGTTTCATTTGTATGCACTACTGCTTTTATGTTCCAGAACACAAAACTAACTAAAGTGCAATAATGCACCTTTTTTACTGCGTTTTAATATTATGTAATTCTCTTTTTTTTTCTGTGCAATAAAGGGCCCTCAAAAATATTAATACCTGTAAAAAAATATTCAAGGCATTCATTACGTCTAAGATTAAGTTTACGTTATTACTTTTGAGATAAAGTCAACAAAGAACAAAACAAATACATTTTTATACATTTTTTTACGTTTTTAAACTTTAAATGCGTTTTTCTCCGAACCATGATTTTGCACTTACTGCGTTTTATTTAACTTTTAGTGTCTGCACGGCAGACGGTTGGCGTTGTCGATATTATACTCTACTCAGCGAAACATGGCGGAAGCGGTCATTGACTCCTTGTCAAAAACTTGTCACCTTCTTTATAAACCGCGACTGACAGTGAAGTGCCAGATGTTGTCAATCGCGGCTTTGTATAGAAAATGACAAGTTTTTGACAGGAAGTCAATGACCGCTACCGCCATGTATCGCCGAGTACAGTATAATATAAAATGTGAAAGTGTGTCCGTCTATCTGCTATGTTCTAAATTACTGAAATTGGGTCTGAAGCAGGAAGCTATAATTCTCATGACGAAAAGACAAAGAAAAGATAGTTTTTTTTTTCCAAAAAGTATAATTCCGTGCGATAAAAAAATAGCATGATATAGGCAATAATTGTTATAACGAAGAATAACTGTCTTTTAGAAGTATGGGATCAGGGATGCAAATAATCGTGTGTGACGATTTTCAACAGTGCATAATATTTTTTCCCGCAGACTTGTACCGCTCTACAGTGCACTACTTTGTCAATAACACTCTTCAAAAATGTAATCAAGAGTGACATTGAGGTAGGAGTCCTACCTCAATGTCACTCTTCTACTGTAGGGCAAACTGTTTTTTACGAACAGCAAATATTTTTAGCGACACACGATTAGCATAATAATTGTAAGGTACGTGAGAGTACAAGTACGGTATCATTACCAGCCATGGCGGCTTACCTCGCGGTCGTGATAAGGTAGGATTAAACCACATTCGAGATTATCCAAAACGAGTAACGTGATATAGAAGATTGTGCGGTCATTATTTTGCAAGTTTTGCTGCTTTACATCAGAATATTATGTAGAAAATAGAAATAGAGACAGCAAAAATAAAAATAGGCTGCATCTATTTATCCGGGTACCGTACGAATAATTTTTAATTATTCATCCGGGTACCGTACGACTAACTTTAAATTATTTATCCGGGTACTATCTCTATCTAATGGTCTAAGTGTCTATTGTGAAAAATTCAAAATTAAAAAGAAAAATATGATTTATTACTACAAACTTTTTTTCTTGTATCTAAATCTTTTTTATTTTATTGCATATAATATAATGGTACTTTCCATTTAGCTCAGTTATCTATATCATCATCATTATAATATAAAATCCTTTGTCCTGAAAGACATGCAAATGGCATCACCGTAGGTACAGCCTCAATCACTGATAGTAGAGACTTGAAAGAGGGGAGTTGTTATCCGTACGACGAATGAATAAGATGGGATTTTTCGAAATTAAAATAAGCCGTGATCGAGCTTTACTCAAGCGTGTGTACGAATTGCGAGACTTGCTAAATGTAGCCACCCTCCATAGTTGGATAGTCATATTTTGGCTCGAACGGTTCGGTGACAACTGAACGGCGCCCATCACTCGATACATTAATGCTGAATGTGTGGCTCACGTGTGGACGAAAGCCGAAGCCGTGGGTTCTACTCTACTTGATTGCACGATCGAGATTCGAGTGAAACCGTATGTGAGTACTTAGCATCACGGGCGTCAGGCGTGATTTGCCGCTATATTACATATCAAAACTCCTTCGTTCATTAAAACTACATTTTATCTGACACATTTGGCATGATGTTTTAAAATTATAATCCGAAGTTATTTATGCTAGCGTATGTTACGTGGGAGAGCCATGCTTCGGCACGAGTGAAACCGGAGAAATACCACGTTCTCACAGAAATCCGGCGTGATACAGCGCTTGCGCTGTGTTTCACCGAGTGAGTGAGTTTACCGAAGGCCCAATCCTTTTTTCTCAATTCTCAATTTTATGTATACTTTAATAATTAATAATAAAATTGAAATAAAATTAAAATTTGAGTGGGGCTCCCATACAAAAAACACATTTTTTTGCCTACTTTCGCTCTATGACGGTACGGAACCCTTAGTGCGCGAGTCCGACTCGCATTTGGCCAATTTTTTATAAAAAACCAATATACCCATTACCCGTACGAATAAATAAGAATTATTCATACAGTACCCGGATAAATAGATGCAGCCGAGAAGTACCAGCTAATTGTCCGGCTATTGTCAAACTAAAAAATTCATAATGTCAAACTATCTTCTACTTTTTATGAAACAAAAAAATATTATACCCGGACGAATAAATAAAAATTATTCGTACGGTACCCGGACTAATAGTCACTTCGATAAAAATAACTACTAATTTAGAGCTTTCCAAAAAGATTTCAAATCCCCTTGCGGCTCGCCAACTTATTTTTCATGGGCTACTTTACACACCTGGAAAAAAGTGCATTTTATTTGAAGGAGCGCAAATTTACAATAAACTACCATTAGATATTAAGCAGGCAAAATCTTTAAATACATTTAAAAAGAATTTAAAAGCACATATCTTGGAAAATACCACAATTACTTAAGATTATAAACATAATATTTAATTAATAAGTTTGTCTTGTCTTAGTTATTAAGGTTTAAAATATAACAAGAATGAAATATCAGAACTAGTTCAGCCGTTCTCGAGTTTAGTGCTAAGAAACACATTCTGCTATCCATTTTATTTTATGAGTCAAATTAACAATAATATATCTTCTGCATATTATTATATTATATCTTGACGGTGTGAGCGAGCCTTAGGTATTACAGAGCTCGATATTTTTATGTACCCTACACTTTTGAATACAAAAATTATTAAAGTTATGAACAGTTATAAACTCGTATTGAGACAATTTGGACTTTGTTATGTTCTATAAAGATATTAAAATGTAATTTATAATTATAAAAGTTTATGAAAATGTATAACAGAAGTACCGAAATGTAGATAGTTAGGTTGTGCAGTGTAGTTAGCCGGCCGATGTGTGATGTGCCGTGCCGTGTGTTAAACGAATTTTTTGGCCTATATTGCAGACAGCTATTTGTTCAATTTATAGTAACGTAAGTACTTTTTTGTTCTGTTACTGTAAGTTATTGTTTATCTAAGTTATATTATATAATAAGCTGTGTCTTGCGCTAGAATAAGTTTGCTTATTATTAGTCAATGTACTCAAGTAAGTGAATTATTGTAATTCTTTTTGAGTAATAAAGTCTTTAACCGTAACCGTACCTCCGGCGGATTATGGACATCAGCTGGTGTATGTGGGACTCCCCATACGTAAGGTCTTCCCAGTAGGCAACGCAACGCTAGGTGACCGCCCAGGGTGCCTAAGGCAGACAAAAAGGGGAGCCGCAAGCACCTTAATTTTTAGCACTATACCAACACCCTGGGCGCTTAAAAAATCTCGTCCAGGGCGCTGGTAGTCCTGAAACCGGTACTGCAGAGTCTTCGTTCACTAATTTTACCACTCCTGTGTTTAAAAGTAAACCATTCGATGGCATAAAGTTCAGGGGTTCTCTAAACTTAATATCTCATATTCTTCAGTAGCGTGGTGCACACAGCTCAGGCTGCGTACGAGTTCCCCCCGGGATTCCGGTTCGGAGCCGCCACGGCCGCCTACCAGGTTGAGGGGGGGTGGAATGAAGACGGTGAGTCATATTACCAAATCCGTACTAATATTATAAACATGTCTGTCAGTTTTCACGCGTAAGCTGTTGAACCGGTTTTGGTGATTATTATAGAAGTAGATAGATAAACACTTTATTGCTCACATAAAAAATGGGTATACAATCAGACTTAAAGTATCTAAAACTAAGACATTAATGTGGGCAAGGGCGGCCCGCTTTAAGTATTTTGAGTCTTGGCATGATTTTGAGCCGGCTGAGACGAATACAGCAGCCGTCGACTGCCGTCAACAAGACGTGTTGACGGCTGAAAGCTGAAAGTTTACCTATTTGAAACCTTTACAGAGGTAAGAATTGGTCGTTCTTGCATCTGTACCAAACAGGTAAACTTTCAGCTTTTCTAAAATGAGGAAGGTCTGGCCATCGCACGCTCTCACTCTATATTAAGTGCTCACAAAAAGAATGAATGATATGTTCAATTTCATGGTTTCCCGATAAAGTTAAAATATTCTCGGAGTTCTAGCCTCAAAATGATCTTAATATATATGTTATTTACCTAAACTGATAGAGTCAGAGACAAGAACAGAGTCAAGAGTTCTCTTTCAAATGCAAAGGGTACGTTGACAAAAGAGTACGTTGGCCAAAGTAAATAATCGTTAATTTTTAATAATGATTATAAGAAAAGTTTATTTTGCTATATTAATTTTTGTTTTATTCATCATAATTTCCTTCATAGTAGAGTCTCCAAGTTACTATAGGGCCGTCTCCCCTGAAATTACCCCATCACCCTATACCCTTGGAGAAAAATAGCACTTAGACTGACCCAAAAATGATAATAAGACCTTCTAAGAGACCTTCTTACTTAGGGAGAAGCTACAAGGGAGACTTCTTTCAATATTATTTATCATCAAGGCTATAGCTTTTTGTAATTAATTAGTTTTTTTACCAACGATGTATGGTAATATAATACTTTAGGGATTATTATGGTAATTTCGCGTATATCTAAGTTTTTTGTATTGTCCTTGATGAGCTAATTAATTTTTATTTTTTTTTAATATTAATAATTAATTGTTTTACCAAAATAAAAAATGATAGATAATGATTTCATTCATTCATTCGGCAACGATTTGTCTCTGCTTTTCGTTTTGGTTACCAAGTCCAAATGAAAAGAAAAACCATGCGTAATGTTTCAAATGCTTTCTCTTTACGTACAACATTTAATTTAAATGATAATTATTTTAACGTGTATGAAATACTAATAATATTATAATAAACGCAGATCTTAAGTAGAGCTCTCTGAAAAACCTTTACCAACTCATCTGTATTCGCAAGTTTGTGTCCTAGCCTCCTAGACCGTCCTAATCTATTCTTCAGGTTATCTTTCAGTCATCACAGCGTCACTTTACGACTTGTTTGCTATTTGCTTTTCGACATTTTTGAAATTTGAATGACTGAGCTAGAGGTAGACAAGGAAAAAATCGTGACCCTTTTGTTTTTCTTTTGCTGCGGGAGTATACTGTACTCCTGTCCACTCATTATTATTTATTATACATAATATGAATTTGTAAGTTTGTGTGATTGACATACCTAATATACAGGGTGTAACGTAACCAAACTTAGTGATAAGTAATACTAAAAGCCAGGTGTGTATGTGTCCCACATATAGAATTCACTGTCAAAGTGGCAACGCTGAAAGAGGATTTTTTAATTATGTGTATGGCCAGGCCACCGCAGCGTCATGGATTTACCCATACAAAAGTTTTTAAAAAAGTTGCTCTTTCAGCGCTACTACTTTTACAATATATAGTTAACTCTATGCAAGGGACTCATACACACCCTAAAGTACTATCACGTTTTGTTTAACACCTAGTATTATAAATTAATTATTGTTTTCGTGGGAAAATAAAATTTAGCACCACCACTTTTATTTACCGAAATTCTCATAACAAAACGGCACGATAATAAATTAGCCTTCAGTCCTTTGAAAGACAGAAGATAAAAAGGAAAGGTATACTGCCTTTACATTCCATAAGGCATTTAGGTGAGTCTGTAGAGTGTAGTCTGCGGTCAAAACCGTCAGACGAGGCACAAAATTTCTTATAGAGCACAAAAATTCCATGAAAAAATGTTAAGTGTCCTGCGGTTTGTCTCTTGATCGCATTTTTTTACTTCCAGGCAAAGGTCCCAACATCTGGGACAAGCTGGTCCACTCGTCCCCGAACCCAGTGCTGGGCAATGTGACCGGGGACGTGGCCGCCGACTCCTATCACAAGTGGCTGGAGGACGTCCAGATAACAGCTGACCTGGGACTGCATTTCTATAGGCAAGATCATTATTATATCGTGACTGTAAGTTAAGGTTAGGAGCTAGCAATTAGGGAAGGAAAAAAATATGGATAGGTAGCTTTATCGCGATTTTTCTTGGCAGAGGGAGCTAAAATGAGAAATCTCAATATAAATTTATTAAGAAACTGCAATTGGTACCCAGCGAAATCCTTAAATACTAATATGAAGATTAGCTAGAACCCAGTTTAGACAATGTAGGTAGCTGGTGGGCCATCTATAAAAAAGCGAAAGTGTGTCTATGTTACCTCTTCACGCCTAATGAACCAGTTTTTGTTACGGGAAAAAAGTTCCCCGCGACAATAATTTCGACGCAACGGGACTGGCATCATCTATTCCCCTATGCTAAATACTCACATACGGTTTCGCTCGATAGTTTTACTCCGAATCGAAGGAAATGACGTATTTGACATATTTAATTGGGAACAAATATAATGACCACCAAAAAATGCACTGATACCCTAAACTTGTTTATCAAATAAAGATATTTAGCACCAAAAAAGAAAGTCTAAAATTGCAATACTACCAGCTATTTTAGTTATGAGAACACTTCAAATTGTAATCGAACACCAAATATAGTAAATGATCACCAAATTTAGTAAATGACCACCAAATATAGTAAATGATAACCAAATAAAGTAAACGATTACCAAATATAGTAAATGACCATCAAATATAGTAAATGACCACCAAATATAGAAAATGATCACCAAATATAGTAAATGATCACCAAATATAGTAAATGATCACCAAATATAGTAAATGTTTACCAAATCCTTGTGAGCAAATCAATGCGATGTTTCTGTCCAAATAAATCACTATGATTGACACAAAATGTAAACATATTATAAACAAAATAATCGGCCAAGTGTGAGTCGGACATGGAGGGTTCCGTACCGTTATAGAGCAAATTAGACCTTAAATTGTGTTTTTGTATGGCAGGCCCCTTAATTTTTGACGTGACAACGTCTTAAATTAGGTTGCGGCTGGGAGTCACTTATGAAAAAGTGTAACGCTCGGTAACGTTACGATGAGTCACCGAACGAGAGAGAGGCCCGCCGAATGCCTTGCGTCTCTCTCCCACACGTTGTCACGTAAAATCTTCGCCCGTAAAACCGACTTTACAGGCAACCATTTTTTTTTTATTATTATTAATTATTGAAGTAAACATATACTTATTATAATCAAGGCCTTTGCAAAAATATCAACCTGCCTACCGGTTGTCATTATTGATATCGAGCAAAAAAGGCCAAAAAAATCATGTTTGTTTAATGGGAGCCACCTTTAAATAATAATATTATTTTATTTTTAGTACTTGCTGTTATAGCGGCAACAGATATACACATTCTGTGAAATTTTCAGAAGTCTAGCTGGAGCGGATCTTGAGATGCAGCCTAGAGAAAGACAGACAGACAGACATCGAAGTCTCAGTCATAGAGTTTTTAGGGTTCCGTACCCAAAGGGTACAAACGGGACTCTTTTACTAAGACTTCTTTGTCTGTCTGTCCATCTATCTGTCTTCTTCTCATTAATACGATTGTTAAATAAAAATATATCTATACTAATCTATTTATACTAATCAGGTGTAGGAGATTTTGCAATCTCCTACACCTGACCCTCCGCTTTCTCCTTTCGCTTTTAAGCCCGTTACTATCCAGGAAGTTGAGAAATCTATAACAAGCATTAAATCGAATGCTGAGGGGGTTGATGGCATAAGCCGAAAAATGATTATTCTCAGTTCACCCGTTGTACTCCCCGTCCTCTGTCATATTTTTAATTTTTCCCTCAGTTCCAGTACATTTCCCAGCTGCTGGCGCAAAGCTGCAGTTATTCCCATTCCCAAAATTAAATGTCCTACCTTACCCTCTGACTTCCGACCTATTTCCATTCTCCCATTCCTATCAAAGGTCCTCGAGCGTCTTGTTTACCAGCAAATCAATTCCTTCATTAATTACAATGGTCTGCTGAGCCCTTTCCAATCTGGCTTCCGTCCAAGGCATAGTACTGTGACTGCTTTAACCAAGGTGACTGATGACATACGCTTTGCCATGTCCAACCAGCAACTTACTGTTCTAGCATTGCTAGATTTCAGTAATGCCTTCAATACTGTTGACTACGACATCCTCATTGCTATGCTAGGAGCACTTCAATTCTCGTATCCTGTGATGGAGTGGTTTCGTAGCTATCTTTTTGGTAGGCAGCAATGTATACGAATAAATGATCAGATGTCTGGATATTGTGACATATTAGCTGGCGTTCCTCAGGGTGGTGTCCTATCCCCTCTCCTTTTTTCCCTTTT
Source organism: Polyommatus icarus (assembly GCA_937595015.1). Taxonomy (NCBI): domain Eukaryota; kingdom Metazoa; phylum Arthropoda; class Insecta; order Lepidoptera; family Lycaenidae; genus Polyommatus; species Polyommatus icarus. Next base: position 25,534,916 of record OW569321.1, read on the forward strand.
TATTAATTTCCTCACCCCGCTCCTCACCTGCTTATTCCACCTATACGCGGACGATCTCCAAATTTATACCCATGCACCTGCTAATGATTTGAAGTCTGCAATTACGGCTATCAATATGAATCTTGAAACCATACTTCGTTGGAGCCAGGGCCATGGCTTGATAGTCAATCCCAAAAAGACTCAAATCATTGTTATTGGTAGTACGAAACAAATAAACCGGCCTAATTATGATACACTGCCTAATATTACCTTTAACAATGTAGCTTTACCTTATAGCAATGTGGCAAAAAACTTGGGTGTATACTTCGACTCAACTCTAAAATGGTCTCACCACATTTCTGAAATCAGTCGAAAGCTTTTTGCAGCGGTGGGCTCACTAAATCGCTGGAAAAATTTACTCCCTGTAAAGACTAAAATCGAGCTTGCGCAGTCTTTATTACTACCTATCCTCGACTATGCAGATGTTTGTTTAATAGATCTAAATGAGGAATACCTCAACAAATTAGAAAGACTACAAAACATCTGCATCAGATTCGTATATGGACTGCGCAAGTTCGACCACGTCTCTGAATTTCGCCAGGAACTAGGGTGGTTACCAATCAGACTCCGCCGGGAGGAGCATGTCCTGATCCTATTATATAATATCCTACATGACCCCCGCTCTCCCCCCTACCTTAAGGATCGCTTTCAGTATCGTAGTGCTATAGACCACAAGCGTGTGTTACGCTCGGTTTATAACAATAAACTACTAGTACCTTTTACCAAGTCGGGATATTTTGCTGATTCTTTTACTGTGAAGGCCACTTACTTGTGGAATGAACTACCACTCGAGATTCGCGAGTCGCAGTCACTCGCTACTTTCAAATCGAAGCTACATATCCATCTGAGGAGTAAAGTCACTTGCTAGTTTTAGTTGCTTATTAATTTTATAATATTATTATGTATCTTTATTTATAATATTATACTAGTTTATAATATATTTTTTATTACATGTAGAACTATAAAATATTTATTTTAATAAATACTTCTATAGAGTTTTGGAGCACCTAAGTATATTAATTATCCAATCGCGAACTACATTACTGTTCTCCAATTATTATTACTATTATTATTATTATTATTATTACCTATTATTATTATTTTAGTAAATATTGTACTCTTTATCCCGCATACTATTGTTTTTAGATTTAAATGTTCCTCTCCTGCAGGGTTGCCTGGAAGAGATCGCTTATAGCGATAAGGCCGCCCTTGCCCACGTTTATGTTCTTAAGTTTTAGTTTTAGTAACTGATTGTACTTAATTTAATGTGAGCAATAAAGAGTCTATCTATCTATCTATCTATCTATACTAATATTATAAAGCGGAAGAGTTTGTTTGTTTGTTTGAACGCGCTAATCTCAGGAACTACTAGTCCGATTTAAAAAAATCTTTCAGTGTTAGATAGCCCATTTGTTGAGGAAGGCTATAGGCTATATTTTATCACGCTAAAACTAATAGAAGCGAAGAAATAGAGGAAAATGTTAAAAAAACGGGAGGAAATATATTTGAACGGGCTTATTTGAACGCGCTAATCTCAGGAACTACTGGTTCGATTTGAAAAATTATTTCAGTGTTAGATAGCTCATTTATCGTGGAAGGCTATAGGCTATGTTTTATTACGCTAAAACTAATAGGAACGAAATAATAGAGGAAAATGTGGAAAAAACGGGGGAAATTATTTGAAAGGGCTTATCTCAGGGACTACTGGAACAATTTTTCTGTTATTTGGCACAGATAAGAAGTAGACCACGTAAAGGATCAAAGGCTATTTTTTTGGACTAATTTGTCTGTGAAATATCTAATTTACGCGGGCGAAGCCGCGCGGAACGTCGAGTTTGGTTATAATTTTATATTCAATTTCTAATGTATTATGTTGGTGATAATTTACTAATTTTGGTGATCGTTTACTACTTTTGGTTTAACAATGATTTATTTGGAGTCATTTTGCATAAATAGGATAGCGAAATTATAAATCTTTGGTGATCTTTTTACATTAAAATGCTAGTATAATATTGGTGATCATTTACTCATTTTGGTGATCATTTAACATTAAAATGCTAGTATAATGTTGGTGATCATTTACTACTTTTGGTGATCATTTTACATTAAAATGCTAGTATTATGTTGGTGATCATTTACTAATTTTGGCGATCATTTACTTATTTTGGTGATCATTTACTATTTTTGGTTTTAAGATGTTATGTCTTTGGTTATCATTTTACATTAAAATGGTGGTCTGTGTTTTGGTGATCGTTTACTATTTTTGTCTGTGAAATAGTTAAGTTAACTGATCACCAGAAATAGTAATAAAGTTACTATTTCTGGTGATCAGTTAATTATAAGCCTATTTAATTCCATCGAGCCGGCTCGGAGCAAGCCTTCGAGCTGTTCGAGCTTCGAGTGTGTGTGTTGGTTATTGCTCGAATTGGAGTAAAACTATCGAGCAAAACCGTATGTGAGTACTAAGCATTACATAATATAAAATACATAACTCGATAAGATTAGTTTCATACTAGTTAATTAGTAGTTTTATTCTCTCTAAAGTCTAAAGTCTAACGCCTCCGTGATCCAGTGGTTTAGAGTGTGGCCCTTGACCCGGAGGTCGTAGGTTCGATTCCCGCGTTGGAAACGTGTTATTTCCAAGTTTGGTTAGGACAATGCAGGCTAATCACCTGATTGTCTGACAAGTAAGATGATCCATGCGTCGGACGGGCATGAGAGCCTCTGGCGAGAGCCAGTGACCAGTCGTGTCGGTCTATGAGAGTCGGTCGGTATGTCGATTACTGGGTTAGGAGAGTAAAGGAATAAATATAGTGATCTTGTGTACAATATTATTGTAAAATTACTCCTGCGTAACTGGCCTGGTTTCATTGAAACCGGGCACCATCACCGAAACCGGTGTAACTTCCACATATTACTTACTTACTAGGTTCTCAATATCCTGGTCGCGGATCCTGCCCACTGGGTTCAGTAACAAGATCAACCGCGCCGGCGTGCGCTACTACAGCGACCTCATCGACGCCCTGCTGGCCGCAGGCGTGGAGCCCGTCGTCACCATGTACCACTGGGACCTGCCACAGCCGCTGCAGGACCTGGGTGAGAGTCTACGACGGCTTGTCACAGCTATTATTACTACAGTTCTGGCAATCTATAGCTTAAATACCCAGTTTTAAGACTGTAATTGAACGGAAAACCCTCTACATAATACACAGGGCTTTCCGTATGAAGAGAGGGTCTTGAATTATTGGTAAAATCATCTAAAGAGACTATACAATAACATTATAGAGCCACTTTAGATGCTTTTGCCAAGATTTCAAGACATCCAAATGTTCAGATGACAAGTGCTCAACGCACAAGTGTTCGTTCGATATTAACGCTAATCTACTACCATTGCAACAGGTAGGTATATTTTATTTACTTACATGTTTTTAGGCGGCTGGACCAATCCACTGATAGTCGACTGGTTCGAAGACTACGCACGAGTGCTTTTCGCCGAGTATGCTGATCGAGTCAAAATGTGGATGACCATCAACGAGGCGATTTCCGTCTGCGATTTCAGCTACAACTTCGGAGGTTTCGCTCCGGGTATCCTCGAGCCAGAGTTTGCGCCTTTCCTTTGCAACAAATACATCCTACTCGCTCGTGCAACCGCCTACCGGATTTACGAGAAGGAATATAAGGCTAAATATAATGGTACAGTATACCTAGCAGCAGCTGGCATCTGTATATTATTAGTTAATAAGTTCGGATACATCTTACTCTGTAAACAATTTAACGCTAAATTAAACTACAGTTTACCGGTTGCAGTGCAGTATGGCGTATGTGCCCGTAGCACCAGGAAAAAAAAACACTGACTAATTTAGTGATCCGAACTTACCCTGATTAACTTTTATACCTACCTAATATAATCGTAAATCGTTATTATTCGACTCGTAGAACCAACGTTACATTTTGCTATTTTTGTTGCAGGCAAAATATCTTTGGCTAACAATATACTGTGGATGGAGCCAGCCACGCCCGAAGATCTGGCATTAGCAGAACTCGGTAGACAGCATTCGGTACGTGGGGTATCCTTAAATAAAAAAAATAACTTGCCAGTTCTTTTAACTTTAGAAGTTCTGTTACATGTATCGAGCTTGTGAATATATTTTTTGTAGATTGGGCGCTACTCCCACCCGATATTCTCCAAGACAGGAGGTTGGCCGCCCAGCATAGAGGAGACGATGTTGAACTACAGCCTCAAACAGGGCTACAAGAAGTCGCGACTGCCTGCATTTACTGAAGAGGAGAAACTTTTTATCAAAGGTTTTTATCATCATTCATCGCTTCTAATTAACTTTCAGAACATCAATAGTAAAAGCTGCAATATTTTTTTTAATCGAATTGACAGACTTCAATTGTATTGCGTGAGTCTGTTAAATCCATTTTTTTTTTTTTTTTTTTTATATAGAAGGCAGGTCGCTATAGCCCTGGCGTCACTGCGACCCATGAGGATCTATTGTGACTCCTTCGAAAACTTACTTAACTTCGTTAAATCCATACAAAATTAATACATCTACGCGTCGCGTTGTGGTCTGAATTGACCCTTAGGATTATTGATGCTAAGTACTGACATACGGTTTTGCTCGAATGTTTTACTCCAAATCGAGCAATAACCACCGTGTGGAGTGTGGACCGCAAAACTGACAGCTCGAAGGAAGGAAGAATAGAATTAAATATGTCAAATATGTCATTTCCTTCGATTTGGAGTAAAACTATCGAGCAAAACCGTATGTGAGTTCTTAGCAGAGAGATTTTTTTGACAGGCACAGCAGACTTCTACAGCGTGAACTACTACACAACTTACCTTATCAGGCCGGAGCGGCCGGGGGATGAGCCGGGGAGGTGGTTCCTGACCGGATCGCCGGAGATCGGCGCCACATGCGAAGCGCAGGGCGCGCTGAAGGGAGCTACACAGATTATGATGCCGGTAACTTTCAAACTGCCAATACATAGAGTATTTTGATATGAAGCTTAGTGCTTATAACAAGACATCTTACGGACAGATAAAACATATTGTATAAATACTAGTTGCCGCCTGCAACTCCGTTCCACTGAAATTCGATTAACGCGCGCGCGTTTTTGGGGAATTTTTCCTGGGACTCAAAAACACAAAATCTTCATACCCAGCAAAATAGATTCAGCGGTTTGGGCGTGAAGAGGTTTGACGCCTTTCGAATAGGAGAGGCGTCAAATAATGTTGCATCTCATAGTAAAAGCACAGGCGAATACGGAATAGTGATAAAGTTAGTAGACTGTAGAGTACCTATAAGATACAAAAATTTTGTACTTACCAACTGTTCTTTTATACAAAGTTATCGTTAAAACATTGATTGCTCAAACAGGTAATTCCCCAAGGCCTTCGACGCATTCTCCAGTGGATAAAGAGAGAATATGGAAATATGGAGATTATGATAGCAGAAAACGGCTTCTCTACCAAAGGTGTTGGACTGGATGACTTTAATAGGATAGAGTACATCGAGGAGCATTTAAAACAGGTACGTATAGAGCAGTGGTACTCGACCGTTTTTTAGACGGGCCACAAACACGTTGTGGTCTTGGTGTCGCGGCCCGCGGGCCGCAATCAAAATTTTTTCGGGTTAAAAATATAACGCTCTTCAAAGTTATTGGTTTAAAAGTGGCAAAATTTTCACAACTTTCACGACGACTGTAGTATTTTGCGTGTTGACTGTAATTGGACGTGAATTAAAAATGGTTTAACTTCGCGCGGGCCACCGCGGCGGGCGGATAATAATAATAATAATAATAATAATAATCTTTATTTCTTATATATCAGTTACATTGGTAAGACGTAAGATTGAAGTCACCTAGTAGGCATTAGCCTGTGTCAGGCAACTACGCTCTTCCATAATATCTAAATATGCATAGAAATAGCTTATTACCTATATTATACATTATAAAGTTTGTAACTTTAAAAGGAAATTATCTTTAAACTCATGCGAAAATTTCAACTAACATCTTATACTACATAATATATAACAAAACAAAACAAACAATAAAATAATATTTATCCTAAAAACTCTACTCAATAATACAAAATCGTTTATGTGTGTGTAAGTGTATTTGTGTGTTTACGTGTGTGTGTTTTATCTGTGTAAAAGTAATTAGCACTACAACTTTAGTGTTTCAATCAATTTTTCAGTATCTTCGTAACTTAAATAGCTGAGGTAGTCTCTAACCATTTTCTTAACCTCTCTGTTATTTTTGTCAATAATATTTAAAACATTGTTAACTTTGTTGTAAATTATAACAGATTTATTAACATACTGTTTTATCGCAAATTCAGTTCTTACTTTAGGAAGTTCAATTTTTGTCCTGTTTCTACGCCCAAGTATAATTTTATGGCTGCTACTAACGGTCTTGTGTTTTTTTAATATTGTAAGTAAAACATATAATTTTCTTACAGATAGAACTTTAGTTGTATCATACAGTTCCTTTGTTGGAGTTCTTTTGTTTTTGAAATATATTATTTTTAATAAGCAGCGCTGTGCTCTTTCTAGTTCTATTAGTTTTGTTTTACTTGCACCTCCCCATACAGGAATGCAATATACTATAATTGATTCCGCTAAAGCTGTATAGATTTCGTTTAAAATATTCCGCGGTGAAACACTGCCATTTGAATTATTTATTACAGGTATTACATTTCTTAAGCATTTAAATATCCAATTTAATTTTCTAATTCTACTAGAAACCTGTTGAAGATGCGGATGCCAAGATAATCTTTGATCAATTATGACGCCTAAATATTTTATTTTATCTATTTTTTCAATAGTAGGACAGTTGCAAGAGGAGGATGTCATGTCTAATCTGCAGTTGTGGATTTTTATATTAAAATCAGAGTCAGATTGTTTTAGGTTATGTATACTAAAGCATATATATTTAGTTTTACATGTATTTAATGTTAAAAGGTTATTTGTCAGCCAGCTCGCTACTTGCCTCATACCTTGCTCTACACATTGTTTTAATTCGGACCATTTTTTTTCTGTAAATATAATAGCTGTATCATCAGCGTACGACACAATATTGGCATTCTTCACAGAAAGTTGACATAAATCGTTTATATACACTAGAAACAACGTTGGTCCTAGCACACTGCCTTGCGGGACACCGTAGGAGACCATCCTATCATCACTGACATAACCGTTAACCTTTACTCTTTGCATTCTCCCAGTCAGATAACTTGTGAGTAAAGAATGAGCAATCCCTCTGATTCCGACGAGTTCTAATTTTTTTAATAGAATCGGGATAGAAACAGTGTCAAATGCTTTCTTGAGATCCAAGAATACTGCTAGACACTTTTGTCCCTTATCTATCAAATGAGTGACTTTTTGGCTTAATGTCGTTACTGCATCCTCTGTAGACATCCCACGCCTAAAGCCAAATTGTGAAGAGGATGTTAGATTCAATTTGTCAAGGTAATTCAAAACCCTTATGTTAATTAGCTTTTCAATAATCTTGGAGATAGCAGGCAAGACAGAAACTGGACGATAATTACCAATATCCGTTTTATCTCCACTTTTAAACACGGGTGTTATTATAGATCTTTTTAAAAGATCTGGAAAAATACCAGTTTCAAAACAGAGATTAGCTAGGTGAACAATTATGGGGCCGAGTTCATCTTTAGCATGTTTTAGAAAACTACTAGGTATTCCATCCCAACCCGGCGAACTACTTGACTTTAGATTCATGATTATGCTTTTTACTTCATTGATGTCTGTTTCTAGCAGTACGAATGAGTTTACTGATGACGAAACATTGTCACATAATATATTATTAAAGTCACTTTTTATGTTTTGTGCGAGTTCCTTTCCAATATTTGAAAAATAATTATTTATATAATTTATTGATTCCGTAGCATTTGATTTTAGATTAAGTAATTCATGTGAGGTGTCAAAGTTTAATTTATTATTAAATGTGATGTTTTTTATGTTATTCCACAGATCTTTATTGTTACTTAGGGACTTGGCTAATAGTTTTTTTTCATATTCGCGTTTTAGTGTTTTTATTAGATTGTTGCAGTGGTTTCTATATCTCTTGTATGTAATTTTTAAGAATTCATTATGCATGTTTTTTCTTAATTCCAGCTGAAGTTTATTTCTATGCTTTATGCAGCGTAAAATACCAGGTGTGACCCAAGGCTTCAGGATAATTTGCGCTTTAGGAGTTTTAATTGTTTGAGTATTCTCTTTCAGTACATCAGTGAGCATAGTTGTGAGACGATTAGTCAACAAATTTGGATCACTGCAAGTAAGTAAGTCAGTTAGATTTTTTTGGCGCAAATCATTTAAAGCCTTCTCGAAATTTACTTTAGTTTTCGTTCTAGTAAAAGTGTAAATTGGTTTGGATTTTGAGAGGGCTAAAAAAGTAGCATAGTGGTCTGTCACTGTAGTTTGCAATATAGCAATAAAGGCTGTAAATTTTGTTTTCCTAATTTTTAGCATCACATGATCCAAACAACTCTTCTCCCTAGTTGGCAGAGTGTGGCCCGCTAGTATACCAAACGCTGAGAGAGAATTAACGTAGTGGGTTTTATTATTATAGTCCTGGTTTGATTCGGCTATTTTCTGTGCAATGTTTATATTAATGTCCCCCGTTATTATAATATTCTTACTACTATTTATTGTTTCCAATTGCGAACATAGTGAATCGACAAAATTATCTGTATTAAAATGAGATGGAGATCGATAAATGCATAATATTATGTTGTCAAGCAGATTAATCTGTAAGCAGGATGCTTGTTTCAATTTAATTTCCTTTACTACGGCTGAAAGGTACTTTTTTATATAAACAACCACGCCATCATTTTGGTTAAGGTAACACGTAGTAGAAAAAGCATTGTAGTCGTCTATATTCGGAGTCGGTTTATTGGGGCTTAATCTACATTCAGTTAATACCAAAATATCGGGAAGAAATGATAGAGATGATATGGTTATGAGAAAGTCGTCGAGATTACAATAAATGGACCTTATATTTTGAGAAATTACTGTCAAATCGTTTTTATTAACAGTCAAGTGACGAGATAGCTCGTTACAACTGCATTCTATTGTTCGTGCAATATTAAGATCGTCTATATCATTCAGCGTATTTAGTTTATCTACCATAATTCAGTTTATTTTTTAAGATATTTGTCAATATGAATAAATTTGTTATATGTGAAGATCTTATGTTATTATTTATTGGCGTTATTCTTATTTTTTCGAATATAGTATAGTTCATAAGAGTTTTTATAATTTTAATGTTGGATTGTATTGAAATAAGTAATATAAAGAAAAGCGTAACGTAATGTAATAATCTTATGTTGTGAATGGTAATAATATTACGTAATGTGTCCTGTAGTTCAACGTTGGTCGTGAATAAGATAATAATTGATATAATACCGAAAAATAATTGTTTCGAGACTGATATAGAGATCATTAAAGTTGATAAATTGAATTGAAAAAGTGAATTGAATGTGAAATATGTTTTATTTTGTTGTAGAGTCTGTTGTAATATTTGTGAAGATAGGAGTGATGACTTAAAGATTTCGTGAATGTAAAGCATTGAGTTATGAACTAAAAAATTATATACTAGCACAAGCAAGACATTGCCAAAACAATTATAAATATAAATCTTATCTAGTCATTTACTTTGTTTGCCCTGTGTAGAGGCTGCTAAAAGATCATGGACCTGGTTTTCATTGTGCAACTGTATTACATTTGATTGTTCATTCTCTCTTACATACACCTTTCCATAGGCTGTCCAACAGTATTTAAAATTTCTTGTCTTAGCTAGATCACGGGCTAAGAAGTAAAGACGGGCAGCTTTTGGGGTTAAATGATCACATAGATATATGGGGGTGTCCTGCATATTAAGTCCAATGTGTTTAGTACTTAGTTTGCTGTTTCTGTTTTTAGCGTTAAAGGTTTTAGCTGTTCTTAGTATTTTGTTTTTCAATATAGCTGAGTTTAGCTCTACAATTATCGGAGTATTACTGGATTGCCCAATTTTTGGTTTCAGTCTGTAAGTATCCTTAATGTCCGAATTTTGAATTATGCATTCAATCGATTTTGAGAGATTGACAGCTATGTTGATCAGGTCTTCTTTGTTTTCAGCGGACGACTTTGGTACATTTCTTATTTCGAAGCATGTTTTACGACTATTTAATTGCAATTCTTCTATTTTATTTTCTAAGAGAACAATATAATTATGGTCTTTCTTTGCCTGAGTCTCCAACTCCGTAATCCGTTGTCTGAATTCTTCGTTTTGTGATGTAAGATAAGCAACTGACGCTTCTATACTTTGGTTAGTTTGTTGTATTTCTTTTAATTGAGCAGTTAGATTTTTTAGCTCATTGGATTGCGAAGTCGTAAAGGATGTTAACAGAGATCTTATTTCAGCTTTGAAGTCGTTGAGTTGTGTTGTAATTGAGTCCTCCATTTCGTCTCTACATCGCTTGTTTCGCATGGAATTGTAGTCTGGTGGAGTAGTAATTTCAAATGTACTTGTTCTAGCGAGGTCCGATTCCGAAGCTGATTTATTTAACACATTGTCAATATGCAATTGTAGGTCGGATCTACAAGACGGTTGCTTTTGTTCACTCGATGTTATACTTGAAAATAGCTTGTCGATCTTCTTGTTTTTAGTCGGCGTTCTTTTAAGAGGCATTTTGCTACCAGCGATTTAGTTTTCAAAACTCTCTATAGATGGCGGGTGTGTCGGCGTCGGTAGTACGATAGCGTATGATAAATTCGAGTCGGCGGCTCACGCTTTCGTGGTCGAGTGGCGCAGTAAGCAGGCGCAAAAACAACGACACTAGGTTCGTATCCTGCCGGAACCCCGACTTGTAAAAATTTCGTCACTTCAACTTACTTGCCTCACGAACCACGCCAAACCCTCGGAAACCACTGCTCAGGGGGCGAAGTCCTCAGGAAGGGATCCGATAGGGCTCCAACAATTCAAAATTAACAGCACCGTAATATCAAAATCGGCAGGCACAGAAACACGTCCGTTCGCTTCAAGAGTCAAGACGGAAGAGGATGGTTGAGTGTAGCCGGTATAGAGGAATTAAGAAGTTCTTCCTCTTTCTTATCTTCTGGCATTTTGGGCAAATGATAGTTATAATCGATTAAGTTTATAACGGGAGTTAGTGAGAACTGAGATAAGAATTAAATTAAAATCTTATTTAACCAAGATTTTAATTTATTTCTTATCTCAGTTCTCACTAACTCCCGTTATAAACTTAATCGCTTGTCTAAATATTATTATCATGATTCATGCCATTCTCTTTTATGAATCATAAAAACGAAAGAGATGACGTTCATCTTTAGGCTGGCCGCATACAACGTTTTCAGTCTTCGGAAATCCATAGAATCATGGCAGTAGAAAATTACATTAACTGGCGCACACGTTCGTTTTTTTTCGAACGGAACGAATTCCGTGCGTACGTTTCCGGCGGCGGTACGTTCGCTTTAGTCTCATGGAATTCCAAATCGTAATTCCACATTAGGAAATCGAATACGGAAAACTTGAGTATGCGGCCAGCCTTAGCCCTTAACTGACTTTTTTAATGTGTTTAATCAGGCGTTTCATTCCTCAGGTGTTGCTCGCCATCAACAAAGACAATATAACTGTGACTGGTTACACGTATTGGTCATTGCTAGACAATTTTGAATGGCTGGATGGTTTTAGGTACGTAGATGGTCTTCGTCCTTTATTTGATTTACATTGATATACTACTTATACATGGTGTAACAAAACTGAGTGGTAATACTTACTGAAGGGTGTGTACGTGTTCCTTGCAGAGATTTCAGTGTGAAAGTAGCGCTGAAAGACCAAATCTTTTTTTCACTTTAGTATGGGCAAGCGCCCCAGTGCCACGAGTTACCCTTGATACAAAAGTGAAAAAAAATTTGGTCTTTCAGCGCTGCTACTTTCACACTGAACTCTCTACAAAGAACACGTACACACCCTTAAGTATTATCACTTTGATTTGTTACACCTTGTAAGTATATAAGTAGCTAAACAAGTGCAGCTAGTAACAGCAGCTGCATGTAAAGTTGTAAACATGTTTTCGTTTAGTCCAAGGGCCTATGGATAGTTCACAGTGCCAAATTTTACTGCTATTTGACGTCCTCCTTTCGCAACCACCTATAAACGCTCGCTACAAGCATTAACCAATCACCACACAATACTTTCCGAATCCGAGTCGAACTGTAAAACATCCTGCAGGATCCAGTAAATCCTGCTGGTTGATTGGTTAATGCTTGTAGCGAGCGTTTATTGGTTCTTGCGAAAGTAGGACGTCGAATAGCAGTAAAATTTTGCTCTGTATCAATTTACTAACACCAAATCTCATTAATTCTAGCTCAAAGTTCGGCCTGTACGCCGTGAACTTTAATAAACCTGAGCGTACACGCACGCCACGCGCGTCCGCACACTACTACAGCTGCGTCATCAACGCACACGCGCTCAACGACTCCTGCGCACAGCACGCCAGAGAACACGTGTTCAGCGGGAGTCAAGTGCTGGAGAATCGACTATGGATGTTTGTTATAACTTTGTTAATATTTAAATTGAGTCTAAATTGAATTGGTGTATGTAAGAGCTTACAGTCAAACCCAGTTTTCAGTAGTTACTTATACATTTCAATCAACCGAAAAACGAAAAAAAAATAGTTTTTCATATAGTAGGTAATTTCCAAAGAAAAACTTGGTAGTACTACTTAATGTAAATAAATTTTAAATTATGACTTCACTACAGATAAAATAAAAATAAAATCAAATGAATTCAAACAATTTATTTCTTAAACGAGCTATTCACATTTGATTTAATTTCTCCGATAAATTCGAAAATAATTTGATAATACATTGCACTTTTGTCACATAAAAATTGGCCTGGCCATTGAAAAGAACCGAGCATGATTACTTTTAGCCCACAGATTTTTTTTAGGAAAGTATGGTCGCAGCCGACGTTGAAAATCGCACATTGACCTAACGCTGCTTGTCTCTTTCACTCGCCTACGAAAATTAACATCTCACTCTAGTTTAGAAAAGCGATAACAATCAATATTCATACACAACTGAAAGATACAAATAGTATATGGACTATGGTCAAAGTAAGAATTTCCATGTGATCAGAGACCGGACTTCAGGAGTTAGGTACATAATATCTCATCGACTAAATATCGTGGACGGCAGAATACATGCTTGGTCTGTACTAATTTAGAATATTGAAAAGTTAGCTAATCTTCGGCCAGGCCCAATATAAGAAAAATAATTGACATACATAAAAATAATTCCAAAAAATAAATATGGGAGGAACTTAATCTGCTATTTTAAGGCTATACACTAATATTTTACAGTGAAAATGCTAAAGACAGTGTATAACTTGAGTTCTCACAGGACCACGCTCGAGTGCTTGCAGATACGCAATGGCTATGTTCTTCGGCGTAATTTTTGGCAAACGCGACGCAAAATCATTTACTGCAATGTCAAAATCATGCCATGTCATGGCAACACCAACGTACACCGTACAACTTGACAGTTAACCAAATATAAAGGTGTTCGTGACCATGTCATAACATGATTTTGACAGGCCCAATAAAAAGTTTTGCGGCGCATGCGCAATAAATTACGCCAACGAACACGGCCACTATTTCAATCATGTCGATGCTGATGTGAGATCGTAAAATGTATCTACTAGCACTTTTAGAAGTTAAACATTTGGCGAGTTAATGATTTCTTAAGTTTTCGCGAGTATCACTCATGATATTATAAGTTTAAACACTTACGGATTTTGTCGCGGAGCACTTTTATTAATCCCGACGTTTCGGCTACTTTGCAGCGGCCGTGGTCACGGGCGGACTGAGGTGACAGGTGGTCACGGGCGGACTGAGGTGACACCTGTCACCTGTCACAATCATTTGGCGAGTTATTTCCCAATTTCACCGACCCGTGGTGCTTTTAATAATTTGTCTGAATATTGTCTCTTTGATAGAGATATTGATTATAGCTCTATCGAAGAGACGAGAGACGATATAGAAGAGATTCTATACGAGGAACAAGGGAGATAGTATGACATTTCATCACCTATAAGCTTTAATTGGATTCGGTGAAATTGGCAAGTTTGTCGAATACACGTCGATTTATCAGACTAACTTTGAGATTGTGGCACAAATCTGATTTGCTCACTTTGAGAAAGTGCCATCAAAAAAATTTATTCATAGGCAGATAGCAGACCTTTGTTTTTTGGCCGTGTTATTTCTAGTTAATGTGAGTCGCGATTCAACGGATGGGTTTTACTTAACACGACCAAGTTACATGTCCAAACCATATTACATGACATTTTGCAGGCAGGCCTTTGAATAAACTTTGACAGCACAATCTCGTACAGCAAGATATTGCTACTAGTCTTGCCCACGAACAATTTGTTATCGGGTAACGTGAAAATCCTTTTGGTATGTGTCACCACACTTTAGGGGGGTATTACATTATCATTTATATTGGATCATTATTGGATCATATTATATAGGATCCAATAAAAATGATCATTTGATCATATCTGCATATTACATTATCATTTAACATTGATCCTATTTTACGTCATATGTGGTTTCAATAGCCAATGGGGAGCGCTAACGCTGACAGGTATTGACATCAGTGTTACTAGATCTCAGAGAATTCGATTTGTCAAAAGATATCGTCATTTTTAATATGGCTTGTTTTATGTTATTTCAGCAAGATTATTCAAAGATATAATTAGAAAAATAATTACATTACATTATTTGAAACATATTAACGATCAAGAAATTAAAAACTCTTTTTTATATTAAATAACTGGCAACACCAATTTCTATGACCGTATTGGATCCAATCTCTCAACAAACGTCAAAAATCTATGATCAAGGAAGAAATTAATCATTTATCTATATTACATTATCCAATATAAATGACTCAATGATCTAGGATCCAATATAAATGATAATCTAATACCTCCCTTACAAAGTATAAATATTGTTTCGACACAACTCCACCAATATTTAACTCGACTCATAAGGCACCCTGATATACAACAAAATCTTTTACATACACTCGACGATCATGCACCATTAATTTAGACATTACTCTTGCTCGTTGCCTTGTCTAAGCATAAAATAATTGCAGTTCCGATAAAAAAATAAATTCGTTTATAGATGTATGTAAAAACACATAAATAAATAAATAAATAAATATATATATATATATATATATATATATATATATATATATATATATATATATATATATATATATATATATATATATATATATATATATATATATATATATATATATATATATATATATATATATATATATATATATATATATATATAATATATACATATATATATATATATATAATATATACATATATATATATATATATATATATATATATATATATATACATATATTCATGTATTTCTGTATCTTTTTACATACTTCTATACTTTTGTTAGTTAACGTTAAGCATCTTGGCGGTAAATAAAATTCTCTACTTAACACTAAGCGATTTAAGTTTACAAATATTTCAGTTCATATTATAACATACAACAATAAAGAGTTTACTAAGAATACTGTAATCAAGAAATATCAAAAACTAAAACTTAGCGCGCCAGGCGGTGGAATTGTGAACCACTAGTGACGCCATATTGGATGTCACATCAAACGTCAACTTTGTTTTTTTTTTACTAAAAAGAATTTTCAAATATTTTTATGAGCGAGGTGCCGATCGGTGTCAACAACTATGCTACACAATACTAGTTATTCACACTATAAGTACATAAACATTCAATATTACTGGCAGCGAATACCCTGTCTTCTTTTTGTAGACAGATTGTTGTTTTCTGGATATCAGTCTTAAAATTCTTATCGTAATAAATGACCTCTATATTGTCATATATTTATAAAATGACTGAAACACTTTACCGTTAATATTATTATAAGAAAGTCGTGCAGGAATTGTATATAATGTAGAAGGATATTGTCATACATTTTGTGTAACACAAATCTCAACTTCATAAGAATCTATATGTATAATAATGTTAATGAATATTATAAAAAATATGTAGTTGAAGCACAAACAAGACAGACTTCTATTAGCATAGGTTAAAAATTGAACCCAACATAATTTTTATGAGACTGAACACAATCTGTATGTGAAATATTAAATAGTTTCTCAAGTTATTGAAGTTTATATTATTCTCGTAATTTGTATACGTACAATGGTCAGTTGTAACAATGTAACAGGTCTAAAACAATCTTTTTGGTCTTTGCTGTCACGACAGCAGCGGAGCGAAGGGTGTACTTATGGCATCATCGTCAATACTTCAGGTAAATGGCATTCATTGAAATAATACTTTTTTGGGCAGCTCAATAGAAATGTATACTCGTCGGGAGTAAATTTTTTGTAAAAAAAAAACAGGCAAAATTCAATATTTCTGTCTGTCGCTCCGCCCCCGGGTTTTAATCAGTTTCAACATCAATTACACGATACACCCAAACGATCCACATAATCGGGCGCACTATAAAAATACCGTGGGATTACCGGAGCGTCGTGCCCGGACGCGGGCAAGCTCGGACACATTACGTTATCTACAGTCACATATGAGCACCTACTGCCACGTCGAGTTGCTCGCGACGTTCGCGTTGGGGGCGGCGAACGCGCTAGGAAAACTCTGACCTAGACTGAGGCCGCCGAACTGCTGGGCGAGGTTGGGCTGCGGCGCCGGCTGGCCGAACACCTGCTGGCTGGGCGGGAACGCCGGCACCTGGGCCGCCTGCGCCGGCGCCGCGCCGAACTGCTGGAACTGCCCGCCCATGGCCGGGAACTGGTTGAACATGCCGTTCTGCCCCATGGCGCCGAACCCGGGCGCCGCCTGCTGGAACGCGCTACCGAACTGCGCGTTGAACTGCTGGGGCTGAGGATTGAATTGCTGCGGCTGGGGGTTGAACTGCTGCGGCTGGGGGTTGAACTGTTGCGGCTGGGGGTTGAACTGCTGCGGCTGGGGGTTGAACGGCTGCGGCTGGGGGTTGAACTGGTTCATGGTGCTGGGCGTCTGGCTGTACAGCGCCAGGATGCTGTCCTTGGTCAGCTTCGTCTTCTCCTTCTCCGTGGGCGCGGGCTGCTTGAAGAAATTTTCCTCCTCCGTTTTGAGATCAGTTTTGGGTTCGACTGCGGGCTCGGCCGGCTTCTCCTGCGGCGCGGAGAAGAAGCTGGAGAATATGTCGTCGTTGGGCGGCTTGGGTGGTTCGGGCTTGGAGGTGTCCAGGCCTAGCAGGTCAGCGGACCCGTTAGACGGCTTGCTGGGCTCGGCGAGGGTAGGCGGCGTGTTCCTGCCCAGCTTTGGACTGACGGACGATTTGGGCTTGGGTATGCTAGGTATGACGTCAGATTTCTGAAAGATAAAAGTTACATAATATTATAAAGCACACCTCTTATATTTAAACAATGAACTTTCAATATCCTTATAAGTTATAACTAATTATAATGATATCTAATATATATATATATATATAAATCTCCTGTCATGATGTTTGTCTGCGATGGATTCCTAAACTACTTAACTGATTTTAATGTTTTTTTAATGTGTGCTTTTTTCCAATTTGAGAGATAGGATAGCTTAGATCTTTAATTATTATAGTCGCAATTTTATTTTATTGCAAATTATTTGTCTATAAAGAGTTGTTTATGCGACGCGGGTCACGGGATAGCGATGGACGTTGCCATGGTGACATACTTATTTAGTCACTAATTCAATAATATGGCAAAGAAACGTTTGCCGGGACAGCTAGTCTATTATACATACATATATAAATCTCCTGTCACGATGTTTGTCCGCGATGGATTCCTAAACTACTTAACCGATTTTTATGTTTCTTTTTTTTTTAATGTGTGCTTTTATCCAACTTGAGAGATAGGATAGCTTAGATCTTTAATTATAGTCGCAATTTTATTTTATTGCAAATTATTTGTCTATAAAGAGCGGCCATTGTTTATGCGACGCGGGTCACGGAATAGCGATGGACGTTGCCATGGTGACACACTTATTTATGGCCGTTCCCAATATTTGATCTATCTCTGGTTTTGCCCTACTAGATAGTAGAGATAGGAAAAGCTCTCATTAGACATTAGCTAGAGACATATATTTTATGTCAATTCAATGTTAGCTGCGATCGGTCGTATGTCAAACCAGAGATAGATTGAATATTGGGAACGGCCGTTAGTCACCTAAGTAATTCAATAAAATAATACGGGCGATATACTTTATATAATATGGTAAAGAAACGTTTGCCGGGACAGCTAGTATAATATAGATTACAAAATACATCAGCTTACATTATATTTCTTATCTCCTGTGGGCGCAGGCAGCGGTCCGAGACCTGATGTGGTGGCTCTCTTTTTCCTTCTTTGCTTTTCTAATTCTTCATCGATTTCTTTGTCCCTGAAATTTTAAAACAATGGTTTACAGCTAAAAACGTGATAATATCGCTATCGAACACTACATCGCATTCCTCTGGAATCTGGAAACAGTGCAAGCGGATGCACGAGAGATAAAGACAAGTATCAATGGATTGATGTCTTTCAAACTGCTACTCAACCAAACAAAAGTTTGATGTCATCCATATTTTATTAAATCACAAAATATTTAGATTTATTAAGCCCCCCATTAACGCTTTTTTAAAATACTTTTAACATATTGTATTGTCACATTAGATAGACTCCACTCTCTTCCCCCTTAAGCTGTCACGAACTAGGTGGACAGAACCTTTGGAGGAACTCACCAATTCACTTTGGGTATGGTGGGGGGCACCCACTCCTTAGCTATATATTTCTTCTGCTCGTATTTAGCCCGGATGAAGGCCTCGAGCGGCGCGTCGTTCTGCGGCCGCCGGAACGCGTCGGGCAGGTTCGCTTCATACACCGCCCGGGCTCGGGAGTTACCCATCTGTTGGAGGTACATCTGAAAAGTGTTAACATTGAGTGATTTAGTGATACAGTCAATTTGTCCATCGTTGTTTCGCAGTTTGCAGCGTCACGTAAGTAGTAATAGTAGGGGAGGTAGTGCTAGCGTTTGCTAAGTCATTTCGTACCGACCAAATTTTTGTCCAGCGGTAGCTTAATATTTATCAACCAATATACCTAATCAGCGTCAGTCGCCGCACCCGTGGTGGAATGTTAACTGAGAGTATTTCAAAGTTGTAAAAAAATAGTTGCGAAAAGTGATTTTATACCGAATGAAACTTTGATGGATGATTAATGATTATTGAGGTCATGTTTAACCAAAAAATTGCCGTCAGCCGTATTGCAGACGGGGGATTCAACGTCAGTCGCGTTAGGTACTGAACATGTAAATTTTTTTTGAATAAGTATAAAGTCATTTTATACCGTACAAAATGTATACAGGTGAA
Source organism: Polyommatus icarus (assembly GCA_937595015.1). NCBI lineage: Eukaryota > Metazoa > Arthropoda > Insecta > Lepidoptera > Lycaenidae > Polyommatus > Polyommatus icarus. The sequence goes on from OW569321.1 coordinate 25,554,445, forward strand.
TGTTTCTACTTTGTAAATAATAAAGAAAACCGTCAGTCGCTAATACGATGGTGGAAAAACCGTTAGCCAGCGATATAAGTTATATGACCAATATAGCCCTACTTCGCGCTCAATGTATCCTTAAGGCCTCGAACTCGAATTCAGCGGGCAGCAGGGCGTTCGGCGCGGGAGCGGCGCGTTCTAATGTCTCTGTATGGAACTGGCCTCAAAGGCAGCGGTGCGGCAAGCGACGCGCGGCGTACTTGACGGCTTCCCACACCGCCACCACCGCTCTCGTCCCGCTGCCCGCAAAATTCGAGGCTGAGGCCTAACTGTGTAAAGGTGGAAAAAACGTAGACACACTAGAAAACGTATGAATCTTTACGTATCTAGGAAGAGTACCTACTGAAGATAAAAATTATTGTTATTAAAATAATGTTTTCACATCATGGCAACTTGCACAAAACAAAGATATAATGTCAGCAATAAAACAAAACGATGAATTTGTCTTATGAATTTATCTTATACTTGCGAAATGTCGTAAAATATATTTTACTATCTTCATAAGACGTATATATGTAGGTATAACAGTGTAGTATCTTGACTTGTCTCAAAGCTATATTCATGACAAAATTTATGACAAACAGGAAAAAATTTAAGATAATAAAATTATTTTCATTACCTGTTTGTATTTTAATATTTTACATTCATATAATACTTATTAATAATTAAAAATAAAGTATAAAAGAATCAAGTATTTTCTTTCTCATATTTTATATCAGCAAGAATGTAGCCCACACTAGAGCATAGTTAACACAATCATTTAAAATACAAACACAATGTTTTAAATTAAATCAAACCTTACCACTTGTTCCGCCGTCCAGGAATCAAGATTTACACTTTTAACTTTTGAGATGTGGACCCCGAGATTTCTGTGTATGCCCGCACACCGGATGCACAGGAATATGCCCAAGTTCCATGATGCCCAGCGGGGACCTGAAAATAGTATTTTTATAAAAATACTAGCTGTCCCGGCAAACGTTTCTTTGCCATATTATATAAAGTATATCGCCCGTATTATTTTATTGAATTAGTGACTAAATAAGTATGTCACCATGGCAACGTCCATCGCTATCCCGTGACCCGCGTCGCATAAACAATGTTCGCTCTTTATAGACAAATAATTTGCAATAAAATAAAATTGCGACTATAATTAAAGATCTAAGCTATCCTATCTCTCAAGTTGGAAAAAAGCACACATTTAAAAAAACATTAAAATCGGTTAAGTAGTTTAGGAATCCATCGCGGACAAACATCGTGACAGGAGATTTATATATTGATGATGACTAATTTTTTTTCTTATTGGTAATTGAAAGACCCTTAAAAAAATGGAAATATCGCTGAAAGAATGACTCTGATAGCTTAAAAATTCACCAAGATATGACAATTCAAACATCTCATAAAATAGGCTTGCACGAAATGCTCCATACAAAGTACTACGAAAGACTGACGTCACTCTTTCGTAGTTTGTACGGATCGGGAGAGAACTTTGTTCGATAGGTATATAAAATATTGCGTTTATGAAAGTGGTTTCATAACAAAAGTTGCTTTTAATTGCATAAGTTATCGAATGGTATACAAAAATTTAAAAATTTAATTGAAAAAAAAATCGACTTGATTATCCAACTTTGAAGGCGCATAACAAAAAAAATACAAATGCTATTGTGCTGAAATTTTGGGAACACTTATTTTTTACCGTGATTCTTTGACCTTGTCATCATCCCTATTTTATTTATTAGTATGGATATGTTATCCATCTTGTTGTCTGTTTTAATAAAAGTGCTAATACATATAATAATATAAACATAGAAAGCATGTACAATGATCTGATGACTAAGCCTTATTCAATTGCTTATGTAATTGATAACAACCCAACACATGCTAATGTATAACTATATTAATACCACATTATGTTTAATTAGATCAGCAATTAGTTTTGTGAGTAATGATACAAGTTTTTATAACATTTAACACAGAAATGATTGTATCTATATTTTGTACTTGCAATACTCTCAAAGAAAAGTAATAAATGTATGATTTTGAATCTATAGGGTCTATTACACCACTTCCTGAAAAGTGCCGGATAGGCTAACCACCACTTCACTTAACAGATAGAGTATGGAGAATCTGCCAAAAAAGTTGTGGATAGCATATCCGTTACTTTATCAGGAAGTGGTGAAACAGGCCCTTAATCCTTCGATCAGAGGTTCTAGGAATTCCCATTGTATTCTTTTGTTCTCGCAATCACCGGTGCTCGCATGGGGCCTGAAGGATTAATCTGCTACGTGGAACTTTTTTAAAATAGAAATGCAGGACATAGCCTTTTATAAACAATTAATTATTATGGACTGGAAAGACTTAGGAAAAACTTTCTTATTTCAAAAAGTTTGGTTTATAATCATAACAAAAGTATGTATATATATAAATAATATATATTATTTACAGTAGTACTACTATGCTACACAACCACAGACAATGATCTGGTTTATTTTAAGTGTTACATTACTAATTGATTGCTGATAAATACCTAGTTGTGCCTTGACCTCACAGTATTAACTAATAAATTAACTCAATTGAATTTTTAGTCGTAACAACCTTGTGCAAATGTACTTGCGTGTCATAATTTTATGATGCAATATTTATTATGAAACCAAAAAATATAATTATGGCACTAAAAGTTTAACAACATAAGGCATTTGGTTTCAATAAATTATGTACAAAGTAGAGGCTGAACACCAAGACTAGTGTAACCAACAGTACATAATTAATCCAATAACTTGAAAAATGTTTTACTGTTCTCATCTTTAAAAATTATTTGATATTATAGAGGTTTAATTGGCTACCAAGAGAGAGTATATAAGCATTAAGCAGTCCTTGCTGTACTGCAGGTCACTCTTTCCAGTAATAATAGTTCCACAAAGAAAATAAAACAAATAATATCAAGACATTAACTGTTACTGTTCCTATAAACTTCTCTTAAAAATTATTCTACCATAAAATATATCCTATAACTATCAGAACATACTTCTGTAAGTACATAGGAACTATGTTATTGCACATAATGTTATAGTGGATACATAAGGCTATAAATTATAAATGGCTCTTTTGGCCAAAAGCATTAACTTGCAAATTATTTTTAATATAATAAAATTTAATAGTTGAGAAAGGGATGAGTCAAGGTCCTTGACTCACCCCTTGCTAAAGTAAGATTCCTTGGCTCAAGGAATCCTACTAAAACTCATAAGAAACTCCTAATGAAACAAGCTATGTGCATGATTCAAACAATATTAACGTTACATTTAACACTTCTTGTTCTTTATTCCTGGAATTTAGGTACAATGAATGTTTGTATGAATAAAAAAACAAAAATTACCCTTGGCGTCGCAATCAACACAGTATTTATTGTCTTCATCTTTCAGCAACTGCATCAATATATTCTGACATCGATCTTGAATATGTTTAGCTCTATCTTTTTCACTTCTAGTAGACATTATTAAAATTATTTATTGAATTTTTTTTATTGAAATTCTGCGATTTGGGTGATTTGGTTCAATATAATTTTATGACAATGACATTGTTCCAAAACATGACAATGACAGCTTCTTGATGAGGTGTCAAATGTCAATGTTTTTTTCATATTTCATATGTCGGCACTACATATAGGCGAACGCGTTGGCCAACGCGTTGGCCAACGCGTTGGCCCAATGTGTAGAACAGGCGTTCGCGCGTTCGCGGTAGATATTTAGACGTTGGCCAACGCGTTTGCGAGCTTGCCGCGCGGTGTCGGAATGATCAAAGGAATTTGTCGCAAGGCTTGTCGCAAGGCTTGCGTTCCGTCCACACATAGGCCGCGCGATCAGTTTGCCCGGAGCGGCGATGAAGAGCGCATGTGTCGAGAGAATGTCGAATAATAATATGAGTAACGAGGAAACGTTTAAATTCCTGGAACTATACCAATATGAAAACTGTCTGTGGAACCCAAGAAATAAGTACCACAAAAATAAAAATGTTGTAGGTAATAAAAGTGTTTAATAAATGATTTTATTTCAAAAGTGAGTTCATTTCTTTGTTTGTTACGTTTTCACGCCTTTTACTTTTTTGTTCCGAGAATATTTCTGGCAGCATTTGTAGTACCTACATTTGTTATCTCCCGAATATTGTAATGAAATAAAATAGGTAAGTTAAAAAAGTAAGTAAATAATAATATTATGTTCCAGTCAGAAGGTACATACTAAATACCCACGGATTGCTTAAGGGCCGGCTGGGACACAAAAACACAACACGACGTCGTAAGACGTCGTGTTGTGGGAATCTACGACGCGCGTCGTAAAAAACTACGACACGACATAGTACGACGTCGCGTCGTAGAAACTCACGTAGAAATTCAAAGATGAGTTTCTACGCCGCGACGTCTTACGATGTCGTGTCTGGTGTTTTACGACGCGCGTCGTAAAAAACTACGACACGACATCGTACGACGTCGCGTTGTAGAAACTCACGTAGAAATTTAAAGATGAGTTTCTAAGCCGCGACGTCGTATGATGTCGTGTCGTAGAAACTGACGCATAAATTCAAAGATGAGTTTCTATGACGCGACGTCGTACGATGTCGTGTCGTGGTGTTTTACGACGCGCGTCGTAAAAAACTACGACACGACATCGTACGACGTCGCGTCGTAGAAACTCACGTAGAAATTCAAAGATGAGTTTCTACGACGCGACGTCGTACGATGTCGTGTCGTAGAAACTGACGTAGAAATTCAAAGATGATTTTCTACGACGCGACGTCGTACGACGTCGCGTCGAGTCATTAGTTAAGTAAGGATTTCCAATTTCTTTGTGCCAGGAACTAGGTACATACAGTGACTCTGACTATGAATTATTGTTCAAATACTACACGTACTTATACTTTTTTCTTGTACACAATTGTAAAGTAATTATAAGCTGTGAATAAATATACAGCAGCAGCTGTTAGCGAATCAACGTCCATTTTGAATCCGTCCGCACATTGGCGCGATCCAAAGCATACTGAACGACCTTCCAATGTGTGGATTACTCACAAACGCCGTTGCAAGCGCACCGCAAACGCGTTGGCCAACGCGTTGGCCAACGCGTTCGTCTATATGGGGAGGCAGCAATAGATGATAGAATAAGAAACCACTACGGTACGGTACGGTACAGGTGGACGAAACTTTCCGAACAAAAAAAAATTGGGTTCCAAATGTAAACGTAGCTACTAAAGTAAATCGCATAATCTGTACAATTTTTAAGCACGGTCGACTGTGATTGGTTGATAAAAAAGACCATAGAGAATATAAACTACATGAGAAAAAAGAGGAAGATGAAGTTTAAAACTCAAGGTTCGAATTCCATTTTGTGAAAATTATTTATTACAAAAATACAAAAATTGTAAATTAAGTGGATTAATTATTGAAAAACGAAAGGTAAGCCATTGTAAAATGTAAATGTAACCGTAAATTGATAAATTGAAGCAAAACATAACGATATCATACCATGTTCTAATACAAAGTACAGTACCCGGCAATAAATATTGCACATCGACCTTTGGAAAGAGACATTCGGCTAATTTCGGTTTCATAGAGCGTTATCTTTGTAGCACACACCTATTTGACATTATGTCAGTCGTTGTTCAAATTCAACAGAGTGCAGTCGCGTCCAGTTCAGAATATATATCTAGAGTTGTTAACACCCCTAAATTTGCTACAGCTGTAATTTTCCAAAAGAATTTTAAATACGTAAACATAATTTGAACACCCTTTTTTATTTTATTTTACCCGAACCTAAAGCCATAACTTATAGAAAACTTGGTGTATTTTATACAATGAATAATAAAATTGTCAAAAGAAGCAAACCATAATTGTTTTAACAGCTCCTAATATATACCGGACTTTTTGTATTTCGTGCGTAAGAGATAACGCTCTACAAAACCGAAATTAGCCGACTGTCACTTTCTAAAGGTCGATGTGCAATATTTATCGCCGGGTACTGTATGTCGTAGTATTATTTGCATAATTGTACAATAATTTAGAACTTAAACTATATTAATATGAAAAAGATAGATTATTATTTCATAGAAATTATTATAATGTATATCAGTATGCAGTTAATTTGGAAAATGATGAAATGTGTATCATGTGTATATTGTTTTATTGTAACAATACATAAGGTTATTAATTACTATACTTACTATAATTTATGTAAACTGTATGGAATATAAATGAAAAATGTTTCATTAATTTCAGATTTTTAGGTCCCTATACAGCTAGTTTGCAACATTTTAGTCTGCAAGCAATTGCTGTTAACTCGATCGCGGATTCTAGGAAATCTTTTGTTCTCGCGGTCGCATGCGACCGCTTGGGAACGAAAGCAGCAAAGAGATTCAATGCAAGGAGATTTTAGGAGAAGGAAGGTATGGGATTATGAGTGGTACGGCCACCAAGGAAAAATCCTCTGATCAAGTGAGGTGGTATGCAGCTGGCCTGAACCCGCGCCATAGATTTCAGCTGTCGTATACAGGGTGTAACAAAACAAAGTGTGTATGTATAAAGGTGCGATCCACTGGATCGGAATCGGAGCGCAGGTACGCAGTGGACGGATTTGTTGCTTTGTATGTATGGTACTGACTACTATGAACTGCACTAGAAGTACTGGAACATCATTCTGCGCCTGACAAGTATATGACGACACGTGGTGCCACCGTCCGCACCGTATGTCCCGATTCCAACCTGGTGGACGCGCAGCTTTAATCCCCTCTCTATATAGAGTTTACTGTATAAAGCGCTTATTCCACTTATCCTAGCTAGGTTCCTAGATCCTAAATCGTTTCCGATTTAGTCAAGACGTGGAACAACATTTAGAAGCTAGGATCCTAGCTAGGAACCTAGCTAGCCGCTAGGATAAGTGGAATAATGGCTTAAGCCAATCAAGTAGTTAGTAGAGTAGCATAGACAGCTATTCTATCATATTTATAAATAAAATACATAAAACTGTACTGTAATAATATTATAATATTTAATAATAGAAATCAACAAAAACTTGTGGATTAAATCTGTTTTATTGTTTAATTTACCTTATTAGCCTATTTATTTAGCCATGTACAATAATTTTTATTGAAATAAAACATTTATTTGAGCTCATTTCTTTTTATTTTTATTTCTTTTAATTTTTGGTATGTTTAGAGTGAAAGGTTTTGCACTTAAAATTTTGTCGTTTAGTTTTAAATTAAAAAAATAACGAATGTTTATTTTTTTTCTTCTAAGTCCGACCTCTTGTTACGTAGTATACAGTTTACATCCTCTTTGGTACGGTATTAATCAAGTATATTTTATAGTGGTTTCAACTTTCATCATTCTTTGGTCTTTGGGTTTCATTGAATACCACTTTGCTCTGTCTACGGTTTTGTTGGTACGACTGGTATAAGTGGTATGTCAAGAAAGTGAAGAAATTAAAAAGTGGCAACATCGTAGTGTCTGATTGATTTGAAAGGGATGACACTACGATTCTTCACTTTCTTGACAGACTATAATTATTGACGGTGTTTTACCTGTAAATAAAACACATATTAAATACTTACCTTACTTGAAGCTTACTGACATGAGATGGCGCTAGCGTGCTCGTCGCTCGACCTCGTCTTGTCTCTTTCCTTCTCGTACCCTCTCGCTCGCACAGCTACCTTGAGAACCCCACCATGGCGACGCCACGAGAAGTGGCCTAGTTTAATTTCAAATCATTGAGTCGAATATCACCAGGCAGTATTAAAAATGTAAGCTTCAAGTAAGGTAAGTATTTAATATGTGTTTTATTTACAGGTAAAACACCGTCATTAAATACTGTACGCATACTTGAAGCTTACTGATATGAGACCTGTTTGTTATCGCCTGGTGGGAAAAAGACGCCAATGTGAAGGGCATAATATTATTATACATTAGAAGAGCTTAGAAAATATAAATGTAAAATACTTTACTGAGATCAATAGATTTATTGATTGGTATTAATTGATAAAGTACAAGATTAATTACAGAAAAATGTATATCAGTAACTATAAAATCAATTTGTAGGGCTAAATAATTGAGCCAAACTTGTTTTACCTGTGCGAGACGGCTTTACTTCTCTGCGATAATAACGCGAAAAAGTATCACTTGATCGCCAGTTTCCTTTGGCCAATATTTGATCAAGAGGTAAATTATCAACCCAGTTTTTTGAAGCTACGGCAGAGCGAATACTTCCTGGAGGGGCAGTAATACCTGCTTCACGAAATACAGTTTTTACCCAACCAGCTATTACTGTTCTGGAGGCTGGCTTAGGGTTTCCTCTTAAATTAATGAAAAGATTATTTGAATTACATTCTTTCCGTTTTTCTTTTAGTAAAACAATGGTCCGCTTAACCCAGAAAACAGGATCTAAATTTCTGGAACTATTGTTTGAAAATATCTTCCATCCCGACTGTCTATAGTTCGCACTATCAGTTTTAGATCCGTAAAGAGGCCAAAAACAAACAGAGTCTTCATTTACAGTAAAGTGTCCTGAATCAACCGCTAATAATGTCAAGTCGTGGACTCTTCGGCCTGAGCATAAAAGAAGCAAAGTGGCTGTATGTCGACAAGTTTGGAAAACATTGTCTTTATCAATATTATGCTTTTCCAAATGCCCTAATAAATCGTCTATATCCCATACACTTATTTTTTTAGAGATTGGTTTATTTACAGCTATTGACTTAAGCATATGATTTACCAGAACATGTGAAGATAGCTTGCCTGCATCTTCAACACTGCACAATGTCGACACGGCCGACTTGTGTACTAATATAGTATTGTAAGCTAGACCATCAATAAGATGAAGATCAGCTAAATATTTTGCCAGAACAGATCCCGACGGATGAGTGGCATTTTCTTTATGAGTGCGGCACCATCTGAGCCAGCGGTTCCACGCCACTTTGTAAGTTTTTAGTGTCGATGGACGCCAAGAGTTTCTCAGCAGATTAAGGTGGTTTATATTCCAGTCCTTTAGCTCCTCTGTCCACCCCCACATTTCCACACCTGCAATTCCATGTCTTGGGTTCCTGCTGGGGGATGACCTGTCGCAATATCTATTAAATTCAGGTGTAGATTCTGTATGGTGAACGGGGCTGCTACTGCTCGGGTTCTTAAGTCCGCCCTCCAAAATACTCGTTCCCATCTCGGGACCACCAACATATAGAACCCTGTCGCCTTGTTCAAGTGCATGAGCACTTTGGGAACTAGATAAGGTGGCGGGAATACCCAAGCGAGGGGATAATTCCAGGTTCGGGAGAACGCATCGTGATATATCGCCTCCTGATCCGTTTGATCCAGACTCACATAATTGGAAACTACTTTCGATGTTTCGCTTGCAAAGAGATCGATCATCGGAGTCCCGAATTTCTTGAACAGGTTCTCCGTGCAATGAGGCAGTAAATGCCATTCCGGAAGACTGATATGTCGTGATAAATGATCTGCCTGACTGTTGTACCTTCCTGGTAAGTGGTGTACCTGTAGTTCTATGTGGTGTAGGTCTAAAAGGTGAAATATGTCTTTTGTCAACTGGAGCAACGGTAAGGATCTGGTCCCCCCCTCGTTTTTTAAATAAGATACAACAGTTTTGTTGTCGCACTGTAGGAGGACTGTGGAGTTCTTTATCGTGTGACATAGACTTTGGAGTGCCTTTAACACAGCTAACATTTCTTTTTGGTTGCTGTGTAAATTTTGTTCTGGAACTGTCCACATCCCACTCAAGGATATTTTCTCCAATTGGGCGCCCCAGGCTACGTCCGAGGCATCCGTTGTTAAGAACTGTGTTGGAGATGGAAAATGAATTCGTGACGACAGGTCGCAATTGGCCATCCACCACTGCAGTTCCATTTCTACTGTGTCCGGCAACTGATGCACGGCAGTAAGCGGGCTCTTTATGGCAACGTTCAAGAACATTAGAGTGTCTCGAAAATGTAGTCGTCCCCTCGGAATCACAAACCGAGCAAAATTGAGAAGTCCGACAAGGCTTTGTAACTCTTTTAGGTGTATTTTTTGAGTTTTTAGGATTACGGAGATCTTTCTCTTTATATTTATTACCTTTTTTAACGGAAGAGATTTTACATTGCGCCATGGGTCCCATTGAAAACCCAGAAAGGTCAGACATTTGGACGGAGTCAGCATTGACTTTTCGAAATTGATTTGAAGGCCCAGATATTGAAGTCTGTTCACTACAATTTGGATATGTGATTTTAGAATGTGGTAATTTTGATTGACCACTAAGAAATCGTCTAGGTATACTAAGACGCGTATACCCTGTTCCCTTAGAATTTGAGCAATCCAGTTGCTTAAACAGGCAAATACCCTTGGGGCCGTGCTGAGCCCGAAAGGAAGACATGTCATTTGAAGAATTTCCTTGTCGTAAATCAGACGTAGAAATCGTCTGTGAGAATGAGCGATTGGTAGATTGAAGTAGGCCTGGGACAAATCCACTTTGCACAACCAATCGTTTGGTTGTAGGAAGTCTGGGACCCTGTTCGCATTTATTAACCTGAATGGTTCGGTTAGTACATATTCGTTCAACTTGCGCAAGTTGAACACTGGACGGTGCGAGCCGTCTTGTTTTGGAACGAGAAACATGCTCGAAATGAAGCTGGGGGAAGATCGAACTACTTCGAGAACTTTCTCGTCCTTCATCTTTTGAATTGCCTTTGACATTGCTTCGCACTTTCTTGTCACTAGGCAGGTGCGTGTCATGTCGGGCAGGCGAAGAGGTGGTTTCTTGTAAAAGGGTATGCGATAGCCTTTTATTATTTTTAAAAGAAAACGTGGTGCCTTCAACGCCCTCCAATGACTGTGATAAGCCCAAAGTCGGCCCGCTTGGAATCTCGAGTCAGAATCTTCTTCTCTTACCTGAGTTGGAGTCTCTATTAATAGGCCGTTTTCTATTGTCCTTTGCATGCTCAAGCCGTACCGTTGGCTGCCGGTCGACTTGTTGTCGAAAGGAACTACGGTTACCTTTATTGCTACGCCATGCGTTAGAATTTTCGTGAGAACCCTGCGAGGGATAACTTGTGTACCTTCCCTGCGAGGGTCGGTAATTCTGTAACGGTCGTGTGTGTTGAGAGCCACAGCAACCTTGAGTTGTGCCCTGCGAGGGCGCATGACTAGTTCCCTGCGAGGGATGATTAGAGCCACTATTAACTACCTGCGAGGTAGTTCCAAAACTTTTTAATTTTATTAAAGGCAAAAAAGCTTTCTTAACGCCACCTGCCTTATCAAGAACTCCCGATAGCATTTCGGAATTAAAAAAGTTTTTGTTTGAAGGAGGAATTTTGCGTAAATATGATTTGGTTAGTGGATCACGAGCATATTTTATGATTCCATCTCGACGCATCTGTATCATTTCAGCTCTGTGACCACAAACGAGCTGTAAGAGGTCTGCAGAAACAGACGCATAATCACCGCTTGAAAATAATTCCCTAACCTTCGTATGCAATGAGTCGACATTTAGGTTTACCTCATCTTTAGCCCAAGATAAAAGTAAGTTTAGGGTCTGTTGCAGAGCATCGCGCTGTTTTAGCAAACAAAAAGTAATACCGGCGTAAGCTTTATCTGCGTAAGCTAAATGACGTAGACTATCATAAGCTTTAATCTCGTCGTTAGCTTCTAAATCAGTAAAACCTGGCGTATGATTATACCGCTTTTGCACTTCCGCATAGCGAACTTCGCTCCATTCATCTTTATCAAAATGTTGAATTTGTTGCAGCAAATCAATAAATTTTTCAGGTGCCTTTGGTACCGAAGGCTCCTTTAATTTAACTTCAAGATCAAAATTAAAATCTAATTTGGCATTATTAGTATGTTCTTCATCGTAAAGACTACCACTGACTTGATCGTCAATAATATTATCGCTATTATAGTCCCTATTAAGATCTACGTTGTCAATGATCGAAGGCGAATAGCTTTTATCCACGTGGTCGTGGTTGAATCTAAAATGCCTTTTAAGTTCGCCTACTTCATGTGTCAATTTTTTCAAAGCCCTATCCTTGCGTTTACGGCGGCGCTGCCGCCGTTTCTTTGTGCAAGAAGATGAGGAAGAGGAAGATGAAGAATCCGAGCTAGTGTCGTAGTTGGCGGTACTCGGGCCTGGTTTATTTACGACCGGGTCAACTTCATCATGAGTTTTTTCCATGCTAAAAACGAAACCTAATATTAGGATATCATGCAAAAGTTTTGAAATGTATGGAACGAACGACAAACAAAAGTATTCCTTGACGGTAGTTAAAAATATTCGAAAACCATATAATGATCTGTGTTTTACTAAAATTACGCACTTAAAACTAAAAAGCACGATCGTAAAAAGCATTACCGATATGCATTATATTATAAATAGTTCTAATTATAAAGAAATCTAAAAAATAAGTACAAAAAAGTCTACTTGAAGGTAGATAAATATTTCTAGAAAGTAGTAAAATTTTCTAATTTCTCCTATAAAATTACTGAATTCCTTAAGAGGGTAGCGTAAAGAACTAAATTATTATCGATTCCATAAAAATAAGGATCTATTTAAATAAATATTTTCAATACGAACGGTAAAACCGTTAGTTAGTTTAGTTCCAATCACTTTGTAAGGAAAATAAAAATGAGCACTTACATGAATCGCTGCTATAACAGGCTCACACTTATAAAATAGAATAAAAACTTAAGCACTTATCACAATGAGAACTGTTGGTAAGTGCAGACGGGTCGAAAATTCAGACGCCAATGATTTGAAATTAAACTAGGCCACTTCTCGTGGCGTCGCCATGGTGGGGTTCTCAAGGTAGCTGTGCGAGCGAGAGGGTACGAGAAGGAAAGAGACAAGACGAGGTCGAGCGACGAGCACGCTAGCGCCATCTCATATCAGTAAGCTTCAAGTATGCGTACAGTATTTAATCATTGAGTTATATACACTGGAGAGAGCCTTATATCGATGTATAAGCGTCAAAAGCGTGTGATGTTATGTCCGACTTACTCGGACATAACAAAGGAGTCGGTCTGCATATTTCATGTAATAAAAGTGTTAATAAAGGTTTTTAGTGAACATTTTGTGTTAAATATTGTTGAGTTTTGAGGTTCCGCTAAATAATAAACCATAAGAATGGCCAAAGAATGCCTCAAACACGTGGATTTAACATTAAATACGTAAGTTTTGAACAACGTTTTTCGGGTTTTTAAATCGGTATTTTTGTAAGCTAAAAAGATAATTTATAAGTTTAATAATCGCTTAATCGTGCTATATAAGGCATTAGTGCTAAAAAATATGTCACATCAATTAATAATTTGTCTACAAAAATTGCATAGCTTTTTCCGTGTGTTTACCGATTCTCATTACTTGAACTATAGTCTATAGTTTATCGATATCATGAACTAATTGACTTTCTTTTCTGTTTATTAATGTGCTTCGAAATGATCGACAAATAGAAAAAGTTTCGGCAGCGTACGCAAAATAAGTAACTTTTCTGGTTGATTTTTTCACCTGGCGTCCGAAAAACCCAAATATCTTACGAAACCCTATTTTTTCCAAAATAAAATTTAGCCTAAGTTCAGCACAAATAATGTAGGATTTGCTTGGAGTAGTTTAAATAAAGCCAAAATCCTCAAACTTGTATCTATAAGGATTCAAAAGTTCTGTTAGGTACCTTCAGAACCAGGGTATATCCTGGTGCAAAATCTTACTTTTTGGTAGTATATGCCTGAAATACTTCAGAAAAAATTTAAATCACCATATGTTCCCATATAAATTTCAAGGATTCCTCTAGATTCCTCATGGATCCCATCATCAGATCACCACTTTTGTGAACATGGTACCAATTTCGGATTCAACCCTGTACAACAACAAAAGAATCATGAAAATCTGTCCATAAACGGCGAAGTTGTGGTTGAACATACAAAAAAATATATATATGTAAACAGACGAACGTATAACCTCCTCCTTTTTGGAAGTCGGTTAAAAAAATACCGATTGATAAGACCAAAAAACGTTGTTGAAAACTTACGTATGTTATGTTCACGTGTTTGAGGCATTCCTTGGCCGTTTTTATGGTTTATTATATTATAGCGGAACCACAAAACCCAACAAGATATTGCATTTAAAGTTCACTAAACACTTTTTCATCATACCAGGACCGAAAGTTTGATTTTCTTCCCTTGTATGCGGGAACAAAGATGCATATTTCCGACTGCTCACAATAATTAGTGACAGTTTAAAATTTTCTTCCCGCTACCTGTTTGAAGTAACTCATTACTATGGTAACCGTGCAGTTATTATTTCAAAACCAATGAGTTCAAAACCATAATATTATCACACGCGGCAATTTGATAAAAATAAGTTGTTGAGTTGAGGAGGCGGCTATCGACTTAGCTATTTTACGTCGCCTGGGCCAACTACACAACATGGTTGTTACATCGCCAGCAGTCAGGAATAGCGGGGGAGGGCTGATAGAATCTACTTTATTTATCTTTGAGTCGGGACTCGGGACAGCGATGGACGTTGCCATGGTGATTGGTGCAACTAGCGATGTGCCGTTCTCGAGAACGTTCTCCCACCTGAGAATATTCCCAGCAGCGTTCTTGGCAACGTTCTCCTAAGTGAGAATGGTTGAGAATCATTATTATAAAATGGAAAAAACTAGCCTTTGTTCAGTCTAATAGTATCATATAAAGTCAACAGATAATTTTGTATAGAACAATACACTCTATTTGCAGTAAAAGACTATATTCTCAGTGTTGGAAAGAATTCTCGAGAATATTCTCAGGAAGTCTCGAGAATATTCTCGGAAATATTCTCAGCTTTATCGCATCTCTAACCAATTGCATTTTTTTCTTTTTGAACTAAATGAAATAATGGACGCCAACCGTCCATCGTCTGTTCGTTTACTTGACATTAAAATTATATACTTTTTGGATAAAAATAAAATTGTTAAAATAAATAAAAAATCGCGATTAACTCAGTTTATTTAAACAAGAAATAAAATTCAGAAATATTGAATGAGAAAACAGTGAAATCTTTAACAATTAACATCAGAGCCCCTAGCCAAGACATTTTATTTAGCGCTTTTTATAGGATTGCCGATCAAAATGTATGAATCCATACATTTTGATCGGCGATCCTATTAAAAAGCGATAAAGAAAACTTCTTGGCCAGGGGCGCTGATTAATTATTATAAAAAAAACTTTCGTAATAGTGATAACTCAAAATAAATCAACAACTTTCTACAGATAAATTCGACGAATCATATTATATACGCACAAGAAATACCTAATGCTAAACTATCTCAAGAGGATCTTCAAGAACGAAAGGTTCTTCTTGAATATCCTGAAACTCATCAAAATCAAATTCAAGCATAGATTTATCATGTTCAAATTTACTTTCGTGGTTTGCTGAAGTCGCGGACGATTGATCTGTAGAAAACGATTGATGTGTGTGTATTTGTATCTTATTTGAGGACTTAGGAGATGTATTCATAAGCTTCCAATTATTATGTGCCACATAACATAGTTTACCGGCACGATCAGTCTTTAGTTTATTTCTTTTCTATGTATGTATATTAGAAAATGTCGAGAAACTTCTTTCCACGGTCCGTATGCGGACCGCGAAAGGTCGAATCTCGGACCGCGAAATATTGTAATGTATTTTAAACCAAGTCATCTGGTTTAATCTGCGATTCGATCGAATGACTAGCGCTTTCATTAAATGACACCATTCAATTGAATGACTAAAGGACAACTCGTCAAGACGTTGACTGTAAAGCCGGCTGTACACTCTCGCCGAGACACAGCGAGGCGGCCCGAGTGCGAGAGTGTAAATGGGTGCGCTCGCCTCGTCTCGTCTGTCTCGGACCCTCTCGCTCCGTTGTCGGTATTTTGCGCCCGAGACAAAGGGTCTTGCGAGGAAAACGAGCGCACTACTGTACACTCTCGCGTCTTTCAGTACTAGTCCCGCCGTTGGACAGTGTAGAACAGAAAAATAACAATATTAAACGACATTATGAGTCATTATCTGTGAGAAATAAAATTAAATATGATTATAAATCTTTGGATTACAATGATATCTTTCGATGCATGGTGAATGGTGAATGGTCGTTTTCCTCCATCTTGTCTGAGTTCTTTACTGCGATTGAACTAAGCGAGAATGTACATGATCCCACTCGGGCAAGGGGCTCTCGCACGAGACTCTCGCCCGAGAGCTCTCGGCGAGAGTGTACAGCGGACATAACGTTTAACGTCTTGACTAAAAGACATATAGCGAAGTCGTTAATTATGTTAGTCGTCGTTTTTTTTCAAGTAGCCGTTGACGGTGTAGTTATAGGTAAATTCCACGCTTTCATATTATTTTATTATTTACTAGCGACCCACTCGGCGTCGCACGGGTATAAAATTATATATAGCCACTGAAAAAAATTATTAAAATCTATAGCCTATGATCCTTCACGTGGTCTACTTCTTATCTGTACCAAATAACATAAAAATTGCTCCAGTAGTTCGCAAGATAAACCCTTTCAAATAATTTCCCTCGTTTTTTTTCACATTCTCCTATAAGTCTTAGCGTGATAAAATATAGCTTATAGCATTCCTCAATAAATGGGCTATCTAATACTGAAATAATTTTTCAAATCGTACCAGTAGTTCCTGAGATTAGCGCGTTCGAGTTAGCCCTTTCAAATAATTGTCCCCGTTTTTTCCACATTTTCCTTTATTTCTTCGCTCCATTTAGTCTTAGCGTGATAAAATATAGCCTTTCTCGGTAAATGGGCTATCTAACACTGAAAGAATCATCAAAGTCCGTTGCGTAGTTTTAAAGATTAAAGGGAACAAAGGGATTTGAGGGAAAAAAGCGAAATTTGTTTTATAATAAGTAAAGATTACAAATAATGCACTATAATGTGAGTAAATGTAATCGATAAAATATCAACACAGTGCCATCAGCTGTGCGAGCTGTTTGACGCCATATTTGTTTTAGTGACTAGTAGCGCCGCAGTGGGAAGAAAATGAAATACGTTCGATTACCTGACTGATTTCATGTCCGCTATCTTCAAACCACTATGCCTACAAATCGCTAACTAGTTAAATGTTGAGGGACGATCGTTCAATCGACGTTCGGCCGAGTCATTCAAATGAATGGTGTCATTCAATGAATGCGCTAGTCATTCAATCGAATCGCAGATTGAACCAGATGACTGAGACAAATACATAGATAAGGTATATTATGATACTTTTTTTAATTAAAATAATATTTTTAAGCTACATAGGACAATTAGTGGGTTTTTTTTTCTGGACCTCGTTACCCACAGTTTTCGGATCCCACCTAAAATTACTTGCCAACCCCTGCTACAGACAATTATTAGGTATACATAATATAATATCACCGATAAATATACAAAACCATGTAATTGTAAACTTCATTTATTTTGTTGAGAACGTTGAGAATATTCCCGGGAGCATTCTCGATTCTCGAGAATATTCTCACTGAGAATATTGCCGGCAACGAGAGCGTTCTCAGCGGCACATCACTAGGTGCAACACAGTTTGTTAAGTCACTTCAATAAATATCTTTACAAATTAAGCACTACATATTTACTAAATGGTATTTTAACGACACAAACACGTAATTAAATCTTTTAATTTGTTTTTTTTTGTCTGTGGGGGGCTTCGCCCCCCCAACCAGGGGCGTCTTTCCCTTAGGTGCAGGGTGTGCGTTGCACACGGGCGCCGCGGTCCTAGGGGCGCCGAGCGCCCGCGCTGGCCAGCCACCATGTTTTAATAACCAACGTAAAAAAACTCCAGTTTGCATACATTTTGTGAAGCATCTGGAGCTCTTCTTATTCTTATATTTTGTCGAATTACAGCAAAGCAAGGCGCACCTCGAGCGGCTCAGCTTTTGCAACATAAATGTAAACTTTATTTTTCAACATGAAAGAAATCTTAAAACACATAAATAAGATTATATTTGTCGTCAAGATGGGCGCCAAAATGAGAGCCGCGTGACTCACGTCAGGCTGGATGTATATGCGTCCACGCGTAAGCGCGGTTTTCCGCTAAACCACAAGATCACAAGCAAAATATGAACTCTTAACAGTTGACGGCGCCCTTGCGATCGCACCGGGCGTCGTGCAGCCTACGCCCTTCGTGCCTCCTTCTTATGGGATCTGCGTATTAATTTGCTTCCCGCTCTCTTTATGCAGCCTCCGTTTATAAGCTACTGCATCCCAATAAGTAGTAAGATCCGATTCAAGGACGGCGCAAAACTCAGCCCGTTGCTCAGTCCAAGCAGAGTGTTCAATGAGCGTATGATGTGCTGTATCGTCACGGGCACCATCGGGTTGCCAGGTCTGGTAGCACGCACTCTCCTCACTTTTTAAATTCGGCTGTGTGTTGATACCTACACCCTCCAACAACACGCGGGCCTCCAGGGCCATCCATCCATTCCACGATGGGGACCAGAAGAAAGGGTAGGGGACGGTCAGTGCCAACGCCGCTTTCCCAGCTAATTTTTTATAGCAGAGTAGTATCCGCAGGGCTAAAGCATGCTGCGGGCATAGGCGCCCAGAATAGACAACTGCTCAGAAGAGCATCTGTCTATTCTGCGTGCCTATGTGTTCCGCCCAAACAGGACTGCAGGACCCCTGCATAAAGCCGTCTGCAAGTGGGCCCTGGACCACAGATTTTGGCAGAAGGCGATTCAGGGCCATGGCCATCTTCGTCAGTTTTATTGTCAATCGACGGAAATGAGGGGTATTACGAGTAAAGATCCATTCAGAATCAATGACCAAATCCAAGCACTGCATTTTATAGCCGGTCGGCACACTCTCCTCCACATCTCTGCGATGCGCAGTGATGCTTCCGCGGGGGCGGCGCCTCCGTCGCCCATAGAAAAATATGGCCTACGTCTTTTCGAATGTAATTTTTTGGCCATTAAGTACCTACATCAGTAACGGCTACACGTAGACACTTAAAATATTCACAAAATACTTAATTGTATTTGTACTTAAAAAACATTTAAGGCGCTCCTTTTAAAAAACATATATTTTTTTGCTTATCTTTGCTTTATAATCGTACGGAACCCTTCGTGCGCGAGTCCGACTCGCACTTGGCTGATTGCTGTTTGGCCGAACCAAAAGTGGCGACCTTCCATTTTTTAATTAGAAGGGCACCACTTTTGGTTTTCGCACCATCGGAATCGGCCTCAGAGCGAGGTAATGCCGCATGACCTGTCATGTTTTTCGGGCGCGCACCCCAAATCGAATTATAAGACGTTGTCACGTCAATATACAAAATTGCGCCGAAATAGTTACAGAATAGGAGATAGACGGATGTCGAACGCTGCCGAAGTCTGCTGAACGCAAAGGCCGTTTGTGCTTCCTTGTCGCTCGTTCCGCGCTATCGCTTGCACGTCAAGCCTTAAATGGGACTCCTCAGAGGTAACGCCGCATGAACTGTCATGTTTTTCGGGCGCGCACCCCATATCGAATTAAGGTGAACGCAGATTTGGCCGCACCGCACGCACCGCAGTCGCTGCATTTCGAATTCTTTATATGAAGTTATAGGCAAGCTCGCATACCTACCCGCGCCGCAGTCTTCGGCCTTCGCAACTTCTACATTCTTTATATTATGAAGGATTCGAAATGCGGCGACTGCGGTGCGTGCGGTGCGGCCAAATCTGCGTTCACCTTTATAAGACGTTGTCACGTCAAAACTTTAGCATGTTTCTATTTTTTTTCTTTTCATTTGCAAAACCAATGCGCACCGCGTACGTGATGACCATGGCGACAAAAAGATGTTTTATTTTGGTTACAACTTACACCGCAACCTGATAAAAAATACTCTATTTTTATTGTAGCGTGAATGCCCCTCAATATTAATTCCATTATTATTTACATCGTATAAAAACCACAAACTTTTATTTTTACGATCAAAGTGTAAAGTGTCCCTCTAGACCTCTACTGAAAAATTCTAATGACTCGTAATTTACCCTATTTTACTATTTTCAGCAAGTGCCACTATACGAAAAAAAAACATCAAATCAAAAATATGTCAATTGTCAAAATCAGTTGTCACTTGTCAGTTGTCAAAACAAGCTGTTTCATGTTTGCATTTTGCTGTTTGCAATTTCTTTGTTTTCTTTTTTATTTTCTAATAAATTAAATAAATTTCATACTCAGTTTATCTAATAAGATATGTCGTTAAAACAAAAAGCAATAACACTGTGACTAAAATCAGTACAGACTTAAGAATACCTATCTAGTCAATAGCTGTAACATAACAATTATAAAGATGGGAAACCAACTGGTAGGTGTTGCGCCCTCACAGATTTATCCAGTGGAACATTATCTGAATGACCACGGAGATTTAGCATTTGATCAGAGGTAAGAAGACAAAATCTGACAATACTTTAACTGTAGTCAGTAACTCAATCCTCTATGACAGAAACACACTAATTTTCTCTGGTCACAAATGGGTTCTAATTTCAGCTTAGGCTCCACCAGATTCTTCAAGGTCGCACGGGCAAGAACACGAGAGGGCTTAGTTGTAGTAAAAGTTTTTGCTATCCATGACCCCTCTTTACCACTAGCTGAGCACAAGGAGAGGATACTAAAGATTAAGGAGCAGCTTGCATCTGCTTTCAACTGCCTACCCTTTCAACGAGTTGTTGTAAGTGTTGTTTGGAATTTTATTTTTTATGTTGACATGTCAGCAGTCAGCACTATAGGTAGTATCAATATTAATCCTTTGATTGGAGATTCCAATAATTCCTATTGTATTCTATTGTTGTCGTTATCACCGGTGCTCGTACGGGGCTTGATGGGTTAATAAATGATAAATATCAATAAAAATTTATGTTTTTAGTTTTTTACCTAACAGATAAAGCTGGTTTTCTTTTAAGAAAATTCTTCAAATAAAATTTTTACTATGAGATAATGTCCTGCATCTTTGTTTTGTTTTTAATTTTCTTATATTTAAATACATTAATTCTTTATGTAATTCATCAAAAATTTTATATTTTTCAGCTTACAGACAAAGCAGGTCTACTTATAAGAGAGTACTGCAAATGTAGTGTATATGATAGAATGTCTACAAGACCTTTTCTGTCAGTATTAGAGAAGAAATGGATTACATTCCAAGTGCTGTATGCATTGCATAGAATGCATAAACTGGGCATATGTCATGGAGATATAAAGGTTTGTTTTCTTATATATTTTCTCTATTACAGGCCTTCAAAGTATTTATGTAGTCATACAGAAAATAATCTACTACTAGTAAGTATAAAATATAATTAAAAACATTACAATTTATCAAGGTGTATTTATTTATGTTGATGACACTATTATTTATCCCGCATACATAAAGACATTGGAAACTATTAAATTACTCTTTTTTGTAACATTTCAGTTAGAAAACATAATGGTTACATCATGGCTGTGGGTTCTGTTGACTGATATAGCATCTTTCAAGCCCACATTCTTACCAGATGACAATCCAGCTGATTTCAGTTACTTCTTTGACACGTCAAGAAGAAGATTGTGTTATGTAGCACCAGAGAGATTCATAAGAGCCCCGGACCCTAGAAGTAGGATTGTAAGTGTATTCTTATTTATTGTCTGGCAGTTTTCAGGTTTTAAAACTTTATTGAATGTGGGCAGTGGCAATAATATTATACAATGTATGTATCTTGTTGAGATATTTCTTGAGGTTATTCCTTTACATGTCTTAGTAGTAAATAGTGTACTGGCAAGTGCAAACTGATGTCTCAGTAGCTAATTAAATGATTAAAATGTTTTTCAATTATTATTTAGACCACTAGATGACGCCTGCCACGGAGTTGCGCCCAAATTCATTTATCACGCGGGAACCGTTCATTTTTTCGAGATAAAAAATATTCTCTGCCCTTTCCCTGGACTCAAAGTATCTCCATTCTCGATACCAAATTTCAGCAAAATGGGTTCAGCAGTTAGTTTATACTGGCAAGTACTGATATCACAGCAGCCAATCAAATTGTAAATTGTACTGGCACAATAAAGGGACATATCCCAACGATTTTTTGAGTAAAATGTTTTTTATATTACTTAGGGTGATGACAAAGCTGGTGGGATGCTATTGAGTGAATCGCCTTGCAGGATTGGAGAGCTGGTGCCTAGTATGGATATCTTTTCAACGGGGTAAGAACAAAATAAATCAGTATTTCCCAAAGTGTGGGTCGCGACTCACTGGTGGGTCGCGGGTAGATTTTGGGTGGGCCCTGAAACTATAGGACGATTGTCATACTCGTTCCATTGTCATTATTTTACTCGTCCGTTCGTCGTGGGTGCGTGCGGGACGGAAAAAACGTTGTAAGTAAGTAAGGCTGACCGATGATGATATGGTGGTGAACTACGATAAGAATTAACGGGTAAATGCTGTGGCAGCAACATACCGCTGCTTTTTTGTCTTCATGACACAAGGTGGGCCGCGAACTTGAAACTTTCTTGTAGATAGGTCGCGGTCCCGACAAGTTTGGGAAACACTGAAATAAATTATATTTTGCGTAATGTAAAAGGTTATAATTCATTTCCTAATAACCCATCATTCAATCATTTAGCAGTAAAGCAAGCTTGTTTAATATTTCATAGTTTACACTTTTAAATCTAAGAACAGTCTCCAGTCACATAAACTTTCAAACAATAAAATGTGTCTTAATAAGTTTGTAACAATGTTTTAAAGAAATAAAAGAGGAAAAAACTTATATTTTTTCAGATGTGCCTTATTAGAACTATGGAATGAGGGCACCCCAGCTTTAGACCTAACGGGATTGCTGGCGTATCGTAACGGAGAGGAGCGACCTTCCACTTTGACCCTGCCTGACACCTGTGACCCTGACCTTAGAAAGCTTTTACATTCTATGACAGAAAGGAACCCGAAAGATAGACGAAGCGCCGAACTATACCTAGATGAAGCTAGGGGCAAGTAAGTAGTAGTCATCATAATAATATTTTAACCGACTTCAAAAACCAGAACTGCCCTGTTTATTTTAGTCTATAATATCAGCTAGCTTTCAAGAGTATGTAATATATTATGTATGAATGTTTTTATGTTTGTGTTTGCATATCTCCAGAACTACAAGTCCAACTTAAGTGATTCTTTTTTTTTTTTGTTGTATTTCAGATTATTTCCAGAATATTTTTATTCGTTTCTTCAGTCTTATATGCTTATATTCTCGGCGCAACCAATTTTACCGGCTGACGAGAAAATTACAAGAATATATCAGGACATAAAGAATATTATCAAAATATTCACGCAGCCATCAGATGCTAAAAATTATCAGGATTTAGTTGACGAAACGACGGAAGCGAAGAAAGTAGAAATAGATTCATTGGAGGGATTTAAAGTACTGAATGTAAAAGTAGCGGATATAGAAGATGAGCCAGAAAAGACTCCGGAGCCCAAAGATTTGGGTCCAGACAGCGAGGGCTTGATTCTGATTACATCTTTAGTGACGTCATGTATACGAGGCTTACACCACTGTACCTCTAAGTTACATTGCCTAGAAATATTACAATTGCTCTGTGAAAATTCAAGCTCAGAAACGATTTTAGATCGAATATTACCTTATATTGTAAGTAGATATTTACTCTATTCTTTAATTTGAATTATATTTTTGATTACTAGTACAGTACTAGAAAGTTTCAAAGATTATTGATACAAATATTTGAAAACTACGTGTTACTACATTCTTCACACCAAACTGACAAAATACAAAAAGGTGCACGATTAATTGAAAAAATTAAGATTTCCCACTGATCGTCCTGCGTTTAAACGTTAACCTCTTCTAGTGTGAAATAGTTGAATGTTGAATCGTTTTATCAATATTCAGATAAATTTGAAAAAAAAAATCAGAATAAAAATTTTGAGTTTGAAAATCAAAGAGTCGCGTCACGTCTAAATACGTTTACTTTTTAGATCCACCTATCGCAAGCGCCCGAGGCGCGCGTCCGGGCCGCGGCGGTGCGGTGCGCGGCGCGTTGCCTGCGGTGCGTGCGCGCGCTGCCGCCAACGGACTGTCACGTGTTCCCGGAGTACGTGCTGCCGGAGCTCGCGCCGCGCGCCGCCGACCCCGCCCTGCCCGTGCGCATCGCGTACGCAGAGAGCGTTGGTAGGTCTAACACTAAGGGTTGGACCTCATCTGGCAGCACGGAATCGCATTTTTCCGTCGCCCTTTCTCTTTCTGTCGCTTAGAACTGCCATTTGCAAGACCGAGACAGAAAGCATAATGCGATAGCCTCGAGGATTCCACCGCGTGCTATCGCATTATGCTTTCTGTGTCGGTCTAGCAAATGGCAGTTCTAAGCGACAGCGAGAAAGGGCGACGAAAAAAGGCGATTCCGTGCTGCCGGATGAGATCCAACCCTTAGGGTCAATTCAGATCGCAACGCGACGCGTAGATGCATTTCTAAATTTGTACTGAATAATGAATTGATAGACTTCAATTGCGTGAATGGGGATTGTCCATTTTTTTTTAATTTTGCTCATTACAAAAACATTTCGAGGAATAAGGTCAGTGATCGTTTTTCTGTATATAAACGAAAAAAATACCCATTAGTTACTTATATTTTTGAACAAATATGTTTAACCTTAGTTTGACCTTCAATGACGTTAAATAAATCTTTATTTCTCTCAAACAATCTAACTTAATGGCTAATTTACAAGTTATTATGCTGCCTTACATTAGAAAGAGAGGAGCTGGTGTCTGAATTAGGCAAAGCCTGTGTTACAGATCACCAGGACCCCAATTACACACGCGGACACATAAGCGACCGTTTAGATTATTATTTATATCTATGATTATTAATACAATTTAATGAAATAATAGTAGGTACTTATGGATTACAATAATTTTAGGTTAAGTAAATCGGGAATAAAACTGTCTAGAGGCAAGTGGGTAGTGAAATGTAAAAATAGATAAATATGATGTAAATATGTTGTGAATATGTTGTGAATTGTGATTAATTACTATTGATAAGACTTTCTGTAGATTTGTAATTTAATTTTTGCAACCAGTCTGAAGTTAAACGCTTGCATTTGTTTTTATTTAAGGGGTATATTGATAAACTCTTGTTGATTTTATTATATAAGTTAGGACCCAGGTAAGTAAAGAATCGGTGGGCAAAGGTGGTTCTGCATAATGGTACCGAGCATACCTTACTTCTTATTCGTTTGTTCTTGTTTTTGTCTGGTTTATAAACTGTAAGAGTGTGTTGTTTAAGAACCGTTTTTAGGATGAAAATTTGTCGCACTGTTAGTAACTCCCATTTCGTATAAAGGTCAGTAGTGGGATGATAGTACGGTAAGAATAAGCCAACCTTTAGAAGTGCTCTCTGTGCTCTTTCTAGTTTTAAGAGATTTATTTTACATGTCCCGCCCCAAGACGTAACACAATATTCAAGCTGCGATTGACATAATGCGTAATAAATTGTTTTTAGAGTTGACTTAGGTGCTGAATGTCTTAAAGGGTGGAAAATTGCTATTAGTCTGCGTACTCTAGTAACAAGAAGGTTAATGTGATCGTGGAACTTAAGTTTGTCATCAATGATCACACCCAGATACTTAGTGGATGTAGTATTTTTTAGCCTTGGACAAAGACAGTCAGTAGATGAGTCAGGACACGCATGCGAGATAATAGAAAGCTCAGTATTTGGTTTGTCATTATTTCTGATGGAGAACGTCATGTAATTGGTTTTATCGACATTAAGGCTAAGTATGTTACAATTTAACCATTTGGTAACTGTGTTCATCCCATTCTGAGCACTTAAAAAAACTTCTAGCCAGGAGGTTCCACTAAAAAGTAGGGCCGTATCATCAGCAAAAGCGATTATTTTTGCATTAGTAAGTTTAGTCTGACAAAGGTCATTTATATACACGAGGAATAGTGTTGGTCCTAAGATACTGCCCTGTGGCACACCATAGCATACAGTAGCTTCCTCACTAATCACATTTCCTATTTTAACACACTGTGTTCTATCTGTCAGGTAATCTCGAAGTAGTTTTAGCTGAATATCTCGTATGCCCAAATTTTCCAGCTTATTCAAGAGGATAGGAACAGAGACCGTGTCAAATGCCTTAGCAAGGTCTAAAAACACTCCTAGTACTTTCTTTTTTGCATCTAGATTTGAAACAATATGGCTGGTTAAGTCGAGTACAGCGTCTGAGGTGGATTTATTTGTCCTGAAACCAAATTGCGACTGCTAAAAGATTTTTACTCTCTAGGTAATTAACTAATCGTTTATTGATTAAACGTTCTAAAATTTTTGATATAACGGGAAGAATGGAAATAGGTCTATAATTGCTAGGAGAGTCTTTGTCACCATTTTTGAAAACTGGATGTATTCTCGACTTTTTATAAATTTTTGGAAATACTCCCGTTGTGAAGGACAAATTACATATATGTGTTATAGGTGGTGCCAGAATATCGCTATGAGTCTTCAGTAACACACTGGGTATCATATCAAGACCCACGGAGCTCTCGCTTTTTAATCCCGAGATTAAAGATTCCACTTCAGTGTTATCAGTAGGAAGAAGAGTGAAGGAGTGATTACATTGGTTAGGATCCTTGATTAGGAGGGGTAATGTCTGTGTCTTTTTATTAAGATTTTTTTCCGCAAGCTTTCTTCCTACGTCAGCAAAGTATTGATTGATGTTATTAACCGAACTTTGAGGGTCTTCAGGTCTTATTAACTCTGTAGGATATTCTTTTGGTTTATTTAAGTACGTGGTTTCTTTGATAATTTTCCAAATTTTTTTACTGTTTTTTCCTGCGTTTTGAAATTGTGTTGCCTCATAATTTTTTTTTAGTTTTTTAGTTAGAGTAGAGCAGAAGTTTCGGTATCTTTTGTATGTTACACGCAGTTCGTGATTTTCATGATTTTTTTTGAGTTTTTTGTATAAGTTGTCACGGTTTTTTATGCATTTTAAGATACCAGGTGTTATCCACGGCTTAAATATTGTCTTTCTGTTTGATATTTTAATTTCTTTGGAGCTACTTTGAATTAGGGAGTACAATGCATTATGGAGAAATTCTGCAGCCTCATTTGCATCCTTCATCAAATACAGAGGACCAAAATCTAGGTTTATTATTTCTTTATTTATTCGGTCATAATCGATGCGTGTTGATGTTTTTGGAGGTTTTACCTTTGGCATACCGACCATAAACAGAGCAATACTGTAATGATCCGTCAGAGTTGTTTGGAGGATTAGACTACGAGCTGTTTGATTAGTCTTGAGGAAAGTGTGGTCTAGGCATGTTTTATTGTGGGTAGGTGATGTGTATGCAGGCATCATACCATGGAAGGCAAGTAAATCTAGATATGCACAAAGGTTTATGTCGCTGCTTTGTTCTGTGATATTAATATTTATATTTATATCCCCCACTAGTAAAAGATTAGGAATAAAGTCGACCAACATTACGTTTCGAACTTTTGGTAAGCTTCTCGTATCAGCTTTCACATAATGATAACTTATATTTGACAAACCAGCCATTATAAATAAGATTGAAACGAAAAAAAACATACTGCAGAGGTCAATGGGCATTGTCCAAAAAAAATTACATGTACTTTTTATATTTTTTTTCGTTAAAATAGGGTATTTTAAGAATATAAATTCAATAATTTTGAAATTCATTGGCTAGTTTTTTCTCAATAAATTTTTAAAATTTCGCTCTGACGTCATCATCGGCGGCCAATTGACCTCTGCAGAATGTTTTTTTTCCTTTGAATCTTATTTATAATGGCTGGTTCGTCAAATACAAGTTCTCATTATGTGAAAGCTGATACGAAAAGCTTACCAAAAGTTCGAAACGTAATGTTGGTCGAATTTATTGCTGATTTAACGCCATTGAAGGTCAAACTAAGGTTAAACATATTTGTTCAAAAATATAAGTAACTAATGGGTATTTTTTTCGTTTATATACAGAAAAACGATCACTGACCTTATTCCTCGAAATGTTTTTGTAATGAGCAAAATTTAAAAAAAATGGACAATCCCCATTGGCCGCCGATGATGACGTCAGAGCGAAACTTTAAAAATTTATTGAGAAAAAACTAGCCAATGAATTTCAAAATTATTTAATTTATATTCTTAAAATACCCTATTTTAACGAAAAAAAATATAAAAAGTACATGTGATTTTTTTTGGACAATGCCCATTGCGTACTGAAATGCATCTACGCGTCGCGTTGCGGTCTAAATAGACCCTCAGTTTATTTACCATTTATTTCAGGCAATATGGAATTGGCAACAATAATTAATAATAGCTTTCAAAGTGATATGCAATAACGGCGCTACTCTATTATCTGATATTATAGTCTATGTGTAATAGTAAATCATAAACGAAGTACCAATGCTGCATTTCGTCATTGGTTAATTTTGATACTTTACTGATGAAATCACTGTTTTATTCATGCCTGATGCCACACACAAGGTCTAGCAAAAATTCACCGTACACAGTGTAACTGCCATTGAAATAATGTCACGTGCTAAGGTTCGAGGATTTGGAGAGAAAGACCTGCTGACTCTCTTGAAGACTTTATCAACACTAGGTCACACAAATCACTATGTCCAAACACTAAGCACTATCACTGTCCTAGATCGTAGCCGAGTCGTAGTATCACTCACTATTGATCATTTGTTTTCACTCCGAAGTCGCCTCGAAGATCGCTCAGACGAAACTGAATTGCCGGCTCCTCTACCTGCGGCTATTGATATGGGTCGAGACGAGTTCTGGACTGTACGAGAACATTCCACGATTCGCGTAAACAAGTGTGGAATGTTTCTACAAAGTTCGAGCATACATGTACTCGCGCACCTAGCGCCATCTAGTATCGATTAGGGGATTTATGTTGTGTGTGTAATGTGTCCCCTCGATAGGTTTCGCTGGTTTGACGCTAGATCTGTGTGTCCGTGACAATAAGTTATATTCTCGACAGCAAAGTTGGCAGAGACGGCAGTGTGGTTCCTGGACCAAACGCAGAACATGGTCGAGAAAGAGGCCGTCAACATCAACTATGAAACTGAGCTGTCCGCGCTGCACGAAATGGTATGTATTTATTTGATTGATTCACTTTTTCAAATAATATTATGTCTACTGTTAAAAGTCTTCAGGTTGCAATGATAATAAGGACGTAATGTGGGTTAACCTAGCGTCCTTATTATTGTTATTGTTCAATATCAAAGTAATACGGAAATCCATACTATAATATTATAAATGCGAAAGTGTGCATGTCTATCTGTCTGTCTGTCTGTTACCTCTTCACGCCCAAACCGCTGAACCGATTTTGCTGAAATTTGATATGGAGATACTTTGAGTCCCGGGAAAGGACATAGGATACTTTTTATAGGACATAGGAAACAATGTACGGTTCCCGCGCGATAAACGATTTTTGGCGCAACGGAGTTGCGGGCGTCATCTATTGTAGGATAAATTATCCGCAGTGTAATATAACATAATATATATAATATATGTGTAATATAACATAATATATATAACATATGTGTAATATAACATAATATATATTATAACATATGTGTAATATAACATAATATATATAACATATGTGTAATATAACATAATATATATAACATAATATGTGTAATAAGAGTGTATGTTGCAGGTTAGGTCAACAGTTCTAAATCTCCTGACAGACTCGCAGGCGGTGGTCAAACGAGCACTTGTCGAGAATGGAATCACCAAACTGTGCGTGTTCTTCGGGAAACAAAAAGGTGTGTAACTTGTTGTATGTTTTTTATCTATAGTACCATCGAGGAAGTTGATTCCTATGCAATTGACAGACCAACGTTATTTGGTCGAATATGTCAATTCAATGTTAATTGTGATCTGCCGGCTGGGTTTGACGTAACGCAACCAAACTACTTAGGTCCCCGATTTGCATAGGAATCTCAATTTCTCTGATAGTACATACAATCGTGGAGTAAGTGCTCGAGTTCGAATCAATAGACCAGCTACATTATATAAATATATTAGTGTAGAGAACATAGCGATATTTCTTCGTCTACCTGTGTACGCGATTGAAACGCGACAGCTTTTATGTCCTACATACTTTCGTTATGTAGGACATAAAAGTATCGTGTAGCAATTAATTATTAGACGCATTACGCAAAGCTGCAGGTGAGTACCTGCAGCTCTCCTACATTGCGAGTGTCCATGGACGACGGTAGTTGCTTTCCATCACATGACCCGTTTGCCCGCTTATTTTATAAAAAAAATCACCGCGACTGAACTAGACAATCTAGATTCTAGACATGAACTAGCATAAAATAAAAAGCCGGCCATCGGCCACTAATACGGAAATGTCGAATTCCAGAACTGTTGCGATTGGTAGAAATAAAATTTTGTATTACTGCTAGCGCCTCCGTTCAGTTCACAGATAAGTTGGTCTGTCTGTACTTTGCAGCAAACGACGTGATTCTGTCGCACATGGTGACGTTTCTCAACGACAAGGAGGAGGCGGCACTGCGCGGATGTTTCTTCGAGCGGGTGGTGGGCGTGGCCGCGTACGTCGGCCAGCACGCCGCCTCCATACTGCTGCCACTGCTGCAGCAGGTCAGTTGGAGCTCCCAATGTGCTAATATTCCACCGATTTTTAAAAGATATCTCGCTTATAAGAGCTTCTAAGCACTTATATTCATAAATATTGACCCCTATATACATAACTAGCCGCGTACTGACCAAGCAAGCCGCCTCGCCGCGGCAGCCTCGCGCGCAGTTGCTCGGTCGGTCAGTACGTGTTAGTGCGCGGCAAACGTCCGAGGCGACTTTGAGCATCGACAAAAAACCGACAACTTTTGGCTCGGCCGCGGCATGCTCGGGCGAGGCAGCGAGGCAGCGAAGCAGCGAGGCTGCTCGCTTGGTCAGTACGCGGCTACTCTTCTATAGCTGCTTTTCTAAAAGTTTACAGTAGCAGTCCTAATATCAACTTAACAAGTTATTTTATGGTTTTCCTATTTAAAAGTTATGTTTTGACTATGTTATGACCATCAAGCAACAGTAGAAACTAATGAATAGGATTATTAAGTGAAATATGTTTTCAGGGCTTAACAGACCAGTCGGAGTGGATAATCGCGAAGGCTCTGCGCGCGGCGACAAGTCTGGCGGAGCTGGGTCTCCTGCCGAAGCCCGCACTGTGCGATCTACTGGCTGAGAGCGCCGTATACCTTGCACATCCTAATTTATGGGTAAAAAAATAGAAAACGTCAAGTGTCATTTTTAGGGTTCCGTACCCAAAGGGTAAAAACGGGACCCTATTACTGAGACTTCGATGTCTGTCCGTCTGTCCGTCTGTCTCCAGGCTGTAACTCAAGAACGGTAATAGCTAGAGAGTTGAAATTTTCACAGATTATGTATTTCTGTTGCCGCTATAAAACAAATACTAAAAACAAAATAAATTAAATATTTAAGGGGGCTCCCATACAACAAACGTAATTTTTTAAACAGTTTTTGCTCGGTATCAACGATGACAACAAGTAGGCACTTGAAATTTTCACAAAAGCCTTAATTATATGTGTACTTTAATAATTAAAAATAATATTTAACTAAAATAATAATTTAAGGGGGGCTCCCATACAAAAAACGCAACTTTTGGCCTATTTTTGCTCTATAACGGTACGGAACCCTTCGTGCGCGAGTCCGACTCGCACTTGGCCGATTATTAATAATCTTTCTCTTTCACACCTTAGATTAACTTGTTTACATTTCTGATATTTCTAGATCCGTCACGAAGTATGCGGGTTCGTATCGTGTATCGCTGGTCTGATGAACCAAATCGACGTGCACTGTAAAATCCTGCCTCTAGTGTGGCCGCACCTCAAACACAAACTCATACAGGTAACCTAACTAAATGATTTCATATAAGATCCTTTTGCTAAATACTAGCTAAGCCGAGCTTTGTGAGGGCTCGCGTCGTCACACCTTGACTGACTGATGATAACACATCTACATATAAATAAATGTTAACGCACAAATGTAGTTTTTCCGTAAATTGTACCACAAAATGATCAGGTTGTGAGATTTAAGCACTAGAGCCGCGCCCGATTCGCTCGCCCTGATGAGCGGCAATCCTGTAGTTTCATGTCGAGTGTTTTATTCCAAATATTGAAAAGAAAGCCTTCCTTTGCCATCGTTGATTTCTTTCTATATGCAAGACGCTGTACTCTAGTCTCTAGCTCTATTTTTAGGTGGAGCGAGCAGAGTTGTTATTAGAGAGTCTAGCGGAGCCGATACCGCGCAAAGTATTGGATGGAGTACTGCGGCATGGTGACGTCAATAGACTCGTTCAGACGCTACGCGAGCGACGCAACGCACGACTCAAGGTGAGCGTTGATTGGTGCGAACACGTATACGCGGAGTGCGTACTCGTTTACGTATAAGTACGTCCGCGTGTACGCAGAACTGCGTGCACGAATATGCAATTAACGTATTGTTTTTTTTTAATATGAAATGTTAATAAACTTATTTAATCCCTCAAGCCCGGTTAGGCCCATATGGGCCTCGACAACAAAAGATTTCCTGGAATTGGTGATCGAGGGATTAATAAAATGAATTGCATTCTTATAATATTTTGTTAATGATTGTAGGTAAAACAAGGAACGATGCCACAATATTCTGAAATGGGACAGCAGCTAAAGAATTTATTCAGGAGATTAGCCTCTGATGGTAAGAAAGTAAATTATAAGAATTAAATTACAATGGGGATTGTCCATTTTTTTTTAATTTTGCTCATTACAAAAACATTTCGAGGAATAAG
The DNA here is from genome assembly GCA_937595015.1 of Polyommatus icarus. Lineage (NCBI taxonomy): Eukaryota > Metazoa > Arthropoda > Insecta > Lepidoptera > Lycaenidae > Polyommatus > Polyommatus icarus. The sequence goes on from OW569321.1 coordinate 25,587,312, forward strand.
GTCAGTGATCGTTTTTCTGTATATAAACCAAAAAATACCCATTAGTTACTTATATTTTTGAACAAATATGTTTAACCTTAGTTTGACCTTCAATGGCGTTAAATTAGCAATAAATTCGACCAACATTACGTTTCGAACTTTTGGTAAGCTTCTCGTATCAGTTTTCACATAATGAGAACTTGCATTTGACGAACCAGCCATTATAATAAGATTGAAAGGAAATTTAAACATACTGCAGAGGTCAATTATTGGCCGCCGATGATGACGTCAGAGCGAAACTTTAAAAATTTATTGAGAAAAAACTAGCCAATGAATTTCAAAATTATTTAATTTATATTCTTAAAATACCCTATTTTAACGAAAAAAAATATAAAAAGTACATGTTATTTTTTTTGGACAATGCCCATTAAATGTAATAACAAATAGCTATATCAAAATATTATGTTTATCAGGTATGACAGAACACGTCGAGAATCAGCTACTTGCGATGAGCGCTCACCTTATAAAGATACAGAGCTCCGCTACACAGGTAAACATTGGACTCATCGTTTACAAGACATTTTTCGCAACTTCAGAGATCACCCGGAAAGTACTATGTGGCATGTCTGATCATAATCAATTCATTGGTTTCGAAGGGTACTTGTTGCCGAAGACAAAGAAAATAATATCAATTCGAACAAATTACCTCAATTTGTAACAATATGTAAATAGTATGGGTTTAAAACTTTGGCAATACTTTATTTTGTTCATTCAGCACGCGTCAGACACTCCGGGTCGTCTGGTGTCCAACGGCATCGGCATCTCCAAGTCCGTCCAGCTCGACAGCGGCCCTGCTGAGGCTATAGGCCAGAACGTCGACAAAATGTACGCCTCCACTACACAGGGCAGGTTAGATTATTCTTTAAAAAAAATGTGTGTGTGTATATATTATGTGTGTCAATGACTGTATATTATTTTCAGTCACATTTTTTTATTAATTCTTTGATTGAAAAGATAATTATTTTGATATATTCGCGTTATACAATCGCGAAACAATTTCTAAAATTGTGCATTTTTTTGACGTGACAACGTCTTATAATTCGATATGGGCTGCGCGCACGAAAAAACATGACGCAATATGCGGCGTTACCTCGTTCTGAGGCGTTCCATTTAAGGCTATGACGTTGTCACGTTCAACTATCGTCAGTAAACCGACTTTACAGACAACCGAGTTCGAGTCGAGTTCGAGTTCGAGTTTTTGTTCATAATGTTTAATTAAAACATGCTTTAAAAATGTTACACATTATGTAATTACTAAAGTAAGAAAAACTTTAAAAATCTGCTTTTTACAGACGAGTCCAGAAAACTTCAATATCCCAAGAGACGCATATGAATACGGAATGGCAACACATGTTCGGGCAGGCCTCAGAGCAAGCCTCTACGATCTCCAAAGGTATATAATAAATTCCCCTCCCGACTATCCTCGTTAAAATTTAAAACAAATTTAAAATCAAAGTGTAGTTGCATTTTTAAAACATGTCTGCTGCAAGAATGCGTTAAGTTCGACACCGATACCGATACTTACAAACTACAAACACGTAGGACATTTTTATTTTATTTTTAACCGACTTCCAAAAAACGAGGAGGTTATATGTTCGGCTGTGGATATTTTTTTTTTTTTTTTTTTTTTATTTTTTTTTTTTTTTTTTGTATGTTCAACGATTACTCCGCCGTTTGTGAACCGATTTTCGAAATTTTTGCTTTGTTGTATTTGGTTTTACTCCAATTTGGTACCATGTTCACAAAGTGGTGACCTGATGATGGGATCCAGGAGTAATCGAGGGAACTCCTCGAAATTTATATGGAAACATATGGTGATTTTGGTTTTATGTGAAGTGTACTAAGAATATGCTACCAAAAAGTCAAATATTGGGTCAAGGTATACCATGGTTTCGAAGATGCTGAGAGAACTCCTGACTCCTTATAGATACACGTTTGGGAGTTTCGGCGTTGTTTTAAGAACAGAAAGCATATGCTACTATGCAACTCATATTCATCATCATAATCATCATCATCATCATCATCATCATCGTCTTCATCATTACCACGTCGTGTTAAGGTCACCAATGTCTCATGGCACAGAATAGATAATAGTACAAGGCATAGGTGTGGATATACTAATAATAATAATAATTTTATACTGTATAACAACACTTTGTTTAAATATACACGGCGGTCAGCGCCACGGAGGCGACGGTATCGCGGCGCCGCTGAATATACTTTACTACTTTATATACAGATCGAATACTATACTAACTACTTTATAAAATTTTAATAGACAAAATATAGAATTAAAATAAAGTTATTTTAAAAATAGCATTTAAACAAAACAAAGTCAATAAGCGTCTTTTTAATTAGTTATACTTATTAATCGATAGATGGCGCACTAAGTATCGATTTGAATGGATTTGAAATTGAATTCTTGATTACAAGAACAGCTATCAATAATTATGATAATATTATATTATATTACTAGCTGTCCCGGCAAATGTTGTTTTGCCATATAAATAATTTTTGGTATGAAAAATAGATGTTGGCCGATTCTCAGACCAATATCCTCACAATATGCTCACATAATTTCATGAGAATCGGTCAAGCCGTTTCCGAGGAGTATGGCAACGAAAACTGTGACACGAGAATTTTATATATTAGATGAGTAGCTACGCTACATCCTATGCAAGTTTATACAATTTTTTATCTGATAGATCCTTGGATCGTGGAAAAACGAGACACAATAGCCTTTCTATTGTTATCGCAATCGCCGGTGACCGCTTGGGGTTTGAAGTATTAAAATTGTTAAATTACTTAGCACAATATGTTCACTTCACTGATAATATATTATTTTGTGAGTGTGAACTGTGTAATAAGATACGTAAAATATACGCGAAGGTTTACCTACTAGTGTAACTAAAAAGAGTGAAATTATTATTATTTTTAACAAAAAATTAAAACCGACTTCCAAGGTAAAAACAATATTAACATTAATATGAACTAAAAAGTATTAAATAATTTTTGCTATCTAATAGTGCCTTTTTCCGAATTCGGCTAAACCTTGACTATTTCTGTACTCAATCTTCATAATTTTGAAGTCGGTGCCAGTTCCAAAAGTTTCAAATATTCTGTCAGAGGACTGAAGATTCAGCTATCTGGTACCGACTTCAAAATAATGAAGATTGAGTACAGAAATAGTCAAGGTTTAGCCGAATTCGGAAAAAGGCACTATTAGATAGCAAAAATTATTTAATACTTTTTAGTTCATATTAATGTTAATATTGTTTTTACCTTGGAAGTCGGTTTTAATTTTTTGTTAAAAATAATAATAGTTATTATAACATAGTTTTACACGTAATAGCGACGGAGGCGTTGCCGCAAGCGGAGAGCGTGCACGCAAGTGCAGGCGCGAGCGTGCGTGCGGGCAGCGCGCCGCCGCCGCAGCTCGCGCAGAGTTCTACATACGTACAGTGTAAGTTGTAGTATTACTTTGTTTTGTTTGAATAACGTGAATATAGTATTCCATTGTAAGGGGGCGTCCACAAATTACGTGAGGTGTTTTTTTGAATTTTTGACCCGTAGTTTCAGGTGCACAATTCTTCATCAATCAGATTAATTTGTAATCTGATTAACAATTACAAAGTATTTGTAATTCTGTAATTGCTAATCTAATTACTTTTTGTCCATCTCTGCAGTAAATAGGACCTATTATTTTGTTGAGAAAAAAATTACGTGAGATTTGCCGAGACCCCCCCTCTCCCCAACGTGAGATTAGGTGAGATTTGACTCGACCCTCTCCCCCCCTAAACACCTCACGTAATTTGTGGACGCCCCCTAATATTATAATAATACTAGCTGTTGCCCGCGACTTCGTCCGCGTGGACTTCAGTTTATAGCGCTCGGTGTCAACAAAATTGGTGTCAAATTTAAAAGCTTTTTAAAACCCTGGTAGGTACCCCTTAAATCAAAATACCCAAAAACAGGTGCGCAGTGCGCACATAATATTTCATTTTTTTATATTAAACCTAAAGCTTATTCAGCCCCCCCATCACACAACTTTAGCTTAACTCATAAACTATTTAGCATTGGTAGGTTTAAGGTTTCGTCACTCATCACTGCGTAGATAAAGTACTGACTCAACTGAGTACTGACTACTGAGTAGTGAGTTATTCATTATCGACGTGCATACGAGTAACAATCGCAAGGATCGAAAAACGCTACTCAGCTTGGTCTCACCTCTTATAGAAAGATGCATGAGCAAACGATATCGCGATGTAGGAGACGCACGGCGCCATCTATTATGATTTTTTGGAACTAACTTAATTTGAACAAATTTACGCATTTTCACCCCCTTACAACCCCTTTTTCCGGTTAAAAAGTAGCCTATGTCCTTTCTCAGGCTTTAGACTATCTGTGTACAAAATTTCATTACAATTGGTTCAGTAGTTTTGGCGTGAAAGTGAGACAGACAGACAGACAGACAGAGCCACTTTCGCATTTATAATATTAGTATAGATGTATGTAGCAGAAACAATTTTTTATTAACATTATAATATATATAAATACTAGCTATCCCGGCAAACGCTGCTTTGCCATAATATATTATGTATTTGCCATATTATTTTATTGAAGTGACTAAATATGTATGTTACCATTGCAACGTCGATCGCTATCCCGTCGCATAAACAATGGTCGCCGTCAGTCTCAGGTTGTAATAATTTAATATTATTTATTCAACAAATGCACCTATCAATATATAAAGTACCCAATAGCCGTTACCTACTCAATCCAGTCGAAAAGTATCGACATCTGTTGGAATCTTTTGGAGTTAACAGATAATTGTGACTGTCAATTAATTATAATAATATAATAATAATAAACTTTATTCTCATTTTAAAACATTACACAACCTTACTTAAAACAACATAAAATTTCAGCTTAGTAAAATATAAAATAAGAAACAGAATAATATGACACAGAGAAGGAATATATATATATATATATATATATATATATATATATATATATATATATATATACACAAACAAAATAAACTTATGAACTAAAACTAAAAGTAAAATATTTTTTGAATGTATGGCAGTGCAATGCCAAAAATGAAGAAAAGGGGACCACTCAGGTTATGACAGCGACATTCGGCGCTGTCCCTGGTCTTCCGTGATCACCTACGTCCTACCCCCCATCAAACAACATAAAACAAACAATACAAAAAAATATATATATGTTCAAAGTGCAACTCTCGCACAGCTTTATAGTTTCAAGTATTATAATCATAATATTATTATTACTATATAGGTGGATGTTAACGTGAAAGTTAAAATATACTATATGTATTATATTGATAACATAATAAAATATAGTGTGTACAAAATATATTATTTATAAAGTTATTAAGTTATTTTAGAAAATATACATATAATTTAATATGAATTAATTACTATTTATTTGAAGTTGTAACAAGTGATGCTTGTAATGACGTTTAAAACTATTGATGAACTTTAAAGATCGTAGTGGTGGCAGAAGGTTATTCCATATTTTACTGGCAACATATCGAAAACTTCCTCTAAACGCGGCAGAGTGGTGAGGTTGATTAATAAGCAGGTAGCTCGAGCCCCTGGTGGTCATTGACAGATGACTGTCGCCAGCCCACTGCAGTTTATTATAGAGATAGAGGGGTGTTTTAAGCTTAACGACTCCAAAGAGGAGCGTAGCAAAGTGTAGTTGCCGACGATGCTCCATATTAAGCCATCTCTCCTTATTTATGTAAGGAGAAACATTATAGACAAATAATTTGCAATAAAATAAAATAAAGCGACTATAATTAAAGATCTAAGCTATCCTAACTCTCAAGTTGGAAAAAAGCACACATTTAAAAAAACAACATAAAAATCGGTTAAGTAGTTTAGGAATCCATCGCGGACAAACATCGTGACAGGAGATTTATATATATTAGATTTAGATATTTAAACATTTAAAGAGACCGTAACTCCAGCAGTTTTGCAGGAAGTGTATAAACTGTTATGTATATTATAAGATTCAATGAAAATAATAAATAAATAAAATAAATAATAATAATATCTATGGACGCTTCACACCACGTCAGTCTGGCCCCGTGCTAAGTACCAGTATATTATTTGTTTAATTTTGTAACATTATGTATGTATTTTAATTTTAAAATATTTGTGTATAATCTACAGATAATATGGCGCCCTGTCGAGTGGAACTCAGAAATTTAATAGCGCGGACGCAACAGAAATTCCAGAAGTCTCTTAGGTAAGAGTTGAAAAAGAGTTAATGGTGATTATTGTACCATCGAGGAAGTTGATTCCTATGCAATTAATAGACCAACGTTATTTGGTCGAATATGTCAATTGTGATCTGCTGGGTTTGATGTAATGCAACCAAACTACGTAGGTCCCCGATATGCATAGGAATCAACTTCTCTGATAGTATTTACATGGTGTATGAAAATTTAAAAGTTTTAATTCCACGAGTGAAACAAGTAAAAAAAGTCATTCTTTGACTTTAACACATTGGAACGAGTTGTAATTATTGTTATTTTTATAAAAATAAGTCAAATCACAATATTTCCGCAGGTCTCACGACGAGCACGTAGACGCTAGCGAGGACCTGACACCGCCGGCGAGCTGGCGGCCCGGCAACCAGCTGCTGGCGTACCTACATGAACACAGGTGAGTCGGCAACATTGATTATTACTTTAAGGGTTGGACCTCATCTGTCAGCACGGAATCGCCTTTTTCCGTCGCCCTTTCTCTTTCTGTCGCTTAGAACTGCCATTTGCTAGACCGAGACAGAAAACATAATTCCGTCGCGTGCTATCGCATTATGTTTTCTGTCTCGGTCTAGCAAATGGCAGTTCTAAGCGACAGAAAGAGAAAGGGCGACGGAAAAAGGCGATTCCGTGCTACCAGATGAGGTCCAACCCTAACAAGTATGTTTGACCGTGCTTCCAAAATAAAATTGCGAAAAATATTTTTGTAACTTAAAAAAAGTTTAATGTAAATTTAATGTATGTGCCACATGTCCTTGAATAGGCTATCTCTTGTTCTTCTTATTGTGTATCTTGGAACTTACTACAGCATTAAAATTATAAACATTGTATACAGGAGCCGCGTGAACCAGCTGGCGCGGCTGCCGGCGCACCGCAGCGTGTTCGCGTCGTGCTCCGACGACGGCACCGTGCGACTGTGGGACGCCGCCAAGCTGCAGGGACACGCCTACGTCAACAGGTAACACTGTACACAGGAGCCGCGTGAACCAGCTGGCGCGGCTGCCGGCGCACCGCAGCGTGTTCGCGTCGTGCTCCGACGACGGCACCGTGCGACTGTGGGACGCCGCCAAGCTGCAGGGACACGCCTACGTCAACAGGTAACACTGTACACAGGAGCCGCGTGAACCAGCTGGCGCGGCTGCCGGCGCACCGCAGCGTGTTCGCGTCGTGCTCCGACGACGGCACCGTGCGACTGTGGGACGCCGCCAAGCTGCAGGGACACGCCTACGTCAACAGGTAACATTGTACACAGGAGCCGCGTGAACCAGCTGGCGCGGCTGCCGGCGCACCGCAGCGTGTTCGCGTCGTGCTCCGACGACGGCACCGTGCGACTGTGGGACGCCGCCAAGCTGCAGGGACACGCCTACGTCAACAGGTAACATAAGCTACGTCAACAACTACGTCAACATAATATGACGGATACAAAATGCAACAGTGTTAGGATCTTAAACTTAGTCATAATCAATTAAGAGGATTTGAAAATATAATAAACTAGCTGTCCCGGCAAACGTTGCTTTGCCATAATATTATATTTAGTATTTCGCCCATATTATTTTATTGAAGTGACTAAATAATTATGTCGCCATTCCAACGTTGATCGCTATCTCGTCGCACAAACAATATGGTCGCCGTCAGTCTCAGGTTGTAATAATTTACTATTATTAATTCAACAAATGCACTAATCAATATATAAAGTACCCAGTAGCCGATTCTCAGACCTACTGAATATGCATATAAAATTTGGTAAAAATCAGTAAAGCCGTTTCGGAGGAGTTCGCGGACTAACATTGTGACACGAGAATTTTATATATAAGATTTATAACGACAATGCAACCAAATGCTTGTAGGTCTGTGGCCGCGCTGATACCGCGAAGCTCTGAAGCAGGCCACTGGCCAATGTATTTTTTTTTTCTTTCCCTCTGGCACTTCCCCATTGTCACAACCGTGAGGATGTTATGTTCAATCAAACGATGTTTAAAAAAAATAAAACTTTTTTCGCGTATTTTTTTGTATGACTCGTGTTAGTGACAGCGATACAATTGCAGGTCGAAGTCGATGTATAACCGCGGCGCAGGCCCGGTGATCGGGCTGGCGGCGTGCGAGGGCGGGCACTCCCTCGTCGCCGCTACTGAGGGCTCCATCTTTGTGCTCAGGTAATGGCAACATTTCCTTGCTAACACATCTAAACTGCGGTAGTTAGTTTTTAATTAGTTGTAGTGTGTTTTGTTACAATAAGATACGTTTAAAAACTTAATGTGAATGTGTTTTGCAAAGCCAAAAGCAGATATATAAAATTCTTGGTTGATTTAAAAATCAATCATCTATCAGTTATCACTCAAAACTCTATTCATATTGACGGTATTCGACTCGGAAAAACATCTGTTTTCCATTGTTATGAAACTGACGTGTGACCTTCGCGTTATCTACCGGGCTGCCCGCGGACCGCCCGGTCTGGCACAAGTCTGCCGCTTGCCCCTATTGAACACACACAGAACAGCCAACAGGCAAGTCAGTCGAATAGATAGAGAGCTGCAGCTTGGTCGTGGGCTCATGGACTCGATTATTTTTTTTGTAACAATTGATAGATCAGCATCGGCATTGATTTCTTTGGATTTTTCCAAAAGTTCGCTGTATTAGCAGCATTACGTAGATCGATGTTCATGTAATCCTTGCTTTTAACTTTCCACAAACAAGGATACGACCGGTAAATGGAGATAAACGAATGTCAAAATTGTTTTTGTTCCTTCATTCCTAAGTTTAGTGTTTGTATTGTTTACAATAATATGTTTAATATTTTAAGTGCACTCCAGTCGCTCTCCAAGGCGCAAATGACGACGGGCCGCCCGTTGCGACCATTCATGTACAGACTTGCCCGTGCCTGCGCGGGAAAAATGCGATGTCGCGGGCAGGCTGCGGGCACCGACCGGCGGGCATGTCTGTGCCCGTACCTAGGAGTTGACGAGCAGATATGCGACAGACCTGCCCGTGACGGGCGGCCCGTAGCGGCCGGCCCGGTAGTCAATTCCCCGCTTAAGGCTCCTCTCGCGAAAAAAGCGTGCAGATGAAACAACTTTTCATCGGCATTAACAGAGAAATTATATCTGAAAAAAATAATTAGTAATCTACATGATATGATACGTAACGTGGTTTTGCCATATTTTTTCTATCGGTATCACATAATACAGAAATAAAAAACCAAATCACCTCCAAATCGTTGAATGAAACAACTTTACTCCTTCATTATTTATCAAAAGAACATATAAAAAATATCTACTGCTTTGCAATATATAAGTTGATAATTTGGTTTTTTACTTTTTTGAAATATGTATTATATTAAGCCTTAAAAAGGTTTCTTCTCCTATTTAGCCCTATCACGGACGCGGCGAGCGTCGTAACCGCCACCGTACAAGGCGCGCTGTTATGTTATTTTAATGTAATTTACGTCGATATTCGCACTGACAGACAATGATCAAGGTCATTGGCGGATACACAGGCCTTAACTAAAATGTGATGTAATTGCAGAGTGGACAACGCATCAGGTCGCATGTGCCTGTCGCAGTCACGGCAGCTAAGCGGGTCGGGGCTTGGCGGGGCGGCGGCGCTGGCGTGCGCGGGCGGCGCGGGGGGCGGGGTCATCGCGTACGCCACGTACGACGGCGCGCTCGTCGGCTGGGACCTGCGAGCGCCGGGTATGTTTGTTTGCAGTATGATATACAGAAATATTTTATAGTGGCCAAGTATATAAAGTATAAGCTATCTGCTATATTAAAGAAGGCACTCTCAATATTTTACTTATTGGAACGAAGTTCCTTATCGCGCGTTGCGAAAGGGGGCTAGATGGAAAAAGTTGTAACGACATAACACAAAAGTGTCGGTATATTACAACTAGAACAAAAAATATATTTTCAACAATGAATTAGGACGCGTTTCAATACGTCCGTGACGTGACCATGACGATCCGCTTACTAAAACGGCCCTACTCCAGGTAACGCGTGGAAGCTGCGCGGCGACGTGCGGTGCGGCGTGGTGACAGCGCTGTCGGCGCGCGCGGGCTACCTCGCCGTCGGCACCGCCAGCGGCGCGCTCGCCGTCTGGGACCTGCGCTTTCAGCTGCCCGTCACGTCGCTCAGACATCCCAACTGTGAGTTACTTAAGGCGAAACCGCTGCAGTGAAGCGACTAAAAACTTTATGTCCCTCACTGACGTTTAGTGTCGCGTAGCACCGCTGCCTCGTAATTCGCTTTCGCTCATTCAATTTCGAAAAAAAAATTGTCGTGACGTGTCCCATCGCTCCTATGCAGTGTAGAGTACCCTAGTCTTTGGCAGTTTACATAAAAAGAACCATCGCAAATCCTTTACAGAATTTAATGTTGTAAAAAATGTAAGTGAATAATCTGAACCGTGATAAAATGAGATCCCAAGCTAGCTATATATCTGTGATATCTGACGTATGAAGCTTATACCAGGTTGTAGTAGTAGTCTGCGGATCAGCATATTATCCTAGTTTCTTTTTCTGGTACTTTTGGTGGGCTTTTACTTCAAATTGGTCTAACTGCATGCGTCTACTGTATTGGCTACTACTACAAAATGATGTAATATACATATTTCATATGTAATAGTATCATCTATGAGACCACACGAAACTTCATAACAATGCGAGCAAAATCGTGTCGTTGAATTAATGTAACATGCTAAAATCATATAATATACTAGCTGTTCCGGCAAACGTTTCTTTGCCATATTACATAAATTAGTATATCGCCCGTATTATTTTATTGAATTAGTGACTAACGGTCGTTCCCAATATTCAATCTATCTCTGGTTTGGCATACGACCGATCGCAGCTAACATTGAATTGACATAAAATATATGTCTCTAGCTAATGTCCTATTCCTATCTGTAGTAGGGCAAAACCAGAGCTAGATCAAATATTGGGAACGGCCATAAATAAGTATGTCACCATGGCAACGTCCATCGCTATCCCGTGACCCGCGTCGCATAAACAATGGCCGCACTTTATAGACAAATAATTTGCAATAAAATAAAATTGTGACTATAATTAAAGATCTAAGCTATCCTATCTCTCAAGTTGGATAAAAGCACACATTAAAAAAAAATAAACATTAAAATCGGTTAAGTAGTTTAGGAATCCATCGCGGACAAACATCGTGACGGGAGATTTATATATATTAGATAGTTTTGTTGTTCTGACTCTCACTTTTTTTCTAGCGGAACGAATCCGTCGCATCGTGTCCTTCGACAGCGAGCCCGGAGGGTCGCGGGTGTGGACGGCGGGGGGACGCGACGCGGCGGCGTGGTGCCTGGAGTCCACGCAGCGCACGCACGCGCTGTGGCCCGCCACCAACTCGCCGCAGCCGCTGCACTATAGCGCACCGGTTTGTTGACACCTTTATGTTTTAAAAAGGGAGGAATGGGCAGGTTGAATGGAAGAGACGAGATGAGTGATGCTTCAACACAAGAGTGAAAGAGACATTGCAAATATCTACGTATTTGGGGAGGTTAGTACGCTAGAAGTAGTGAGAGTGGATAAGAAGTATTGATGCTTCAACACGAGAGCACAGTATAGCAATATTGAATATCCCTACAGTAACGAAACGCCTTTGATGTCGCACGATTCCGACACCGGTGTAGGTACCGAGCAGATATGCCAGGGTTGCCACGAAACGGGAAATAAAATAAAAATAAAATATTGTGCTTGTAATGTAATCAATTATCATATAATCTGCTTAATCAGCGTGTTATATTTACATATTATGTCATACTGCCAGATATTTACATGAAACTTTATTTCTACATGATTTAGTTCTCTATTTAAAAATTTAATTCACCCATCAAGCCCCATAAGCTCACCGGTGAGCGAGACACAATAGAATAACAATAGATTTCCAAGAATCCTCGATCGAAGGATTAAAATAATGAAGACGCATTATTATATATTAAAATATCCAATAATTATTTAGCACTAATTATAGTACCTACCTAGCTAGGTACACAGGGCCACACATCAAATGTAACATGTTGACCTTTTGGAACGCCCTTACCGCGCACGTAATAAGGGCGAGTTTTGAAGCGCTTCTGTTACACCTGATGTGTGGCGGGTGGCCTACCGTACCTACCAATTAAGAGATTAATAATTATTGGATATTTTAATATCTAACCCTGTTACACACTAATGTGTGTAACAGGGTATTTGACAGATTTTTAATTTATTTTATATTGTTTCTCTCCAAGTTACACTTTTTACAACGTAAGTTACAATAAAACAGAGATGCAAATAAATGCCGCCAAGACCAACACAATATTAGTGTGAACTGTGAACCGATATTTATGAAAATTTAAATTTTTATTTTTTGAATCAGATTTACATCCGTACACTGAAGTCTGAACACTTATGGCCTGTTTCACCGCTTCCTGATAAGGTGCCCGATAGAGTTATTTGACAGATTTCCCATACTCCATCTGTCAAATTAAGTGGTGGATAGCCTTATCAGGAAGCGGTGAAACAGGCCCTTATTATATCCCATTGTTTATAAGATAAGTTATCGTTTTACAATAATTACAACACAAAATTCGTAGACAACGCGCCAACGTCACCCCTGTGCGGGCAGGTACACAAACTCCGCGAGTTTGTATACGCGGGCCCGCGCCGCCCGCTTCCCCGCGGGTACCCCTCCGTTGCTCTGCACAAGTACATTCGTTTCACTACTGTAGGGATATTGCTATACTGTGACGAGAGTGAGGCGTGAGCACAGTTAGGCCTGTATTTTTGGTCAGTACTCTAGATGCATCTCGGTCTCAAGACACGGTTCAGGCTCTGTGATTGGTTAGCTGTCAAAATTTGGACCAATCACAGAGCCGAACCGAGTCTTGAGACCGGGTCGCATCTTAAGTACCTACTGACCAAAAGTACGGGCCTTAGTGTGAATATCTATGTATTTAGGAATGAGTGCTGAGTAATGACGTCACTAGTTTTTACTGAAAGAAAATATGAATGGTTGATGTAATTTGTAAGATTATATTTTTTCGTGACGCATATTCGTTGTCGATGATAACTCGCCCAAATATTACCCCAACTTCGTTACGCAACAATATGTTACTACTAAGGCCGGTATAAATAGTCAGTACTCAACATGCATCTCGGTCTCAAGACACGGTTCAGGCTCTGTGATTGGTTGGCTGTCAAAATTTGGACCAATCATAGAGCCGAACCGCGTCGTGAGACCAAGATGCATCTTGAGTACTGAGTATTTATACCGGCCTAACTCTACACTCTCACTAATATGTATCCCTCAGGCATCGCAGTACATATCGGCGTTGTGCGTGGCGGGCGGGCGGCGCGTGATCACGGGCGGGTCGGACGCGCGCCTGCGCCTGTGGGACCTCGCGCAGCCTGACGACTCGTTGCTACTCGTGCCCGCGCAGGCCGACACGCTCGCGCCGAAGTACAGGTATGGCTCGATTGTAGCACCTGATAATATGTAACTAGTATGGAGATTCGGACTAACTTATAAAAATATTCATGTGTATACTGTATACGTCATACTTATAGTATTGACATGCAAGACGTAAGTTTTGTCCTTGTTATGTTAGGAAAGCGGCTTGACGACTACAAAACGTTGTAAGTACGTATAATCATGGAGTAAAGGTATAACGCAACTGTAAAGTCTCTGTATACAGTATGTAGATCATTTTATAAGTAAGGGGTACAAGTGAGTTTTTTAAACTACCCGCCAATAAAAAAAAATATCTCTACACTAGATGACGCCCGCAACTTCGTTGCGCCGAAATTCGTTTATCGCGCGGGAACCGTACATTTGTCCGGGATAAAAAGTATCCTATGTTCTTTCCCGGGACTCAAAGTATCTCCATACCAAATTTCAGCAAAATCGGTTCAGCGGTTGGGGCGTGAAGAGGTAACAGACAGACAGACACACTTTCGCATTTATAAGATTAGTATGGATTGCCCCCTATAAGATTTGCACTTATCTAGTAGCGATTTAGTGCAAAAAAGTAAGCTAGGCTGTAATCACAGGTGTGCGCGGCGCCCTTAGTTGTGTGAGTGACCATAATATCTATAATACACGCGTACATGGCTCGCTCGCTACTGACTGCTCCGTTGGGTACGCACACTAACGAAAATGTCTATCCGCATTTCCAACTACAAATAAAGGCTACGCGCACTCGTAGATTGCAAGAACTATAACTGAGTTTCTATTACCTGGCCTGTGGACATTTAAAAATAAATAATAATCAAATTGTTTCAGGAGCCTTATAATAGACGGCACCACGGTGATACAGGAGTGCTGCAAGGCCAACACATCCACGCCAGTGCTGGATGACAACGTTTATCGGCAAGTGGAGTCGCGGACATTCTTCCACACAGCACCAATTACTGACGTCACGCTGGTCGAGGGGAACAAGTGCTATCTGGTCAGCGCTTCCGCTGATGGTATCATTAATGTGTGGAAGTAGTGAGGTAAAGACAGTGCCGGCCCTAGGGGGTGGCTAACAGGGCAATCTCCCGGGGCCACGCTCTTGCCCCCTGCAAGGTATTTTTTCGTAAGGCAAAGGGCCTCGCAAAGACCTGCCGCCCAGTGCCTCGCAAAGAACTTCCGCCCGGGGCCTCGTAATAGGCAAGGCCGCCAATGGGTAAAGGCAAGTAAATGGCGCCAGTATGATGGGATTGTAAGTGGCATTGGAACTGTGGAAGTAATGGTGATGAATTAACTGGCGCCAGTATGATGGGATTGTAAGTGGCATTGGAACTGTGGAAGTAATGGTGATGAATTAACTGGCGCCAGTATGATGGGATTGTAAGTGGCATTGGAACTGTGGAAGTAATGGTGATGAATTAACTGGCGCCAGTATGATGGGATTGTAAGTGGCATTGGAACTGTGGAAGTAATGGTGATGAATTAACTGGCGCCAGTATGATGGGATTGTAAGTGGCATTGGAACTGTGGAAGTAATGGTGATGAATTAACTGGCGCCAGTATGATGGGATTCCACTAAATGCGTCAAATGTGTAGTACCTAGTTATCTCTACAAGTAACTGACGCTAGTATGATGGGGTCCAGTGGCACGAAATAGCGTCAGCGACTGCAATTTACTGGCGTCTATAAACTGATACGGGTAGAAAGAGCCACTGGAAGAGCCAGTGCAGTGACCAGTGTCTATAATAATAATAATTGGATTTGGTTGGCTACTTAGTCAAATTGTATATCGACAATTTTGACAGCGAAGTTAGAAATAAAAAAAATATAGTATTTGCCACAAGCAGCGCAAAAGGTTTACAGTTGCATATTATTATCTCAAATTCCAATATTTTTGGATAACTTTTTTTGTCGTCGAAAATATAGAATGCAATTTGCTTGAGCACACTGCAACTGGTCTGAATTGAAACATGTTTATATAGAATAAAGCAATGTAAATTCGGCATTCAGCTTAGTTATGCTAGAAAAGCGACCAAAAACCAAAATGCTTGCGAGTTGCGGAAATTATTGGTTACAAATCACTTACCCATTTAACACATTATGGTATGCAGCCAAAATGCTTACTCTCTTAATTTAAAATATTTATATGGTTTAGCCCAATGTGGTTCCAGTCTCCATTTTATTAAAGAAAGACTGTTTAGTCTTATAAAATGTTTAGTTATTTTTCACAATTTTTTGTGTCGTCCTTTTAAGAATATATCCACAGTTTTTCCTAGTCACGACTACAATTTTCAGCAATAAACTATATATATTATTATAATAATATATATTATTATAATATATTATAAAATTGCTATATAGAACAATATAATATAACTTTTGTCAGGAATGTAAATCTACAAATTAGTTATTTCACTTTATTGCCACAAATACAACTGAAAAGTGGTAAGCCAGATACTTTGGCGACCATACATTTTTATCTATTAAAGATAATATTTATTTTAGTTATTAATAAAGGCCTATTATTGTTTATTGCTTAGCTTTTGTTTATGACATTGCTAGTTATTATAGATTTATGTTTTTGTTTATAAGAGTCCTTATCCTCTAAAATTGTACTAATTGTACATTTTGCTCATTGTGATTATTTAGGCTAAGTGTTAGTCTAGTTGACTATTTATGTATAATATATTTAGGCAAATAAAATTTGTTACTATTGTTAGTGTTATTTTATATTAAGGCGGGATTATAGGCGACTGACATTTTAGAATTTGAGACAAACTAGCTCAATAGATGGCGCTCGAAAGGTACATATTTACATATCAAGCCGTAGTCGATTTTAGTATTTTCAGAAATAATGTGATCACGTGGTTAACTCGACATACAGAGTAATGATTAAAAGAGAGGAGATGTTCATAACTTATGCATAACTTGATAAACGAAATCTTTAATGAATTTTGTATTATAATAAAATGATGTATTTATAGATATTTAAATATGATGTTTGTTCTGTACTCACGAACATAAAAAATTATTTCCTCATAATACATATACAAATTACAATGTATAACAAAATAAAGTATTACCCATACATAGTTCATCGCAAATGTGCATGATATTGGCGTATTTTCCATAGAAACATTGGAATTCAAAAGCTAATCTTTTAACGCTGCTACTTTCACAGTGAACTTTATATAAAAGGGACACATACACATCCCAAAGTATTAATACCGAAGTAGATTTAAAATTCGGTAAAGTAGATTTAAAAGATCTTAACTAGAATAAAACAGCTCGCTTACTGCTGGGAAATAGGGAGCTTATTTTATGACCTCAATGAGATTTTTGTGCTTGGGTTTATTGCAATAGCTTTAATAAATAAGATGTAGAGTGCCCCATGATGATCACTTATATCACCTGGAATCAATATACCTAACACCCTCCACAAGTTCAAAAACGATAAGTCTACTTGCAGTAAAGGTAACGTTGTTGTTTTCATTATAATAATAATATATTCATTATGCTTATATGCAGATTATATTCATATTTTCTTTGTCATTTTAAATTTTTAGGAATCTGTTCCCAAAAGAGATATCCGTAGCTAGAGAACTTAAATTTTCAAGAATATTTTATTATTTTTGCTGTCACCAATCACCATAACAACAAAATATAGAAACAAGATATTTAAATGAATAATTTAGAGGTCTGAAATATATTCAAAACAAAAATACAATTTTTAGGCCTTTTCTGCTCGACATTAATAATGACAACCGGTAGCGGGTAGGTGTTTGAAATACATATTTACGAAATGTGTATCTTATTAAATTTAAACTTTAATAATAATCTATACTAATATTACAATAGTCTATCTGTTACCTTTTCATGCCGAACCATTTTTATGAAATTTGGTGAAGAACGGACGAAGGATACTTTTTGGTCCGGAAAAAAATTACGGTTCCTGTACATTGCATCAAATTGTCGTGAGTAAAGAATAAATAATTGCATAAATCCAATCTCTTTAGTTTTTACTTTTAAATGCCGTCGCGATTTTTATTCATAAATGACAATATATATTTTTTTAATAAAATCAAATAAGGTTTTAGGGCATTTAATTTCGATCACATTATTTTTTCTTAAAGAATTTAGAATCCTTAGTTATTTCCTCCCGAGGTGCACCAAAATCATGGCGTAGTACTTTTAAATGCCGTCGCGATTTTTGTTCATAAAATATATATTTTTGATAAAATCAAATAAGGTTTTAGGGCATTTCATTTCGATCACATTATTTTTTCTTAAATAACTTAGAATCCTTAGTTATTTCCTCCCGAGGTGCACCAAAATCATGGTGTATGTAGGTATCTACAAAATATCCAGATCTATCCGCGTGATATTATTATTTTTACGATTTCTTGTGCAGATTTTATTACTCCAGTGCTAAGATGTAATAATTATTTCTATTGCTATGGATTGGACATATCATATATCATTTTACAATGTTTTGACATGTATACGTAAAAATCTGTCTCTGTGGTGCGGTAATCTGTACATTGTTTTCTGACTAGCTGTAATGTTTACATTTTTTGACTTTCAAACCTACCAAAACCGTAAAAATGATCGTTTGGTGAATATAAATTATCGAATAGCATCTTATTAGGTAGTCTCTCGCCAAATAATTTAGGTTACAAAGCAATATTGTAGTATTTGTAAACCAAAAATGTTGACTAGGTTCCGGAATAAAACCCAGTTACTGACCACTGCCCAAGACGTCAAATTACGGCGCTATTTTGTACTGGTATTCCACTGGTATTAGATAAGTATGACGTATTATAATTACATTTATACAAGAAAGGTATTCGACAATTCACAGGCAAATATTTCGAAACGAATCAACGGTATGGGAACACGGCGATTCTAGACGTAAAGAGCTGCCAGTATACTGGGATATATTTGTGAACATACTCTAGGTTTTCTATGATAGACAATCAGCCTCTGACACACAGATTTGACTGATGTCCTTTATTTATTTTCCATCAAGTGCCTGAGGATTTTTTGTACCAAATATTCATGATCAGGCATTGCTCTCACATATCAACAGATTGTTCAAATTTGTAAACAAAGCGATTTATCTTTATAATTGGTATATTTTATCAAAAACGAAGCTGATGGGTGCCTCCGGAATCATGATTGAAACATTTTGGCGTAAAAATATTTATTCCTGTATTTGTTTTCGCTGAATTCTAGAAGAAATAAAATTTTGAAAGGATTATTTTTAATGCACATTTTTTTAGTGGTAAATGGATTTAAATCAAAATTTTAAGCTGACCCTAACCTTGGTAAGGAACGTAACTAACTTACAAAAAATGTTTGAATGCTTATAATTACTTGTGGTCAAAGTTCTAGTGAAAATAAAAACACGAAATTTCACTAATCCTCGTTGTATGCGGCCTTAAAGCCCAATCTAGCTTTTGTCACATGCATCTATAGAGTAGAAATGATAAAACAAAAGAAGAAGAATCTTTAAATATAGTCATCACTAAGATTAAGATGTTTGATCACCACACTCATTAAAAATTACAACACAAAATACATTAAAATTTAGGGAGTGCCTCCGCTGCCGGCGCCAGCTCCCAAAAATATCAGTAATGGGAACTGGCAGTAAGTATACTGCCTTCAGCCGAGATATAAAACGGCTACCGGCGCTGGCACTCAAAATGGGAGCCGGTGAAAATGCGTAAAACGCTAGGTTCCAGTGCCGATACTCAAATTTTAAAAAGAAATAATTATAATCTCAAATATTCGACTACTTAACCGACTTCCAAAGGTGAAGGTTAGTTATTTGTTCGGCTGTGGATATTTTAGTTTTTTGTGATACATTTTCCTCTACCTTAGCTTTACCTTAGCTAGCTTTTTTCAGCTACCAAAAAAATATAAGATTTTGCACCACAGTTATAAACCCTGTGGTATACTTCCGAAGGTACTAAACAGAACTTCAGACTCGTTAAAAATATGTTAGAGAGGTACAGCGTTATAAAGAAGCAAAGACACTTGTATTATGCTACTATGCAGATCACATTTATCAGCATCATCATCACCACCATTAAAATATGCATCCTTACATTATGACTATTTATGACCTTATTATTTGTACTTTTCATAGTCCTTTAGCTCAAGACTGATGTTTTTGATCATTATTTTGTCATTTGACAAACGATGTTTGCCGAATAGGCGCCGGCAGCCTATTCGGCAAACTTCGGAAACCGGCGCCGGCAGACTAGGCACTCCGTAAAATGAAATAGGTATCTGTTATAATGTTTTAAATATGTGAACAAATTCTTTTATTGCAGCACAGAATACATAATAGTTATACCTTACGGTACAGAAGTCTCACTCCCGAGTTTAGGTATGATAAACGCAAGCGTCCGGTCACCAGACTAGTCTCAATAGTCTGGCACTCGCTCGACTTGTCGCATACGCAGCGCACCCATCCGCGAAACAAAAGCAATAGTACCCGGCCCCGCGCCGCCGCGCCGCTCGCTTGACAGCCCTGGCAGATTGAATCGAGACGGCAGACAGTTATTGTACTATGAACGCTAAACGCTATGCAAAAGGTTGAAATTAGGTCGTTTTCCAGAATAGTAGAAATATCTCGGCGATTCCGCGCCGTTTGTATGGAAGTGAGACAGGCCTGCCCAAGTAGACGTTTACAGACGTTTACTGTAGACGTTTACTGGCAAAACGCTAACGCTAGCGGTACAAAATGTATGGATTTGACATTAGCACAGTATAGCAATATCCCTACAGTAGTGAAACTAATGTACTTGCGCAGAGCAACGGAGGGGTACCCGCGGGGAAGCGGGCAGCGCGGATCCGCGTACACAAACTCGCGGAGTTTGTGTACCTGCCCGCGCAGGGGTGACGTTGGCGCGTTGTCTACGAGTTTTGTGTTGTAAAACGATAACTTATCTTATTATGTCACCGGAATATAACAAGATCCGCAAGTTTATAAGTTTCCTAGGAAATTTATAAACTTTCGTAGGATTCTAAACGAGACATAAATTGTATTATTTTACGCTCACGTTTTCGCAAATTTATTAACGTACCGAACTCACGCGTAAAATAATCAGTCAGCAATAACCAAACGCCATGTGCACTCTGATTGGTTGAATAAGTCACGTGTTCCTTCTCCTTCCTCTGCACCGCCATTGTTCGCAACGAAATTTTGAACAAAGCGGTTGCTTGTGTGTTTTTGTAAAGTTTTTAATGTTATAGGTGTGTTGGAATTGTGGAAATAGTTTTATTTTGTTAAGGTTACTAAAGTAGACCCATAATGAGTGACCTAGAAGCTGCGGACAGCCAAGATAGTGAAGATAGTGCAGTAAATGCTAGGAAGTTTGTTGACGAAGTGAAATTTACCACAGAGCTACGAAAGTTTTATAGTGGCCATGACAAAAAAAGTAAGAAGTCGGAATGGACAGAGGAAAAAATTAAAAATGTCATTAAAATGATAGAAAATTATAATAAAGCTAAAGTTTTGGGACGTCGGCCCACAGACAAGGAATACTATCACGCCAAAAAGTATGATATTATGACTTTTAGTGACGAAAAAGTCTTGATAATGAAAAGGAAATCTCAGCAAGATTCAGTGGTACAAATAGTTCCAAGCAGTCAATACTATCAAGTAATTCTCGATACACATGTTGCTACAGGTCACGGACGGCGTGACAAAATTATTTACGCCTTGAAAGACAAGTACATGGTTCCAGTATTTGCCATAAATATTTTTCTCCAATTGTGCAAAACTTGTCTTTCCAAGAAAAGTTTCCCTAAAACTGGTATAGTTGTAAAACCACTTATTTCTGATGACTTTAATAAAAGAGGACAGGTAGATCTTGTGGATTTTCAATCATCTCCAGATGGGGAGTACAAATGGATGCTACAGTACCAAGATCATTTGACCAAATTTTGTTTTTTACGACCACTAAAGAGTAAAGAAGCGAAAGAAGTCGCAATAGAGATTTTAAAGATATTTTTAGAAGTTGGTTGTCCCAATATCCTCCAAAGCGACAATGGACGGGAGTTCACGGCATCAGTATTGAAAGAAATTGTAAGCTTATGGCCAGCTTGCAAAATTGTGAATGGAAGACCCAGATATCCCCAAAGCCAGGGAAGTGTAGAACGCTCAAACCAAGATGTGAAGAATATGATTCGGGCTTGGATGGTGGATAATAATTCCACTAACTGGTCAATAGGTTGTTACTTCGCTCAATTCCAGAAAAATTCATCATACCATTCTACGATTGCGAGGACACCGTTTAAAGCCCTGTTTGGAGATGATCCAAGATGCGGTCTAGCTTCTACGCATTTGTCTAAGAATATAATTTCTCAGTTTGAAATGGAAGAGGATTTGGAGACGTTCTTAGAAACTTCAAATGACAATGAACATAAGAACGTAAATGACGTTGAAAATATAATTTCCGTTCAAGGAAATCTTTGTAAAACTCCTGAAATTGCCACAGAGTCAATTATTATGACAGAAAGCATGACTGAAACTGAGCAAGTCAAAGTAATAGTAGTTAGCAGTGAAAGCACGGTCGCAAATACAAACTATATTTTGCATGACTTTGACACGATTGCACATGAAATCGAGAATCCTAAAGAAGTTGGCGAAATAGATACATTATTTTGTCACATATGTAACAAGGAATCATCTGGGGCCCATACGTGTATTCAATGTAAACGTATCACACACGTAATCTGTGGAGAGTCAACAGAAAACAATGACGAAGGATATGGTTCGCAGTTGATATGTAATTTGTGCACAAACGAAGCGAACATCCTGAGAGAAAGGAAGGACTCGCACTTTAATTTGAAAAGAGCAGCAGCAAAAATGACAGCACATTCATCTAAGAAATTCAAAAATATTGATGTTGGTGCTACTGTATTAGTCGAAGTTCCAAAAGTCGATAGAGGGCCTTTGGATAGCAAGAATGTGGTCGGCAAAGTCGTAGAGAAAAGAAATGAACTATACAAAGTTGGCACTTCTTTTGGAGTCATCAATGACTGGTTGCCTCGAAACGCTGTCCTTTCAACCCCAGGAGAAATTTTGACTGATGATCTTCCAGAGGTTCGATTACTTTACTATTTTTTACTATTATACCTATAAACATGAATTCAATGTTTTATTTGCTATATTTTTATATTTACAGGCCAAGTTACCATTAAGAAAAATATCTGCGATGTCTTCTACATTTGGTGGGCAAGGAATGAAGCAATGCAACTGCAAAAAATATTCTAAGGGACAATGTTTATCTAATAAGTGCAATTGTAAAAAAGCTAATATTTTGTGTAATTCGAGGTGCCATAAATCTTTGACATGTTGCAATAAGTAGATCCGCATCAGTATGGTTTACATTATTCGATTTAGTTGAAAACGTTAAATGCTTTAATAATCTGAAATTCTGAAATTCACACTTAATTATAAATTGGCTTATTACTTTTTATGAGTTTCCGCCGTCAACCGACCGGCGGCATTGGCGTAACTTAGCAACGATATCCAAGAGCCCTATAAGCTGATACACGTCGCCATTGGCATTATTAGTACCAAGGTCTGTTTTTTTACTGGATGGATAGGTCGTCTTGTGGTTGACCGTACGAGTACTTACATAATTTTTTATGTTTAAATTTCCTTATTTTTTTATCATGTTTGATTTTGTAACATGTTCTCTAAACATATTTTTATAAAGCTCTTTAAGTTATCTAGCGTCTCTCTGGGAATTAGCCTGAGGCTCACGCATTTTTTTGTAATTTAATTTTAAAATATTTGTTTTTGTTTTGGCAGAAGGCCAGTTTTTATATTTTATGATTGTTTTTTCTTTTTTTTAAATAAACCTTTTTAATATCGTAGAACACTATTTCTGTTGTTTTATTTAAACCCTGTAAGTCCTGTAACCTACCTTGTTTTAAAGTAAAATACTTAGGTAATCGAAACTGATAAATTTATAGTTTGGTAAGTCTGATTGTACCTAAGTCTATGGACACAAGCATTGCCATTATCAACATCGACCAATCAGAGAGCAGTGTGTTATTTGCCGTATTAAAAAGAAGCGTAAAATTAAAAGCTCTTCTGTGATTGGTTGAACCGTTTAGAATCTTACGAATGGATAACCGTTAGTTTATAAATTTACCACGAGACGTCGAAAATTGATAAATTTGCGAAAACGTGAGCGTAAAATAATACAATTTATGTCTCGTTTAGAATCCTACGAAAGTTTATAAATTTCCTAGGAAACTTATAAACTTGCGGATCTTGTTATATTCCGGTGACATATATTATAAAATTGGGATGTAATATGTGTTCAGTGTCCGGATGTAAATCTGATTCAATAAAACAAAATGGATTTAAATTTTCATAAATATCGGCTCACAGTTCACACTAATACTTATTGTGTTGGCCTTGGCGGCATTTATTTGCATATCTGTTTTATTGTTTACGTTGTTAGAAGTGTAACATGGAGAGAAACAATAAAGAAAAAAATTAAAAATCTGTCAAATACCCTGTTACATACTAATTAGTACCTACCTAGCTAGGTACACAGGGCCATACATCAAAAAATGTTACATTTAGTGTAACATTTTGACCTTTGGACCGCCCTTACCGCGCACGTTATAAGAGCGAGTTTTGAATGGCTTCTGTTACACCTGACGTGTGGCCTACCGTACCTACCAATTGTTATATGATTAATTGTTGGATACTTTATATATTCCTACTTTATTATTCGTAGATAATATTATATTCGAATGCGTCTTCATTATTTTAATCCTTCGATAGTGGATTCTTGGAAATCTATTGTTATTTTATTGTATCTTGCTCACCGGTGAGCTTTTGGGGCTTGATGGGTAATGACATTTTTAAATCCATACTAATATTATAAATACGAAAGTGTGTCTATCTGTATGTTACCTCTTCACGCCTAAACCGCTGGACCGATTTTGCTGAAATTTGGCATGGAGATACTTTGAGTCCCGGGAAAGGACAAAGGACACTTTTTGTTCTGGAAAAATGTATGGTTCTCGCACGACAAACGAGTTTTGGCACAACGAAGTTGCGGGTATCATCTCGTAGAGAATTGAAATCATCTAAAAATAAAGTTTCACGTAAATATAGATTAAACAGATTAAATGATAACATTACAAGCACAATATTTTATTTTTATTTTATTTCCCGTTTCGTGGCAACCCTGGCATATCTTCTCGGTACCTACACCAGTGGCGGCATCGTGCGACATCAAAGGCGTTTCGTTACTGTAGGGATAATATTGCTATACTGTGACATTAGTATTCGCTGGCGAAGCAATGACCTATGTCAAAATAAAAAAAAAAGTAGCGCTAGCGTTAGCGCTTTGCCACTTGTCTACAGGCCCTGATTGCAGTCAGAATTAAGGTACTCTGTTAGAACTAGCCTTTTTACCATGTGACGTATGTTTCCAACCTACAAAAATTCAAATAAAATGTTGCTTGATACGACATAATTATGCTATAGGTATTACGCTATGTGTATATAGCTGCGGCATGGGTCGCTAATCGTTAGACGAAATTGTCGGTAAAAATGAAACCTAGCATATTTATGTCATAAAGATGTTATAATATTTTATTTGAATTATAAAACGCGGCAAAAAGTCGTAGTGCGCGCTAGCTCTTAAATTATTAGAGAGATAAAACAGTTCTATCACATTAAAATGTTTCAATAAATTCACTTACATTGCATCATTTCAAAATTTTCTAATTTACAAATTCCTGGATAAAACATACAAGATAATTATAATATAAATCTTAATGTAATAAAAAATGCCCTATAGAAATTTAAGGTACAATACCATTGTACTTCTGATCATAAACATTTTTTTTCCTAATCACATACACAACAGTAATTATAAATAATGATCCTTAATGCTTAGAGGCTAAGTTTGCAGTGAGATGTCAGTAAAATATTAATTGTACCATCGAGGAAATTGATTCCTATGCATTTGAGAGACCAACGTTTCGTCATTTGGTCGATCATGTCAATTCATTGTTAATTGTGATCTGTCGGCTGGGTTTGACATAATGCGACCAAACTACGTAGGCCCCCCATCTGCATAGGAATCAACTTTTCTGATAGTACATTAGGGCGGAGCCAAATGAGCGTTTGTGAGTCGCAGAATTTCTGCCGGGCAGAATTCTGCTGCATTCAGTTTCATACAAAAGTCATGTTTGATTCACACTACGACTCAAAATGAGTTGTCATTTGTATGAAAAAAATTCTGCCAGCAGAAATTCTGCGGCTCACAACTCAAAAATTCGGCTCGTTTGGCTTCGCCCTTAGTGAAAACTACAGATTGAAGTTTGTCAAATATAATTTAACAGCAATAATGTGAACATAACAAGAAATCCAATTTGGTACATATTGATGTATCTTATGATAATCCCTTAAATCTATCAGCTAAATGCTTAAATCTATTAACACTACGATTTACTGCTCTTACTAGTGCTAGTTTTCACTTCGTCAACATCTTCTAAAAGTTTCTCCAAGTCTATACCCTCAAACTTGGCACTTTGTGAGTTTGATGCATATTCCATGAAGAGATCCTTAAGGAACTGTAGATCTTTTGTTAATGTTTTCACTTTCTCTTCGAGCATCTGATTTTCTTCTTTCAACTTGTTAACACGTGTAAAAGTCTCTTGTGTGCGCTGCTTTGACTTGTATCTACTCTTCTTGACTGCCTGTAAATGAAAAAATGGCTTTGTAAGAATAGCGTAGTATTGACGTGACAACGTCTTAAATTAGGTTGCGGCTGGGAGTCACTTATGAAAAAGTGTAACGCTCGGTAACGTTACGATGAGTCACCGAACGAGAGAGAGGCCCGCCGAATGCCTTGCGTCTCTCTCCCACACGTTGTCACGTAAAATCTTCGCCCGTAAAACCGACTTTACAGGCAACCATTTTTTTAGTGGGTATACAAATTATTTATAAATAATTTATAGTTGTTTCGAGTGTATTGAATACCAAACTGTCATACGGAGACTAACATTATTTATATTTATTACAAACCTGTACTTACATGTAACCGTTATAAAATGTTAGGTAATTGTTTTATCCTTGCAGCTTCTGTACATCCTATCTGAATAAACTTGAGTGAAACTTGTCACAATCTACCTAATGCAGAAAAAATCTTTGCATCTTTGCACCACAGTTTCCTCCTATCGAGATGCATGTTATATCAACTCACCTCATTATTTCTGTCTCTCCGTTTCCTGTAGTCCTCATCATCATCTTCGTGATCGCTGACTCCCCGCCTGCCCCGTTTTACTGGAGGCATCTCGCTGCTGTTGTCCAATATCATCAAATGAAATTACGCGCACTCCTACTGAACCTACACGGGTTCACTATTCCTTAACTGCTGAGCAATGAACAGAACAACAAAAGTTTCAAAAATATGACGCAACTTTACATAATCTTAACTCAGAAAAAGTAACGTTTTCTAGTCAGCCACTCGGTTTATTTGTTATTTTGTAAACTGTGCACTAGTTTTTTTACTTGTTATTACATGTTCGTTTTAATATTAAAATTGTTTTAACGTTTTATATCGTTAAATAGTCTGAAAATACCAAAAATACAAAACAAAATATTGGCAACTGACGTAAGCACTTTATTGAGCACAGATTACTAGTATATATGTTATTGAGTATTGAATTGACAGTTTTTTTTGTGCGATTTTGGCACTGACACAGGGGTGTACTTTGCTATAAACAAAGGTATAAAATAGGCGGTGGAAAAGCAAAGTAAGTACGGAATTTAGGATTTTGGATCTAGTTAGAAAGTTTCTTATAATAAGTTAAATAGATTTAAATATTAATTGAATTGTTACATTAATATTGGGATAAAAAGAATAAATTAATTTATTACATGAGTTCATTAATATTGGAACAGAAGTAGGAAAGGGTATAGATATAGAGGAGAGGTTATCATTAAGACAGGAGTGATCATACAGAAGATAGGAAAGAATAATATGATTTAAATCACCCACTTCCAAACCGCAATCGCAAGCATCATCGTTGCGAATCCTAATTCTTTTCAAGTGCGCCGGTGTGGTGACATGGTCCCAACCTCATTCTAATTATAGAGGAAGTTGTACTTTTCGATAGATTTATTTTGAAGAACCAAGGCTTAAACTGAATCTCAGGTTGTATGTACTTATAATGAACACCTTTTCTTTACTTACTACTTACTGCCCAGTCCTTACTGTTGGAAAAAGTTCTTGGCAAGAGACGGCAAGTCGTGACAATAATTCATCTATGGAAAAACATCTCCACAAGAAACCGCATCTTTGGCCAGTCTATCTGCTTCCTCGTTTCCAAGAATGCCGCAATGACTT
The DNA here is from genome assembly GCA_937595015.1 of Polyommatus icarus. Classification (NCBI taxonomy): domain Eukaryota; kingdom Metazoa; phylum Arthropoda; class Insecta; order Lepidoptera; family Lycaenidae; genus Polyommatus; species Polyommatus icarus. The sequence continues at coordinate 25,615,511 of OW569321.1, forward strand.
GGAATTCAAACAATTGTAACAGACAAATTACCGAGAATACATTAATTGTACAAAAGATTTCTGATTTGTATTATTATGGGAAAATATTTTGATCTAAACGTAAATCTATTCAATGCTTGCAGGGCACTTAAAGAGTCAGTAAAAATAACAGTTTTTTTAAGCTTTACTAGTAGGATGTAGCAGTAAAGCAGTTGGCTTTAAAAAGACCAAAGCATTCGCCAGTAAATACAGAAGTTTGTCGTGGAAATGTTAGTTTTTGAACTATATTGTATTGGAGATGGTAAATACCTACTCTAACACAATTATAATTATTATCTACTGACATTTTAGAGGCATCCGTGTAAATGTGATGCCAACCTTTCCAATTGTTCGTTGTTAAGTAATTAAAAAAAGGCTTTGCATAATATTTATCAGATTTTTTAATACCTATGTCATAGCTGATATCAGGATTTAAAACAAGGGATTCAAAGGATGAGTTAAAAAGCGGGAAAACAGGTAATCTATGTGTAGGGGCAAAGAGGATGTAAACTGTATACTACGTAACAAGAGGTCGGACTTAGAAGAAAAAAAATAAACATTCGTTATTTTTTTAATTTAAAACTAAACGACAAAATTTTAAGTGCAAAACCTTTCACTCTAAACATACCAAAAATTAAAAAAAATAAAAATAAAAAGAAATGAGCTCAAATAAATGTTTTATTTCAATAAAAATTATTGTACATGGCTAAATAAATAGGCTAATAAGGTAAATTAAACAATAAAACAGATTTAATCCACAAGTTTTTGTTGATTTCTATTATTAAATATTATAATATTATTACAGTACAGTTTTATGTATTTTATTTATAAATATGATAGAATAGCTGTCTATGCTACTCTACTAACTACTTGATTGGCTTAAGCCATTATTCCACTTATCCTAGCGGCTAGCTAGGTTCCTAGGTAGGATCCTAGCTAGGATCCTAGCTAGGATCCTAGCTTCTAAATGTTGTTCCACGTCTTGACTAAATCGGAAACGATTTAGGATCTAGGAACCTAGCTAGGATAAGTGGAATAAGCGCTTTATACAATAAACTCTATATAGGGAGGGGATTAAAGCTGCGCGTCCACCAGGTTGGAATCGGGACATACGGTGCGGACGGTGGCACCACGTGTCGTCATATACTTGTCAGGCGCAGAATGATGTTCCAGTACTTCTAGTGCAGTTCATAGTAGTCAGTACCATACATACAAAGCAACAAATCCGTCCACTGCGTACCTGCGCTCCGATCCCGATCCAGTGGATCGCACCTTTATACATACACACTTTGTTTTGTTACACCCTGTATACGACAGCTGAAATCTATGGCGCGGGTTCAGGCCAGCTGCATACCACCTCACTTGATCAGAGGATTTTTCCTTGGTGGCCGTACCACTCATAATCCCATACCTTCCTTCTCCTAAAATCTCCTTGCATTGAATCTCTTTGCTGCTTTCGTTCCCAAGCGGTCGCATGCGACCGCGAGAACAAAAGATTTCCTAGAATCCGCGATCGAGTTAACAGCTATTGCTTGCAGACTAAAATGTTGCAAACTAGCTGTATAGGGATCTAAAAATCTGAAATTAATGAAACATTTTTCATTTATATTCCATACAGTTTACATAAATTATAGTAAGTATAGTAATTAATAACCTTATGTTTTGTTACAATAAAACAATATACACATGATACACATTTCATCATTTTCCAAATTAACTGCATACTGATATACATTATAATAATTTCTATGAAATAATAATCTATCTTTTTCATATTAATATAGTTTAAGTTCTAAATTATTGTACAATTATGCAAATAATACTACGACATACTTTGTATTAGAACATGGTATGATATCGTTATGTTTTGCTTCAATTTATCAATTTACGGTTACATTTACATTTTACAATGGCTTACCTTTCGTTTTTCAATAATTAATCCACTTAATTTACAATTTTTGTATTTTTGTAATAAATAATTTTCACAAAATGGAATTCGAACCTTGAGTTTTAAACTTCATCTTCCTCTTTTTTCTCATGTAGTTTATATTCTCTATGGTCTTTTTTATCAACCAATCACAGTCGACCGTGCTTAAAAATTGTACAGATTATGCGATTTACTTTAGTAGCTACGTTTAAATTTGGAACCCAATTTTTTTTTGTTCGGAAAGTTTCGTCCACCTGTGTAGGGGCATAAGCAAGGGCGAGATTTGTGCAACCAAAATTGATTATTATTTACTAAATCCAACAGTTTTTTTTTTTAATTTCGGAATAAGGGGATGGTTTGAAAATTGCAAACAGCGAATAAAAACTTGTCAGCCAGATATTGCTGCCTTAGATAGAGCGGCGGTTCACCGCATTCTATCTGCAATGCATTTATTGACGATGATGCCATGGCTCCACAAATTATCCTCATAGCTTTTGCCTGTATCTTATCCAACTGTTTCAAACCAGCTACGTTACAGGGTTCTAAAAGGAATGTACCATAGTCTAAAAATACTTCTCATTAAAGCGTTATACAGCAATTTTAGGTTAAACGGGTAAGATCCCCACCACACTCCTGATAAACATCTCATTATGTTTAACGTACGTTCACATTTCGACGCAATATACTCGTTATGGGCATTACCATTAAGTTTCGAATCTAAAATTACGCCTAAAAATTTGGCCTCCTTGTCAACTGGAATTTGTAATCCATTATATTTTACCAGCACTGGAGTAGAAAATAGCATACGGGTAAAAAGAACAGCGGAACTTTTCTTAACTGAAAGATCTTATCCATTTTCATCTAACCATACCTTTAGACGTGCTAGGGCTCGCGATAGTCTAATGGAGGCTCTTTCAATAGATTGATCTATTACATAAATTGTTAAATCATCAGCGTATTGCAGCAGATACAATATATCTGTTAGCATATACGATTCCAAATCTGAAGTCACGCCAGTCACTACATCCTCTATATCTGACGAATAAATATTATACAAAGGTGGACTTATCGGTGAGCCTTGGGGCAGCCCTTTATCAACAACCCGCACTTCTGTCGACGTTGCATCTTGTAAAGGCAGAGCAATAAATCTTTCCAATAATTACTTATTATAATAAAATTACTTAAAATTTCCGGAACACCTAATAAATTTAACTTTGTTTGAGTATATTTATCCTTACATTATCGTATGCTCCGTTTATGTCTAAAAAAGCTGCTAAAACCATAGATATAGAATATACTGACGTATAGATCACCTGACAACCCGAAAATGCGTGACGATTTTTGATCTGTCAATGTGTGCGTGTGCTAGTGATGTATATTTTACTATCGATAGTGTAGTATTTTGCTATCGATAGTATAGTCCGTTCGAGTTATTTTACCTGAGTTTCTATATGAAACAAATAATATGCAACTTTGACAGATTTTGTATTTCAAATTAGGTATCATAAATTTTAATTATTGGCAAAAAGGTGACAATTTAATAGTGATACACATTTTCGTTTGGAATGATTTTTCAATCGTCGGATATGTTATGACATGAGGTTCTTATAGGGGTAAATAATATACTTACACATATGACATAACACATTATAAAGTTACTTATTTATTACTCAGGTAAAATCTATCTGGTAAATCAGCCCTTACATTGAAAGTAAACGTTGAAAGTAAACAACACACATAGTACTATATTATATTTTATTCTTAAAACACTACACGTACACTATTAAAACCTATCGCTATAGGTGATGTGTGAAAAGTTATTGATAAATAGCTTAGAACCTATTCTTGTTTATTATTATGCAAAATTTCATAAAAAAATGTCAAGCTGTTTGATGAACTTTTCCAACAATGAGACTCAAGAATTTTATGCAAAAGACAAAAATAATTGCTTCAGTAACAAGTGCAACAGTATATCAAACTTACTGGTACGAATAATGTTGGGATAGCTCCTTTAGCCAAAATTGTATTTATTCTACTTTTTCTTTTAAAATTTTCAATGAAATGTTTGCTACATATTGTTGAATTTTTCGTGGGACTCCAACCAACACGCCCAATCAATTTTAGCCATTTTCCTCTAATTAGGGGATCTTGAGGGAATCTGTAAAACAAATGATTATGAACAAGCAAACAGCTTTGCATGGGTGCAATTTATTTTATATTAATGAAAGCTGCATTCAATGAGTATTAGATTCAAGTGACTGATCTGTGAAACCTAGATTTTATACTAGGTATGTCAAAAGATTAATAATATTTAAAAATAATCGTTAAAATAAGATAATATGTCCTTTTAAGGTGATAAATATAAAGGTAAATGATTTTTATTTTAGTTTATGTTATTGTGAAATATCGATAAGCATATCGATAAATTTGATTCAAACACTAGCGTATATGTAAAAAATTTTAATGAAATTTTTTTCTTCAAAATTTGTGTAATATAAGAACAATAATACCTTAAGTTACGCAAAATATTAAAGTAAAAGGGCGGATTCACAATATTTTATTTGAAATAGAGAACTAAAGACAGAATATAGCGAAAATAAACACATCGTAGCAATTAGGACATGAAGATTAATTACCTGTGAAATGTATATTTTTCAGGATTTTTCTTATGATTTACACTGCAATCACTCACAGAACAAGTTACCATTTTTATATGTAATAGTATTTGATGAAAATAATAAAGGATTTAAACAATAAATTGCAAATACCGAAAGGGCATAAAAACGTGTGACGACTTGTTGACGACCTGTCAAATGAAAGTGGTTAAAGTTTTCATGAGACTGCCTCTCTCTTTTCATCTTGTTATAATTCCATAACGGATTTTCTTCTCTCTCGCACTCTTTGTTGGTCTTTAGCATCATACGTTTATGGCTAAAACTGATTTATTTTCTGTAAAAGCCATGCGAACGTCAGTGGTAAAAAGAGCAATATTATCTATAGTACCTACCTTTTCCTTTTCGGAATCCATATTGACTTTGGGCAATGAGGTTATGTTTTTCACATGTTCTGCAATAAATTATCTTAATCAAAGTAAATTATATATATTAATAAACAAATACTAATATTATAAAGCGGAAGAGTTTGTGAGTTTGTTTGTTTGTTTGAACGCGCTAATTTCAGGAACTACCGGTCCGATTTGAAAAATTCTTTCAGTGTTAGATAGTCCATTTATCGAGGAAAGCTATAGGCTATATTTTATCACGCTTAGACTTATAGGAGCGAAGAAATAGAGGAAAATGTGGAAAATACGGGGGAAAATTATTTGAAAGGGCTTATTTGAACGCGCTAATCTCAGGAACTACTGGTCTGATTTGGAAAATTCTTTCAGTGTTAGATAGCCCATTTATCGAGAAAGGCTACAAGCTATATTTTATTACGCTAAAACTACTAGGAGCGAAGAAATAGAGGAAAATGGGGAAAAAACGGGGGAAATTATTTGAAAGGGCTTATTTGAACGCGCTAATCTCAGGAACTACTGATTCGATTTGAAAAATTCTTTCACTGTTAGATAGCCCATTTATTTCGACAGGCTATTGGCTATATTTAATTACGCTAAAGCTAATAGGAGCGAAAAAATAGAGGAAAATGTGGAAAAAACGGGGGAATTTATTTGAAAGGGCTTATTTGAACGCACTAATCTCAGGAACTACTGGTCCGATTTGAAAAATTCTTTGAGTGTTAGATAGCCCATTTATCGAAAAAGGCTATAGGCTATATTGTATAACACTAAGACTAATAGGAGCGAAGAAATAGAGAAAAAAGTAGAAAAAACGGGGGAAATTATTTGATAGGGAAAATTCTTACGAACTACTAGAGCAATTTTTCTGTTATTCGGGTCAGATAGGAAGTAGAGTACATGAAGGTTCATAGGCTGTTTTTTGTGAACTATAATTTGTCTGTGAAATATCTAATTTACGCGGGCGAAGCCGCGCGGAACGTCTATGAATAATAATTATTTTTAGCAAAAAATTAAAACTGACTTCCAAGGTAAAAACAATAATAACATTAATATGAACTAAAAAGTATTAAGTAAATAATTTTTACTATCTAATAGTGCCTTTTTCCGAATTCGGCTAAACCTCAACTATTTCTATACTCAATCTTCATAATTTTGAAGTCGGTACCAGATCATAAAGTTAATATACATAAAGTTAATATACCTATATATTACCTTTATGTACCAGATCATTAGCTGAATCTTCAGTCCTCTGACAGAATATTTGAAACTTTTGGAACTGGCACCGACTTCAAAATTATGAAGATTGAGTACAGAAATAGTTGAGGTTTAGCCGAATTCGGAAAAAGTCACTATTAGATAGAAAAAATTATTTAATACTTTTTAGTTCATATTAATGTTATTATGAATTTTGAATGCGTTGGGCGAGTGCTGGGGGTATGAACACTCACTATGAAGTGCGCGGGTGAAAACTGATTTTTTATGTCATGTCTCCCTCTTAGCGTTTTTGGAAAATCTACCCCCAAGGGGGTGAAATAGGGGTTGAAAGTTTAAATGAAAGCCCGTCACTTCTTGAGTTAAAAACATGAAATTTTATTGACGTTTGCGTTTGACGTTTGCTTAAATAGGGTCCCGTTTTTACCTTTTTATAAGGAACTACAAAAAGGGGAAATCTATCCATTTTTGTCAACTATCATACTATGTTAACGCGGACGAAGTCGCGGGCAACAGCTAGTTAGAGCATAAAATAGTCAGAATCACGGTTGACGAGATCGTTGGTTTTACCGTTATTTACTAATTTCGAGTACTAATTGACATGACTTTTTAAAATGCAATGAGTATTAAATCAGAAATAACCAAATTATAAAATAAATAAACTTTTTATTTCTTTAAAATTTTCTCTAACTGCAACAGTGGTTGATTTTTGCTTTTTCTCTTCTCCCTTTTCAATTCGCCTGTTTCGAGAGCTCTCTTCATAACCTACAATATAAAATCATTGTTATAGCGTTACGAATATAGTTTTTATTATTCGTAGTTATGGCGACTAAAATATGGACTAACAACCAAGCAATAGAACATGACTAGACATCGGATTATATGCACGATCAAAGTGCCGAAATATGCATGCAAATATACACGAAAAATGGCCGAAATATGCACAATCAAGTCATTATATAATTATTAAAATGTATTAGTTTCCCATAGTAAATGCGCTAATTTACAAAATTCTATTTAATTACTTTATTCCATTTTTTTCTAATGTTGCCAAGTACAAGTAAACATTGTTTCTAGAAAGATATATTGTACCTATCGGGTGTATTGCGGATGTCTTGAGACAGGGGTGGGGCCACATATTTGAAGTATTTTGATCTATCGTACCTCTGTTTCGTGGCCCCTCTGTGTTTTATGTATTAGCTAGTTTGGAGACTACGATAATATGGCCGAAATATGCACTATCAATGAAAAATTGCCAAAATATGCACTAACGCCTAAAAAGTACCAATGTACCAAAACATATGCAAATGCATTTGCATATGCAAATATGCAAATTCATATAATCCGATGTCTAAACATGACTAAAAGTTATTAAGTATATCTCTACAAAACGGTAGAAAACATTAACAAACCTGTAGCGCATTTTCTTCTGTGACTTTGAGCGCTGACGGATTATTCAAAGTGGGATACTTGAATGAGAACCCCTTGGGGAACAGAGGCCGCGAGAGTATCGACTCCAACTGCCTCCTTTTAGCGTTAAGAGCTTTATCTATACCGGGATCCATCTTTGTCGTTGGACTGAGTAGAGTTAAGAAATATATATATTTGATATTATTGGAATTTGCAAGTCTTAAAAATGCGACATATGCAAATATCATTTTGCTGGAAAAAATAAACTTAAAACTAACTACGACAGCTATGTTTTGGTAATTTACTTTTAAAGATCCGCTGTCTTTGTCGGCTGAATTTTAGCCAGGGCAAGACATGCACACCTTATACAGTGCAATTAAACTTTCCTGCCAAAAATTTTCCAGGGCTTAGGTCTCATTAGGAGAATCCATTTAACCAAAAAAAAAAATTGGGTGTTATTTTTTTTCAAAGACACTTTATCCCATTTAAAATAATTGCAGAACAGTCACTCGCGGCGCGGGGGAATGAGAGAGGATGACGCAGGGTGAGGCGCGCGCGCAGGGGCACGTCACGCGCAGCCGACGCATCGTGTCCATTATTTGTAGTGTTTTTAGGATAACTTTCGGAAGCTATTTCTCAACATTTTAGTACTGAGCAATGATATTATATAAAAAAAAACTCAAAGCAGATATGTTACTACCGCGCGCGTTGTGAAGCCAATAAATACGGGCCAATTGGCCCGTCTTTTATATAGTCTGTCTCTTTTATGTAAATGTCATTTCGTATCTTTTGTTTCACTTATCTGTCAAATTTGACAATTGAATTTGAAAATTTTTCGGAAGCAATTTAAGCCGGAAAATAGTATGAACGTAACAGATCTGTATGTGATTATAAAAGAAAAAATACGTGTATTTTTATTTTTAACAAGGATCAATATATCAAAATTTGGCAGGAAGGTTTAATTGCACCCTGTATTAATATTGGTTGTGTTAATATTTTTAACAGTGCGCTTTAACACCATAAAGGATACATGTCGTCCTCATCGATGATCATATCCAGCTCCTTGGCGGCCTTTTCCCGCCAACCCTGCGCCTGCGTCGCGCGGCGCTTGCGCAGCATTAGGGCGTCCAGCTCGCGCGCGACCGCCACTAGCTCCTTGAGCGGCGCTATACTGTGCAGCTGCACGGGGAATGTAGGGATCTCTGACGCTGTGGAGAAAGATGCAATGAAAAATTATTAAAATGATGCAATGGTTCGAATATTGGGTGTGTTAACCAGTAAACTGGATATGAATTACGATAAAGATATTTGATTGGCTACTGAGACATCAAATTTTCTCGGATTTTTTTATATTACAAAGAATGCCTTCTTTCACATTTCATCATGACTAAAAAGCCTGATCGCGGAACATGCAACTATTAATATATATCGCTATCAAGCTGCTATAACGTATTGTTATTTGTTAGAGTTAAAATGAGTTTAATAATTAAATCAGTTACAAAATGACTAAGGTTAGCGTTTTTACCCAAATATAATCTTGTTACCTATAAATAACTAAAATTTTTAACGAGTATAATTGGACTCACCTTTATTGAGTGTCCTACAGAGTTTGGAGTAGGAGTAGGCTTCGGCGGGCTCCATCATGAGTATGGTGAGTCCCTCCTTGTTGGCGCGCGCCGTCCGCCCGCTGCGATGCACGTAGTTCTATTCATAATAAACATTTTATTATTGAGCTTTGTTTACATTTCAATCATGTAAAGTGAAATGGTATAGAAATGTTAGCATTTTTATGCATATGGACCTTGACTCCAACTATCCTAGTTAGAAAATTTAATACATTGTCCTGTCTGCGTTCATTAATAAGCATATTTTATAACTAAGGGGCCCCTAGACATTCTCGCCCACCGGCAAAATAATATAAAGTAGTCGTTAAAGTCGTGAATTTCTTTCCACTTTTAGATCGTTTATTTTGAAGAACTTTTTTTAGGGTTAAAAACCCTAAAAAATTAAAACGCAACACCAAAATCAAAACATGTTTGTGGCCCGTGTGAAAAAAAGGTTGGGGACCACTGGTTAGGCCGTAGGGTATATCCGCCTTACACAGTTACTCACCGGGCACGGGTGCTTCGGTGAGTACCTGTGTAGGGTTGCCACGAGAGAGGACACGGCCCAGCATACCCTTGAGGTGTGCGATCGTTGGGCCGTGCAGCACCACGATCTCGTGGCGGTGCTAGGTGGAGGCCTCTCGCTCCCAAGCATGGTGCGCTGCACGCTCGAGAGCGATGAGGCCTGGCAGGCGGCGGTCTCTTTCTGCGAATTTGTTATGTCGCAGAAAGAGGCCACGGAGCGGGACAGAGAGAACGATTCCACCTCTCTGCCGCTCCGCCGGCGTAAGACGGGAGTGCGGAGGCGTCGCTACGCGAACCTCCTAACTTCTGTCTAACGGGGCTCCGGGTCAGGATGGGAACCTGCCCGGCTTTGTCAGTCCCGGCGCTGAGGGGAACGCTTTAGTTCGCCTAAGCGTTCCCTTACTTTGGTGGAAGTCCGGTCCGAGTAGACCGGCCAGTCGTGGAGGGAGTCCCGTGTTTGTTAGATCCGGGATATCCCTCCGTTATACGACTGAAGGCGAACCGCAGGTGGTTTTAGTGAGTAGGAGTCTCACATACCCCCGGGGTACCCAACCTGGGGCACCCATGATGGGTTTCCCCTGCGACATCAAAAAAAAAAAAGGCCGTAGGGTATATTGAACGGGCCCGCCTTTCAATCTTGTTGTCAACTGTTATTAACAAGATTAGGTTTGTGTTTCCACTGAAGCGGAGCGGAGCTTAGCGGTGCCCGAATTGACCAATCGTGCTATCCAGCGGAATGACAGCGAAGCCGAGCGAAATTTCGAGCATGGTGATTGGTCAATTCGGCACCCCCCTGCCGGCGACCATGTCTTTTGACGCCGCCCCCATTTTTTATCGGCCAAGATGAGAAATTATTCTTCGAGTTATTGAATGGTTAATTAGTAATTACCTCAGCGGTCTTGGGCACTTGGTAGTGTATGACGTGGTCGACGTCCGGTATGTCGAGGCCGCGCGCCGCCACGTCCGTCGCCACCAGCACGCCGCGCGGGTCGTCACGGAACCTGCGATCGTCAGATTTAGGCTGTGTTTCCACCAGAGATGTGTTGCGAGGAATGTTGAGAACCAATAGAATCGCTTCATTGACGTGAGCTTGCCATGACATCGCTCAGCGCGGCGATGCTGTTAGATCTTAAAAAACACATCCCTCGCAACACATCTCTGGTGGAAACGCAGCCTTAGGGGGTCACGACCTCACTAATAATATAAGTATTAAATATAAAAAACAGACTTCAAACAGTTATCCAAGAGCAAACATAAATATTATTTACGGTATTGAGAAACTCCCTATTTTGAAGGTGGCTAAACATGCACAATAACTATGTCGAAATAAAAGCCTAACGTATAGTAATTACTAATTACGTAGTTATTACTAATCTAATATCGTAACTTTATTGAATTTATTAGGCTCGACGTGTCTATATGTGGCATATCAACTATCGGTGTTGTAAAGCGAATCAACCGATTTTTTTACTTAATATAGAACTTATAGAGCTGCCAAAAATTATATATTATGAGTAGACATCGGATTATATGCACGATCAAAGTGCCGAAATATGCATGCAAGTATGCACGAATAAATGGCCGAAATATGCACAAAATATGCCCAATCAAAAGTCACTAATCATTGAAATTTATTAAATTTTGAAGAGCTTTCCGGTGATGCCGTTAATAAAAGCGTCAATTTTATAATTTCCTCAAATCCATGATTTGAATTGTTTTAAACAGCACCAATAATAATTTTCTACCAACATTTTCCGATTGCAATCTTAATGCTCATGGAAGTTTAATAAATCGGTAACTACTTTATTCCCTTTTTTGATAATGTTGCCAACTACAAAGAAAAATTTTGTTTCTAGAAAGATATTGTACCTATCGGTGCTATCGGGTGCATCGCATTCTTTTAATGGGGGTGGAGCCACATATTTGAAGTGTTTTGATCTATCTTTTGTGGCCTCGGCGTGTGTCATGATAGCTAGTTTGGAGACTACAAAATATGAACTATCAACGAAAAATTGCCAAAATATGCACTATCGCCTAAAAAGTGCCATTTTATGCATTTGCATATGCAAGTATGCAAATGCATATAATCCGATGTCTAATTATGAGTAATTATGACTGATAACGAGTGTGTATTTTGCTATTTTCTCGATACTTTACAATTCAGAGCTTTATTTCTATTTATACCTTTCTAGATTCTTGAGTCTCTGCCGCTGCGGCATACTGGCGTGTAGCGGCAGCGGGTTACACTTCAGGATACCGAACAGCTGGGCCAGCCTGAAAAACAGAAAAATCAGTGTTGCTAGCTCTTAAGTTTTTTTCCAAAAGATATCGAAAACTACAACAAAGGTTTACAAAAGGTTTACAAGGCAAACAAAGGTTTACAAAAATTCAATCGAATCGCAGATTAAACCAAATGACTGCGACATATACACAGATAGTTTTATAATTTTTCCCACATCACCTAAGCATACAGTTTGTCGTGGAACGTCGCCGTACGGTAATACTGTTGACGTTTTAAGTTATTGTGGGTCTTTGTCATCTAAGACTCAATCCACACCGTCGCGGAATGGAAGCTACCTTGATAATTTTCCGGTTAATTCCCGTGTCATGAGATGAAATTGACGCTTCCACTCCGTTCCATTTCACGTGTCAATTGAGCCTAAGCGTCTTACGTCTGCATTTTGCTTTCCTAATTTTCCCAACGTGCAGCTCCGTGCCGCGCTGCGGTAAATTAAAAAGTGGTCAATTAAAACAGAATGTCCGTTACCACGATTTATTAATATAATAAACAACACTAAAATCTATACTAATATTATAAATGTGAAAGTATCTCTGTCTGTCTGTCTGTCTCGCTTTCACGCCAAAACTACTGAACCGATTGTAATGAAATTTTGTACACAGATATAAGCCTGAGAAAGGACATAGGCTACTTTTTAATCGGAAAAAGGGGTTGTAAGGGGGTGAAAATGCGTAATTTGTTAAGTTAGTTCCAAAAATTCATAATAGATGGCGCCGTTCGTCTCCTACATCGCGCTATCACTTGCTCATGCATCTTTCTATAAGAGGTGGTACCATGTTGAGGTATGATTTTCGATTCTTTCGATTGTTATACACGTCGATAATGAATAACTCAGTACTTTATCTACGCAGTGATGAGTGATGAAACCTTAAACCTACCAATGCTAAATAGTTTATGGGTAAAGCTAAAGTTGTGTAATGGGGGACTAAATAAGCTTTAGGTTTAATTTCAAAAAATGAAATATTATGTGCGCACTGCACAGCTGTTTTTGGGTATTTTGATATAAGGGGTACCAGGGTTTTAAAAGTTTTTAAAGACACCAATTTTGTTGACAGTTGACACCGCGCGCTATAAACTTAAGTCTACGCGGACGAAGTCGCGGGAAACTAAAAACGTCGTACTGCCATTTTGTCACAATCCCTGTACCAGCACGCCCTAGGGATGCGCGTGAGCCGACGCGTCTAGTGTTGCCCGCGCACGATTAATATAATCGATTTAACAAAAGGAAGGAACCAATTCGAATATATCGGAGCAACACTCCCTCAACCTACAGTCGTGGCTTCTACTAAGTATAGATCTGTTACCTCCTGACACTGCCGATGGAGTTACAGAAGACGATGGTCCGTCCGGGATGCCGCTGCAGTATGTAGTACAGGTACGCGTCCTTGTGCTCCAGTGAACACGCTATCTTGCACTCTGTTAGCGTCTCCGCCGTACCTTATAAAAGAAACAAACAATTGACTACAACGAATTCACAAATACAAGACTGGAATATGATTACGCAAACTATAGAGCTTAAATCTAGTGACAAAACATCGACCGAAGGCTGATAAGTTATTAATTATTATAATAGGTAAGGTATTGCTGTACCTACTACTCTTTGTTTCATCGATACATATTATAAAACAAAGTCGCTTTTTTCCCTCATGTTCCTTTGTTCCCTTTAATCTTTAAAACTACGCAACGGATTTTGATGATTCTTTCAGTGTTAGATAGCCCATTTATCGAGGAAGGCTATAGGCTTTAATATTTTATCACGCTAAGACTAATAGGAGCGAAGAAATAGAGGAAAATGTGGAAAAAACGGGGAAAATTATTTGAAAGGGCTTATCTCGCGAACTACTGGAGCAATTTTTATGTTATTTGACACAGATAAGAAGTAGACCACGTGAAGGATGGAAGACTATATATTTTATACCCGTGCGACGCCGGGGCGGGTCGCTAGTTATGTTATATTTTTAAATTTAATATGCGCCCTTAGGTAGGGCTCAAATATTGCATTGGTATTTTTCAACATATAGTGACAACTGCCAATGACTTTGATCTCGCATCACTCTCGCACCACTGTCGATTTTCATGCGAGAGACAGAGATGTGAAGTGTTCACTCGGTAGCGTGGATACATTTTTCGTTAGTTAGAGGAAAAAATAAATATTATGGGAAATCTAGATGTCAGAACCGAAAATTAAATCTTGCAAGCTTTGGATTTTTGTAAAAGGCATCAAATAAACAAATTTTTAAAAGCATAGCTTGTATATTATTTTAGTTAGAACTGTTTAAAGTTCCTGGAAGATGTGACTTTGGTATTTTTTTCATCCAGTAGGAATACATTATTTAATATTTTATTATCCATACTAATATTATAAATGCGAAAGTGTGTCTGTCTGTCTGTCCGTCTGTCTGTCTGTCTGTCTGTTACCTCTTCACGCCCAACCCGCTGAACCGATTTTGCTGAAATTTGGCATGGATATACTTTGAGTCCCGGGTAAGGACATAGGCTACTTTTTGTTCCGGAAAAATGTACGGTTCCAGCGCGATAAACGAGCTTTGGCGCAACGGAGTTGCGGGGGTCATCTAGTTTAAAATAAAGAAGCCTCTTCAAATATAATCAAAAATCACATATATTTTTTTTTGTGCCAATCAATTCAATATATAATGTATACGTCTAGAAAACTGCACAAAGATGTCGAATTGGCAGCTGTCTTCGCCTTAACGTTTTATTTATGCATAGAATTTTTAAGATTATATGTACTTACCTAAGTTCTGTGCCGTGATGTCGACAACTTTGGGATCTGTCATGCCGATCATGTTAACCAGTTTCTTGATCTTCTGTTGTGGAGTCATCTTCTCCACTTTTCTGTTTAAAATTTTACCCCTCTTTGTAACCTGTAAGTATACAATATTAAGCACTGATTATGATATAACCAACAAGAAAGACAGAAAGTATAACAATTTAAAACATACAGCACTTTAAGCAACAATATGTTATTTAATTTGGGTAAATTTTATTGGTAAAATTAATTTTATTCATGTTTTGGTGTAACACACCAATATTTAAAAGCACCCTTTTTATCTATTATTGAATTCCCTCGTGCAATGTATTGCTATCTCCTTTGCACTGAAACACAATTAGAGCTCGACAGCAACATTCGTACGAGAGTGATAGAGACAAGCAGTTCTAAATCAATTCAGCATCCTCTGCAATCTGCATCCAAATTGTATGCGTCGTTTAGATTCAGCCCAGTTGGGCAGAGAAATAAGCAGCTCACTCTGCCAGTCTGCCTTATGCCGCTACTGGTTATGCCGCTGCCGCTGGCTGACGCGGCAAGCAAGGCCGGTTTTAGCACTACTAGGGTACAACCCCGGGCGCGATTTCTTCGGCGCCCGGGTGCTGGTAGTGCAGCAAAAATTGGCGCCCCTTTTGTTTGCCTTCAGAGCCCCTTTTTATCTGGCGCCCTGAACGGTCGCCCAGCGCCCCTAACGAGGCTGCAAGTGTGAGAGGGCTGTAATGGAGACACTCACTCGCGTCGTTACTGCCGCAGACGGCAAAAATATTCAAAACAATATACGGCAGCGCGAAAAGTAGCGGCAGTGGCGAATATAAACGGCCCATTACATGGAATTTTGTACTAAAATATATAAAATTCTGTATACCTTCTTGCCCTTCATGTGGCTGGGCAAATCATGCACCATAGTGAGAGTAGCAGAGAACACGAAGTTCTGTCGCGCGCTGCGGTGCGTTTCGTCATAGTTGAGCCGCTCAAGCAGTGGCTCGAGCTCCTCAAAATGGCCGCGTTCCACCATGCGGTCCGTCTCGTCGATAGCTAGGAATCTGGAATATTCAAAATATGGTTATTGTAACATTCAAAGTATTTACGATATACAGATGACATTTTTTGATTTCTATAAAATTTGCCGTATTAACAGAGCTATGATATCACAAAGTTTTAACATATTATATACACAGAGACAATTAATTATAATATTATGTAATTCCTAACACTGACATAAATAATCTTTTTAAAAACAAGGTTTCTAAACTTTAATTCTAGGTGCATATTCTCATACCTGTCATTTCGATTTGAACGCCGGCTGTCTCACTCACAGGTACACGTTTTACGCGCGAGTTTACCAGCCAGGTGAGCCAGCAATCGTTATTCGAGGCATGAGAATATTCCCCCTTCTAAAACGCAGAACAACTCACTTGACAGCCGCCAGCTGCTGCAGATGTGTCTCCCCCTGGTTGAGGAGCTCCCACAGCCGGCCCGGAGTCGCCACGACCACCTCGGGCCCGCTGCGCAGCACCCTCTCCTGCTTCACCGCAGCCATACCACCCACTATCGTCGCCACACGAATACCTGAACGAGAAACGATTTTTGAAGCAGATCTGTGAGAGTCTGGCATAGTTGATACTGCTATAGTAATCTGACATGAAAGTTTGCAAATTTATTTACTAATGTCAAATACGTCCTGAATAATTAAATCGGCATGTATCTAAAACAGCTATAGTGTTTGTTCTACATTTTATGCAAAAATCATCAAAGATGCAGATTATATTATACATCGATATTGTAGTGACATCTGCAATATTTACTTTACAACATCAGAAAATATTACAGCAGGTTTGTTAATTATTTTAATATTTAAAATAATAAAAGATACCAACAAATTTTGAATAAAATTCCAGTGTTTTTTTAGTTTTCAAGTATTCCAGTATTCAAGGTCATAGTAAAATCCACCATTACCTGTATATTTGGCAACTGCTATCAGATGTCTGCTGATCTGTATGGCGAGTTCCCTGGTTGGAGTGAGTATGAGTGCGTACAGTGGTTTCCCGGTCTTCACCATGACGTGGCCCGGCAACTCAATGTTATCTTCCACTCTCACGCAACCCATACCTGAGACAATTAATAATCTATAATATAATATATAGTATATTATAGTTAAAATTAAAAAATATATTTGAATTATAATAACAACAAATCAGTCAAACCTAGTCAACATTTAAAGAATGTGTGGACATGTGAGGTTTTGCTCTTTTCACATACTTGCATATTGAAGAACTAAAAAGATAAGAATTTATTATAAAATATAAATCTTATAAATAAATTATTTCAGTATTTATGATAATGGGAATTATAACGTTAAAGTCAGAGAAGAGGGCACTACTAACACACACAGAGAACAATCCGACGAAAAAGTCATTTCAGAATTTATATTAATAGAAACCTTCGGGCCGATTCTGTATCGTACATCTGTGAGTTAATCACTGAGTTAGTAACGAAACGGAGGAGTGAGCAACCGAAAGTCTCACTTTTGTATGCAAGTGAATACAAAAAGTGGCAATTTCCGTTACTCACTCCTCGGTTTCGTTACTAACCCGGTTATTAACTCACAAATGTACAATACAGAATCGGCAAGCAGGTCTTTCCAATAAAACTTTTTGTGTACTGTCTACACTGGTGTTGCCTCTAGCATGTGAACATTGCAGTAATATAAACTATTCAAGGCCTTTCTATGAGTTAATGAAATAAGAGTAGACTATAACTATGTATTAGAATATGCTGTATAAGTATTCACCTTCTTCAATATCATCAACTTCATCTATGCCCTCTGTTTCATTGCCATCAAATTCATCATCAATCTCCTGATCTTCATCACTAGATGCATCATCATTAGCAGCATCCTCTTCAGCATCATCATCTTCTTCGGAAACATCATCATCATCCCCTTCAGCATCTTCATCATTTTCAGTATCATCTTCATCATCTGAATTCAACATATCTGATAAGTGAGTGTAATTTTCATCATCACTATCATTCCCTTCATCTTCCGAGTCCTTTTTCTTTCTCAAAGGTACATCATATTCTTCTAGAAATTCTCCTTTACTATATTCATTTGAACCTACACTATTGTCTCCTTCATTTTCATTACTATTCCCACTACTATAGCCATCTTCAGATGACTCTTTCACTGCATTTTTGGGCTTTTTATTCCTTGCTTTTTTACCCTTTTTTATTTCTACGGGTTTTGCTTCTACTTTTTTGGCTGATGACTTCTTATATGGTATTTCATAGACGTCTAAACCTTTAGCTAATGCCTTCTCTTTTAATTTCATAATTCCAGTTAAAATTGGAAGACCAAAAGCAAGAGTTTTACCACTGCCTGTTTCTGCTGCACCAAGTATATCCCTGCGACCTAAAAATAAATAAACCAAAAATAAAATTAAAAATTATTAAAGCTATTTAACGCTTTAACTCCCGTAAGGCCCAAGTGGGCCGCGATAACAATTGAAAGGCTATTGTGTATCATTTTTCCACAAGCGAAGGATTAACTTTTAAAATTATTTTCTGTAGTAATTTTTTCTATTTGAGGTGCCATTATATTATATGGATGTTTCGGAGCATTTACTGAATCCTTGGACTTCTGATAAAAATGTATTATTTATTTGTTTGTTATTAAAGATATATTTTATTAATTTATTTAATTGAAATGTTATTATAAAAATAAAAATGAATATTTTGTTATATAAAAAATAGTGTATTATCAACCAAAATTTATCATGTTTAGGGGGGGAAGGGCCTTAGTTTTTGTGACGAAAAACACAGCGTGACAACCGGGTAAAAAAAGTTAGTTTTGGTGTGACGTATTTTATGAACGGCCTATAGGAAGGGTCAACAATTTTCCAGTCTGATAAGATCCTTAAAAGCTTTACATGATAATAAAAATACAATACATACCATACCACGTGCATGGTATGGTATGTATTGTATGGTATGGTATGGAACAGTCGGCGAAACAGGGACAGACCAAAGAAAAGGTGGCGCAATGAACTAGACGTTATCGATAAAGAGTGGCAAAATACAGCAAAGAATAAAGACATGTGGAAGGAAAGAGGGGAGGCCTTTGCCCAGCAGTGGGACACCATCGGCTATTAATAATAATAAATAATAATAATAATACGTACCATGTATAGCAGCAGGTAGAGAGAGTTGTTGAATTTTAGTAGGTTTGGTGAATCCCAGTTCCGTCAATGCTCTCATTATTTCATCAGGCAGCTTAAACTCGGCCCAAGACAGCATATCTTCTGGAGTGAGTTTTGATGTGTCTTCCAATGCATTTTCACCTAATTTCAATTTCTTAGCTTTAACTATATTTGGGCTACCATTGACTACTTTGGTATCTATGCCTTTCTTATTTGTCTGATTTTTATTTGTTCTACCATTGTTGGCCTGATTTTCATTTCTTTTAATATTATTGATATTTGTGATACTTGAACCATTAGATAAACTCTTCTTATCCTTTTTGTTTGGTTTTTTTCTATTTTCATTGCTGAGGGATGGTTTAACAGATTGACATGATTCCACCACAAAACCGTTTGCTAGTTTAAGTTTTTTTGTTTTTACACTTGGTATAGAATCCCCGGTATTGGTAACATCTTCTAATTTACGCTTTTGCCCTTTTGTTTTCTACAAAGACAATTTTACGAAACATAAAAATTATATGAAAATTTCTTATGTGGAAAAATAATCTATCATGGATATTGCACACAACCATAATATTGAGATCCATAAAGCGTGCTTTTCACTATACAAGTAAAACACTCGGACTGAGTGCACTCGGATTACTACTCGAACGCTACTCGTACTGTGTAAACAGGTAATCCGAGCACACTCTGACATCCGCATCCGATCAGAGTGAACTCGGATGCAGTCCTATTTTTCTGAGTGCACTCAGATGATTTCATAAAAACAAAATGGCGTCTAATTAAAACAAAGCAGAATTATTAAAGAAAAAGTGGACAGAACGGAAAACAGTGAAGTTTGTGGAATTATATGAAGCCGAGGAAGTGTTGTGGAATGTGAAGCAACACATCAGTTGTTGTCGGCATTTTTAAATGCATTGAGAATATAACCTCCCTTTTGGAAGTCGGTTAAAAATATTACTACTAGGATGTAAAACCTATAACTGTGTGAAAACCAAAATCCGAGTGGGCTCCTTTACGATCTAACTCGTATGAGTGCATTCAGTCCGAGCGTACTCGTATAGTGAAAACCCGGCTTTAAAAACATAGCAACTTAACCATACAGATAATTACATTGTTCTTTAATTTCTTATTTTAAATTATCACAAGCCGTTATAAAATATTCTAAACATACCTACCTTCTTTAATTTTTTATTTTTGTCTAGTCCATAATTTGTACATTCCTCAAGACCTACAAACCCTTGAAACTTATCAGTAGTTATTGGAAGACCTTCTAATGCTACTGACTGCCAATTCAAATTTTCAATTTTTCTAGACATTATGAAAAATTTGTCTACAATATTCGCAAATGGACAGATTTATAAATTATAACCTCACTTTTGAAAACAAAACATGAAAATGTGAGTTTGACAAGAGTTTGACAAGAGTTTGACATCTGCTGCTGATCATGAATTCATGACAGTTTATTTTTTCTTCGGCTATATAACCATGGCCAGTGTCGAGTATAACATTATAGCGGGAAAACAATATTTAATATACAATTTTCTGCATCGTTTTTTTGTATCGTCAGGTCCAAAAGTCTACTAAAGTCTAAGTTATAAAAGTCAATACAGTCAAGAAGTCAAGTCGGTTGATTCAGTAAAGTGGTAGACGCTTTACTAAAACTTTCGATGGAGTTTTGGAGGGAACACAAAACAGCACGTTTCTGGATATTGCATCACTTTCCTACACTTGTGCACGATAACGAATACCTAATGGTTAATATTCTACCAATATTACACATTAAAAACCCAGTTAACACAATTTTAGGAAAATAATACAAAAACACAACATCACTTTTTCACATTCTCGAGAAAACTTCTTCATGACAGTTCATGACAGATTTTTTTTCCAAAGATATTTATTTTTTTGTTTAAATGTGAAAGGCAAAAACCCATGAGAGTGAAGTAGAAAGTTCTCTTCTATGATTGTCCCGGAGTCCGGACTCCAATGTCAACAGCTTCCAACTTCCAACAACGTGGCCTGTGAGTTGTGCATACCTAGCGCAAAATAATAATACAATATGAAGTTGTGCTTGTGACTCACACGGCACACGGACACCTGCCCGCTGCAGCGCCTTCCCTTCCATTCCATTTATTCAGCTTTAATTTGAATAATCAAGGAATAATCTATACTTATAAAATTACATGTCCTGACTGACTGACTGATTCATCATCGCTGAGCAAAAACCGTTAAATTTACAGCCACGAAATTTGGTGAGTAGGTTTGTTTTATTAAGTAGACATCCACTAAGGAAGCAATTTTGAAAATTTTACCCCGAAGGGGGTGAAATAGGGGTTGATAGTCTGAATGAAAGTCCGTCATTTCTTAAGTTAGGAACATGAAACTTTACCTTTGGGTTACTAATTAAAAATGAAAGGATACGTATTTAAGCGTTTTTGGAAATTCTTCCCCCAAGGGGGTGAAATTGGGGTTGAAAGTTTCAATGGAAGTCCGTTATTTCGACTTGAGTTAGTAGCATGAAATTTTATGTTTGGGCTACTGATTAAAAATGATTGGATACGTGTTTAACCGCCGTACTCAGAGACATTAATTTATGATTAAGCTTCAATTTAATGACGAGTTTGACAGATAAAGTATGGGGCTTATGTCAAAATTTTGAATTAACTACATTTAACTAAATAATGTTCCACTCTGAGTGCGGCAGTAAGCGTTTTTGAAAATTCTACCCCCAAGGGGGTGAAATAGGGGTTGATAGTTGAAATGAAATTAGTCTATAATATTATATAGGTATACTATATTAACGCGGACGAAGTCGCGGGAAACAGCTAGTTTGTAAATAAAACAATCTTCAATAATAATAATAATTATTGTTATTTGAGAATTTTTTAAATATTAATTTAAATATTCTCCCTCTTATAATAAAATATTAATTAAAGATACATAAATAAAACATACTTCATTTGCGGTTTTTATTATTAATTTAAATATTCTTCCTTTTATCATAAATATCAAACTATGCTGAAAGTAATAATTAATTCAAAGATAAAAAATATTGTCGTAATATGTTCTAATGAAAAACTAATATCTACATTTTATTATTTTTGCTTCGTTTCGCCCGAAGCCCCATTGCGGGTTTATCATCCGTCTTTCTTTTGTTACTTCGTAACTCTCGCATGGGCTCAACGCTTTGGCTTACAAACGCTTCGCGATACTCATTTAAAGTCGAGTCTATATTTGAATCTTGGTTGTCCGCAAGCGCTTCCCCGGAATATGCATTCGATTGGTTGCTTAAAACCAGTGTTTCCTGTGACATTTGCTGGTTGTCGATTAATCGGCCTATAGATTCCTGCAGGTTGACCATCTCCAAAGGACTGAGAACTTCTCCCAAAGGGTCGACTACTTCTGAAGTGGATTCCGTGACGAGTCGCTCGATGATATCGATACTGTGGAAGTATTTTTTCATGACGGATTTCAGTCCATTCGGCTGTACATGCTGTGGTGTGTCGATGCTGAAAGAAATATGATAATTAATGAGAGTTCATAATATTGAGCTATACTGTAGTTTGTGCTTAAGAATATGAGAGTTTCTTATCGAAAGGTAGATCTAAATTCTAAAGATACTGTGGAAGTATTTTTTCATGACGGATTTCAGTCCATTCGGCTGTACATGCTGTGGTGTGTCGATGCTGAAAGAAATATGATAATTAATGAGAGTTCATAATGTTGAGCTATACTGTAGTTTGTGCTTAAGAATATGAGAGTTTCTTATCGAAAGGTAGATCTAAATTCTAAAGAAATAAAGAATTATTTATCTATCGCCAGTCGCCACATATGGCGATACGCAAAAATAGTTAGTAGCCTTTAAAAGACCGAGTTCTTCCCATTAGTCAGCACGCTGCAACTATGCAGCATCCGTGGCAGGCGCGTTGTGTTGCTGTAGGACAGCAATAGATAACTTTGAGGACAGCACTGTACCTGTCTTTGGTGTCGGGCAGCACGCCGCAGCTGCGCAGCATCTTCATCAAGCGCGCAGCATTGCTGTCGGTCAGTTGCAACGCGCCCGCCAGCGCCGCAGCATTAACGGTGGCTATACCAAGCGAACTGCACCATATCAGCGTGCGACGGAATATGCACAGCACCTGTTTATTATATCAATTTAACGTTAAAAGTCGGCGGACGGGGACAATAATAATAAGTTGTATTTCCACGATTTCTGTACTTTAAATTATAAATATAAGTAACAAAATGTAACACGTTGTTTTTATTTAAAGTTAGGTTTATCATGTGTATGTGCCTGCGTGCATGCGTACCTATAATATTATGTTTAATATGGTGCAGAGTATTTTCTAAAATCTAAGGTAATGTAAGATATTTTATAATACGCATAATATAATCGAGTCACACCTCTCGCTTTTTATCCTGCAACGAGGACAGCTTGGGATCCGTTGGAACCCTCGTGGGGTCGGCGTCAGAGCACCTCACGCAGCAGTGTTCCCGAACCGCACTCGATATCACGCCGTAGCACGCTGCATGTTGGCGAGTGTTGCAGTAGCTGAAAGACAGGAAAGGTTGCAACGGCCAACGCGTAACATTAATGCAATGCGTACTGGCGTTAGCGGCGCGTATTGCAGTAACGTGTAACAACCTTGAAACATGTAACATGACATTTGTATTCGGTGGATAACTGCGTAATACCTAATAAATGACTATACTTAATACGTCATATTATACTTACAAACAGATCAGCAGCTCGCCTTCTACGTCGAATCTCCGACACGAGCAGGTGACCTGCGGCTCCGATTCGGAAACAATCATTTGCTCATCTGAACATAACATATTTTTACATTAGAATTAGTTAAAGTTACATGATTCATTAAATAGTATTTATATTTTTAGCAGGACATTATAGCAAGTATATGGACAAAAATTAAAAGTTAATACATTAGTACAATTTTAATTTTAACTTACCAGACGCATTGGTTTCGTTGAATATCGGAGGATTTTGACTGGCCTTTTAATAAATACACAGTTTAATAATTATTATTCGAAATGTCTCAAAATTTTAACTTAGTTTGTGTGTATCTAATAGGGTTGCTGGAGTCTGGGAACTAATCTTATAATAATTATGTAAAATTGTATAACAATGAGGGAAGATCAGAGTAATACATATTTTTGTTTAGATAATGTATTCCCTCTTAAAAGGCCGGCAACGCACCTGCAGCTCTTCTGATGTTGCGAGTGTCCATGGGCGACGGTAGTTGCTTACCATCAGGTGACCCGATTGCTTGTTTGCCCCCTTATTCAGTAAAAAAAAAAAGATAAGTTGTCTTATGTTTACGCGTTATTCATTCGCATGCATGCAATGCGTTCGTGCTTGCATGCATGCAATGCGTACGTGCTTGCGTGCATGCGAGCGTGCTTGCGTGCGTGTTTGCGTGCGTGCATGCGTGCGTTCGTGTGAGCGTGCATGCGTGTTACCTGTGGCTCGTGGCTGGCGGGCACGTCGCGCACATAAGTACGGGTGGTCAAACGGTGGAAGGGCGTGGCCACCCAGCCCAATTTCACCGCGTGCGGCGTGAGCGGTGTGATGTGGTCCGGACCGTCCACCGGCAGGAAGCCAGGCGCCTGATAGTCCGCTGGCGCCGCTGTACGTTATAAATTATGTAATTTAATTAGGCGTGCGCGTTTTTCGGACGTGTGACTTGTGAGCGAGAGGACAATAAGCGGTGCGCGTTGCCGCGATTTAAAAATATGTCTTTCTCCTGTAGCTAGAGAGTCCGAGAAGGTATTTAGTGGCATTCTCAAATTAGGATGGGATAAAATAGGATTAATAAGCTTAGGCCGTGTTCACACCAAACCGAGTGTGAGCCACCGAATGTGAGCGAACGTTACGCAGTTTCTTGTATTTCCATACATATTCAATTTTTCGTTCACAGTTCACACCTAACCGACAATACGCTATTACGCTAGGCGTAGGCGCGGACATTTGATACCGTATATTTTCACGGTCGCACTGGGGTCACTGGGGCTCACACTGAGTCTGCTCACATTCGGCGGCGTATAGTCAGTTTGGTCTGAACACGCGCTTAGGCCCGTATTTTTGGTCAGTATAACTTAAGATGTGACCCGGTCTCAAGACGCGGTTCGGCTCTGTGATTGGTCCAAAATTTGACAGCCAACCAATCACAGAGCCTGAACCGTGTCTTGACACCGATATGCATCTTGAGTACTGACCAAAAATACGGGCCTGAGTGTTGATATTCCACATATTATTACCTACAAAGTGTCCGCGACGCTGGAACATTTACACGTACAGCATTCTGGGCTTGGTTGGTCCTACTATGAGATAATTGATAAACTGTGGATTAAACAAAAAAGCGAACACTTACTGTCATTATAATACAGTCGTATACCAAGTTCGTAGTTCTCTGGGAGCAGCTGGCAGGACTCCGTGATGACCACACAGGCGCGGACCAAGTGGAGAGTCCTTTCGCGGACGTTCTCAAACGTGTACATGGTAGAATGCGAGCCGTCCCGGGTTTTGGACTCCATGCTAATTGCCGTCTCCGCGTCGGTGTATGAAAATTCGAACGAATGGTACTCTAGCAGGTTTTCGGCTTTGCACTCTTTGTCGTGGAAGCACAACACCAGTTTTTTTAACTGAAAATATTCACAGCCGAACATTAAACCTCCTCCTTTTTAGAAGTCGTCCGAAAAGTTTGAAAATGTTGGGAACAATATTACACAGTAATAATTATATATTTCCCAACATTTTCGGGCTTTTCGTCAGTTTTTTACAAATAGTAGTACATTATAATATGCAGTACAATGCCCCCGTGTATTTAAAATCAAATTCGCTCAACAAATACAGAATATTATGCTTTTGAGCGTTTTCATTAATAATTTATTTTGGCACTTGAAATGTGAAATCACGATAATGTGTGCTTCGGGTGGTCAGGAATGAAGGTGATCTAGTATTATTTATTATCATATTTTATCAATTAAGTAGGTACATATTATATTGTAGTACTGCCATACCTACTAGGGCCTATCTTATATATAAAATTCTCGTGTCACAATGTTAGTCCACGAAATCCTCCGAAACGGCTTTACTGATTTAAAAAAAAAATATATGCGTAGGTCTGAGAATCGGCTACTGGGTACTTTATATATTGATAAGTGCATTTGTTGAATAAATAATAGTAAATTATTACAACCTGAGACTGACGGCGACCATTAGTTTGTGCGACGGGATAGCGATCGACGTTGCCATGGCGACATACTTATTATTTACTCACTTCAATAAAATAATATGGATGAAATACTTTATATTATGGCAAAGCAACGTTTGCCGGGACAGCTAGTTATATACTATGTAAATTACGAGACAACGCGGGTAGTGACTAGTGGCCAGTGGGAAATACTCACATATTTTTTATCAATTGCTTCAAACCCTTTCATTAGAGACGTACTTAAGAACTGCGCCAATTCATCTCGACATTTCTTTTTAAGTATTCGCAATTTAACTCCCGCAAATTGTTCTGTCATGTAACTATCTTCGGGGAAAATATTTCTCAAATAGGTTAGGGTGCTAACTGCTACAACAGTCAATTGTTTCATGAACGAAGTAGAGCTTGTTGCATTCTCAGTAACTCCTTTAGGAAATATTCGTACCCATTCTGCAACCGCCTAAAATTTTTAAGTAGGTAAGTATATAAAAAGTTAAATAAGTTGGTATTAATGTACCAAAATGCATAGTTTCTTGTGTATGTTGAAATTGTTATTATTATATTATATAATCATCGTACTTGAGACGTAGCAGTAGCAGGTTGAGAAGAAGCAGTAGCAATAGCAGTCATCACAAAACTGTTTAAAAATAATGTCTTCAGAAAAACTTGGGAAAATCAAATGTCGAAGCCCGCCCTTTTTCTAAGCGCCAATTTTTTTTTAAATATTTTACAGCACGAAGGATAAAACACGGAAGCACATAAAGACTAGATCTAATATTTACACATTGATTACGCTTCACTTATTATTTTTTAAATTGATTATGATTTATGATTATTGCATTTATATTGTAATTAAAAGTTAAAGTTACTTGTTCAGATTTTAATTATTATTTAATCCTTTAAAATATTGAAAATGTCATGGATCTTTTATTTACAATCTTTGCCAACTGAGATATTTAAAAAATAATAAAAGCACGCTGCGGCTGCCATGCACCCATAGACAATTTCAGGGAGGAAGTTTGTGAGTGATCGATTTTACACCGGGCACCGAAAAACTTCCCAACGGCGTTTTTCTTTGTTTGCCCGTACGCGATTTTATATTGAAAAAGTAGCATCGCTTTGTGTCGAACACGGAACAATAAAAATGGCGAACACGTTTCGCGCGGTGACGGTGTTTGCCGTCAACAACGAAGGTTCTCTGACTCCGCGCTTCAATTTCCCTACAAACGTAAACGTGGATTACGATCCACAAGGTCTAAGTGTAAAAGTGATACGTGCCGATCCCGTGCTAGCCCAAGAGGTGCTAGAATTTCCCGTCCACAGTCAAAGCGAGTGCTCGCGAGTCGTAGGCCAGTCCTATATTTTCACAATAGACAACGAGACTTTGTTTTTCAAGTTCTCCAGCGATGTCGACTCTCAAAACTTCCATCTGCTGGTCACTAAAGTCAAAGCCGGCCGCTCGTCGTCTGTGTTTACCGTGCGGACCGAGGACTCGTCGGCGATGCAGTACTTCCAGTTCTACGGCTACCTGAGCCAGCAGCAGAACATGATGCAGGATTATGTCAGAACGAGCACGTACCAGCGAGCTATACTGTCGAACATACACGACTTCAAGAATAAAGTGGTGTTGGACGTCGGCGCCGGCTCGGGCATATTGTCCTTCTTCGCCGCGCAGGCGGGAGCTCGGAAAGTGTATGCCGTGGAAGCGAGCAACATGGCGCATCATGCCCAAGCGCTAGTCAGAGCGAACGGCCTCCACGACCGCATAACGGTGGTGGCAGGTAAGATAGAGGAGATAGAGCTACCCGAAACAGTAGATGTGATTATCTCTGAGCCCATGGGCTACATGTTATACAATGAACGCATGCTAGAGACATATCTGCACGCTAAGAAGTGGCTCAAACCCAATGGTAATATGTACCCGACGAGAGGAGATCTACACATAGCTCCCTTCACTGACGACGCTCTTTTCATGGAACAATATAACAAGGCTAACTTCTGGTACCAGTCATGTTTCCACGGAGTCGATTTAAGTGCGTTAAGGACAGCAGCCATGAAGGAATATTTCAGACAGCCGATTGTGGACACATTTGATGTTCGTATCTGTATGGCCAGGTCTGTGAGGCATGTTGTAGACTTTTTAAATGCCAATGAAACTGATCTACATAGAATTGAAGTACCCTTTAGATTTGAATTGACTCAGTCTGGAACCTGCCATGGCTTAGCATTCTGGTTTGATGTCCTGTTCGCCGGCAGCACGCAGCATATCTGGCTATCCACTGCTCCAACTGAACCCCTAACACATTGGTACCAGGTACGGTGCCTTCTTGAAACACCAATTTTCGCTAAACAAGGCCAGGCGCTCACCGGTCGTGTTCTTTTACTGGCCAACAAGAGACAGAGCTATGATGTCACTATGGAGATAAGCTTGGAGGGCACTAATATTTCCTCTTCCAACACATTAGACTTGAAGAATCCCTACTTCAGATATACTGGGGCCCCGGCCGCACCACCCCCGGGAGTCAACAATGCATCTCCGAGTGAGACATACTGGAATTCAATAGAGTCAGCTGGTTCACTCAGCAATGGACAAGGTGTTATCTTAACTGATGGTACACAACAGTATTGCTCAACACCAGAACAAACCATCGCATATGGAGCTCACCCGAACATGATAAAAACAGTGATGCTTCAAGAGGAGTTCATCAAGCGAATCGGGATAAGTCAAAATGGCGATATATAATCCGCGAAGTCGCGCCGCGCGCGCCTTAGGGCTATAAGGAACCGTCATAATCGGTTGTGAACAATCTTCCGTTCAAAGTTTCTAGTGTGTAAGAGGACTTATTTATTACAACACCATCACAGTGGACTGCTAGAATTGTGTAATTGATATGTAGGAGAGGCGATGAGCCCAGTACTATCTAATAATTAGGATTTTAACTATTATGATATTGTCATAGGTTTTAAATTACACATCGAAATAAAACTAGTTTTATTTAGATTTACATGACTTCACTTTGCACACCAAAATTGTCTAGCAAATGCAGTGCATGTATTTGTTGTATTTTCAGCATGTATGCATGTTATAATATTGTTTATGTATTGGATCAATATTTTCTGAGGATTTATAATATACTTAATAATTTCATGGAAAATGTTCAAATTAGCACCTACTCAAATTTTGTTGTTACATGTAAGAAATTAAAAAACTAGATTTATTTCAATGTGTCTAATTTCACGATTGAATATTTGCTAGTAGTTGGAGTATGGCAATTATTATGTAACGCAATAAACCTTTTCAATGTATTATTTTCTCAGTTTGAATGACGCTTACTAGTATAATTGGACAGGTTGAAAAACATTGAAAATATTGTATATACGTGCCTACAACTATGAAAATGTATGTTAGGACATCCACACATGCAGTTGGGCAATCATATTTAAATATTTGTCCAATTGAATGTGTAGGTGTTACAAATTGGCCCATGGTAATGACGAGCTGTGGTAGCTCTGTAGCTAGGTTAAGTTAGAAGTTCAAGTATACTTATGGTAGGCGGTAAAAGCTGGCAAATTATTGCTTTTTCAATACTCATATGTCAAACAGAAAGAATTTTCAAGTTTTATTTTTCACACAACTGTCTGCCAATGGGTTTGAAATACTATACAAGTTGTAAGGTCTCTGTAGAATGTGTAAAGTAGCATAAGACCTTGCTTCTTAGTCTAAAATTGAATACCAAAAAAATCTAAATGTGAAGAGGCAAAATGAGGCAAATATATAAAAAGAATGCCTGATTTTCAATTTCACTTTTCAATATTAGATTGATATCTAAAAAAAAGTCAGTTTTAAATAGTTGACCCTAGTGATATTTCAGAAACTTTGTTTTGTATATATTATAAAATAGGAATGTGAAAATCAAGCCATTAATCAAGTCAGTATTGGTTCTTTATTGTGATCAATTTTGTAGAGCTCGACAAGTCTTTAAATGAATGTGGCGAAAAAAGGAACTAACGCTGCCATCATACAAAAACGCTATTCTTGACAGTTCTCCTTTACCAGCAGCGCCCCCGCCCACAATCATTTAAAGCCTTGTTGCACTTTATCTGTATAGTGATAACAGAAAAAAAGTTATTTGAGTTACTTTTTTCCTTTTTTTTGCTTTTATGGCCAAGAAATCATCTTGTGACGCCACCTGATGGCTAGTGAATAATGAGCAATGGTGAAGTTGAATTGAGCATATTATGAAAGTCAAGGATTTTTTGTACATACATCATCACCATGATCTCAAATGTAGTAGGCCGTACATAGGGAATGATTACCTATTTAACATGCATGTTGGTATACCCTTAAAATTTTCTGTATGCTTGTTATCAGGTTTAATTGGAATGCCGGCCATAGATGGACCGCATCTTGCAGTCGTCACAGACTGCAGGATGCGGTTGCCGCAAGGCGACCTGCAGTTTCCATACTAAATAAGATAACTTCCATACTTCAACCGTTTTGAATTTATTCCCTTTTCGCCCACTAAAATATGACAATAGCTATGAACACTAACACTCTTTACGAAATAAAGCCGATGACAATAATTGTCACTTCTATAAATACACAAAATAGTGTACCAATACAATTTTTTCATTATATGGACTGCTATGATTTAGTAAAAACAGTGACTGCATGATGCGGTCGTCTTGCAGTCGTGTAAGACTTCAACGCGTCCGCTCTAGAGCAGTCGGTCCCGACTGCAACTTGCGGTCCGTCTATGGCCAGTCGAAAGCAAATTATTCTTCTAAATATTTTGTTAAACTGTAACATGCACAAAGGCTATCAAAAATATGGCTGTTATTAAATAATTCTTGGTTATTGCTTGTGTATTTTAACAGCTGACCTGTTTTAAACCTTATTGGAAAATAAAAAGTGGGGAATCTGCATAGCTGGGCACCATTAATCAAATAGTTAACTTCGTTAATCGTTAATCCATTAAGGAAATAGCTTCGTTAAACGTTAAAGCGTTGCATTTCGGACGAACTAACGCAAATTAACGTTAATCGTTAATATCATATGTAATATGGTCTTGTTATAACCAGGTTATAAATTATCATTGCATTAGTGTACATACAACGCCTGTTGGTTTAGGGACAAAACAAAATACTTCTATAATTATTGTATTCTACTCACTAAATTACACTGCACTCTTCTTTATCAACATGCAAAATATGATCACTGACAGTAATTTATAATAACATATAAATCGCTCTTCACTCTATTTTTCACGCCGCACCGCGGTGCCGTGCGATAGTAGGCATTGGAACGGATTTCTGCATATTAATGGAAGTTAACGAGTCCATTATTATTTTTAAAAGTTAACTAAAAATTTAATCCGTTAATCGAAATATTAAATTCGTTAATTAATGATTAACGGATTATCGAGCTAATGCCCAGCTATGGTAATCTGATAGCGCCTATACCATGAAAAACTACTTCATTTTATATCAAAAGCAATAAATCATAAATGTTAATCTTTACGCAGCGTACAACATTTGTATTGTATTTGTGATATACATAATAAATAATAATATATAATAATAATGCAAAGTGTTACAATCATGAATTGAGCATTACAATTTATATTTTAGACGAATCACATAATATAAAGTGAAAAAGAGTTAGTATTTCTTTTCGATTTTTTTATTCATACTTCTACTACTTGTGTTGAGAAGTGTGAATTGAGTACAATTTTTGCATACTAATATTTTGAAATTGATTGGTTTTGCTATATTTGGCTGTTTGTGAAATGTGTACCTTATTAATTTGTGACTTGCTCACATGTTTTTTTCATTGTTTTGTCCTGTAGTTAATTGTATAATATGGTATGATTCATTTTGTTTATTTACTCCATTCCAATTTGTCTAATGTACTGCATGTTTATTTGATTACAGACCTGTATTTCATTATATAAACTTGGAGTTCTCTGCCAATTCTTATTAACTTAAAATATTTTCCTTTTTTATCATCTTATGAGAAATTACAGAATTCAGTGATTTTGTGTTACCAGCAGTTGAAAATTATTCATTTACAATATTGATATTATTTACATCAACTATTATATTTAAATGCCTTTTAGAGAACTTACAGCAATTCAATCATGGAAAGTGAATCGTTTGTGCATTTTTTTGCAAGTATATTCTGATGCTAAATTAAAAAATGCTAACTGAATCAAAAACATTACTACCTCAATTTGGCAGATAGAGCAGACTGAATAAGTTTATCTAATTTTCCATACCATGACAACCGGCTAAGTCCAATTGGCAATAATATAAAGTGATTTCATCCGTGGACATATTATATAAGCAATGTTTGAATTGTAATGAATAAACAAATTTTGTCACAGTCCTTTTGTTTTTTTTTTTACTACATAAATATCTGTTATCCTATAAATAATGCTATTTTATAAGGTTTCTAATTACTAAAGTAATACTAATTTAGTTTTGTAACATTTTATTAATATAGTTTGATATGCTGTGATGCAGTGATAGCTATGAATTAGTAAAAACTGAGGCACAGAATTTTGTTATCTCTTTACGCCTGAATAGCTAAACTGATTTAGATGAAGAATTTTATGGAAGTATATTAAATATATATACAATTTTTTTGCATAAATACGTGAATAATATACATGATATTAATTATACTAGCATAATATACCTATTAATACTAGACCTAACCTACAGGAGCAAGCTTCAGACACTCCAGCACATCTGGTATAGTGTCACTCTTATGCTTGCACAGCATCCGTAGGAGGTTGAGTTTCTTCTCATTGGTCTTGGATGACTCTAGCTCGTACAGCGTGCAGAGATTGACCAGCAGACTCTCGTTGAGTCCCCGCTCTGGGTCCGAGTGGATAGCCTTCTGGAGAACAGCTATGGCCTCCTTCAGCCGGCCCATGTAGAGCAGACACACGGCGAGGTTGTTTGCCACCTGAAATGTGTCAGTTTTATTGTTAGATCAAGAGTCTATTAGTAACACACTAGAATCTGCTTTTCCTTTGAATAATATTGGTGTTATATGTATTAAATGGACCCAAAATAATGACAACTTAGCACCGGCCATACGTAATATACCTAATAATCACAATATGGAATAACATGATATACAGAGGACAGTATACAACATGTTATGCCCAGTTTCTGAGGTTTTTTAACCTCTCCATCTTGACACTTGAGTATATCTTTGATCGGTTTTTTTTCAACAGCATTGTCGATAGTTAATTTTTTAAACGCTAGTCAATCATAAACATGAAAATTAACCCAAAAAAAACCGCGCATTAATTGTGTCAATTATGCTATGTCTGCGGGTCAGGGCCCGTACCACGAAACCCTTTTGAGACTCAAACAATCGAACGAGAATGCCGCGTCCTACTCTAACAAACGTGAAACGACGTTGTTAGAGCAGGACGCAGCATTCTGTCCCCGAGAGTCGCGATGCGCGTTGTGTTCCTGCGCATCGCGACACAAAGAAGACGACCGGCCTATGCATGTGGGGCCTCTGTTCGGCCTAGGGGGACAAGAAACCCCGACAGCGTGGTCTGCTTTGGGTGAGCAGGCGAGCGCGGACGGAAGCCACGGAAGACATGTAATAGGCCCTCGCGTCTCCGTCCTGCGCGGAAGTAGGAACACTGTCGGGTTTTAGTAGGTACAGCTGCGGCCACTTACCATCTCTCCGGCCGTAGCAAGTCCCACATACCCCGGTGGTCCTTCCCCACCGCTGCCGGGGAGGCGTAATAGCATTTCCCAACCCAATAAAAAAAAGGACGCAGCATTCTCGTTCGTTTGAGTTTCAAAACGGTTTGGTGGTACGGGCCCAGTCTTCATACCATGATATTAGTGGGCTCCTGGTCGGCGGCCTTGAGAAATGTATTGTAGGCGTCCTGGTAGCGGCCGTGCGCCACCTCGATCAGGCCCGCGTCCACGTACTCGCGCACGTCCGGCGTTGGGCAGCTGGTGGTTACAAATAGTTTGAAACTCGTTAAAAAATTGCTCCATTCCAGCCAATTCTCGTCAACTTTGACGTCACAACTACATCAAGCAATTTTCGGCAACAAGCAGCAATATTTCGCAATACATAGCAATACAACTGAGCGAT
Organism: Polyommatus icarus; assembly: GCA_937595015.1. Classification (NCBI taxonomy): domain Eukaryota; kingdom Metazoa; phylum Arthropoda; class Insecta; order Lepidoptera; family Lycaenidae; genus Polyommatus; species Polyommatus icarus. The sequence goes on from OW569321.1 coordinate 25,649,878, forward strand.
ATGGCGCAACTTCATCAACTAGATACTAGGCGACATTGAGCGATATGAAATATCTGGAGCAATATCGCCGAAATAATTGCCGCAATTTATTTTGCTCCACTAATTGCTCCAGAACGGTCCATTCGTGTCGCCGGGCAATTATTGCCGCTATTAATTAAAATAACTTACATGTGATGTCTCGCAGCACGCGCCTCCTCGAGGTACGTAGTAGCTGCACGCGTGTGACCAGCCAGCAGCTGCAGACGACATAAGGCCGCGCTCACACTGCGCCGCGCCGCCGCCGACGCCGCGCTCGTACGCAGCTCGCACAGTATACGCGTCGCTAGGCGGTAGTCCTGAAAGATCATTGACGATTTTTAATACGCTTACTGCCGCACTCAGAGTTGAACATTAAGAGAGCAGGATGCCAAATTTTGCTGTGTTTTCTAATAAGTATTACGATCCCGGAAGATGTTTGACTTAAATGATATTTGCGTAACGGAAAACAAGATTCACTTATTTTGACTCAATAGTTATATTTTCGAAATTATGAATCTTTCTGGGCTTTTCAACAAATATCTGTTACACTTATTGAGTTACTATCATTTCCGGCCGCCCCACAGCCGCAGCGACTCTGTCTTGTCCTCATCTGTGATGGTGCTAGTGCCATCCTCGGTCTTACCTTGAGAGCGATGGCGCAGTTGGCGATGGAGTGCATGACGCGCGTGCGGCGGCCGCCCCACAGCTGCAGCGACTCTGTCTTGTCCTCCTCTGTGATGGTGCTAGTGCCATCCTCGGTCTTACCTTGAGAGCGATGGCGCAGTTGGCGATGGAGTGCATGAAGCGCGTGCGGCGGCCGCCCCACAGCTGCAGCGACTCTGTCTTGTCCTCCTCTGTGATGGTGCTAGTGCCATCCTCGGTCTTACCTTGAGAGCGATGGCGCAGTTGGCGATGGAGTGCATGACGCGCGTGCGGCGGCCGCCCCACAGCTGCAGCGACTCTGTCTTGTCCTCCTCTGTGATGGTGCTAGTGCCATCCTCGGTCTTACCTTGAGAGCGATGGCGCAGTTGGCGATGGAGTGCATGACGCGCGTGCGGCGGCCGCCCCACAGCTGCAGCGACTCTGTCTTGTCCTCCTCTGTGATGGTGCTAGTGCCATCCTCGGTCTTACCTTGAGAGCGATGGCGCAGTTGGCGATGGAGTGCATGAAGCGCGTGCGGCGGCCGCCCCACAGCTGCAGCGACTCTGTCTTGTCCTCCTCTGTGATGGTGCTAGTGCCATCCTCGGTCTTACCTTGAGAGCGATGGCGCAGTTGGCGATGGAGTGCATGACGCGCGTGCGGCGGCCGCCCCACAGCCGCAGCGACTCTGTCTTGTCCTCCTCTGTGATGGTGCTAGTGCCATCCTCGGTCTTACCTTGAGAGCGATGGCGCAGTTGGCGATGGAGTGCATGACGCGCGTGCGGCGGCCGCCCCACAGCCGCAGCGACTCTGTCTTGTCCTCCTCCGTGATAGTGCTAGTGCCATCCTCGGTCTTCCCTTCCTTGAGATTGCCGATCATCTGGAAAGTGTATATACGGGTTTACTGTTCTATTCTCCAATTGCCGCACTAGAGCGTATGCAGCACAACGTTAATATTTCAACAACAGAAACGTTTCACATAATAAAGGACTTACAAAATATAAAGTAATTTACTTCTTCTAAGAAGTGACCGAGCTTATTACCGTATCAATGACATGCAGCACGGCATACAGCTGGTCCATGGCCTGGTCCGGTCGGCCGGCGTGGCCCGGCAGCTCCGCCACTAGCAGCCGCAGCGAGAACGGCACCAGGCTGCCCGCACGGTCACCGTGGGACTCCGGGTAGAACTGACGACGGAATACAAACATTATTTATAGGGCTAATAGCCGTTTGATCCTTGCAGCACGCAGTATCGGACCAGATATTGGAACCGTAACTTCTTATTATGCATTAATGTGGGGCACTAAAAATACGCACGCCGCGTGCTGCATGCAGCATGGATCGGAAGGCTACCTTAAACATACTTTGAAGAGAAAAAAAAACGACCCTATAAACGTGCTAGCCGGCAGTAGTCCCCAACCTTTTTTTCATGCGGGCCACAAACATGTTTTGGTCTTGGTGTCGCTGGCCGCAACAAAACTTTTTTAGGGTTAAAAAATAACATTCTTCAAAATTAACGATTTAAAAGTGGAAAAAATTTAACGACTATCACGTAGACTACGTTATTTTGCCAATGGGCATGAATTTCAAAATTGTTTAACATCACGCGGGCCACAAATTAAGTCCCGGCGAGCCGCGGGTTAGGAATAGCGGTGCTAGCGTATTAGTTGGCCGCGAGTCACACTTTACCACCTTCGCCTTTTTGCGAAGATAATATTAATACTCGTATGTTGCCATGGGGTGCCTGAAGCTGGTTAGAGACCAACAAGTTTTGGGGCTGAGCCTTTTTTTTTTTTTGGAATATGTCAGTTTTAACTAGACTGATCTGCTACATAAGTTATATTATAATATGAAATGTGGCTGAATAGTATTTCAATTTTAACCTATAATTACTAACCTGATAGAACATATCCGGCTTGCTGAAGTCCCCGAACGGCTCGGCCTCCTTCATGAGCGGCTCGTACAGCTTGATGCGGCACAACACGGCGAACCGCGTGAGCCACAGCTGCAGCGACCGTGCCGTGTGCTTCGTCGGCCGGTGCATGCGACCAGCACCTACACAGATTCCACTGTGTTCAGTAAAAATACTATAGGTGTATCAGAATCTGATGGCAAAAAGTGAGAAAATAAATTGACTCTAGCTTTACCGGCGTAATAGGAATAAAACATTTAGATCCTTTTTTATTCCTTTATAGCGGCTTATTTTGTGTGTGAAACATGCAAATATAAAAATTTATCCAATGATCAATGATATTATTTGAAAATTTGCTGTCAAAAATTGCCATCAGATTCTGGTAGACCTTTATAACTTTTCTTATTATTAACCCAGCAATTCCTAAGCAGCAGCCGGCTGCCGCATAACAATTGAAAATCTATCGATCCACGAGGAAGGTGTTAAATAAGGGAGCAAATGGGTCACCTGATGGAAAGTAACTATCGTCGCCCATGGACACTCGTAACATTAGAAGAGCTGTAGGTGCGTTGCGCGCCTTTTAAGAGGGAAGAAGCTTTCTTCTTGAAGGTTTGCAGGTCGTATTGGTTCGAAAATACTGCTGGTGACAGTTCGTTCCAGAGTTTTACAGCGCGCGTCAGAATACGCGAAAACGCACGGTGGAAGACTCACTCATCAAGGTGATGAGCAGTGCCGTATATAGGGCGGTGCCGGTACCACCGGTGCCCAGGCACAGGTAGGTAGGTACGTAGACTCTGGGGGGCGCAAGAATGGTCAGACAGGCAAGACTATTTTTGTTGGTTTGCTCCCGATAATGTTAGTGCTGTACAAGTGCACAGTGTGGGTGGTAACTTGTAACAGGCGGAGGGCCTACTTTAACAGCAGACGGCATGGCAGGGCTCGCCTGCTTGTTTGGCAAAAAAATAGTTTTTTTTCCAAAATATAAATAATATTATAATTTTTTTTTCTTATTTATTAGGCTTGTGTCGAAACCGACAATGCCAGCCTTAATATTATAATTATTGTACCTATGCATAATTGGTTGACCAACACCAAGTTTTATTTTATCACCCTGAATGAAATGAAATAGGCATACACATAGCATTGCTATGGGAAATATCTAAAAATAACAAGGGCGCACTCGCACAGGGCGCAAAAAAAGGCTATTTACGGCAGTGGCAGTTGTCCACCGTACCAACGTCCAACTAAGTTGGTATGGGAAACAATGTATCTTTTAAACTTTGAATTCCTACAAATATATTGTTAGGTACTTAAAATATTAGAGCAATTGCAAGTGATAGTCGAGAGTCGAGGCCGATCATGAGACACAACAGGCTTGGATTTATAAAAAGGCAGTATAGGCCGCTGCCTCGAGGCGGCAGCGCGGCGTCCACAGTTGGCCAAGGGGTAGATTTGGTACATGGGACGGCGAAAATACACTACACTCAGAAAAAATATAAATTCAGCACTGCAACACACACAATATCCCATTGTTGTATAATACCGCGGCGAGGTTTTACTGCGGAATGCGTTTTGTCTATTGTGATTTGTGTGCATTTAGGCATTGATCTCTCATGACGTGTTGTATCTAGTCTAGGCTAGCCTGACATGAAAATAGTCAGATACTATTTAATTTTTGCATTACCATCTATGATAATACTTTTAATTCTTATATTTTTATTTGTGGGCCGCGACTTGTCGACCAACCGCAGCCCTCACAAGATAAAAGCAGATCAGTGTAACCATAAAACAAACAAAAACCATTTAGAATATCAGATCCCATCATTGAACTACCGATAGCGCGATCTAGAGACCGAAAAGTGACATCTGTTGATGATAACATTTAGTTCTGTATAAATTAAAACTACCCTCAGTAAAAAAAAAATAAAAAAATTCCCACGAATTTTTAAAATTTCTGTCTCAATTCTTAAAGTACTTATAGAGCTTGTCTAACTTAAAATGACGCGCCCCTCCCTCGTATTCACAGTACAAAAATGTTTCATTTATATCAACTTTGAAGTGGTGGGGCCACGTCATTTCAAATTAGACAAGCTCTACCACTACTAATTGAAAATGTAAAAATGGGATTTTTATAAACTGTTAAAGATGTGTTTCAATGAACAAAAATCATATTGATAGGTTAAATATATTACTGACCTTGGCCAGCTGCGCTAAGGAGAGTGGCGGTGAGGTTGACAGCGGAGCGCAGGTACCCAGTCCTCAGCAGCTCCCTCAGTCCTGCCTCATCACGACTCACATGTTCCGCTCTGACCACCCCACGACTTCCCGCTGAACTCACACCCAAGTACTTCACTGCTACTTCTTGTAATGCGTCTGCCTAAAAGAAATAATCTAATTAGTGTTATGCTTGTCTAGTGATGTGCCAACTCGGAAAAAACAAAACTCGATTTAACCCGAGTTCAAATTCACATAATTCGGGATGAACTCGAGTTACGTAACTCAAGTTAACTGGATGGACAAGTGAATGCTTTTTGAATTCCTACCTGTTTACGTCCCTCTCGTCCCTCAGCTTCGCATAAATAGTTTAAAATTGGAAACAAATGATATTTTTGTCTGTTTCAATCTTTCATTTTTTAATTAATTATTTAAGTATTTATTTATGTATTTGAATATTTACGTATTATATGAATCATTTATTTATGTATTTTTGGTGGTTTACAAACTCGAGTCAGAGAGAATTCAACTTGAGTGGGTTTGAGTTACGCCCAACTCGAGTTAGTCACTCGAGTTGACCATCACTATGCTTGTCAGTTGACTCACAAAAATAATATATCTACATAAAAAATTATGATAGATTATAATATGCAAATGTGCATAAAATGATATATTAATTTAAACTTAAGTAGGGCAGATGCCTAGCTAAAAAATTAAATTTTGAAGTATTTAATAAAAGATAACTTACCAATTCTTCTTCTAAAACAATTCCTGGCATTGTTAATACTTCTCTTTCTGGGAAGAAGGAGCCTTTTGGAGATGATTGTGCCTATTACAAAACATAATATATCAGTAATCAGTATTTACAATTTTGTCCAGTACATCAAACATCAATATAAATTTTCTTTTGCAGAATATTATTTTCTGGGACTGTAATAATTTAATAACTTACTTTTAATAGAGTTTTCTTTGCTTCTTCATTTGGAATCCAAGCATCTCTTCTTCTATCTCCTTCTTTATCAACTGGTTGATTCTACGCATAAAAAATAACCATTTATAAAGATCAGGATGAGTACAATACAAGAAACAAACTATTGAATAAATCACCTTTAAGCTGAGCCCATCCATTGCTTCGGTTAGCACCGTGGGTGGTGGTACAGTCGTCTTCTGTACCTTACTTGGAACAATGAGAGGTTCCGGCCCTATAGCGTCAAAGAACGTGGACGGATCGGGCAAGCTAGAAGCGGGAATCGAAGTGGTGCTACTGACGGTCGGTACAACATTCGCGAAGTTAAATTCTTGACTAGATTGTTGCGTAAAAGTGACGCTCGCGTTTGACGAGAACACGCTCGTGGAAGTGGTGGGAATACCTATTGAGGGCAAATGCTGCAGATAAGATAACAAATAGACCAATACCGTGATATTACTCATAATAAACACAAACCTTCTGAATCCCCCAAATAAACACTTTGAATCATGTCCGAAGGAGATGTTCCTATTTCGTCAAAAAACTGAGATGCTGGTGGCATTTCTGCGCCACCAAAATATTGGCTTAATGATGGTTTGTTATCCATTTTAATGTTAAGTTAATCATTTAGAAAAATATTTTCATTGATTTTCGTACTTTTCCTGTGTTTTGACGTGGTTTAGACATATTATGACAGCTGACATTTGACAATATGACAAATTGACAACACGTCGAAATCGTCAGCAGAGGCGATCGGATACCGATGCAACAGTAGCACAGGTGTATATTATTATGTTTTCCATTCAATACAGCAGATTTTTCCTTGTTTATCATACTTATAACTAAGTACTGGTTTATATTTCGTTTAAATAAACGATAGGTACCTAGTACTTGATTGAAGATTTTTTGACTGTAGCCTATTAAAAAACTCTGTGCAATAAAAAATAGAAACAAGCCATTCCTTTACTAGTTTTAGTACACCGATTAGTGAAATCTGACGTCACCGTAGCCAATCAAAACGATGCTTAAGGTCCGGCTACACCGGTCAGTATGCTGATAAACACACCGAAACACACCCGAAATGTCAACTTAATTTGACATTGACATTTGCTAATCAACATTTCTGATTTCTGCAACACCCACTTTGAATCAACGAAAATTTCCTAATAATCTACAAATAGTTTTATCAGCATATTTTGCGATATCAGTGAAGTGCAAACATACCGGTAAGTATAATCTAAGACGGGAAGAAGTAACATGGAGACCTTTCAACATCCGTTTTTGTATATTTGGTCAAACGTTAGTTTACATCGTCCGCAATTGCTAAATATTACCTAAACCTAAGCTCATCAACATATCGTCACCTCCACGGTAAACTTACGAATCTGCCATTTTATCAAAATCGAGTTTCTAGCAAAAAAGTGTCACTTAAGTGGTATTACACATCGTGGCAAATTTCCATATTTCTATCTATTACGGTTACAGAGTTCAGGTGGTCCGAATATGCCTTTTTATGTTCATACACCCATGGAAAACTTACGAAATTGAAATTAGGATAACGTATGTTATAATTCGAGTGAATCTTGCCATTGTAAACTTACGAATCTGGCATATTCGTCAACTTAAACTAGGTGAGGTGAGTAGTGATCCACAGCCCACAGGCCACAGCAAACATACATATCTGCCATTTTCGTTAATTTACTATGGCTTGTGAGTCCTGGACCATTTATGTTCAGAAACTGGCGGTATATAATTTTAAATTTTATAGGTTTGGGAATCAAGACGTTAATAGTTTCACATAGGATGTAACCGAGGTAAAACGCAGGAGGCAGGAGTATTGAAATAGCTACCTACTTGTGTTTAATAAGCAAGACATAAAAAACGTCAGAATGATTTCAGACAATTGCGATGGCCAACAGAAAAACTTTAATTTCTGTTGTATGTTGCTGTACTTTGTGACAACTCGCAGGACAATAGACACGATAGATGATGTCTTTTATGAATCCGGGCACAGTCACATGGAATGCGACTTGGTTCATTATAAAATTGAAAGTTAATGTAAGAATTCGGCTGTTTACACACCAGAAGGATGGACACAAGTCATGAGAATGGCTAGGACAAATCCTCGTCCATTTAGTGTAACCGTGTTGTATCATGAGGAGTTTTTGTCCAAGACTGAAGAAGAAGGCGAGGCTAAAATCGCATCTAATTGACGCTAGCGACGCGATAAGTCAATTAGATGCCATGGCCCATGATGCGATGACTATCGTAAAACCCATCAAGAATCCATACTCAGGGAGGGTTCTAAGGATAAAAATTGTCACGGACAATAAGCAGCAGTAGGTATTAACCTACAGCTGCTGCATTGCCTACTTGTCATTTTAACCTTTAACCGATCAAATTGCATATTTAAGAGCCTATATGCTGTCCCACTGCTGGGCAAAGGCCTCCCCCAAGTCGAGGGGGAGGCCTTTGCCCAGCACTTAATACCTCCCACACCGGTTTCGGTGACGGTGGCCCGTTTCATTGAAACCAGCGCAGTTACGCAGGAGTTATTTTATAGTGTCCAAGTGTGTGCGCAGTACACAAGAACACTCTCTATTCCTATACTCTCATAATAACCGACACGACTGTTGAGAGATCAGGCGCAGGACCGACTTTTTACATGCCCATCCGAAGCACCGATCATCTTACTTGTCAGACAATCAGGTGATCAGTCTGCATTGTCCTAACCAAACTTGGAAATAACATGTTTCCAACGTGGGAATCGAACCCACGACCTCCGAGTCAAGAGCCGCGCTCTAAACCACTGGACCACGGTATACCATATTATACGATTATGCAAAACCCCGATCGTTTTCAATGTGGAAACTACCAATTTTACAATTATTATGCACTTAGGTAAACATACGAAAGTACCATATTCGTAAGTTTACTACGGTAAAATTTTGACTACACTTACGAAAGTACCACTTTGGTTAATTTGCCATGGTATCAATAAATACCTAATTATGTATATGTATGAAAGTGCAAATTAACGAATGTGCATTATTTTGTGATTTAAATCCAATAATGAAAATCCATTGATTGTATCTAAAACACACAGCAATATGCATATCAAAAATATTAGAGTATTGATTTCAAAAGCGCAACTATACTTTTAATTATTATTTTAAGGTTTTGAAACGCTCTCCTGTAAAATTTGTTTTTTGCAGATTCGTAAGTTTACCGTAAAGGTGACGATATGATTAAAAGGTTTACTGTTGTAGGCGCAAATGACGAACCAGACGTCTCCTATTGAGGAGCAGGAGAAGCTCCTAGATGAGGCCCTGAATGTGGTTAAAGTTCAGGTAACTTGAAATTAATATCTTCATAGCATCATTAATTACATACAATCTAAAGTTCATTATTATAGGCCCATTATGTACAATCTTGAAAGCAGAATAGATTGTAACAAGTAGTAGGTACTAGGTAGTATGTTTTACACAGAATAACATTGTAAAATAATAATAACATGAAGTACCTACATATACAAAACAATAAACAGGTAAACATTGTTTCATTTGTAAGAAACTGATATATTTTGTATAAAAATTTAAGAATTTGTTATTTATTCAAAAGAATCTAAATATGAGGACAATTTTGATTTCTATACCCATATAGCCATTTTTGGGATCGCGACGTAACGGATCCCAAAAAACGTTCGACACCTTATTTGTTCTCGACACCTAATCGCGTCGCCGTTTCATAAAGAAAAGTCGCTGCAACTAAAATTGGGGACAAGTCGACACAGTCACATTTGGTTTCTAATTTACGTCGCCGTGTCGTAATATTGTTACCATATTTTGACTAGATTCCACAAATGATTCGTTCATTTATCCGTTCATTCGTTGCATCACAATGACATAAGTGAAAGACGTAAAAAATTAAAAATAAGATACCGCCATCATATCACCAAGGTAAGTAAACAAATATTTTGTTTTGCATTAGTATGGTTTTCTACGCCCAAATCTTGATGGGAAATTAAATTCATCGTGTATTTAGTGGGATAGTTCGAAATTTACCAACGCGCCACCTTAATTATCTTATTTTAACCATTCCTACGAAAATACATTGTTGGTTTATATTATTAATTTTATTTGGTGTTCTCAAAATCTTATATCTAATGCAATAATAAACTTGAATATTGAATAGCAAACTAATTATTAGCAGCAATAAACTGTACAATCCATAAAACACAAAAAAAAAATTTGTCATGTGAAAAATTTTCTCGACACAACTAGTTACAAAGTTACGATAACTGTCTACATTGTGTGGGACTGTTACGGAAATTTGTCACAAAGTTACTGCATTTTCAAAATGGTCTCTCCTTGATTTTCTATTCACAGTTTCTCAAACTTTGCCTGACAAAATGCTGTATTGAATTCTTTTGACAAAAGAAAGCTTTTCCGAGTTAATATATCTTGTACCAGGTACCTTATTCAAACGAAAAAAAATATTACATAGATTAATATTAATTATTCTTTTTCAGATGATGATGCACCAGACACAAAAAAATTGAATATCAGTTCTGATATTAGTTACTTACATAATGTACTGTGCAGCAAAAGTACAAACGGTGATTAACTACGATTACGAAGATTCTGACAAGTAATCTTGATTAATGTCAACTAGATAATACTAGTAAAATTATATTATAATGCAAGTGTAATAATTAATGATGTATTTGTGACTTTAAAATCGTGAAATAAAAATAGTTTTTTTCTTTAATTTTTTTTTATTATCACCCCTAACGTTATATACAGGAATATATACCATTTGGGAGATGCAGAGCATACGTCGTAGCACAAACTACAATCAAACAGACTAAGGAATCTAGCCAGAAATAACTAAGTAATCGGCCAAGTGCCAGTTGAACTCACACACATAGGGTTCCGTACCGTTATAGAGAAAACCTTCATTTCAAAAAGTTTTTTGATTTTCATTTATTTTATTTTAATTAAACTATAAGCTGGCAGTTATCACAACACACAGCTTTAGAATGACTGGGATTTGGTGACTTACATTTATCAAAGTTAGTGTTTAATTGTTACGTAACTTTACTACACATGTTACAACCCAGTTACTACATATGTGGAAAACATGTTTTTTTTTTAAACGGGCTTTGGCCCACCACACATTCTCACCACTGTATCTCCTGTGTCGCCAGGATCGACAGCGGTATCCAACCACGAAAACCCTTTGATATGATCTCAGGGAGCCCGAGGGACATGCTAAAATTGTCTTGGGACCCGCAACGAAATTAATCAGAAGAAAATAGGAGGAGTAGGAAGATTCCAATTTCCCTCCCCATAAAAGCGGGAGACAGCACAAAGTTGCAATGACCGAAAGTCAAAGAACTTAAGGGGGAGCACCACGGAATGCACGGAAACGTGAAACCACGGAAATTTCCGTGGTTCCGTGGAAAACATGTGTACACATTTTTTTCTGTAACATACGGACACGGTTACAACACGTAGAAGCAAACCCCCACACAGTCGCAAGGTGTCGTATTAGCTACGAAACTGTTACGACTTGTTACAGATTCACAAATCTGCGACCAAATTGGCTATATGGGTATTATTCCTTTGATTGCGGATTCTTGGAAATCTATTCTTCTCACGGGCACATGTGGCCGCTTGGGCGTTGAAGCGTTATTGTGTATAAAATTATAAATAAATATTTTTATTTTTATCAATATTTCATTTTTAATTTTTCTTTACATTTGCTAGACACTAGATAGTTTTATAATGCATAATATTTGTATTTCAGGCATTTCAAATGAAAAGATGTCTTGATAAATCAAAGCTAATGGACGCTCTGAAGCATGCCTCAACCATGCTGGGGGAGTTGAGGACATCACTGCTGTCCCCAAAATGTTACTACGAGCTCTGTATCCTTAATAACTATAAAATAATTAAGATTAACATCTTACTGTCTTACTTAGGGTCTACACAGACAGACCGCATTTCAACTGCAATCCAACCGCAAATTGCAGTTCAAGTGCAGTTTGAATGAAGTTGACAAGACTGCAATACGACTGCAATAGAACTGCAAACCAAACAGTTCACACGACTGCACGCCAACTGCAACTGAACTGCAATCCGACTGCGCGTTTGGTTTGCAGTTCTATTGCAGTCGTGTCAACTGCAATTTGCAGTTGAAATGCAGTCCGTCTGTGTAGACCCTTACTAATAGAATAAATTACACAAATAATAATCTCTGCAGTGTTTTGTTTTTGCATGTTAAACATTATTTCCAATGCATCAGATAAGGTAAGTGTTCTATAGCATATTCATCATTGTGTATGTATTATATTGTGTAAGTCTAAGCCAGGACTATATTTTAAACAAAAAAAAAACAATGTTTTATGAAAAATTACTTTAAAATCTTTAACTCTAATTAAGACATGGCAATAACTGATGAGCTTCGTCACCTAGAGCTGTACCTTCTGGAGGAATTCCAGAAGGGCCGGAAGGTCGCTGACCTGTACGAGTTGGTGCAGTATGCTGGCAACATTGTGCCTCGCCTGTACCTGTTGATTACAGTCGGCCTGGTGTACATCAAGACTAATTCTAGTTTACGAAGAGATTTGCTAAAGGTAAATATCAGTAATTTCTTTATGATTTATTTCATATTTGTAAAGTTGATGAGTGTTATAAGTAGAGACCGGATTATATGCATTTGCATATCTGCATATGCATTTGCATATTTTAGCCATTCTCAGCGGTAATAGCATATTTTACCTAAGATCTAGTTATGATGCATGTTTTCGGTACATTTACAACATTTTTCACTAACCTTGCGCTACGAAATGCGACCAAATAAAAATAAAATTTAACAGTTAGCAATAATAAGAAAAACATAATATGGGCTATTGAGTAATAGTTGCGACTTTTACTGCATTTCGAATGCAGTCAGTAGCCTTGCGCGTCTTTTGTTTTGACAGTTACGATAATAAAATGAAAGAGCCACAGCCAGAAGAACGTCGCACTTGCGAAAAAAATTAATGGGATGGCAGAACTTTTCCCAGAAACTGCACCTAAGTGTTAACAAAGCACCCATGTTCAAATTCTGCCCAGTTTCCTCAGTGAATGTGGAGCGAACCTTTTCTATTTACAAAAATATTCTAAATTATCGTAGACACAATCTTAGCACTGAAAATTTAGAAAAATATTTGATTGCTTAAGTTTACATTTTTTTTTATAATTTTATTTATTATGATGTTACTGTACCTATTATCGCCTATAAAAAATAATAATATACTAATTGTATGCAGATTTTGAATTTGCATATTGTCATTTAATTTTGCATATTCTGCCAATTTTCGTGCATATTTCAAGCATTTTTCATGCATATTTGCATGCATATAACAAGCTTTTTATGTTGCATATAATCCGGTCTCTAGTTATCAGACTACTAAATCTATACTTATTATAAAACAAAGTCGCTTTTTTTTCCTCATGTCCCTTTGTTCCCTTTAATCTTTAAAACTTCGCAACGGATTTTGATGATTCTTTCAGTATTAGATAGCCCATTTATCGAGGAAGGTTATAGGCTATATTTTATCACGCTAAGACTAATAGGAGCGAAGAAATAGAGGAAAATGTGGAAAAACGGGGAAAATTATTTAAAAAGGGCTAACTTGAATGCGCTAATCTCAGGAACAACTGGTCCGATTTGAAAAATTCTTTCAGTGTTAGATAGCCTATTTATTGAGGAAGGCTATAGGCATAATTTTTTCAGTGGCTAGATATTTTATACCCGTGCGACGCCGGGGCGGGTCGCTTGTAGTAGATATTACTTTACAGTGTAACTCTAAATAATGGTATTACTATGCTAAGTATTTATTCCATCTGGGAATGCTAAAATGCTAAATAAAGTATAAACCTTTAGCAGCTTTTATAAAACAAAGTATATTGTAGGAATTGTATCAATAACCATTTAGTTAGATGTTAAGTTTAATATATTTACTTTGCCAGGATTTGGTGGAGATGTGTCGTGGTGTCCAGCACCCGCTGCGTGGTCTGTTCCTACGCAACTACCTTCTCCAATGCACCCGGAACGTTCTGCCTGACACCATGGAGGCTCCAAATGAAAATGAAGGCACAGTAAGGTTTTCCTTTGACTTATGAGTTATGTTCAGAGATATATAAATACAGATTTAACTAGCTGACCCGCCAAACATTGTTAATTTCCACAATATAAATTATTTCTAGTATCAATATAAAAAGCGGATAAAAACCTTTCCTCAGGCCTAATAAATGTACCATCGAGGAAATTGATTCCTATGCATTTGAGAGACCAACATCATTTGGTCGATCATGTCAATTCAATGTTAATTGTGATCTGTCGGCTGGGTTTGACGTAATGTGACCAAACTACGTAGGTTCCCCATCTGCATAGGAATCAACTTCTCTGATAGTACATACAAAATTTCATTAAAATCGATTGAGCCATTTTTGAGTAGTATATAATATATATATAGTAAATATAGTTCGCGCACAAACACTGTGACACGAGAATTTTATATATTAGATATGTCTTCATACAAACTTGAATGCTTTCGCCGAGGTGTGTGCCTGCGTGTTGACAGAGAGCCGGCACATATGCTCATATTCAAAAGGATCGCGGCGCGGCGATACCGCCGATATGTATGAAGATGTTATAGTGTTTTTGTAAAGTCTTACTTTACCTTAGAGATCCAATTTAGTTCATATTATATCGTTGGCATAAAAAAGTTTCCATACGTAAATTAAAAATAACTTTGAAATAATAAAATTTATTCTATCAAAATTGAGCTATTTCAAATACTATACTATACTACGTCTTCTTTAGGTGAGGGATGCCATTGACTTTGTGCTGATGAATTTTGCTGAGATGAACAAGTTGTGGGTAAGAATGCAGCATCAAGGTCACTCAAGGTAATTAAATAGTTATGAGCCGTTACGGCACAGATCTGTATTTATTATTCAACGATTTCCAAAAAGGATTTCAATGTCTGACGGCATAATATTATGTTTTTCTAGGCCAGATATTACTGGTGAAACATCATTTCATCTTCATTTTTCAACAATTTTCAAAAAGAAGAAGGTTCAATGTTTGACTGCATACGTTTTTCTAGGACAGATATTACTGATGAGTGATGAAACATCGTTTCATCTTTACCAAAACTAGCTAAAAGCCGAGCTTTGTGAGGGCTCGCGTCATCACACCTTGACTGACTGATGATAACACATCTACATATTATAAATAAAAAAGCACAAATCAATAGGCTTGATAGTTTTTCCGTAAAGTGTACCACAAATTCAGGTTGTGGGTTTATTTACCGAGACCAAAATTATATTCTAATAAATTAAAGTTATATTTATTTGTGACTATACACTGTACAGGGACAAGGAGCGTCGCGAACGCGAGCGGTCCGAGCTGCGGATCCTGGTGGGCACGAACCTGGTGCGGCTGTCGCAGCTGGAGGCAGTGGGCGTGGCAGACTACGGCCGGCTGGTGCTGCCCGGCATCCTGGAGCAGGTGGTCAGCTGCCGGGACGCCATCGCGCAGGAGTACCTCATGGAGTGCATCATACAGGTACTTGGATGACCACTTTCCGAGCAAAATTTGGTCGGTCGCCCAAAGCAGTTAGTGTCTAAACACACTAGGCTGAATTACGCCGGTGTAATTTACGTGGCCGAAATTACGTTCAGTCGCTTACGTCTGATGCGACACACTATAAATTACGCGAAGAGCCGCGCGTAAGTATTTAAAATTGTCAGATGTAATGTGTGCGTTAACGCTTTGGAGATAAGGATGGATTTGCTATGTTCGGTTTTGATAATTCCGTCGCGTATAGTATAGTCGCGTGTTGCTATACTAATCTATACAAAACATTACCGCCGAATCGCTGCCAAACTTTACGCTCGACTCGGCTCGACGGAAATTCGGCTCACGACGGAATTTCGGCATAGTGTGTCGTCTGTCACGTTCCGCCCATATTTTGTATGGATTTGAAACGCGGCGGAATTTACGTCGGCGTTATTCAGCCTTAGTGTGTTTAGACCCTTAGACTTCCGTCAGTCCGGTCGGGAGCGGCGAGGCGGCGGCGCGTTCCAATGTATAGATTAATATGTATAAGCCATTGTAGTACCCCGCGCGACGCTCGCGCGCGTAGTGTTTTTTAGGATAACTTTCGGAAGCTATTTCTCAACATTTTAGTACTAAATGATTATAAAAGAAAAAATACGTGTATTTTTATTTGAACGGATCCATATATCAAAATTTGGCAGGACGGTTTAATTGCACCTTGCATAATCAATTAATAAGGGGCTTTGTTTTGTAGGTGTTCCCCGACGAGTTCCACCTGGCGAACCTGCAGCCGTTCCTCAAGTCGTGCGCGGAGCTGCAGCCCGGAGTCAACATCAAAAACATCATTATATCGCTCATCGAGCGACTGGCCGCTTACAGTCAGGTAGGAAATTCAATTGTGTGTCTAGATATAAAATCAATTGCATGTTTAGCTATAAAATTAAATTATAATATGTCTCTTGTCTAGTCTAGCTATGAAAATAAATTGTAGGTTTAGCTATGACATTCAATTGTATATCTAGCTATGAAAGGACAGTGGCAGAACTCAAAGAATTTAGTATGTACCCGACTACGTCAAAGCCAAAAAGAAGCGTAATGATTTCGACAATCTCTGTATGTTTTAGCCTTATGCTACTTGTATTTGCTTGAAAAAATTGAATAGATTTAAGTGAAAAGCACAGATAAGACCAGAAGTTTGCCATAAAAATATCTCACACTTACACCCCACGCATTCTATTTGTTTTTATTTCAGAGAAACGAAGGCAACATAAACCTGAACGTGGTGATGGAGGACGGCAAGGAGCAGGAGGTGCAGCTGTTCGAGGTGTTCTCCGACCAGGTCGCCGCCATCACACAGGTGTGTAAGGAGTTGATTCACAGGCAGACCTACGTCATTTGGTCAGATGGGTATTGACTTAACGCGACCAAATAACTTAGTTCCGCCATCTGCTAACTAACTTCTCTCATAGTACTAGCCAACTGCGATTTGGATACGCCCGTCGAGGGTTCCGTCAAAAACACCTAGCACGTTTTTGTTTAGTGTTTGTGGCTTAGTTCCTATGTAGACATCATGTAGACGTTAAGAAAATATTTTGTATGAAATCCCATTCGGAATAAAATTATTTCATTTCATTTCGTCGGTTTATCTCTCGCCCAGTCGTGCCAGTTGTAAATGTCGCAATGGCATATAATAGTAAAAGTAATAAGAGACTGCTTAACCGATTCGTTGAAACCTTCATTTTCACGAATTTTTACCACAGGCCAAGCAGTTTGTTCGATGACGCGCCGTAAGCGTCAGCGGCCTCACTCACACAAACTGTTTAAATGACGCGCAGGGCGCGGCAGTGGCCACGAATCGGATAATGCCTCAGCCTCTAAATCAGCGAGGCGGGAGCGGTGGCGGTGGCGCGGGAAGCCGTCTAGCACGCCGCGCGCTGCTCGCCGCGTCGAGTACCCCGAATAATAAATAATAATAATTATACCATATCTCTATCTATAGTGGTGCGCCCCTCCAAATTACTGTTTCAATGTGTATAGTCACATCCTTATGAAAGAGTTTGTATGTAGTAAGTATTCAACCAATCAATCAGTATTCGTAATATTTCATTTATTACCAAGATTTGTTGGTCAACTAATCATAACTAGCCGACCTCGCAAGACAACGCACTTCAAACGTTTTGAATTTTGGAGGGGCGCGCCATGTTATCGTAGTTTATCTCTACACCGCGGCGGCGCCACCGCCCCGCTCCTCGCTGATTCCGGTACTAACTGTGCCTGACTGTGCACGCATTTGGGAACAATAATTCCTGCGTAGAAATGTGTAAACTAACCTTGAATTAAATTGTAGAGTCGTACAGACATGCCGTCAGAAGATATTATGCTGACGTTGCAGTTGGCACTTCTGAAGCTAACCTTGAATTAAATTGTAAAGTCGTACACAAAGGCCGTCAGAAGATATGCTGGCAATGCAGTTGGCATTACTGAAGTTAACCTTGAATTAAATTGTAGAGTCGCACGGACATGCCGTCGGAAGACATGCTGGCGCTACAGTTGGCACTACTGAAACTGGCGCAGCGCTGCCACCCTGACAAGCTGAGCTACGTGGACCGCGTGCTCGCGCATACCGACAGGATCTGCGCCGATATTATACAGAGCAGGTAATGATGGCCGTTGTGTTTAATGTGTTTAAATGTGTTTAATTTTATGCTAGCCAGTTTGGGTTTAAGTTAACTGTAGGTTACATTTTATATTATTTCTCTCGTTCCGTTAAGAAAAGGCATGGTATTTTAATACACGATTTAGGCTGCGTTCGACTGAAGCGGAGCGGAGCTTAGCGGTGCCCGAATTGACCAATGTCCTATTCCAGCGGAATTACAGCGAAGATTTCGAGCATGGTGATTTGTCAATTCGGCACCGCTAAGCTCCGCTCCGTTTCAGTGGAAACGCAGCCTTATAGCGTATTTCCACTGACGCGGAGCAGAGCGGAGCCGCATTGACCATTGCCGAATTGACCACAATCACCACGCTCGAAATCTTCGCTCCGCTTCGCTGTCATTCCTCTGGAATAGCACGATTGGTCAATTCGGGCACCGCTAAGCTCTGCTCCGCGTCAGTGGAAGCGTTCTAACTTGCTAGAGGCCGAGTGTAAAAAAATATACTTAGCAAGATAAAATCTAGTTAACTATTCTAAATATGAATTTCAGCGGTAAAACCAGCTTGGAACACAACACGCCCGTCTTCAAAGAGCTGATGAAGATCCTCAAGCTGCCTGCTGACCACTACAAGAACATACTCACGCTAATCAAGCTGCAGAACTACGCGCCGCTCATCACCAGGCTGAACGAACCGGGTAGACTCATGATCGCGGTGCACCTGGTTAATGATGTGCTGGAGAGTGATACTACAATATCTACGCCGGAAGATGTGAGTAGCTGTTGTTTTTGTACTTGTCTTGTGGCTGACCACTACAAGAACATACTCACGCTAATCAAGCTGCAGAACTACGCGCCGCTCATCACCAGGCTGAACGAACCGAGTAGACTCATGATAGCGGTGTACCTGGTAAATGATGTGCTAGAGAGTGTTACTACTATATCTACGCCGGAAAATGTGAGTAGCTGTTGTACAGTCTTGTGACTGGTTGTCTAATATGGCTACAACACAGGTTCGTGATTTGCTGTTGTTTCTATACAGTTCTACATTTAACAATTAATTTGCATTTCAAGGGCAAGGCATAAATCACAAACAATTGTGTTGAAGATTTTTTTTAAATATTATTTTGTGAGGTATTAGAAAGTCTGACAGTTAACGAATAAGTGCTCATAAAACTCACTAAAGTTTGTAAGTTTCCTAAGCCTGTCACGTCTCATCCGACCAGGACCAATTAGGAGAAATCGATAATTAAAATTGATCGTGGATCCATATCATGGTATCTGCACTCTTTCTTTCTATGTTTAGGTGGAAGCAGTGCTAACGATGCTTGATGTGCTAGTGAAAGACCAACCCGACCAACCCGCCATGGAAACCGACGACGAAGACTTTATGGAGGAGCAAGGATTGTTGGCAAGGTAAAATAAATGTTACAGAACATCAACATAAAAGTTAAAAAAATGCATTATTAAAACTAAATTAAACTTTAAGGGATTTGTAAGGTATAAAATTCGTGTGGTGACCCATGACCTATTATTAAGATACGCTTACACGGGCAATAATTTCGGCAATAATTGCTGGGCGACACGAATGGAGCGATCTGGAGCAATTAGTGGAGCAATATAGAGCAATTTACTTCATATCGCTCAATGTCATATCGCTCAAATATTCGATGACCACATCACTCAATATTGTATTGCGCAATATTGCTGCTTGTTGCCGCGAATTGCTTGATGTAGTCGTGACGTCAAAGTTGACGAGAATTGACTGGAGTTGAGCAATTTTAGTTGCCCGTATAAGCGTACCTTTATTGACCAATTTTCATGAAATTTTGAACAGATGTGATGCTGCAATGCAAGTAGTTGCTCGTATAAGCGCAGCTCGTATTAGTGTGTTTCTCTCGGGCACATCTACAATTTTTACAGATACGCCATAGAGGCGCGGTAAAAATATTTTCGAGTACGATTGAAAGATACAAGTAGCGATGAGTGTATACGTATAGTGTATATGTAATACGGCCTTTAGTTTCGACTGCATTATTGTAGCAATGAATAATGAATAATTATACAATAACCTAACACTAAATTCCAGACTGATTCACCACTTCCGCTCCGATTCAGCGGACCAACAGTACCTGATGCTGAGCGCGGCACGCAAGGCGCTACAGGGGGGCGGGGCCAGACGCATACGCCACACCTTCCCGCCCATTGTGTTCCACGCATACCGCCTCGCTTTCCACTACAAGGATTTGAAAGACCAGGTGCTTATTTAAGTTTTTGACGTGATAACGTCTTATAATTCGTTATGGGGTGCGCGCCCGAAAAACATGACAGTTCATGCGGCGCTACCTCGCTCTGAGGCGTTCCATTTAAGGCTTGAAGTGCAAGCGAGAGCGCGGAACGAGCGACAAGGAAGCACAATCGGCCTTTGCGTTCGGCAGACTTCGGCAGCGTTCGACATCCGTCTGTCTCCTATTCTGTAACTATTTCATTGCAATTTTGTATAGATGTTTTTTGTTCGTCTATTAAATCCATTTGAATTTTTCGAAGAGCGGCCATAACCTCCTTCCATCTTCGGAGTTGAATCAATATTCTAGTAATCTTGTGAAAAACTTCTCGCTATTCAGAAAATTTTTGTACGGCCCCTGGTGAAGATCGATCCTACGACTTCGGTAATTGGAGTCATTAGTATCGTCCAACTGCACCACTGGAGCGATGATGTAAATATCGCAATTGTCTTTTACTTGCAGCTCCGCTCCGGGTTGCTTGTTTACTATAGTGAGTTGAACTAGCAGTCGAAAGTCCAATGTTTAGACACCCGCAATTTTTTAATATTATATTTTATTGTTTTAGCAAAACACTTTTTAGCATTATTTTAACCACTTATTCCAGTTTTATTGTCCACTTTCTTATTTTTCACTCTTATAATTGATGAAATAGTGTGATAATAGGATCTTTTGATGTGTAAATATTTTTAGATAATCATTTGAAAGAAATACATCGAAATAACTTTAGGTTACAGTCGAAAAAGTTTGTTTCTATTTATAGAGATTCGGAAGCGAGGGTTAAGGATAGTTGAACGTGACAACGTCATACGTTGTCACGTTCGACTATCGTCAGTTAACCGACTTTACAGACAACCGATTTTGTTAATTAATCTATTGGCATATGATGACGAATTGTGTACAATTTACTGTATTTACAATTGACCGTTATTCACGAATGTGTGCACGTAAGTTGTGTTAACGAATAAGATAGATCATGCTTGATAATTTTTTTTACAATATCTGTTTTTCTAGGATGAAATGTGGGAAAAGAAATGTCAGAAAATATTCCAATTCTGTCATCAAACGATCAGCTTATTGGTCAAAGCAGAACTGGCGGAGCTACCACTCAGGTTAGTGAAATATTGAACAATACAAGAAGCTCAAAACACATTTGATATTTTTATGTTTGAGAGATAAACATTTTTGTATCATAAGAGATTTGGATGAACGTAATACATACATCGACGACGAATTACGGCTAAGCTTCACTTTTGGAATCCCCAGCCTTGGGTCATTTACATTGTACATACGTCACAGCACAAGTCAGATGAATACTACTAAACATAAGTTAACATAAGTTATCTTATAGAAAATGATGTAGGGATACAAGATGTCGACGTTTTCGTTCAAGAGATCTTAAAGAAGATGACGTTTTAAAAACTCCTTAAGGCTGCGTTTCCACCAGAGATGTGTTGCGAGGAATGTGTTTTTGAGATACAATAGAATCGCTTCATTGACGTGACCTTGCCATGACATCGCTCAGCGCGGCGATGCTATTGGATCTTAAAAACACATTCCTCGCAACACATCTCTGGTGGAAACGCAGCTTTACAGGGCCAATAAATATATTTCAGACTATACCTCCAAGGCGCTTTAGCCATCGGCGAGATCGGATTCGCGAACCACGAGACTATCGCGTACGAGTACCTGTCGCAGGCGTTCTCGCTATACGAGGACGAGATCTCCGACAGCAAGGCGCAGCTCGCCGCCATCACGCTCATCATTGCCACATTCGAGCAGATTGACTGCTTCGGTGAGATTTTATACACTAAGGGTCAATTCAGACCGCAAGGTGACGCGTAGATGTATTTCCAAATTTATATGGATTTGACCATTGAGATAATATACACTATCCTTAATCTGTGGATTTGACAGATTCGCAAGACGTCTCGCGCAATTGAAATCTGTCAAATCTATACTTTATGCCGCGCCGGGCCTCGCCTCGCCTTGTCGCGTTGCGGTCTAAATCAACCCTTACTAAAAATGTAGAATAGCTATTTAGATGAAAGAAACGTTTAATAGTAAACTACAATTGAAAAATTTCCACTTTAAACGTATTACGTAATATGTATTAACATTTTTTCTATGAAGGATCAGGTGGCCTACTACGAAACCGCTTTGAGACTCAAACAATCGAATGAGAATGCTGCGTCCCGCTCTAATTACGTCGTTTCACGTTTGTTAGAGTAGGATGCGGCATTCTCGTACGATTGTTTGAATCTCAAAACGGTTTCGTGGTACGGTCCCTGATTTGTAAATAAGATAATCGATTTAACTCAATATCACCTAGGAGTTTTTGCGCGTAGAAACAATATTTTCATCAAAAAGACAAGAACACTGTAATTAAATCTTACTGCCGCACTGACGAATATTAATTACTTAATTGTAATTAAATGAAGATTTTGACATAAACTCCATAATATGTCTGTCAAACTCTATTAAATTTAAGTTTAATCATCATTAAATGTCTTTGAGTGCGGCAGTTAGACGAATATTTATTATCAACAATCAAACAATAGGTGCTGAAAATGCGGAGCCAATGCGCACACAATGCGCGCTGGCCGCTAGCAAGCTACTGAAAAAACCGGACCAGAGCCGCGCGGTAGCGTTGTGCGCGCATCTCTTCTGGAAGGGGCCCAAAGATGGCAAACAGGTATGTTTTTGAAGTGAAAACTTCTTTAGCGGCGTTGAGCACTTTTGTGGGATGGGTAAAAACTGTGAAACTCGCGTCAGATTCTCGTGCTGATCGAAAAACCGTAAGACGGTTGGAGAGTAGTGTTTTAACATCGAAATTGATTAATCGAACAATATTTTTTTAGTCGATTGCAAGGGTTTCGATTAATTAAAAAAAATCGATTTTTTTAAAATCGATTTTCATAAAAAATGGGTTAAAATTTTTATCAATTGTAAGGGTTTTGATTAATTAAAGAAATCGATTTTTTAATAATCGATTTTCATAAAAAATGGGTTAAAAATGCACAACGTTAATAATCAAGTTTTCACTTCTGCCGGCACTCCCGGAGTGCATCCCGTCTTTTTTTTTAAATTGAGTATTACAAATTAAGCAAAACAAGTTTAGACTTGAGCTTAGAAAGCTTAGTTTAAGTAAACCTAAGTAAAGCTAAGCTAAGCAAATCTTACTAAGTCTTAGCTGAGTTTGAACGTAGACAGATTTTTGCTACGCTCCGCCTGTTGCTGCGGCTAGACTGAAATCAATGGAAAATAATATGTAAGTTTAGACTGTCTAGTAGACACGCTTTTCTTCAATTCCTAATTCCTCGAGATATAATACAATCTGACAGACATCGTGACAGTATACAATGTAATCTTCTTTCAGTGGCCATTGAACGAGGCAAACCGCGCACTCGACTGCCTGCGCAAGGCGGCGCGCGTGGCGCAACAGTGCATGGACGGTGGCGTGCAGGCACAACTACTGGCCGAGCTGCTGGGCCGACACGCGCTGCTCCGAGAGCGCGGTAATCCCGCTCTCACAGCGCCGCTCATTGATGCCGTAAGTACACAGCCTTTATGTATATAGAGGTTTAGGTAGGTACTTGTTCGTACCGCACGCTCCCAGTGCGTCCCGTTCGCTCTCAGTGCGTGCCTTACGCTCTCAGTGCGTCCCGTACGCTCTCAGTGCGTCACGTTCGCTCTCAGTGCGTGCCGTACTCTCTTAGTATGTACCGTACTCTCTTAGTGTGTGTCGTACTTTCTCAGTGCGCACCGTACGCACTCAGTGCGCACCGTACTCTCTTAGTGCGTGTCGTACTCCATAAGTGCGTGCCGTACTCCCTTAGTGCGTACCTTACTCTCTCAGTGCGTACCCTACGCCCTCAGTGCGCGCCGTACGCTTTCAGTGCGCGCCGTACTCTCTCGGTGCGTCACGAACGCTCTCAGTGCGTCCCGCACTCTCTCGGTGCGTCCCGTACTCTCTCGGTGCGTCACGAACGCTCTCAGTGCGTCCCGCACTCTCTCGGTGCGTCCCGTACTCTCTCGGTGCGTCACGTACGCTCTCAGTGCGTCCCGCACTCTCTCGGTGCGTCACGTACGCTCTCAGTGCGTCACGTACGCTCTCAGTGCGTCCCGTACGCTCTCAGTGCGTCCCGTACGCTTTCAGTGCATACGTGGACTTATCTGACATGGACGCAGAATTTCATTCATGCTACTTTTTTTAACTTAATTTGTACTTCACCATCAACATTCAACGTATTTCAATATTATATATTATCTATCAACATTTTTTTTCTCAGATAATCCAAAAGATTCGCGAAGAACTCGGCAACTTGGATCAATCGGAGGAAGTAGAACAGATCACGAAGCATTTCCACAACACGCTGCAGCATTTGAAGAACCGGATGGAGTGTCCAGACCCTGACGGTCTCGGCTACGAGGGTTTAGTTCTGTCGTAATAGCTCCCAAGTAACCGGCGGTTATCTCAAATGACTAGCAAATTAGTAATTTTTAGAGCCGAAAATTAATAATTTGCCTAAAGAAGTGCAAAAATGCACATAATCAACATCCATCAATATGTATAAGTATATTCTTAGATAGGCAGCGTAAATGGGAAGCCAATAAAATGTTTTTAGTGTTAATACTAAGAGGTGATTTTAAGTTGTAACTTGTAACACCCAGAAAGTAAAAAATACAGATAGAAAATATGATATGCAACTTGCAATATGAAGGATTCTTTCTTTCACGTCGGTTGTCGCCAAGCAAGATAGTATTTATGTCGCGCATTTTTTGTTTTAACAAATAAAAGACAAGGAGCATTATTCTAAAAATATATATATGCGATTGCGCAAATGGTAGTTCAAATATAATATTCCAAATTACGCATAATTTTAATCATTTAGGTACAGATTGAGATTCTCAGAACATTTACGAATTTTTATATCTTATTTTATAAAAAGGTAATGTATTTAGCTTTAATATATTGTTAATATAATTAATTATGAAATATATTAAGTTTATCTATACTGACTTTGTTTTTCTTTACAACCTTTTAAGTTTTATTTTCTTTGCCTTAACTTTTATTGGTGTCTAGAACTTTAGATTATGCTGGGTAAATAATAATTACACATTTATATAAACTATAAATATAATAATTCTTATAAAATATATAGACAAAAGTGGTTCTTAGATTATAATATTTTGTTTCCCTGAACATTATTTCTATTGTTCATCATGATTTTCTCTTGTCGTTTCTTCTCTTCTTTGAATGCCTCTTTATTTGCTTTCTTTTCTATCCTTCTTTCTTTCCTGTACTCTTTCAAAAGGCGTTTCCTTTCTTTCTTCTCTTCGGGTGTTTCGTCTTTAGGCCTGAAAGTAAAAATTTATTATCATAAATAATGTGTGGTAAAGGACTGTTGAACTGAGTCCTGGGAAAGGACATGCGACTTGCAATTTTTCATCCAGAAAAATTAACGGTTCCTGTCCGAATTAATCGGCGTAACAAAGTTGCGGGCGACATTTAGTGATCTATACATATTATAAAACACAGTCGCTTTTTTTCCTCTCATGTCCCTTTGTTCCCTTTAATCTTTAAAACTACGCAAACGGATTTTGATGCATCTTTCAGTGTTAGATAGCCCATTTATCGAGGAAGGCTATAAGGCTATATTTTATCACGCTAAGACTAATAAGAGCGAAGAAATAGAGGAAAATGTGGAAAAAACGGGGAAAATAATTATTTGAAAGGGCTAACTTTAACGCGCTAATCTCAGAAACTACTGGCCCGACTTGAAAAATTCTTTCTGTGTTAGATGGCCCATTTATTGAAAGGCTATTGTTACGGACACACAGAGCCATCTAGCGGCAAACCAGGGGAACACAGATAACCTAAATCCCCTAGTCGATACTAGATGGCGTTAGCAGTACCTTTTCTAGAAACATCCCACATTTGTTTACTTGTTTACGCATATCAGGGTTATTCTGGGAAGTTCCGGAACATTCTGAAATTCGATCCGGCCCGTATAAATAGTCGCAGACAGTCGGGCCGGCAATTCAGTTTTATCTGAGCGTTCTTCGAGGCAACTTCGGAGCGAAAACAAGTGATCAATAGTGAGTGATTGTGATTGTGATAGTGACTCGGCTACGACCTAGGACAGTGATAGTGCTCAGTGATTTGGATCTAGTGCTTAGTGTTTGGACTCAGTGATTATTGTGAGCTAGTGTTTGTGAATAAAGTCTTCAAGAGAGTCATCAGGTCTTTTTCTCCGAATCTACGAACCCTAGCACGTAACACTTATGGATCTGCCGTATGTCATGGCGAACAGCCTCGACCTCCAAAGCATGCGCCAATGCTTCCTTTAGCGAGGCATGGTGACCAAGTCTTACTGCAGCTCTGACCTCCAGGTCTTTGATTCCGTTGACAAATCCTTGAACAATATTTGTGTCGACCATCTTGGTGTCAGCTCCTGGGTATGCCTTCCTGACGAGTTTTTCAATTTCCAACGCCCATTGTTGAAGCCCTTCTTCTGAGCGTTGGACTCTATCACGCAGTTGGGCACGGAACACGTGCTCCAGGTGTCGCTCCCCGTATCTGGATTCCAGTGCCTCCATCAGGTCTTGGAACCCATTTCCCGTATGTGGCAGTGCCTCCAGGACCGACAAAGCTTGCCCTCTAAGTGCCACAATGAGAGCGGTCAGGTATTGCTCTTCCGTCCATCCGTTTACGGTAGCAACAGTCTGAAATTGCCGACGATAAGCGTTCCAAGAAGTAGTGCCATCGTACGGCGGCACCTTTACTCTTGGCCCTTGCATCACTCCAGTGGCTCCACTAGACACTGTAACTCCCGTAGTTTCAAGGCGCACTACTCTCTTCTGCAGTTCAGTGAATCCGGTTTTCAAATTTTCCACAACCGATTCTAACCCGGTAACTCGTTCTTTCATTACATCGACATCTTTCCGAAGCTTAGTCACCGTGTCACTGACATCCTTTATAGCCAGAAGCGCTTTCTCTTGAAGGTCCTTTTGTTGCTCTTGTGACTCTCGAATCGCTCTGATTTCAGCCTTCTGAAATTCCTGCAAAGCGCCGAGCTTGCGGTCTTGTGACTCTTGCAAAGCGCCGAGCTTGCGGTCTTGTGACTCCTGCAAAGCCTGAATTAACTCAATTATGCTTTCCAATTGAGCCATTTGAGGGGCCGTAGAAACTACGGGCGTGACAGGATGGATGGAGCTAGTCGACGGGGCCTGAGCAGGTGGGGCCCAGTGGGCGGGGCCAGTGGGCGTGGCCTGAGTGGGCGTGGCCGGGTGGGCGGAGCCAGTGGGCGTGGCCACGCCCAAAGTGGGCGGGGCCTGAGGGGCGTGGTCAGTGGGCGGGGCCTGGTGGGCGGGGCCAGTGGGTGGGGCTTGGTCCCCAGTGGGTGTGGCCTCCGCAGCACGTTGTGCCCTTGTCCTGACACTTCCCTTGAAGTCCTCACTCGAAGTCAATGGCATCTCCAAATCTCACTTCCGACACCAGTTGGTGTCAGAAGTGCGGTAGAGAGTTCTATTTCCAGATAATTGTCCCAAGGGCGAGAGTACCAGATGTTCTCTGCGAGATACATGAGGGTGTATCAGGGAGTCATCTAGGTGTCAAGAGGATGCTAAGGAAAGTGCGAGAACGATTCTTCTGGTTGCATTGGCGAGATGATGTGCAGAATTGGTGCCACGAATGTACTTCTTGCGCTGACGTGAAGGGGCCGCAGACCAGGACAGCGTGGCGCGGCAGTAACAATGATGCTCGGGACGAGCATCTCTAAGAGGGGAGTGGTGTTACGGACACACAGAGCCATCTAGCGGCAAACCAGGGGAACACAGATAACCTAAATCCCCTAGTCGATACTAGATGGCGTTAGCAGTACCTTTTCTAGAAACATCCCACATTTGTTTACTTGTTTACGCATATCAGGGTTATTCTGGGAAGTTCCGGAACATTCTGAAATTCGATCCGGCCCGTATAAATAGTCGCAGACAGTCGGGCCGGCAATTCAGTTTTATCTGAGCGTTCTTCGAGGCAACTTCGGAGCGAAAACAAGTGATCAATAGTGAGTGATTGTGATTGTGATAGTGACTCGGCTACGACCTAGGACAGTGATAGTGCTCAGTGATTTGGATCTAGTGCTTAGTGTTTGGACTCAGTGATTAGTGTGAGCTAGTGTTTGTGAATAAAGTCTTCAAGAGAGTCATCAGGTCTTTTTCTCCGAATCTACGAACCCTAGCACGTAACACTATTATAGGTTATATTTTATCACGCTAAGAGATAAGACTAATAAGAGAACGTGGAAAAAACGGGGGAAATTATTTGAAAGGGTTTATCTCGCTAACTACTGGAACAATTTTTATGTTATTTGGCACAGATAAATAGACCACGTGAAGGATCATAGGCTATCGATTTTAATCATTTTTTCAGTGGCTATATATTTTATACCCGTGCGACGCCGGGGCGGGTCGCTAGTTAATGATAATTATGAATTACTAATTAGTAATTACCTTAAAGACAACACGCTCAGCGTGGACAGGACAGTCTCCGCGTTAGTTCTCTCATCATCAGAGTCGTCGCTGCCCGCGTCCTGCAGCGCGTTGAACTTGGCCAGGGATTTCATCGTCAACTTGTTGTCTTTGCCCAGCGTGTCCTCCGGTAGTCCCGTCTTGGTGTTGATTTTGATTTTACGCGGTTTCTGTGGGAAAAGGTTAGAAATATAAGTAATAGTAATGTTGGTGAAATATATTTTATCTTTTACGTCAGTTATGGGATGGGGAACCTACAAATTTTCGGAACGGGTTATGTCAAGCCTAGACGATTCTTGACGCATAATAATACTAATAATCCCCACACCGGTTTCGGTGACGGAGGCCGGTTTCATTGAAACCAGGCCAGGTACGCAGGAGTAATTTTGTAGTGCCCAGGTGTGTGTGCAGTACATCTAACCCAGTGGGACGGAAGACCGACACGACTGGCGAGAGATCAGGCGCAGGACCGACTTTACATGCCCATCCGACGCATGGATAATCTTACTTGTCAGACAATCAGGTGATCAGCCTGCATTGTCCTAACCAAACTTGGAAATAACATGTTTCCAACGCGGGAATCGAACCCACGACCTCCGAGTCAAAAGCGACGCTCTAGAGTCTAGAGTCTAGACTCTAGACCACTGGACCACGGAGGCGTTAGACCACGGAGTCTTGACGCATACCAACCTAATAATACATAAGCAAGCGTAAAGTACCTTAGGTTCCTCTATGATCTTTGGGTGATTGTAAAGGTTGGAGTATGTTGACAGGATGGTCTCGCAGTCCCATTTCTCCTTTGGCTCCACTTCCATTGTCACTAAATCGTCTTCAGATTCCTCCTCTATCTCTTGCAAGCGTTGAATTCTGTAAACAAAGAATAGTAGCGAATTTAATTCGCGTACATATTTTCCGCAAATGTGCGTGTACGCAAATATATACGTGTTTGTAACGGATTGCACAAAATTCATTTACCCATTTATTTCAGCGAAAAAGATATATAATATACAAGCTGTTTTGCTTCTGTTCTGTTCAACTTGTCAGACAAAGGCAGCAACATCTATACTTACTAATATTATACATGCAAGTCTGTCTATTTGTTACCTCTTCACGCCCAAACCGCTGAATCGATTTTGTTGAAATTTGGTACGAAGATATTTTGAGTCCCGGGAAAGGATATAATATGATACTTTTTATCCCGAAAAAATGTACGGTTCTCGCGCGATGAACGAGTTTTGGCGCAACGGCATTGCGAGCGTCATTTAGAAGGATTTAGCGTAAAATCGTATGGTAAGAGAGTAACCCATTGGGGCAGATTACACGCATCAATATTATCACGATTCCGTGATAATATAATGTAATAGGCCGAATCGCAGTATCGCAGTACTATTTGTGAA
This sequence comes from Polyommatus icarus, assembly GCA_937595015.1. Taxonomy (NCBI): domain Eukaryota; kingdom Metazoa; phylum Arthropoda; class Insecta; order Lepidoptera; family Lycaenidae; genus Polyommatus; species Polyommatus icarus. Next base: position 25,680,108 of record OW569321.1, read on the forward strand.
TTCCGTGATACTAGAATCGTGATAATTTGACCGTGTAATTTAGGCCATTGTTTACCTCGCGATCTCCTTCTCCTTGTCGAGTTTATATTTCTTCTGTGACTGTTCAAACTCCTCAGCCGCCTGCAGCAGCATGTTGTGTGACTCGGGCATGTATCCCTCTATCTCCTCCAGGTCTAGAGCACCTACTTCTGTATCGTCGTACTCAGCAAACATCTACGAAATATTATTAGTATGTAGGAATATGGAGAAAAAGGAAGATCTTCTGACCAAGCGAGATAGCATGCTTGGTCATGCTCAAGATCGCTGACTTCATTTCAGACGTTGTATGTATCTTGCCGTTCGAATTTCGATAGCATGAGATTGTTGCGCCAATTGTGGGTATCGCCACAAGTAGACTTTAAGGCCTTTGCTTTTGAATTTGCTGTTTTAGGGGATAACTAGATGGTTGCCTGATTAAGGTTATTGCAGTAATCTTACGAATAATAAAACCTACAGTAATCACTAAAACATGTATGGGTTATGGACGGCATGATCGTTATGCCATCGCTTCATTCGTGAATCGCTAGTCGTGTAAACTAGATTTACGGGTGAGGCTCTTAAACGTATTTAGAATATTATTAATAATTATTATTTATTAATTATTACATATATCTAAGATTAGACCATACACTTACCCTTTCAAATCTATTGTCAAGAAGAGAAAGACCTTCATTTCTCCTGATGACACTGGAAGACATGGAATACTGGGAGAAGCGGGATTTTGTGTCATCTTTGTCCCACGTCTGCATTCTACCTTGTCGAACCTGAAAAAATTATAGTTTCGAAAATCGTCCACAAACGGCGATGTTATCCGCAAACAAACAAGCAGCCAAGTGCGAGTCGGACTCGCGCACGAAGGTTTCCGTACCGTTAAAGAGCAAAAATAGGCCAAAAAATGTGACTATTGTATGGAAGCCCCCTTAAATTTTCATTTTATTTATATATTATTATTAATTAATTAATAAAGTACCCAAATAATTAAGGCCTTTGTGAGAATTACAAGTGCCTACCTGTTGCCATTATTGATAACTAGCAAAAAAAATCACGTTTTTTGTCATGGGAGCCCGCCCGCCTTAGATATTAATTTTATTTTGTGTTTAGTATTTGTTGTTATACAAGTATTTGTTGTGGCAACAGATATACATGTTACGCTCAAAGACCGAAATCGCTCAGTGAGCGAAAAAATAGCTCACAACGCGTTGTGATCACAGGTCGACGCCAAGTTCTGGCAATCACAAAAAGGCCATAACGCGAAATTCGTGTCGTGGCTTTCTTGATTTGTTCTTGATTGATTATTTATCCATAGGTATGGAAGATTATATTTGAATTACCGCGCGTACTATAATATATTTTTTCTTTTACAGTTTACTAAATCACTGCATAACGTGCTTGTCATTATTATTTACTAGCTGTCCCGGCAAACGTTGTTTTGCCATATAAAGTATATTTTCTACTTCATCAGTTGATACAAAATCTTGCCCTCTCTTTTGTCCCCTAAGAGGGGTGGGGGGAAAAATGTTATACGCCAAATGTTAAGTTGATTATTTTTAACAAAAAATTAAAACCGACTTCCAAGGTAAAAACAATATTAACATTAATATGAACTAAAAAGTATTAAATAATTTTTGCTATCTAATAGTGCCTTTTTCCGAATTCGGCTAAACCTCAACTATTTCTGTACTCAATCTTCATTATTTTGAAGTCGGTACCAGATAGCTGAATCTTCAGTCCTCTGACAGAATATTTGAAACTTTTGGAACTGGCACCGACTTCAAAATTATGAAGATTGAGTACAGAAATAGTTGAGGTTTAGCCGAATTCGGAAAAAGGCACTATTAGATAGCAAAAATTATTTAATACTTTTTAGTTCATATTAATGTTAATATTGTTTTTACCTAGGAAGTCGGTTTAATTTTTTGTTAAAAATAATAATAATTTCACTCTTTTTAGTTACACTGGTAGGTAAACCTTCGCGTATATTTTACGTATCTTATTACAATTTGTTAAGAGTCACAGTTCACACTCACAAAATAATATATTATCAGTGAAGTGAACATTATTGTGCTAAGTAATTTAACAATTTTAATACTTCAAACCCCAAGCGGTCACCGGCGATTGCGATAACAATAGAAAGGCTATTGTGTCTCGTTTTTCCACGATCGAAGGATCTATCAGATAAAAAACTGTATAAACTTGCATTGGATATAGCGTAGCTACTCATCTAATACCAAAAATTATTTATTTGGCAAAACAACGTTTGCCGTCCCAGCTAGTAATATAATATTATCATAATTATTGACAGCTGTTCTTGTAATCAAGAATTCAATTTCAAATCCATTCAAATCGATACTTAGTGCGCCATCTATCGATTAATAAGTATAACTAATTAAAAAGACACTTATTGACTTTGTTTTGTTTAAATGCTCTTTTTAAAATAACTTTATTTTAATTCTATATTTTGTCTATTAAAATTTTATAAAGTAGTTAGTAAAGTATTCGATCTGTATATAAAGTAGTAAAGTATATTCGATCTTCCGCCACTCGCCGCGCGGCGGCGCCGCGATACCGTCGCCTCCGCGGTGCTGACCGCCGTCTATATTTAAACAAAGTGTTGTTATACAGTATAAAATTATTATTATTATTAGTATATCCACACCTATGCCTTGTACTATTATCTATTCTGTGCCATGAGACATTGGTGACCTTAACACGACGTGGTAATGATGAAGACGATGATGATGATGATGATTATGATGATGAATATGAGTTGCATAGTAGCATATGCTTTCTGTTCTTAAAACAACGCCGAAACTCCCAAACGTGTATCTATAAGGAGTCAGGAGTTCTCTCAGCATCTTCGAAACCATGGTATACCTTGACCCAATATTTGACTTTTTGGTAGCATATTCTTAGTACACTTCACATAAAACCAAAATCACCATATGTTTCCATATAAATTTCGAGGAGTTCCCTCGATTACTCCTGGATCCCATCATCAGGTCACCACTTTGTGAACATGGTACCAAATTGGAGTAAAACCAAATACAACAAAGCAAAAATTTCGAAAATCGGTTCACAAACGGCGGAGTAATCGTTGAACATACAAAAAAAAAAAAAAATCCACAGCCGAACATATAACCTCCTCGTTTTTTGGAAGTCGGTTAAAAAACACAGTAAATAATATGAAGTAAGTCCATTAAAGAAAAATGTTTGATACAAAATCGGACCCCCCTCAGAGGGGTGGGGTTTTTTTGTATCAGATGTTGAGTTCGAAGAAGACAAATATATCTGCGAAAACCGTTTGCAAATCGGATCAGTAGTTTTCATGTTAAAGAAAAAAGTTTGATACAAAATCTGACCGACCTCTTTTGTACCCTTAGAGGGGTGGGGGGAAAAAATTTATACACCAGATGTTAAGTTGGAAGAAGACAAATATAAGGACCCTCAGCCATGTAAGGCCAATCTAACGGGAAAATGCTTGTTATTCGTTTATTAACTAAATAACTTAAGAAAACAAATTATCAAGTAATGCTCTGTTTCATAAGGTATCATATTATAAGTCTCTTTTTAACCTAGCTTCAATAGCAATTCAATAAACTTAAGTTTTGCTAAGCTCTTCCAAATGGCCTTGCAAGGAACACAGCTCCAAACAAGGCTAATGTTATACATCAGTCGTTCAACTTGAAAATGGAGTTACAATTATTTATTTATTTGCTTTTACTAAAACGACATTATAATTTCTTTCAATTAAGCAACACATTAAATGCTCAATATATTTATATCATCTAAAAAACTATAACAAACATTGCTTGAACATCATCTTATAACTAAGAATATATAAATGGAAATTCTTTAAAAATAGTAGCAAAGAGTATCACATTGACACCTTATAACTAATTGCCAATGTTTTTTATAATACAATCAAAAAATTTTTTAATCTAAAATGGCCTTCTTATGGGCCCATTCGTGCGTGTATAAGTTTAATAATCCTAATAAGTAAAGATGTTTTAAAAAACAACATTATTTTAATTGTTACGGTACGCATTTATAACTAAAAATAACTGTTTATATGTTAATGATGTTTAGATGTTCCTTGTAAAGTTTATGTTTCCTAGCAAGGCCAACTATCAAATCTTTGGTTGGGCCTTATAAGGAACCACCGGCCTTCCTAGGAACATTGCCAATATTTTAACGTAAATCGAGGCATAAGTAGATTTTCTTTTATTAGTACCATACATATATCCCTATACGATAATGTCCTGCAATAAAATTTGAGATAGATATAGGTAATGTAACTAAAAACTAAACTTTTTCAGGGTGCGGAAATTACAATTGTAGCCTCGACAACTAAAGTCTACAAACAGTGAGATCTCCCTGCCACAATAGCGGCGCGATCGACTCGCCGCCGCGTTTGTGGCCATAAGTTTGATGGATCTAAGTGTGTAGTAGAAGGAATATGTATTTACATGACGATAACTGCGACTTTTTTTGGCCTTCAAAGGAACATGGCCTTACATGGCTCAGGGTCCTTATCTGCGAAAACCGCATTCAAATCGAATCAGTGGTTTTCGTGTGATGCTGGAACAAACATACATACAGACAGACAGACAAAAATCTAACCACATTTTTGGCTTCTATAGCGATGTAGTGACACCCCCCACTTATTATTTTTTAAATACCTTTAATGTACAGAATTCTCATTTTTACAGTTTTATTATATTATGTATAGATAAAATATCCATAGTCTTATACTATCCGTGACCACAACGCGTTGTGAGCTATTTTTTCGCTCACTGAGCGATTTCGGTCTTTGAGCGTAACATACACAATATGTGAAAATTTTAGAAGTCTAGTGTTTCGGTTCTTGAGATACAGCCTGAAGACAGACAATAAAGTCTTAGTAAATACAGGGTCCCGTTTTTACCCTTTGGGTACGGAATCCAAAAAAAATATATATTATAAGTTCGAATTGAAATACCTCCTTCTTTTTGGAAGTTGGTTAAAAAAGCTACCTGTTGAAAATTATTTTTTTACAGAAGAACAAACAAAAAACCTAAATATTTCATACATCTCAAAATGGCATGGCATAGTTTTTTGTTGATATAATAATAATAATATCTATAGACGCTTCACACCACGTCAGTCTGGGCCAGTGCTAAGTACCTGAAGGACTTGTGTTACAGCTACCAGACAACGGAAATATAATATATTTAATATGTTTATCTATCTATACTTATTATAAAACAAAGTCGCTTTTTTTCCCTCATGTCCCTTTGTTCCCTTTAATCTTTAAAACTACGCAATGGATTTTGATGATTCTTTCAGTGTCAGATAGCCCATTTATCGAGGAAGGCTATATTTTATCACGCTAAGACTAATAGGAGCGAAGAAATAGGGGAAAATGTGGAAAAAACGGGGAAAATTATTTGAAAGGGCTAACTTGAATACGCTTATCTCAAGAACTACAGGTCCGATTTGAAAAATTATTTCAGTGTTAGATAGTCATTTATTGAGGAAGGCTATAGGCATAATTTTTTTAGTGGCTATATATTTTATACCCGTGCGACGCCGGGGCGGGTCGCTAGTACTATACATATATTAAAGATCTTTATTAAATTATACACATATTTAATACACACATCCAGACCCGGGACCATTGAAAAACTTTTTGTTCCGCGTCGGCGGGATTCGAACCCACGACTCCAGGCTTGAGCTGCCACACACTCAACCAATTGAACCAAAGAGGTCGATATAGTCAAAAGAAAATATTATAATTTACCTGTGAGTCACTATCATCATCAGAATCAAGGTCAGAAACAAAGGCTTTATCAGACATGTCACCATCATCATCCGACATATCATTATCATCATCATCTTCATACTCCTCATCGCCAGAACCTAAGAATAATTGAAATGTTAAAAATATCAACAAAGTAGATAATTTGTGAAATGTAAATAAATACCACATCCTTTATGTGATTTTGCATCTACCTATCTCTGTAGTCCGTATCACTGTAAAGTCTAATATCTAAGGTTTAGCAGGAAGAAACGATCCGTAAGTCCATGGTCTGTAAGTCTTCTTTTGTACTACAATAGGCATGAAGTTTCAATAAAAAAATAAATGTAGGTAATGTAGGTAAAATCAAAGGTCAAAAGCCAAATTTCTTTTTAATCCTGCAATAAAAAATAAAATTGACCTTTTATGTTAATTTTGTTATAGCTTGTTTCTTTTACATACACACTAAAATATTGGTTAAAGCGACATCAATAAGGTACCATTGTTTCATAAGTATGGTTTTATCTTGAGCATTATTATGGTGGTTAAAATATTAAATTAAAAGCTCACCCTCGCCCATAGCCAGTTCAATGAAATTGTCTTCTAGTTCATTTTCAGGATCATCAAAGTCAAAGTCGTCATCCAGAGCAGCAACCACCTCAGGATCCAAATCCAAGCAAAGTCCTGAAAACCAAATATAAAATTAAAAGTCACTGTAGCATAAAAAATAATTTGCATTTGCCAAATAAGTTACTATGCAGAATAATATGTTTGTTACAAACATATTATGTCTGTTCAAGGAAAACTATCAAATGGTATAAATAAAAAGGTTGTGAATTGTTAAGCCATGAATGAAGAATGAAATACCATAGTTTTTTAACTAGCTATCCCTGAAAAAATGGTTGGCATATTGAAAATCATTCAAGTTGACTTCCTTTATTAGCTATCATATATTTTTTGTTGCCTCATTAGATTTAATGGTCCAGACTTGTATAGGGTGTAGGTTATCTCCTATCACAGTGTTTACAATTTTTTTTAGCCACAGACCCCTAGTAAATTAAGCACAGTTTTCACAGACCCCTATAGTAAAAAAACAGAGATGACATAGCAGACCCCCAGGGGTCTGCTCTGCTTACCTTGTGATGCGGCCTTATTCAGCATACCAACATCCTCCTCCACCTCAGAGGCGAATACTGAACTAGGAAGATTTAATTTCATAGTTGAATCTTTCTCAGTTTCTGCATTCTCTTTTATTGGCTTCACTTTCCTTTTGTGGGTGGCTTTCTGTTAATAATAGACAAACATATTTTTCACAAAGAAAATATTTGGTTGTTATTGATTAATTATTTTGAAAATACATATTGACTGTGGAATGAAAAAGTTCGCAAGTGCCATATTGCTATTTTTACAACAGAGCCGCGCTGATTCCGAATAAAACTCATTTTGACCTCTAGCATCGCTTGGTAACTTTTTATTCTACCGTTGATATGTAAAATAACAAAAAGAAAATTTTTTTACTGGAATATTGGATATTTGTTGTAAAGTCAAGATATAAGCTAATATGTGGTAACTCACAGGTTGCATAACCATGGTGACTTCCCTGGTGTCTTTGAGATGCTGTAAGTAGTTGTAATCATCATCAAAGTAGATTCCATATTTGATCTGTTGTTCCTTGCGCTGCTCTGGTGTTAGTTCCTGGAAACATAGTTATTTAGAAATTATATATCCTTAAATACAGAGGCAGAAAAAAAGTTTGTTTTAGTCCATTGAGTTAATATGTACTAACTCAATGTTTTTGTCCATTCACAAGCAATTTTAAACATTATATTAGGAACACAAGGGATAACATTTTCAACTCGCATTTGATACACATATTACTTAATAGATCGGTCACCTTAGCGTTCATTGAGAGAGGCCTATGTCCAGCAGTGGACGAATATAGGCTGGATATGATGATGATTACTTAATTGATACTGAAGGAGAATAATTAATAAAGGATCTTCTTGCTAATTACTTCAGAATTCACCATGGAAAAAAAGACGTAAAACGTACAAGCCTTGCTCAATATGGAATAATTGTAAAACTAACCGGTCCTTTATCCTTCGGCGCTGGTACATTGGCATTAACTGGAACCAAAACACGTTGTGGTGCACTCTCATCAGCTACCAAAGGATCTTTTTGCGACCGGTGAACTAGATTAAAAGTTACTGCTTTCTTGCGATCTATGAACTTTTTCACCTTCGGCTAAAAATAAAAAATAACAAATGATTCCAGTATCTATAAATTTTTAGTACAATTGCTTTTTATCATTACGTACCATTTTTAAGCAATATAAGTATAAATTTTAGAAGAAAAACATGTGTTGTTTTGAAAAGACAGAGGTTGACACAAGACGTTTGGTTGACGTATAACCAGGGCTGCCAACCTTAGATTTTTTTCTCGTACACGAGCTGCTCAAAATCTCGTATTTTGGTTTTCTAACCTCGTACATTCAATAAAAGGTTGTAAAACCGAAATTATTTGTATTTAAGCTATTTTACACAATGAAATATACTGATTACTGTTTCTAGTTATCTACTAAGCAAAACATCATATTTTTTAGGTATTGAAAAAATATATTTAATCACAAATCTATCCATTTCACTTTGCCTAAGGCTGTTTCAAATTCAAATATGATGTCAGGAAACGGAGCGTTTCATTACGCGTGGAGGAATAAGGATACATTAAGTCTAAACTTAAATGCACACAATTTTTATTGGTGTGTTCCTAATTTACAAGTTTGGATGGATGGCATTACCTATTATAAACATATTATTATGGTATCCTTCCTACCATAATAATATGTTACTATGGTATCCTTTTTATGTCAAAATCTCGTACAAAATTGTACGAGGCAGACAGCGTCCTCGTACCTCGTACGGAAGACCACAAATCTCGTATTTGTACGAGGAACCTCGTACGGTTGGCAACCCTGCGTATAACGTACGTCAAAAACATGCCATAGACAATCCAAAAAAAAACTTTTGTCAATGTCAAACAAATAATAATTTGTATTCTGTGATGTCAAATTTGACATTTTACCCGAGAGGAAGAAGAAAATAATTTGTAAATAAACATTCAGATTCAACAAAGTTGATTTTAAAAATGATATTGAATAAAAATGTGCTTTTATTTATACCAAGGTACAAGAAATTTGGAACAAAGTATGTATCCCTAATATATTATACAAGATGCAAAAGTTCAGCAGAGCCGAAAACTAAAACTTATTCTCACACTATTTTATTCCCGAAAACTAATTTTCCGACTAGAATAAATCAGATTGAAAAAGAGAAAATACAGAAGGTAATATTAGATGTTCTACTACGTATTTTATGCTACCGGGTACATCCAAATTTCCAGTTAATACAAACTTATAACCTCTCTAGGTAGCCCAATTTTCGGAGCTCTACGACTGGCAAAGAAAAAACTTAACTGGGCCAGAATTCGTTCTTCACGATGGACCGCCTTACGCAAATGGTGATTTACACATTGGCCATGCAGTAAACAAGGTATTCTCATTTTGGTTTCAAAATACTGTTGATGATTATAGTGATGAAATAAAAAACCAAAACTTATAATTTTCAGATAATCAAAGATATTAATAATAGAAGTCAAGTGCTACAAGGCAATAAAGTGCACTATGTACCAGGCTGGGACTGTCACGGCCTGCCAATTGAATTTAAAGCTCTCAACGCAAAAAAGAACAAAAATGAGCCATCCAGCCCTGTTCAAATCAGGCAAATAGCACGAAATTTCGCCTTGGAGACTGTGGAGAGGCAGAAGGCTGCATTTGAGAGCTGGGGAGTCATGGCCGACTGGGACAAGCAGTGTTACCTGACACTGAACAAGGATTATATAAAAAACCAACTGAGACAGTTCTACAAAATGCACAAGAAGGGATTAATCTACAGGGCACTTAAACCTGTTTACTGGTCACCTTCTTCAAAGTAAGTAAAAAGTTTACTACTTACTTATTTCATCACAATATTTATTTACTTAAAGTAAATATTGTGATCATTCAAATATGTATGTGCAATGTGGATCACTGTGTATAAATATAGAAATCATACACTATGTTGTCTGATACCTGAGAGAAGTAACAAAATATGTATAGTATAAATAGTTAGTAGACAAATGTTGTGTAACTAATATGTCTGTACAATCTTCAATGTCTCTTCAGTCATAATATAATGATACTTATTTTTTTTAAATTTCAGAACAGCTTTAGCAGAAGCAGAGTTAGAATATGATCCTCAGTTTAAGAGTACTGAGGCTTATGTTAAATTCTCTATCAAAGAGTTATCGGATGATCTCAAAAACCTAGCAAAAGGGTAAGAAAGTAAAAGCCACACATTTTTAACGTGAACCAAGATAGCATGTAGCCAAAGTTTTACCTTTTTTAAAAACAAAATGTTATGTTGATTTGGTACATAGACTACAATATAGTTTAATGATTTTAAATTGCCCTTGTGGAAAACTGTCAGCAAAGTAAAAAAATATTTTTAGGAAGCAGATATCAGCTCTAATATGGACGACTACACCATGGACGTTGGTAGCCAATAAGGCAATAGCATACAACCCTGAGATGACATACTGTTTTGTGACTATAAGTTCTAGGCCAGGGGAAGTTTTCCTTATCGCCAAAGATGAGATTGAAAACTTGGAGAAAGTGTTGGAAGCAGAAATAACTGTATCTGATGAATTTAATGGTAAGTATTGTGTTTACTCCACCAATACAAACTTTTTTGACTGAAATGTTTAATTTTTTAAATAACCTATCAACTCCCAAGAGACCCAGTGGGCCGCGATAACAATAGATTTCCAAGAATCCACGATCGAAGGATTAAACAATATCATAGTAAAATAAATGAATACAAAACTTGTTATTAAGTGCTAAAAGTGTCACTAAAATAAGATAAGAAACTTGTTATGTATACAATATCCTTAAGATTTTCCTTCTTCTTTTTAAGGTCAAAAGTTAAAGGGCTGTACCTACACCAATGAACTGACTAACGAAATACTCCCGTTCCTTGAAGCTGATCACGTGACAAAGGGCAAAGGCACGGGCCTAGTGCACACCGCGCCCGCGCATGGTCCAGAGGACTTCCTTGTTGCACTCAAAAACAATATGACTGTGGTAAGTATCAATAAAATGTCAATCTATGTTTAATCCGTCAATCGCAGATTCCTGGATATCTATTGTAAATGTATTGTTATTGCGGCCCACTTGGGCCGTATGGGGCTTGACGAGTTAAAACCATAGATATATGGTTAAAACTCATCTTCCTTTGATCTTTCATTGTACCGGAAAGCAACGACACGCATAGATAATAGTATAATCAATAATGGGTAATCTGTAGGAATGGGCTACTGCTTATTTAAATACTTTGACGAACTGCAGTTGGGCGGGCCGCATCGCAAAAAGCTTACCTTGAGACAAAGGACGCGCTTCTATATAATTATTTGTAACCTTAAGGGGCCGGGTACCCTCGAATTTCTCATACATATTATGTAATACCAAAATCATTTTCTCATACGAAAATATTTAACATGTTTGAGTTTTTTTTTCAGTTTAAAATGGTTCCTGCACAAAAATTTACTTGAAAATATTTAAACACAATTTTTTTTTTTTTTTGTTTAAAAATTTTTTTAGTAAATTTACTACTAAATATTTAAACACTAAAAAATAGAGTAAAACACTAAATAATATATAAATAAATAGTAAATTTACTACAAAATATTTAAACTCGAAAAAATATTTTTTAGTATTGAAATATTTTGTAGTAAATTTACTATTTATTTATATATTTTTTATTTATTTATGTGTTTAAAAAATATTTAATCACAAAAATTTTTTTTTGTTTAAAATTTTTTTTAGTAAATTTACTACAAAATATTTAAACTCGAAAAAATATTTTTTAGTATTGAAATATTTTGTAGTAAGTTTACTATTTATTTATATATTTTTTATGTATTTATGTGTTTAAAAAATATTTAATCACAAAATTTTTTTTTGTTTAAAATTTTTTTAGTAAATTTACTACTAAATATTTAAACACTAAAAAATAGAGTAAAACAATAAAAAATATATAAATAAATAGTAAATTAACTACAAAATATTTAAACTAAAAAATATTTTTTAGTATTTAAATATTTTGTAGTAAATTTACTATTTATTTATATATTTTTTAGTGTTTTACTCTATTTTTTAGTGTAAATATTTAGTAGTAAATTTACTATAAAAAAATTTAAACAAAAAAATTGTTTTTCGTGTTTAAATATTTTGAAGTTAATTTTTGTGCAGGAACCTAGGTAATTACTATTTTAAACTGAAAAACAACTCAAACATGTTAAATATTTTCGTATGAGAAAATGATTTTGGTATTACGAATGTATGAGAAATTCCAAGGGTACCCGGCCTCTTAAGGGAGATCGCAGATACACACATACAGTCTGCATAGCCGCCGGCAGACTGTATGTGCGCCGTAGACTCGATCACACAAAAAGTGTTCCGTCTCCGATCTCCCTAAGACATTAATACATTACTTTTTCCAAAGTGTAATTCCATTAATTTTCTTATTCCCCAGGAATGCAATGTAGACGAACAAGGTCGGTACATCAACTTGGGGCCAGAGTTAGACGGCCTCTACGTTCTCAAGGAGGGCCAAGAGGCCGTGATACAGCGGCTCGGAGACGCCCTCATCAAGCGGGGCACGTACATCCACTCCTTCCCTCTCGATTGGAGGACGAAGAAGCCGGTCATCATACGAGCCAGTCACCAGTGGTTCATTGATACTGCGGCGTTGAAAGAGAAGGCGATTGTAAGTTTTATTTAACCCATCAATCCCCAAGAGGCAGCCGGCTGCCGCATGACAATTGAAAATCTATTGTGTCTGCTATACACACAATGGAGGTGTAAGCAATATAAAAAGTTTATAGGATGCAATTTGAGGGTCCGGTTGCATAAAAAAAAAATATAATAAATTCATGGTAGTTAAAAGGGCTGATTGCTCGGATGCGTTTTTGCATTTCGTCGTCGCAACGGATAATATTATGAAATAAAATCTGCGTAACATTACCAATAGCAGACTGCTACAACAATTTCAGCAAATCAGGGGCCGTACCATGAAACTGTTTTGAGACTCAAACAATCGTACGAGAATGCCGCGTCCTACTCTAACAAACGAGAAAATGCCGCGTCCTGTTCTAATAACAAAGTTGTTAGAGCAGGACGCGGCATTCTTGTTCGATTGTTTGAGTCTCAAAACGGTTTCGTACTAGGCCACCTGAGTACGTTGTCTCTCCCACCACTTCGTATCTTCTGCATCCATTCGTTAAAACTGTAGTATATTTTTAAAATATTATGATATTGTGTAAAACGACGCACTGACGCTGTTGAGCAATTTGGTTCTACATTCAGTAGAAATAAAAGTGTGCCAAAAATAAGATCTCCAGTCTTACCTCCGATTCTGATATGATTTTGATTTACTGTTTGATTAGTTTCTTCAAATTGAGCCGCAGCACGATCGTGCGCTAGTATAGCTGTCAGGTTGAGTGGGAGAAGCCGTTGAGATCGAATTAGTTTCAAATTGAGCCGCAGCACGATCGTGCGCTAGTATAGCTGTCAGGTTGAGTGGGAGAAGCCGTTGAGATCGAATTAGTTTCAAATTGAGCCGCAGCACGATCGTGCGCTAGTATAGCTGTCAGGTTGAGTGGGAGAAGCCGTTGAGATCGAATTAGTTTCAAATTGAGCACGATCGTGTGCTATAGTATAGCTGTCAAGAGTGGGAAGAGCCGTTGAGACCCTTCGATCACTAATATACAAGATACACAATCCGCGGCAAAAAACGACCTCACCAAAAGAGCACCAAACTCAACATTCTGGTGCACTTTTGATTTAGTAGTGCTCGAACGCTCCGCCGGGAAACATGCCTCGGTGCGCGTTTAATAATTGTAGAAATCATACGTCTAAAACCAAAAAAAAGGATGGAATTTCATATTTCCGGTAAGTATTAATTTTATCCTAATATATTTCTTACAATTGTATTGTAAATATTGGTATTTCTTTAAGAAATCACCAAAAGACAGTTTTAAAATTAAGTTGTAAATAAATCAACACCAGGTATAAACCATCTCAATTGCGAATACTCATACTAAAGGTACTTATCGTAGTTTATCATGCCCACTTGAAATGTTCGGGTTATAAGCTATGTTTCTGTTCCATTTGATGGAGTCGCTATTACTATTATTTTTTTATTGAGGATTTTTTTCAGGTTTCCTCGAGATCCAGTTAGATGTGGTAATAATATTATGTTCCCATCTTCGATCAAATATAGTTCCCATTAAGGATTTTTTAAGTAGGTTAAAAAGTATGGGCGTTGGGTGATGTGAGTTGTCCTTTGTGGCCTATCGGAAAATGTATGTACACTTATGTATATTTTGGTTAATGATAAAATTAGACATAACATTAGAACAACATAATATTACAAGTAAAAAATAATTACTCCTCACTTTATACATTAAACTTCGGAAAAATAAAAAAATGGACTATTAAAATTATTACAAATTACAATCAACAAAAAAAATTTGAACAGTTCGACTCCACTCATACTTCACTTCGCCCTGTTCCAGCGGCGAATTTCGGTCGTAAAATTGGATTTTTTTTTGGCACTATACAAATTTGAACTTAAATCATATACGCGGACGGTTGAATTTAGTATGAAGCGTGCATCGGACGTAAAAATTTTATTGCTTTGTAAACACAAATGTTCATTGTTTTATAAAAAGATCTTTAATAATTACTATAATTAAGGTTGATTTTAGATAAATGTATACTTCATTAAACTCTATTACTCGGGGACAGATTTTCGAGAGGTTTTGTATGAGACTGTGTATCTTGTATATTAGTGATCGAAGTTGAGACCATAAACTTAAGATGCAAAAGACCAACAAAGAGTGCGAGAGAGAAGAAAATCCTTTACGGAATTATAACAAGATAAAAAGAGAGAGGCAGTCTCATGAAAACTGTAACCACTTTCATTTGACAGGTCGGCCAAAAGTCAATCGTTTTTATGCCCTTTCGGTATTTGCAATTTATTGTTTAAATCCTTTATTATTTTCGACAAATACTATTACATATAACAATGGTAACTTGTTCTGTGAGTGATTGCAGTGTAAATCATAGGAGTAATCCTAAAAAATATACATTTCAAAGGTAATTAATCTTCATGTCCTAATTGCTACGATGTGTTTATTTTCGCTATATTCTGTCTTTAGTTCTCTATTTCAAATAAAATATTGTTAATCCTCCCCTTTACTTTCATATATTGCATAACTAAAGGTACTATTTTTCTTAAATTACACAATTTTTTAAGAAAAAATTTTCATATAAATTGTTCACATATACGCTAGGGCTTGAATCAAATTTATCGATATGCCTATCGGTATTTAACAAGAACATAAAACTAATCTAAAAATGTAATGGGGGTGTAAGGGTATTATGATATGTATTTAATTTAAGAATAAATAATATACCATGTTTGTCGTTTACTTTCAACTTTATATTTGCATTTCTATTAATGTAAGGGCAGATTTGTCAGATAGCTTTTACCTGAATAATAAGTAAGTAATTTTAAAATGTGTATATTATTTACCCTTTTAAGAACCTCATGTTATAACACATCTGACGATTGAAAAATCACCCCAAACGAAAATGTGTATCTACTTTTCAATCGTCACCTTTTTTCTGTCAAATAAAATATATGATACCTAATTTGAATTACAAAATCTTTCAAAGTTGCATATTATTTATTTCTCATAGAAACGCAGGTAAAATAACTCGAACGGACAATACTATCGATAGTAAAATATACATCACTAGCACACGCACACATTGACAGATCAAAAATCATCACGCATTTTCGGGTTGTGGTCTATACGACAGTATATATTATTACTAGCGACCCGCCCCGGCGTCGCACGGGTATAAAATATATAGCCACTGAAAAAATGATTATTAAAATCGATAGCCTATGATCCTTCACGTGGTCTACTTGTGCCAAATAACATAAAAATTGCTCCAGTAACTCGCGAGATAAGCCCATTAAAATAATTTCCCCCGTTTTTTCCACATTCTCTTATTTGCGGCGCCACGCCACGGCTGCTAAAATATTTGACAGTGTGTTGCTAGGTACCCTGACTAATTTTGTTTCAATCCACGATGCACAGTTTGGATTTAGAGAAGGTGTGTCAACAGAGAGTGCTATTTTAACTCTCAAACACACTGTCAAATATTATACGATGAGAAGGACGTCGGTATATGCCTGTTTCCTTGACTTGTCCCGGGCGTTCGACCTGGTCGTATACGATATTCTATGGGACAAGTTGAGGAGAGAGGGTGTTCCGGAGGAGTACATCTCACTTCTCAGGTACTGGTACCTAAACCAGAAAAATCAGGTGCGCTGGGCTGGTGCTCTGTCTGATATCTACAGACTGAACTGCGGCTTGAGACAGGGTGGACGTACCTCGCCTTTGCTGTTTAATTTGTACATAAATGAGCTGATCCAGAGGCTGAGTAGCATGCATGTCGGCTGCTTCATTGACGGTATGAGTGTTAATAGCATAAGTTACGCAGACGACATGGTGCTTCTTAGTCCTTCGGTGGCAGGTTTGAGGAAGCTGTTAAATGTGTGTGAGGCATATGCGGAGGCACACGGTCTTACTTATAACACTAAAAAGAGCAACATTTTAATATTCCTAACGCCAAAGCAGATAGTTCGCCGTGTGCCTCCAATATGCCTCAGTGGCACTCCCCTGGAGCTGGTCAGCAGGTTTAAGTACCTGGGTCATATTGTCACGAGTGACCTCAGAGACGATGAGGACATTGAAAGGGAACGCAGGGCGCTGGCGGTGAGGGGCAATATGATAGCTCGCAGGTTCTCTCGCTGTACTACGGACGTCAAAACCACTCTGTTTAAAGCGTTCTGTCAGTCGTTTTATTCGGGTGGCCTGTGGCTGACATATCTGCGCCGAACCTACAGCGTCCTGCGCGTCCAATACAACAATGTCTTCAGAATGCTGATGGGGCTACCATGGCGCTGCAGTGCGTCAAAAATGTTTGCCGAGTCTCGCGTTGACGGCTTTCACGCACTGATGCGCAAAAAAGTAGCCTCGTTATTGCATAGACTTCGTAGCAGTGAAAACAGCATTCTGAAGGTCATTGCCTCTAAATTAGACTGTCCCATTCAAAAACACTGGATGGAGATAGGGATAGGCTTGATGTCATAAATAAAATATGATTATACTGATTACTATACTAACACTACTAATATACTTATATAAGCTAATTGTTACTAACTGTCACTAACAAATCTATGGACAAAATTAGTCTGAAATAAAGATTTATTTATTTATTTATTTATTTATTTATTAGTCTTAGCATGATAAAATATAGCCTTCCTCGATAAATGGGCTATCTAACACTGAAAGAATCATCAAAATCCGTTGCGTAGTTTTAAAGATTAAAGGGAACAAAGGGACATGAGGGAAAAAAGCGACTTTGTTTTATAATAAGTATAGATAAGTCTATGGTTGAGACCGAATTAGTTCTAAACTGAGCCGCAGCATGATTTTGCGCTAGTAGGTATAATATACCTACTAGCGCAAAATCATGCTGTGGCTAATAATATATTACTATATTATGTCGGAAGTAGAAAAAGCTTTGAGATCGTGCTGATTCGATTCTCGATTCGATTCTGATTCTGTCGAGAGTAAGGCATCTGTTTGCTATAATTCCAGGCAGCCCTAGACAAGGTGTCAGTGCTTCCTCCGTCCACCGCGGAGCAGTCCCGGGCGGGGTTCCGCGCGCAGCTGGACAAGCGGCCGTACTGGTGCATCTCCCGACAGCGCGCCTGGGGCGTCCCCATACCCGCGCTGTATGCGGGCGGCGAGGTTATTGTGGACGAGTGAGTATATGTACTCTTTATTATATAAATTACAACTAAAAACTTTTAGTCCTTTAGACCAGTCTTTCCCAAAGTGGGCGATAACGCCCCCTTGTGGGCGTTGAAGGTCTAAAAGGGGGAGGTGTGGGACCCGGAAAAAATGGAGGTGTTGTTTAGAGGCTTAGGGGGTGATTTGTAATTGCATTTCATCTGATGCATTTTAAATTGAAACAATGGGGGGCGCTAGAACATAACTTGTTCTCAAAGTGGGCAGTAGACAAAATAAGTTTGGGAGCCCCTGCTCTAGACTGAAAACATTTGTTTTCAATTTATTTGAAAAGAACTTTTATTGATTATTATTTAATTTTTTATACTCTACACTAATTCTAAACAATAAATTAAGCCAATCTCGTTATGCTTATAAAGTTATAAGTTTCACTACTGGACCGATTTTAATCCTTCAAGCCCCATAAGAGCACCGGTGATCGCGACAATAGGATACAAAAGCATTTCCAAGAATCCGCGATCAAAGGATTAATAAAAGGTATGAAACTTTGAAGTCCAGGAATGGAGATGAATCCTAATTCCTACAGTAAAATTTACGGTTACCGCGCGATTTTCTTGCTAAACGCAGTTGTGGGCAACATTTGCTTAATTTTTTTTATTAATTCTAGGGAAATTGTAGAAAAGTTGTGCTCCCTGATAGAGACACGGGGATCGGACGTATGGTGGACGTGTGACGTCAGAGATCTGTGCACGAGCGGTGTTGCCAGCAAATACAACATAAAAGGCGATGACGTTGACAAGGGAAAGGTAGGTTGATTTTCAGATTATTGGTTATTAGTTAACAGCGAAGTGTAGACGCAAAAACTTTAAAAGTCCAATTTTACGACGCGCGACGTTTCAATTACGAATTTATTGCAGTATAGTTTTACGTTTAAAATTGTTAGCAATAGTAATTTTGGAATTCCTTAGAAACGGTCCCAAAAGTGGGTCAATTTTTCTCTTTCACTCTCATAGATTTTTGCCAATGCCAAAACTTTTAATTTAACTTTAGTACTACTTTAATTATTTTATGAATAATGTTACCTGATCTAAAAATATGTTTCTAGGATATAATGGACATCTGGCTGGACTCTGGCCTCTCGTGGCAGACGTTGGACGGCAAGAAGGCTAACCTGTACTCCGAAGGCATCGACCAACTGACAGGATGGTTCCAAGCGTCCCTACTTACATCTATCGCCTTGAAAGACGAGCCGCCTTACGAGTAAGTTTTATAAGGCTTTATGTCAAATACTATCCGCCTTACAAAAAAATATTTTAAGCATTGTCAAGCTATTCAAAGTCCACGGACCACGATACTTTGTCTGTAATGTACGTTTCTAATAAGCCAGTCCTTGGTAACTATTCACTGTATAAATATTTTTATAAGTGGGTGTATGTTTTTTACGTCATAGAATACGCAGTTTGTACGCACTTGCGTACACGTACACGCAAAATCGGGTTTAAATTAAACGTAAATTATTATCGTCATATTATTATGATTTAGTAACGCTGCCTAACCTACGCCTAACCTAACATTGCCTATGTTCCATAACTCATAAGAGACTTATAATATAATTTATTTACAGGTCAATCTTCGTGCATGGTTTCGTGGTGGATGACAAGAAACGTAAGATGTCCAAGTCGATTGGCAACGTTATCGATCCCAAGACGATCATTAATGGGGATGATAAAAACCCGGCATATGGAGTCGATACGCTACGGTCAGTGCATTTATTTACTCATTAAGATTTCCAGTTAATTATACATATTTGCTACCTCACAGACTACAGTGCCATCAGCTTGTCAAAAAATTTTTGGATGGTCAGACGTTCCTTACGGCAATTTTAGGTC
Organism: Polyommatus icarus; assembly: GCA_937595015.1. Classification (NCBI taxonomy): domain Eukaryota; kingdom Metazoa; phylum Arthropoda; class Insecta; order Lepidoptera; family Lycaenidae; genus Polyommatus; species Polyommatus icarus. The sequence continues at coordinate 25,699,800 of OW569321.1, forward strand.
TCTATGCTGTCTGTACTTGGCAGAATAAGAAGAATTCTTAGTTTGAAAAGTAGTACATATTACGTATTGCCATATTATCACAATAGACATAACTAACAGTAGTTCGACTGCAAAGAAAAGGACAGGTATCAATATCTGTCAAATTCGTCGGGTTTCTAGTGGATTATGAACGGAATGTACCTCGCGCTGGCTGATATATTTTATTTTTAAATATTTAAAATAAAGATTTCAAAATTGGATTCTGACAATTTTAATCGCATGTGTCAAAACACAAACAACAATACGACCAAAGAGGAACACAACCAGCGAATATGTCATAGTTTAAAATTCGTAGGTAACAAGCACGTAACAAGTCAACAACCCTAGCGACGATTTTCGTCATAATACGTCAAATTTAAAAATTTCAATATCAGTTCTAAGTCGGCATACTTTATAATTCAGTCTACTCTGATATTATCACTAGTACGGGATTTTTCTTCTTTTGCAGGTGGTGGGCTGCCAGCCATGGAACGCAACACACACAAATAATAATAAGCAAAAAGTTTCTACAAGACTGTCAGACGGAAGTGCACAGGTTAAGGAACAATTTTAAATACCTACTGAGCGTCATCAGCGATTTGGAACCCGAGCAATTCGATCAGCGACCAGAACTCAACTTTTTCGATCAGTATATTGTTTACGAATGCGGGAAGTTTCTGGAACAAATCAACGGACACTACAACAACTTTAGATACAATTATGTAGCCCAAAACGTACTGCATTTCGTCAGCAATAAGATCTCCGGATTATACTGTCACTGCGTGAAAGATCGGCTGTACTGTTCTCCGAAGAATTCCCCAGAAAGGTTGTCGGCGCAGTTGACTATGAATACTATATTTGTGACCCTAGCCAAAGCTTTAGGGCCTATTTTGCCTCATCTTATTGAAGAGAGTTGGCAGTATCATCCGTTGTACAAGGATCCATTCTATTTCACGCTAGAAATTCCAATTTTGAAAGTAGAAAATGTCGACACGTCACTTATGGACGCCATATTGGATTTGAAAAAAGACGTGCACGTTGCCACCAAAAATGAAAGTTTGAAGAAATTCAAATTGAATTTACAAGTCGACAAGCAATTATTTAGTAAATTGAAAGTTTCAAACGAAACGGACGGAGTGAACGATAGTGTTTTGAGTGAAATTCTAGAAATGTCCTTTATAAATTTGAGTGAAAGTAAAAATGGTGGGAAAATGGAGATTGAACTGACAAAGAACGAGAGTGAGCAGTGTCTGCGATGTCGGAAGTACAATGCCGCAGAAAATAGCGATAAATGCCTTCGCTGTGAAAAAGTTTTGTTGTCTATGTAATTTATTAATTTTAGTCGGTAATAAAACTCAATTTGTGCGTGTGGCGCTAGTGAGACGAGTGTATAATATTAGTAGTTGTATTACTATTCAGTATCATACAAATTAAAACTGTAATTTATTATTACATTGAGTTTAGGTAATTATAATAAGAAGTTAATAAATTAATATTGTTACATATTGACCTTAAATAATTTAATAACATGCTGCCGATTTATAATTTTGTTGCTCAACATTTAAATTTAATAATAAAATTAAAATGATATTTAATGTATTGTGCATTCAACAAATAATCCAGATTCGGAGAGTAAACACAAAAACACAACATCATAGCTGTGGCTATCTCATCATTCATATAATTTTTCTACAAACGTTGCCGCGTTATCGCATTGTCTAAGTTCCCAGACGGACGGATGGACAGATGGACGATTATAATTTTTAACAAAAAATTAAAACCGACTTCCAAGGTAAAAACAATAATAACATTAATATGAACTAAAAAGTATTAAATAATTTTTACTATCTAATAGTGCCTTTTTCCGAATTCGGCTAAACCTCAACTATTTCTGTACTCAATCTTAATAATTTTGAAGTCGGTGCCAGTTCCAAAATTTTTAAATATTCTGTCAGAGGACTGAAGATTCAGCTATCTGGTACCGACTTCAAAATTATGAAGATTGAGTACAGAAATAGTTGAGGTTTAGCCGAATTCGGAAAAAGGCACTATTACCTAGATAGTAAAAATTATTTAATACTTTTTAGTTCATATTAATGTTATTATTGTTTTTACCTTGGAAGTCGGTTTTAATTTTTTGTTAAAAATAATAATTGGTAGCATATTCTTAGTACACTTCACATAAAACCAAAATCGGCATATGTTTCCATATAAATTTCGAGGAGTTCCCTCGATTACTCATGGATCCCATCATCAGGTCACCACTTTTGTGAACATGGTACCAAATTATAGTGAAACCTAATATAACAAAACAAAAATTTCGAAAATCGGTTCACAAACGGCGGAGTAATCGTTAACATACAAAAATAAAAATAAAAAAAATATCCACAGCCGAACATATAACCTCCTCGTTTTTTTAAAGTCGGTTAAAAAATAATATATATTTTGACGATTTCTCGTACTTTTTTTTTTAATCTTACGAAATCCTTAAACGGACTGGCGGCAAACTGGCGCGGGCCGGGCGGTGCGTGCGATCCTGGTCTACGTTCATCTTTATTTCCTCCAACTTATATTGCTTTGAATTACACGAAAGTCCATACTAATATTATTATAAGTGTGTCTCTGTTTGTCCGTCTGTTACCTCTTCACGCCCAAACCGCTGAATCGATTTTGCAGTGATATGGGGATATCATGAGTCCCAGGAAGAGACTTAATGTCTTATACATGGTATTTTTATCCCGGAAAATGTACGGTTCCCGCGCGATAAACGAATTTTGGCGCCACAGAGTTGCGGGCGCCGTCTAGTTTTTATACAGAACAGAATCGGTACAAAAACTATAAAATTCGAAATGGAACCAGCTCTAAATAAAACTGGTGCAGTCCTCGTGGCAATTTGAATTCAAATCGGATAGCAGCTTCATATCCTGTCGATATCAATATTCAATCGTCTATCGGACGCCGCTTTCGAAATAACAATGCACTCAAATATTTATCGAATATTTTCAACATGGAATTTAATGTCTATAACGGTCTACTGCCGTGATTGAGCTCCTATAAAAGTTCTTTTATTATTGTGAGGACTGAACATAAAGTAACTAATTAAGATGGGACGCAAGCAGAGGCGGGAGCGGAAACGAGAGCGCAAGCGCTAGCAGAGGCGGGGATGAAAGCCAGCTGCGCTAGCACGGGGATTGTCGATCTCGAAGACATAGATAAAGTCAAGAAATAACTATAGTTTTTTAGATAATAGTTCCTGTTAATAAAATAAGGTCTCAGATTCATCGACAACAGAAATAATTTTTAATGCATTTTTAATGTACCTAAGTTTTTCGAGCAGCTTTTACGACCTATTGTTTTGCGAGCTCGGATTTTATAAAATGTTACAAAATTTGTCTAGCACTTTGGCGATGTAGATTCGTTAAGGGGTGGAATTATCAATTTTCCCACGATAAACAATGGGTAATAGAAAACAGTTCACAAAATGCACTTAAAAATAAAATAACATTGACAATGAATCTACGACCTTATTTATTTTAGACGTAGAATCTTTTATCCAAAAAACTATAGTTATATTTTGTCTATGAAGATCGGAAATAAATTTCAATCCCCGTGCTAGGGACGCAGCAGGGTTAATTATCATAACAACAGTAGAAATAGAAAAGAATCGACATACTGACAGATTTTATCGACAAAATCCAATTATCTAACTGTCATCTAATCTAGCTTAGATCTAATTTATTCTTCCGAAGAAAGTAACCGTTTCTATAGTGACTATGCTTAGCCTGCTGGTGTGAAAGCGGGGCAGACGCTGGAGCGGGCGCGGAAACGAGAGCGGAAGCGGATGTGGAAGCGTGAGCAGAAGCGTGGCGGAAGCGGGAGCGAGACAACAAACCGACATTTTAAAATGTTTTTATGTAATTGAGAACATAATCATTCTTAATTTTTTTACTTAAAAATACCTTTTTCATACTTAATCGAAGGCACAAATTCCATGTTGTTATAATTGTATAATTTAACATTTATTTTAGTTCTCTGATAAATTTCAATTTGCACCGCAATAATCGTGGCCACTTATTGAAATACCGTCATAAATTAAGCCCGAACCCATTACAAAGCCATCACATCTGCCACTCAGCCTAATGGTTATAGTTTAATTATTTGATACCTAAAGTATAGTTTTCACAGAGCCAGTACTGGCTGCCAATAAGACTGGCAGCCAGTATTGGCTTGGTATATGCCGTGTGTGAACAGTTTGGCCTGGCTTGAAAAACTGTTCACACGCGGCATATACCAAGCCAATACTGGCTGCCAGTCTTATTGGCAGCCAGTACCTAAATAACTGGCTCTGTGAAACTATACTTTAAAGCTTAAGCTTAAGCGATCGCATTCTGGCGGTTGTCCGACTAAATCAGTGGTTCCCAACCATTTTTTCATGGGGGCCACAAACATGTTTTGGTCTTGGTGTGGCGGGCCGCAAAAAAATTGTAGGGTTAAAAAAAATACGGTTGGAGAGTAGTGTTTTGTGTCGAACTCGACTCGAACTCAGTTGTCTGTAAAGTCGGTTTACTGACGATAGTTGAACGTGACAACGTCATAGCCTTAAATGGAACGCCTCAGAGCGAGGTAACGCCGCATATTGCGTCATGTTTTTTCGTGCGCGCAGCCCATATCGAATTATAAGACGTTGTCACGTCAGTAACATTCTTCAAAATTAACGATTTAAAAGTGGAAAAAATTTAACGTCTATCACGTAGACTTTACGTTATTTTGCCGGTGGGCGTGAATTTCAAAATTGTTTAACATCACGCGGGCCGCAAATAAAGTCGCCGCCGCGGGCCGCGGTTTGGGGATAGCGGGACTAAATCCATAGATACTAATATTATTAATGCGATAGTGTCTCTGTTTGTTACCTCTTCACGCCCAAATCGCTGAATCAATTATTCTGAAATTTGGTACCTATGCAGATAGGACTTCGAGTCCCGGGAAAGGACAAGGGATACTTTTCATCCCGGAAAAATGTACGGTTTAGTAGTAGTTGTATTGGTAGGTAGTTATATAATTTGAGTGTAACCATGTCCTACAAATATAACAATCCATATTTTAGGACCATCAATAAGTCAAAGTATGAAATCCTTTCTATCTCTGTTTAAGCTACCACTTTCGAGATTTTTCGAAAATAAAAATGTTGTTTGTCTTATCAAAATGTAGCTACTCACAAAAAATTAACTTGTTAGTAATCCCAAAAAAATTGTAGGCTCCCATCACTATATAATTACCTATAGGGGAATTGTGCTTAAGATGACATAGGCATAGAAGATAAGACGACACATCGGCAAAATTTGTTGAAATAATTGTGCTTTCTGTGAACTTGTGACGGTTTATGGAGCACCTCAGTGTGCCCCTAGTAGCCCAACTTAGTATGCCGGACAGGGACCATACTTTACAAAGTAATAAAGGTTTTCCTAATTTTGATGGGAGAAAAATTTTCTTACACTTTTGTTTTATGGTGAAAAAACGTATAAGGTCAGAATCTTTTCTTATAACAAATTGTTATTAGGGACATGGATTCTTATAGGCCACAAATATTAATAAAAGCGTGTTCTAACGTTAACTATTTTTTTACAAAATGTAAATGTATCCACTATTACTCATTTGGTAAGATGACATCCCACCAAAACATTAAAATATGTAAAAGGAGCCAAGCAAAATATTGCATAGCTATGCAATACTTCTGTCGTAAAAAGTTTTCAGATCACATTCAAGCCAAGCCTTCAACTTATTTTGTAATTGAAATCAACATTCAGTGAATGTATCAATAGTTTTCTTTATTTTAAAATTATTATAGTGGCTCGGCAATGAGCACATAATTATTAAGAAACAAATATAAAACTGCATATTTGGAGGAGTTCATACTTAAATACAAATACAAATATACTTTATTGTGCACAAACATATCAGTGAAATTTACATTATTTAATAAATGAGACATGTACACAAGGGCGGCCTTATTACTTGAAAGCAATTTCTTCCAGGCAACCCTTTTACAAATTTTACAGAGATGCTGAATTTACAGGAGAAAAGGTGATGTGCAGAAGTATATATATATATATATATATATATATATATATATATATATATATATATATATATATATATTATAATGTATATTGTATATATATATATATATATATAATAATGTATATGCATAATACATATACTATTAAATTTCTACTATAATATACTATAATAATAATGATAATAAGTGTATATTATATATACGACTAATACTAATAATAGATAATAATACGTACTATATAATGTTTTTATTATACTGTAAATACTATTGATTGACAGATTTATCAAAATAATAATTAAATAGCAACGACTTAAAGCGATTCAAGGTTTCAGCTTTCCTTATATGATCGGGTAAGGAATTCCAAAGTAAAATAGACTTAACGGTAAAGGAGGAATTGAAATATTTAGTGTTATGGGCGGGAATGTTAAGGAGAAGTTTGGAATAGGAACGGAGCTCTTTTCTATCGTAATTGTGAAATACAAAATTGTTTTTTAAATAGGTAGGATACCGGGAGTCAAATAAAATGTTATAGAGTAAGGAGAGTACACGGAAATCACGGCGATATCGGATTGGGAGCCACTTAAGCTTGATGCGGTATTCGGTGATATGATCGTATTTTCGTAAACCAAAAATAAACCTTAATGCAAGATTTTGCAGACGCTCGAGCTTATTTAGTTGATCTTCCGTTAAATTAATAAAACAAGCATCGGCATAATCAAGTAGAGAAACAAACAAAGACTGTGCTAAGACTACTTTAGTTCGAGTAGGAAGAACATATCGAAGTCGTTTTAAGGAATACCAAGTTGAAAATACTTTCCTACTGATTTCTTGAAGTTGTGGCTTCCAAGATAAGTTGTCATCGAAAAGTACACCGAGATTTTTTACAACTTTACTTACACAGACGGCAAGCGCAGTGTTTTTTTTAGTTTATCGTAACGACGTATCTGGTCGATGCAGGTACCCATATAAATCCAATTAGTCGCTGATTATTTCTCTAGTGCTCATTTTAAAATAAAGAAAACTATTGATACATTCACTGAATGTTGATTTCAATTACAAAATAAGTTGAAGGCTTGGTTTGAATGTGATCTGAAACCTGGCGTGCAATTTATGTTTTTTTTTTCACTTTTATATTAAATTGATTTTTCTAAAACTGTTCAATTTCGTTGTTTATGAACCATTTATTTATAAAAGTAAGTTACTGATCTCATGTGACATATTTTATTTTAAATATTTACCTTCAAACAAAAAGTGTGTCATCTTAAGCACAATTCCCTTATTATGTGAAACTCGCAGAAACGTCGGTAACACATCTGAGGGTTTAATTTTGATATTTTAGGGTTATTAAACATTGAGAGACGATCCAACTCATTCTTATAGCGTATATAGATGATAATTGATAAGGATTCGTTCAGATTAAAAGTGACTGTACCTACAGTGTACCAACTTAATTTAAAAATAAGTACTTACCTATTTAAATATTATATTTCTGCTTATAGGTAGTAGGGTAGCTCTCGGCGAAGAAAGCGGCGGCAGAACACCAGCCGCCGCAACGGAGATATTATGTGCCGGACGCGGCAAGCGCCGTGAGGACGCGGTGATCGTATAGAGTGCCCGTGTCTCACGGCCGGAAGAAGGGCATGGGGGGGTTTTAGTGGGTATACGGTATACCTTTTGTAGGGAGTCCCACATACCCCCGCCCCTTCCCCCGAAGGGGTGGGGGATACGTAACGTATTTCCCCCCCTCAATAAAAATAAAAAAAAAAAAGGGTTAGGCTAGCCGGGCTAGCCAATGCTCAGACCTAACCTTTAAATTAGGTATTTAAAAAACTTACTAATGCTAAGTACTGACATACGGTTTTGCTCGATAGTTTTACTCCAAATCGAGCAATAACCACCGTGTAGACCGCAAAACTGACAGCTCGAAGGCTCGCTTCGAGCCGGGCTCGATAGAATTAAATATCTCAAGTATATGTCATTTCCTTCGATTTGGACTAAAACTATCGAGCAAAACCGTGTGTGAATCGAGCATAAAACGAATAAGTTGATAAGATAAGCTGATTTCATTTTCATCACCATCCGCGCGGAAACTGTATTTTTTTGGATACAAACTATCTTGTGTCTTTGTCTTGGGACACAATACATCTCTACGCTACATCAAAATCGGTGAGGTACTTATTACTTGATAATTTGTATGATTATTTCTTACATAATATTTCTTACATATAATTAGAGTGGGTTGCACCAACTAACTTTAACTGTAACTTTAACTTTTGCTCCAATGCAAAATGTCAAATCTCTGGTTAAAGTTAAATATGGCGTCCAAACACCCCATATGCTCATACGACATCTGTAAATTTTTCCGGTTAAAGTTAAAGCTAAAGAACGCCATATTTAACTTTAACCATAACTTTAACCACGCCTCTGGTGCAACCCACTCATTATGATGGTCAATCTAAGTACCTACCTACTTTGTTGCGGCCATCGATCTTTGTATCGCAATTCCTAGGGATAATCTAGTAGATAGCTACCGAGATTATTCCAATTTCCAAGTCCATCACAACAACATAGATCAGGAGCAGCGGGCCGCGCGGGACACACTAAATCACGGCGGCCACGGGCTCTCCGACTATGTTAACGAATACAATTTGTATTGTGGTTATGAGCATTCTCTTAGTACCTAGCCTACTTCGTGTTATTGCAATTTGCAATATAAAAATTGATGGCTGTTTAGTTTTGTCCACATTGTGCCACAACTGCCACAAGGGCATGCCATAAAGCGCTGTCAACGTCAAACGTGAGGCATACCCGTAACGCGCGCGTAGAAATCGTAGCGCGCGCTATGACACTTTTTACTTTTCTATCAACGCGGGTGGATTTTGACGCGCGTCACGGGCATGCCACATATTGACTGTTGACAGCGCTATAAGGCATCCCCTTGTTGGACAGAAAAAAGGCACAATGTGGACAAAGCATTTGAGAAATTAGGATTTAGGAAAAAACTTATTTTGGCGTAGAGAGAATTAGAGAGAATTTGTTTTCTGCATTTTTAACACGAATTAAAACTTCGAAGTTATGAGTGGAGGCCGAAGTAGATAAACAGGCCTTTCTAATCTGCTTAGGCCTGCTTCGGACCTAAGAAAGAAGTTTGCTGTCCAGCAAGCTTCTTCCTTAGGTACGGCAAAATGTGTAAGCAAGTCCCCCTTACTCTGCCATTAATTAGTTGTAGGAATTTGTTTAAATGTTCTTTTATTAAATAGTGGCATCGATAAACTTATATTTAAACGTGCAATTCTTGTATATATCTAATCTAATATATATAAATCTCCTGTCACGATGTTTGTCCGCGATGGATTCTAAACTACTTAACCGATTTCAATGTTCTTTTTTTTTAAATGTGTGCTTTTTTCCAACTTGAGAGACAGGATAGCTTAGATCTTTAATTATAGTCGCAATTTTATTTTATTGCAAATTATTTGTCTATAATTAATTGACAGTCACAATTAACCGTTAACTCCAAAAGATTCCAACAGATGTCGATACTTTTCGACTGGATTGAGTAAGTAACGGCTACTGGGTACTTTAAATATTGATAGGTGCATTTTTTGATTAAATAATAGTAAATTGTTACAACTTGAGACTGACGTCGACCATTGTTTGTGCGACGGGATAGCGATCGACGTTGCCATGGTAACATACATATTTAGCCACTACAATAAAATAATATGGCAAATACATAATATATTATGGCAAAGCAACGTTTGCCGGGACAGCTAGTAATATATATAAATATAATTGGAATCTCGCAATCGGCTCCAACGATTTTCATGAGTATATTATGTATATAGGGACTAGAGAGTTTCGGGGGCGATAAATCGATCTAGCTAGGAATCATTTCTAGAAAATGCTATTTTATTCGTGTTTTATCGAATACCGTGCAAAACTCGGTCAAATAGCTAGTTATATATCACTTATCACTCGACCATAATATGTAAATAAATAGTTACTTAACTGATTGATTCAAAACAAAAAAGTGTAAAGTCGAAGATCACTTGGCAATGTATCTTTTATTGGCTGTTCAATAGAGAACTTATAGATTTGATTGTACCGTCAGGATCAAGAGATCTTGGAAGTTATCCAGTTTTATTTCCAAGAGTATCATTTTACAAGTATTGGCAGCAACTCCGCAACTATCCTGAAAGGCGATTCACTGGAGCACTTACTCTGAACACTTCAATTTGATAAGTTCACGTTATTCTGGAATCTGGAGCCAGAGTGACTGAAAACAGTTCATACTAGTTTCGTACTAATATTATGACGTATTATGAAGTGTCTGTCTGTTCATTAGCTACTCAGTTTGTGTATGTCTGTTACATCCAATGATATTATATGAATAACTCGAAGGTTACATCTTAATGTTTTAAAAACGCGTTTAAGATTCTTCGAGTACCAGGGAAGGACCAACTTAATTTTGATAATGAGGTTACATTAACATCTCGTACTTTAATTGTTGCTTAGGTATAATTATTCTAACTCCACAGTCCACATACAATCAAAGCAAGTTCTAAGTACTACATTATAGTATTAGGGTAAAATATGTAGCTGTAAGTTCACGGATTGAGCTGGGCAGGTGCGCTACCCACTGGCTGTCAGGATTACAGTATTAATGTACTAAACTAACTCTGGCTATACGGTTAGTAATTACTAATGTTATTATTTTTAACTCTATCTAGCCCAAGAACTGTACTAAATGGTTAAAATGTTTTTAATTCAAAAGTGTTTCTAGATACACTAATAATATCTAGATTATTAATGCCCGGCAACGCACCTGCAGCTCTTCTGATGTTCCATGGGCGACGGTAGTTCCTTTCCATCAGGTGACCCGTTTGCTCGTTTGCCCCCTTATTTCGTAAAAAAAATCCTATTTGTATATTCTAATAAACGCAAAAAAGTATAGCCCTTTAGCCAAGACGTTATCTTTATCGCTTATTTAGGTATAGATTCGCCAGCGTTCGACAAAATAAAGTCGACATTCGCCTCATGTTATGTTAATTCCATACAATATTTTGATCAGCGATTCTATAAAAAAGCGATAAAGAAAACGTCCGTCCGTCAAAATTGTCAAAACTAACCCTGAAGAGTTTGGAGTTGTAGTATTTTAAATGAAAACGACTTGTCTCCTCCGATGCATCTTTATTAATAATTAATCTCACTTAAAATTATAATTTAGCTTATTGTACTTGGGTGGTACAATAATTATTAAGAAGTTACGCCACAATATTCGGAACAACGTTGGACACATTGGGAAATAAGCATAAAGTTAATACCATACATTAAGCTATACTAATACTATACTATAATATATTATAGCATAGTATTAGAATATACTAATATATAATTATCACACTTCACCTCCGGGGGAAAAGAAAAAAATAATAATACTTCTGAGATATAATTATTAACACACTTTAACCCTATACCTAAGTCATAACTCATAATTCATAAGGCCCTGTTTCCACCTGACACCTGCAAGACAAACTGTCGCAAGAAGTGTCTTTTATTAACCGACTTCCAAAAAACGAGGAGGTTATATGTTCGTCTGTGGATATTCTTTCTTTTTTTTTTTTTTGTATGTTCAACGATTACTCCGCCGTTTGTGAACCGATTTTCGAAATTTTTATTTTGTTGTATTAGGTTTCACTCCAATTTGGTACCATGTTCACAAAAGTGGTGACTTGATGATGGGATCCAGGAGTAATCGAGGGAACTCCTCGAAATTTATATGGAAACATATGGTAATTTTGGTTTTATGTGAAGTGTACTAAGAATATGCTACCAAAAAGTCAAATATTGGGTCAAGGTATACCATGGTTTCGAAGATGCTGAGAGAACTCCTGACTCCTTATAGATACACGTTTGGGAGTTTCGGCGTTGTTTTAAGAACAGAAAGCATATTATGCTACCACGCAATCAAAATTCATCATCATCATCATCATCGTCATCATCATCATTACCACGTCGTGTTAAGGTCACCAATGTCTCATGGCACAAAATAGATAATAGTACAACATACAAGGCATAGGTATGGATACAATAATAATAATTATGTACATAACAACACCAATTATTAATATAGGCTGTTTATACACGGCGGTCGGTGCGGCGTCGCCGCACGCCGCCGCGCCGCGCGCCGCTCGGCGTGTGCGTAAACATCGAGGCATTGCGTCGTACCTATTGAAGTTCTAATGTCAGGGCATGCCGCGCTGCGAGCATTTTGAGTGTCATAATATGATTTTAAACTTTATCTTCATTAATGTAGTACAATATAGTATCGCTTGAGAAAGGCGCAGGCGGCCGCGAGGCCGGCTTTCCAAGTTTCTCATGCGATAGTACTATGTATTACAGTAATGAAGGTAAAGATTAATATCATAATATTATTATGACACTGAAAATATACTCACCGCGCCGCTGGGTGTGATTCGGCTCATCCTTCGATCGCGGATTCTTGGAAATCCATTGTTCTGGCGGCCGCTTGGGAGTTGAAGCGTTAAATTGTTAAATTAACTCTCTCTGTACTCAACCTTCATAATTTTGAAGTCGGTGCCAGTTCCATAAGTTTCAAATTTTCTGTCAAAGAAAATATAAAGATTTAGCTATATCTGGTACCGACTTCAAAATGATGAAGGTTGAGTACAGAAATTGTTGAGGTTTAGCTGAATTCGGAAAAAGGCACATTTAGAGAGGAAAATTATTTAATACTTTTTAGTTTTTAGTTCTATTATAAGAATGTTATTATTGTTTTTACCTTGGAAGTCGGTTTTAATTTTTTGTTAAAAATAATAATTTTATTTTATTTTATTAAATAAGGGGGCAAACGAGCAAACGGGTCACCTGATGGTAAGCAACTACCGTCGCCCATGGACACTCGCAACATCAGAAGAGCTGCAGGTGCGTTGCCGGCCTTTTAAGAGGGAATACGCCCTTTTCTTGAAGATTTGCTGGTCGTATAGGTCCGGAAATACTGCTGGTGACAGTTCGTTCCAGAGTTTTACAGTGCGCGGCAGAAAGTTACGCGAAAAACGCACTGTGGAAGACTGCCACTCATCAAGGTGATCAGGATGGTATGTTTTTCGCGTAGGACGATGGCGAAAAGTTGCAGGTGGTATGATTCCGAACAATTCCTCAGAACGCTCCCCGTGATACAACCGAAAGTGGATGCAGAGTGAAGCTACATCTCGGCGTAATTCCAAGTCCAAGCTGCTTGAAACACTATGTCAGTCAAAAATTCGAGTGGCCCTTCGTTGGATACGATCCAGAGGGAGCAGTTGGTATTTTGGCGCCCCTGCCCAGTGATGAGAACAATATTCCATATGAGGCCGAACCTGCGCCTTGTAGAGTTGTAGGCGTTGGTCCGTTGGTTGGTCTGAACTCTGACAGTCTGTCTGACAGCAACTTGCAAGTGTAAACCCCGTAGCAACTAATCGCAGGAAGCGCTGTTGACAATTTGTCAAGCGCTTCCTGCGAGTAGTTGCGACAGTATGTCTAAAGCTGACCACGTCTGCGAGAACTCGCGACAGATCTCGCTGCGCGTCACCGCAGATTTAGTTTCGTTTAGTATCCGCGAGCTTCTCGCACGACATTTATTGCAGCAATAAAAGGCAGTAATTAGTATGAAATGTAAACAAGATTGCAAGAAACTCACGCAAGACTTCCGCGAGTTTGCTTGCAGGTGTAAACACGGCCTAGCTCCTATTATACATTCCAATGTCGACTTACTAATATTTGCGTATAATTAAGGATTAATATTATAGATTAATTGGTCATCTCTATGGCGTTATAGGTTGAGAACAGTTGAAGGACAAAACTGGGATTCAGGGAGGATTTAATTACGAGCTGTGGCCGGCGTAATCAATGCTACTCAATGGAGGACGTGCAGGGAATGACAAACGACTGCTGGCCAGTTCTGGTGCTGGTACATGGATGTCCGTTGAACTGGATACTGGATAGACCTTTGAAGTTAAAATTACTATTAATTGTACAGTGGCTTAAAGCCCAATTTCACCAACGCCTGTCAAATTAAATGCACAAAAATTACTATCACGTCTTTTTTTTTTATAATGATAGAAAGAGAAGACATGATATTTTAACAAGCTGTTAACACTAACAGAGGTTGGTGAAATTTTGCTTTAAGCTGATAAATTGGGTCAGTTCGCACCAAGTCGCGGTGCAGCTTAAAAGCTTATTTTTAGGCGCTTACTTAATTGATTACATCATTTATTAAAATGCAGAGCGATACGCAAAACATTTATATTTTCGTATTGACGCTCTAAATATACCTGTGTATACAAAAGTATACCAAAGGAATTAAGGGAAAGATACATTACATTACATGTGTGTGTGTGTGATACATTATAATTTAAAGCTACTACATTTCGGAATGTTATGTTCATTAACAATATTAATGAACATAGCATTAAAGCGGCCGTGTGTGAAGCTCTTTAATTTTTTTAAAGCATTAATACCTATTATAGTACTGCTAAATAAAAGAGAAAAAAACCTGCATCAATTACATCAATTACAAAGTATCTCTTAACTTTATGAACTATTCTCCGTCAGCTTTATCCAGTTATTCTGATATCAACCAGGCTAAACAACTTTAAATTGAGTTTTATATTGTACAATTAAACGACTATTGTTCCATTAACGTTATAACTAATTTAGGATAGCATTTATAATAAAACAATAAAATTGATTGCTTTTGTGTTCGGTATTATAATTGGTTCATATTCAACTAACTTTTAAATTTGATAGCAGCAGCCATCATAATATAGATAATAAATAATTATTGCAATAAAATAATATAGAAATGTGTTTTTTTATTTTGAATAGTGATACTTAGTACAAATAGGTATTAGAAAGATTGGTCAAAAATGTTATTATGTTAATGCGATTGTTGTATTTAACACTGTAAAAAATCTGAGGTCAACCGAAACAAAACTATGACAGTTCATCAATGATTTTGCTGAAATTTGGTATGGAGATTTAGTCCCGGTAAAGGACATAGGATACTTTTTATCTCAGAAAAATGTACGGTTCCCCGCGATAAACGAATTTTGGCAAAACGGAGTTGCGGGCGTCATCTAGTATAAAAAAAAATTATCAAAATTTCCAGGAGTTTTGCTGGCGGTACACAGTTTGTGTGATTCCTCAATGTACTTAGTCGAGGGAAATTAATTCTTTTCATTACTAAGTATTCATCTCCGTTTACAACTTTCAACTTAATTAGTGTCTTTGGAGTTGGACGTGAATTTAATAATATTTAACTCATTTGCTCAGTGTCTGTTAGGTATTTTGAATTTCTTACGGGTAGATGTTCATTTTCAATCTTGTTATAATCGTATTCTAAAAATATCAATCTTATCCCACTTCACTGCTGGAGTCATTGACCTTTTTAGTCTAGGAGCTACATGAAAAAAAGTGTGTCAGCTCCGACGCACGACTGGAGTTTACTCCTTGAGTACGAGTATCTAACCATACGCAAAAAGAGTTTATTCAACTGAAAAAAGATTAATATCATATGAAATCAGATGTTCCGGCAATATTATCTACACCCCTTTCTGCCATAGTTATTTCAAAATACTTTTTTCTCAATTCTAAGGCCAGAATCAAATAGAGGAGAAAAATCCAGGAAGATCAAGCCGAAGAAACCCATATCCAGGACAAATAGTGGCCGAGTTACAAGCATCCAAACTTTGACATTGACAGCTCGGCAACTGTCAAACGTCTTACTAAAGTAGCCATAACTCCGCTCCCAATAGGCCTAGAGGAATGGGGTTTCTTCTAACATCAAAGGCAACACCTCGGCTACCCCCTCCCCGAATTTGAAATAATTATATTATTATATTATTTTATATAATATTATAATATAATTATATTATTATTATTATTATTATTATATAATTATATTATATTATAATTATATTATTTTATATAATATTATATTCCGATAGGTATATTACCTTTATGGTCTTAATACACTCACAGCCAAATTATAAATTTTCCGTCGTCCAAAAACGTGACACATTTTCGTTACTTGGTTTTACCCCTCGGATTTTTCTCATACCGGGCACCTTATATATGAAAATCGATTCTTAAGGAGTAAACTCCAAAATTCTCACACTGTATTAACTTAACTGAAGAAAAAATTTATCTGTTATTAGATAAAGATTCATCAGAAAACCTCTTGGTAACTCTTAGAATGATAATCTCCAACTTTTTATGAGTACGAAGTATCAAACTTCAGACTCAGTTTGCATCGACTATGCATAATACTATATCGCCTAGAGTCTAGACTATACTCCACTGGGGTCTCGGGCTAGCTTCTCGCTAGCGGTCATTGACTCCCTGTCAAAAACTTGTCATTTTTGTTTGTTTGAGTGGTTGATTACCCATCTACCCACATATTCTCATCAATTAAGTAAATAAGATTTATTGATAAAAACTATTTCATACTCGTAGTTATAACAAGGTTTTCTGGCATCGTTTTTCATATGTCATCTGTTATTTCTATAGAAAAAGTAAATTGATATGTAATAAGCAAATTGTTTTATTGTATTCATTGCTTTCTTTATATAAATTTACTATATTCCAGCTGTTCTCAAACTTTTTAGGTGGCGGAACCCTTTTTAGGCAACTAAAGGACGGACGGACGAAGCCTAGGTTTTAGGTTTGACAATTTTGACGGACTTCATAAAATAATGTTTTGTCTTGGAATGAATTGTCTCCATGCTGGAATGGGGTCTCCGGTGGTATAGGTTTACCAGGATCTGATGGCAAATTTGGATGGAAGATTTTCAAAAAAGATCCTTGATCATTGGATAAATAAAATAAAATTGACAAAAAGTGAGAAAATAAATTGCTAGAGTCAATTTATTTTCTCACTTTTTGCCATCAGATACTGGTAGATCTATAAAAACAATTTATGTATCGGTCGCGGAGCCCCCACAAGGCCTTTGTGGAGCTCCAAGGAAATATTTGAGAAAAAGAAATTAAAATATTTTAGAACAGCTATCATCATGAAGTAATTGCTATTTATATTCAAAATACGGGAATGTTTCACCACTTCCTGATAAAGAAAGTGCCGGATAGGCTGTCCAATGGCTATCCACAACTTAATTGATAGACTCTCCATACTTGCATGGCATGCCATAAAGCGCTGTCAACGTCAAACGTGAGGCATACCCGTAACGCGCGCGTAGAAATCGTAGCGCGCGCTATGACACTTTTTACTTTTCTATCAACGCGGGTGGATTTTGACGCGCGTCACGGGCATGCCACATATTGACTGTTGACAGCGCTATAAGGCATCCCCTTGTTGGACAGAAAAAAGGCACAATGTGGACAAAGCATTTGAGAAATTAGGATTTAGGAAAAAACTTATTTTGGCGTAGAGAGAATTAGAGAGAATTTGTTTTCTGCATTTTTAACACGAATTAAAACTTCGAAGTTATGAGTGGAGGCCGAAGTAGATAAACAGGCCTTTCTAATCTGCTTAGGCCTGCTTCGGACCTAAGAAAGAAGTTTGCTGTCCAGCAAGCTTCTTCCTTAGGTACGGCAAAATGTGTAAGCAAGTCCCCCTTACTCTGCCATTAATTAGTTGTAGGAATTTGTTTAAATGTTCTTTTATTAAATAGTGGCATCGATAAACTTATATTTAAACGTGCAATTCTTGTATATATCTAATCTAATATATATAAATCTCCTGTCACGATGTTTGTCCGCGATGGATTCTAAACTACTTAACCGATTTCAATGTTCTTTTTTTTTAAATGTGTGCTTTTTTCCAACTTGAGAGACAGGATAGCTTAGATCTTTAATTATAGTCGCAATTTTATTTTATTGCAAATTATTTGTCTATAATTAATTGACAGTCACAATTAACCGTTAACTCCAAAAGATTCCAACAGATGTCGATACTTTTCGACTGGATTGAGTAAGTAACGGCTACTGGGTACTTTAAATATTGATAGGTGCATTTTTTGATTAAATAATAGTAAATTGTTACAACTTGAGACTGACGTCGACCATTGTTTGTGCGACGGGATAGCGATCGACGTTGCCATGGTAACATACATATTTAGCCACTACAATAAAATAATATGGCAAATACATAATATATTATGGCAAAGCAACGTTTGCCGGGACAGCTAGTAATATATATAAATATAATTGGAATCTCGCAATCGGCTCCAACGATTTTCATGAGTATATTATGTATATAGGGACTAGAGAGTTTCGGGGGCGATAAATCGATCTAGCTAGGAATCATTTCTAGAAAATGCTATTTTATTCGTGTTTTATCGAATACCGTGCAAAACTCGGTCAAATAGCTAGTTATATATCACTTATCACTCGACCATAATATGTAAATAAATAGTTACTTAACTGATTGATTCAAAACAAAAAAGTGTAAAGTCGAAGATCACTTGGCAATGTATCTTTTATTGGCTGTTCAATAGAGAACTTATAGATTTGATTGTACCGTCAGGATCAAGAGATCTTGGAAGTTATCCAGTTTTATTTCCAAGAGTATCATTTTACAAGTATTGGCAGCAACTCCGCAACTATCCTGAAAGGCGATTCACTGGAGCACTTACTCTGAACACTTCAATTTGATAAGTTCACGTTATTCTGGAATCTGGAGCCAGAGTGACTGAAAACAGTTCATACTAGTTTCGTACTAATATTATGACGTATTATGAAGTGTCTGTCTGTTCATTAGCTACTCAGTTTGTGTATGTCTGTTACATCCAATGATATTATATGAATAACTCGAAGGTTACATCTTAATGTTTTAAAAACGCGTTTAAGATTCTTCGAGTACCAGGGAAGGACCAACTTAATTTTGATAATGAGGTTACATTAACATCTCGTACTTTAATTGTTGCTTAGGTATAATTATTCTAACTCCACAGTCCACATACAATCAAAGCAAGTTCTAAGTACTACATTATAGTATTAGGGTAAAATATGTAGCTGTAAGTTCACGGATTGAGCTGGGCAGGTGCGCTACCCACTGGCTGTCAGGATTACAGTATTAATGTACTAAACTAACTCTGGCTATACGGTTAGTAATTACTAATGTTATTATTTTTAACTCTATCTAGCCCAAGAACTGTACTAAATGGTTAAAATGTTTTTAATTCAAAAGTGTTTCTAGATACACTAATAATATCTAGATTATTAATGCCCGGCAACGCACCTGCAGCTCTTCTGATGTTCCATGGGCGACGGTAGTTCCTTTCCATCAGGTGACCCGTTTGCTCGTTTGCCCCCTTATTTCGTAAAAAAAATCCTATTTGTATATTCTAATAAACGCAAAAAAGTATAGCCCTTTAGCCAAGACGTTATCTTTATCGCTTATTTAGGTATAGATTCGCCAGCGTTCGACAAAATAAAGTCGACATTCGCCTCATGTTATGTTAATTCCATACAATATTTTGATCAGCGATTCTATAAAAAAGCGATAAAGAAAACGTCCGTCCGTCAAAATTGTCAAAACTAACCCTGAAGAGTTTGGAGTTGTAGTATTTTAAATGAAAACGACTTGTCTCCTCCGATGCATCTTTATTAATAATTAATCTCACTTAAAATTATAATTTAGCTTATTGTACTTGGGTGGTACAATAATTATTAAGAAGTTACGCCACAATATTCGGAACAACGTTGGACACATTGGGAAATAAGCATAAAGTTAATACCATACATTAAGCTATACTAATACTATACTATAATATATTATAGCATAGTATTAGAATATACTAATATATAATTATCACACTTCACCTCCGGGGGAAAAGAAAAAAATAATAATACTTCTGAGATATAATTATTAACACACTTTAACCCTATACCTAAGTCATAACTCATAATTCATAAGGCCCTGTTTCCACCTGACACCTGCAAGACAAACTGTCGCAAGAAGTGTCTTTTATTAACCGACTTCCAAAAAACGAGGAGGTTATATGTTCGTCTGTGGATATTCTTTCTTTTTTTTTTTTTTGTATGTTCAACGATTACTCCGCCGTTTGTGAACCGATTTTCGAAATTTTTATTTTGTTGTATTAGGTTTCACTCCAATTTGGTACCATGTTCACAAAAGTGGTGACTTGATGATGGGATCCAGGAGTAATCGAGGGAACTCCTCGAAATTTATATGGAAACATATGGTAATTTTGGTTTTATGTGAAGTGTACTAAGAATATGCTACCAAAAAGTCAAATATTGGGTCAAGGTATACCATGGTTTCGAAGATGCTGAGAGAACTCCTGACTCCTTATAGATACACGTTTGGGAGTTTCGGCGTTGTTTTAAGAACAGAAAGCATATTATGCTACCACGCAATCAAAATTCATCATCATCATCATCATCGTCATCATCATCATTACCACGTCGTGTTAAGGTCACCAATGTCTCATGGCACAAAATAGATAATAGTACAACATACAAGGCATAGGTATGGATACAATAATAATAATTATGTACATAACAACACCAATTATTAATATAGGCTGTTTATACACGGCGGTCGGTGCGGCGTCGCCGCACGCCGCCGCGCCGCGCGCCGCTCGGCGTGTGCGTAAACATCGAGGCATTGCGTCGTACCTATTGAAGTTCTAATGTCAGGGCATGCCGCGCTGCGAGCATTTTGAGTGTCATAATATGATTTTAAACTTTATCTTCATTAATGTAGTACAATATAGTATCGCTTGAGAAAGGCGCAGGCGGCCGCGAGGCCGGCTTTCCAAGTTTCTCATGCGATAGTACTATGTATTACAGTAATGAAGGTAAAGATTAATATCATAATATTATTATGACACTGAAAATATACTCACCGCGCCGCTGGGTGTGATTCGGCTCATCCTTCGATCGCGGATTCTTGGAAATCCATTGTTCTGGCGGCCGCTTGGGAGTTGAAGCGTTAAATTGTTAAATTAACTCTCTCTGTACTCAACCTTCATAATTTTGAAGTCGGTGCCAGTTCCATAAGTTTCAAATTTTCTGTCAAAGAAAATATAAAGATTTAGCTATATCTGGTACCGACTTCAAAATGATGAAGGTTGAGTACAGAAATTGTTGAGGTTTAGCTGAATTCGGAAAAAGGCACATTTAGAGAGGAAAATTATTTAATACTTTTTAGTTTTTAGTTCTATTATAAGAATGTTATTATTGTTTTTACCTTGGAAGTCGGTTTTAATTTTTTGTTAAAAATAATAATTTTATTTTATTTTATTAAATAAGGGGGCAAACGAGCAAACGGGTCACCTGATGGTAAGCAACTACCGTCGCCCATGGACACTCGCAACATCAGAAGAGCTGCAGGTGCGTTGCCGGCCTTTTAAGAGGGAATACGCCCTTTTCTTGAAGATTTGCTGGTCGTATAGGTCCGGAAATACTGCTGGTGACAGTTCGTTCCAGAGTTTTACAGTGCGCGGCAGAAAGTTACGCGAAAAACGCACTGTGGAAGACTGCCACTCATCAAGGTGATCAGGATGGTATGTTTTTCGCGTAGGACGATGGCGAAAAGTTGCAGGTGGTATGATTCCGAACAATTCCTCAGAACGCTCCCCGTGATACAACCGAAAGTGGATGCAGAGTGAAGCTACATCTCGGCGTAATTCCAAGTCCAAGCTGCTTGAAACACTATGTCAGTCAAAAATTCGAGTGGCCCTTCGTTGGATACGATCCAGAGGGAGCAGTTGGTATTTTGGCGCCCCTGCCCAGTGATGAGAACAATATTCCATATGAGGCCGAACCTGCGCCTTGTAGAGTTGTAGGCGTTGGTCCGTTGGTTGGTCTGAACTCTGACAGTCTGTCTGACAGCAACTTGCAAGTGTAAACCCCGTAGCAACTAATCGCAGGAAGCGCTGTTGACAATTTGTCAAGCGCTTCCTGCGAGTAGTTGCGACAGTATGTCTAAAGCTGACCACGTCTGCGAGAACTCGCGACAGATCTCGCTGCGCGTCACCGCAGATTTAGTTTCGTTTAGTATCCGCGAGCTTCTCGCACGACATTTATTGCAGCAATAAAAGGCAGTAATTAGTATGAAATGTAAACAAGATTGCAAGAAACTCACGCAAGACTTCCGCGAGTTTGCTTGCAGGTGTAAACACGGCCTAGCTCCTATTATACATTCCAATGTCGACTTACTAATATTTGCGTATAATTAAGGATTAATATTATAGATTAATTGGTCATCTCTATGGCGTTATAGGTTGAGAACAGTTGAAGGACAAAACTGGGATTCAGGGAGGATTTAATTACGAGCTGTGGCCGGCGTAATCAATGCTACTCAATGGAGGACGTGCAGGGAATGACAAACGACTGCTGGCCAGTTCTGGTGCTGGTACATGGATGTCCGTTGAACTGGATACTGGATAGACCTTTGAAGTTAAAATTACTATTAATTGTACAGTGGCTTAAAGCCCAATTTCACCAACGCCTGTCAAATTAAATGCACAAAAATTACTATCACGTCTTTTTTTTTTATAATGATAGAAAGAGAAGACATGATATTTTAACAAGCTGTTAACACTAACAGAGGTTGGTGAAATTTTGCTTTAAGCTGATAAATTGGGTCAGTTCGCACCAAGTCGCGGTGCAGCTTAAAAGCTTATTTTTAGGCGCTTACTTAATTGATTACATCATTTATTAAAATGCAGAGCGATACGCAAAACATTTATATTTTCGTATTGACGCTCTAAATATACCTGTGTATACAAAAGTATACCAAAGGAATTAAGGGAAAGATACATTACATTACATGTGTGTGTGTGTGATACATTATAATTTAAAGCTACTACATTTCGGAATGTTATGTTCATTAACAATATTAATGAACATAGCATTAAAGCGGCCGTGTGTGAAGCTCTTTAATTTTTTTAAAGCATTAATACCTATTATAGTACTGCTAAATAAAAGAGAAAAAAACCTGCATCAATTACATCAATTACAAAGTATCTCTTAACTTTATGAACTATTCTCCGTCAGCTTTATCCAGTTATTCTGATATCAACCAGGCTAAACAACTTTAAATTGAGTTTTATATTGTACAATTAAACGACTATTGTTCCATTAACGTTATAACTAATTTAGGATAGCATTTATAATAAAACAATAAAATTGATTGCTTTTGTGTTCGGTATTATAATTGGTTCATATTCAACTAACTTTTAAATTTGATAGCAGCAGCCATCATAATATAGATAATAAATAATTATTGCAATAAAATAATATAGAAATGTGTTTTTTTATTTTGAATAGTGATACTTAGTACAAATAGGTATTAGAAAGATTGGTCAAAAATGTTATTATGTTAATGCGATTGTTGTATTTAACACTGTAAAAAATCTGAGGTCAACCGAAACAAAACTATGACAGTTCATCAATGATTTTGCTGAAATTTGGTATGGAGATTTAGTCCCGGTAAAGGACATAGGATACTTTTTATCTCAGAAAAATGTACGGTTCCCCGCGATAAACGAATTTTGGCAAAACGGAGTTGCGGGCGTCATCTAGTATAAAAAAAAATTATCAAAATTTCCAGGAGTTTTGCTGGCGGTACACAGTTTGTGTGATTCCTCAATGTACTTAGTCGAGGGAAATTAATTCTTTTCATTACTAAGTATTCATCTCCGTTTACAACTTTCAACTTAATTAGTGTCTTTGGAGTTGGACGTGAATTTAATAATATTTAACTCATTTGCTCAGTGTCTGTTAGGTATTTTGAATTTCTTACGGGTAGATGTTCATTTTCAATCTTGTTATAATCGTATTCTAAAAATATCAATCTTATCCCACTTCACTGCTGGAGTCATTGACCTTTTTAGTCTAGGAGCTACATGAAAAAAAGTGTGTCAGCTCCGACGCACGACTGGAGTTTACTCCTTGAGTACGAGTATCTAACCATACGCAAAAAGAGTTTATTCAACTGAAAAAAGATTAATATCATATGAAATCAGATGTTCCGGCAATATTATCTACACCCCTTTCTGCCATAGTTATTTCAAAATACTTTTTTCTCAATTCTAAGGCCAGAATCAAATAGAGGAGAAAAATCCAGGAAGATCAAGCCGAAGAAACCCATATCCAGGACAAATAGTGGCCGAGTTACAAGCATCCAAACTTTGACATTGACAGCTCGGCAACTGTCAAACGTCTTACTAAAGTAGCCATAACTCCGCTCCCAATAGGCCTAGAGGAATGGGGTTTCTTCTAACATCAAAGGCAACACCTCGGCTACCCCCTCCCCGAATTTGAAATAATTATATTATTATATTATTTTATATAATATTATAATATAATTATATTATTATTATTATTATTATTATATAATTATATTATATTATAATTATATTATTTTATATAATATTATATTCCGATAGGTATATTACCTTTATGGTCTTAATACACTCACAGCCAAATTATAAATTTTCCGTCGTCCAAAAACGTGACACATTTTCGTTACTTGGTTTTACCCCTCGGATTTTTCTCATACCGGGCACCTTATATATGAAAATCGATTCTTAAGGAGTAAACTCCAAAATTCTCACACTGTATTAACTTAACTGAAGAAAAAATTTATCTGTTATTAGATAAAGATTCATCAGAAAACCTCTTGGTAACTCTTAGAATGATAATCTCCAACTTTTTATGAGTACGAAGTATCAAACTTCAGACTCAGTTTGCATCGACTATGCATAATACTATATCGCCTAGAGTCTAGACTATACTCCACTGGGGTCTCGGGCTAGCTTCTCGCTAGCGGTCATTGACTCCCTGTCAAAAACTTGTCATTTTTGTTTGTTTGAGTGGTTGATTACCCATCTACCCACATATTCTCATCAATTAAGTAAATAAGATTTATTGATAAAAACTATTTCATACTCGTAGTTATAACAAGGTTTTCTGGCATCGTTTTTCATATGTCATCTGTTATTTCTATAGAAAAAGTAAATTGATATGTAATAAGCAAATTGTTTTATTGTATTCATTGCTTTCTTTATATAAATTTACTATATTCCAGCTGTTCTCAAACTTTTTAGGTGGCGGAACCCTTTTTAGGCAACTAAAGGACGGACGGACGAAGCCTAGGTTTTAGGTTTGACAATTTTGACGGACTTCATAAAATAATGTTTTGTCTTGGAATGAATTGTCTCCATGCTGGAATGGGGTCTCCGGTGGTATAGGTTTACCAGGATCTGATGGCAAATTTGGATGGAAGATTTTCAAAAAAGATCCTTGATCATTGGATAAATAAAATAAAATTGACAAAAAGTGAGAAAATAAATTGCTAGAGTCAATTTATTTTCTCACTTTTTGCCATCAGATACTGGTAGATCTATAAAAACAATTTATGTATCGGTCGCGGAGCCCCCACAAGGCCTTTGTGGAGCTCCAAGGAAATATTTGAGAAAAAGAAATTAAAATATTTTAGAACAGCTATCATCATGAAGTAATTGCTATTTATATTCAAAATACGGGAATGTTTCACCACTTCCTGATAAAGAAAGTGCCGGATAGGCTGTCCAATGGCTATCCACAACTTAATTGATAGACTCTCCATACTCTATCTGTCAAGTTAAGAGGTGAATAGAATATTTGGCACTTATCAGGAAGTGCTGAAACAGGCCCTAATCAAAGAAAAGTTTAAACTTGTGCAGATCTTAGCGTTGTGTAATGTTTTATTAAAACACCTGCGGCAGCAAGATTAAAAGAATGGAATGGATGAAACAGTCAGGGGCAAAGTCAGGGGTCAGAGCATAGAGAAATATAATACACGGGGCAGGTCAAAGACAAACTTCATGTCAAAATTTTTTTATCCATGCCTGATTGCAAAGAGAATCATTAGGTAGCTGATTGTTTTGATTTTGACGCAATTTGGACCATAGAGTTTTGGACGTAACGAAATGAAATTCTAAACAATTTTTTGTAAAAATAATGTAAAATAAAAATAAAATGGGTAAAGTGCCGTCCGCTGTGTACAAGGACTCCGACGACGAATGTATGTACAACAGAGCCTCCAAGAAGAAAAAGTCGTAAGTAGAAGCTGTTAATCGTTATATTATAGTAGACCTTGGCTCTTGGGCTCATCATCAACTCAGCGCAGCTTCACACTTTTCATCATTAAAAACTTATAAAATAGAGCAGGGAAACACAAAATTTTATTGCAAATGAAAATGCATTAAGAAAAATAAGGAGAATAGAAGATGATACCTCAAGTCTAAACGATTTTTCAAAATCAGCTTTAAAAATAATTATTTATACAGACTCTCATATCAGTTCTGTAAACATTTCTTATAACTTAACCCTTCATGGCAGTCGGGTAGAAAAATTCCGTCAGGTAAAATCATGTCTATACGCGAAGCTTTTAAGTGGAGTTTAAAGTATAATATATTAACCATGTGTTAAAAAATAAACAGAAAAATGAGTTCACATATTTACTTATTTACAAGTTCATGCAAGTTTTTTTATTTTCTAGTTTATAGCGAGGTTGTTACCCGCTATTTCATTGCACTGAACTTTGTTTATCGTGCGGGAACCGTAATTTTTCTGGTGTAACTATCTTACGACTTTTCCCGGGCTTCAAAAATATGAACACTTTAAAATCAGTTCAGTGGTTTACTGATAAGGTAGACATTGTAGAATTTATAATAATAATAATAATATGACGAATCCACGATTTAAGCAACAATTATGAATATTAATTTCTATTAATAGTGATATTAGACATTATAATATAATAATCATGATAATATATGAATAAGGAGCTCCTCAGAGTGGCGTCTGTCGTCTGCTAGTCAAAGGGAATTAGTAACGGGCGGATGGCCACCGATTGTCGTCACCGCCTGGCGCCACTTGAGTTTCCTTCTACTTTATATTAAGGATATACATATTTTTTTAATCCTAAAAGATGGATATTTAAATATTTATCTGATCGGTTTTCTACGTATCTTCAATAATTATTTTGTTGTTTATGATACAATTTTCAAAATTATTTTCTGCCTTTATAAGCAATATTTGAGTGTGTAGGCCGTATTGTGTATATAGACCGGTATACGGTTAGATAAAAAATATCGTAACTGGTAATATTCAGTGCCAAAATATATATTTTTTATGAGAGTAGGCCACTTTGTTTCCGCAGCCCCATGTACGAAATCTGTAGGGCCACAGCGTCCTATCGACCCCCTTGGATGCTGCCGCCCTGATCGTGGCCTATCACGGCCTATTTAAAAATCCGGAGCTGGTAATATTCTTTAGTTATGGTGCTCCCACACCGCCGTTAGAAAATGTTTGTAAACATTTTCTAACATAAAAACATTTACTAACAAATGTTGTCATATTATGTTACACTAGCTGACCCGACAAACGTTGTCCTGTCTTTACGATGATTATTTAATTATAATTAGTATGATTAAGATAACAATAGATTAAAATTAGTATCTTCATGCCTCATCAAAATAGACTGAATAGTTTAGGCGGAAATCAAAAAAGTTTATTGTGCGGGAACCGTACATTTTCCGAGACCAAAAGTATCCCTTGTCCTTTCCCGAGACTCAAAGTATCTCCATACCAAAATTCATCAAAATAGATTGAATAATTTACGCGCAAATCATAAAAGCATATTGTGCAGTAACTGTACATTTTTCTGGGACAAAATGTATCCTATGTCTTTTTCCTGGTTCTAAGCTACCTCTCCACCAATTTTCAGCCAAATCGGTTCATCCGTTCTTGAGATAAAAGTTTATTGTGCGGGAACCGTACATTTTCCGGGACCAAAGTATCCCTTGTCCTTTCCCGAGACTCAAAGTATTTCCATACCAAAATTCACCAAAATCGATTGAATAGTTTACGCGCAAATCATAAAAGTGTATTGTGCAATAACCGTACATTTTTCCGGGACAAAATGTATCCTATGTCCTATTCCTGGTTTTAAGCTACCTCTCCACCAATTTTCAGCCAAATCGGTTCATCCGTTCTTGAGTTATAAGTGGGGTAACTAACACAACTTTCTTTTATATATATAGATTTTGTTAGGAATTGTTACATGTTATAAGTGCTCCTACACTATAGAAAATGTTTACTAATATTTAATAACATTTTATAACATTTAAATCTGGTATTCGCTCACCGCATACCCCGTCGTCATTTATAAAATGTTTACAAGCAAAAGGTAACACAATATGTTTTATTTTGTTATACTTGGTTTTGCTATAATTTGTTAACTTACGTTTAATAAACATTTTCTAACATGAAAACATTTTTAACATTTTTTAACATTTGTGATTAAACTAGCTGTTGCCCGTGACTTCGTCCGCGTTAACATAGTATAATAACAAAGATGGATAGTTTTCTCCTTTTTGTGGTTCCTTAAACAAAGGTAAAAAACGGGATCCTATTTAAGCAAACTTCAAACGCAAACGTCAAAAAACTTTCATATTTCTAACTCAAGAAATGGCGGACTTTCATTGAAACTTTCTACCCCAATTCACACCCTTGGGAAGAAATTCCAAAAACGCTTAAATACTTATCCATTCATTTTTAATCAGCAGTCCAAAAATAAACTTTCATGTTTGACGGACTTTCATTTAAATTTTCAACCCCTATTTAACCACCTTGGGGGTAGAATTTCCAAAAACGCTTAAACATTTATCCAATTATTTTTAATCAGTAGCCCAAACATAAAATTTCAAGTTTCCAACTTAAGAGATAACGGACTTTCATTCAAATTTTCAACCCCAATTTCATCCCCTTGGGGGTAGAATTTCTAAAAACGCTTAAATAAATATCCATTAATTTTTAATCAGTATCCCAAAAATAAAGTTTCATGTTTCTAACTCAAGAAATGGCGGACTTTCATTCAAACTTTCAACCCTTATTTCACCCCCTTCGGGGTAAAATTTTCGAAATTCCTTCCTTAGTGAGCGTCTACTTAACAAAACAACCCTACTCACCAAATTTCGTGGCTGTAACTTAAACAGTTTTTGTTCAGCGATGATGAATCAGTCAGTCAGTCAGGACATGTAATTTTATAAGTATAGATGTTTGCTAACAAATGTTTACTAACGTTACTAAACATTTTCTAACTGCGGTGTGGGAGCACCATTATAAATACATTTGTTTTCAAAAAACATGATACGATTTAAACATTTGCAAACAATAAGAATCTTAACATTTACACTGTAGAAAGTCAAGACCTTTGATTACTGTAATATTTTACTATGTAAAATCTGCAGTATTTCCTACATTGTACTGAGATGTCCACAGCAAATCTCTAAAAGAGAGGTTCCGTGGGCGTTCCAAGTCGGAGCCGGACAAGGCGTGGCGCGGCCGGCGTAGCAGCCGCAGCCGTAGCAGCGCTACGAGCCGTAGCAGCTCGCGTAGCACCACACCCGCCAGACCGCTACGAGGGATATTGAAACATACCGAACGTACTTATTGTAAGTGGTTTTATATTGATGTACAAATAAATAGATTTTAATGAGCTGTGGAATATCTTTCTTATATATAAAATTCTCGTGTCACAATGTTAGTTCACGAACTCCTCCGAAACGGCTTTACTGATTTTCACCAAAGTTTATATGCATATTCAGTAGGTCTGAGAACCGGCTACTCGGTACTTTATGTATTGATAAGTGCTTTTGTTGAATAAATAATAGTAAATTATTACAACCTGAGATTGACGGCGACCATTGTTTGTGTGACGAGATAGCGTTCGACGTTGCCATGGCGACATACTTATATTTTAGTCACTTTAATAAAATAATATGGGCGAAATACTTTATATTATGGCAAAGAAACGATTGCCGAGACAGCTAGTTAATAAATAATATTCAGAACCAATGGAAAGTCAGCGCTGTAAGTTTTTTCGGTTTCGGTCGGACACTAAACATTATGGACTGTCGAGCACTTTTAAATCTTAGGCAGATGGTGGACCTAAGTCGACTTCATAATTTGGTCAGGTTGTATATCATGTTAAGCCCAGGTGACAGACTAGTAAATATCATTAACATTTGTAAATTGGTAATGTAGGTCAAGCCACCACAAAAAGATTCGGATAGTTTACATGTCAAAATATTTTTATCAAACTTAAAATATATTATATCTACTTACTTTCTAATCAATAACTACCCACATATCCAGCATCCGACGAAGTAAGCTCGGAGGATGTGGAGGAGCCGCCGGCGCGGTGCGTGGTGGGGCGAGTCCCCCCCCGCGCGGGCGCCAGGCCCGGCCGCGGCGCGGGACTCGCACTCGTTATACGACGGAACCCCATTGTGAGTAGACAGTTGATATTGATAATTGAAATGTTACTATTATTAACTGGATGTTCCGCGCGGCTCTGCCCACGTAAATAAGAAACTCCGCGAAAACCGTACGTCTACTATTAAGTATGTCCTTCCCCGTGGTCTACTTTATATCTGTTCCAAATTATATAAAAATCGGTCGAGTAGTTTGTAAGATTAGCGTCTACGAATAATAAAAACTGAGGACCGTCAAAAAACTTGTTCTACAATACTTGTTAAAAATGTGTACCTATAGCACAGAATACATAATAGTACCTTACGGTACAGAAGTCTCACTCCCGAGTTTAGGTATGATAAACGTAAGCGTCCGGTCACCGGACTAGTCTCAATATGCTGGCACTCGCTCGACTTGTCGCATACGCAGCGCACACATCCGCGAAACAAAAGTAATAGTACCCGGACGCCGCGCCGCGCCGCCGCTCCGCTCACTTGACAGCCCTGGCAGATTGAAGTGGGACGGCAGACTGTTATTGTACTATGATCGCTAAACGCTATGCAAAAGGTTGAAATTAGGTTGTTTTCCAGAATAGTATGTAAATATCTCGGCGATTCCGCGCCGTTTGTATGGAAGTGAGACAGGCCTGCCTATAGCTATACACTTTCAATACATTTGCAATATTTTAGTTGGCCTTCAGCAATATCAGGCTGACGGTACACGACAGTTCGAAAGGAACCTAATAGTATGGGAGTTACGTTTCCTTAGTTTTTATTATTCGTAGATTAGCGTGTTCAAACAATAGCAACAAGCTTTGTTGCTATTGTTTGAACAGCATCTAGATTTGCTTTATGTCTGTTGCTTGCGGGCATTTAGTATTACAAACAAACATATTTTTAAATAATTGGCTATCTTGGCTTAATACATTTATTTTGATTTTAAATACCTTCCGATACAAAGCTAATAATGGCGAGATTAAGAGATATGTAACTTGAAACCCTAAAGTATTACCCGTAACATTCGACGCTAATAAAGATGAGAACAATCATCCCGATAGATCCTGACTTGGTCGGAAGATCGGTCGGTCTGGCCAAAAGATCGGTTGGCCGATCGGTCGATTGGATTCGGTCGTATTCTCCCATAACATCCCCGCATCGATGGCCAGTCGATCTGTCTCAGAATCAGTCAATTGCTGCACGATATTTGAGTTTGTAGTCTAGGTGCTGCCTGAGAAATAACTAAGTTCGACCAGTCAACTTAATTCATAAGTAGGTTTATGACAATGTTTAAAGTTATAGTTACTTATTGAATAATTACTTTGGATTTTCATTAAAAAGGCCTGAATAGTTGGATTGTAAGGTATTTGGTAGCAATTTGAAAGCGAAAATTAGAAATGGCTATGAAATCTCAAATCTACCTATTTAATTAATTAACTTACTTTCCTAATAAGCGATCTCTGATAATAATTACAAAGAACTTCGTACCGTTCACGTTATTCAAACTGGCAGCTAAGTTAGAACAATAAATAGTTTGTAGAATATTTAAGATAATAATATTGTGTTTTAATTAGAAAAGTTTTCAAGTGCCTTACCTAATTTAGTAATTATATTACGCAATTATTAGGTAATATCAAAACTTTTGCCGTGACGTTGTTAATTAATGTAAAGCCAGAAGTTTTAGATATTATCAGATACCTGTGTTTATCTTTTGTGTCTATTACTAAGTTTCTCTGGCAGAAATTATTTTAATTGAATGTTAACAATTTATGTAAGTATAATCCTTTTCTTCAAACAACAATTGATATTATGTGAAAATCCATGGGATTATATCCAACCACCATATTCATTATCATGTGGACATAGTAAACTAACATGAACCGACGGCCATCTCCTGGGCTATAGCAGTTTGCATTAATTGTTTCGAGTAGCCGATGACCAGTCCGGCTTCTATTTGTGGTTCCGATGCGAATTGACGTAGTTTTGGATGGCCCCTGGATAAATTCTTAAGGGCATCTGTCCTATCGATATGTATAACTGAGCTTACAGACAGCATCGTTTGGTATGCATAGGCTTGAATAATTTCTTGATTTGATTGGGTATTGTATTTGGAAACAGTCTCCATGGCTCGCTAGTTTAAATACCGACGCGACGGCGGAAAAAGTTTTCAATGTTCCTCGGGTCATGGATTAGAATAATCATTATTGTGATAACGCTAAATATAACAAATATTGATAACTATGCAATAAAATATAAATCCAGTTTCATAATGCCAAAGTCGGATGCCCATTCCTTTTTTGAAATATACCTCAATTAAATTCAAAATTAGAACACGGACTGTTTTACGGTAGTACCTCTATAGACTACTACAGTAACGAATAGCCACGTTCGCGCCATAATTTATAGCGGCTGAAATAAATATGGCGACTATCGGCGGGAAATGGGATTGGCGGGAGGCTTTCACGCCGATAGCACCAAAGGGGCTTTTAGGCGCATTGGACCGGGATAGGAGTTAGAAAAACGCCTAGCGATATGCATTCCGGGAAATACGGAGATCCTAGATAAATGCGTGAAAGGCACTTGGTAAAAAGTTTTACGTGTGATCGAAAAGATCGCTTGATACAGCGTACTGTTAGAAAAATTTATGCATTGGTAAATAGCGGACATACGTTATTTAGCCGGGTTGTGTCTTTGTGTCCAGCTAACAGCAAATCACATTGAATTTACACTACCCGATCAAGTGAAGTTGGTCCACCATCCGCCTGTGAATAATTTTCTCTTATAGTACAATGGTCTTAGAATAATATTGTGAGTGGTCCATGCAGGTGTACAAGGAAAACATTTTTTATTCTCACGACTTGTTTCAACTAGATACAAGTCGTGAGAATGAAAAATATAGTTTAGTATGTGATGTATGCAAAGTGCACTTCCAAACAATACATATTTTGTTATTTATAATAATTCATGCATAATATGAGGTGCATTAGGGTGGAGCGCGGATGTATGGAAAAACATTTTTTTAAGACTCAGTGTTCTAATAGTGCGGGAATGGTGCCTTATATTAAAGTTGAAATAAATATAATTTTTCATCCAATTTCATTAACATAATTATTCAGCCTCCGCAGTGACCACAAAGTTTTATAATTATATAAAAATATATAGTATACATAAGGCGACACATTGTGCCTAATTTACTAGTAAATAGATATTAAACTATAGACAATATGTAATTGAGACATTTATTAAGGTATTACTGTAAAAAAAATTGGAATTTTAAGAATATCTTGACAAATTACACATAATTATTATTTAGCTTTAAAATCCTTTTTTGTCTCAAATTTAGGCATTACTTTCCGCGATTCCAACTTGGCTTTTATTGCACCTAATCGAGACTTTTTAGTGCACTGAAATGTGGAAGCTTCTGTCGCAACCTTTACAGATCTTTCAGCTTGAGTGTGGCAGGGAAGCCTTACTAATAATTGTTCTTCCTCACCACCAGATTCGACGATGTGCTGAATTTCTGGATCAGATAAGTTTTTCAAAATTGGTGGCTCGGTTAAGTTTTCCTGCCAATTTATTAAATCAATTTAAGTATAAGCTTCATAATTTATTGATGGTGAACTCAAAACAGTCTAGTTGTTGAAGGTTGAGTATTACTGCGTGCCTTTAGTATACGGCGCACTGCCAGCTCCTATCATCTGTTATCATAGCAAAAAGAATGCTCTCGGGATGCGCAAAATAGCTGTCTCCTTGGTTATCAGTATCAATAACTTTTTTAGAGTTTCTGGCAGGTAGGTATCTGGAGGCCAGGATAGTATTAAACAAATGACGCGTGCCATCTTTGCGTGATGGTTTATTTTTAATGAAGAACCAAAAAGGTGCGTAAACTTTTACTATGAAAGTAGCCAGAGTATTTAAATCCGATGGTTCTTCAGTTCCTACATACAAACGTAGTATCCGGTTGGCACGTGTGACCCAACGAGCATGTGATAGTTTGCTTGGAGATTTATTTTCTCGATCTTCTGGAAATTTACCTGAAATTACCGCCGAGACAATTTTGTGCAGGTAGAGTTGATCTGTACTCAAAATTTCTGAAAGCATCTGTCTTTCAATGCGTCGGATTTTTTAACAATCAGCTTTTCACAGGTTTCTAGAGCTTTTCCCAGTCGACCAACGTAAGATTTAGGTCCTGAAGTACACCCGTCGAGGTGAACAAACAAGTATCTCGAAGGCAGTTCATTCATGTGAATCAATGACTTCTAAAACAATTCAATGACCCAATGTCAAACAAAACAGATGATGCTATTGCTGCTGCTGCTCCGTCTGACATACCATATCTGCCACAAGCATAGGTAATACAATATCACTGACGAGTGACGACGCGACAAGTTGTAGCGAAATGACCCTTCCCGCGCACCCAGGAGGGTGCCCCTTTTTTTACGTTATAAACACAAGAACAAGCATCTAATAATATTCCCTGTCGAAAGTATACTATACTAGTAAAAATTTAGTGATATAAAATTGACCTGTTTAATAAAATATCGTACATTGAAATACCGTCCAAGTTGAGTCGAAAATTTATTATTTTCAAAAATTCAATGACGTTGCGGAGTCAGTTACTTAAAAGGCACCAAATTTTGACTATTAGATCACCGCTTGGTGAAAAAAAAATTTTCGCTCCACCCTAAGGTGCCAGCCAGTGGTGGTCACAAAGGAAGGCCTTCCGAACGAGCAAGCTCGGCCAGGCTAAAGCCCACTTGCCGCACTTAGAAAATTTTGATAGCACGATGCAGGATTATGTGCTATTTGCAGGTTCGCCATAAAAATATTTTGTAAAAAAATAACGTTAATATGATCTATGACAAACCTTACTTTGTGCCTCGTTATTATGCTTTTTGTTTGAAATGCAACGTAATGAACAGTTAAAAACTGAGAACCTCCATTCATTCATTAAATTTAACCATGAATGAATGAATGAAACAGAAAGAATTGAATGGACCTTACCATTAAATAGCGTTTCAGATTTTAGTCTCCAGAGAACATTATAATGGTTCTCCCAGACAGAAGTTATAACATAAAGTTATGAAACATTGTGTTACACGATAACATTTTATTATTATACTAGCTGTCCCGGCAAACGTTGTTTTGTCATTTAAAGTATATTATTTCTACTTCATCAGTTA